>CM060678.1:16277000-21077000 GCA_030686995.1 Artemisia argyi | reverse complement strand
TCGTGCGGTTATTGAAGCTGCACAACGTAAACGTGTCAAGTATGAGGCCAAATGTGTGGATATCGGATATCAGTTCCTCCCCTTCTCTTTCTCCTCTTTTGGAGAACTTGAGAAGGATGCAGTAACTCTTCTAAAGCGTATTCGACGTTTCTCTACGACTCAAGACATTGGAGCGCGGGCTGCCGTTCATATTTTTAATAGGATTGGTTTCGCTATTGCTAGAGGTGTGGGGGCCCAGTTGGTTTCTCGGCTCCTCACCAATTTCTTGTAAAATCCTATTTATTGTTAATAAAAGTGATGGTTAAAAAAAAAAAAAAAAAAAAAAAAAAAAAACTCGAAAAAAAGTTCATCAAAAGTGAATAGAAGTGCCCCTCCGTAGAACGCTTAGTTATTCTCGTCACGATAGTATGATTCGCTTCGAGTAACGGTTAATGATTTCTTAGATATATAATTTTTTCTTTTTAAATGATAAAAGTAAGTTTTTTACTTTGATAAAAAATGAATGGGTAGGATTTGTGTTTTGGATCTTAAATTTAATAAAAATTTGTAATCTATATTGAGCTTTTCTCTGACTAACTAAGAGAGCTAAGAATATAAGTGATGAATAAACAAACTTTTTTGTACTATAATTTAGGAAAAGTGCGGTTTTGTTAAGACGATTGAGTTTAATAATTACTTGTATATAATCTTAATCCGTTGCTATATTAGTGAATTAACAATGTATTAGAGACAACACAGTTGTTTTAAACTAAGTGCATCAACAAATATTCATAAAATACAAAGGTTAGCACTGCAAAACAAATTCTATTGGTGTCACGTGACACTTCAAGAACCATTTTCACGACCGACTCACTAAATCTAGTTACGCGATTATGTGATGGTGATAAAGGATGAGAAAATAGCCATGCAAGTATGAGATAAAGAGACATAGATTCGATAATTCTTTGGTATGGGTGAAATGCTATGCGACTTTCATTGTTTGTTTATGGAGAAAATGTCTGTGTTTAGGACTAGGTTTGCATAATTTGAGATTGGAAAGATTGGATTTATGTTAAAAACATGTTACTAAATTAGCTATTTCACAAAGGCGAGTGATTTGCAATCTCAAAAATTTTATTTGAACACTTAAGATACAAACAGTTGAAGCCGAATATTTAATACTGTACAAGTATTTAATACATAGAAGGAGTGTCCCAATCAATTTCTAAAGTTTGCAAATCAATTCCCAATCCTAAACTAGTATTATGTGACCATGTTGATAATAGTTAACTTTGATCATGAATTCATGATATGATAACTTATGATGTACGGTGCTTTTTATTAAGGTCAAATGTTTTAAAAAAAAAGAAGGAAAAAAAAATACTATACTTGTCATCATTTGTTCTTCTAGGTATCGAGCAAAATTTTTTGCTTCTCGATACATTTTTCTCGTTTTTTTTGATCTTTTATAGTTACTAAAACCTTGTGATTATCATTTTGCCCAGTGAATTTGCGAAAATTGCATCCACCGTCCATAAGGTAAATTACGTAAATGGTACATCTGGTTTAGCTAAACTTGCATCCACTGTCCCTAAACTTTTTTTTTTTCTTTTTTTTATCAACTTCTTCTAATTTTGACCGGTTACATATTTATACTTTTTCGTTTGTTTTATTACATGTTTGTTCATTTTTATACGTTTTCATCCGTTTTTATACGCTCTCGTCCGTTTTCCTCCGTTTTTATACGTATTTGTCCATTTTTATAGGTTTTCGTCGTCTTCTTAGGTCTTCATACATTTTTATCCATTATCATCCGTTTTTATATATTTTCGTCTGATCTTTTAAGTTTTCGTCCAATTTCATTCATCCGATTTTATACATTTTCACATGTGACAAAAAAATTCAGATTTCTTTTTCACATGTGACGAAAAAAACAGTTCAAAAAAAATATTTTAGAAAAAAATCAGAAAAAATGTTTTTCGACAAAAAAATTCCGAAAAAAAATTGAAAAAGAAATTCGAAAATAAAAAATTGGGAAAAAAATTTTGGAACAAAAAATTCTGAAAAAATGTTTTTCGACAAAAAATTCCAAAAAAAAATTTGAAAAATAGTTTCAAAAAAAATTTGGAAAACAAATTCGGAAAAAATTTTGAAAAAAAAATTGGAAAAAAAATTTCCGAAAAAAAATTCCTATTTTTTTAGGGGACCATTTATGTAATTTAACTTAGGGCCGATGGATGCCATTTTTGCTAACTCACATGAAGCATTTATGTAATTTGTAAAGGTAAAATGGTCATCACTAGTTATCAGTAACAATAAAAGATCAGAAAAAAGAAAAAAATGCCTATAAAAGCAAAAAAAAAAAAAAAAAAAATTGTTCCCTACTAAAAAAAAAACAAATTGTAGCGAGTATTATACTTTTTTTTTTAAAATATTTATCCTTTTATTAATTAAATCCTTTTTTATGAGGAAAATTGGCCCATATATCAATGTTGACACTTTTCATCCAAAGAAACATTTTCTGTTAAATAATATAAAAAAGATACGTTTTACTTTCTAATACTCCGTATTATATTATCAATGGTTGTAAATTAACTAATACATAAGTCCTATTCGTATCGTTTATTTCTATCTTATTGGGATTGAAAAATATGATGTGGGTTATTAAGAACCCATCAACTATAAACCAAATAAACTACGCGAGTCAAAAACCACAACATTTTCCCCGCGTTGTTTGAACGCACACATCAATCATAGCACTATGAAATCCATTAGGAATAACATACGCTCTTTAGCCTCTATATATTAACTTAACCATAAGTCACAAACTCAATACAAACCAATATAAGAAACACAAAACCAAAAAAAAAAAAAATGAGTGTGGAGTTGTTAGATGGTGCCATAATCCTCGGCTTTGTAGAAGACGACGAAGCATTTAATGGTTCGGTTCAAGACCGTTTTGCTAACTTAGATACAAACCATGATGGTCTCCTTTCGTATTCAGAGATGCTAAAAGAGTTAAAAACACTGAGAATGATTGAAACACATTTTGGAATTGATGTGAAAACCGATCCTGAAGAGTTGTCCCAAGTCTATGATTCCTTGTTTGTGCAATTTGATCGTGATTCAAATGGAACGGTTGATTTGGAAGAGTTCAAAGCCGAGACCAAGAGAATGATGCTTGATATGGCTAATGATCTTGGTTTCTTGCCTGTCCAAATGATTCTTGATGAAGATAGTTTTCTAAAAAAAGCCGTCGATAGGGATCTTATGAAATTGCAGTCCGGTGTATCGTCTTAGCATCTTTATTCGAATAATCCGGCGTCATGTATGGTTATTGACTTATGTACTTGGTGAGTTGGTGAAAATAAGTAAAGTTTATAGTCTCAACTATCAAGAATAACATGGCGTGTAACTTAGTAACAGCTTGTTTCCTTTTTGTAACTTTTAAAAAGTATATTGGAGGTTGTCTTTGGAACGTACACCTATATAATATATATGTTTCATTTAAAATAGAGAACAAAACCTAAGAA
Source organism: Artemisia argyi (assembly GCA_030686995.1). Lineage (NCBI taxonomy): Eukaryota > Viridiplantae > Streptophyta > Magnoliopsida > Asterales > Asteraceae > Artemisia > Artemisia argyi. Next base: position 21,073,488 of record CM060678.1, on the reverse strand, counting down.
ATGTATAATTGATGAGAGTTATATAAAATAACAAACTTTTTTTACATATCAAGGGAATCATCCTCACCATCCATTTATAAAGAAATCAATGGTTGAGATTAAAAACATTTTAATATTTCACATATTTTTTATAATTTAAATATATCTTAAACCGTTAATCGTTAAGCGAAAATAATTACACCATCGTGATGATCATTTAATTATCTTTCTATAGATAGGTTATTTGATATATTTTCGACAATTTTTTTTTCGTTTTTTTCACATTTTTTTTCGTGGCCGAAAATATCATATATGATATGATATGTAATATCATATTTGATTTTTTCGGCCACGAAAAAACCGTAAAAAAACAAAAAAAAAAAATTGTCGATAATATATCAAATAGCCTATCAATAGAAAGATAATTAAATGCTCATCGTAACGGTATATTTTTTTTCGCTTAACGATTAACGGTTTAAAAGATATTAATATTTGAAAAAAAATGATGAAAGTATGTTTTTTAAATTGTTAGGATTAATCTCATCCATTAGATCAAATAAAGATGGAGAGAAGATGGAGGGTGGAGCTTAGTCCATTGCTATGTAAAAAAATTTTGGTCCTCAAATGATCTTATATCATAATCATTTTATGCCGAGAGTTGAGACTTAGGTGTCGTTTGTTTTTTCGGAGGTTTTATGTCTAATTTGCAAAACCACCTCTTGGAAGAAAAGATGCATATGAAGTCTTCGTTTGCACGGAAAAGAAAAAAATTCTTTCTATTTTTATTTTGGAGCAATTTTTTTTCTTTCTAATTTAGTTTTATTTCTTTTGCACTAGAATCTTTTGCAATTTTGAAATTATAATTATGTTCTTTTGTCAATAATTCCAGAATATATACTCAAGCTCAAAACATGCAATCACATATGAGGGCATCCACTATGAGAGGTTTATGAAAAGGTCTAAAAACTATGAAAAGGTTTATCTTTTGTTTCAAACATAGTGAGATTGTGGTTTATATCTATGTGGCATGAAGAGGTCCAAGATCCTAGACCTCTTCATAATTTAATGCATGTGTGTTATGGTTGAACATTTGATATAATTGTAAAAGGTTTATACATAATGGTAATAGGTTTATATTATCAAAAGTTCTATAAATTAATTATTTGACATGTTATATGTGGACGTATGGTCCGGACTGGACTCTACATGGGCCAGGCCCGGCAGACAGCGGCCCACAACAGGATACAACAGGTTACCCTAAACCTAACTATTATATGCTACATCGCATTGACACTAACTTGACCGTCGGAGGTGGATCCCGGGGCTACGGCCTCGGGTCCACTCCTAACGGGTTCTCTTTGTTGACAGGTCTACTTAGGGCTCGAGAAGACGACTAACGGCCCAAGGAGAGTCGTCGAATTCAGTCCGCGCCAGATTATGCATCAACAAGTAGCGCCATCCGTGGGACATGACTGCAACAAGTTTCGTGTTCTCACATTACCGGAAAGCAACCATTGAGTTCAAAAGTCGGTAACTTTATTTTTTGTACGCGACACACAGATATACAGCTGTGTATCTATCGTATTTATCTACGTCTGACTTAAAACCTAAAGAATATTGTTTATCATTCTTGGTCAACAATATACGGCACATCTCAAAATCTCAAAGTGATATTAACTTTGGTTTTGTCTTGTCAAACATAATAAACTACTATTGACTAACGAATTATAGTTTATCTACCGATCAATGATCGATAAAATAAAATAACATGTTACTTTTACTTTATCAATATTTTCTACAAATTAAAAAAGATATCAATAATATTTTGTGCATATCTTTTAAATCGATAAGATTTGGTATCTTTTAATTATTAAGAAGATTTTATGTAAATCTTTTAAATTTGGTAAACACGATTTTACCTATAACGTACTAAGTCCGCACGATCGGACCTACTTTATCCTTTCACCGCGAATTAATTCGCGGAAATCTTTTAGCCGCGAACAACGCAGTCACGATAAATCTACCCGCGTTAGGCCATGCGTTCGGACATCTTCGCAGACTGGCGCCATGAGCGCACTGTCACGTACAGGCACCACGATGCCAGTCAATCGCCATGAGCGCACGAGACAAAAAGCCGTGGTCATCTGCGATCATCCACAAAACGTTAGAGTCTATGCGGTCACGATAAATCTATCTGCGTCTGTGCGTGCAACATAAACTATTAGTCACGGTCATGGTACGTCCATCCGCGCCATTGTTTTTATTATAATAAAAACGAAAAAGATCAATCAATCTCCATGAGCGCACTGCGTTCGTAAATTAGCTACGTGCTACTTTTCTTATATAGTTTGTAAAACCTCACGACAGGTGTAATTCACACTACTACTTCTCTTATGTGTTAATGCTATGTGCTATATATTGCTTCACGCTAATCTTTTACCTCATTAGATTTTATATGTTGTGATTCGCGGCATATACTTTTAATATTTGCATTAAGTGTTTTTCAGGATTTGAATAACTAAGTTCAATGCTCCTACACGAGTAGCACCATCAAACTTGGGGCGCTACCAGGGTATATACTACCATTGTTTCCGTACAAGTCACGCAGGCATATTTGGAAGCAGATCGTACGTAAGAGGTATTGCAAGCCCGGTACAAAGACGGATTTAAATATTCGCACCATCTTGCCGCAGGGGAGACGTCCTCTGTCGGTTGTAAAGACGAATGTAATGTTCGAACACAGCGCGCACCTTTGTTGCGCACAGCGCGCACTTCTGCCACAGAAGCACGTCTTCTGTTGCGCCATGTTGCATCGCTACTGGTACAAAAGGTACGCCCTTAACTAGGATACAGCATGCGGAATCCACCTTCACCATTGCGCACTGTCACATGTGGGCTGCGCAGTATGGTCCGTCCCATGCGCACACATGGGCCATGCTGTCATGGTTGATTGGGCCTACGCGGCCATGAACAGAACTTAAGTTTAGCATAACATAGCCACGTGCTATGTCATACTAAACTTGGGGGGCTTGTGGACGTATGGTCCGGACTGGACCCTACATGGGCCAGGCTCGGCAGACAGCGGCCCACTCTATGCCTAAACCCTAATCCATGCCTTATAAATATAGGGATGGGGTTCTATTCACAGCAGGATACAACAGGTTACCCTAAACCTAACTATTATATGCTACATCGCATTGACACTAACTTGACCGTCGGAGGTGGATCCCGGGGCTACGGCCTCGGGTCCACTCCTAACGGGTTCTCTTTGTTGACAGGTCTACTTAGGGCTCGAGAAGACGACTAACGGCCCAAGGAGAGTTGTCGAATCCAGTCCGCGCCAGATTATGCATCAACATTATAAATCTATTAAAAAGCTTTACCATTGTGGATGCTCTAATACCAAATACAATAAATAATAGTTCACTTTTTTTATTAGCTGTCACTTAAAGTCGGAAAAAAATTATAAAAAATAAATAAATATATAAATAAATAAATACAAATCCATCAAATATGGCAAATCGAGTATCTGCTATCGCAAAACTTTCTCTGTTGAACATGTTTAGGGGTTAGAGTGTTTTTAGGAAAGGATCATTAGGCTTTGATACCATATTAATTTTGATAAATTTCCCTTTAATCATTCATTAAACAATAACAAAACATATATAAAGTCAGTAACTTGAGGAATACTTTGGCAAAACATTTGACCAAGCCCACGCCACACATAAGAGCCTAGCAATCCAATAACAATAACGACTACTATATATACTAATAACAACCTCTGATCACTCCATTAAACGAGTCTATAAGCATGAGGGAGGTAAATCTTTTCTATCTTGTGGTGTTTGGGTTTTTAGTACAGTGGTTAATGATTGGAACAGAGCGTGAGCGTTACTGGTGGAAGAATGGGTGGTATTGCTTACTACCTCCGTCCCAAAATTATATTCTATATTTGATTTTTTCAGTATTTTTTTTTTCAACTTTGTCCTTAAATATTTTTGTTTGTGTTATGCAATAGTTAATGAAAATCATTCCAATGAAAATATATTTAAAACTAAATCCATTCATATATTTTACATCAAGTATTATATAACAGAAAAAAAAAAAAAAAAAACAACTTATTGTCAAAGTTGTAAAAGAAATACCGAAAAAATCAAGCGGGAACTATAATTTTAAGACGGGGGAATGATATGACTTACGTTTAATGGTTTTCCATTGTATGTATGAAAATGAGTGAAGTATGTATGTGTAAGTTATTTCTTTTCTTTTCTTTTTGGAAAGGTAAAATATATTATGGTGCAATTTCATATTTCTCCTCCTTATAGTTGGAAATTTTATATATGCCAAAACATGCATTAAAAATATTATTAGTATATATTATGCATTCAATAATTACATTTTGGCTATATATGAAATTAATTATGAAAGTAAAGTGATATATGAAATTAATTAATATATTAGCACCAAAAAAATATAAAGAAGCCGATCTATATCATACTATGGCAAATCTCATAGCCACATAGAAAGACTATGGGTGCGTTTGGTATGCTGCCGTGAATCACAATGGCTATGAGTTTGATAGTAGTTGTGGGCCCCACACATATGATACATTCATACCTCCCCTCTTGAACTTCTATGGAGTATGGATAATATCCATATTTCATTCTCATATAATGTGGGTCTCTCATCTTAACCAAACACTTACATTCAGTACCACTATAATTCTCTCATTCCCATAAGAGGATACCAAACGCACCTTAATACAACAGAGTTTATATATACAAACAAACATACATACAACATCCTTCATACTATACAACTATCCTAACTGAGACTAAATTCAGACATCAGATATACATCTCTTGTGTTGAGCAGACTATTCCATCTTCATTCTCAGCAGCTAAACATATCTCATCAAATCAAAAACCATCACCAACCAAAACTTGAGCTTAATACGTACTAGCATCAATGCAGGGAACCAAGTTAATTAAATGAGGAACTCTCTTAAACATATCTCCACCTAAGCCCACACAGTAATGAATAAGAAACTCCATCATGAAAGGCTTCATTCTCAAGTTATTTCTTGGACCCAAGTTAATTAAATTTTTTTGAACGGAAATTATATCACCACCCTAGGAAGAAGCTAGTGGAAAGAGAGCAAGTTATGAAGGAAATGAGAGAGTATCCTTACATCCCGACACACTGAAGACTTAGATCCCTAGTTGAAAATTTATTCGAAGAATTGTGTAAATCTTGGTTAAATACTGCAAGTTATTTTGTTCTTACTAAACAGTTTAAAAGCTTTAACCGTGTCATGAAAAGTGGCTGAATAACTTTAGGTTATTCTTTGCAAGCACAAGGGAACAACATTATAGCTAGGTTGCACGGACACGGACACGGACACGGACACGGCGATACGGCAAAATCTAAAAATATAGGACACGACACGGCGTGGACACGGGAATTAAATATTTATTTTATATATTATATATATAAAAACATGTAATAGAAAATTAGAAATAGACTAGAAAATTTAAACTTAAATAAAATTAAACATAAACATAATCATAGTTGTATATATAAGCAAAATTTAAGTTTCTAGAAAGAAAAAGAAAAGTAAAATAAAAATAGAAAGAAAAAAAAAGTAAAAGAAAAGTAATTATTTGTAAGTAATAGAGAGAAAAAGAAAAGTAATGCTAAAAAGCATTATAGGTATGTGTGAAAGTCACGTGGATGACAAAATATCAACAGGTATACGAGTAGGAAAGGATAAGGTTTTCAAATGCACCAACCCATTCACATTCACATATAATAAATATATAAAAAAAAATGTCACACAAAGATATCCTGTAGCCGCCACCCCATTTTCTTTCTTTCATTCTCATCATCTTTCCTTGATTCCTTCGTACCCATATCAGCTATTCAACTAAATACACGGCAACAAAACTACCATCGTAAGAATGAAAGAAAGCTATGGTGGTTTCCGATGATGCAACAAAGTGAATTTCAGGCAGCCACCTTCTGCCTCCGTGGATTTCTTTTCCGATTTTGACCATGTACAGGCGTGTCCAAATCCGTGTCCAGGCGTGTCCAAATCTGTGTCCTGCCCGATCAGCACGTGGGACACGGCACGTGCGTGTCGGACACGTGTCCGAGCCGTGTCCGACACGTGTCCGACACGTGTCTGACACTGCCACTCCGAGGTTTTTGGTGTGTCCGTGCTTCCTAGCATTATAGTTATGTTTTTACAAAAGCGTTTGTTGTATTTGACCGAGTAAGCAAGACTCCACCCTCAAGTTGTATTTGCCGGCTACCGACAAACTGTTGGCCGCTAGATTTCCTTTAATTGGTTATAAATGTAAGTGATTAACTATCAAGATTGATCACAAGTTGTTTTAAAATCCAATGAACAAATCATATTCGCCATTATTTTTATATATATAAAAAAAATAATAAGACTTTCTACTTTTTTTTTCTTCTTAAAAATAAGATATGCAATATATTTATTCAAAACACACAATGTACGCAATATACTTTCAAAATTACCATTGTACGTAATATGTTTTCAAATTTGACATAATGTACGTAATATGACCTGGAACCAGCAGGTTACCATGTTTTCAAGTTTGAAAATTTACAAAAATGGTCCCTATGGTATATAATTTAAAAGAATATATATATATATATATATATATATATATATATATATATATATATATATATATATATATATATATATATATATATCTTAACTACTTATAAAGTGAAAATAGTCAAAGTGAAAAAGTGAAATCTTAATTTTTGGTCAATACCCATAATACCCTTGCAAATGTGGATTTGGTCTACAGCTATGCAAATAATAAGGAAACTTCAATTTGAAAGGCTGATGAAAGGCAAGTATTGAAAAGGCTGGCGTTTGAAATAAAAATTTAAATGCTGAGTTATTGCATGAACCTATTGCAGGAAAGTATTGAAAGGCAAATATTGAATCACTAATAGGCTCACTTCTTTTTACTTTTACACGCCTTCAATTTGTAACCTAAAATAGACATAAGCTTCCTCTCTCTAACCTAAAACACAAATAAGCCTCGCTCTCTTTCTGAACAACCCGCCGACTGCCGCCACCATAACCTAATCGCCCCGCCTTCTGCCAAATTCGCCACCATCTCTCGTTGGTTAGGTGGTTTCAGGTAGTTCTGGATGGTGGTTTTGGTTATTGGTAGTTGTTTGCAGTTAGTTTTTGGTTGTATCTCAAACAGAATACCAACAGAAGGCTGGGAATAAAATTTATCTTGCACAAGGTTTGTGGTTTTTTGGTCTTACTTTTTCATCTTTTGAAAATGGTGGTCCTAGATCTATTATTTATAATAGTGGATATGAGATTTATTGCTTATGCCGATGGTGTTTTCGTAACCGTATTTTAGTATAATATTTAACCATTTTTTTGTTAAATATTTAACCATGTTTTAGGATTATTAATTTTTATGGATATATTTGGTATGTGTGAATAAAGTAGTGTTACGTACCACGTGTGTGAATTGCAGAGAGAAGAAGGGGGAATGAAGTAGAGGCGGGTTCAGGAGGCGCGGTGCAGGGCAAAACGTCTCAAACTTGTTGAAACATATTTCGCCTCTATGATCTGGTATTTCAAATTGGTTTCAAATTGTTGAATACTCTTTATTATATGCAGTGGTTGGTTTTGACATGAAATCAGGCTATGTTACCATGGCATGATGACGTTGTGCATATTGTAGTGAAAATTGCATTCTTGATATGTTTATGTGCTTAATTGTATATGATTAGTTGCTTTCATGCTCTCTTATGCGTGCGTGTACAATTATCCTTTCAGTTCAGGATATGTAGAAAGAGCATCATGTAGAGTGTCAAATTGATTGTGTCAGAGTTTTTGCCTTGGGGTTTGGCTGTGTTCCATCACACCAACACGCAGGTATATAGTGACTACTCGAACTTATATGGTTTAAGGTTTTATTCTTTGATTGCGTCTTTGGTAGAAAAACGTAAAATAGTGATTTGTTGCATTAGTTGTGAATCTGAAGCTTTAGGTATTAAATTTATATAGCTGGAAGAACAACATGAACGGAAACCTGAAAACATATGTAACCATCCTGATAGCATGTACTTTAGGTAAGGCTGTTGTGTGTTTATTTATGAGCAAACTCACTATGGTTCCTTGGAAGTAAACTTGGAGTATTTATACAAACATGCATGTAATCAAAATGAGCTGCATTTTTTGGTGGCAGATTAGTGGTTATAAGTGGGTTGGCAACATGTCAAAAATGTGTGCTCTCTTCTGGGTTTATGTAATAGGCAGATATTATGCGATGCAAATTCATGATCCACAAGACTATGGCGATTAATAGTGAATGTAAATGCCGGCAAAGAGCAATTTGCGAGTCATATTCAATAAATCAATATAAAGTTCGGAACAAATGTGGATTATACCCTTTTATATGCTTCATATCACTGAAAACAAACTATAACAATAAAATAACTATGATATGTATACTGCAAATAAGGGAGTGTTGAGTATAATAAAATTTACATCTCACACAGGCACTTTTCTAAAGTTACACTATTTAAGCTTTATAGTCTTTACCGGCTCATAGTGTTATATTTTAAACTCTATTATTGTGTGTGTAAATGAAAGTAAAAAATATAAAATATAAATAAATAAATAAATAAATAAAAATTAAAAATTTACTTCAGAGAATTAGAAGTTTAGAACACGAAAGAGGTGAGTATCATATTATCACATGTCTCTTTTGAACATTTAAGTTGCAACTAAAATTTATATTTGTCGTTATTGATTGGAATTACTTAATATTACCTATATTTATGTGGAATCTAATAATAATGAATTGTTGAATGCAACTGATACAAGGGATATTGTGATGGAATACCCGTTGCAGAAATTTTGTTTTCTTTATTAAGGACATGGTCAACATATGGTTGGACTGCATTACATCAAGATTTGTGATAAGGAAGTATCACGCATGCTCCCTCTATGTGGTAAGCTCGATGTAAATATTTTTGATTTGAGTAGAGCTGATAGGACTTACGGGTTTGGTAATAAATCAAAGTGAGTTCGATGTGTGGAAAACTAGAAGGGGGGTTGAATAGTTTACCGCTTTTAAAATCTTTTTAACTTAATTATCCTTTAAAATCTTTACGTTTGTTTAAAGATATAAACACAACTTTACATGTTCACTTCTTTGAAAAGCTTTACATATGAATAACAATCCTAACTTTACTTGTTTAGTTCTTTGAAAAGCTTTGTGTTTGTTTAAAGATATAAACACAACTTTACTTGTTTAATTCTTTGAAAAGCTTTAAGTGTGATTAGCAATTCTAACTAAAGACAATATATATAATAAGCAAAGATAAAGAAAGAAACGATCAAACCACAACACGATTGTTTATCGTGGTTCGGCTACAAGGACTCTTTTTCCTTGCCCTACATCCACGCCCCGAGTTTCCAACTCGAGAGTTATAAGCACTAATCAACAAGCTCCTTTCCCGGTGGAGAAACCTTTACAACGTCGCTTACACTTTTACCGACACTAAGCTAGATGTCGAGTTATTTTACACGGGTACAACCACTCCCATCGTCGATTACACTTTTACCGACACTAAGCTAGATGTCGAGTTCTTTTCCAAGGGTACAACCACTCCCGTTAGTTCTTTTACAAGGGTACAACAACTCCCAACTGACTACGTATTTTGAGGCCTAAAATACTAACCGATCACTTCTACACATATGATACAAATGAAGTATAAACTACTAAAGCTTATACATGACAAAGCTAACAAGACTTACAACTATAGAGTTGAAGCTTGTAACTTCTTTGATGATCTTGTGAAGTCCCTAGCTACATAAGAGGATTACACAAGTCAAATGTTACTGAGTTAGTTGAGAGAGTATTTCAAAATATGTCCTAAAGTGATGACTCAAAACTAACAAATGGTTTGGTATTTATAGCAAACCATTCTGCAGGTCTGGCAGATACGGCGGAACCCTCAGATGGGTTCTGCCCGTGTACCCCCAGGGTTCCGTCAGGGCTGCAGTTGGTTTTGCAATAAATCTTCCAAACCAAACAAGGTCACATCTCCTTACACCTAGTCAAACACAAAACTTGCAAGCAAACATATGGTTAGTCAAACACACTTTCTTACCATAAATGTATATTGACAAAGCTTGCCCTAAATGTGATGTGACATTTCTATTTTAAGAAATAAATGTGATGTGACAAGACACTTTCTAATTTAAGAAATACAAACAATGTTTTGTTTAAAAGGAAATGTAAACCTTAGTTAAACAAGACTTAAACACTTGAAGTTATGATTTACTCATAGCTAAAGTTCATACTTTGTCATTAACAAAACTTAGCAAAGATCATAAAATATAAATAACGTTTTTAGGCGATATTTGTGATGAGGCGAAAAATGAACCGTTTTTAGGGGGTCATTTAAGCCCGGAATTGAATTTATTTGATCAAATATTGCCCTAAATCGTTCCTTTTGTGATTTTAGGTACTTTTGGAGTGAATTCTGGAAAAGGAAGCATTTTGGACGTTTTTGGAGCATAAATGTGAAGAAAACGGCAAAGACTTACTTTTCCATGCTGAGAACAGTACCTGACGGCGTCAAGAAGGAAATTATGACGGCGTCAGGAGTAAAATCCATGACGACCCAGAGAAAACCTGAAGGCGTCTAGAGAAGGGCGTCAAGAGTTAATATGATGACGGCCTGCAAAAGGAGTACACGTGACGGCGTCAAACCCAGATCTAGGCAGTTCGAGAATTTATTTGGCGGCGAGATGACGGCGTCAGACATTTGCTCTTGACGCCGTCACCTCACAAAATCTATATATACTTTTCTATTTTTCATTCATTAAGAGAGGAACTTGTATGGAGAATACTAGGGTCGAACCTAATAAACCCTAGGTCATTTGTAACAGTATTTTCAAGGGTTTTCACCCCTTGAAACCTTTCATGTTCAATTAAGATAAGTCGTCTTTCAATTCATTCAATATGTCTATGTGTTGTTTGAATATATCTTATGCTTGTCTTGATTTTAACATGCTAGGCTAGATCTTTCATGTGTTTGCTTAGATGTAATGAAACCTAGATGTTGATTATAGGTTGATTGCTTGTTTATAGTTGTAATGGATGAATGATTTCAATGTTAGGCTTAAGAAAACTGGCAGATCTCCATTGTGTAACATGCTTGAACGTCTTAAGAAACATGAACCGATGTGTACTAGGTTTTAATGGTTGTATTTAATGCATGAGCAAATTCTAGTGATCCCATGTTAGGAGCTTCTTAGCCGGCTCGACATAGGAGTGAAGTAGGCGCTTATAGGATTGGGGAAGCAAGTACGCCACCCTGATTCGTTGTGTTTTGGTGTGCAAACAACAATTTATCAAAATATCAACAAACGTGAGGTTCAATTCGTCGTGAGACAAATAATCGTGAAGTAATACGAGTAAACCGTTTAGGAAAACGATTACCTCGCAAAACTTGTGAAAGTGATATTCAAATTGTGAGACCGGGAAGTGATTTCCCGGGTCGTACCCCAACGAGGTGTGAATGGAAAGCTTCGAATGAGATTGGGATTAAAATCTTGTATGATTGGAAAGGTTATTTGGTGTTACGTTAAATTGACGAATTTGAAAATTAACGAACGAAGGTAAAAATAAATCAACCTAAGGCAACTAACAAACTAAGAAATACCTAAAACACTACGGGAAATCATATTTAGGTATCGGGAATCCTAAAACGTAAACTAAATTAAAAACGTAACGTTTAATTAAAAATAATGCGAGAGCGCAAAATAAAACGCGAATTTTAAGTTCTAAACGTCCTACGGGTTTACGAATAATTTTCTAACGTACTAAAAGACAAAAGAAAATTTTTGAAAAAAAGAAAATTAATTTTTCAATAAAAACTCTAATTATTACGGATTAAATACTAATTTAGCTAAATAAAATTCTAATAAATAATCTAACACTTGAAAAAATCTGAAACTTGTATGGAAATTCAATTGTACTAAAAGTAATCTAAGAAAAATAAATGACTAGCATAAGTGCTTATAAATAAGCCAGGATAAGCAACACAAAGTATGACCAACTTTTAAAAAACGATTTTCACTGAAAACTTAAGATCAAACTTGTACAAATCCGTAAATCAAAACAGATTTAAAGACTCATAACATTTTTGTTCAAGCTTTTGAAAATTTAAACCACACAAAAAAAAACTCAAGGAGATTACATAAACAATACAACAACAAGAAAGAACAACAGTAACAACAATAAAATCAGAAACAACAACAAGAATTTAAACAACTAATAAGAACAACAAGAACAGCAACCAAGAAACAAGCTCAGTTCATGAACCAAAGACGAACAAAAAAAAATAGCAACAGAACAAGCTCATAAATAAGCTCAGTCAACACATAAGCTCACATAAGCTTCAATCAATCAAACAACAACAAATGTAATAAATAACAACTAATCAATTCAGTAAACAAGAACAACAACAAACCAAATCAAGCTTAGCTCCTACTGATTTGGGCACTTGAGTAAGTGCAAGTAGGCAGCTTGGGGGGGGGGGGGGGGGGTGTCTTGCAGCCCACAATTACCTACCCTAATAAGCCACAATCTATCAATTAAGCTTAAATTCTTGTATTTCATACAACAATCTACCTACAGAATAGAAATAAAAAGCTAAAACCTACAACAAGTTATCTAGAAAATGGGTTTAATGAGGGTGTTCAGGACAGTGGGCTGCTGATGCAGCAGGTGTGTTGCAGCCCTCATTACGCCACCAAATGAGCTCAATCAAACTAATACTAGGGGGTGAACAAGCTAGGTATCTAGGGGAATCCTAATAGCACTAGGGGGGCAGAATTACGCATGAAACTAAACCTAAAAATGGGACGACAGTTGGGAAAAAGCTGCTTATTCAATGCAAAATGACAAAAAGTGAGTATGATATCAACAAGTTGAGCACAGGTTTGCTAAACTACAACAACTTGATTCAAAATTAAGTGTTACCCAACTCATATATAAGCTTAACCCTAAAAGTTACCAACTGTCTTCACAAAACAGTCACTTCAACAAGTTTTCGGTCGTATAACTACAGTACTGCAAGACTATTTGAAAGTGCTAATAATAGAGGCTAAACTACTAACATAAGCAAACTAACTCTGGTTCAACAAAGGAAACAAGTTAAAACATTCTTTATACCAAAGTAAAAGCTTGTTCCAAACATTCCCTTAAAATGTCTATCTGATAAGAAAAATCGTTAAGATAACATTTTTAAAAGTGAATGACATACCGAGGTTAATAAAAGCAGAGTAAGCAAAACCAACTCATGAATAAGCATTACTTAATAAGCTAAAAAGCATGTTTTTAAGAGAAACTTGAATTGATATTATTAAAGACTGAAACTCTTGGATACATAAAGCTTTTGAAACATGAAATTACACAATAATAAGAACTTAAATAATCTACTAAAACTGACTGCTACTTTAAGAACCTAATTACTTGACTGTAACATGCTTAAAAAAAAACTTGACTGCTAATGAAAAACTAATAAAAAGACTTAAAAAACTAATACGAGACTGCCTTGTGGCTTACAAATCACATTCTATTTATACTAAACAAAACTAGGGTTTCCTTCAATTCTTGTCATCTTCCTTGTGTGCTTGAGACAGAAAAACCTTGTGAGACCTTTATGCTTCTTGTGCTTCTTTTCCAGCCCTTGGATTAGCTACAAATAATCATGGCCCTTCATCCATTTTTGGCGCCCATTTTATCATGTGGATTGATGATGTGGAATTGGTGGTAGGTACAGGATTGTAAGTGTGGAAGTGGGATTGGGGAATGGATTAAGAGAGTGATGGGAGGATGGTGATGGTTGTGTTTGGCATATGCAGTCACGGAGGGGGGGGGGATTGGTGATGGAGATGGGTGGTATTATTTTATCTGTGTTTGACTGAGTGGGAGGAAGAAGATATACGTTTAAACGTATTTAGGGTTTAGGTGTAGGGATTGGGTAAACGAGATGGGCCAGGGATAAGTTTAATTCATTTTGGGCTTGGGAGGTGATGGATAAGTTTGGTTAACTTAAGGTCCATAAGTTGTAGTCATTTGATAAATAACAAGGACCAATATTGTAGTTTTCTAAATTCCTAGGGACCAAAGCTGCCAACTTTTCAAACTCCTTTAAAGGGCCATTCCTGCCAAATATTAATAGTACAAGGACCTTAAAAGTTATTTTTCCAATTTTGAAAACACAAGGGGCCAAAATTGTCATTTTTGAAAGTCCAGGGACTAAACATGCCAAATATGTAATTTCAAAGGTTTAACTTGAAATCTTTTGAAAATATTTTACCCAAAGATCATTTGTGATTCATTATTACTTTTAAAGAGTTTGGGTTGACATTTCTTTAAAATGACTGACCAGGGACTAGTTTTGTAAAACTTTGAAAGTTGGGGGATTGAAACTGCCAAATATGCAAATTTTGTTTGTTTTTCGTTTGTTTTCACTCGTTTTGCATTAGAAACATATAAAATACGATCTTTGGGATTTCCTTCGTATTTTGGTGCATTTTTGAGTGTTTTTGATCGTTTTGCAGTTCAGATTTGACTAAAAATGATGAGTATTTACACACTCATCAATCCCCCACACTAAAATATTGCTAGTCCCTAGCAATCTTTTTGAGAAAAATTAATGGATTTGAAGTCTCTTTACCAAAAGCCATCACTTCTGGAGTAGCCGGACGCTATTGGGTCAAGTAAGAGTTATGGTCCATCCGATGACCATGTGATTTTTAGCAAACCACCAGCTTTCAACGGTTTTGATTTGTCTTTACCAGAAGCCGTTTGGTCCTGGACTAGCCAACTCTTGATGGAACAGTCAACATCTTGGTGAGTTGATTACCAATTATGGTTTTTCCACTGCCTTTACCACAAGCCATAATCTTGCGGGCTAGCCAACTCATTAGCTTTTGAGGATATGGGGAGTTGAGGAACCATACAATTTTTGGCAAATTGCAAGCCATCAACGGGTTTGAGTTATCTTTACCAAGAGCCGTTTGCTCCTGGATTAGCCAATCCTTTAGTCGTTTAGACACGGCGAATTGATAACCACAAAAAATTTTGAAACTTTAGTGAAAAATTTTTAAAAATTTTTGGCCAAAAACGGGGGTACTAGATGGTAAAATGTGATAAAATTCGCTAGAATTGCGAAATACCTCCCACACTTAGAATGAATATTGTCCTCAATATTCAAAGTCCCGGATATTATGCCGACTTTTTGAACGTAAAAGGGCAACATTACAAGCTAAGCGTGGAAAACACCATTTTTTTTTTCACTTTTGTAATCATAGCATGGGTGACTCCCCCACACTTAGGGTGAAAACCCTAAGTACATGCTACTGTTTTTGTTTACCGAGTCGCTAGCTTGACTCGACCCCGAATTCATTGGTTCATGGGGAAGCATGACGTGGAAGAGACAATCTCCATCGGACTTTCATTCAAGATGTTTGGACAAACATTTGAAGCACGTGAAAGTTCCACACCGATGAGATATAATCCTGGCTCAAAATAGTATAAACTATAAGCGGTGATGCCGGGGTCAAAGATAATGTCTTCATTCCCGAAGGAGTAAAGAACAGGAGAAGTCACCCGATAGGTGAAAAAGAGAAAGAAAGTCATGATAAACATCTTGACTAACTCATCATCATCAGGAGGAGGATTCATGGATTCATCATCATGAATCTCATCATTTAAGCTCATGTGATCAAGACATATCCTGGGTATGTCTAGATCAAAGTAGAAGTGATCATACTCCGGTGGAGATATGATATGAGTGAGTTCACAAGAGAACTCATCAAAGGTGAATGAATCATATTCGAGATCGATGTGAGTGAGTTCACAGGAGAACTCATCGAAGGTAAATGATTCATAATCGGGGAGAGAATTATGAGAATGAGAAGTGGTACTGCCACTAATCTTCTCTCCCATCGGATCAAACGTAAAGGCTTCAAACTCCGGAATAGGATCATCGGAGAAAATGTCACTATCCTTAATGGTGATAGGAGATGAAATATGTTTCTCTTTGAAAGCCTCAATTTTAGAGATGAGGTGACTGACATTTAATAATGTAGCACGAAGGGCTTCATCTTTGATTTCAGTGTCAGTTTCATCATTCTCTTCTTCTAAGCTGACAAGCTCAGAAGGTAATCCTTCCACATGACTGATGTTTCCAGAAGAATTTTCATCAGTATGTGAAGTACTAAGCTCGATGTTGGGATTAGAATTTAAAAGGTTTTCAATTTCTCCCAGATCGGCTTCGAAATCAAACAGATCATCATCACTTCCCAAAGGAAGTGGATTGATGTGAGTAAGTTCATCTGTAAACTCCTCAAGGAGAAGGTCAACATTAGAATGAGGCAGTGATGCCTCTACATACTCAACTTCTCCATAAGATGTACAATCATCATCAAAGTCAGAGAAAGTTTCAAAATGATCTTTTGGATTTTCAGGAGGGGAAGGTGAATCACACATATGATCGCAAGTTCCCTGTGACTCTCCTGGGATTGGGACAAGGTTCCCAACACTAGACTTTATGAATTCGTCCGATTCTGTTTCAGGAACAGTGCTAAGATGCTCATCCCCCATGTTCAGAGAGTGAGTGTGAACTTCGGGTGTGATATCAATAGTCTGAGGGAGTTGAGAGGAGCTAGCATTCATGGATTATACAAGTTCCATTTGATCTTCTGCTAGTAATTTCTCCGTCACATTATTTTCTCCCTGATTTTTCACGGAAGGAACCACAACTGATGAATCTGATGAGCCTTGACGAATATCAAGGGTGTCTTCATCATCAATATTGTCATCGTCATCGTCATCTTATATGATAGTTTTACGCATTTGAAGTCTTACTCTAGCTGCTTCTTTAGCTTCTTCGGCTAGTATTTCTTTGTAAGACTTCGAACGAGGTTCTTCCGGAGCAGGTTTGTTAACCAAATCCTTAAGAGTATTTAAGACATTTGGCAAAAGTTCTTGAAGAAATGGTTGAGGTTGTGTTTCAAAAGTTTGGTATTGTGGAGGTTGATCGTGATAATTGTTGTCATAAGGAAAAAGATTCGTAGTGTGACAATCGGTGCTAAAATGTGGACCTCCACAATACTCACAACCGTATTGTTGTGAAGTTGGTGCATTTTGAAACGATTCGGCATTGAAATTTTGATAACACGGATTATGCTCATATGAAATGAAATTGTTTTGTGGCTCATTGCAAAAGCTCGGATTAGAATCGTAAGCGAAGGAATTACTCGAACCACAAAACAAACAACTTCCGTTTTGAATATCATTACCACATCATTCACACGTGCACCAACGACATGGTAGACCGAAAAGTGGCTCACCACAACCGACGCAAGGAATAAACGATTGCCTTAGAGAAGGAATCGGGCCATTCAAAGAATCAACAAAATAATTCGAATGATTATCAAGTCTCGAAGAATATTTTGAAAAATCCAGAGATGGGACAAGTGGTATGCTCTGAGAGCTAGGAATTTCTACCACTTCCGTTATGGTCCCCGGTTTTTGTTCTTGATAAACGTGATGATCAGGAAAGTCGTTTATTTTAGTCACCGTTTTAAGCTCAGTACGTTTACTTGATAAACTTCGAATCATAAATTGTGAGAGTTGTGGATCGACTCTTGACGGTTTGCCATTCATAGTTCGTATTTCGGGATGTGAGGGGAAGTCGGAAGAATTTTGAGAATCATTGAAAGCATTCGGATTTGCTTTGCACCATTTACAAAATCCGTCTCTAATATTACTTCCACACCGCTCACACCCACACTTGTAACAACGAAGATCGTCATCCACTGGACTTTTACAATGAAAACAGTGATAGTCGAGTGATGACATAAGAATTAAACATTAACGAGGGATGAGAAGGAAGAATTAAATGGTAGGAGACGAAGATTATTTTTGGGTTTTTCGAAAAATACAACAATTAAAACAAGACCAACTCATAAAGACAGGAGAACTTAAACCAATAATCACAAACGCAATGTTAACTTCTAAAGAAAAACGCACAAAGGAGCGGGAGAGAAGAATGGATCTCTCACTGGGCGAAGTTCGTTGGATCGCCACATACCATTTCGACTCCTCTTAAAGTGTGTTTCTCGTTTAAAAGTTTTCCAAAACGCAAGTGATACAAAGGCAAGTTTTGATCTTTTGTTTGGGAACTTATTATGGTCACACCCCCAGTTGGTAGGTGTTCTGCCTTGGTTTGCGGTGGTAAGATTTTAATATTGTAATTATTAAACAAAGAAACGGGAAAATCTTTTTGTGTTTTTCTTAACTTTTATAGATATAATACCTATACTAGAAACAAAAGAAAAATATTTTTGGTTTTTTATACGTTTTATAAAAGCGTAACTTCTTCGAAGGTTCTACAAGACTAATCGTCTAAACCTTATCGAGACTTTCGACACACAGCCTCCCCGGCAGCGGCGCCATTTGATTCGTTGTGTTTTGGTGTGCAAACAACAATTTATCAAAATATCAACAAACGTGAGGTTTAATTCGTCGTGAGACAAATAATCGTGAAGTAATACGAGTAAACCGTTTAGGAAAATGATTACCTCGCAAAACTTGTGAAAGTGATATTCAAATTGTGAGACCGGGAAGTGATTTCCCGGGTCGTACCCCAACGAGGTGTGAATGGAAAGCTTCGAATGAGATTGGGATTAAAATCTTGTATGATTGGAAAGGTTATTTGGTGTTACGTTAAATTGACGAATTTGAAAATTAACGAACGAAGGTAAAAATAAATCAACCTAAGGCAACTAACAAACTAAGAAATACCTAAAACACTACGGGAAATCATATTTAGGTATCGGGAATCCTAAAACGTAAACTAAATTAAAAACGTAATGTTTAATTAAAAATAATGCGAGAGCGCAAAATAAAACGCGAATTTTAAGTTCTAAACGTCCTACGGGTTTACGAATAATTTTCTAACGTACTAAAAGACAAAAGAAAATTTTTGAAAAAAAGAAAATTAATTTTTCAATAAAAACTCTAATTATTACGGATTAAATACTAATTTAGCTAAATAAAATTCTAATAAATAATCTAACACTTGAAAAAATCTGAAACTTGTATGGAAATTCAATTGTACTAAAAGTAGTCTAAGAAAAATAAATGACTAGCATAAGTGCTTATAAATAAGCCAGGATAAGCAAAACAAAAGGTTGCAATTTAAATAAGCTAATGGACAAATCTATAATAAATAAATAACTGAGTAATGGAATAACAATAAAGAATACTAGCACAGATGGATTATACGTGGTGTTGCTGTTTGGGACAGAAAAGACCCAGGTTCGAAACCTGGGATTTGCACTTTTTATATTTATTTTTTTTGCAAAACACTTAAAACACAAAGTATGACCAACTTTTAAAAAACGATTTTCACTGAAAACTTAAGATCAAACTTGTACAAATCCGTAAATCAAAACAGATTTAAAGACTCATAACATTTTTGTTCAAGCTTTTGAAAATTTAAACCACAAAAAAAAAAAAAAAAAAAAAAAAAAAAAAAAAAAAAAAAAACTCAAGGAGATTACATAAACAAAACAACAACAAGAAAGAACAACAGTAACAACAATAAAATCAGAAACAACAACAAGAATTTAAACAACTAATAAGAACAACAAGAACAGCAACCAAGAAACAAGCTCAGTTCATGAACCAAAGAGGAACAAAAAAAATAGCAGCAGAACAAGCTCATAAATAAGCTCAGTCAACACATAAGCTCACATAAGCTTCAATCAATCAAACAACAACAAATGTAATAAATAACAACTAATCAATTCAGTAAACAAGAACAACAACAAACCAAATCAAGCTTAGCTCCTACTGATTTGGGCACTTGAGTAAGTGCAAGTAGGCAGCTTGGGGGGGGGGGGTGTCTTGCAGCCCACAATTACCTACCCTAATAAGCTACAATCTATCAATTAAGCTTAAATTCTTGTATTTCATACAACAATCTACCTACAGAATAGAAATAAAAAGCTAAAACCTACAACAAGTTATCTAGAAAATGGGTTTAATGAGGGTGTTCAGGACAGTGGGCTGCTGATGCAGCAGGTGTGTTGCAGCCCTCATTACGCCACCAAATGAGCTCAATCAAACTAATACTAGGGGGTGAACAAGCTAGGTATCTAGGGGAATCCTAATAGCACTAGGGGCAGAATTACGCATGAAACTAAACCTAAAAATGGGACGACAGTTGGGAAAAAGCTGCTTATTCAATGCAAAATGACAAAAAGTGAGTATGATATCAACAAGTTGAGCACAGGTTTGCTAAACTACAACATCTTGATTCAAAATTAAGTGTTACTGATTGAGCCCGAACCACCTAACTTATATTGACCACGGAATGGTCAACAAAGTCAAACAGCTTGGAATCAATGCTCCGTGGAAGTATAAGGTTTCCCCGGGTCGTTATGTCCCGACGAGGTGTGAATTGTTAACAAACGGTTATTTGATCGGGTGAAATTGGACAGGAAAAGGTTTTGAGTGATTAGAACTAAGGAATATACTAGAAAATAGCTTAAACAAGCTATTTGAATAAGACAAGAAAGTGGGAAAAACCAGAAACGATTAAAACCTAAAAACGCGTACGTTACGTTTAAATAAACGTAGACGTACAAAATAAAACGCGAGTTTTAACAAAATAAAATACTTACAAAAGTGAAAATTACATTTTTATAATCCTAAAAATAAAAGAAACTTTATAGAAATTTAAAATAACTTTTTACACTATTTAATTATTTAATATTAATTAAAAACTATTTATTAATTACTTATTATTAATACTTAAATAACTAAAATACACTACAATATAATTTAAATACTAAAAAGGTGAAAATAAAATTTCTAAAATTATAAAATAACTAAAAATAAGTTTTAAAAATAAAAATAAGTGTTTTTGTCTTTTTGTGATTTTTCTATTAATTAATTACTAATTATCTAATTAACTATTTTAAATTAAGAAAATTACTAAATGAACAGTGAAAATTCTAATAAAATTTCTAAAATTATTTTATAACATATAAAAGCTAGAAAAAATATAAAAACTAAGTTTTGCTTAAGAAAAACTAATTATGCTATTTTAAACTAATTATTAATTAATAATTAATAAAACTAAAATTAATTCTAATTAATACTAAATGGTAAAATAAAAATCTGAAAAATTTATTATAAATACTTTAATATATTAGGAATTTAATAAAAATATAAAAAAGCTAAGTACTTAATAAAAATTTAAAAATGAAAATTAAAAGTAAATTACATTAAATAGAAACTATCACTTAATTTTAAATTTGATTTTTCTTGGTTTTTCTTTTACAAACTAGTTTTATACCTAAAAATAAAAACTTTTTGTGAAAACAAACTTTTTAGAACTTAAAATTAAGCTGAGAATAAGCTAAAAGTCAAGACAGATGACTTTCATTGACTAATCAAGGAAAATAAGCTAAACCAGCTTGTGTGGGACCCACAATGGGTAAATCTGGTGTAAATAAGTTAGATAAACTTATTTAAGCAAGAAAAAGCACAATTAGTACACAGAATAAGCCAATAAGCTGATTTGAGCACTCAACTTATTGCTATTTGACTGAAAAAGGGGACAAGATTGTAATGTGGTTCTAGGTGGGACCCAGTGAACCTCAGGTCAAACCATGGGTCAAGGGGTGAAGCCCACCAGGGGGTGAGTTGATAGAACCAAGATTGGGTGGCTGTGGACTACCATGGTGGCCAGAAGATCACCACAAAGGTGGTGGTGTGGTCTGCTGAGCAACTGCACAGAGCAAGGCTCAGCCCTGCAATGCAAACCTTTGACTTTTGTAAAAACTTAAACTATTGACTTTTCTGAGTTTCTAAGTGATCCTATTGATCAATCATGATGTTAAAAGATGAAATGGACCTAGATTAAGTGAACTAAACAACTTTGAAATAAAATGGTTGAGTTTTGAAACCCCAAGACACCAACAGTTAACTGTTGGGTGGTTTTGGGTGAGATTTTGACTTCTTGATTGTAAAGACCTAAGTTTTATGACTAAAAGGTGTTACTTGAACCTATTGTTACAAGACTAACCCATAGTTAACCTCAGAAACAAAGCAAAACCCAGTGTAAGCCCAAATGCCAAACACCCCTTTAAAACAGTGATCTCATGAATTTTAAAGGAAATAAATGATTTTGGCCATGAAAATGGTTCTTAAGGACACATGATGACATAATAACCTGATTTGAACTAATAAACACCAACAATAACAGAAAATGCTAAGGAAACACTAATATACCATGTTAACAGTGATAATGAGTAATTGAGCAAATGTAAATCCTACTGAATAAACAAATGATTATAAGCAGTAATTTAACTTCTACATATCAAATAAACATAAAAACATAGGATTAACACATATCTAATTACTCTACAGTACTATGCAAGAAATTGGTGTAAGAGCTTACAAATGTGAATCCAAGCTAAGAACTGAGAACAAGTGCCAAAATCATTTCCTAAAGCCTCCCATGAGACTAATAAACCAAAGCCATCCAGATTTCACTTTGCTCCTTGCTTCTTCATCAGTGAACACTGATTTTTTATTTTATTTGCTATTTATTTTGTATTTTTGAGAATTTTTTATTTTCTAAACTGAAACTGATTTTAAAGCATTAAAAGCTTATAAAAACTTGTTAGTAGCTGAGATGAGCTTAAAGAACCATGAACTACAAACTTTAACAACTTTAATTAAATTTGAGATTTTCAAAGGAAATCTTGCATAAACTGAAAATGGAATTAGAACTTGAAATTGATGTTAACAAGAGTTCATTTTACATTAAAATAACTGAATACAAGCTTTTTTAACTAAAAGGAACAAGTGAAAATGAAGATTACACTAAATGAGTAACTACACTAAATTACAACTACTACTACTCTAATAATGCTTCTGCTGCTCTCTTTCTTTTCTCTTATAGGTCCTGGAGTCAAACCTTGACTTTCCCACTTCTTTTAGAGCCGTTGGATGGCTTGGTTCAATCCCCACCGTTTAAACACCTTTTGGTGGGAAAAGGGTGAAGTCAGTTGTGAGTGGTGTTTGGTGGGGATATTAATGAGGGGGAGGGTTTGGTAAGGTTGGGAGAGGGCATTGATGATAGTTGGTGAGGTAGCATGGAGGGGGGGGGGGGAAAGCTGCCCTGGTTTTGAGGAGAAGTGTTGGGAGGTTAGGGATGGTCAACGGGGTTTGACCGAGGTTTAAAATAAAACGGGGGTGTTAGTTTTTGGAGGTGGGCCGGATTTTTGGTGTTGGGCTGGGAGTGAAGTGGGCTTGGGTTGTTTGCTTGGTGTTTGTTTGGTTTAAAAAAGGTAAGGGTCCATTTGGTATAATATGTAATCACAAGGACCATTTATGTAAATTCTGAAAACACAAGGGACTGAAAATGTAATATTCCAAGGTTATTAAAAGGACTTAATTTGACAACATTAGAATATTACAAGGATGAAATTTAATATTTCCCAAAATAAAATACCCGGGGACTAATTTTGCAAATTTCCAAACTCCGGGGACTAAACTTGTAATTTTCTCAAAATTTTTATTCAGGGATTGAAAGTGATTTTTTGTGAATTCCAAGGACCAAAATGGATTTTTCATTCAAAATTATCCCACCAGGGACCTTTTCTGCCAATATTTGAAACTCCAGGGACTAATTTTGTAAATTTCCAAAACTTTTCCAATTTTTCACCAAAGGACTAAATATGACCACTTATGATTTAAAAAGGACCTTTGGTGATAATTTTCCATATTTTGAATATCCAGGGACTAGATTTGTAATTTTATGAAAGTTGAGGGACTGAAACTGCCAATTTTGCAAACTTTGTGCGTTTTTCATTTGTTTTTGCTCATTTTGCATCTAAGACATATAAAACACAATTTTGAAATATTTTTAGTATTTTGATGCATTACTGAGTGTTTTTGTATGTTTTGCAGTTCAGATTATACCAAAAATGATGAGTGTTTGAGCACTCATCAATCCCCCACACTAAACTATTGCTAGTCCCTAGCAATACTGTTTTGAAAACTTGATGAATTTGAAAAACTCTTTACCAAAAGCCATCATTTCTGGAGTAGCCAGGTGTAAGAACTGTGGCACACCTGATAACCGTGTGATTTTGAGCAAACCACCAGCTGTCAACGGATTTGAGTAGTCTTTACCAAAAGCCGTTTGCTTCTGGACTAGCCAGCTCTTGATGGAATAGTCAACATCTTGGTGAGCTGATTACCAATTATAGATTTTCCACGGCCTTTACCACAAGCCATAATCTTGCGGGCTAGCCAACTCATTTGTTTTCGGGGAGTTGAGGAACCATACAATTTTGGGCAAATTGCCAGCCGTCAACGGATTTGATATGTCTTTACCAAGAGCCGTTTGCTCCTGGACTAGCCAATCCCTTTTGTTGGTTAGACAAGGCGGACTGATTACCAAAAATTTTGAAGCACCAGTGAAAAATGTTTTTGAAAAAATTTTGAAATTTTGGCTAAAAACGGGGGTATTATATAGTAAAATGTGATAAAATTCGCTAGAATAGCGAATACCCCCCCACACTAAGCATGAATATTGTCCTCAATATTCAAAATCCCGGCTATTATGCCGACATTTTGAACGTAAAAGGGCAACATTACAAGCTAAGCGTGGAAAACACCATTTTGTATTTTCACTCTTGTAACCATAGCATGGGGGACTCCCCCACACTTAGGGTGAAAACCCTATAAGCATGCTACCGTTTTTGTTTACCGAGTCGCTAGCTTGACTCGACCCCGAATTCATTTGTCCTTGGGGAAGCATGATGTGGAAGAAACAATCTCAATCGGACTTTCATTCAAGATGTTTGGACAAACATTTGAAGCACGTGAAAGTTCCACACCGATGAGATAAGTAACCGGCTCAAGATAATGATATATGAAAATGCCGGGATCAAATATAGTGTCCTCACTCCCGAAGGAGTGAAGAAGAGAAGAAGTCACCTTATAGGTGAAGAAAAGGAAGAAAATCATGATAAAAAGCATGATTTGATCTTCTTCCTCAAGAGGAGGCTCAATAGCCTGAGTTTGGATTTCAAAAGGTAAGCTCGTAAACAACCCGGGAGGGTGGGTGGGATTTTGCAAATTCTCATAATTGAGAGCATTTCCCCCCGGGCTATCAAACTCCGGAGGAGTCATAATATGATGAGTGAGTTCACCGGAGAACTCCTCAGGAAGAGAATTATTCACAAGATGTGAATTTGTGAACTCATGTTCCATTGTGGACTCATCGCAATCCTCGTCAAAGATTGGATTGTTAGAAATCATAGTGAATTCAGATTCGAATTCAAATAGAGGATTGGTGAGAGTCGTGTTGAATGTTTCGGGAACAATATGATTAACATTCTCTTGTGGACTGTTAGGATCAGAAGTGAGTGACGGATCATGATATAGGAGACTTTCAATTTCTCCCAGATCGGCTTGGATATCGAGGAGACCATCATCACTTTCAAATGAAAGTGGATCGATGTGAGCAAGTTCATCAGCGAACTCCTCAAGAAGATGATCAGCATTAGTTTGTGGAACTGATGCCTCAACATACTCGATGTCTCCATAAGATGTGCAATCATCGCTAAAATCTGAGAAAGTCTCAAATTGATCTTTAGGACACTCAATGGGTGAAGGAATATCACACATATCATCCAAAGTTCCCTGTGACTCTCTTGGGATTGGAACAAGGATCTCAACACTAGACTTTATGAATTCGTCCGATTCCTTTGCAGGAATAGTGTCAAGATGCTCGTCCCCCATGATCAAAGAGTGAGTGTGAACCTCGGGTGTGATAGCAGTTGTTTGAGATGTAATCTCAACTGCAGGGATATCAGCTGATGAACTTGATGAGGTTTTATAAAATTCAAGGATATCAAGTGTATCCTCATCATCACTGTCATCAGGGATAAAACGGAACAAAGAGCTAGACTTGGCTGCTTTTTCTCTTGCAATGGATTCCCTCACAGATTTTTCATATGCATCTTGGGAATTTATTCTAGCAGCCTGCTCTTCAGCAAGCAATTCTTCCATGGATTTTTGATGAGTATGTCTTTGGGCAAAGTCGTCAACTAAACCCTTAAGCTCATCAACGATTTTCATCAGATTTTGCATTTCTGGAAGAAGTGCTTGATTCATATCGTACTGTGGAGGTTGGTCGTAACAAGGTGTGTCAAAATTGTCACAAGGATATGGATTACCCGTTTGACAATCTGAACTGAAGTGTGGACCTCCACAGAAATCACAACAGTAAAACTGTTGAGGCTGTGGGTTGTACGTACTAGAGTCATAATCGTTATCAGGAAACTGCTCATAGACAAGCGTGTTTCCCGATTGACAATCAGAACTGTAGTGTGAACCACCACAGAACTCACAACAGTAAAACTGCTGAGTATCATGGTGTGGTAGCTGATAGAATAAATCAGTCATGTCATGGTAAGAATAGGGATCTTGGTTATAGACAGACCCGTTTCCTGACTCTACCATGCCACAACCGGGGCAATTGCCACCATTATGAGAACTACCACACCACTGGCAAACCAGAAAGGGTGGATGAGACATAGAAAGAATCAAATGGCTTGGGAGGGGTAGGGATGAAGAATCAAAGGTGCGAGAGGGTAAAGGTGAATATTTTTGGGTTTTTGGAAATACATTTTGTACAAATGAGAAGGAAAATCTTTTTGGGTTTTGCTTATATGAAAATATGAACAAGGTTGGATAAATGTACAATGGAACGAATTCCAAAGACACTAATCAGAAAAACCGTTTAGATAAACGCGCACAACCTCCCCGGCAGCGGCGCCAAAAGTTGATTGAGCCCGAACCACCTAACTTATATTGACCACGGAATGGTCAACAAAGTCAAACAGCTTGGAATCAATGCTCCGTGGAAGTATAAGGTTTCCCCGGGTCGTTATGTCCCGACGAGGTGTGAATTATTAACAAACGGTTATTTGATCAGGTGAAATTGGACAGGAAAAGGTTTTGAGTGATTAGAACTAAGGAATATACTAGAAAATAGCTTAAACAAGCTATTTGAATAAGACAAGAAAGTGGGAAAAACCAGAAACGATTAAAACCTAAAAACGCGTATGTTACGTTTAAATAAACGTAGACGTACAAAATAAAACGCGAGTTTTAACAAAATAAAATACTTACAAAAGTGAAAATTACATTTTTATAATCCTAAAAATAAAAGAAACTTTATAGAAAATTAAAATAACTTTTTACACTATTTAATTATTTAATATTAATTAAAAACTATTTATTAATTACTTATTATTAATACTTAAATAACTAAAATACACTACAATATAATTTAAATACTAAAAAGGTGAAAATAAAATTTCTAAAATTATAAAATAACTAAAAATAAGTTTTAAAAATAAAAATAAGTGTTTTTGTCTTTTTGTGATTTTTCTATTAATTAATTACTAATTAATTACTAATTATCTAATTAACTATTTTAAATTAAGAAAATTACTAAATGAATAGTGAAAATTCTAATAAAATTTCTAAAATTATTTTATAACATATAAAAGCTAGAAAAAATATAAAAACTAAGTTTTGCTTAAGAAAAACTAATTATGCTATTTTAAACTAATTATTAATTAATAATTAATAAAACTAAAATTAATTCTAATTAATACTAAATGGTAAAATAAAAATATGAAAAATTTATTATAAATACTTTAATATATGAGGAATTTAATAAAAATATAAAAAAGCTAAGTACTTAATAAAAATTTAAAAATGAAAATTAAAATTAAATTACATTAAATAGAAACTATCACTTAATTTTAAATTTGATTTTTCTTGGTTTTTCTTTTACAAACTAGTTTTATACCTAAAAATAAAAACTTTTTGTGAAAACAAACTTTTTAGAACTTAAAATTAAGCTGAGAATAAGCTAAAAGTCAAGACAGTTGACTTTCATTGACTAATCAAGGAAAATAAGCTAAACCAGCTTGTGTGGGACCCACAATGGGTAAATCTGGTGTAAATAAGTTAGATAAACTTATTTAAGCAAGAAAAAGCACAATTAGTACACAGAATAAGCCAATAAGCTGATTTGAGCACTCAACTTATTGCTATTTGACTGAAAAAGGGGACAAGATTGTAATGTGGTTCTAGGTGGGACCCAGTGGACCTCAGGTCAAACCATGGGTCAAGGGGTGAAGCCCACCAGGGGGTGAGTTGATAGAACCAAGATTGGGTGGCTGTGGACTACCATGGTGGCCAGAAGATCACCACAAAGGTGGTGGTGTGGTCTGCTGAGCAACTGCACAGAGCAAGGCTCAGCCCTGCAAGTCACTTTGTGGCTTTGTGGGGCCCACAAGTAAAATCACAAAAATAAGCTGAAGCTGGGACTTCAGAGATGAGCTTGTAGAGAACAAATACAAACAAGATTTAATCCCAGAAAACAAACACAAAAATCATTAAAATTACTGGAAGTTTTGGAAAATTCTAAAATGCAAACCTTTGACTTTTGTAAAAACTTGAACTATTGACTTTTCTAAGTTTCTAAGTGATCCTATTGATCAATCATGATGTTAAAAGATGAAATGGACCTAGATTAAGTGAACTAAACAACTTTGAAATAAAATGGTTGAGTTTTGAAACCCCAAGACACCAACAGTTAACTGTTGGGTGGTTTTGGGTGAGATTTTGACTTCTTGATTGTAAAGACCTAAGTTTTATGACTAAAAGGTGTTACTTGAACCTATTGTTACAAGACTAACCCATAGTTAACCTCAGAAACAAAGCAAAACCCAGTGTAAGCCCAAATGCCAAACACCCCTTTAAAACAGTGATCTCATGAATTTTAAAGGAAATAAATGATTTTGGCCATGAAAATGGTTCTTAAGGACACATGATGACATAATAACCTGATTTGAACTAATAAACACCAACAATAACAGAAAATGCTAAGGAAACACTAATATACCATGTTAACAGTGATAATGAGTAATTGAGCAAATGTAAATCCTACTGAATAAACAAATGATTATAAGCAGTAATTTAACTTCTACACATCAAATAAACATAAAAACATAGGATTAACACATATCTAATTACTCTACAGTACTATGCAAGAAATTGGTGTAAGAGCTTACAAATGTGAATCCAAGCTAAGAACTGAGAACAAGTGCCAAAATCATTTCCTAAAGCCTCCCATGAGACTAATAAACCAAAGCCATCCAGATTTCACTTTGCTCCTTGCTTCTTCATCAGTGAACACTGATTTTTTATTTTATTTGCTATTTATTTTGTATTTTTGAAAATTTTTTATTTTCTAAACTGAAACTGATTTTAAAGCATTAAAAGCTTATAAAAACTTGTTAGTAGCTGAGATGAGCTTAAAGAACCATGAACTACAAACTTTAACAACTTTAATTAAATTTGAGATTTTCAAAGGAAATCTTGCATAAACTGAAAATGGAATTAGAACTTGAAATTGATGTTAACAAGAGTTCATTTTACATTAAAATAACTGAATACAAGCTTTTTTAACTAAAAGGAACAAGTGAAAATGAAGATTACACTAAATGAGTAACTACACTAAATTACAACTACTACTACTCTAATAATGCTTCTGCTGCTCTCTTTCTTTTCTCTTATAGGTCCTGGAGTCAAACCTTGACTTTCCCACTTCTTTTAGAGCCGTTGGATGGCTTGGTTCAATCCCCACCGTTTAAACACCTTTTGGCGGGAAAAGGGTGAAGTCAGTTGTGAGTGGTGTTTGGTGGGGATATTAATGAGGGGGAGGGTTTGGTAAGGTTGGGAGAGGGCATTGATGATAGTTGGTGAGGTAGCATGGAGGGGGGGAAAAGCTGCCCTGGTTTTAAGGAGAAGTGTTGGGAGGTTAGGGATGGTCAACGGGATTTGACCGAGGTTTAAAATAAAACGGGGGTGTTAGTTTTTGGAGGTGGGCCGGATTTTTGGTGTTGGGCTGGGAGTGAAGTGGGCTTGGGTTGTTTGCTTGGTGTTTGTTTGGTTTAAAAAAGGTAAGGGTCCATTTGGTATAATATGTAATCACAAGGACCACTTATGTAAATTCTGAAAACACAAGGGACTGAAAATGTAATATTCCAAGGTTAATAAAAGGACTTAATTTGACAACATTAGAATATTACAAGGATGAAATTTAATATTTCCCAAAATAAAATACCCGGGGACTAATTTTGCAAATTTCCAAACTCTGGGGACTAAACTTGTAATTTTCTCAAAATTTTTATCCAGGGATTGAAAGTGATTTTTTGTGAATTCCAAGGACCAAAATGGATTTTTCATTCAAAATTATCCCACCAGGGACCTTTTCTGCCAATATTTGAAACTCCAGGGACTAATTTTGTAAATTTCCAAAACTTTTCCAATTTTTCACCAAAGGACTAAATATGACCACTTATGATTTAAAAAGGACCTTTGGTGATAATTTTCCATATTTTGAATATCCAGGGACTAGATTTGTAATTTTATGAAAGTTGAGGGACTGAAACTGCCAATTTTGCAAACTTTGTGCGTTTTTCATTTGTTTTTGCTCATTTTGCATCTAAGACATATAAAACACAATTTTGAAATATTTTTAGTATTTTGATGCATTACTGAGTGTTTTTGTATGTTTTACAGTTCAGATTAGACCAAAAATGATGAGTGTTTGAGCACTCATCAGTTACCCAACTCATATATAAGCTTAACCCTAAAAGTTACCAACTGTCTTCACAAAACAGTCACTTCAACAAGTTTTCGGTCGTATAACTACAGTACTGCAAGACTATTTAAAAGTGCTAATAATAGAGGCTAAACTACTAACATAAGCAAACTAACTCTGGTTCAACAAAGGAAACAAGTTAAAACATTCTTTATACCAAAGTAAAAGCTTGTTCCAAACATTCCCTTAAAATGTCTATCTGATAAGAAAAATCGTTAAGATAACATTTTTAAAAGTGAATGACATACCGAGGTTAATAAAAGCAGAGTAAGCAAAACCAACTCATGAATAAGCATTACTTAATAAGCTAAAAAGCATGTTTTTAAGAGAAACTTGAATTGATATTATTAAAGACTGAAACTCTTGGATACATATAGCTTTTGAAACATGAAATTACACAATAATAAGAACTTAAATAATCTACTAAAACTGACTGCTACTTTAAGAACCTAATTACTTGACTGTAACATGCTTAAAAAAAAACTTGACTGCTAATGAAAAACTAATAAAAAGACTTAAAAAACTAATACGAGACTGCCTTGTGGCTTACAAATCACATTCTATTTATACTAAACAAAACTAGGGTTTCCTTCAATTCTTGTCATCTTCCTTGTGTGCTTGAGACAGAAAAACCTTGTGAGACCTTTATGCTTCTTGTGCTTCTTTTCCAGCCCTTGGATTAGCTACAAATAATCATGGCCCTTCATCCATTTTTGGCGCCCATTTTATCATGTGGATTGATGATGTGGAATTGGTGGTAGGTACAGGATTGTGAGTGTGGAAGTGGGATTGGGGAATGGAGTAAGAGAGTGATGGGAGGATGGTGATGGTTGTGTTTGGCATATGCAGTCACGGGGGGGGGGGGGGGGGGATTGGTGATGGAGATGGGTGGTATTATTTTATCTGTGTTTGACTGAGTGGGAGGAAGAAGATATACGTTTAAACGTATTTAGGGTTTAGGTGTAGGGATTGGGTATTGGGCTTGGGTAAACGAGATGGGCCAGGGATAAGTTTAATTCATTTTGGGTTTGGGAGGTGATGGATAAGTTTGGTTAACTTAAGGTCCATAAGTTGTAGTCATTTGATAAATCACAAGGACCAATATTGTAGTTTTCTAAATTCCTAGGGACCAAAGCTGCCAACTTTTCAAACTCCTTCAAAGGGCCATTCCTGCCAAATATTAATAGTACAAGGACCTTAAAAGTTATTTTTCCAATTTTGAAAACACAAGGGGCCAAAATTGTCATTTTTGAAAGTCCAGGGACTAAACATGCCAAATGTGAAATTTCAAAGGTTTAACTTGAAATCTTTTGAAAATATTTTACCCAAAGATCATTTGTGATTCATTTTGACTTTTAAAGAGTTTGGGTTGACTTTTCTTTAAAATGACTGACCAGGGACTAGTTTTGTAAAACTTTGAAAGTTGGGGGACTGAAACTGCCAAATATGCAAATTTTGTTTGTTTTTCGTTTTTTTTCACTCGTTTTGCATTAGAAACATATAAAATACGATCTTTGGGATTTCCTTCGTATTTTGGTGCGTTTTTGAGTGTTTTTGATCGTTTTGTAGTTCAGATTTGACTAAAAATGATGAGTATTTACACGCTCATCACACCCCATGAATGGTATTAAGGAATACAATTCGTCATCCATGCAACTGTAACAAGTAATTAACCTGTAAAAGATATCTAGGGAGTAGTGAAACCTAAGTAAACACAATTCTCCCATATATTGCTCACACCACTAGTTTAATTTAGTTTATTTTCATTTTTAGTATTTTATTTTGATTGCATCTTAGTAATTGAGTTAGTTGACTAGCAACTAATTCCGCCCAACTCCTTCAAAACCGAGATTTTTAGCTGCTTTTCATAAAATATAAAAATACAAAAAGAATCATCCCTCATCTCTAGACCTAGTCTTTAGGTTTTCTAATCCTAGCGACACTATTCCTAGCTGAACGATCAATCCCCCGGTACTTGTCACTATACTATACTACAACGATCAGGTACACTGCCTGGTGGGGGTTGTAAGCTTCTCGAGATCCCTCGAGAGGTAAAGCCTGGTGCAATCCCTACGCATCAAGTTTTTGGCGCCGCAGCCTGGGGAATAGTTATTGTCTAGGTTAGGATTTCTTTTTATTAGGTCTGCTTGCTAGATTCCTTTCTAGTAAGATTTTATTTTTATTTTTTAGGTTCTCTTTAGTCTATCTTATTTCTTCGTGTTTTTGTTCGTAACTCTTCGCCATCCGACATCATGGACGATGGTAACATCTTTGAACCCATCATCCCACCACAACAAGACCACCCACAAAACCCACCACTAGCTAACCAACCTCTTAGGCCTCGAACCCTAGGAGAGTATTCCCGACCTAGCCACCAAGGCTACCGAAACACCATTGAGCTCACCCAAGGAGCCAATGTGTCTCCCTTGCGATCCGACACCATCTGGTTGGTGCAAAGCGGATGTGCATTCCATGGACTTCGTTCCGAAGATCCAAATCAGCATCTCAGGGACTTCTTTAAAATCGTAGATTCTATAGACCTTGATGCTACAACTAGAGAGTCAACCCGATTACGCCTATTCCAATTCTCTCTACGTGATCAAGCTAGTCAATGGCTTGAACGTTTACCCGTGGGATCCATCACCTCATGGGATGATCTCACCACTCGTTTCCTTGCTCAATTTTTCCCACCGGGGAGAACTACCAAGCTTAGGAATGATATCTTGATGTTCCAACAACGTCAAGGTGAAACTCTATATGAAGCATGGACTCGATTCAAGGACTTACTCCAAAAAGTCCCTCATCATGGCATAGATCTTTGGCTCCAAGTCCAAATCTTCTATGACCATATCGATCTCTCCACGAGGCGAACCATTGACCAATCGGCCGGTGGGAAGCTACGTGATCTAAGTGCGGAAGAATCATGGGAACTCATAGAAGATCTTGCTCTCTATGACAACGAAAGTTGGAATGATCCCCGTGATTTGAACAAAACGGTCAAGGCAATATCTCTGCCTTCGAACAATTCTAGCACTCCCGACCGTAGGATCATGGAACTTGAGGACCAAGTCAAGTTTCTCATGAAATCTTACGAAGCTCCTAAGCCTTCAAGCCAAGTGAACAAAATCACTTCTTCATGCGAATTATGTAGTGGTCCCCATGACACTCGTGATTGTGTGGAACTCCCCGGAACAGCTTTTGCGGACTACGCATCCTCGCGTACCGACGAAGCGGGAGATAAGTGGTACAATTTCAAACCCGAGCCAAACCCTTATGGTGATTCCTACAACCCCTCTTGGAAAAATCACCCAAACCTTAGGTGGAAACAAAACCAAGCCAATTCTTCCAATCCGCCTAATCGTTACCAACCAAATGGTCCACCCTTCAACCGTACTTTCAACAACAATCCTTCTAACAATTATGGTAGTACCAATAATCTTGAAGGATTGATGTCCAAGTTTATGGCATCTCAAGAGGCTCGCATATCTAAGTTTGAAGCCGATTTCAAACAAAAGCAAAGCGAGATGACCACCAAAATTGACACATTGTTGAAAGTTCTCAATGACCGAGAAATAGGAGCACTCCCAAGCGACACGGTCAAGAACCCGAAACTAAACGTTAATTCTATATCATCAGTTTCGTCACCACTTCTTGTCCGCAATACTACTCGGTTAAATCAACGAGCACGTGTTTCAAGCAAAACCAAATTGTTCAAAAGGACCAATCGAATAAAACACCCGATATAAAACTGGTCAAAAGCATAGTTGAAACACCTCCTACGCAAGACCTTGACGATGAATTCAAGGAGCTTCACATTGAACGTCCCGTCATTGATGTCTTAGCCCGTGCTCCCTACTATAGTGCCCTCCTAGAAAAGTATGAGAAGTTTAAACTAGGTAAAAATGGGACAGCCTTCGTTCTAAACAAGTTGCCTAAAAAGCTTGATGATCCGGGTATATTTGTTTTGCCTTGTAAGATAAGAAGATCCCAAGCTTTCGACACTCTAGCCGATTTAGGGTCAAGCCTCAACTTGATTCCCTTATCCCTTTTCACCACTCTCAAGCTAGGAAAGTTAGAGGAGGCGGAGGTATTGATTGGTCTAGCGGATGGGAGTATTGCCCACCCGGTTGGAATGATTAAGAATGTAGTTGTTCACGTAGGGAAGTTAACTATCTTAGTGGATTTTCACGTCCTAGACATGGTTAGTGACACTACATGCCCATTGTTGGTAGGAAGAGGATTTTTAGCAACCGCTAGCGCCATGATAGATTGTAAGGAGTCTAAGATAGCGGTAGGTGAGGGCGATACTTGGTCGGTATATGATGTTAAGAAACATAGTTATGATTGTGAGGATGAACCAACACCACATTAGGTAGAGATGAATAGGAGACCATCTAGATATGGACATTGGATAGAAAGGAACTTTATAGGACCTCAACGCCCATTCTATCTAGAAAAAGATTTCATCGACAAGACACATTCGGTGGAACAACTCATAGCTAGAGATGAAGAGCTAGACCCTTTTGAGGACCCCTTAGTCTTTAGGAAGATGATTGAGTTCTTAAGCGTAATGCCTATTAATATAGAGATGAACAAGTGGAAAAGAGAGGGAGATAAGTGTAAATGGAGGTGGGATAAGCCACCTAAGGAAGGTGACGGATCATGGCATATGAAGATGATTTTGTATGATCCGGATGGAGAGAAGTTTGAAAGGTCATACCGTACTAAGAAAACCGATAGGAAGTTAAAACCTAAGTTTGATCCCAAAGATGTCCTCAATGAGGAACTCACCCATGTCACGTAGTAACCCATGACCTTGAGTCTAGCTACAAGACTCGTAAATAAAGAAAAGCGCTCCTTGGGAGGCAACCCATGCTTTGTGTGATTTTTATTTTGTTTGTTTGTTATTTGTTTTCGTATGCATGCTTTATATTTATTGTTGGTAGATAATGTTTCAAAACTAAAATGGTGAAAATACTTTATTTTGTTGTTTGGCTTAGTCTTAACTTCATCCAAAGGTATTTCGCAAAAGATAAGTGTAAGGGGAAACCCCAAATATGTTTTTAAGAAACAAAACCGATCATGATTCTCCACAATATTAAGTGAACATGTATATTCGTATTTGTTAGAGTCAAATGCTTGTGTTGAGTCATAATGATGTTTTGCAGGATTTTCCAGGAAGTAGGACGAAGTTTTTCTATAAATTTTCCGGAAACTTAACATAAGAATTTCTGCAGGTCACTTCTGACGGCGTCACGAGTATACTCGGCGTCACATGTAAAATTCTGGAAATTTTACCAGTTTTGTTTTTCTAACGGAGTCTTAAAGTTTTTGTTGAATCTTTAGTTTTATAATCTCCAGGAAATCTGCAAACATCATTCCACAAGCATTATATCTTATTTTGTTTTCTAGGATTTGTTAGCATATATAGATTGCCGCCAATTTTATGCGAGGTTGCCTTGTCTGTTTTCTCAGGTTTTACAGGTTATGTATGACAAGAAGATGATTTATATTCTGGAAGGGAAGCTTTGATTATTCATTTTCTTGGAGGAAGACCTAACCTGGCCACCTTATTATCCATACCGAGCGAATCAGGGGAGTATTTGATTTCATTCTTTTTACTTATTTCACTTTTACATTCTTTACTTGAACATTGGGGACAATGTTCATCCTAAGTGTAAGGGGAGGGTAAAATGATGATACCTTACAGATACACTTTCGCTTGAGTTTGTTTGTTTGATAGTAGATGTGTAATAAAACTATGAGAAATACTTGTTAGTGCAATTTTAGCGCCAAATTTAAATTTTTTTACAACATTTAGGAGTGAAACTTTAGCCATAGCAAGCGTCTCATGGATAGGAGATTGTATGACTAGCACAAAACCGTACCATTCAGAAAAAATTTTCACCCAAATATGTGAGGTTCGCCTTTATATTTGATAGGAAAAACATTTACTATTAGTGCTTATGAGGGTACCGGTAGCATTTAGATTCTAGAACTTGCGGTAGTGATGCATCCCGAGACCGCTAGTGAGACTACATTCGTGTAGTAGGATTTACTTCATGATAAGAGGCATTAGGATCACCCTTGTGTTAAACCCGTATCATAATTACTTGATCATTTAAGTCATATTACTTGGCTAGTTAAGTCAATTAATTTTTCCCACACCCTTAGCGTTGTACTCATTTTTAGTACACGAAACCCCTAGTATACCCCTCCGAGCCTATCTTTTCGTTTCTATCTTTAAGCATCTTACTTAAAGGAAGAATTTGTTACACCCCACTTAAATGTACACCCAAATCGCCTTAGCCTTCCGTGTATGCACTCATCTTTAGTGCATTATTGTTACATGTTTAAACCCTTAGTTAATTATCTAATTGATTACATGGTTGCTAAGTCGAGTCATATCCTTGTACATATTGTTTTGGGACGATTGGGACTCATGGGTAAAGTACTTATTTTATGGAGTAATGGGGAAGAACATCATATTATTACCCCCGTATATGCATTTATCTTAAAAGTGCTCCAAGTGTTTTGATTATCTTAATTCGAGTCATTAGATTAGTTTATTGTAAAGTATGTAAAAATTCAAATGTAAGGGGAATGTTCATTCCCTATGAAGTATTATTTTGGATGGTAGGATAAGAGTGTATGCAAAAAAAAAAAAAAAAAAAAAAAAAAAAAAAAAAAAAAAAAAAAATCGAAAAAATCAAGAAAAAGAAAAAAAAAATAGAAAAAAATAAAAGAGAAAAACATACGGACTACCATCCCTTTTCATTCTATGTTCATTTTATGTTTTTGTTATTTTTCATTTATTAGCTTAAGTCGAGTCTAGTCATGGCTTAGCAACGCCTTATTGTACATGTAATTAAGCAAGATTATTAACTCGCCACCAATAAAGACTGCCTATATCCAACAAAACCGTGTATTTCATATCCCTACACCTAACGTTACAACCGTTTAAAAAACCTCTTTGATAGTTTATCCTAGATGCTTACGCCATGTGGTGGAGGTTTAATCCTTTCCCAAGCCTATGGTAATCTATTTTGATATGACAGGTAGTGAGAGATGTTTTCCATTTCCATAATGTGATATTACTTTATTACACCCGAGAGATGTGAGTATCTAAATACTATTTGTGAGGTGCTAGTATATGACCTCCGTGCTTGTCTTTGGTCTTTAGTGGAACGATTATTTGTTGTAATTACTTTTATATTAGTGTTAAATGACCCCTAACTTGTATTTTGACTAGAATAAAAGTGCATTTGCTTGAGGACAAGCAAATCTCAAGTGTAAGGGTATATGATGAGGCGAAAAATGAACCATTTTTAGGGGGTCATTTAAGCCCGGAATTGAATTTATTTGATTAAATATTGCCCTAAATCGTTCCTTTTGTGATTTTAGGTACTTTTGGAGTGAATTCTGGAAAAGGAAGCATTTTGGACGTTTTTGGAGCATAAAAGTGAAGAAAATGGCAAAGACTTAATTTTCCATGCTGAGAACAGTACCTGACGGCGTCAAGAAGGAAATTGTGACGGCGTCAGGAGTAAAATCCATGACGACCCAGAGAAAACCTGAAGGCGTCAATAGAAGGGCGTCAAGAGTTAATATGATGACGGCCTGCAAAAGGAGTACACGTGACGGCGTCAAACCCAGATCTAGGCAGTCCGAGAATTTATTTGGCGGCGAGATGACGGCGTCAGACATTTGCTCTTGACGCCGTCACCTCACAAAATCTATATATACTTTTCTATTTTTCATTCATTAAGAGAGGAACTTGTGTGGAGAATACTAGGGTCGAACCTAATAAACCCTAGGTCGTTTGTAACAGTATTTTCAAGGGTTTTCACCCCTTGAAACCTTTCATGTTAAATTAAGATAAGTCCTCTTTCAATTCATTCAATATGTCTATGTGTTGTTTGAATATATCTTATGTTTGTCTTCATTTTAACATGCTAGGCTAGGTCTTTCATGTGTTTGCTTAGATGTAATGAAACCTAGATGTTGATTATAGGTTGATTGCTTGTTTATAGTTGTAATGGATGAATGATTTCAATGTTAGACTTAAGAAAACTGGCAGATCTCCATTGTATAACATGCTTGAACGTCTTAAGAAACATGAACCGATGTGTACTAGGTTTTAATGGTTGTATTTAATGCATGAGCAAATTCTAGTGATCCCATGTTAGGAGCTTCTTAGCCGGCTTGACATAGGAGTGAAGTAGGCGCTTATAGGATTAGGGAAGTAAGTACGCCACCCCATGAATGGTATTAAGGAATAAAATCCGTCATCCACACAATTGTAACAAGTAATTAACCTGTAAAAGATATCTAGGGAGTAATGAAACCTAAGTAAACACAATTCTCCCATATATTGCTCACACCACTAGTTTAATTTAGTTTATTTTCATTTTTAGTATTTTATTTTGATTGCATCTTAGTAATTGGGTTAGTTGACTAGCAACTAATTCCGCCCAACTCCTTCAAAACCGAGATTTTTACCTGCTTTTCATAAAATATAAAAATACAAAAAGAATCATCCCTCATCTCTAGACCTAGTCTTTAGGTTTTCTAATCCTAGCAACACTATTCCTAGCTGAGCGATCAATCCCCCGGTGCTTGTCACTATACTATACTACAACGATCAGGTACACTGCCTGGTGGGGGTTGTAAGCTTCTTGAGATCCCTCGAGAGGTAAAGCCTGGTGCAATCCCTACGCATCAATTTGTATTAACAGTCTCCCCCTTTTTGTTGATGACAAAACATAAACTTTAGTTATAAGTAAGTCACTAGTTTTAGTGTTAAGTCTTATAAAGTTAGTATAAAAACTTGTTTTTGCTAAGATGATGTGTTATGCAAAAAAAAAATTTGAAACAAGTTTATATATAAATTCTCCCCCTTTTTGTCGAAACAAAAAGAAGAGTAGCGAAGCGGAAGTATGTACTTGCTCCCCCTTGGACTATACTCCCCCTAAATGGAGTGCCAAGAGAGGAGACAAGGATTTTGACCCTACAAAACAAAATGTTAGTTGCCACACAAGACAAGTCATGAAAGCATTTCATGTTTAGAACACAACTAATAGTTGTGAAGTTGAATAATGCAACACTCATGCTCCCCCTTGAATATTACTCCCCTAAATGGAGTATCAAGGAAGGAAAACATTGATGATTATCCTACAAAAAGAAAGGTTAGTTTCTAAAATACAAGATATATGTCTACCATATCAAGGAATAGTTCACTCATCATACCTAAATGGTAAACAAACAATGCAAACCTTGTAGTAGAATGACATTCATTTCATGTAAAATTTTGACTCTTAGAAGGTCAAATACAAGAAATTAGGATGACATCATCCTACTTCTTAAAAATAAGGAAAAACTAGAAATACACTAAGAACATAAAAAGCTACAAGGAAATCATCATTTTCCTTAATGAGAAACATTTTCCAAAAACAAGGCTAAGGTTGTTTAAGGATGAAAATGTGTGTTGGAGGTTGTAGCGGGCTTTATTTTGAAGGTTAAAAGGATGACACGGTTTTTGGTTTGTTGGAAACATTTTCCAAAAGAAACGGTTTTGTTTCATTTTGGAGACTCTAAGGTTAAGGTGGGTGAGACAAGGATTGTAGATGGTCCAAGATGTGGTTTAGGATAAACCTCATTTCTTCAGATAACTCGCGAATTTCCGTTCGACACCCTTCACTAATGTGAGCGGTTCTTTCGCAATGTCCGCAACCATGGCGGGGAAAGTATGGTGGAAGAGAGGTTTGATTTGTTGATGGTGGATGGTTTGAACTTGAAGGAGCAAATGTTGATGGTTGAGAGGTGTTTTTGCTTCCATCATTGGTTGATTGTAGCGTTGTTTGTAAAACCGTAATATGGTTGATTTGAGAGTCAACCATACGTTTGAAGGCATAAAGGTGGTTTAAATGAGTGTCAATCTCATCATTAAGGTTTGGAGGTTTTTCCCATATGGATGCTTCTATTTTCTTATAAGAAGAAAGTAGAGATTCAAATTGTTGAGAAGATTCTTGTGGTGATGGTTGTTGTTGTGGTTGTTGGTTTTGAACAAAATGGCGGAAGCTTGGTTCGCCGGAAGGATTGCCTTGAAGGTCTTCGTAAATTGGGTGAAACACAAATGATTGTGAGTGGGTATGGCCTTGATCATTTGAAAAAATGGATGGTCTAGCATAACGGTAAGCCAACCGTTCTACCAATGAGGGTTGATGGGGTTCATCATCTAGTTGCTCACTAGATTGTTGTTGGGTTTCCATTTGAGCAATGGTGTCAAAGAGTGATAAGGATGGTGGACTTGATGATTTGGGTGATAGGTCTCTAATGTTTCCAAATAAGGTAGTGGTGATGTTGGAGGTGTATGGAAAAGTTCCATTGGTGTAAGTGTTGGTGATTGAGGTGATGAAGTTTTTGTTGGTTGAGCTTGTTGAGAAGGTGATGTTGAATCACTTGAAGGTCTAGTTGGTGGAGGAATGGTGGCTATGTTTGTGTAGCAATGTGTTGGAGAGGGTGTTGGAGTATCAAGATTAAGCATGTGTTGGGGATGGTGTTGAGGTAGTGAGGTTAAGGAAATCTTGGATAGGTGAAGAAATGTTAAGCGAAGCATCACTTGAAGATGACGAGCTTGACTTGACGGTTTTGTTGAAGCAACAAGGTTTAACACTAATCCTAGTGGTTTTTGAGAAGGATTTTGATGACTCGGATGATGTGTTGGATTTAGTCATTTCAAAGATGTGATTTTGGTGTTTTGAGAGAAGAAGTTTTGATGGTGATGGTGTGATTTAAATTGTTGCAAAACTTTCAAATTTATAGGATGGAGGAGATGTTGAAATGGGTGTTTGGATTTGATGTTCTACCATTCAAAGATTGAGGTTTCAAATGATTTACAAAGTTTTCATGAACATGTCAAATCATTGCATGTCAATCCAATGGAATAAGGTGGAGTGAAAGACCAACATATGCACTCAATGCTTTGTGATCATGGGATGTGATTTGGTTGAAAATGTTTCAATGGTTTGAAGGATCCTTTAAAAGGGTTCCTTGGGTTAGTTATGTTTGAATTTGAATTTTTGGAGGGAAGTGGCTTCCTAATTGTTTTAGTGAGTGAGAGTTGTTCTAATATGGTTATTGGAGTTAATGGAAGATGTTTCTCACTTAGGATAATGGTTTGACACTTTACAAGTTTTGAACTTAAGAAAAATGACAAAAAATTTTTGCAGGTGACTGGCGGAACCCTCGCGGTGCACAGGCGGAACCCTGTTTTGGGTTCCGTCTGGTCCGTTGGGCCAATTCTGGGTTGCCAAGAAAATACATTGGCGGAACCCAATTTTGGGTACCGCCAGATCCGCCAAGCCTGAAAAATTTGGCAGTCCTCGATTTTGACCCGCGAGACGATTTTCAAAATTTTCGACAACACCTAAAATAAAAAAGATAATGCATTTCTGGTTGGGAAATGCAAAAATTGGACATGTAGACATACATATCATAGGACTTTGACCTTGAGGTCGAGAATTTCACTATACTTAGTAAGAATTGCCATAAGCATAAAAAATTGACAAACACCTTAAACATTGTCATTATGCATAAAAGCTCAAACAAACATAATCCGACAAACGTAATAAAACATGAAAGTGAAAAACAATACAAATCACGTAGTTTAACACATAAAAGGTTCTAAAACATTCATAAGCCAAACACTCCTTAATCTTCTCACAACCGGTCTATCTTCTTATTGAGCTTGCTTAGGTACCTTTCAAAGCACTTGAAAATTCCTTTGGTTTGCTTGAACTCTTCAGATGCATTGTCAATGACGGGGAGTGCTTGAAGGTATTCTAAAGGAGGTAACTTAGAGTTAGGAAGTTTATCGTCCTCGCTCATGTTGGATGATGATGATGATGGTGTAGGTGAGAGAGTACGTTTGCCCTTACCTTTGAAAACTCGTTT
Source organism: Artemisia argyi (assembly GCA_030686995.1). Classification (NCBI taxonomy): domain Eukaryota; kingdom Viridiplantae; phylum Streptophyta; class Magnoliopsida; order Asterales; family Asteraceae; genus Artemisia; species Artemisia argyi. The sequence goes on along the minus strand of CM060678.1, from coordinate 21,030,663 downwards.
ATCACTTAGAGGAACGAAGATGTGAGGAACGAGAGAATAGTCAAGGCGCATTCCATTATCGTTAGGAGGAATGGGTGAGATTGCTCTAAAGAGGCGAGTAAGAAGCATTCTATAAGGAAGAGCGGTTGTTCCAACTAAGGGTATGTCGGCCATTCTTTTGGCTAGGTAGTAGGCTAAGTTAAAGGGTTGACCGGTAGAAATGCTATAGAGCATGTAGCAAAGGCATGTGTTGACATGATCTCTATTTCCTATGGTACTTATGACGTTAGCTCTAAGGATTTCTTCCCACTTCTTAAATTGTGGTTTAAGCTCATTGACCTCCATACCAAAAGGATCCTTATCCACAATATTCCCCGAACGATTCTTCCTAGTGGTAGAGGTTCTAACGAAGAGATGTTCCTTAATTGTTTCCTTACTAGCTAGAGGGTTGTCGTATGGATGAAAACGCTCAATCGAGTCAAGGCTTGAAATGGGCCACTTATCCATGTAGAGACAAATACCCGCATTTGGGACACCAAAAATGATAGCTAAGTCTTTTAAATCTATGAAATTTGGTATTTGATTTGTTGTGAAGTTTAATGATATCTTACCAAAATCATTTGTGGAGAGGTTTACGGTTGCATAGAATTCTAAGATGAACCTAGGACAAATTGGCTCATCGATATCAAGGAGACAATCAAAGTTGATTGCGGCAAAGCTTTGGCGAATAGATGTTCCTTCTAGAAAGGATGGATTAATGGTTCTACCTTCGTGAACATAGCGTTTTTCTAATGCCTTAAAGGTTTCTACTTGTACTTAAGGGTTTCCTTGTGATCGGATTTATTTGCGTGAGGCATGTTGATTCCTAGAAAACACAAAATTATATGTTAATGACTTTTAACAATGTGGATGTTCTAATGTGTTCCTATATGCAAACAATGTGGAGACTTGGTTATCTTGACTCATTTTGATGCCTAAATTGTTTTGTTATGCAAGTTTTGTTATAAAAACAAAAGATAACCAAAACTCTCCTAATTGAATGTGTCTTCGATTGAATGTATCCGAAAATACATATTAGTTATGTATTCCCTTTAGCATTCAAGAGATAATATGCAAGTGATGTTTCAATGATGTTTTTCATTTGTTTTAACAATGTGGTGATGAATTATGTTCTAGTCTTGGATTGCAATTTTTGAAAGACAATGCACTTGGTGTGTTTGGCAAATCAAAGTAACAACAAAAAGGATACAATTCTTAACTAATGGAAGACATGATTTGCTAGTAACCAAGTTTTTCATGAATCAAGAAATTTTATGCATAAACCCTAAGATTCTAGTTAATGAATGTAAATGAGAATGTTATACTTGAATCAAAAATGCAATTATGATTAGAACACTTACAAAGTTGATTGGATTTGAAGAGATTGGATTGAAATCCCTAAATTTCGTACGGTTATGTGTTTTTGAGAGGGTGATGGTTGTTTAAAAGTAAATGATTAAGTTAAAAGGGTGTTTGGTTTTGAAATTAAAAATAAAAACATTCTGTAGCTTTGGCGGACCAGGCGGAACCAAAAGGAGGGTTCCGCCCGTATGGTCTGAGGGTACCGTGGGAGCTGCAGGAAAAATTTAAAAGGAATTGTCTTGATTTTTGTGGTTTTATCCTAATGTTCAAAACTAAGGTTTTAGGTCTTATGAGTCTTTGACTAAGCCTTGGGATGATGAATGCTTCTCATTCAAGAGGTTTTGTAAAAAGGTTGATAGAATGGTTAACGTATAAGACTTTCTTAGTTAAGATGTTCCTCAATGAACATTTTTACCAAGACGAAGATGATGGATCACAATATGTCAATTAAGAACATAATGGATTGAATTGTCGTTGAAGTCGATGCTTCCTTTGTTGAAGAGATAACAATGTTGATAAAAGAATTCCGTTGTTGACATGAATTTGCTTGTTCAAGCGGAGCTTGTTGATGTGCTTCTCCATCCGATACTAATTTGAGAACCTTACGCGTTTTGGAGAATCATTGGGTAAGTAAGTATAAAAGTGCAAGTACCACTTGGGCTTTTCTTATCAACTTATTACCGACATAATTCCATTTGGCATACACTATGGTTTCTATTCCCGTTCTTTTGGGATACCATAATCCTAGTTGTGTAGTACCTTATGATGAATCCAAACAAGCTCTTTCGAAATAGTTGTTTTAGGATCTTCTTTAAAAACGAGCACATAGACAAACACTAATCATAATGTTGGATCTAATTGTTATGATAACAAGTAGTCTTCCGAACATTTCTCTACGTTTAGTTTTACCTACGGATTTACTAATCTCATTCTTGATAAGTCATCAATAACTTAACCATTGAGAACAAGAGAGTAACTAGGAATGTCTTATACGTTAAAATCCCTTGCTTTTGGGGCTTGCTTTAATTATCAAAAAGTCTTTCAAATATTGACACTATAATCACTTGATTACTTTTGAAAAATCTATTATGTTTCACTAGTTGTTTTACTCTAAATTCTAAAAACTGTTTTTGTTGAATTTGTTTAGACACAACTATGACCTATAAATCAAGTTTTATAACTTATGTCAATTTTGTTTGATTCAATGTTTTACTCAAGGTGAGAAGATGTTATTTTGTACTTTTATTCTTAATGTTTTACACAACATACTTGTCTTGCCATCATTGGACTTTCGACTAAGTTATCATCTACCAAAGATGGTATCTTAGAAGGAGGAGATTACTCGTTAAATGTTATATTCAACGACTCCTTGACTCTTTGGGTTTTCTTACTTAAGACACTATGAATTCTACTTGTTTTGAAAAAGTCCAAGAGGTACAACATCATAAGACTAAGTGTCACATTTGATGTGTAAATCCTAGATGTTGAAAACTCATTTTCTTCCACACATCCTAATGTATGCTAATGTGATTTATTTCACCTTGTGTGTTTTATGTGAGATTATCGTAAAGGAGTGATCGAAGAAAAACACAATTTAAGACTCAAAGTATGGTGTTTGAGAATATTGTTTAATAAAGGTTTGTTTTGCAAGCATCACAAAAGTGTTAGACATTTTAACACTTAGAAAATTCTTAGTTAGCTCACTTGTAAGCAAGAGTTGAGTGAGACTCACTCAAGAGTTTCTCGTGTTTATCTCTTGATGGTTAAAGAACCAAAACACCTTATATCTCCTACTAGTACTAATGACGAAATTCCTTGTTGCATAGAATCTAATTTTAGTTATTACTAATAGCAAGTAAACACTTTTAGAGTATTACTAATAACACATATTCCAACACATAATGCTAGAAACAAGAGACAATCAAAGTCAAGTTGAAGTAATGCGTACCTTTTAAATTGCATAGAGATGTTATCAAGAGGATAAACACAACGCGTAAAATCTTGGTTTGACGACACGCTTTGAAACTCAATTACTCATGTATCCAAGAAGGTTAGATAATCATATAAAAGCATAGAGCATGATAATCTTAAACTTTTTATCAAGAGTTTCTATTAGAGATTGAATTATCTCTAAATCTCTTCTTCTAGGTTAGACAAATTTTACTTGTTTTGTTTTACTAGTTGATGGTGCTTTTGGGTTAAATCCTAATCCGGTTTTATCTTTAAACACCCTTTGACTCCTCAACAATCTTTCAAGAGATTTTGAGCCTTCATCAAATTTAACTAATATTTTTCCTTTCTCATTTTGCTTTTTAATCTCATGTTTGTAATCTAGACATAATTTACATTCTAGATCAATTTCAACATTACTCTCAATTCTAGACATTTTATCTTCTAACAAGATTTCCTTTTCAAAGATATTCTTAAAAGATTTTGAAGACTCATTGTTAAAGATAGTTTTCAGGTCCATGTTGCATAAAAGTTTAGACTCATTTTCTAGTTTAGAAAATTCTAGGATAAATTTGTCAAGCAAAAGTGTTTGGTTTCAAAATGTACCTTGCTTGATGTTTTATCTAGTTGAGAATCACAAACCGGATGGTTGGCTTCATCTTCATCCGTGTTATTCTATGAATCGCAAGCAAGTCCACTAAGAGCTCAACATGAGTAATCATCTTCACTTACACCTTCATTTAAAACATTTAAACTAGTAGCACATGTATTCTTCTCAACTAAATGTCTATCTATTAATATTTCTAAGACTTCTAATTCATATGTGAGATCAAATTGATCATCTTTGACTTGACATATTTCTTTATGAAAGTTTAACATATTTTTCCAAATATCATTAGCCGTTTGATAAAAATACATTCTTTCAAATTCGGTACTAAAGCTTTATAAATCATTGTTTTAGCTTTAGTATTTTTATCAAGTTTACGATAGTTATCTTGGTTTTCAAAAACTTGTTTTCTTTGGTTTGAAATCACCAAAAGAAATAATATGCCAAAGATCTTGATCAATTGATTTCACATAGTTTTCAAAATTACTTTTCCATTCAAGGAAGTTTCCTTTTTCAATTAGCGGTGAGTTTTGAATAGGTTGCCTTTCTTTGAGATTTTCAAAATCCATGGATCGATCCAAGTTTTAAAATACATTCTATTTTAAAGATCTTGAGTAACGTAGCTCTGATGCCAATTGTGGAAAACTAGAAGGGGGGTTGAATAGTTTACCGCTTTTAAAATCTTTTTAACTTGATTATCCTTTAAAATCTTTACGTTTGTTTAAAGATATAAACACAACTTTACATGTTCACTTCTTTGAAAAGCTTTACGTATGAATAACAATCCTAACTTTACTTGTTTAGTTCTTTGAAAAGCTTTGTGTTTGTTTAAAGATATAAACACAACTGTACTTGTTTAATTCTTTGAAAAGCTTTACGTGTGATTAGCAATTCTAACTAAAGACAATATATATAATAAGCAAAGATAAAGAAAGAAACGATCAAACCACAACACGATTGTTTATCGTGGTTCGGCTACAAGGACTCTTTTTTCTTTCCCTACATCCATGCCCCGAGTTTCCAACTCGAGAGTTATAAGCACTAATCAACAAGCTCCTTTCCCGGTGGAGAAACCTTTACAACGTCGCTTACACTTTTATCGACACTAAGCTAGATGTCGAGTTCTTTTACACGGGTACAACCACTCCCATCGTCGATTACACTTTTACCGACACTAAGCTAGATGTCGAGTTCTTTTCCAAGGGTACAACCACTCCCGATAGTTCTTTTACAAGAGTACAACAACTCCCAACTCACTACGTATTTTGAGGCCTAAAATACTAACCGATCACTTCTACACATATGATACAAATGAAGTATAAACTACTAAAGCTTATACATGACAAAGCTAACAAGACTTGCAACTTTAGAGTTGAAGCTTGTAACTTCTTTGATGATCTTGTGAAGTCCCTAGCTACATAAGAGGATCACACAAGTCAAATGTTACTGAGTTAGTTGAGAAAGTATTTCAAAATATGTCCTAAAGTGATGACTCAAAACTAACAAATGGTTTGGTATTTATAGCAAACCATTCTGCAGGTGTAGCGGATACGGCGGAACCCTCAGATGGGTTCCGCCCATGTACCCCCAGGGTTCCGTCAGGGCTGCAGTTGGTTTTGCAATAAATCTTCCAAACCAAACAAGGTCACATCTCATTACACCTAGTCAAACACAAAACTTGCAAGCAAACATATGGTTAGTCAAACACACTTTCTTACCATAAATGTATATTGAAAAAGCTTGCCCTAAATGTGATGTGACATTTCTATTTTAAGAAATAAATGTGATGTGAGAAGACACTTTCTAATTTAAGAAATACAAACAATGTTTTGTTTAAAAGAAAATGTAAACCTTAGTTAAACAAGACTTAAACACTTGAAGTGATGATTTACTCATAGCTAAAGTTCATACTTTGTCATAAACAAAACTTAGCAAAGATCGTAAAATATAAATAACATTTTTAGGCGATATTTGTATTAACACGATGTAAATACTTTTGATTTGAGTAGAGCTGGCAGAAATTACGGGTTTGGTAATAAATCAAAGTGAGTTTAGGTCATATTAGTTCGGGCTGGGTTGGTTAATTAACACCTTTTCTTTTTGAAATATGGAGTATCTGTTTGTACATATCGATTTAGTAGGTTCACAACATTTGATTATCGATGTTGAAGAATTTTAATGGCATCGCACAACTGAAGCAAAAATAGATTGCAAATGAAATAATGCATGCATATAGTAAGTTATTATATAAGTTTCGGATAGGCATTCATATTTACTATTTAGTACAATATCAAATCTTTCTAAAAGTTACATATAAAACGAAAAAGCAATGCGACATGATGTGTAATATGATAAAGCTTCATATCTCATTGCGGTGACAAATTTGGAAAAGCTTTATGTTTGTCAAAGAAATTCTTATTGAGATTAAAATAAGCTTTTGATGGTAAGAATATTTGAAACATTGTAGGATTATGTGTATTGCTAAACGAGGTGTTTATGCATACATATGTAGTTTAAGAGGGTACTTGAATGCGTGTTTTAGCTTAACTCCTTCGAGGGTTTTGGGATTGCTTATTTGTATATTGGATTTTGCAGCTACATATGAGAAATTCACGGCTGGAGCTTTGGCATAGCAACCATAAAGACAATAGTAAAGACGACTTTTTAAGAATATGCTCAAGTACAAGGCTGATTGCAGGGGAGGTGGCCAAGCGGCAATCGCGCTCCTAATGACAAGCCCACAATGGTTGATGTTAGGAATCGAGAAAGTGTCAATTATCCAGTATCATTTATTTATGTAAATATGTTTTGTAATAGGTTAGTCCACATAGGTCCGGCCCATGAAGCCCATTACCGATATATCCCTATCTTGTAACTACTAGGCGAGTATCTGTGCACAACAACGGAATTTTATAGCGGCAAATAGTTATAATGATATTTTGGTTTTGGTTAAGTGTTCTGTATAACGATTTGTGTAACCAAAATATCACTATCATTATATGCCGCTATAAAATTCTGTTGCTATGCACGGGTACTCGTCTAGTGTATATATATATATATATATATATATATATATATATATATATATATATATATATATATATATATATATATATATATATAAGTGAGTTTTTCACCTAGATGAAAAATGAAAGGATAGAATTTATTTATTGGATCCCTATATTGAACTTTTCTCTGACTAACTAAGAGAGCTAAGAATATAAGTGATGAATAAACAAACCTTCTTGTACTATAATTTAGGAAAGTGCGGTTTTGTTAAGACGATTGAGTTCAATAATAGCTTGTATATAATCTTAATCCGTTGCTATATTAGTCAATTAACCAAGAATTAGAAACAACACAATTGTTTTAAACAAAGGGCATCTACAAATATTCATAAAATACGAAGGTTAGCACTGCAAAACAAATTCTATTGGTGTCACGTGACACTTCGAGAACCTTTTTCACGACCGACTCACTAATTTAGTTACGCGATTATGTGATGGTGATAAAGGATGAGAAAATAGCCATGCAAGTATGAGATAAAGAGACATAGATTCGATAATTCTTTGGTGTGGGTGAAGTACTGCTATGCGAGTTTCATTGTTTGTTTATGGAGAAAATGTTTGTTTCGGACTAGGTTTGCATAATTTGAGATTTGAAAGATTGGATTTCACTACTACAAAAAAGGGCATAGAGCCCGGTTATAAAGGGCATAGAGCCATAAAATCCAATTCTTATTGATGGAGTGAACACTATATTGATTCAGATAACAAAAGATCCATTGATATTACAACTTACTTTCTATTGATACATTGAGATTAATCTTGTGACTACTCTTTCAAACAACACATTTCAAAAAGCTACAAGCTACCTTAATTGACTACTTGTAATAGTCACAAGCACTTAAGTATAACTTTGGAGAAAACGTAGCACCTGCACTTTAGCAATGTTGAAAATGGCTCTCTGCACATCTTCAACTTCCAGTTCACAACTGCAATCTTCAACTTCCGTTTCCAATCTCAACAACTCAGAGACATCAGTGTGCTCCAAGATAGAGTGGGTGGAAAGCAAACTGTTGTATGGCTCCACAACAGAGGTCGAAACCTGGGATGAAGGATCCACAGTGAACACCATGGCGCCACAAACCTCAACAACCCTCGTTCCATCGTAGACGATCAATCTGACACGGATAAAGAAATTACATATTATGACCCATTATGTAACCCTTCCATTTCCTATCTCTACCTAACTGATAAAAACAATATGAGTTTACCCGCTCAAGAAGATCTGCTTAATCCTCATTATTACACATGCATATGTATGCGATTTAGCTTCTATTTTCTTATAATAACGTGAAACGTACTCTTTAACCAATAGAATAAAGGCAATTCAGCGCATTCAATAAGATATCTTGAACTAAACCAATATACTACGAATACCTTTTCTTCCTAATGGACTCCCATACACTGTTTTCATATTCATTTGTTTACAAAAGAATTTTGTAGATGCTAAGATAAGGTCCACATATGTAAAAGAAAATTTTACTCGAGTGCAATATAGTATGAGCTATAAAGTGATTATTCACCTGGAGACTAATCACTGTGTGTTAGGCCCTCTCTTTGAATGCATGATGCCTATTAAATCTCTTCTTTGACTCCTTATAAAATGCCTATCAAAGTAATAACCTAGTCAAAAGAACACCAAATACTCAGTATAAGAAGTTAAGGTTATGAGCGAAATGCATATAATAAGAATACTCTTATGACCTTTTAGATATAAGGTGAGCCACTATCCCTGATGTGATTCATTTTATCCATGCTCCCTTCGCTTATACTCTATTTTCGACATCTACAAAGTCTCCAAATGATGATTTTATACCACCTGCACAAACTAAAACAAACACACTTTACCATTCTTTCGAGCTTCAAACATATGAATGGTAGTAAATGGTATGGGTAATAACTATCAATAGCTATCAATGTAAGCTGCAAGCCTGCAATAAGCTTCAAACATATATGAACTGTAGATGTGTATTGACCATGTAACCCACAAGCTTCATGGCTTTAGTGACTTATTGTTTCACTCATTTATCCAACTCATCAAACAAATTTTAACCAGAAAACTACAAACCGTACAAAATTGTCTAAAACTAAAATGTCATACCACAGATTCAATTCTAGTAAGAAATAGCTTCTGAGATATAACGCTACGATAATCATTACCTTAACTCCCAACTTATCTTCAATTTTCTTGCATGATTCTCGCATTGCAAGCTGCCAACATAAAGGAAAAAATGCAAGAAAGAAAATGTTTGTGAGTACTTTTAAACAGTATCACCAGGTAGCCGAATATTAGATAACACTCACTCTGTATCCACTTATTACAGATGCCGGGTGAATCTTATTTTTGACAAGATCGTTTGCTCTCTGCAGAGTTATCAAAACAATAAATTAATAAGCATTCTCTGATATAATTCAGATTCGTATGCGAAAGATATGTCTCCAAAATCAGACACGGAACAAAACAAATATGTGTGCTGCAGAAACGTAGAAATTCATTCAACTTTAGTAACAAAAATATGAGTATTGAACAGACTCGTGCAACAGGATTTGAAAAGTGTTAAAGGCTCTACACTTCAACTTTATTGAGAAATAAATATATAGGAATACTTATCTTTATTAATTTTTCAAATGATACTAACTAGTATATATGAGTAATTCATATCAGAAATACCTCTTGACCATTTTGGATGTGGAGTCATTTTAAAAGATTTGGTTAGTGATGCTTCTTCTTTGTCCAGTGCACATTATCACTTAAATGACAATTTCCAACCCTTGGTACTTGATGGTCAACCTACGACGTATAAAATATATCGAATGTAATCAACCATTTTCAGCCCATCCATCAATAAACAAAGAACTAAAGCTAAAGTTGTGGCCAAAACACCTAATTACAACTGATTAAAATGTCTTAATATTAAAAATAAAAATTTGTTTTAGTATCATAGAACTTTAAATCCCATACAGAGCTTAAAAACAATTAATTTCAACAATTACATTCCAAAATCAAGACTTTATTACCTAACTCAAAAAACATATAAACAAACACAAGTTATTCCTAAATGAAACTTAACCACATTAATGAGATAGATTAAAAAGCTTAATTGAACAACTTCAATTGTAGCAGTTTGGTACCTCCAAATTAGCTTAGTCTGTTGCTGGCTTGGTTATCTTATGAAGGTTGCCTGTGACGGTAGTGATGGTGGTGTTGTGTGACGGCGGGGTGGTAAGCGGCAGTGAGGGTTAGGGTTTGTTAAAGTGAAAGGGAGGAATGTTTATTGTTGTGGGAAGGTAAGGTTTTTTGATAAGCCGCTCAAAATGAAAGTGAAAATTGAAAGTGAAAGCGAAAATTGAAAATGAAAGTCAAGGGGGGAAATAAGCCGCTCAAAGATTAATCTTTTTTTAGGAATAGAGCCCGGTTCTCTGAAATAAAATATGGCTTTAACTCTTTAACATAAAGCCCGGTTATGCAACAAGAAAACATGGCTCTATATGAGGAGTAGAGCCCGGTTTTGTGGAAGGAAACATGGCTCTAACGTTTTTCACAATAAAGCCCGGTTTTATAATAAAAAAACATGGCTTTATACCTTTTTCCAAAACACAGGATCCCTTTAAAGCCCGTTTTTCTTTAAAAAAGGGCTCTATTAAGGGGGCTCTATTTCAAAATTTGTAATAGTGTTTACGTTAAAAACATGTTACTAAAATAGCTATTTCAATTCGCGCGTAAACTAGTATTATTTGACCATGTTGATAATAGTTAACTTTGATCATGAATTCATGATATGATAACTTATGACGTACGATGCGTTTTATTAAGGGCAAGTCATCATTTGTTTCTTTGGGTAATGAGCAAAAAATTTTGCTTTTCGGTACATTTTATTTTATTTTTATTTATTTATTTATTTATTTATTTATTTTAATCTTTTATTGGTACTGAAAACTTGTGATTACCATTTTGCCTAGTGAATTTGCGAAAATTGAATCCACCGTCATTAGAGTAAATTACGTAAATGGTACTTCTGGTTTAGCAAAAATTGCATCCATCGTCCCTAAACTTTTTTTTTAATCAACTTTTGATTTTGACCCATTACATTTTTATACATTTTCGTCCGTTTTCTAGGTTTTTGTCTATTTTTATACGTTTTTATCCATTTTTATGCGTTCTCGTCTGTTTTTTTACGCTTTCATCCATTTTATACGTTTTTGTTCATTTTAATGGGTTTTTGTCCGTTTTCTTAAGTCTTCATACATTTTTATACGTAATCATTTGTTTTTATACGTTTTTGTCCAATTTCTTAAGTTTTCGTCCAATTTCATTCATCCGTTTTTTACATTTTATCCGATTTTATACGTTTTCACATGTGGCAAAAAAAAAATCAGATTTTTTTTTTCACATGTGACGTAAAAAACAGTTCTAAAAAAATATTTCAGAAAAAGAAAATCATAAAAAAAAAAGTTTTTCGACAAAAAAATTCTGAAAAAAAAAATAATTTGAAAAACAACAATTGGGGGGAAAAAATCGGAAAAAAAAAATCCGAAAAAAAGTTTTTCGACAAAAAAATTCCAAAATTTTTTTTTGAAAAAGAATTTCGAAAAAAAATTGGAAAAAAATTTGAAAAACAAAATTGGGGAAAAAAATACGAAAAAAAGAAATTCCGAAAAAAATTCCTAATTTCTTTTGAAGGGACCATTTATGTAATTTACTTTATGAATGATGGATGCAATTTTCGCTAACCCACATAGATCATTTATGTAATTTGTAAAAGTAAAAATGTTCCTTATCCAAAAAAACAGATTGTGACGAGTATTATTCCTTTTTAAAACATTTATCCTTTTATTAATTAAATCCTTTTTTATGAGGAAAATAGGCCCGTATCAATGTTGACACTTTTCATCCAAAAAACGTTTTCTGCTAAATAATATAAAAAAGATACGTTTTACTTTTTATAGTATATTACCAATGGCTGTAAATTAACTAATACATAAGTCCTATTCTTACGTTTTCTTCTATCTTATTGGGATTCGAAATATGATGTGGGTGATTAAGAACCCATCAACTATAAACCAAATAAACTACGCGAGTCAAAAACCACAACATGTTCCCCGCGTTGTTTGATCGCACACATCAATCATAGCACTATGAAATCCATTAGGAATAAACGTACGCCTTTTAGGCTCTATATATTAACTAAACCATAAGTCACAAACTCAATACAAACAAATATAAGAAACATAAAACCAATAAAAATGAGTGTGGAGTTGTTAGATGGTGCCATAATCCTCGGCTTTGTAGAAGACGACGAAGCATTTAATGGTTCGGTTCAAGACCGTTTTGCTAACTTAGATACTAACCATGATGGTCTCCTTTCGTATTCAGAGATGCTAAAAGAGTTAAAATCACTAAGAATGATTGAAACACATTTTGGAATTGATGTGAAAACCGATCCTGAAGAGTTGTCCCAAGTCTATGATTCCTTGTTTGTGCAATTTGATCGTGATTCAAATGGAACGGTTGATTTGGAAGAGTTCAAAGCCGAGACCAAGAGAATGATGCTTGATATGGCTAACGATCTTGGCTTCTTGCCTGTTCAAATGATTCTTGATGAAGATAGTTTTCTAAAAAAAGCCGTCGATAGGGACCTTTTGAAGTTGAAGTCCGGTGTATCGTCCTAGCATTTTTATTCGACTAATCCCGCGTCATGTATGGTTATGTACTCATGTACTTGGTGAAAATAAGGAAAGTCTATAGTATCAATTATCACGAATAATATGCCGTGTAACTTAATAACAACTTGTTCCTTATTGTAACTTTTAAAAAGTATATTGGAAGTTGTCTTTGTTACGTACACCTGCATTTTTTTTAACGGCAAATTTTCACAATCTACATCACCCATCTCACAAATTCTATCTCGCATTTCTCCAACAAGACTGAAACCCACAATATTTCACAAATTCTATATGTTTCATTTAAAATAGAGAACAAAATCTTAGAAATATATAATCATCTTATGAGATGTTATATTGGTTTATACTTTCTCAATGTAATTAATTAATCAATAATAAATAGTTAACATACTTTTGTAATTCTAGCCCGAACAAAAATCAATTGCAATCTTCAATTCAAGAACCCTAATAAGGGTTTATGTGGATTATAAGAATTACCCCCTACCTTTTTGTAATTCAATCCAAGAATCAAACAATAGTGTGTTTGAATCGTGTTCTTGTACACACGTACTAATTCATGTAAAAGTTTATGCAAGTAAATTAAACACAAAACCTTTTGATCTTATGAAAATCGAAAACCCTTAGAGGGTTTAAGTTTGGATCGACAAAGGGACAAGAGAAGGAGAAAAACACCAAGATGTGTGTGTACAAGTTATGAGAAAACAATGAATCTTGGGTTTGTTTATATACTTGAGTTTACTTGGAGCACAAGGCAAAAAGGAGGTGGAAACCACCCCTTGGCCGATCGGTCTAGGTTTTCCCCAAGGGATTCCGGAACCTTCTCTTGTTTCCAATTATTTACAAGTATTACTTTCCTAATCTTCGTCTAACGGTCGTTAGTCATTCTCCGTTAAATACTAACGGTTGTTACTAGTTTTGTGTTTATTAATAATTATATATAACATTTATAAATAATTATTCTTTTACTCTTCATACGTAAAGTGTGCAATCCCACGATCTCGAGTTCGATCCTAACATACGACTACTAAAATAATGTCCATAATCTAACAGCTCCCACTTGGACATATTTTAATAGTGTAATCACATCGGTTAGCGTCTTGCAACACGCCGATGCCTCTATTACGATCTCAAGTAAGGCTCCTGGACAAATCTTTTAATGATTTCTCATTATTATTATCCTTTTGTTTCTAATACCACATTAATCAGGATATGGATCAAAGTCATTCCTTAATTAACCATTCTGTTTCTCGTTGTTTGTGATTGAGCAAGATTACCAAATCTTCTAAACATATTCAGGGGAGATCTTGGGTGCGGCCACACATACATCTTACCAACCCTACGAGGGGCCCAGTAGTATTAAACTTCAAAAATAAATTTGAAGGAACAAATTCTATCTTGACTACAAGCAAAACCCACAAACTTTGTAACACTTTCGAAAACAACCCTTATGACTACCAGTTACGTATAGCGTTAAGTTGTTCCACAAAAATGTACTACATTCATGACACTTATCTTGCATCTCAAGTCTGAGGATAACTTCTCATGATTTACTTAATGACAAGATCCATAAAGTAACATCATGTAGTTGGGATAAGTCCTATATTCGGTAACATTGAATATCATCTGAAATGGCATGACTACGCATCAATATACTTTCAGTATATTATACCAACCTTCAGATTTGTCTTGATTTAATAATATTCTCATATTATTAATTGACAACGGACAATTTTAGAATAACATTTATTCATGGATTTTGTTAGCCTCGCTCTTTTATAAAGATAACGTCACATACGTGAATTGGACTAGATACGTAGTTAGTTGTGCCTTTAGGGACTACTATTGTACAAAAGGCAAACTTGTAATAGGATGAGCCTATAAATACCCCTCATGACTCTCCATGAGGGGTGTGGGAAATTGTGTTACTTTCATTTGCTAATAATATTACCTTTTTTCTTCACCCTCTCTCTACTTTATCTCTCTAAACTAAACATGGAGTTCATATATTTTGATCAACCTCGACCTCCTGAATCACATAAAAATCATTACTTTTCGATCCTACAGATTTAAACATGTAAAAACAGAATATGTTCTAATAGGTATCTAATTTAAAAACTGTAAATTCTCATAGTTCAATTACATCAGTTGATCTGCTAGTAATGAAAATATGAAATTCACCTTGTTGTTGCAATCTAGCTAAGCTCTCACATAACTTAAATTGTAACGCCAAGTGTTTCTTGAATTAGATTAGTATAATTCATATTAGAATGTAATTCTCTTACCTTGCAGTCAAGAGAATCCATTAAATCATATCTTTATGAGTTGTTTCTTGCACACATTAAAGATAACATTTCTCCAACTTGTGCATGGAACAACCTCATATAGTTGATAAACAACATGCCATGCATTTGTTTATGTGATCAATATGATTGTGTCATAGATCTTAGCATAACAAGTAGATGTAGAACAACAATGTCTAGTAAGGAAACGTACAAGACTATCCTTCAAAGTATGAGTGTCTACACTTGGAAAGTAATTATCTTTAGCTACCAAGATGTCAAAGCTTGTAACTCCTACTGAATTAAAGATCATTACAATAATTTCTTATTCAGTAATAAGTACACAATACTCCCACTGAATTTGATAACATTGTAAAAGTTTCATATCCAGTGAAAGAAAATAGTGTGCTTTTAACTTTCCTACACCTTTGAATGTCCATACGTAACACTTACTTATGCATTAAAGAGTGTATTCTACTACGTAAATGATGGACTATCCACCAAATGCTATGAACTTGAAAATTTGGGCATGTAATTTCTTCCTTAACAGGTCTACCATCCTACAATGTATGTAGCACCTTTTAAATAGTCAAAACAACTAGTTTGTCTTTAAACATTTTGCGGTAATTAGTCTAGCTTCTAATTATAATAACTCATAAAATGTCATACATAATTTTCTGTTAACCAAATATCATATTTGTTACTAAGAATTTAATCACCGAATGAGGATGATAAAATCTCTATGAAAATATTCGCAATTTTCTTAACTATTAAAAAAATTTGCTATGAGTTATATTAGAATTTAGACATATCTAATATTTCTATTATCATTTCTCATTCATGAAAATAAATAGGATGGTATCTCACTCTTCTTTCATAGAAAGGAGACTTCTTTTGTCTTTTAAGTAAATTATTCTTAATCAAACATTTATTTGAAAACAGAACTAGATCAATTTACCAAAGCCCAAAGTGCGTTTACGGTTTGAACGTTGCATTAATACATTAAAACGAATTACAAAATTCAATTTCAGTATTTTCGATAATTAGGTCTTTAAGAAAATAAAATACCCATTGGTAAATATTCATATAAACCGTAGTATTTTCTTAAAGCTAGGATCCTAATTGACATAGTAGCATTACATCAGTTGATCTGCTAGTAATGATAGTATTCAACAAGGTAATTGTCGAACAAGAATTGCCAATATCATATTGAAATTCCTAGATTTATGGGATTTACAATCACAAAACTTTTGTAATGTAAGCATGTTTGATCCCCATCTAATGCCTTGAGTCCAAGCTCGCACTTCCTACTCAATTTAAGTCGTCTAACTTAAAAACTGCAAACTCATAAATCCATTACATCAGTTGATCTGCAATGAAATTATGAAATTTACCTCTCCATTGCAATCTAGCCAAGCTCTCACATGACGTAAACTACAACTTCAAGTGTTCTTAATTAGATGGCATTTGACTTAATTTTATAAGGGTATTAATTTTGACGTATGATCAAAATAATGTATGAAGAAGCATGCATACAACTTCATAACATTGGTTTTATAAAACATTTTTATTACCAATTCACTAAGAGTAAAATAGCAAAGTTTTGATTGAGGTATCGGGTTCACCAATTAAAGAATTACCAACAATTATCGTCCACTTATATCGTACTTTTGCATAAGCCCTAAGGCTTAGTGTTTCAGATAATCATTGTGGAATTGTGGTGAATTCACCCTTAAGATGACAATGTACGTAATATAGTGATATAGGTAAGTCTAGAGTCGGCACACAAGCGGTTGTAGAGAACCGATAGGTGCATGGTCTTTAAAAACCCCTCTCTACAAGCACATTGTATGGCAACCTTCGGTCCGCCTTTCGCACACTATGTACAAAAACATCAATCAACCAATCCTTTAAATTTAATCTCTTAAAACCAAAATAATTTCGCCATTTATTTAGTCCATATTATTTTTCTATTCAAAAAATTACCCTTTTTCGTTTATAAACATGTCTCACATAATAATAAACAAAAAAACAAGTAATATATAATAAAAATAACACAACTAAATAAACATATACATAACATAACAATTAAATATGTATAAAACATGTAGCCACATACAAATTTTATTCAATAGTCCTATTAATAATCAAGTCTAGGTGTATAATGCATTTATTCAATTAAGGCTTTCTTCTTCAATGGAAAAAGAGCCACATACATCGATAAATCGATTGCGTAAGCCAAAACTAAACAAACACCACATAGCACATAATTGATTACTTAATTTTGGAGTCTTCCCCAAATCGACATCTATTAATAAATTTACATGTTTCGATATAGCTTAACATTTAATTTATATATCAAATTTAAACCATTTAAATCATCACACAATAAAATCCATGCAAACATGCATTTTTCATGGATTATGCTTAACAATAAACATATTGCACCAAGATCGTTTACTAAAACGCATAACCAATTACATGACATCCTAGGGTTTCTAATCATATTAAAAATCAAACCAAAACCCTAAAACCCTAATAGGTCAATCGACCCAATTAAAAAAAATAGGGTTAGGAAACGAAAAACCCTAAAAATATGTAATTAAACGAATCAAGATTCAATTTTAATGCGTTTCGATAATTAATTACACATTATAACGGCTCTAGATGCCACTGTTGGAATTATAATATCATGACAATCATATAAAATAAACCAAACACATCAAGAGAGCATAGCGGAAACGTTATAACAAGATCATATAACATGTAATTAATTAATCAATCATAAATAGTAAACATACCTTTGTGATTCTAGCCCGAACAAGAATCAATTGCAATCTTCAATTCAAGAACCCTAATAAGGGTTTATGTGGATTATAAGAATTACCCCTTACCTTTTTGTAATTCAATCCAAGAATCAAACAATAGTGTGTTTGAATCGCGTTCTTGTACACACGTACTAATTCAAGTAAAAGTTTATGCAAGTAAATTAAACACAAAACCTTTTGATCTTATGAAAATCGAAAACCCTTAGAGGGTTTAAGTTTGGATCGACAAAGGGACAAGAGAAGGAGAAAAACACCAAGATGTGTGCGTACAAGTTATGAGAAAACAATGAATCTTGGGTTTGTTTATATACTTGAGTTTACTTGGAGCACAAGGCAAAGCGGAGGTGGAAACCACCCCTTGGCCGATCGGTCTAGGTTTTCCCCAAGGGATTCCGGAACCTTCTCTTGTTTCCAATTATTTACAAGTATTATTTTCCTAATCTTCGTCTAACGGTTGTTAGTCATTCTCCGTTAAATACTAACGGTCGTTACTAGTTTTGTGTTTATTAATAATTATATATAACATTTATAAATAATTATTCTTTTACTCTTCATACGTAAAGTGTGCAATCTCACGATCTCGAGTTCGATCCTAACATACGACTACTAAAATAATTTTCATAATCTAACAAAATATATTATCACCAAAAAATATAAAGAAGCCAAGCTATGTCATACTATGGACAACTCTGATAGCCACATAGAAAGACGTACTACTACTACAACAGAGTTTATACAAACAAACATACACACAACTATAATTCATACTATACAACTATTCCATCTTCCTTCTCAGCTTAACACTAGCATCAATGCAGGGACTCTCTTGAACATATCTCCAACTAAGCCCACACAGTAAATAAGAAACTCCATCATAAAAGGCTTCATTCTCAAGTTATTTCTTGGTCCCATGTTAATTAAAATTTTTTGAACGGAAATTATATATATCACCAACCTAGGAAGAAGCTGTTGGAAAAATTGGTCATATGGTGGGTTTGAATGACAATTGATGGTCATCAAATACACTAATGGGTGTTAACACAAAATTGAATGTGTGGTCAAATGTAATGATCGAATTAATTGGGTGTTCATGAGCCATTAGTATAATTTATTATTGAACCGTTTTTCTTTCATTCCCCTTGACTATTTATTGAGAGTTCTTCTCTCATACATGATACCTGAAAAACACAACTCAATCACTCCTCTCCTTTTGTTACCATTAATAATTTTCATGTGTATCCGTTCGTAATAGATGAAAGGCACGGTTTTTGGTTTGCTTTGATAACCCGTTTGTGTTAACGGAGTTATCCGTGTATTCTGGGAGATAGATGTTCACGATTCTCAAGCACCGTGGAGAAGACGAATCTATCTTAAGGAAACTGTGAGCATCAAAGGCCTCATTGCCTCAACATTTTATTTGTTTAAGTTTTTGAGTCTCTACGATCAAAAGATTTACGGTATCGTTTATACACTTCATGTTTTATGTTATTGTTTATTTATCTCTAATAGCAATACACGTAATATATGCAATACACGTAATATATGCAACAGAAGCTAGTGGAATTAAAGAGAGCAAATTAATTATAAAGGAAATGAGCAGAGAGCATCATTAGATCCCGACACGCTGGAGACTTAGATCCCGACAACATGTATAGATTTGCGACTTAGCTTGTTAGTTAGTGTTGGTATTGTAATTCTTTCGGTAGTTATTACATTAGTAATTAAGTATTCCAATAACTATGCAATATAATCACGTAACGGGTGAAAATTTCTTGTAGAAAGATTAAGGACATGCACACCAATTATATTAATATTGAACCCATGGTTCTAGCCTTCTAGGCTTATATAGCACACAAACACGTACTAATGCTTTGATTACATATATAGTTTCAAACGATACATAAGTAACAAGCTGTTGGCTCTATCAAGATGCGTAGATCAATTGTGAGTTTGGGCTTGTTTGTAAGCAGTTGCCTCTGCAAAAGTGCTGCAGCACCTGCAACCTCCATTGTAGTAACGTCCACCACCGCAGCATCCATACCTGCAATAGTTTCCTCCATGACGACCACCATTGTTATACCCTCCACGGCCTCCACCATTGTGGTAACCTCCTCGTCCGCCATTGTAACCTCCACCATTGTTGTAACCTCCTCGTCCGCCATTGTATCCTCCACCATTGTTATATCCTCCACGTCCACCATTGTAGTATCCACGATCATCACGGCCATACTTAGCATCTTCTACCTCACCTGCATAAGCATTACATAAATTTACATACTTTTTTTAACGTTAATTTCATTAGAATTAACACGATGCCATGCAAAAAGGAAATAGTGCCCAATATGAAAGTGTCAAATAGTTTGACGATACCATATTCCCCAATCAAATTTCATGCTTTGCTTAACTGGACACTTATTTTTAGACAATCAAAAATAGTATGGTGGATGCTTATTTTGAGACATTAGGAGTGTATTTTCCTAATCTTATTTCCCTTTAAATAAACTTTTGTGTTAGTAATCACAATATATTCTAATATGTGAATGAAATACTATACTATAAATCGAATATTTACTCACTCTCATGGGTCGAGGCCTCCTTAGCCGCAGAGACTTGAAAGGAAATGAGAAGAACAACAGCAAAAGCTAATGCAAGAAGAAGAAATGTCTTGGAAGCCATTTTGTATTGTTTCTTGAAAAGGAAATATATTGTAGAAGGATGAAAAAACCAGTGTGCTACACTTGTCTATTTATAGAAGGATTATACAAAGATGCAGCTTTTATTGCAGATTAGTTGGCTGGTAAGGAGATGGGTCCTAGCTTTCATTGCCGTTGACATTCTGAATCCATTCTTATCCTATAGAGGCAATCCTTCAATTGTTTTAAAAAGAAAATATCAGATATAATAAATAAAAATTAAACACTCAGCAGAGTCATTTACAGGATGCAATAAAAGTATCCAAATGAAAAGACTAGTAAGTAATTGAACCACTAACCTATCAAAAGGGAAACATGCATGTAAGTTGAAACATCGATCGGAAATAAAACATGCATGCATTGTACTTCCACATAGTGAAGTACTAGTATATGCTTATTAGCGGCCAACAAAATAGGAACATAATAGCTAAAACTGCAATGCAAATAACGGCAGTCTGCTTGACTCCTTCAATCTGCTTAGTTTAATAAAGTCAACGAGCTGGAACACTCCGAACTTGCTAGGGCCTTTAATCCATGTCGAGACGTGGGACAACAATGTTATCACACAGTCATTTACGTACATGCATGTACATAAATATTCTTCTTTAACCTATGTTTTTCTTGATTTTCTACAAATTAAACGCTCACCACTCATTTACAGGACGCAATAAAAGTATCCAAATTTTATACTTGTTTTTATTGCATCCGGTATATTAATCAGCTGCCATTATCAGTATACTTGCATTTGTTCGTTAAACTATATACAACTAATCACTATATAATTAATACCTCGTATAATAAGATCATTATCTCGTCCAAAGTCATGATCTGAAATTCACCATGTGATGCATTTAACATCATCGTCTGAAGTTCACCATGTGCTAGCCATGGTTTTTCATTTTAATAATACACCATCCATACCTATATGAATTAACTCCTACCCAACTAAGATATGAAAGATAGACGTGTTAATGTAATTTTTAATTTATAGATAGCTAATCACGAACCAAATTCTGAAGGGTCAGATCTTGTTTTATCTTGTTTGTTTTGTTGGAGTACCCCAAAGGTAAGTGTGTAGTGCGTGCAATGAGTAGAGCACTCGGTATGGCACCACACTGGTAGGGAGTTTGGGCCCCTCCCTTGATGAGTCAAAGGCAGGACGATACCACTGAACCTCTATTATACGTGAGACGGATAACTGATCCTTATCGGGTTAAGGACATCATACGGGGCCGAAGGAATGACACCGTGACAAGTGATATCATAGCCAAGTTGGACCGAGGCGGATCAAAGTAAAATCGCTCATGTCGCTCTCCCAAAAATCTTAAAAGTGTTGGTCGCGCAAAGGTGGCATGAGATGTCTCCCGGGATATTGTAGAGGAAAACATGATGATGTGTCGAGGCACAATGTTACATTCGACAAAAGCCGGAGGGATTAATGGCTTAATTCAAGCGGGATGACAGTCGATGCACGCTGGATCTTAAGTCACCAGAAAGATTAATGATCTAATCCAAGAGGGATAGTCATTGCATGCTGGGACCCAAATAATCGAAAGTCGAATGTCCCTTCAAGTCACAAAGTTGAGTAAAGCCAAATCATTTGAGGGATGTTATCCGCTGAGGCAAATGACCAGGCACGAGGTCATACATGAATTAGTGGTGGGAGAATGTCACGAGCCAAATTCTTAACGGTCGGTTTATGCTTGGAAGTGTGCTGAGTGCGAGGGTTCCTGGTTTATCGTGTTGGTCTTTTTGGAGAACCCAAATGGTAAAGGTATAGTACGTGCCACGAGTAGACAACTTGACATGGCATAACACTGGGAGTTGGGTCACTCCCTTGATGAGTCCATGGCAGGATAAACCATTGCTTCTCTATTATACGTTAGATGGATAGCTAGTTTTTATCGGGTTAAGGAAAGTATGCAAGGTCGACGGAATGACTCTATTACACAAGTCTTTCATTTCTAAGGGATGATTTTTTGGTTATCTTTTTTAGAGAACCGCCAACAATTCGTTCCTTTTAAATGAGTACCTCTGGTTGAATATTTTATGTACCTTGAACGACACACGATATTTACTAGGTGGATTTTCCCTTCTAGTTAACTTCTTTTTGTGGGATACTGCTAGAAAATGCATTTCTATACGATAATTCTATTTAAGAAGTTTGATACTCTTGTTTGCTAAATCAAAATTTGGAATGGCAATAAGCATCCTATTGTAGTTCAAATAAAAATGCATGTCATGTATACGTTTTAAACTAACTCAAGTACAGTACCAAACAATTGTTCATCCACCTTCTATGTATCTTGAATAATCGATTTTTGTGTTCTTTTCAAATGTAATATGTAGGTTGCACTGCACCAAGAATTAACCGTCTAAGGGGGTGTTTGATTGCGACTTAATTGACTTAATATGAAAAAAACTGAATTAATAAAAACTGTTTGTTTGTGACTTAATAGAGAAAGATGACTGAAAATATTAAGTAATAAAACTGAGGTTGTCTGCATTAAGTCATCTGTTAATTAAACATGACTGAATAAAAAAATTTAACAAACAAGCCCTAAGTGTCCAAAAATACGCCAAAAAAATATTCTTCTTCACTCTTGGAAGGAGACCAAAAAGCTATAATATCCAAGGTTTTTTAAAACCTGACTGGTCATCGAACTAAATGAGCGAACGACTCCCAGTTTTCTCGGTTCAACCAGTTGGACCGAAGGTTCGACCGGCTGAGAGTTTTCCGGCGATGTATGTATGTTTTGGTTAAAATTTGAAGATTTCGGTGATATATGCCAAGTTGTTACAAGTTTTTGGCATGATTTAACCAGATTTCGACCAACTTCATCTTTTCCTGCGAAGTTACAAGTTTCTAATGGGTTTTTTCGTTTACAAGTTTTGGTTTTGACCAATTTGTGACTGTTCGATAACGGCCGGTTAACCCGTGCTTTAATAAAAACGAGGTGGATCACCCGCGCGTTGCCGCGGGATGTTTTGCCAAAGAATGTTTAAAAAAAAAAAAAAAAAATTAATGGATGAACAGTAGAATGTACAGTAACTTAACGACCGTTAGTTACTGTACATTCTACTGTTCACTGTGAGTGTATTTACTGTAGCTTTGTGCTACTGTAGCTAAGCTACAGTAAATCCTGATAAATGTTATATTTATAAATTGTTGAAAGAACAACTCCAGTAAAATCTCAAGTTTGTAGTTAGTAATCACAAAAGTAGTGTACTTCACTTGAAGACAAAAAAAGAAACATGTTGTTTTTTTTATTTTTTTATTTTTTTTTTAACCGTGATTTCTGACCTTTTGGCTAACTAATCCATGGGGTTTGAACCCACCGCTACACAGAAAACCAGGTAAAGTCTTCCCTTTTTAGAAGGTTGGCATAGCCGCTTAAGGTTGTTTGCTCCTGGCAGGAATTAAACTTGAGACCTTACCCATTTTAAAGTGATAGTCACAAGCCATTTTGTCATTGGCAATTGATATCTATACATATGAATTTGATTTATACACATAAATAACATTGTATACTGACCATTAAGCCCTCCAAATAATATATGACTAAAATATAAATGAGGGCATAATGGTAAATTTACAATGATATTTGTGTGTATGAATCAAATTCATATGTGTAAATATCAACACCCTTTGTCATTAGGCCAACCTTAGGTGGTTGTAGTTATTGTATGTTTACATTAACCGTTTTGTTGTATTTGACCGGGTAAACAAGACTTCACCTTCAAGTTGCATTTGACGGCTACCACAAACTGTTGGTCGTTGGATTTGCTTTAATAGGTTATAAATCTAAGTGATTAACTAACTACAAAATACAATTTTCATAGTTTGTTAATCTAACTGATGATAAACAAACTCTTTTGTACTAGAAAATATATATAAGTAAATAATACTCTCTTCGTCTCAAAATAGTAGTCCATATTTAATTTTTTGTATGTCTCAAAGCCTCCTCGTAAAGACACGCTTGAAGATGAAATATGCCAAAAAAATAATTGTACCCACTCTCTCCAAAACCGTGTTTGTTTTGACTCAAAGCCTCCTCGTAAAGACACGCTTGGAGATCATGTCAAAATCTTCTCACATGCTTTCATGCATAGGAACAGGAACCTTAAACCAAATTGGCTTGTATGGATCAATGATCCCAGTTCTTTTTGTAAAAACTCTTTGTAATTTTTAGCATCTTGCTATTTTTAATACAATCGCCGTTAAAAAAAATCATTTTTAAATAAAAACTAGAGAATTTAATGGCAGAATATTCTATTTTATTGGTTGAAAATTAAAGTAATCCCACTTTTATTAAACTATTTGACTTTTATCTCCTGAGAATAATTTTGAGACAAAGGGAGTATTATTATTATTATTTTTTAAATGAGTATTATTATTATTATTATTATTATTATTATTATTATTATTATTATTATTTAAACGGCTAGTTATTAGTTAGTGGTTCTAGTCGTAACCTCACTCTTTTTTTCCCCCTTGCCTAGGAGGAAAACCCCATTGGCATGCCTCGAACCCGAGACCATTTGATGGTGGTGGTTACTAGGCCATTTGGTGGTGGTGGTGGTTACTATAATGTTAAAACGATTGACTTTAATAATAACAAGCAGCGAGCCCGCGCGTTGCTATGGGAAGGCCATGTTGATCGTGTACATGATGAACAAATAGTAACATACTCAGTACTAGTTTTTATGTAGTAATGGGGAAGAATTTTGATGAGGCGAAAAACGATCCGTTTTTAGGGGGTCATTTAAGCCTGGAATTGAATTTATTTGATCAAATATTGCCCTAAATCGTTCCTTTTGTGATTTTAGGTACTTTTGGAGTGAATTCTGGAAAAGGAGGCATTTTGGACGTTTTTGGAGCATAAAAGTGAAGAAAACGGCAAAGTCTTAATTTTTCTTGCTGGGAACAGTACCTGACGGCGTCAAGAGGAAAAACAAGAGGTGAAGTGGATAGAGTCCATGATGACCCAGAATGTTTTTACACTAGGGCATGACGACGTCACCATAGGCCGTCATGGTCCCTTTACACGTGACGGCCCAGAGGAAACTACTCTTGACGGCGTCAGATCTGGATCTAGGCAATCCGATTTTATTATGGGCGGCGGGTTGACGGCGTCAGAATTTTCTTCTTGACGCCGTCACATTGGAAAATCTATATATAGTTTTGTAATTTTCATTCATTAAGAGAGGACAATTTTAGGGACGACTTGGAGAAACCCTAGCACGATTTTATCAGTATTTTCAAGGGTTTTCACCCCTTGAAACCTTTCATGTTCAATTAAGATAAGTATCATTTCAATTCATTCAATATGTCTATGTGTTGTTTGAATATATCTTACGCTTGTCTTGATTTTAACATGCTAGGCTAGATCTCTTGTGTGTTTTGTTGATATAAATAAATGACTAAAAACGTTATTCATATCTTTCGATATCTCTATGTTTTGATAATCACAAAACGAAAACTCATCAAACCAAAGATCATGACATAAACAAGTATTTAGTAGTAAATACTTATCTTTACCATCTAATCACTTAAGGTATGAATAAACAAAGTGTCTAAATGCATTATAAGATCAAAGGAACACTTTTGTTAATCACTAGATATTTATAAAATGTCACAAAACATTTTATATCTTTTATAAAACATTTTTGGCATTAAAAGAATATGTTTAATTCATTACAAATTTATGAATTCAGATTTTCAACCAAAAATGGCAAATCTAATCCAGAAAAATTTCCCTCACAAAAGGACAAGAAAATCCAACGTTCAGGAGGGCGGCCCCCTTAATTATACTAGGCGGCCCCCTTAATCATTAAGGGGACTGCCCCCTAATTAAGGGGACCAGCATGCTCCAGAACAGTATTTTCTGGCCCTTTAAATACTGGATCATTCCACATATTTTTCTCACCTTTTTGCACTAAAAACTTTCTGATCTAAACATTCATTTCCTTCCTCTAAAAATCTTTTGATCTTATATACATTGATCTTTGTTTCAAAGTGATTCAAGCCTCAACACTCAAGTGCAAAGAGAAGAATACTTCTATTAGAAGTATTACAACTTAGTATCATCTTGCTATCTAAGTTGTTTGTTTATTTCATCTTGTTGATCCTTCATATTTTGGTGAATAAGGTGTATGTATTAGTTAGCTAGATTGTGTTATAAAATCTAGAATTGTTGTAAGTGTGAAGTGGAACTTGAAGTGAAGAAGTAGTGTTTCATAGTAGTGGTGATAGGAAATATTAGCAATAGTGATTAGTAGTGAAGAAATTGGAACTTCCAAGTTAAGAAGACATTGAAGACTAGAAGTTGTGAAGACGTTAGAGACTAGAAGGTGTGAAGACGCTAGAGCCTTGAAGTTGTGAAGAAGTTAGAGCCTTGAAGTTGTGAAGAAGTTAGAGCCTTGAAGTTGTGAAGAATTTGTGAAGGCGTGAAGATACTTGTGGTGTGAAGAAGTATTGAAGAAGTGAAAAGGTGTGAAGAATGTGTGGTGTGAAAATAGTTGTGAGATTGGTTCTAGGTACGATTAGAACTCGACATTTTGCTTAGTGTCGTAAATCGGTGTAAGCTTTGGTGTGTATGGGTTTCTCCGCCATAAGGGAGGTTATTGACTTAGTGAAGAAAACTCTCGAGTTCGGTGCTCGGGGAGTGAAGTAGGGCAAGGAAGGTGTCCTTGTAGCAGAACCACTGTAAATCCTTTGTCTTTCAGTTTGATCTTTCCATCTCTCACTCTTTGCTCGCTTACTTATTAGCTTTTCGTATATAGTTATAATTGTGTGTTGTGCATATATTGATTTCACATAAAGGTCAAACTAGGTTCCATTCACAACATTAATTTTACATAAGTAAACTATAAGTATATACACTTTTGAAACACATATACATATATAAATACAAACATATATTTATGAGAGACATATGATTTTATTATTTCTACTCAACATTTCAAATAAGTAGTATTTTTATGATAAGTGTAAATAAACTTGTATTTACTCTTTAGCTTCAAAGGTTTTACGGTTATCATCAATTCTTTAGAAGCAAAACTTTTATTAGACAAAAAAGACGTAAAACTATTCAACCCCCCCCCCCCCCCCTTCTAGTTTTCCACAATTGGTATCAGGAGCCACGTCTAGCAAGATTTTTAAAATAGATTGTATTTTAAAACTTGTAACGATCTATGGAATTTGAAAAATATTTAGAAGGGGAATTTACACAACAACCACCATTACTTGAAAATGATCATTTTCTTGAATGGACAAATAAATTTGAAAATTGTGTGAAATTAATAGATCTTGATCTTTGGCATATCATTTCAATTGGTGATCTTCAACCAACTAAAATGGATTTTGAAAATCAATATAATAATCTTCAAACAATGATTGATAAAAATACTAAAGCTAAATTAATAATTTACAAAACTCTACCAAGAGTTGAATATGAAAGAGTACTCTTTTGTAAAACGGCAAATGATATTTGGAAATGTCTTTTAAAAATTCACCAAGTGAAATGTAAAACCAAAGATGATAAACTTGATGTTGCACAAGAATTAGTCACTCTAGAAAATTTGCTAGACAAATATTTGGTTGAAATAAACACATGTACTACTAGTTCAAATGTGATCATTGAAGGTACCAATAAAGAAGAACACATGTGTCAAATCCGAAGAAAGAGTGTTAATAAATTATAGTGCAACAAGGATGATGAAGATGATTAAAATATGGCTTGCAAGAATATTCAAACAAATGTGAATACAAGTATTGATGGCAAGGATTATATGCTCCAAGATCCAAGCGAAACTACAAACAAAACATGGAGCGACATGGACAATGGAATTGATCACCGTATAGCATGTGAAGAATGCACAACTACAAATAAGGTACAATCCAAAACCAAACATTTTTGCTATGATCAATTTATATTAGAATTTTCAAAAATGGAAAACAACTTCAAACATTTTTGCAACATTGACTCAAAAATTATTTTTAAAAACGAATCTTCAACATCCGCTGAAAACAACTTTGAAAAAGAAATAATTTTAGAAGAAAAAATGTCTAGACTTGAAAGTAATATTGAAATTGATCTTGAATGTAAAAAATGTCAAGACTACAAACATGAAATTAAAATGAAAAATGAAAAAGCAAAAACATTGGCAAAATTCAAAAATAGTTCTAAATCTTTAAAATATCTTCTTAACATTCAAAAGTCATTTTATGATAAAACCGGTTTAGGATTTACTGCAAATGATTCTTTAACAAATATATCAAAACACATAAAATTTGTTAAACCTGGTGGAGAAATTTAGAACTATTATTATTTACATCCATTGTTTATTACTCTAGTCAAGAAAGTCATTGTTTGTTTGTTAAAACAAACTATTGATGAATTCTTGCACTTCTCGACGACATCCTCATCATGTGCATTTAAATGCAATGGATGTTCTCTACTAATCATCTCGGTCCCATGAGTATTCTGGGACCAAGCTCCTTTTCATGTTTAGGTAGTAAACGAACGAAGAAACATTTCTCTTGGAATTGCTCTCTTTGCTTTCACACATATGAAGACTTGTGTATTGGTTTCTTGTTGTGGTCTTTACTACCTCATGATGAAGGGTTCAAGCGCTACTATTCTTGTTCTTCATGACTTTGGATGCTTATTGTGTTTGATTACGTGTTTCGGATCATACTTCCTTGTATACTTTCGCGTTGTGACTATGACTTGCTACTGTGAAGATGTCTACTCTATTTCTTTTGCCCATTCTTATGGTTAAGCTGGACCTCAGATAAGTTTTCTTTTCAAAAACATGTTAATGACATATTATATCATAGTATGCCATAATTAGTATATTAATATGATTAAATTTATAGGTTGCCATGTTCTTATATCATTAATACTAATATATGTATACATGTAATTTGACTTGTTGACTCTCTTATTCATCATTTATGATTGGATATCATCTATGATCAATAGTAGAATGCTTATCATGTAGACTAAATGACCGTTTGTGTCATATTAATTGATATGCTATAATTAAGACTAGTTAGCATTTAATTCTATGATGAATTGAATATATATATATATATATATATATATATATATATATATATATATATATATATATATATATATATATATATATATATATATATATTGTAACCATAAATGATTAGCTTTATCCCTCATTATCTTATTGCATTAAGATCATTAGAATTTACCATCACTCCTCTATGCCTTTAGTTGCCATTAAAGATGATTATATGTGACAATGGACTTAACCGACTTTCTTGAACATGATTTGCTTCTACTTAAAAACCTTTACTTGTGATGTCTGCTATCAAAAATATAATATCATGTTTAAAACCTCTCACTTTGAATAATAAAATTTTCAAACATCTACTTCATCCTACTTCAAACAACATATTTAACTATAAACTACCATAACCTTATTTTAATCAAAATCAAAATTTGAAATTGTTTTTATCCAATTTGACAACATGTTATGAAGCAAAACTCAATTTTGTTTTATTCTAATATGCACTTGAATTTATCTTGAAGCATTGTTAAATAAAACTAAAAACGTTTTCGTAAAACCATATTTGATTATCTCACATGTGTCATACACTTCTATAAAATGACATTCACAATTTAATCAAATCATTTCATGAGAATCTTGGTTTGCCTATATGGATCTTGTTTGTAACAAATCTTGAAGTCCATACAATCATTACTACTAATCTGTCACTTGTAGGCACTCATTAATATGTTCAAACTAGCCCATATATTATCTTGTTGATATAGTTGAATATATGGTTAGCATATCTTATTGCCTCCTTAGTTGTATAACTTAATTGACCAATAAGTAGATTGCATGAAAATTGGTAATTACTTGTCTACTTTATTTGTTATTATAACATTCCCTATATATATATATATATATATATATATATATATATATATATATATATATATATATATATATATATATGATTAGTACATCATATATTGCCTCAAAGAGTTGAACTTACTTGAATCCAAACCCAAAAACACAATCTTTCTGAAAATTTTCTGCCAAAAACTCAATTCTGGCATTCTGGAATTCACCAGATGGGCGGCTGATGCGTGGGAATCGCAACAGGCTTTACCTCTCAAGGGATCTTGAGAAGCTTACAACCCCCACCAGGCAGTGTACCTGATCGTTGTAGTATAGTATAGTGACAAGTACCGGGGGATTGATCGTTCAGCTTAGGAATAGTGTCGCTAGGATTAGAAAGCCTAAATACTAGTTCTAAAGGTGAGGGATGATTATTTTTGTATTTTTATATTTTTTAAAAAGCAATTTAAAATCTCGGGTTTGAAGGATTTGGGCGGAATTAGTTGCTATTCAACTAACTCAATACTAAGATGCAATCAAAATAAAATACTAAAAATGAAAATAAACTAATTTATACTAAGGTTGTGAGCAGTAATTGGAGAAAATGTGTTTACTTAGATTTCACTACTCTCTAGATATCTTTTACACGTTAATTACTTGTTATAATTGCATGGATGACGGATTGTATTCCTTAATACCATTCATGGGGTGGCACACATAACTCCCCAATTCTATGAGCTCTTATCTCCTCCTACACCATGCCCAGCACAACTATAGGGATTGTAAACAGTGGCTCATGCATTAAATACAACCAATAAAGACCTAGTGCGCGTTGGTTCATGTTTCTTAAGACGTTCAAGCATGTTACCAATTGGAGATCTGCCAGTTTTCTTAAGCCTAACATATAAATCATTCATCCAAGACAAGAATAAACAAGTAATCAACACATAATCAATATCTAGGTTTCATTAGATCTAAGCAAACACAAGATAGATCTAGCCTAGCATGATAGAATTAAGACAAGAACATGATATAGACAACCAACACATAGACATATTGATTGAATTAGAAGAACACTTATCTTGATTAAACATGCAAGGTATCAAGGGGTTGGAACCCTTGAAAAACCTGTAAAGTTACACCAAAATCGTACTTAGGGTTTCTCCCAAAACTTCTCTCTTTAAATGTAGAAAATTAGAAAACTATATATAGGAAAAGGCTTCTGACGGCGTCAAGACAAAGCTTGTGACGCCGTCACCTCGCCGCCAAAACTAATCTTGGACTGTCTAGATCTACATTTGACGCCGTCAAGTACAAATCATTTCCAGGCCGTCATGACTTTTACTCTTGACGCCCTACCTTCATGACGCCGTCAAATCTCTTCTGGATCGTCATGGAATTTTACTCTTGACGCCGTCAGGGAACTACTCTTGACGCCGTCACCTACTGTTCCCAGCAAGGAAAATTAAGACTTTGGCGTTTTCTTCACTTTTATGCTCCAAAAACGTCCGAATTGCTTCCTTTTCCAGATTTCACTCCCAAAGTACCTAAAATCACAAAAGGAACGATTTAGGGCAATATTTGATCAAATAAATTCAGACTCGGGCTTAAATGACCCCCTAAAAATGGATCATTTTTCGCCTCATCAGCGGCCCCTTAATTATATAAGGTGGCCCCCTTAATGATTAAGGGGACCGGCCCCTAATTAAGGGGACCGGCCATCTGATGGTCGGGGTTACTGTTTTCTTTATCACTTTTTGACCATTTTCACCCTATACTTCCCAAAATTCACAAACATATTTTGTCCCATACTATCCCCCAAATTTACCTTCCTAAACCACATTTTTCATACACTATAAATACCTTCTTCCCATCATAAATGCCATCACATTCAAACATGTCATCTCCCAACAACCAAAAACCCAAGGTTTCAAGAACCGCAAGGATCTCCGTCAAACCCGTTTGGAGGAGGAAACTTGATTCTTGTCACAACTCAAGTGATGGTGTTCCAAGTCAACAACCAACTAAACCTCAAACCCACACTAATGATTCATCCCACAACCTATCATCTACTCTTGCCTTTATGAATGTTTCTTCTTATGATGAGCATGCACAATCCCAAAACAACAATCCCAATCTCATTACCAATACCTCTCATGTTGCTCATTCAACAAAAACACCATCCACTCATGAAGCTTATCTTCCACCTATATCATGTTTTCATGATTATCCAAGCTCAACCATGTCTCCACCACCAAGAGTACCACCACCACCTCCTTCAACTTCACATGCCATTCCTATGTTGCATGTTCAAATCATCACCCAAGACAACTATCATGCTCCACCACCATCACCTTCCTCTGAACACTTGAAGTTCGTTGAGGAGCTAAAAGAAGCCCATGAGCTTAGTGCTCTTTTAGCATTACATCTTGCTCAACGCAATTTGGATCCACCTCAATCAAGCTCACCCTCATCACCACACAACACAAACCAAATTGAGAAGCATGTCAACAATTGCCCTTGTTGCATCTTCCTCCAAAAACACACAATTGCTTTGAATGAGCACTTCACTTGGATTGAGTATCTTCTTACTAGATCTCAACAAACATCATCACTTGAACAACATCAAAACCAACAACCTACAAACCCAACTCCATCTTCACCACCTCCAAGCTCTACCTCACCACATTCACCAACATCCATGAAACCAAAAGTTTACCTCCATTAAGTCACCAACATGATCCCCATTTATCATTCTCAACTAAGCATTCTCTATGCTTATGTCTTCTACTTTTCTAAGAAAACACTTCAACTCTTTTTGGATGCAAGCAAGTTTAATGACACTCTCTATTGGCAAAATAGGATTATCTACTTAGTTTAAATTTATGCATTACGGTTTATGTAAACAATGATTATGTGGTAGACATGATCATTTTCATATTAATGAATGTTTTATTATGTGTTTCAAATCTTCTTTTGCCATGCTTAGTATTAGTCGTTATCATGCTATATGTATTTGCTTGTGCCTCTAATTTTTTTTTTTGCAAGAATTCCATAGCTCGAACCCATGGTGCCCTCAAACAAGGGGGAGCATACATCAAGGGGGAGCTTTCATCTTTTTGGCTTAAACCTTTTTGATTCTACAAAAAGGGGGAGAAGTGAATATAAACTCACTAAATACTTTGTCTAAAATTAATTCTTGGATTTAATGAGTTTAGGTTTTGTAATCATCAAAAAGGGGGAGATTGTTGATATAAATAAATGACTAAAAACGTTATTCATATATTTCGATATCTCTATGTTTTGATAATCACAAAACGAAAACTCATCAAACCAAAGATCATGACATAAACAAGTATTTAGTAGTAAATACTCATCTTTACCATCTAATCACTTAAGGTATGAATAAACAAAGTGTCTAAATGCATTATAAGATCAAAGGAACACTTTTGTTAATCACTAGATATTTATAAAATGTCACAAAACATTTTATATCTTTTATAAAACATTTTTGGCATTAAAAGAATATGTTTAATTCATTACAAATTTATGAATTCAAATTTTCAACCAAAAATGGCAAATCTAATCCAGAAAAATTTCCCTCACAAAAGGACAAGAAAATCCAACGTTTAGGAGGGCGGCCCCCATAATCATTAAGGGGACCGCCTCCTAATTAAGGGGACCAGCACGCTCCAGAACAGTATTTTCTGGCCCTTTAAATACTGGATCATTCCACATATTTTTCTCACCTTTTTGCACTAAAAACTTTCTGATCTAAACATCCATTTCCTTCCTCTAAAAATCCTTTGATCTTATATACATTGATCTTTGTTTCAAAGTGATTCAAGCCTCAACACTCAAGTGCAAAGAGAAGAATACTTCTATTAGAAGTATTACAACTTAGTATCATCTTGCTATCTAAGTTGTTTGTTTATTTCATCTTGTTGATCCTTCATATTTTGGTGAATAAGGTGTATGTATTAGTTAGCTAGATTGTGTTATAAAATCTAGAATTGTTGTAAGTGTGAAGTGGAACTTGGAGTGAAGAAGTAGTGTTTCATAGTAGTGGTGATAGGAAATATTAGCAATAGTGATTAGTAGTGAAGAAATTGGAACTTCCAAGTTAAGAAGACATTGAAGACTAGAAGTTGTGAAGACGTTAGAGACTAGAAGGTGTGAAGACGCTAGAGCCTTGAAGTTGTGAAGAAGTTAGAGCCTTGAAGTTGTGAAGAAGTTAGAGCCTTGAAGTTGTGAAGGTGTTAGTCCTTGAAGTTGTGAAGAATTTGTGAAGGCATGAAGATACTTGTGGTGTAAAGAAGTATTGAAGAAGTGAAAAGGTGTGAAGAAGGTGTGGTGTGAAAATAGTTGTGAGATTGGTTCTAGCTACGATTAGAACTCGATATTTTGCTTAGTGTCGTAAATCGGTGTAAGCTTTGGTGTGTACGGTTTTCTCCGCCATAAGGGAGGTTATTGACTTAGTGAAGAAAACTCTCGAGTTCGGTGCTCGGGGAGTGGAGTAGGGCAAGGAAGGTGTCCTTGTTGCCGAACCACTATAAATCCTTTGTATCTCGGTTTGATCTTTCCATCTATCACTCTTTGCTCGCTTACTTATTAGCTTTTTGTATATAGTTATAATTGTGTGTTGTGCATATATTGATTTCACATAAAGGTCAAACTAGGTTCCATTCACAACATTAATTTTACATAAGTAAATTATAAGTATATACACTTTTAAAAAACATATATATATATATATATATATATATATATATATATAAATACAAACATATATTTATAAGAGATATATGATTTTATTATTTCTACTCAACATTTTAAATAAGTAGTATTTTTTATGATAAGTGTAAATAAACTTGTATTTACTCTTTAGCTTCAAAGGTTTTACGGTTATCATCAATTCTTTAGAAGCAAAACTTTTATTAGACGAAAAAGACGTAAAACTATTCAACCCCCCCCCCTTCTAGTTTTCCACATGTTTGCTTAGATGTAGTGAAACCTAGATGTTGATTATAGGTTGATTGCTTGTTTATAGTTGTTACGGATGAATGATTTCGATGTTAGGCTTAAGAAAACTGGCAGACTTCCATAGTGTAACTTGCTTGAACGTCTTAAGAAACATGAACCAATGCGTACTAGGTTTTTATGGTTGTATTTAATGCATGAGCGAATTCTAGTGATCCCATGGAGCTTCTTGCAGGCTCGACATAGGAGTGAAGTAGGAGCTTATAGAGTTGAGGAAGTACGTACGCCACCCCACGATTGGTATTAAGGAATATAACCCGTCATCCACGCAACTGTAACAAACTATCAATCTATAAAAGATATCTAGGGAGTAATGAAATCTAAGTAAACACAATTTTCCAATTTATTGTTCACACCACTAGTTTAATTAGCTTTATTTACATTTTTGTTATCTTATTTTGATTGCATCTTTAGTTATTGGGTTAGTTGACTAGCAACTAATTCCGCCCACTCTTCCAAAACCCGAGATTTTAATTGCTTTTATAAAAATATAAAAATACAAAAAGAATCATCCTTCACCTCTAGACCTAGTTTTTAGGCTTTCTAATCCTAGCGACACTATTCCTGAGTTGAACGATCAATCCCCGGGTACTTGTCACTATACTATACTACAACGATCAGGTACACTGCCTGGTGGGGGTTGTAAGCTTCTCGAGATCCCTCGAGAGGTAAAGCCTGGTGTAATTCCCACGCATCAAGTTTTTGGCGCCGCAGCCCGAGGAATAGTTATTGTCTAGGTTAGGATTTCTTTTTATTAGGTCTACTTGCTAGATTCCTTTCTAGTAAGAGTTTGTTTTTATTTTTTTAGGTTTTCTTTAGTCTATCTTATTTCTTTGTTTCCTTTGTTCGTAAACTATCTCGATGGATAACAATAACATTGATCGTTTGATTCCTGTTATTCGTGTTTTTCGTCGCAGGATTTTCCAAATGCCCGCCCCAATCCCTTTAGTGGAAAATGAGAACCCACCTAACCTATCGCCTAACCACCACTTTGACAATAATTCTGAAATGGAGGAGTCTGACCACGATGATTACCATAGGGCTAGTCCTTTTTACTATTCAGACTCCGATGAGGATCTAGATAATGGTGATGTGATTAATGAGGATAGGATGGAAGATGAAGTGAACCCTCTTAGGTATGTCGACCCTAGAACAAGGATTGAGAGTGATAGCTCATTCAATATGCAATTTCCTTGTAAAATTGGATTTAGGAGCTTTGATGCCTACCTTAACTCATCTCTCCTAATGAACATAATCTCGCTTAGTGAATATAATAAAATCATGGTAGATGAGTTAGAATACAAAGGAGATAATGTTATTGCTAGGGCAATGTCATTGCATGTGTTTGTAGAAAGCTTTGTTTATCTTGTTGAGTTCATGGTTATGGAAATCTAGGAGAATTTATCGATAGTAAATTAACCCAAGTTGTGTTTGGGAAACCTTTCAAAAGGTTGACCAACCTTGATGAAAAACTTATGGAAGGGTTAATTACATTCTCGGATGGGGATGAAGATTTTGTTTACCAAATTCCCCGTGTACACCCTAGGTTCAAGGATTTTTCCATGGAGAAGTGTAGTAGGTATCCGCCCCTAGATATGCTAAGTGAGAATGATAAAAGAAAAGGGCTTAAATATCCTCATGAAAAAAAATAAAAGGTATTATCGTGGATGTTTAGAGCTAAGTGATGATTATAAGAAAGATGAGGCGACTATTAGATGGCTCACCCTTGGGTATGTGAGCATAAGCGACACACGGTAGCCCATGACCTTGAGTCTAGCTACAAGACTTGTAAATAAAGAAAAGCGCTTCTTGGGAGGCAACCCATGCTTTGTGTGATTTTTATTTGTTTGATTGTTATTTGTTTCCGTATGCATGCTTTATTTTTATTGTTGGTAGATCATGTTTCAAAACTAAAATGGTGAAAATACTTAATTTTGTCGTTTGGCTTTGTCTTAACTTCATCCAAAGGTATTTCGCAAAAGATAAGTGTAAGGGGAAACCCCAAATATGCTTTTAAGAAACAAAAATTGATCATGATTCTCCACAATAATAGATGGACATGTATATTCATATTTGTTTGAGTCAAATGCTTGTATCGAGTCATAATGATGTTTTGCAGGATTTTCCAGGAAGTAGGACATAAGTTTTCCAGAAATTTTTCGGAAACTTAACGTAAAGATTTCTGCAGATCACTTCTGACGGCGTCAGGAATTAATTCCTGACGGCGTCATGTGTAAAATTCTGGAAATTTTGCTAGTTTTGTTTTTCTAACGGAGTCTTAAAGTTTTTGTTGAATCTATAGTTTTATAAACTCCAGGAAATCTGCAAACATTCATTCCACAAGCATTATATCTTAATTTGCTTTCTAGGATTTGTTAGTATATATAGATTGCCGCCGATTTTACGCGAGGTTGCCTTGTTTGTTTTCTCAGGTTTAATAGGTTATATATGACAAGAAGATTATTTATATTTCTGGAAGGGAAGCTTTGATTGTCCATTTTCTTGGAGGAAGATCTAACCTTGTTACCACACTATCCACACCGAACGAATCAGGGGAGTATTTGATTTCATTCTTTTACCTATTTCACTTTTGCATTCTTTAATTGAACATTGGGGACAATGTTCATCCTAAGTGTAAGGGGAGGGTAAATGATGATACCTTATAGGATACAATTGCACTTGAGTTTGTTTGTTTGATGGTAGGTGTGTAATAAAACTATGAGAAATACTTGTTAGTGTAATTTTAGCGCCAAATTTAAAATTTTTTACAACATTTAGGAGTGAAACTTTAGCCATAGCAAGCGTCTCATGGATAGGAGTCGTATGACTAGCACAAAACCGCACCATTCAGAAAAATTTCCACCCAAATATGTGAGGTTCGCCTTTAGATTTGATAGGAAAAGCATTTACTATTAGTGCTTATGAGTATACCGGTAGCATTTAGATTCTAGAACTTGCGTTAGTGATGCATCCCGAGTCCGCTAGTGAGACTACATTCGTGTAGTAGGATTTACTACATGATAAGAGGCATTAGGATCACCCTTGTGTTTAACCCGTATCATAATTACTTGACCATTTAAGTCATATTACTTGGCTAGTAAAGTCAATTAATTTTTCCCACACCCTTAGCGTTGTACTCATTTTTTAGTACACGAAACCCCTAGTACACCCCTCCGATCCTATCTTTTCGTTTCTAACTTTAAGCATCTTACTTAAAGGAAGCATTTGTTACACCCCACTTAAATGTACAACCAAATCGCCTTAGCCTTTCGTGTATGCACTCATCTTTAGTGCATTATTATTATTTGTTTAAACCCTTAGTTAATTATCTAATTGATTACATGGTTGCTAAGTCGAGTCATATCCTTGTACACATTATTTTAGGACGATTGGGACTCATGGGTAAAGTAATTATATTATGGAGTAATGGGGAAGAACATCATATTATTACCCCCATATGTGCGTTAATCTTAAAAGTACTCCAAGTGTTTTGATTATCTTAATTCGAGTCAATAGTTTAGTTTATTGTAAAGTATGTAAAAATTCAAGTGTAAGGGGAATGTTCATTCTCTATGATGTATTATTTTGGATGGTAGGGTAAGAGTGTATGCAAAAAAAAAAAAAAAAAAAAAAAAAAAAAAAAAAAAAAAAAAAAAAAAAATCGAAAAATAAAGAAAAAGAAAAAAAATAGAAAAAGAAAAGAGAAAAAACATACGGACTACCATCCCGTTTGTTTTATGTTTTTGTTATTTTTGATTTATTAGCTTAAGTCGAGTCTAGTCTTGGCTTAGCAACGCCATATTGTACATGTAATTAACCAAGGTTATTAACTCGCCACCAATAAAGATTGCCTTTATCCAACAAAACCGTGTATTCCATATCCCTACACCTAACGTTATAACCTTTTAAAAGACCTCTTTGATAGTTTATCCTAGGTGCTTACGCCATGTGGTGGAGGTTTGATCCTTTCCCAATCCTATGGTAATCTATTTTGCTATGACAGGTAGTTAGAGATGTTTTCCATTTCCATATTGTAATATATACTTTATTACACCCGTGAGATGTGAGTATCTAAACACTATTTGTGAGGTGCTAGTATATGATCTCCGTGCTTGTCTTTGGTCTTTACTGGAACGATTATTTGTTGTAATTACTTTTATATTAGTGTTAAATGACCTCTAACTTGTATTTTGATTATAATAAAAGCGCATTTGTTTGAGGACAAGCAAATATCAAGTGTAAGGGTATATGATGAGGCAAAAAATGATCCGTTTTTAGGGGGTCATTTAAGCCCGGAATTGAATTTTTTTGATCAAATATTGCCCTAAATCGTTCCTTTTGTGATTTTAGGTACTTTTGGAGTGAGTTCTGGAAAAGGAAGCATTTTGGACGTTTTTGGAGCATAAAAGTGAAGAAAACGGCAAAGTCTTAATTTTCCTTGCTGGGAATAGTACCTGACGGCGTCACAAGCTTCTTAATGACGGTGTCAAGAGGAAAAACAAGAGGTGAAGTGGATAGAGTCCATAACGACCCAAAATGTTTTTACACTAGGGCATGACGACGTCACCATAGGCCGTCATGGTCCCTTTACACGTGACGGCCCAGAGGAAACTACTCTTGACGGCGTCAGATCTGGATCTAGGCAATCCGATTTTATTATGGGTGGCGGGTTGACGGCGTCAGAATTTTCTTCTTGAAGCCATCACATTGGAAAATCTATATATAGTTTTGTAATTTTCATTCATTAAGAGAGGACAATTTTAGGGACGACTTGGAGAAATCCTAGCACGATTTTATCAGTATTTTCAAGGGTTTTCACCCTTTGAAACCTTTCATGTTTAATTAAGATAAGTATCCTTTCAATTCATTCAATATGTCTATGTGTTGTTTGAATATATCTTACGCTTGTCTTGATTTTAACATGCTAGGCTAGATCTCTTGTGCGTTTGCTTAGATGTAGTGAAACCTAGATGTTGATTATAGGTTGATTGCTTGTTTATAGTTGTTACAGATGAATGATTTCGATGTTAGGCTTAAAAAAACTGGCAGACTTCCATAGTGTAACTTGCTTGAACGTCTTAAGAAACATGAACCAATGCGTACTAGGTTTTTATGGTTGTATTTAATGCATGAGCGAATTCTAGTGATCCCATGGAGCTTCTTGCAGGCTCGACATAGGAGTGAAGTAGGAGCTTATAGAGTTGGGGAAGTACGTACGCCACCCCACGATTGGTATTAAGGAATATAACCCATCATCCATGCAACTGTAACAAACTATCAACCTGTAAAAGATATCTAGGGAGTAATGAAATCTAAGTAAACACAATTTTCCCATTTATTGTTCACACCACTAGTTTAATTAGCTTTATTTACATTTTTGTTATCTTATTTTGATTGCATCTTTTGTTATTGGGTTAGTTGACTAGCAACTAATTCCGCCCACTCTTCCAAAATCTGAGATTTTAATTGCTTTTATAAAAATATAAAAATACAAAAAGAATTATCCCTCACCTCTAGACCTAGTTTTTAGGCTTTCTAATCCTAGCGACACTATTCCTGTGTTGAACGATCAATCCCCCGGTACTTGTCACTATACTATACTACAACGATCAGGTACACTGCCTGGTGGGGGTTGTAAGCTTCTCGAGATCCCTCGAGAGGTAACGCCTGGTGCAATTCCCACACATCAAATTTCATGTGTTACCCCCATATGTACGCTAATGTCTAAAGTAATTCACGTGTTTTGATTTTCTTAATTTGGGTCATTAGTTAGTTATGTGTAAAGTATGTAAAAGTTCAAGTGTAGGGAGGTTGCAAGATCCCTTTCATGTTTGTTTCGGATGGTAGGGCAAGAGTGTATGAAAAAAATGATAAAAAAAGTTGAAAAGGACAAGAGAAAAAATATACGGACTACCATCCCGTCTTTTTATTTTTGTTTAAGTCAAGAAAGTGTCTTGAAAAATACAAAAAGAGTTAGTAGTTAGCGAGTTGAGTCGAGTTTTAGCTTAGCAACGCCTTATTGTACATGTAATTGACCAAGATAATTGACTTTCCAATAGTAAACTTCCCTTTATCCAACAAAATCGTGTTTTTTCATGCCCTTACACCAAACATTACAACCCTTTAAAAGCCATTTTTAATAGTTTATCCTAGGTGCTTACGCCAAAACGGTGGAGGTTTGATCCATTCCCAAGCCTATAGTAATCTATGTGCTATGACAGGCAGAGAGTGTTGAATTTTCGCGTTTCCATATGTTATATCAGTTAATACACCGAGAGATGTGAGAATCCAAACACTTTATGTGAGGTGCTAGTATATAATTTCCGTGCTTGTTTCGACTAATGTGGAATGATTGTATGTTGTAATTATTTTTATATTTATGCTAAATGGCCCCTAACTTGTATTTTGATGAGTG
Source organism: Artemisia argyi (assembly GCA_030686995.1). Lineage (NCBI taxonomy): Eukaryota > Viridiplantae > Streptophyta > Magnoliopsida > Asterales > Asteraceae > Artemisia > Artemisia argyi. The sequence goes on along the minus strand of CM060678.1, from coordinate 20,988,833 downwards.
TAAAAGCATATTTGTTTGAGGACAATCAAATTCCAAGTGTAGGGATATTTGATAAAGATTTATTTGGTACATTTAATCCCAAAAGCATATAAATATGATCAAATATTGCCTCAAATCGTTTCTTTTTGTATTTTATGTACTTGGGACGAGAAATCGGGAAATCGGCACTTTTTTGACGTATTTTGACGAAAAAGTGAAGAAAATGACGAAGTTGCGAAAAACCTGTCAGACCTGAAGATCTAACGGTGTCACAAGCTATAACGTGACGCTGTCCCTTGTTATTCAAGCTGGATTTCTTGTGGAAAACTATCAAGTGACGCTTTAGAGAATTTGGAAGACTTTACAACCTGACGCTGTCAAGTACAAATTGAAGAAATATTCTGTGATATTCTGAATATCACTTGTGATTTTCTGAATATCACTTGTGAGTTTCATGTTATAAAACATTAGTTGAAAATCATTTGTGATATTCTGAATATCACGGAATATCACTTGTAATATTCAGAAACGTATAAAAACATCTAAAACCTGCCGAAATATTTAAAAACGTATGAAGTATGAGAAATGGACGAAAATGAAAGAAAACGGATAAAAACGGATGAAAACGTACGAAAACAAACGAAAACGTAAGAAAACGGACGAAAACATATGAAAACGTAAGAAAACGGACGAAAACACAAGAAAACGGACGAAAATGTATGAAAGCGTAAAAACAAGATTGAAAACAGACGAAAACGTATGAAAAATAGACGAAAACGAAAGAAAACAGATGAAAACGTAAAAAAATGGACGAAAACATATAAAAGAGGGAAAAAGAAAAGTGAACTAAAAAAATGCATGAATTAAAAAAAATAACGTGAATTTAAAAAACAAGTAGAAAAATATGAATAAATAAGAAAGATAAAAAAGACAAATAAAAATATATGGACTTAGATTGACATATTAAATTTTAGATTAATCCTTATCATTATGCCAAATTAGATAAATGATGAATATTTAAATAAACCGAATCATCAGGAATCATCAGATGGTACTATATACTAAACTAGTTGATACTCCCACCACATTTTTTGATTCAAACACTACAACTGTGCATTGCAGTGTTATACGGTACAATACTGTAATACACAAGTTGTGGTGCAAACATAAAAAAATGTGGTGCGAGTATCAACTCCCTAAACTAATACAAACTTGTTATCTTAAGGAATGTGGGTGTTACACATGCTTCACAATTTTTGGTAAGACAAGTAATTATTAGTATTCGAACATGATATGAAGGGCCAAAACTTAAAGTACACTAACATCAAAAAAGAAGAAATTTTAGAATAGACATAACCCTACTAGCAAGAAAACTTTATAGAAACCCAATCTGCTACTAACCATGTGCTAAAAAGCAGCACCAATAAGGAAATAAATAAGTGTACAAAAGAAACGTACTTGTTAATCTTTATCTACCCTTTACTTTACAGTTCCAGCTCTAAAGTTATCTTACCTAATCCAGGCAATTTATTGGCTTTTTTCTAAATACCATTAAAGAGTAATACACTTTCAAAATCCAAAATTTTAGATGGAGTTACTGTTTTGTTTAGCTAAAAACGTAAGTTCTTTATGATATGATCGATATTAGAGTTACAAGCTTACGGTGTTTTTTTATTAGAGAATAAGATCTAGTCCAATTGTAAGCTTACGACGTATTTTTATTAGAGAATAAGGTCTAGCCCAACTCTATGATAATACGAGAGTGAAATAAGATTCATATAATAAGCAGTTTTGGTTAAAACGGTTGATGTTGAACTCGTATAATCGAAAGCTAGTTATTTTTATTCGGCTTTTGAATGATCAAATAATCAAAATCGGTTTTGTTGCACTCCAGCCTAGACTGATTAGCCCAAACTAATTACTAAAAAAAATAAGTAAAGTAACTACCAATACCGTCTTCTACGGGTTATGCGTTCCAATATCATCTTCCACGGTGTATGGGGAGGTTGAGACGTAGACAACCATACCCCTACCTAAGGTAGAGAAGCTGCTTCCGGTTATACCTAAGGTAGAAAAGAACCTCCGACCTTTTGTAGGGAGTGAGGATCGAACCTTGACCTCTAGGTTAAGAGACAAGGGATTTTTCAACTGATACAACCCTACTTAGCCAAAACTAATTACTGAACCCCATAATAATCCATTCTCAATAATTAAAATCAGTTCACTATAACCAAATAATTGGACATGTGATTTGCTAACTGAGAATGTAAATAATCAAAATAAAAAAGTACAAATGAATACAAGTGGACCATATATTGTTGTTCTTTTGTACAACAAGCTAGCATATGGGCTTCTTGTTCCTTTTTTCTTTCTGATATAACTAGTACAACCTGATAGAATTTTATCAATTATAGAAATGGGCATAACTGGAGAACTAGTTAGAAGTGTGTTCTCGAAAAATAGATCTTTCGGAACCACCCACGACACCAATGTAATAGTTCTTGATCATTTTATATAATTCGTCGTTTATTTGCTAAACGTTTTAATTTTAATGGTTTTGATCAAATCAGGTGATGCGAAACAATGCAGTTGAAAGAAAGAGATGGACTTCTGTGAGATCATATCTTTGTGGTGATGAATTTAATTCTGTTTTAGCCGAAGAAGATTGCGCTTCTAGAAGAAGTGATAAAACTGCCCTGAGTTCGGTTTTTCTTGCTGATTATTCTGGTTCTGCTAGAACATCAAAAGCTACTATTTTTAGCTCAAGAATTGAAGATGACTCATCATCTATCAAGGGTTCAGAAGCCAGTGTCACACAGCATCTAGAACACGAGGAAAATACTACTTTGAGCTCAGAACACAAGGCTGCAGTTGTCATTCAGACAGCATTTAGAAGTTTTATGGTCATTTAAAAATCAAACTTCGTGTTTTTTACTCTAATTTTATTTTCATGTTTAAATGCTTATACTGTTTCGAAATTTTATCAGGCAAGGCGTCGAATTGAAATACCTGAACCTGTGGATATTGGTGATCATGATCAAGAGTCGATAGCAACATCAATAGAAGTGCAAACTGGAAACTCGGTGGTGGAAGCTAAAGAGGTTAGCGAAAGTTTCACTCATCGTGTGCAGCAGCATCATAAGGGTACTCGAGCACAAACGTTAAGACTAAAGGTACAAAAACACAAGTAAAAGCAAATTTTGTGTATGTCTTACTACAGCTAATATTATAGAGGTAAAATGATGGATGGGTTGGGGAACATGTCAAAATGAATTCAGGTTGAAATGGGTAATTTTGGAGTACATGTTGAAACGGCTCAGATCAGGTTAAGTTGGCTCGTAAAACACATTTTTATCCACTCTTAATAGTTTTTATAAACAGCTGATGCGATGTTATGACTTATGATCACAAAAGCAATAAATATACAACAATAATCTTTTATTATTTACTAACGTGATTTTGGAGGTTCTATGCAATAGAAATATGCTCGTTTGACTTGTTCTTCTTTTAGTTAAATATTTATATTGGCCATTCTAGCTGGTTTGAGATAAAACACGCTCAAACCAACCACGTCATAACTTAATGAATCAATATTGTTAGCTATAGCTAATATACCACAATGTGTGATTTGTTTTAGCAGGAGGATTGGGACGATAGCACCCTGAGTAGCAACATATCGAAAAAGAGGATGCAACATAGAATAGAGGCATCTACTAGACGTGAAAGAGCACTCGCCTATGCTTTCTCTCAACAGGTAACAATGTAACATTTGATCTTTAATTAGTCATCTTAATGTGAGAAGAGACAATAAGTCATATATTTTGACTTCCCTTTATTTAGTTGAGGATATGCTCAAAGAAGAAACAAAATGTGAGATCCGGGAACGATTCAGAAGCAAACATGAGCTGGAGTTGGCTTGAGAGATGGATGGCGACCCGACAACACGACACTTCATTTGGGGACATAAGTAAACAGTTTGAACAATTAAATGTGAATGAAAAACTAATGGTACAAACTCGAGTTTTATCAGATTTAGCAGGGGAGGAGAAGGAAAGTTGTGGATCAAATGAAGTTTCTATGCGTTTTGACAACGTTTCTTTGAGCTCAAAATCAGGCGAAAAATCTTACTATAAACCCACTCGAAATAGACTTAAGGCTACAAGCGTCTCGAGGCGAAAAACATCACCAGCTTATGGTTTCAGTAAGGACTATTCTAAGGTATAAACATTAAACACCCCCTCAATTAGGCCACAATTTGACTCCACATTGATAACTATACGATAAATTCGTGTTTAGGTGAACAAGCAAGGAGGACACAAAGAGATTAGAAGTGAAGATCAACGATAACTACAACTAGTATGATTTTATTGCATCAATAATAGTTAGTATTTTCACTATATTAATGGTGTGGGAAATTTGTATAAAAGTTTGAAGTTGTGACTAGGCTGGGTTTGAAATGTACTATATATATGTATTTGAAATGATAATATGCTAATGCTAATATCTTTACATTTTCTATACATCTAAAGTTAAGTGGAGGTTCATCTAAAACCAATAAAACAGTAATGTCATCCATTCTTTGGTCAAAAGCTCTTGCTTATTCTCTGAATTGCAAATTTATTGATGGTTTAGCTGGAAAGCACCCTTGTATCTTTAATCTTGCCGTCACTCAACTTGGTAATAAATTTAAGAATTTGGATAATTACTGCTATACTTTTTCTTTGGTAGTTTGTAAGAAGGTATAATAAAGACATAGATACTGCTACTGCCCAAACATTTATATAACTCAGCCCAATTTATTGGCCCGCTATAAAATCAAACATTACATCTATCGCCAATAGTGTACAAAGTGTCGGCCCATATTATGTTTAATGGCCCATTCTATATATTCCTTCAAGTGTTTACTGTTAACTTGTTAAGTTTGGGGATATTTAATGATATATTGGTAGAAGATATGAAAAAGAGCAGTATGTTGGTTTAAAGTTCATTTCATAAGAACGAGTAGGGCGGTCCGCCGCGTTGCGGCGGGACTTTTGTATTTAGTCGGAAATTTAGTTAAGATTTTCAGATAGATTACCGTTGTAAGAATATAGATGTTGTTTTAACTTTTAGTAATTAGTTATTTTAGAATATGAGTGTTTGTTGGGACATGCAAGCAACTTTGTAAATTTGTTAATTGGTATAATTAACAAAGTTTTTTGTTGTTTTAGTTTAAGCAAGTACATGTGCATGAGTATTATAGGCCATGGAAATCGCATGACAACTGTAAGCAAGCAAAGTTCAGTATGTAAAGTAGCATGCAAAATTTAGCTGGCAAAATGACAAAGCAGCAAACAAATACAATAGCAAAAGCAATGTATAGATCACCTGTTTCTGAATTATCTTTGGCAGTGTAGAAGTCGATGGTTTTTTTTTTTTTTTTTTTCGTCCTACCTTCTTTGTTTCACTATGTTTTTTTAGTACCTTACACATGAATAGATTTTCAAGAAGCTTCTACTATGAAAGTCGTGAACATCGTACATGGTTTGGTATACAAAATCAAATCACAACCACAAATACCTTAAAACACATTTGGATTGTCGACACTTACGTACGCTTAATAGTTGTAACCCTCAGCTAATTACATTTTAGTGTATATCGTACAACAAAACTGGGGGGCCTAACAACGTCTAAATGGAAATGGGCCTGACTCGCGTTATTGGGCTGAAAAAAAACCCGGGGATTACATGATAGCAAAAACGGGGATTACTGATAGGGGTGGCAATCGAGTCATGTTCGTGTTGACATATTCGGGTTCGCAGGTTCGCGGGTTGAAATAACCTCAACCCAAACACAGCCCATTTATTAATCGGGTCAAGAAGCTCAACCCTAACCCAGACCTGCAACACGTGTAACCCGTTTAACCCGTTTAAGTAAATAGGTCAAGTAGTGAATAAGATTGGTGGTTTGTTTATTTAACTAGCTTAAATGCAAAAATGATATAAGGATCTAAAATATGATAAAAATAACATACAAATAACTATACGAAAATTTTAATGATATTTGAGTTATAAGTTATAAGCGTCAATTTCAATAAAATCTGAGTTATAATCATAAGAACATAACAAAATACATTTAATCCATATCCAACATTGAAACAAAGTTATATATTTTATTTTTAGAGAATTATATACTTAAACGGGTTCACGTGTTGACCTGTTTAACACTTGCTCAACCCAAACACGACCCGTTTATTAAACGGGTTAGACGAGTTAACCTGTTTTTTACCAAAACATGTTTATCCTCAACCCAAACCTGTTTAACTTTATGTCGGGTTCGTGTCGTGACGAGAATTGCCACCCCTAGGATTACATGATACTACACGGCGTCGTTTTAAAAAATCCATAATATATATATATATATATATATATATATATATATATATATATATATATATATATATATATATATATTAATAATTCGTATATGAATTAAGAGCAATAACATATCCTTTGACTGATCCTGCAGTTCATGTTTATCGACTATCATGGACGATCCATATTTACGCTGAGAAATCGTACCAAACTTAAGAACTATACATATGAATGATCCCTCTATAAAAATTGAGCATAGTTTCTAACTTAAAGATTTATCCATATGCAAGGATAGGAATCATGTGTGTATTATTTGTTAGTGGATTTGTATTATAATTAGAATTATATTTGCATTTGTATTGATTTAGTCCCAAGCCTAAATGTTAAAATAGTCATTAATATAAATATTGTGTCACATGTAAATACAAATTAATCAATCAATATATCATGGTTTGAATAAATGACTAAAAAAATTGTGTATGCAAAGGATCCTAATATGACTACGGGGTTTTTGCATATATATTTTTCTGAAAATGCATAATTGCATATATATCCAAAGTATGGATAAAAATCATTGTATTACATGCATAAAAAACTTGTACAAGATATATATACGCAATTATTTACTTTGGCAGGAATATATATGCAATTTTGCCTATAACCTATAAGGATCTCTCTAGTGTATAGTTTCTCCGAGCCATATATTATTGACATAACTTTAAAAGAAACTAGCTGGGTAACCCGCGCGTTGCGGCGGGTGTGTTTTGTATTTTATGAGTTGTACGGTGTAAGTAATAATTTTGTTATTTGAAGTATGCATATGATTACTTGGAAGCATAATTTGTTTATGTTTACGGATTTATTTATTTTTTTTTATTTTATTTTTTGCGTTCCGGTTGAAATTTTTTTGGGTTGTTTGTTTTTTCGGTATGCCATTTTTTTTATGGTTTGTATTTTAAAAGAAACAAATTTGTATAAGAAATTTTTTGTAAGTGTATTATTTATTGTATTTTTTTATTTTTATTTTTTGTTATTATTTTTTTTGAAAAAACAAATTTTCATAAAGAATTTTATGTAAAAAAAAATAAAAATAAAAAAAATTGTACCGAGTACTGTAGCGACGTTTAAAAAAAAAAAAAACTGTAGCATGCACTATAGCATGCCCTGTAGATGTACTGTAGCAATTTTTGTCCTGTAGCGCCTGCCTTTTATATATATTGTATAATAAGGTTAGGAATCTTATAAATATAACTAATATTATGTTTAAACGTCTGTGTGTTAACATTTTATTGGTTCATAAAAAAATAGACGTAACCAACAAAATGACATCACACATGTTTAATATTAGATGTTCATTTTATTTTATTATTAAAATCGTGGAACTACCAGTAAATTTGAGCACAACCACATTTAACTGATGAGAAATGACAAGGATGTCAAAAAAAAAAAAAAAAAAAAAATGCCTTTGTTTAAAAATGTGTGGCAATGGTTTTTGAAATATGGTCCGGCTGCTACAACCAATAAACTCTTATCACTCAATTTTAGACATATAATTAGGCATGTTTTTAAGCATTTTTATCATTTCTCTAAACTGAAAACCATTTATGTAACTCACCTATAATTTTTCAATGATATATAAAAGGACAAATCACACAAAAAGGTAAAATCAATTTAAATTATAGGTATTCAGGTAACTAAGTTATTTTTTGTGCAATGTAAGGTTTTCTCGACTTTTTGAAATATGTTATCGGTCATTTTTTCAACTGAATTGGTTAATTAATATGATATATCGTTATAATTGAGCATTTAAAAGTCATTTCATCTAAAATTATGACTGTTAATAGCTTTTAAAAAATAGAAAAAATCTTGCATTCAAAAAAATAACTTTGATACTTTAATTTGTAGAAAAAAGTTAAGTAACTAAAAACTCAAATTAACCTTAAACATGATACATTTCTATGCGATCTACCATATATAAAATCATTACCAAATTAGATCTAAAATCAAGCATTTTTATAATTTATTACATACCGCGTTGTCTCATACATGGAAGTAAATACCATCTAAAATTATCACATCATATTCTATTTCCACAAATATACCACAAAATGATTTAATGCAAATATTTTTAGTAACGGAAGTGATTCACATACTTTATATTTTTATTGATACACTTTAATGTACAAACAATTAAAATAGGTTATACCTAAAGTACAACTGTCTAATAAATATATTAATATGTGTCAATAAAAATTAAGAATGTGAAAATCAATTTTATTTTTTTATTTATTTTTTTATTTTAAGTAATGGAAAGCAATATGGTAAATCTGTAACAAAATCCCTGTTCCAACTTCCAACTACCCAAAGTTCAAAACAGCTGGATCAAAATTCTAAACCTCAATTAAAAGCTTAAAACAGGATAAAATATCAATCACCTCGAAAACAGGAGTAAAAATAGTGCACTATTGGAAAAAAAAAAAAAAAAAAAAAAAAGGTAACTAAATCATCACTTTGACCCATTTACTCCTCCATTTTACGATGTTTGGCTAAATATAACTGAGGAAAGGGAAAGGAAAAGGGAATGCAAAGGAATGAGTGAGGTGGGTAATCAATACCTTACCCCCCAATTTACTCTATAATGGTTGATTACCCACTACGGGGTAATCAATACCTTTGCACTCCCTAACCAAGCACCATATATTGAGTGATGTGAGCCCTTTTAAATATCTTACTCATTCCTCACCCTCTTTAACCCCCTACCAAGCACCCCTTGAGTTTATTAGTTTGTATAAGTCAAATAAATTTAAAGTAATTTTTTGACTAAACTTATAAATATAAATTATAGTACTACGTAGTTTATAGAGGTGAGTTATTTTAAGGACCAAGTTTTTGTTACATACTGAGGGACAAATCCTCACCATCCATGTAGTTTGATCTAATGGTGGGATTAACCTAAAATTTAATATGAAAACCTAAGTCCATATTTTTTTTTTCCTTTTTCTTTGTCTTTTTGTCTTTCTTATTTATTAACTTTTTTCTTAACATTTTTTTTTGCTTTTTCTTGAATCACGTTTGGTTAGATTTTTTTTTTTTCCTTTATTTTTTGAATCACGCTACTTTAAAAGTTTTTTTTTTTTTTTTTTTTTTTCTTGCCTTTTTTTGAATCACGTTATTATATAAATTCACTTTTTTTCATTTTATTACGTTTTCGTCCGTTTTTTACTGTTTTCACATGTTTATATACGTTTTCAGATGTTTTTTTGTCCGTTTTCGTCAATTTTTTTTATGTTTTCGTATGTTTTCAGACGTTTTTATAAGTTTTCGTCTGTTTTTTACGTTTTCGTCTGTTTTCAAACGTTTTGTCTGTTTTTATACGTTTTCTTCCGTTTTTGTCCGTTTTCATACGTTTATAAACGTTTTCATCCGTTTTCGTCTGTTTTTACACAATTTTGATCGTTTTTATACATTTCTGTCCATTTTTATACGTTTTCGCCCGTTTTCAAACGTTTTCGTCCGTTTTTTACGTTTTCCTCTATTTTCAGGCATTTTTGTCTGTTTTCATACGTTTTCGTCCGTTTTTTTACGTTTTCGTCTACATTTATACGTTTACGTCCGTTTTTATACGTTTTCCTTCGTTTTCAAACGTTTTCGTCCATTTTTATACCTCTCCGTCCGTTTTTATACGTTTTTGTCCTTTTTCATACGTTTTCATCTGTTTTTGTCCGTTTTTGGACGTTTTCGTCTGTTTCCAGACGTTTTCGTCCAAATTTATACATCTTTGTCCGTTTTTAAACGTTTCCATCCATTTTCGTACGTATTTGTTAGTTTTCTTACATTTTCGTCTATTTTTTTACGTTTTCGTCTATTTTTAAATGTTTTCAGCCACTTTCAGACGTTTTCATACGTTTCTGAATATCACAAGTGATTTTCATGTTACAAAACATTAGTTGAAAATCACTTGTGATATTCAGAAAATCACAAGTGATATTCAGAAAATCACAAGTGATATTCAGAAACCACACGTCATATTCAAAAAATCACAAGTGATATTCTAAGTATCACAAGTGATATTCTGAATATCACAAGTGATTTTCAACTCATGTTTTGTAACATGAAAATCACAATTGATATTCTAAATATTACAAGTGATTTTCAAATAATGTTTTGTAACATGAATATCACTTGTAATTTTCTGAATATCACTTGTGATATTTAGAATATCACTTGTGATATTCAGAATATCACTTATGATTTTCATGTTACAAAGTATTAATTGAAAATCACTTGTGATATTTAGAATATCACAAATGATATTCTGAATATTACAAGTGATATTCTGAATATCACAAGTGTTTTTCAACTAATGTTTTGTAACATGAAAATCACAAGTGATATTCAGAATATTACAAGTGATTTTCACGTTTTTTTTTTAATTCACATTTTTTTTTTCACTTTCATACTTTTTCGTTCGTTTTCATACGTTTTCGTCCGTTTTCATACGTTTCTGAATATCACAATTGATATTCTTAATATTACAAGTGATATTTTGAATATCACAGAAAATCACTTGTGATATTAAGAATATCAATTGTGATCAATGTTGCAAAAATCGTGAATCGGTAGTCGGGCGGTCGACCACCCTGCAGCGATTAATCGGCCAAGGCGGGATTAATCGGATTGGCATTTCCTGCATGTTTTGGGTATTTCTGGAGAGCAAACTAAATATCTTAACTGATTCCAAACCTACTATGTTTTCAAACCTCAATAAAAGGCTCCAATTCAGATTATGAGGCCCATTATGCGTTATAATTAAAACAAATGATCCCCAAATTAAGTAGAATGTCTAAATTTTTATTTTTTTAAATTAGACCGATTCGGCCGATTCAGCCGATTCGGCCAATTTTTGACTGCTTCGGCCGATTTTTGACCTATTCAGCCGATTTTTGACCCATTTTTTCTTTTTTTTTTCCTAGGCCGATTTTTTCACCGATTTTCAAAAATCAACAAGGTGTATGACCGATTAACGATTAATCGGCGATTAATCGGCCGATTCGGCCGATTTTTGCAACATTGATTGTGATATTCAGAAACGTATAAAAACTAAAAAAAAACATAAGAAAAAGAACGAATACGTATGAAAGCGTAAAAACACGCTTGAAAACGTATGAAAAAATGATGAAAACGGACGAAAACATATAAAACTGCCAAAACCGTATAAAAACTGCTGAAAATGTATGAAAACAGACGAAAATATTTGAAAACGGACAAAAGTACATAAAAACGGACGAAAAAGTTTATGAACGTTTGAGAATGGACAAAAACGGATGAAAAAACATATAAAAATAGATGAAAACGTCTAAAAATGGGCGAAAACTTATAAAAGCAGACGAAAACGTAAAAAAAAACAGACGAAAACATATAAAAATAGATAGAAACGTCTGAAAACGTATAAAAGCTACCAAAAATGTATGAAAATGGACGAAAACGTTTGAAAAAGGACAAAAATGTACAAAAATGGACTAAAACGTTTGATTATCACAGAATATCACTTGTGATATTCAGAAACGTATGAAAATGTCTAAGAATAGCCGAAAAATTTAAAAAACGGACGAAAACCTATGTAAATGGACGAAAACGTTTGCAAAAGGACAAAAATATAAGAAAACAGACGAATGTGTAGGAAAAACGGACGAAAACATCTGAAAATGTATAAATATGGACGAAAACGTCTGAAAACGGACGAAAACAGAAGAAAACGTATGAAAATAGACGAAAACAAATGTAAACGTATAAAAACGGACAAAAACGTATAAAACAAACAAAATCGTGTAAAACCGGACGAAAACGTATATAAACTTATGAAAACGGACAAAAATGTATGAAAACGGACGAAAACGACTGAAAAGAGATGAAAAGTATAAAAACGGATGAAAATGTATGAAAACGAAAAAAAAACGTCTGAAAACGTATAAAAAACTGCCGAAACGGACAAAAACATATGAAAACAGACGAAAACGGAAAAAAATGGACGAAAACGTATAAAAACGGACGAAAACGTAAAAAAATGGACGAAAACGAACAAAAACGTCTGAAAACGTATATAAACATGTGAAAACAGACAAAAACGAACGAAAACGTAATAAAGTAAAAAAAAACGTGAATTTATATATTAAAAAAAATAAAGAAAACTTGATTTAAAAAAAAAGTGATTAAAAAAAAAAAAAAAAAAAAAAAACAACAAAACTTGATTTAAAATAACGTGATTAAAAAAAGGCAAAAAAAAAAAGAAATGATCTAAAAAAGTGATTAAAAAAAAGGCAAAAAAAAATGTTAAAAAAAATGAATAAAAAAGAGACAAAAATGACAAAGAAAAAGGAAAAAAAAAGGCATGGACTTAGGTTTCCATATTAAATCTTAGGTTAATCCCCACCATTAGATCAAATTAGATGGATGGTGGGGATTTGTCCCTTAGTATGTAACAAAAAAACTAGTCCTTAAATGAACTTTTCTCGTAGTTTATAAGCTTTTAAAGATTTTGATAGACCATAAAAGTATGGCTTACAAATAACAATTTTATGGTTAATTATAACTAACTTAACATTCAAAATGTGACTCAAGTTTAATTAATTCTTGCACTACTTATTCATATGCACTACTTATTCATATGTATTTTTTCTTTTTTCAGTTTAATGATGTCTCTATTTATTGTCGCCTCTTTCAATTTATTGTCGCCTCCAAACGTTTGTATTTTTGCCCAAGCATTCCAAGTTTTAAACAAAAGAGAGAAAAAACAAAAATACAATTGCCCTAGCTGGTTCTAACGGCGCGAGAACCGTTGGCGCGCCACTCCCATAACCGTGCACCGTTCATCTTCTTTGGCTGCTAGCTTGACGCCAAGCTTTGGCACCACGATACCTCCGGCTCTTAGTAATGGTTCTACTGTTTGGCTGTCAAATGCTAAAAGTCTAAAACAGCCCTTATAAGCATAATCCAAACACCCCGCCCATATCTTTTACCCCTTATAAATACCAACACACCCAAAGGCCAAATCCACATTTCTCAATTCCATTCTTCACTCTTTCCACTCTCATGGCAGAACCAGCAATACCCTATGACCAAAAAGTAGCCATTCACGCCCAAATGAAATGGGTCATATCAGATGACTTACCATTCGACATGTTCGACAGGACACAATGGACTCAATTCATCCAACAAAATGTCCAACCTGGGTACGAAAGGGTAAGCAAACATACCATTAAACGTCTTGCTTTTAAGTACTATATTAAAGCTAAAAAAGACTTGATTGCTTACTTTGATAATTTTCATGGGAAAATTAGTTTGACTATTCATGTATGGGATACCGCGTGTATCGGGTTAAAGTTCGTTGCTATTACATGTCATTGGATTGATCCTGACACATGGAAAATGTCCAAAAGGACTATTTGTATTCAGGGTCATGAAGATATTCATGAGACTATTATGGATTGTGTTGATGATTTTGGTATTAAGGATAAGGTTTTTAGTATATGTTTTGATGATGTTGGTGATGGTATTTATGTGAAAGGGATTGAAAAGGCGAAAATGGATTTGAAGCCTTTGTTTAATGGTGTTCTTTTTGGTACTAAATGTGTGTCTCATGTTTTGATTTCTATGGTTCAAATGTGTCTTGATCATGTTGATTCTGTTGTTGAAAAAGTTAGGAATATGTTGTTTTATGCTAATACATTGAAATGTGGGGAGTTTGCTGAGTTTTTGCGCGAAAAGGGTGTTAAGTTTAATGATTCGGGTGTAAACTGGCCTCATATGTGGAATACTACTTATAAAATGCTGCGTGGTGTTGTGGCTCAGAAAGCGTTGCTTGTGGAGTTTTATGCTAATAGTGATGAGAATGATATCGATGATAGTGATTGGGTGATTGTAGAATCGCTTTTGGGTATATTGAAAGTTTTTCATAGTTCTACTGTTAGGCTGTCGAATGCTAAAAGTCCTTCCGCACCACTACTATTAGGAGAATGTTTGTTGATTTCTGATATGTTTAAGAAGTATAAACAAGACCCCTTTTGGCAACTGGTTATTGCAAAAATGCAGTCTAAGTTTCTGAAGTATTGCATAACTATCCCTCCTGTGTTTTTGTGTGCAACTGCTTTGAATCCCAAGATTGGGGTTAAAGGCGTTGAGAATATTTTAGAGGATATTGAAGCAAATTTGGAGTTATCAAATGATATGAATGATAATACTTTTGCTAAAGTTAGTATTGCAAATTTTAGATCTGCTCTACAAGAAGTGTTTGATCATTATGACACAATGCATAAATCTCGACCTCGTGAACAAGCTCCTGTTACATCTACGGCAAGAAACATAATCCATCAGTCAGTTTCACGTAAAAGATCAGAAAATGGGACTATTTCAAATGATTTGGAGTTATACAACAAGACTGACTTTTCGCAAGTGATGACTAGTGATGATGAAGAAACAAAGATGTTGGAATGGTGGAGTGTTAAGGGCTGTCATCTGTATCCTGTTTTAGGTGAAATGGTGCGTGATTTACTAACGGTTCAAGCGTGTGTGGAAGATTTGGAGTATGCTTTTTATTTAAAGGGTAGGGAGTTGGATGAGGAAACAAGTATGGGATATCCATGGTGGTTGCAAAGGCGTATCTTCTTGAAGGAGCATTTTAATGAAGTTGGTTGGGAAGATAATGGTGAATTGGCTGAAGATCTTGAAGGTGAATGTGAAAGTCATAATTATGATAAGCTATCCGACGCTTCCGATGAAGAATGAAGTAATATAGTTGAAGATGGCCCAAGACATTGCGAAGCTGGTGGTGCTGTAGAATGAGATTTTTGAAGACTAAATTAAGATTATGTTTTAATCGTTTTGGTTTACAAGTATGTACTGCTACCTTTGTCTAAGCTCAGTTATGCAACCCTCCTAATGTTTAACTCTCTTTAGTGGTAACGTAACTACTTAAAAGTCTGTTTGACTAACGTTTGGATAATTGGTTATAACCAATCTGTATCATGGCATTACAGCTATGGTATTCGGGTTGGTCCTATTTTGGTTTCGGATGGTGGGTTTGCTTCTATTGAAATTCATGTTTTTTGAAATTTATTGTTCGATGGCTCGTTATGGAAATCTAGAAAGTTGTTAGCTTTTAGTATGCTCATTTATTATAATAAGAAAATTAGGGGGTGGTTAGGGGTGTTTAAGATTACTGACTGAACTTCTTATCAGCATATTGCTTTTTGAGATACATTGCATGTTTTGAATAAGCAGTTACTCACTATTCATCAGACTAGCAGTTTCGATAAGCAATTTAAAACAACCTCAAAGTTGCTTAAGGAGATAAGCATTTTTAGTACGTAACCCCAAACAGCCTCTAATTGCCGTACACTGATTAGTTTTTTGAGTTGCTGCAGCAAAGGTTGTTAGTGCTCGTTGTACTCCAAGTATGCAAATTTCTTTTCACATATGGACTGGCAGAACATCCATATCACAAGTTGTTTATAGTAGAAGCATTTCGGAACAGATGTCCTGTGGCCTGTTTTCTTACAACTGATTTTCAGATTATCCGAATGTGAATGCCATACATTCCCTTGGTGCACATAATTAGCTATATGCAGTAAAATTTGTAACTTTGTTTTGTAGGTATTTGTTCATAGGCTTGACACTTTAAGAGTGTCGAACATGTGACCGAAAAATTTAGCTTATAGAAATATTATTGTGATGGAACTCAAAATCATTATTAGTTCTTGCCAGACATTTGGCGTAATTGCGTGTTTGTAGACCCAATCGTGAGAAATAGCCATTCTAGAACAATCATTTGATCTGTTTCGTTAAGTGGTCTTTTGACATCAAAAGTTAGCTATGATCTTTTAGACCGGGCGTAGTGGTGACTACCAGGAGACCGACATCCCTACTGTAATCTAAGATTTTTCTCTCCAAAACTACTTCATGACCCACTTGGTGTACAAGGAGACAAACAACTCCATTCTTTTTTTTTTTCTTTTTCATTTTTTAAGCAATTAACTTAAAATTTCATTAATAATACAAATATTACATAATAATTCAAATAAAATTAAAAACATTACAATACAAAATTCAATTAAAATGACAAATTAGTGTTCATTTGTTCAACGCCAAATGTGTTACACTAAATCGAATTTAAGGCTTAGATAAATAGTTTCGTTGTGTACCTCTCTAATAACTTGTAACGTTTCTTCATGCGTTCGTACGAGACCATCATCACGATGTTACTCCTCTAGATAAAAGTCGGAAGCGATAGTCGGGAAAGATTCCCGTGCAATAACCGGTTTGTTGAAAATACGGACGATTATCAGTTATTTCTCAAACATTGCATGTAAATAGTGTTTAGCTCAGTCGGAACTCCTTACGTCGTGCACTGAGTTTTCAGAAAAGTAAGCCCCCACTAGACGGTCATGAGCACCGTAACGAGCTCTTTCCACCTGGTTTCATGGGTTTTTGGGATTGAAGAAGATAAAGCTTGTAAAACCGTAGCAACGACATCCGTAAAAAATGCTTGATCAGTACTATTAACTTCATCTTCATCCTCCGAGGATGTAAAAAAGAATAGATCGAATGACATTTGTGTTTTAGCTCAACGTGTAGAGTGTGTAGAACTATAGGGGGGGGGGGGGGGGGGTTGAATACGGTCTCTTCGGCCTTTTGAGTGTTTAAAAACTTTAAGCCACAAAGAGCACCAAGTGGTTTACACAACAACAACCACTATTACAATCACAACCAAGGTATATAAAGCAAGTAAAGAACACCACGATATATACTGGTTCGGGATGGGGGGTTTATACCATCCGTACGTCCAGTTGCGAATCCACGACACTATACTATTCACTAAGTATAATCCTTTCGGTGGACTACACACCTGTTGGGGCAACATTGACCAGGTCTCCTTATGTTTTAATGATGACAAATAAACCTTCGCAACACATAAAATCACAAACGTTAGCCAAAAACCAAACGACCCAATAATTGGGTCTGGCGCGGTGCTGGCGCTCCGACGCGCAGCGTGCCAAGCTTCTGTATTGATCGTGATGGTTTTTGAAAGTCGGCTTTCCCCTTACATAAAAAATGTGGATCTTTCATTACAGGTATGAATATGATAAGTGCTTCATTAGGAACACTCGAAACTGGTTTTAGACTTAGAGGGATTTAAAATCACGACCTCTCATTTTTGACAAAACGCCAACTCAAATGTTTTATCAAACGCCTCTAGCCAAGGCTTTTCTAAACCTAGGAGACTCGCGTCGTTCACGTAACATCGAATGAAAGTATTCATATGACTATAATTCGTGTCTACATCTTCTCTAATCACATGACGGGTTTACTCCTTTATTGGTTAAACAAAGTCAAAGGTCTCTTTGCGTAAACGTATTCTTTCCCGTTATGGGAGATGCTTTACTTATGATGCAAAGCACTTAGCTTGTTTGCATCAAGATGATTATTGATTACGTCAAGTATTGGTTAATCACGGATTATGATATTGTGAGTAGACGTTGTGTTATTTGAAAGATTGATTATTCTTTGTACTTTCCTGAACACTTTTTATAATCATCATTGTCAAACTCTTTTCTCTCTTAATGACAATGTGATCATCTCCTAATCAATCATTTGATTATTATTTTCAAACAAATAAACCTTAAACCAATTCAAATCTTTTCAAATCTCATCATTCCAAATTACAACTCACAACCCCAACATCCTCTAAATATTCTCTTACACCCATGTACTTGATTGTACTTCTTGTCCCTCAACATTCCCACATTCTCCACATCAACCTCTTTTTCACCACATTCTCTCTTAACCACTACAATTCAAACACATCACCACATTTCTTTCTTCCTCACATTTGAATTTAAAATTACACACACACATTCTCACTCTCAAAGCTTTCCTCACACGCTTCACTCTCACATTCTCCTCAATTCAAATTCAAACTCACACACTCACATTCCTTCCCTTACACACTTTGCCAACTCATATCCTTATCCAACATTCAAATTTCAAATTTGAATTCCATACAAGGCTCCTCCCCATCAAATCAATCCAACTCATTCCAATCTATGTCAACTCACTTCTCACCCTCCTCTCCAAGAAATGGCATATTCTTTGGCATATTCCCTTCTATCCTATCCAACCCATATCCAACTCACACACACAACCTTATCCCTTCCTTCCACTCTCACAACATTCAAATTTGAATCCTCACCTTAGGCTCCCCATCACATCTCAATCTTATCATTCTTACACAATTCAACTCATCACCTTATCTCTTCATACTCCAACATTCAAATTCAAATTGAATTTCAAACATAGGCTCCCTTCCATCACATCACCTCCAACTCACCCAAACTCATCTCAACTATTCTTACCCAACCATGGTTATCTCTTAACCCTCATCCAACATCCACCCTTTCTCACCAAGGAAAGCATATTCCTTTGGTATATTCTCCTTTTACCCTAACCACGCTTTCTCTTTTAACCCAACCATGGTTCAACCTTAACCCAACCTCACTCTCTTACTTCTCCTTCTCTCACATTTGAATTTCAAATTCAAATCTTCCCTCTCTAACATCAACACTTCTTTTCTAAGCAAAGTGTGGAAAACTAGAAGGGGGGGGGGGGTTGAATAGTTTACCGCTTTTTAACTTAATTATCTTTTTAAACTTTACGATCAATCAAAGATATAATCTAAAAGACAATATGTAATAAGCAAGAATAAAGATAGAAATGATCAAACCACAACACGATTGTTTATCGTGGTTCGGCTACAAGGAATCTATTTCCTTGCCCTACGTCCATGCCCCGAGTGTCCAACTCGAGAGTTTAAAGCACTAGTCAACAAACTCCTTTCCCGGTGGAGAAACCTTTACAACGTCGCTTACACTTTATCCGGTACAAAGCTAGATACCGAGTCCTAGTTCGAGGTAGAACCAACCTAACGTCGCCTATCCACTTTTTCCGACACTAAGCTAGATGTCGAGTTCTTTTACAAGGGTACAACCACTCCCGTTAGTTCTTTTACAAGGGTAAAACAACTCCCGTTACACTATGTATTTTGAGGCCTAAAATACTAAACGATCACTTCTACACAAGATACAAATGAAGTATAAACTACCAAAGTTTATACATAACAAAGCTAACAAGTCTTGCAACTTTTGAGTTGAAACTTGTAACTTCTTGGATGAATTTGTGAACTCCTTTGCTACATAAGAGAATCACACAAGTCAAATGTTACTGAGTTAGATGAGAGAATATGTGTAATATAGGTCTCTAAGTGATGAGGAAAAACTAGCAAGTGGCTTGGTATTTATAGCAAAACAAACCAGCAGTCTGGCGGATCCGGCGGAACCCTAGAATGGGTTCCGCCCATGTACCCTGAGGGTTCCGCCAGGTCTGACAGTCAAACTTGCCATAAATCTTTTCAAACCAACCAAAGTCACATCAAGTTATTACTTGGTCAACCACACATTGAATCAACATGGAATGCTTCCAAAATGTGTAAGAGCTTATGGATAGTCAAACACATAAAGTTACCATAAATGCTTATTGATGTGATGTGACACTTTCTTATTTAAGAAATAAAAACAATGTTATGTTTAAAAAGAAATGTAAAATCTAGTTATACAAGACTTAAAAACTAAAGTGATGTTTTTACTATAAACTAAAGTTTATACTTTGTCATTAACAAAACTTAGCAAAGATCGTAAAATATAAATAACGTTTTTAGGCGATATTTGTATTAACAATCTCCCCCTTTTTGTTGATGACAAAACATAAAATTTATTTATAAGTAAGCCACTAGTTTTAGTGTTCAGTCTTATAAAGTTTGTATTAAAACTTGTTTTACTCAAATGATGTGATAGGCAAGAGTTAGTTTAATATAAATTCTCCCCCTTGAATATTACTCCCCTAAATGGAGTATCAAGGAAAGAATACTAATGATCCTACAAAAAGGAAGGTTAGTTTCTAAAACACAAGATATATGTATGCTACCATAGCAAGGCATAGTTTACTCACAATACCTAAATGGTCAACAAACAATGCATACCTTATAGTAGAATGAAATTCATTTCATGTAAAATTTGACTTTTAGAAAGTCAAAGACAAGAAATTAGGAAGATAACATCCTACTTCTAAAACTAAAAAGAAAAATAAAAAGAAACTAAGAACATAAAATCCTACATCTATAAAAGAAAACCATCATTTTCCTTAATGAGAAACATTTTCCAAAAACAAGGCTAAGGTTGTTTAAGGATGAAAATGTGTGTTGGATGATGTAGCGGGTTTCATTTTGAATGTTGTGGAAGTGAAACGCTTTTGGTTTGTTGGTTTGTGTTTTTGGTGCTATTATGGATGGGTCCCTATTGTTGGAGACTCTAGAGTTAAGGTGGGTGAGACAAGGACTCTAGATGTTACAAGATGTGATTGAGGATAAACCTCATTGCTTTGGTTAGCTCGCGAATTTCCGTTCAATACTTTCACTAATGTGAGTGGTTCTTTCGCAATGTCCGCAATCATGGCGGGGAAAGTTTAGTGGAAGAGAGGTTTGATTTGTTGGTGGTAGATCATTTGAACTTGAAAGAGCAAATGTGGATGGTTGGGAGGTGTTTTTGGTTCCTTCACTAGATGAGTGTAATGTCGTATGGAAAACCATAATATGGTTGATTTGAGAGTCAACCATATTCTTGAAGGCATGAAGGTGTTTTAAATGAGTGTTGAGTTCTTCACTAATGTTTGGAGATTTTTCCCATAAGGATGCTTCTATTTTCTTATAAGAAGGAAATAGAGATTCAAAGTGTTGGGAATGTTCTTGTGGTGGTGGTTGTTGTTGTTGTGGTGGTTGTTGTTGTTGTGGTTCTTGTTGTTGAACATAATGCGGAAGCTTGGTTCTCCGGAAGGATTACCATGAAGGTCTTTGTAAATGGGGTGAAACACAAATGATTGTAGGTGTGTATGACCTTGATCTTGTGGAAAAATTGAGGGTCTAGCATAACGGTAAGCCAAACGCTCTACCAATGATGGTTGATGGGGTTCATCATCTAATTGCTCACTTGGTTGTTGTTGGGTTTCCATTTGAGCAATGGTGTCAAAGAGTAACAATGATGGAGGATTAGATGATCTAGATGATAGATCTTCTAGAGATTCCAAGTATGGTAGTGGTGATGTTGTTGGTTTATGGAGAAGTTCCATTGTTGTCAGTTTTGGTGATTGAGGTGATCTAGGTGGAAGGTCTACTAAAGTTTCCAATAGTAGATGTGGTGATGTTGGTGGTGTATGGAAAAGTTCCATTGGTGTAAGTATTGGTGATTGAGGTGATGGAGCTTTTGATGGTTGAGTTTGTTGCGATGTTGAAGCACTTGATGTTTTGATTGATGGTTGAAAAGTGTGTATGTTTGTATTGCCATGTTTGGGAGAGGATGTTGGAGTAGCAAGATTGAGGAAATCTTGAATAGTGGTCATGTTGGTGTTGCAAGGTATTGAAGATGGTGTTGGTTTAGTAAGGTTGAGTGATGAGGCAAAAAATGAACCATTTTCAGGGGGTCATTTAAGCCCAGAATTGAATTTATTTGATCAAATATTGCCCTAAATCGTTCCTTTTGTGATTTTAGGTACTTTGGGAGTGAATTCTGGAAAAGAAAGCATTTTGGACGTTTTTGGAGCATAAAAGTGAAGAAAACGGCAAAGACTTAATTTTCCATGCTGGGAACAGTACCTGACGGCGTCAAGTAGGAAAATGTGACGGCGTCAAGAGCAAAATCCATGACGACCCAGAGAAAACCTGAAGGCGTCAGAAGAAGGGCGTCAAGAGTTATTTTGGTGACGGCCTGAAGAAGGATTACACGTGACGGCGTCAAACCCAGATCTAGGCAGTCCGAGAACTTTATTTGCGGCGAGATGACGGCGTCAGAAATTTACTCTTGACGCCGTCACCTCACAAAATCTATATATACTTTTCTATTTTTCATTCATTAAAAGAGGAACTTGTGTGGAGAATACTAGGGCCGAACCTAATAAACCCTAGGTCGTTTGTAACAATATTTTCAAGGGTTTTCACCCCTTGAAACCTTTCATGTTCAATTAAGATAAGTCTTCTTTCAATTCATTCAATATGTCTATGTGTTGTTTGAATATATCTTGTGCTTGTCTTGATTATAACATGCTAGGCTAGATCTTTCATGTGTTTGCTTAGATGTAATGAAACCTAGATGTTGATTATAGGTTGATTGTTTGTTTATAGTTGTAATGGATGAATGATTTCAATGTTAAGCTTAAGAAAACTGGCAGATCTCCATTGTGTAACTTGCTTGAACGTCTTAAGAAACATGAACTGATGTGTACTAGGTTTTTATGATTGTATTTAATGCATGAGCGAATTCTAGTGATCCCGTGTTAGGAGCTTCTTAGCCGGCTCGACATAGGAGTGAAGTAGGAGCTTATAGGATTGGGGAAGTAAGTACGCCACCCCATGAATGGTATTAAGGAATACAATCCATCATCTACGCAACTGTAACAAGTAATTAACCTGTAAAAGATATCTAGGGAGTAGTGAAATCTAAGTAAACACCATTTTCCCACATATTGCTCACACCACTAGTTTAATTTAGTTTATTTTCATTTTTATTATTTTATTTTGATTGCATCTTTAGTTATTGGGTTAGTTGACTAGCAACTAATTCCGCCTACTCTTCCAAAACCCGAGATTTTACTTGCTTTTATAAAAATATAAAAATATAAAAAGAATCATCCCTCACCTCTAGACCTAGTTTTTAGGCTTTCTAATCCTAGCGACACTATTCCTGAGTTGAACGATCAATCCCCGGGTACTTGTCACTATACTATACTACAACGATCAGGTACACTTCCTGGTGGGGGTTGTAAGCTTCTCGAGATCCCTTGAGAGGTAAAGCCTGGTGCAATTCCCACACATCAAGTTTTTGGCGCCGCAGCCCGGGGAATAGTCATTGTCTAGGTTAGGATTTCTTTTAATTAGGTCTACTTGCTAGATTCCTTTCTAGTAAGTTTTATTTTATTTTTAGGTTTCCTTTAGTCTATCTTATTTATTCGTGCCTTTGTTCGTATTAGGTTGGTCTTTATGGATTTAGAGAATCGCCGTTTAGAAGTTAGCAAGAGGCTTATAGCGCATAAAAGAAGAAAGAGAGAAGTTAACACATTTAAGAAATTTACTAAGCCCCTTTAAATGAAAATTGAGTTTACAGACTTCGCTCCAACCCCTGATGAATTAAGTTACCATAGATTTCGTTTACAACACCCCTGCCCCTCAAAATATATAAAAGCACCATGGATTAGGAGGCATAACTTTAGGAACATAAAAATTCCTTGCATGATTGGGTACATGTCTAAAGAGCATACATACATTGACTTAAAAGCACCCATGAATATTATGTCTAGGCTCTACTACAACTGGATAATGAATGAAAGGTTAAGCCCTAGAAAAGACCCTTACAACTCTAATAGGCTATGTAATTTCGTCAGGAGAGTTAAAGGGGTACACATCTTTATAGGAAATTTTACTTATCAATGCGACTTCGTAATCCTAGAAGATGTTAGAGGCATTATAGATCCACACCTAGGAGAGATGGTTCTTGGACGACCTTTTGTTGAGAAAGCTAAGATGTATTGTGATCATGAGAAGGAGATAGTTCAGTTTACTGAGGGGATAGAGAAGATTACTTTTATGATGCCTCACATGAAGGAAGAATTAAAAGGCATCAAGAATCTACAAATTGATGAGATTCGACCTTATGAGGTTAAGGAAGATGGAATTGATGATGATGCTTATTATGAGAGGAGGCGAACATACTATTCAGGTTGCATGAATCTAGGCCCTGAGTATAAGCGTGATGAGAATTGGATTAGATGTTTTGAGTCGGCACAAAAGTTGGAAAGGAAAACGTAGTAACCCATGACCTTGAGTCTAGCTACAAGACTCGTAAATAAAGAAAAGCGCTTCTTGGGAGGCAACCCATGTTTTGTGTGATTTTTATTTTGTTTGATTGTTATTTGCTTCCGTATGCATGCTTTATTTTTATTGTTGGCAGATCATGTTTCAAAACTAAAATGGTGAAAATACTTTATTTTGTTGTTTAGCCTAGTCTTAACTTCATCCAAAGGTATTTCACAAAAGATAAGTGTAAGGGGAAAACCCAAATATGTTTTTAAGAAACAAAACCGATCATGATTCTCCAAAATATTAAATGAACATGTATATTCGTATTTGTTAGAGTCAAATGCTTGTATCGAGTCATAATGATGTTTTGCAGGATTTTCCAGGAAGTAGGACGAAGTTTTTCCAGAAATTCTCCGGAAAATTAACATAAGAATTTCTGCAGGTCACTTTTGACGGCGTCAGGAAGAAACTCTTGACGGCGTCACGTGTAAAATTCTGGAAATTTTACCAGTTTTGTTTTTCTAACGGAGTCTTAAAAGTTTTTGTTGAATCTTTAGTTTTATAATCTCCAGGAAATCTGCAAACATCATTCCACAAGCATTATATCTTATTTTGTTTTCTAGGATTTGTTAGCATATATAGATTGCCGCCGATTTTACGCGAGGTTGCCTTGTTTGTTTTCTCAGGTTTAACAAGTTATATATGACAAGAAGATGATTTATATTCTGGAAGGGAAGCTTTGATTGTTCATTTTCTTGGAAGAAGATCTAACGTGGTTACCATATTATCCATACCGAGCGAATCAGGGGAGTATTTGATTTCATTCTTTTACTTGTTTACTTTTACATTCTTTACTTGAACATTGGGGACAATGTTCATCCTAAGTGTAAGGGGAGGGTAAAATGATGATACCTTACAGATACACTTTCACTTGAGTTTGTTTGTTTGATAGTAGATGTGTAATAAAACTATGAGAAATACTTGTTAGTGTAATTTTAGCGCCAAATTTAAAATTTTTTACAACATTTAGGAGTGAAACTTTAGCCTTAGCAAGCGTCTCATGGATAGGAGATTGTATGACTAGCACAAAACCGTACCATTCAGAAAAATTTTCCACCAAAATATGTGAGGTTCGGCTTTAGATTTGATAGGAAAAACATTTACTATTAGTGCTTATGAGTGTACCAGTAGCATTTAGATTCTAGAACTTGCGTTAGTGATGCATCCCGAGACCGCTAGTGAGACTATATTCGTGTAGTAGGATTTACTACATGATGAGAGGCATTAGGATCACCCTTGTGTCAAACCTGAATCATAATTACTTGACCATTTAAGTCATATTACTTGGCTAGTAAAGTCAATTAATTTTCCTACACCCTTAGCGTTGTACTCATTTTTAGTACACGAAACCCCTAGTACACCCCTCCGAGCCTATCTTTTCGTTTCTAACTTTAAGCATTTTACTTAAAGGAAGAATTTGTTACACCCCACTTAAATGTACAACCAAATCGCCTTAGCTTTCCATGTACGCACTCATCTTTAGTGCATTATTGTTATTTGTTTAAACTCTTAGTTAATTATCTAATTGATTACATGGTTGCTAAGTCGAGTCATATCCTTGTACATATTGTTTTGGGACGATTGGGACTCATGGGTAAAGTACTTATTTTATGGAGTAATGGGGAAGAACATCATATTATTACCACCATATGTACGTTAATCTTAAAAAGTACTCCAAGTGTTTTGATTATCTTGATTCGAGTCATTAGATTAGTTTATTGTAAAGTATGTAAAAATTCAAGTGTAAGGGGAATGTACATTCCCTATAATGTATTATTTTGGATGGTAGGGTAAGAGTGTATGCAAAAAAAAAAAAAAAAAAAAAAAAAAAAAAAAAAAAAAAAAATCGAAAAATCAAGAAAAAGAAAAATAGAAAAAGAAAAGAGAAAAAACGTACGGACTACCATCCCGTTTCATTCTATGTTTATTTTATGTTTTTGTTATTTTTCATTTATTAGCTTAAGTCGAGTCTAGTCTTGGCTAGCAACGCCATATTGTACATGTAATTAACCAAGATTATTAACTCGCCACCAGTAAAGATTGCCTATATCCAACAAAACCGTGTATTCCATAACCCTACACCTAACATTACAACCCTTTAAAAGACCTCTTTGATAGTTTATCCTAGGTGCTTACGCCATGTGGTGGAGGTTTGATCCTTTCCCAAGCCTATGGTAATCTATTTTGCTATGACAGGTAGTGAGAGATGTTTTTCATTTCCATATTGTGATATATACTTTATTACACCCAAGAGATGTGAGTATCTAAACACTATTTGTGAGGTGCTAGTGTATGACCTCCGTGCTTGTCTTTGGTCTTTAGTGGAACGATTATTTGTTGTAATTACTTTTATATTTGAGTTAAATGACCCCTAACTTGTATTTTGACTAGAATAAAAGCGCATTTGCTTGAGGACAAGCAAATCTCAAGTGTAAGGGTATATGATGAGGCAAAAAATGAACCGTTTTTAGGGGGTCATTTAAGCCCGGAATTGAATTTATTTGATAAAATATTGCCCTAAATCATTCCTTTTGTGATTTTAGGTACTTTGGGAGTAAATTCTGGAAAAGGAAGCATTTTGGACGTTTTTGGAGCATAAAAGTGAAGAAAACGGCAAAGACTTAATTTTCCATGCTGGGAACAGTACATGACAGCGTCAAGAAGGAAAATGTGATGGCGTCAAGAGTAAAATCCATGACGACCCAGAGAAAATCTAAAGGCGTCAGTAGAAGGGCGTCAAGAGTTATTTTGGTGACGGCCTGAAGAAGAATTACACGTGACGGCGTCAAACCCAGATCTAGGCAGTCCGAGAACTTTATTGGCGGTGAGATGACGGCGTCAGAAATTTACTCTTGACGCCGTCACCTCACAAAATCTATATATACTTTTCTATTGTTCATTCATTAAAAGAGGAACTTGTGTGGAGAATACTAGGGCCGAACCTAATAAACCCTAGGTCGTTTGTAACAGTATTTTCAAGGGTTTTCACCCCTTGAAACCTTTCATGTTCAATTAAGATAAGTCTTCTTTCAATTCATTCAATATGTCTATGTGTTGTTTGAATATATCTTGTGCTTGTCTTGATTATAACATGCTAGGCTAGATCTTTCATGTGTTTGCTTAGATGTAATGAAACCTAGATGTTGATTATAGGTTGATTGCTTGTTTATAGTTGTAATGGATGAATGATTTCAATGTTAGGCTTAAGAAAACTGGCAGATCTCCATTGTGTAACTTGCTTGAACGTCTTAAGAAACATGAACTGATGTGTACTAGGTTTTTATGATTGTATTTAATGCATGAGCGAATTCTAGTGATCCCATGTTAGGAGCTTCTTAGCCGGCTCGACATAGGAGTGAAGTAGGAGCTTATAGGATTGGGGAAGTAAGTACGCCACCCCATGAATGGTATTAAGGAATACAATCCATCATCCACGCAACTGTAACAAGTAATTAACCTGTAAAAGATATCTAGGGAGTAGTGAAATCTAAGTAAACACCATTTTCTCACATATTGCTCACACCACTAGTTTAATTTAGTTTATTTTCATTTTTATTATTTTATTTTGATTGCATCTTTAGTTATTGGGTTAGTTGACTAGCAACTAATTCCGCCTACTCTTCCAAAACCCGATATTTTACTTGCTTTTATAAAAATATAAAAAGAATCATCCCTCACCTCTAGACCTAGTTTTTAGGCTTTCTAATCCTAGCGACACTATTCCTGAGTTGAACGATCAATCCCCCGGTACTTGTCACTATACTATACTACAACGATCAGGTACACTGCCTAGTGGGGGTTGTAAGCTTCTCGAGATCCCTTGAGAGGTAAAGCCTGGTGCAATTTCCACGCATCATTGAGGAAATATTGGATGGGTAATGAAATATCTAGTGATGAATCACTTGATGATGATGAGCTTAGTTTGACGGTTTTGTTGACGTAACAAGGTTTTACACCAATCCTAGTGGTTTTTCTTGATGATTCGGGTGAGGTGTTTGATTTAGTCATCTCAGTTCTTTGGTTTGCTAGAATTTTGAGATTGAGAGAAGTAAGGGTGTTGGTCTGAGTTTTGGGGTATTCTAAGGTGATCAAATTTATAGAAAAAAAATGTTGTGGGAAGGAGTGTTTGGATTTGATGTGTTCCATATAAATTTGGAGGTTTCTAATCATTTGGAAGATTTCCAAGAACTTGTCAAGTCATTGGAAGTCAATCCAATGGAGTTGGGTGGAGTAAAAGACTAACTTATGCACTCAATGTTATGTGATCATGGAAAGTGTTTTGGTTAGGAATGTTCCAAGGGTTTCAAGGATCCTTTTTGAGGGTTCCTTGGGTTAGTTATTTGTGAATTTGAATTTTTGGCGGGAAGAGGTTCCTATTGGTTCTAGTGAGTAAAAAAAAGGTCCTAATGTGTTTATTGGAAGTTAGGAAAGATGTTTTCACTAAAGAAAAGGATTTGGTGTTTTACAAATTTTGAAATTTAGAAAAATGACAAAAATTTTCTACAGGTGACTGGCGGAATAATGCACTGTTGGTGCAAATAATGCACAAAACTTTTCAACATAATCCACTCAAAGTTGTATCATGGTAGGATTTTGTGTAGATGTTACAAATTAAGTCAAGGTACACACGCACTTAAAAGTAATTGGATATCCATCACATCTCACTTTGAAGATTTCGGTCTTGCTTTGCACTCTTAAAGTGTTTTTATGTGAAACTATGTGCTCTAATTTGGATATGTGTTATGCTCATTTTTGTAAGTGACATGTTTATGCTTGCTTGATAAATCCGTTCTATGAACAACTATGTGATGATAGTATGTATGTATTTGTCAACATTTGGGATATAATGCTTTGAATATGTATTATACGCGTAGGTTATGATGTATTGTGTGTAAATATATATGATGCTATGCTTAGACTAACCCATGTTGCAAGTATCCAAATGGTTACCTAACCCATCTTGGACTTCTACATGTGAAGATTGCTTGTTTGTTGCATGGTGTTTGTTTCTTATGTAGCTTAGGTCACCGCAAAGGTGTTGCTCTTAACCCATGGATCCAAGTCTTGGAACAAGGAGGAGCAACGATCTAGGGGGAGCTAGATTCAAGGGGGAGCATAATCGGGTGATTTACTTTGAAGCTCCATTATAATTCACAGGCCCAAGTTCAAAACCTGGCTTGATTTATAGATCCGCCTTTTTGATTCGACAAAAGGGGGGGGGGGGAGAAAGAAATCAAATTTGTGAAGATCAATTCAAGATATAGTTCAAGGCTTCACCAAATTACAAGGCAAGGTCAAGACGCAAGCTACACCAAACGCGTTCTTAATCTTCGCTACGATTTGTAATTTTATTTGCTTTCAGAATTTATTTGTCATCATCAAAAAGGGGGAGATTGTTGGGGCAACATTGACCAGCTCTCCTTATGTTTTAATGATGAAAAATAAATCTTCGCAACACATAAAATCACAAACGTTATGATAACATCAAATAGTCCTGATATTCTTAGTGTCAATTTCCCCCGTTATGATATTATATTATACTTAATTACCTTCATTTATGCTCTTATTTCTTTATATTTTGTTTCAGGAAAAATTAAGAGCAAGTGGATGGTTTTGATGTTTATCTGGAGTTATTTTGCTAAAGAAATGATCAAGACATGAAGACATATTTATGACAGAAGACTACGACCTGATGATTAATACACTTTGAAGAATTTTTACATAAAGGAAGTTACGCCATAGCTTATCAAAAGGTTACGGTGTAGAAGTGTTAATGAGAGTTCTATGATCATAATTAACTTTGATGTTACGTCGTAGTTTGAATGACGTGTTAATCAAGGAATTATGCTACGACGTAACCAAAAAGGTTACGCCATAGCAGGGATGGGCACTATAAATACTTGACGAATTATGCATTTGAGGATATCTCTCATTTCCCAAACCTAGGGTTTGGGGAGAACGACCCAGAAGAAGAATAAAGATCTTGAAGACCGAAGGAATAACGTTTCATTAGCTAGGAGTAATTCTAGTCTAATACGAGTTTGAATTCTCTTATGTTTTCCATTTAATCCTTCGATGAATTTATTTTGTTAATTTAGATTTGGTTTTGTTTATCACTTATTTTTCTCTATATAGAAGTTTTCTTAGCTTGTTTGTGAACACTCTTGTTTCGGTAGTTTTAAAGCCTGATAGTTTCTAGGATGCCGGGAGAATTGACCATAGGACCTTGGCCGAATAGATTGTAAGGATTGTTAGGAATTGGCCATAGTACTTTCATTCCTTGTGTGCGAATTTCAACGAACGAGCACTTATCAGGTGGAGAAGCTTAAGAAGTTAGAGGAAACCTAAGTTCCGACTAGCCGGGTTTCGCTTAAACAAATCTATTAAACATGGAACTTATTGACTCTTCTAATTCGTATGCTAGCGAACTCTTGTAATCATTAGGTTACGGAATAAAATGAAGTTATAATACTTTTTTATTCTCTTGATGAGATCATTGTAGAACTTGAGGTTCTATTTTTCTTTTTCTCTAATATAACATGAGGTTATCTTATTGATTCAATTGATCGAACTACATTAGAACTTGATGTTCTAATTTATTTTTCACTAACATAACATGATGTTATATTATTGATTCAATTAATTGAATCAAATTAAAATTGTGGAAAACTAGAAGGGGGGTTGAATAGTTTTACGTCTTTTTAATTTTATTATGAAAACTTAGTTTAGTTTTAAAACCTTGTTTGCTTTTAAAACTTTGATTCAATCTTATGTGAACTCAAATCTTGAACAATATGAACAACTATATCTAAGTATGAACAATAATAATATAAGCTAAGTATGTGAAATCAATACATGCACAATATAAACAATTATAGCTATATACGAGAGATAAGTAAGTAATCGTTTATTTTATAATCCTTAGTTATATTTTGTATGAAAACTTTACTTGATCGAAATGATCAATTATATGTATGTTACCTTTTTAGTTTGATTGTAAAAACTTTGTTTTGTGAATGAAACTTTCGTTTGATCTTTAAGTAAAATCAATACTAGCACTATATGAGCAAATATATATATATACGTCTACGTCTACAAAAGTAATAACGATATAAGCAAGATAATAAGTAAGATATGGAAAGATCTAACCGCGAGACAAAGGATTTATAGTGGTTCGGCTACAAGGACACCTTCCTTGCCCTACTCCACTCCTCGAGTCACCTACTCGAGAGTTTTCTTCACTATGTCAACAAGCTCCCTTATGGCGGAGAAAACCTTACACGCCAATATACACACCACAACTTCGTCACAACTTATTCGCACCTTCTACACAACTTCTTCACACCTAGTCACTACTTAATCACAACACTACTTCTTCACACCTAGTCACTACTTAATCACAACACTACTTCTTCACACCTATCTATCTTCACAACTATCTACTTCACAACAATCTTCTTCACAACTATCTACTTCTCAACTTCTCTGCTTCACAACTATCTACTACACACTCACTCTATCTACACACCTTGCTAATCTATCTTCTATCAAATATTCACAACTAGTTACACAAAGAAATAGATATAATGGATGATGCTCTAACAACTTGGATGTGGAGGTCACAACAAGTTGTAATACTTCTTTTCTTGAAGGATTGAAGTATTCTTCTCCTGCACTTGAAAGATAGAGGTTTGGATCACTTTGAAACAAAGATTTATGTATGTATGATCAAAGGATTTTAGAGAATAGAAATGAGATCTAGAACAGAAAGTTTTGGGGTGCAAAAGGTGAGAAAAATCTGTGGAATGAACTAGTATTTATAAGGGAAAAAATACTGTTTAGGAGCGTGGTCGGTCCCCTTAATTGGGTGCCGGTCCCCTTAATAATTAAGGGGACCGCCTAGTATAATTAAGGGAGCCGCCTAATAAAAAAATATTTTTTCTTCAGATTTTTTGTCTTTTTGTGGGGGAGGTTTTTCCTGAAGAATGTAGCCATTTTTTGGGTTGAAATTTGAATTCAAACTATTTATTTTGAATAAAATATTTCTTATAAATACAAAATTGTTTTGTATAAGTTTAAAAATGTTTGTCCCACTTTAATAAAATGTAAGATTTGTAAAAATAAAAATTCCTTTGATCATAAAATGCATTAGACACTTTGTTTATTCATACCTTAAGTGATATGGATGCTAAAGCAAATATTTACGACTAAATACTTGTTTACGTCATAATTTGTAGTTCAATGAGTTTACGTTTTGTGATTATCAAAACATAGAGATATCGATATATGTTAATAATGATTTTAGGCATTATTTATATCAACAAAAACATGAGATTATTATTATTATTATAACACGAGGTTATGATATTGATTCTTAAGAAAAGAAATAAAACATGACATAACCATAAAAGAACATTATTTTTCTTATAAAATATAAGAGATTTGATGAAATCAGATCAAATAATGTGTATGCACTAACTCGGTCACAAACTATTATCATGATGGTATGCACTAACTCGGTCACAAACTATTATCATGATGCGTTGCCTATAACTTTCTTTTATAAAAAATAGTTTAGGATTGAGAAACAAATATACATTATCGCATGTGATTGAGTAACCTCTATACGTATATAAGACCTCAATTAAATTTTAAGCTCTAAAAGAAACTCTATGAAGTGTCACATCATCATTGCTAGTTACTCAAATCATAATTTCCTTTTTGGTCCCATTGTCAGTGTGTTTGGAAGCAATTCCGAAAGGAAAAATATATATTTGTTTTAGGGTAGAAAATAGCCTTTCAAAACTTTAAATTTATTTGGCAAAATCTTTAATCATTAGAAGGGGTGATTTAGTATATAAAACAAGTTAAAATTACACGAAAGTTTTGTATAAATTACATGAAAGTTTTATATAAATTTATTTGACAAAATAACAAAATATATTTGTTAACTTGTAATGTGAATTTCAATGTTGATCATGTTTTACTATTACAAGATTCATAAGGCGTATGATAATCATATGGCTATAACAAGTATGGTTCTCAAGAATTGAAAGAATTATAATACTGTAGCATATTAATGTTAAACGAGTTAACACACAATACAGTCAAGGTTTAATATTTACGTCTTTTTGTTTGGAGCAAGCTTCGTACTAATAACGTATTGTAAATAAATAAAGAACAATGATAAGAATAACAAGAACAATATAGAGAAAGCCAAAAGAGAGAGTTAATTTATTCATCTCACAATTGAGGTATATATAGTGTTACAAGGTGGAGTATACTCAAAGAAAGGATCTCGTAATTATAGTAAAAGATATACCCCTTCCGTCTCAAATTAATAGTCCATGTTTCCTTTTTGGAATGTCTCAATTTAATTGTCCACTACTAAATATAGATAGGGAGGTTTGATCGAGTTTGCTATATTGCCCTTAGTTGAAATTATTATTAAAAACTTTAAAGAATAATCTAATTAATTAGTTAATGGTAAAACTGTCATTCTGCTAAACAGTAAGAAAAAGAATGCTGTAATAAATGTACTTTTCTTAAACTGTTTATTTTTTGTCGGGATACAATTATTTTAAAATGGAGGGAGTATCTCATTACATTAAAACGATATGGACATACATTCTATAATTATTTATAACAACCACTTATTAGTTTCAGGATCTTATATGGAAGGTTCATTAAAGGTCGGTGGTGGTTAGAAATGGAAAGGCTCCAAGCACCCAAAATGGTAAACATGGATTTCATTTTTTTTTCTTTTTCTATTTTAAAAAAAAAATTGTTGAAAAAAAGTGTGACTAAACAGATTTTTATTTTTTCATTTTCATACCAACATTTTTCTAGAAAAATGAGATATTTTTCATCAACTAAACACACACTTAATTTTTACAACTCGTCTTTAATAATCCATTTTTGCACGCAATGGCGGAACTTGAACGTTTTTGTTGAAGATGCTAGCTTGTAAATTATTTATATTAAGGGGCAGATATACATAACGCTAAAATTAATGTATTAAAATGACTAAAAATAAAAATAAAAGGGTATAAAAGTCACATAGGGTAAAAAAAATTTGGAGGGGCACAACCCCTCGTCCCTTCTATGTTTCGTCCTTGCTTGCATGTAGGGGTGTTAATCGGGTCAGGTTGGCTAGGTCGGGTCAATTCAGGTGTAGTCATAGTCGGGTCAAAGCTAAAAATAATATACCCAAACCTGACCCTATTTGAATTCGAGTTAGTCGGGTTCGGGTTAATTCGGGTCGGGTCAACTCGGGTCAGGTCCATTCGTGTTCAGGTCTACCCGAATGCGAGTAAAATGGTAACAAAAATTGCCTATTTGTACTAGTTTATATAGGTAATTAAAAAGAAATTAAAATTAATAAACTCTTATCCGGGTCAATTGGGTCGACACGAACCCGAGTTAGCCAAATATTGTCAACTAGATATCCGTCCTATTTAATATTTGGGTTACATGGGTTGACCCAAACAACCCGAGTAACGCGAGCAGAATATATTTAATAGGGATCAGGTCGGCTTTTTTTGAAACCCCTATGCACGGGGTTAAAATGTTAAATATGTTGGTTATTAAGTGTTAACAAGTTCACAGATTAGGGTTAAGATAATCAATAAGGTACCGGATATTCACTTGAAATCGTGGTATCACTTTCCAATAGAAATTATTCGAAGTGATAAGACCAAGTGATGTTCTTGTTTTAGGCACAAACCAAGAACCAAATGCGTATTCAAGTGTTTAGGGTTTTGTGATTTCGTATATCCATGCAGATGTGTTATGACCTCTATTTATAATAGATAATACTCAAAACCCTATCCCATGGAATTATATATACAATTAACGGCCCATTAATTATATCATAATACTTTCCATAATAGTATAAATCAGTGGTTAAAACCGAGCAGCAGAATTGCTGATGCTTATCAGCAGATTCACACTAGCAGCAGAATGCTATCAGCAGCAGAATCAGCTAGCAGCAGGATCAGCTGGCAGCAGAATCCTATCAGCAGGATCAACTAGCAGCAGAATCCTATCAGCAGGATCAGCTAGCAGCAGAATCCTAGCAGCAGATTCTTAGCAGCAGAATCAGATTCATGCATCAGCAGAATCAGATTCACACTAGCACAACCACTATTGAGTCAGGGTAATCAGGGGATTGATGGGTGTACACTCCGTACCTCCAAACCCATTCCCAAGTATGATTTGATCCCTCAAGTGCACTAAATTTTCCAACGATCCTCCCCAAATTTAGTTCACTTCCTTTGCATGAAAAATTAAACACAAAACAAAACAAGTGCATAAATGAAAATATCCTGAGGATTGAATTTCCACATTAGTACATATACTTTCAAATATTCGAGAATCAGGGTGTTTTAAGAATTGAACCCTTCAACCCATTTGAATACCTGATGATAAATACACACAAGTTTTCAAACACTAAAATACTCCTGACACTATACAAGCCATGTGTCCATATCCAATTCATAAATGTTGTAAAAGCTAAAAGTCCAAAGCTTCCTGAAGCGGCAAAACTTCAACATTCACATAGGTGGTTCATCTTTAATTCATGCTCCTGCTTAGCACTTTTTCAAAGAAAATTAACCATTAAGAAGTTATGACTTCATCCTCCTTTCCAGCAGGTAACAAGCACAACCTTGGGATGTTTGTGATACATGTGCTTCAGTACACTAAATGATCAGCTTTCCACATTGAACTCAGCTTCCAAGTTTCCTAAGAAGGGAGTTGGGTATCCTTGCATTCAGTGACTAAGTAGGACTTAAACCCATCCCTTTAGCAGACTTCAAAACCAAGTCTCTAGCCAAACCCTTCGTTAAGTGATCAGCTAAGTTTTGTTGAGATTTAACAAACTCTATAGATATCACCCCATTCATGATAAGCTCACGAATCATGCTATGCCTAACACCTAAGTGTCTAGACTTTCAATTGTACATCTGGCTATAAGCCTTTGCCAATGTAGCAGCACTATCACAATGGATAGAAATAGGTGCTATAGGTTTAGGCCACAATGGAATCTCAAGAAGCAAGTTTTTCAACCATTCAGCTTCTTTACCAGCAGCAGCAAGAGCCACAAATTCAGATTCCATGGTTGAACTGGTAATGCAAGTTTATTTCTTGGATGCCCAAGAAATTGCACCTCCACCAAGTAGGAATACCCAGCCACTAGTAGACGAATTGTCTTCAGTGTTGCTGATCCAACTTGCATCAGTGTATCCTTCTAATACTGAAGGATAACCTGTATATGAGAGACTATAATTCATAGTTTTCTTCAAATACTAAAAAACCCTCTGAATTGCTTGCCAATGATGAGCACTAGGATTACTAGTATACCTGCTCAGTTTACCCACAGCAAAAGCAATATCAGGTCTTGTACAAGTCATGGCATACATCAAGCAGCCAATCACCCTATAATACTCAATTTGAGATACAGCTTTGCCAGTATTAGGCATTAGCTTCTCACTTGTATCCATGGGAGTACTCACTGGAGTACAATCAAAGTAATTAAATTTCTTTAACACCTTCTCAATGTAATGAGACTGAGATATAGAAATTTTGTTACTTTCATGTTTAATCCTAATACCAAGGATAACATCAGCCTCCCCCATATCCTTCATGGAGAACTTTGATGACAAAAATTCTTTTGTAAGATCAACTTGATTTTGGTCAGTGCCAAAGATCAACATGTCATCAACATATAGAAAAATGATGACTCCTTTACCAGATTCATCAAAGTTGCTATATACACATTTGTCAGCTTGATTAAGTAAATAACCACTAGACAAAACCACTTCATCAAACTTTTGATGCCATTGCTTAGGTGCCTGTTTTAGTCCATAAAGAGACTTAATCAGTTTACACACCTTGTTTTCATTGCCAGGCATGATGAAGCCCTGAGGTTGGTTCATGTAAACCTCCTCATCTAAATCACCATTCAAGAAAGTTGTCTTCACATCCATCTGATGAATAATCAGATTGTGAATTGATGCCAAAGCAATCAGCAATCTTATGGTACTGATACGTACCACTGGAGCATAAGTATCAAAGTAGTCTATTCCTGACTTTTGTTTAAAGCCTTGAATAACTAATCTTGCCTTGAACTTTTCAACAGTTCCATCTACCTTCATTTTCTTTTTGAAAATCCATTTGCTACCTAGAGGTTTGCAACCAGGTGGTAGATCAGTCAACACATAAGTGTTATTGCCCATGATAGAGTCCATCTCATCATTAATTGCTTCTTTCCAGAAAGCAACATCCTGGGACTTCATTGCTTCTTCAAATGTTTTGGGATCATCCTCCACAATGAAGCAATAGGAGTATTGGTCAGAGACCTCACTCCTTGTACCTTCAATTAAGTATAATTGAAACTCAGGTCCAAATGATTTTGGAGTCCTCACCCTATTGCTCCTTCTGAGCTCAGGTTCAGGTTGTTGTTCCACAACCTCAGCAGGAACCTCATCAGATACTTCTGAAACACCATTGTCATTGGTTCCATTTGGAATCCTTTGACTTGGTCTAGGGATAGATGAGAATCTGTTCTCATCAAAGAGTGCATCCCATGATTCAATTATTGAGTTAATTGAAACAGACTCATTAGGTTCTATAACATAAAACCTATATGCCTTGGAATGCTCAGCATATCTAACAAAGATGCATTCAATGCCTCTTTCTCCCAAAGTTTTCTGCTTTGGATCAGGGAGTCTTACAACAGCCCTACAACCCCATATCCTAAGATAATTAAGGTTAGGTTTCTTTTTAGTCCAAAGTTCATAAGGGGTAACTTTGTTCCTTTTGTTGGGAACCCTATTTAATAAATAGCAAACTGTTAACATAGCTTCATCCCAGAACCCTTGACTCAGTCCTAAATAGGACAACATGGAATTAACCATCTCCTTCAGCACCCTGTTTTTCCTTTCAGAAATACCATTTTGCTGAGGAGTATAAGGGGCAGTCGTTTCATGGATTATACCAACAGATTGAAAATACAGAGTATCCATGTACTCACATCCCCTATCAGTCCTTAATCTTTTGATCAGGGAACTTTGTTGCAATTCAACTTCAGTTTTAAATACTTTAAATTTATCTAATGCTTCATCTTTAGAATGTAATAAATAAACATGATGAAACCTAGAAGCATCATCAATAAAAGTCACAAAGTATTTCTTATTCTCCAAAGAGGGAGTAGCATGTAAGTCACAAAGGTCACTGTGAATTAACTCCAAAACTTTAGTTTCACGTTTTACTCCTTGAAAAGGTTTCTTAGTTATCTTGTTCAACATACAAGTTTTACACTTTTCAGTGTTCATATCAAAAGCTGGTATTAACCCATCCTTGGACATATCTTGCATTCTTTTAAAATGTACATGGCCAAGTCTTGCATGCCATAGATTTGAATCATAAAGTTTAGATGTAGATATAAAAGCAGAATCAATATTATCATGAACAATATTAAGTCTGAACATTTGATTACACAAATAACCAAAACCAATAAACACACCATTTTTAGACAAAACAAACTTATCAGATTCAATAACTTGTTTATAACCACAATTATTCAAAACACTACTAGAAACCAAATTCTTTCTAATATCAGGAACATGTAAAACATTAAATAAAGAAACAATCTTTCCAGAACTAAACTTCAAATCAACACATCCTTTTCCATGCACCAGTGCAGTTGACTCGTTTTTCATATGAAGAATAGAACCATCATTCATTGACTCATAGGTCTTGAACCAGTTTCTATCTTTACACACATGAATTGTTGCTCCAGAGTCAACCCACCACGCAACATCATCATTCTACACAAAGTAAATGTCAGATATATATGTAACATGATAAATCTTAAAAGACTTATTAAACACATTCTGACCTTTCAGAGAATTGGTGTTACCATTCCCTCCACCTGTGCCTGATCCATTGGATTTGTTTCCAACTTTACCACCCTTGCAATCTTTCCTGAAGTGTCCAGTTTTCCCACACTTCCAACAAGTCACCTTAGGTTTCTTGTTAAGATCAGATTTGGTGTTATCTTGATGCTTACGCTTGCCCTTGTTGTCATTGTACTTGGTTGAGTTTTTATGCTCCACCATATTGACAACTGATGGACCAGTAGTTGGGCTACTCTTTGGCTTGTCAATGTCTTGAGGTTTGAGTGAATCCTCAATGCGCAAGTGACTGCCCAACTCAACAAGAGTTAACTCCTCCTTCTTATGCTTAAGCATATGCTTGAAATCCTTCCAAGAAGGAGGCAATTTATCGATGATAGAAGAGACTGAAATAGCCTCATCCATGTTCATCTTGTGTTGTGTGAATCGACCAAGTATACTAAGAAGTTCATTGTATTGTTCCATGACAGGTCTTGAATCAACCATTTTGTAATTGTTAAAATTAATTACAAGGAACTTCTTACTTGATGCATCCTCAGCCATATACTTGGCTTCCAAGGAATCCCATAGTTCTTGAGAAGTTTCAACATTCTGATAAATATCAAATAGAGAATCAGACATACCATTGAGAATTAAACCTCTGCAAACATAATCATCATTCTCCCATTTGCTTCTTGCCCTCATCTGATTCATAGTAGCATCTTCTCCAAAATCTTCTGAAATCTCAGTTGTCAGAACATAAACCATATTCATACTTGACAACAAGAAGTGCATCTTCTTTTGCCATCTTCTGAAATCAACACCTTCAAATTTTTCCAACTTGGAAAAGTTAGC
The DNA here is from genome assembly GCA_030686995.1 of Artemisia argyi. Lineage (NCBI taxonomy): Eukaryota > Viridiplantae > Streptophyta > Magnoliopsida > Asterales > Asteraceae > Artemisia > Artemisia argyi. The sequence continues at coordinate 20,948,742 of CM060678.1, read as the reverse complement.
AGCTATTTGTCTCATAGCAGCAGCCATTGATTATCACTAATAGTTTCTATTGATTGTTGGTTATTAAGTGTTAACAAGTTCCCAGATTAGGGTTAAGATAATCAATAAGGTACCGGATATTCACTTGAAATCGTGGTATCACTTTCCAATAGAAACTATTCGACCCTATGCCTGGGTTACACGAATATCTCTATGGGATAAGACCAAGTGATATTCTTGTTTTAGGCACAAACTAAGAACCAGATGCGTATTCAAGTGTTTAGGGTTTTGTGATTTCATATATCCATGCAGATGTGTTATGACCTCTATTTATAATAGATAATACTCAAAACCCTAGCCCATGAAATTATATATATAATTAACGACTCATTAATTATATCATAATACTTTCCATAATAGTAGGAATCAGTGGTTAAAACCGAGCAGCAGAATTGTTGATGCTTATCAGCAGATTCACACTAGCAGCAGAATGCTATCAGCAGCAGAATCAGCTAGCAGCAGGATCAGCTGGCAGCAGAATCCTATCAGCAGGATCAGCTAGCAGCAGCATATTCTTAGCAGCAGAATCAGATTCATGCATCAACAGAATCAAATTCACACTAGCACAACCACTATTGAGTCAGGGTCATCAGGGACTTGATGGGTGTACACTTTGTACCTCCAAACCCATTCTCAAGTATGATTTGATCCCTCCTCAAGTGCACTAAATTTTTCAACAAAATATAGTCAAAATTATTATAAGTGTCATATATTTAATTAAATTTTAAACTAAAATTGATTTATGTATGAAACTCATGGGTTCATGAGACTTATAACCAGTTACTCGTGTAACCAAAAATCGTTCACATATCCACCATGATAATTTATAGCATTCCGTATAATATTTTGTTAGTATAACAAGTTACTCGTGTAACCAAAATCGTTCACATATCCACCATATGATAGTTTATAGTATTCCGTATAATATTTTGTAAATTTGGTAATTAATAAGATGATTTGACAATCTGAAAATATTATAAAAATAACTTATTAGTAGAATAATTGTATGGTAAGTTGTCAAATAAAATATTGTATCAAAATTCAAAACATGTAATAATACCCTCATAAAATATAAATCTGTACCTGATTTAATTTCAAAAGTGCATATAATATACTCACCTAGAAAACAGGAGAAAAATTAGAGTATTATCTCAAAAAGGGTAACTAAATCGACGTTTTTGCCTCTGTATATACATACTTGATACTTTACATTTCTGTTTTCTATAGTCACTTTCAAACTTCTCACACTTCTTGTTTTTTGGTTAACTCTTATGGCAGAACCAGTAACATCATGTGCAAGTTCAACCCCTGCTACATGGACTTATGATCCGAAGTTAGCTATAGAAAAACAACTGAAATGTATCATAACTAATGAGCTTCCGTTCGATATGTTCTCTAGACCTCTGTGGACTCAATTTGTTCAACAAAATCTGCAACCGGCATACGAAAGGGTAAGTAAATACACCATTAAACGTCTCGCATTTAAGTACTATATAAAAGCTAAAAAGGACTTGATTGCATACTTTGAAACATTTCAAGGGAAAGTTAGTTTAACTGTCCATGTATGGGACACTTTGTGCACTGATTTAAAGTTCATTGTTATTACATGTTATTGGATAGATCCTGACACGTGGAACATGTCTAAAAGGACTATATGTATACAAGGAGAAGAAAATGTTCATGAAACTGTTATGGAATGTGTTAATGATTTTGGTTTAAAAGATAAGATATTTAGTATATGTTTGGATGATGTTGGTGAGGCTATGTATGCTAAAGGTATGGAAAAGCTGAAAAGGGATTTAAATCCTATGTTTAATGGTATTTTGTTTGAAACAAAATGCGTTTCTCATGTTTTGATTTCAATGGTTCAAAAATGTCTTGATCATGTTGATCCTGTTATAGAAAAAGCTAGAAACATGTTGTTTTATGTAAATTCATTGAAATATGATGAATTCAAAGAATTTATGCGTGGAAAAGGTGTTAAAAATACTGCTCCGAGCTTAAATTGTCCTGATATGTGGAACACCACCTACAAAATGGTGCGTGGTATCGTTGCTCAGAAAGCATTACTTATGGAGTTTTATGCTAGTAGTGGTGAGAACGATATCAATGATAATGACTGGGTAGTCATAGAATCACTTTTGGGTATTTTGAAAGTTTTTCATAGTTCTACGGTTAGGCTGTCGAATGCTAAAAGTCCTTCCGCACCACTACTTTTGGGAGAATGTTTGTTGATTTCTGATATGTTTAAGAAGTATAAACAAGACCCCTTTAGGCAACCGGTTATTGCAAAAATGCAGTCTAAGTTTCTGAAGTACTGCATAACTATCCCTCCTGTGTTTTTGTGTGCAACTGCTTTGAATCCCAAGATTGGAGTTAAAGGCGTTGAGAATATTTTAGAGGATATTGAAGCAAATTTGGGGTTATCAAATGATATGAATGATAATACTTTTGCTAAAGTTAGTATTGCAAAGTTTAGATCTGCTCTACAAGAAGTGTTTGATCATTATGATACAACGCATAAATCTCGACCTCGTGAGCAAGCTTCTGTTACATCTACGGCAAGAAACTTAATCCACCAGTCAGTTTCACGAAAAAGATCAGAAAATGGGACTATTTCAAGTGATTTGGAGTTATACAACAAGACTGACTTTTCACAAGTTATGACTAGTGATGATGAAGAAACAAAGATGTTGGATTGGTGGAGTGTTAAGGGCTGTCATCTGTATCCTGTTTTAGGTGGAATGGTGCGTGATTTACTAACGGTTCAAGCGTGTGTGGAAGATTTGGAGTATGCCTTTTGTTTAAAAGGTAGGGAGTTGGATGAGGAAACGAGTATGGGATATCCGTGGTGGTTGCAAAGGCGTATTTTCTTGAAGGAGCATTTTAATGAAGTTGGATGGGAAGATAATGGTGAATTGGCTGAAGATCTTGAAGGAGAATGTGAAAGTCATAATTATGATAAACTATCTGATGCTTCGGATGAAGAATAAAGTGAATTAGTTGAAGATGGTTCAAGCGAATGTTAAGCTGGTTGTGATTAAGAATGAAGTTTTTGAAGACTAGATTAAGATTATGTTTTAATCGTTTTGGTTTACAAGTATGTAATGCTACCTTTGTCTAAGCTCAGTTATGCAACCCTCCTAATGTTTAACTCTCTTTAGTGGTAACGTAACTACTTAAAAGTCTGTTTGACTAATGTTTGGATAATTGGTTATAACCAATCTGTCTCATGGCATTACATCTATGGTATTTGGGTTGGTCCTATTTTGGTTTCGGATGGTGGGTCTGCTTCTATTGAAATTCATGTTTTTTGAAATTTATTGTTCGATGGCTCTTTATGGAAATCGAGAAAGTTGTTAGCTTTTAGTATGCTCATTTATTATAATAAGAAAATTAGGGGTTGCTTAGGGGTGTTTTGGATTACTGACTGAACTTCTTATCAGCATATTGCTTTTTGAGATACGTTGCATGTTTTGAATAAGCAGTTACTCACTATTCATCAGACTAGCAGTTTCGATAAGCAATTTAAAACAACATCAAAGTTGTTTAAGGAGATAAGCATTTTTAGTAAGTAATCCCAAACAGCCTCTAATTGTCGTACACTGATCAGTTTTTTGAGTTGCTGCAGCAAAGGTTGTTAGTGCTCGTTGTACTCCAAGTATGCAATTTCTTATTACATATGGACTTGCAGAACATCCATATCACAACTTGTTTATAGTAGAAGCATTTCCAAACAGATGTCCTGTGGCCTGTTTTGTTACAACTGATTTTCAGATTCTGATAACTCCATATTGGATGGTTACTATCCAAATGTGATGCCATACATTCTCTTGGTGTAACATAATTAGCTATATGCAGTAAAATTTGTAACTTTGGTTTGTAGGTACTGTTCATAGGTTTGACACTTTAAGAGTGTCAAACATGTGACGTAAAAATTTAGATAGAAATATTATTGTGACTGAACTCAAAATCATTATTAGTTCTTGCCAGACATTTGTTGTAATTGCGTGTTTGTACACCCAAGTGTTCTTTTGACATCAAAAGTTAGCTACGATCTTTTAGACCGGGCGTAGTGGTGACCACCAGGAGACCGACATCCCCACTGTCATCTCAGATTTTTCTCTCCTGAACTGTTTCATGACCAACTTGGTGTAACAAAGAGACAAAAGACTTTTTTTTTCTTTTTTTTTCATTTTCATTTTTTTAACAATTAAATTAAAATTTCATTAATAATAAAAATATTACATAATAATTCAAATAAAATTAAAACATTACAATACAACATTCAAATAAAATGACAAATTAGTGTTCATTTGTTCAATGCCAAATGTGTTCCCCTAAATCGGATTTAAGGTTAGATGAGTAGTCTCGTTGTGTATCTCTCAAACAACTTGTAACGTTTATTCATGTGTTCGTACGGGATCATCTTCACGAAATTACTCCTCTGGATAAAAGTCGGAAGCGATAGTCGGGAGAGATTCCCGTGCAATAACTGGTTTGTTAAAAATATGGACGATTATTAATTATTTCTCGAACATTGCGTGTGAATAGCGTTCAGCTCAGTCGGAACTACTTACGTCGTACACTGAGTTTTCAGAAAAGTAAGTCGCTACTAGACGATCATGAACACCGTAACGATCTCTTTCTACCTGGTTTCATGGGTTTTCAGGATTGAAGAAGATAAAGCTAGTAAAACTGTAGTAACGACATCCGTAAAAAATGCTTGATCGGTACTATTAACTTCATCTTCATCCTCCGAGGATGTAAAAAAGAATAGATCAAAACACGTTTTAGCTCAACGTCTAGAGTGTATAAGAAAGAATGTGTTTGAAAGTGTGTATAAAAATGAAGAAGTAATGAGGTATTTAAAGAAATGTGTTTAAATTTTAAAAGATTTTTGTTTAATAAAGCAAGTCACGGTCAATTTGTTGGGTTGTGGTGTGCATTTGAATCGGTCGAATTTCTGACCCTCTTCTCCGTTTGGTCCATGAGGGACGTGTCCCTATATAGGTGGTGTAGTGGTGGCGACGCGTTTGTGGTGGCCAACCGATCGTTGGTCGACCGACCATTACACTTAGCCTTAGTCTTTTTTGGTAATCTTGAAGCAAAGGAAGTTTAGTATCATGATAAGTCTTGTTTTCAGGATAAGTCTATTCAATTGCTTTCTTAACGGCTAAACGGATCAATACAAATGGGTGGCATGTTTTTCAACCCTAACTTGCTTACGCCTAATACACGACCCGTTTAACTCGTTTATATAAATGGGTTCACGGGTTAAACATACTTCTTAGATTAAACGGGTTGACGGGTCAACCCGTTTAACTCACCCCAACCTGAACATGATTCGTTTAATAAACGGGTTTAGTAGGCTGACTTGAAACCTATTTTACTTGGCCTTGCCCGTATATTTTGTGGTCGGTCTCGGCTTGTACATGTTATATGTTTGGTTTTGGTTTTGTTCCTCAGTCTAGGATCATGGTATTAGTAGGTTCTTGCTTTATTTCATACGTGACCAACCTATGGTAAATTTGTAATTTGTTCACATAACCTGTTAAAAATGCTAAACTCACATAAAATACTACACGATGTTCCTACACGATGTTCCTCAACCAGGAGATGTGGGTTCAAGCCCCGCAAGGGATGTCTCAAGTAGGGGTGGCAATTTCTGACCCGACTCGAAATTCGACTTGAAATCGACATGAAAATTAACAGGTTCGTGTTTAGTGTAAATAAATTTCGGGTCGGGTTTGGGTCGACCTATCTAACCCGTTTATTAAACAGGTCAAGTTCGGGTTGGGAATAAATTAAACGGGTTGACCCGCGCTTACCCGTTTAAGATTTTTTCTTCAATCAAAATTTATTTATATTTTATTATACGGGTTAAATGGGTCGACCCACAAACCCATTTAACCTATTTAACCCATTTAATTGCTAACTTTAGTATATAAACGGGACCCGAAACCCGTTTAACCTATTAAATCCGCCAACACAAGTATATATACAGGTTAAATGGGTCAGATTCAAGTTATGTGTAAACAGGTTAGGGCTGACATAGTTGACCCAATTATTCAAATGGTTCAGGGCCGGTTGGGGTTTTCTGACCCGTCAACCTGTCAACCCGAACCCGACAACCTGAACACGACCCAAATTTCCACCCCTAGTCTCAAGCTGTACAAAAACCTAAATTGAAAGTTGAAAATGAGACCTTATGACTTTTTATTTTTGTGTAAATTATAATTAGCTTATCACTATCAATTTTATGGAGAATTCAGTTGACGTTGGAAACAAATTGACGACATATTTGGCCGGAAGGCTCAACAACCGAACGAACAATGATCGGAAGGATTGACTACCCGTCGGAATGTAACCACAGGACCAAGTAGTGCCGCCACTTCCCCTGATTTCATGGGATGCTGTCTCCACACGCCCACACTGACTGACACCTAGTCTAGGAGTAGCCCAACTCGCCATACCCTAAGTGTCCGGAATAGTGTCAAATTTCGTACCATGCACAGTGTCGGAATAGTAACCAGGTACAGTAATTAGGATAGTATAAATACCCCACATTTACTCACACACAAGTAACATTTACTGCACTTACACATGTAACACCCCCAGTTTCGTGATGCACAACGGAATTCAAACTAGGTGTTACTCTACGGCACAACAGTTATAACAATAGAAAACGAACTCTAATTAGGTCGTTTTTAAAAGATTTATCATTCGAATCATTTAAATATCAGAGTTTACGAAATGAGCTCCCAGTAGTTTCATGGTTCACAAATTATATTAAATGTGTTTTCGAATGATAATAGAATTTATAGCCTTCTTGAGTTTCCTTGCCCCTCCGTGCCAGCCTCGTTCATTATAGACCTGAGATAAACATGCTAAAGTGTCAACACAAAGGTTGGTGAGTTCATATAGTTTGTGGAAATAATTGTAAAAACATTATAGAAATCATCGTGGCAAGTATATGTAAATACTAATGTAGTTTATAAAACTTTCGAGTGTATGACTATTGTACTAAATACAATATCACATGTAGGTTGTGCTTCTGTTGCTCTTAGTCCTTGACATAACCTTAAGTTTTCTAACTTCTCGTTTCTGGTAGTTCACAATTGTACCAAGTCCGTTAGTTTGTTATTATGCCAATTCTATTAGTTTCGAGATTACACCAAATCCATTAGATCACATAGTTTGTACCAAGTACATGAAATCCTTATTGGATCAAGTCCATTGAATGGTAGTTGGACTAAGTCCATTGAATCGTAGTCGGACCAAGTCCGTAGAATCATAAATTGGACCACGTCCATGGCATCGTGGGTTACGTTGTTATGCACCCACAACGTTGAAAATTGTTTGTTATTGTACTATTCTTTATGAAAACAAAAATGTAAATCTCGTACTAATAGAAATTGGAATAATTGTTGTAATCATAACCTAGTAGGTAATCTGTCGTTATACCTAGTGTTCTCAAATATTTGTTGTGTTTGTTTGCTCTAACTGAGTCAACTTAATGGTTACACTAATCCTAATAGATCTAACCATAGTATTCGTACTCACTACGCATAGTGTTTAATGGTCCATGATATAGAAACTATAAGTATGACAATAATGTTACTTAGCATAAATAAACATTTAGTTCAGATACAACACATAGTTAGCAAATAATTGAAATTGAAAAATGGTTGAGCATGTATCTCCCCCAAAGAGTTTGTAAACCAAGTAAAAGAGGGGCTATGGCTCACCTTGAGTTATGTAGTGAGTAGTGAAAATGGTAGTCGAGTCGTGAAAGTCTCTAAGAGCAACCTATAATATAATGTTGCGACTTAGGTTGGAATAATGTCTAAGAATACAAAAATGTGCCTATATATGTCTTTCATATTGCTCATGATGTAGTACTTAATTAGTATGTTGTGTATGTCGTTGTATAAAGATGGTTTATGAAACATGTTTAGTTTGTATATCTCGTACTACCGTTCGGGCCATCATAATCTAGAGGTCATGTAGTAAACGTTCGAGGAGCCAGGACACTTTAATTCGTAAATCCAGCAACTCTTCGATCCATTTTGTGGAAAACCAGAAGGGGGGGTTGAATAGTTTACCGCTTTTTAATTAGATTATCTTTAAAACTTTACGTTTGTTTAAGGATATAAACACAACTTTATAAGTTCAATTCTTTGAAAGGCTTTACGTGTAAATAACAATCCTAACTTTACTTGTTTAGTTCTTTGAAAAGCTTTACGTTTGTTTAAAGATATAAACACAACTTTACTTGTTTAATTCTTTGAAAAGCTTTGCGTGTGATTAGCTATTCTAACTAAAGACAATATGTAATAAGCAAAGATAAAGAAAGAAACGATCAAACCATAACACGATTGTTTATCGTGGTTCGGCTACAAGGACTCTTTTTCCTTGCCCTACATCCACGCCCCGAGTTTCCAACTCGAGAGTTATAAGCACTAATCAACAAGCTCCTTTCCCGGTGGAGAAACCTTTACAACGTCGCTTATACTTTTACCGACACTAAGCTAGATGTCGAGTTCTTTTACACGGGTACAACCACTCCCATCGTCGCTTACACTATTACCGACACTAAGCTAGATGTCGAGTTCTTTACCAAGGGTACAACCACTCCCGTTAGTTCTTTTACAAGGGTACAACAACTCCCAACTCACTACGTATTTTGAGGCCTAAAATACTAACCGATCACTTCTACACATATGATACAAATGAAGTATAAACTACTAAAGCTTATACATGACAAAGCTAACAAGACTTGCAACTTTAGAGTTGAAGCTTGTAACTTCTTTAATGATCTTGTGAAGTCCCTAGCTATATAAGAGGATCACACAAGTCAAATGTTACTGAGTTAGTTGAGAGAGTATTTCAAAATATGTCCTAAAGTAATGACTCAAAACTAACAAATGGTTTGGTATTTATATCAAACCATTCTGCAGGTCTGGCGGATACGGCGGAACCCTCAGATGGGTTTCGCCCGTGTACCCCCAGGGTTCCGTCAGGGCTGCAGTTGGTTTTGCAATAAATCTTCCAAACCAAACAAGGTCACATCTCATTACACCTAGTCAAACACAAAACTTGCAAGCAAACATATGGTTAGTCAAACACACTTTCTTACCATAAATGTATATTGACAAAGCTTGCCCTAAATGTGATGTGACATTTCTATTTTAAGAAATAAATGTGATGTGACAAGACACTTTCTAATTTAAGAAATAAAAACAATGTTTTGTTTAAAAGGAAATGTAAACCTTAGTTAAACAAGACTTAAACACTTAAAGTGATGATTTACTCATAGCTAAAGTTCATACTTTGTCATTAACAAAACTTAGCAAAGATCGTAAAATATAAATAACGTTTTTAGGCGATATTTGTATTAACACATTTTACTCTAATGAACCCTCACATGAAGATCCCTAGTATTGTAGTATTCGATAGAAAATATATACTTTTGGTCATTAAAAGTTACATTTCCGGAAAATAAACTTAAGAAAGTTTATTTTGAATGAAGATTGTTATCTTTATAAGTTTACTAAGTCTAGTATGGATGTGATATTACTTGTAAAATCTCATAGTTTATCGATGGAGTAGATCCAAATTGTTTTAGGTTGTTTTGTTAAGTCTAAAGCTTTTAGTTAATGGTTTCGGCTTAGAAATCCTTGAGGTCTTAGCCATGTCCTTGTCGTGGCTTTGGTCTTGGCAAACATGTCTTTGAGATCTCAACCTTGCCCTTAGCCGTGTTTGTGATCTAAGCCCTAGGCCTTTAGGCCATTTGGTTTTCCTTAGCCGTGACAAAATACATAGTCATTTTGGTACAATAAGGGGTTGTTAAGATTTTTAAGAAAAATATCATTCGTTATGCATTTTTTAGACTCGATCTTCTTTAATACTGAAGGAAAACGTCGTTTCGGAAAACTTTCGTGTTTTAAATTTTTGATGAAACGGACCATAAAGGCCTCGTTCAAAAAGGTCAGCTGCTTAACAGCTTGTTTTGGCAGTTTCGGCGTTTTGGTTTTGCTAACTTCTTTTAGCCGTATCTTTTGACTCGTGTACTCGTTTTTGGCGATTCAAATTGATTTGTTTTCCTTGTAAAGTCCTATTTAACAGTAGGTAAGTTTCTAATATCATGGTTATACTATTTTGGTCGTATTTCATAATATATGTCGCTAGTTTTCATGTTTACTTGCATAAGGTTAACATATAGTTCTCTTAACTTGTTTTAAAGGTTATTGTACATCATGAACACAATATAAAGACCATATATATAGCATAAATAAATATGGGAAGGATGTAAATTATGTTGATCAAGAGTAGGTGTTGGTCTTTCTTACAACTTTTGGCTTTCTAATAGAAAGGAATATCAAGGACTTTAGAACTAGGACTTTGATTTGAGCAATTTATCCACACTTCTAGCAATTCTTTTAAACCCTTGTATTCTTTAAGGACTTTGTGTTGATATCTTAGGTGACTTTAGTGGATTTAAACTCAAGAGGATTCACCAAAGATTGCAAAGGACTTGATGTAGTTTACTCTAGTCTTCACTTGAATATGTAAACTTGGAGTTATGAATCAAAATATGGAAAGTGTGTTTGTGTTGTGTGATGAATGATCATAATGAGGGGGAGGGAGTATTTATAGAGTTTTGAGGAGGTTATTTCATACTAAGGCTTGGCTTAGAATGAAACACATGATAGCTACTTGGAAATTTTTAGACCATAAGTCTTTCTATGGCTCTTAAGATAACACATGAATGCATAAGGTTTACATGGCTCTTACAAAGCCACCAAGGCCATGGTGATTCACCCCTTGGTTGTTCCTTATGAGTCATATAAGTGACTAGATGAGTTTTGATCATATCTTGCTTTTAAGGAGTCAGTTTAGTCCCGATAATCGCTAACGGTAAGCCGTTAAGTCACGAAACATAAAATCGGATATCGTAAAAATAAGAAACTTGTAGAAATGATTAAACTCATCAATATACTCATTATTATCTTATAAAAATGAGTGATAAGTTTAATGGGTCGCGAAAACACTGTTAACACTGGAAACGTAGGTTTAAAACGCGTAAATCGCGTAAAACGCAAATTCGGAAAATGTAAAATTCCAAAATTCTTGAGAATGTCACGGAAGGTGAAAAAATTATATTTCTCTTGTTTGTAATGTTGTGTGGACATATCAGGATGCCTAAATGATGTTTAAACCCTAAAGTAAATCTCATGCACGATTTCGTGAAATCGGTTCTGGATGGATTCAACGTATATCGTCAGGACGACTCATCAAGTATTAATTATTTTGTCTTGATTGTAAAATAAAAAAAATAATATTACGGGATGAATAGTGAAAGTGAATAGTAAAAATTACGAAAATGCGAATTGTTACAACACACATATTTATTACTCTCACCTTCCGGAATAACACTCATACTTACTCTCACGTCGGAGCTTGGTCCTTGGGTCACACCTGGGGCGAGGCTAACGCGTTTGTTACATCTGTATAAGTATTCGAAGGGCTTCTTTGGACAAAGGCTGTAGGATATTTCAGACATTCCGCTACAGAGCAAAAAATTACTTCAACAAATTGGCGCCATTCGTAGGACCCAAATTCAATCTGTGGAAAACTATAAGGGAGGTTGAATAGTTTACTTGTTTTTAACTTGATTAACTTTGAAACCTTTATGTGTAATCAATAATAGTAACTTCTAAATGATAAGTAATATGCAAGAGTAAAGTAAGAAACAATCAAACCACAACACGAATGTTTATCGTGGTTCGGCTACAAGGACTCTTTTTTCTTGCCTTAATCCACGCCCTGAGTATCCAACTCGAGATTTTCTTTCACTAGTCAACAAGCTCCTTTCACCGGCAGAGAAAACCTTACACGTCGCTTACACAAGATTACCAACACAAAGCTAGATGTCGAATTCTTTTACAAGGGTACAACCACTCCCGTCACACTATGTATTTTAAGGACTAAAATACTAACCGATTACTACTGAAATTACACAATCAAATGAAGTGTAAACTATGCAAGTTTACACAATGCTAAGCTAACAAGACTTGCAACGTTATGTTGAGACTTGTAACTTTAGGTATGAACTTGTGATCTTCTTTGCTACAAAAGATCTCACACAAATGAAATGTTAATGAGTTAGATGAATGTAATGAGAATGTATGTGTAAAATATAATGAGAAGTGATGAAGAAATTCTTGAGTGTGGCTTGCTATTTATAGCCAACCAAGACAGCAGGCTGGCAGATCCGGCGGAACCAAAACAAGGGTTCCGCCCTTGTACCCAAATGGTTCCGCCAGACCTGACAGTCAAACTCACTATAAATCTTTTTATATCTATGCAAGTCTAATCAAGATCCTTTAAGTCAACTACAAGATAGTTTAAGTAAGAATCTTTCCAAATGTGTAAGAGATCTTTCCAAAAGTCAACTTAGAGATTTTGGAAATCTTTATAAGATTACACATGATGCATGCCATGATGTCATACAACATTTTTTATTTATAGAAATATGAAAATGTTCTGTTTTATATTAAATGTAAATGTAGCTAATGTAATGTTTAAATGAAATAAAGTCTAGTTATGAAAGGCTTAAACTATATTCATAATTTGCTAAGAATTAAGGTTTATACTTTTTCGTTAACAAAACTTAGCAAAGATCGTAAAATATAAATAACGTTTTTAGGCGATATTTGTATTAACAATCTCCCCCTTTTTGTTGAGGACAAAACATAAACTTTATTTTAAAGCAAATCACTAACTATAGTATTAAATCTTTAAAAATTTACATTTAAACTTGTTTAATTTGAATGATGAGAAATAATTTAAGTTTAAATATGTTTTTCTCCCCCTTTGTCGAAACAAAAAGAAGAGGTGCGTAGCGGAATGATGCAAGCTAAGTGCTCCCCCTTGGACAATACTCTCCCTAGTTGGGGTGCCAAGATTAGGAATCATGGATTTTGAACCTACAAGAAAACGTTAGTTGTCGAAATAGACAAGCGAGAAATAAGACAACCACAACAAGTTCTGAGAAGATAAGCAAGCATATCACAATCACAACAACTAAATGGTGAACCAACAATGCACATAATATAGTAGAACCGATTTTATTTCAAGTAAAATTTGACTTTTCTAAAAGTCAAAGACAAGAAATAGAAAAATCAATGTCCTACTTCTAAAAATAAAAATGCAAAAAGGAAAAAATAAAAAGAAAATAAAATCCTACATTTATAAAAGGAAACCACCCAACATAGTCTTAAGTGGGGCAAAGCCTCCAAATTCACGCTCTTGGAATGGTTTGGGTGAGAAAGAGCATCTAAACGTTGAAGAATGTGTTGTAGAGCAAAGCGGGTTTCATCTTGGACTTGGTGAAGCATGATCTTAATGCTTTCACTTATTTTTGCCGCCCACTCACAATGTGAGCACCCATGGCGAGGATTGAGTCATTGGTTGATGGTGGTGGTGGTGGAACATTGGCGGTTTGTTGAGATGAGGTGGGGTTGGAAATGGAAGAGAGCAAGGTGGTTTGAAACTCCATTGCTTGATGGAGATGGGAGTCCACCATGCTTTTGAAAGCATAAAGGTTGTCGAGGCGATCATTGATCTCCTCGTGGGTGTTGGGAGGGTTGTTCCACAACGAGGCTTCTATTTCCTCATATGAGGGAAAGATAGACTCAAAGTGTTGGGATTGACATTGAGATGGTGGTTGAGATGCTTGAGAAGATGGTGGATCATGGTGTTCAAAGTTGGCTTCTCCATAAAGAGGGCCATGGATATCCTTAAAGATGGGGTGAAACAACAATGGTTTTTGTTGGTGAGGATCTTGTTGTGGTGGTGGTTCTTGTTCAAACGGTTCATTGGGCTCAAAGAATGCCCGTGGTTGACGGTTTGCCATTCGTTCAATTGAGCCAAACGAAGGAAATGGTAGTGGATTGGTTGATCTAGGTGGAAGGTCATCAAGGTCTTACAAGAAAGGATGTGGTGATGTTGGTGGAGTGCCAAAGAGCTCCATTGGTTTAAGCTTTGGTGATTTGGGTAGTGATGGAGATTTGGATGGTTGAGTTGGAGCTTGTGGTGGAGTTGGATCACTAGGTGTTATTGTTAGTGGTGGAGTGGTGATCACATTGTGAAGCCTTGGTGATGGTGTAGGAGTAGCAAGGTTGAGAAAATTCTCATCTTTGATGGGTAAAGAGATTATGAGTGGTGATTCATCCGAAGATGAGGAGCTTAAGTTGATGGTTGTGTTGAAACAACATGGTTTGACACTAATCCTTGCGGTTCTTCTAATGGGTCTTGATGGTGGAGAGGAGTTTGTTGACTTTGTCATTGTCAAAATGGTGGTTTAGAAACTTAAGATCAGGGATTGTGATGGTGATGGTGTGATTTGAAAGTGTTCCAAGATGGTCAAATTTATAGAGTTGAAGAATTGTTGAAAGGAGTGTTTGGATTTGATGTTCAACCATACAAATTTTGAGGTTTCTAATGATTTTGATGGTTTATGAAGGTTGTCATATCATTGGAAGTCAATCCAATGGAAAATGGTGGAGTAAGAAGACCAAGATATGCACTAAATGCTATGTGGTCATGTCAAATTATTTGGATCAAATGTTCCACGGATTCCAAGGAACCTTTTGGAGGGTTCCTTGCTTTATGTAGAAGGGATCCTTGAGTTAGTTATGGTTGAATTTGATTTTTGGCAGGAAATGGGTTCCTATGTGTTCTAGTGACTAAAAAAGGTCCTAATGCACTTAACAACTAATAAGAAATGTGTTTCTAACTAAAAAGGATGGTTTGATGTTGTTTAGAAGTCAAAATTTTGGGAAATTGGAAAAATTTCTGCAGGTGCTGGCAGAACCAAGCGAATACACAAGCGGAACCCTATTTTTGGTTCCTCCGGTTCCGTTGGGCCAAACCTGGGTTTACCCAGAAAATGCACTGGCGGAACCCTATTTTTGGTTCCGCCAAATCCGCTAGTGCTGGTAAATTGACATAACAGTAATTAGAAGGTCAAGACGTTTTCCAAATTTTCTGAAAATCCTTAAAACATAAACTTAGGGCTATAACTAATTAGGAAATGACAAAAATGAATATGGAAACATTCTTACCGATAGACTTTGACCGGGGGCTAGCGAATTTCACCATACTTAGTGAAATTTTCATAAACTTGAAAATTTGACAACATCCCAAATGTTGTCTTCCTGCATACATGTTAGTTCATACATAGTCTAAACATAACATAATATCCCTACGAGTACATAAATCCATAGAACATATTGTAATATAACCAAATTGTTCAAAAGGCACCTTGTGCCAAACACCCCTAACCCCGCACTCATTGACTATCTAACTTCTTGTTGAGCTTTCCAAGGAACCTCCCAAAACATTTGAACATCCCCTTCGTTTGCTTGAACTCCTCAGACTCATTTGGAAAACTTGGAAGTTGTGAGAGGTATTCTAGAGGAGGAAGCCTAAAGTTGGGTAAGTTTTCGTCTTCACTCATTGATGATGATGATAAGGAAGTAGGAGGATGAGGACGTTTCCGTTGGGCTTTGGAGAATCTATTGTCGCTAAGTGGAACAAAGGTATGTGGTATGAGAGAGTAATCAAGACGAAGACTACTTAGAGTTGGAGGAATTGGAGCAAATTGTCTAAAAATACGAGTCAAGTGCATTCCATATGGCATAGCGGTGGTGCCTTGAATGGGAATGTCGGCCATCCTTTTGGCTATGTAGTAAGCCAAGTTGAAGGGTTGGTGCACGGACACGGAGTAGAGCATATAGCAAAGGCAAAGATCGATGTTATCTTTATTTCCTATAGTGCTAATGACATTGGCTCTAATAACTTCCTCCCACTTCTTGAATTGAGGCTTAAGCTCGTTGAGTTCCATTCCATAAGGGTCCTTATCAACCTCATTTCCCGACATAGTTCTTCTAGTGTTGGAGGTCCTAACAAAAAGATGATCACGAATGACATCCTTGGATACAAGAGGAGTATCATAAGGATGGATGCGATCAATGATCGAATCAAGAATTGAGAGAGAGTGTTTTCCGAATAGAGACAAGTACCATAATTCGGAACACCTAGGACTCGAGCAAAGTCATTGAGAGAGATGTTATAAGAGTGACCACTAATCATGAAAGACAAGCCCATAAGACCATCGTCATTGGTGTGGAGAGTGATGGAAGCATAGAACTCAAGAATAAATCTAGGACAAATGGGTTCATCGATGTGTAGGAGGCAATCAAAGTTGATTCTGGCTAGTTCCCTACGAATGTTGGTGTTCTCTAGGAAAGAGGGATCAATGGTCCTACCCTCATGGACATATCATTTTTCTAGAGACTTGAAGATTTTGACTTGAGTGAGGGTAAGTCCTTTTGTTTTGTGGTGTTTTGGTAGGTAGTTAAGAGTATCCTTGTGATCATAGTGAGTTGCGGGAGGCATGATGATTCCTAAAAACACAAAGATCACATTTTTAGACTAAGTTGACTTGAATTTTAATGTTGAAGTTCTAGTGTGTGCCTATATGCAAATAATGTGGAGGTGCGGTTATCTCGACTCATTTAAATGCTTAAAACGTTTTAATATGCAAATTTTGTACTTAAAACTAGAGATAACCCAAGCTCTCCTAATTCAATGTAGATTCGTTTGAATGTACCTAAAAATACATATTAGTTATGTATTCCCTTTAGCATTCAAGAGACATTACGCAAGTGATGTTTTAAACATAACATTTTTTATTTGTATCAACAATGTAAGACGAAAAAATATTTGTCCTATTTGTGAGAAGTCATTTTTGCAAAATTTATCATGGGGTGTTTTGGTAAACATGCTAGTATCCTCTAAGAATGCAATTCCTAACTATGGGAAACATAATTAGTTTTGTTTTACAACTAATGTTCTATGTGAATTTCTCAAGTTGATGCATAATCCCAAGATATGTTGCAAAAATCGGCCGAATCGGCCGATTAATCACCGATTAATCGTTAATCGGTCATACACCTTGTTGATTTTTGAAAATCGGCGAAAAAATCGACCTAGGCAAAAAAATAAGAAAAAATGGGTTAAAAATCGGCCGAATCGGTCAAAAATCGGTCGAATCGGCTAAAAGTCAGCCGGATCGACCAAAAATCGGTTGAATTGGCCGAATCGGTCAAATTAAAAAAAAAAATAAAAAAAAAATAGGCATTCTACTTCATTTGGGCATCTTTTATTTCACTTATAACGCACAATGGGCCTCATAATCAAAATTTGAGCCTTTTATTGAGGTTTGGAAACATAATAGGCCTAGAATCAGTTAAGATCTTTAGTTTGCTATCCAAAAATATCCAAAACATGTAGGAAATGTTAATCCGATTAATCACCGATTAATCCCGCCTTGGCCGATTAATCGCTGTAGGGTGGTCGACCGCCCGACTACCGACTCACGATTTTTGCAACATTGATCCCAAGTTTTAGTTTTTGTGCAAAAATAGAATTCCTAGACGCAGATCAGGAGTGTAATTATGTTAAGAGTACTTACAATGATGATTAGAGAACAAATTTGATGAAGGAGAAACCAAATTTTCGTGTGTGGAGGAGTTGTGAAGTGAATAGTAACTGTTTTAGAGTGGTGGTGTAGGATAAGGAGTGTTTGGTTTAATATATAAAAAGGAAAAAGTTCCTGCAGGTTGGCGGATCCGGCGGAACCAAATATAGGGTTCCGCCCCTTATGTCTCAAGGTTCCGCCAATTCAGCAGAAGAAGAAACTAAACGGATTTGTTTTGATTTTTGTAATTTTTTTCTAACGTTCAAAACTACAATGTAGGTTCCATAAGTCCTAGTCCAAGTCTAAGAAGGTTAAATGGTTCTCGTTTAAGAGGTTTTGTGAGAATATCGGCAATGCTGTCTTCGGAGGATACTTTCTCAATTGAGATGTTTCCTTTTTGGATATTGTCACGAAGGAAATGATGATGGATTTCAATATGTTTAGTACGAGCATGTTGGACTGGATTCTTACTAAGGTTGATGGCTCCTTTGTTGTCGTAGAGAATGGAGATGTTGTTAAGTTGAATTCCATAGTCGACAAGAGCTTGCTTCATCCAAAGAGCTTGTTGACATGCCTTTCCGGCCAATACGTATTCGGTTTCAGTTGTTGAGATAGCTAGAGCCGTTTGCTTCTTAAAGAACCATGAGGTGAGATAATGTCCAACAAAAGTACAAATACCACTTGTGCTTTTTTATCCACATAGTCACCGACATGATCCGAGTCAGCATACACTATGGTTTCTACTCCTATTCCATTGGGATAGCATAATCCTAAATGTGTAGCACCTTTAATGTATCTAAAAATCCTTTTAACGGCTTCAAGATGGATAGTTTTAGGATCTTCTTGAAAACGAGCACATAGACAAACACTAAACATAATGTCGGGTCTACTAGCCGTGAGATAAAGTAGACTTCCAATCATACCTCTATATTTAGTGTTATCTACGGATTCACTTTCCTCATCCTTGGTGAGTTTTGTTTCCGAGGACATAGGTGTTTTGATTGGTTTTGAATCTTCAAGACCAAATTTCTTAAGCATGTCTTTTATATACTTAGATTGATTAAAGAATATTCCATCATCTAATTGTTTGATTTGGAGTCCTAAGAAGAAGTTGAGTTCTCCCATCATACTCATCTCAAACTCATCATGCATGATTTTTGAGAAATCGTCACATAATTCTTGACAAGTTGATCTGAATATGATGTCATCAACGTAGATTTGGACTATGATAATATGTGATTCTTTCTTCTTAGTGAATAGGGTATTATCAACTAAGCCCATGGTATACTTATTGTCAACTAGGAAGGTTTTAAGTCGATCATACCATGCTTTTGGAGCTTGCTTAAGTCCGTATAAAGACTTTTTAAGTTTGTAAACATGATTAGGTTTTTCAAAGTCGGTGAAGCCCGGAGGTTAAGCAACATAAATTTCTTCATTTATAAAGGCATTTAAAAATGTACTTTTGACATCCATTTGAAAAAGTTTAAAATCATGTGTACATGCATATGCAAGTAAAATTCTAATTGACTCGAGCCTAGTAACCGAAGCAAAAGTTTCATCATAGTCAATGCCTTCTTGTTGATTATACCCTTGTGCTACTAGCCTAGCTTTGTTTCTAGACACTACACCCTTCTCATCCATTTTATTACGAAATACCCATTTTGTTCCAATTATTGTTTGACTTTTTGGTTGAGGAACTAGTGTCTAAACGTCATTTCTAAAAAATTGGTTTAATTCTTCTTGCATGTGTATAACCCATGACTCATCTTTTATAGCTTCATTTATATTATTCGGTTCAATGGTTGACACGAAACAAAAGAAGTGATAACATCAAATTTACCCCCAATCTAAGTGTTAATTTCCCCCTTAAAATACTCATCTTTTCTACTTTTATGAAGAATATATACTCTTATTTCTTCCTATTTTGGTTTCAGGGTAAAGATGAGTAAAAGAACAAACTTACGCGGAAAAGGAAGGAATTTGGAGCAAATACGTAGAAATTATGGATTCTGCACTAACTACGGCGTAGAGATTCATCTACCTACGCCGTAGCAAGGCTTCACGAAGACTACGCCGTAGAAGCTCTCCTACCAACGGCGTAATGAAGAATTTATGAAGACTACGGCGTAGCCCAACAACAGGCTACGGCGTAGAAGTCCACTAAAGAACACTACGGAGTAGGCAACTTTCCAAGCTACGACGTAGGATCTCATTTGAGGCAGTAAAAGAACAAACGAGGCCAAGGAAGAAGCTACGGCGTAGCCATCTTATCTACTACGTCGTAGGATGCTTATCATGAAGACTTTACGCCCGTAACATTTGATCAAGTTACGGCGTAACACAATTTGCAAAGGTTACGGCGTAGCAACTCTAATACGCTACGCCGTAACATAGTCGGGGCCTATAAATACCAACCCTAATTCCGAGTTTTTCATATCCTTCTTTCCCCTTTCAAAGGGGCAACTTAGGCAATATCACTTCCCATCTCTTCACCACAGCAACGTTGGGAAAAACTCAGGAAGGTGGAAGAACAAAGTTCTAGCCACATCCAAGTCATTTCCAAGGGAGGAATCACACACCGATCATAAGTGTTTTCATTCCTTTACTTTGTATTCGATTCATGCTTAGATTTGTATTAACTCAATATTGTTTTACTGCAATTATGAACATGAGTGGCTAAACACCTTTTGGTGTTAGCCTAGTTATGAAATTGTTATGTTATTGATTTAGTTTTTCACGCATCTATTATCTATTGTTTGTTTACTTTCATGGCGAGGCTTGGGACACTCTAGTTCCCGTAGTGATTAGCGTTGGTTGTTTTCTAGATACTTGTGGAATTAACCCTAGGAAACAAGTCGCTAGGGATGTGACTTGGTGATAGCAATATCACCATACACGTGCGAATTAACCCTAGGACCACCTACCAATGCTAGACACTTAACGAAGTTAGAGGGATGTAAGACCTGACCATGCCGCATTCGTTAGCCTTGTCCATGTTAGTAGAGGCACTTAATGACTCTTATGTCTTCGTACCGATGAGCCCAAGGCTTTACAATAGCTTTGGATAGGATAAGGTATAAGATAGATCTAGGCGAATTTGACCATCTGACCCGAAATGAATATCGAATCCCCGAACGATATGTTAGGATGCACCTATAGAATAACTAATCATGATCATAACAAGAGTAGTAATTAGGTTAACACTACTTCTCTTTACTGATTTCCTTCTATTTACTTTATTGTCTTGTTATTTCTTTTAATTAGTTTAATTAATCTTTTAACTCAAAACCCTCTTTTAAACGTGACACGACTTAGATAATTTCCGCACCTTAGCTCTTGGGACGACCTCGGCTTTACCCTTTGACTATACCATACACAACCGGATACACTGTCCGTTAGTGCGTAAAAGGTAGACCTTAGGTAAACGAGACTTTATAAATATTAAAACCTGGTCAGTAAAACCTGCACGAAGTTTTTGGCGCCGTTGCCGGGGAGCTATTAGGATTTTATTTGAGTTTTTAAATTTTGTTTTATTTTCTTTTCTGTACTCACGGTTATTTTCAAGTTTCAGGTGTTATGGCAGCAATTGACATTGACAACCTCATGCTTGAAGAATACTTGGCTCTTACACGAGAAGAGCAAGGACCTGGTTTGGTTAGGCTGTCTATTGGGGATGATGTGCAGTTCGAAATTAAAAATCAATTCATAAGGGAACTGCGTAAAGACCCATTTTCAGGAAGCAAGGCGGAAGATGCTCACGAGTACATTGACAATGTAGAGAATGTTCTCTACATTGTCAGTTTGTTCAACATTCCGGGAGTATATCATGATGCAATAATGCTTAGGGTATTCTCGATGACATTGACTGGAGCTGCAAAGAGATGGATCGATAGACTACCAGCAGGGACAGTGAACACTTGGGCTCTTTTGAAGAAGCATTTCATCCAAAGGTATTGCCCTCCTTCAAGGACGGCAAAACAGCTTGAAGATATTCACAACTTCAAGCAAGATGGGGATGAAACATTGTACCAAGCTTAGGATAGGTACAATGATCTTTTGTACATGTGCCCAACGCATGATCTCAACGATTATAAAAAGGTCCTTATTTTCTACAAAGGGTTAAAATTCCCTTCCCGCCGAATGCTCGATTCTCAAGGTCCGATCCCTATGATGAAACCAGCACAAACCCTTAGCTCAATACGAATGATGGCAAACCATTCACAAAATTGGTATGATGGAGCAACCACTTGGATGGAAAATGGAAATAGCCTGGATGACATTGGTGACATAACTAAAAAGATTGCTGGACTTAGGTGCGATATAAAGGAGGTTAAAGAAAACATTCATGCTATACATGAGCATTCTCTTCGTGAGGAATGCAAAGCATTTGAGCAGATCGATGTGGAAGCCTTGAAGGAAAACATCAAAAAATATTTTGAAGAATCAAGGAAGAAGAATGAATCATGTCGTGAATGGATTAGAAAGTTCAAAGTAACCTCGGACTTGAACTTAAAGAAGTTCAATGTTAAGATAGAAGCAACGGTTGAAAAGGTAAGCCAAATTGTCTTGGAAAATAAAAAGAAGGAGGACAATGCACTAATGGGAAAGATCAAGGAAGTCAACATGGATTCGGTTCCTCGTAATTTACTTATTGTCAAACCCTATGTTCCACCTATCCCATTCCCAAGACGTTTGAAGGTTGTGAGAAAAGAAGAAACAAGCAAGGATCAAGTGAAGAAGATGGAAGCAAGAAACTTACAAGATGAAGAAGCAATTCCACAAGCTAGTGTGGAATCAACTACAACATAAAATGGTATGACTTCTAACTCTTCTTTTATTTCTAATGATCTTGCTAGTTTTCCCATTCAGGTTACAGAAATGATGGATGACGGAGTGCAATCGTTAACCTCACAAACCATGCTTATCATACCACCCGAAAATGGTTATGTTACACCAGCTACTAAACCAATTTTGGTTGAGCCTGAGAAGGAGTTAGGAGGCGAAGTCATATACACTACCGTGATTAACATGGAGGCAATTGAAGCATGGAAGCCAATCAATCAACCACAACACGGAGTGTTCATATCAACAAATCCATCAGTCAATCTAGGTAGTGTAAGTAGGAAAATGAAATCTCCTATAAGGTATGATTTTAAATCATCATTTCCTTACAATTTGGCTAATTCACACCCTCATGATGGTTATTGCTACTTTCATCCACACTTGATTTCAAGTGTGGGGATGAACACCCTTTTACTCGTTAAATAAGGGTAGAGTCAAGCTCGTGACTCGAACAAAAACAAGCGCTTCGTGGGAGGCACCCCATGCTTATATTTTTATTTTTTCTTTTCATTTTTAGTAACATAGTTGGTTTGGTATATTTTGTACTAATATTTTGCAGGTACTAAAGGAAGCATTGAGATGGGGACTAATTTTTGGAGTTTTGCTCCAAGAAAAATTCTCCAGGGGCTTTGCTACGGCGTAGCTCCTCCCTTGACTACGCCATAGCGCCTTCCAGGTTTCATTCTGGATTTATTCAGCAACTACGGCGTAGCACCCCATTTTAGCTACGCCGTAGCTATCTTCTGAACTTTAAAAATGCTTTTTATTTTACAAAACATTCTTTAAACTTGTATTAGTTTTTTAAATGAACTTTGTGGGTGTGTTCCCTATAAACCCTCACGAGACTTCACTCATCCACTTGGGACACCAAGTGGTTTAAAAGGCTTGTTGCATACGCTAAATGCAACCGTGATTCCTACGAAAGTGAGTTAGGTTTTTCTTTTTATTTTTCTTTTTCTTTTTAGATTTTATGCTTTTGGTAGTTGTGTGATTCCAGGGAATTGAAATTTGCTCATAAGGCGTAGTGAAGGCACCTTTCTCAACATGATCCTTCTATTTTCAAGAGTGAATTTCAGGGAAGTTCTCGTTCTAATTATACTTTTCCTCCTTATTTTTTATTTTATGTACAAAAAGGACTTTGTACAACTCAAGTGGGGGAGGGGGGGGGGGGGGCGGGAGTAGAATTATTTACTTGAACTTTTTTTTGCCCTTAATTTTCTAGTTTATTTTGAAAAATTATGCCACTTTTAAAACTTTTGACATGTTTTTCCGAACCTAACTAGAATAGACCTTAGCTGAGCACATTAACCCTTAATACCATGGTGAGGTTTATCCTATTTCAGTTTCACCCTGTTTTACCCCAAATCCACCAAAAATATGAGTGTGCCGGTAGTTTGTAAGCTTTAGAACTTGGCTTTTACATCATTTTGAAACCGTGTACGAGTAGTGTATTGAGATTTCTTAATACATTTGGAAGAAACTTTTTAAGAAGGCAATATTTTCGGATTATCACCCAAATAACCTTTATGTGTGTGTTTATCGATTAGTCACATCGACTATCGACCCCCATGTTAAAACCCTTTGTTGCACTCACCTTTAGTGCAAGATACCCCTAGATACACCCTTTTGAGCCTACCCTTTCGTTTCTTACCCATATTATTGTTTCGATACACCTATACACCTTAGCCTACCGTGTGGTCTTTGTTTATGATTGGGAAGTTGCCACTTGTTCTAATTTGAGGTCCAAGTCAAGAGGTTCAAGAATCACACCTACGTTGAAGACTCATCATTGAAGATTATGAGAAAACCCACTATTGTACATATATTGTTCATCCCAAGTGGGGGTATATGTTATTGATATATGGGAATCGCACCAGGCTTTACCTCTTGAGGGATCTCGAGAAGCTTACAACCCCCACCAGGCAGTGTACCTGATCGTTGTAGTATAGTATAGTGACAAGTACCGGGGGATTGATCGTTCAACTCAGGAATAGTGTCGCTAGGATTAGAAAGTCTCTTAAACTAAGTCTAGAAGTGAGGGATGATTCATTTTGTATTTTCATGTTTTATAAAAGCAAATAAAATCTCGGGTTTTGGAAGAGTGGGCGGAATTAGTTGCTAGCCAACTAACCCAAATAACTACTAATGCAATCAAAATTAAATAACAGAATTGAAATGAAACTAATTATACTATTGTGGTGTAAACAATGATGGGGAAAGTTGTGTTTACTTAGGTTTCATTATTCCCTAGATATCTTTTACAGGTTGATAGCTTGTTACAATTGCATGGATGATGGGTCATATTCCTTAACACTAGTCGTAGGGTTGTGTACAATATTCCCTAACTCTATAGGATCCTACTTCACTCCTATGTCGAGCCGTTAGAAGCTCCTAACATAGGATCATTAGAATTCTCCTACGCATTAAATACAACCAAAAATCATAGTACACCTCTGATCATAGTACACCTCTGATCATAGTACACCAAAAATCATAGTACACCTCTGTCAGTTTTCTTAAGCCTAACATCGAATACAATCATCCGTAACAACTATAAACAAACAATCAACCCATAATTAACATCTAGGTTTCACTACATCTAAGCAAACACAAAAGAAATCTAGCCGAGCATGTTAAATTGAAGACAAGTGTAAGATATATTCAAGCAACACACAGACATATTGATTGAATTGAAAGAGTACTTATCTCTAATAAAACATGGAAGATTCAAAGGGTTGAAACTCTTGAAAAAGCTGTAAAAACCGGCCTAGGGTTTTCCCTCAAAGTTGCACACTAATGAATGAAATTTGGAAAACTATATATAGATTTTACAGGGTGACGACGTCAAGAAGGAATTTGTGACGCCGTCAACTCGCCGCCTATAATGAAATCGGATTGCCTAGATCCACTTTTGACGCCGTCATGTGTAAAATTGTTCTGGGCTGTCATTAACACTTGGACCATGACGGCCTAGGTGACGCCGTCATCTCCAATGCACAAAACACTCTGGACCGTCACGTGTACCTTTCACTTCCACCTCTTTTTTTGCTCTTGATGCCGTCACTTAGAGACTCTTGACGCCGTCAGGTACTGTTGCCAGCAAAGAAAATTGAGACTTTGCCGTTTGCTTCACTTTTATGCTCAAAAAACATCCAAAATGCTTCCTTTTCCAGATTTCTCTCCAAAAGTATCTAAAATGACAAAAGGAACGATTTAGGGCAATATTTGATCAAATAATCTCAACTTCGGGCTTAAATGACCCCTTAAAAACGGTTCATTTTTCGCCTCATCAAATACCTTTACACTTGAGATTTGCTTGTCCTCAAGGAAATGCGCTTTTATTCTAATCAAAATACAAGTTAGGGGTCATTTAACACTAATATAAAAGTAATTACAACAAATAATCGTTCCACTAAAGACCAAAGACAAGCACGGAGGTCATATACTAGCACCTCACAAATAGTGTTTAGATACTCACATCTCTCGGGTGTAATAAAGTATATATCACAATATGGAAATGGAAAACATCTCTCACTACCTGTCATAGCAAAATAGATTACCATAGGCTTGGGAAAGGATCAAACCTCCACCACTTGGCGTAAGCACCTAGGATAAACTATGAAAGAGGTCTTTTAAAGTGTTATAACGTTAGGTGTAGGGATATGGCATACACGGTTTTGTTGGATAAAGGCAATATTTACTGGTGGCGAGTTAATCATCTTGGTTAATTACATGTACAATATGGCGTTGCTAAGCCAAGACTAGACTCGACTTAAGCTAATAAATCAAAAATAACAAGAACATAAAATAAACATAGAATGAAACGGGATGGTAGTCCGTATGTTTTTTTCTCTTTTCTTTTTCTATTTTTTTTCTTTTTCTTAATTTTTTTCGATTTTTTTTCATACACTCTTACCCTACCATCCAAAGTAATACATCATAGGGAATGTACATTCCCCTTACACTTGAATTTTTACATACTTTACAACAAACTAATCTAATGACTCGAATCAAGATAATTAAAACACTTGGAGTACTTTTAAGATTAACGCACATATGGGGGTCATAATGATGTTCCCCATTACTCCATAACACAAGTACTTTACCCATGAGTCCCAATCGTCCCAAAACAATATGTACAAGATATGACTCGACTTAGCAACCATGTAATCAATTAGATAATTAACTAAGGGTTTAAACAAATAACAATAATGCACTAAAGATGAGTGCATACACGGAAGGCTAAGGCGATTTGGTTGCACATTTGGGTGGGTTGTAACAAATTCTTCCTTTAAGTAAGATGCTTAAAGTTAAAAACGAAAAGATAGGCTCGGAGGGGTGTACTAGGGGTTTCGTGTACTAAAAATGAGTACAACGCTAAGGTGTGGGAAAAATTAATTGACTTTACTAGCCAAGAATATGACTTAAATGGTCAAGTAATTTTGATACGGGTTTAACACAAGGGTGATCCTAATGCCTCTTATCATGTAGTAAATCCTACTACACGAATGTAGTCTCACTAGCGGTCTCGGGATGCATCACTAACGCAAGTTCTAGAATCTAAATGCTATCGGTACACTCATAAGCACAAATAATAAATGCTTTTCCTATCAAATCTAAAGGCGAACCTCACATATTTGGGTGGAAAATTTTTCTGAATGGTACGGTTTCGTGCTAGTCATACAACTCCTATCCATGAGACGCTTGCTAAGGCTAAAGTTTCACTCCTAAATGTTGTAAAAAAATGTAAATTTGGCGCTAAAATTACACTAACAAGTACTTGTCTTAGTTTTATTACACACCTACCATCAAACAAACAAACTCAAGTCCAATTGTATCCTATAAGGTATCATCATTTACCCTCCCCTTACACTTAGGATGAACATTGTCCCCAATGTTCAATTAAAAAATGTAAAACTGAAATAGGTAAAAGAATGAAAGCAAATACTCCCCTGATTCGTTCGGTGTGGATAGTGTGTCAACAAGGTTAGATCTTCCTCCAAGAAAATGAACATTCAAAGCTTCCCTTCCAGAAAAATAAATCATCTTCTTGTCATACATAACCTGTTAAACCTGAGAAAACAAACAAAATCGGCGGCAATCTACATATACTAACAAGTCCTAGAAAGCAAATTAAGATATAATGCTTGTGGAATGAATGTTTGCAGATTTACTGGAGTTTATAAAACTAAAGAATTAACAAAAACTTTAAGACTCCGTTAGAAAAACAAAACTCGCAAAATTTTCAGAATTTTACACATGACGCCGTCAAGAGTTAACTCATGACGCCGTCAGAAGTGACCTGCAGAAATCTTTATGTTAAGTTTCCGGAAAATTTCTGGAAAAACTTATGTCCTACTTCCTGGAAAATCCTGCAAAACATCATTATGACTCGATACAAGCATTTGACTCTAACAAATACTAATACACATGTTCATTTAATATTGTGGCGAATCAAGATCAATTTCATTCTTAAAAACAAATTTGGGGTTTCCCCTTACACTTAGCTTTTGCAAAATACCTTTATACGAAGTTAAGACGAAGTTAAACGACAAAATAAAGCATTTTCACAATTTAGATTGAAACATGATCTACCAACAATAAAAATAAAGCATGCATACGGAAGCAAATAACATCAAACAATTAAAAATCACACAAAACATGGGTTGCCTCCCAAGAAGCGCTTTTCTTTATTTACGAGTCTTGTAGCTAGACTCAAGGTCATGGGCAATTACGTGACCTCATCTTCAAATGTTACATCCTCCTCACTAATCATTTCATTACTACTTTCTTGATAATGTTTTACGCGTTGTATGTTGACAGTGAACTCTCTATTTTCATCGTCCATTAACACAACAGCTCCAGTTTTAGAGGAACTTTTCACTGTAAAGGGGCCATACCATCTAGACTTGAGTTTTCCGGGAAATAACCTTAACTGAGAGTTATATAATAGAACTTTTTCTCCTTCTGAGAATTCCTTAGGTTTCTTAATTTGCTGGTCATGCCATCTTTTCGCCCGTTCTTTATATGTAACGGAGGATTCATACGCCTCTAGCCTTGACTCATCAAGCTCATGGAGTTGCAAGAACCTATTCGTTCCAGCGACCGTATAATCCAAATTACATGCCTTAAGTGCCCAATAAGCCTTGTGTTCGAGTTCCACCGGAAGGTGACACGCCTTGCCATAAACCATGCGGAACGGGGTCGTTCCAATAGGTGTCTTGTAGGCTGTTCGGAATGCCCATAAGGCCTCATCTAATTTAAATGACCAATCCTTTCTGTTTTGATTTACCGTCTTTTCTAATATTCTTTTAATTGCCCTGTTGGTGTTCTCGACTTGACCTTTGGTTTGTGGGTGATAGGCGGTGGAGAACCGGTGGGAAACTCCATATCTCTTCATGACCTTTTCCATTTGCGCATTGCAAAAGTGGGTCCCCCTATCACTAATGAGAGCTTTAGGAATGCCGAACCTAGCGAACAGCTTTTTCAGAAAATGAATAACTACCCTAGCATCATTGGTCCTAAGGGCTTGTGCCTCCACCCATTTTGAAACATAATCGATGGCCACTAAAATGTATTCGTTCCCCCTGAAGACGGAAAGGGTCCCATGAAATCAATTCCCCAAACATTGAAAACCTCACAAACTTGTATAAAATTTTGAGGCACTTCATCTCTGCTCGATATATTTCCGGCCCGTTGACATGCATCGCATACTTGTATCATCTCTTTTACATCACGAAATATCGTGGGCCAATAGAATCCCACATCGAAAATCTTTCGTGCGATGGTGTTTATCCCATGATGGCCCCCAGAATGGCCCGAATGACATTCTTTCATAATCTTTATTGCCTCATTTCCCGAAACACAGCGCCTGATTATTTGATCAGGACATCTTCGGAATAAGAATGGTTCATCCCAGAAGTAGTATTTTAGTTGGGCAAAGAACCTTTTCTTTTCGTATCTAGTCATATGTTCCAGAATGAGCCTGCTTGCAAGATAATTAGCATAATCAGCGTACCAAGGTTCAGAATCTGTTATTGACATGAGCTGTTCGTCAGGGAATGAATCCTGAATCTCGCTTTCATCAAGGTCATTAAGGGGATTTTCAAGACGAGAGAGGTGATCATCAGCCAAATTCTCTGCCCCCCCTTTTATCACGAATTTCAACATCAAACTCTTGTAACAACAAGATCCACCAAATTAGTCATGGTTTAGCGTCTTGCTTAGCAAAAAGATATCAGAGAGCCGAATGATCAGTGAAAACAACCGTCTTTGAAAGGACAAGATATTGATGGAATTTGTCGAAAGCGAACACCATGGCTAATAATTCTTTTTCGGTGGTAGAATAATTCTCTTGAGCGGGATTCATAGTTTTGCTAGTGTAGTATATAGGTTGGAATTGTTTGTCACGCCTTTGGCCTAATACTGCCCCAACAGCATAGTCGCTAGCATCGCACATGATCTCGAAAGGTAACTCCCAGTTGGGTGTAACCATGATTGGGGCTTGCGTGAGTTCCTTTTTCAAGAGATCGAATGCATCCTTGCATTCTTGAGAGAAATTGAAAGGGGCATCTTTTACCAGCAATTGCGTCATTGGCCGAGCTATTTTAGAGAAATCTTTAATGAATCTCCGGTAGAATCCGGCGTGGCCCAAGAAGCTGCGTATTGCCTTAACAGTCGTGGGATAAGGTAATTTAGATATAGCTTCAACCTTTGCTTGGTCCACCTCAATCCCATTCCCTGAAACCTTATGTCCTAGCACAATCCATTCTTTTACCATAAAATGGCATTTCTCCCAATTTAAGACCAAGTTGGTTTCCTCGCAACGTTTGAGCATTTTTTCGAGGTTAGCAAGACAGCGGTCGAAAGAGTTCCCGAAGACCAAAAAGTCATCCATGAAAACTTCCATGCTGTCTTCTATTAATTCGTGAAAAATTGCGGTCATGCATAGCTGAAAAGTGGCGGGAGCGTTACACAGCCCAAAAGGCATCCTTTTATAGGCGAATGTTCCATAAGGGCAAGTAAACGTGGTTTTTTCTTGGTCCTCAGGTGCTATGGGGATTTGGAAATATCCTGAGAATCCATCCAAGAAACAGTAGTACTCGTGCCCGGATAATCTTTCCAACATTTGGTCAATGAATGGGAGGGGAAAGTGATCCTTCCTGGTGACATCATTAAGCTTTCTATAATCGATGCATACCCGCCAGCCAGTAACTGTTCTCTGGGATACCATCTCACCTTTGTCATTTTTCACCACAGTCATTCCTCCTTTCTTTGGTACAACCTGTACAAGACTAACCAACGGGCTATCCGAAATTGTGTAAATCAGCCCTGCATCCAAAAGTTTGATAACTTCTTTTTTCACTACCTCCTTAATGTTGGGATTCACCCGCCTCTGGGGTTGCACGGCTGGTTTATAGTTTTCTTCCATAAGAATCTTATGCGTGCAAAAAGTTGAGTCAATCCCCTTAATGTCGGCTACACTCCATACAAGGACTCCCTTATATTTCTTTAGGACTCCTAAGAGCCTATCTTTTTGTTCATGCTCAAGGGAAGAGTTTATGATTACTGGCAGTTGATCCTCTCCCTGGAGGAAGGCATACTCTAGGTGGTTTGGGAGTTCTGTAAGCTCTAGCTTAGGTGGTTCGATAATAGAGGGCTTTATCTTGTTTTCGGGTTTACGGAGCTCGAGCTGTTCAGTGGTCTCTTGTCTGGGATAGAAGGAGACTGCGCTAGCGCCCTCCGTCTTCTCCTCCTCCAATATGGGGAGGAAACTCTCATCCCGTAACCAGCCTTCTTCGATTTGTTCATCAACACATTTTTCAATGACATTCGTTAGTTCATCGACCTCTCCAATGAAATAGAGCCGGTTAGCTGCTTCGAGAGACAGATTCATAGTGTCTTTAATATCGAAGGTCAAGCTATCGGTTCCTACTCGTAAGGTTAATTTGTCATCGTGAACATCAATGACTGCACGAGCGGTAGCAAGAAATGGTCTCCCTAAGATGATGGGCACCAAGTCATCCTCCTCCATCTCCAAGATCACGAAGTCAACCGAAAATTTGAACTTCCCAACTTTGACTAGCACATTCTCGCATATCCCTAGGGGATATTTGACCGATCTATCGGCTAGTTGGATGTTCATACGGGTAGGCTTTAGTCCGGAATATCCTAGTTTGAGGAACATGGAGTGGGGCATGAGGTTGATGCTCGCCCCTAAATCGGCAAGAGCATTCTTTATTGATAGAGATCCTATGGAACAGGGCAAGGTGAAGCTGCCTGGATCGTCTACCTTTTTTTGGTAGCCCTCGTTGGGTCACCACCGAACATTCTTCCCCCAGAGTCACAAGACCCTCGAGTTTCTTTCGGTTGGCAAGTAATCTTTTGAAGTATGAGCTATACTTTGGCATGTGATAGCAAGCATCAAGGAGAGGTATGGTGACCACTGAATCTTTTAGATATGACAAAAATCTCTTATTATCGTTCTCAATTTTCTGGTTTTTTAGGCGGGATGGAAATGGGATTCTCACAGGCTGGTTAGGTGGAGTTGATGGGGACGGGGTCACCAGGGGAGGTTGTTCAGGAGCCTCATTGCTCACATTACCTTCCTCCTCGTGGGGCTCGTTTGGATTAATGGTGACAGGGTGTGAGCTCGGATAAGGAGGGTCCTTGGTTGTTGTTTCAGCTCGAGTAGTTACCGCGAGCAGGGGATCTTTTTGGCTTACTGGTGGCCTGTTATGGCCATCAAGGGTGGCATTAAGCTTGTTGAACCATTTTTCCATGTCATTCTGTTGCTCAGCAATGAGCTCGTCAAGACCTTTCAATTGTAAGCCTTTTTCATGAGTAAAGTGACCAAGGTCATCTTCGAAAGTGCTCCTGATTTTGTATTCAGGGCCTTCTTCCCCTTCTTTTCTTTTCACCAGATTTCCCCAAAGAGTATAATCATCGTTTTGGTAAAAAGGCAAAAGGGAGGGATCAGCGTAGATGTCATGTCCTGACAGACACGCATGTTCGGTCGTGGTTTCTCCTCCGCATTCCTCTACCTCGTGCTGGCCCCACAGTAATCGCAGATCAAGTAAGGATTTGAAAGTTGTTTAGTTGTTCGCGACCCCGCAAGGTCTTCCACCCTTTCGTGAATTTTCCTTAGCCGATCTGAGGGTGTTTGTGTAATTTCAGACATACTCATAGTCGATTCAGGTTCATCCCAAGTATCGTCCTGGTCTTGAGCATATTCCTCAATCCTATTCCACCCTTCCTCGGCGCTAAGATTAGCTATTTTCCCTTTTCTAGAATTGTTGATTCCGTTCTGGTCATTTGAGGAGACATTGTCGTAGAAGATTTGGACCAGAATCCAAAGTTCGATGCAATGATGGGGAACTTGTCTTATTAAATCCTTGAATCTAATCCATGATTTATGGATGGGTTCGTCCTTTCCCTTTCGGAAGCGGAGGATCCTATCCCTAAATACTGAGGTTTTCCCTGCTGGGAATAACTTCTCATAAAACTTGGATATAAGTTGCTCCCATGTAAAGATAGACTCAGAGGGAAGTCTATCATACCACTCTTTGGCTTTTTCATAAAGAGTGAAAGGGAAGAATCGTAATTTGGACGTGTTTCTAATGGCCCCGTCCGTATGGAGGGTGTCCACTATCTTCAAGAAGTCCCTGATGTGTTGAATTGGGTCATTGTTATGTAATCCGCGAAACTTGCACACACTTTGGACAAGCCAAAAATCGCTTGCACGCAAGACCTCATCGGTGTGTTCATTTGGGAAGACAATGGCATTTGAGAAGCCACGAGGATTCGGGGAGGAGTAGTCCTTAAGGCGCTTAGGAGTGGAAGTTTCAGGGGTGCTCATATCGTTGTTGCATTGGGGGCTAGAGGGTGTGAGGTGATTATCTGAATCTTCTTCAGAAAGGGCCTCATCAAAGTTGATAGCTATGCTGGACGGTTCGGGTGTTGAGAGAGATTGCCTTAGCTTATGCATTTCCCTTTCAGGTTCTGCATATGGAAAAACGAGGTTTCTAACGGAACTACGACTCCTAGTGACTCTAAGGTTAGAGAGATCTTCGTTTGCCATGATAGCAGATGGTGATAGTTACGAGCAAAGACACGAAGAAATAAGATAGACTAAAGAAAACCTAAAAATAAAAATAAAATCATACTAGAAAGGAATCTAGCAAATCCTAACCTAGACAATAACTATTCCCCGGGCTGCGGCGCCAAAAACTTGATACATGGGAATCGCACCAGGCCTTACCTCTCGAGGGATCTCGAGAAGCTTACAACTCCCACCAGGCAGTGTACCTGATCGTTGTAGTATAGTATAGTGACAAGTACCGGGGGATTGATCGTTCAACTCAGGAATAGTGTCGTTAGGATTAGAAAGTCTCTTAAACTAAGTCTAGAGGTGAGGGATGATTCTTTTTGTATTTTTATGTTTTATAAAAGCAAATAAAATCTCGGGTTTCGGAAGAGTGGGCGGAATTAGTTGCTAGCCAACTAACCCAAATAACTACTAATGTAATCAAAATTAAATAACATAATTGAAATGAAACTAATTTTACTATTGTGGTGTAAACAATGATGGGGAAAGTTGTGTTTACTTAGGTTTCATTACTCCCTAGATAACTTTTACAGGTTGATAGCTTGTTACAATTGCATGGATGACGGGTCATATTCCTTAATACTAGTCGTAGGGCCGTGTACAATATTCCCTAACTCTGTAGGATCCTACTTCACTCCTATGTCGAGCCATTAGAAGCTCCTAACATGGGATCATTAGAATTCTCCTACGCATTAAATACAACCAAAAATCATAGTACACCTCTGATCATGTTTCTTAAGACGTTCAAGCAAGTTACCAATGGAAGTCTGCCAGTTTTCTTAAGCCTAACATCGAATACAATCATCCATAACAACAATAAACAAACAATCAACCCATAATTAAAATCTAGGTTTCACTACATCTAAGCAAACACAAAAGAAATCTAGCCGAGCATGTTAAATTGAAGACAAGTGTAAGATATATTAAGCAACACATAGACATATTGATTGAATTGAAAGAGTACTTATCTCTAATAAAACATGGAAGATTCAAAGGGTTGAAACCCTTGAAAAAGCTGTAAAAATTGGCCTAGGGTTTTTCCCTCAAAGTTGCACACTAATGAATGAAATTTGGAAAACTATATATAGATTTTACAGGGTGACGGCGTTAAGAAGGAATTTGTGACGCCGTCAACTCACCGCCTATAATGAAATCGGATTGCCTAGATCCACTTTTGACGCTGTCATGTGTAAAATTGTTCTGGGCCGTCACTAATACTTGGACCATGACGGCCTAGGTGACGCCGTCATCTCCAATGCACAAAACACTCTGGACCGTCACGTGTACCTTCCACTTCCACCTCTTTTGTTGCTCTTGACGCTGTCACTTAGAGACTCTTGATGCCGTCAGGTACTGTTCCCAGCAAGGAAAATTGAGACTTTGCCATTTTCTTCACTTTTATGCTCCAAAATGCTTCCTTTTCCAGATTTCTCTCCAAAAGTACCTAACATGACAAAAGGAACGATTTAGGGCAATATTTGATCAAATAATCTCAACTTCGGGCTTAAATGACCTCTTAAAAACGGTTCATTTTTCGCCTCATTAGTTATGATTTGAAAGGAAAAAAAATTGAAAAAAAAATGTGTGAATTTCCGTATGTAGATATGTTAACTTTGGTGCACCCTTGTATAGCACCGTAATAAGAGCTTTGAAAGATTTAGCATCGAAGAGGCCACTTCGGTCATATTTGAAGAATGAAGCAGTTGGTTCTTAATCACCAACATGAAGACCAAGTGTGATGCCCCATCATGACGTCCTCTAATGGCACACACTTGTTACATGATCCAATTCTCGCATTTTAAAACTTGGACTTTGGATGAACGGCAAGTGGTAGCAACTCGGTTATAGGCTA
Source organism: Artemisia argyi (assembly GCA_030686995.1). NCBI lineage: Eukaryota > Viridiplantae > Streptophyta > Magnoliopsida > Asterales > Asteraceae > Artemisia > Artemisia argyi. The sequence continues at coordinate 20,913,348 of CM060678.1, read as the reverse complement.
AGACTATTTGTTTTCTTTTTCATTTTACACCATTATTGTGCATCCCATGTCTTATCCTACCCTTTAGTTGTGAATCATGCTTAGGTGAGGGATTTGAGCAGTCATTGGTGTCTTGCCCGGCACTCCGGTCATGTACCATTGCCTTTGTCGCCCTTGCCGTAGTATGTTAGTAACAACGCTACACCCAAATAGGCTTATATGTATTCACCTAATATTGCCTTTAAGAATTGTTTTGACCTTAGCTCTAGTGGTAGAGATTTGCGTAATTGCCAAGCCTATGATAGAATACATTCTATGACTGTGCGTTGAGTGATCACCCCAAAATTAACACTTAGATTAGGAGAGAGATGTGAGTGTTTGTTCCAATTTTGTGAGGTGTTCGGCTTTGATAAGTTCTAGCATAGGGAGTTTTTAATTCATATTCTCTAGTTTCTTGAGGGATATCTTTTTGAAATTCATTCTTATAAGGTCTACTTGAGGACAAGTAGAGTTCAAGTGGGGGGATATTTGATAACATCAAATTTACCCCCAATCTAAGTGTTAATTTCCCCCTTAAAATACTCATCTTTTATACTTTTATGAAGAATATATACTCTTATTTCTTCCTATTTTGGTTTCAGGGTAAAGATGAGTAAAAGAACGAACTTACGCGGAAAAGGAAGGACTTTGGATCAAATACGTGGAAATTATGGATTCTGCACTAACTACGGCGTAGAGATTCATCTACCTACGCCGTAGCAAGGCTTCACGAAGACTACGCCGTAGAAGCTCTCCTACCTACGGCGTAATGAAGAATTTATAAAGACTACGGCGTAGCCCAACAACAGGCTACGGCGTAGAAGTCCACTAAAGAACACTACGGAGTAGGCAACTTTCCAAGCTACGACGTAGGATCTCATTTGAGGCAGTAAAAGAACTAACAAGGCCAAGGAAGAAGCTACGATGTAGCAATCTTATCTACTACGCCGTAGGATGCTTATCATGAAGACTTTACGCCCGTAACATTTGATCAAGTTACGGCGTAACACAATTTGCAAAGGTTACGGCGTAGCAACTCTAATACGCTACGCCGTAACATAGTCGGGGCCTATAAATACCAACCCTAATTCCGAGTTTTTCATATCCTTCTTCCCACTTTCAAAGGGGCGACTTAGGCAATATCACTTCCCATCTCTTCACCACAGCAACGTTGGGAAAAACTCAGGAAGGAGGAAGAACGAAGTTCTAGCCACATCCAAGTCATTTCCAAGGGAGGAATCACACACCGATCATAAGTGTTTTCATTCCTTTACTTTGTATTCGATTCATGCTTAGATTTGTATTAACTCAATATTTTTTTACTAAAATTATGAACATGAGTGGCTAAACACCTTTTGGTGTTAGCCTAGTTATGAAATTGTTATGTTATTGATTTAGTTTTCCACGCATCTATTATCTATTGTTTGTTTACTTTCATGGCGAGGCTTGGGACACTCTAGTTCCCATAGTGATTAGCGTTGGTTATTCTCTAGATACTTGTGGAATTAACCCTAGGAAGCAAGTCGCTAGGGATGTGACTTGGTGATAGCAATATCACCATACACGTGCGAATTAACCCTAGGACCACCTACCAATGCTAGACACTTAACGGAGTTAGAGGGATGTAAGATCTGACCATGCCGCATTCGTTAGCCTTATCCATGTTAGTAGAGGCACTTAATGACTCTTATGTCTTCGTACTGATGAACCCAAGGCTTTACAATAGCTTTGGATAGGACAAGGTATAAGATAGATCTAGGCGAATTTGACCATCTGACCCGAATTGAATATCGAATCTCCGAACGATATGATAGGGTGCACCTATAGGATAACTAATCATGATCATAACAAGAATAGTAATTAGGTTAACACTACTTCTCTTTACTGATTTCCTTCTATTTACTTTATTGTCTTGTTATTTCTTTTAATTAGTTTAATTAATCTTTCAACTCAAAACCCCCTTTTAAACGTGACACGACTTAGATAATTTCCGCACCTTAGCTCTTGGGATGACCTTGGCTTTACCATTTTATTATACCACACACGACCGGATACACTGTCCGTTAGTGCGTAAAAGGTAGACCTTAGGTAAACGAGACTTTATAAATATTAAAACCTGGTCAGTAAAACCTGCATCAAGAAGTTACTTTCATTTTGGACTTTTAATCTTAGTGTTCTTTCGTTAATGTTTCCTATGACACTATCTAATGGATGACTTTTAGATTCTTTGACATTGACGATTTCTTTATTTAATAGTTCATCTTCCTTGTCATTAACTAAGTTTCCTTGACTTTCCATTATTTGACTTTCAACTAAGTCATCATCTACCAAATATGATGTCTTAGAGGGAGGTGGACTCTCGTCGAATGTTACGTTCAACGATTCCTCTACTCTTAAGGTTTCTTTGTTTAAGACGATATAGGCTTTGCTATTTTGTGAATATCCAAGAAACACACCTTTATAAGACTTTGGGTCAAATTTGGTGAGATAATCTTTGGTGTTAAGTATAAAGCATTTACTCCCAAACACTCTAAAATATCCTAATGTAGGCTTTTTACCTCTATATAGTTCATATGGAGTTTTGTTTAAAAATGGTCTAATCAAGACATGATTTAAAATGTAAGTTGAAGTGTCAACGGCGTTACACCAAAACTTTTGTGGAATATTTAGTTCATTAAGCATTGTTCTACTCATCGCTTGAAGAGTCCGGTTTTTACGTTCTACTACACCGTTAGATTGAGGAGTGCGTGGTGCCGAAAACTTATGAGTTATACCATTTTTATCACAAAAAATTCCGAATTGTAATTCATTGTCAAATTCTTGACCGTGGTCCGTTCTAATAGACAGTTAGACACAATGCAAGTTCCTAGTTGATTTTGAATTTTCTTACTTAGAATTTCAAAATGATCAAAAGCTTCGTTTTTACTTTTCAATAATTTTGTCCAAGTAAATCTAGAATAATCATCTACTACGACCAAAGTGTAGAAGTTGCCTCCATAACTTTGTATAGCGGATGGTCCAAACAAATCCATATGTAAAAGTTCTAGAAACCTAGATGTAGACACTATATTTTTAGCCTTATGGCTACTATGGACTTGTTTACCAACTTTGCAACCATCACAAAAGTGTTGGTCATATTTCAACTTGATTAGGTTTATAACTAAATCTTTGGAGGAGAGGTTTTGGATAAGTCTTATATTACCGTGTCCTAAACGTCTATGCCATAGAGTTGAAGATTCATGTAATAAAGTGAGGCAAAGTTTGTCTCTAGATGTTTGATCAAACTTCATGACATATACGTTGTTCTTAAGGAAACCTTTGGCTTTGGTTATACCGTCTTTAAGTATTTTACTTCCATTTTCACTGAAAAGGGGGTTATACTTTTTACGACAAAGTTGACTAATACTAAGGAGATTAAAACCTAGGTTATCAACATGAGCTACATCATCAATAGAAAGTGAGTCATGAGAGATTGTACCTTTTCCGATGATTGTGCTTTTTACTTTGCTACCAAATGTAACATTACCTCCATCATATACTTGATATGTTGAGAAGAGGCTTTTGTTTCCCGTCATATGCCTTGAATACCCACTATCTTTGATCCATTCCTCGTTACCGTCTTCACTATCGCTCCAAGCACCACTTACAAAAGGTTTTGGAGTTTTGCTTTTTGGTGGTTTTGGACATTATCCTATGAGATGACTTGTGTCTCCGCACCTAAAGCACTTTCCTTCACTCTTTCCCTTCTTATCATCACGATCTTTTCGGAAGGCTTTCTTGTAATCTTTTGGTTGCCTTACAAACTTCCCTCATCTTCTAAAGAACTTCTTGAAGTCTCTAACGGCCATGGCATATTCTTCATCATCACTATCCGAGCTAGATTCTTCATCATCACTTGATTGAACTCTAGCTTTTAAGGCAATGGACTTGACTTTTTCTTTCTTGCCTTTAACTATTTCCGAATCCTTTTCCATTACCATTTCATGAACTTTGAGGTTTCCAATTAGCTCGTCAAGTGACATGCTTTAAAGATCTTTAGATTCTTCAATTGTCCACTTCGGATGGAGTGCTCTAAGGAATTTCCTGACAAAATTTTTGCTACAAAAGGATTCATCAAGTGCTTTAAGTGAAGTAATAATAGTGTTAAATCTAGCAAATGCACAATCAATAATCTCATATTCGGGAATAGAAAATTGTTCGTATTGTTGAATAAGAAGATCAATTTTGTTATCCTTAACTTGTGATTTTCCTTGATGAGTGACTATTAAAGGTTGCCAAACTTCTTTAGCGGTTTTACACATAAAAACTCTTTCATACTCTTTCTTTGGTAAAGCATTGTAAAGCATCATTTTAGCTTCATTATTTTTAGCAATCAACTTCTTTTGATCTTCATTATGTTTAGTAAGTGAGCTATCCTCATCTTTACCATTTGTAACATCCTCAAAAGTGGCTTTGTTATCACCATCAATAATTATATACCATAGATCTATATCTTTTGATGTCACGTAAGTTTCAAAGTGGTTTTTCCAATAAATAAAACCGTTTGCTTCAAAAAGTGGTGGTCTTTTCATAGATTGCCCTTCTTTGTAATTTTCAAAATCAATGGATCATTTCAAGTTTTAAAACACAATATTTTTTAAAAGCTTGAGTAACGTAGCTCTTGATGCCAATTGTGGAAAACTAGAAAGGGGGTTGAATAGTTTACCGGTTTTTAACTTGATTAACTTTGAAACCTTTATGTGTAATCAATAATAGTAACTTCTAAACGATAAGTAATATGCAAGAGTAAAGTAAGAAACAATCAAACCACAACACGAATGTTTATCGTGGTTCGGCTACAAGGACTCTTTTTCCTTGCTCTACTCCATGCCCCGAGTATTCAACTCGAGAGTTTCTTTCACTAGTCAACAAGCTCCTTTCACCGGCGGAGAAAACCTTACACGTCGCTTACACAAGATTATCGACACAATGCTAGATGTCGAGTTCTTTTACAAGGGTACAACCACTCTCGTCACACTATGTATTTTAAGGACTAAAATACTAACCGATCACTACTGAAATTACACAATCAAATGAAGTGTAAACTATGCAAGTTTACACAATGCTAAGCTAACAAGACTTGCAACGTAATTGTAACACCCCAACCCGAAAAAGGCTAGAATGTAACATTATGGTGTGTAATCAGAACATAACAATGCAAGCGGAAGTCTTTATTAAAAGATAAGTAACAAGTCAAAAGAAACAATGACTTAAAGAGTATAGCCTTAACCAGGGCTATACAAAGGAAAATAATCCGGAAATACATAAGTCTAAAGGAAATAACAAGTCAAAGTACTAAGTTTGAAAATTTATAACAATGGGGAAACACTAAGTATAGGTCCTCTAGCATCCTACACTCATCACTTAAAGCCCTGCTTCCCGCTTATTACCTGCCGCAGAGAAAAGAAAATGCGGCTGAGCTAACGCTCAGTGAACAGATATAAATAAAGATAGGTAATAAGCATAAACGAAAAGAATAGACGAATAAGAGTCCACGAGAATCTGCAAAGCTTAAGGTCAACGAAATATAGCATGTGATAATGAATCAATGTTTCATTAAAAGAGATATGAAACGGATATAAATATAAGCAAAGAGAATACAAACGTATAATAAGCATAAATTGAATAGAAATATAAGGATGTCAAATGATAACAAGAAATGCCCATATAATCATACAAATTGCACAAAGGATTTGCAACTCCAATGTACTAGTGTGAAATGGAGTGTATTGCACACACTAAACCATTCACCAAATAATACAAAACAAAGTACCTAGGATGCATCCATACGCCCCCTGCAAAACAAATATATATGCACAAAGCTCTAGGCTAAGTAAACATATACAATAATAAATATAGGCCTGAATAGCTAGCTTAAAGGGAACGCTGTGGACTAAAACGCACCTCCACAGATAGTGTCAATACCACTGGTGCATCAGTGGCAAGGCCATGGAATCCCCATGACTGGCTACAAATTAATCAAATCATATACACATAATGGGCATAGAATTCAAGAATGCTATAGAAAAGAAATATAGCATGCAAACGAGTATTAGGCTCATATCAATATCAAGTGTCAACAAACACAAATCAAACAAAGGGAACATAGCAATGGCTTAACTGAAGGGATCATAATCGAAACATTAAACGAAAGAGAGAAGGATGACCTTTACTAAAAAGGCGGAATATCTGTACCTTAAGAAATGAAAGCAAATGGAAAAGAACACAAGGAAAAGTGGATCACTCCTTCTTCAATGAACCTACACGATTTATAATTACATATTATTTATACGCTTATTTAATATTATAACGGATTTTTAATGCTTGTTATAATTACGTCTTCATATTTAGGGTTTATTTAGGTTAAAATGTTCAAAACATAGGTTTAGGGTTCCATTATTTAATGCATAACTTAATTAGATTATAAATGTGTTTTCAAATTAGGTTTGGTCGAATTAGAAGTTTAGGGTTATACCGAAATAAGAGGTAGGTTAAGGTAATACTAATAGTAATACAATTAAGAACGTAAAGGGAATCTAATAGATTAGACACACGACGAATCTCGAACAAATTGACGAACCTATCTCGATACTAATTACACACTATCGGGCCACACACACAAACACACCCTTGTAATTAGTTGCAACAAGACGACACACACTAATAAAACATCAAACGATACATCTACATACAAATATTAATTTAACTAAACCTGGTGACTTTTTATTACTCTCACACGTATATACACAATTAAACACAAACAAGACACGAATTGCCTACTAAACCATGCATACGTGACCCACATTAGACCACCACCTGATCTTTTATTTCTCATTTGCCACACATGCATATACATACACTTAGCCATCATTCGACACACACACATAACAACTCTTGTTATTGTTTTCTAATTCGTATATAGTTAACATGTTAAGTCACTCAATGACACACACAATATGAATATAGCGAGACAACTAGAACACGATACTCCTTATCCATTAAAAGAAACAAATATGATTCGCAACTACATATACACCAGTTCATAACTCTATTAAATCTCCTAAGTTTGTAACTCAACACACATGTTTTCTTAATCATATTACACACATGCAATCAAACTTATGACACCCGTAGCAACAAGATCAAATCGACACCCATGACAGAACTACGAGACAGCATGCAAATATATCTCATAAAATCATGAAGATCCCTTTTATTCCGATTACAGTTTATCTTATATAGATTAGTTTAGACTCATGCATGGAAGAACACACTAACATACCATAATACAAGACTCTCACATGCAATCACAATTTAACTCATTCAATGAGCATGCAACGACATCAGTAACACAACCCAACACCAGTTTTAAGGTGACCTACAAGAGCAGTTAGACTCGCAATCTTTAATACAAATACATGGATTATATGGGGCACACAACAGTAACAGGTTACATACAAGACCCATGCATGTGAAAAACATAAAATAATAAATTCAAGATCTTAATTCGACTCATACAAAACTCACTCGCAGCACTAGCAGCCCTTATACGACTCAAGATAGAATCACACGCGACATGCAACGTACATATACATCCATTTGTTAAGGTACTTACTCGCGAAACACAACACATACGACCTCAGTTTATCGAGACGATCATGGAGTTTAACGAGACCAAGAACAACCTAAGTCTAACCCTTTTCGATCTGATTACAACCACATGTTTCATAGGTTTATTAGTTCCATAACATACACTTTTAACAGCCCCTAAGATCGACACATTAATCATACATACACATGCTCAAATTAACGACACAAGAACCACATAAAATGACACGAATCAAACCCTACATGTCGACACAAAACCCATGCTCACAACACAGTCACAACGTCACACAACACTCACACGAAATAACGAATATGAAACCTTAGCCCCTTTTGTGCCCTCGTTATTATTTATGTTAGGTTTTCCAGATTTAGTAGGTTATGTTTAAGGTTTCATTAATGATTTAGCAAGGGTTTTAATGACAGCAAGATAGGGCTCGAATTAGACCAAATTGACAGAATCCTACGAGTCACAACGTGCAGTTTTTCATCAAGTCTTTTTGTATCATATGAGGTGTGGTTTTATATACTTATGATACGCATATTAACGAGACCGAAAGTGAATAATGACAGCATGAAAACGAGTAGTATATATTAGCAAGGATTTCTATATGTTTAGTCATAGTTTAAATCTGTTTATAAACATTCATACGTGGCTATATATATACATTTTTAGCGATGAACAAAACAGCAACCAAGCAATGATACGAGTAGATTAACATGTTATGATTATGTTTAGGTGTCGTTATATTCAGAATTATATGTGTCGAATGGGAAAAGAAAAAAAAATAGTGGTAGGATACCTCTCTTGGCAGATTTGACAAGACCAAATAACAAGAGAACAAGAACAATCCTAAGTCGATATACCACAGCAACAACCTTCACCTTCTAGCCTTCAAATGGAGAGAAAAATATAACCAGGAACTTTGTGTTTTTAGCTTTTGTGTTGAATGAAAAGAGAGAGAGAGAGAGACGTCCCAATGATAAGTAGGGAAGAGCGTGTATTATAGGGGGAAACAAATAAAATCCGAATATTTATTTTGATGAATCTCGTGTATAAGGGCTAGGGAAAATAGACACATGAATCTTTTATTTTCTTAAAGATATACACAATATTATTTGCTCTAATCTCCTTGTAAATTTTCCGGTTCTAGATGGCAAGAGAAAACGTGTATGGATTTGTACAAGGAAAATGGAATGTTACAAATTTTATTTATTGAGTTAGCTTTAGCTCATAACTCATATAATGTATTTAGTCATCATATTTTATAAGGTTTTTGATTTAATTAGGTATTGTGAACTCTAATAATCATATAACATGTAGTTTAATTATTTAGTTACCAATTAGTCCATTGACTTTAGAAAATTTCAAATTATACCTCATTTTAGGTTTTTCAGATTTTTGGGTTTTACAACTCTTCCCTTCTAAAAAGAAAATTTCGTCCGCTGATTGGCTGTAAACAGTCAGATAATTATTATTCAACCACTTGTGAATGGTCAACCATAATAGTCAAATAGCTTAGGCCAATGCTTCCGTGGAATACAGTGTTTCCCCGGGTCGTTATGTCCCAACGAGGTGTGCGAAGGTATTAAAAACGAATCTGGGATTGGGTGATTATGAACAGAAAGGGTATAAGTGTGAGTGAGTGATTAATCTAAGGGTTTATAAAACAAAATAGCTTAAATAAGCTATATAAATGATTACGTGAAAGCTAGATATTTAAAAAACGATTAAAAACCTAAAACGCGTACGTTTAATATTTAAACGTAAACCTACGAAACAAAACGATTATAACTAAAGTAGGAATTTGCATGCCTTAGGGGCTTAATGCAAATTAAACAGACTTAAAATATTTACTTTACAATTACTAACTTATTTAAAAGTTAAGAAAACTTAAAAATGTAAAAAGAAATAAAATGTACGTTTAAATTTAAATAAACGTAAGCGTACGAAATTAAACATGAGTTTTAAGAAATAAAATGTCTACGGATATGAAAATTATATTTTTATAACCCTAATAATATAAGAAAATTATTGAAAATTTAAAATTATTTTTACAACTATTTAATTAATTACAAATTTTAATTATTTAATAATACACTAAATAATAAGAATATGTAAAATAAGCCTAGAAAAAGAAAATTAAAATTTAGAAAAATCTAAAATATTATAAAACTTATTTTAAAACTAAAATTATAATTTTCACACTATTTATCTAATTATTATTAATTAATTATTATTTATTAATTACTTATTAATTATATAAATTATCCTAAAATACAAATAATTATGATTTTAACTTGGAAAAATAAATTTTAAATTTGGAAAAATCTAAAATAATATAAAACTAATTTTAAAACAGAAAATATATTTTTAAGACTTTTTATCTAATTATTATTAATTATTAAATATTTATTAATTATTAAAAACTAAATTAAATTCTAATAAATACTAAATAAACAAAGAAAAATCTGAAACTTTTTCTAAAATTATTTTGTAACTACAGGAAGCTATGAAAATTATAAAATTGAGAAGTGCTTAAGGAAAATAAGCTAATAAGCAATAAGCTTCTTAAATAGAAGCTATCACTTCTCTTAAATTTGGATTTTTTCTGAATTTTCTTTTACAATACTATTTTACTACTTAAAATAACAAACTTTAACAAAAGCACTTTGGAATAAGCTTAAAAATAAGCACTTGAGAAACTCAAGTGCTTAACAGTTTGATTGGTTCAAGCTTGTTAGGACTTTGATTGCTTGAAAAAGCTACATAAAAAGCTATATTATGATTCCTAAATGATAAATAAACTAAAACAAGTTATAACAACTAGAAATAAGCTAAAAGGAACTAGATAAGCACAAGGAATAAGCTGAAATAAGCAATAAGCTAAATCCAAATACCACTCAGACCATATAGGCCAAAATGGCAACCTTTCAGGCCATGTGGGGCCCACAGGAGTGATTGGAAGCCCAATGTAAAAGCTAATCCTAAAAGCTACCCAGAAGAGCTTTTCAAAAAGCTCAGATATAAGCCCTGGGTCCCACTAATGAGTATAGGAGAGGGCTTGGGAGGAAGGAGGTTTGTGCTGATGAACCAGCATACACTCAGGAAATGGACAACTTTTATGGGACATGCAGCCCTAGTAAATAAGCCAGGAATGAGCAAATAAGCTCAGAACCTTATAGATGGGCTTATGGGGTTTCCAAAAAGCTAAGAAGCTTAGGGTGGGGCCCACTAATGAAGTCACAATAGGCCTTGGAAAATTGGCCAAAACCTGATGCACTGGGCAAGTTTATGAAAAAGAGCTTAATGTTAAGCACTAATTAAGCAGTTTAAACTAGCTAATAAAAATAACTAAAAATAGTCTAGTTAAGATGAGCAGCAAAATATTAATATCCAAAAAGCACAAGTTATGAATCTAAGTATTAAGTCCTACAAGAAATTATCTAGTTTATTCAAAAATCTATTATCTGAAAATTTGACTTTTTAAATTACATTACTAAGTTGACTTATATGAGTTTAGATCCTACTCTACTGATTAAACATGCAATATTAAGATGTAATAAGACTGAAACAAGCTAAATTACTAACTTATGAAGCTAATGACATGATTATGTAACATGAATTCTTAATAGTGAACAAATAAGATGGCTTCAATGGTGATTTTGACTTTTGATCAAAAGAATGACTAGTTTATATGATTAAACTGAGATATTAGGTACATTTGTAGAGTACATCAAACAAGAACAACCATTCAAACATCTTCAAACACAGAGCAATCTTCTGAACCAAACACTCCTTATGACAACTGATTTTGATATTTTTAAAGCAATCCACTGAATTAATCCACAACTATGATTCCAAAAGTTGAGATTAGAAGTAATAAGCTAATTTGAACATGTAAACATCAAAGATTACAACAATAACATGAAAATAACTAATATGCTGAGTAACAGTGAATAATGAAAATTTTAAGCAAATAAGTATATTAAAGAACAAGCATAAAACATATAGCTAGACTATGATTATCCAACACAAAACAAGCATACAAGAACAAGATTAAGCAGCTAGCAACAATAGAACAGTAAAAATGCAAATATGAAGAAATTAAGCTTACAAATGAATCCAGATTAAACACAAAGGACCAAGATCAATTCTCACTACCTAAGGCTTCCCAAGAAGCTCTAAACCAAAGGCATTCCAAGAGTCACCTTGCTCCAAGCAGTTTTCACCATCATCACTTGATTTTTGATTTTTTCTTGATTTTCTTGATTATTTTTGTATTTTCCTGTTTTAAAGACTAAAGCTGTTTTAAGTTTCTAAAAGCTTATAAAGCCTTGTCAGGAGCTTATGTGAGCAATTAGAGTCCACTAACAACAACTATATCGATATTCCATACACCTGAGATTTTTGAGTAAAAATGAGCATAAACTGAGAATCAAACTGAAACTTGAAATTAACTATTAAAGAAGGTTTGAAATACACTGAAATGACTAGAATTGCAGCTTGAAAGCCTTGGATTACACTAGAAATTGTGAATTACATTATACGACATTTAAACTAAAACTACCTAATCTAATAATATTCATCCTTGCTTCTTCTTCCTTTTGTAGATGATATTTAGGGTTTAGTGGGACCCTCTGACACTTTCCCAACACATCTGAACCCTTGAATTTCTATATTTAATCCTGGCCTTCAAATGGTGCTTTTGGCGCCAAAAAGTCATGGGTGTCAGTTGGGGTTGCTTGCGAGGGTTTTAAGGGATTAATTGGGTTTGGGATGTTGTGTGAGGTGGAGGAGAGTGGGTATACAGCTGGGGTGGTGAGGTGGAGGCAATACCAGGTATGTGGAGGGTGGTATTTGGTTGCGGTGGTGAGGGAGGAAGGAGGGAGTGGTATTTGGTTGGGTTGACCGGGTTTGAATCAGGGGTTGGGATGGGATTTTGTTATTTGGGCTTGGAAGTGGGCTGGATGGTTGTGTTTAATATTGAATTGGGTTTTATTAATAACAAGGGTCCGTTTGGTATAGTAATTATCACAAGGACCTAATTTGTAATTCATTGAAAGTTGAGGGTCTGAAATGGCAAGTTTCCAAAATATATTCAAGGGACCATTCTTGCCATATGTGATAAACCAAGGACCATAATTGATAATTTTCCCATTTTAAACATCTAGGGACCAAATGTGTCAGTTTTCAAAGTTGAAGGGTTAAACTTGCCATTTTCCAAAAGTATCATTCAAGGACAAATTTTGTCAAAGTTGAATAGTACATGGACCTTGAATGATAATTTTCCATATTTTTAATACCAGGGACTATTTCTGCCAATTTATGAAAGTTCAGGGACTGAAACTACCAATTGTGCAAACTTTGCTCGTTTTTCCTCTGTTTTCATTCCTTTTGCACCTGAAACATATAAAAACACTTTCCAAGGATATTTATAGTATTATGTGACATATCTGAGTGTTTTTAACTGTTTTTGCAGTTCAGATGGGTATAAAATGATGAGTATTTAGACACTCATCAATCCCCCACACTAAACTATTGCTAGTCCCTAGCAATATAAAATTCAAGAACAACCCGTTTTGAAAATTTAATGGATTTGCTATCTCTTTACCAAAATCCATTACTTCTGGAGTAGCCAAAATGTCTCAGTTCAAGTAAGAACTATGGTCCACCTGATAACCATGTGATTTTGAGCAAACCACTAGCTGTCAACGGATTTGTTTTGTCTTTACCAAAAGCCGTTTGCTTCTGGACTAGCCAACTCTTGATGGACATAGTCGACATCTTGGTGAACTGATTACCAATTATGGTTTTTCCACTGCCTTTACCACAAGCCATAATCTTGCGGGCTAGCCAACTCTTTCACTTTTTAGGATATGGCGAGTTGAGATACCATACAATTTTGGGCAAATTGTAAGCCATAAACGGATTTGAGTTATCTTTACCAAGAGCCGTTTGCTCTCGGATTAGCCAATCCTTATGTGGGTTAGACATGGTGGACTGATAACCATTTATTGCGTTCTAAGTGAGAAAAAATTTTAAAATTTTGGCTAAAATGGGGGTGCTTGATGGAACATGTGTTTAAATTCGTTAGAATAACGAATTCCCCCCCCCCCCCCCCACACTTAGAACTGAATATTGTCCTCAATATTCAAAGTACCGGATGTTAAACCAACACTTAGAACGTAAGAAGGAAAATACTCATAGCCTTTATTTTAGTTTATATACATGTTTTTTTTTAGAGGATATTTACATATATACAACATGTGGGTTAGTATCTCCCCCACACTTAGGTGAAACCTGGGTGAAAACCTATATACATGCTACTGTTTTTGTTTACCGAGTCGCTAGCTTGACTCGACCCCGAATTTATTTGTTCATGGGGAAGTATCATGTGGAAGAGATAATCTCCATCGGACTTTCATTCAAGATGTTTGGATAAACATTTGAAGCACGTAAAAGTTCCACACCGATGAGATATACAGATCCTGGCTCAAAATTTATAAATTAGAATCCGGGGTCAAAGATAATGTCCTCACTCCCGAAAGAGTGAAGAACAGGAGAAGCCACGGGATAAATGAAGAAGAGAAAGAAAGTCATGATAAAAATCATGACTAACTCATCATCACCCACAGGAGAATTCATAATAACATGAATCTCCTCTTTTAAGCTCGTTTGGTCTAGACATATCCCGGGTGTGTCTAGATCAAAATAGAAATTATCATACTCCGGCGGAGATATGATATGAGTGAGTTCACAGGAGAACTCCTCAAAGGTGAATGATTCATATTCGGGATTGAATTGAGTGAGTTCACTGGGGAACTCCTCAAAAGTAAATGATTCATATACGGGGAGAGAATTATGAGAATGAGAAGTGGTAATACCACTAATCTTCTCTCCCGTATGATCAAAATGGAACGTTTGCAATTCCGGAATAGAATCATTGATCAAAAGCTCATTATCCTCAACGGGGATAGGAGATGAAATAGGCTTTTCATTAAAAGCCTCAATTCTAGAAATGAGAAGATTAGCATTTAATAATGTAAGACGAAGAGCTTCGTCTTGGATTATTTCTTCATCATTCTCTTCTTCTGAGTTGACAAGCTCAGAAGGTAATTCCCCCACATAACTTATGTCTCCACAAGATAAAGAATAGTCCTCATCAGAATCAGAGAACATCTCAATATGGTCAATTGGGAAGACAAGAGGAGGAGGGATATCACACATATGATCAAGAATTCCCTGTGACTCACTTGGGATTGAGACAAGGTTCTCAACACTAGACTTTATGAATTCGTCCGATTCCTTTTCAGGAACAGTGGCAAGATGCTCGTCCCCCATGCTCAGAGAGTGAGTGGGAACCTCGGGTGTGATAACATCAAACTGAGGGAGTTGAGAAGGACTAGCATACATGGATTTTACAATTTTCATTTGTTATGCTGCTAGTAATTCTTCCATACACTTTTCTCCCTGTATTTCCATGGAAGGAGTCTCAATTGATGAACTTGATGAGGTATCATCATTATCACTTTCATCATCTTCATCAAGAAAAGCAGCTTTGTGAAATTTGGAACGTGTTATAGCTGCTCGTTCTAAGACTAGTAATTCTTCCATGCTTCTTTCGTCTCTAGCTGCATGTTCTTCTGCAAGTAGTTCTTCCATTGATTTCCCACGGGACTGTTGGATGAGTGTAATTTGTGGGGGTGTGGATGTGTCAAACCCGGACGGTTGACATTGATCATCATTATGAGGACCCCCACAATATACACAAGAAGAACTTGGAGCACGGCGAAGCGAAATATTAGCCAACTCCTCCTTAAGGTCTTTAAGTTTCTTAAGAACCTCTAGACAAAGGTCTTGCGGGTATTGAGGAGTTGCTTGGATCATTTGGCACTGTGGAGGTGGGTCTTGAAACGAATATTCGTAATTGTTGCAAGGAATTGGATTCCGTGTTTGACAATCCGAGCTAAAGTGAGGACCTCCACAGTACTCACAACAGTTGAACTGATGTGGTTGTGAGTCGTATGTGCTTAAGTCATAATTGTTATCAGGAAACTGCTCATAGACAAGCGTGCTTCCTGATTGACAATCAGAACTGTAGTGTGAACCACCACAGTACGCACAACAGTAAAACTACTGAGTCTCATGGTGTGGAAGTTGATGGAATGAATCAGTCATGTCAGGGTAGGAATAGGGATTCTGGTTATAGACAGACCCGTTTCCTGACTCTACCATGCCACAACTGGGGCAATTACCACCATTATAAGGACTACCACACCATTGACAAACAAGAGGGTGAGAATAAGACATAGAAAGAATCAAAGGGTAATAGAGGGTAAGAAATGGAGAATCAAAAAGGTAGGAGGGTAAAGGTGAATATTTTTGGCATTTTTGAAAATTTTTGTAATACTAATAAGAAAGAAAATATTTTTTGGTTTTTTTTTATTTTTTATTTTTATTTTTTTATTTATTTTTTTTTATATAAAAATATGGAGAAAGATGGTAAATATACAATGGATGTATATTCAACAATCACAGATGCTTCAAATTTGTAAAAATACGCGCACAACCACCCCGGCAGCGGCGCCAAAAATTGATTGGCTGTAAACAATCAGATAATTATTAGTCAACCACTTGTGAATGGTCAACCATAATAGTCAAACAGCTTAGGCTAATGCTTCCGTGGAATACAGTGTTTCCCCGGGTCGTTATGTCCCAACGAGGTGTGCGAAGGTATTAAAAACGAATCTGGGATCGTGTGATTATGAACAGGAAAGGGTATAAGTGTGAGTGAGTGATTAATCTAAGGGTTTATAAAACAAAATAGCTTAAATAAGCTATATGAATGATTACGTGAAAGCTAGATATTTAAAAAGCGATTAAAAACCTAAAACGCGTACGTTTAATATTTAAACGTAAACCTACGAAACAAAACGATTTTGACTAAAGTAGGAATTTGCATGCCTTAGGGGCATAAATGCAAATTAAACAGACTTAAATTATTTACTTCACAATTACTAACTTATTTAAAAGTTAAGAAAACTCAAAAATGTAAAAAGAAATAAAATGTACGTTTAAATTTAAATAAACGTAAACGTACGAAATTAAACGTGAGTTTTAAGAAATAAAAAGTCTACGTATATGAAAATTATATTTTTACAATCCTAATAATATAAGAAAATTATTGGAAATTTAAAATTATTTTTACAACTATTTAATTAATTATTATTAATTAATTACTAATTTTAATTATTTAATAATACACTAAATAATAAGAATATGTAAAATAAGCCTAGAAAAAGAAAATTAAAACTTAGAAAAATCTAAAATATTATAAAACTTATTTTAAAACTAAAATTATAATTTTCACACTATTTATCTAATTATTATTTATTAATTACTTATTAATTATATAAATTATCCTAAAATACAAATAATTATGATTTTAACTTGGAAAAATAAATTTTAAATTTGGAAAAATCTAAAATAATATAAAACTAATTTTAAAACAGAAAATATATTTTTAAGACTTTTTATCTAATTATTATTAATTATTAAATATTTATTAATTATTAAAAACTAAATTAAATTCTAATAAATATTAAATAAACAAAGAAAAATCTGAAACTTTTTCTAAAATTATTTTATAACTACAGGAAGCTATGAAAATTATAAAATTGAGAAGTGCTTAAGGAAAATAAGCTAATAAGCAATAAGCTTCTTAAATAGAAGCTATCACTTTTCTTAAATTTTGTTTTTTTCTGAATTTTCTTTTACAATACTATTTTACTACTTAAAATAACAAACTTTAACAAAAGCACTTTGGAATAAGCTTAAAAATAAGCACTTGAGAAACTCAAGTGCTTAACAGTTTGATTGGTTCAAGCTTGTTAGGACTTTGATTGCTTGAAAAAGCTACATAAAAAGCTATATTATGATTCCTAAATGATAAATAAACTAAAACAAGTTATAACAACTAGAAATAAGCTAAAAGGAACTAGATAAGCACAAGGAATAAGCTGAAATAAGCAATAAGCTAAATCCAAATACCACTCAGACCATATAGGCCAAAATGGTAACCTTTCAGGCCATGTGGGGCCCACAGGAGTGATTGGAAGCCCAATGTAAAAGCTAATCCTAAAAGCTACCCAGAAGAGCTTTTCAAAAAGCTCAGATATAAGCCCTGGGTCCCACTAATGAGTATAGGAGAGGGCTTGGGAGGAAGGAGGTTTGTGCTGATGAACCAGCATACACTCAGGAAATAGACAACTTTTATGGGACATGCAGCCCTAGTAAATAAGCCAGGAATGAGCAAATAAGCTCAGAACCTTATAGATGGGCTTATGGGGTTTCCAAAAAGCTAAGAAGCTTAGGGTGGGGCCCACTAATGAAGTCACAATAGGCCTTGGAAAATTGGCCAAAACCTGATGCACTGGGCAAGTTTATGAAAAAGAGCTTAATGTTAAGCACTAATTAAGCAGTTTAAACTAGCTAATAAAAATAACTAAAAATAGTCTAGTTGAGATGAGCAGCAAAATATTAATATCTAAAAAGCACAAGTTATGAATCTAAGTATTAAGTCCTACAAGAAATTATCTAGTTTATTCAAAAATCTATTATCTGAAAATTTGACTTTTTAAATTACATTACTAAGTTGACTTATATGAGTTTAGATCCTACTCTACTGATTAAACATGCAATATTAAGATGTAATAAGACTGAAACAAGCTAAATTACTAACTTATGAAGCTAATGACATGATTATGTAACATGAATTCTTAACAGTGAACAAATTAGATGGCTTCAATGGTGATTTTGACTTTTGATCAAAAGAATGACTAGTTTATATGATTAAACTGAGATATTAGGTACATTTGTAGAGTACATCAAACAAGAACAACCATTCAAACATCCTCAATCACAGAGCAATCTTCTGAACCAAACACTCCTTATGACAACTGATTTTGATATTTTCAAAGCAATCCACTGAATTAATCCACAACTATGATTCCAAAGGTTGAGATTAGAAGTAATAAGCTAATTTGAACATGTAAACATCAAAGATTACAACAATAACATGAAAATAACTAATATGCTGACTAACAGTAAATAATGAAAATTTTAAGCAACTAAGTATATTAAAGAACAAGCATAAAACATAGAGCTAGATTATGATTATCCAACACAAAACAAGCATACAAGAACAAGATTAAGCAGCTAACAACAATAGAACTGTAAAAGTGCAAATATGAAGAAATTAAGCTTACAAATGAATCCAGATTAAACACAAAGGACCAAGATCAATTCTCACTACCTAAGGCTTCCCAAGAAGCTCTAAACCAAAGGCATTCCAAGAGTCACCTTGCTCCAAGTAGTTTTCACCATCATCACTTGATTTTTGATTTTTTCTTGATTTTCTTGATTATTTTTGTATTTTCCTTTTTTAAAGACTAAAGCTGTTTTAAGTTTCTAAAAGCTTATAAAGCCTTGTCAGGAGCTTATGTGAGCAATTAGAGTCCACTAACAACAACTATATCAATATTCCATACACATGAGATTTTTGAGTAAAAATGAGCATAAACTGAGAATCATACTGAAACTTGAAATTAACTATTAAAGAAGGTTTGAAATACACTGAAATGACTAGAATTGCAGCTTGAAAGCCTTGGATTACACTAGAAATTGTGAATTACATTATACGACATTTAAACTAAAACTACCTAATCTAATAATATCCATCCCTGCTTCTTCTTCCTTTTGTAGATGATATTTAGGGTTTAGTGGGACCCTCTGACACTTTCCCAACACATCTGAACCCTTGAATTTCTATATTTAATCCTGGCCTTCAAATGGTGCTTTTGGCGCCAAAAAGTCATGGGTGTCAGTTGGGGTTGCTTGCGAGGGTTTTAAGGGATTAATTGGGTTTGGAATGTTGTGTGAGGTGGAGGAGAGTGGGTATACAGCTGGGGTGGTGAGGTGGAGGCAATACCAGGTATGTGGAGGGTGGTATTTGGTTGCAGTGGTGAGGGAGGAAGGAGGGAGTGGTATTTGGTTGGGTTGACCGGGTTTGACTCAGGGGTTGGGATGGGCTTTTGTTATTTGGGCTTGGAAGTGGGCTAGATGGTTGTGTTTAATATTGGATTGGGTTTTATTAATAACAAGGGTCCGTTTGGTATAGCAATTATCACAAGGACCTAATTTGTAATTCATTGAAAGTTGAGGGTCTGAAATGGAAAGTTTCCAAAATATATTCAAGGGACCATTCTTGCCATATGTGATAAACCAAGGACCATAATTGATAATTTTCCCATTTTAAACATCCAGGGACCAAATGTGTCAATTTTCAAACTTGAAGGGTTAAACTTGCCATTTTCCAAAAGTATCATTCAAGGACAAATTTTGTCAAAGTTGAATAGTACATGGACCTTGAATGATAATTTTCCATATTTTTAATACCAGGGACTATTTCTGCCAATTTATGAAAGTTCAGAGACTGAAACTGCCAATTGTGCAAACTTTGCTCGTTTTTCCTCTGTTTTCATTCCTTTTGCACCTGAAACATATAAAAACACTTTCCAAGGATATTTATAGTATTATGTAACATATATGAGTATTTTTAACTGTTTTTGTAGTTCAGATGGGTTTAAAATGATGAGTATTTAGACACTCATCATCCGCGAAATTGGAATGAAAAGAATAAACGGAAAGCGTACCATATCAAGAAAAGAAATGCGGATAGCTAGTTCGCATAGATTCTTCGGTCTCCCAAGTAGCTTCACGCTCGGGATGATTCTTCCAAAGAATCTTGACAAACGGAATGACCTTATTTCTCGTGACTCTTTCCTGACGATCTAAGATAGCCTCAGGCTCTTCGGCCAAAGACAAGTCGGCACTAATCTGCTCCAACGGATACGAAACTACATGCAGCGGATGATAGTTGTAGCCTCTCAATAAAGATACGTGGAATACGTTATGCACATGAGATAGTTGGGGAGGTAAAGCCAAACGGTAAGAGACTTCACCAACGCGTTCTAAGATTTCAAAAGGACCGATGAAGCGCGGACTTAACTTGCCCTTAATACCAAAGCGTCTAACACCTCTGCACGGAGATACCTTTAGGAACACACGATCACCAACATTAAACTCCAAATCTCTCCTATGACGGTCTGCATAGCTCTTTTGTCGCGACCTAGCCTCTTTGAGTTTCTCTTTAGCAATGGCGACCTTTTCATTGGTTACCTCAATCAACTCAGGCCCTTCAATAAGCCTTTCTCCAACCTCGTTCCAGCAAATCGGTGCTCTACATTTACGACCATACAACAGTTCAAATGGAGCAGCCTTAATACTAGCGTGCCAACTGTTGTTATAAGCAAATTCCACCAGACACAAATACTCATCCCAGTTACCAGTCCACTCAAGGGCACAAGACCTCAACATATCCTCCAAGGTCTGAATCGTACGCTCAGTCTGACCATCTGTCTGAGGGTGAAAGGCCGTGCTAAACTTAAGTCTAGTTCCCCACGCCTTTTGCAAACCCTTCCAAAATCTAGAAGTAAACCGCGGATCTCTGTCGGATATAATAGCTGCAGGAGTACCATGTAGTCGAACAATTTCCTGTCTAAAGATTTCAGCCAACCTGCTAACGGAATAATCCTTACGGATAGGCAAGAAGTGGGCTGACTTGGTCAAACGATCAACTACAACCCAAATAGCATCATGCCACTTCCAAGTAGGAATCTCTAATGGTTGTAAAAGACCACTAGCACGTTGATGCTTAATTTTTACCTGCTGACATGTCAAACACCTGGCCACAAACGTAGCCACATCTTGCTTCATTCCATTCCACTAGAAGTTCTGTTTCAAATCTCTATACATCTTGGTTGAACCAGGATGGATAGTAAACGGAGAACTGTGTGCTTCAGATAACACAGCTTCTCGAATAGAAGGATCACTAGGGACACACAAACGATCACCATGCCATACAACACCATCATCATCAACCCGAAATTCCGTCTGCTTACCTTCCTCTAAACCCTAAATTATGGACCAAAGTTCACCATCATCTTTCTGAGCTTCCTTAACTCTAAGTATGAGGTTAGGTTCAATCTTCAAACTCGCCCAATATCCGTCACGACCACGAATACAAAATTCCACGTCCAAAAGTTCCAATATTAATAATCTTAGAGTCAATATCAAGACTAGCCAAAATCCCAGACTTTCTACTAAGAGCGTCAGCAACCACATTCGCCTTGCCTGGGTGATACTGAATGTTCGTGTCGTAGTCCTTAAGTAGTTCCAGCCAACGTCTTTGTCTCATATTCAACTCTTTCTGAGTAAATATGTATTTGAGACTCTTATGATCGGTAAAAATGTCACAAGATTCCCCATAAAGATAATGCCTCCAAATTTTCAAAGCAAACACGACTGCAGCCAACTCCAAGTCATGTGTAGGATAGTTAACTTCATAAGGTTTCAGTTGCCTTGACGCATAGGCGATAACCTTTCTATGCTGCATCAATACACAACCAAGACCCTTCTTTAAAGCATCGCTGTAGATTTGAAATCCACCAGACCCAGAAGGTAAGGTAAGAATAGGAGAGGAAACCAATCTCTTCTTTAATTCCTCGAAGCTTTCCTCACATTCTTCACCCCAAATGAATTTCTCACCCTTCCTCATAAGTTTAGTCAACGGTAGAGCCAAACGTGAGAATCCTTCCACAAACCTCCGATAGTAACCAGCCAAACCCAAGAAACTCCTGACTTCTGTCACAGTCGTCGGTCTTGGCCATTTAGTGATTGCCTCGACCTTTGCAGGATCCATGGTAATACCATCTGCAGAAACAACGTGACCTAAGAATGCCACTTGACTCAACCAAAATTCACATTTCGAGAACTTAGCGTACAACTGCTTCTGACGTAGAATCCCCAACACAATACGAAGGTGTTCCTCATGCTCTTCCTTCGTCTTCGAGTAAACAAGGATATCGTCAATGAAAACGATAACAAATTTGTCCAGGAATTCATGAAAGACACGATTCATTAAATCCATGAACACAGCTGGAGCATTGGTCAAACCAAACGGCATCACCAAAAATTCATAATGACCATAACGAGTACGGAATGATGTCTTAGGAACATCTTGTTCCTTCACCCGTAGTTGATGGTACCCAGATCTTAAATCGATTTTGGAAAAGAACTTCGCACCTTGAAGTTGATCAAAAAGGTCGTCGATGCGAGGCAAAGGATAACGGTTACGAATTGTAATACGGTTTAGCTCGCGGTAGTCAATGCACAACCTCATACTACCGTCTTTCTTCTTCACAAAAAGAACAGGAGCAACCCATGGAGAAACACTCGGACGAATGAACCCACGTTCCAGTAGTTCTTGAAGTTGCTCCTTCAACTCCTTCAATTCAATAGGGGCCATACGATAAGGGGCTTTCGAAATAGGTTCGGCACCAGGGATTAATTCAATACTAAACTCCACTTCACGTTCAGGAGGAATTCCTGGAAGTTCCTCAGGGAAAACATCAGAAAAATCTCGGACAACAGGATGATCCTCAAGGCGAGTCTCATTAACAGCAGTGTCCTTGATTGAAGCTAAGAACCCCTCACAACCATGTGAGATCAAGGTACGGGCTTTCAAAGCAGAAATGATTTTCATAGGTTTGACAGGTCGAGAACCTTGATAAACAAATTCAGGATTATTCAAATCACCAAAGATAACACGTTTGGTGTGACAGTCAATCGTAGCTCGATGTTCTGTCAACCAATCCATGCCAAGAATGATATCGAAGTCGCACATTTCCAATGGAAAGAGATTAGCAGAACGAATCTTGTCGTCAAAACGTATAGGACAATTCTTAAATTCATGGTTAATGATTACTTGGTTTTTCATAGGGGTGGATATTGATAAGGTATATTCAAGTAATGTTGGTGGAATTGTTATGTGTTTAGCAAAAGAAATAGATACTACGGAATGAGTGGCACCAGTATCAAATAATACAAAAATAACTCAACCAAACATATGTAAAGAGCCCGTAATGGTACCTGATGCTCTTGCTGCCTGCTCATGAGTCATAGCAAACACTCGACCTGAAGCTGCTGACTGAGTCCCAGTACCACCTTTGTTCTTGTTCTTCGGGCACTCATTAGCTCGATGTCCCACAACACCACAAATAAAGCATCCTCCTGTAAGACGATGACACGGTTTTTCGGGATGCATCTTCCCACAAGTAGAGCATGGTGGAGAAGAAGCCTGATCCGAGAACTTCTTCTGGTTAGAAGAACCAGACCCATAATTCGACCTATACCCAGATGAGTTACCATACTGCTGACCCCTGTTGTTCCCATACCTCTGGTTGTTGTTCCTGTCACCATATCTGTTACTACCACCGCTACCGTTACCATTTCCCCTACGGTCCTGATCCCTCTGACCCTGACTCCTCTAAACCTGACCAGAACCTGTTGCCCCAGAAGATTGAATCCTATCGCCATCTCTATTACGTTTGTTACTCCTGGTCCTTTCCCTTAAGATCTCCACATTGCGGGCTGCATCAGCAACCTTGGAAATGTCAGTAAAGTCGGTATTCACAAGGCTCTCCAAGATCCAGTCACTTAATGCCCATTTGAATTTCATGGCCTGCTCCTCTTGATTACCGGCCCGAGTCCCCAAAAAGCTAGCCAAACGCAAAAACCGCCTCATGAAGTCACCAGACGACTCATTATCGAACTGCTTGATGTTATGATATTCACGTTCAAACTTTTGCTGTTCAGAACGAGGAAAATACTGCAAATAGAAAATCTCACGAAATGACTGCCAAGTCAGAGTAGCAACAAAGTCATCACCTTTCACCTGCTTATAAGATTTCCACCAACTCAAAGCGTCACCCTCCAGCTTATAACTAGCAAGACGAGCCTTAAACTCGTCACCACACCCAAGCACCTCGAAGATTTTCTCAATGTGGGCTATCCAGTTTTCAGCATCCACAGGAGAGTTAGCTGAACTAAAAGACTTGGGCCTTTGTTTCCCAAATTTCTCCAACCACCCAAGTATGGTAGGTGCAGCATCCCCACCACTGCTAGAACCCGGGTGAGCCTGACGAAATTCATCAAAAAGCCGGGTCCTAATATCTGGCATCAAGGCCTCAACAGCCTGGGCCACAGCCGCGCTGAAGGCAGCTTCATCAGTGTTACGTGTGTTCACCATCTAGAAGATCAATAAACGGATTAGTAAAGACAAATCAAAATGAGAATTACAAAATGAAGAAAACAGTCAAAGCAGAAGAAGCCTAATGTCTACCCAAATCCTCACAGGTCACTAGCCTAAGCTCTAAGAGTCGCAAACCTGTCTCTGATACCATAATTGTAACACCCCAACCCGAAAAGGGCTAGAATGTAACATTATGGTGTGTAATCAGAACATAACAATGCAAGCGGAAGTCTTTATTAAAAGATAAGTAACAAGTCATAAGAAACAATGACTTAAAGAGTATAACCTTAACCAGGGCTATACAAAGGAAAATAATCCGGAAATACATAAGTCTAAAGGAAATAACAAGTCAAAGTACTAAGTTTGAAAATCTATAACAATGGGGAAACACTAAGTATAGGTCCTCTGGCATCCTACACTCATAACTCAAAGCCCTGCTTCCCGCTTATTACCTGCCGCAGAGAAAAGAAAATGTGGCTGAGCTAACGCTCAGTGAACAGATATAAATAAAGATAGGTAATAAGCATAAACGAAAAGAATAGACGAATAAGAGTCCACGAGAATCTGCAAAGCTTAAGGTCAACGAAATATAGCATGTGATAATGAATCAATGATTCATTAAAAGAGATATGAAACGGATATAAACATAAGCAAAGAGAATACAAACGTATAACAAGCATAAATTGAATAGAAATATAAGGATGTCAAATGATAACAAGAAATGCCTAGATAATCATACAAATTGCACAAAGGATTTGCAACTCCAATGTACTAGTGTGAAATGGAGTGTATTGCACACACTAAACCATTCACCAAATAATACAAAACAAAGTACCTAGGATGCATCCATACGCCCCCTGCAAAACAAATATATATGCACAAAGCTCTAGGCTAAGTAAACATATACAATAATAAATATAGGCCTGAATAGCTAGCTTAAAGGGAACGCTGTGGACTAAAACCCACCTCCACAGATAGTGTCAATACCACTGGTGCATCAGTGGCAAGGCCATGGACTCCCCATGACTGGCTGCAAATTAATCAAATCATATACACATAATGGTCATAGAATTCAAGAATGCTATAGAAAAGAAATATAGCATGCAAACGAGTATTAGGCTCATATCAATATCAAGTGTCAACAAACACAAATCAAACAAAGGGAACATAGCAATGGCTTAACTGAAGGGATCATAATCGAAACATTAAACGAAAGAGAGAAGGATGACCTTTACTAAAAAGGCGGAATATCTGTACCTTAGGAAATGAAAGCAAATGGAAAAGAACACAAGGAAAAGTGGATCACTCCTTCTTCAATGAACCTACACGAATTATAATTACATATTATTTATACGCTTATTTAATATTATAACGGATTTTTAATGCTTGTTATAATTACGTCTTCATATTTAGGGTTTATTTAGGTTAAAATGTTCAAAACATAGGTTTAGGGTTCCATTATTTAATGCATAACTTAATTAGATTAGAAATGTGTTTTCAAATTAGGTTTAGTCGAATTAGAAGTTTAGTGTTATACCGAAATAAGAGGTAGGTTAAGGTAATACTAATAGTAATACAATTAAGAACGTAAAGGGAATCTGATAGATTAGACACACGACGAATCTCGAACAAATTGACGAACCTATCTCGAAACTAATTACACACTATCGGGACACTATCGGGCCACACACACAAACACACCCTTGTAATTAGTTGCAACAAGACGACACACACTAATAAAACATCAAACGATACATCTACATACAAATATTAATTTAACTAAACCTGGTGACTTTTTATTACTCTCACACGTATATACACAATTAAACACAAACAAGACACGAATTGCCTACTAAACCATGCATACGTGACCCACATTAGACCACCACCTGATCTTTTATTTCTCATTTGCAACACATGCATATACATACACTTAGCCATCATTCGACACACACACATAACAACTCTTGTTATTGTTTTCTAATTCGTATATAGTTAACATGTTAAGTCACTCAATGACACACACAATATGAATATAGCGAGACAACTAGAACACGATACTCCTTATCCATTAAAAGAAACAAATATGATTCGCAACTACATATACACCAGTTCATAGCTCTATTAAATCTCCTAAGTTTGTAACTCGACACACATGTTTTCTTAATCATATTACACACATGCAATCAAACTTATGACACCCGTAGCAACAAGATCATGAAGATCATGAAGATCCCTTTTATTCCGATTACAGTTTATCTTATATAGATTAGTTTAGACTCATGCATGGAAGAACACACTAACATACCATAATACAAGACTCTCACATGCAATCACAATTTAACTCATTCAATGAGCATGCAACGACATCAGTAACACAACCCAACACCAGTTTTAAGGTGACCTACAAGAGCAGTTAGACTCGCAATCTTTAATACAAATACATGGATTATATGGGGCACACAACAGTAACAGGTTACATACAAGACCCATGCATGTGACAAACATAAAATAATAAATTCAAGATCTTAATTCGACTCACACAAAACTCACTCGCGGCACTAGCAGCCCTTATACTACTCAACATAGAATCACACGCGACACGCAACGTACATATACATCCATTTGTTAAGGTACTTACTCGCGACACACAACACATACGACCTCAGTTTATCGAGACGATCATGGAGTTTAACGAGACCAAGAACAGCCTAAGTCTAACCCTTTTAGATTTGATTACAACCACAGGTTTCATAGGTTTATTAGTTCCATAACACACACTTTTAACAGCCCCTAAGATCGACACATTAATCATACATACACATGCTCAAATTAACGACACAAGAACCACATAAAATGACACGAATCAAACCCTACATGTCGACACAAAACCCATGCTCACAACACAGTCACAACGACACACAACACTCACACGAAATAACGAATACGAAACCTTAGCCCCTTTTGTGCCCTCGTTATTATTTATGTTAGGTTTTCCAGATTTAGTAGGTTATGTTTAAGGTTTCATTAATGATTTAGCGAGGGTTTTAATGACAGCAAGATAGGGCTCGAATCAGACCAAATTGACAGAATCCTACGAGTCACAACGTGCAGTTTTTCATCAAGTCTTTTTGTATCATATGAGGTGTGGTTTTATATACTTGTGATACGCATATTAACGAGACCGAAAGTGAATAATGACAGCATGAAAACGAGTAGTATATATTAGCAAGGATTTCTATATGTTTAGTCATAGTTTAAATCAGTTTATAAACATTCATACGTGGCTATATATATACATTTTTAGCGACGAACAAAACAGCAACCAAGCAATGATACGAGTAGATTAACATGTTATGATTATGTTTAGGTGTCGTTATATTCAGAATTATATGTGTCGAATGGGAAAAGAAAAAAAATAGTGGTAGGATACCTCTCTTGGCAGATTTGACAAGACCAAATAACAAGAGAACAAGAACAATCCTAATTAAGTCGATATACCACAGCAACAACCTTCACCTTCTAGCCTTCAAATGGAGAGAAAAATATAACCAGGAACTTTGTGTTTTTAGCTTTTGTGTTGAATGAAAAGAGAGAGAGAGAGAAGTCCCAATGATAAGTAGGGAAGAGCGTGTATTATAGGGGGAAACAAATAAAATCAGAATATTTGTTTTGATGAATCTCGTGTATAAGGGCTAGGGAAAATAGACACATGAATCTTTTATTTTCTTAAAGATATACACAATATTATTTGCTCTAATCTCCTTGTAAATTTTCCGGTTCTAGATGGCAAGAGAAAACGTGTATGGATTTGTACAAGGAAATTGGAATGTTACAAATTTTATTTATTGAGTTAGCTTTAGCGCATAACTCATATAATGTATTTAGTCATCATATTTTATAAGGTTTTTGATTTAATTAGGTATTGTGAACTCTAATAATCATATAACATATAGTTTAATTATTTAGTTACCAATTAGTCCCTTAACTTTAGAAAATTTCAAATTATACCTCATTTTAGGTTTTTCAGATTTTTGGGTTTTACAGTTATGTTGAGACTTGTAACTTTAGGTATGAACTTGTGATCTTCTTTGCTACAAAAGATCTCACACAAATAAAATGTTAATGAGTTAGATGAAGGTAATGAGAATGTATGTGTAAAATATAATGAGAATTGATGAAGAAATTCTTGAGTGTGGCTTGCTATTTATAGCCAACCAAGACAACAGGCTGGCGGATCCGGCGGAACCAAAACAAGGGTTCCGCCAGACCTGACTGTCAAACACTCAAGAAATTTTTCCATATCTATGCAAGTATAATCAAGATCCTTTAAGTCAACTACAAGATAGTTTGAGTAAGAATCTTTTCAAATGTGTAAGAGATCTTTCCAAAAGTCAACATAGAGATTTTGGAAATCTTTCTTAGATTACACATGATGCATGCCATGATGTCATACAACATTTTCTATTTATAGAAATATGAAAATGTTATGTTTTATATGAAATGTAAATGTAACTAATGTAATGTTTAAATGAAATAAAGTCTAGTTATGAAAGGCTTAAACTATATTCATGATTTGCTAAGAATTAAAGTTTATACTTTGCTGTTAACAAAACTTAGTAAAGATCGTAAAATATAAATGACGTTTTTAGGCGATATTTGTATTAACACAATCTACCAAGGCTATAGAATGATGGGTTCCAGACCAGGGGGTTCCTGAGGAGGTGGGGTAACACTCCTCCGGTGACCAAAGAACAGATCGAGGGGTTTGGATCTGCTCTTAGGTATATGATCAAAGACCATAATCAACGGAACATTATAGATCCGATATGGTTAGATTTTGATGACGAAGAACCAGAGAATGAAGGGGACGCTGCAAGAAAAGATAGAGGCATCACGGTGGGAAGAAAAGTGAGTGATGCATACCTCAGAAAAGCCCTTCAAGGAAGTGTCCAAGTCACCATTATTCCGGAGGATCATAGAATTTTCCGCTCCGGAGCATAAGATGCCGGCTCACATCAAGTTGTATGATAGGTTAACTGACCAGTAAGATCACCTCAGTCGGTTTATGGGAGCCGCAATGC
Source organism: Artemisia argyi (assembly GCA_030686995.1). Lineage (NCBI taxonomy): Eukaryota > Viridiplantae > Streptophyta > Magnoliopsida > Asterales > Asteraceae > Artemisia > Artemisia argyi. Next base: position 20,883,386 of record CM060678.1, on the reverse strand, counting down.
AAGGGGAATGGCCTATGCCGGTTTGGTGTCGGATGTTCCAATAGACGTTGGATGGTAAGGCTCGAGGGTAGTTCGACCGACTCACCCCGAAAGTATCGACGAATGGGCGGATCTCCGAAACCAGTTTGTGACCCATTTTTCTCTACATACGGCATGCTTTAAAGATCCAACGAAGATAACCAAGATAGTCAGAAAGGCCAATGAAACACTCCTAGCATTCAAGGAAAGATGGACTACAGAGACTGGTTTTATACTTGGTGTTTCAGAAGTAATGAGAATCTTTTCATTTATGAGTGGAAGTAAGTGCCCGGACTTGGCAAAGCGTTTCACAGATAAAGTGCCTCAGACAGGTGAAGAGATGATGACCAGAGTTGACGATTTTGTCCGGTCGCAAAAAAGAGTTTGCCAATACTGAATTGCCTAGGGGAGAAAGTTCAGATCCCTTCAAAAAGTTGCGGACGACGGCTTTCCGAAGGGAAGATAAACCATTCATAGGTCAACTTAAAATGGACAACAATAGGGATGATTGATGTAATTATTGAGAGTCAAGGACGAAACCTGCAACTATGATCTAACCACAAAGATTATTTATGTAATTAACTCAAACATGTAATAATTCCCTTATAAAATATAAGGTGATGTTTGTTATAGTGGTATGGTTTAAAAAGAAGATGGAATCAAACTTGTACACATCCGTTTTTTGGTTATAGGTTTTAGAAGAAAACGTTGCTAGTACAATTATAAATTGATTCATGCAACAGGGGTAGATATCAATATTTTATAATCATTTTTTTTAATTCTCTCTCACCAACATAATATTTTACTTTTATATAATTAATTTTTGGGTTTTAGCCGTACAATAGCAACTTATTTTCAGCTTTGTACCATTTTGGTACATGTACTTTTTTATGTTCAACTTAATATAACGTACTTTCGGGTTTTGTGCTACTTTGGTACGTGCAAGTACAGGCTACCGGATAAAAAGTTATTTTACCGGATAAAAATCTAAGTGAAATATTTTTAGCACATAAAAGGTCCCTGTGGTTTATCGGGTATCACGAATTTAGTCCCTAAAATTTTTGTTAAAATTTTTTATACCTTTTCGTCCGTTTTTATATTTTTTTCGTCTTTTTTCTTATGTTTTCGTCCGTTTTTGTACGTTTACATCTGTTTTTATGCGTTTTCGTCCTTTTTATACGTTTTCGTCCATTTTCTTACGTTTTTGTCCGTTTTTATACAGATGAAAACGTATTAAAATGAACGAAAATGTGTAACAATGGATGAAACCAGATGAAAGCGTTTAAAACGGATAAAAGCAGATAAAAATTGACGAAAATGTATAAAAACAGATGAAAACGTATAAAAATGGACGATAACATATAAGAACGGACGAAAACGTGTAAAAACGGATGAAAAAGTATAAAAACGGACGAAAACGTATGGAAACATAAGAAAACAGTTAAAAAAATTTAACAAAAAAATTTAGGGACTAAATTCGTGATACCTCACAAACTACAAGGACCATTTATGTAACTAACTCAAAGATTTATTGTAAATAAAAATCCTACATTACATATGTCCACATAAGATTATAACTCTGATTTCGGTACAAAACCCGAAAGTATGTTACATTAAATGGACAAAAAAATATACACGCATCAAAATGGTACAAAGCTAAAAGTACGTTGCTATTATACGGCTAAAACCCTCAAAAAAAAAATTTATCTCCAAACTATATACCATTTATTTTTATAATATATATTCTCTCTTTTAAAAGTGCATATAATATACTCACTTAGAAAACATGAGAAAAATTATAGTGTTATCTCTAAAAGGGTTTTAACTAAAATGGTTGTTGGTATACATATCATCAAAATAGAATTCACGCCTCTTAAATTTTTTTATTTTTCTTTTATATTTTTTTAGTTTTTATAATTTTGCTTTTATTATGAAATTGCAAAATAAAAATAAAAATAAAACAAAAATTATAAAATTTGATAAGTTAAAAGTATTAAAATACAAAGAATACATAGCTTAGTAGTACATAAAAACTATTTTTGTTTTGTTAATAAAATGAATAAAACTGCTGAAAAAAATACAAAAACATAAAATCAAAATAATAGAAAACAAAATATAGGAAAATAATAATAATAATAATAATAATTATTATTAAAAATGGACATTTTTTGAACGAATTAAAAATGGACTTGAATAACCCTATAACCCTAACTAATCGCCGTTTTTACCTCTGTATGTACGAACTTTTACATTTCTGTTTTCTATAGTCTTATGGCAGAACCAGTAACATCATGTGGAAGTTCAACCCCTGCTACATGGACTTATGATCAGAAGTTACTTATACAAGCACTATTCAAACATATCATAACCAAAAGGCTTCCGTTCGATACGTTCTCCTGCCCTCAATGGACTCGAATTGTTCAAAAATATATGCAACCGGCATACGAAAGGGTAAGTAAATACACCATTAAACGTCTCGCATTTAAGTGCTATATAAAAGCTAAAAAAGACTTGATTGCATACTTTGAAAATTTTCAAGGGAAAGTTAGTTTAACTATTCAGGTATGGGATACCGCGTCTATCGGGATAAAGTACGGTGCTATTAGATGTACTTGGGTTGATCCTGACACATGGAAAATGTCCAAAAGGACTATTTGTATAGATGGTCGTCATGGAGATATTCATGAGGCTATTATGGATTGTGTTAATGATTTTGGTATTAAGGATAAGGTTTTTAGTATATGTTTTGATGATGTTGGTGATGGTATTTATGCGGAAGGTGTCGAAGAGGTGAAAAGGGATTTGAAGCCTTTCTTTGATGGTGTCCTTTTTGGAACAAAATGTATGTCTCATGTTTTGATTTCTATGGTTCAAATGTGTCTTGGTCATGTTGATTCTCTTATTATGAAAGTTAGGAATATGTTGGATTATGCTACTAGATTGAAATGTGAGGAGTTCGCTGAGTTTTTGCGCGAAAAGGGTGTTAAGTTTAATGATCCGGGTGTAAACTGGCCTCATATGTGGAATACTACTTATAAAATGCTGCGTGGTGTTGTGGCTCAGAAAGCGTTGCTTGTGGAGTTTTATGCTAATAGTGATAAGAATTATATCTATGATAGTGATGAGAATGATATCGATGATAGTGATGAGACTGATATCGATGATAGTGATGAGAATGATATCGATGATAGTACAACAACAAACCCAATCCCGCCGGGGCAGGGTATGGGGGAGGTAGAATGTAGACAGATCCTACCCCTACCCCAGGATAAACCCGGGAGTAGGGAGACTGCTTCCAATGATATCGATGATAGTGATTGGGTAATTGTAGAATCGCTTTTGGGTATATTGAAAGTTTTTCATAGTTCTACTGTTAGGCTGTCGAATGCTAAAAGTCCTTCCGCACCACTACTTTTAGGAGAATGTTTGTTGATTTCTGATATGTTTAAGAAGTATAAACAAGACCCCTTTTGGCAACCGGTTATTGCAAAAATGCAGTCTAAGTTTCTGAAGTATTGCATAATTATCCCTCCTGTGTTTTCGTGTGCAGCTGCTTTGAATCCCAAAATTGGAGTTAAAGGCGTGGAGAACATTTTGGAGGATATTGAAGCAAATTTGGGGTTATCAAATGATATGAATGATAGTACTTTTGCCAAAGCTAGTATTGCGAAGTTTAATTCTGCTCTGCAAGAAGTGTTTGATCATTATGATACGATGCATAAATCTCGATCTCGTGAGCAAGCTCCTGTTACGTCTACTGCAAGAAACATAATACATCAATCGGTGTCACGAAAAAGATCAGAAAATGGGACTATTTCAAGTGATTTGGAGTTATACAACAAGACTGACTTTTCACAAGTTATGACTAGTGATGATGACGAAACAAAGATGTTGGAATGGTGGAGCATTAAGGGCTCTCAATTGTATCCTGTTTTGGGTGCAATGGTGCGTGATTTACTTACGGTTCAAGCATGTGTGGAAGATTTGCAATATGCTTTTTGTTTGAAGGGTAGGGACCTGGGCGAGAATTCGAGTATGAGATATGTGTGGTGGTTGCAAAGGCGTATTTTCTTGAAGGAGCATTTTGATGAAGTTGGATGGGAAGATAATGGTGAGTTGGTTGAAGATCTTGAAGGAGAATGTGAAGGTCATAATAATGATCAACTATCTGATACTTCGGATGAAGAATGAAGTGTATGTCGTTTAGTTGAAGATGGCTCTCACGACGCTGAGAGCTGCTGATTGTGCTGAAGAATGAACTTTTTTGAAGATCAGTAAGTTAAGATTATGGAATATTTTTTTACCTTTTGGTAATTTACTAATATGTAATGAAACCTTTGTTATAAGTTTAGGTATGCAATTCTATTTTGGTGGTAAAATTATCTTCTTAAAAGTCAGTGTTTGATGGATGCTTTCTACTTGTTATTACCACAGAAAATTATATCGTATGCTTTTAATTGGTAAAACTAATCTGTGTAATTTTTTGATACTTGTTAAGAAACTTGCAACAATACCTTCTGTTATCTGCTTTCTATAAACAAAAGATAAGATAACATACCCATACAATTGCAGAAACATAAACAAGTTTCAAAAACATAGTTTCTTCAGATCTTGAAATGTTATATCAGACAAATGTAACATTTTTTATCTATTAAATTTTAGCTAGTTTACAAATTCCTTTAACAGAGATTAGCTTTCTGAATCTCTTCAAGTGTACAAGCTCAGTTGTTTCCGTACAATAGCATCATAGCATACTGATGCAACATAAAAACGTAGCACCGCGTAAGTGTGGAGTGAACTCTATTGAATATGATTCATCCGTGAGATTAGGACTATATACACTAATTGTCTTGTGGTAAAAGCAGGATAGGGTGAATTTGAATTGGAAAGAAACAAGACAGATGGACGCTTTTATTGGCAATTCCCCATCTGGTGACCCGAATAAGTGTGAGAGAGAATGGTACTACACTAAGTAGAAGTTCGGTAGCTTGTTTGTATATGATTGGAGAGTGTAATGTGAGAGGGGGGTGTGCGTGTGTTCCGACTAGATGAGTCTAGTCTAGTCTGAGTGATATTGAAACTTGTATGTGTATGGGAGAATGTTGAGGTCTGAAAGAAAAGTGGTGGTGTTCGTCTGGAACGCTCTTGGTTCCGAGGCTGTATAGTCAGCTGACCATGTAGCGGAAGTTTACACTGCTGAGCCTCAAAATGGAAACTGTGTGTTGAAGTGAGCTTTTTCCGACTCCGCTGACTGATATGAAGTAGCCCAGCCTCAGAGTACCAATAATACCTCTGAATATGTGGTTACACTAGTACATACATTTTTTCGATTGTGCTCAAATTTAAGTCCTACATTAGTACATTCTACTTACAATTTTGCTCAATGTCCAATCTTACTGCTCTCTTTTATTCACAAATTACTAAAAAAAGAACTGAATACACATTAGAAGCTCTAATTTTATGGGACAAATTACCTGTTCTGATGAGGATCATAAGCTTGAAGGTGCTAAAGGCAGTTAGCATTGGTTTTGACAAGTCAACTTAACTAGTATTTTTACATTCCAATAACCGGCCTTAATGCTTATTTTGCCATACATATATAGCAACTGCGTAATAATCTATATGGGTTTATCACTAAGAATTAAGAGTTAAACCACTGTAGTTCAATACTATCTTGATAATGTCTATGACATCCAATAAATTTTTATTGCTACCACAAATGATAATGGTAAATGCTTGTACTTGAGATGGTGAAAAAATATTCCATCCTTTAGTAGTTCGCATCAGTTCCGTACGCTGCAAACAATTTGAGTTCAGCATGTATACTACTACATTTGTTTTGCGTGATCTTCTTACATATACATTACATCTGTTTTAGGTAATCTCAGACCTAAGAAAATTTCTTGCAAGTACCCAACTACATATAATCATCAATCATGTACTTCTTTCATATGCTAGTAAATTTCCTTTTATTACCTGATTTGGTTAAATTTGGAAGTGAGTGATATTCACACTATGCACACCACAAATATACATATGTGATGTTGTACTTTATGCATTATATGTGTGATTTTGTTGTGTACACATCACTTATTGAGGTGTGCATATTACTTCCTAATTTGGAAAGTCAACAACGGATAAACGGGTGATGTCTTCCCCTGAATAACCCTGATCACAGTATCTGGAGTGGGCAAGTCATTTTGACTCATTTGTTCCCGGGACCGTTTCCGACCCTACCTTGACACTATTAGAACACACATAACGAGGTTTGAACCATTAACCGATGCTATTGATTCATGTCAAATTAAGGTCACTACTTCTATCCATTTTCCAATACTCTAAGGTCTAGTTGGAAACTCTAACCCCAAATCACAACTTACACTCAAGAACACACCTTCCTTAAATCACATTCTTAACTAATAAAGCAACCAACTTTATATTCCAAAACATATAAAAACAGAAACCCAAATCCAAAATCACCAGAAAAAACAACAAAAACCAATCCTTTATCATCACCTCAAACCTCAAATCTTGAAAATCTTGATTTATTATGCCACCATTAAAAACCATATATCTAACCATCATATTGATTCTAATAATCCCATACCCAACAACTGGTGATCAATCCTATATCTCAATCTTAATAACCCAAAAGGGTCTTAATTTCAGCAAAGATTTACTCATATCAAAAGCAATATCATCACTTACACCAACACCAATATCTGAAATTGTAAAAAATGTTAAGATACCTTTGATTGGCAAAGTGCATGTTGTTCTTAAGGATATTAGTATTAATGGGGTTGAAGTTGGGTCATCTTATGCTGTGCCTAGTGTTGGTGGTGTTGTGATTGTTGGTAATGGTGTTAGTTGTGAGTTGGAGGTCAAGTGGCATTATAGTTATGGGACTTGGGTTGGCCCGGTTTCGGTTTCGGATAGTGGGACTGCTTCTATTAAGGTATTTTTAAGGTTTTGAGTTTTTTTGGGTGGATGTTTAGTTATGGAAATTGTGCAAGTTGATAGCTTTTAGGGGTTTTTGGCATTGCGTTTTGGAAGTGATTGTAGAGTTTCTAGTGTTTGGATATAGGGAAAGCGAGTCTTGATTATCTAGTTAGGTGTGCTTGTGGCTACATATTACTAGTTTAAAACTGCTTATCAATTATCAATGTATTGCTTGGAATAAGGAGTTACTTTCGGATAATCGTATAACTATATAAGTAGTTTGAATCAGCAATAGTAATAATCCTAAAAGCTGTTTATTGGTTGTATCAGAATGGAATAGGCGCATAAGCAGTTATAGTAAGCAATCCCAAACACCCCTAAGAGTAGTTGCAACAAATAATATTAGTTAGGGGTCATTTTACATGCAAGTCATTAAAAAAGCATGCCAAACACTCGAATTACAACTCTAGCTAACACAAGCAAATCCAAGCACTATATTATGTAGCCCATTTTGTTACGCTTGATTACCTGATTATGGTTGCTCATATTGCACAAACAGTTTTATAATGCGATGCCAAACACCTTTTTAGTGTATAGCAACTACCTTTGTGTTTTTGAACTAATCTTGTCTAATCTAATTATGAAACTAACTAAATTGAGGTAATCCGAGTGATTATTGTGGTTTGGATTTTGGTTGAAAAGTGATTATTGTGGCCTGAAAAACTAGAACTGGAAATCTTGGGGTAATCCGGCATCCGCTACTGTAACCTACAAATCCCTAGGTAATTGTAATTTTACTCTAATAATCATTTTTCCTACAACTTCATATCAGTTTCTCAGATTTGATTATTTTGACCTTAAATAATTACAAAAGCATAGCCATGGTTAGATTATGCCGAATAGTTTGTATAATTGCATATCCAAACAACCTTTAAATGATAAGTTAGCAAGATCTTTGGAACATAGGCGCGCCAAGTTTTAGTACGGGCAGATTTTCTATGATATTTAACGATGTTGCTTATATTTTGTGTATTTGAAGTGTTATGAAGTTTATTGTTTATTAATGAGTGTTGATGTTTCTGCGCCAAGGTTGATGGCATGGAAATCAGTGTAACACTAGACATGGTCAATAAAGAAGGATCTATGAAACTTTCCATCGTGGAATGTAATTGTCAAATAAGTGATATCTCCATTGACTTAGATGGCGGAGCATCTTGGCTCTATCAAGGGTATGTTTTACTCTTTTCACATTATCCCATTTCTTGGTTCGTCTAAATTCTCAAATATCAAATGGAAGACTTTCTTACTTCACTATTCATATGATTGCATTACTAGATATTAAACAATTGAAATGCTATGCTTTAACTCAAATAAGAAGCAGTAATTATGAATTTGAAGCCACGATTGTTAACCTTTCATATCATCCTTAAGTTTAAAAATGAGAGTATCAGGTTTTACTCTTGCAATTCAAACAAGGATTCTTTTTGGAGTTAATAACTATAACTTGAAGAATGAGGGTCAGATAATTTCACATTTATCTTAATAACCGCTTTTTTGCAGCCACCAATTTACGACTTTCATCCAAATCTGGTTAATTACTTAATTTGACCTTGACCTTTTTACGATCTTTCAGGATTGTGGATGCTTTTGAAGATGAAATAGTCTCAGCAGTAGAAAAAGCAATTACCAAGAAACTGAAAGCTGGAATTTCACAGCTTGAATCAATTTTACAAACTCTTCCGAAACAAATTCCAGTGGATGATACTGCCTCATTAAATGCCACATTTGTTAACAACCCATATATGAGCGACACTTCACTAGGCTTTGAGATAAATGGGTTATTTATAGAAAATAAAATCCACGCACATTCATACCACAACGGTTTGCAGCCACCAGTTTCATGTTCAGAATCTTCAAAGATGATTGGAATTGCCTTAGATGAAGCTGTTTTTAAATCTGCCTCTGCCTTATACTATAATGTGACTCCCCGAATCCTTATATCTGCTTTATTATAAAAACTAGAAGTGGCAAGATATGTTGGTCTTATAACGGGTCCAAACTTCTTCCGGCTGAAATAGGTCAAACAGACCGGGTCAGTTTGAGTTGACTTGCAACAGTTTTTGTCCTTTAAAAAAAGTTAAAATAATGGGTAGAGTATGGTGACAAAACAGTTTATTATAATGATAATCGTAATCTTTGAATAATTACTTTCAATCCGTTGGACCGATTCGACCAGCTACCCTTTTTACTGATTTTTTAATTTGACCAATCTGATATTTTTGAGATAAAACACATAAACAGGTTGACATTGCCACATTTGATCAAATATATAAATTTTGCATCTCTTGCTTTTGGATCACATCAAGTTCTAATTTCAGGCTAAGTTTATGCACTGGATTGTGGATAAAATTCCGCAACAATCTATACTGAACACAGCGGGATGGAGATTTATTGTGCCTCAACTTTACAAGAAATACCCGAATGCTGATATGAATTTGGACATTACACTGTCTGATCCTCCGGTTATACAGATATCATGGCAGAAAATTGGTGCAATCGTCTATGCAGACTTAATTATAGATGTTCTTGAAGGCAATGACACAATACCTGTTGCTTGTATCTCACTGGTATCCTTTATTTTCATCACATGTAACTCCATTTTATGTCCTAAAAAGAAACACGAACGCATAATGCAGTGTTGTCAAAGGCGAGCGCCTTGTGTGCTTAGGCGACAGGCGACAGTGAGGCGGACCCACAGCGCCTAAAACCCTAGGCTCAGGCTCACAGACATTTACAGCGACGATTTGGGCCTAGGAGTGATTAAATGGATGGGTTTTGGTCGGAATCATGTTATAAACATGATACAAGGATCCAATCATACCCAGAAACACGTTTGGTTTGATTTTGGAAATTAGGGTTCATGGTACGATTTGGGATTTTTTGATTTAGAGTGTTTTAATCCAATTAAGTTAGTGGGATAGTGTTAGAATGCAGTGTGAATCTTATTGCAACCCTAGAATCACCAGAAACACAAAATGAATCAAAATCAAAGTTTATTGCAACCCTGCGCTTTTTTTTTTCCGGGCCCGCGCTTTTTATGCGCCTCTCGCCTAGGCGAGATTTTGGGTCTTTGCGCCTTGCAATCGCATTCGCTTTTGACAACTATGGCATAATGGCAGCATATTCACATGATGGTTTTTCTTTTTGTAGGTAATTGCTGGCACGGGTTCAGTTGAAATTGTAGGAAACAACCTTTCAAGTCATGTGAATTTGGATGATTTCACCATGTCATTGAAATGGAGCAAGATTGGCACCTTGCACATGTTTCTCATTCAGGTAATTGGTTTGCTCTTTATGACGACATTCTAGTTGGTTTCTTATTTTGTTAAATGCCATAATTGAATACAAAATACGTTTTTTTTTTTTTTGTTTTTGTTTTTTTTTCCTCCTCCCTGCAAATTGTAAAAGAAATGTTGCTTACAAAGACTTCTCGGTACATGTAAAAAATGGGTGGGTGGGGGTGATGGGTAAAAATAGGATTGAGTCAATCAGACCTGCTTATTAGGATGGGGTCAAAGCGGCATGGTAACACCTTCAAACAATCTTTGTGCATTTGGAAGTTGATAGATGATATAGATGTTGAATACCATCAGTTTTGTATCATACACAACAATTATATGTATTTGGACTATTATACCCTTTGACAAATATATTGGTAAAAGAACGAGTCAAACATAATGTAAGGTAAAATAGTTAAACACATATGCCTGTTGTGTATATAGAAAAAGCATTTGTATAATGATTGCCAAAAACTATGTATAAAATTTACGAATTATCTCTGTTTGTACAATATGTTTTGCAGCCAGTGATGTGGACGATCATTGAAACGGTTTTCTTGCCATATGTGAATGCACGACTTGGGGTTGGCTTCCCGTTGCCTATAATACGTGGTTTTATGCTACAAAATGCTGAGATAATACCCTCAGATTCAAGAATCACGGTCTGCAGTGACGTTGCTTATGAGGAATATATTGATAATAGCCGATCCCTCGTTTACACTTCATGATTTTATTGTACAATGTTGTATACTTGTATATTATGTACAGTTCTTGAGATCAACTCTTTTTTTTTTTTTTTTTTTTTTTTTTTTTTTTTTTTTTTTTTTTTGTAATTATGCATGTTCAAATATACAAGAAAGCATCATTGGCACCAGCTAGGAGCCTTTTAGAAATAAAGAAAAGCAGCCCCAGTCGATACTATAAATTTTGCGATTTTTTGTCAATACCGTACTCGCATACTGTTTTGTCCATAACTTCCTAACCTCTTAGAATTAACCAGTGTTGCAAAAATCAGCCTAGGCAGCCGATTAATCGCTAGGCGGGAAATAACCGTCCGATTTTCACTAATCGGCTTTATTAATCAGTTTGGTCAAAAATCGGTCAACATACCGATTAATCGGATAAACATAGGTCATAAATCGACCAAATCAGACAAAAGGATAAATCGGTCAACTCGGTTACGGATAGAAATCGGCTAAATCAGGCATAAATCGGCTAGATTGGCCAAATCGAGCATATAATTTATAAATTTTATAATAATCCTATTAATCCCCTCCTAACTGATTAATCGATTGGTGGTACCCCGTCGTCCAGCTAGTGCCTAGCGATTTTGCAATCTTGGAATTAACTGACACCGTCAGCGCCATTCTTTTCGTTCTTTGATTATGCACAAGACCTAACCAAAATTGCCACAGTCGGCCACCTTACGTGCCGCTAAAACCTGCCCAAATAAAAATATTTTTTTCTTGCTTATTTGTTTTTGCATTTGCTTTAGTTGCTACAGTTTGAAAATTTATCTTCGCTTGTCGGATGTCTTCAACAACAAATTATGTTTGCTTTAACACTTTTCTATTGCTGCTTGTGTATGCTTTTGCTGCTTGTTTTTGCTTTTATTTGAATATTTGTCTTCGCTTGTTGTGGATGTCTTCATCATCAATTTATTATTGATTTGATGTTTAGTTTTCTAACCAATCCGAGCATTCACGATTTTGCCGCTCGAATTACGAAGCAATATTAGATGATAGATAAATAAGCCCTAACCTGTTTGTCAGTTTAAAGTTTCTAGGGTTTTACATGTAATATAATAAAGCAATGTTATGTTCTCCTAGTTTTTCATCCTAATAAATCCTCCTGACCGCAACACACTTGCCACTTGGATTCTACTATCTATTACTCACCAGTCACCATCTCCTACATCCATCTCCAAGTGCCATCATCACATATTCACACAGTTAGGAGGATTTACAGTCACACATTTTAGTGTTGCCGTTATCAAAATGGCAAAATTCTCAAAAAAGGAATATCATAAACTCAGATCATGAAAATAATAATAATAAAAAAAAAATTACATAATCATTTAAAATATTTTGATCATGTTAAAGTGTTTTTGGACTTTTTCAATTTATCACGTGACAAATAAAATACATCACTTATACGCAAACGAGATATTTGTATCCTCGCATTGCAGAGGGTACAAAAACATTTATTTTGTAGTTACAAAATAAAGTCGTAACAATAATATGTTTTTCCAATAAAAATTGTTTACGATAACAAATAAAAAGACATAAAGGCTTAAAATTTTAATGTTTTATAGGTTTAATGATTAACTTTTTATAATACTAACATAAAGGGTATTAAAATGTAAATCTTAATACATTTTAAGGTTATTTCGTATTATTTGTAAACTTGAAAGGTGATGTTTTATACTATCAATGGTGTTTAAATATAAAAGTTGGTAGATTTTGGGTGTATTTTGTACTAAACGTAAACTTGAGAGGCTATTTCTGACATTTTTTGTAAAATGTTGATTTATTTTGTGCCAAACGTAAGCTTGAGAGACTGTTTTCGATATTTTTCTAAAAGTACCGTAGATGACCAATGAATTTTATTTTGTAAAATATTAATTATAGAATATAGTTTTCAGGTAACTATTTGTTTATTTTCTCTTATTTTGGACCTAAAAATTATTCCGTATTAGACTTTTTGATGGATTTTATTACAGCTTTCTTAAAATGAGATGGTTTGCTCACTTTCTAAATTGATTGACACACTTTAAATTAGAGTATTTTGACATTTATACCGTTACATTACTTTACTCATTTTCACTCTGTAAAGGTATAAATGTCAAAATACTCTAATTTAGAGTGTCCCAATCAATTTGATGAGTGTGCAATTCATCTCCCTTTATAAAAAGATGAAGATGTCTAAAAATATTTCAACCATAGTGGATGTATATTTCAAGCCTACGTGGCATGAATAGGTCTAGGATTTTGAAGAGGTCTAAAATTTAATTATTTTGAAAGTGTTGAGTGTGTTTCATGATATGAAAAGGTTTATGAATATTTTATCTATAGTGAAAATAGGTTTATACAGTGTTGTAAATATCGGTCTTGGCGGCCGATATATCACTGATATATCGCTTATCGGTGGTCCACCTCCACGATATTTGGCATATCGGTCAAATATATCGGTCATGGTCAAAATCGGTCCTTGGCGGTCAAGATCCGGTCAAAATCGTTTTTTTTTTTTTACTAAATCTGATGTTTCCGGCGATTCCAAAATCCGGTCAACGGTCAAGATCCGGCCAATGGTTGTTTAAGAAGATAAAAGCTGGAAGAAATATGTTTTGAAAAGAAGAATGAATCAAAGATGTACCGTTACATGTTTTGATTAAAAGATGGAAGAAATATTGATTGCGGTTGGTGTGAAATGTTAAGAGAATGTGTGACTACAAAGAGATAGAGAGGCTGATGCACGTGTGGGCAAAAGTGATTTTAGGGATATTATAACTTGTCTTATATACCAAAGGTTTAGGGTAGAAAATGGGCTGGACCTTTTATCTATTCCAAACGAAATTTGGGCTGCTAAAAGGCCTATCTGAAATTTTGCAACATTTATATAAAATATATAATTAAAAATATTAAATATAATAATTAAATTTTATAAATATGCATATAAAATATATAAATACTTTAAAAAAAAAATCTTTATAATTTATGGTCTCCGATATATCACTGATATATCGCCGCCATATCGGTCTTGGCGCTTGGCGGTGGTCGACCGCCGAGGTACCGCCGAGCGATATTTACAACACTGGGTTTATAAATTAATAGAGTTTTAAATGTATAAACATTTTTATAGGTTTATCATAGTGGATGCCCTACTAACATTTTAAGACACATTAAATTATGTACTTCATCTATTTTGAGGTTGTTAGAGTGTTACTAATGGTTCAATGAATTACATGTATTTAATTGCAATGAAGATGTTCAAAAATCTAAACCTATCTCATTTTATGTCACTATAAATTGTAATTCATTTTGATAACTCAATTTATAAATCTATTAAATTCTATAAACATTTTCATAAACCTTCCATTGTGAATATCCTCATCATCAACCATGATCGGTTGGTTATTATGATTATATACAAAATGCATTAAAGGAATAAAGGTTATGTTTACCATATTCCAAATGAAAAAAGTTTTGTTAAACATAACACTTGAGTTACAACAATCACTTCCAAAATGCACATTCCTTAAACCCTAATAATTGGGATCATATAGTTATTATAAGACACTTTAAAGGTCCAACCTTGTCGAACACAAATACTTCAAGATGCAAAACATAACTATCAAGTTCTTGCCAATTAAAACACAAGATAACACAACACATCCTAAAACCCAACTAAAAAAAACATTGATTCTCAACTCAATCCAAACACACCAAAACCCTCCTTAAACCCACTAATCAATCCATCATGCAGTTCTCGATGACCATAACAAACCCATCATTCACATACCCGCCACCTATCCACCAATCCAAACACCACCCAATGTTTCCCCTCAAAACCCCATCAAAACCCCACCCCATAAAATCCCAAAAAAACTCAGGGTTTTTATCAGCAATTGGTAATGCAATTGAAGAGCAAGAATATAGGAAAGCTAGAGCTGAGGTTATAAGGAAAGGGACAGGTTTAGATGGTTATAATATTGAAGGGATTTCAATTGGTGGTCATGAAACTTGTGTTATTATTCCTGAATTGAAATGTGCTTTCGATATTGGCCGGTGTCCTGCGCGAGCTGTGGCCATGAATTTCTTGTTTATTACTCATGGACATCTTGATCATATTGTGAGTTTTTGATTAAAGTTTTGATTTTTATGTTTTGTTTTGGAAATCTTGAAATGGGTTGTTTTCGGTTTGTTGATTGATGGTTAAATGAATAATTAGATTTAATAAAACATGCTACAATAGATTTTTAGATGGTGGATAACTGGATATGCTTTCGTTTTTTGAATAAGAGATATTTATGTAATCAATTATCAAGCGTTTGGAAAATTTTCGGATATCTCAAGAATGTGCATGTAAAATGACACCTAAGTTATCAAATAATCAGATTTAGCTTTATTGCAGCTAACTCGAACAATAACACTAGAAAATGATTATATAAACGGGAACGGATGAGGTTCTCCCTGTCACCCTTAAATGTGTACCGTGTAAACCAAGTTATCCCCGTGACCATTTCCAACTCTTTCTCTGGCCACCCCTAAATGTGTACCTAGAAAATGATTATTGCGGTTTGAAATTTGATAATCGAAAAATCATTTCCAAACATGATGCCAAACACTACTAGTCTATAGTTTCTTAGTTTGTTGATACATATTTAGGGGAACCGTGTAAAAAAAATATGTTCCTGAGTGTAGCGAATATATTGTCCACCTTTCAAATCTGCTCATGTAGTAATTTGTGATTTGACCTAAAAAAGTCAACTGTATATCTTTGTTGAAGTTGAAAGCGATTCACCAAATATCATTAGTAGTATAGACTAATACTAATAGCAAAGATGATGAGCGTTACCCTTTTCTATTGTTTTAGGGTGGGCTACCCATGTATATTGCTACACGTGGTTTATACAGCATGACTCCACCCACTGTATTTGTACCTCCTTCCATCAAAGATGATGTTGAAAACTTGATTGAGCTTCACAGGAAGATGGGTCAAGTGGAATTGAATGTCGATTTGGTTGCATTGGATATAGGTTGGGTCTCTTTTTGTGCCTCTTTGTATCATGAAATGTTTTAGCATTTATACTTTCCAAAGCATAACATGTATGCTTTTATCTTTCCCAGGAGAAACATATGAGCTACGAAACGACCTTGTTGTACGCCCATTTAAAACACACCATGTCATACCGAGTCAGGTATACTCATTTGATTTTTTGGATAATAATTTGCACAAAATACGAACTTAAATTTAGTCAATTTCTGCTTTAAACTTCGTACTTCAAGATCAGTTTTTAAGAGCGTATATTATCGGCTTTACCGGTAAATAAAGGACCCACCAGTAAGAGGGTTTCCTGATCAGTTAACTTAATACATATGTCGTTAAACACTGATTTTCAAAATACGTTCCCTTAGATAATACTCCGTATATTACAACTGGTAATAGCACTGTTCCTGAATGCATGAAATTGCTTATGAATCGGTTTTATGTGATTATATTCAGGGTTATGTCATTTACTCTGTTCGCAAGAAGCTCAAGAAGCAATATATTCATCTAAAAGGAAGGGAGATTGAGAAAAAGAAGAAATCTGGTGTCGAGGTTTGTAGTTTCGGTTTGTTTTTTGACAAGGGCCTTTTGGTCATCTTCTGTTTGAATGATTTGTATTTGTACTTTCAGATAACGGATATCATATTGTCTCCTGAGGTGGCATTCACCGGAGATACAACTTCTGATTTTCTACTTGATCCAAGAAGCTCTGATGCCTTGAGAGCAAAAGTTCTTATAACTGAGGTATGTTTATTTTTTATTTATTTATTTATTCTTTTGTTTCCGGCATCTTTGCAAGTATTTATTGAATCCTTAACATGAAAATAATCTTGGATAGGCTACTTTTTTGGACGATAAATGTGACATTGAGCATGCACGAGAACATGGTCACATGCATATTGACGAGGTACAATATCTATCTAATATACACCAGAGGTGACAAAGTGATGGGGTGACAAGGTTTTTAATACAAAATTAGCAATTTTTTGTTGGTCGAAACAGATCATCTGGGTCAACTTAAAACACTTATCTTTCAAAATACCTAGACATAGTTAGTGTTTGAAATTTAAATATGAAACTTATTATTTCAATAGCCACTTTTAGTTTCACCCAATAGCAATAAAACATATCCCTGATCGGCTGATCGACTCATTGATAAGTAATGGGCTGAAATCGCCCCCTCTAAATACTTTAGCATAATCTGAGATTGTAAAAAGTTTCTTCATTGTTGTTTGTGGAATAATGGAATTATTAAACTTCAGATTATAGAGAATGCTAAGTGGATCCGTAACAATGCCATTCTTTTGACCCATTTCTCCTCCCGCTACCATATTGAGGTAATTAGATAACTCCCACCAAAAGAGTCTTTCCTGAAGTTTTTGTTATTTTATTTACTTTTATTAACAATTGCAGGAAATTCGTCAAGCTGTGACGAAGTTACAGTCGAAGGTTTCAGCCAAAGTGGTTCCTCTTACAGAAGGTTTTAGATCAATGTATTCATCATAAACACATAATCAGACTTCAAATTTAATGGGTATATGTTAATTTTTTTTGTGCATATGTAGAGGTTTGGATCTCAAGTAACGCAGCTTTTGAATTAACTCAAAAACAACATTGTAAAAGAAAACATCTATGTTGAATCAAGATTTAAACAAAGAAGGGTTAATAGTCAATTTTTCACAATAAACTTAAATGTACTTTGCTAATTGAAAAACACTTCTGTGGGTTGCAAACTAAAGTTGTGCATTTGATAAGGCTGCTGGATCAACAACCGCTACATTCTGTGGTATACGTAAGCTTTCGAAGCAGAACAGCAATGTCAAAAGATCAAATGGTAGAACTAGGAAAGGGGTTAGACCAAAGTTGACAAAAGTTCTTGTGGGTGTTAAAATCAAGAACTGTGGATAAAGAAGATACGGAAAAACTTGGAAGAATTAGTAGGTGATTCGTTTATTGAGACAACGAAGCACAAAGGGATGGTGGTGAAAGGGTGGGTGAATCAAGAAGAGATACTATCAAACCCCGCCATTGGAGGATTCATTAGCCATTGTGGTTGGAACTCGGTGATGGAGGCTGCTGCTAGAGAGATACCATTATTAGCATGGCCACAACTCGGTGATCAGAAGGTGAATGCCTGCATTCTGGAAACCGCGGGATTGGGAGTTTGGGAGAAGAATTGAGGTTGGCTAGATGAGAGATTGGTGAAAGGTGAAGAGATTGCGAAGAAGGTGAAAATGGTGATGACTGATAAAAATTTAAGGGTTAAAGCAAGGACGATAGGGGAAGAGGCGAAACATGATGTTAAAGTTGGAGGGAGTTCTCTGAACGTGTTAAAGGAGATGATAAAAACCATTCAGCACGAACACAATGTGCTTGATTAACTGATAGATTTATCAGTACTATCAGATCTATCATCAACTTTATCATACCTTACATATTCATTAAGAAGATAATGAGTTTGGTGATATAATCGGTACACGAAGGCTATACTTAAGTTAAAATGAATCATAAACAATATTGCGAGGAAAAAAAAAATTGTATCCCTCGAGATTATGTGTATCAGTAATAAGTGCTAGCTAAATGTCATATAAGCATTTTGTTACAGTAAATCCAAAATCTCTCTACAAAATTTACCAGTTTGACTCGAACTTGTTCGACCCCTTTACCCAAGATACCCGTTTTGACTTGAGCCCATTTTAACTCAAACTCGTTTTGACCGGTTACCCAAATTAACCCACCCATTTTGCCACCTCTTTACAGCCTTTACGATTGTTATAACTTATAAGAACAATTCAAAATAGGAAAGTTACCAATCTTTCTTCATTCCAAGAAAGTCGATGCAAGTTATGCATCGAAACACTCTGAACACATTCCAAGGAATCCTAATGTATCAAACACTATTTATGGTGGAATCTTTTTTTTTTTTTTTTTTTTTTTTTTTTTTTTTAAATGTTGGCATACTTTTACAACGCTCTCTGATATAAACAAAATTGTTTTATTTCTTCTAGTTACAGTCGTTACTTGTTACTGCTATATATAGTGCTTTTTAAAACCCTTTATTGCAAATGGGATAAAAACTGAAAATAAGATGATGTTTGTTATCGTCTATTCGTCCATACATTCTAACTTCAATAAGGACCTTTAATAAATATGGACTTATGGCAATATGCAATAACACTCTTGAACAGGCCCCATTATAACCAAACACGTACTCCATAATCAAACAAGAATGTCAACTACAACACACATTGCTCTACTTCCGGGTACCGGAATGGGCCATTTGACACCAGCTCTCCGTCTCGCTGCTATGCTATTGTCTCATAACTGCCAAGTCACACTCATAACCCCCCAACCACCTGTCTCGACTGCAGAATCCACCCATATAGCAGCATTCCTCAATGCCTATCCCCGTATCAACCACCTGGACTTCCATATACTTCCTTACACACCATCTAAACCTGCGGACCCTTTTTTTGTCCAATTTGAAGCTATTATTCGGTCTATGCACCTTCTTACACCACTTTTGGCTTCTTCTTTATCACCACCACTGTCCGCCTTTTTCTCTGATATTACATCGGTTGCTGGAGCTCAGCAAGTTGCTGAGGAACTTGGCTTACCGCATTACGTCATTTCCACCACGTCTGCTAGATTCTCATCTTTCGTGTCTTATGTCCCCTACTTATTTGGACCAGACGGATCTATAGGTGAGTAAAAACATATTAGTTAACATTTATAAATTTAAAACAATCATACCTGGTTGGTCTAAAAATTAATTTTAATAGTGCAGTATAACATATGAAAAAAGTTGAATACCTAGCTAATTGACTGTCCTTATAAACTTTCTCCTTCTGGTAACTTATGAAGCCAAGCTTTTTTTCTAGATCTGTCACTGAAAGGAAGCTCCAGAGACATTGTTCGAGTCCCTGGTTTGGCACCATTTGACATCTCGACTCTTCCATCGCCTTTTTTCATACCAAACCATATTACATTCACCAAAACTTTGGTATCAAACTCTCAGGTTATAAGTAAAGCTAAAGGCATTTTTGTTAACACCTTTCATAAATTCGAGCCCGAAACAATCACGTCAGATAATGATGGAAAAGTTATACCAAGTTTCCCACCTTTACTCCCCATCGGACCGTTGGAACCACACAAGTTAGAAATAGGTGATCACCAACCACTTCCATGGCTAGATCAACAACCGCCAAAATCGGTTGTATACGTGAGTTTTGGAAGCAGAACTGCAATGTCAAGAGATCAAATAAGAGAATTAGGAAATGGGTTGGATGAAAGTGGACTAAAATTCTTGTGGGTGTTAAAAGCAAAAATTGTGGACAAAGACGATAGTGAAGGGCTAGAAGAAATAGTAGGTGATTCGTTTATTCAAAAAACAAAACACAAAGGGATCGTGATCAAAGGGTGGGTAAATCAAGAAGAAATATTATCACATCCGGCGGTTGGTGGCTTTGTTAGTCATTGTGGATGGAACTCAGTGATGGAAGCGGCTGCTAGAGGGATGCCAACATTAGCATGGCCGCAACTTGGTGATCAGAAGGTGAATGCCGGAATTGTGGAGGCTGCGGGGTTGGGTGTTTGGGAGAAGAGCTGGGGTTGGTTGGGTGAGAGATTGGTGAAAGGTGAAGAGATTGCGAAGATGGTGAAAAAAGTGATGTATGATGAGAGTTTACGGGAAAATGCTACGATCATTGGAGAAGAAGGCATGAACGCGACTAAAGTTGGAGGGAGTTCTTATAAGGTGTTGATGGAAACTATTCAAAACCTTTCAATATAAACAACATATTGAAGGTGATTCGGGAATTTGAAACAAGGTATGCAATACTCAATCCGTCCTATATGCACAAAATTTTAGAAAATTTCACTAACTACACTCTCCACCAATCAAATATCATTTTTACCCAATATAGTCATATCTCATTGGTTGAAATAAATTATGAACACTTAATTTGGGACATACAAATATTTCAATGTGGACACTTAATATAGGACGGGGTAAGTATATAATAATGATGTATGTGTTGGTTTGTGTATAAATATTAATACGTGTATGTCTAGTATCGAACCCGAAACCTCAGTATTGCACACATTGCAAATGAGAATTAAAGTTTAATAAATATTAAATGTTATGTATATTTATTATTTAACACAAGTATAAGGACTAATAATCGTTAGTTATTAACCGTAAGTACTAACTATCGTTAAGTGGAAAAAGAAAAGGACTAGAGTGAAAGTAGGAGCCAAGAAGGATCCGCAATCCTCTTGGACTCCTATGGCCGGTCGAATGGGGATTGGGGAAACCCAATCCGCATCAAACTTGTCTTCCAAGTTTTCTACTAGTATATATACATAACTTAGGGTTATTGTTTCTCACCTTTTGTGCACACACAATACCCTAAAGTTTTCTTTTCTTTTCCTTGCTTTAATCCGGTCGACAAACCCCCCTCCAAGGGTGTGTCGATTTTTGTTTAATCAAAAATCTTGTGTTTCAAAGATCTTGCAATCTATTTAATTCGTTAGTAGTTTGTGTGTACAAGAACGAGGTAATAACTCACTATAGTTATTATCAATGAATCGATCAATAAAACGGTAAGGGATTGATCATTGATTCACATAAACCCTAATTAGGGTTCATCATCTTCTTCTAGTTATTAAAGTTTGATTCTTGTTCAGCTAGAATCTCACGGTACGTTCCTATTATGTTTATGTTAATCTTTAATATGTTATAGATGATCATTCGCTTCCGCATATGTGTTTTACCTGTTTATATGATTTTCATGGTTTATATATTCTAACAGTGGTATCACGAGCTTGCTATAACATGTTAATGATTACTAAAACACATAAAATCAAATCTTTAATGTTTTTAGATACATGTTAAGATTTTTTTTAGTTCATATAGGGTTTAGTAATTCAAAACCCTTGTAATTTTTTTTTTTTTTTTTTTTTTTGGGGGGGGGGGGGGGGGGGGGGCAATTACCTCCTTATCCAAATTTCAAGGTTTGTTTTAATATTAATGATGATTAGTAATTCGAAACCCTTGTAATTTTGTGACCTAATTAGTAATTGTTATGCTTTGATCCGTGATGAAACATGCATGTTAATCATAGGTTGTTATTTGATTTAATTGTTATGCTTTGTCACATGTTTTAGATAGATCTAAAATTGGGGAAGACCCCAATCTATTAAAATCAATTTATGTGCTATGTGGTATGTGATTAGCTTTGGCTTACGCAATTGATTCGTCAATGTATGTGGCTCAATTTCTTCAAGAAGGGAAGACCTTAGTTGATTATATGCATATTGAAAACCTAGAATTGATTTGATTAGAAAGATGGTAAAAATGAAAACGAAGTTGAAATCATACAACATGTAATATATAACTTGAATTAAAAATCAAATTGAATTTATACAGAATTAGAACTTACCTAAATATTTGGTTGACAGCATATGAATGAATGGCATCAATTATCTTTTTGATTGTGTTTGAATTGACATTAATGTGCTGTTTGGATTGGGGTATGGAATGAAAAGAATGGAAATGACAATTATTGTTTATGTTTGGTTCACTTGTATGAGTATGATAATATCCAAATGTGAGGTTTTTCTCATTGAAGTCTAATTTGGTATTTTTGGCCAAACCATTTCCTCCGGCTCACATTATTTGAGTGTGAAAGCATTTATTGTTATCATTTTTACTTTTTTACAACAATTTAAATAATAAAACTCATACCCTATAAATTAATTCAAAAAACAACTATGAAATTAAATACATTTATTATCATTCTACCTTATATTTATACTTATGTCCATCGTGATTCATGACAACAAACCAAACACCCCTAAATGTTTAGATTCGAAACTATCGTGTGAAGAAGCTTATAGAAGAATTTTCGTGTACATTTAACTTTCAATTCCAACCTTCCATGACTAAGGATCAAATTGACTTTCCAAAGACATGTCGCCTTATTTATTTTGCATGGCTGTATATTACAATTCCATTTGCATGGCTATATATGTTAATTTGCTCGTCTAGTTATTCAACATCAAAATGCATGTTACATTTCAATATTTCTTTTATTAAGTTTTTCAACATTTCACAAACATCGACTTTTCACTTTTCCAATGTTGACCATACACCTTTTATAGATAGTATATAGATAGTATATAGATGATCATTACAATTTGGCATATAATTATAAGTTATCACATACGGATCGAGTTGATTGTACTTGATCATGAGATTTGTAGGATGACTGGGGAGAACCTATAGCATCCATGATATGATGGTCATATATCAGCATAGTCGGCGGGACCATATGCTTCAAACATCTTTGCAAACAGGCCTTTTTTTCTTATAGGATTCACACCCATGTCTTTGCACAGTACATCATTGTACCAAAGCTCAATATTTCCAAGGAATGATCGATAATGATTATGCCCAGATGCTTGCTTCATATGTTCGTCCCATTCTTTAATACTGTTCTGCATCTGGTTAATGTTTGGTAAGCTAAAGGAACCTTCTAGAAGGGCTGCCAGCCATTTACACCTCATTTCTGATGTGTAAAGGCTTGAAAGACCATCAGAAAATCCGATAATGCCCAGCTGCGGTATCCTTGGATGAATGCATTCCCTGATCATATCAAGATGATAATATGGAATTTCGTTATTAGTATAATATAGTAGGATACATAAGGGATTATATATAACTAACGTGAAAGGAACCTGTAAAGACCGACTCGTGGTGAGTCTGAAATGAAGTGACCAAATGTTGGTGATTCAAATATATTTTTTACTTTTTCTACACCATCGAATCCTGTAGAAAAAATAACAATGTCGGCTTCAATACAAGTCTTCTCTTCTTGCTCAACAATGGAAATCCCTTTTTCATACATGCTATAAGTAGGAGTTTTCTTCAACTTGATACTTCCTTTTTCGAGTGCATCAAAGAAGTCATGGGGATCAGGCATATGCATAACCAACCCAGAGGCCATGTCTTTGCCTAGGCCTTGTTCTGGCACCATGTTATACTTGGCCAATGGAAGTGTAATTTTGATGTGGCTTTCCAAAAGTTTCATCAATGTCCAACGCTGTTAATTAACGTTTTTAGTTCTCATCTAGTTAATTATTAAGTATGAAAACTTTAACATTATTAATTTCAAGTAAGCAGTAAGCTAGGGAGCTTACCACGGGTGAAAGTAATGTGGCGATAAGACCAAGAAGAAAACCTTGTTCCGGCTTATGAACACCAAGCATAGCAAAGCGACTGAAGAAAAGATGAATCAAAGGGATTCCCATTGGATAAAAGTCCCCTATCTTCCAGTGATCGTGCCTGTAAACCACCGTACATGGATGTTCTGGCCCTGATCCATCCAAAATAACTATTAGCACCATACCCCGAGCTAAGAAATTAAGGAATCAATTAAGCTAGGTAGCTGCAACTTAAATCATTTAACTAACCATTAATCTCAGCACAGCTCCTTGCAATATCAAGTCCTGATTTCCCTAAACCAACAACAATAACCTTCTTCCCTTTGACCAACTGTTCAGCCGCATCATCATCCAGCGCTGCGTATTGCAAAGAATGTATGGCCTTTCCTTGGAAAACATCAAGCCCTTTTCCTTGTGGGAATTTCGGTATATTTGGAACATCTTTATTTCTTCCTAGACATAAAATTACAAAATCCACCGTATAAACCTGCATCCATGCACCATCAAGGTTAATTACATAGTTGCTCAACCTGTTATTTACCTCTTAGTAATAACTAATGTAGGTTTGTCGACACGTAAAAGGAATCGTACATATTCATTTTAATCACACTTGATTTGAAAATATTGTAGGGACGTGAGGTCGTAGCGTATAACATCAAACATGAAAGTTCACAAATTTTACTCGGGCGCGAACTAAAATCTAACAATTCACTTCCTCCCAAGATTTTTAGTGTTGTGAAATGGACCTCAAAAAAAAATTCATTTGGAGTAATAGCAAAAATAATTTATAGATAGAAGTTTTCTTTTTATACCTGTGTGGTTGCAGTTTTAGTGTTTTCGACATTGATATTCCACTTGCCATGAGGTGGAAATGGTTCGCCAGTGCCATTCCAAAGGACCCATGAATCAGATGATGGTCCATCATAGCTAATTCCTTTGACTCTAGAATGAAAATTAATATGTGGCATGAGTTGAAAATGTTTGGCATAAGAGTGGATGTACTCTATCGTATCTTGTTGGGTAGGCATGTCGTCAGTTACCGAAGCAGGCCAAGGGTAATCCGAAAACTGATACATAGTTTTCGTAACCTGGAGCCTGGTGGCTTTGATAGTTTTAGCCCATACTCCGCCAATGTGTGATTCAAACTCGAACACTATAGGCTCAAAACCTTTGGAAAGACAGTATTTACACGCAACGAGACCAGCGACCCCGGCTCCAATTATGGCTATTTGCTTCTTTTCCATTATGTTCCTGTTGGATTGTTTGTTATCATGTCTTATGTTTCTTCTTATATAGTGTTTTCGAATGTAAAGTGAAGGAAGCTCTATATGTAGGATTTAGGATTGGGAGTAAAAGTGTAAAATATTGTGTGCTCTAAATTTTTGGTTTTGAAAAAATAAGTCATGCCACAAATATTGGGTGATCTATAATTTCCACCGACATACCCATACTGTAATTTTTCGACTTTTTGTAGGCTAATCTCATCCATTCTCTTTTTATCTCATTGTTTCTTTTTTTCTTTTTATTATAAAACTAATGATTTAAGACCAAACTTTTTTTGAAAAAAATATACTATTACGACGAGCATTTAATTATCTTTTTATAGATAGACACTTTGATATATTTTTGACAATTTTTTTTTTTTTTCGTTTTTTTCACGTTTTTTTTTTCATGGCAGAAAAATCATATATGATAGTATTACATATCATATATGATACGTAATATCATATATGATATATATATATATATATATATATATATATATATCATATATGATTTTTTCGGCAATAAAAAAACAAATTTTGTCGAAAGTATATATATCAAAGTGTCCGTATATAGAAAGATAATTAAATGTTCGTCGCGATGGTGTAATTATTTTTGTTTAACGATTAACGGTTTAAGAGATATTTAAATTATAAAAAATAAATAAAAAATTAAAATACTGTTAATCTCAACCATTGATTTCTTTTTAGATGGATGGTGAAGATGAGTGGTGCAATTAAATATTACACAAACCAATAGAAAACTATTTTCGTAATAAAAAACTACGGAGTATTTTCTTTACGAAACCACAAAGAGATACAATTGCACAAACCAATAAAAAACTATATTCGTAATAAAAAAACTATTTTCTTTACGAAACCACACAAACACGTTGGGAAAGAAATAATAAAAAATGCAAGTATAGTAATATGTGGCTCAAGAACAGTGAGTTGAATAAGATATGGAAATATTTGCCAAGTATTTACCAACTACCTCAAAATTATGTAACAAATTGCGAAAACTATCATGAAATTATTGTTATTTACGACTTTTTTTATATAACAAAATTTATATATCAAATATCTAACAAGTATTAAACAATTTTGTTAACAAAAATATACCACTGAAAAGGTCTACAGATGACAAACAAAACGATCCTAATATTGATATACTTTCGACATACGTACGATTTTTATAAAAAATGTTAAATTTTGATATATATTAACAAATTGTGAAAACTACCCTGAACTTTTTGTTATTTACGAATTTTTTATATAACAAACTTTGTATATCACATTGAGTATGCCCTTATTTAATCGACAAAATTTTCGAACGACTCACGAGCTGAATCAGAATTGGCGTATATAAATGATACAAAATAGTCTTTAAACATATTACTTTTTCACACCTTGTTCTATATTATATTGTAAACATTTTTTTTAATAAATATTACTTTTCTCTCTACTCTTTTCTTTTCACCTCAATACAAAATCCTTGTCATATCCAAGCCCGACACCACAACAAACAGGCCATTAACTTTAACTTTTAACATCCTAACATTTAACAACACCCGTTAAAGTATATAAATGATACAAAATAGTCTTTAAACCTACAAAATTGTATATTTTTTTTTTTTTGAAAGGCAATATATAAAAGGCGAAAAGCCGCAACCAAAATACAAACAAAGACATCCACTTATCAACAAGATGATTAAATGAAGTGGACCCGAAAAAAAACAAAAGCTACAATACAAAAAAAAAGACAAAAAATAGACAACACAAACTAAAGATCACATACCAATATACCATACCATCAGGTATGAGCTCCCATCTCAACATAGAGTGGCCCACTAAAGAAAAAACAAATACGAAATTCACAAAAGACCAGGAGCAAAATATAAATTAGAGCAGACCCCATCCAAACCTTTAAGTTGCAGGCTGCACCTTCTACCAAACACACGGTTAAACATCAGTATCTCTGGCAAACACACTTGAATACCATCTGAACTTTGCCAAATGCCCATGAATACCACTGCACTTCACGCTGATGTATATTTTAACATCCATTATAAAAAGCAATCCCTTAAGTTTATTAAAAATAAAAAAAAATAGCATATGAACCCATCAATTGTGATTCTGTATAAAAACGGTCAAATATTAAAAAGTATAAAAAGTCAGCACATAGTAATGAACATTTTAATTTATTTATTTGTTTTTAGACTGATGAACAGTGTGATTTTTTTTTTTTTTTTTTTTTTTTAAACTGATGAACAATAATAACATTAAAAGTTCTTCAAAAAGAAAACTCATGAAAAACGTGATCTAACTTACGAACATTGTATTGTTGTTCATAAAAAAACATTGTGATCTAATTGATGAACATTGTGATCTAACCGATGACCACTATGATTAAAAAAAAAAAAAAAAAAAACTGATGAACATTGTAATATCAAAAAAAAAATTCTTAAAAAACAAAACTGTTGAACAATTTGATCTAACTGATGAACATTGTGATGTTGTTCATAAAAAAAGACTGATGAACTAATGAACAACATCAAAGAAAACTGATGAACTAATGAACAACATTGTGATGTTGTGTATAAAACTGATGAAGTACGTAATCTAACTGATAAACAATATGATATAACTTATTAACAACATCAAAGAAAACAAATGAAATTGGGATTTATAACAAAGCAATTAAATGGACAAAAAATGAAAAAAATAAGAAATAAATAGAAAACTTGAAATGAAAGATGATTCAGAGAATATGTGCATCTCAGTAAGTATACTTCTAACGATTATATTTACTGAGGGGAGTTATTTTATAAACTAAGTTTTTATTACAAACTGAGAGATAAATCCCCACCATTCATCTAGTTTGATCTAATGGTGGGGATTAACCTAAGATTTAATAAGACAACCTAAGTTCATGTTTTTTTCTTGTCCTTTTTGTCTATCTTATTTATTCATTTTTTTTCCTTTTTTCTTTTCTTTCTTTTTTTTTATTTTTTTTTTAACTTCACGTTTTTTCCTTTAATTCAAGTTTTTTTTTATTTTATTTTTTATTTTTTATTATTATTTTTTTTTTACGTTTTTTTCGTTTTTCATACATATTCGTCGGTTTTTTACGTTTTCGTCAGTTTTCTTACGTTTTCGTTTGTTTTCATACATTTTCGTCCGTTTTCGTCTGTTTTCTTACGTTTTCACTCGTTTTCATACGTTTTCGTCTGTTTTCTTACGTTTTCATACGTTTCGTCCATTTTAATACGTTTTCGTCCAATTTTATACGTTTTTGTCCGTTTTCTTACGTTTTCATCTGTTTTCGAATTTTTTTCATACGTTTTCGTCTGTTTTCTTACGTTTTTGCCCGTTTTCATACGTTTTAGTCCGTTTTCATATATATATATTCGTCCGTTTTCTTACATTTTCATCTGTTTTTAAGTTTTTTCATACGTTTTCTCCCGTTTTCATACGTTTCGTCCGTTTTCATATATATTCGTCCGTTTTCTTACGTTTTTGTCCATTTTCATACGTTTTCGTCTGTTTTCATATGTTTTCGTCCGTTTTCATACGTTTTCGTCCGTTTTTATACGTTTTCTTCCATTTTTATACGTTTTCATATGGTTTCATCTGTTTTCATTCATTTTTGTCCCTTTTTTTACGTTTTCATTCGTTTTCATACATTTTCGCCCGTTTTCATTCGTTTTCGTCCGTTTTCATTCATTTTCGTTCGTTTTTAAATGTTTTCAGACGTTTTCATACCTTTCTGAATATCACAAGTGATATTCTGATATTATCAGAATATCACTTGTGATATTCAGAATATCGTGAGTGATATTGAATATCACTCGCGATATTCTGAATATCACAAGTGATTTTTAACATTCTGTAACATGAAAATCACAAGTGATATTCAGAATATCGCAAGTGATATTCTGAATATCACAAGTGACTTTCAACAAATGTTCTGTGACATGAAAATCGCAAGTGATATTCAGAATATCAAAAGTGATATTCTGAATATAAATCACAAGTGATATTCAGAATATTACAAGTGATTTGACGCTTTTTTTAATTCATGTTTTTTCAAAAGTGATATTTTGAATATCACTCTGAATATCACAAGTGATATTCTGAATATCACAAGTGATTTTCAACAATTGCTCTGTAACATGAAATTCAGAAGTGATATTCAGAAAATCACAAGTGATATTCTAAATATTACAAGTGATATTCCGAATATCACAAGTGATTTTTAACTAATATTTTGTAACATGAAAATCACAAGTGATTCTAAATATCACACGTGATTTTCAACTAACGTTTTGTAACATGAATATCACTTGTAATTTTCTGAATATCACTTGTGATATTCAGATTATCACTTGTGATTTTCATGTTACAAAACATTAGTTGAAAATCACTTGTGATATTCAGAAAAACACAAGTGATATTCAGAAAATCACAAGTGATATTCTGAATATCACAAGTGATATTCCGAATATCACAAGTGATGTTCAACTAATGTTTTGTAACATGAAAATCACAAGTGATATTCTGAATATAAAAAGTGATATTCAGAAAATTACAAGTGTTATTCAGAATATTATAAGTGATTTTCACATTTTTTTAATTATCGTTTTTTTCACTTTCTTACGTTTTCTTCTGTTTTTGTTTGTTTTCCTACGTTTTCTTTCGTTTTTATATAAAAATGTACAAAAATGGACGAAAAAAAGTTGATTTGATGTTTAGGTGTTTGTTAAGATGTGATAGCATCGTGTAATATAGCGGCGATAAAATGTATTATTGATCTTATATAAAAGAAAATTGCTACTTGGATGAAATATAAAACTATAAAAGTTATGAGGTAAATAAACTCTCCTCCGGTTTTAAAGTTATTTCACCATACAAATAATCCCACATCAGTTAAAGGTAACAATCTCATTACATTTGATGACGCTATCACATCTTAACAAACGCCTAAACAACAAATCAGGCCACTAACTAACGCAAACTAAACAAACCACGATACTAAAACTATTATGAACAAGTAATACTAAAACACCATTGTGTGTTTGAATATCACAAGTGATTTTCAACAAATATTTTGTAGCATGAAAATCACAAGTGATATATTCTGAATATCACAAGTGATATTCTGAA
Source organism: Artemisia argyi (assembly GCA_030686995.1). Classification (NCBI taxonomy): domain Eukaryota; kingdom Viridiplantae; phylum Streptophyta; class Magnoliopsida; order Asterales; family Asteraceae; genus Artemisia; species Artemisia argyi. The sequence goes on along the minus strand of CM060678.1, from coordinate 20,852,668 downwards.
TATCACAAGTGATTTTCAACAAATGTTTTGTAACATGAAAATCGCAAGTGATATTCTGAATATCACAAGTGATTTTACATTTTTTTTAATTCACGTTTTTTTCACTTTCTAACGTTTTTGTCCGTATTCATACATTTTCGTCCATTTTCATACGTTTCTGAATACCACAATTGATATTCTTAATATCACAAGTGATATTATGTCATATTCTAAATATCACTTGTGATATTAAGAATGTCAATTGTGATATTTAGAAACGCATGAAAACATACGAAAACAAACGAATACGTATGAAAGTGTAAAAACACGTTTGAAAACGGATGAAAACGTATAAAAAATGGACAAAAACGAAAGTAAACACATGAAAATGGAGAAAAACGTATGAAAACGAACGAAACCAATGAAAACGTGTAAAAACTGCCAAAAATGAATTAAAACAGATGAAAACGTCTAAAAACAGACAACAATGTATAAAAACGAAAGAAAATGGACAAAAACATTAACATATGAAAACAAAAAAAAAACAGACGAAATCGTATAAAAACAGACGAAAACATATAAAAACTGACGAAAATAGACAAAAACGTCTGAAAACAGACGAAAACGTAAAAAAATGGATGAATACGTATAAAAACAGATGGAGAAGTATGAAAACGAACAAAAACGTCTAAAACGTATGAAAATGGACGAAAACGTATGAAAACGCACGAAAACGGACAAAAACGTAAGAAAACAGACGAAAATGTACGAAAACGGACAAAATGTCTAAAAACGTATAAAACTGCCGAAAACCGACAAAAACGTTTGAAAAGGGACAAGAATGTATAAAACGGACGAAAACGGACAAAAACGTTTGAAAACGGACGAAAACTTATAAAAATGGACGAAAACGTATAAAATTAGATGAACATCTGAAAGCAGATAAAAACGTCTAAAAATTAACGAAAACTTAAAAAAAAATAGACGAAAACATATAAAAATGGATGAAAACGAATGAAAACGGACAAAAACGTAAGAAACTGAAAAAAAAATATGAATTTAAAACAAATACACGTGAATTTAAAAAAAACGTGATTTTTTTTAAAGTAAAAAAAATGAATAAAAGAAACGTTCATTAAAAAAACAAAACAAGTGCTGGGAAAAAAAAAAAAAAAAAGAAAAAAAAAAAAGAAAAAAAATAAAGCTTGAAAAAAAAGTGAACAAAAAAGGAAGAAAAAAAAGAGAAAAAGAAAAAGCGTAGATAAGGAGAAAAAAATGGGAAAAAAGAAAAAATAAAAAAAGAAAAATACAATGAATAAATAAGAAAGATAAAAGGACAAGAAAAAAACATGGACTTAGGTTCTATTTTTAAATCTTAGGTTAATCTCCACCATTAGATCAAACTAGATGGATGGTGGGGATTTGTCCCTCAGTTTCTATATTCACTCCTGTAACAAAATATAAATATAAATTAATGAGTGAATAAATTCAGCCTTCACAAAAATAATGTTAAATCTAAGTATATCACGTTTTGAAAATGAAGATTATGGTGATCGGAAGGAAAAAAAAAAAAAAAAAAAAAAAAAAAAAAAGGTGTCAATTTAAATTCATTTGAAATTTATTGAGAACATACCTACAATCAAAAACTTGTTTTACAAAACCTGTCACAAAGTGAACATGATATGCTCATCAGTAGATGCTTGTGAAAGCTTTAAGCTTATAACCATGCTTGTGAATTGTGATGTTATGAATTTTAATAATAACAATTAGCAACTACTTCGTAATTGTTACTGTAGATGAACAGTACAATAGTTGGTAATTAGAGGTTAAGTATTAGATAAAGCAACGTACAACCCTGGTTTTGAGAACTTTGCCACAGCTGTAAAAGGCGCCTCATCTTCTCCTTCTAGGCCGAGATCAGCTAAATGCTCAACATCATTTGGTAATTCCAAATTAAAAGACAGAAAAGGATTCTCTTTTATTGACGAAATAAATAGGATGATTGAAGTGGGTGGTGCGTTAGGATATGACGTTAGAGGGTGTAAGCGATCCTTAAGAAAGATGATTAATGGGATAGGTGTGTCAAAGGTGGATAAATGAATATTTTATCGATTAATATCAGAGGTTCCAAGAAACGAAGAAAACGTGAGTGGATAAAAGAGTTGTGTTTTAAACACAACGTCCACTTTCTTGGCATTCAAGAGACGAAAATGACTAAGTTGGAGTTATTTCAATTGAAATCTATGTGGGGTAATTTCAGGTTCGATTTTGCGTGTAGTATGGCTAGAGGTAGATCCGGGGGTCTTGTTACCATGTGGGACCCTAATGTTTTCACTAAATCTCAAATTTGGTGTACTGATAACTATGTTATTGTGGAAGGCAAGTGGAAGAATTCGGTGGAATACTACTATCTTATTAATGTGTATGGTCCGCAACAACAACCCGAAAAATCAAATCTTTGGGAGTCACTCCGCTTATTTCTTCAAAATCATGCTGGAAATATTGTTTTGTTCCGGGACCTTAATGAAGTTAGATACGAAACGGAGAGGTTTGGTTCTACATTCTCTAATAGTGATGCTGTGATTTTTAACTCTTTCATTAGAGATGCTGGTCTTATCGATCTTCCTATGGGAGGTAAAATGTTTACTTGGATGAACAAAACCGGAACTAAGTTGAGTAAACTTGATCGCTTCCTTGTTTCAGACGGCGTTCTCTATGCTCATTCTCACATGCAGGTTACTGTTCTTGATAGAGTATGGTCGGATCACAACCCCATTCTCTTACATTGTACAAATTCAGATTTCGGTCCGATCCCTTTTAAACTCTTTCATTCGTGGTTTGATCGTATGGGTTTCGATGAGGTAGTTAATGAAGCGTGGAATAATTTTTCATTTGAAGTTCATGGTTCCATAATGACTTTTCATGATAAATTAAGAGGCCTAAAATCTCAACTCAAACTCTGGTATTCCCGCACCAAAGATTGTGAACATAGCAGGAAACAAAGTCTTTTGCGTTCTTTGAGACTGTTAGATGAAAAGATTGATGAAGGTCGAGCAAATGAAGAAGATAGAGAGCTCCGTGTAAAAACTTTGATTGAGTTAGAGGGCCTCGAAAAATTTGAGTCTATGGATTTAATCCAAAAAGCTAGGATTAAATGGGACGTGGAAGGAGATGAAAACTCCAAATTTTTTCATGGTATTATTAACTCCAAACGTAAATCTCAGATGATCAATGGAATTCTGCATGAGGGCGTGTGGATAACAGATCCTAATGCTATTAAACTTGCATTCCTCAACTTTTATAAAGATAAATTTTCTTGTCATGACTCATCAGTTATCTTCCCTCCTATTACGGCTGGTATGTGTTTATGTGAATCTGATCGGAATTATTTGGATTCCATGGTGTCATTGGAGGAAATAAAAGATGCCGTTTGGGATTGTGGTAGCCAAAAAGCCCCCGGGCCAGACAGATATTCATTTATGTTCATCAAGAAGTATTGAGATCTCTTACATCTTGATATTCAGACATTTGTTAACGACTTCTTCTCATCTGGTAGGTTTCCTCTGGGCTCGAATTCGTCTTTCTTTACTTTAATCCCAAAGGTTCCCAACCCTTTGTATATTAAAGATTACAGGCCTATCTCTCTTATTGGTGTTCATTACAAGATTGTTGCTAAAATATTAGCAAACCGGTTATCCAAAGTTATCGACTCGATTATCAGCCACGAGCAATCAACTTTTATCTCGGGTCGTCAAATTCTTGACGGGCCTCTTATTCTTAGTGAGGTTATCGAATGGCATAAAAAACGAAAAAAGAAGATGATGTTGTTCAAAGTTGATTTTGAAAAAGCTTTTGATTCGGTAAGCTGGCGTTTTTTAGATCATGTTATGGATAAGCTGGGGTTTAGTGCTAAATGGTGTCATTGGATCAAGGTGGGTCTTACATCTTCTAGGGCTTCTATTCTTGTTAACGGAAGTCCTACCTCGGAATTCTCTTTGAAAAGAGGGTTAAGACAAGGTGATCCCTTGTCGCCTTTCCTTTCCATTATTGTTATGGAAGGCCTTAACATCATTCTAAAGGATGGGTTGGCGGCTAATATGTTTCGTGGTATTAAGGTTGGATCTTCTAGTTTCCATCTATCTCACCTTTTCTACGCGGACGATGTTATTATTTTATCTTAATGGAACCAAAATGATATGGACAATATCATTCGTATTCTCAATGTGTTCTACCTTGCTTCTGGTCTAAAAATTAATATTAGCAAGTCCAATCTATATGGTGTGGGAGTTTCCTCAACTGAAGTTGCTCGTATGGCTGCAGGTACTAGTTGTTCTTCTGGTACTCTTCCTCTCTCTTACCTTGGTTTACCTATAGGGTTGAATATGAGTCGTATAGAGAGTTGGAGTGTCTTGATTGATCGCTTTAAAGCTAGATTGTCGGGGTGGAAAGCTAACTTGCTTTCATCAGGTGGTCGTCTCACCCTTATCAAATCGGTTCTAGGAAGCCTTGGTATATACTACATGTCTATCTTCAAAGCCCCTGAAGCCGTTATTAAGCAGTTAGAAAGTATTCGTGCTTCATTTTTTTGGGGTGCGATCGATGACAAAAAGAAGCTTGCATGGATTAAATGGTCTAACATCTTAGCTTCTCATGATAAAGGAGGTTTAGGTGTGGGTAGTCTCAAGGCCTTCAATATTTCTCTTCTTTTAAAATGGAGATGGCGTATTTTAAGGAATCCTTCTGCTCTTTGGGTGAAGGTTATCAAATCTATCCATGGTGATGAAGCGGGAGTTGAGCTTAATGGGTGCCATTCAAATGGTATATGGTCGCGTATTGTTGGTTCTATTTTCCATCTTCATTCAAGTGGAATTGTTCCTTTGAGCTATATTCATTTTGAAGTTGGAGATGGCTCTTTAATTCGTTTTTGGAAAGACTCTTGGTTTGGTGACATGCCTCTATGTTCTCGCTACAGCCGCTTATTTCGATTGGAGAAGGATCAAAATTGCCTTATTAAAGATCGCTTCGTTAATGGTACATGGTCGTGGGATTGGTGTAGGCCAGTTAATGGAGGTAGAACGCTTTCTGATCTTAACGCTCTTCTTACAGATATCAGCGCTTTGTCCCTATCTGATGGTAGAGATAAGGTCGTCTCGTCCCTTTCCTCAGACGGGATCTATTCTGTCAGTGATGTTAGAAAGCATATTGATGACTGCTTGCTTCTTAATTCGCTCCCATGCACCAGGTGGTTCAAAGTTATTCCTCGGAAGGTCAACATTTTTATGTGGCGTCTTTTCCTTGATAGGCTACCCCATCGCCTTAACCTGTCATCTCGGGGCTTGGATATCGATTCCATTATGTGCCCGTTGTGTAACAATCATGTGGAATCGAATGCCCATGTTTTCTTTTCGTGTGATATTGCTTCTAATGTTTGGAATCTTGTGCGGGGTTGGTGTGATACTAAATTCCCAACATTTTTCTCCTGTGAAGATTGGGACACTTGGTTTCTCCATTGGCGTGCTTCAAAGGATGCGAAAGTTCAAGCTTTTGTTATTTTTGCATCTACATGTTGGGTGCTTTGGCGTTTTAGGAATAATGTCGCTTTTCATTCTCAAGTCATGAGGAAATGCGACATCTTTGATAACATTCGTCTTTTTTCTTTTTCATGGTTAAAGTCTAGAGGTAAAATGTCTATTAGTTGGACTGATTGGCTGAAATCGCCTATGTAATTCTAGCATCTTGCTAGTGTTTCTTTTTATAATATGCCGCCGCTCAAAAAAAAAAAAAAAAAAAAAAAAAAAAAAAAAAAAAAAGCAACGTACAACCATAGAACCATTGTAGCCTATAAAATGTTGCCGGAGTTAGAGGTCGTAATTTGTGCTCAAAATTAATAAATAAATAAATTAAATAAAAAATTTGCTTCTATGGCCACTTTTGTTAAAATATTTGGCGCATAAAAAAATTGAAAATAAAATAAAGCATGTATGGCTTTTTCAAAAGTTAAATGTGTATTAATAGCCACATATTTTATTTCTCAATTGGAGAACATTGCAAATATATATATTTAAAAAAAAATACACTTATAAATATAATGTATTTAGTTATTTAAATATAAATGAGGTGATAGATTTGGGGAATTGTTTTTCTCCGTTTTAGATCTTTTCAAAAGCGATTCGTATAACAAGAGTCCGTTTAATATGTGCTTGTTTCAGCCGTTTAAGCCTGTCCTCGTTTAGACCCGTAGCCCGCGCCCGTTTTGGCACCTCAAGTTGCATGTTCGAACTTTACCACTACATAGATTATTTATTTATTTATTTATTTATTTATTTATGTTTATTATTATTATTATTATTATTATTATTATTTTTTGAATTTTAGTTTATACAATGTACAAGTTAGCCCTTAAGTTTTCAATAAATAGCCAAACAAGCCCATATGTAATTGTCAATGTTATATATATAATATATTAGCATTAATATATAAAAAAGGGTTCTATCATTTTTATTTTTTATTTTTTTTATTCTTTTATTTATTATTATTTTTTTATAGATATACAAGTTGCGAGGTTTTGATATTAATAGTTGTATAGCTTAAAAGCTTATGAGGTTAAGATAGATTTAAAAGTTACAGTTTAAGATATGTACGTAAAGTTTTGATTCGTGTATTAGGTGTGCTCGAGATAAACAATTTTACTTAAACTCTAACCTTTTGTCCAAGTAAAAATTGGTTTATCGTAACTTGAAATACTTCCATTAAGAAACCACACTTTCGGCCGTATTTTGAAAAGTTAGCATGTTTTATTTGACAAAAAATGCATAAAAGTACACGTTAATGTAGAAGCTACGAGCCAACATAAAGTCTTTTTAACAAAGCAAATTCATTAAATCAAACACACTTAAATGCAAGTTTATGTTCATGCTGCAACGCGCAGGGAACAAATATCAACGTTTCTAACAAATGAGAACAATACAGAAAATATCCAATGTTTACTATCAAATTTTGGTTTTAAAGTAAGTGATACAAAAATAAAGTATGCCATACGCATAAAAAGGAATATATATCAAGCTTCTCAAGTTGTAATACAAATATTGAACATACTGCAAATTGGATGGCAAACGGGTGGATCTTAAATGTTGGCTAGGTGTGTCACATGACACATACGATTTAAGCCGATGAAGTGTAAGATTTTTGTAAAAAAATGTTGGTTCTTTGATACTGCCAGACATAGTTTGGGCAAGTGTACAAAAATAAGCAAGGATTCGGAGGAGAATGTGTTGTTTTTCTGTTTCTTTTGGTTTTTTAAGAAGAGGAAATAAGATTAATAGTATTTTTTTATAAACATATTGTAGTTAGTTACTTTGTCCTTATGGGTCCTCTTTAATTTTAATAAGTAGGGAGCGTCCGCTGCGTTGCAGCGGGTAATTTTTCTTTGTTTTGCGATAATGTAGTAATTCTGAATGTTTTTGTATATGTTTTTACATGCTTGTGATTTGAGGGTTTTTTCGGTCAACCATTTTTTAGGGTTGATTTTATTTTAAACCTTAATAATTCCTTGTTATAGTGATTTTGGGGGACTTGATATGTTAATTAGTTTATTTGGTTTATATTTTGTAATAAAAGCAAATTGTATACATATATTGCCACCTTCGCATTGGGGCTAAAATAGTCGACAAAAAGGGCCAAACAACTAATTAAGGGTGTCATAAAACCTGACCTAACCCGAACCCGACCGGGTTCGGGTTAACTCGGGTCAAAAATCATATTCGGGGTCAATCGGGTCAACCCGAATTGACTCGAGTTCTAAACAAGGTCGGGTTCGGGTATGTTTTTTTAGCCTTGACCCGACCCGAACCTGAACCCGAGTTGACCCGACTAAACTAACACTTTACAATGTAAATTACTCGGGCTGACCCCAAACCTGAGTTGACCCGACCCGATTTGACCCGAACCCGAAGTGACCGACCAAAGTTGACCCGAGTTCTAAACAGGGTTGGGTTCGGGTATGTTTTTTGGAGGCTTGACCCGATTTGACCCGACCCGAGTTAACCCGAACCCGACCGGGTCAACCCAAATGACAGCGCTACAAGTAATCCTGAGAAAACAATTTTATATACGTAAATATTCCCCTCCTCCTCTAGAATGCGCAAGATTCTGGGAATTATATATATAGTAATTTGAGAGCAGATGACACCATATGACGTCGCATGGGCTTCCGTTTTTTTTTTTGCCCCAACAACAACTTCACTTTAGCCCAGGTGAAAGCTCAAAATAGTATCTACAAAACATACCCTTTACTATATAATGGGTTAAAAAACAGCGCAAAACAATATTTACGAAACATACCCCTACTATATAATGGCTTGCGAAAACTACTTTTAACTTTTATCTAACATATATTTAGCGAGCCCCGCCGCAAAACGCCATCAAGAATCATGCCGTTTCAATTTTTTTCCGGACTTTTTAACCCCGCACCGCACACCTGACCCACTTTCTACTTAGCAAAGAAAAATAATGTGCAATAATCAACGACGTGCACACCTCGTTGATTGTAAAAATATTGCCAAGTTGTTGTCTGAGTAATAATAGTTCCATAATGGGCCTCATCGGAATGGGCTAAATAGCATATCCAAAAAACAAATAATAATAATAATAATAATAATAATAATAATAATAATAATAATAATAAAATATTTGTTTAATGTGCAAGATTCGAGAATATATTCCGCCGTCAAATAAAATATTTTTTTAATAAAAGATATTTGTTTAACGTGCAACATTGAATAAGAGATATGACACATATAAGAATAGTATATGAAATCGCAAAGGCCGGAAAGAGACCGGAGATGAGCGTGGTTAATACTTAATAATGCACTTTAGCAATTACTAGTAATGCGTCTATCGATCTCAGTTTTATTTTTTGCTAGCTTTAGTTTAGAACTATACTATCTCATTAAACGTCGAATATCCCTAGCCAGTAAAAAATGAATGAATCTACCGCGTCTATAATATATATAGTTAATGTATAGCGGTATAGACTGTAGGGGCAACTTTTTATCCTCTAAGGATATAAAGAATTTAGATTTTATAGTAAATTTACAAATCGTGTTATATTTGTGTTTTACAAAAAGTATTCTAGTTATTTAATGTCATAAATGTCTAGTTTTATCTATTACTCCAAAAATCTATTTTGTTTTATAATACGATTGAAGGCAAAATAAACAAAATAAACTTTCACCAAAAAAAATGAACATTTTTTTTTACCCAATGAACCAATCTTGGCCGTTCATTTTTTTAATCAAAACAAACAAAATAAACTTTCACCATTTTTTAAAAAATTAAATATATCGCAAACCGTTAATCGCTATGCGAAAAAATATACCATCACAACAAGAATTAAATTATCTTTCTATAAATATGCACTTCTATTTACTTTCGACAATTTTTTTTTTCAAAATTTCCGCTCAAAAAAATCACACATGATTTGTAAAAATAACATGTGATTTTTATTTATTATTATTATTATTATTATTATTATTATTATTATTATTATTATTATTATTATTATTATTATTATTATTATTATTTTACAAATCACATATGATTTTTATAAATCACATGTGATTTTTCTGGGCTGAAATTTTGAAAAAAAAATCATCGAAAATATACAAAAGTAGATATCTATAAATAGATAATTTAATTCTCGTCGCGATGGTGTATTTTTATAGCTTAAAGATTTATCGTTTGAAAGATATGATCATTGACGGAGCTTGAACCAAATTATGGGGGGGGGGCTGAAATATCAATTTCCAATTTCAAGGGGGCCATATTGTTAAAACAATTTTCTTTTAGCAGTAACTAAGTTATTAATTACATTAGAGATAAGAAATTTTGGGGGGGCCAGGGCCCACCCCCCGCCCCAATAAAGCTCCGTCCTTGGATATGATGTTTAAAAAAATGTAAAAAATAATTTTTTATTAATTTATATAAAAAATAGACGGCTAATATTGGTTAATTGCATTTGTGACAAATATGAAATCTATATTGATCTCAACTTTACGATTGAATAGCCCAATCAAAAAATGATGACTGGTAAAACATAATTATTCTTGTGCAAAAAATATAAAACAAAGAACCACCCGTGAAGCATCTATTCGAAAATCATGCCACATACGGTCCAAAATTCTAGATCTGACAGCAAAGTCTCTCAAATCGTGTTTAAGATTATCTTGGACGAACTCAAGCAATATATAAGTAACAACCATACCGCAAAAAATATTTGATTATACCAAAAATAAAGACCTTTGTAGGACGAACTTGTTTTAGTGAACCAGGGTCATGTTACAAACTTATTTGTATTTTGACGCATTGTATCCTAAAACATATATGAATTGACATCTATATTTTTCGATAGATATGTCGACATAAAAAGAAAAAGAAACAAACCTAATTAAGTAGTTGGTGACTTTGAAATGAAAGCAAATAAGATTTCCTCTTCAACAGAGGGTACCTATGCCTACCATATGCATTATTATTACTAGCAGGTTACCCGCGCAATGCGGCGGCGGGTACCCAGTAACTAATTTTGTGGCGAACAACTATTTTTCATTTATACCGCGTGTTGCAGCGGGGTTGATTTTTAGCAGACGTATTTTTTTTATTTTTTTATTGTAACTTTTTGGTTTTGTAATTTTTGTGATATTTGTATAAATATAAACCATAAACTACTCGTAAAGCAAAAGTAACATGTTTATGTTTTAGGCTGCTGCTGGATCTTGAATAATGTATTAATTATATTGTACTTTGTGGTTAAAAAATTGTATTTTTTTGATGAGGGGGGTTTTTAATAATGTATTAATTGTATTAGGTGAGTATTCTTTTTTTAATTTTATGTGTGCTTTGAGTCTTTGTAAATAATGCTTATAAGGTAGTATTTTTCACTTAAAGGGTATTTTAATGACTACTATTTAATATCATTAATGTTGTTTGATAGAAAAGTGGTCTGAAAATAACTCCATGCTTATTTTTGTTGTACCATATGCTTGTTTTGTTGTAATTCTCAAAATTTGGTGCATTAAAATGTTCTAAATTATGCTTTATTTCTTGTAAGTCTGAAAATTTTGGAGAGAGATTCATTTATGCATTATATGTAATATAGATGTTTGAGTACGTGTCGCCCTCCAACGTAATAAACTCTTCAGTCTTCACAGCATACGTTAACATTCCTCTTGCTACACAAACCACATACGCATCAGTAGAATCCTCTCATATAATTAAAGTTTTGGATCCCAATTGGAGGTGGATCCATGACAGTCTAGTTAAAGAGAAAAAACCAAAAATAAGCATCACGTACATATGTACATGATTCATCATAGAACTCAAGAACAGATGAAACAAAGCGTCCTCTAATTTGATAGTCGCAATTGAAGAGCTTGTATGTTAAAATAAAAATGTGATTTTTAGTGTTGTTAGAAACTACAGAATTTGATGGTGATCGTAACTGAATTAATATTCAAATTTGAATAATTTGCAAATTTTGACAAAACGAAACAAATTAACTTTCGTATTAAATCATTTATTTTTGAAAACTTGTTAACTCTTTTTAATTTTTTTTTGAACGGTTACTTTCTTCAAGGGAAATCCATATCCAATTCGAAACCTGATGGGGGAAAACCTTCAACTTAAGCCATAAACTTCCATGAGAAGCTATGGCTAAATTTTGCAACCTCACTAAAATTGTTCAAATAATCATGCATTCAATGTATCCTCAGTATTTTGACTCTTGCATAAATAATTTGCAACAACTAAATAGATGCTAGTTGTGTGCATTTATTAGCGACTAATATAGTCCAAATCTTGCACCACACCCACGTTCAAACACATTTACTTGAAAAAGTATGCTTGTTTGTCATTTTTTAGTTTTATGCAGCAAATTAAATTTCGTGCTTTTATATTCCTTTAATTTTGAATTCAGTCTGGGTCACCGGTTATTATTTTGCTTTTTCATTATGTTTATTATGCAAAAAAATCCAACATGCATAATAGAAGAACCACCATCACCCGTAGCTGCCACAACCACCATAGGAGCCTGGTTCCTCAGTTTTGGACTGAACCGCACAAGTAACCTGGTTCCTCAGTTTTAGAATGAACCAAACAGATCAGGTGGATCATTTATTTGGCCTGGATTATGAACTCCAACATATTGCATAGGGTGAATAAAGGCTTTTTCAGTTCTGGACCTGGTTATTGCCAACTGAAGTAGAAAGTAAACTAGAAAAGTGACTAGTTATGTTGGCGGGTGAATAAAAATAAGTGTTTGCTTGATTGAAATAAATAAATAAATTATTAATCCGCATGGAAAAAACAAGCTTCACGCAGGCAGTAGCCGGTTTGTAGGTTATCCGGTACGTGGAAAAGACGGAATTCAGAAGAAAAGAAATATAAAAGCACAAAGTTTAATTAACACAAAAAAAAATGACAAGCTACATTGAAGCAAGTAGCCCAATTTTATTCAATAATCTTTACAAATCTTAAACATTTTCACAATATTAGTAACATCTCCAATAGCACAACATCATCTCCAGTACACTTCTCAGGCCAAATTAGTCAAGCTGTGACAAAGTTGCAGTCAAAGGTTTCGACCAAAATGGTTCCACTCACAGAAGGTTTTGGGTCAATGTCCTAATTATAAATACATACTCAGAGCTTCAATTTTGTGGGTATTTGTTTAAAGTTCTTGTTCATATATGTAATTTTTTTTTTTTTTTTTTTTTTTTTTTTTTGATAAACATGTAGAATTTTTGAATTCAAGTAATAAGGCAATTGAATGAATTCAGAACCGCCAACATAAACGAAAACATCTTTAAAAAATCATAATTTCAACAAAGGTTTACTAGTCAAAATTGATCACAATAAACTTAAACTTGCTTTACTAATTGAAGAAGATTTCTAACTACAAAATCTAGTTTAAAGGGTTGCAAACAAAAGTGCAGCATTTGTTCCTCCAAACCCGAAAGCATTTGATAACGCTGCTTTGATTTGCATCTCCTTTGAAGCAACCAAAGGCATGAACGCTTTTTTGAAAATGGGATCAGGGTTACTCAGATTGAGCGACAAGGGAGCGATTCCCTGTACCAATAAAGCACACAAACCTCGTAATTATACAAGAGCTAACCAAGTTTAGTCCAATTTGTATTTTAGATAACCAACTTTTTTTAGACAAGAAAAAAAAAATATCGACAAAGTTTCAAAACAGACTGATTTGAGTCTATCTACTTTAAATAAAAAAAAGTTCAACGTAATCCTATACTGCAACCCGTCGAACTAACACACTGAAACCGATGTTGTTGTAGTTAAAAACATTCAAAGTTTATTGGTTTTTCATAGTTTAATATAAACATGGTTACCCAAAACAGAAAAGTTGACCAAAGTTGGCTACTTTTTTTCTGCAGTTAACTACAAGCATAAGTTGGCAAACATGACATAGTTTCAAGATTCTGTACTTACATTACGTATGGCAAGAACTGTGAATATTGCCTCAACAGCTCCAGCGGCCCCAAGAAGATGCCCGATAGCACCCTAAATAGTTAACAGGAGTTTCAATATAAACGTTAGAACATAGAAAACGATAAATCAAAAATCGATTTTGTGATCAAAGTACATTATCTTTCCTTGAAGTATAATAAAAAGGATTTGTTTGAAGGATATTAATGACTTTACCTTCGTGGATGAAAAAGCCAAGGCACCAGATGTAGCATGATCAGAAAACAGAGTTTTAATTGCAAGAGCCTCCACCATGTCACCTGATGACCAAACAATATCAACTTTAAATGCTAAAACAGTCCTAAGAGTACTATAATTCAAACTGATATACCAAGAGGTGTAGAAGTAGCATGGGCGTTCACATAATCCACTTGATCAGGGGAAAGACCCGACTGGAAGTCAAAAGAAAATTGAAAATTACCAAATAGAGAAGACACTCAAGCTGCAGAAATATAAAAAAAGAGCTTAGTTGGAGTAAAAGTTTCCTAGTTTTCTATCTCTAATTTTGTATTTTTGTAGGAATTGGGAGGGGATTTTTATCTCCACAAATGAGTTAGAAAACGCGTTTAACTATTTGTGCTTTTTTTGCGGAGAATTTTTTTTTGGGGGGAAAAGCAATTTAAACGCTATTTTCGTTTTCCTTGTTTTGTAAAAAAAATCATGGAAAACAAGGGTGTTTTCCTCCAACTAAACGCACCCTAACCTTCACAAAAATATGGAATGTGAAGCATACTAAAGAAATGAAAACAGGGCACTATCAATCACTTGCTTATCAAAATTCATCTACTATTAGTTTCTTACTGAACTGATGGAAATGATCGGTTATTAATGTTTGTAACCACTATATTTGACTTCAGCTATCAAAAGAATTACCATAGTTGCATATGCCCGTAAGAAACATACTAGTTGGAGAAACTTAAATATATGTATGATAGATACAAATTGATATCACTCAAATTCAAATTAATACAAGGCATCAGTGTGATACCTGCTTTAAAGCGCGTGACATGGCCAGAATAGCACCTCTTCCATCCGCGTGTGGTTGTGTGATGTGATGCGCATCACCTTAACACGACACACATATGTTAAACATACAAACTCCAAGAAGTAAAATGGGTGTTTGGATCTGTGTACTGAAACTGATTACTTGAATGAATATTTAATTAATGTTTGGATAAACGAACTATGCTTATGTTTATCAGTTTTATACCAGCTTCAATAAAACTAGTTATACAAGTATAAGGAAAATATTTATCTACTTTTACTTAAATTGATATATGCTATTTCAAATTTACAACACATCCACTTTTACATGTTCGTTTTTTAACAGTTGTCTATTTTCCAAAATAATCAGAATTTGTTTACATTATCACTTACATAACGCACATCCAACACCCCCTAAGAACATGAAAACCAAACTAAACAAGGTCAAACCTGACATCCCATAACCACGGAGCTCCGCATAGATGTTTGCTCCTCTCTTTTTCGCATGTTCGAGTTCCTGTGGCAAAATCAATCATAAGTAAGAGATATAGAATGAAAAAAGGAACTACAGAAGATAAATTATATACAGGTAAGGATTTAGCGTATAAATGAGAATGACACTAACTGGTGAAAGCATTATTACTCACTTCCAAAACGAGAACACCAGCACCCTCTCCTATGCTGCATCCAAAAACATGTTATTGCTTATACATAAAATTTCCATGTGCTACAATATTAACTAACATACACAAATCCATCTCGATCACAATCGAAAGGCCTTGAAGATTCTTGAGGGGTTGAGTTGTATTTTGTAGCTAATGCCCTTGCCCTGCATGAAAGAGATTGTATCACATAAAGTGCTAACAAAATCTTGAACATTCAATAAAGAGTGAATTATTACCTGCAAAAGCCAGCGATAGATAAAGCATCGATGCTGGCTTCTGTTCCTCCAGCCACCATAACATCAGCATCTCCAAACTGAATCATTCTTGCTGCATCGCCTATTGAATTTGCCCCCGTGGCGCATGCGGTCACTGCAGCATGGTTGGGTCCCTAAATTCAGAATTATTATAAGAATATCAATATCCATTATAGACATATAAAAATAAAATAAAAAATTTAAAAGAAGGGATCCTAACTACAATATAATTACCCACCTGGAAGCCATACTTCATGCTTACATGACCAGCAGCCATGTTGATTAATATTCGAGGGACAAAAAAAGGACTAAGACGACGCAATCTCTGGATTAAAAGAAAAATTACACAAAACCGGATTTACAAAATGTGATTAAGAAATCAATTGCCAAAAGAAAGAAGGAAATAAATGTCAAAGAAGGACAAAAATAAACCTTTTCACATATCAATTGTGATGCATCCAGTATATCACCGATGCTTCCAATTCCCCCACCTATAGAAACTCCCTGATTTCTTCAAGTTAGAAATGATATATAATAACAATAAGAAGACAAAACAGCAGAATCATTAAACATAGAGGTGGAAATGTTAACCAATTTAATTTTAAATGAGTCAATCTGGTTCTGTCTTAATATCTCACATTTCGACCCCATTAGAAAATAGCTTAAAAGGCTGTTACGTCAAAATAATCCAAAGTGTAGTTCTGACAAGAACTACAAATGCCTGTAGAGTGGTATAATAAGTATCCTGTTTTGAGCCAATTACAAATGCCTGCTTTGAATGAAGATGCAAGAGAAGAGATTGTCTGGATTACAAATACAGGAATGACTAAGAAGTTTCTTGTCAGTACTGTTTGGAAGGATGTAAGTGATACAAGTCTATGTGCAGTGGAATTTTTTGGAGTGTGGAGAACTTTTTTGATGATGCCTTGGCTGATTGTTATTTCATGGATCACACTTGTGAGGTAAGGAGGTGTCTGCAAGTGGATGACCTATGAGATGTCTAATTAGTTGGGAAATGTAGTCAAATAAGTTGCTCTTAAACTCTTGATGAGGCCTGCACATGTTGCAACTGATGGTTTCTCAATGTGAGGTTTGGTGGATTCTGCATTGTACAGGCCATTAGTTTTGGCAGCATGATGTGGGAAATGTAGTCATAAGTAGGTGAAATAGGTGAATGAATGAAAGCAGCTTATGGTATTCATTATGTATCAGGATGCATAGGTTGAGTGAATGATGAGTACTTCTTGTATTGCTGTTTTATTAGAGCTTCATGTAGAGTGTTTTTGGCAAGTCATTACACTTTACATGTTTGCTTGAGGCTGTAAATACGTTTATATGGTTGAGCAGTAATATATTTTGATTATTTTCACCTTTCAACAAAAAAAACAAAATCATTTTATTTGAAAAATCAGATTAGTTTTGTATCAATATAAGTAGACCCACTGACTGATTAACTCAAGACAAAAAATGTTACTCCAACCCATTTCAATCCCTACCAAAAACTACCCATTTTGACCCGTTACCCCACCTGCCCATTTTACCACCTCTAGTGAAAACATATGTAGTATATGAGAACTTACGGTTTTCTCCTTGTCCTCTTGCTCCGAGGGTATCCAATTGGCATCTCGAAGTGCTTCGTCTGCAGCACACAGTGCATAGCTTATAAACCTTGCAATTGATTTACTATGCTGCGAAAAAAGACCGCAATTTAAAGATTGATTATATTAAGTATCAAAACAATATATCCGGCGTCTGGGAAAGACTTCTATTAGAATAGTAAACCTTAGAATCTAGCCATGATTGCTCGTTGAACTCGCCAGGGTTAGTACCACACGGTACAATAGCAGCGATTTTAGAAGTCAATTGATCAAATGTATACGACTGAGTATCTTTATCAAATCCACTCATCTTTAGGTCTTCAACAGATAAAGCTCTTATACCACTTTCCCCTTTGATTAACCGCTTCCATGTTGTTTCTACTCCACATCCCAGTGGTGTAACCATTCCTAAACCTACAAAAAAAAAAAGCTCAAGAAGCCGTTAACATATACAGCTGTTTGGCACATTGCATTTTCAGATAGCAAATAATCCACTTCTAGTGTTTGGGTATAGTGGATACAATTTTGATTATTTAAGGGTTAGATAACTAATTAAGGAATAGCTGAAACAAAACTGATTCCAAACACTCAAGGGGCGTATTGGATTGCTTATTTTAAATTATCCACCTTTGTTTTCAACATAAAATGGTAAGCAGTTTTCAATAGAGCGTTGGTCAATATAACATAAGCAGATAAGCAATCCCAAACACCTTCTAAAACTGTTTCTCTCCTTATTCTTTTTGAAATAAGCAATATAACGCAAAGCAACTCCAAGCTACTTATGCAAAACTATGTATATCATACACAAATAATCAGGTTCGTATAAAGCAATTCCAAACAGACTTAAAACCACTTCGCTAACATATAAGCAGTATTTAGAAGCAATCCCAAACCCCCCTTCAAATTGCTGCTTTTATTACTTGCAAAAACGCCTATAACCGGCAACATTGACCTACCTACCTACCCACCCCGTCGCAAGGAGAATACGTGGAAAGGCAATATTCAAGCTAACCCAGCGGCATTAATTGTTATTATCCAACTTTAAGGACTATATTCTGTAACTCGTTATCTTACAACTTTTTTTTTTTTTGGGGTAACCGTGGTTTCCCACCTTTTGGCGTACTAATCCACAGGGTTGAGCCTACCGCCACACACACTCAAACCGAGTAAAGCCCTCTCATTTGAGCATAATCAGTTTTAAGACTCACAGCCAAACAGCACAAACTTAATCAAGACATCAAAAAAAAGAAGCAAAGCATAAAAGATTGAATTGAATAAATTACCAGTGACAACAACTCTTCTTTGAGGAAAAAAAGGAGGAGCATTAAATGAAGTCGACATAGAACGATGAATGACACGACATACTTTCCTAGATTTACTCCACCAACCTCTGTTCATTTCAACTTTGGTTTTTTTTTTAAAGGATTTTGACCAGAATCAAGAAATTGTTTGAAAACCCTGGTTGCTTACTTTATCTTGAAAGTTGATGTTTTTGTTACTTGGAGTGCGTTTGTTTGTGGGGTTTTGATAGGGAGGAATGGATTCAAAGCACGTTTGGTTTGTAAGTGGGTTTGGAATTGAAATTGGAATTGGATTTGATATGAAAGAAAATGATGATAGAGAAAACTAATAATCATTTAAATTATGTATTAGTTTCAAGAAGAAAAAATAAAAAATAAGACTAACAATTAACAAATATATGGTTGAAAATTTTTAAGAAATAATAGATAAAATTTGATTGGTTGATATGTAGGGCTGGCATAACAGGTCACACGAACCTGTTAAGACACGAACCTGTTAAGGTCAAACACGAACACGACCTGTTAGCTTATCGTGTCATTTTTCTCAGACACGAACACGACACGAAAATAAACAGGTTAACCTGTTAAGAACCTGTTAAGTTTTTATTTATTTATTTATTTTTTTTATTTTTATTATTTTTTTTTTTTTTTTATGGATATGTAACTCTGGATCTGAACATCTTTTTTTTTTTATTAGAACATCAAGAACAACAACAACAAATCTGAACAAACATCTTTAGAACATCGAGATCAAGATAACAAATTAGAACAACAACAACAACAACAAATAAGAACAACATCCGACTATAGAACATCACAGATTCACAGCAATACCAATTCCACAACATCTACCCTACTATAGAACATCACAGATTCACAGCAATACCAATTCCATAATATAGAACAATAACAATATAGAACAACAGCAAAAACACAATAACAACAACGAGAGTATTAAAATAATAACGACGGCAACAACAATACAAAATCAACCATAACATCAAGGAAGGATCAAGAGTCAACCACAAGTATCACAATAGTCTAAAAACAATCAAAACCCATCAAATTCGTGGGTCTAGCCCACGACCTAGGTGCAAATCCGAACACAACAAGAATCAAGAATCATTAATATGTGAAAACTCATCAAGTTTGAACCCATATTTACAAGATTTTATAAGTTTGAAAACCCATGGTGATGGAGGTCGTTTTGTGGTGCGTGAATAGTGTCAAATGAAAGAGGAAGTGATTTTGAGTGTGATGGTGGTGGCGGTGTGGTTGTAGAGGTGGCGGTGTGGCGTGGTTGGGTAGTGGCCGGCGTTCAAGAAAGTGGAGAGGGAGAAGAGTGTTAAAGGGGGCGGATTTTAGATAGAATAGATTAGGGTTATGAAGTGTGTGTGTGGTGGTAATTTATATACTCCTAATCTTAACAGGTCATAACAGGTCTTAACAGGTCAGACCTGTTAAGACACGAATATTAACAGGTCTTAACAGGTCTGACCTGTTAAGACACGAAACCTGTTAAGGGTTGACACGAAACCTGTTAAGAACAGGTCGTGTCGTGTCGTGTTAACAGGTTTCGTGTCAAAATTGCCGGCCCTATTGATATGACTAAAAGACATTAGTAGGGGTAGGATTGAATCTATCATTCAAAATGGTGGGGCGAAGGAATCAAAATGGTACCAAACAATGTATTTCATGTTTCTTTCAATTCATACCCACCAATACCCGTAAACCAAACGGGCCCTAAATATAATTGAATGGATTTAATTTTGACACTCATACATCTATTCTTCATAAAAATTGGTATGCATAATTTTATTTGTGGGCCTTTTTTCATCCTTCTCTCCATCTTTTTCAACTATTTAATTTTACATACTTATTTTATTTGTATTTTTATTATATAAAATTAATACATAATTATATAATTTTATTTTTCTCTCTCCTACTTTTCATTCAAACCATACCAAATCCAAATCTTAATTCAAACCCTTTCACAAACCAAACGCACCCTTAATGACAAGTTAAACTTGCAGGGACGAAATTGTACTATTTCAAAAGAAGTATTTAACCGGGTCGGGTTAATTTTATAGATAGATTTGAGACACCCGTTTTTATTAAATTTTGCCTAAGTTTTGTTTCTCTAATACGGAGTATCTATATTTTAACAATTGTAATATTTGTTGTGATTTGATAAATATATTCCAAGTTTAGGTGGTTAATTTCTGATAGAATTTAAACCCCTAAACTTAAAATTCAAATTTCGTAATTCTGTTGCAAATTCTACACTTGCAATGCACTGTTTTTAGGTTAATAAATAAATTGATGTAAGTTCCAATAGGAATGGATGTTAGCGTTTTTCTTCTAGTTATCAACGATCGTTTAGGGGTGTTGATTTTGATTTGTAAACTTTATATGTGTGGTTGAAAAAAAATGATAGGCGCTTGTAGTTTGTAATCCGCTGATACGAGTTCGGTTACTGAATTAGGCTATTACCATATGAGTACAACACGTTATCAAATTTACCAGATTGGTAGAGTTTTTTAACCACTAGTTTTTAAGTTTATGTTAGTGGGGTAGTTTTTAAACCACTAATTAACCGTTTATTTTCACTATATATATTGTTGTAATTTCCTTTCACTATAAAGAAATCTCTATATTTCTTGGAGTCTTTCCTGCTCAAAGGCCTTATCAATCCGTCTTTTTAATCTACTTCTTGGGAGATTGACCATTTCAAATCGGTCTCTTAACATCCGCCTAGGTGGGGAGTAATCAAGGATTAATTAGATTGAAATCTGTATATATTAAATCTAGAAATTAATATGTGCTCATATTAGTCAACTATTCTAATAAATGTGTCAAACGTTGCATCTGTGCTGGGATGGATAGAGTATAAGTAGCTAATACGTCTTAAGAAGAACTTGGTGGGAGATTACAGTCTAATAACAAGTAATACAAACAGGTGAAAACAAAGTCAGTTTGAAGCAAATCATGCTTTGCTGGAACATGTATGACATAAAAAATAGCGTGTCTCTTGATTGTGAAATCAGGATATCACTTGGTGTAATTATATATGTCATGCCCTTTGTTGTTAACTTTAAATAAATAAATGAAAATTAACTAAGACCAAAAATGAAGCTTGATAATGCGTTTTTTTGAGTGTGTATCAAACAAATATACAGTAGACGTGAGTGAAATTTACCGATCAACCTTTAGGAAAAGGGAGACTTGTAAAAACTCGTGAATACAATATAAATAAGTGATATCGGGTAAGTGATTACCCGGGTCGTGTCCCAACGAGTTGTAAATGGGCAATATCGTGTGAGATTCGAGATTAAAATGCTTGTAAGGATGTTGAGAGATTATTTGGTATTGTTGAACTACGCTAAATTGCAAATAACGTACGAAGAATAAAATTAACGCAACTAAAACATGAATTCAAACAAGGAAACGAAAATAAAACTTAAAATCTACTTAAAAGTCTACGGGAATGATAATATGAAGTTAGGGAACCCTAAAACGTAATCTAAAATTAAAAACGCGAAAGTTATTTTATAAAACGCGAGGGCGCAAAATAAAACGTGAATTAAATGCTACACTAGTCCTACAGACGTAAAAACGATTTTTCTACTATTCTAATGTTAAAAGAAAATTTTGGAAACAAGAAAAATAATTTTTTGCTTTTTTAATTATTTATTATGAATTAAAAACAATTTAAAATAAATAAATGCTTAATAAGTAGTAGAACAATTCAAATAAATCTAAGAAAATTAAGAAAAATCTACTATACTATAAATAAGCTAAGAAAACTAAAAGATTGTGAAAAGCAGTTGTAATAAGCAGGTAATTAAGCAAAACATAAGCTGAAAACTTAATAAGCAAATAAACCTAACTACATTAAATAATTAAATAGATAAACTATTTACAAAAGGGAGTAACTAGCTTAGATGGTAGTGGGGCGTGTGTTGGGTGTCTGTGGACAGTGAGACCCAGGTTCGAACCTAGTCTCACCCCTTTTTATAAAACATTTTATTCTTTTGCAATTTTCTTTTTGAAACTCCTTTAAACAACAATACAACAAGACTTTCATGAAATGACTGTTCCTGAAAAGCTTTTACCCAGCTTATCCAAGCTTAAAATTCCAAGAGGTTCAAGAGTTTTAAGAGCTAAGGTGAGTTTGTGAGATCTTTTTGAAATGAGCAGTTAACTCGATAAGCACAAGGGCAAAGTTTAAAGCATGCAAACACAAGCAACACAGACAAACTTATAACAACAATTTACAAGCATAGGGTAAAATAGAAGCCAAATCAATCAAGTATGGTGAACGCTGATATGCATACAGCAGTAATGAGGCCAAAAGGCAACAAAAAGGAGCGAATATAAGCTAGTAAATACGCAAATAAAAGAAAACTAAAAGCACATGAACACATATAGCACTATAGGGATCACAAAACAATAAATTTCAACGAGAATGGTCAATTAATGAACTAGATATGATGGAATGAAAAACGGGTCAGAATAAGGGTGCTGGGTAAAAAGTGACTGGAGGGGGAACTTTGGCAACCTAAATTAGCTGTAAAAAAAATCATAAAAATAAAATGAAAATACAAGCAGGAAGATAAGCTCCCAAATAAACTAGAAACAAATTTTTAGAGCTAAATGACAAATAACGAACAAAATAAAAATGCCGCGATGGGGGCGGTTGGGACCTATGCATAACTGATGTGCAATGGTCAATTTAGGCAGAAAAGGGGAACTGATATGAATGCACAAGCTTGTGCAAAACTTTGAAAAAGCTACTTGGCCTATACTCAATTCTAAGTAAGCTAATCTACTCTTACATCAGTTATTCTAAGAAGCAAAAACACAGAAGCAAAATAATCATATGGCGTTAAGACTGTCCCAAACTGAGCAGGCCCATGAGGGGGGATTTCAGGCTACAACTAAGCAAACAAAATGGCTGAAAATCCTAAAACAAGTTCAAAAGCCTAAATCCTACACTACTTAAATGGACAGCTAATGGCGGTGCAGTCCTGGAAGGGGGTTATGCAGCCCCAACAACAACTAATGTGAACCGTAAACAACTACATAAGGCAAATCAAGTTCCTAGAGGTCAAAACTGAACTACCTCAAACACCCCCTTAATCACTGTTTTGTTATAAAATCTGCTAAAAGAATGACTTAAGATTAAAATCAGGCACATAACACTGAAGCTTAGTCTAGATTGGCTTAAGGAACAATTTTACACAAGTTTAGCATCTCCAAATAAGTAGATACAAATAAGTTCCAGAAAGAAAAATAACTAAGACAGTGCTTTTAGAAAAAAACAATAGAATTTAAATAAAACTTGGAATTTGAAGTACAAGGCTGAAAGTAAATTAAACTTAAGACATATTGAAAAAAAAACAAAAAACTATCCTAATATCAAAACCTAATTTAAAGACTGCGTCCATGGGCTTACATAAGTCCTATTTATACTAATCTCCATTTAGGGTTTCTTCACTTCTTTTATTTTGTGTTTCTTCACTGAGATAAAATCTGAGCTGGACACATTTGTGCTTCTTTGAAATCAATCACCACCCTTGGATTAAAACAACATCAATATCATCCCTTGATTCTACTTTGGCGCCCATATAAGTTGTGGATTGGTGACGGGGCAACATGTAACTGGTTATGGTGTTAGGTACGGGTTGTAGTGGAGTTAGTGGGATTGGGAGATGGGGTGAAGAAGACAAAGATGGAGAGTGATGGGGGAGATGGGGATTGCAGGTCACGGGTTGGAGGGGGAGGAAAGGGATGGTTGGTTTGACCAGTCAAGGGTGTGTACGTTTTTATTAAAAGAACGTATAAGGGGTTTGGATGGGCTAGGGTTGAGTTTGTTTAAACGATGGTGGGCTTGGAAGGGTTAAAGGTAGTGGTGTTGGGCTTGGCATTTGTTAAAAAGCCCAAGGGGAGTTGGTTATGTTATTTCTGATCCGTTTGGTATTAATAGTATCACAAGGACTATTTTTGCAACATGGTGAAACTTCAAGGTACCAATCTGCAAATCTTTCAAACTTCAACCAAGGGTCAATCCTGTCAAGTTAGATAAACCAAAGGACCAAAAACACAATCTTCCAAATTTGAAACACTAGGGACCAAAATTGACAGTTTGCCAAAGTACAGGGACCAAATGTGTAATTTTCCAAAAGTTTTCACCCAAAGATCATTTGTGATGTCTTTTGACTTTTAAAGAGTTCGGGTTGACTTTTCTTTAAAATAAATGCTCAGGGACTAGTTTTGTCAAATTTTGAAAGTCAGGGGACTGAAACTGCCAATTATGCAAATTTTGTTCGTTTTTCGTTTGTTTTCACTTGTTTTGCGTCAGAAACATATAAAACACGATCTTTGGGATTTTCTTCGTATTTTGGTGCCTTTTTTTAGTGTTTTTTATCGTTTTGCAGTTCAGATTTGACTAAAAATGATGAGTATTTACACACTCATCAATCCCCCACACTAAACTATTGCTAGTCCCTAGCAATCTTTTTGAGAAAAATTAATGGATTTGAAGTCTCTTTACCAAAAGCCATCACTTCTGGAGTAGCCGAATGTTTCGGTTCAAGTAAGAATTATGGTCCATCCGATAACCATATGATTTTTAGCAAACCACAAGCTTTCAACGGTTTTGATTTGTCTTTACCATAAGCCGTTTGCTTCTGGACTAGCCAACTCTTGATGGAACAGTCAACATCTTGGTGAGTTGATTACAAATTATGGTTTTTCCACTGCCTTTACCACAAGCCATAATCTTGCGGGCTAGCCAACTCATTTACTATTGAGGATATGGCGAGTTGAGGTACTATACAATTTTGGGCAAATTGCAAGCCATCAACGGGTTTGAGCTATCTTTACCAAGAGCCGTTTGCTCCTGGATTAGCCAATCCTTTTGTCGTTTAGATATGGCAGACTGATAACCACAAAAATTTTGAAACTCAAGTGAAAAAATTTTAAAATTTTTGCCAAAAACGGGGGTACTAGAAGGTAAAATGTGATCAAATTCGCTAGAATACCCCCCACACTTAGAATTGAATATTGTCCTCAATATTCAAAGTCCCGGCTATTATGCCGACTCTTTGAACGTAAAATGGCAATATTACAAGTTAAATGTGGAAACATCATTTTTTCACTTTATTGGTAGCCACAACATGGGTAACTCCCCCACACTTAGGGTGAAAACCCTATATGCATGCTACTGTTTTTGTTTACCGAGTCGCTAGCTTGACTCGACCCCGAATTCATTGGTTCTTGGGGAAGCATGATGTGGAAGAAACAATTTCCATCGGACTTTCATTCAAGATGTTTAGACAAACATTTGAAGCACGTGAAAGTTCTACACCGATGAGATAAGTACCCGGCTCAAGATAATGGTAAATGAAAATTCCGGGATCAAAGATAGTATCTTCATTCCCGAAGGAGTAAAGAAGAGAGGAAGTCACCAAGTAGGTAAGAAAAGGAAGAATACCATGATGAAAATCATGATAAGATCTTCTTCCTCGAGAGCAGGCTCATTAGCCTGAATTTGGATTTCAAAGGTTAAGCTCAATGGGTTTGAAAACATCCCGGACGGGAGGGTGGGAATTTGCAAATCCTCATGATTGAGTGCATCTCCCCCCGGGCTATCATACTCCGGAGGAGTCATGATATGATGAGTGAGTTCACCGGAGAACTCCTCATGAAGAGAATTATTCACAAGATGTGAATTTGTGAACTCTTGTTCCATTGTGAACTCATCACTATCCTCGTTCTGAATATCAAAGATTGGATTATCAAAAATCAAAATGAATTCATATTCGAATTCAAACAGAGGATTGGTGAGAGTAGTTTTGAATGCTTCGGGAACAAAGTGATTAACATTCTCTTGTGGACTGTTGGGATAAGAAGTGAGTGACGGATCATGATATAGGAGACTTTCAATTTCTCCAAGATCGGCTTCAAAGTCAACTAGATCATCGTTACTTCCCGTTGGAAGTGGATTGATGTGAGTGAGTTCATCGGCGAACTCCTCAAGAAGATGATCAGCATCAGAATGTGGAACTGATGCCTCAACATACTCGATGTCTCCATAAGATGCACAATCTTCGCTACAATCGGAGAAAGTCTCAAATTGATCTTTTATACACTCAAGAGGGGAAGGTGAATCACACATATGATCAAAAGTTCCCTGTGACTCTCTTGGGATTGGGACAAGGCTCTCAACACTAGACTTTATGAATTCGCCCAATTCCTTATCAGGAACAGTGTTAAGATGCTCATCCCCCATGTTTAGAGAGTGAGTGTGAACTTCGGGTGTGATAACAACAGACTGAGGGAGTTGAGAAGTACTAGCAGTTATGGATTCTTCAAGTTCCATTTGATCAACGGCTAGTGACTTCGTCACATTATTTTCACCCTGATTTTTCATGGAAGGAACCACAACTGATGAATTTGATGAGCCTTGACGAATATCAAGGGTATCTTCATCATCACTATCGTCATCGTCATCGTCATCGTAGATGATAGTTTTACGCATTCGAAATCTTACGCTAGCTGCTTCTTCTGCTTCTTCAGCTAGTATTTCTTTGTAAGACTTCGGACGAGGTTCTTCCGGAGCAGGTTTGTTAACCAAATCCTTAAGATTATTTAAAGTATTTAAAACATTTTGCAAAATTTCTTGAGGAAATGGTTGAGGTTGTGTTTCAAAAGTTTGGTATTGTGGAGGTTGGTCGTGATAATTGTTGTCACAAGGAAAAAGATTCCTAGTTTGACAATCGGTGCTAAAATGCGGACCTCCACAATACACACAACCGTATTGTTGTGAAGTTGGTGCATTTTGAAACGATTCGGCATTGCAATTTTGATAACACGGATTATGCTCATAAGAAATGAAATTGTTTTGTGGCTCATTGCAAAAGCTCGGATTAGAATCGTAAGCGAATGAATTACTCGAACCACAAAACAAACAACTTCCGTTTTGAATATCATTACCACATCGTTCACACGTGCACCAACGACATGGCAACCTGAAAAGCGGCTCACCATAACCGACACAAGGAATAAAAGTCAGAGGTGGGACAAGTGGTGTGCTCTGAGAGCTAGGAATTTCCACTACTTCCGTTATGGTCTCTGGTTTTTGTTCTTGATAAACGTGAAGATTAGGCAAGTCGTTCTTTTCAGTCACTGTTCTATGCTCTGTACGTTTGCTTGACAAACCTTTAACCGTAAATCCTGAAAGGTTAGGATCAATTCTTGATGGTTTGTCATTAATAGCGCGTATCTCAGGCAGTGATGGGTAGTTGGAAGAATTCGGTGAATCTTTGAGAGAATTTGGATGTATGAACAAATTGCACGTAGTGTAAAAGCTGTTACTACAATTATTTCCACACTTCTCACAAATACACCAGAAACAACGATAGACATTCTCAATCGGGCTTTTACAGTGAAAACACGTGTAGCCGGGAGACGCCATAAGAATTATACATGAGAGGGGTATAAGAAGGTAGAATCAAACGGATAGAGGGTAAGGAAAAATATTTTTGGGTTTTTCGAAAAACACATCAATTAAAACGAGACCAACTCAAAAAGACAATGGTGAACTTAAACCAATAATCACAATGTAAATGGCTTCTTCGAAAAAGGTACACCAATTCACAAGGATACAATGGCAAGTTTTTATCTTTTGTTTGGGAACTTATTAATGTTCACACCCCCAGTTGGTAGGTGTTCTGCCTTGGTTCTCGGCGGTGTGTTTTATGCTTATTTTTTTTATTTAACAAGAAAAACGAAAAATGTTCTTGTATTATATATATATATATATATATATATATATATATATATATATATATATATATACAAAAGAAAAGGAAAATATTTTTGTGTTTTATAAGTTTTTGAAAACGATAACTTCTTGACGAAGGTTCTACAAGTCACTAATCGTTAAAATCGTAACGATATTGTCGCAACACAACCTCCCCGACAGCGGCGCCAATTTGATAATGCGCTTTTTTGAGTGTGTATCAAACAAATATAAAGTAGACGTGAGTGGAATTTACCGATCAACCTTTAGGAAAAGGGAGACTTGTAAAAACTCGTGAATACAATATAAATAAGTGATTACCCGGGTCGTGTCTCAACGAGTTGTAAATGGGCAATATCATGTGAGATTCGAGATTAAAATGCTTGTAACGATGTTGAGAGATTATTTGGTATTGTTGAACTACGCTAAATTGCAAATAACGTACGAAGAATAAAATTAACGCAACTAAAACATGAATTCAAACAAGGAAACGAAAATAAAACTTAAAATCTACTTAAAAGTCTACGGGAATGATAATAGGAAGTTAGGGAACCCTAAAACGTAATCTAAAATTAAAAACGCGAAAGTTATTTTAAATAAAACGCGAGTGCGCAAAATAAAACGTGAATTAAATGCTACACTAGTCCTACGGACGTAAAAACGGTTTTTCTACTATTCTTGTTAAAAGAAAATTTTGGAAACAAGAAAAATAATTTTTTGCTTTTTTAATTATTTATTATGAATTAAAAACAATTTAAAATAAATAAATGCTTAATAAATAGTAGAACAATTCAAATAAATCTAAGAAAATTATGGAAAATCTACTATACTATAAATAAGCTAAGAAAACTAAAAGATTGTGAAAAGCAGTTGTAATAAGCAGGTAATTAAGCAAAACATAAGCTGAAAACTTAATAAGCAAATAAACCTAACTACATTAAATAAATAAATAGATAAAGTATTACAAAAGGGAGTAACTAGCTCAGATGGTAGTGGGGCGTGTGTTGGGTGTCTGTGGACAGTGAGACCCAGGTTCGAACCTAGTCTCACCCCTTTTTATAAAACATTTTATTCTTTTGCAATTTTCTTTTTGAAACTCCTTTAAACAACAATACAACAAGACTTTCATGAAATGACTGTTCCTGAAAAGCTTTTACCTAGCTTATCCAAGCTTAAAATTCCAACAGGTTCAAGAGTTTTAAGAGCTAAGGTGAGTTTGTGAGATCTTTTTGAAATGGGCAGTTAACTCGATAAGCACAAGGGCAAAGTTTAAAGCATGCAAACACAAGCAACACATACAAACTTATAATAACAATTTACAAGCATAGGATAAAACAGAAGCCAAATCAATCAAGTATGGTGAACGACTGATATGCATACAGCAGTATTGGGGCCAAAAGGCAACAAAAAGGAGCGAATATAAGCTAGTAAATACGCAAATAAAAGAAAACTAAAAGCACATGAACACATATAGCACTATAGGGATCACAAAACAATAAATTTCAACAAGAATGGTTTATTAATGAACTAGATATGATGGAATGAAAAACGGGTCAGAATAAGGGTGTTGCGTAAAAAGTGACTGGAGGGGGAACTTTGGCAACCTAAATAAGCTGTAAAAAAATCATAAAAATAAAATGAAAATACAAGCAGGAAGATAAGCTCCCAAATAAGCTAGAAACAAATTTTTAGAGCTAAATGACAAATAACGAACAAACTAAAAATGCCGCGATGAGGGCGGTTGGGACCTATGCATAACTGATGTGCAATGGTCAATTTAGGCAGAAAAGGGGAACTGATATGAACGCACAAGCTTGCACAAGCTTGTGCAAAACTTTGAAAAAGCTACTTGGCCTATACTCAATTCTGAGTAAGCTAATCTACTCCTACGCCAGTTATTCTAAGAAGCAAAAACACAGAAGCAAAATAATCATATGGCGTTAAGACTGTCCCAAACTGAGCAGGCCCATGAGGAGGGATTTCAGGCTACAACTATGCAAACAAAATGGCTGAAAATCCTAAAACAAGTTCAAAAGCCTAAATCCTACACTACTTAAATGGACAGGTAATGGCGGTGCAGTCCTGGAAGGGGGTTATGCAGCCCCAACAACAACTAATGTGAACCGTAAACAACTACATAAGGCAAATCAAGTTCCTAGAGGTCAAAACTGAACTACCCCAAACACCCCCTTAATCACTGTTTTGTTATAAAATCTGCTAAAAGAATGACTTAAGATTAAATCAGGCACATAACACTGAAGCTTAGTCTAGATTGGCTTAAGGAACAATTTTACACAAGTTTAGCATCTCCAAATAAGTAGATACAAATAAGTTCCAGAAAGAAAAATAACTAAGACAGTGCTTTTAGAAAAAAACAATAGAATTTAAATAAAACTTGGAATTTGAAGTACAAGGCTGAAAGTAAATTAAACTTAAGACATATTGAAAAAAAAACAAAAAACTATCCTAATATCAAAACCTAATTTAAAGACTGCGTCCATGGGCTTACATAAGTCCTATTTATACTAATCTCCATTTAGGGTTTCTTCACTTCTTTTATTTTGTGTTTCTTCACTGAGATAAAATCTGAGCTGGACACATTTGTGCTTCTTTGAAATCAATCACCACCCTTGGATTAAAACAACATCAATATCATCCCTTGATTCTACTTTGGCGCCCATATAAGTTGTGGATTGGTGACGGGGCAACATGTAACTGGTTATGGTGTTAGGTACGGGTTGTAGTGGAGTTAGTGGGATTGGGAGATGGGGTGAAGAAGACAAAGATGGAGAGTGATGGGGGAGATGGGGATTGCAGGTCACGGGTTGGAGGGGGAGGAAAGGGATGGTTGGTTTGACCGGTCAAGGGTGTGTACGTTTTTATTAAAAGAACGTATAAGGGGTTTGGATGGGCTAGGGTTGAGTTTGTTTAAACGATGGTGGGCTTGGAAGGGTTAAAGGTAGTGGTGTTGGGCTTGGCATTTGTTAAAAAGCCCAAGGGGAGTTGGTTATGTTATTTTTGATCCGTTTGGTATTAATAGTATCAGAAGGACTATTTTTGCAACATGGTGAAACGTCAAGGTACCAATCTGCCAATCTTTCAAACTTCAACCAAAGGTCAATCCTGTCAAGTTAGATAAACCAAAGGACCAAAAACACAATCTTCCAAATGTAAAACACTAGGGACCAAAATTGCCAATTTGCCAAAGTACAAGGACCAAATGTGTAATTTTCCAAAAGTTTTCACCCAAAGATCATTTGTGATGTCTTTTGACTTTTAAAGAGTTTGGGTTGACTTTTCTTTAAAATAAATGCTCAGGGACTAGTCTTGTCAAATTTTGAAAGTCGGGGGACTGAAACTGCCAATTATGCAAATTTTGTTCGTTTTTCGTTTGTTTTCACTCGTTTTGCATCAGAAACATATAAAACATGATCTTTTGGATTTTCATCGTATTTTGGTTCATTTTTTAGTGTTTTTAATCGTTTTGCAGTTCAGATTTGACTAAAAATGATGAGTATTTACACACTCATCAAAGCTCAATCTTTTAATATATGTTGACAAATCTGTGTGGATGAAAGTGCGATAATTTTAATGGTGAATGCTAACTTCCTGTACCAAACTGTCTACGTAGGTCGGTAGTGATATTTAGAGATGTGCATCGACGAAGAAGAAACTATTGAGCAAGCAGCAGCAGCTCGACGTGAGAGGTGGAAAGCTTTGAAGGCCGGTCAAATCGCAAGAAAATCATGATCAAAATGACGATGACGAAAACAAGTGAGCACACATTCCTTATCCTGTCTTACGGCACACGTTAATATCGTTTAATAATAGAATTTATTTAACACCATCTACATCATGATCCGAAAGAAGAGTATATATAAACTGAACCAGAGAACAGTGGTCGTGCTTGTATTGATGATGTATCGATCTCTAAACTCTTTTTGCTCATGCTTTTCCTACTATGGAAGCAGACAGTTTAACATGCTCAAGTTATGTGTCTGGATGTAAATTATGATTGTTTTCTCTATCTACATTGCTCTCGCATAAGCTGCAATTTTTTAAGGCGCTGCATACAACATCTTAGCACATAATATAATTACATGGAAACTTTAAGCGTCTAGTAGAGAATATTGTAGATGGTCAAGAAACTGTTTGTATACTTCCAGTTTCTTTCCTATAATAGCTTCATAATCACTCTTGATTATATCATATAGCTCTTGATTGCAGTCAACTTGATCATAGGAAAAGTTAAATATTCACAGCAAGTAGTTTCACTTTGATATGCTCGTGTTGAACTGTGTGTGGCCGTGAAATACATGATTAGTTAGTACCCACACATACCTATATACAAAGTTTGACTATGCTATGCTTTATGCTCTCTTGTATGAAGCCATGCTAAATGCTAACAAACCACTAAACCTCTGGGCAGTGACGTTAATATGAAGTTCTGAAATCATCTTCCTCATGATAATCAGCTTCAAGAGAGGCTTGCTCCACCAGAGTTACCTAAGTTTGAAGACCCTGTTATAGGCGAACCTCCTGTTGAAGAGAAAAAGGAGGTAAGTTGGGTCTTTTAATAATAGTATATACTTTTTCATGTTATTATTAGTGTATAACGAGTTTCTCAAATGTTCATCAGGATCCTTTTTTGAACATTGCACCCAAAAACCCAAACTGGGATCTTAGAAGGGACTTACAGAAGAAACTTGATAAGCTTGAAAAATGCACACAAAAGGCCCTTTACCAACTTATGGGTATGTGAACTTTCTTGTTATCTATTTTCATCCACATGACGACATTGCCTTTAAACTTAGTTAAAGAGCATTATTCCCACCTGAATTTAAATATTAGCACCACCATCCTCCTAAAAGATTTATAGGAAGTTTCTTGAATGGGTTCTATTAACTTGTTGATATGTATGTTTTTAATCATTTTCTTCATGTTGATAACGAGGGGTAATTTTGTAATTCTTCAGTAAAGGGGTACGGATTAGATGCATAAGACCATGGCTAAAATCAGAACCAACTGTAAAAGCTGCATTGTAGGCTAACAAATAGGCATGGTAACAGAGCAAAACTTCTTCCTTGGTCTAGAATGTATCATATGAGCTGTATATCGTTATATTCATTGACCATGCTGTAGATTCTCCCCAGTTACTAATGACTGGATTGATTTACTTATTATCTATCTCTAACTGGTCAAAGAGTTGAGCAAATTGTTAACTAAAAAGGAAAAGGGTCAAATGGGTTGAAAGTCATGTGAAGGTTTTTAAATGCATAAAATCATTCAATATTGCTCTATTAAGAATGGTAGATTGTTTTTCAATTATATTGTCTCTGTAAATTCATATTTATCATTTTATTCATTTATAAAGTTCAAACAAAAATGGATAAAAATCTCTCTGTGTGTAGGCTTAACCCGTTCTAACCCACACCTAAAAAGTTACTGTACATGTTTCGACTTATTACCCAACTTGATCGACCATTGGCTACCTTTATAATGTGGTATATTAATGTATAGCACTCTGCTAAAACGAGTTGAATAATTTACTGTTCTCTACATTGCATGTTATCTCTATTCCAAGGTAACGAATAGTTATCTGCATATATGTCAGATAAAGAATTGCAGTTATGAAATTAAGTCATAAGGGGACACATATTGATATTATGCTTAAAAATTTCTAAGGTCTTTTTGAACCATGAAACATGAATAGTTTAACGTTGTGGCACCCATGAATAGTTCAACGTGTAGTCCCTTTAAAATATTGGTTGTCACATATTTATTCTGCGTCTCTAAGTAAAGACGTAGTTAGTATTTCTTTACCTACATTAACATACTTCCTTTTATTATGGACAATAAAAGTCTGATGACTTTAAATATTCTCTCCACACTGTAAATACTAATGCTTCGTGCATATTTGTAAGTGTATACAAATTGGTAAAAACGCACTTTTTTAGCAAGCCATGAACAGAAAATCTGTAAATTTTATGTCTTTTATACTATTACAAAACCATGCCCTTTATTTTGCAGAGCAACAAGAGAAGGAAAAACAGTTGGCTGAAGAAGATGGCAAAGACAATGATTCTGGGAACTAAAAAATGGCATTTAAGGTGAACAGTTATAACCAAGCTATAGGTTTTTGTTATGCGGTTCTCTACTTGTCTTTAGGATTTTGTGGAAGGGAACACTTTTTGTTAGTCGGTTATGTACACGTATGATCTAAAGAGAGTTTACATGGTTACATGCTTACAACTCGCTACAATAGCCTTGCGGTCTATAGTTTGTACTCTTTCTAAGCTGTTGTCGGGAGTAACTTGCATTACTGCATGCCAATTCAACAATACTTATATGCTCATGTGTGATGACCCGATGGTCATCGAGTCTATTTAATCTAATTATTTTTTAGAGTAAATTCAAGTGAAGGGCCTGTTCAAATGTCTGCCTAACAAACCATGATTCAATCAAGTCTCTACATAATTTAAATTTTCGTCGTACTTAATTGCTACACCCATTTACAGGTTTAGCTAAAAGTTTTATATCTATGCTTTAAATTTAAATCTTATCTCGTCTAAATAACTTGTAGCTAGCAAAATGGCAGCTACTCACACTAAGTTATTAAAAAATAATTATTTTAACTTTTGCTACTATGACGTTTTAAAGGGCCGGAAGTGTCAAGTTATGAGTAGTTAATGTTAAACCCACTGTCACTGGCAACTAAAACCCTAGAAACTGCAAACAATATCCCGTATTCAAATTCTTTGTTTTCAACTAGTGTTAACCAACTTAAGTGGTTCCATATGAACTACTTAATTAGCCTCTTAAAAGGGAGGACAAAACTTTGGTGGGTCTTTCCATTAAGTGAGATTAAAGGATTGGGCCCACATTAAGTGGTTCATATGGAAAAAAGAAACACCGCAGTCATGTCTGATAACATTCCTTTTGAAATCCAAACTCAAATCATTAAAAGGGTCCTGGAAGCCATGGAAGTCTTTCATCGACAGCTCTTACTTTATCGCTGGTTACTGCGCCCGCAAAACTCAGCCGCATACTTTTCTTTTAAGGTACAAAAATAATTATCAGCCAAAATATCTATCTGTTAATAATGACACTTTTACCCAACAACAAGACCTTGTCCCAAATGTTACCTCATGAAACTGTTAGTTTATGAACATAAATTAATAGTTGTGTGTTAGGATCGAACTCAAGATCGTGGGATTGCACACAATACGTATGAAGAGTAAAAGAATTATTATATATAAATGTTATATGTAATTATTAATAAACACAAAACTAGTAACGACCGTTAGTATTTAAAGGAGAATGACTAACAACCGTTAGACGAAGATTATGAAAGTAATACTTGTGAATAATTGGAAGGTCAAGAAAGTTCTAGAAGGAGTTCCACCTCCTTTGTGCCTTGAGCTCCAAGTTTCATCAAGTATATAAACACCTCATGGGTTATTGTTTTCTCGTAACTTGTACACACACATCTTGGTGTTTTTCTTCTTCTCTTCTTGTCCTAAAATCGATCCAACCTCAATCCCATCTTAGGGATTCGATTTTCATAAACTAAAGGTTTTGTGTTTAATTTACTTGCATAAACTTTTACTTGAATTAGTACGTGTGTACAAGAACACGATTCAAACACACTATTGTTTGATTCTTGGATTGAATTACAAAAGAGGTAAGGGGTAATTCTTATAATCCACATAAACCCTAATTAGGGTTCTTGAATTGAAGATTGCAATTGATTCTTGTTCGGGCTAGAATCACAAAGGTATGTTTACTATTTACTATTGATTAATTAATTGCATGTTATATGATCTTGTTATAATGCTTCTGCTCTCTTGATGTGTTTGGTTTATTTTATATGATTGTCATGATATCATAATTCCAACAGTGGCATCTAGAGCCGTTATAATGTGTAGTTAATTATCGAAACGCATAAAAATTGAATCTTGATTCGTTTAATTACATGTTTTTAGGGTTTTTCGATTCCTAACCCTAATTTTTTTTAATTGGGTCGATTGACCTATTACTGTTTTAGGGTTTTGGTTTTGATTTTTTTAATATGATTAGAAACCCTAGGATGTCATGTAACTGGTTATGCGTATTAGTAAACGATCTTGGTGCAATATGTTAATTGTTAAGCATAATTCATAAAAGTGCATGTTTGCATGGATTTTATTGTGTGATAATTTAAATGGTTTAAATTGGTTATGTGGATTAATTGTTAAGTTATATCGAAACATGTAAATTTATTAATAGATTATGTGCTATGTGGTATTTGTTTAGTTTTGGCTTACGCAATCGATTTATCGATGTATGTGGCTCTTTTTCCTTTGAAGAAGAAAGCCTTAATTGAATAAATGCATTATACACCTAGACTTGATTATTAATATGGCTATTGAATAAAATTTGCATGTGGTACATGTTTTATACATATTTAATTGTTATAATTATGTATATGTTTATTTGGTTGTTTATTTTTTATTATATATTACTTATTTTTGTTTATTATTATGTTAGACATGTTTATAAACGAAAAGGGTAATTTTGAATAGAAAAATAATATGGATTAAATAAATGGCGAAA
This sequence comes from Artemisia argyi, assembly GCA_030686995.1. NCBI lineage: Eukaryota > Viridiplantae > Streptophyta > Magnoliopsida > Asterales > Asteraceae > Artemisia > Artemisia argyi. The sequence goes on along the minus strand of CM060678.1, from coordinate 20,815,948 downwards.
TTGTTTTGGTTTTAAGAGTTTAAATTTCAAAGGATTGGTTGATTGATGTTTTTGTACGTAATGGTTAAATAGGCCCAACCGAAGTTTACACACTACAAGATGGGTATAAGGTTGGCTTCACATTAAATTGTGGCCTTAGATAGACAACATTTTGTCTTAACGCTCGTTTGTGTGTAAATTAGACTTACCGAACAACCATTACATGTACACTGTCATCTTAAGGGTGAATTCACCACAATTCCACAATGATTATCCAAAACACTAAGCTTTAGGGCTTATGCAAAGTACGATATAAGTGGACGATAATTGTTGGTAATTCTTTAATTGGTGAACTCGATACCTCAATCAAAACTTTGCTATTTTACTCTTAGTAAATTGGTAATAAAAATGTTTTATAAAACCAATGTTATGAAGTTGTATGCATGCTTCTTCATACATTATTTTGATTACACATCAAAATTTAATACCCTTATAAAATTAAGTCAAATGCCATCTAATTAAGAACACTTGAAGTTGTAATTTACGTCATGTGAGAACTTGGCGAGATTGCAATGGAGAGGTAAATTTCGTAATTTCATTGCTAGCAGATCAATTGATGTAATGGATTTATGAATTTGCAGTTTTTAAGTTAGACGACTTAATTTGAGTAGAAAGTGAGATCTTGGACTCAAGGCATTAAAATGGGGATCAAACATGCTTACATTACAAAAGTTTTGTGATTGTAAATCCCATAATGATCTAGGAATTGCAATATGATATTGGCAATTATTGTTCGACAATTACCTTGTTGAATACTATCATTACTAGCAGATCAACTGATGTAATGGTACTATGTCAATTAGGATCCTAGCTTTAAGAAAATACTATGGTTTATGTGAATATATTTACCAATGGGTATTTTATTTTCTTAAAGATCTAATTATCGAAAATACTGAAATTGAATTTTGAAATTCGTTTTAATGTATTAATGCGACGTTCAAATCGTAAACGCACTTTGGGCTTTGGTAAATTGATCAAGTTCTGTTTTCAAACAAATGTTTGATTAAGAATAATTTACTTAAAAGACAAAAGAAGTCTCCATTCTATAAAAGAAGAGTGAGACATAATCCTATTTCTTTTTATGAAAAGGATAATAGGAATATTAGACATGTCTAAATTCTAAGATAACTCATAGCAAATTTTTAATAGTTAACAAAATTGCATATTTTCTATAAGGATTTATCACCCTTATTCAGTGATTAAATTCTTAGTAACAAATATGATATTTGGTTAACAGAAAATTATGTATGACATTTTATAAGTTATTATAATTAGAAACTAGATTAATTACCCCAAAATGTTTAAAGACAAACTAGTTGTTTTGACTATTTTAAAGGTACTAAATACATTGTAGGATGGTAGACCCGTTAAGGAAGAAATTGCATGTCTAATTTTTCAAGTTAATCGCATTTGATGGATAGTCCATCATTTACATAGTAGGATACACACTTTAGTGCATAAGTAATTGTTACGTATGGATATTCAAAGGTGTAGGAAAGTTAAAAGCACACTATTTTCTTTCGCTGGATGTGAAACATTTATAATGTTGTCAAATTCAGTGGAAATATTGTGTACTTATTACTGAATAAGAGATTATTGTAATGATCTTTAATTCAGTGGGAGTTACAAGATTTGACATCTTGGTAGCTAAAGATAATTACTTTCCAAGTGTAGACACTCATACTTTTAAGGATAGTCTTGCACGTTTCCTTACTAGACATTGTTGTTCTATAACTACTTGTTTTGCTAAAATCTATAACACAATCATATTGATCACAAAAACAAATGCATGGCGTGTTGTTTATCAACTATATGAGGTTGTTCTATGCACAAGTGGGAGAAATGTTATCTTTAATGTGTACAAGAAACAACTCATAAAGATATGATGGATTCTCTTGACTACAAAGTAAGAGAATAATGTTCTAATATGAATTATACTAATCTAATTCAAGAAACATTTGGTGTTACAATTTATGTTATGTGAGAGCTTAACTAGATTGCAACAACAAGGTGAATTTCATATTTTCATTACTAGCAGATCAACTGATGTTATTGAACTATGAGAATTTACAGTTTCTAAATTAGATACCTATTAGAACATGTGTCAATATGATATCAAGACTACTTTAATTAGTATATTTATGAATTCATGGAATGACATAAATTAATTAAGTAATCTAATGCTACTTCAATTTGAATATTTATGTGTTTTTTGGAATGATATAAATAAATGAAGAAATAATGTTATTTACATTATTGTGAAGTAATAAATTAACTTAAAATTACTATTGAAACCAAAAGATGGTGTTCATAATTACTTTAGCTAAACATGTTTATGTTTCATTGTAAAGATATAAACATAAAGTCTTTTAATTGTTACAAGACTTATAATAAAGTAAGACGTTATCGTGTTATGTTTTTAATTAAGACATATACATGAAGCCATTAAATTGTTAAATGACTAATAACGTATAGTGGGATTATAACAGTTTATGTTTTCTTGTAAAGACATGGACATGAAGTGACTTTGTCAAAAGTACTTGTGTTATAAAGTATGCAATTGGCTTGAAAATTATTATACCATTAAAATGAATTAGTTGGTAAATAGACAAGTCAAAAGGAATATGGTTATCTTAAATATTGTTAGATAGTCTTACAATATTAATCCTAATGAAATGCCAAATGTTTATGGTATGTTCAGTTAGGAAAATCAAACTCTAGTTATATTGTTTGATTAAAGATAACTATGACTTCTTTTCTTTCAAAAGTTATCAAGGTTAGAATATTGAGTATGACTTGGACATATTTAATAAAACTCCAACCTAGAAGATTAATAAGACATCATCATATGATGGAATGTGATGAATGTAATGAATTACATTAAGTCTTAAATTGAAGTTCTAAATTTGTTTAACTGCTTATGAAGAGGTTATTAACAAAGTAAAGTCAGGAACAGTTAATAAGTATTTGTAATATCTCAAAGGAGAACATTGTATTGTTGCTTTATTTGCTAAGTATTTAAAGATAGTCTTTAAATTGCTAAAAGCAAGTGGGAGTTTTGATCTTTAAAAGATAAAATTACAAGATACATAATCTTCTAAAATACACTAGTAAATATCATGATGAAGTTTGACATTTGAATGTTAAATCTCAACATGATAATAAAGTTTGACATTTAAATGTTAAATCTCAAGATGATGGAATTATCATTCATAGAATAGTAATATATCTCAGATATTTGATTAATTGGGTAAAGATAATCAATTTTAAAAATGTGGTTTATCTTAATAGTAAGACTAGAAAATGAAGATGAGTTTCTTCAAAGATAAGGTAACCCTTGTGGTTTAAATCTTTGTATAGAAATCATATGGACAATATTGTGCACGTATTTAATGCATGTCTTATGACAAGATTATTAATCACACTTAAGCAATTAATTGTGATTGAATATTCTTTTCTAAACGCATTAAATATATAAAGATTATGATTGTCATATTTATGAAATTGACAATGGAATATCAAAACTCTTTCTTGAGTGATTACTTGAGCGAGAGTGATAAGTAATCAAAAGGAGTTTATAAATTAAAATAAATCTTTAGAAGTGTACAAAGTGCAATAATCTATGGATGGATAAATGCATGCATCTAGAATATTACTCTTATGTTTAATTATTAAATTCATATTTTGATTTATAATTGAAATAAGATAATTTTTAAGTATTTCTAAAAGCTAGTGGGAGTATTATGTTTAATTTCTTAAATCATATATGTTGTGGAACATATAAAAGTAACATTCCATATAAGTTAAAAGTTAACTCTTAGTTTGGAATGAAACTTTACTTGTAAGATTTAGGAAATAAGACATACAACCTTGGAATGAATGTTTATTGTTGAAACATGAGCGGTAAATGAATCTAACATAACATGATATATTATTTAAAAACTCTAAATAGATATGTATGACATGAATAAAATCTAAGTATGACTCAAAGATTTTGATGAACATCATGTTTTGTTGTATCATGTTTTATTACAAGATGATTTGGCAATATTAATATCTCATTAAAAGGTTATTAGATAACCTGTGTAATATTCTAAAAGGAATATGTTTGATTATAGAATCACATCATATATCTGGAACAACTTCCAAATTCTATAGATGAACAATTTTTCAATTGTTGTGAAAATTGTTATAGCCAACAAACTTGAAAGTTTGAAGGGCATCAAACATTACATAATAGATATTAATGTTTACGGGAAATTTTTAATAGCATATTGTTGTTTGCATACAATGATGCTAATGAAATTGAGATGACACTCAATACTAGTTATGGTAAGGATTTCATCCTTGGCTATATGTACTAGTTGTGCTTGATAAAAGCATAGTTGCATTATACATTAAGAGAATAAGAATACTTTAAACTTTAAAATGTTTGGAAGTTTAATTATCATAAATTGGTGGTTAAGGATGTCACACATTTTTATTAAATATGACATTATCAAAATAGTTGAGTATGCACATATAAGAACTTCAATAGTTGAATTCTTTAAATAAGTATTCTCAAAATTCCGATAGATCAAAGTTGGATGATTTATGTTTTGTCAACAAATATGAATGTCATTACTTGAGACATAATTCATCAACAAAAGTTAGCATGCATTGATCTATTTAGTATTTGGATAAGGGATGTTAAACAATTATTATAATAAATTTAAATACATGGTATGTTTAATTTATAATATATTGTATCCTATATTTGTATGTTTAATCAATGAATAAATGTTATTCTAAGTTGTCCGTTGTCAGATAATAATATGGCAATATTATTAAATCAAGACAAATCTGAAGGTTGGTATAATATACTTAAAGTATATTGATGCATAGGCATGCCATTTCAAATGATATTCAATGATACCGAATATAGGACTTATCCCAACTACATGATGTTACTTTACGGATTTTTTATTAAGTAAACCATGAGAAGTTATCATCAGACTTGAGATTCAAGATAAGTGTCATGAATGTAGTACATTTTTGTAGAACAACTTAACGCTGATGCGTGTGAATTGCACCAGGCTTTACCTCTCGAGGGATCTCGAGAAGCTTACAACCCCCACCAGGCAGTGTACCTGATCGTTGTAGTATAGTATAGTGACAAGTACCGGGGGATTGATCGTTCAACTTAAGAATAGTGTCGCTAGGATTAGAAAGCCTAAGAACTAGGTCTAGAGGTGAGGGATGATTCTTTTTGTATTTTTATATTTTATGAAAACAAGTAAAATCTCGGGTTTTTGGAAGAGTGGGCGGAATTAGTTGCTAGTCAACTAACTCAATAACTACAGATGCAATCAAAATAAAATAGCAGAAATGTAAATTAAACTAATAATGTGGTGTGAACAATAGATGGGAGAATTGTGTTTACTTAGATTTCACTACTCCCTAGATATCTTTTACAGGTTAATTGTTTGTTACAGTTGCGTGGATGACAGGTTATATTCCTTAATACCAATCATGGGGTGGCATACTTACTTCCCCAATTCTATAAGCTCCTACTTCACTCCTATGTCGAGCCTGCAAGAAGCTCCTAACATGGGATCACTAGAATTCGCTCATGCAATAAAAACCTAGTACACATCGGTTCACGTTTCTTAAGATGTTCAAGCAAGTTACACAATGGAGATCTGCCAGTTTTCTTAAGCCTAACATTGAAATCATTCATCCATTACAACTATAAACAAGCAATCAACCTATAATTAACATCTAGGTTTCATTACATCTAAGCAAACACACAAGAGATCTAGCCTAGCATGTTAAAATTAAGACAAGCGTAAGATATATTCAAACAACACATAGACATATTAAATGAATTGGAAGGATACTTATCTCAATTGAACATGAAGGGTTTCAAGGGGTGAAAATCCTTGAAAATACTGTAAAAGTTGTGTTAGGGTTTATTAAGTTCGACCCTAAAATTCTCCTCTCAAATTTCCACTCTTTAGAATGAAAATAACAATGAGTATATATAGATTTACAAAGGTGATGACGTCAAGAAGAAACTTCTGACGTCGTCAACCCACCGCCAAAAATATTCTCGGATTGCCTAGATCCAGATCTGACGCCGTCATGTGTAATCTTGTTCTGGGCCGTCACCACATTTACTCTTGACGGCCATGTTCTGACGCCGTCACGTTTTCTCTGGGCCATCACCAAAATTGCTCTTGACGCCATCATCAAAACCTTCTTGATGCCGTCAGGTACTGTTCCCAGCAAGGAAAATTAAGACTTTGCCGTTTTCTTCACTTTTATGCTCCAAAAACGTCAAAAATGCTTCCTTTTCCAGAATTCACTCCCAAAGTACCTAAAATCACAAAAGGAACGATTTAGGGCAATATTTGATCAAATAAATTCAAATTCCGGCTAAAATGACCCCCTAAAAACGGATCATTTTTCGCCTCATCATATACCCTTACACTTGAGATTTGCTTGTTTTCAAGCAAATGCGCTTTTATTCTAGTCAAAATACAAGTTAGGGGTCATTTAACACTAATATAAAAGTAATTACAACAAATAATCATTCCACTAAAGACCAAAGACAAGCACGGAGGTCATATACTAGCACCTCACAAATAGTGTTTAGAGACTCACATCTCTCGGGTGTAATAAAGTAATATCACAATATGGAAATGGAAAATATCTCTCACTACCTGTCATAGCAAAATAGATTACCATAGGCTTGGGAAAGGATCAAACCTCCACCACATGGCGTAAGCACCTAGGATAAACTATCAAAGAGGTCTTTTAAAGGGTTGTAACGTTAGGTGTAGGGATATGGAATACACGGTTTTGTTGGATATAGGCAATCTTTACTGGTGGCGAGTTAATAATCTTGGTTAATTACATGTACAATATGGCGTTACTAAGCCAAGACTAGACTCGACTTAAGCTAATAAATGAAAAATAACAAAAACATAAAATAAAACATAGAATGAAACGAGATGGTAGTCCGTATGTTTTTTTCTCTTTTTTTTCCAATATATATATATATATATATATATATATATATATATATATATATATATATATATATATATATATATATATATTATTATTATTATTTTTTTGCATACACTCTTACCCTACCATCCAAAATAATACATCCTATGAGATGAACATTTCCCTTACACTTGAATTTTTACATACTCTACAATAGACTAATCTAATGACTCGAATTAAGATAATCAAAACACTTGGAGTACTTTTAAGATCAACGTACATATGGGGGTAATAATAGATGTTCTTCCCCATTACTCCATAAAATAAGTACTTTACCCATGAGTCCCAATCGTCCCAAAGCAATATGTACAAGGGTATGACTTGACTTAGCAACCATGTAATCAATTAGATAATTAACTAAGGGTTTAAACAAATAACAATAATGCACTAAAGATGAGTGCATACACGGAAGGCTAAGGCGATTTGGGTGTACATTTAAGTGGGTTGTAACAAATTCTTCCTTTAAGTAAGATGCTTAAAGTTAGAAACGAAAAGATAGGCTCGGGGGGGGGGGGGGTGTACTAGGGGTTTCGTGTACTAAAAATGAGTACAACGCTAAGGGTGTGGAAAAAATTAATTGAGTTTACTAGCCAAGTAATATGACGTAAATGGTCAAGTAATTATGATACGGGTTTAAAACAAGGGTGATCCTAATGCCTCTTATCATGTAGTAAATCCTACTACACGAATGTAGTCTCACTAGCGGTCTCGGGATGCATCACTAACGCATGTTCTAGAATCTAAATACTACCGGTACACTCATAAGCACTAATAGTAAATGTTTTTCCTATCAAATCTAAAGGCGAACCTCACATATTTGGGTGGAAAATTTTTCAGAATGGTACGGTTTTGTGCTAGTCATACGACTCCTATCCATGAGACGCTTTCTAAGGCTAAAGTTTCACTTCTAAATGTTGTAAAAAAATTTAAATTTGGCGCTAAAATTACACTAACAAGTATTTCTCATAGTTTTATTACACATCTACCATCAAACAAACAAACTCAAGTGAAAGTGTATCCTATGAGGTATCATCATTTTACCCTCCCCTTACACTTAGGATGAACATTGTCCCCAATGTTCAATTAAAGAATGTAAAAGTAAAACAGGTAAAAGAATGAAGTCAAATACTCCTCTGATTCGCTCGGTATGGATAGTGTGGTAACACGGTTAGATCTTCCTCCAAGAAAATGAACAATCAAAGCTTCCCTTCCAGAATATAAATCATCTTCTTGTCATACATAACCTGTTAAATCTGAGAAAACAAACAAGACAACCTCGCGTAAAATCGGCGGCAATCTATATATACTAACAAATCTTAGAAAACAAAGCAAGATATAATGCTTGTGGAATGATGTTTGCAGATTTCCTGGAGTTTATAAAACTAAAGATTCGACAAAAACTTTAAGACTCCGTTAGAAAAACAAAACTGGCAAAATTTCCAGAATTTTGCACATGACGCCGTCAGGAATTTCTTCCTGACGCCGTCAGAAGTGACTTGCAGAAATTCTTACGTTAAGTATCCGGAAAAATTCTGGAAAAACTTTGTCCTACTTCCTAGAAAATCCTGCAAATCATCATTATGACTCGATACAAGCATTTGACTCTAACAATTACGAATATACATGTTCATTTAATATTGTGGAGGATCATGATCGAGTTTGTTTCTTAAAAACATATTTGGGGTTTCCCCTTACACTTATCTTTTGTGAAATACCTTTGGATGAAGTTAAGGCTAAGCCAAACAACAAAATAAAGTATTTTCACTATTTTAGTTTGAAACATGATCTACCAACAATAAAAATAAAGCATGCATACGGAAACAAATAACAATCACACAAATTAAAAATTCACTCAAAACATGGGTTGCCTCCCAAGAAGCACTTTTCTTTATTTACAAGTCTTGTAGCTAGACTCAAGGTCATGGGTTACTACATGACCTCATCGTCAAATGTTACATCCTCCTCACTAATCATTTCATTACTATTTTCTTGATAATGTTTTACACGTTGTATGTTGACAGTAAATTCTCTACTTTCATCGTCTAGTAACACAACAACTCCAGTTTTAGAGGAACTTTTCACCGTAAATGGCCCATACCATCTAGACTTGAGTTTCCCTGGAAATAATCTTAACCGAGAGTTATACAATAGGACTTTGTCCCCTTCTGATAATTCCTTGGGTTTCTTAATTTGTTGGTCATGCCATCTTTTTGCCCTCTCCTTATATGTAATGGAAGACTCATACGCTTCTAACCTTAGCTCATCATGCTCGTGTAGTTGCAAGAACCTATTTGTTCCGGCAATTGTATAATCTAAATTACATGCCTTAAGCGCCCAATAAGCCTTATGTTCTAATTCTACCGGAAGGTGACATGCCTTACCATACACCATACGGAACGGGTTCGTTCCAATGGGCGTCTTGTAGGCAGTTCGGAATGCCCATAAGGCCTCATCGAGTTTAAATGACCAGTCGTTTCTATTCTGACTGACCGTTTTTTCTAGTATTCTTTTAATAGCTCTGTTCGTGTTTTCGACCTAGCCATTGGTCTATGGGTGATAGGCGGTGGAAAATTGATGGGACACTCCGTATCTCCTCATGACCTTTTCATTTTCGTATTGCAAAAGTGGGTTCCCCTATCACTGATGAGAGCTTTAGGAATTCCAAACCTAGCGAACAGCTTTTTCAGGAAATGAATAACTACCCTGGCATCGTTGGTCCTAAGGGCTTGTGCCTCTACCCATTTTGAAACATAGTCGATGACAACTAAAATGTATTCATTCCCTCCTGAAGATGGAAAGGGTCCCATGAAGTCAATTCCCCAGACATCAAAAACCTCACATACTTGTATAAAATTCTGAGGTGCTTCATCCTTTGATATGTTCCCGGCCCGTTGACATGCATCGCATGCTTGTACCATTTCTTTGACATCACGGAAAATTGTGGGCCAATAGAATCCCGGGTCGAAAATCTTTCGGGCGGTGGTGCTTATCCCATGATGGCCCCCAGAGGGGCCGGAGTGACATTCTCTCATGATTTTTACTGCCTCACCTCCCGAAACACAACGTCTGATTATTTGATCAGGACACCTTCGGAATAAAAATGGTTCATCCCAGAAGTAGTATTTCAGTTGGGTAAAGAACCTTTTCCTTTCGTATTTAGTCATGTGTTCCAGAATGAGTCTGCTTGCGAGATAGTTAGCAAAATCAGCGTACCAAGGCTCAGAATCTGTCATTGACATGAGTTGTTCATCAGGAAATGAATCCCGAATCTCGCTTCTATCGTGCTCATCAAGGGGATTTTCAAGACGAGATAGGTGATCAGCAGCCAAATTCTCTGCCCCCCCCCCTTTTATCACGGATTTCAACGTCAAATTCTTGTAACAACAGGATCTACCGAATTAGTCGTGGTTTAGCATCTTGCTTAGCAAAAAGATCTCGGAGAGCCGAGTGATCGGTGAAAACGACTGTCTTTGAAAGGACAAGATATTGACGGAATTTGTCGAATGCGAACACTACGGCTAATAATTCTTTTTCGGTGGTAGAGTAATTCTCTTGAGCTGGGTTCATGGTTTTGCTAGCGTAGTAAATAGGTTGGAATAGCTTGTAACGCCTTTGGCCTAATAGAGCTCCGACAACATAATCGCTAGCATCGTACATGATTTCAAAAGGTAACTCCCAGTTGGGTGTAACCATGATTGGAGCTTGCGTGAGCTCCTTTTTCAGGAGATCGAATGCATCCTTGCATTCTTGAGAGAAATCGAAAGGGGCATCCTTCATCAGCAATTGAGTCATTGGCCGAGCTATTTTGGAGAAATCTTTGATGAATCTCCGATAGAACCCGACGTGGCCCAAGAAGCTGCGTATTGCTTTAACAGTCGTGGGATAAGGTAACTTAGATATAGCTTCCACTTTAGCTTGGTCCACCTCAATCCCATTCCCTGAGACCTTATGCCCTAACACAATCCCTTCTTTTACCATGAAATGACATTTTTCCCAATTTAACACCAAGTTGGTTTCCTCACAACGTTGGAGCATTTTTTCTTGATTAGCAAGGCAACGGTCGAAAGAGTTCTCGAAGACTGAAAAGTCATCCATGAAAACTTCCATGCTGTCTTCCATAAGTTTGTGAAAGATTGCAGTCATGCATCGCTGAAAAGTAGTGGGGGCGTTACACAGCCCAAAAGACATTCTTTTGTAGGCGAACGTTCCATAAGGGCAAGTAAACGTGGTTTTTTCTTGGTCCTCAGATGCTATAGGGATTTGGAAATATCCTGAGAATCCATCCAAGAAACAATAGTACTCGTGCCCAGAAAATCTCTCCAACATTTGATCAATGAATGGAAAGGGAAAGTGATCTTTCCTTGTGGCATCATTGAGCTTTCTATAATCGATGCATACCCGCCAGCCAGTAACCGTTCTCTGGGGTACCATCTCACCCTTGTCGTTCTTCACCCCAGTCATTCCTCCTTTCTTTGGTACAACCTGTACATGACTAACCCACGGGCTATCCGATATTGGGTAAATTAATCCTGCATCCAGAAGTTTGATGACTTCTTTCTTCACTACTTCCTTAATGTTGGGATTCACCCGCCTCTGGGGTGCATGGTAGGTTTATAACTTTCTTCCATAAGAATCTTATGCGTGCAAAAAGTTTAGTCAATCCCCTTAATGTCGGCTACACTCCATGCAAGCACTCCCTTATATTTCTTTAGGATTTCTAAGAGCTTACCTTTTTGTTCATGTTCGAGGGAAGAGTTTATGATTACCGGCAGTTGGTCCTCTCCCTGAAGGAAGGCATACTCTAGATGGTTAGGGAGTTCTTTAAGATCTAGCTTAGGGGGTTCGATAATAGAAGGCTTAAGCTTATTTTCGGGTTTTCAGAGTTCGAGATGTCCTGTCTAGGGTAGAAGGAGACTGCTCCAACATCCTCCATCTTTTCTACCTCCAATAAGGGGAGAAAACTCTCATCCCGTAACCAGCCTTTCTCGATCTGTTCATCAACACAGTCATCAATGACATCCGTGAGTTCATCGACATCTCCAATGAAATAGAGCCGGTTAGCTGCTTCGAGAGAGAGGTCCATAGTGTCTTTAATGTCGAAGGTTAAGCTATCGGTTCCTACTCGTAAGGTTAACTTGCCGTCATGAACATCAATGACTGCACGAGCGGTAGCAAGAAATGGTCTCCCTAAGATGATGGGTACCAAGTCATCCTCCTCCATCTCCAAGATTACGAAGTCAACCAGGAATTTGAATTTTCCAACCTTGACTAGCACATTCTCGCATATCCCTATGGGGTATTTGACTGATCTATCGGCTAGTTGGATGTTCATACGGGTAAGCTTTAATCCGGAGTATCCTAGTTTAATGAACATGGAGTGAGGCATGAGGTTGATACTCGCCCCTAAATCGGAAAGAGCATTCTTTATCGATAGAGATCCTATGGAACAGGGCAAGGTGAAGCTGCCTGGATCATCTACCTTTTTTGGAAACCCTCGATGGGTCACCACCGAACATTCTTCCCCCAGAGTCACAAGACCCTCGAATTTCTTTCGGTTGGCGAGTAATTTTTTAAAGTATGTGCTATACTTTGGCATGTGATAGCAAGCATCAAGGAGGGGTATGGTGATCACTGAGTCTTTTAGATATGACAAGAATCTTTTATTATCTTTCTCAATTTTCTGGTTTTTTAATCGGGATGGGAATGAGATTCTCACAGGTTGGTTAGGTGGGGTCGATGGGGATGGGATCGCCAAGGGAGGTTGTTCGGGAGCCTCGCTGCTCACATTACCCTCCTCTTCGCGAGGCTTGCTTGGATCGGGGGTGACAGGGTGTGAGCTCGGGTAAGGGGGTCCTTGGTTTTTGTCCCAGCTCAAGTGGTTATCGTGAGCATGGGGTCTTTGTGTCTTACTGACGGCATGTCTTGGTTATCAAGGGTGGAGTTAAGCTTGTTGAACCATTCTTCGATGTCATTCTGTTGCTCATCGACAAGTTCATCAAGACCTTTTAATTGTAAGCCTTTTTCTTGAGTGAAGTGACCAAGTTCATCTTCAAAAGTGCTCCTGATTTCAAATTCAGGGCCTTCCTCTCTTTCTTTTCTCTTTACCAGATTTCCCCAAAGGGTGTAATCGTCATTTTGGTAAAAAGGGAAAAGGGAGGGGTCAGCATAGATATCACCTCCTGACAAGCACGCACGTTCAGTCGTGGGTTCTCCTCCGCATTCCTCTACCTCGCGCGGGCCCCCACAGTGGTCGCAGATTAAGTAGGGATTTGAAATTTGTTTAGGTAATTGCGACCCAACTAGGTATTCCATTCTTTTGTGAATTTTTCTTAGCCGATCTGAAGATGTTGAGGTGATTTCAGACATGCTAGCAGTCGACTCAGGTTCATCCCAAGTGTCATCCTGGTCTTGAGTATATTCCTCAATCCTATTCCATCCTTCCTCGGACCTAAGATTGGCTAATCTCCCTTTTCTAGAATTGTTGATTCCGTTCCGGTCATTTGAGGAGACATTGTCGTAGAAGATTTGGACCAGAAGCCAGAGTTCGATGCCATGATGGGGAACTTGTCTTATTAAATCCTTTAATCTAACCCACGATTTGTGGAAGGGTTCGTCCTTCGCTTTTCGGAAGCGGAGGATCCTATCCCTAAACGCTGAGGTTTTCCCTGCTGGAAAGAACTTCTCATAAAATTTGGATATGAGTTGCTCCCATGTGAAAATAGATTCAGAGGGAAGTTTATCATACCACTCTTTGGCTTTTTCGTAAAGGGTGAAAGGGAAGAATCGTAATCGGGACGTGTTTCTAGTAGCCCCATCCGTATGGAGGGTGTCTACTATTTTCAAGAAGTCCTTGATGTGTTGAATCGGGTCATCATCATCTAGTCCACAAAACTTGCACACACTTTGGACAAGCCAAACATCGGTCGCATGCAAGACCTCATTGGTGTGTTCGTTTGGGAAGACAATGGCGTTTGAGAAGCCACGAGAATTTGGGGAGGAGTAGTCCTTAAGGCGCTTAAGAGTGGGAGTTGCGGGGGTACTCATATCATTGTTGGATTGGGAGCTAGGGGTTGTAAGGTGATTTTTTAAATTTTCTTCAGAAAGGGGTGCATCAAAATCGATGGCTATGCTGGATGGTTCAAGTGTTGAGTGAGATCATCTTAACCTACGCATTTCTCTATCAGGTTCTGCATAGGGCAAAACAAGGTCGCGGAACTACGACTCCTAGTGACTCTAAGGTTAGAGAATTCGTCGGTTGCCATGATGGCGAATGGTGGAGATTACGAACAAAGGCACGAAGAAATAAGATAGACTAAAGAAAACCTAAAAATAAAAATAAGATCTTACTAGAAAGGAATCTAGCAAGTAGACCTAATAAAAAGAAATCTTAACCTAGACAATAACTATTCCGCGGCAACGACGCCAAAAACTTGATGCGTGGGAATTTCACTAGGCTTTACCTCTCGAGGGATCTCGAGAAGCTTACAACCCCCACCAGGCAGTGTACCTGATTGTTGTAGTATAGTATAGTGACAAGTACCGGGGGATTGATCGTTCAACTCAGGAATAATGTCGCTAGGATTAGAAAGCCTAAGAACTAAGTCTAGAGGTGAGGGATGATTCTTTTTGTATTTTTATATTTTATGTAAACAAGTAAAATCTCGGGTTTTTAGAAGAGTGAGTGGAATTAGTTGCTAGTCAACTAACCCAATAACTACAGATGCAATCAAAATAAAATAACATAAATGTAAATTAAACTAATTACTAATGTGGTGTGAACAATAGATGGGAGAATTGTGTTTACTTAGATTTCACTACTCCCTAGATATCTTTTACAGGTTAATTGTTTGTTACAGTTGCGTGGATGACGGGTTATATTCCTTAATACCAATCATGGGGTGGCGTACTTACTTCCCCAATTCTATGAGCTCCTACTTCACTCCTATGTTGAGCCTGCAAGAAGCTCCTAACATGGGATCACTAGAATTCGCTTATGCATTAAATACAACCAATAAAAACCTAGTACACATCGGTTCATGTTTCTTAAGACGTTCAAGCAAGTTACACAATGGAGATATGCCAGTTTTCTTAAGCCTAACATTGAAATCATTCATCCATTACAACTATAAACAAGCAATCAACCTATAATTAACATCTAGGTTTTATTACATCTAAGCAAACACATAAGAGATCTAGCCTAGCATGTTAAAATTAAGACAAGCGTAAGATATATTCAAACAACACATAGACATATTGAATGAATTGGAAGGATACTTATCTCAATTGAACATGAAGGGTTTCAAGGGGTGAAAACCCTTGAAAATACTGTAAAAGTTGTGTTAGGGTTTATTTAGTTCGACCCTAAAATTCTCCTCTCAAAGTTCCACTCTTTAGAATGAAAATAACAAAGAGTATATATAGATTTACAAAGGTGACGGCGTCAAGAAGAAACTTCTGACGCCGTCAACCCGCCGCCAAAAATATTCTCGGATTGCCTAGATCCAGATCTGACGCCGTCATGTGTAATCTTGTTCCTGGCCGTCACCACATTTACTTTTGACGGCCATGTTCTGACGCCATCACGTTTTCTCTGGGCCGTCACCAAAATTGCTCTTGACGCTGTCATCAAAATCTTCTTGACGCCGTCAAGTACTGTTCCCAGCAAGGAAAATTAAGACTTTGCCATTTTCTTCACTTTTATGCTCCAAAAACGTCCAAAATGCTTCCTTTTCCAGAATTCACTCCCAAAGTACCTAATATCACAAAAGGAACGATTTAGGGCAATATTTGATCAAATAAATTCAAATTCCTGCTTAAATGACCCCTAAAAACGGATCATTTTTCGACTCATCAAACGCTATACGTAACTGGTAGTAATAAGGGTTGTTTTCGAAAGTGTTACAAAGTTTGTGGGTTTTTCTTGTAGTCAAGATAGAATTTGTTCCTTCAAATTTATTTTTTGAAGTTTAATACTACTGAGTCCCTCGTAGGGTTGGTAAGATGTATGTGTGGCCGCACCCAAGATCTCCCCTGAATATGTTCAGAAGATTTGGTAATTTTACTCAATCATAAACAACGAGAAACAAAATGGTTAATTAATGAATGACTTTAATCCATATCCTTATTAACGTGGTATTAGAAACAAAAGGATAATAATTATGAGAAATCATTAAAAGGTTTTTCCAAGAGCCTTACTCGAGATCGTACTAGAGGCATCAGCGTGTTGCAAGACGCTAACCGATGTGATCACACTATTAAGATATGTCCAAGTAGGAGCTGTTAGTTTATGAACATAAATTAATAGTTGTGTGTTAGGATCGAACTCGAGATCGTGGGATTGCACACAATACGTATGAAGAGTAAAAGAATAATTATTTATAAATGTTATATGTAATTATTAATAAACACAAAACTAGTAACGACCGTTAGTATATAACGGAGAATGACTAACGACCGTTAGATGAAGATTAAGAAAGTAATACTTGTGAATAATTAGAAGGTCAAGAAAGTTCTAGAAGGAGTTTCACCTCCTTTGTGCCTTGAGCTCCAAGTTTCATCAAGTATATAAACACCTCATGGGTTATTGTTTTCTCATAACTTGTACACACACATCTTGGTGTTTTTCTTCTTCTCTTCTTGTCCTAAAATCGATCCAACCTCAATCCCATCTTAGAGATTCAATTTCATAAACTAAAGGTTTTGTGTTTAATTTACCTGCATAAACTTTTACTTGAATTAGTACGTGTATACAAGAACACGATTCAAACACACTATTGTTTGATTCTTGGATTGAATTACAAAAGAGGTAAGGGGTAATTCTTATAATCCACATAAACCCTAATTAGGGTTCTAGAATTGAAGATTGCAATTGATTCTTGTTCGGGCTAGAATCACAAAGGTATGTTTACTATTTACTGTTGATTAATTAATTGCATGTTATATGATCTTGTTATAACGCTTCCGCTATGCTCTCTTGATGTGTTTGGTTTATTTTATATGATTGTCATGATATCATAATTCCAACAGAAACAACTTAGTGACAGAGTTGTAACTTGTTACTCTTGCAGTTTGTTGTGTTTGTATGCTTTCGACAAAGGGGGGATGCTTGTTCTGTGGAACTCTTCAATCATTGGTATTCTTAACGCGGGATACTTTGGTGTTTTTGGCTTCGCAGTTTGTCCCGTCACTAATGAACCTACCGCTGTCAATATTCCATTTCTTTGTAAAGTTCAAAATTTTACTTTGAGCTATCGAAATGGACGGTCATTCAGTGTAGCAAGCCTTGTTAATCAATTACAGTTCATGAAGGGTCGCACATTCTCATAGATGCTTGTATCTATCATGTTGCTTATGAGACAATTCGTCTTCCGGATGGTTATTTTACCGATCAATATATGATTGTGTCATTTGATTTGAATGCTAAAGAATTCAAAGCCATAGACTTACAAGATAAGATAACAAACCCGTTTACACACCTGTACGTTTTATCATATCTAAACTAAAGGGGCCTCTTGCTGTGATTGTACCACATAGAGAGGTCAAAGTATGGAAGATGGAGCCTAATTGTTCTTTTACACAACTATTCACTATTAATATTCATGTAAGTGATATAGTTGGATTTTGGAAGAATGGTGAACTTGTAGTTGAAACTCAAGAGAAGGATGGACGGCGGGGTTTTTTGGAGTAAAGGATTCGGCACTTGAAGTTTACGATCTGTGCTCACATCACATCAATAATCTTGGGATTTCAGGGCAAAAAGGTTCATTCTTCATTAGTTCTTACAAGGAAACGCTACATTTGCTTGATCACTTAGATTCTTGCGTGTATCCTGAAATCGATTGATCACGTAGATGATGGCCACATTGCAAGGTATGGATTTACAAAATGATATGCTTACTTATCAAGGAGGGATCTCGTTTGTATTTATGGTGTGAGAAAATCACCTTCATATGTTTTTCATTATTGTTTTAGTTAAGACAAGTAATGTCATGCTTGGTATCATCTTGATTGTGTAAATTCATCAATATTCCGCACATAGATGATTATCAAGGTTTATGGATCTGCAGTTAGTATGGCTACTGAGAAGACTTCGTTGGTTTAGATCTCATTTATTTCTTTATATTGTATTATTTAGTATGACTGCTAAAAAAGAATTCTTGCTTTTATTGTTGCTTCTGGTCATTGTTTGCGAAGCATTCGGGTACACAGGATGTCCTTTATACATGCCTTTGTTACTTGAGTAATCGTTGCTATCTGGATAGCATTTTTGGCTTACTTACATGCATGTTAATTACATTCTTCTCTCATTTTGCTTTGGGGCTACATTAATTAATTTGTATATAGATACTAGTTGCATATATATGTGGCAAACTACTAAATAGGAAATCCTAGCAAGTTGCTAGACAAAATACAAAATGTCAACAAAAAACACAGAGCATAACTAGGGCCATTATTACCAGCGCCTACATTAGTCAAGTGTGACTGAAATCAAGCTCTTAGTGCGCTAGACTTCCCAGTTATAGAACCATATTTCAAATCATGACACTTACGACTCATACTGCATCGGAAACAAAACTAGAAAAGGATATTAAGATGTTACTGTCCCGCTCCGCCGAGATTAGGTATTGTTGTTGTTGTGGTTTTAAGATGTTATTTGAAGTTAGTGGATGAAACAAGAGGAAATTAAAGGAAAGAACATAGACCCATGGATGTTTTCAACACAAAAGAAAATAAGTCAAAGCTAGTTTTTCTTGGGTTATTTTCAGTTAGTGGATGAAAACTTCCTGTATGAACCTTGTAGCTTAGCTTTTAACTTTTGTACATCCTATTGTGGGTATTGAACTGACATGAGAATTTTTGCCTTTTGGGTATGTTATGGAACTTGTTTTGTGATGAATTTTTCCAAATTAATTATGGATGTTTATGGCCAAGCATGCTTGCAAGGTGTAGATTTATAAAGTGATATGTTGTCTCATGAGGCAGGCCCTAGTTTGTAGTTATGGTGAGGAAAAAGCACATCCATGTATTTTTTTCATCATCGTTTAAATGCATACAAGTAATGTTATGCTTGGTATAATTTGAGTGTTTGATTCTTCAATATTTCATGCACATCGATGATTATAAGATTTTATGAATTTCAAGTTACTGTGGCTAATGAATATTCCTTTGATGTAGACCTCCTTTATTTCTTTCTATTATCTAGTAAGTCAGCCTTGTAAATAATGATGATTTGTCTCTTCTGGCACTACAACAAATCGTTGGACGGGCGAGGAGCCCTTTGGCGGCGACGGACATGTCTCTGCCGAAAGTCGCTACACGACAAAAAGGTGCTGAGCTGGCATACAATCTCGCTGACCGTTTACTGCATTTTCAACGCCCACTTTTGGCAGGGACATGTCCCCGCCGAAAATATTTTTGGTATTTTACAAATTTGACCAAAATAGTTACGCTTTATTGTTCCCGGGTATTATTCCAGCCAATACTTTTGGCGGGGACATGTCCCCGCCGAAAACTCTTACCGTTGTAGAACACCAACTTTTGGCGGGGACATGTCCCCGCTAAAAGTTTAGGCGCCAAATTTCCCTCCAAACTGAAACTTTTTTCCTAAATTTTTTAATATATATTATAACATACACATAACACATATTAAATATCATAAATTCGGCAAGAAATACAAAACACACATAACAATAGATGGTTTAACGCCGGAACAGGAATGGGCAAAGGCTGTATCACACGAGCTCCTGTATAATGAAATTATAAATTATTGGGGCTGGGAAATTTTTGATGAATATGGTTCGTATGCGAACTGTGCACCGTGGAAGAGAGACCGGATTCTAGTATGGTTAAGGAAAAAACCGTACTATAGAGAGTATTTGGAAGAGCTAGATGCTGCTGAAGCTCAAGCTGCTGTTGTGGAAGCTCAAGCTGCTGCTGCTGTTAAAGCCGAAAGTAGAATAACAGATCTGGAAAATAAAATAACAGATCTGGAAGCTACATTTGCACATCTCAAGGAAATGAGAGCAAGGAAACGAAAAGATGGTGCGAGTTCAAGCAAAGCGGGAAGTAGCCGCAAAAAAAATAAACGGGTCGTTGTATCGTTTGATCAGTTTCATTTGTTTGTCGCGTTGTTTAGTTTGAGTTGTTTCGTTTGGTTGTCGAGTTGTTTAGTTTGAGTTGTTTCGTTTGGTTGTTGAGTTGTTATGTTTGAGTCTGTATGAAATGTATGTGGTTGAGAAATCTTGCGTGTTTTAAATAAACAGTTTGCCTTCGTGTTTGTTAATTGTGATATTGTAGGATCGTGGTTTTAAACGAACACTTTTGTTACATCAGTTTTCACAAAAAAAAACAACATTTTATTAAACAACAACAATAACAACATTTTATTAAACAACAACAACAAACAACGACGACGACAACAACAACAACAACAACAACAACAACACAACAAACAACAATAACAGCAACAACAACAACACTACATACGAAGATTTCCCATACCATCTTATTATTATTATTATTATTATTATTATTATTATTATTATTATTATTATTATTATTATT
This sequence comes from Artemisia argyi, assembly GCA_030686995.1. Classification (NCBI taxonomy): domain Eukaryota; kingdom Viridiplantae; phylum Streptophyta; class Magnoliopsida; order Asterales; family Asteraceae; genus Artemisia; species Artemisia argyi. The sequence goes on along the minus strand of CM060678.1, from coordinate 20,795,293 downwards.
ATTATTATTATTATTATTATTACCACTACTACTATTATTGTTATTATAATTATTATTATTATTATTATTATTATTATTATTATTATTATTATTATTATTATTATTATTATTATTATTATTATTATTATTATTATTATTATTATTATTATAATAATAATAATAATAATAATAATTCATTTACATAATATTTTGTTATTATTTATAATAAGCAGGTGAAGCACTGGTCATACCCGAAGAATTTGAAGAAAGCGGAGAAAAACAGGCAGAACCGGCTCAAGAATCCGAGTGCTAGTCTTCATGGGTCGCATTCATTAGCTGTTATACGCGATAGCTTTGTAAGACACTTTTTAATCATTTCATTTATTTATATAGTGTTGGGTGAGTCGTTATTGATTTTATTTATAAACAGCTGAGAGAACCCACCGACTCCGTCGATGGTAGAGACTTGATCACGCTTTACAGACACAACCATATGAGAGGCGACGTCTAGGAGTATGCAGTGTCCGAGGCTAGATATGTAAGTATAATTTATTTCCAAAAACTCACCCACATTAATGCAATATAATAAATCACGACTTATATATTACTTTTCTTGTTTTTTCGTAACTAAACAGAATCAGATGATACGGATGCGGACAGAGAGCACCTCCGAGGGGACAACTATGTCTGACCTCGATATTATCCGCCACGTGATCGATGGCAAGCAGCGAGGTCACGTTCCTGGCGTAGGTCCAGTCTTACCCCGCAGTGGTCATCAGACGACCCTCAGTGCCGCACGAGCTCATGATCAAGCCTCTACGTTCTCGCTCCAGGAAACTGTTCAGAAGCAGTCCCAGGAGCTCTCCAGCCAAAGGACATTGCTTGATGGGATTTTGGAGTGGGCGCGGCATCAGCCGGGTTTCCCCCAGCAGCTAGCGACTCAGGCGGGGACATCGGGATCACAGGAGGCTTCACAAGGTCTGTCTGCGGGTACCCAGGAGGAGAATGGGGGTAGTGGAGGGAGTCGGGAGACTTAGGAGTAGCGTATGGGTTGTTTGGGTCGGTTTATATGTTTTGTAGTGGTTATGGACAAATTTATGGAGGTATTGATGGATTATTATGTGTTTATTTAGATTATGTGTTAGGATTCCCACTAAATGGATCACACGTATAGTTTTGGACCATTTGCGGATGACTAGGTTAAGTATACTTTTGTAGAACCATTTGCGGATAATCATGTGATCACGGTTTTTGAACCGTTTTGGCGATATTGTAGCATTCTGGTTATATATGATATTATGTTTAGAGATTTGGCGATGTTGTAGCGAATTTGGCGATGTTGTAGTGGATTTGAGTATATACAGGTTACAGGTTATTGTTTGGGTCAGAAGCTTTTGGCGGGGACATGTCCCCGCCAAAAGTATGCTCAAGTTATGTCTAGTTGACAAGCCAAAAACCTGAGCCTTTTTTGTGTATACTACTTTTGGAGGGTACATGTCCCCGCGAAAAACCTGAGTCATTTTGGTGAATACTACTTTTGGCGGGGACGTGTCCCCGCCAAAAGTATTGCCACGCTGGCAATGTTTGACCAGACCAAGTTGTCCATGCTGGCGGTGTGGGTCCCACACGTCACCGCTAAAAAGTCCACATGTCCCCGCCGAAAGTAATCAGCGAAGAGGTTTTGGCGGGGGCACTTTCGGCGGGGATAAGTCCCCGCCAAAAGATATTAGCGAGGACAAATCCCCGCCAAAAGCCTAAAAATGTTCCCGCGAAAAGTGGTGGATCTTGTAGTTTGGCCATCGTGTATGATACATTTTTCAGAGTTATAAATCACATGCCTTTTAGATGTTCATCGCATGTAGTAATCTTAATAGCATTTTTTGTTTAGTTACATCCGCACTCCTCTTGTTTTGCTTGGGGGGGGGGGGGGGGGGGGGCTATATTGGTTATTATGTAAGTTCATACATGAGTTTATTTGTCTTTATATGTATGAAACATTGCAATGTATAAATAGTTGCCTATATGTGTATGCGTAAAAAGAGTTGATTTATATAATAAATGGGTTGCAAACTGCTAGACAAAATACAATCACGCAAGCATACCATCCAAACTATAGAAACAAAGTAGAACTAAAACTAAACACCGATTTACTTGTTAGCTTCCTACTTTAGTCTTGGGGGCTATAGCTTGTAGAGATGGGCTAAGTTCTGTCTGGTTCAATCTCTTTTTTAAACTGCGGTTTGGTTGACTTTTATACAAAACGAGGTTAAAAAAAACCACTCATTGCGGGAGGCATAGTTATTGCAGTGCTGAAATTGCAAATTTTTAATGCATCGTAACAGTAAATATCATATAAGCAATTGCTAATTGCAGCTGTCATAAACCATACAACTATAGACTAACTTGTTTATACCGACTACCACATAATTAGTAGAAATATATGCTTGGAATTTCTAAACAACAACAAAAGTTATAGTTTGAGTGGTTCATTGACGAGTCCCAGAAAGTGTGCAAAAAGATTGTTGCATGGATGGTTGCTGATTCGTGTGGGTAGCTGAGTCCCAAAAAAGTTAAAAACTGTCCAGATGTTTGAGCATTTGTTGTAGCTACTGATGTTCAATATCTTGTGCTTTTGCATCTTCACTTGTTCCTTATCCGCAGCTTCGACCTCTAAGTGACATAATACAGGTCATGTTCATCTTTTTCCAAACAGCCCATGCACCCAAACACTTTAAAAAATCTGCGTAAACGATATCTTTGGTCGAGTTCAATGGCTTATGTTGTTGGTATTTGATAGTATTTTAAAACCATTGGCCGATATATGATGAGGCGAAAAATGATCCATTTTTAGGGGGTCATTTAAGCCGGAATTTGAATTTATTTGATCAAATATTGCCCTAAATCGTTCCTTTTGTGATTTTAGGTACTTTGGGAGTGAATTCTGGAAAGGAAGCATTTTGGACGTTTTTGGAGCATAAAAGTGAAGAAAACTGCAAAGTCTTAATTTTCCTTGCTGGGAACAATACCTGACGGCGTCAAGATGGTTTTGATGATGGCGTCAAGAGCAATTTTGGTGACGGCCCAGAGAAAACGTGACAGCGTCAGATCAAGGCCGTTAAGAGTAAAAGTGGTGACGGCCGAGAGCAGCAATGCACATGACGGCGTCAGATCTGGGTCTAGGCAATCCGAGAATATTTTTGGCGGCGGGTTGACAGTGTCAGAACTTTCCTCCTGACGTCGTCACCTTAGTAAATCTATATATAGTTTTTGATGACGTATAGCCTATATTTTGGCCGCAAGCCCAAATGATAGACATTACTTACACCTAAGCCCATCACGAATGGGCTACCATAACAAATGGTATGGGCCGTGGTATCAACGCTTGGGCTCACGAAGCCCAAAGGCCCAATCTAACTCACCGGATATCCGATAAGGATCATCTATTCAAGGAATAGATATCCTTACCTCGGATAAGCACCATGCGTGCGTAGAGTAAGGAGCAAGAAACACGGTTTCTTAGCCCCTATATATAGAATCATACGATTCTCATTGAAGGTACGATTCACGGAATCCCTAAAACTCTTAAACCAAAACCTAAATTCGATTACTTACTCTCACGCCGGAGTCTAATCGGGGGAGACAATCCCTCGATAAGTCTAACGGTGTTATTCTCTTTTCTTAGTACGCAGGTAACAAAGTGCTAAGGATCCAATTGATATAAGAGCAAAGCCCAACAACCAGGTACGCCCAACTTTTGTATCAACAAGTGGCGCCATCCGTGGGACCCTACAACGAACTAGAATGACGAAACACAAGAATTCGGGCCAGCGGATTCCGCAGTCAGAAAAACGTGATCATCAGAAGAAGAATCGACAAGATTCGACCTCTAAGCAGGTTGCTGGGACAACCAGCGCACCTGATCACCAGGGGGCGGGAACAACCCAGCCTATTCCAACAATGGAACTACCTTTAATCTCGTCAGCGGTCCCAAGCGCTGAGGAACTCCAGCGCACCCTCTTCACCACTCCTCATCAGGCTGCACCCGTAGTGAACAACACTGTGCCGCCAGGCGCGCCTGAACGAAACCGGGCGCCCCATACTGAGGCGGAGATCCTTGCAACGACTGAGGACGTACCCGATTTAACTTTGGGAAATTTCGTGTCCCAAAACTATGAAACCCTAACTGCCCTCATGCAGGAAGAAGCGGCAAGAAGAGCCGATACGGATCTGCAAACCCGACTTAATTTCGGGCCAGAACGTGAACTAACACCACCACGTCACCCACGAGGAAGACGTACAGAACGTACCAATGTCCATGACAGGTTGGGTACGGTGTCTGGCTCACAAAATTCTGGAGACAGCGGTAGGCGCACCAATGTTCATTCGAGACTTGGCAGTCGGGGAATACACGACCGATTAGGTCCTCAGCATTCGCCGAGTCAAGGATCCTCCAATCCCAGAAGTAGGCGGATCCAAGACAGGTTGGGGAGAAGAAGATCCCCAAGCAGAGATCCCTCAGGCTCCTCTTCTGAAGGGAGCAGGCGCAAACGCCGACGGAGAGATTATCCTTCCTCCAGCGATTCCTCGGACAACGAGGATAAAGAAACAGGTCACTGGAAATCAAAAGGACGACGTCGCGAGGAAGAGAACGAGGATATGTCTCTCCCATGGCGACGCCATAAAATTGATGCGTTCACACGTCGCATAAGTGATTACTCAGACGACAGGCGCAGACGCATGCCCGCTAATGTGAAGACATATGATGGAACAGGTGACCCTGACGACCACCTCAAAATTTTCGAGTCAGCCGCAACTATCGAAAATTGGCCACAGCCTGTGTGGTGTCACATGTTTAATTCGACATTAGTAGGGAACGCGCGCACATGGTTTAGCAAACTCCCACGTAGGAGTATAGGCGGCTTTGAGGAATTGCGAAAAGCATTCCGCCACAACTTCACCCAGCGAAAGAAGTGCGCTAAAAATCCTGTGGAATTGGCAAGGGTGAAGCAACGCCAAGGAGAATCAACCAGCGCCTTCATGGAGCGCTTCAAGGATGAGTGCATACAAGTCAAAGCATGTCCCGAAATACTAAAAATTTCAGGGTTCATGAATGGAATTAATAATCCAGAACTCATCCGAAAGCTCAATGATAGAGTTCCACAGTCTTTCGATGAACTCACAAAACGCACCAGATCCTTTATACAAGGAGAAGCAGCTGCTGCGGATAGCAAAAAAGGATATTCAAACTATAGGCAACAAGAACAGCCGCGGAGACAATCCAATGATCAAAACAATAACCGCGGCAGGAACTACCGCAGTGGAAGAGACAACGACAAATATACTCCTCTCACTAAAACTCCAAGGGAGATATTTGCAACAGAAGGTGCGAACTTCCCAAGACCACCACCAATTAAAACGGCAGAAGAAAAACGCCAAGGTAGTGGATACTGCGAGTACCACGGCCAAAAGGGCCATACAACTAACGAGTGCGTCCAACTGAAACAACTAATCGAAAAATTAGTGAGAGAAGGAAGGATGGACCACCTCGTAAAAAACATCAAGGAAGGAAAAGAGAGACAGAGAAATGGAGGCAATCATGGCAGCGCAAAATAAAGCAAAAAGTCAGCCAAAAATTCTCTCCAGAAAAAGAGATATCCTTCCCTACAATCGCTGCGGACAACGCAGTCGTGGAACCTCTGACCATTGAAATACATGCAGGAGGACACGACATCCACCGCATGTATATTGATGGAGGAGCATCCGCAGACATCATGTATGATCACTGCTTCAAAAGGCTGCGACCTGAAATCCAAAGTCAGTTGATACCAGCTACAATGTCACTAACAGGATTTACAGGAGAAAAGATCTGGCCCATGGGGCAGTTACGCTTATTGGTGGTCGTAGGAGATGAGCAACACTCAACTGCGGCATGGATAAATTTTATGGTAATCAAGTCTCCCTCACCATACAATGGCATAATTGGAAGACCAGGAATATCATCCATGCGCGCAGTACCATCCACAGCACACGGAATGCTTAAATTCCCAGTTGAAGGAGGAGTGGTTACTCTCTATAACACAACGGTACCACCAAGAGAATGTATCGCAGTGACAACTGAAGCAGAGACTATTCCAGAACAGCGCACGGAAAAATCGTCAAATTTAAAGGTCGCTATTCATCCAGACTATCCGAAACAACAAGTTTCGATTGGAGGATCTTTATCTGACAAAGGTAAAGCAGCCGTATGCGCACTCTTGCAAAAGAACCTAGACATCTTTGCATGGGAACCAAAGCATATGACAGGAGTGCCTCGTTCTATCACAGAGCACAAACTACAAATCCGACAAGGATACCCTCCAATACGACAAAAGAAGCGCGGTCAGGCTCCAGATCGTGCAAAAGCTATTTTGGAAGAAGTACACAAGTTAGTAGATGCGGGCATCATGCGCGAAGTGTACTACCACGACTGGCTCTCTAACCCAGTCATGGTAAAGAAGAGCGATGGTAGCTGGAGGATGTGCGTGGACTTCACGGACCTCAATAAAGCATGCCCGCAAGACTGCTATCCATTGCCAGAAATTGATTGGAAGGTTGAATCCTTATGTGGATACCCCTTCAAATGCTTCCTGGACGCATATAAAGGGTACCACCAAATCCAAATGGCAGTGGAGGATGAAGAAAAAACAGCTTTCCACACTAGTCAAGGGGTATACTGCTACACAAAAATGCCTTTTGGCTTAAAGAACGCAGGCGCGACATACCAACGGCTGGTGGACACAGCTTTCGAAAAACAAGTAGGCCGCAACTTGGAAGTCTACGTGGACGACCTTGTTATAAAAAGCCATACAGAGGATGAGTTAGTGCACGACATCGAGGAAACATTCCGAACGTTGGGGCGGATAAACATGAAACTGAATCCAAAAAAGTGCACCTTTGGTGCAACTGAAGGCATGTTCCTCGGATACTTAATAGAACCCGATGGAATCAAACCATGCCCAGAGAAGACAAAGGCTGTTATTGATCTCCCCTCCCCGCGCACACTCAAAGAAGTCCAATCACTGAATGGAAAGCTGGCAGGGCTGAATCGCTTCTTATCTAAGTCAGCGGACAAGTCCCTTCCTCTCTTTAAAACACTCACGAAGTGTACAAAAAAGGGAGACTTTCGTTGGACCAATGAAGCGGAGGAAGCTTTCCAACAACTCAAACATCATCTGACATCTCTTCCCAAACTAGTCGCACCGCGACAAGGGGAAGAACTAATCATGTACTTATCAGCAACCCACGGAGCAGTTAGCGCAGTACTATTGACAGATAGAGACTCCGTCCAGACACCCATATACTTCGTAAGCAAAGCCTTAAAGAAAACAGAGGTTAACTACAGTGCCATGGAAAAACTGGTCTTGGCTTTAGTGTTCGCCGCCAAAAGACTGCGCAGATACTTCCAAGCGCATCCAATTGCGGTAATCACTGATCAGCCAATTAAACAAGTTATCTCTAAACCAGATGCATCGGGACGCTTACAAAAATGGAGTGTAATGCTCAGTGAGTACAATATCTCATACAGGCCGCGCACTGCTATCAAAGGGCAAGTTTTAGCTGATTTTATCGTGGAGAAGCCAGAGGGCGACAGCCCAACATCTGCAGCAAAAACGGATCTACAGGAACCATGGACACTGTTCACCGATGGATCCTCATGCGCAGATGGATCAGGCGCAGGACTCATTCTTACAAACCCAGAAGGTATGGAATTCACCTATGCGCTACGCTTCGAGTTCACAGCCACAAACAATGAGGCAGAATATGAAGCCCTACTGGCCGGACTACGCATCGCAATTCAAATGGGTGTACGCAACCTAGAGGCAAACGTAGATGCTTGGCTAGTCGCTAACCACGTGTTAGGAGAATACGAGGCCAAGGATGACCATATGATCCAATACCTGGAAAAGACAAAGTCTCTGATCAAAAACTTCGATAGGTTCACAATAAAACAAGTACCTAGAGGGGAAAACAGAAAGGCGGACGCACTCAGCAAGATCGCATCTACAAGCTTCGCACACCTTTCAAAACAGGTATTGGTGGAAACCTTAAAGAACAAGTCAATCCTTGATATGGAGATATCCACGGTGATAGAAGAACAAGATCCTACGTGGATGACACCTATCATCGAATTTATCTGCAAGGGAACCCTACCCCAAGATAATAAAGACGCTCGAAGAATACGGCGCACGGCGCGGCGATTCGAATTCCGCAACAACGTACTCTATCGGCGATCTTTCTTACAACCATGGCTCAGATGTGTTGGACCCCTTCAAGCAGACTATGTACTCCGCGAACTTCACGCTGGATCATGTAGTATGCACTCAGGACCGCGATCCGTGGTGGCAAGCGCTTTAAGGGCAGGATACTATTGGCCAACAATGCACCGCGACGCACGCGACCTAATAAGAAAGTGCAGCAACTGCCAAGTACATAGACCTATTCCGCGCCGACCACAGCACGAGCTAACACCAATTACCTCACCATGGCCATTTTACAAATGGGGTATCGACATCGCAGGACCTTTTCCCGTCGCAGCGGGAGGAGTAAAATTCCTCATCGTAGCCATAGATTATTTTACAAAGTGGATTGAAGCAAAAGCTGTAGTGAACATTACGGGAAACCAAGTAAAACGCTTTGTCTGGGACAATATTGTCTGTCGCTTCGGCCTACCAGGCGAGATCGTATCAGACAACGGAAAACAATTCTGTGATAACCCATTCAAAGATTGGTGCACACAATTAAACATCACACAACACTTTGCTTCAGTCAAACACCCACAAACCAATGGCCTGGTTGAGCGCGCTAATCGCAGTCTAGGCGAAGGCATAAAAGCGCGCCTTGACAGACATAAAGGAAGATGGGTAGATGAACTCTCGCATGTCTTGTGGGCGCATCGCACAACAATCAAAACCAGTACTGGCGACACACCATTTTCCTTAGTCTATGGAACAGAAGCCGTCATACCAGCTGAGATAGGAATGCCTACTATACGCACAGCAGAAGTCAACGTCATGACAAATGACGAGGAACGGCGCATAGACTTAGATATACTGGAAGAAAGACGCGAACGCGCAGCTATACGTGAAGCAAAGGCTAAGGCAAAAATGAAGAAGTATTATGATACAAAAGTCAAAAACACTTCATTCAGACCAGGAGACTTTGTTTACCGCGCCAATGACGCGAGCCACGTAGAAGACACAGGCAAGCTCGGACCCAAATGGGAAGGACCTTACGAGGTCACAGACGCGCTCGGCAACGGCGCATACAGGTTGCGCGATATGGAAGGTCACGACCTAGCGCGCACTTGGAACATCTGTAATCTCAAAAGATGTTACTTTTAGGCTACGGCCCTTACACAAACACACTCACACCCTACGCGGTGCCCAATAAGTGTTTGTCTTTCTTTTCTTTCTTAGGAATTATGTTTTCCATTTTTTCAATAAACTTGCAAGTATTAATAAAATGTTATGGTTTCTAGCTAACTCCATAGCGCACTTTTACTTTATTGCATATATGTCAATATTGTCTATCTTATATTTTTTGCCTACATGGCGTGCATGCACCACTTAAAGACCCACGAAGGCATAAAGGATGAGTTAACCTACTAATTTACTCGTTGAATAAGAGGGTTGCAAACCCATCAACATTAGATCACGTATCCTTGCTAAGCGCCTTACTCTTGAGACGTCAAAGTAAGTTTCACATGCGCACCCCACGACGGATGCGCATATACCAAGTACACTGTACGAGCTTAGCAATATAACGAGCCAAGACACTTGGTCAAAAATAAAACTTAGCAAACAATGCAAGTATACTTAAGTTACGCACTTAAAAGACTTAGTCAAAAATGAAACTTAGCAAACAATGCAAGTATATTTAAGTCACGCACTTAAAAGACTTAGTAAAAAAAAAAAAAAAAAAAAAATCAAACTTAGCAAACAATGCAAGTGTATTTATGTTACGAGCTTATAACAAAATGTATTTTATTCCATATTTATTAAATTACAAGGACAAAATACATAAGCTCACAAACAACCTATATGCTATGGCGGTGATCATGGCTCTCTTCTGGAGCGGCGGAACTCCCCTCCTTCAACTTACTCAAGATTATGGCATCCTGCATCGATACGGTTGGAACACTTACAGCCACGCCATCTGATCTAGGAAGGTGTGCAGCGCCAATACCGCACATCACGGCCTTGCCCTTGATACCCTTTTTCACAGCAGCTCTCTGCGCATGTTGCTCCAGCACCTCCTTCAAGGGGACTTCCTTCTCCAGAGCAAAAGGCTTGAGGATATCACGGGGCCGCGCAAAAACTGGGACTTGAAGCTGCGATATATCAGGTTTTAGATAATAGTCTAACTCCTCTTCCGCATTCTTCTCAAGATGGCGCTGCAAAGTTAAACCGGCCATCAGCACAGCTATAGGGTCATCTTGGTCGCGCTCCAATTTCCCTATATGCGGCAGCTCAAGAACCTTCAGCCCCGCCATCGCCTTCACCAGCTCATCGTACGCCGTTGAGCTATAACCAGGAATCTCCGCCAAATCCTTCTCCAGCAACTTGGCCTCACGGAGCTCCTCCATCGCCTGCGAACGGCCACGCGCTATCGCGCAGTGGACGACCTTCCCAAAGGCCTCCACCACCTCCGCAGACTCTAAAGTACTTAGAGCTGCCAGACGAAGCCCATGGCTGATCAACCACCTGCATTCACAAAGTGGTAACAAGATAAGATAAAATGGAGTGAAGAAAACAATTCTAAAAGATAAAGGTGTAAGAATACCTGCGCTCAGCAATCACAGACATGAGATGAGGATACAGCTCCTCGTCGTACTCAATGCTAAGGGCGCGCAGCTTCTCCTCATACGCCACAAGCGTCTTCTCCATGTTCTCCTTGAATTCTTGAAGCATAGCATAATGCTCAGATCTTTTCTCCTCAAGGAACGACACAGACCACGATGCCCTGGCCTTCATCTGCTCGAGACACGACCTCGCATGTAGCAGATCAGCCAAGATGCTCATCTTGTCCTGAGCCATCTTCTCCCCATACGCCCTTGACTCCCCAAGCTCAGCCTGCACGCCCGCCAATTGCGCGCGCAGCTCCTCCAACTCCTCTTCCTTCTGGGCCAGAGCACGACTCTCCCCAATGCGCTTTCCCTTCAGCTGCGCCACCAGCTCAGCCTGACGGGCAGTAGTCGCAGCCAACTCATCAAGAAGTTGCTGCGCCTCACCACCATCTGCTGCCAAGGTATCCTCCCCCTTGTTTTCATTCTGCGGAGAGGATACTTCATCATCCTTCGCGTCGTCATCCCTACGGAACAAAGACAGTCAACAAAAAATTACAACAAGTAATTACAAAAAAAAAAAAGAGAGAGAAGAAGTGCACACTTACAGAAACGGAGAAGCATCAGCCTTCAACCGTGCGCCGGAGGTCGAAGTTTCTTCCGCGTTCGACTCTGCGTCTTTGATGACGTGTCGACGCCTCTTGCTGGTGCCACTGGTTCCAGCACCTCCCTTGCGCTTTAAGTTCTGCGCAACCTCTTCCCTCAGCACCTCTTCAGGTTTCAGGATCCGAATACTGTCAGATGACCCTGAGCGCGCCTCCTCGCGCGCCACCTCCACTTCAGGCACCACAGTGGGCGCCACCACTACCTCTGGCGCAATACTCTGGACGGGCGTCACCACAAGTGGTGGCGTGTCCTCAGGGACTGTCGCGGGTAAAACAGTCAAACGCCCCGCGGTTGCTTCCAGCAAAGGCAGCTCCCCTTCCCTCAGAGGACGCACCCCTATGGTCACCTGCTTTGGCTTATCAAGCTTCACCACTGCGAATAAGTCCATCTCTGCACATATAAAAATGAAGCAAGAAGACAACGAAAGATTAGTTGATAAATGCGCGAAGAAAAAGGATGAAAAACTTACAAACAATTGCAAAGGATGAACACCCACCCCGGCCATCCTCACTCAGGAAAGTGGGAACCTCATCCGCTGCGCCAAAATACGCGCGACTCAATCCTACATGCACCAAAAACTCCTCCGGATAGGGGTTAATGGCCAATCGATTGGCATTTAACGTCTGCGCGTCAGCAATACTATAGGAACCGGGTGCGGGATGCCCATCCCTTGGTAAAGACGCCTGAGTATAAAACTCAAAATTGGAAGGAAAGACCACGTCGTCTACCCAAAAGAAAAATTCTCTCCAATTCTTGAGGGCGTCAACCTTCTCCGTATAACATTGAAACGCCCGCGGGCGCTTCGCAAAGGAGACCCAACCGTTTGACCACGTTGAGTGGTAAAAGGAGCGAAATAAGTCCACAGTGGGTTCTATCGCCAACAAACGGCAGTTTATTTCAAAATTCGACACCTTCGCCGCACCTATACAGTGCAGCTGAGAGATGTGGAGACGATAGTGATTGAGCAAATCGCTCAGAAATATAGATATAGGTACGCGGTAATTAGCGTACTCGAAAAATTTCGTGTATAAACCTATCTTCCCTTCGGGGAAGTCGGCTATACACGCATCGACATCTGGCGCCTCTGGATGCACATCCAAAGGCACAAAATAGTCGGAAGAAAAGTGCATCACATCCTCAACAGACAACGCAGAGCGAAACTCCTCTAATTGAGCGACCATGTTCATCTTAAAACTAAGTGGACGCACACAAAGATTACCTACAGAAGCTCAAAGGTTTTCTAGCAAAAACGCTCTCAAAATGAAGAAGATGAATAGTGGTTGTGTGTGTATTTTACTGTGTGGTGAAAATAAAGGGGGGCGGCACTCTTATATAGGGTGGTAAAAACCCTAATTCACGCCCACGTGGATCCCACTCACAGTAAACGTGTGGCTAGAAGATCAAAAGGTACAACACTTTTTCCCGAATCCCAAGTGATACGTGGACACCACCCCCATTTACCGAGGTAACTATTTTGAACCTGTTAGGTGCATTGCACCTCCAAAAAGGCGGTAACAATTTGTTCGATTATCCCGCCACGCTTACCGCTGCTTACATTAAGTCTAGTACCCGCGGCTACGTGCCGCGCATACTAGACTGGGGGGACATGATGACGTATAGCCTATATTTGGGCCGCAAGCCCAAATGATAGACATTACTTACACCTAAGCCCATCACGAATGGGCTACCATAACAAATGGTATGGGCCGTGGTATCAACGCTTGGGCTCACGAAGCCCAAAGGCCCAATCTAACTCACCGGATATCCGATAAGGATCATCTATTCAAGGAATAGATATCCTTACCTCGGATAAGCACCATGCGTGCGTAGAGTAAGGAGCAAGAAACACGGTTTCTTAGCCCCTATATATAGAATCATACGATTCTCATTGAAGGTACGATTCACGGAATCCCTAAAACTCTTAAACCAAAACCTAAATTCGATTACTTACTCTCACGCCGGAGTCTAATTGGGGGAGACAATCCCTCGATAAGTCTAACGGTGTTATTCTCTTTTCTTAGTACGCAGGTAACAAAGTGCTAAGGATCCAATTGATATAAGAGCAAAGCCCAACAACCAGGTACGCCCAACTTTTGTATCAACAGTTTTTGTAATTTTCATTCTAAAGGGTGTAACTTTGAGAGGAGAATTTTAATGTCGAACTTAATAAACCCTAACACAACTTTTACAGTATTTTCAAGGGTTTTCACCCCTTGAAACCCTTCATGTTCAATTGAGATAAGTATCCTTTCAATTCATTCAATATGTCTATGTGTTGTTTGAATATATCTTACGCTTGTCTTGATTTTAACATGCTAGGCTAGATCTCTTGTGTGTTTGCTTAGATGTAATGAAACCTAGATGTTGATTATAGGTTGATTGCTTGTTTATAGTTGTAATGGATGAATGATTTCAATGTTAGGCTTAAGAAAACTAGCAGATCTCCATTGTGTAACTTGCTTGAACGTCTTAAGAAACATGAACCGATTTGTACTAGGTTTTTATTGGTTATATTTAATACATGAGCGAATTCTAGTGATCCCATGTTAGGAACTTCTTGCAAGCTCGACATAGGAGTGAAGTAGGAGCTTATAGAATTGGGGAAGTAAGTACGCCACTCCATGATTAGTATTAAGGAATATAACCTGTCATCCACGCAACTGTAACAAACAATTAACCTGTAAAAGATATCTAGGGAGTAGTGAAATCCAAGTAAACACAATTCTCTCATATATTGTTCACACCACTAGTTTAAATAGCTTTATTTTCATTTTTGTTATTTTATTTTGATTGCATCTTAGTTATTGGGTTAGTTGACTAGCAACTAATTCCGCCCACTCTTATAAAAACCCGAGATTTTTAATTGCTTTTATAAAACATAAAAATACAAAAAGAATCATCCCTCATCTCTAGACCTAGTTCTTAGGCTTTCTAATCCTAGCGACACTATTCCTGAGTTGAACGATCAATCCCCCGGTACTTGTCACTATACTATACTACAACGATCAGGTACACTGCCTGGTGGGGGTTGTAAGCTTCTCGAGATCCCTCGAGAGGTAAAGCCTGGTGCAATTCCCACGCATCAAGTTTTTGGCACCGCAGCCCGGGGAATAGTTATTGTCTAGGTTAGAATTTCTTTTTATTAGGTCTACTTGCTAGATTCCTTTCTAGTAAGATTTTATTTTTATTTTTAGGTTTTCTTTAGTCTATCTATTTCTTCGTGTTTTTGTTCGTAACTCTTTACCATCCGACATTATGGAAGGTGGTAAAATCTTTGAACCCATCAACCCACCACAACAAGACCACCCACAAAACCCACCACTAGCTAACCAACCTCTTAGGCCCCGAACCCTAGGAGAGTATTCCTGACCTAGCCATCAAGGCTATCAAAACACTATTGAGCTCACCCAAGGAGCCAATGTGTCTCCCTTGCGATCCGACACCATTTGGTTGGTGCAAAGCGGATGTGCATTCCATGGACTTCGTTCCGAAGATCCTAATCAACATCTCAAGGACTTCCTTAAAATCGTAGATTCTATAGACCTTGATGTTACAACTAGAGAGTCAACCCGATTACGCCTATTCCAATTCTCTCTACGTGATCAAGCTAGTCAATGGCTTGAACGTTTACCCGTGGGATCCATCACCTCATGGGATGATCTCACCACTCGTTTCCTTGCTCAATTTTTCCCACCGGGGAGAACTACCAAGCTTAGAAATGATATCTTGATGTTCCAACAACATCAAGGTGAAACTCTATATGAAGCATGGACTCGTTTCAAGGACTTACTCCAAAAAGTCCCTCATCATGGCATAGATCTTTGGCTCCAAGTCCAAATCTTCTATGACCATATCGATCACTCCACAAGGCGAACCATTGACCAATCGGCTGGTGGCAAGCTACGTGATCTAAGTGCAGAAGAATCATGGGAACTCATAGAAAATCTTGCTATCTATGACAACGAAAGTTGGAATGATCCCCGTGATTTGAACAAAACGGTCAAGGCAATATCTTTGCCTTCGAACAATTCTAGCACTCCCGACCATAGGCTCATGGAACTTGAGGACCAAGTCAAGTTTCTCATGAAATCTTACGAAGCTCCTAAGCCTTCAATCCAAGTGAATAAAATCACTTCTTCATGCGAATTATGTAGTGGTCCCCAGGACACTCGTGATTGCGTGGAACTCCCCGGAACAGCTTTTGCGGACTACGCATCCTCGTGTACCGATAAAGCGGGAGATAAATGGTACACTTTCAAACCCGAGCCAAACCCTTATGGTGATTCCTACAACCCTTCTTGGAAAAATCACCCGAACCTTAGGTGGAAACAAAACCAAAACAATTCTTCCAATCCGCATAATCGTTACCAACCAAACGGTCCACCCTCCAACCGTACTTTCAACAAAAATCCTTCTAACAACTATGGTAGTACCAAAAATATTGAAGGATTGATGTCCAAGTTTATGGCATCTCAAGAGGCCCGCATAGCTAAGTTTGAAACCGAATTCAACCAACAACAAACGGAGATGACCAATAAGATTGACAATTTGTTGAAAGCCCTCAACAACCAAGCGTTAACTACACCTAGGAAGGACACTAGGGACGCCAATAGCGGAATCCAAATTAAGGACCCCTCATCGTCCAAACACGTCCACTTTGTCAATGTTGTCACCATCAAACCAATAGATAAGGATATAGAAGAAAGTGACAAGGATGAAGTTGGAATAGAAACCGAGACTAAGGATGAAATTAAGGAAGTTGAGGTTAATAAGGGAGAAAAGTTAGAGGAAGTAGAAACTGTAGAAGAGTACTTTGATGAGTTGCCCACCAAGGAAAAACGGGAATATCATAAGAATTTATTCAATGATCCCGAGACACAATATATCCTTGGCTCACCCCTTATTAAAGTAGGAGATCCATCTAACATCAACATACCATGCAACATTGGGCATATGCATGTATGGAAAGCCTATATAAATCCTAGGTCTCCTATAAACATCATGACTAGGACTTATTATAATTGGGTAATGAAGAAACAACTTGGTTATAGGATGATGCCCAGCAAGAATTTGATAAGTAATTTTGCAGGTAGAGTGAAAGGATTGCATGTGATTGTCGGGAATTTCACTTATGAGACCGATTTTATGATAGTGGAGGATACTCGTCTGGTGATAGATGCTTGCCTAAGTCAAGTAGTGTTCGGAAAACCGTTCGTTGAGGCCACTAAGATGAGTTATGATCCGACTCTAGGGATAGTTAGGTTGAAGGAAGAGAATGATGAGATTGCCTACCAAATGCCCTATAAGATTGAGCAATACCGCCTCCTATCGAACATAGAAAAGGAACACAAACAAGCGGCTTACTATAGGAATGATGAGGATAGACGTAGAGGAGTAGAGTATGTGATGAATAGGATGCTTGGTTTCTACAAAGAATGCTTGCAACTAGGTCCGGAATACAAAACTAATATAGGAGATGACCTAGAGAGTGAAACCAACGATGAGGTCACGTAGTAACCCATGACCTTGAGTCTAGCTACAAGACTCATAAATAAAGAAAGGCGCTTCTTAGGAGGCAACCCATGCTTTGTGTGAATTTTTAATTTGTGTGATTGTTATTTGTTTTCGTATGCATGCTTTATTTTTATTATTGGTAGGTCATGTTTCAAAACTAAAATGGTGAAAATACTTTATTTTGTCATTTGGCTTTGTCTTAACTTCATCCAAAGGTATTTCGCAAAAGATAAGTGTAAGGGGAAACCCCAAATATGTTTTTAAGAAACAAACTCGATCATGATTCTCCACAATATTAAATGAACATGTATATTCGTAATTGTTAGAGTCAAATACTTGTATCGAGTCATAATGATGATTTGCAGGATTTTCCAAGAAGTAGGACAAAGTTTTTCCAGAAATTTTTCAGAAACTTAACGTAAGAATTTCTGCAGGTCACTTCTGACGGCGTCAGGAAGAAATTCCTAACGGCGTCATGTGTAAAATTCTGAAAATCCTGCTAGTTTTGTTTTTCTAACGGAGTCTTATAGTTTTTGTTAATTCTTTAGTTTTATAAACTCCAGGAAATCTGCAAACATTCATTCCACAAGCATTATATCTTACATTGTTTTCTAGGACTTGTTAGTATATATAGATTGCCGCCGATTTTACGCGAGGTTGCCTTGTTTGTTTTTTCAGGTTTAACAGGTTATGTTTGACAAGAAGATAATTTATATTTCAGGAAGGGAAGCTTTGATTGTTCATTTTCTTGGAGGAAGATCTAAGCTTGTTACCATACTATCCATACCGAATCAGGGGAGTATTTGATTTCATTCTTTTACCTATTTTACTTTTACATTATTTAATTGAACATTGGGGACAATGTTCATTCTAAGTGTAAGGGGAGGGTAAAATAATGATACCTTATAGTATACACTTTCACTTGATTGTGTTTGTTTGATGGTAGGTGTGTAATAAAACTATGGGAAATACTTGTTAGTGCAATTTTAGCGCCAAATTTAAATTTTTTTACAACATTTAGGAGTGAAACTTTAGCCATAGCAAGCGTCTCATGGATAGGAGATTGTATGACTAGCACAAAACCGTATCATTCAGAAAAATTTTCCACCCAAATATGTGAGGTTCGCCTTTAGATTTGATAGGAAAAACATTTACTATTAGTGCTTATGAGTGTACCGGTAGCATTTAGATTCTAGAACTTGTGTTAGTGATGCATCCCGAGACCGCTAGTGAGACTACATTCGTGTAGTAGGATTTACTATATGATAAGAGGCATTAGGATCACCCTTGTGTTAAACCCGTATCATAATTACTTGACCATTTAAGTCATATTACTTGGCTAGTTAAGTCAATTAATTTTTCCCGCACCTTAGCGTTGTACTCATTTTTAGTACACGAAACCCCTAGTACATCCCTCCGAGCCTATCTTTTCGTTTCTAACTTTAAGCATCTTACTTAAAGGAAGAATTTGTTACACCCTACTTAAATGTACACCCAAATCGCCTTAGCCTTCCGTGTATGCACTTATCTTTAGTGCATTATTGTTATTTGTTTAAACCCTTAGTTAATTATCTAATTGATTACATGGTTGCTAAGTTGAGTCATATCCTTGTACATATTGTTTTGGGACGATTGGGACTCATGGGTAAAGTACTTATGTTATGAAGTAATGGGGAAGAACATCATATTATTACCCCCATATGTGCATTAATCTTAAAAAGTACTCCAAGTGTTTTTGATTATCTTAATTCGAGTCATTAGGTTAGTCTATTGTAAAGTATGTAAAAATTAAAGTGTAAGGGGAATGTTCATTCCCTATGATGTATTATTTTGGATTGTAGGGGAAGAGTGTATGTTCAAAAAAAATTAAAATTAAAATAAAAAAAAATTAAAAAAAATCGAAAAAATTAAGAAAAAGAAAAAAATAGAAAAAGAAAAGAGAAAAAAAAACATACGGACTACCGTCCCGTTTAATTTTATGTTTTTGTTATTTTTTGATTTATTAGCTTAAGTCGAGTCTAGTCTTGGCTTAGCAACGCCATATTGTACATGTAATTAACCAAGATTATTAACTCGCCACCAGTAAAGATTGCCTATATCCAACAAAACCGTGTATTCCATATCCCTACACCTAACGTTATAACCCTTTAAAAGACCTCTTTGATAGTTTATCATAGGTGCTTACGCTATGTGGTAGAGGTTTGATCCTTTCCCAAGCCTATGGTAACCTATTTTGCTATGACAGGGAGTGAGAGATGTTTTCCATTTCTATATTATGATATATACTTTATTACACCCGAGAAATGTGAGTATCTAAACACTATTTGTGAGGTGCTAGTATATGACCTCCGTGCTTGTCTTTGGTCTTTAGTGGAACGATTATTTGTTGTAATTACTTTTATATTAGTGTTAAATGACCCCTAACTTGTATTTTGATTAGTATAAAAGCGCATTTGCTTGAGGACAAGCAAATCTCAAGTGTAAGGGTATATGATGAGGTGAAAAATGATCCGTTTTTAGGGGGTCATTTAAGCCAGAATTTGAATTTATTTGATCAAATATTGCCCTAAATCGTTCCTTTTGTGATTTTAGGTACTTTGGGAGTGAATTCTAGAAAATGAAGCATTTTGGACGTTTTTGGAGCATAAAAGTGAAGAAAACGGCAAAGTCTTAATTTTCTTTGCTGGGAACAGTACCTGACGGCATCAAGAAGGTTTTGATGACGGCGTCAAGAGCAATTTTGGTGACGGCCCAGAGAAAACGTGACGGCGTCAGATCAAGGCCGTCAAGAGTAAAAGTGGTGACGGCCCAGAGCAGCTCATAGAATTGGGGAAGTAAGTACGCCACCCCATGATTAGTATTAAGGAATATAACCCGTCATCCACGCAACTGTAACAAATAATTAACCTGTGAAAGATGTCTAGGGAGTAGTGAAATCTAAGCAAACACAATTCTACCATATATTGTTCACACCACTAGTTTAATTAGCTTTATTTTCATTTTTGTTATTTTATTTTGATCATCTTAGTTATTGGGTTAGTTGACTAGCAACTAATTCCGCCCACTCTTCCAAAAATCCGAGATTTTTACTTGCTTTTATAAAACATAAGAATACAAAAAAAATATCCCTCATCTCTAGACCTAGTTCTTAGGCTTTCTAATCCTAGCGACACTATTCCTGAGTTGAACGATCAATCCTCCTGTATTTGTCAATATACTATACTACAACGATCAGGTACACTGCCTGGCGGGGGTTGTAAGCTTCTCGAGATCCCTCGAGAGGTAAATCCTGGTGCAATTCCCACGCATCAATATACCTCTCGGTAAGGCAACATATGAGTGACGACTGCATATTGTTCTATTTCAGTTTTCATATTTAGCACATAAGCAAAAACTCAACATAAACAAATACATATAAAAAGAAAGTATACATGGTTAAATACGAAAGTCACACATGTCTACAGAAGAAAGAGAAGATAGCAATAAGGTGCTTTGGGCGTTAAAGAAAAGAAGCTTGAAGACATATTCGAACCAAAGACAACGTTTACCACTGCACTGACTCAAAGCTTATTTTATGTTTTACTTTATTATGTAAATTAGACTTAACTTATGTTTGCTAAGTAACTAACATTTAATAAATGAAGTATCTCAAATAATGTTCAAGTTTGACGTCCCGATTGTTCGATCACTTGCTCTAGTGGCTCATCGAGTTTGCTCAACGTAATGTTTCAATAACTCACACCAAAGCTTAGAAGGATCTACATCACAAATCTATATAACTAGAGGTGGCAAAACGGGCAGGTACGGGCCACGATTCAAATGGGCTACGGGCTAAACAGGCACGGGCCAAACGGCCGCATGTTATACGACTCGCTTTAAAAGAGACAAAAAAAGACGAAATAAATTCCTCATACGTAACACTTCATTTATATTGAAAAAATTAAATATATTATATCTATAGGGAATATATTAGTTACAATTTAGTGTAGCCAACAACCTACAATTGTGTGTTATAATTTGTGGGTCCATGAGTCCATTTGTGGGTCCCTCAATTATTTTGTGGGGTCCCTGAATCTTTTATTGTGTACTTTCAGTAAAGGGTTGTAGCCAAGATATCCCTATATTTATAAGTTTTTCTTTAAAAACAATTGTAATGTTCTCTAATTGAAAGAAAAATATGCCTCCGTTTGTAACCATTTAACTTGATGATATAAATAATGCCTAAAAACATTATTAACATATATCGATATCTCTATGTTTTGATAATCACAAAACGTAAACTCATTGAACTACAAATTATGACGTAAACAAGTATTTAGTCGTAAATATTTGCTTTAGCATCCATATCACTTAAGGTATGAATAAACAAAGTGTCTAATGCATTTTATGATCAAAGGAATTTTTATTTTTACAAACCTTACATTTTATTAAAGTGGGACAAACATTTTTAAACTTATACAAAACATTTTTGTATTTATAAGAAATGTTTTATTCAAAATAAATATTTTGAATTCAAATTTCAACCAAAAAAACTGCTACATTCTTCAGGAAAAACCTCCCCCACAAAAAGACAAAAAAAAATCTGAAGAAAAAATATTTTTTATTAGGCGGCCCCCTTAATTATACTAGGCGGTCCCCTTAATTATTAAGGGGACCGGCCACGCTCCCAAACAGTATTTTCCCCCTATAAATACTGGTTCATTCCACAGATTTTTCTCACCTTTTGCACCCCAAAACTTTCTGTTCTATATCTCATTTCTATTCTCTAAACTCCTTTGATCATACATACATAAATCTTTGTTTGAAAGTGATCAAAACCTCTACCTTTCAAGTGCAAGATAATAATACTTCAATCCTTCAAGAGAAGAAGTATTACAACTTGTTGTGACCTCCACATCCAAGTTGTTAGAGCATCATCCATTATATCTATTTCTTTGTGTAACTAGTTGTGAATATTTGATAGAAGATAGATTAGCAAGGTGTGTAGATAGAGTGAGTGTGTAGTAGATAGTTGTGACGTAGAGAAGTTGGGAAGTAGATAGTTGTGAAGTAGAGAAGTTGGGAAGTAGATAGTTGTGAAGAAGATTGTTGTGAAGTAGATAGTTGTGAAGATAGATAGGTGTGAAGAAGTAGTGTTGTGATTTAGTAGTGACTAGGTGTTAAGAAGTTTTGTAGAAGGTGTGAAAAAGTTGTGACGAAGTTGTGGTGTGTATATTGGTTTGTAAGGTTTTCTCCGCCATAAGTGAGCTTGTTGACATAGTGAAGAAAACTCTCGAGTAGGTGACTCGAGGAGTGGAGTAGGGCAAGGAAGGTGTCCTTGTAGCCGAACCACTATAAATCATTTGTCTTGCGGTTAGATCTTTCCATATCTTACTTATTATCTTGCTTATATCGTTATTACTTTTGTAGACGTAGACGTATATATATATTTGCTCATATAGTGCTAGTATTGATTTTACTTAAAGATCAAACGAAAGTTTCATTCACAAAACAAATTTTTTACAATCAAACTAAAAAGGTAACATACATATAATTGATCATTTCGATCAAGTAAAGTTTTCATACAAAATATAACTAAGGATTATAAAATAAACGATTACTTACTTATCTCTCGTATATAGCTATAATTGTTTATATTGTGCATGTGTTGATTTCACATACTTAGCTTATATTATTATTGTTCATACTTAGATATAGTTGTTCATATTGTTCAAGATTTGAGTTCACATAAGATTGAATCAAAGTTTTAAAAGCAAACAAGGTTTTAAAACTAAACTAAGTTTTCAGAATAAAATTAAAAAGACGTAAAACTATTCAACCCCCCTTCTAGTTTTCCTCAATTGGCATCAGAGCTAGGTTAAACAAGATTTTTAAAATATACTGTATTTTAAAACTTGTATCGATCTATGGAATCCGAAAAATATTCAGAAGGGCAATCTATACAAAGACCATGATGAGGCGAAAAATGAACCACTTTTAGGGGGTCATTTAAGCCCGGAATTGAACTTATTTGATCAAATATTGCCCTAAATCGTTCCTTTTGTGATTTTAGGTACTTTGGGAGTGAAATCTGAAAAAGGAAGCAATTCGGACGTTTTTGGAGCATAAAAGTGAAGTAAACGCCAAAGTCTTAATTTTCCTTGCTGGGAACAGTAGGTGACGGCGTCAAGAAGGAATCCTTGACGGCGTCAAAAGCAATTTTCCATGACGATCCAGTACAGATTTGACGGCGTCACGAAGTAGGGCGTCAAGAGTAAAATTCATGACGGCCTGGAAATGCACAATACATGACGGCGTCAAAAGTAGATCAAGGCAGTCCGAGAAGAGTTTTGGCGGCGAGGTGACGGCGTCACAAGATTAGTCTTGACGCCGTCAGACCCTATTTCCTATATATATTTTTCTAATTTTCACACATTAAAAGGAGAAGTTTTGGAGAAACCCTAAGTACGAACTTGGTGCGAATTTTACAGGTTTTTCAAGGGTTCTAAGCCCTTGATACCTTTCATGTGTAATTGAGATAAGTATTCTTTTAATTTAATCAATATGTCTATGTGTTGGTTGTCTATATCTTGTTCTTGTCTTAATTCCATCATGCTAGGCTAGATCTATCTTGTGTTTGCTTGGATCTAATGAAACCTAGATGTTAATTATGTGTTGATTACTTGTTTATAATTGTTTTGGATGAATGAATTTGATGTTAGGCTTAAGAAAACTGGCAGATCTCCAAATGGTAACATGATTGAATGTCTTAGGAAACATGAACCGATGTGCACTAGGTCTTTATTGGTTGTATTTAATGCATGAGCCACTATTTATAATCCCTATGGTTGTGCTGGGCATGGCATAAGAGGAGATAAGAGCTCAAAGAATTGGGGAGTTAAGTGCGCTACCCCATGAATGGTATTAAGGAATACAATTCGTCATCCATGCAACTATAACAAGTAATAACATGTAAAAGATGTCTAGGGAGTAGTGAAATCTAAGTAAACACATTTTCTCCACTTATTGCTCACAACTTTAGTATAATTTAGTTTATTTTCATTTCTAGTATTTTATTTTGATTGCATCTTTTGTATTGGGTTAGTTGACTAGCAACTAATTCCGCCCCAAATCCTTCAAACCCGAGATTTTTACTTGCTTTCTAAAAAATATAAAAATACAAAAATAATCATTCCTCACCTTTAGAACTAGTATTTAGGTTTTCTAATCCTAGCAACACTATTCCTAGCTGAACGATCAATCCCCTGGTTCTTGTCACTATACTATACTACAACGATCAGGTACACTGCCTGGTGGGGGTTGTAAGCTTCTCAAGATCCCTTGAGAGGTAAAGCCTGGTGCGATTCCCACGTATCAAGTTTTTGGTGCCGTTGCCGGGGAATAGTTATTGTCTAGGTTACAATTTCTTTTTATTAGGTATACTTGCTAGATTCCTTTCTAGTAAGATTTTATTTTTAGGTTTTCTTTAGTCTATCTTATTTCTTTGTGTTTTTGTTCGCAATTTTTCACCACCCGACATCATGGACAACGGGAACATCTTTGAACCCGTCATCCCACCATAACAAAACCCACCACTAGAACCTCTTAGGCCCCGAACCTTAGGAGAGTATTTCCGTCCTAGCCACCAAGGCTACTGAAACACCATTGAGCTCACCAGAGCCAATGTGACCCCCTTGCCATCCGACACCATCCGGTTGGTGCAAAGCGGATGTGCATTCCATGGACTTCGTTCCGAAGATCCAAACCAACATCTTAAGGACTTCCTCAAAATCGTAGATTCCATAGACCCAGATGTTGAAACTAGAGAGACAACCCGATTACGCCTATTCCAATTCTCTCTACGGGATCAAGCTAGTCAATAGCTTGAGCGTTTACCCACGGGATCCATCACCACATGGGATAACCTCACCAATCGCTTCCTTACTCAATTCTTCCCACCGGGGAAAACTGCAATGCTTAGAAATGACATTTTGATTTTGGAACAACAGCAGGGTGAAACTTTCTACGAAGCATGGACTCGTTTCAAGGACTTACTCGAAAAAGTCCCTCATCATGGCATAGATCTTTGGCTCCAAGTCCAAATTTTTTATGACCATATCGACATCTCCACGAGGCGAGCCATTGACCAATCGGCCGGTGGTAAGCTACGTGATCTTAGTGCGGAACAATCATGGGAACTCATAGAAGATCTTGCTCTCTATGACAACGAAAGTTGGAATGATCCCCGTGATTTGAACAAAACGGTCAAGGCAATATCTTTGCCTTCAAACAATTCTAGCACCCCCGACCGTAGGATCATGGAACTTGAAAGTCGAGTCAAGTCTCTCATGAAATCTTACGAAGCTAAAAAAATCCTCTAGCCAAGTAAGCAGAATCGCTTCTACATGCAAATTATTTTATGGCCCTCACGAGACTCATAACTGCATGGAGCTTCCAAAACGTGCTTATAACGAATTCACGTCATCACGCGTGGGTCAAGGTCCTCGAACCTCTGACGAAGCCTATGAGGCATGGAAGGATAAACCTAATTTCAGAGGGTACCAAACACGGAGCGTATCTTTCAATGACTCCTCACCACTCACTTGGTCCGAGCATTTTCCATCACAAGGCATTCCTAGGCAAAGCTGTGAAAATGCTCTTAAAAAATTCATTCTATCTCAAGAGTTACAGCTTTCTACGCTCGAGGCTAAATTTAGACAACAGCAGGCTGATATGAACAACAAGATTTGTAATCTGTTAACTGCTATCAAAGAGCATGTTGTTAATAAACCCATTCACGTTGATGAGGTTAAGTCTGTTACCGTCATGAGTCCACCAACATCCCCTGTGAAAATAAAAAGTCCTAGCAAGTTATTCAAACATCTATCCCCTAAAGGAAAAGAACCTGTCAACCCCCTAGGACCAATCCATTTCGTAAACACCATCACCACGATATCTGCTTCTACACCCAACCCAACCCAACAACAAACTAACGGATTCGGTCATACAGCTAAAGATGAGACCTTAAGGGTAGACTACGATTCGGCCAGAAAACCTACCAACTCATCCGAGCAGTACACCGTGCGAGAATCTGGAAAATCGAATGAGGGGAATGAAAGATCGGAAGAGCATGAGAAAAATCCAACCATTTTGGGTGAATCTGTTATAGAGGAACCCGAAGAAAAAATAGAGGATGTTACTAGTGGGAGTAGCAATAGGACTAAGGAAAGCGACCCTAAAGTTTTCAAAATCTCCTGCACCATTAAGGAAAAGCTCTTAACCGATAGTCATATAGATCCTAGCTTCCCAGTCAACATAATCCCCCTTTCCTTACACCACGAAGCCTTCCCAGAACGCATTGCGTGTGAGAGAGTAATGAAAAATTTATCGATCAGGATTGGAGGGCTTGTTTACAATACTGACCTCACCGTGGTCGATGACGTGGACCCTCTCGCCAATCAAACATTAACCAACCTTGTTCTTGGGAAACCATTTATCAATGAATCGGGAGTGATCCTTGATGAGAAAGATGGTAGTGCATTATTCACCAATGGTGTTAAGAAGGTAATTTTTCGTAGGTGTAATGAGGAGGTGTACGAGTATCGTCCTTCCCTTGAGGGGAATATGTATGGGTCGAAGGATGGAGAGTCGGGGAAGATAAGACGGCGTGATCCAAATAATCTCAAAATCCCCTGCATGATCGGTCATAAGTACTTCGATAACATCTACATTAACGTATTCCTGCCGAAGAACTTTATGTCCTTATTCCATTATAACAATATCTGCAGATGGGGAATGATTTACAAGGGAGAGAAAGTGGTTGGTAAGGATCATGAAATCCAGGTGTTTGTAGGGAATATGGCATTTACTATGGAATTTACGATCGTGGACAACATCGAAGACTATGTCGACCCTAGATTATCACAAATTATTTTTGGGGCGCCGTTTTGCAAGATCAATAATCTGATAATTGATGACCGGAACGGAATTATGACCTTCGCTGATGGAATTAGGAGGGTTTCATACCAAACGCCATACAAGAGAAGAGACCTTAAGGAAATCGATTGTGACGGGCTTGATAAGATTAGTTCCCAACTTATTTTGTGCGATGAAGATGTTCGGAGAGGGTGTAAGAACACTTCTGATTTATCATGTGGATTCTTTAAGGATGTTAGTAAGCTTGGTTCTAAGTATCGAAAAGATATCTTCGAGTTCGAAGACCCGAAGTACTTACACTATGAAAGCGATACTAGTTTAGAAGACGACCTAGAGAGTGGAACCAACGACGAGGTCACGTAGTAACCCATGACCTTGAGTCTAGCTACAAGACTCGTAAATAAAGAAAAGCGCTTCTTGAGAGGCAACCCATGTTTTGTGTGATTTTGTTTATTTGTTTGTTATTTGCTTCCGTATGCATGCTTTATTTTTATTGTTGGTTGATCATGTTTCTAAACTAAATAGTGGAAATACTTTACTTTGTTGTTTTGGCCTAGTCTTAACTCCACCTAAAAGTATTTTTGCAAAAGATAAGTGTAAGGGGAAACCCCAAATATGTTTTTAAGAAACAAACCGATCATGATTCTCCACAATATTAAATGAACATATATATTCGTACTTGTTAGAGTCAAATGCTTATATTGAGTCATAATGAAGTTTTGCAGGATTTTTCAGGAAGTAGAACCAAGTTTTTCCAGAAATTTTCCGGAAACTTGACATAAGAATTTCTGCAGGTCACTTCTGACGGCGTCAAGTGTAAAAATCTGGAAATTTTACCAGTTTTGTTTTTCTAACGGAGTCTTATGGTTTTTGTGAATTATTAAGTTTTATAATCTCCAGGAGATCTGCAAACTTCATTCCACAAGCATTATATCTTATCTTGTTTTCTTTGATTTAGTAACTTATATAGGATGCCGCTGATTTTACGCGAGGTTGTTTTGTCTATTTTCTCAGGTTTTACAGGTTATGTATGACAAGAAGATGATTTATACTCTGCAAGGGAAGCTTTGATTGTTCATTTTCTTGGAGGAAGATTTAACCTGGTCACCTTATTATCCATACCGAGCAAATCAGGGGAGTATTTGATTTCATTCTTTTTACTTTTTTTCTCTTTTACATTCTTTACTTGAACATTGGGGACAATGTTCATCTTAAGTGTAAGGGGAGGGTAAAAAGATGATACCTTACATATGCACTTTCGCTTGAGTTTGTTTTGTTTGATAGTAGATGTGTAATAAAACTATGAGAAATACTTGTTAGTGTAATTTTAGCGCCAAATTTAAAATTTTTTACAACATTTAGGAGTGAAACTTTAGCCATAGCAAGCGTCTCATGGATAGGAGATTGTTTGACTAGCACATAACTGTATATTCGGAAAAAATTTCCACCCAAATATGTGAGGTTCGCCTTTAGATTTGATAGGAAAAGCATTTACTATTAGTGCTTATGAGTGTACCGGTAGCATTTAGATTCTAGAACTTGCGTTAGTGATGCATCCCGAGACCGCTAGTGAGACTACATTCGTGTAGTAGGATTTACTACATGATAAGAGGTATTAGGATCACCCTTGTGTTAAACCCGTATCATAATTACTTGACCATTTAAGTCATATTACTTGGCTAGTTAAGTCAACTAATTTTTCCCGCACCTTTAGTGTTGTACTCATTTTTAGTACACGATACCCCTAGTACACCCCTCCGAGCCTTTCTTTTCGTTTCTAACTTTAAGCATTTTACTTAAAGGAAGAATTTGTTACACCCCACTTAAATGTACAACCAAATCGCCTTAGCCTTCCGTGTATGCGCTCATTTTTTAGTGCATTATTGTTATTTGTTAAACCCTAAGTTAACTATCTAATTGATTACATGGTTGCTAAGTCGAGTTATATCTTGTACATATTGTTTTGGGACGATTGGCACTCATGGGTAAAGTACTATTGTAATGGAGTAATGGGGATGATGTCAATTATTACCCCCATATGTGCGTTAATATTTAAAAGTACTCCAAGTGTTTTGATTATCTTGATTCGAGTCATTAGAATAGTTGATTGTAAAGTATGTAAAAGCTCAAGTGTAAGGGGAATGTTCATTCCCTATGATGTATTATTTTGGATGGTAGGGTAAGAGTGTATGCAAAAAAAAAAAAAAAAAAAAAAAAAAAAAAAAAAAAAAAAAAAATCAAGAAAAAAAAAGAGAAAAAAGAAAAAGAGAAAAAACATATGGACTACCATCCCTTTTTATTCTATGTTCATTTTATGTTTTTGTTATTTTTCATTTATTAGCTTAAGTCGAGTCTAGCCTTGGCTTAGCAACGCCACATTGTACATGTAATTAACCAAGTTTGTTAACTCGCCACCAGTAAAAACTCCTTTATCCAACAAAACCGTGTATTTTATATCCCTACACCTAACGTTACAACCCTTTAAAAGACCTCTTTGATAGTTTATCCTAGGTGCTTACGCCATGTGGTGGAGGTTTGATCCTTTCCCAAGCCTATGGTAATCTATTTTGCTATGACAGGTAGTGAGAGATATCTCCCGTTTCCATATTGTAATTTATACTTTGTTACACCCGAGAGATGTGAGTATCTAAACACTATTTGTGAGGTGCTAGTGTATGACCTCCGTGCTTGTCTATTGGTCTTTAGTGGAATGATTATTTGTTGTAATTACTTTTATATTAGTGTTAAATGACCCCTAACTTGTATTTTGATTAAAATAAAAGCGCATTTGCTTGAGGACAAGCAATTCTCAAGTGTAAGGGTATATGATGAGGCGAAAAATAAATCACTTTTAGGGGGTCATTTAAGCCCGGAATTGAACTTATTTGATCAAATATTGCCCTAAATCGTTCCTTTTGTGATTTTAGGTACTTTGGGAGTGAAATCTGGAAAAGGAAGCAATTCGGACGTTTTTGGAGCATAAAAGTGAAGAAAACGCCAAAGTCTTAATTTTCCTTGCTGGGAACAGTAGGTGACGGCATCAAGAGCAATTTTCCATGACGATCCAGTACAGATTTGACAGTGTCACGAAGTAGGGCGTCAAGAGTAAAATTTATGATGGCCTGGAAATGCACAATACATGACGGCGTCAAAAATAGATCAAGGCAGTCCGAGAAGAGTTTCGAAGGCGAGGTGACGGCATCACAAGATTGGTCTTGACGCCGTCAGACCCTATTTCCTATATATATTTTTCTAATTTTCACACACTAAAAGGAGAAGTTTTGGAGAAACCCTAAGTACGAACTTGATGCGAATTTTACAGGTTTTTCAAGGGTTCTAAGCCCTTGATACCTTTCATGTGTAATTAAGATAAGTATTCTTTTAATTCAATCAATATGTCTATGTGTTGGTTGTCTATATCTTGTTCTTGTCTTAATTCCATCATGCTAGGCTAGATCTATCTTGTGTTTACTTGGATCTAATGAAACCTAGATGTTAATTATGTGTTGATTACTTGTTTATAATTGTTTTGGATGAATGAATTTGATGTTAGGCTTAAGAAAACTGGCAGATCTCCAAATGGTAACATGCTTGAACGTCTTAGGAAACATGAACCGATGTGCACTAGGTCTTTATTGGTTGTATTTAATGCATGAGCCACTATTTATAATCCCTATGGTTGTGCTGGGCATGGCATAGGAGGATATAAGAGCTTATAGAATTAGGGAGTTAAGTGCGCTACCCCATGAATGGTATTAAGGAATACAATCCATCATCCATGCAACTATAACAAGTAATTAACGTGTAAAAGATGTCTAGGGAGTAGTGAAATCTAAGTAAACACATTTTCTCCACTTATTGCTCATAACTTTAGTATAATTTAGTTTATTTTCATTTCTAGTATTTTATTTTGATTGCATCTTTAGTATTGGGTTAGTTGACTAGCAACTAATTCCACCCCAAATCCTTCAAACCCGAGATTTTTACTTGCTTTCTAAAAAATATAAAAATACAAAAATAATCATCCCTCACCTTTAGAACTAGTATTTAGGTTTTCTAATCCTAGCGACACTATTCCTAGCTGAACGATCAATCCCCTTGTACTTGTCACTATACTATACTACAACGATCAGGTACACTGCCTGGTGGGGGTTGTAAGCTTCTCAAGATCCCTTGAGAGGTAAAGCCTGGTGCGATTCCCACGTATCAGACCACCACTATTTGAAAGTGATGGTTTTCTTTATTGAAAAAATAGATTCGAAACTTATGTGAAATCAAAAGATCTTGATCTTTGGCATGTCATTACCTTTGGTGATTTTCCCCCTATTCAATATAATTTTGAAACTAAAATGGATGAAATTGTATCTTTTGAAAAACAAAATGATGCTTTGAAAAAGAAACTAGCGAAAAATATGAGGCTAAAATGGCTATTTATAATGCGTTACCACGCAAAGAATATGAAAGAATTTTTATGTGTAAAACCGCAAAAGAAATTTGGGATTCTTTACTAATCACTCACCAAGGTAATAGTCAAGTTAAAGATAACAAAATAGATCTTCTTGTTTCACAATATGAACAATTTACAATTCCGAAGAAGGAATCAATAGATAATGCTTTTGCTAGGTTTAACACTATCAACACAAGTTTAAAAGCACTTGATGAGAATTTTTCTAGTAAGAATTTTGTTAGGAAATTTCTTAGAGCTCTTCATCCAAAATGGCGATCTAAAGTTATGGCGATTGAAGAATCGAAGAACTTGTCAACTCTTCAACTTGATGAGTTGATCGGCAACCTGAAAGTCTACGAAGCAATAATAAAGAAAGACTCCGAGATGGTCAATGGAAAAAGAGAGCAAAGCAAGTCAATTGCGTTGAAAGCTAGGAAGGAATCTAGTAACGATGATAGCTCAACCTCCGAAAGTGATGACGAAGCATATGCGATGGCCGTAAGAGACTTCAAGAAATTCTTCAAAAGGTGAGGAAGATTTGTTAGACAACTGCATGATGAAAGGAAAGCAAACCAAAGAAATAAAGATGACAAAAATAGCAAAAGTGATAGGAAGTGCTTCAAATGTGGTGATCCAAATCATCTCATCGAAAAATGTCCAATGATGTCAAGAAATCAAAATCAAAAGGCGTTTGTTGGAGGAGCTTGGAGTGATAGCAATGACGATGAGAAAGAAATCACAAATGAGGAGAAATGTCTTATGGCTAAGACATCAAGCGAGGTACGTTTCGAAACCGAATACTTTAGTGACGAAAATTTATCATTAGACGAAAAAGACCTAGATAGTGAATATAATAGGTTATGCAAATTAGGTCAAAAGGTTATAGCTAAAAATAAGTCACTAAAACACATTAATAATCTATTAGAAAATGAAGTACTCGAATTAAAAATTAGACTACAACATTTGGAAAAAGGAAAAGAAGTTTTTATAGAATGTAAAACATGCATAGAGGTTAATAATGAAAACGAAAAACTTAAAAATGAAAATTTCAAACTTGACAAGTTTAAAAATAGTAGTAACCCACTTAAGAAAATAATAAGTGTTCAAGAAACTTCGGGAGATAAAACCGGTCTAGGATTAACCTCAACTAATGTTTCAACTAGTGAAAATAAAACTATAAAGTTTGAATGTGAATCAAGTAAATAAAAATCATTAGAATCAGAACCTAAGTATATACTTACAAAAGATAAAAAAATACCCATTGCGAATGATGAAAAAGTAAAAACTTTTTATAAACCATCCTTAAAGACCGAAGTAGGATCCTCTAAATTTAAATTAAGATCTAAAACTCCACAACCGAGAAAACCAAATAATCTTCATACTCGATCTAAAACACCTCAACCTAGAAGAAACCAAAATAGACAAAACTACAATAATATTAGTCATCAAATATGGAATTATCAACCAAGTTACAATCCTTGGGGAATACTACCACCATACATGCATTCTAGCCAAATGTTGAATATGTTTGGACCAAACAACTTTAGACCAATGAGACAATCGGAACCAAGTGGCTAAGCTGTCAATCTTGGAAGAAGTTGGAATATCATCTACAAATGACTTCTATAAGTCAACATGGTCACTTGAAGTGCTTGAAGATATTCCATTGAAGACTAAAAGGTACGCATCTCTTTTAAGTTCATCGCTATAATTTGCATGCTTAGATATATGATTAGTTAGATTAATACTTAGCTATACATATATGTGTACATAATAGCTTATATTCTTATAACCTAGAAACATCATTGGTTGACTCTCCTAGGAATAAGATAAAATTGTTCATTGCCTAACGAAATAGAAAATGGAAATCTTCTATATCCACTATTAGCAAACTCATGGTGATGAAGTGAAATGAGTTAAGTGGATCGATCGTTAATATAGAAGTAGGATTAGATCCCTCGCGTAAGAAAACTATGGATGAAACAAGCTCTCGTACACTATGGCATTAAGTTAGATAAGCGTGCGAAAACAAAGGAACTATAGATGTTAGGTTATACCCCATTCAACACTCTCGCATCTAACATATAAATTATCGTCTTCATTTCCTTTAGGATCATAGGATATGTAGAAACGATAGCATGAGATAATAATAGGCTTAACCAATCCTCTTGAGCATGAGATCTTTAATAAACATTTTTTAAAATATTTGATTTATGATATTTGTTGTTAAAAATCTAATATCCCTAAAAATATGCGAAAACCTCACATTTTGGAAAATAGTTTTTCAAATAACTATCCCACTTTTAAATAACATGTTTTCACTATCAATATCCACAATTTTGTTTTGATCAAAACTAAAGATTGGGAAAATATATTCTTTACCGTTCATTCACACATTTTGAAGTAAAAACCCAATCTATTTTATTCAAATAACTCTCACATCTAAGTGTAAACTTATTTTCAAACATTGTTGAATAATGCTAAAAACGTCTCTTTTAAAATCATGCATGGTGATCTCATATTTGTCATCTATATTTATATAAATGACTCTTATAAGTGAACTAAATCAAATCAAGAGGACCATGGTTTGTTCATTAAGACTTTCTTTGTAACAAGTCTAGATATCCATGCTATCATAACTACCCACTTATTGCACATTGATACACATTAGGATTAATCCTCCTAGTTATGTAGTTATGAAATACTTGATGTTGCTTATTGTTTCCTAGCACTTATATTTTACTTGCTTGATGAGTATGTTTGCATGCTAGATGAAATGCTTGTTTACTTAATCTCTTTGATTAACATGCTTTGGCTACATAATTGCCTACATAATTAGTATATGCTTAATTGCCTCAAAGAGTTGGACTTGTTTGAAACCAAAAACACAACCTTTCTGCAATTAACTACCAAAAACCCTTTTCTGGCAATATGGGAATCACCAGATGGGCGGCCCCCTTAAATCATAAGGCGGACCCCTTAATTATTAAGGGGACCGGCCATCTGATGGTCGAAGGTGTTGTTTCCTTTTTCTACTTTTTAGCCCATTTCATCCTACACTTCCCAAAATTCATAAACCTATTTTATCCTAAACCTTCTATCAAAATTTATACATCCTTAATCCCACCAATCCTACATTATAAACACTCTCATTCCTCTCAATCTATACTCATCTCTTCATGACCTCTCCCATTAAACCAAAACCACCAAATAACCCGTTTGGAGAAGAAAGCCTAGCTTCCATTAAAAGCCCGTCAAACCAAATGATGTTGTCAAACATCCAACACCAAATTCCTGCTATGTCTTCAACATTACATACCTAACACCTCACTCTCCTTCTCACCAACATTACATATCAAAAACCTTTACTCACCCATATCCTTCTACATTGCACTCAAACCTCATAATCTTTTCACAACTCAAGCGATGTTGTTCATAATCAACCAACACCTAAACCTCACTCTCACA
The DNA here is from genome assembly GCA_030686995.1 of Artemisia argyi. Classification (NCBI taxonomy): domain Eukaryota; kingdom Viridiplantae; phylum Streptophyta; class Magnoliopsida; order Asterales; family Asteraceae; genus Artemisia; species Artemisia argyi. Next base: position 20,760,482 of record CM060678.1, on the reverse strand, counting down.
CAAATGATCCATTTAACAACAAATCATCCATTCGTGCTTCCACTAATGCTCTTTCTTATGATGAGCATACACAATCCCAAAACAATAATCCCAACCTCATTACCAACTCTTTACATGTTGCTCATTCAATAAAAACACCATCCACTCATGAAGCATCTCTTCCACCCATATCATGTTTTCATGATTACCCAAGCTCAAACATGTCTCCACCACCAAGAGTATCACCACCACATCCTACAACTTCACATGCCATTCCTATGTTGCATGTTCAAACCCTCACCCAAGAAAACTATCATGCTCCACCACCATCACCTTCCTCCGAACACTTAATGTTCGTTGAGGCGCTAAAAGAATCCCATGAGTTTAGTGGTCTTTTAGCCTTACATCTTGCTCAATCCAATTTGGATCCACCTTCATCTAGATCACCCTCATCACCACACAACATAAATTAACTTGAGAAGCATGTCAACAATTGACCTTGTTGCATCTTTCTCCTAAAAACCATTGCATTCAATGAACACTTCACTTGGATTGAATATCTTCTCACTAGATCACATCCAATACCCTCACTTGAACAACATCCAAAACCTTAATCAACCTCTTCCGCTACAAACTCTCCACAACCATACTCTCCAACATTCATGACCCAAATATATACCTCCATTAATCCAACAACCTCACCCTAACTCAACCATCTTCATTCCAAACACTCCATCATCAACCATCTAAGCATACTATATGCTTAGGATTTTCACTTTCAAATACGAATCAACCAACCTTTTGTTACAAGCAAGTTCGATGGCTCTCTTTGGAAAATTAGGATCTTTAACATAATCTCTTTGAATTAATTGTTATGTATCCTTAATATTTGTTTGCTATGCTTGTTATTTGTATATTGCATATTCTTCTATATATGCTTGTGCTTCTAATATTTTTCTTGCGAGCATTCCATATCTCGATCCCTTGGTGCCATCGAACGAGGGGGAGCACACATCAAGGGGGAGCTTTCATCCCGTCTAACTTCATTTATGAAGCTAGTCGGCATAACCTTTTTGATTCTACAAAAAGGGGGAGAAGTGAATATAAACTCACTAAGTACTTGTCTAAAAAAAAATAATTTTTAGACTTAATGATTTTAGGTTTTGTAATCATCAAAAAGGGGGAGATTGTTGATATAAATATTGCCTAAAAACATTATTAACATATATCGATATCTCTATGTTTTGATAATCACAAAACGTAAACTCATTGAACTACAAATTATGACGTAAACAAGTATTTAGTCGTAAATATTTGCTTTAGCATCCATATCACTTAAGGTATGAATAAACAAAGTGTCTAATGCATTTTATGATCAAATGAATTTTTATTTTTACAAACCTTACGTTTTATTAAAGTGGGACAAACATTTTTAAACTTATACAAAACATTTTTGTATCTATAAGAAATGTTTTATTCAAAATAAATATTTTGAATTCAAATTTCAACCCAAAAAACGGCTACATTCTTCAGAAAAAACCTCCCCCACAAAAAGACAAAAAAAATCTGAAAAAAAAAATGTATTAGGCGGCCCTCTTAATTATACTAGGCGGTCCCCTTAATTAGTAAGGGGACCAGCACCCAATTAAGGGGACCGGCCACGCTCCCAAACAGTATTTTTCCCCCTATAAATACTTGTTCATTCCACAGATTTTTCTCACCTTTTGCACCCCAAAACTTTCTGTTCTAGATCTCATTTCTATTCTCTAAAATCCTTTGATCATACATACAAAAATCTTTGTTTCAAAGTAATCCAAACCTCTAACTTTCAAGTGCAAGAGAAGAATACTTCAATCCTTCAAGAGAAGAAGTATTACAACTTGTTGTGACCTCCACATCCAAGTTGTTAGAGCATCATCCATTATATCTATTTCTTTGTATAACTAGTTGTGAATATTTGATAGAAGATAGATTAGCAAGGTGTGTAGATAGAGTGAGTGTGTAGTAGATAGTTGTGAAGTAGAGAAGTTGGGAAGTAGATAGTTGTGAAGTAGAGAAGTTGGGAAGTAGATAGTTGTGAAGAAGATTGTTGTGAAGTAGATAGTTGTGAAGATAGATAGGTGTGAAGAAGTAGTGTTGTGATTTAGTAGTGACTAGGTGTGAAGAAGTTTTGTAGAAGGTGTGAAAAAGTTGTGACGAAGTTGTGGTGTGTATATTAGTGTGTAAGGTTTTCTCCACCATAAGGGAGCTTGTTGACATAGTGAAGAAAACTCTCGAGTAGGTGACTCGAGGAGTGGAGTAGGGCAAGGAAGGTGTCCTTGTAGCCGAACCACTATAAATCCTTTGTCTCGCGGTTAGATATTTCCATATCTTACTTATTATCTTGCTTATATCGTTATTACTTTTGTAGACGTAGACGTATATATATATTTGCTCATATAGTGCTAGTATTAATTTTACTTAAAGATCAAACGAAAGTTTCATTCACAAAACAAAGTTTTTACAATCAAACTAAAAAGGTAACATACATATAATTGATCATTTCGATCAAGTAAAGTTTTCATACAAAATATAACTAAGGATTATAAAATAAACGATTACTTACTTATCTCTCGTATATAGCTATAATTGTTTATATTGTGCATGTGTTGATTTCACATACTTAGCTTATATTATTATTGTTCATACTTAGATATAGTTGTTCATATTGTTCAAGATTTGAGTTAACATAAGATTGAATCAAAGTTTTAAAAGCAAACAAGGTTTTAAAACTAAACTCAGTTTTCATAGTAAAATTAAAAAGACGTAAAACTATTCAACCCCCCCTTCTAGTTTTCCACATAACTTTCAAATGGGCAATATATGCCTATTTAAAAAAAGGGGGGGGGGGGGGTAAATATACCCAAATCTTTTACAAATTTGCACAAATTAGCCTATTTTTTTGAGTTTGGGCACAAATTGCCACCTATAGGTCTAATGATACTATCGTTTATTGGGTTCGAACTATGCAAGTGATGAGGTATCATCTCGTCTAGATATTCCAGAGGAGCTAAATCATCCCTAATCTGACATCTCTTGTAGAAGATCACGGAACAACTACTCCACGCTAGAATGGTCATCCGGAGAATCTAGGGGAAAGAAGATTATGCTAGATTCGGAGGCAATGGCGAAGGATGATACTTTCCTCTGGAGCTTGACAGACAAACGTTGCCAACAATTGTACAGTGAGAAATGAAAGGGACAACGCTTGGTCCACAATGGTTGCTAAACAAGTTACGACAATCCGAACACTAAAAGTAAAGGCTCATGCCCAACAACGATTCTCACACTGCATCAATATGAAAAGCTTGTCTCCACAATACCCGTGTCGTGAAGCATGGGTGAGGTAATATAAATAGAGTCCTTTACCCCGATGGACAACACATGATTACATACACTCCGCTCCTCACTAGTACTCTTCTCTATCTACTTTATCTCACTTATACCCCTCACTTATACCAAACACATACTTATTCTCACATCGGAGCTTGATCTCGGATTAAACACCCGGGGCGAGCTAAAGGTGCTTTGTCTTATTTCAGCTACAGGACGCATGAGAAGCCTAAGCTTCTAGAGGACCAAAGCTAAGACCACTAACAAGAAAATGCTTAAACATTTTGGCGCCATTTATGGGACCCTTATTTCAATCTACCTGGTATAGTTTAGGGATGATAATATGGGGGATTCTTATCCAAAATGTGGTGACAACTTGGGCACCGGGGAACAAGGAGATGCAGGAAATCCCTTAGTAGGACCCTCCATCCCCACCAGAACTGCTCAAGAAGGACTCTCCCCGGCCTTTGTCGGAGAGAATATTGTTGTACTCCGGACGATGATTAAGGAGCTTGACTGTCGAGGAAAGGAGAAGGAACTCTGAGAAGACTCTCCCACGGAGGATCGGAGGACGGAGGGCATGGAAGCTCTCAAGGAAGTATGTCGTCAGATAGGACGGCATGTTACTCGTAATCACCAAATGGATGCTTTAGGACGAAAGAGCACACCCAAGGCCCGTCGACCAGGGCAATCGAAAGGTTGAAGAAAGTCCAAGACTAAAAGTGTTGGAGAAAGGTCTAGGTCTCGTTCCGTGAGGTCTAACCGAAGGAAGTTGTGTTCAGAATCAGAAGATGAAAGCATGTCCAAAGGAAGCTCGGATGATTTGAGTAAGCCATATAAACGCAACCTACACCCTTTACCTCTCGAATCACAAGCTTTCTGTATCACCGGAGTGCGAAGTTACCCCAGAACATTCGTATGTATGAGGGTGATAACACTATAATTATAAAAGTTTATTGATGCAGACGTTGCAACACCGAAGTTTTACAACCTCTTAAGCAGTAATTAACCGTTGTAGTGTAGTATACGTAAGTCCACGGGATTGATTGTTCTCTAAGAAAAGAATAATGAGGAATGATCAGGGCCGTCCCATTGATTTGGTGATCCGGTGCGAAATCACGAATCAGGCCCATAAATCACGAAAAGTTTAACTATTATGGAAAATAAAAAGTTCTTTGATATGTGTCCTGGATCAACTTTGATAATATTTAACAAAGAAACTAAAAATTCAAAACATTATATACTTAAATATGTATAATACTATAAATATTAATGGATGTATAATAAATCGATGTTCCCTTATAATGAAGGGCCTTGTGCAATTGCACCATTTACACATGTTAATCGCCGCCACCAGAATGATGTAAAGACGACAGAAGATTCCATGTTTGATGAGAATCACGTAACCGTCACATGTAGACAAATACTCCAGCAATTAGAAAACTAATCCTGTTATTTTATTGTTATCACGGCGCACGTTTAGATAAAAGCAATAGTCAACTTGCAATTATTAAAGAAGAGAATATAAATGGATAATTAAATATTGTGAGGATTTAGGTAATATTTATCTGTTTACTCTGTGTTTGTGTATTTTATTTTAGGATTTTGTGTTGTATTTTATTTTATGATTTTGCTAACAAGTGTTCACCGCACAGAGATTAAAGTGTATTTAATAAACAAAAACTTTCTTAATTAATTAAAAAAATGCATTAAATACATTTTAAATAAACTTATAAATTATTATATTTGAACAAGATTTACACTTGAATGAATTAAAATATTCCTTTTATAAACTGATTAATCCATGCCCACTGGTCAAAGATTAGCAAAACCCTTTAGTTTATTGTATTTTTTACTTTTTCATTTTGTACAATTGACGCCCATAAGACAATAGTTTGAAGGTTTTGCTAACAATAATCTTATGATTTATAATTAAAAAGTTTTTAGTTAAAAAATCAATAATCAATAAACAATAAATATATCATGTTTAGTATCACATTTCATACTTAAAAGTTAAAACGAATAAATGTGTATAATTATCGAATATATTAGTTCATTTAATGATAATTTGTTAATTAAAAAATGATTAACCACAACTTATAAATTTGTTGTTAGCGAAACTCTTAGTTTAAATGCATAAAATAGAAAACGCTAATTTCATTAATCCAAACATAAAATGTAATGAAGGTATTTTATATACTACGTATTAAATGCATTTTTTTTAACTTAAAAAGACAGTTTGACTTTATTTAATAACATCTAACTAGTGCTCTGCACCCGTTAAACAAATCTTTGCAGTTTTTTAGTATTTCAGACAACTAATGAAGATGACTTGTCTCTGTAGATAAAGATTTGTTGTATTGCGGATGTTATAAAATGATGTTTTACTGTGATATAACTCCTCGAGCATCGGTGAACATGTTACATAAAAACAAATTTAAGACTATATATATCCGAGAGAAAAGTTAAATATAGATCCCAAATTATTTAAAGTCTCAATGAATCAAATATATTATAAGTAAGGATGGTGCAGACTGAATTTTAAGTAGGCATGATGCGAATTAATATCATAGTAACATTCAAATAAAAAATCAAAAAAATTTGAAAAAATGACAAAAAATTATTAAGAATCGCTGAAAAAAAATTCAAAAAAGAATCGTTTTCATAGTTAAAAAGTATTATGATACTATAGTTTTTTTTTAATATCACTCTAACACTCATATTTTTTTTATAATTTTTTTTAACATCACCGTAAGTTTTTTTAATATCGCAAGTAAAAAAACAATGATATTAAGTTTTTTACTAATATCAAAGTAACTTTTTCAATACTACGGTTCATTTTTACATATAAAAATCTTAATATCACGTTGGTTTTATAATATCACCGTAACTATCATGGGTTTTTAATATCACGGTTCATTTTTACATGTAAAAAAGCTTAATATCACTTTTTTTTTTTAAATATCACCGTAACTATCATAAAATCATTTCATAATATCATTAATATCACGGTAGGACTCATAATCACAAAAACAAAAGTGCTCAGAAAAATTTTTAAAAACAAGAAAAAAAAGAAGAAAAAAAAAAAAAGGTAAAGAAGACAACAAGAGTAAGGATCGCTCAAAAGAAAGAAAAAAATCGTTTTAATGGTCAATTGATACCGTGATTGTTGCGTTAGATCTTGACACAAAAGTCAAAATCAGATCTGGAAATGGGTGGTCCAAATCCATCCGTTCATCCGCACTAAAATTAAAAATTCGCACGTGATCCTCACTATATATATATATATATATATATATATATATATATATATATATATATATATATATATATATATATATATATATATATATATCATATTTTGAAATTCAGCGAACTTTTTTTTTTTGACTTTTTTTTAAGTGTTGTAATTTACGCCTGTAAAAATAACATGTGATTTTATGAAATCACATGTGATTTGTGAAATCACGCATGATTTCTCATATATGATTTTTTCATACGCAAATTTTAACACTAATACAAAACATCAAAAAAAAATTCTATAAGCGGAGCGACTTGTCGAGTCTACAAAGCATTGTAGTTGCTTCCCCCCTCCGCCTTACCGGCAAGTCGAAATATGTATGATTATAACCACGCGAAACGCCGTACCGGCCTATCAAAGTGCAGAAAGATATCATTGAGCCAATTTAGCTGAGCTTGGGTAATTAGGCTTCGGCTATAACATATCATCTAACATATTTTAGCGGGAGATCGAATGATGCATATAAGAAAAGTAACTTCATATTTTCGTTCATTCACTATTTGTAGTGGTATAAGTACATTGACTATTTGTAAACGTGCAATGTATCCAACGTTTTTTATAGTGGCTCTTTGATTCAAGTTTTCCTGTGAGGGTGTATCAAATAGTTAAAAGACTTCAAGTTCCATAAAAAGATGTAATATGTTTAGGGAAAACTTCAAAAAATGTCTCTAAGGTTTGGCAAAATTGCAAAAAGTGTCCTGTTACAAATTTTTTTGCAAAATGTGTTACTAAGCAGTTTTCAATTTGCAAATAATGCCCTTGAAGGGTTATTGTTCATGCAAAAATGGTTTTTTGCCTAACGCTCGTTAGGAAAACCCGTTAGTTTCTAGTCGCGTGCGTTGCACGTGAGGGTATTTTCATCATTTCACTGTTCCCGTCATCAAATCCAACTGACAGGCCCACTAACACACCTACACTTGTGTTGAGAGACATTTTTTGCAACTAAAGTTTATCGTCTTTCATTCTTATATAACACGAGTAAGCATTAACTATTATACACCCTTCAATCTACACTTACTGCTCATCACCTTGTTGCACCCAAAAATCTTGTTGACCTGAAAAAATGATTCTTTGCGCCTGCAGTCTTCAATGCATCGTTAGAACTTCGTGGACGAATAGGAATCCTGGTAGGCGGTTCTACTCGTGCCCCACATACGTAAGTTTGACTCTTGAACGGAACAATAATAATGTTACATTTTACAAGTTGCCTATGTTTTCTTCTTTTTAATTACATTTCTTTCATTTTACAGAACTCTAGTTGTCCCTTCATCGGATGGGTGGATCCACCCACGTGCGACCGATCTCTAGACGTCATCCCTGGTCTACTTAGGACCAGGGATGCTTTGGAAGATGCGCTGGCTTTAGAGCAGGAGAGGGCCGACTGGGAGGAGCACCGGGCAAATGAGGAGGAAACCCGGGCAAAACAAGCAGAGTTTCTGGCAAATATGGAGGAGCAGCGGGCTAAGAAGCTGAGGAAATACCTTATCATTAGTTGGGTTTTCTTCGCTTCTTATGTTTACTTTCAAAGTTGAAAGTTTGGTTTCGTCAATGTGGGTTGTTTTTTAGGTTTCTGGTAGTTAATGGTGTATATGTTAGGTGTATATAAACATTATATTTTGTTGATGGTTGGTTATGCAATTAATGTACATTATGGTATCACAACAATGGTTCAAGTATCTATAATTATCTTATTTGATTTGTGATAATTGTTTGTTTAGTAAGATTATGATTGTTTATGATTCGTGTTATTTGTTTGTTACGTAGGATTATGATTTCACCAATATAAATGTTGATGGAGTAGGAATGTATCTGTTATGTGTAGATAATGAACCAATGGCAATGAAGCAGCAATATTTTATTTCTTTCATTCTTATATAACCTGATTTGCATATTGTTTATCCGAAATACACAATCTTCCTAAGCTTGTTAGAAACATGATGATTTACCTCCAAATCATCATGTTTCTTAAATTACATCTTTCATCTTTAGAGGATTCTTCCAAACACTTCATCTTCTTTCAGATTGCATGAAGATCTTCCTTAGAAGTTCCCTTGCCCTCTGTGTATGCTCATTCACCTAGAGTTTTGCTGACAACATCAAAGTGAGTGTACCCCTTGACAATGGGTAGTCTTGCTCCACCAGCATATAAATGTTTGTTCCAGCTGTTGTAGACACATGATGAACTGCACATAAGTCATACAATCTCCATGTCAAACTTTGAGTACCAGCCTGAAATTTCCATAACTTATCACTTTCATCTGGCACAAAGATTCTCTTCAAATGTACCCATAGCATTCTTTCTTTCTTATCATGTGGTTCTGATGAAGTGAACTTCTGTTTGACTAAACATCACAGCTTTACTAGATCTTCTCTGTCAAATTCTTTGAGCATGTCATCAAAGTGTTGATACACTTCAATGTGATTACCAACCATAATGATCTTCCAACTCTTTATTTTGCCTTCATCTTGAATCTCCCAATCTATAATAAGATGCTTAGTCTGTAGAGCTTCAACGTTCCTGACTTCTTGTTGAACAATCATCATCATATGTTGTAACTTTTCCTCAGTAAAATCTTCTTCTTGCTCTTTTTGCTCTTGCTCTTGTTCAGCCACATCTGCTTTTGACTTCTTAGTCACCTCCTTTTCTAACACAGGACTTGCTCTCTTAGAACTTTCCACCACCACCTGTGTTTCCATGGGCACAAATCTGGCTATTTTCTTTTTAGCTTGATTATACAACTCTTCAATCTACCAATCATCTAAATGAGTCAAATCTTTGAATTTCCGTTTGTCCATATTCTTTAGATAAGTACACATGTTTTTCCTTCTTTAAGCTCTGGTTTGTAGTATGCTTTATTTTTCTTTAAGTCTTTCTGCTGCATATTGTTGTGTTTTTTTTTCTCCTTAATTTCAACTAACAACTTAGACCTCTCTTCAATAGTAAGTGATGCCCACTCTTCTTGAGTTAATCTTTGAGCCAGCTCATAATTAGCATCACATTGAGCCCTTTCATTAGGGATGAGCATTTCGAATTGAATCCCGGAACCGTACCGGTACCGTACCGAAATGGTACCGATCCCGATACACGGTACGGTACCGGTACTACGAAATAAGGAGGAAAAATATTCAGGACCACTAATTCGGTACGGGACCGGTACCAAATAGGGAAATTCTCGAAAAAAACCGGGAAAATATCGATTTCCCGGTACCGGTACCGGTACCGATACCGGTACCGGTACCCGAATCCCGTTCGGTACGGTACCGGTACCCTAATTTATGCTCGGGAAAAAATCGGTACCACTAATTCGGTACGGGATAGGTACGGTACCGGTACCGTGCTCATCCCTACCTTTCATCATCCCATTCTTGCATCTGGTTTATATAAGCAAGGCTAGTTTCTTCTCGTTGAAGAGCTGCAAGTCTAGCCTCTTCATCTAGCTGAGCCTGTAACTTCTTGGCAGCTTCTGCATCAGACGAAAGTAGCTCTTTTGTTGACATAGGAGTTTCAGTAGCTTCTTCCACTAATATACTCTTTCTTTTTCCCTTACACCGTGGTTGTTTTTTTTGTGGTGATTGTTGTTGTTGTTGATGGTTCTCTGATACTCACCTCTTTTGTTGGAGGTTTACTTGTCTTCAATTTAGTGAGAGCTGCAACCATAACAGCCTCCTCAGAAGATGATGCAGCAACATCATCTTCTGTATCAAAATCACCAGTACTAATTTGACGCCCAGCAGTACTAGCTTCAATACTGGAAGTTTTAACTTCAACTTCCATAGCAGATTCAACAACTTCACCAGCAACCATTTCAGGATCATGTTCATCCCCAGCAACAGTTTCTTTAACATTTAAATAATCCCCTCATCAGCTAACTATTCATGTTCATCATTTACCCCAGTTTCCACATCAACCATCTCTTTATCCTCGCCTGAAACTTTGCTTTCATTCATCCCCTATTTGGAGGCATCCTCCCCCAAACTAGCAGCATTACAAGAAGATTCAACCCTAGCATCAGAACCAATTTTACGTAACCTTTTCAGTTTATGTGTTCTTGACCTCTGTCTCCCTTGAAGATATCTAACTCTCCGCTTCAACCCTTTGATTTCATTATTTTGAGAATATGTATTCTTTTTTAGATCAACAACCTCCTTTGACAATTTGGCATATGTATCCATCAATTCCTATATAAGTTTCATAGTACCCGCATCTGAGCTCTCAGGGTTTCTTAGCGCCTGGGGATTCCATCACTTAAATTAGTTCCATGGGAACTTGAACCATTAGATGTTGCCTTGGATTGGGTCTTATTGCTGTTACCACTGTCCTGCTATGCTTCTAAGCTAGTAGAAGTAGTGGCAGCCCTTTCCAATCTATCATCATCCTCCTCAATGATAACCTCATCTGCAGCTATAGTAGCACTAACCTGAGGTTGCTCAATGCCCGTTTGGAGTGATATCCTACGTTTATAGGTCTGTACCAACATTGCTTGAAATAATGGTGTTTCTTTTCCTGAAAAGTCTTTTCCCACCATCTTCATGTTAGCAAAAATCTGTTTAGCATGAGAGGTTGCAGCATAAGTTCTTTGATGAATTTTCTTTTGAGTAAATTGTGTATCCATAAGTAGTTGTATAAACCTTGGATACATGTAAAATTTCTTTGCTGATTTACCCAAGTTCTTAACCATTCTATCAAAAAACATTTTTTGAAAAATTGAACTTCCTGTTGGAAGCCAAGCAAATTATATCATAAGCCATCTTAGTGCCAAACTCATTCCATGAAGTTGTTTCAGGACTCAAACATTGTAAGATAGTATGTATTAAGAATTTCCACTATGGGGAGAAGAGTCCTTTGTAAAATTTTAATAAATCATTTTTCCTCTCATATCCCATCTTTTTAAGTTTTTCAAAAATTATAGAATTAGAAAGACACTCAATTCCTTTAGCATCTGATAGGTGAAGAACTCTCCTAACAGATGCTTCAGTAACGCGTATCTTCTGGCCATCTATAAGGGCATGAATTTATTCTTCATCATTAATAGTTTTGACCTTAGCAGTAGACCAAAACTGTTTCATGTGAGAAACATATATAATAGGGTTTATTGTTAATGCGTACTTTAAAGTGCTTTCATTTAAGAAATCAATGATCTCAGTAAAACCTTCAGACTCTTTAGGTTTTTGTAGGAAAGCAATCATGTTATGAGTGTTGGTAAAAGAAAGTTTTGACATTGTTGTGATTGATGGTGGGTTTTTGTTAATTGATGATTAAATGTTAGATAGGGTTTGATTTGAGATTGTTTTAGAATTATGAAAACCGACTAATTGAAGTTTTGGTGGTTACAGCAGTAGAAACCCCAACAACATTAACTTAGGGTTTGATTTTAGACCGTTTTAGGGACTTGTTTTGCAACAAAATCCATATTTAATAAATAGCGGAACCAGTCCCCCAAATCCCCTCACCTAACTTATTTACTAAATTGAACTTTGAAAACCATGGTGAAAAATTGTTACTCTATTTAAGTTTCTTTGAATATATACTTTTGTATTTGTTAGTTCATGCCTATCAATTTTTTTTGTATGTTTGCAGAAGGGATTTTCGTTGATTCTTCTGATACAACCATTGAAATTGTGATTCTTAGATAGATATTGGAAAACGTTGTGACTCTTAAATAGATATTGGAAAACGTTGTGACTCTTAAATAGTTATTGTAAAACGTTGTGACTTTCAAATAGTTATTGTAAAACGTTGTGACTTTCAAATAGTTATTGTAAAACGTTGTGACTCTTCTGTGCCTATAAATACAAAGGAATTACAACCAACTTCTTTCATCTTTTCATTATATATTTTATTTTCGTTTGGAACTTCAATGGCTTCTTCATTTTCATTTCCAGCTACAAAGAAAACTAAACGTTCAAGGGATTCTTCTCCTCCTCCTTCAATACCTGAAAGATATAAAATCTTTGGCATAACCCAAGAGACCTGGGACAAATGCCATTCTGGCCCATATGGAACTCAAAAAACGTTGGTTGAACTTTATGTGGAAAACTAGAAGGGGGGGGGGGTTGAATAGTTTTACGTCTTTTTTTAATTTTATTATGAAAACTTAGTTTAGTTTTAAAACTTTGTTTGCTTTTAAAACTTTGATTCAATCTTATGTGAACTAAAATCTTGAACAATATGAACAACTATATCTAAGTATGAACAATAATAATATAAGCTAAGTATGTGAAATCAACACATGCACAATATAAATAATTATAGCTATATACGAGAGATAAGTAAGTAATCGTTTATTTTATAATCCTTAGTTATATTTTGTATAAAAACTTTACTTGATCGAAATGATCAATTATATGTATGTTACCTTTTTAGTTTGATTGTAAAAACTTTGTTTTGTGAATGAAACTTTCGTTTGATCTTTAAATAAAATCAATACTAGCACTATATGAGCAAATATATATATATATATATATATATATATATATATATATATATATATATATATATATATATATATATATATATATATATATATATACATATGTCTACGTCTACAAAAGTAATAACGATATAAGCAAGATAATAAGTAAGATATGGAAAGATCAAACCGCGAAACAAAGGATTTATAGTGGTTCGGCTACAAGGACACCTTCCTTGCCCTACTCCACTCCTCGAGTCACCTACTCTAGAGTTTTCTTCACTATGTCAACAAGTTCCCTTATGGCGGAGAAAACCTTACACACCAATATACACACCACAACTTCGTCACAACTTATTCACACCTACTACACAACTTCTTCACACCTAGTCACTACTTAATCACAACACTACTTCTTCACACCTAGTCACTACTTAATCACAACACTACTTCTTCACACATATCTATCTTCACAACTATCTAATTCACAACAATCTTCTTTACAACTATCTACTTCCCAACTTCTCTACTTCACAACTATCTACTACACACTCACTCTATCTACACACCTTGCTAATCTATCTTCTATCAAATATTCACAACTAGTTACACAAAGAAATAGATATAATCGGTGATGCTCTAACAACTTGGATGTGGAGGTCACAACAAGTTGTAATACTTCTTCTCTTGAAGGATTAAAGTATTCTTCTCTTGCACTTGAATGGTAGAGGTTTGGATCACTTTGAAACAAAGATTTATGTATGTATGATCAAAGGATTTTAGAGAATAGAAATGAGATCTAGAACAGAAAGTTTTGGGGTGCAAAAGGTGAGAAAAATCTGTGGAATGAACCAGTATTTATAAGCGGAAAAATACTGTTTGGGAGCGTGGCCGGTCCCCTTAATAATTAAGGGGACCGCCTAGTATAATTAAGGGGGCCGCCTAATAAAAAATATTTTTTCTTCAGATTTTTTGTCTTTTTGTGTGGGAGGTTTTTCCTGAAGAATGTAGTCGTTTTTTGGGTTGAAATTTGAATTCAAACTATTTATTTTGAATAAAACATTTCTTATAAATACAAAATTATTTTGTATATGTTTAAAAATGTTTGTCCCACTTTAATAAAATGTAAGGTTTGTAAAAATAAAAATTCCTTTGATCATAAAATGCAATAGACACTTTGTTTATTTATACCTTAAGTGATATGGATGCTAAAGCAAATATTTACGACTAAATACTTGTTTACGTCATAATTTGTAGTTCAATGAGTTTACGTTTTGTGATTATCAAAACATAGAGATATCGATATATGTTAATAATGTTTTTAGGCAATATTTATATCAACAATCTCCCCCTTTTTGATGATTACAAAACCTAAAATCATTAAGTCTAAAAATTATTTTTTTTTAGACAAGTACTTAGTGAGTTTATATTCACTTCTCCCCCTTTTTTGTAGAATCAAAAAGGTTAAGCCGACTAGCTTCATAAATGAAGTTAGACGGGATGAAAGCTCCCCCTTGATGTGTGCTCCCCCTCGTTCGATGGCACCAAGGGATCGAGATATGGAATGCTCGCAAGAAAAATATTAGAAGCACAAGCATATATAGAAGAATATGCAATATACAAATAACAAGCATAGGAAACAAATATTAAGGATACATAACATTTAATTCAAAGAGATTATGTTAAAGATCCTAATTTGCCAAAGAGAGCCATCGGACTTGCTTGTAACAAAAGGTTGGTTGATTCGTATTTGAAAGTGAAAATCATAATCATATAGTATGCTTAGATGGTTGATGATGGAGTGTTTGGAATGAAGATGGTTGAGTTAGGGTAAGGTTGTTGGATTAATGGAGATATATGTTTGGGTCATGAATGTTGGAGAGTTTGGTTGTGGAGAGTTTGTAGCGGAAGAGGTTAATTAAGGTTTTGGATGTTGTTCAAGTGAGGGTATTGGATGTGATCTAGTGAGAAGATATTCAATCCAAGTGAAGTGTTCATTGAATGCAATGGTTTTTAGGAGAAAGATGCAACAAGGTCAATTGTTGACATGCTTCTCAAGTTGATTTATGTTGTGTGGTGATGAGGGTGATCTAGATGAAGGTGGATCTAAATTGCGTTGAGCAAGATGTAAGGCTAAAAGAGCACTAAGCTCATGGGATTCTTTTAGCGCCTCAACGAACATTAAGTGTTCTGAGGAAGGTGATGGTGGTGAAGCATGATAGTTGTCTTGGGTGAGGGTTTGAACATGCAACATAGGAATGGCATGTGAAGTTGTATGATGTGGTGGTGATACTCTTGGTGGTGGAGACATGTTTGAGCTTGGGTAATCATGAAAACATGATATGGGTGGAAGAGATGCTTCATGAATGGATGGTGTTTTTGTTGAATGAGCAACATGTAAAGTGTTGGTAATGAGGTTGGGATTATTGTTTTGGTATTGTGCATGCTCATCATAAGAAGGAGCATTAGTGGAAGAACGAATGGATGATTTGTTGTTAAATGGATCATTTGTGTGAGAGTGAGGTTTAGGTGTTGGTTGATTATGAACAACATCGCTTGAGTTATGAAAAGATTATGAGGTTTGAGTGTAATGCAGAAGGATATGGGTGAGTAAAGGTTTTTGATATGTAATGTTGGTGAGAAGGAGAGTGAGGTGTTAGGTATGTAATGTTGAAGACATAGGAGGAATTTGGTGTTGGATGTTTGACAACATCATTTGGTTTGACGGGCTTTTAATGGAAGTTAGGCTTTTTTCTCCAAACGGGTTATTTGGTGGTTTTGGTTTAATGGGAGAGGTCATGAAGAGATAAGTATAGATTGAGAGGAATGAGAGTGTTTATAATGTAGGATTGGTGGGATTAAGGATGTATAAACTTTGATCGAAGGTTTAGGATAAAATAGGTTTATGAATTTTGGGAAGTGTAGGATGAAATGGACTAAAAAGTAGAAAAAGGAAACAACACCTTCGACCATCAGATGGCCGGTCCCCTTAATTGGAGGCCGGTCCCCTTAATAATTAAGGGGGCCGCCTTATGATTTAAGGGGGCCGCCCATCTGGTAATTCCCAGATTGCCAGAAAAGGGTTTTTGGTAGTGAACTGCATAAAGGTTGTGTTTTTGGTTTCAAACAAGTCCAACTCTTTGTGGCAATTAAGCATATACTAATTATGTAGGCAATTATGTATCCAAAGCATGTTAATCAAAGAGATTAAGTAAACAAGCAATTTCATCTAGCATGTAAACATACTCATCAAGCAAGTAAAATATAAGTGCTAGGAAACAATAAGCAACATCAAGTATTTCATAACTACATAACTAGGAGGATTAATCCTAATGTGTATCAATGTGCAATAAGTGGGTAGTTATGATAGCATGGATTTCTAGACTTGTTACAAACAAAGTCTTAATGAACAAACCATGGTCCTCTTGATTTGATTTAGTTCACTTATAAGTGTCATTTATATAAATATAGATGACAAATATGAGATCACCATACATGATTTTAAAAGAGACGTTTTTAGCATTATTCAACAATGCTTGAAAGTAAGTTTTCACTTAGATGTGAGAGTTATTTGAATAAAATAGATTGGGTTTTTACTTCAAAATGTGTGAATGAACGGTAAAGAATATTTTTCCAATCTTTAGTTTTGATCAAAACAAAATTGTGGATATTGATAGTGAAAACATGTTTTTTAAAAGTGGGATAGTTATTTGAAAAACTATTTTCCAAAATGTGAGGTTTTTGCATATTTTTAGAGATATTAGATTTTTGACAACAAATATCATAAATCAAATATTTTAAAAAATGTTTATTAAAGATCTCATGCTAAAGAGGATTGGTTAAGCCTATTATTATCTCATGCTATCGTTTCTACATATCCTATGATCCTAAAGGAAATGAAGACGATAATTTATATGTTAGATGCGAGAGTGTTGAATGGGGTATAACCTAACATCTATAGTTCCTTTGTTTTCGCACGCTTATCTAACTTAATGCCATAGTCTACGAGTGCTTGTTTCATCCATAGTTTTCTTACGCGAGGGATCTAATCCTACTTCTATATTAACGATCGATCCACTTAACTCATTTCACTTCATCACCATGAGTTTGCTAATAGTGGATATAGAAGATTTCCATTTTCTATTTCGTTCGGCAATGAACAATTTTATCTTATTCCTAGGAGAGTCAACCAATGATGTTTCTAGGCTATAAGAATATAAGCTATTATGTACACATATATGTATAGCTAAGTATTAATCTAGCTAATCATATATCTAAGCATGCAAATTATAGCGATGAACTTAAAAGAGACGCGTACCTTTTAGTCTTCAATAGAATATCTTCAAGCACTTCAAGTGACCATGTTGACTTATAGAAGTCATTTGTAGATGATATTCCAACTTCTTCCAAGATTGACAGCTTAGCCACTTGGTTCCCATTGTCTCATTGGTCCAAAGTTGTTTGGTCCAAACATATTCAACATTTGGCTAGGATGCATGTATAGTGGTAGTATTCCCCAAGGATTGTAACTTGGTTGATAATTCCACATTTGATGACTAGTATTATTGTATTATTGTCTATTTTGGTTTCTTCTAGGTTGAGGTGTTTTAGATCGAGTATGAAGATTATTTGGTTTTCTCGGTGGTGGAGTTTTAGATCTTAATTTAAATTTAGATGATCCTACTTCGGTCTTTAAGGATGGTTTATAAAAAGTTTTTACTTTTTCATCATTCGCAATGGATATTTTTCTATCTTTTGTAAGTATATACTTAGGTTTTGATTCTAATGATTTTTGTTTACTAGATTCACATTCAAACTTTGTAGTTTTATTTTCACTAGTTGAAACATTAGTTGAGGTTAATCCTAGACCGGTTTTATCTCCCGAAGTTTCTTGAACACTTATTATTTTCTTAAGTGGGTTACTACTATTTTTAAACTTGTCAAGTTTGAAAATTTCATCTTTAAGTTTTTCGTTTTCATTATTAACCTCTATGCATGTTTTACATTCTATAAAAACTTCTTTTCCTTTTTCCAAATGTTGTAGTCTAATTTTTAATTCGAGTACTTCATTTTCTAATAGATTATTAATATGTTTTAGTGACTTATTTTTAGCTATAACCTTTTGACCTAATTTGCATAACCTATTATATTCACTATCTAGGTCTTTCTCGTCTAATGATAAATTTTCATCACTAAAGTATTCGGTTTCGGAACGTACCTCGCTTAATGTCTTAGCCATAAGACATTTCTCCTCATTTGTGATTTATTTCTCATTGTCATCGCTATCACTCCAAGCTCCTCCAACAAACGCCTTTTGATTTTGATTTCTTGACATCATTGGACATTTTCCGATGAGATGATTTGGATCACCAAATTTGAAGCACTTCCTATCACTTTTGCCATTTTTGTCATCTTTATTTCTTTGGTTTGCTTTCCTTTCATCATGCGGTTGTCTAACGAATCTTCCTCGCCTTTTGAAGATTTTCTTGAAGTCTCTTACGGTCATCGCATATTCTTCGTCATCACTTTCAGAGGTTGAGCTATCCTCGTTACTAGATTCCTTCCTAGCTTTCAACATTATCTATTGATTCCTCCTCCGGAATCGTAAATTGTTCATATTGTTAAACAAGAAGATCTATTTTGTTATCTTTAACTTGACTATTACCTTGGTGAGTGATTAGTAAAGAATCCAAAATTTCTTTTGCGGTTTTACACATAAAAATTCTTTCATATTCTTTGCGTGGTAAGGCATTATAAATAACCATTTTAGCCTCATTATTTTTTGCTAGTTTCTTTTTCAAATCATCATTTTGTTTTTCAAAAGATACAATTTCATCCATTTTAGTTTCAAAATTATATTGAATAGGGGGAAAATCACCAAAGGTAATGACATGCCAAAGATCATTATCTTTTGATTTCACATAAGTTTTGAATCTATTTTTCCAATAAAGAAAACCATCACTTTCAAATAGTGGTGGTCTTTGCATAGATTGCCCTTCTAAATATTTTTCCGATTTCTTAGATTGATACAAGTTTTAAAATACAATATATTTTAAAAATCTTGTTTAACGTAGCTCTGATGCCAATTGTGAAAAACTAGAAGGGGGTTGAATAGTTTTACGTATTTTTTTAATTTTATTATGAAAACTTAGTTTAGTTTTAAAACCTTGTTTGCTTTTAAAACTTTGATTCAATCTTATGTGAACTCAATTCTTGAACAATATGAACAACTATATCTAAGTATGAACAATAATAATATAAGCTAAGTATGTGAAATCAACACATGCACAATATAAAACAATTATAGCTATATACGAGAGATAAGTAAGTAATCATTTATTTTATAATCCTTAGTTATATTTTGTATGAAAACTTTACTTGATCAAAATGATCAACTATATGTATGTTACCTTTTTAGTTTGATTGTAAAAACTTTGTTTTGTGAATGAAACTTTCGTTTGATCTTTAAGTAAAATCAATACTAGCACTATATGAGCAAATATATATATATATATATACGTCTACATCTACAAAAGTAATAACGATATAAGCAAGATAATAAGTAAGATATGGAAAGATCTAACCGCGAGACAAAGGATTTATAGTGGCTCGGCTACAAGGACACCTTCCTTGCCCTACTCCACTCCTCGAGTCACCTACTCGAGAGTTTTCTTCATTATGTCAACAAGCTCCCTTATGGCGGAGAAAACCTTACACACCAATATACACACCACAACTTCGTCACAACTTATTCACACCTTCTACACAACTTCTTCACACCTAGTCACTACTTAATCACAACACTACTTCTTCACACCTAGTCACTACTTAATCACAACACTACTTCTTCACAACTATCGATCTTCACAACTATCTAATTCACAACAATCTTCTTCACAACTATCTACTTCCCAACTTCTCTACTTCACAACTATCTACTACACACTCACTCTATCTACACACCTTGCTAATCTATCTTCTATCAAATATTCACAACTAGTTACACAAAGAAATAGATATAATGGATGATGCTCTAACAACTTGGATGTGGAGGTCACAACAAGTTGTAATACTTCTTCTCTTGAAGGATTGAAGTATTCTTCTCTTGCACTTGAATGGTAGAGGTTTGGATCACTTTGAAACAAAGATTTATGTATGTATGATCAAAGGATTTTAGAGAATAGAAATGAGATCTAGAACAGAAAATTTTGGGGTGCAAAAGGTGAGAAAAATCTGTGAAATGAACCAGTATTTATATGGGAAAAAATACTATTTAGGAGCGTGGCCGGTCCCCTTAATAATTAAGGGGACCGCCTAGTATAATTAAGGGGGCCGCCTAATAAAAAATATTTTTTCTTCAGATTTTTTGTCTTTTTGTGGGGGAGGTTTTTCCTGAACAATGTAGCCGTTTTTTGGGTTGAAATTTGAATTCAAACTATTTATTTTGAATAAAACATTTCTTATAAATACAAAATTATTTTGTATAAGTTTAAAAATGTTTGTCCCACTTTAATAAAATGTAAGGTTTGTAAAAATAAAAATTTCTTTGATCATAAAATGCATTAGACACTTTGTTTATTCATACCTTAAGTGATATGGATGCTAAAGCAAATATTTACGACTAAATACTTGTTTACGTCATAATTTGTAGTTCAATGAGTTTACGTTTTGTGATTATCAAAACATAGAGATATCGATATATGTTAATAATGTTTTTAGGCATTATTTATATCAACACTTTACAACAACTGAATCAAGAGGTTGGAAGAAAAGAACAAACAATATCAACAGATCATACTGGCGCATCAGAACAAAGTTGATCTTCAGAATCAAGAAATAGAAGGAACCCGTGGAAAAATTGTTGATGTTTACAAAGATATTCAAAATAGTTTATATATTTCTTAATCTTTCATTTCATTTAACCTGATGTAACATGATATTTTACATTATTATGTTATTTGAATAATTTATTATGTTATCTGAATGTTTTAATCATTCAGTATGAACCATTATGTTACCAGAATGTGACAGTATAATCGTTATATACATCGGTGCTTGACTACGTTAATGTACATAGTTAAAACTGCTACTACACAGTTAATGCTACTAAGACCGATACTGTTGCGGGAAAATTTTTGCACACCCACTACATGTTTAGTGACCTTTTTTGCAACAAAAAACCCGTATATAATAAATAGAGAACAAGACCCCCAAATCCCCTCACCTAACTTATTTACTAAATTGGACTTTGAAAACCATGGCAAAAAAAATGTTACTCTATTTAATTGTCGTTGAAAATCTTTATATATTGTTTCATACCTTTGTTACTCTACTATTGTATTTGTTAGTTCATTCGTATCAGTTTTTTTTGTATATTTGCAGAAGGGATTTTCGTTGATTCTTCTGATACAAGCATTGAATATTTATCATCAACTAGTGACGAAGTCAATGTTGAAGCTGCCAATTGTTCAAGCCCAACCTTTGAATGGGTATACTCAAGCAGTGACTATTATGATACAAGTGATGAAATTACAAGTGATGAACTCGATGTTGAGACTATTAAATGGATTGAAAGATGCACCTTTATGTGGCCATCAGAAAATGTTCCTGTAAAAAACGTTCCAGCTGAAACATGTTCCAGCGCAAAGAATGTTCCACATCAAAAACTATTTGCTAAATGCATACTAGCCCTACCAGTGAATGACAGTAAAGGAAAAGGGAAAGTTGAAGTTGCAGGTGGAAAAAGGCAGCTTGCCACTAAGAAATGACATCTTTGTCCAGTGTTTTGTGTTCCTCAAGTTAAGGATGAAATAGCTGATGTAATAAATTAGTGCCTTTGTCATTGTTGAAAAACATTTGGTTGTATGTTACTAGTATTATGCAATGTATTTGTTTTAACAAACATAACAGACCAACAGAAATAGCAACTGTCATTATCTAAAGATATACTAATTGTCTTCATCACCATTGTTTAACAAACATAACAGAACAAAAGAAATATCAATTGTCTTAATCTAAAACTCACGAACAACAATAAAAATTAAAGAAATCGTTTATCTAACTCATACATAAAGCCATTCAAATTGCGGCTTGTTTGGAACCCTTTCTGATAGTCTTTCTCCTCTGACTACCAACCTCTTGGGTTGATTGTGAATCCATTGGTTGACTTGGTCCTGCATCAGTTTCAGTTGCTTCATTGTCTGCAACACCCTCACCTCTTGCCTTCTTATTGCCATTCCCCTTTGCATTCTTCTTTCTTGGACCTGTACATGCTCTTTTGTTGTGACCTGTTGTACCACATTGGCTACAAGTGATAGTTTTTCCTTTTTTTGAAAGCTTCCCACCCTTGATCATTTCCTTTAAGGTTTTCTCAGGCGTCTCTTCTGTTAGGAATTATATTAGAGTTGATAAGACAAAAGATTGAAAGATGAGGGACTTATGGAGACAATGAGAAAAACTACAAAATATGGAGAAGGACTTGCTTGCAAAAGAAGATTTATATTTTAGTTCTTCGTAGTATTCTTGTAACCCTAATTCTGTATTATATAAACAGAATACAGGGAATAGGTTTTAAGTACGTACAAGATGTAAAACCTAGTAAAGGTGTGTGTGTGTAAACCTAGGGCGTGAGTATGCTTATGTAAACGCCTAGGTTAGTTGATTAATGTTAAGCCTCAACGATCTTAGATCGCTGTTAGAGTGTAACCGTGCTACATTTGATCACGTAGCATTGGGGCTTTGGTGTATGTTAGAGTAGAGATGATGACGAGAAACCTTGTTTATAATATTGTTCTTGTTCCGCTATGTTTTATCATGTGAACATTATTATTCCTAGATTAAGACCTAATCAGTCTTGAGCCAAAACGGTCCGAGAAACTATCTTTATTGTGGCGTTATTAGTTTCTAACATCTTCTTTGCTCACTTTCATCTTCTTCCTTGGTCTTCCAATTGGAACATGATGGTGTGGGGGCAATAAGATACTAGGGATGGTGCACTTGGACCAAAATTGACTATTAGCAACAGGTATAATCTTATGGCTGTACGTATCCTTCCATGTTTTTAGCCAATATGCCTCATGTACCCAATCCTCAGGCCTACCTACCTCCCTACCATCTTGTGCCATGCTATACATTGCTGCCACAACATGTTTGCATGGAATACCGGTTAGTTCCCATATCCTACATGTACATGTCCTTAACCTCATATTCATCACACATTTGTCATTCCAGGTGCTCTCACACTAGTAATAGTCCCGCCCCATTCCAAACAACACGTTAATTACTAGCTTCTCGCTTAATAACTTCATAAATGGAAGTTGGAGTTAAGGGACCTGCACACTTATCTATTAAATTTTTCAAATTCACTATCCTCTTCATCAAATACTCCCTAATGTATTCCAAACACCCTATTATTGGTTTATCTCTACCGTCTAGCAACTTACTATTTAGTGACTCACAAAGGTTTTTGACCAGAATTTCACACTTAGCTCTGCCTGTTTTTTTTATAAACGATTAAGGATAAGTTAATGTCGGCTATATAACCACACACTAAAAGCACAAATATGAAAAATAATATACCTGAAAAATGAGCCCTTGACCATGAGGTTGGTGGTATCTTTCTTAACCAGTCATGAGCATTCGGGTCGTAGTCTTTTAGTTTCCCCATTACATGTTCAAATTGAGGCTCAGTTGTTGTTGTTGCACACTTCCACAGAAAATCCTTGTAAACCGTTCCTTTGAAAATCTCCTTCATGTTCTCATGGATGTGTCTAACACAGAATCTGTGTTCATTAGAAGGAAAAACCTCTTGAATAGCTTATAGAATACCCTGTTACAAGTCAGACATAGTGGGTTAAAACATTGCTTATGTCTAACCAATTGTTTTGTAATTAGTGTTAATTGAATTTATCATACCTTTTGTCTATATGAAATGAAAGTGTAGTTGTAGTTGGGTTGTAAGTCAAGGTCATCACTTAGATTTTTTAGGAACCGTAACCAAGAACTCTTGCATTCTGCCTCAACAATAGCATATCCAACAAGGTAAATACAATTGTTACCATCGATACCAACAGCCATCAAAATTTGCCCTGTATATGGTCCTTTTATGAAAGCACTATCCAATCTCAATATCTCTCTTCTTTTAGCTCTGTACCCGGCTTTAAGTTCGCCAATACAAACATAAATCCTTTTGAATACCCTTGAATTTAGAGTCAGATCTATGTTAGTTTCAACTTGGATCTTGACTATTGTGCCTGGGTTTTTACATCTGAGCTCCATAGCATAATCTCTAAGTTAGGCATACTATTCTTTGTGATCACTTGTCATAAGTTGGTCAGCAAATTGCTTTGACCTGAAAGCTTTGTCGTATGATACGTTTATTTGAAACGTCTGTGATAATTCAAGCTGTAATGATTTCACATCAACTTTAGGAATTCTTTTAAGAATCTCGATGACATAAGGTGACAGAAACCTAGCTGTAACACCAGTAAGATCTCTTGTCTAGATACATTTATGAGTGTCTTTCAATGTTTTTACTGACCAACATTGATCGTTGGCCCACTTTGAGATGAGTAGGTCCCACGGGCAAGGGGGTTTATGATTCTTGATTAAATGCCCTCCAGGACTAACACCCTTGTATTTCAAGTCCTTGTGCTTTTGGGTTTTCTCAAAATTCCCTGTTTGTTTGAGGTGGATGGCATATACCCTTCTTTGGCATATGCTGGATTGAAAGAAGTTTCACCAAACACAATGCTGAAGCACTTAGCTATGACCCTCTTCTTATGACATTGTATAACCGAAATGGCTCTCCTTGCCTGAAATGCATGAATCTTAACCTTATCAGTCGCTTCTTTTCTTGTAACAAACTCCTCTTGCACCTTAAAATAACCTTCTTTGATTTTATACTTACCCCTATAAGCCTTTCTTATTACCTTTAACCTTCTCTTTCGTAGCCCTGCAGCCTTTTCAGCATTTGCTTCATCAGCACTATCAAGGTCATCCATTGGAAAGGGAGGTGCCCCTTGTTCAGCAGCCCCTCCCGGATGAATTTTGTCAGCAGATTCTCTCCTACTGTCTTGAATGTTTACATCCAGATGAAATGAGAAACCACCTATGTCAACATGAGTGTTAGTTGTTGGCATGTCACTAGCAACATGTTCAAAATCACTACCATCCCCTTCTTTTTCTTGTTCTTCATTCTGGTCAAGGGCATCTTCATTTTCAGGTTGTTCCCTTTCTACTACTTCCACATCAACCTCTTGGACAGTATTTCGAAGATTTACACCCTCATTTTGTGGATATATGTACTCATCAATCATTTCTGCAACATCTTCTGGCCTATCACCAAAGAATGATTCAGGCCTATCCAAAGACACTGCATTATCCTACTGGAACAAGTCATCCTAAAAATATGTCCCAAGTTGTAGGATCTACTTCCTTGATAGATCTTTTGAGCCAATGGATCGATAGCTTGCTAATGTAATCAATAGCAGAACTATATGGAAAATCTCTGTATGCTTGTATCTATGCGAAATCTAAATACAAACACAATACTAATAACTCTTGATCCTCTATGGATCATTTTATTAATCACTAAATTGAAAAACTAAAATTGTGTCCATAATGCATTAGCCGTGGGTTCCTTTTATACTACAAGAAACCCTAAACCATCTTACAAGAAACGAATAATCATAATACTATAAAAGATATTCTACATATCTTGTCCTAAAATAAACAAAGATATCATTCTATAACATTCCTACGGATGCTCTATATCAGCAGGAATAAGCTATCAGCAGGATCACTCTATCAGCAGAAACCACTAAGTCATCAGCAGGATCCAGTTAGCAGTATCAGTCAGCAGAAACTATCTTCTCACTTCAATAATTCCTAACACAAGTTGTTTACCCTTCGAATGCATACAACTACCCATAAGGTTATAGACCCTCAATTCCATCTAATTTAAGTAACTGAATCCATGGGATGAGGATTGTGGCTCATTTTCAGAATGCAGGAATCCTACATTATCAGCATTAACAGTTCTTTCAACCAATGGACAAGCATTACAAGATGTTTGCATTGGTGCCATTTCATCATTATGCCAATCTAACATCAACAACTTTCCTTTGATGTTCTTATGAGGTTCACTGACCACATCATCCTAAATAATCTCTTGTATCACTAGACCCTCTGAGGCCGAACGCCAACACATATGCTCAAACAGGTGTTTTTCTACCAACGATACATCCGTCTCTACAAAAACATCTATCTCCTTATACCTAGGTACAAAATTTAACAATACCTTCACATCCTGATCCGACATCAATGCAACTAATCCGTCATCTAAATTCAGGCCAGGGACCCTAAAATGGATAAACAACTTCTGTTTGTTATCACCCAAACCTAGGTCACCTAAGATTTTGACCAGCACACGCATTAAGAAATTGTCACAATCAATTAGGTCTACATGATCAGTGTAATCAAACTTGTACACTCTATTAAGTGGATTGGAAAACTCACCACTGTGGTGGATTTGAATACTGAAGAGCCTTGGGTACGATTCTGGGAACGTAAATCAACGAAACAAATAAACAAAAATCAAAAAACATCCATAGCATTATCATGAATCAAGGTAATATGCTTTACTTTCCATATATACACGGCATGGTCATTCGAAAGAAAAGTACACAAAAAGAATCGTACCATATAAGGTAGCAATATCCAAAATTGGTGCACTCCGAGCTCTAATTTGCCAGTCACCCATCATGGATCTACTGTTAATTTGGGTGATTTCGACACTATACAAGTTAGGAGCAAGGGTTCGATGTTATAGGTATGCTGGTGTGTTAAGTGTATACGAATGAAAGAGGATAAACTTTAGATGCAAAAAATGTCCCTCAACACAAGTGTAGGTGTACTAGTGGATTTGATGGCGGGAAATGTGAAATGACAAAAATACCCTCACGTGCAACGCACATGAGGACTAACTAACGGGTTTTTCTAACGAGCGTTAGGCAAAAACCAATTTTTGCATGAACAGTAACCCTTCAAGGGCATTATTTGCAAATTGAAAAACTGCTCAGGAACATTTTTTTCAAAAAATTTCGTAAGAAGACACTTTTTGCAATTTTGTCAAACCTTAGAGACATTTTTTTTCAGTTTTCCTTCAAGATATTACATCTTTTTATGGAACTTGAAGTGTTTTAACTATTTCCCATATCTTTATTTGTTGTTGTTATGGAAGTGATACCCAAGCAACATAGGTATAAAAGCATTTGAAAAACTTGTAGCGAAATTTGTATGAAAGTGATACCCAAGCAACACATAGGTAGCCAATGCCTAAGTCAGCACGTGGAAGTTGCAAAACGTCACAACCATGAACCATGTGATGGAACATATATTCTTAAATCTCTGCTGTATCTTTTTTTAACTTATATTTATAAAAAACGATTAAATGTCTCATATTCCGTTTATAAATATAGTGGAAAGTATCATATAGCTGATCAAGGGCTACAATGATTAGAGATCATATCATATTTCCCATATTTATATGGATTTTTCCTCTTGGCTGGAGAGTCTTCCAAGCAACCAGATCGAGGCTGATCAAGAGCTCACTCACTGCCACCAATGGACAGATACGCTGTCCGAGATGCTTTGTATGTCACAATACAACGAGGTCAATCTTGGAACATCTGATTTGCAGTCAAGTCAAGCCTCGGAGGTGTATGCTAGCACCTATTCTTCAATCATGAGCGATCACAATGTCAACAACGTCGTTCCTCATATGCATATAAACGATATGTATACCCTAAAAAGTTTAGACGGTAGTAAACCAATGGACATCGACGACAAGATGGTGAAGACGGTAACACCATCGAAAAAGAAGAGAGGATGTTATACTAGGTATGCATGCGTAATCTTAAAATGGTTTTCAGTGTAGTTGATGTACTTTAAGCAATTACCCATGAAGATTAAAAGTTAAGGAACACCAATTAATTCCTCGTTTAACATCACAATCAATGTTTAAAATGACTCGATATGTATAATTATGGAATATGTGAGTTCATAATTAAGTGTTAATTTTACAATTATAAACTGCTTAACCATGCATAACACATAATTAAAGCCGTATATAGTTAGCAAAACCCATTAATTATATGCACAACATCAACTTTTTCTTATCCGAATATATAGGTTAGTAAAACTTGCTAAACAATCTCATGCTAGTTGAGAAGGTTGCATATGGATACAACAAGCTTGTCCCATAGATGCATGCATACATGCACACATACGTATTTCATTTTGTGGAGTTAACATGCATATAACAATTCTAATAGTTATTGTGTTATGTAATTTGTAGAAAGGGTTCATGGACATCTTCGAATGTAACTTCATCGACTGATGATGGATATCAATGGAGAAAATACGGTCAAAAAGAGATCCAGAAATCAAAACACAAAAGGTTTATTTATATTACTCCGCATTTAATTTAGAGGGCATTTGGCTAAGCTTATATGTTAGGCTTATTAGCTAATGTGTCAAATAAGCTCAACTAGATATTTGGCTAAACTTATATCAGTGAGCTTATGAGTTTATATAAGGGGTTTTTGATAAGCTTCAAATTAAAGTTGCTGGTTTTTTAAAGGAGTGGGCTTATATAACATGCTGCATTACAAATTACTGTACTATTTACCAACTTAATAAACATAAGCTAATCCAAACACTCACCAATGGCTTATGAGCTTATAATATATTAGCCATAAGTTACTTATATAATATAAGTATAAGGCCAATTCCTAAGCTTAGCCAAACACACCTTAATCTATAATGTTTGGATTCATCAGTACGTCTTAAAGCACATGCATGCATGCACACAGCCTAACTATCTTTAAGCCAAATAAATTAAGCTCAATTAGTTAAAGTTTATATTTTCACTTTTGAACTGTATGTGCTTATAAAATAATGAAAGAGTTGACAATGTGTATTATAATCCATTGCAATGTCTAGATCTTACAGTTTCTAATTACAGTTTCTAATTGTGTATGTCTGTGCATATTTAGGAACTATTATAGGTGCTTATACAAGTTTGAGCAAGGGTGTAAAGCAACAAAACAAGTTCAAAAGACCGAAGATGATCCAACAAAATATATGATAACTTACCATCAGTACCACACTTGCAAGAATTTCTTAGGACCCCCTCAAATCATTCTTGATTCCCCATATGAAGCTAACGATACATCAATTATAATTAATTTTGAATCAAATCCGCTCATTGAAAAGAAAGAAGTTGACCATCATTTTACACCAAAGAAACATGAACAACACGAGTTTCTTTCTTCTGCACCATTGAGGGACGGCCAATCATGTCCATTCGGACCTGTTTTCCCAATGTCATCAGGATTGGAACATGACTGTGAGATCTTCACGGGGGTATCTTCCCCAATCAATGGAATCAAACATATACTTGAAGATTTTGATTTCGATGAAATCCCATTGGACGTTTCTTTTTGTTAGCTAATTAAACGATTCTAATAATTTCTAGATGTCATGGAAAAATAAGTATCAAATCATTATTCTAGCTAGTTTTTTGGATAGAAAGTGCAAGTATTGAAATAACTAAGAGCTCATCCAACTATGTCTATATGTCTTTGTTTGTGTGTGTGTGTGTATGACACAGACTCTTTGTGAAAACACTTTATACAGATTAAGCATTTATATATCTACATACCAGTGAACCAGTGAACCAGTGATGCATGTCTAAAGATTGCAGTCGATTCATGTTCTTGACAAATAGATTAAGCTTTTATCTTAGAAAAAACTATGGTATCTTACCACCAACTACTCGCCAAACAAAGGGAGGGCAAAAAAAAAATGAGCAAATGGGAAACCCGAACTTTTTCGGGCGTGCAGGGCATGCTTATCGGGTTACGGGGCTAGATCCTGTTATGATTGTTTGTAATCAATGACGAAGCCAGGATTTTATATACGGGTGTGCCAAATATACATGTAGCGATAACCGATACAATGTCGTAGTGATAAAATATTCTAGTCTTTCTATTTCCAATGCATGTACGAAACATGACTTGCACTATAAATTAAACTAGAATATTTTATGTAATAAGATTTGGACTTAAAATTGGACTTAAATGTCACGAAATATACACTAAGAGCAAGGGGTACCCTTGCGTTTTAGCATAGCGCCATCCCACTAGCCAAGAAAACCCGACGGCGCACGGTACCGCTGGTGGCGCCATCGCGCCTTACGCCGTGGTGGCCAGCCAGCGTCGTGGCCTATTTTTTTATTTTATTTTTTATTTTTATTTTTTAGATTCCGAACGTTGCTCAACGGCTAGGTAGCATAAAAATTCATATATTTCATTTTCCAACTTTACGAAACTCTATAAAAACATATTCACTACTCATTTTTTACACGCCTCTTCCAATTTCCATCTTTCTTTCAAACATGAATCCAAATAATCCCAACGACCCTATTTACGACCCTTATTATGATGTTTTTTTAATGATGATCGAGAGTTCAAAGTTATGCGGCGTACGAACAATTTGTAGCTTTGTATGATCAAGAAGCCGGGGGATCAAGTTCGCGTGAAAAGAGAACGAGGACATACATACCTCGTGAACGAGAAGAGGCGGAACAACGTTTAATCGATGACTATTTTGGCAACGCTGACAATGATCCTAAATATACCGAAGAGAAATTTAGGCGAAGGTATCGTATGAGCTCTAGACTTTTTAATAAAATTCTCAACGATATTTTAAGTTATGATGTTCAACCTCTTCCCGAGTACTTTAATTTTTTTAGACAACGTCTAGATGCATGCGGTCGTTTTAGTATTGGTCATCTTTTGAAGTGCACATCCGCCATCCGCCAATTGGCGTACGACACTGTTCCTGATGCATTAGATGAGTACTTGCAAATTGGTGAACGTTGTTCCCGACAATGTTTAGAATACTTTTGTAAATGCATACATGTTTTATACAACGAAAAATATTTAAGGCAGCCCAATTCAGAAGACGTTGAAAATATATATACATTGCATGAAGGAAAACATAAACTCCCGGGAATTCTCGGGAGTATTGATTGTATGCATTGGGATTGGAAAAATTGCCCAAAGGCCTTACAAGCTCAATTCAAAAGACGTGATCGTAAATACCCAACTCTTATGTTAGAAGCGGTTGCGGATCAAAAATTATGGATTTGGCATGCATATTTTGAGGTTCCGGGGGGAAATAATGATCTTAATGTGTTATATGGTTCATCGTTATTTGATGCTGAACTTGCCGGTAAAGCTCCGGAATGTCCATTTGAAGTTAACGGCCATACATATAAGAAAGGTTATTATTTAGCCGACGGCATTTATCCGGCATGGTCCGTGTTTGTCAAAACGTTTAGTGTTGCAAGGTCTGAAAAGTATTTGAACTTCAAAAGGGTTCAAGAACGTGCTAGAAAAGATATTGAACAAGCTTTCAGAGTCTTACAAGGTCGTTGGGGAATTATACGACAACCAGCACGTGCTTTGCATATCAACACCTTGAAACTAATCATGTATTGTTGTATAACGTTACATAACATGATATTGGAAGATGAAGGATTCGAAGTGAATTTAAGAGAAATATTCGTTGATCCAACTCCGAACATGCCAGATAATTGGGTCGAAATGTGTGATTTACATGTTAGAAAAAATAAAGAACTTCGAGATAGAAAAGTGCACGACGAGCTTCGAAAAGACCTTGTGAATCATTTATGAAACTTTGTTAATTAGGTTTCTATTTTTATGTATTTTTTTTTAATGTAATGTGTGTTTTTTTTTTTTAGTTATTGAAGTTTATTTTAGTTAGTATTGTGTATGTTTAATTTTATGTAAAGAAAAATAAATAAATAAATAAAATTAAAAAGGCTGACGGCACCAGAATTTCTGGTTTCAACGGATACGGCAAGAATGTGGTGCCGTAGAGATTTTTGCTGACGTAGCAGTACTTTTTGACCCACGGTACCAAGCCATGACACCAAGGTAACCAATGCTCTAAAATTAATTTGAAGCAACTAATAACTGCTACTTCGTTAAAAAAAAAACGTAGCTGCGTCCCCTGCTTGTGATCGTTGTGAATAAGTTTAATAAATATGGTATTAAATGCATTTTTTATTAGACAATCCATCATCTTATATATATAAAGCTTAAGAAGCCTTATAAATGTAAGTGGTCATGATTAATGCTTAATGAATTGATTGTATCATATGTAGTGTTCCACATTAATTTCCAGGCAACTCAAGCAAACTATCTTTAAGCGTACAATGAATATTCACATAATGGCCATTTATATGTTAAGTATATGAAGCATTTATCAGTTACACAACTCTAAATGTAAAGTGATCATCATAAATATTTCATGCATTGAAAGTTAAATATGCAACCTCCAAGCAAACCAACCATCTCATGAATTGAATGTTAGGAAGATGAAGTAAAACATAACCAATTGAGAATAAATGCAACAAATAATCTTTTCGGTTGCTTTTTTAAGATTATAAATAGCCACTATCACCATTTTCACCACATCATTTTTTCCCGATCCTCACCAACATGAAACAATCAATAACTCATTCCAATCCAACAACCTTAATCGAACAACCAACATCAACCAACAACAAACAACTTCACGTCTCATAACCGACAACAACAAATCCAAAACTATGTCTTAAAACTGAAGAAAAAAACCAATCCTACAAACTAGACGCAACCATGAACCCCACAATCACACAATTACAAGAATCGAATTTTTTGAAGCCTAGCTTCATTAATATACGAACTTATTCAAGAAAGGACCATAACAAAATTGTTACAATATTTCTTTTTGTTCGGTTTGAAAAACAAAAACGCAAACAATATCAAATCACCCTACCCGAGACCAATCCTAGGATCTTGAATCCGTTTAAACGCGTCTTTGGTTCATCTTGAACATCAAAGAAGAAAAAGGTCACGATAAGGTTGTGTGTCTGTGTTTGATAAGGATTTATGATGAACTTTACTAGATTTAAACCGCAAACGAAGACATATGTTAGGGTTTTGTTCCGATTGTGTTATTTAAATGTTTAGATGTGTAATTAGTTTATGATTTGATGGTATAAATGAAGATGAGATGTAATTGTTTGTAGGGAAAAGATATATTTGATGATGGTGATAGATGTATTTGTGTGTGAGATTAGAGATAGGGGCGGAGTATACAAAAAGTAGGGTTAGGTCTAATTGTGTTTAGTTAAATGTTAGGTCTATTGATTGATTCGAGCAGGTTTATGATTCGGACTTGGGTCACTCGATCTGATTTTTTATTATACGAATTATAATTTGTACTCTTGAATATACTAATTACTTTAATGTTTTATGTTTTTATAGTTTTGTTAAAAAGAAAATTTGTTTTATAGTTCGCTTTTAATAATGTAATTTATTTTATCTTTATCTATAAATGGTGCAAAGTAATAGACTAAAGATAAAACAAATACGTAGTAATGATTCGGGTAATCATATCCACAATTAGTATCGGTAATTAAGCGATTATGTTATTTTGAGGATTTACCATTTATATAATTTTACGGTAGTTTAAATCTTACAGAATAAGTAATATCATTTTGGCGATTTATGTAGTTTAAACAATATAGATATACCATTTATATTATCTATTGCAAATTAAATTTAAATCTTACTCAATAAGTAATATCACTATGGAGGTTAATTGATTATCTTAGCATGATTTTAGTTTAATTTGTAGAATGACAAACAAATTTGGCAAAATAAAATTATTATATTAGTTATTACTGTAAGAGTAGAAAAATTATATGGAGAGATTGATGTCTTCAAGTATATTTATATATGTAATATGCTACAAATTAAAGATACTAACAATATTGGACCGATTTTCACAATAAAAAATATATTGAAACTTAAAAGGTTTTTGTTGATAAATTAAAGTTCGAGTAATTAAGCGTAGTAATGTGGAGCTACCGTATTTGATACGATAAGCCAAAGGATAATTCATTGTCACAAGTAGATCTCAAAATATACAGACTATCCACTTTGTTACGATTTTATATAAAGGTTACATTTATTTTGAAAGAACCGTATGCGTTTAACCTCCTTTTGACATTTAGTATGTAACTTATATATATTAAAAAATTATATGTGAAAAGACTCTTTTAAATGTAGCATCTTGAAAAGGGTCTCTTCACATATACTCTTTTAATGTCAATAAACTATTTTAAATGTGTGTCATGCTCAAAAAAGGTGTGATACCATCACAACTTAGATATATAATGACAAAAACAAGTGTTAAAGATTACGCTATGAACACTTATATACAGCCCATATAATGATGAAAATTAGTGTTGAACAATACACCATGAACATTTAGATTAAGCCCGTGTGCATCCCACAGGTCTGAATGACTCCACACATTACACTATGACCAATTAGATAGAGCCCGTGTGCAACGCACGGGTCTGAATGACTCGTTATTTAAAAGGCTAAATTATTGTTATTGGGTAAGGATCCAGTGAGAAGAAACCTTAAAATAAGAAGAATGAGAAATAATCATAACTGCTTATTTGACATGCATCGACTTGAATTAGATGCATCTCTATTCATTTAGATGCATCACAATTAGTTTCGAAAGTGATTTTGAAGTTAAAACGATGCAAAGTAGTACTAGTAACAAATTTGACCCGCGGAGGACGAAAAATACATAGGATTCGTCTAACTTGACGAAATGCATCTAATATATGTATATGCATCTAATTTTTAGCTAGAAAATATATTATGATGCATCTTAAAGATTAGGGATGCATCTAATTCAAATTGATGCATCTCTAATGTGTAGTTATAGTTATTTCTCATCCTTCTTATTTTAAGGATTCTTCTCATTTGATCCTTATTCTATTGTTATTTATATTTAGTTACTGTACTATTTTTGAAGGATTATAATGCATTTAAAACTATTCTATAATTAGAAAGGTTTAAAATTTAGACTTTTACTTACTTATTATTGAAGGATTTCAAAATTAATTGGTTAGGAAGCGGGTTTGTTAGGAAGCAAGTTGGTTAGGATGTTTGTTAGAAAGCATGTTGGTTGTTCAAACTAAAATTATTTGGCTTAACCACATTTACCATATCTACTTATAAAGCATAAAGACAACTAAATGTGTAACCGAATAACGCAAAATATAGTCAAAAGTAGCCGCCGCCGCATTGTGCTGGTACCATAGTTCATTATTAATTGGTTCGTGTTTGTTCAGGTTAATGCATCACATCACATTAACAGTTTAACACCGTTGGGTAAAAACATTAATAAACATAGAATAATGCGTGCTTTGTGGAGCATCGCATCCAAAAATGATGCCCTCATAAGATCCCCGATGGGGAACTGGGCAGATTTGGGATTGTGGCAGGTTCGGGCGGACATGCTAATCGGGTTTGGGGATGGAGATAGCCGCCCGCCCAATTGCCATTGCCCAAACAGATATGTCATATCCAGAATATTTGTTTGCACCTAATAGCTTCAGATAACATTTCATGTATACTACATATTTTACAAAACAAAAACAAAAGGTGAATTTTTATACCTAACAAATGTTCTCATATAATGTGACCGAATTTACTGTCACATTTTCTGTCTACAAAGATTTCTCAATCAGTATATAACCAGCCCCTTTTGATGTACTCATACAATTTTATACACTCCAATATCTCTTTGTACATAAGAATCATATGCGACAATCTGAAACCAAATCTTCATATTTTACCAATGGTTTAGAAAGCAATGCACGTCTCCAAAGAGGATTTTGCTAACCACAACAAGCCTGGGTCGTTCCTCTTCAACACCAAATAAGCTTCCGCTCGCCCAATCTCATCTTGAACAACATCTTCACAAAAACCAATCAAGAACAATATCTCCATTGCAGCTGCAACAACATAACCATGAATAACGAGTTGACAGAAAAAATGACATGATATCATGTAACTAAAATCAGAAGTGAAAGAAATACGCTTACCATTATAACTTGCGATGTTCTTCTGGATTACTGGATTAGCCTGCAGATGAATCGATCAAAATTTTATTAGTATATTTTGTAGCTGAATCTTCAAAATTTCATTTTCTTTTAAGAGAAATCGTAACAAACCTTGCGTAATTTCTTGAACTTTATTTCATTAGGGTGTTCAATAACGTTCTTGACTATCTTAACAAGAGTCTGAAAAACCATGGCAGCCTCTGCAGGACTGACTTCAGATTGCAGCGTCTCAATGGACTTCTTCAAACGATTACAAGCAATCATAACAGGATCTTGAATCCTCTGCAGTTCTTCATCCTCTAAGATACCATCATCAGGATCAGGTTCATTTTTTTCTTCAGTTTTACCATGATTAAGCTCAGGAGTAATAATGTTTTCGGTTGATTCTCCACATGGTTCAGATTCCATAGCTTCACTGTTTATACTGTCATCTGGGTCAGGCTCGTTTTTGTTGTTTAGCACTTCCTGGTCATCAGGGTCAGGTTCGTAAGTTTTTTCGGTTGATCCTCCACATGGTTCAGATTCCATAGCTTCACTGTTTATACTGTCATCTGGGTCAGGCTCATTTTTGTTGTTTAGCACTTCCTGGTCATCAGGGTCAGGTTCGTAAGTTTGTTCTTCAATAATGTTAATAGCATCTGGCTTATTCATAGTCACATCCATAGAATCATCAGGGTCGGGTTCTTTACGTGATTCAGGTGTTGTTGATGGGTTGGTGGATGCAATTACTAAACGCTGGTAAGCAGCAGCAACAGAAGATGCTCGTGCATTCGCCAGTGAGCTGGACGATTGGCTTCCACCAAGTTTATGAGACAAACTACTACTACTATTACTATTACTATTATCAGTAGCATGGAACTCATATCCATATTGTTGCGTCTTCTGGGACCCGCTTAAGGTATGACCAGTAGATCTAGTCCAGTCTAGAGCAGCGGCCTCCTTGTTAAGCTGCTCATGGTAAAATTATGGGTTACTAAGATGTTTCTGACTAAAAAGTTTGTTATATAAAAAAAAGTACGATTTGGGGATGCTTGTTTTACCTGACTATCTAGAGCATAGAATTTCGCATCATGTTCAGAGAATACCATATGGGCCTGAAGAAGAAACCAAGGTCGTGAGAAATTCCTAATATGATATCTAGAGGAGCCAATTTCAACCCATTAACTTATTACGCGCCAATTCGGGTTTTGTTTTATCTCGAGTAGGCCAAAGAGTATTTTTAGAACATATAATATCCCAAGTCAAAGTAATCCAAGATTTTAGATTATTCATATAATATGACATTCATAATCACAGTTGACATGCCAAGTAAAATATTTCAAACAAAAAGTGTTTCAAGTTAGCTCAAATCGCCCTGTTTTGACCCGTTACCAAGCCTCCCAATTTGCCACAGATAATAATCTCCTTACATATAATAATTTGTTGTTACAGTAATACACTAGGTAGACTGTGGTTGCAGGAAGGAAAAACACTTACAAGTTCATGCAGGAGAGTCTTTTTGATGCTCTGATATTTTCTGAAACCCTTTAGATCATCAGTTCGAAGACGCAAAGATATCTCCTCGCCCTGATTCTGTACCACCACGGATGGAAAAATTAAAAGACAAGCACCGTGGAAACCATATATTCTTTTTACTATGAATAGATGTGGTATTTACCTTGTTTAAACCAAGGATGCACACGGGACTTACGCCAACATAACCCTCCGGAGCCATCTCAGTCATGATTCCCACACGCCATTTATGCTTTTTATAAATAAAAGAGACCACAAATTAGATATATCAGTATAAAGGATCCCAGTTAGTTTCATCATATAGCAGCATTTCTAAGTTCTAACACTAATACTCAAATACCTTATTCATGATAGCGACAATTCCTTTGTCTGCAGCAAGTGTGTGCATTAGTCTCAACGCTTCTGACGGTGGAGGATACAACTGTAAAGCCCACATAAACACGTCATTTATCATGTACACTTCGTCAAAACGACATCTAACCATAAAATTTACAAGATAGTCCTAGTCAAGAATCGTTAAATACCTCAATCCCTGGAAGCTCAAGCGTCTTAAAACCACCAAAAACATAATTTCCAGACGGAAGCTGCAATGGGGCATCAAACCCATTTGACATTCTCTGTCTCATCCGCTTCTCCTCTTCATCAAATCCAGCAATCCTCATGTTCGTCTTTGCACCTTTTAGAATTTGATCAACCTCTTCCTGTGGCACTCCCATCATCCGTATAGGTTTCCCCTAAGAATAATAAGCACACAACCAACGATTAAAAACTATGATATTAAACTACCATTATCAAAGCAGTCGAAAGAACATATGGCACCTCAATGGATGTTTCCTGCAAAGTGAGACGAGAGTGCTCATCAGAGAAAGGCGACAACAATTTAGACGCTTTCCGGGACTGGACAATGAGCTTCAAAGTATCTGCTTTCACTGCAGTTAGTTTCTGTAACTCACGCCCCAATTCTTCTAAAGTGGCACTTAAATTCATAGTCACAACATACTTCTTCCCTCTCCAAGTAACTGAAATTTCATGATCATTTCTTTCCTGCTCCATATTTACCTCCTGCAAAAGAGTATCATCTATTTATCACTAACCGCAAACTTATCAAATTCTAAACAACCATTGTAAACTCTTCCGTAAACTATCTAAAAATCGTACCAGGTAGAACATCCTTGTGTGATACTCCCTCCATCCCATAATAAGTGTCCACTTTGCATTTCAACCAATGAGAAGAGGTTTTCGTGGGAAAAGATTTTGTTGTATTTGATTGGTGGATAATGCAGTTATCGGGATTACCTAAAACTTAATGCATATCGAGAGTGGATACTTATTATAGGATGAAGGGAGTACGACTTTCATCCATATCAAAGTACTCGTAATAACTAGAGGGTGTTTGGAATTGCTTATTCTATGCGCTTATCTACTTGTTTTTGGACAAAACAGACTGCGTTTACTTATCTAGGGGTCTTAATTTAATAACGCATTAAGTGAGCTGATGCGTCCCAGAGGCCAAGGTGTTGCGCAACACGGACGTGATGCAGTTATCTCAAAGTGCTTAAACTACGGGTTGTTCGGCTAAGCTTAACTGTTGCTCCATGGGCCTGTGCTGATAGCTTATTTATCCAAACACCATCAAAGTGCTTAAATAGCTTTTAGAAAACACAATAAATTAAACCTATAACAAAGTTATCCAAACACCCCTTCTTAATCTAGAAACCCTTAAACATATGCAATCAATCATGAACAATAAACCAAACAATTATCACTAAATTACTTAAAAAGAGGCATAGCAATTAATTGAAATGAATTTACCTTTGATTGGTGATGAATAAAATTTGTATGATTTAATTCGAATGGTTTTTTATTTCGAAATAAAATTGGGGTGTTTATAGGTGTAACTTGAGGAAGGGGGAAGTGTGTGTGACGTAAATGATTTCGTAAAGGCTATGCGATGGTTACAGATATGTTTGACTTTTTCCTTTTAACTCGGTGTTTAACTCTCTAAACACACACACGTGAGGTTTTCTGATTAGTAAAGTATTTAAGTTAACTAGATAGAATCGACCCACGCTTCGCGGCGGGCAACAATTTCGATCGCAAATATTTTTTGCATTTTTTTCACTTATACCAGACTCGTGTCATGATACAGTTTCTTTTTTTTCTTTTTTTTTTTTTAACTAACATTTTGGATGGTTACAACTTTTAGGACTTAAGTATAATGCTATTTTTTTTCCTTGCATTTTCAAGTTTTTATGTAAGTTAAATGGTTCAATTAGATTTAAAAATAAATAAATAAATAAATAAAAAAAAAATAAAAAAAAAAAAAAAAAATTGAGCAAAAAAAAAAACGTTAAACATTCTTTTTAATTTCATTTATAGAAGTTTAATTATTTGTGAGTCCTAGTCATATGATCTGTCATTCCAAAAAACAAATAGGCATTGGAAACAGGGAAAAAAAATTGGGCTAAGATTTTGGGCCGGACAGAAGTAACGGGCTGGGCCACAAAGATGACATAAGCAATGTGTGAACATGACGTCATTTGACGCTCTATTAATACATATAGTAATGTTTGTCAAAATAATGTACTTGGGGGCTGAATTTTTTTTAGAGTAAACTACACCGTTCGTCCTTGTGATTTGCGTTGACCAACGAGTAACCTCCTTTGATCAAAAAAAGTGCACCGTCCATCTTTAAATGCGAAACGTTATCTACCGTTGGTCCCTGCCTCTAACAGCCTTCATTAACTGTCGTTAAGTCATCAATACATGAGGGTATTTTTGTCTTATTATATCTATATACTATCCCTTGGGCTATTCCCCCCCCCCCCCCCAAACTTTGCAGCTACAGTGGTTTGTGAGAGGATCTACAGGGATATGAACAGTAATAATAATATTTTAATGCGTGATATATATTGGATCTTCTCGATATTTCTCTCATTTTCTACGATGCACAAAACACAAACATAAACACACACAAACACACACATACCAGAACAAGAAGATGAGGAAAAAAAAAGCCTGATGATGATGAATCGTTAGTCCACCAAAAAAATGCACACATATTCGAGATGCAGAAAATAGTATGTGCTTTTATCAATTTCGGATTTTGATTTGTGTATAATAGGTTTTGACATAATTTGGGGGGTTTTGCTAACTTCATGATTTTTATTATAAGTTTATGGTTTTTTTTTTATGAAGTTAGCAAAACCCCCCAAATTTGCTATTATAATTTTTAATGTCTGATTTTAATATAACTGATTTTGTGTTTCAGTTTAGTTGTTTTGTATTTGTTAGATTCAATTGAACTTAATTTAAGGGGTGTTTGGGATTGCTTATTTATCCTGATTTACCTTCTTTTGAGGTCTTTCTTTTCATTAATTTTTTTCCCCAAATTAGGGTTCCGTTAATTTGGGGGTTTTATTGATTTCATTAGCAGGATGTCTTGCTGATGATGTTTGCAACAAACCCTTTTGAGGTATTTGTTTCCATTTTTTTTAATTTGGAAATTAGCTGCGAATTTATTAGCTGTTATTTTAAGGTTTTACATGATTGTGTTTTTTTTTTTTTTTTTTTTTTTTTGAAACTGTATTTAAGAATTTAACATTTGATTTCGTTTGTATGTTCCATTTTCTATTGGATGGTATTCTTGAAGCCTCTTCCCATCTCTAATGTTCAGGTTTTATTTATTTTTTAATAAAGATTTGATTTTTATTTTATTTTATTATTTTTTCTATTTTTTTTTTTTTTTTATTTGTGATACGGGTTCTTGATTTTGGCCTGTTTTGAAAAAGGGCATTTGTTATTTTCAGTTTAGTTATTGTGTTTATTAACTTTGGGTGTTAAAGATTCTGTTTCTTGGGTAATTTGTCATAAGTTTTATTAATTTTGGGTTCTCATTGATAAAGCGTATTTGTTATTGCGTGCAGATTTTAGGAGATGTTATTGTGACATTGTTGGTGGCGCACCATCACAGAAGTGATGATTGGAGTCGTGGTGTTCTGAGCCTGGGCCGAGCAGCGGGTCTGGGCCATGTATCCCCTTAAATGTACTTTGGTTATGATGTTTGGTTTGATGATGGCCTGCTTATTCTGAGTTATGCTATGTTGTTACAATGTTTGATTTGATGATGGGGTGATCAAACGACAGGTTATTGTCATTGGCTGATGGTATTTTTTTCTATTCAATGGTGTGGATTTTTAAAGCCTGCCAAATCTACCTGTATCTTGGCGGGGCAGCATCACGGAGGTGGTGTTTGCAGCCACGACGGGTTGAAAGCGCATTATACACACACTAAGTATCTTAGCGAGGAAACCTTACACGAGTAGTGTGTGTGTAATTTGCCATTTTGTTTCGGGTATTATTTTGAACTCATGTGTGACAGGTATGGGCTGGATTTAGCTACTGTAGCTATTAGGAATGTTTGGATCAGGTTATAACATGAGCGCGTGATGAGCAATTTTGGCAAGTTTGCCGATGCCGTTTTGGTCACACTATATTGACTGTAGATTTCCATATCTGTTGTTGCCAAAAATTTGTTTGCCTTTTTTTGTGTTGCCAAATCTGTTGTTGCCCAAAAAGCTGCTTGCTTATGACTTTCTAGGATTTTAGTCTTGCTTTAGGATGAACACTAAAAGGAAGTTGGTTCCTAAGTTTGTTTGTGAAAACAGAGTTGGTGTAGGTGCGTCTCATGTTAATGAGGAGTCGGTTTGTCATGGGTCTGTGAATGTAAATGAACCAAAGTACGTGTTCGAGTAAGCATATTAGTGCCCGAAACGAGGGCCCTGAATCCATGACTAAATTTTCAATTGGCCGGTCTTCTGATCATGTGGACGTATGTCAGTTGTGTGTGCTGGTGTTTAAGCTCATGATGGCGCTCTCTCATGTGGTGAATGGTTTTTTATACATGCTTATTTAACATTTTCACCTATTGTGGAGAATCTTTTTTTCTATACACTTTATGTATCGATTTCTTTTTTATAACAGAAGGTGGTAGATATCAACAACAAGTGTGAGCACTTTATGTGGGAATATTGCACATGTACCTCCCATCATTGGGTGTAAGTTTCTTGACATTGACAACCTTCTTAAATTGGTCCGTACATGGTGATTCATATTCTATCTGATATATGATTTTTTCTATTGCAGCATCTACTATCATGGGTGGTAGGGAATGACGAAACAATTATGTTTACTTAGACTTCACTACTCCCTAGATATCTTTTACAGGTTAATTGTTTGTTACAGTTGCGTAGATGACGGGTTATATTCCTTAATACCATTCGTGGGGTGGCGTACGTACTTCCCCAACTCTATAAGCTCCTACTTCACTCCTATGTCGAGCCTGCAAGAAGCTCCTAACATGGGATCACTAGAATTCGCTCATGCATTAAATACAACCATAAAAACCTTAGTACGCATTGGTTCATGTTTCTTAAGACGTTCAAGCATGTCACACAATGGAAGTCTGCCAGTTTTCTTAAGCCTAACATCGAAATCATTCATCCATTACAACTATAAACAAGCAATCAACCTATAATCAACATCTAGGTTTCATTACATCTAAGCAAACACACAAGAGATCTAGCCTAGCATGTTAAAATTAAGACAAGCGTAAGATATATTCAAACAACACATAGACATATTGAATGAATTGAAAGGATGCTTATCTTAATTGAACATGAAGGGTTTCAAGGGGTGAAAACCCTTGAAAGTACTGTTAAAAATGAGCTAGGGTTTATTCAAGTCGACCCTAAAATTCTCCTCTTTAGAATGAAAATTACAAAGACTATATATAGATTTCCTAAGGTGACGGCGTCAAGAAGAAACTTCTGACGCCGTCAACCCGCCGCCAAAAATATAATTGGATTGCCTAGATCCAGATCTGACGCCGTCATGTGTAACGTTGCTCTGGGCCATCACCACTTTTACTCTTGACGACCTTGATTTGACGCCGTCACATTTCCACTGGACCGTCACCATTTTTGTTCTTGACGCCGTCAGGTACTGTTCCCAGCAAGGAAAATTAAGACTTTGCCGTTTTCTTCACTTTTATGCTCCAAAAACGTACAAAATGCTTTCTTTTCCAGAATTCACTCCCAAAGTACCTAAAATCACAAAAGGAACGATTTAGGGCAATATTTGATCAAATAAATTCAAATTTCAGCTTAAATGACCCCCTAAAAACGGATCATTTTTCGCCTCATC
Organism: Artemisia argyi; assembly: GCA_030686995.1. Lineage (NCBI taxonomy): Eukaryota > Viridiplantae > Streptophyta > Magnoliopsida > Asterales > Asteraceae > Artemisia > Artemisia argyi. Next base: position 20,716,633 of record CM060678.1, on the reverse strand, counting down.
AGCGCGTATGAATTTTTTTTTAATTAGTATTGTACTTTCATGACCTGATTATTCATTAGTTTTTACAATTCACGTTGTTTGGTTATGTGGGTGTTCTTTGATGGTTTAAAGGTTCCATTTTTAGGATTTTGATGTTCATCTTTTTTTGTCTCATTCTCAGCTGCGATTGCTCCACAAGTCAGGTGTACCAGGATGGAGCAAAGGATGTTGTGTTGTCAATCGTTGCCAGTATCATTGGTGAGTCAGCTTTGTTTTACTATATATTTGGCCTCAGTCGGCGCCGGTTTCATTGGTGAGTCAGCTTTGTTTTACTATATATTTGGCCTTAATCTTTGTGCTTATCCATGTACGTATAGTGGATCAACTAGGGTTATATTTATCTCTAATGAGTCAATAGGGTTAAGTTTAGATATTTAATTAGAAAGGAAACAGTCAAACAGCTTGAAAATCATTATAGGTTTATTCAAACGCGTATAAGCTTAAAAATGGTTAGACCTGGACACCCACTTGTTTTTCCGTCTCTAAATCTGATTATTTGGTTTTTGCTGAATTTTCTGAACGGATCTGAAGATGAAAGAGGAACATGGGGACTCTTGCAGGTTATGTTTGAAGATGATGGGACAACGCGAGCATTGAAGGGTTTGGAACTGTGAGGTTTTTTGTGTCTTGATTATGCTATTCACTTTCAACACATGAATGTACTAGTTTTGGTTTCATTACGCCACTGCAAAACAACAGGTTCGTTCAGTTTTTTTAACATAGTAACAAAAAAACCCGAAATAACTAGAAAGTAATGTGCTTTTGTTTGTTTCGTAACCTGATGAAGCGTATACTTTGGCATATTTGAACACTTCTTGGGATTTTTATATCTTTTTTTTGTAGCGGGAATGGACGGTCATTTCGGGCGTTAGCTGCTGCCATAATATGGTATGGATTAGCTTTGTTTCTGTACAATCGCTGCGTCAAAAGTGTGATTGTATAAAATGTACGGGTGCGTGTCTTTTGGCTACCGTGAGAAAACCAAGATGCCCCACAATGTTGGTCAATATCAGTTAACATGCAATCTGTTTAATTGTTACTAATACAACTACTAAGTACAAAGAGGTAAAATGTGGCCAATTTACACAATCTGATCTTTATTTGTCCGCTTCTTGATTATTTATGAAGATTCTAAAATATGAATTTCTTTCGAGTTGATAGGATCAGAAGGATAGTTGGCATGCGACACCATTTGAGCAGAGATTAGAAAAGGCATTATCGGAAGATCGTGCATCCTTAAGAGGTAAGCCATACTTTGCATGAGCTATTTTATTTTGTGTGTTCACATTTATATGAAATATTGGTGAGTCAAACTGTTAGCCCGAGCTTCAATTATTTGCGGAATCAAAAGATGGTAAAGATTTAAGATGACGGGATGTGTATTCTAAGGGTATTTTGCATTGCAATTCATAATTCTTTGTCTGCATATTGATTTTTTTTTAAATAAACGGCTGGAATAAACAACTTCAATCATTCATGAATGATTATCTATGAATTTAAAAATGTAATGATTCATCTTATTTCGATATAAAAGCTGCATGTTTATTTGTTCTAGGTTGGCACAGTTTGAAGAGGGACACAACTACCGTCATCCATTTAGAGGTGTTGATGTTATAGAGTTTAGCTTTAATCTATTGTGTCATTCAAATGTAACCTGAGTAATGTAGGTAACAAGGAATGAATGAACAGTGAAAGACCAATGGTATAATAAAGTTTTTTAGAAAATGTATCTTGTGTTATCATGTGACATTCCAATCTATTGTGCAATGCATATACACAACACAAACCTTACGTGTGCAGAACACCATGACAATCTTGCATTCTTAAAATATTGTTCCTGTCATTTCCATATTGCAAGGCTTACTAAACGTAACGTAAAATGCTTCTTTAGCAAAACATCCCGCGGCAACGCGTGGGTTACCCACCTCGTTAAGTCTAAACATAAAGATAAAATAATCATTTTTCCTTTTGTATCTATGTCTCTTCTTTAATCACTCCACCAACACATTCCCACCTACCACTACCTCTTCATCTTAATCTTCACCCATCAATACCACCATCCACCACCAGTCTCACCATCACCGTCCACTAATATTCAACAATTTCCCACAAACCAATTATTCACCCGTTAGAGACAAATCAAAACAAAGATATTCACCTACCCTCGACCTTCTGGATCTTGATTTTTAGATAAAGTAGCATGTTGGCGAGGTATCCCGTCATAAAGCTCATCCTCTTTGACACTATATCGATACACACTTTTTTTTAGGGGTAGAAATCTCTTCTTCGTTGGCTTTGTTTCAAGAATGGTCATGGTATTGGCGATGGCATCAGCAAATAGTGGTGATAGATGCAAATTATTAGTGGGATTTTTAGTGATTGATTCCTCCCGAACCAACCAACTTTATTTCCCAACCACTTGTGAATGGTTGGTACTAAAAGCCAGACAGCCCGGGAGGAAATGCAATTTTAAACCATGGGAGTATAGTTATTCCTAGGTCGTTATGTCCCAACGAGGTGTGAAATCTGTAATACAACGAATCTGTGATCTGGTGAAATTATATATATAATCAGGAATCTGACTGACTAACACTAGGAATGTGAATGGTAAATAGCTCTTGTCACAGCTATTTCAGTAAAAACGTGCAATCAGAAACCTTAAAATGTAAAAGGATTTACAAACATACGTTTAGGTTCAAATAAACGTAAACGTACAAAACAAAACAACAATTATAACTATAGTAGGTATTTGCATGCCTTAGGGGCTTAAATGCAAATTAAATAAACTTAAAATATTTACTTTATGATTACAAACGTATTTTAAAACTTAAGAAAACCTAAAAACCTAAAACGTGTACGTTTACGTTTAAATAAACGTCTACGTACCAAAATAAAACTGAAAACTGATCAGTATAAACCCCACAAATGTGAAATTTATATTTTTGTGATCCTAATAATAAAAGAAAACTATTTATGAATTAAAATAATTTTTACAAGTATATATGTAATTACTATTAAATAAAAATTATTATTTACTATTAATAATTACCTAAAAATAAGAAAAATCTAAAAAATGCTTAAAAAAATAAATTAAAACTTAGAAAAGTCTAAAATATTATAAAATAAATTTTAAAACTGAAAATATATTTATTACACTATTTATGTATTTATTATTAATTATTTACTATTTAATAATTAACTAAATATAAAGAATATCTAAAATAAACCTAAATAAGTGAAATAAAATTTTTTAAAAGTTTAAAATAATATAAAAGAATTTCTGAAACAAAAATTATATTTATTAAACAAATATCCTATTTATTATAATTAATTTACTATTATTTATTTATTAATACTATTATTAATTCTAATAATTACGTATGAACAGTAAAAAATATGAAAATTTTCCAGAAAATGTATTTACTAATGGAGAATGTAGGAAAAATAATATGGGGTTACCAGCTTATTCCATTAAGCAGTTATAAGCAAAACAGCTTATTTAAGCTTAATACACTAATAACATGTTAAGTATATTGTTTTTGCAAAGCCTTACGGAACTGGTGCCCCAGAGCAGATGGAAGGGGTGTGGGGTATTATGCATGTTACTAGCGAGAGGTCCCAGGTTCGACTCCCACACCCAACAATTTTTTGGAACTTTTGATTTTTTTTATTTTTTTTCTTTACAAAACTATTTATTGACTATATACAAACAACTTTAATGAAGGAAAACTTTTTACAAAAGCTTAATAAGCTCTGTACAAGCTTAACAGATGGCTAAAAAGCTAATAAGCAATAAAGCTTCTAAATAGAAGCTATCACTTAGCTTAAAAGTTGTTCTTTTTCGTATTTTCTGTTTATAAAACTTAATATATACTGATTATGGACAAGTTTAATGAAAACAAAAACTTTATAACACAAAAATAAGCCAACTGTGAGCTTATAGGATGAAACAGTTAAGCTATAAGCTTAACAGTTTCATCAAAGCTTGAATAAGCTCAAAAATAAGCTCACAGTGGAAAATGAAGTATAAGTATGATGTAACTATGTATTTTAGACAAGTATGAGGAAAAATGAACTTTACAATACAAGAAAATAAGCAGTTTAGAGGCTTGTGGATCATTCAGTTAAGCCTTTGGGCTCACAGTGGATCCATAAGCTCTAAACAAGCTTGAAAAGGTAAATAAAGGAAAAAGGGAAATGTGTACAAGTTTAATAGACAATATACACAAGCTGGTGTATTGACAAGCACTAATAAGCTCAAGATGAGCAAATAAGCACTTTCACTACACTGCAGATCCAAACAGCCCTGCATACTATTTTAATGGCAAAATAAGCTCAGTGAATAAGCTGCAAAAGCCAATTTAAAAGTTGGAGTAGCAAGGCAATCTAGTTGGCTTTCCAAAAAGCCCAAGCTCACTCTATGGGGTCCACAGATGAGCTTGTGAGAAACTTAAGAAAAACCTCCCAAGTTACTGCATATGCTGGTGAACCATATACACATCAAAATGGGACAAGTAAGAAGCTCTTTGCAGCCCTATGTAATGAACTGCAAATGAAAGTCAAAGAATTGGGACTTTGAGACTTGTTGGTTAGCTTCTCAAAGAAGTTAATTTCACAAGCTCAGTCCATCTAATGAGCTTTTTACAAGCTTATGAAGTTGGTGTGCAATCACTGAGTATACTGGTGAACAGTATACTTAGGAAAGTGACAAGTTAAAAGCTCCTTGCAGCCTAACCTAATAAGCTACAAGGTGGAAATTAAGTACAGAATCCTATAGTTGTTTTGTTAAGCTTCATAGAAAGCCAAGCCTCACAAGTTTAGGATCACTAGAGAGCTTGTTAGGAGCTTGTGATTTAAGCTGAGAATACTGATTGCTCAATATTCTCAGCAAATGGGCAAACAACAAGTTCCTGGATAACTTATCAACTAAGCTCAGAATAGCTCTACAAGCATTGGTACTTTACTAATGATGGATTAGCTTCACCTAAAGCCAAACATCATAAGCTGGGGGTCAATGAGGAACTTGTTACAAGCTTGAGAAAACTGATCAACCATACAGTTTGCTTTGTATAGTGAATCAGTTGGAATAAAAAGGAGTGGGAAAATAAGGTATCTAATTAAGCTATAAATTGAAAATAAGCACAAACATGAACAAACAACAAGTAGGGCAACACAAAGAAGCCAAGCACTCAAGCTAGGTCAAAGACAATGAGCTTCTGCAAGCTCATGACTTTGACAGCTTGGCCTTGGTACAGGGCAAAAATAGCACTAAATAAGCACAAAATTAAGCAATCAAACAAGAAAACTAAAAATTATAAAAATTACAGTAAGAAGATAAGCAACAATAATTTAAAACCCTACAAGCACAAGTTCTAACATCTAATATTAAATCCTACACAAAATTCTAAGTTTATTCAAAAACCTGAAAAACTACAATTTTGACTTTTTGAGTTTATGATCAAAGTTGACTTTGATCAACTTTGATCTGAATTTATTGAACAACTATGATATATTAGATAATATAAACAAGAAATTAAGCAATATAAATGATGAGTGCTCAAACACTCATCGTTTTCGATATATTTAAACTGCCAAAACGCACAAAAACAATCAAAAAGATATCAAAATATTTAAATTATCCCAGGGATTGTGTTTTATGTGTTTTAAAAGCAAAATGTGCAAAAACAAAGAAAAAACGTACAAAGTTTGCAGTATTGGCAGTTTCAGTCCCCCAAGTTTCAAAACTTGTCAACTTTAGTCCCTATGCATTTATTTTTAAGGAAAAGTCAACCCAAGGTCTTAAAAGTCAAATTAAGTCAAAATATCATATTTGGGTTGCAAGTTTTCATAAATTACATAATTAGTCCCTGAAAATCCAAAGATGGCAAAAGTAGTCCCTGGGATGTTTTGAAATTTTGAAAAATGTGGAAAAAGGCAAAATTGGTCCTTGAATTATTGGCATGTGGAAACATTGACACTTTGGAGAACTTTGGGAGTATGGCAATTTCAGTCCTTGGGTTTTGCAAATATTACAAAAATGGTCCTTGTGATTAACTTTTCCAACCGGACCCTTTTTAAACCCAAAAAAAAAAAAAACCAATCCAATCCAACACCCTTTCCTAATCCACCCTTAAGCCCAGCTGACCCCCAAGCCCAGTCCACAAGCCCACTTTTTATTTAAATAAAACCTGGGCGTTGACCCAGGTCAAACCCCACACCCCGACCTTTCTTCCCCAACAGCCAAGCGCAAAACCAGGGAGAAATCTTTCCCCCCACCTCGCCTTTTTCAACTACTTCACCCCCCACAATAAATTCCCTCACCCACCAACTCCACCACCATTAATGCTTCCCCAAAACCCTCACCAATACCACTAGTTTTGCCCCGTATTCAAATTGGCGCCAAAATGCCAATCAATGGCTAGGATGCATAAAAGATTAAATTGACGATGGGGATTTGGTCAGAGGTCAAAGCAAAGTCATGTGGGGCTCTTAGTTTTCAAAAAGAAGCTTTGTGGAAGACTTGAGGATTTATTTTTAGGTCGTTATATAAGGATAAGCTCATAAGAAGCTTTAGTGTGTAATTTACTTAGTTTAAATTGTAATTTCAGTTCAATTTCAATGTAATGTAACTTTTTTTTATTAATGCAAGATCATTTTGAAGTTTAATTTCCAATTTCATTTTTCAAAGTCTTATCTTAAATTTCCAAGTTCTTATTAAGTGAAGTGATTTGTGTTTAAAGTATTCAGAAGCTCTTACAAGTTCAAAAATAAGATATTACAAGTGTTATAAGCTTATGTGAACACCTACAATTCAGTTTTCAATAAAAACTAAGAAAATAAGAAAAATAAAAATAAAAACAAAAAGTGGTGATCATTGGTTGTATAAGCATGGAGCACAGTGAATATTGGAAGGCTGTGGGTTAGGAACCTCAGGGGAGGGCATAGGATTGTTTGGTTTGGACCTTGGTATCTACTCAATAGCTTGGAAGGCTTTGTAAGCTACATACTCTTTTATTTTTACTCTTAAGCAGCTTAGGTTGTTAATTTAAGTTCATTGCATTTATATATTAGCTTATAGACTAGTTGTAATCATCTGTTTGTGTTCAATATTTGTTTGAGTGAAAATCTCTTCTTTAATTGTTTTAAAGAGGGTGTTTGGTTTTAGCTTGTTTGGTCTGTTGTAGTGGTTTTGCTGAGCATCTTTTAGTTTCTAATAATTTGTTGGGTATAATTAAGCTCAGGGAAACAAGAGTTTTGGTACAAAAGACTTTAAAAGTCAAAATCACAAGACAATAATCACCACAGTCCACTGTGGTGATTTTTGAAGTCCAAATCCCACAAATCCTTTTCAAAAGTTAAAGTTTTACCCAAAATAGTTTTAATATAGCTTATCTTAGCTTATTGGGTCATTAAATCAGCTTCTCAAGTTCATAAAAGTCAAAGTTGAGCAAAACTCTTCAAAGTCAAAAACTGGTTCAGTCATTTTGAGCAATATTGGGAGGGGTGTAACTTATTTGATTTTAATTGTTAGAAGCTGATACTTGGTGTGCTTATTATCTACCACTTTGTAGATTTTTGCTAATTTTTCCAGATTTTTTTGAATTTGTTTGGTGGGTTCAACAAGGTCTTAAAGTGACCTGCAGGGCAACCTCTTTGCCTTGCTCTCAGTTACCTCAGCCATCCACCCAACTTCATTGGTGGTTTGTGACTGACCCAGTGGGTCCCATAGCCTTTCCCTTACACCTTTCAACCCCCCTCCTACCCAGGAACAAGAATTGACTTTTTATTTGACCATTAGACTTGTGGACACTACCTAGTTTGACTCATAATCTTTGTCCCCCAAACTGCTTTGTCAACACATAAGCTAAGTGCTTATTTGTTGTTTTTGGCTTATTCAGGCCACTTTTTGGCTCAAGTCTTGCTTATTTGTGTTCCTTAGACTCAGAGAAACCAAGAAATACCATTGTGGACCCCACATTTTCATTTTGAGCTTATTAACCTTCACAGTCAACAAAAGTCAACTGTGAGGTGAATAAGCACTCCAAGTGCTTATTTCCAGGGGTGTAGAAAAAGTTCCTTAATTAAAAGTGTTTATTTTTATCTTATAATTAGTTTAGAAAAAGAAAAAAACCAAAAAAACCAACTTTAAAAATAGTGATAGCTTCTATTTAATAGGATTTATCAATTTAATTTTCTTTTTAAATTAATTTCTAAATAATATATCACTTTTATATTTTTAGAAATTACATTTTAGGTTAAAGTAATTTTACAAATTTTTCCAGATTTTAATTTTGTCATTTAGTGATATTTCTAATTAATTTTAATTTAATTTAGTTTTAATTAATATTAATCAATTAAATAGCATAATTAGTTTTTAAATAGTATAACCTAGTTTTTATAATTTTTATAGCTTTTATTTTAGTTAAAATATTTTTATAAATTTTTCTAGAATTTTTACTGTTCATTTAATAGTATTTATAATTTAAATAGTTTAACTAGATATTAATTAATAAATAGAATAATAATTATTTAATTAGCTTAAAAATACTTAGAATTAACTTTTTATAATTTTTTAGGATTCCCATGATGGTTAATTAGATTTATAAAATTTTTCTTAATTTTCTAAGCCTTTTTAGTATTTTTAATAATTTTCATTAATTAAATTAGTATTAAATAGATAATTAGTAAAATAATTAATATTAAATAATTAAATAGTGTAAAAATACTTTTTATTTTTCTTAAAATTTTCTTTAATTCATAGGATTGTAAAAATATCAAATTTACACTTTTACACCTCTCAGTTCTTCAGTTGTACTTTTTGTACGGTTCAGCAGTATACGTTTTTTAATTAAAACGTATAATTTTAGGTTTAAGCTCAAATCCTCGTAATCCAAATCTCAGTAATCCATCGCATAGCTTTCCTAAGCTATATTTGTTAATAATTTCCAAATAATTTTGATCATAACCCTTTCCTGTGAATAATTACCCGATCCCTAATACGCTAAAGTCACATTTCACACTTCAACGGGATTTAACGACCCGGTGATACATTATATTACCCGGAGCATTGATATAGGCTATTTGACTTAGTTGACCATTCTTTGGTTAATTTAAGTTAGGTGGTTTAGCATCAATCAATTTTTGGCGCCGCTGCCGGGGAAGTGTGCGCGTTTCTTTAGCGTTATTTGAGATTAGTATTATCTCACCTCTTTCACTGTACAAATACCACCACTTGTGTATATTTTCATAATCAAAATACAAAAAAGTCATTAACACTTTTCCTAAAGTGTTAAAACAACAAAAATAATTAAAAACAACAAAACAAATCGTAACGTTTTCTGATTCGGTTTTCTTTTAAGGTGATTCTTAAAGAAAAACGATTTTGGTAAACGAAACGATACCAAAAATATTTCCCAAAAGTTTTTAAACCCATTCACAAAACACAAAAACATCCGTCTTTTTCTTGTTTATAATAACTCTACATAAAAATAAACCGTCGCAAACCAAGACAGAACACCTACCAACTGGTGGTGTGAACATAATAAGTCCCCAATCAGAAAGATTAAAACTTGCCTTTGTATCCTTGTAAGTGGTGTACCTTTCTTAAAGAAGCCACTTGCTTGCGATTATTGGTTTAAGTTCACTGTTGTTTTGCCTCGATTTTTGTTTTGATTGGTTTTTAGTGCATGCGCACTCGTTCTTCAAGGTCCACGAGCCCATTACGTGAGCTTGTTCGGAAACCTAGAAGACCTCGACGACGTTCAGCACCAACAGTCGGATCTGAGATCCGAACTGTTGCCACACCCACTGTCACCATGGCGGAAGACCGTCCCATGTGTGAACTTCTCCAAGCACCCATCGAGGGTTACGGAGATGCCATTGTTGTCCCAGCCATTGTGGCTGATAATTTTGAGCTCAAAACCGGGTTACTCAATCTTGTAACCTCAAGCCAATTCTATGGTTTTGAGCGGGACGATCCTCATGCTCATATTCGATGGTTCAACAAAATCACATCAACCATCAAGTACAAAAATGTCCCGTGTGAAGCAATCAAACTCCTTCTCTTCCCATTCTCATTGGAGGGACAAGCCCGGATTTGGCTTGAAAAACAACCTCCACGATCTATTGAGACTTGGGAGGATCTTGTCAAAAAGTTTGTGAATGAATTCTTCCCACCTTCCAAGACCACAAGTCTTAAGAACGAAATCACCAAGTTCACTAAAAAATACGATGAATCTTTTGGTGAAGCGTGGGATCGTTTCAAAGAATTACTTCGCAAGTGTCCACATCATGGTTTCTCTGAGTTGATGCAACTCGATACGTTTTACAATGGCGTGAGCCAAGCTGATCAGGATTCTCTCAACGCCTCCGCGAGAGGAAATTTTTTGAGTAGAACCACAAAAGAAGCTTTGCAAATCATAGAAAACAAGTCTAAGGTCCGCTCCACAAGAAGCAAACCGATTGTTTCCCAAATTAATGCGGGTCCTTCTACTTCATCTTCTGTGGGTCAATCTAGCACGGATGCTAAGCTTGACAAGCTCACTGAAGCGATCCAAGCTTTGGTTCTCGCCCAAACAAAGAAAGTCTCATTTCCACAACATCCTCCCCATGCTGAGGTTAAAAAAGTGGAAGTCTGTGTGACTTGTGGTGGGCCGCATGCCTACTACAATTGCACAGCTACTGATGGTACTCCATATGAAGCTAATGCTGTTGTCGGGTCCCAAAATCAAGGGGGAAATCAATACCGTCCTCCTATTGACCCGAACTATCGTCCTCACCATTATCCTGGACCTCCCGGTTTTAATCAAAACCAAAATGTTAAAAACCGTGGCCAAAACCAAAACAGAGTTAACCAAGGTTATCAAAACCAAAATAATTTCAATCAGGGTCACGGTTTTCAAAATCAAAACCAAAGTTTTCAAAATCAAGGTTTTCAACATCAAGGAAACTTTAACCGGAACCAAGGTCAGGGTAATTTCAACCCCGGGAACTTTCATGGAAACAATCACCAGAATCAAGGGAATTTCCATCAACAAAATCAAGGAAATTTCAATCATGGCCCCAACCCGAACAATCGAGCCCCAAATATTCCTAATCCGAATCAAGCCATTGTTCCAACCGGGTCTTCATCTGATGAATTGTTGAAGCAATTTATGAAGTCCCAAGAAGAGTTGAACAAGTTGCTGGTCAGCCAGATTTCTGACATTAAGAAGTCTTTAAATGATCGACCCTCGGGCTCAGGTACTACTTTACCGAGCAACACGATCGCTAACCCGAGGGACGATGCTAAGGCGATCACAACACGAAGTGGTGCTTCATATGATGAGCCCGCGATTCCTACTACCTTTTCTTCCTCTCCTCCTAAGGTAGTGAATCGTGAGCCTGAGGTAACAAAGGACAAGGTGCAAATTCCTAGCACACGAAGTACAGCACACGTCCAACCTCAGGATAATCCTGAAACCAGATGTAAGCCTGGAGTTGTCTTTGAACCACCAGAAACTCCAGTGGACAACCCGAAATCCAAAACTTCTATTCCATATCCTTCACGTCTCAGTGAACAAAAGCTCCGCGAAAAAGCTAATCACCAAATGGATAAATTTTTCCAAATCTTCCAAGATTTGCACTTTGATATCAGCTTCGCGGATGCTATTCTCTTGATGCCCAAGTTTGCATCGACAATCAAAAATCTGTTGAGTAATAAAGAAAAGTTATTCGAGATGGCAAGAACTCCTCTGAATGAGAACTGCTCTGCGGTTCTTTTGAAAAAGCTTCCTGAAAAGCTTGGAGATCCCGGGAAATTTCTCATTCCTTGTACTTTCCCGGGTATGGTTGATTGCTTCGCCCTGGCCGATCTAGGTGCTAGCATCAACTTGATGCCATATTCTGTATGGAAGAAACTTTCTCTCCCAGAACTCACTCCCACGTGCATGACTTTAGAGCTTGCCGATCGCTCGATTTCTCGTCCCATTGGCATTGCCGAGGACGTATTCGTTAAAGTGGGGAAGTTCCATTTTCCAGCAGATTTTGTGATTGTTGACTTTGATGCCGATTCTAGGGTCCCTCTCATTCTTGGGCGGGGATTCCTCAGAACTGGGCGAGCTCTTATCGATGTATTTGAGCATGAGATCACATTGCGTGTTGGAACGGAAGCTATTACCTTCAACCTAAATCAAACATCGAGATACTCCTCCAATTATGATTGTGAGTCGGTGAATCAAATTGATGTCATCGATGTTGCTGCTGAGGAGTATGCTCAAGAGATTTTAGGTTTCATTGATGATTCTTCGAGTGAAAATCTCACTCAGTCTTCTCACCCCATCATAGCCAATTCTTCTCCTTCCCTCACTCCGTTTGAGGGAAGTGACTTCATCTTAGAAGAAATGGAAGCGTTTCTCAAAAGTGATTCGATTCCCGATGGAGTCGATAGCCAAGAGATCGACCTCGAGAGGGATATTCTCCTGCTTGAAAAATTGTTAAACGAGGATCCCTCTCATCTTCAGGTTCTACCACAACAACTTCATAATGAGGAGGTCAAACATGTTGAGAAAACTGATGACTTCCCCGAGGTTGAACTTAAGGACTTGCCGCCTCATCTTGAATATGCATTTCTGGAGGGTGATGATAAATTACCCGTCATAATTGCCAAAGACTTAAGCGATGAGGAAAAGGCTGCTCTTATCAAGGTTTTGAAATCTCATAAACAAGCAATTGCTTGGCGTCTCTCAGATATCAAGGGCATTGACCCTGAGTTTTGTACTCATAAGATTTTAATGGAGGACGATTTCAAACCTGCGGTCCAACAACAAAGAAGGGTAAATCCAAAAATCCACGAGGTTATCAAACAAGAGGTTTTAAAACTTCTTGATGCCGGATTGATTTATCCTATCTCGGACAGTCCTTGGGTCAGCCCAATCCATTGTGTTCCAAAAAAGGGTGGCATTACCGTTGTCACAAATGAGGAGAATGAGTTAATTCCAACTCGTTTGGTTACGGGTTGGCGCGTCTGCATTGATTATCGTAAATTGAATGACGCTACCCGTAAGGATCATTTTCCTCTGCCTTTTATGGATCAGATGCTCGAGAGACTAGCGGGGAATGAGTACTATTGCTTCCTCGATGGTTTCTCGGGTTACTTTCAGATTCCCATTGACCCGCAAGACCAAGAAAAGACCACTTTTACGTGCCCCTATGGAACCTTCGCATATAAACGTATGCCATTTGGCTTATGTAATGCTCCGGGCACGTTTCAAAGATGTATGATGGCCATCTTTTCCGACATGATCGGGAAAAGTATGGAGGTCTTTATGGACGATTTCTCGGTCATTGGGGATTCGTTTAAAACATGTCTCTCCCATTTAGACAGCATGCTAAAACGTTGTGAAGACACAAAGTTATGTCTAAATTGGGAGAAGAGTCACTTTATGGTCAAAGAGGGCATTGTCCTCGGCCATAAAATTTCAAAAAACGGGATTGAGGTTGATCGTGCCAAAGTGGACGTCATTGCAAAATTGCCTCATCCCACAACCGTGAAAGGTGTTAGGAGCTTTTTGGGTCACGCCGGTTTCTATCGCAGGTTTATTCAAGATTTTTCAAAAATTGCCCGGCCCATGACCCATCTCCTCGAGAAGGATGCTCCTTTTATCTTCTCACCTGAGTGCATCGAAGCCTTTGAAACATTAAAGAAAAGGCTTACTGAGGCACCGATTCTTGTTGCCCCCGATTGGGACTTGCCCTTCGAACTCATGTGTGATGCTAGTGATTATGCTATAGGGGCAGTCTTGGGGCAACGCAAAACAAAACATTTTCAGCCTATACACTATGCCAGCAAGACTATGACCGAGGCACAAAGTCATTACACCACCACTGAAAAAGAATTATTAGCTGTGGTGTATGCTTTTGAAAAATTCCGGCCATACTTGATTCTGACTAAAAGCATAGTGTATACGGATCATTCGGCTTTGAAATATCTATTTGCAAAACAGGATGCAAAGCCGAGACTCCTCCGATGGGTTCTCCTCCTTCAGGAATTTGATATCATTATTCGTGATAAAAAAGGAGCTGAGAACCTAGCTGCTGATCATCTCTCCCGTCTTGAAAACCCTCACCAAAATGATTTCGAGAAAAAGGAAATAAATGAAACGTTTCCTCTCGAAACCCTCAATGCGGTTTCATTTCGTGGAGACTCGATTACCCCATGGTTTGCCGACTTTGCAAACTATCTTGCGGGTAATTTCATTGTGAAAGGGATGTCGTCCCAACAAAAAAATAAATTTTTCAAAGACGTAAAACATTACTTTTGGGACGACCCCTATTTGTTCAAAATATGCGCGGATCAAGTCATCCGGCGGTGTGTGTATGGTCAGGAAGCCGCTGAAATCTTAAAGGCTTGCCATGCTGGTCCCACGGGGGGCCACCACAATCCCAACTACACCGCCAAAAAGGTGTTTGATTCCGGTTTTTATTGGCCCTCAATCTACAAGGATGCCCAAGAATTGGTCAAGTCCTGTGACGCTTGTCAGCGCCACGGGAATATTTCACAAAGAAATGAAATGCCTCAGAATGCAATTCAAGTTTGTGAAATCTTTGATATCTGGGGCATCGACTTTATGGGGCCATTTCCATCTTCTCACGGCAACAAATACATACTCGTGGCAGTTGACTACTTGTCAAAATGGGTTGAAGCAAAAGCCTTACCCACAAATGATGCCCGAGTAGTGGTGAAATTTTTAAAAGCTCTCTTTGCCCGATTCGGAACTCCACGTGCTATTATTAGTGATCGTGGTACGCACTTCTGTAATGACAAATTTGACAAAGTCATGCAAAAATACGGTGTGACTCACCGTCTTTCCACTGCGTACCACCCTCAAACAAGTGGACAAGTCGAAGTGTCCAATCGGGGCATTAAAAGAATATTGGAGAGAACTGTAGGTGAAAATCGTGCATCGTGGTCGGACAAATTAGATGATGCACTTTGGGCTTTCCGTACGGCTTACAAAACACCCATTGGGTGTACGCCTTATAAACTTGTGTACGGGAAAGCGTGCCATCTTCCGATCGAGCTTGAACACAAGGCCTATTGGGCCCTCAAGCATGCCAATTTCGACCTCAGAACGGCGGGTGATCACAGAAAAGTTCAACTAAATGAATTAAACGAACTTCGTGATCAAGCTTACGAGAACTCTTTGATCTATAAAGAAAAGACAAAGAAGATTCATGACTCAAAAATCAAAAACCGCGTTTTCAACGTTGGTGATCGAGTCCTTCTTTTCAATTCTAGACTCAAGATCTTCTCGGGAAAGCTCAAAACCCGATGGACTGGTCCATTCACTATCGCAAAAGTCTATCCTTATGGCACCGTCGAATTATCTCAAAGTGACGGTCCAAATTTCAAAGTGAATGGACATCGGTTAAAGCACTACTTTGGAGAGGACGTACCATCCATGGTCGTCCCGGATCTCCAAACTTTCCCCAAGGACAATTGAATTCGGGGATAGAGTCAAGCTAACGACTCGATGACCAAAAATTAGCAACAATGCGGGTTTTCACCCGTATCTCTGATTCTTTCTCTTTTCTACCACTAAGTGTGGGGGAATGGCCAACCCCCCGCTGTTTGAAAAAATGTATATATGCATATAAGTTAAAAAAAAAAAAAAAAAAAAAAAAAAAAAAAAAAAAAAAAAAAAAAAGTTGTATATATAGAAATAAAGTGAAATTGGTATTTCCGCAGTTAGATTCGAATCTTGGCTTTTTACGTCCATAGCTTCGGCATAATAGCCGGGACTTTGAATATTGAGGACAATATTCATTTCTAAGTGTGGGGGGGGGGGGGGGGGGGGAAATTCTAACGAATTTTAGCAAATATCTTTCAAGTACCCCCCCGTTTTGGCCAAAATTTTCAAAAATTTTTCACTTTATTTCAAAATTTTTAGGGTAATCAGTCCGCCTCGTCTAAGCGACAAAAGGGATTGGCTAATCCAGGAGCAAACGGCTCTTGGTAAAGATAAATCAAATCCGTTGACGGCTGGCAATTTGCCCAAAATTGTGTGGGTCATCAACTCCCCGAAAACAAATGAGTTGGCTAGCCCGCAAGATTATGGCTTGTGGTAAAGGCCGTGGAAAATCCATAATTGGTAATCAGCTCACCAAGATGTCGACTAGGTCCATCAAGATGCTGGCTAGTCCAGGAGCAAACGGCTCCTGGTAAAGACTTAACAAATCCGTTGAAAGCTGGTGGTTTGCTCAAAATCACACGGTTATCAGGTGTGCCACAGTTCTTACACCTGGCTACTCCAGAAGTGATGGCTTTTGGTAAAGGGTTTAAAATCCATCAAGTTTTCTAAAAAGATTGCTAGGGACTAGCAATAGTTCAGTGTGGGGGATTGATGAGTGCTCAAACACTCATCGTTTTCGATATATTTAAACTGCCAAAACGCACAAAAACAATCAAAAAGATATCAAAATATTTAAATTATCCCAGGGATTGTGTTTTATGTGTTTTAAAAGCAAAATGTGCAAAAACAAAGAAAAAACGTACAAAGTTTGCAGTATTGGCAGTTTCAGTCCCCCAAGTTTCAAAACTTGTCAACTTTAGTCCCTATGCATTTATTTTTAAGGAAAAGTCAACCCAAGGTCTTAAAAGTCAAATTAAGTCAAAATATCATATTTGGGTTGCAAGTTTTCATAAATTACATAATTAGTCCCTGAAAATCCAAAGATGGCAAAAGTAGTCCCTGGGATGTTTTGAAATTTTGAAAAATGTGGAAAAAGGCAAAATTGGTCCTTGAATTATTGGCATGTGGAAACATTGACACTTTGGAGAACTTTGGGAGTATGGCAATTTCAGTCCTTGGGTTTTGCAAATATTACAAAAATGGTCCTTGTGATTAACTTTTCCAACCGGACCCTTTTTAAACCCAAAAAAAAAAAAAACCAATCCAATCCAACACCCTTTCCTAATCCACCCTTAAGCCCAGCTGACCCCCAAGCCCAGTCCACAAGCCCACTTTTTATTTAAATAAAACCTGGGCGTTGACCCAGGTCAAACCCCACACCCCGACCTTTCTTCCCCAACAGCCAAGCGCAAAACCAGGGAGAAATCTTTCCCCCCACCTCGCCTTTTTCAACTACTTCACCCCCCACAATAAATTCCCTCACCCACCAACTCCACCACCATTAATGCTTCCCCAAAACCCTCACCAATACCACTAGTTTTGCCCCGTATTCAAATTGGCGCCAAAATGCCAATCAATGGCTAGGATGCATAAAAGATTAAATTGACGATGGGGATTTGGTCAGAGGTCAAAGCAAAGTCATGTGGGGCTCTTAGTTTTCAAAAAGAAGCTTTGTGGAAGACTTGAGGATTTATTTTTAGGTCGTTATATAAGGATAAGCTCATAAGAAGCTTTAGTGTGTAATTTACTTAGTTTAAATTGTAATTTCAGTTCAATTTCAATGTAATGTAACTTTTTTTTATTAATGCAAGATCATTTTGAAGTTTAATTTCCAATTTCATTTTTCAAAGTCTTATCTTAAATTTCCAAGTTCTTATTAAGTGAAGTGATTTGTGTTTAAAGTATTCAGAAGCTCTTACAAGTTCAAAAATAAGATATTACAAGTGTTATAAGCTTATGTGAACACCTACAATTCAGTTTTCAATAAAAACTAAGAAAATAAGAAAAATAAAAATAAAAACAAAAAGTGGTGATCATTGGTTGTATAAGCATGGAGCACAGTGAATATTGGAAGGCTGTGGGTTAGGAACCTCAGGGGAGGGCATAGGATTGTTTGGTTTGGACCTTGGTATCTACTCAATAGCTTGGAAGGCTTTGTAAGCTACATACTCTTTTATTTTTACTCTTAAGCAGCTTAGGTTGTTAATTTAAGTTCATTGCATTTATATATTAGCTTATAGACTAGTTGTAATCATCTGTTTGTGTTCAATATTTGTTTGAGTGAAAATCTCTTCTTTAATTGTTTTAAAGAGGGTGTTTGGTTTTAGCTTGTTTGGTCTGTTGTAGTGGTTTTGCTGAGCATCTTTTAGTTTCTAATAATTTGTTGGGTATAATTAAGCTCAGGGAAACAAGAGTTTTGGTACAAAAGACTTTAAAAGTCAAAATCACAAGACAATAATCACCACAGTCCACTGTGGTGATTTTTGAAGTCCAAATCCCACAAATCCTTTTCAAAAGTTAAAGTTTTACCCAAAATAGTTTTAATATAGCTTATCTTAGCTTATTGGGTCATTAAATCAGCTTCTCAAGTTCATAAAAGTCAAAGTTGAGCAAAACTCTTCAAAGTCAAAAACTGGTTCAGTCATTTTGAGCAATATTGGGAGGGGTGTAACTTATTTGATTTTAATTGTTAGAAGCTGATACTTGGTGTGCTTATTATCTACCACTTTGTAGATTTTTGCTAATTTTTCCAGATTTTTTTGAATTTGTTTGGTGGGTTCAACAAGGTCTTAAAGTGACCTGCAGGGCAACCTCTTTGCCTTGCTCTCAGTTACCTCAGCCATCCACCCAACTTCATTGGTGGTTTGTGACTGACCCAGTGGGTCCCATAGCCTTTCCCTTACACCTTTCAACCCCCCTCCTACCCAGGAACAAGAATTGACTTTTTATTTGACCATTAGACTTGTGGACACTACCTAGTTTGACTCATAATCTTTGTCCCCCAAACTGCTTTGTCAACACATAAGCTAAGTGCTTATTTGTTGTTTTTGGCTTATTCAGGCCACTTTTTGGCTCAAGTCTTGCTTATTTGTGTTCCTTAGACTCAGAGAAACCAAGAAATACCATTGTGGACCCCACATTTTCATTTTGAGCTTATTAACCTTCACAGTCAACAAAAGTCAACTGTGAGGTGAATAAGCACTCCAAGTGCTTATTTCCAGGGGTGTAGAAAAAGTTCCTTAATTAAAAGTGTTTATTTTTATCTTATAATTAGTTTAGAAAAAGAAAAAAACCAAAAAAACCAACTTTAAAAATAGTGATAGCTTCTATTTAATAGGATTTATCAATTTAATTTTCTTTTTAAATTAATTTCTAAATAATATATCACTTTTATATTTTTAGAAATTACATTTTAGGTTAAAGTAATTTTACAAATTTTTCCAGATTTTAATTTTGTCATTTAGTGATATTTCTAATTAATTTTAATTTAATTTAGTTTTAATTAATATTAATCAATTAAATAGCATAATTAGTTTTTAAATAGTATAACCTAGTTTTTATAATTTTTATAGCTTTTATTTTAGTTAAAATATTTTTATAAATTTTTCTAGAATTTTTACTGTTCATTTAATAGTATTTATAATTTAAATAGTTTAACTAGATATTAATTAATAAATAGAATAATAATTATTTAATTAGCTTAAAAATACTTAGAATTAACTTTTTATAATTTTTTAGGATTCCCATGATGGTTAATTAGATTTATAAAATTTTTCTTAATTTTCTAAGCCTTTTTAGTATTTTTAATAATTTTCATTAATTAAATTAGTATTAAATAGATAATTAGTAAAATAATTAATATTAAATAATTAAATAGTGTAAAAATACTTTTTATTTTTCTTAAAATTTTCTTTAATTCATAGGATTGTAAAAATATCAAATTTACACTTTTACACCTCTCAGTTCTTCAGTTGTACTTTTTGTACGGTTCAGCAGTATACGTTTTTTAATTAAAACGTATAATTTTAGGTTTAAGCTCAAATCCTCGTAATCCAAATCTCAGTAATCCATCGCATAGCTTTCCTAAGCTATATTTGTTAATAATTTCCAAATAATTTTGATCATAACCCTTTCCTGTGAATAATTACCCGATCCCTAATACGCTAAAGTCACATTTCACACTTCAACGGGATTTAACGACCCGGTGATACATTATATTACCCGGAGCATTGATATAGGCTATTTGACTTAGTTGACCATTCTTTGGTTAATTTAAGTTAGGTGGTTTAGCATCAATCAATAAACAACATTTAAAAAGACATGCAGGGTCCTAGGTTCTATCAATCTCAAAATTCTCACTTTAAAGGTCATCAACTGTCAAATTGACTTTCTTAAATGTCAAACCCTTTGATTAAGGTTCTACTGAGTACAATAGATCATATAAGCAGTACATCAAACAAGAACAACTACAAATACAACATTATACACAGTGTAACCCATAAATCCAAACAACCCTCTAATGGACTAGCATTTAGCTATTCATTACATATAACTGTGTATCCTTAATCCATCAATTCCAGAGGACCTAATATGTCAAATTAGACCTTTTTTAGCATAAATCAATAGTCACAAAGGTTTATACCTAGGATTCTCAGAAATTAAGAAAATTGGCAGTTGAGATGCAATTTCAAGCCATAATCAAATCCAAACATAAACAACCTATATTAAGCTATATAATCATTAACACACAACAAATAAACATGAAAACATAGAAATCAACACAGAATAGTAACTAAAGCAATATAATGCAAAAATTGTAAAAATGGACTTACATGGTGAATGAGCTGAGACTTTGGAACCAAGGATCAAAACCAATACCTACAGCCTCCCATGAGGCAACTAAACCATGGTCATCCATAATTTGCCATGCTCCAAGCTAAATACACCATGAACATATGATTTTTGTATTTTCATTTATTTTCTCTATTTTTTTAGCTATTTTTGATTTTTAAAGACTAATACTGAATTAATGTATCTAAAAGCCTTCTAGGCTTTGTCAGGAGCTTATAGAGTCCAATAAAACAACAATAATCAAACAGGAATTGTAAATGACTTAAAAATTAAAGATAAATAAGAAGACTTGAATTGTAAAAGAGACTTGTAATTAAACTGTAAATTAAGGTTCCATTACACTACTTTGAGGTTCATTACACTATGGAAAGCTTGTAAATTACAATAATTAAAGAAAAGCAGTAAAGATTATACTATGATTAAGCTAGTCTAAGGTGACAATGGCTTAAGGCCAAGGTATCTGTTTCCTTCTCCTTCTTCTCTCTTTTATAACCTTCAGTGTTCCCACCATTTTCTTGGTCAAATCCCACCAACAATCTCAGCCTTTGATTAAGCAGAAGTCATCCTAGCCATTTAAATGTATTTTGGCGCCAAAAGTCCTAGGATAACTTGTAGCAGTTTTCTGAGCAATTAATGCTTCTTGGATGTTTATGTGAGGTGGAGGAGGCAAGTAGGGTGAGCTAGGGGTGGTGGTGCAAGTTGGTGTCAGGTTGCAGGGTAGTATGGGTGGTGGAGGTTTGTAGGTGTGATACGTGGCACCCCCTAGGGCAAACCTAGGAGGTGGGTTTTGTTGTGGGGGTGACAGAGGGGGTAGTGAGGTGGTGTAGGAGGGTGCAAGTGGTGGTGGAAAGGTGGCATTTACAGGTGGAGATGGAGGTGGAAGAAGGAGAGGGAAAACGGGGGTGTGGGATTTTTATTAATAAACTGGATGGGGTGGTTTGTGGGCTTATGTTGTTTGGGCCCAAGTTTGTAACTGGGTTGGACTTGGACTTGTGTTTTGTTTATTTTGGAATTGGTATAAATGTTGGATCCGGGTTGTATTTTTGGCCCATATATCACAAGGACTAAAAATGTAATTTTCTGGAACTTTGAGGATCTATTTTGCCATTATTCCAAACTTCTCATAAGGGCTAAACCTGTCAAATATGGTTAATACAAGGACCACAATTGCATATTTTCCATTTTTTAAACCTTAGGGACCAAATCTGGCAATTTAGAAACTCCAGGGACCAAACTTGTAATTTCTCAAAACTTTTCTCATAAGGACCAATTATGTCAAACATGAATAGTACAAGGTTTATTTTGATTAATTTCCAATTTTAAAACCCCAAGGACCATTTTTGACAGTTTTGCAAAGTTAAGGGACCAAAGTTGTAAATTTGTGGTTTTAAACTGGAAAGGATAATTTCTTACAACTTGTGAATCCCAAGGACCTTTTATGATAATTTTACAAGTTTTGAGTGACCAGGGACTAGTTTTGCCAATTTATGAAACTTGAGGGACTGAAACTGCCAATTATGCAAACTTTGTACGTTTTTCATCTGTTTTTGATTATTTTGCATTTGAAACATATAAAACACACTTCTAAGATATTTTAAGTATTATAATGCATATTTGAGTGTTTTTGGATGTTTTGGCAGTTCAGATTAGTATAAAATGATGAGTATTTAGACACTCATCAATCCCCCACACTAAACTATTGCTAGTCCCTAGCAATTTTTTGAGAAAAACTTAATGGATTTGAAAAACTCTTTACCAAAAGCCATCACTTCTGGAGTAGCCAGGTGTAAGAACTGTGGCACACCTGATATTCTGAAACGTAAGAAAACATCTGAGAATGGCAAAAAAAACATTGAAAACGGATGAAAACGACAAAAATGTAAGAAAACGGAAGAATATTTATGAAAACGGACGCAAACGTATGAAAGCGTGAAAACACGTATGAGAAAGGAAGAAAGTGTATGAAAAATAGGACGAAAACAAAATAAAATGGATGAAAATGGACGAAAACGAATGAAAACGCAAGAAAACGAATGGAAATGCAAGTAAACGGATGAATATGTATGAAACGGACAAAAGCCTATGAAAGAGTACAAACATGTCTAAAAACATATGAAAAATATCACTTAAAGAAGTGATGGCTTTTTTTTTTAGTTCGTTTTCATTAAATTTAAAATACCTTGTAAAATCAGCATTTCCATTAAATTTGAAATAGTCTGAGCTTATGTTATTCCCATAATATGAACATACTCGACAACGGATATCTAGAATAAGGATTATGACGATATATTATTAGTCGTAATATAATCAAGTCTATCATTCATGGATATAAACATGCAAATATATAACACATTAATTGTTAATGAAACTCATATATCTCGATATATCAATTCATTACATAATCATGATTAACGTTCCAACATCCCGATACTAATAATCAAGTATTTTAGACTCGAAGACTTTTATAATTATCAATAAAAACTATTTATACCTGATTTGCCTTTTCTCTTACATTTGATCAATTTGTGGATCTTACAAATGAAATTGCATTTTATCCTTTTTTTCGTAAAGATTATTATATCCTTGTAATAATCATATTTCTTCAAGCCACGTATATTTCATTCTAAATGAACATATGCACTAGTTTTCACTTAAACAAGTTGGTTACAAGTAAAACAATATAAAGTATTGATTAAGTGTTACTCTAATCAATATTCAGATTGTCGTTTAACTAAAAACTATTAACATAATTACAAGAATTCCGAAAATCTAAGAATCCACCAAAATGTGAATTCCAATTAACATTTAATTAGAACTATGACAATCTTTTCCTTATTTACTTACTCAGTACTATACCAAGATTTTTTTTTTATTTATTTTTTATTTATTTTTTTTTAGAAATGCAATAAAATATAAAAACCTCAAAACGGGCAAGGAATACAATACGAGACGTCCCTCCTTAATTAATCAAGATAATTAAAAAGGAAGGACCCGAAAGACACAAATACAATCCAATACTTGAGCTAAAGTTCACACAAAAGCAGTATTGATGATACACTAACTTATTATTTTGTACATACCTCACTAAGCTAAAACAAACTCACTGCAATCATGAATGGATAGGCCTACAAAAGAATAATATCTTCCATGAAACCTAAGCAACTCATATTGCAAAGACAGGGGGAGATAATCAACCACAACTAACCATCAGAAGTCAAAACTGCAGGCCCCTCAGAAGTAGAATATGCAGACCACACCATATATACCAGAATGACTGTCAACACATAAACATAATGTACCAGAATGAGCAGAACACTAAAACAAATACTATACTCGAATATTAATTGGGGTCTCGTAACCATTGTTGCCAATCTATCTCTTTATACTTCTTCGACCTTCGCACAATCCACTTGTGACTTTTTAATTGAATGTCTTGAACAAGTTTGTTAGTACTTGAGATCTTGTTACCAAACACACACGTATTTCTTTCTTTCCAAATGAAGTAACCGGAAGTCCAAATAACCGTTTGCCAAACACGAACAATAATACTAGGAACATTAACGTTTCCACATGATGAAAAGAATTCACCAATGGAGAAAGCGTTAACACTCCAATCTGCCACCAACTAAATACCTTGTCCCAGATACTTATAGCAAGATCACAAGTGGCCAAAATATTAGCACATGATTCCACCGCATTAGTACAACTTGGACAAAGAACCGAATCCAAATCAATACCTTTTTTATCAATCTCTTCTCGAACCGGAAGTCTTCCTTTCAAAGCTCTCCACACAAAGATGTTTACCTTTTTTTGCACCAACTTGTTCCAAAGCATTTCTTGAACTCCACTTTCCACTTGTAGAATCTTTTCCTCGATCAATCTTTATAATTCTTTAACCTTGAATTCCCTGTCATCGAACAACGTCCACCTATGGAATTCAAAGTACTATACCAAGACTTCTTCAGCCCTAACACAATCTATCCTTTAATTACCATACATTTATAGATCAATCATTCTTTGGGTTTTAAGTAAAAATTTCAATTCACATAGATCAACCAGCTATGGAATTCAGACCTTGATCCAATGGATCATTAAAGATTATATATTGCAAGTCTTATCTATATCTCATATTTTCAAACTCGTGTTTTATATATCATCAACTATCTTTCATTGAGGTTGATAGGTACTATTATGGTACACAGGGTTGAGCTGTCCCTGCTAATCTACACTTTTGATCCAACTATCTTTCATTGATTCATAAATATTACGTGTAATACCATTAACTTGCATAGAATAATAATCCTCAATTATTTCACGATTACTATTCCTAATCTCTCATTTCCTGTAAAGTAAACTTCTAATTATGACTTCAAAAATTAACTACTTTAATTTTATTTGTCAATTTAATTAGACTCGCTTAACATCATTTTGAAAATCTCAAAGAATTCTCAAAAATCTTTAAACGGCTATAAAGTAGATATATGTATACACATCCCAAATGTTAATACTTCATTTAATGTCGTTTGTCCTCACTAAGATATTACGTTAATGAAGTAAGAGTGGCAACTTACATGCTTCATATCTCATTATATCGTTAAATTGAGTATGTGAATATGGAAATGGTTTAATTGTTTACTTAATTATCTATGTTAAATTGAGTATTTGAATATGAAAATGGTTTAATTGTTTACTTAATTATCTATGTTATATTATAATGCTCAAAATCTTATCTTAACGTTAAAGACTTATTGAATCATCCCTTTGATTCTTTTTGTGGATGTTTTAAAGTTAACACATATTATCTACGGGAAAAATTCAAATGCATACTCATATTTTGATACATACCAAAGGACAAATTCTCACCATCCATCTAGTTTGATCTAATGGTGGGATTAACCTAAGATTAAATAGGAAACATAAGTCCATGTTTTTTTTTTCTTTTTCTTTTTGTCTTTTTTATTATTTTTTTTCTTTCTTTCCTTTTTTTTTTTCACTTCACGTAGGTTTTTTTTGTTTTTTCCTCTTTCTTTTTTTTTTCTTTTCTTTTTTGTTGTACTTTCAATAGAGCTGGCAAATTGGCTACCTGTTAGGACCTGTTAAGACCTGTTAAGGGAAAAAATATACTATACAATTTTTTTATTTTTTTAAATAATTGTTTTTAGTATTCTAGGGTTCGATATTTAACTTTTTTGATACATAAAACGTATATCTGTCATACTCAAACCACCAAAACCAAGTGTTAAACGAGTCGTTTCCATGTTTGAAACTTATGTTATTCGCGCGCTCAAAACCTGTTAAGACACGATTTGCCAGCTCTAACTTTCAATTTACCCTTCTTTCTTTTTTTTTAGTTCACTTTTTTTTAATTCACTTTTTTTTAGTTCACGTTTTTTTTCGCTTTCATATGTTTTTTACTGTTTTCATACGTTTTTGTCCGTTTTCGCCCGTTTTCATACGTATTCGTCAGTTTTCATACATTTTGTTTATTTTCACACGTTTTCGTCTGTTTTCTTATGTTTTCGCCCATTTTCGCACGTTTTCGTCTGTTTTCTTACGTTTTCCTTTGTTTTTATACGTTTTCGTCCATTTTCATACGTTTTAATACGTATTCATCCGTTTTCTTTCGTTTTCGTCCATTTTTCATACGTTTTCATCCATTTTTAGACTTGTTTTTACGCTTTCATACGTTTTTGTCCGTTTCATACATATTCATCCGTTTTCTTGCGTTTTCATCCATATTCTTGCGTTTTCATTCGTTTTCATCCATTTTCATCTGTTTTCTTTCGTTTTCGTCCTATTTTTCATACGTTTTCTTCCTTTTTCATACGTGTTTTTACGCTTTCATACGTTTTTGTCCGTTTTCATACATATTCTTCCATTTTCTTATATTTTTGTCGTTTTCAGTCGTTTTCGTCCGTTTTTCAATGTTTTTGGTCATTCTCAGACATTTTCATACGTTTTAGATATCACAAGTGATATTCTGTGATATTCAAAATATCACCCAAGTGATAATTTTAATATCACAAGGGATATTCAGAATATCACCCAAGTTTTCATACATATTCGTCCGTTTTCTTACGTTTTCGTCATTCTTCTTATGTTTCTGAATATGACAAGTGATATTCAGAATATCACTTATGATTTTTTTTATGTTTTCGTCTGTTTTCATACGTAATCGTCCATTTTCTTACATTTTCGTCCGTTTTCATACGTTTTTGAATATCACAATTAATATTCAAAGTATCACTTGTGATTTTCTGAATATCACTTGTGATTTTCTGAATATTCACATGTGAGTTTTTGAATACCACATAATATCACTTATGATATTCATAATATCACTTATGATATTCATAATAACATTTGTGGTATTCAGAATATCACTTGTGATATTCAGAAAATCACAAAATATCACATGTGATATTCATAAAATCACTTGTGATATTCCGAATATTCCTTGTGATATTCAGAATATCACTAGGGTGATATTCTGAATATCATGGAATATCACTTGTGATATTCTGAAACGTATGAAAACATCTGAGAATGGCAAAAAAACATTGAAAACGGATGAAAATGACGAAAATGTAAAAAAATGGAAGAATATTTATGAAAACGAACGCAAACGTATGAAAGCGTGAAAACACGTATGAAAAAGGAAGAAAGTGTATGAAAAATAGGACGAAAACAAAATAAAATGGACGAAAACGAATGAAAACGCAAGAAAACGAATGGAAATGCAAGTAAACGGATGAATATGTATGAAACGGACAAAAGCCTATGAAAGAGTACAAACACGTCTAAAAACATATGAAAAATATCACTTGTGATATTCTGAAAATCACTTGTAATATTAAGAAAAGAATATCACATGTGATATTCAAAAAATCACTTATGATATTCAGAATATCACGGAATATCTCTTATGATATTCAGAAAGGTATGAAAATGTCTGAAAACGGCCAAAAGCATTTTGAAATGGACGAAAATAAATGAAAACGGATGAAAATGTATAAAAGCATAAAAACACATGAAAAGGTATGAAAATATATGAAAAATGGACGAAAACGAAAGGAAACGGATGAAAACGTATGAAAATGAACTAAAACGTAAGAAAATGGACGAAAGCCTAAGAAAATGGATGAAAATGCAAGAAAATGGACAAATATGTATGAGAACGGACAAAACGTATTAAAGCGTAAAAACACGTCTGAAAACGGACGAAAACATATGAAAAATGGACGAAAACAAAAGAAAATGGATGAAAACCTGAACGAAAATGGACGAAAACAGACGAATATCACTTGTGATTTTCTTATGTTTTCATCCATTTTCTTACGTTTTCCATGCGTTTTTGAATACCACAATTGATATTCAGAGTATCACTTGTGATTTTCTGAATATCACTTGTGATATTCTGAATATCACTTGTGATTTTCTGAATATCTATCACTTGTGGTTTCTGAATATCACTTGTGATTTTCATGTTACAAAACATTAGTTGAAAATCACTTGTGATATTCAGAAAATCACTTATGATATTCAGAATATTGATGAGGCGAAAAATGAGCCATTTTTAGGGGGTCATTTAAGCCCGGATTTAAATTTATTTGATCAAATATTGCCCTAAATTGTTCCTTTTGTCATTTTAGGTACTTTTGGAGTAAATTCTGGAAAAGGAAGCATTTTGGGCATTTTTGGAGCATAAAATTGAAGAAAATGGCAAAGTCTTAATTTTCCTTGCTGGGAATAGTACCTGACGGCGTCAAGAGTCTCCATGTGACGGCGTCAAGAGTAAACAAGAGGTGGAAGTGGTTACGATCCAGAGAAATCGTGACGGCGTCAAGCTTGGCCGTCATGGTTCATGATATGGTGACGGCCTACAACTAAATTACACATGACGGTGTCAAACTTGGATCTAGGCAATCCGATCTCATTATGGGCGGCGAGTTGACGACGTCAAATATTCCTTCTTGACGCCGTCACCTTGTAAAATCTATATATAGTTTTGCAATTTTCATTAATTATATGTAACTTTAGAGGGGATAACTTTGGAGAAACCCTAGCACGAATTTTACTGCTCTTTCAAGGGTTTTTACTCTTTGGAACCTTTCATGTTCAATTGAGATAAGTATCCTTTCAATTCATTCAATATGTCTATGTGTTGTTTGAATATATCTTACGCTTGTCTTGAATTTAACATGCTAGGCTAGATCTTTTGTGTGTTTGCTTAGATATAGTGAAACCTCGATGTTGATTATGGGTTGATTGTTTGTTTATAGTTGTTATGGATGAATGATTTCGATGTTAGGCTTAAGAAAACTGGCAGACTTCCATAGGGTAACATGCTTGAACGTCTTAAGAAACATGAACCAATGCGTACTAGGTTATTATGGTTGTATTTAATGCATGAGCGAATTCTAATGATCCCATGTTAGGAGCTTCTTGTAGGCTCGACATAGGAGTGAAGTAGGAGCTTATAGAGTTAGGGAAGTACGTACGCCACCCCACGAATGGTATTAAGGAATATAACCCGTCATCCACGCAATTGTAACAAACTATCAACCTGTAAAAGATATCTAGGGAGTAATGAAACCTAAGTAAACACAACTCTCCCCATTATTGTTCACACCACATTAGTAATTAGATTTATTTTCATTTCTGTTATTTTATTTTGATTGCATCTTAGTTATTGGGTTAGTTGATTAGCAACTAATTCCGCCCACTCCTCCAAATACCCGAGATTTTTAATTGCTTTCATAAAATATAAAAAATACAAAAAGAATCATCTCTCACCTCTAGACCTAGTTTTTAGGCTTTCTAATCCTAGTGACACTATTCCTGAGTTGAACGATCAATCCGCCGGTACTTGTCACTATACTATACTACAACGATCAGGTACACTGCTTGGTGGGGGGTTATAAGGTTCTCGAGATCCCTCGAGAGGTAAAGCCTGGTGCGATTCCCACATATCAAATATCACTTGTTATATTCTGAATATCACTTGTTATATTCTGAATATCACTTGTGATATTCTTATGATATTCTGAATATCACTTGTGATATTCTGAATATCACAGAATATCACTTATGATATTCAGAATATCATTTGTGGTACTCAGAATATCACTTGTGATATTCAGAAAAACAAAGAATATCACATGTGATATTCAAAAAATCACTTGTGATATTTAGAATATCACGGAATATCACTTGTGATATTCAAAATATCACATAATATCTCTTATGATATTCAGAAACGTATGAAAATGTCTAAAAATGGCCAAAAGCATTTAAAAACAGACAAAAATGAATGAAAACATATAAAAGCATAAAAACACATATGAAAAAGGATGAAAATGCATGAAAAATGGACAAAAATGAAAGAAAACAGACGAAAACGTATGAAAATGAACGAAAATGTAAGAAAACGGACGAAAACGTATGAAAACGGATGAAAACGTAAGAAAACGGATGAAAACGCAAGAAAACGGATAAATATGTATGAAAACAGACAAAAACGTATGAAAGCGAAAAAGCACGTCTGAAAATGGACGAAAACGTATGAAAAATGAATGAAAACGAAAGAAAATGAATGGAAATGTATTAAAACGAACAAAAACGTATGAAAACGGACGAAAACAGATGAAAACGGGTGAAAACGTAAGAAAACGAACGAAAACGTATAAAAACAGACAAAAACGTGTGAAAACGGATGAAAAGGGGCGAAAACGGACGAAAACGTATGAAAACAGTAAAAAACGTATGAAAGCGGAAAAAAAAACGTGAACTATAAAAAATAAATTAAAAAAAGTGAACTAAAAGAAAAGTGAATTAAAAAAACAATAATAATAATAAAATAAAAAAAATGAATCGAAAGAACAACAAAAAAGAAAGGAAAAAAAAAAGAAAGAGAAAAAAAAAAACAAAAAAAAAAACATACGTGAAGTGAAAAAAGAAAAAGGAAAAAGAATAATTATAAGACCTTAAATAACACAACTTTATCATAAATATAGAAGATTAGAAGAAGAAAGATGGTGACTTGGTGAGAGTATATGTAATTCGTATATGTAGAAAGAGAGATGGAAAATGAGAGAATATTATTAAGAAACACACACACTTACACACACAAGCACACCACACAAATGAGGTGTGTGGTGTCTTTTATACATAAGACTTAAGACCTTATGGGCCTTAGGATGGGCTTGGTGATGGACTTGGACTTTTACATAAACTATGGACTAGCCATAATACATAACTTATAACCTATTAGATTAGTCCAAACCATAAGCCCATTTGACTATTCTATTGTAAACTACGACACATTACAAAGTTACACGTATGAGAATGACCATCACTTTTCAATATATATTTTAATGCTAACAATCTCCCCCTAAGGGGTGGTCATTCGAATGATGCTCCACGTGAGTGGGTCTTCCGTGTTCTTTGTCTTTAACTTTGTGTGTCGTTGTAGAGTAGTCTTTAGTCTTTGTTCCTTCATGCTTTGTGATCTTTGATAACTGATTTTTCATCGTTCTTTGTTCCTTTGCGATGTGGAGTTATCTGCTTTTCGTCACTTCTGTGTCTGTGGTGGTTGTATGCCATTCCAACATGCTCATACATCTTTGGACTTTTATATTCATATGCACGTAGTTCCCTTTCTTACACTTTGATCTTTAGTCTTTATACTTTGTAGATTCTTCTTTTTGGCGTAGAATCTTTCTTTGAACTTTGTGTTGTATAGATCTTTGAGGGAGCTTTCCTTAACTTCCAGATGTATGTATGAGCACGTGGAGTCTGTCGCCATGGAGATGAAGTGTCCCTGCATATAAACAGTTAGCAATAAAACATCCGGTACTTACAGATAAGAATTAGAGATCGTCAACAGCATAGTGTGAAGACTCCTTCTAACCCTTACCAAGGCCGTTCCCATGTCAGATACTCTCGACAGAGCTTACGAGACCTACTAAGTAGCTCAATGACTGGGTGAGTCGCTGGGGATCACTCCACGACTGTAGACCGTTTGAAACCACCGCGAACACTAAGCGTAACCCATAAGGAATTACCGAAGTGACCTGCTGTCAGGGCTGCTTGATGTTGACCCTGGCAGGAATTTCCATTCAATCATTGAGAATCACAAAAGTGAATTCTCTCATAAATGTTCTGGCAGATTGCTAAGATCTGCGTAGGACTCTAAAGTTTACATCTGGCGTCCTTAATGTTGAACAACCAGTGTAGAAATATCATGTGTTCTTATGAGATCTTTTGATGAATCTCGGGGCTCTAGACTCGATAAGTGCACATTTGGTTTCCTATGCGGAGATTAGGGAGAGGTCTCCTGCTTCAATATCAACCATCTCTAAGAGACAAGTCGATAGATTACACCGGTTCCCCGTGAGAATGAAACAAGCTCTTTTAAGAGAACTTGAGTGGTTAAGAAGGTTTAGTGCAGTGCGTCACTGGGTCCATGACGTCTTTGTCTTCAATACCGGTGTCACCTTAGTAACAACCAGTAGCATATGAGTTGAACCCGGTGTCTGCCCTAAGGTTGAACATTTGGAGGGCTATTTCTTTTCACCCTTTATCATAACTTTTCTTTTTAATTCTTCAACCCCTTCTTTCTCCTTTCTCATTTTCTCCTTTTTTCAATCATACCTAAGGACTTCTAATTCTAATCTATTGGAATTGTCCTTGGGTAGATCCCTCCGGCTCTGGCGGATCATAGGACGGTTTTTCCTAACCTTAGTCACCTTATAACTCCATGACTATCCTATCATTGCCATAAAACCATTCATTTGAAAGTCTCTCAAAGTGTTTATGATAATAAAACACATTGTTGACACTTTGAGAGTTTTGCATTTCTTTTGAAGGACTCCCCCTTCACATGTGCTCATGAATATTTTAGAAATTTGCACATGCGTGAGGAGTTTGCACTTTTTGAATTGATCCACTTTCAGCGAACATGACCGATTCGAGACACGCTTACATCACTAGATAGACTAGCTTGAAATTATTACCCGTCGTGGTCAAGTCCAAAGAAAGTCTCTCGATACGGTACACTCTACTCAGACAAGTCCTATTCGAGACACGCTTACATCACTAGTTAGACTAGCTTGAAATTATTACCCGTCCAGGACAAGTCTTTTCGATTACTGACAATTTAAGCTTCGTCAATTCATTAGTACTTACTGAGTCGAGCTCTTCTGAGATTCAGTCACAAACTTTAAACATCTTTGATCACATTTTAATCATGTCTTCTCCCCCTCAAAAATAGCATAACGTGATATTTTTTATATCAACTGATTAATAAAAAGCTTTTTGGAGAGAAAGACAGATTTGATTTTGCATGAAATCGGAACATTTTAGTTGTTTATACTCCCCCTTAATGATAGCACATTTTAAAATCAATTAAGGGTTTATAGGGAGTTATCTTGAGCACTCATTTGAAAGATTTTGAAAAAACTTTTGATGAATCTTGAAAAAGTGCTCAAGATTTCTATTTTTGAAAACGAGTTTTTGTTTGAAGTCTTTTTCGTTTGTTTAGACTCGAACTTTTTGAAAAAGATTTCGTCCTTGAAAATACGAGTCCTTGATTTGAAATAATCAGAAGTCATCGTTTAAGCCCGGGTTTCGTACTAAGGTATACGAAAGCCATAGTGAAGAAACTTTTTTGAGAAACGACATGTTTTTGAAAAACATTAAAAAGAACTCCCGCTCAAGCATCTTTACATGTCCGTATCATTGTTGACTGACATTTCTAGAAACGTACAGAATATTGATTTATACGAGAGACATATCGTGAGAAGAATATTTTTGGATTTTTTGATTTTATATTGTTTTTGTATTTTTTTTTTTTGAAAATTTTATATTTTTGTATTTTGTTTTTGTTGGTTTTTCAAATTTTGTATTTTGTTTTTCAAAAATATTTACAGCGAAGCGATTTTGAAATCATTTTTCAAGAAGATTCGAGAAGACGTTCTAGCTCCTCAGGAGTTAGGCTTCGCATGCCAATTCGTCGAACTAAATAGTCAAACCTTTCTTTTGGAAGGGCTTTAGTAAATAGATCGGCGAGTTGATAATCAGTCTTAACGAAAAATAATTCAACAGTACCCTCTTCCACGTGTTCTTTGATGAAATGGTAGCGGACTTTGATATGCTTCGTCTTAGAGTGATGTACGGGATTGCACGAGATGGCTATGGCACTTTTTGAGTCACAATACATAGGTATTCTGTCAAAAGTAAAGCCATAATCTGTGAGCTGTGTCCGCATCCAAAGAAATTGGGCACAACACGCAGATAGAGACACATACTCGGCTTCGGCGGTTGATAGCGCAGTACAATCCTGTTTCTTTGACGCCAGCTTACAAGCTTTTCACCCAAAAATTGTGCTCCGCCTGATGTACTCTTTGCGGTAACTTGATCTCCTGCATGGTCGGCATCTGAAAAGGCTGTTAGATTAAACCCCGAATCCTTCGGATACCAAAGTCCCATGTTAATGGTGCTTCATAGGTACCGAAAGATCCGTTTAACCTCTTTGAGGTGAAGTTCGGTAGGCTTTGCCTGAAACCTTGCTAATAAACATACAGCAAATTGAATATCGGGGCGACTAGCAGTTAGGTACATGAGAGACCCGATCATGCTCCGATATTTCTTCGGATCAATGGGTTTCCCAAACAAATCAGCACCTATTTTTGGTGAAGTGACCATTGGTGTACCAACAGAATCACAGTTTTCCATTCCATGTTTTTTCAAAATCTCTATCGTATATTTAGTTTGATTGATAAAAATACCACGAGGGGATTGATGGATTTGTAAACCAAGAAAGAATTTTAGTTCCCCCATCATGGACATTTCAAATTTGCTTTTCATGAGATTTTCAAAATGTTTTGAATGGTTAGGATTGGTTGATCCAAAAATAATGTCGTCCACATAAATTTGAACGATCAAAATGTCATCTTTGAACTTTTTGATAAACAAGGTGTCATCAACCGTTCCTTTTGTGAAATTGTTTTTGAGCAAGAAAGATGATAGTTCGTCATACCACGCTCTTGGAGCTTGTTTTAAACCCTAAATTGCTTTCTTAAGCTTGTAGACGTAGTCTGGATGATCTTTGTCGATGAATCCCTCTGGCTGACTCACATACACTTCTTCTTTCAGAGTTCCATTCAAGAACGCAGTCTTAATGTCCATCTGATAGACTGTGATGTTTTTGTGAGCTGCATAAGCTAAGAAAATCCGGACTGCTTCAAGTCTAGCTACAGGCGCGAACGATTCTTCAAAATCTATCCCTTCTTCTTGTGGATATCCTTTAGCCACGAGACGAGCTTTGTTGCGAATTACAGTCATTTCCTCATCCAGTTTGTTCTTCCACAACCACTTGAGATCAAGAACTCGTTTATCAAGTGGTCGTTCAACAAGTTCCCAACTATCATGTAACAGGTATTGAAGAAATTCCTCCTGCATCGCTTCAATCCAAGGGTTTTCTGCCATTGCTTCCCGAATGTTCTTAGGTACTTTGGTGTTTATTGAGCAAATGTAAATGCACAATTCGAGATCGATGGCAAGTTGTCTCCTCGTCTGAACTGGCATTGAAGGATCACCAATAACATGTACTAACGGATGGTCTTTTGTCCATTGAAACGTAGAAGGGTACCTTTGGTTGAACGAGTGTGTGTTAGATGGTTCTTGTAACCTTGAAGAAGATTCAGCAGAGTCTGATGCAAACGGGTTTTCAAATACTTCTTCTTCTTCTTCTAACGCAACATCGTTTGAATTATTTGTAGGTTCTTCTTGAAAATTTGTGTTTTGGTTTTGCTCATCAACGTTTGGTAGAACAGTTTCAAGTACTGGAGTTGCTTGAGTAGATGTAGATGATGTTGATGTAGTTGATGCTTCAGCTTCGATTGTGGTAGATGCATCCTGTGGTGGTGGTGGTGGTTGATGGTTGTGAGCGGGTGCAGCGGAATGTTGTTGAGATGCATTAGTCAAAGTTCCACCATAATATTCATCAAACATTAACTCTAAGAAATTTTCCAGTTCTTGTTCTGAAGGTTTATCCGTGTTTGTTGACTGAGCTCCTTGAGGTACGAGTCCTGAACTGATGTGTCCAGAAGTCTGCTGGTTTGGTGCGGGTCCTAATCCGTTTTGATTAGAAGCCATTGGATTAAGCGCGGGTTCTAGAGCGTATCTCTCAGAAGCCATTTGTGAAATCTCGTCAAACTTCACATTCATCGTCTCCATTATCCTTTTTGTCTTCAATTATACACCCTGAATGCCCTCGAGTTTTCTGAATACCCAATGAAGATTCCAATATCACCCTTAGCTTTCAACTTTCCTAGATCTTCTCTGTCGTTCGTTGGATAGCACAAAGCGCCAAACACGTGAAGGTAAGAGATGTCAGGTTTCCGGTTATTCACAAGCTCATATGGGGTTTTATTGAATCTTGGATGGATTAGGGATCGGTTTTGAGTAAAACAAGCAGTGGCAACAGCATCAGCCCATAAGAAAAGTGGTGCACTAGAATATATCAGCATTGTGCGAGCAGCTTCCACAAGAGTTCTGTTTCTTCTTTCAACTACCCCATTCTGCTGTGGAGTTCTAACAACTGATGTTTGATGTGTGATTCCAACATCTTCGAGGTAAGTTCTTAACTCCTGGTTTGTAAATTCTGTGCCATTGTCTGTTCTTATAATCCTTACTGGAGCTTGAAGTAGAACTTGAATACGCTTCAGAAAGGTGATGATGATGCCTGGTGCTTCGTCTTTTGATCTCAAAAACTTTACCCAAGTATATCTTGAATAATCGTCAACAATAACAAGAATATACTTCTTCCCATTAATGCTTTCAACTCTCATTGGGCCACATAAGTCCATGTGTAACATATGTAACCTTGCTTCCGAACTAGGTACGGTTTTGGGTTTATATGATGCTCTTTTACTTTTTCCTTGTTCGCATGATGGACATAGGTGTTCCTTGGTGTATTTGAACTTAGGAAGTCCAGTGACGATGTTGTCTTTGGCTAACTTGTTGATGGTGTCGAAATTGAGATGGGATAAACGTCTATGCCACAGCCAGGACTTAGTTTCGGTTGCCCTTGTCATAAGACAAATTGGTGATGTAGAAGCCATTTGGTTGATGTCGATAGCATACAAGTTTGTACCACGATTACCAGTTAAGAGATCATCACCAACCAAATTTCGAATAAAAACCGTGTTTCTCCTGAATGCAACTTCTAAATCTGCATCACAAAACTGCCCAACTGAAAACAAATTATGTCCCAACCCTTCGACGTAGTAAACTCGAGTGATCAAAAAATTTCCAAACTGAAGATCTCCAAAACCCAGAATAGCTGCTACATGATCATTTCCAAAGCGTACAGTTCCCATGAATTTCCAGACGAAATTGATCAGCAGCTTTAAATTCCCGGTCATGTGCTTGGAGCAACCCGAGTCGACGATCCAAAGACATATTTCGACAACCTGCGAAGAACAGAAGATTTTGTATTTGGAAACCGTTTTGAATTTGGTTCCATTGGGTTAGGAGTAAAATCCATATCACACTCATAGAATGTTTCAACATGTTCAATTTGAACAACTTTCAATGTTCCATCCTGGAGAATGAATTTTCTACCCGTTGGTTTCCATACACAATACTTAAGATAGTTCCTAGGCATTTGGCTACTAGTGGTAGACCTAAAGCGTGCAACTAATCTTTCAATAGATCTAGATCTAGCCCTAGTTCCTTTCGGAACTTTCTTCTGTTCAGGCGTAACATTCACATTCTTAGAAACACATTCATCATGAACATAATTAATTAAACATTTCTTGCATATCAAACAAACAGAGTCATTACATGCATTAGAACCAGTACTCTCGACATTACATTCAGATGAAACATGTCTCTTATTAAAAAGCGATAAATTCCTAGGGTGTTCTTCTACTTTATTCTTGCTACTACTCGTAGAGGCAGGCGAGACTCTATTGTTCCTTGTATTGCTCCTAGGCTGTAGTCTGCTGCTCCTAGAGGTGCTTTCTAATCCTGTAGAAGTTGAGGCACACACATTAGGATTTATATTGTTGTCATTTTTAGCATCACTAGACTCTTTAGAATTATCCTTTTTGCCCTCATAAGTCTTAGATGTGGAGGCAAACGCATTAGTGGGACTAATCCTAAAAAGGCCAGGTGCTATCACTTTTGGTGTTTCGACAACCGCTTTTCCTTTATCAACAATCTTTTCATTTTCACTTTTCTTGGGCGAGGGTGTTGGAGTGACTGGTTTTGTCAAATCCTTCTTCTCATCGACTTTTGGAGCAAACCTTGAAATTGACATTTTTGGTTTTTGAACCGTGTTTGAAACATTTGGTTTCTCCGAAGTCGACGGTTTTGCAAACTTAGTTTCCTCACCCTTCCCTTTTTGACTTTCAAGCTGAGCCCTCAAAAGATCATTTTGCTCTTTCATTTTCTTTAATTCACGCTCATACGACAGTTTGTCATATTTGCATTCTTCGCTTTTTCGATCAAGTTGTTTAAAATATGTCACATTTTCTTTTTCAAGCTTAATAAGAGCATTTTCATATTTTGAAACAATTTCGGAGGTCTCAGCTCTCAGTCTTTCATCGTCATGAACATAATATGTTTGTAAAATGATGGACATAATATCAGTAGACAGAACTGCTTCGAAGAGAGAATCATTTAGGTTTTCCAAAACATTGATTTGCTCAAAAGATTCATTTGCCTTCTTTATCAGGGACTTGTGATCCGTGACGAAGTCAGCTGTTTCTTTCAAAAATGCTTGTTTAAAATGAATTACTCGAGCATGGATGTTATTAATTTGAGGAGCAAATTCATTTTCGAGAATCTTTTTAAGCTGTAGATGAACCGTGGAATTCCAATTGATCTCATTAAGTCTCGTTTTAGATTCTAAAGTCGTTTTAAGTTGCCCAATTCTGGTTTTAAGATCATCAAGATATCCCCGTGCAGCACTTGTGTTAAAAGTGTTGTTTGAGGAAATCTGTTCCATGTTAGAAATCGATTTGGAAGCAACTACTTTCTTAGAAAACATTTTTGAGAATGGTCGTTTTATGGAAAACACAGATGGTTCTTTTTCTGGAACAAAAGTAATTCCCGAAAGTTTGTTCAATTTGTTGTAATCAATGGGTTTCAAATCCTTTTGTTTCATTTTAGAAATGCTCTCTTCGACATGTTCTATCATTTGCACAGAATCCCGAACGACGGGAGGATCATGTTTGGTGTAAAAAACACTACCATTATACAAGACGTTATGTTCTTCCTGAGTTTTCTTGAGATTACAAGGATTGTTGTTACCAAGAGCCATTTTGTGTTTCGTATGGTAAATTGGATTCGTTTGATTTGAAATCATTTTCATTGTTTGACTTGACTGACCCGACTTAACCACTAATTCTTCTAGATGTGCAATCTTGTGTTCTGACTCTACGATTTCTTCCAAAAGTTTATCTTCTTTCTTTGCAAAGTCCTTTTTCAACTCATCCCTTTCTTTTTCAAGATTGGTGTAAGCTGTTTCTTGTTTTGAAAGTTGGTTTGTTAATTCAGAAATTTCTTGTTTTAAAGAGTTAATGGTTTTTGTTGAACTTATTTCAAGATTAGCAAACTTGGTTTTCCATTCCCTATCTTTAACAAGTAACTTCTTATAACCAATTTCAAATTCTGACTCGCGTTCTTTGTGAATTTGAAAACTTTTTGCATTTTCCTTGTATCTCGCAAGCTCATTGGTCAATTTCTCATTCGCGGCCTTAACATCGCGATTGACCTTTTTCACTTTCTCGATTTCAATACCACAATTATTTAATAATGATTCAAATAAAGCACGTGTTTCCTCAGCATTCTCAGCATGCTGTGAAACGAAGCCTCCATTATGATTCACATCTGGAGTTGCTGAAGAAGTATTGCTACTACTTGGCGTGTCCAGGTATGTATCATAAGTGGGTGCTTGCTTCTCAGAATGCTGTTCCTCATGAGGAGACATATCAAATATATCATTATTATGACATGTGTTGAAATTTGATACCTCAGATGGTGCACTGGTGTCATAAATAGGAAGTGTGTCAGAATCCGTGTCATACTTAGCTTCCTGAAGATTCGCCATGAATATGCAGTTCGCATCAATATCCTCTCTGTCTTCCATTTCATCCATAAGAGCCATAAAATCATGTTCCTCTGCATTCAACTGAAACCCTGCCTTCTCTTTTTGTGCCAACAGAACTGCTTTCTGCAAATACTCTAGATCTTTCTTGTTCGGCTTAGTAGGACAGTTCCTTGCCATATGACCTACTCCTTGGCAGTTGAAACACTTTACCGGATTACCCTGATTCACATTTCCATAATTCCCAACAACTGGAGCTGCCACATTCCTATTCTGATTACCCATTGCCTGATTACCAACATTCTGACCCCTCTGATTTCCAACATGCTGACCCATCTGATTCCCTGCATACTGACCATACTGATTCCCTGCATACTGACCTGCATTTTGCATATTCTGATTACCCATGTTAATTCTAGTAGCATATCCTTGCTGATTCCCATAAACTCCAACCATGTGACCTCCATTGCCCATATTGAAACTCGGCTGAGCGATCTGCCTGTTGCGAGTATTCGATGAAATTCTTTGGTTGTTGTTAGTATTGAGAGTATTTTTGCGACATATACTCACAAATTATGCTTACACGGTCTATCTATATTGCATCAGAAGTGTAAAGTACGGGTAATTTTGGTATGTACACACAATAGTATGATGATTTCGATACATCGCAACCATCAGGAGGGAGAAGAACATGCCAAAAGAAGTAGTGTTTCATCTCTAGTACGTTGGTTGATCAAGGGAATTGTGCTTACACTGGAACCGAAGAAGTACTAATGACATGTACATCGGAGCGTATTACCAACCTTCTGTGCAATGTTATGTGAGTTATATTGTCATGATGCTCCCTGAACGACAACCACGTGCCTACACTTATGAATCTACTTTATCCGCTGCGTGATGAAAAGAGAGTTGTCGGTTCAGGAGGGAGCAGGAAAAAGAATAAAGGCTCACTAGTTAGGAGGGAGTAATAACCTAACTAGACCATTACAGTTGAAGTTCAGAGCTACAAATACCTTTGCCGTCAGTGTCAAAGATCATACGCCGAGATCGTCGGAAAAGAGAACTTCAAGTCTGCCTCAGTATCTAGACTACAGAGACTCTGCGCTTCAACAACGTCAACATAGTTTACTATTGTTGTAATTTACATTGTTTATGTATTTATAGGTCTCATTGTAACCATTCACGTGTGACGATATCTTGGAGGGAGATTGTTAGCCTCGCTTTTTTATAAAGATAACGTCACACATATGAATTGGACTAGATTAGTAACATGTAGTACCCGCAGGGACTACTATCGTACACTAGGCAAAGTAATGTTGTGATGAGCCTATAAATACCCCTCATGACTCTCCATGAGGGGTGTGGGAACATGAGGGGTGTGGGAAATTGTGTATTGTTCTTTCATTATTAATAAACTTCCATTTTCTTCACCCTCTCTCTACTTTCTCTCTCTAGAACCAAATATGGATTTCATCTTTAATCATCAACCTAGACCTCCCGAATCACATAAATCTTCTATATTTTCGATCCTACAATAATAAAAAAAGACAAAGAAAAAGAA
Source organism: Artemisia argyi (assembly GCA_030686995.1). Taxonomy (NCBI): domain Eukaryota; kingdom Viridiplantae; phylum Streptophyta; class Magnoliopsida; order Asterales; family Asteraceae; genus Artemisia; species Artemisia argyi. Next base: position 20,675,391 of record CM060678.1, on the reverse strand, counting down.
AAAAGGGGAAAAAACATGTACTTATGTTTCCCATTTAATATTAGGTTAATGCCCATCATTAGATCAAACTAGATAGATGGTGTGAATTTGTCCCTTAGTATGCACAAAAATTAGAGTATGCAAAATAAAGTGGATACAACTCCATCTCATAAATTTGAAAATTTTTCTATAAAGATAACTAGTTATAATGTCCGTGCACGCGTGTTTTTTTTTTTTTTTTTTTTTTTTTTTTAATTTTTTGAATCACATATTTTTATTTATTAAAAAACAAATAATTTAATCTTTGTTTTGTTTGATTTATCATGTTTAATTATAGTTTTTTACTAGTTATATGCCCGCACATGCGCATTTTTTTTTTTTTTTTTTTTTTTTTTTTTAACTTTTTGAAATAATTATTTAAAAAATTTAATCCTATTGTTAATTGCATCTTATCTATATTTTTTGTATTTATCTTCTACTTGTGTTGTGGATAAATATAAAATAAATAATCTTTTTTTTAAATATCTTATCTATATTTTTTGTATTTATCTTCTACTTATGGATAAATATAAAATATTACCTAATAATAAAATAATATATTTTTTTTAAATAAAATTATTACTAAATCAGGTATGAATTGATTTTTTTGAAATGCAAAATTCCCAATAGGGGTTTTGTTTTATTATATAAAAGATTACTAAAGATAATTATTTAAAAATTTTGATCTTATTATTAATTGCATCTTATCTATATTTTTTATATTTATCTTCTACTTGTGTTATGGATAAATATAAAATGTTACTCCCTCCGTCCCAATTTATTTGTCCACTTTTAATTTTCAAAGTCTTTTTTTGTGAACTTTGACCATAAATATATTTATTTGTGTTATTTAATATTTGATGCAAAATATATAAATAAATTGAGTTTTAAATGTATTTTTAATTTGTATAATTTTCATTAAGTATTATATAACACAAATAAAAATATTTACGGTCAAATTTGACAAAGAAATACTCAAAAAGTCAAAACTGGACAAATAAATTGGGACGGAGGTAGTACCTAATAAGAAAATAATATTTTTTTAAAACTAAAATTATTACTAAATAAGGTATGAATCCATTTTTTTGAAATGAAAAATTCCCAATAGGGTGTTTTGTTTTATTATATAAAAGATTAGTCGTATAAGACTTTTAAACTTTTAATGGACGTGTCCCAATATATCTCATGAGTTGTGATCCATGAAGAACTCATACATACCATAAAACCTATCAACCAATCATAGCCACTCATTTATATTTTTCATTTTTTTTCAAAACAACATATCTTGCAGATGGTAAATTTTCAAACTACAAAAAAAAAAAAAAAAAAAAAAAAAAAAAAAAAAAATCACAACGAGAATTAAATCATTTTTCTATAGATATGCATTGTTATACACTTTCGACGATTTTTTTTTTTTTTTTTTTTTTTTTTTTTTTTTTTTTTTTTTTTTTAAGTTTCCGCACAGGAAAATCATATATGATTCGTAAAAATCACATATGATTTGATTTTTACAAATCACATATGATTCTTATTTCTTACGAATCATATATGATTTGTAAAAATCATATATGATTCGTAAAAATCATATATGATTTGATTTTAACGAATCACATATGAGTTTTACAAATCATATATAATTTTTCTGGGCGGAAATTTAAAAAAAAAAAAATTCATCGAAAAAAAAAGTTCGTCAAAAGATATAACAATGCATATCAATAGGAAGATAATTTAATTCTCATCGCGATGATATTTTTTTCGCGTAACGATTTAAGATTTGCGAGATATTTAATTTTTAAAAATATGGTGAAACTTATTTTTTTATTTTTATAAAAAAAATTAGTGGCTAAGATTGCTTGATTGGTTTTATGATAAAACTTGGTTCTACACGGATATTTTAACTATATGTCATATACATTTTTCGTTTTTAGTGGATGATTTTTTGTTGTACAGTGTTGGATGATTTTTCTTTTTTATCAGCATAAACAAGAAAAATGATTTAAAACTTAAAAAACATTAAAATGAAATATTGTTAATTAGTTGTGAAGTATTATGAAATTAATAAATGTTTCTCTATAGAGACAAAAACTTTTCTTTCTATTTTCATTTAACTAGATTTCTCTCTCATGACGTAATTTTCTCTTTTTATGAATTAATAAATACTCTTATCTACATAATACTCTTTTTTTATACTAATTTGTTGTGAAATTTAATCACAAACTTTATTATTATTATTATTATTATTATTATTATTATTATTATTATTATTATTATTATTATTATTATTATTATTATTATTATTTATTTATTTTTTAATAATAATAATAATAATAAAACATCACTTCATTAGAAAATTATAGGATTTACAAGAAATTAGTGGGGAGCCGAGATACTAACTGGGCCCCCACTCCTCTAGCTATAGCAAAGCTAATCCTATTGAAAATATGATTAGCAGCTCGTGCTCCGATGTCCTGAGTCACTGAAAATCTTTGGATGCGCTTTAGTAGGGTAACTGCATCTTTCTCAAGTTCTCCCAAGGAAGAGAATGAGAAGGGGAGAAACCCATATCCAATGTCCGCACATTTAGCCTTGTACTTGACACGCTTGCGTTGTGCGGCTTCGACCACCGCACAACCATGTACAAAATCAACCATGTTGGTTTGCGTCAAGGGAGACGACCCTGTCAAATCAACACATGTGTCTTGTCCGCCATCCCAAGAGTAGAGTAACACATCCGTTGGACGTAAGGTTTTGTCCCTTTCTCCACATAGTCCAATGTCAACCTCTTTGCGAGCCGAGACCCCGGACCGAGAGCATATGCCAGCAAGGGTATCGCGTACTATATTATGTCGATGTTTAATCCCAATAATACCGGCACACGATACCGCGTGGTCCCCATAAGTATCTCCCGCAAATACCCTGGAACAGGCTGAACACGGCATTTGAGTAGAAAATAAGGGGATACCCAGCCGATAGCATAGCACACATCGGTACGTTCTGGCGTTCATGGTCTGTCCCAACCCTGAAATCGGAACCACCCTAAGCCAATCTGAAGTGTGGTCCTCATTTTGCGATCTCCATAAAGCCATTTGTCTAGTAGATAAGCAAAAAGTGGATTCGGCCATTTTGGCGACACGCGTGAAATATATATCTGCCAGTTTCTTCATGAGTTTGGGGGCAGCGATCTCACGTGATCTGCCCAAAAGGTCAATCTCCATTTTTGCATTGAAAGCCAACAAGACCTCATCAAAGGACGATCCAGGAGTTATGATGCCAGAATGCCGGAGGAGCTTAGTCTGTAGGCTAGTAGATTGGAGTCTAGATGCAAGGAAAGCATAGTTCAAGACATTACCTGCAGAGTATACACCAAAACCCCCAAATTCAAAAGGAAGTGTAGCTAGTCTCCATTACCACTCACCGAACCCAGGTGTCACACCCCCAAAATCGGGTCCAGCGGAAGCGTACATGTAGCTGGGGTGTAACTCAATTGGTATTACAACACAAGTTCAAAACTGGTTTTCACTTCAATCATTTAGAATAAAATCATTTAACCAAAAGTATTGAATTTACATCGTTAAAATATAGTGCGGAAGTAGGCCCGTAAAATAGTTTAAAATGGTCCCCAAGTGAATATCAGAGTCTTCTATGACCATGCCATGCCCTGCCAAAACCTCCAGTAGCGTGCCATTGCATAAAACCTGAAAATACATGCTAAAGAGTGTCAACACGAGGTTGGTGAGTTCATAAGTTTGTATTAAAACAATAGTGTTGTGAGTACAATAGAGAGTTTTGTGACCATTGTGTAACTCACAATGTCATAAAAATAAAGTTTACCTTACAGTAAAATCAGGATTGTGGACCATGAGTAGAGTATGTGATCATTACAACAGATATAATATCACATAGAAAAATAGTCTATTACGCTAGCGCTAAGTTCATGCAACCGAAGCTGTAACAGTGTGCATGCTCTAGAAGCATGTTAAATATAAAGGCCCGGCAAGTGTTTATCCCGTTACACTTGTAATTCGACATGTTATACGCTCGCGTTTGCCTATCCGGTCAAACCGAACGGGGGAGTCACCACCAATAGATCTATTTATAACATTCGCGCTTCCCAGCAGGAATTGACGGTTCATGAGTTTGGGCATAGTGGGATTCAAGGGCTTAGGCTAATCCGCGTAATAGTTTAGATAAAACATATGTTTCAGTATGGTCCATAAAAGTGTTTGCATAAAAGCAATAGTTCATAAAGTGTGTTGCATAAAAGCAAGAGTTCATAAAGTGTGTTGCATGAAAGCAAGAGTTCATAAAGTGTGTTGCATGAAAGCAAGAGTTCATGAAGTGTGTTGCATGAAAGCAAAAGTTCATAAAGTGTGTTGCGTAAAAGCAAGAGTTCATAAAGTGTGTTGCATGAAAGCAAGAGTTCATAAAGTGTGTTGCATGAAAGCAAGAGTTCATGAAGTGTGTTGCATGAAAGCAAAAGTTCATAAAGTGTGTTGCGTAAAAGCAAGAGTTCATAAAGTGTGTTGCATGAAAGCAAGAGTTCATAAAGTGTGTTGCATGTTTATAAAACACTTGTTTATGTTAGAAAATAATCAAGTATGCAACCAATATACACATAGGTGCATTTGAATAATCAATCAAGTATTGCGCATTCAAACATTGAGTTTAGTCATAAACGAGCATGTATTCTCCCCCAAAACAGTTATAAAAACAGGTAAAAGTAGGGGGTATGAACTCACCTGGTGCGATAGCTATGATGACAAAAGTGGATACACTGAAATGAGGCACGATCTCTAATCGCAACCTAATATGAATGATAGTTTCTAATGTAAGAAACGAAATGATGCTACACATGCAAGTACGTATGTTATCGATACCACTCGTTAGTTTTGAAAATAGTGTTTATCGTCAAAAATTACATTTTTGACGTCTCGTTAAGTTAATAACCACTTTTCATGTAGTTGTGTTGAAAAGGTACTCCACGATCCTCGTTTGGTGTTTTATCGGTAAATATAAGGTTTTCGCCGCAAAAATAACGTTTTCATTACTTGAAAATATGACCAAAATGGCCTCGCAAAACTAGTCGCGAAATATTGTACGTTAAGTGTTAATGGTCAAGCTCGGCATTTTTGAAAACCTTGTAACAATATCTTGAAGTCGTGTTATTTAACTTTTGGCTATACGGGTCTTGATCAATGAGAGAATCGACTCTTATTGTTGCTATTTGAAAATATTATGTTCAACACTTAGAAAATTTCATTATAGCAAAGCTGTCAAAATATATAGTTTATCGGGTATATAGATGAGGTCGTAGTTTATTCGTTACAAGTCCAATGATCAAACGGCCAATTGATTTGAAAAGCTTGCTGGGAGATCTTGATTTCATAAAACTACGGCTCGGACTCAAACTGATCCGATCATAAAGAAAAAAACAGCCGTGAAAGTGGTGTCTCGCAAAGACAGTTTACGTCAAAACTCTATTAGTGCACAAAGCTGATGGAAATATATATATATCGTCGGATTTCAAACACTTGTATCTTTTTCGTTATAAGCCCGTTTTCTATGTTCTTTATATCCCCGCGAAGGTAATCAAGTATACTTTAGGTTTTTCAAGGTCTCGGCTAGTCAAGATATCATTTAATCTCAGTTTTCTTAGCTAGAAAAATCGGGACAGATTCAATATTTCAGAAAATATAGTTTTCGTCGTAAATCTTGAAAATAGCATATCTTTTTCGTCGTAACTCGGATTTTATCCCCGTTTTCGGCCATAGTTTCGTCTCAGAATGTATTTTCTAAATCTTTGGTCCAAAGTTACACAAAACCCACTGATTTTCCCACGTTTCACAAAAATGGACAGCAGCTTTGAAAGTTTGTCAAAATCAACTTTTCTAGTTCAAGGGTTGTTCAAAACTTAACCAAACTATCTCAAATCAACTCCACAAGTACCCAATCCTACCATACACCTTCTTAGGGTGTCATGGGTTCCTAGTCTTCACCAAAAATGGTGGATCTCATGAGATTGTTAATAAAAATTATAGATCTATATAAAAACAAAATGGGTAATAAGTGGTATGGATCTTACATACTTGCATGCTTTACTAATATTTCTTAAAAATACATAAAATATAAAGTAAATGAAAGTATGAAAAGATCAAAAATGTTTTTGAAGCTTACTTGAAGATTTGAGGTGATTTGATGAGAAATTGATTAATAATCTTGGGTTTTTACCACAAAACCCCAACTAGATCATTATTAGAACTTGATAAACACTTGAATCTTGAAAAGTTTATGGATTCCCTTTTGATGTTGTTCTTGGCCGATCCACCCACCAAGAGAGAAAGGAGAGTATTTTGCTAGTTTGCTTAATGTGTTAAATGAAAAGAATGTGGTAAAAAGGAAGTATATATATAGGGTCTAGCATTAATGGTGGTCAAAAAGTTGGTCCAAGGGGGGGACATATGGGTGGCAAAAGGAGGGAAACAAGGAGTAAAAAGGGGAGGCTTGTTGGTGGCTCATTTAATGAGCTTGTCCCTTGGTTGAAAGTATTAGTTAGATATTTTGTGTTTTAGGTGTTATCGGGTACCGAGTTAACTAAAAATAAATGTTACCGAGGTGAAATAAAATACGACGAAGTTGTAAAAGTTGTAAAATATTATTCCTTGCAAGAATCGGGTGTTAAAATAATTATTGAATTGAAATAGCGCAAACCGACGGAGTTATAAGCTCCGACCGTAAAATGTAGCCATTGGTTTCAAAACACCGGGTAAATTAATAATATAATTTTTATATTATTATTATGAGTATATAAATATGTTAGGATCATAGTCTGGAGTATTGTGTATACGTTAGTAGTAAAACTGAGTGGTATCGTTAATTACCAATTAAGCATACGTAAATGGAAATAATGCATATCCGTGTAGGTTCTCAAGTGATGATGATGTGTAGACTATTCCAGTCTATATCAAGTGTCATTAATGAATGATGCATGAATTCGCAGCTAAACCTAACTGGTTACGCAAATTTAAAGACTCGTAAACTCAGTTTACGAAATGACGAACGACAATCGTGAATAGTGATTTCCTTCCGGAAATGAATAGTGTTACATGAATAGTAAAATTTCTGAACGCTTCTCAGAATCACAAACTGACTCCGAAAACGATGAATAGTAAAATGATGAATAGTGACCGGTGAATAGTATTTGATGAATAGTGAATAGGAGAAATGTCCCGAAAATGCGGGTTGTTACAGTCTCACCCCCTTAAAAGGAACTTCGTCCCGAAGTTCAGTTTGTGTTTGTCTCTGGAGTGGTATTGGTGAAAAGATGATGATTCTTATCGTGTGAGCTATTGAGCTCTAACAAGGTTCAAGTCTGACGGCCACCAGGCCTACTCTGTCAGAAATGTTGAATGGTCCAGTGTATATCGGGTTCATGAATGCTTACTGGACTAGAGAGTTGGGCTTTTCCCAATTTCAATCCGTCAATGGATGTTGGCACTTCGGCCATAGAGTGCTTCAAATGGTGTAGTCTCTAAGCTCGTGTGGTAACTATGGTTGTAAAAGAATCCGATTTATGGCAAATGGTAAGTCCAACCATTTCTAGAGTCAATCACACCCGATTTGGGCATATCTCCCTATGTTTGAATCAACCTCAAATTCTGACCATTGGTCTGAAGATAATAGGTGGTGTGGTTCCAAAGGAATCTTAATGAAATCGCTAGGAGTTCGAGGTGAATCAAATGCCTCTATTAGAAATAATTGATATGGATATCATGAATCTTGTTTTGAAAGACTTACAAGGTTAAGTCCGTCAAAGGGTGTTGTTGAAAATAATAGACTAGGATAAGGTTGCGATCCTCCGCAGGATGTCATGGATTGAGTTTTTCTCCACCTACGATGCTTAGTCTCCATTACTAAGATTTTCCCCAAGTTATAAATCACAAACCCCTAAAGGTATAAGAGATGTAATATAGTGATTGATTTTCAAAGTTTGTCTTGGAGATTGGGTGTTTTGTTCATAAACCTTCCCTGAGTAAATAAATTTACAACTTCAAGCAACCGGCTTTCCAAGTAACCCCTTTTTTTTTCTCGATGTTTCAAAATTTAGTAGTTATGCAAGATAGGACTATTTTCAATATAAAGTGGATAGTATGGTTTACCAAAGATTGTTGTTTAAAATTTCCTAACATTCAATAGTTTTGTGAAAGGTTAACCAAAAGGAATTTGCTTGTCAAAATAAGTGCCTCAGAAAAGTATTTCTTACAAGATATATGTTTTGTATAATGGTAGTTTGGAGAAAAGTCCATTTAGAAGTAAAAGTATTAAGAGGATAAAATAGTCGGGTAGGTATGTCTGCACAAATGCATAGATGTCTAACATGTTTCAATAAAGTCTATTGGTGAGAACATGTTCAATTTATAGTCTTGGGTAAGAGGTTGGATGTATCTCTATAGTGTTGCTTTGTGAGCTTTCGCATCGAAACTAATCTTGTAATTCAGTCAAGCCAATACTTTCCAGATGGGGGAATTGTGGCAATCAGGCCAGTGATAGTGGTTCGATTGGTTTTGTGGTATCCTGAGATTTCTGTTGAGTTTTGAATGGTTTCAATGTTCCGAGGGATCCTCCTTTTAGATGGTATGGAAAGTCTTTCCTAGGGAGGTCTTTGATAATATCCACTTATCAATATATGGAGTAGTGAGGGATGAGTGACATCGGAGTCTATAGAGTGTTAGCTAATTCCTTATATATGGGGATGGGGAAAGGAAATGATAATGAGGGTGAGAAGGGGAAAGATTGTGACAACTGCGCCAAAATGAGATTGTGATAAAAAAAAAATACTGTGATATAAATGTATCGTGCATAGACGTAAATGTCTATGAGATGACCAGTTGACGTGCTTCCAATCGGTGGTTAACGAGATGGTGAAAAGTATGAATGTTCTGCCAACGAGTGTTTACACACACGTAAATGATACATTTGGAAATTGATTAGGGAATTCAATCCAGACAGAATTTTATTATAACCATTCTCAGGATTGCAAAATTCATTTCTGAGTCAGACATAGGTGGTCAGCATATATCTCACTATCCCGGGTTGAATATAGATGACCAGTCTATATTCCACCGAGGTTCCATGAATTTTGAAATACTCAGCTCAGTTATACTAAGACTATGTCCTTCCCAAATACCAAGACGTTCTGAAAGACAAAAGCAAGTGACCAAACTCGAGGTCAAATTATGAAGCTATGCAAGGAAAAGCATAACGTGGTGACATATACGATACATGAGCATGCTTATATGAAAGACAATTATAGTAATCAACTATAATAAGTGAATATAACATATCAGATAATGAGACACAAATCTCATCACCAATGTCAGCAACTAACCACAAATGAGGCTTCAGCTTGGCAGGCAGGCACGTGACGGTCATAGGGTTATGTTTTCGTGGAAGTAGCTATAGTCTAGGTTTTAAAAACACTTAGTTCGCTATAGCCAAAGCTCTGATACCAATCTGTCACACCCCCAAAATCGGGTCCAGCGGAAGCGTACATGTAGCTGGGGTGTAACTCAATTGGTATTACAACACAAGTTCAAAACTGGTTTTCACTTCAATCATTTAGAATAAAATCATTTAACCAAAAGTATTGAATTTACATCGTTAAAATATAGTGCGGAAGTAGGCCCGTAAAATAGTTTAAAATGGTCCCCAAGTGAATATCAGAGTCTTCTATGACCATGCCATGCCCTGCCAAAACCTCCAGTAGCGTGCCATTGCTTAAAACCTGAAAATACATGCTAAAGAGTGTCAACACGAGGTTGGTGAGTTCATAAGTTTGTATTAAAACAATAGTGTTGTGAGTACAATAGAGAGTTTTGTGACCATTGTGTAACTCACAATGTCATAAAAATAAAGTTTACCTTACAGTAAAATCAGGATTGTGGACCATGAGTAGAGTATGTGATCATTACAACAGATATAATATCACATAGAAAAATAGTCTATTACGCTAGCGCTAAGTTCATGCAACCGAAGCTGTAACAGTGTGCATGCTCTAGAAGCATGTTAAATATAAAGGCCCGGCAAGTGTTTATCCCGTTACACTTGTAATTCGACATGTTATACGCTCGCGTTTGCCTATCCGGTCAAACCGAACGGGGGAGTCACCACCAATAGATCTATTTATAACATTCGCGCTTCCCAGCAGGAATTGACGGTTCATGAGTTTGGGCATAGTGGGATTCAAGGGCTTAGGCTAATCCGCGTAATAGTTTAGATAAAACATATGTTTCAGTATGGTCCATAAAAGTGTTTGCATAAAAGCAATAGTTCATAAAGTGTGTTGCATAAAAGCAAGAGTTCATAAAGTGTGTTGCATGAAAGCAAGAGTTCATAAAGTGTGTTGCATGAAAGCAAGAGTTCATGAAGTGTGTTGCATGAAAGCAAAAGTTCATAAAGTGTGTTGCGTAAAAGCAAGAGTTCATAAAGTGTGTTGCATGAAAGCAAGAGTTCATAAAGTGTGTTGCATGAAAGCAAGAGTTCATGAAGTGTGTTGCATGAAAGCAAAAGTTCATAAAGTGTGTTGCGTAAAAGCAAGAGTTCATAAAGTGTGTTGCATGAAAGCAAGAGTTCATAAAGTGTGTTGCATGTTTATAAAACACTTGTTTATGTTAGAAAATAATCAAGTATGCAACCAATATACACATAGGTGCATTTGAATAATCAATCAAGTATTGCGCATTCAAACATTGAGTTTAGTCATAAACGAGCATGTATTCTCCCCCAAAACAGTTATAAAAACAGGTAAAAGTAGGGGGTATGAACTCACCTGGTGCGATAGCTATGATGACAAAAGTGGATACACTGAAATGAGGCACGATCTCTAATCGCAACCTAATATGAATGATAGTTTCTAATGTAAGAAACGAAATGATGCTACACATGCAAGTACGTATGTTATCGATACCACTCGTTAGTTTTGAAAATAGTGTTTATCGTCAAAAATTACATTTTTGACGTCTCGTTAAGTTAATAACCACTTTTCATGTAGTTGTGTTGAAAAGGTACTCCACGATCCTCGTTTGGTGTTTTATCGGTAAATATAAGGTTTTCGCCGCAAAAATAACGTTTTCATTACTTGAAAATATGACCAAAATGGCCTCGCAAAACTAGTCGCGAAATATTGTACGTTACGTGTTAATGGTCAAGCTCGGCATTTTTGAAAACCTTGTAACAATATCTTGAAGTCGTGTTATTTAACTTTTGGCTATACGGGTCTTGATCAATGAGAGAATCGACTCTTATTGTTGCTATTTGAAAATATTATGTTCAACACTTAGAAAATTTCATTATAGCAAAGCTGTCAAAATATATAGTTTATCGGGTATATAGATGAGGTCGTAGTTTATTCGTTACAAGTCCAATGATCAAACGGCCAATTGATTTGAAAAGCTTGCTGGGAGATCTTGATTTCATAAAACTACGGCTCGGACTCAAACTGATCCGATCATAAAGAAAAAAACAGCCGTGAAAGTGGTGTCTCGCAAAGACAGTTTACGTCAAAACTCTATTAGTGCACAAAGCTGATGGAAATATATATATATATCGTCGGATTTCAAACACTTGTATCTTTTTCGTTATAAGCCCGTTTTCTATGTTCTTTATATCCCCGCGAAGGTAATCAAGTATACTTTAGGTTTTTCAAGGTCTCGGCTAGTCAAGATATCATTTAATCTCAGTTTTCTTAGCTAGAAAAATCGGGACAGATTCAATATTTCAGAAAATATAGTTTTCGTCGTAAATCTTGAAAATAGCATATCTTTTTCGTCGTAACTCGGATTTTATCCCCGTTTTCGGCCATAGTTTCGTCTCGGAATGTATTTTCTAAATCTTTGGTCCAAAGTTACACAAAACCCACTGATTTTCCTACGTTTCACAAAAATGGACAGCAGCTTTGAAAGTTTGTCAAAATCAACTTTTCTAGTTCAAGGGTTGTTCAAAACTTAACCAAACTATCTCAAATCAACTCCACAAGTACCCAATCCTACCATACACCTTCTTAGGGTGTCATGGGTTCCTAGTCTTCACCAAAAATGGTGGATCTCATGAGATTGTTAATAAAAATTATAGATCTATATAAAAACAAAATGGGTAATAAGTGGTATGGATCTTACATACTTGCATGCTTTACCAATATTTCTTAAAAATACATAAAATATAAAGTAAATGAAAGTATGAAAAGATCAAAAATGTTTTTGAAGCTTACTTGAAGATTTGAGGTGATTTGATGAGAAATTGATTAATAATCTTGGGTTTTTACCACAAAACCCCAACTAGATCATTATTAGAACTTGATAAACACTTGAATCTTGAAAAGTTTATGGATTCCCTTTTGATGTTGTTCTTGGCCGATCCACCCACCAAGAGAGAAAGGAGAGTATTTTGCTAGTTTGCTTAATGTGTTAAATGAAAAGAATGTGGTAAAAAGGAAGTATATATATAGGGTCTAGCATTAATGGTGGTCAAAAAGTTGGTCCAAGGGGGGGACATATGGGTGGCAAAAGGAGGGAAACAAGGAGTAAAAAGGGGAGGCTTGTTGGTGGCTCATTTAATGAGCTTGTCCCTTGGTTGAAAGTATTAGTTAGATATTTTGTGTTTTAGGTGTTATCGGGTACCGAGTTAACTAAAAATAAATGTTACCGAGGTGAAATAAAATACGACGAAGTTGTAAAAGTTGTAAAATATTATTCCTTGCAAGAATCGGGTGTTAAAATAATTATTGAATTGAAATAGCGCAAACCGACGGAGTTATAAGCTCCGACCGTAAAATGTAGCCATTGGTTTCAAAACACCGGGTAAATTAATAATATAATTTTTATATTATTATTATGAGTATATAAATATGTTAGGATCATAGTCTGGAGTATTGTGTATACGTTAGTAGTAAAACTGAGTGGTATCGTTAATTACCAATTAAGCATACGTAAATGGAAATAATGCATATCCGTGTAGGTTCTCAAGTGATGATGATGTGTAGACTATTCCAGTCTATATCAAGTGTCATTAATGAATGATGCATGAATTCGCAGCTAAACCTAACTGGTTACGCAAATTTAAAGACTCGTAAACTCAGTTTACGAAATGACGAACGACAATCGTGAATAGTGATTTCCTTCCGGAAATGAATAGTGTTACATGAATAGTAAAATTTCTGAACGCTTCTCAGAATCACAAACTGACTCCGAAAACGATGAATAGTAAAATGATGAATAGTGACCGGTGAATAGTAATTGATGAATAGTGAATAGGAGAAATGTCCCGAAAATGCGGGTTGTTACACCAGGTCCAGAAGCAGTGACAATACGCTCCAGAGAAGAACGAAGTGCCGCATCAAAGGAAATCTGAGCACGCTCGAAGACCCGAGGGGGGCATGTGCGCATAGAAAAATATAACTTGGAAATACCAGCGCAGGCACGAAGGAGCAGCAACTCGCATTGAGGGTCATTGAGCTTAGCCACAGCATCCATAAGGTCAGTGGTTTTAGCAACCCTCTTCATAATAAGCTCTCTGCTAAACATAATGTCTAAACTAGCAGGTCCACCCAGCAATTTAACACCATGTAAAGGCCGACCAATATTAGGCGGGAAAACACCTGCAAGCCTGCTTCTAGGATCCTCCTTTGGCCAAAAGACCTCAGTTTTATTGACATTGAGGTGCAACCCGTAACGAGGTCCATCCACCATAATAAGCTCCAAAACCTTCCCCACTGTTAAAGTATCTCCAATGATCGTGCCATCATCTAGGTACCAAGCTTGAAAGGGAAGACTAAAGGAATCTCTAATCTTGCATGCCAATGGATGTAGCACTAGAGCAAAGAGAAGAGGCCCAAGTGGATCACCTTGTTGTACTCCTTGGTGCGACCATAGCGTGTGTTCACCGTAGTATAATCTTGCTGGCCTAGAGTAACAAAATTCCACCCAACGAGAAATGGCGGGACAGCGCACGCGAACTTCCTGCAACATGACCTCACGGTCAACCAAATTAAAGGCGTTTTTGAAATCCACCAGTAGCATCGAAAGGCCTTCCTCACTACCACGGTCTTCAATAAATCTATTCACAGCATGAAGAATAGCCTCCCCTCCTCCAGGCACCCCGACACCAAATTGAAGATCATTTAAATAACTGTCTAAGGAGTGGCCGATCATAGAAGCACCAACCTTGGAGACTAGACGCCTCCAGACAGTCCCCACAGCAATGGGACGGATCCCACCTCCGGGCTTGACCAGCGGTGTGAGAGGAGCACTAGCAATAAACTCACCCAACGCTCTAGGACATTTACCATCAAGAAAAAGATTAACCACATGGGTGATAGAATCGATTAACTCGTCGGAAACAGCCACAGCAGCACCACTAAAACAATCCAAAAGGTGTTGAGCGCGTAATCCATCTCGACCACAAGAGGTGCCACGGGGGAAACTCTTGATCATGTCAAGAACCACAGCAGGGGATGCAATGAGGTTATGGTGATCAATAGGTATATCCGGCAGAGAAGGGGCAGACTTGAAGGGGTGCTTAGCCTTAAGGTCCTCAAGAGTGGTATCATTATAGGGAGCCACACCTGAAGAAGAAAGAACCCTGACAGCCGCAGTATAATGACCATCAAAAATCTTCCTCTTACATTGCTTGACATTACGCTCCCCTAAGTCCAAGTTTTCATCTTCGAAATTAGACCATGCAGGAGAGGGTTCAGCTAAAACCTCTCTAACAAGCTGCAAGCTACCACTGGACGTACCCCAAGAGCGAATGGCATTAGCGATATATTCTTCCTGTCGTTGGCGTTTAGTAGCAGACCTGCACTCCATGTTGCTCCTCGGGCAAAAGGTTTTCAGGAGACAAAGTGGCAGAACTAAAAGGTTAACCCAGCTAGAAATGTCCTCGGGTGTGCAGATCACCTTATCCAAAGCACCTTTCAGCATGCGAGCGAATCCCAAACGACACTTTGGAGGGATAGATTTGACAGTGTGCAACCCTTTGGAAAGCAAGGTGTCAAGTAAGTGCAAATCAAAACCAATCTGTTCCTCCGACATCGAACTCTCAGCATGAGCAAGTTGAATGGAAGAAGGAACTTGTGGTTTGGCGAGATCAAACAACACGAACTTAACAACACCATCACCACAGTCAGGGGGCGACACACAATCAGATCCATGCCGACACTTGGAGCGAAGAGTATGCGTCTTAAAACAAACCCCACACAGCCAAACCCCCATACGCTTCAAAGTGACCTCAGCCGCCTCAAAAACAACAAGATCAGTAGCCAGGGATTGTTTAGTGGTTGGTAGCGCGTCCTGATTGAAATGACGATCACGTAGGTGAGCGAGCAACGAGGCTTTTGTGAGTCCATTTCCACTTCCATCCTGACAACCACTTAAACCCGCAAAAGGACAATGAAATCGCGTGATTGCCATAACAATAAAAACAAGCAGTGTCAAATCACCACAAGTCAAACCGTAAGTCAGACCGCAAAAACACTTGAGCCGAAACACTGGTCAAACCACAGGTCAAAACGCAAGTTACTTAGGCCAAACCGCACCACTCTATGGGTACACCTACGTAATGGCCAAACACAAGGCAAGAAAACCTCAACAAGGCTTAAATGCCGCCCAATAGGCCCAACTTGAGTAGCAAAACACAATGTCCCCAATGACACTAATCCACTGCCAAAAAGTGGGACCCACCGAAGAAAAGAGGACGCTGGAATATCTGCCAAAAGAGGGGCCCACAGACAAACCGCAATGTCAATGAACAACTCACAACCAAAAAAAAAAAAAAAAAAAGGGGGGGGGCCCACAGACTAATCACAAACAAAGAAACTTATCTTCCCCACCAACAACACGCATCCAAGAAGTGTAACCAAAAACCAGTAATGAAATCACACGCCCACAAAACACAAGAGCAGTCCAGAACCAAGACGGTGCAAAGGATGAACCTTCTTAGAGCCAAACGAACCTGTTTGGGGGAGCTAAACGAACACAGCGAACCAAACAGCCCTCTACCACGATACGGAGGAACAAAGTTCCCACAGCTCGACGTACAAGGGAAACAAAAGGAAGCAAAGAAGCCAAAACTATAATCCAACAGGGATCGTTGGATCGATGGCAGGCAGCAGATGGAACGGGGGAGACGATCTAGTGGATCGCCATTTTCGCCCACACAAAACACATCGAAATATTTACACACTTTATTATTATTATTATTATTATTATTATTATTATTATTATTATTATTATTATTATTATTATTATTATTATTATTATTATTATTATTATTATTGCATTTCAAAAAATATTTACACACTTTATAAAATATAAATAAAGTAATAAAAAACTATTAAATAATTTATATCAAAAATCTTACAATTTAATATTTTTTCATATGAGATCAGTTTTTACTAGGGTGTTCATCGGTTCGGTTATCGGTTAATCGGTTTATTCGGTTCGAGTTGTTCGGTTAAATTTTTTTTTTGGGTCATAACCAAAAACCGAACAGAACCGAAAATATCTATGACCAAACCGAAGTTCGGTTCGGTTATGGGTCAAAACCGAAAACCAAAAATTGTACTTGAATTACACTATTTATATATTTTTTTAAATTTAATTATATATATTTTTGGGAAAAAAAATATTTCAAGCATAAAAAGTGTTTTTTATATTTGTATAAAATTTTAGTGGACATTTTTTATATCTAAAATAATGCAAATATATAAAAAATCTATATATTTATATAAATTCGATTTTAGGATCAGATAGCCAAACCCATGTCCAAACCAAAAATCGAATTTTTAATTCGGTTCGGTTCGGTTTTAACAAGTTCGGTTCGGTTATATGTTCGGTTCGATTTTTTTCGGTTCGGTTCGGTTCGGTTTTCGGTTAATTACCCGAACCGTGAACACCCCTAGTTTTTACATATATAAATTTTTAAAAAATTTCAATTCTTACAGTTTAAGATTTATAAACATCAATTCGCAACAGTTTTCTGCTGCGATACAAACAATACCAAAAGAATATAACTTAACATAAAGGGGAATGGTATAAGAATGGTGTTGGAATGTGTAAGAGTTATCTTGAATACAATATGTTGAAATTTTAGTGCAATTAAAGGATATGGTCATACTTAGAAATGGGATTGGAGGTACGGAGTCTACACCCATTAAGTCACTGAACCTCCCTGACTCAGATAGTGGTGTTCAACGAGTTAATGAGCTCATCAGAGAGGTCTACGCTTCAGTGAGTAAACTCAAGATGAACTCATCTAGGAATGATCTTATCGGACAACCCTTCAGAAAGAGAACTCATCTGATAGCTCAAACCTTCGGAGAGTATTCTCATTGGCGAGTTATGCTCTTCAGCTACTGAACTCATCAACAGGTAAGCTCTTTAGTGAGCATGTTGATGAGTGTTCATGTTATTGAGAGCTTGACTTAGGCTGTTTTGTAACTATTTTGACTTATTAATGAGCAGTTTCAAATTTGATTTGAGACCCATAATGAATTGGTCTTGTAACCACTATAACTTTAATAAAGGATCATTATGAAAATATTAATAGACCTATTAATTTTCATAATTTCATTGAGGGAAGGGATCTGGTAAGAAGAAAAACTAAAATAAGAAAAATATGTAGAATTTCTAGCCACACATTTCAAATAGAGGAGAGATTTTCAAGGGTTTTAATAGGTGCATCTAAAATGTGTAGTTGTGATTTCTTTTTATCATTCTCATTTTAATTTTTCTTCTTATTTGATCTAAATTATTTCATTGAAATGAGTTTATTCTTTATATAAGGAGAAATAATATACTTGAGAAATAGACAAAATCTCATGCACTCTTGAGCAAAAGGGTTATTGTGTTTGTGACAAAACCAATAACATAACTCTGTAAATCACAAAAAGATATTTGTGTAACCTATGCAAATAAGGTTGAATAGTTTCTTTTAAAAAATGATAGAACAATTCTTTAAGATATTCATTGTTTAAATGTTGAAGCTAATATAAAGGTAGTCGATTTGCACATTTTTTATTTTGATTTGCACACTTAATTGTACAAGCAGATAAAACAGACTGTAGACAATGTACAACTATATAATGCGTAAAATTACCCATGTGCAAATTAATTCTCCATTATAAAGTATAAACTATGCCGGTTTGTGACCAAAATATTAAAGTGTGGTGCATTTAAGTTTATAGCATCCAAGCAGCCCAATATCGTTTGGCCCAACCATACATGGTATTTGGTCAGCAATGTTTTCGATCAACAACTTATTGATATGATTTCATCGATGCTTGTTTGAGAGACCCTCATGGAAAATGAGATTACTTATTCTCGAATTCAAATTTATAATGAACGAATTTTGCAATTATCATGATATGCATGTAGAAACATACTAAGTTACTAAACATTCATCACTTTTTAAACACTCAGCTAACTCGTTCTCGTAATATAAAAACACATAATGTCACGTTACTTGATATCATCTTTCTTTGTTTTAGAAACCTAGATAATAATTCATTTAGAGGAACATATAAACAAAAGTTTAATCGAAATAAAAAAGACAACACATCTCAATGAGACATTACACTATTGCCTTCATAAGCAAACGACAAACGAAAAGAGAACTCCCAAAATCGGTAATAGTGTAATGTCTAAAGAACACGCACGGGTTTAAAATCCAAAATTTAGTCTTGTGCATACTTTCATCGACATATTTGAGCACATGTATGTACTTTATTTGAGCACATGTATGTACTTTTTAAGCATCAGATGATAATAGCCATGAGTAAAATTCTTAGGGGATGCTTGGCAGGGGATGCTTGGTAGGGGGTTAAAGGGGGTGGGGAATGCGTAAGATATTTAAAAGGTCCCACATTACTCAATATATGGTACTTGGTTAGGGAGTGCAAAGGTATTGATTACCCCGTAGTGGTAATCAACCATTATAGAGTAAATTGGAGGGTAAGGTATTGATTACTCACCTCACTCATTTCTTTGCATTCTTTTTCCCTTTACCCACTTTGAACAAAGCAGACCCTTTTCTTTTGATGTATTTTATTTGTATTACAAAAGTATTTCCTTTCCGGTCCCATTCTCCTTTAATCTTCTTGTTAATTAAGTGGGGCTCCTTGTATTGTATCGTTGTTTTGTTTTCATAGTTCTTAATAATATGATGCATTTCTAAAAAAAATTGTGTAGGGCCTAAGTGAGTTTCGAAATATATTAGTAAATGAGACTGTTACCATGTTACAAAATCAGTCAATATCTTTTTAATGTGGTCTCGTCAAATTCTAACAAAAGTTTAATGGTTTTCCGTTTTCCCATAGATCTATTTTGTTGGATTATTGTCGTCGAAGGACCACCATGAAAATTAAAAAGCAAAAATGTAACAATTAAATACCATGTACTTTGATGCTAAACCCATCTCGGGCCATGTAGCATTGATGTTTTAAGAAAATTGCCCCAAGTAATTATTCTTAATTAGGAATAATGATTGATAAACATGTTATCCATGTAGTTATTAGAGATTTTTTATTTATTTATTTTTAGAATGACAATTTTTTTCACACCTATATCACGTATCTCACAATATATCTCACAAATGCTTCAATCGAGGCTTGAACCCACAACCTCTAAGTTAGTGGACAACTCACATACGGCTAGACGACCAAAGGCTTTGGGTAGTTATTAGAGAATTATGTACAGAAAGATGTTGTATTCATGAATTATGACCTTACAAAAAACATAACTTACACAAAGCGAAGCGAGTTAATGTGTGCCATCCGACTATAATCCACCATTGTTTGTACATGTTTTCTCTTGTGTAAAGATTTGATATGTATATTATGAGCATATGTAGTCAAAGGTGAATTTGTTTAAATTTAAGTATAAAACAGAAAACACAATAATTTAGCTGAAAATTAAATAAAAAGACAGTAGTTGTTGGGCATTTCGGATCTTATTATTTGTAAGGCTTTGTGGACCCAAAATGCCAAAAGTCAAAACAGTGTCTTTAAATAAGGTCTAGAAGCAGACTAGAACCGAGCCTCCTTTTTAGTTGAAATGGAAGCTTTCAATAAATATAAATGTTGTTCAAAATATAAATGTAAATGTAATTATATAAACGTATTTAGAAAATATATTTGAATTCGAAATCATGAATAAGAATATCATCAAAAAGTTTCAAATATATACGAGGTGTAGTCATTTGAAACTTACTTACATGCATGTTCGAGGAATAACTTGCAAGGTTATTCCTCAACTCTTGAACGGGTCATTACTATTCGGTATGCAACAAAGATAAATACTACGGTAATCAGTATTGCGTATACATTGTGTCTCATAGGAGCTTTAGTTCATTTTCGAAAAATTAAAATGTCAGCATTATTAACGTGTCAAAATCATATGATGTCACATAATTCCCGGTCCACACAATCCTTGGTATCTCTCCAGTCTCCACAGATGGTAACAAGTTTTTATATCGCTGTTCATCCTTTGAAAGTTAGATGTATCAGGGATGAGACATCAAAGACATAAAAGCATTAATGCAACTCGATCTTCTTTGCATCTTCAATGATGTATGCATTACTTAATTAGTTGGGATATTTCCTGAAATGGTTGGCTACAAATAGAACACGAACTATACATTTTGTGATTCTGGAATCTGAAGAAATCAATATTTACAGTGCAAAATCATAATAGCAATGGCTAACCATTTTTCGGCGCAGCATAAATGTAAAATACCCGATAGCTAACGTAGTCCCACAAGAGAACATGCACACTCGATTTTAATATAAAGCAATATACAGGGAACCTTATTACATATTTACATTAATACTTTGTATTTTTATACGACAGATACATGAGCATGGTATGATTGTAGTCATGGGCGGAACCAGAGCCTCCCTGGTGTTACGTTTCGTAGCAAATTGACTCATTTTATTAAGCTCAACCATTTTAATTGAAATCACGCTTTTTTTTTTCTCATATTTTTTCTCTTGTATTATAGTTTAAAAAAAGTGCACCACATATTTTTAGTTATGTTGCACCATTGCTTGTAGTACGTTACATGTTGTCTCCTTACATATTGTATTCTTGAGTAACTTTTAGAAAACAGAAAAAAGGTTAGTTGTTTGAATAATCTAGTTTGCTTTGATTCTGTTTTGGTCGTTTCATTTAACATGCATGCCTTACAAAAAAAAATAATAATAAAAAAATAAATAATAAATAAATTCGTATTGAACGCTAACAATTATTTGGAAATCGTATTGGTTAATCAAACACTTAAATAGTTAAATATTTATCAGCAATCATGTGTGAAAACCGAAAGTTATTGCATATATTAAATCCGTACACTGAATAAATTCATAAATACCCATGAAACATGGTAAGAAACCCATGTCGTCAACAGAGGTGACGAATAATTGAGGATAATAAATATTTGAACTCCATCATCAATTACGTACCTATGACTATGGTTGTCATTACTATATATATTATTTACCGTTTAATACGACGTCGTGTATGCTTATGCTACAGTTCTTTCTGTTGTCTCGGCCTGCTAACATGATAAGGCCCAGTCCATAGCCTGTTGGTTAACCCAACAACTTCCACCGCCTTTAAAAAATCTAACAAACACATAACTAGAATCTTCAGGAATTGTCACTAAGAATCGCGATTGTTGGCACCGGAAGATTTTGGGGTGGATGATTGGTTTAGATCAAGGTTTGTCAAAAACATGTGTGGTAAGAATTATCAGCCTCAGTTACTATTAACATTAGCTTTTTTTTATTGTTTAATAAGGTGATAATCACTCACTCGCCGCCTTAATTGTTTTTTGATTCTGTTTCTTATCCAGGGAATTAAATGGTCGAGGTGGATGCATAAGGGGTTAAGCGCGGTTTGGGTTCGTGTGATTCTTTGAAAACCCTAAATTATGGTTTCTTTGTTGATTCTGTTTTGCTGTTGTTGGTATGTTAAAAAATCTAACAAACACATAACTAGAATCTTCAGGAATTGTCACTAAGAATCGCGATTGTTGGCACCGGAAGATTTTGGGGTGGATGATTGGTTTAGATCAAGGTTTGTCAAAAACATGTGTGGTAAGAATTATCAGCCTCAGTTACTATTAACATTAGCTTTTTTTTATTGTTTAATAAGGTGATAATCACTCACTCGCCGCCTTAATTGTTTTTTGATTCTGTTTCTTATCCAGGGAATTAAATGGTCGAGGTGGATGCATAAGGGGTTAAGCGCGGTTTGGGTTCGTGTGATTCTTTGAAAACCCTAAATTATGGTTTCTTTGTTGATTCTGTTTTGCTGTTGTTGGTATGTTTAAAGGTCTTCTGGAATGGATTTATGTTTCTATGTGTTGATTCAGTTTCGTACGTTTAAAATTTGTTTATCTATGATAGGATTTGGCTGCTTCAATTGAAGGTGAAGATCTTCAAAAGTTTACAGATGCTATTAAGGACTTTGATGGTGTCACTAACCAGGTAAGATGGCTGAAATCATTTTATAATTTCATTAAGTAAATAGAAAGAACAAATAAGTGATTGTATCATTGTGTTGGACAACAGGTAAACACATCAATACTCTTCATTTAGATTGGACTCCAGGTAAACACATCGATGCTCTTCATTAAGTAAATAGAAAGAAGAAAAAAGTACGATGTTAGTATTTCTGCTGATATGGATTGTTGGTATGTTTTTTGGTTTTCAGAATATGGATTGTTATTTGTGATTGATTTTCTTCCAAATGCTTATCTGATAGTTGTGGTATATACATTGTAGGCTTTAATTAACAAAAGCTATTAGAACCTTCAATGGCTTATGTATCCGGTAATCCAGTGATGACCAATAAAGAGTATGATCAACTAAATACGCAATTGAAGGTATGCCGAAAATAAGTCTTTATTATACAAAATCGTGTTTGCATTTTATTTCATACGTTTTGTTTTGTGTGCGCACCCACTTACTGTATTATTTCTTTCATAGATCTTTTAGAAAGATGGAACTAGCACCATGGCTGAAGGGCAAAGATCTAGCCTTCGTAGCATAAAGGTACCTTCAGTATTCATGATTTTCATACTATTGATAGCTTAACTATCATATTTCAATTCAGTATAGTTGTCGTATGATCGCTTTTAGATTTGAAATTTACACCTGGCTTTAATTGCAGACTTAACAATTTCATTTATTGGCACAACATATAGATAATGGTTTAGGTTATATCAACTTTTTGCAACTAACTTCTTGCAATTTGCTGTTGTGACAGTTGGTCACGAAGAATATGCTCCGTCCATGTCAGACATTGTCTGCCCACAGTAATACGATTTCATGTAGGTACACAATTTATTTCACGGCTTAGACTTATCTTTGCTTTAAACTGTTTCAATTCTTATTGTTTTTCGTACATATTGCAGCTAATGATCAAGAAGTGCTTGCACCAGTCGTATGCATATATCTCAGAATAATCAAGAAGATACCCGTGATTTGCAATAATGAATTGTCAATGGAACATGTATCTATAACTCCTCCTGTATAAATTCACCTAATACTTTAACTAAACATACTCTTACAAAGTATTTGCTCATCTTAATGAATATTTTGCTGTATGAATTCAGGATTGGACATGAAATGAGCTTTGAAGATTGGACCTGTGATAAGACAATAATCACGTTTTTGCACGACAAGGTGTGAGTTCAGGACCTTCTTTTACAGTCTCTTGCAAGCTACATGTATGTTGTATTCACCAATATTGGAGTAAAATACGTAAACTTATTAGCTTAACGATTTGTTTAAATTATTTTTTATCAAAAACTGATCGCCTAGCTGAAATAAAAAACTTGGGATAAACTTAATAAGCATGCGACGGTTCAAATGCTTGAAAGTACTGGAGTAGATTCAAAGCTCAAAGACTAGCAGCTTACGTCTTTAGTAGATATAAATCATGTTTGACCAATTAACTCGGGTCAAACAGTTAGTCAACTGAAAGGTATCTGGTACTTTCAAGATATTTTAATAAAGTTGTAATTGGTCAAAGACTAGCAACTCCGTATATGAGAATAGAGTTACAAAGGGTAGAAGTCATGTGGTAACGGTTATTGACATTGTTTTCTTAATCCTAAAATATTGCACAGGATTTTGATAATCGGAAATGTGTCTGATTCAAGTGGCATCCGAAGGTCAAACGAGTATTGTTGATATTAAAGATCATCTGGTAGCTGAAGATACAGATTCACGTAAACACAAAGGAAAGGGAATATGTTACCAATTTTCATTTGAAGAGGCTCGCACAGGAAAGTCCCATTTGTCTTAGAGGTACTATAGCGCTACTCATTTTTTTAAAGGTTATTACAGAACTTATATTAAATCAATTATCTTATAATTCTTATGAAATAAATTAGAGTAACCATTACACCCGTTCCGCTGTTCCCTTTTTAGCAATTTTCAGACTATAACCATTTTGACATTGTAGACATAAGGTCAAAATACATAGTCTCAAAAGACCTGCTCATAACTAAATGTGTGAAAGTCAACTTTTTTGGCCTTTGTTGTGGTATTTTGAATGGTTTTTATAGAAAACACCAGATGAACATGAACTAAAGTTGTGGTCGATATACGTCATTCAAGTAAAAATCACATGGCAAATGAAAAAGTAGCTTATGCTAAAGAAATCAAGAATTTATAAACTTGCGTGATCCTAAGTAATTTATTTGCTTATTTACTCAAAAACTAAGACAAGGTAGTGACTCGAATACACATATATTTATTCTTCAGGAACGATATTTTCAACATGTAGGCTATTTGCATTAAAGAGCAGATTCCATAATACAAAATTGACAAAATATAAATTCATGCACTTTCCTCGGGCACCCTACCAGGCGACTTTTTTCTTAAAAAAATACCGTGCAATAATCGAAGGCATAAAACAACGCCCCGCCGCAACGCGGCGGGCCGGCGCCCATCTCGTTTTTTTCTAATACGAGTAAATCTTATTTCACAATTTATATGCATTTATACATTATGTGACTGATTTGTGCGATGGTATCAAAGATATAACTAAATTTCAAATAATACTTTATTCAATCAATAATTCAACTATTGGTAAATACTAAAGAGTACCAACTTATTACAACTAAAACAATGCAAGATCAGATTACTATCAAAGAGATAATAATCAAACGATTACAAAGACAGATCAAGATAATCAGTTACACGATTGAAAGATGTTTAGAGAGACAAATCTTTTGAGAGAGAAAGCGTAGAATGAAAAGTTATCAAACCCTAGCAGACGGTGATCTTTATATAGCCACAAATAATCACATTTAGTCCTTGATCTTTGACACTTCTTCTATAGGCAATCCATTCTTCACTCCAAGTAATAATAAGTTTCCTTTCGTCCATAATGAGTCTCTCAACCTTATTTACTACAAAACTAGCAGGGTACTTGTGCGTTGCAGCGGCGAGTACCCTGTAATCATAATTTTGGGCGAGCATTGGTACATAGTTTTCGACAAAATACGGTTGCGACGATTTTCATGTGTTGTGTGTTTGTTAGTGCACATTTCATTTTATTGTTGAGTAGTCCAAAAATTATAATCAAATATGGATAATCTAAGCACGAATCAAACCACAGTCCAAAATTTAACCTTATATAAATTTTAGCTCAAAAACCAAATTTATATCACCTATGTTGATACATAATCTGGTGCGGGCTGGATTTGACGACTCTCCCTGGGCCGTTTGTCGTCTTCTCGAGCCCTGAGTAGACCTGTCAACAGAGAACCCGTTAGGAGTGGACCCGAGGCCGTAGCCCCGGGATCCACCTCTGACGGTCAAGTTAGTATCTATTCGATATAGCATACAAGAATTAGGTTTAGAGTAACATGTTGTGTTGTGTTAAGAAGAGAATCCCAACCCTATATTTATAAGGCATGGAATTAGGGTTTAGGCGTAGAGTGGGCCGTTGTCTGCCGGGCCGGGCCCATTCCAGACTATACGTCCATAAGCCCCCCAAGTCTAGTGTGACATAGTGCATGGCTATGTTATGCTAGACTTAAGTTCTGTTCATGGCTGCGTAGGCCCAATCAACCATAACGGCATGGCTCATGTGTGCGCAACTCAGGTGTGCGCATAGGACGGACTATACTGCGCAACCCAAATGCGACAGTGCGCACTGGTTGTCCCAGAGGCGCAGTCCTGTTTAGCCCATTAGACTATATCTGAATCCGCGACCTTGTAGGCGCGTCCGTGGTGACCATGTTCCATCCTGAGTAACACCCGTTCTTACATGACGGAGAGGGATGCGCATATGCTAGGTTTCCCGCCACAGTGTGACAGTAAAGACCCCGTAAGAAGAACACGTAGTTCTATAGTTGGGGTAATACTGACATTGCGATTGTGTGAGTCTCACAATGGTGAAGGTGGATCTCGTATGCTGCATCTTAGGTAAGGGCGTACCTTTTGTACCAGTAGCGATGCAGCATGGTGCGACAGAAAACGTGCTTCTGTGCGCGCTGTGCGCGACAAGGAGGTGCGACAGAAGACGTGATTCTGTGGCAGAGGTGCACGCTGTGCGCGACAAGGAGGTGCGGCAGAAGACGTGCTTCTGTGCGCGCCGTGCGCGACAAGGTGGTGCGAACATTACATCCGTTTTTACAACCGACAAAGAACGTCTCCCCTGCGGCAAGATGGTGCGAATATTTAAATCCGTCTTTGTACCGGGCTTGCAATACCTCTTACGTACGATCTGCTTCCAAATATACCTGCGTGACGCGTACGGAAACAGTGGTACTATATACCCTGGTAGCCCCCCAAGTTTGATGGTGCTACTCGTGTAGGAGCATTAAACTTAGTTATTCAAATCCTGAAAAACACTTAATGCAAATATTAAAAGTATATGCCGCGAATCGCAACATATAAAATCTAATGAAGTAAAAGATTAGCGTGAAGCAATATATAGCACATAGCATATATAATTAATTGTTTTTTTTATTAAAAAAAACCCGGATGGACGCACCGTGACCGCGACTAATAGTTTCAATCGCACGCACAAACGAAGATGGACGTATCGTGACCGCATAGACTCGAACGTTTGTGGATGATCGCGGATGACCACGGCTTTTGTCCAGTGCGCTCATGGCGATTGAATAGCATCGTGGTGCCTGTACGTGACAATGCGCTCATGGCGCTAATCTGCGAAGATGTCCGAACGCACGGCCTAACGCGGGTAGATTTATCGTGACTGCGTTGTTCGAACACGTAGTTCTATAGTGCAAACAAGCGCGAACAGGCATACCAACTGTAAAAGCAGTATGTGCGCAAATTAATCCGCGGCTAAAAGATAAAGTAGGTCCGATCGTGCGGACTTAGTGCGGCCATATATAAAATCGTGTTTACTAAGTTAAAAGATTAAGATACCGGCTTTTGAACTCGATGGTTGCTTTCCGGTGATGTGAGAGCACAAAACTTGTCGTAGTCATGGTCCCACGGATGGCGCCACTTGTTGATGCATAATCTGGCGCGGGCTGGATTTGACGACTCTCCCTGGGCCGTTTGTCGTCTTCTCGAGCCCTGAGTAGACCTGTCAACAAAGAGAACCCGTTAGGAGTGGACCCGAGGCCGTAGCCCCGGGATCCACCTCCGACGGTCAAGTTAATATCTATGCGATATAGCATACAAGAATTAGGTTTAGAGTAACCTGTTGTGTTGTGTTAAGAAGAGAATCCCAGCCCTATATTTATAAGGCATGGAATTAGGGTTTAGGCGTAGAGTGGGTAGCTGTCTGCCGGGCCGGGCCTATTCCAGACTCTACGTCCACAACCTAAAATTTAACCTTATATAAATTACAACCCAATTCAAAATTTTCATATGATATTTTAGCCCGATTCTGATCCAGCTCATTACAATAATACACGATCCACCCAATAAGTTATCTATATCTACTCCGGACCAAAAAATTAAGATTCAGCTAACCAAACCTAAATAATATAATACCCATCCACAAAACACACACACACACTCACCACAAATCTTCTCCCTTCTCTCTCTAACCTAAAACACATACAAACGCACACCATCTCTAAATCCGTCGCCGCCACCACCTTCTAAATCTGCCACCACTACTAAAACCATCGTTTGCATCCACAGCTGCCACAACTAATGGTTTCTTAACATGTAGATCTGACCAGTTTTCATTTTTTGGTGGCTTCAGGTGGGTTTATGTGGTGGTTTGTGTTATGATATTAATAGATATGTAGTTGCTATGTGTGTACACCATAATAGTTTTTTTTGAAAACAATTGATAATGATTGTTGTATGTTTTTCAGGTGGGCATAGGAGCGGCAAGGAGGTGATTTACATGGGTATGTTCAAATATAAACACATAACACACCACAGCCGCCATCACAGTCAACCAACACCACCGAAAATCTACACCACCACAACCTCCGTAACCTACCAAAGAAACCCACATCCAAAGTCTTTTGAGCTATTTTTTGTTGAGTTATATATAAATCTATATAATATTTTGTATTTCTATGGAGTTTTTTTGTAGATTTGTTGCCGCCTCCGCCCAGTCTGTTGTCTCCGCCGCCGAAATTTGTCGCCTCTGTTGGTGGAATCTGTTAGCGTAAATTTGTTTGATTTGTTTTATAAATGTTGGTGTTAAGTTTGTTTACTAATTTTTTTTACTAAATTTTGTTGTGTGTAAATTTGTTGCTAAAGTTTAATATCTTTTTATTGTAGATCTTGTGGAAAAACTGTCAGCATCGTCAGAAAATGCCACTGTTATAGCATCTTGTTACAATAATTTGGTTGTATTTTTTCATTATTTTTTTATTTTTATTATTATTTTTTAATTTTTTTTAGGAATGCCAGGTTTCGAAGTAGCTTCCGGTAGATCTGTCAAAGAAACTTCTTATAGAATATAGAACTAAAAAATATACATTGATAATATAATGGAACCACAACCCAATATCATTCCTGTTTTGGTTTTTTTTTTTTCTTTTTCTTTTTTTTTTTTTTTTTTTTTTTTTTTTTTTTTTTTAAATTACGTTAACTCTTTTAATTGAGAAATTTCATACCAATTTAAATTGGTTTTTAACTTTTTTTTTGACAAATTATATATTTTTCATGTTACATGATACTTCATGTGCTTGTTATTCATGATTTCAAAATTTGTTGAAATCTAAATTTCTTTTTACAATTTGATTACGTAGTATAATAAATTTGAGATTTTAATAAAAAAAAGTAAAAGTTACATATTATCGCCTTAATAAAACTGAGCAAAGTGTCAAAAAGTAAGTTTGTGATACAATGTTTGTACAATAGACTTCATAAGTTGTATTTTTCACTTAAGGGGTGTTTTAAATGATATATTAATGGTATTTGTTGACCAGACAATTTATGTATGTAGTTATGCAATATGTATTTGTACATAATGCTTTAATTGTTGTATTTACTTAAAATCTATATTATGAAATCTTAAAAAATTAATTGGAGGGAGAAAGGTTATTGATAGAATGCTGTACATATGTACACTAGCTTATAGACCCGTGGAATCCACGGGATTTTAGCGGATTTTTGAAGAAAAAAGGTAGGTACGTGAATAAAGTAAAAAAGAACAACAAACGTAAACACTATGAAATTTTCTTCTAATGAAATAATAAGCTATAAGTCACTGATAGTATAGAATACAATGCCTATAAATATCTATGTAATAAACACCCATTGGCTCGTGATCTCAAATATGTTTGTCTTCAGAAGCAAATGTATGTAGTGATCATTCTAACACATCAACAAAAGGTCGATTACGTGAACACCTAATAAGTTTAAAAATATGTAAGTAAAAGAAGTTTAAGATTTATAATAAATGTAAATAAGAAAAATGCCACAAAACATGTGATATATATACTGTACGTACCTATTGACCGTTTGATCACAGACGTTGAAGAACTTCTTTATATACCACATTTATAGTAGTTTTGTATAGGTTACCACCCGCATCTGAAACAACAACCTTCAAACCTTTTTTGCTTCTGACACATGAAAGTGCCACATATAGCTGTCCGTGCGTGAAAACAGGAAGTGACAGAAACAATCCGACTTTTGAAAGAAATTGCCCTTGGCTCTTGTTTATTGTCATGGCGAATGACACCGAAATGGGATACTGTTTCCTCACAATTTTTAGAGGTAAACGTTTATCAGATGGAGTAATTCTCAATCATGGTATGATAACCTTATTTCTAAAATGTGTCCCAACAATGATTTGTGCTTGAATATATGTCTGTGATAATCTAATAACTTGAAGCCTTGTCCCATTACATAATCCATTTGATTATTCAATAAGGAGTTACGTGTGGGAATAAATTAACAAAAAACAAAGAACATCAACAGGTTTCATTATTTGTTGAAAGGTATAATAAGTAATGTGTCAATGATATGATAAGTATCTGACAAGTATAAATAAGTCAATATATGCAAACATAAGACTTAAAATGTCAAATATGGCTATGTGATCAAACAGTGCAAGAGCCTAATATAAGCACTCTCAATACGTGATTTGTGTTACCTGCACTATATTCTCTAAAATAAACTAACCAAGACTAAATAACTGTCTTAAAAATGTTTGAAAATGACACATGTGGTAGACATGACCCATTCTTTATGAACTGGTCAACTTGGGTGAAGTACAGGAGCAGCAGGAGGTGCATACGAAATTCTTGAGTGATGAATGATTAATATTAAATAGCTGAAAACAATAAAAGCAACTCATTCTAAATTTGTTGCCATGTAAATTTGATGTGTAATGAAGTCGTGTGACAAAGGGGGCACAAAAAATAAAAACCTCAGTAGAAATAAAAATTGGTGGTAGGAGCATTAGTTATTTCAAGGTTGAGATAATTACTTACTTGACCATTGATGATACTGATTTGGGTGCACATTATTATCATAATTTTTTACCATTGAAAGGGATCTTGAAACATGGAAACACTATGTACAAAGAGTTGTTTATCTTGAAACATCAACAATAAAAGAAAGTATTTCTTTTAAAAATAATACGCGTAACTTTTTTAGATGGATTGGCACAAACACCAACAGTCATAAAACCACATAAATATTGCTATCTATTTACCTTTTAAAGTTTAAACATTGTAGCTTGTTGTGTTACAACTAATTTTCTATAATTGCATTCAAAATGCAATGCCAAACACCCATTTAGTCATCTAGCGACTAAAGGTTATGTTGTTACATTATGGTCTCAGTGTAAAGATAGCACAAATTGGGAACTTAAAGAGACTATCTTATTGGTGTAGACAGCGTAAAGACCAAAACAAAAAAACACATGAGGTATGCATGTAAGCCAATATGCCAAACACCCACTGCCACAAAAATTCGACATAGGACACCACCAAACTCAACAGACATCAACAAACACCCGTAGTCACAGTAACGCAACAATATTGCTATCCATTAACCCTTTAAAGTTTAAACATTTTAGCGTGTTGTGTTACAACTATTTTTCTATAATTAAATTCAATATGCAATGTCAAACACCCATTTATCCATCTAGGGACTAAGGGTTCTATGACATTATGGTCTCAACACAAAGATAGCACAAATTGGGAACTTAAAGAGAATATGTTATAAGTGTAGAGAGCATAAAGACTTGCCCTATTTAACCCGTATACCTATTTTTCCTTCGTGATAATACAACTACACATTCCGATGTCCACCGACAGAAACCTACACAACAAAGATCCTCATAAGAGAAAACAAATTATAGTGTTAAAATGTTACTAATAGGGTGTATTTTTTTATTGATTAAACTAAAAGTGTATAAAAAAAAGAAAGAGAAAAAAATCAGAATTGTTTCTAAACAACAAAATTTAAACCAAAAGCACAATCAAAATGAAGAATGTCTCTCTCACAAAGTTAAAATCCAAGAATGTTTCGTTGGGGATTCTAATTTTCATTAGTAAATGACTTTTTAGATCTTTATATAATAGTTAAACACCCTTACAAAACCATATGTCTATTACATGATCCCGTATTTCTATAATAATCCCAATCTTCCACTTATAGTTAATAACGTAAATGTATCCTCATCTCTAGCTTCGTAAGAATTGGGTACAGATGATGTATTGCGTAGCAGCAAAAGTGACATCAACTGCAAAAAGATTTATACCACACATGATAGAATCTAACCAATATTTCAAAGGCATTGTCTTTGCCATCTATATTGAGATTTATGAGCATCAAACAAATCATCAAGATAATGGCGCACAGGCTAATTGAACTTTAATTTATAACGCATGTTACTTACTTCATCCATAAAATAATACAAAAAAGAAAAGAAATATAACTTGCATGTCGAGCACATAAAACACTTATTTACCAGTTAGTAGACCAGCTTTTAACCTTCTCATCATCATCATATCCGAACCTGCTATGTTCTCTACCATAGGACTCCTGGTGTGACTTCTTCTGCGTTAGTGATCCCTATCCCTTGCTCTAGGCTTGTCACAATCAGACCAGTCCCTGCTTCGTCTACGGTTTCTCCGCCTATAATATATGTCCCTATATAATCTGTATTCCTAAAACTACATTTACAACATGTTAAAAACTTAAAATACAAAAATGATACGTGGGAATTGCGCCCTCGCAACAGGTTTTACCTCTCAAGGGATCTTGAGAAGCTTACAACCCCCACCAGGCAGTGTACCTGATCGTTGTAGTATAGTATAGTGACAAGTACCGGGGGATTGATCGTTCAACTCGGGAATAGTGTCGCTAGGATTAGAAAACCTACTAAACTAGGTCTAGAGGTGAGGGATGATTCTTTTTTTTTTATTATTTTTTTTTTTATTTTATAAAAGTAAGTAAAATCTCGGGTTTTGAAGGAGTGGGCGGAATTAGTTGCTAGCCAACTAACCCAATTAACTACCAATGCAAACAAAATAAAATAAAAGAAATGAAAATTAAACTATTATACTAATGTGGTAGAAACAATAATGAGAAAAATTGTGTTTACTTAGATTTTATTACTCCCTAAATATCTTTTACCGGTTGATTAGCTTGTTACAATTGCATGGATGACGGGTTATATTACTTAATACTAGTCGTAGGGCTGTGTACAATATTCCCTAACTCTATAAGATCCTACTTCACTCCTATGTCGAGCCGTTAAAAGCTCCTAACATGGGATCATTAGAATTATCTTATGCATTAAATACAACCAAAAATCGTAGTACAACTCCGATCATGTTTCTTAAGACGTT
Source organism: Artemisia argyi (assembly GCA_030686995.1). Lineage (NCBI taxonomy): Eukaryota > Viridiplantae > Streptophyta > Magnoliopsida > Asterales > Asteraceae > Artemisia > Artemisia argyi. Next base: position 20,642,049 of record CM060678.1, on the reverse strand, counting down.
CAAGCAAGTTACCAATGGAAGTCTGCCAGTTTTTTTAAGCCTAACATCGAATACAATCATCCGTAACAATTATAAACAAACAATCAACCTATAATCAACATCTAGGTTTCACTACATCTAAGCAAACAAAATAAAAGCCTAGCCTAACATGTTAAAAGAAATATACACATAAGATAGAATCAAACAATACATAGACATATTGAATGATTAATGAAGTACTTATCTTTATTCAAACATGGAAGAAAGAAGGGTTTGAAACCCCTTCAAGATGCAGGAAATTCGACCTAGGGTTTTTACAAAATTTGTTCCCCAAAAGTTCCACACTTTACAATGAAAAATTGAAAAAATATATATAGACTATGTATCCTGACGGCGTCATGTATTAACCTCTGACGCCGTCAACTCGCCGCCAAGTTGAAATTCGTATTGCATAGATCCACTTCTGACGCCGTCATGTAGAAAAACACTCTGGGCCGTCACTAGTATTTGGACCCTGATGGCCTTGGTGACGCCGTCAGGCCAATAACAAAGAAAATGTTCTGGGCCGTCACGTTATAAGTTCCACATCCACCTCTTTTGTCACTCTTGACGCAGTCACTAGTAAACCTTGACGTCGTCAGGTACTGTTCCAGCAAGGAATTTTGAGACTTTTCCGTTTTCTTTACTTTTATGCTCCAAAAACGTCCAAAACGCTTCATTTTCCAGATTTCTCCTCAAAAGTACCTAAAATGACAAAAGGAATGATTTAGGGCAATAATTGATCAAATAATCTTGAATTTGGGCTTAAATGACCCCCTAAAAGCGGTACACTTTTCGCCTCATCAAATACCCTTACACTTGAGATTTGCTTGTCCTCAAGCAAATGCGCTTTTATTCTAATCAAAATACAAGTTAGGGGTCATTTAACACTAATATAAAAGTAATTACAACAAATAATCGTTCCACTAAAAACCAAAAACAAGCACGGAGGTCATACACTAGCACCTCACAAATAGTGTTTAGATACTCACATCTCTCGGGTGTAATAAAGTATATATCACAATATGGAAATGGAAAACATCTCTCACTACCTGTCATAGCAAATAGATTACCATAGGTTTGGGAAAGGATCAAACCTCCACCACTTGGCGTAAGCACCTAGGATAAACTATCAAAGAGGTCTTTTAAAGGGTTATAATGTTAGGTGTAGGGATATGGAAAACACGGTTTTGTTGGATAAAGGCAATATTTACTGGTGGCGAGTTAATCATCTTGGTTAATTACATGTACAATATGGCGTTGCTAAGCCAAGACTCGACTCCACTTAGGCTAATAAAACAAAAATAACAAAAACCTAAAACAAACATAGAATGAAACGGGATGATAGTCCGTATGTTTATCTCTTTTCTTTTTTTTTTTTTTTTTTTTTTTTTTTTTTGCATACAATTTTACCCCACCATCCAAAATAATACATCATAGTGAATGTACATTCCCCTTACACTTGAATTTTTACATACTTTACAATAAACTACTCTAATGACTCGAATCAAGATAATCAAAACACTTGGAGTACTTTTTAAGATTAATGCACATATGGGGGTAATAATTTGGTGTTCTTCCCCATTACTCCATAACATAAGTACTTTACCCATGAGTCCCAATCGTCCCAAAACAATATGTACAAGATATGACTCAACTTAGCAACCATGTTATCAATTAGATAATTAACTAAGGGTTTAAACAAATAACAATAATGCACTAAAGATGAGTTCATACACGGAAGGCTAAGGTGATTCGGTTGCACATTTGGGTGGGTTGTAACAAATTCTTCCTTTAAGTAAAATGCTTAAAGTTAGAAACGAAAAAAGATAGGCTTGGGGGGGTGTACTAGGGGTATCGTGTACTAAAAATGAGTACAATGCTAAGGTGTGGGAAAAATTAATTGACTTTACTAGTGAAGTGATATGACTTAAATGGTCAAGTAATTATGATACGGGTTTAAACACAAAGGTGATCCTAATGCCTCTTATCATGTAGTAAATCTTACTACACGAATGTAGTCTCACTATCGGTCTCGGGATGCATCACTAATGCAAGTTCTAGAATCTAAATGCTACCGGTACACTCATAAGCACTAATAATAAATGCTTTTCCTATCAAATCTAAAGGCGAACCTCACATATTTGGGTGAAAATTTTTTCTGAATGGTACGGTTTTGTGCTAGTCATACAACTCCTATCCATGAGACGCTTGTTAAGGCTAAAGTTTCACTCCTAAATGTTGTAAAAAATTTTAAATTTGGCGCTAAAATTACACTAACGAGTATTTCTCTTAGTTTTATTACACACATACCATCAAACAAACAAACTTAAGTGCAATTGTATCCTATAAGGTATCATCATTTACCCTCCCCTTACACTTAGGATGAACATTGTCCCCAACGTTCAATTAAAGGATGTAAAAGTAAAATAGGTAAAAGAATGAAAACAAATACTCCCCTGATTCGTTCGATGCGGATAGTGTGTCAACAAGGTTAGATCTTCTTCCAAGAAAATGAACGTTCAAAGCTTCCCTTCCAGAAATATAAATCATCTTCTTGTCATATATAACCTGTTAAACCTGAGAAAACAATCAAGGCAACCTCGCGTAAAATCAGAGGCAATCTAAATATACTAACAAATCCTAGAAAGCAATTTATGATATAATGCTTGTGGAATGAATGTTTGCAGATTTCCTGGAGTTTACAAAACTAAAGAATCAACAAAAAATTTAAGACTCCGGTAGAAAAACAAAGTTTCCGGGAAATTTCTGGAAAAACTTATGTCCTATTTCCTGGAAAATCTTGCAAAACATTATTATGACTTGATACAAGCATTTGACTCAAACAAATACTAATATACATGTTCATTTAATATTGTGGCGAATCATGATCATTTTCGTTCTTATAAACAAATTTGGGGTTTCCCCTTAAACTTAGCTTTTGCAAAATACCTTTATATGAAGTTAAGACAAAGTTAAACAACAAAATAAAGCATTTTCACAATTTAATTTGAAACATGATCTACCAACAATAAAAATGAAACATGCATACGGAAACAAATAATATCAAACAAATAAAAATCAAACTAATAAAACACACAAAACATGGGTTGCCTCCCAAGAAGCGTTTTTCTTTATTTACAAGTCTTGTAACTAGACTCAAGGTCATATGCTATCCTATATGTGTGAGCTCCTTGTCGAGGACATCTTTGGGATCAAACTTAGGTTTCAATTTCCTATAGGTTTTCTTGGTACGGTGTGACTTCTCAAACTTTCCTCCATCCGAATCATATAAAATCATCTTCATATGCCATGATCCGTCACCTTCCTTAGGTGGCTTGTCCCAATTCCATTTACACTTATCCCCTTCCCTTTTCCACTTGTTCATCTCTAGGTTGATAGGAATTATGCTTAAGAACTCAATCATTTTCCTAAAGACTTGGCGATCCTCAAAAGGGTTTAGTTCCTCATCTCTAGCTATGAGTTGTTCTACCGAATGTGTCTTATCAATGAAATCTTTTCTAGATAGAATGGGCGTTGAGGTCTTATAAAGTTCCTTTCTATCCAAGGTCCATATCTATATGGTCTCCTATTCATCTCTACCCAATGTGGTGTCGGTTCGTCCTCACAATCGTAGCTATGCTTCTAAACATCGTAAACTGACCAAGTCTCACCATCTCCTACCGCTATCTTAGACTCCTTACAATCTATCATAGCACTAGCGGTTGCTAAAAATCCTCTTCCTACTAACAATGGGCATGTAGTATCACTAACCATATCTAGGACGTGAAAATCAACTAAGATAGTCAATCTTCCTACGTAAACTACTACATCCTTGATCATTCCGACCGGGTGGGCAATACTTCCATCCGCTAGACCAATTATTACTTCCGTCTCCTCTAAATTTCCTAGCTTAAGAGTGGTGAAAAGGGATAAGGGAATCAAGTTGAGTCTTGATCCTAAGTCGGCTAGTGTGTCGAAAGCTTCGGATTTCCCTATCTTACAAGGCAAAATAAATATACCCGGATCATCAAGCTTCTTAGGAAACTTGTTTTGAACGAAGGCGGTCCCATTTTTACCCAATTTAAGTTTCTCATATTTTTCTAGGAGGGCACTATAGTAGGGGGCACGGGCTAAGACATCAATGACGGGGCGTTCAAGGTGGAGCTCCTTGAATTCATCGTCAAGGTCTGGTGTAGGAGGTGTTTCAACTATGTTATTGACCGGTTTAATATCGGATGTTTTATTCAATTGGTCCTTTTGAAGAATTTGGGTTTGCTTGAAACACGTGCTTATTGCTTTGACCGAATAGTATTGTAGACAAGAGGTAGGTGACGAAACCGAAGATATGGCATTAACGTTTAGTTTCGGGTTCTTGACCGTGTCGCTTGGGAGTGCTCCCATTTCTCGGTCATTGAGAACTTTCAACAATGTGTCAATTTTATTGGTCATCTCACTTTGCTTTTGTTTGAAATCGGCTTCAAACTTAGATATGCGAGCTTCTTGAGATGCCATAAACTTGGACATCAATCCTTCAAGATTATTGGTACTACCATAGTTATTGGAAGGATTGTTGTTGAAAGTACGGTTAGAGGGTGGACCGTTTGGTTGGTAACGATTAGGTGGATTGGAAGAATTGTTTTGGGGTATGTTTTGGTTTTGTTTCCACCTAAGGTTCGGGGTGATTTTTCCAAGAAGGTTTGTAGGAATCACCATAAGGGTTTGGCTCGGGTTTGAAAGTGTACCACTTGTCTCCCGCTTCGTCAGTACGTGAGGATGCGTAATCCGCAAAAGCTTATCCGAGGAGTTCCACGCAATCACGAGTGTCATGGGGACCACTACATAATTTGCATGAAGAAGTGATTTTGTTCACTTGGCTTGAAGGCTTAGGAGCTTCGTAGGATTTCATGAGAAACTTGACTTGGTCCTCAAGTTCCATTATCCTACGGTCGGGAGTGCTAGAATTGTTCGAAGGCAAAGATATTGCCTTGACCGTTTTGTTCAAATCACGGGGATCATTCCAACTTTCGTTGTCATAGAGAGAAAGATCTTCTATGAGTTCCCATGATTCTTCCGCACTTAGATCACGTAGCTTGCCACCGTCTGATTGGTCAATGGTTCACCTTGTGGAGAGATCGATATGGTCATAGAAGATTTGGACTTGGAGCCAAAGATCTATGCCATGATGAGGGACTTTTTGGAGTAAGTCCTTGAAACGAGTCCATGGTTCATATAGAGTTTCACCTTGACGTTGTTGGAACATCAAGATATCATTTCTAAGCTTGGTAGTTCTCCCCGGTGGGAAAAATTGAGCAAGGAAACGAGAAGTGAGATCATCCCATGAGGTGATGGATCCCGCGGGTAAACGTTCAAGCCATAGACTAGCTTGATCACGTTGAGAGAATTGGAATAGACTTAATCGGGTCGACTCTCTAGTTGCAACATCAAGGTCTATGGAATCTAAGATTTTAAGGAAATCCTTGAGATGTTGATTAGGATCTTGGGAACGAAGTCCATGGAATGCACATCCACTTTGCACCAACCGGATGGTGTCGGATCGCAAGGGGGACACATTGGCTCCTTGAGTGAGCTCAATGGTGTTTCGATACCTTGGTGGCTAGGACGGGAATACTCTCCTAAAGTTCGGGGTCTAGGAGGTTGGTTTGCTAGTGGTGGGTTTTATAGGTGGTTTTGTTGTGGTGGGTTGATGGGATCAAAGATATTACCACCTTCCATGATGTCGGATGGTAAAGGTTACAAACAAAGAAACGAAGAAATAAGATAGACTGAAGAAAACCTAAAAATAAAGATAAAAATCTTACTAGAAAGGAATCTAGCAAGTAGACCTAATAAAAAGAAATTCTAACCTAGACAATAACTATTCCTCGGCTACGACGCCAAAAACTTGATACGTGGGAATTGCGCCCTCTCAACAGGTTTTACCTCTCAAGAGATCTTGAGAAGCTTACAACCCCCACCAGGCAGTGTACCTGATCGTTGTAGTATAGTATAGTGACAAGTACCGGGGGATTGATCGTTCAACTCAAGAATAGTGTCGCTAGGATTAGAAAGCCTACTAAACTAGGTCTAGACATGAGGGATGATTCTTTTTTTATTTTTTATATTTTATGGAAGCAAGTAAAATCTCGGGTTTTGAAGGAGTGGGCGGAATTAGTTGCTAGACGACTAACCCAATTAACTACCAATGCAATCAAAATAAAATAAAAGAAATGAAATTAAACTATTATACTAATGTGGTGAAAACAATAATGAGAAAAGTTGTGTTTACTTAGATTTCATTACTCCCTAGATATCTTTTACCGGTTGATTAGCTTGTTACAATTGCATGGATGACGGGTTATATTACTTAATACTAGTCGTAGGGCTGTGTACAATATTCCCTAACTCTATAAGATCCTACTTCACTCCTATGTCGAGCCGTTAAAAGCTCCTAATATGGGATCATTAGAATTCTCTTGTGCATTAAATACAACCAAAAATAATAGTACACCTCCGATCATGTTTCTTAGGACGTTCAAGCAAGTTACCAATGGAAGTCTGCTAGTTTTCTTAAGCCTAACATCGAAAATAATCATCCGTAACAATTATAAACAATCAACCTATAATCAACATCTAGGTTTCACTACATCTAAGCAAACACAATAAAAGCCTAGCCTAACATGTTAAAAGAAAGATACACATAAGATAGAATCAAACAATACATAGACATATTGAATGATTAATGAAGTACTTATTTTTATTCAAACATGGAAGAAAGAAGGGTTTGAAACCCCTTCAAGATGCAGGAAATTCGACCTAGGGTTTTTACAAAACTTATTCCCCAAAAGTTTCGCACTTTACAATGAAAAATTGGAAAAATATATCTAGACTATGTATCTTGAGGGCGTCATGTATTAACCTCGGACGCCGTCAACTCGCCGCCAAGTTGAAATTCGTATTGCCTAGATCCACTTCTGACGCCGTCATGTAGAAAAACACTCTGGGCCGTCACTAGTATTTGGACCCTGACGGCCTTGGTAACTGATGCGTGAGAATTGCACCAGGCTTTACCTCTCGAGGGATCTCGAGAAGCTTACAACCCCCACCAGGCAGTGTACCTGATCGTTGTAGTATAGTATAGTGACAAGTACCGGAGGATTGATCGTTCAACTCAGGAATAGTGTCGTTAAGATTAGAAAGCCTAAAAATTAAGTATAGAGGTGAGGGATGATTCTTTTTGTATTTTTATATTTTTATAAAAGCAATTAAAATCTCAGGTTTTGGAAGAGTGGGCGGAATTAATTACTAATCTACTAACCCAATAACTAAAGATGCAATCAAAATAAAATAACAAAAATATAAATAAAGCTAATTAAACTAGTGGTGTGAATAATAAATGAGAAAATTGTGTTTACTTAGATTTCATTACTCCATAGATATCTTTTACAGGTTGATAGTTTGTTACAATTGCGCGGATAACGGGTTATATTCCTTAATACCAATTGTGGGGTGGCGTACGTACTTCCCCAACTCTATAAGCTCCTACTTCACTCCTATGTCGATCCTGCAAGAAGCTCCTAACATGGGATCATTAGAATTCGCTCATGCATTAAGTACAACCATAAAAACCTAGTACGCATTGGTTCGTGCTTCTTAAGACGTTCAAGCAAGTTACCCTATGGAAGTTTGCCAGTTTTTCTTAAGCCTAACATCGAAATCATTCATCCGTAACAACTATAAACAAGCAATCAACCCATAATCAACATCTAGGTTTCACTACATCTAAGCAAACACACAAGAGATCTAGCCTAGCATGTTAAAATCAAGACAAGCGTAAGATATATTCAAACAACACATAGACATATTGAATGAATTGAAAGGATACTTATCTTAATTGAATATGAAAGGTTTCAAAGGGTAAAAACCCTTGAAAAGACTGATAAAATCGTGCTAGGGTTTCTCCAAGTTATCCCTCTAATTGTCCTCTCTTTATGAATGAAAATTACAAAACTATATATAGATTTTCCAACGTGACGGCGTCAAGAAGAGAAATCTTACGCCGTCAACTCGCCGCCCATAATAATATCGGATTGCCTAGATCCAGATCTGACGCCGTCAAGAGCAAATTTCCTCTGGGCCGTCACGTGTAAAGGGACCATGACGGCCTATGGTGACGCCGTCATGCCCTAGTGTAAAAACTCTCTGGACCGTCACGTACTCTATCCACTTCACCTCTTGTTTTACTCTTGACGCCGTCATGTAGAACTTGGTGACGCCGTCAGGTACTGTTCCCAGCAAGGAAAATTAAGACTTTGCCGTTTTCTTCATTTATGCTCCAAAAACGTCCAAAATGCTTCCTTTTCTAGAATTCACTCCAAAAGTACCTAAAATCACAAAAGGAATAATTTAGGGCAATATTTGATCAAATAAATTCAATTCCGGGCTTAAACGACCCCCTAAAAACGGATCATTTTTCACCTCATCAGTAACGTCGTCAGGCCAATAACAAAGAAAATGTTCTGGGCCGTCACGTTATAAGTTCCACATCCACCTCTTTTATCACTCTTGATGCTGTCACTAGTAAACCTTGAAGACGTCAGGTACTGTTCCAGCAAGGAATTTTGAGAGTTTGCCATTTTCTTCACTTTTATGCTCCAAAGACGTCCAAAATGTTTCCTTTTCCAGATTTCTCCTCAAAAGTAGCTAAAATGACAAAATGAACGATTTAGGGCAATAAATGATCAAATAATCTCGAATTCGGGCTTAAATGACCCTCTGAAAGCGATATACTTTTCGCCTCATAAAAAAATCACCAATTGTAAAACATATGTAGAAAACCTCATAAATTTACATATTAAAACGTTACATATCATTTAATTATTAAGAAATAATAAAAATAATAGTAGTTTACCTCAATAAGAATCATAAAAGTTTGGTTCAATTATCTAAAATGAATTCCACGCGGGTTTTTAAGGTCATAATCAACCTTCACATTGTTATAAATTATGTCCAAATTATAAGACAATTATGAGAGGCCATTGAACTAAACAATAAGTACTCTGAACATAAGATTGTAATATAATGTTGAAAAGTTTTTTTGTCAGTTAAGATCACAACCTGCACAACAACAACCCATTTACTTGGTAATAGGTTGATCACACTTGTGAGTTATCCCATACGGGCTAAATGGTTCAACTAAAAGAGTTAGGTACATAGACACGGGTAAAGAGGTCGAGCATGTCAAATGGGTCACACAAATTGAAAGTTGCTCAAAGTCTCCTTCCTAAAAAATTAGACTATTACTTTGATAATGTTATTCTTGTGATCAAAATCAAGCACCCACATAATTATAATTTTTCTTGCAAATGGAAAAAGAAGTGTTTGCGGGTCACCACCCCGTCTATGAGACATGTACTACAAAATAACCCATTTTTAAAACGTTACCCAAACTATGAACTGGCCATGTTGCTACCTTTTGACTTATACATGAAGTTACCTCAACAGCCAATTCAAAAATATGACCCAGTGGTAAGTATGCCAAGTACACATCATTAAGCCATCGTCACTCCCTCCATCAAAAAAATAAAGAGCAAAAATTATGTACTCATAAACTGACATAATACTGATATGTTTGAAAACAAAAAGTATAAAAGAAGAAGCAAACAGTAGGTAAACTAATGTTGCCATTTGTATACATGATAACTGCAACATTTTTCTTAATAGGCAGTCTAACAGGAACCGGAGTGTCTTGTCCCATTATCTCAACTTCCAAAAAATAAGAGATTTTCCAATCACCGATATTAACTAAAGCTTCAGTGGTATCCTTCGTATCTGTAATCTTAAACAATACAACTTTTGCACAATCACCAGTTGCAAGATAATCACCAGTTTAATCAAACTCGTTCGCTTTCTTGAAACTTTCTCGTGTACATCCATAACGTACCAATCTGTTTGCTTTTTTTGTATCCCTAAGCCCAATGGTATAAAAGAGCTGGATAAAGAAATGGCACACAAATTATTAAAAAGGATGTAAGGGGCCATAGTTGCATGTTAAAAAACATGAATATTACCCTTTTTAAAGTCGATAATGAGGCTATTAAGTTTAGTAATAGAGTTGGATCTTCAATTCGAAACTGAATGCTTCTCACTACCAACATTTATATATCGCAATCATGTAATTTGATTCAGTTCACCTTGATTGATCGACCCTATGATTGAGCCTTAGTGTAGCTCGACAGAACAAAGCGAAGTGATCTGCAATAAGAAAAAAGTTTCTCGTTTTAACTTGTTTTACATTGATTGCCTTTTTTCATCTATACATAAATAAATATAGATGGACATGTACATCTAGTTTGTGTCTCCATTTTTTGGGTGTGGTCACCATTGAATTGAGCCTATATATGTAAATAAATAAATAAAAGAAATAATTAGATGGAGCAGATGGTATTGTAACATTTTCATTGCCTTTGTAATTTCGCTATGCCATTTTTTCTACTTTTCACAGTACAAAATTTAAATGAATAACACATTAAGGAATGGAATTTTGACAAACATTATTCAAACCTATTATTGCCTTTGTATTATGGATATGATATCACATATAAAACATTATTCGAAGGGCAAAGTCAAAAGGTTAAACAAATAGAAACTAACTGATAATAAACCATATTGTATTGTCGTGGAATGAGCTGACAAACCCAATTTTCAAAATGACCCATTAATGGTTACCACCAAGACATGCCGATTTTCAAAATGACCCATCAATGGTTCCGGTTTTATATATCACTGGTTTGATCTCTAGAATTTTTTTCCCGCTACTATTGAATGCCGTTGTCCTAGTTCATCCTATCCAAATTACATGGTTAAATATAAAGTTTCTACCATAGATACAATCCTTCAGGCCCATAACTAACTATTCACATTGATAACTTTTTTCACAGATACTATCATCTATAATTGATTCAATATATAAGATGGTGCAAGAGTAACTATTAAAAAGTCAAAATATACAAAGAAGACAATAAAGATTTAAAACCAACGACATAGGACGATATTACATACTTGAGATATGCGTGTATTAGTGTAGCTCGACAGAACAAAGCGAGGTGATCTGCAATAAGAAAAAGTTACTTGTCTTAACTTGTTTTACATTGATTGCCCCGATCCACTTATTTTTTCATCTATACATAAACAAATATAGATGGACATGTACCTCTAGTTTTTGTCTCCATTTTCTGGGTGTGGTCACCATTGAATTGAGCCTATATATGTAAATAAATAAATAAAAGAAATAATTAGATGGAGCAGATGGTATTGTAACATTTTCATTGCCTTTGTAATTTCGCTATGCCGTTTTTTCTACTTTTCACAGTACAAAATTTAAATGAATAACACATTAGGGAATGGAATTTTGAAAAACATTATTCAAACCTATTATTGCCTTTGTATTATAGATATGATATCACATATAAAACATTATTCGAAGGGCAAAGTCAAAAGGTAAAACAAATAGAAACTAACAGATAATAAACCATAACGTATTGTCGTGGAATGAGTCGACAGACCCAATATTCAAAATGACCCATTAATGGTTACCACCTCGACATGCCGATTTTCAAAATGACCCGTCGATGGTTCCAGTTTTATATATCACTGGTTTGATCTCTAGAAAAGATTTTTTTTCCCACTACTATTGAATACCGTTGTCCTAGTTCCTCCTATCCAAATTACATGGTTAAATATAAAGTTGCTACCATAGATACAATCCTTCAGGCCCATAACTAACTATTCACATTGATAACTTTTTTCAAAGATACAATCATCTATAATTGATTCAATATATAAGATGATGCAAGAGTAACTATTAAAAAGTCAAAATATACAAAGAATACAATAAAGATTTAAAACCAACGACATAGGACGATATTACATACTTGAGATATGCTTGTATTAACACTAAGCGAGCAATTATACCTTTTGGATTTGAACCCATGCGGACCAGTTGGTATGGATACTACTGCAAAAAAAATCATAAACTTAAATAATATTAGTATACACTCCATTTGACATTTTCGGCACATGTATACATCTAATGATACCCACCCCTTGTTTTAAGAGAAATTCAAGCAAACCTAAATGTAATCTCCTCAGATAATCAACTACAGTTGATAAATACTTACCAAAAGATAATTGTGGAGAAAGAAAATCGCCTCAGATCATATTGGTGGCATGGCAGCCTGAACCAACAACTCACATTGTGTTTAGAATGACCTGTTTTGAACCTTTTGACGCGTTATTGCGGACTGTGATACCGTCAACCTTTTTGGTGCTCCTATAAAACAACAAAACAAATTAGTCAACACTGCATAAAAGTTCCCATTAGCTTTAGAAGATGTCAAAAAAGAAAATTTTACAATATAGTACATTAAAAGGTATGAAATTTTAAATTCTTAGATTGAATGCGTTCAAAATCAATACTAATATAATTAGTCCAAATAATTAGTCCAAATGCAAAAACAGAAATTAGGCAGAAGTGATGAAAAATGTCATAAAATAATTGTGTCAGCTTGTTATTGGATATAGGTTCATACAAATAGATTACCCCCAATTCTTATGAGAATTTTCCCTATTTTTTATGTTAGGTTTGGTCACATTAATGATTTAGCTGACATTCCTGGGTTTACATCATAAACATAAAAAATAAGCAATAACATAAACCAAATCAATTCAATACAATTAAAACTTACTGAATCTATTGGGTGGAATTCAAGATCATCCATGGTGATTTTGAAACTGGTTGAATCAATTGTTTGTTTTTTGAATCGGTGATTTAGAAACTAAACTGATTTGAAACTGACTTTCTTTGGATTTTGAAACACAATTTGCAGTAGAAGCTAGGTGGTGTTTAATGATTAACAAAAATAAGAGCATTGAATTACCAAACGTTTTGAGGCATAGGATTTTGATGAAAGTGGTGAAGAAAGGATTGCAATGGGGTGTTGTACGCATTAAATATACAGCCAATCAGAATCGAGACACGTCATTGCATTAATTATTTTTGCTACTTCAATGGCTTGTAAATTATTCTGGTTTATTAGAATGTATAGATACTTGTGCTTTAAATCATTGTGCTTTGTGTTTTATGACTTTTATTAATTGGTTTAGGAGTGTATTAATTGTATATATGTAAGAGATATGTTGACCTTAAAATATTGTGCTTTACATACTTGTGCTTTATGTTTTATCACTTGTATTTTACTTAAAATCTAAATATGGAAATCTTAAAAATTAAATATGAGAGAAGATACAATATGCTTTATAAGTAGTATAGATAAGCAAAACTAGAAAAGAGAATAAGTACAAAATAAGCAATACAGATTAGTAGCATATATAATCTACTTATTTGAACAGGATTATATATGAAAAGAATGTATAAAAAATGCAGAGATATACAAATAATGCAAATATACAACAAAGTTAGTCAAATTAAAGTTAAAAAGATTAAATTAAGTTAAATCCTAAATCAAAATACTAATAAATACAAGTATTAAACAACTCACTCCTCGACAACGGCGCCAAAAACTTGATGTGTCTTTTGTCGTGTAGGTTATTTTTGTATTCAAGTTTTAAATTTATATTTTTCCGACTTTATCTATAACAAACACTAAAGGGCAGTTACCCGATCGATGGTGAGTTAGTTGGTAAATAGGGTTTCAATCACTAAGAGTGGAACGTTAACACTTAAAATCTAACAGTATTTTAATTATCTAGGTTAGTCTAATTAAACCTAATTTTAATGCAACAAAAGGTTTTTCAGCCTGAGAGACTAGCACGTGGTTTAGATTTAATAAAACTGTGGATTTAACGAGACAGATAACACACATAAGCAGAAACACAGATAATAAAAAAGAAGTCAAGCCGATAGTAAGGAAAACATATTAACCAAGTTTAGTCATATAAGATGTCTGATTAGTCTAAGAGCTTTAAAGACGATACTTACGACTTGGCGTATCTGTCAAGTCTAGGCAGCCCCTAAACTCTAGATTTGCATATTAAGTTTCTCAACAGCTCTAATCCTGTCACGATTAGTCGAAATCTGCATAAAGTATACTTAATGATTATCAATTTATCATTTATCCCTTCTAGGGCTTACATTAACATATTAACAAATATGAATGAAGTAATACTTTATGCCATGATTTAGTTTTCTTATTTTCATATCGCTTTATGTGCATGGTTTCTTTGTTTATTCGTGGACACCTTCATTCCGGTAGTATTGATGTTTGGTAGTATCTAGGAAGCTAGGAGAATTGTCCATAGGACCCTAGACGAATAGGTTTCGAGTAATGGCAAGAATTGACCATAGGACTACCACTATCTTGTGTGCGAATTGACCATAGGATCACCTACCAAAAGGAGATACTTAAGAAGCTAAGGGGAAACGTAAGTTCCGAGAGGCCGAGTTTCCTTAGAATAAGTCTAGATTATATTTGGTACTTAATGACTATGATATAGGTTATCCGACAAACTCTGGCAATCGTATGGTTACGGAATAGGGACCTATGGATCATAGGCTAGACGAATTTACCCAAAGATTCTAGAGACATTTACCCCCACATGGAGCGATAGAAAACTTTAATAAGAAACTTAATTATGGCATAACAAGATTAGTAATTAAGCTAGCACATTTCTCTCTACTGATTATCTCTTTCATTTTAATTTGCTTTTATTTTATTTCATTAGTTTAATTATCAATCATTTCAAAAATCCCTTTAAAATCTGTGACATTAGAACTTAGATTAGATCCCACGCATAACTCTTGGGACGACCTCGGCTTTACCAATTACTACACTACACACGACCGGGTACACTGCCCGTTAGTGCATAGGTAGACGAGAATTTATAAATAGTAAAATTTGGTCTGAAATCCAGCATCATTAGGCCTGACCCTGATTGCACCTGGTCTGGGAAGGTGCTTCCCAGGCAGGTTACGACGGGGCCTAGACTTAGTGGGCTTGTATTGAGCCTGTTTCAAATGTATAGGCTTTAGCCAGTTGGGCTAAAGCTCTCATACGTTATCATTTACCGATAAAACACATTTATGCATTTTTGAAAAAGAAAGCAAAATTATAGAAACACTTCAAAGCATAAGCCATACAAAAATTAAAAATGATAGACAATTACTTTACTTTTAACATAACCATAAATATACAAGGGGTATTTACATACATCCCCATATACATATTATTATTTACATATTTCTTAAAATCTTGCTTTAATAGCTTTGTACATCATGCATTAAAAACTTGTGTTTAGAAAAAATATGTAAATATTGATGTGTACATGGGGATGTATGTAAATCCTCCAATATACAATAATGTTTTATTAAGTGGTAAACACTTAACTTGTTAAGTGTGCCACTAAGAGAGTAGTACCGGATGGGTGACCATCCGGGAAGTCCTCTTTGATCACAGGGTCTGTTGATACTAGGCTTTCAAAGTCCTTCAATGAAGGTTTCAACCCACTAGGGTTCGAATCTGGAGAAGGCAGGGTTTACTTCAAATTAAGTGTCGTGCCTTCGGGCGGCTTAAGTTGAAGGTTTTCCCCCCATCGGGTTTCAAACTGGTCAAGGATTTCTCCGAAAGAACCGTTCCAAAAAAAATCAACAACTATGTGGTCTAGTGGTTAACACTTAACTTGTTAAGTGTGCCACTATGAGAGTAGTACCGGATGGGTGACCATCCGGGAAGTCCTCTTTGATCACAGGGTCTGTTGATACCAGGCTTTCAAAGTCCTTCAATGAAGGTTTCAACCCACTAGGGTTCGAATCTGGAGAAGGCAGGGTTTACTTCAAATTAAGTGTCGTGCCTTCGGGCGGCTTAAGTTGAAGGTTTTCCCCCCATCGGGTTTCAATTGGACATGGTTTTCCCTTAAAGAAAGTAACCGTTCAAAAAAAAAGATCAATCATTTTTTTCTTACGTTTTACTATTAAATAAGTACAACAAATGAAAGTGAAACCACGACACTTCTTTTTGAAAAAAACTATTACGAAAATCCTTTTAACTATAGTTTAGCCCCGACTCAACGAACGAGCTATTGCAAACCTTGTGTATCATTTATAGACTTTCCGCTTAACCATAATCCTAAAGACTAGCAATATCTGCACCCAAAAAAAAAAAAAAAAAAAAAAAAAAAAAAAAAAAAAAAACTCCCTTAATCCTATGATGGGGTAAAAGTATAACGGAATGCTTGGTATGGGGATATGACTATCGTGGAATAAGTTTCATTCCAATGGTGTTATGATAAATATTGATATCAAATATGATAATGATTGATATATGTATTTCATACTCCAAACCATTCCAAGAGACAAGGTATGAAACTTTCATATGTGAAGGACCCATCTTATCCTTAAACAAATATCGATTGTGATTCATTACAACATACCAAATGCACCCTAAATAATTCTTTATTGAGGATGGGGGCACAGATAGACAAAATTGGAGACGCAAAAGAAAACAGTCTCCAATATTATTTGTCCCATTACAATCTTAAAATACCAAACAGCCTCTTGATACACTCTTCCCCTTTAGCACACACTCGATGTTCCGCACACACAATTGACCTTCACACACAGGGAGGGATGGAACCGAGGTAGGTTCCGGGGTCCTGAGACACCCACAAAATTTTTTGGTGTAATGTTAATTTTATAATAAAAACTTTGATTTTATTTAAATGCACCTGGTCCAAAAGAATTATGTTTCTCATTTTATATAATTTTTCTTATATGTACATAGTCAAATTGTATTCTGAGTTCGTCACTGTTCACACACATTACACACTCGTGCATACATACCTAAAAATCACATAAAAAGGAAATTTATCACGTTGAATAACGCACAAACAAAACCATAATAAATAGTAATTCATTACTGAAAACCAAATATAAAGTGCTACATGACACCACTATATTTTCTACTTTTTATAAAAATCCCATTGGCCATTAATTACTGTCTCAAAGTACTAATTAATATCATTTTCTCATTTATTATTCTCAACAAACTTCTTACTCTCCAACGCCAATCCTTTTTCTTCTTATTTATATTCACTTCTACACTCACTCTTTTCTAAGCATTCTTCATTCACTATCCACAAAAAAAGGGTCCTAAAAATGAGGCTTTTCTTCGTTGTTTTTGCTACTATGATGTTCATGCAGCTTTATATCACAGGAGCCAAGATTCCAGCAGTGATAGTGTTTGGTGACTCATCAGTCGATGCTGGAAATAATAACCAAATTCGAACTATATTAAAAAGTAATTTTAAGCCTTATGGTCGTGACTTTTTCGGTGGAAAAGCGACTGGAAGATTTTCTAATGGACGTGTTCCGACAGATTTTCTATCGGAGTTATTTGGTTTAAGGCCCTATGTTCCTGCTTACTTGGATCCAGCGTACAACATATCCGATTTTGTTACCGGGGTTTGTTTTGCTTCGGCTGGTACGGGTTATGACAATGCTACTTCTGATGTACTCGTAAGTGTTTTTCATTTTGTCTTTTGAAAGTTTACATACTCTTGGTTACACGTATATACCTTCGGATAAGGGCATGACTCTTTACATCTTACTTGCTCATAGTCTATTGTAGTGAGATTAGGTATTGTTGTTATTGTTGCTACCGCTTATCAAAGTCAAATATTCACGCATGCATCTGTTATGTTTGTAGTTTGAGCTGTAGTAGATTCATTGTATTTCTAGAAATTTTCTATCTAGCATAAATTATATTCGATTTATGAAAAGGGGTTTACTCTATTTTTTCTTGAGGTAAAACATGAAAATTTGCTTTTTTAGATAATAAACTGGAACCATTAATTATGTAATGTTTGCATTAAATTACATTTATTCATAATAATATTACGAGTATACAATATTACTCATCTAGAATTGTGACAGTGTTAACTGTAACTGTTAACTACTACTAGTATAGTATTTCAAATTTAAATGCATGAGTAATTGATATTAAAAGTGAGTAAAATGCAAAAATTGTTCGTATTTATTCTTTAATAACTATTTTCTCAAAAATTATTTGCAAATATAATCTCTAAAAGAAAAACGTCTAACATAAACATCTTGTAGAAATGATTTATGTGAAAACTGAAAAGTTTCTCACATAAACATTTTTAACTATTCTTTTAGCGTTTTGTGAATGATTAATGTCAATAACTTCAATTAGAAATGATTTGTGTCAAATTAGATAAAACATGAAATCCTTTTTTGCATTTTACTCTAAGAAAGTGATCATACTTTGATCACAGTCATAATCCGCTTAATTAGTACTACTTTCATGTGTCCACAAACAAGTTTGCTACAAATTTTTGTAAAATGTGTAATAAATGTAGATTTAAGTTGATAAAATGTTATTTTTATCACTGCTTTTAATAAATCAATTAAATGAACATTTGAATTAATAATATGACAAATATATAGGTGAAATAGTAAATTTGTATTTTAATATGTTAGAAGCAAAACATATTTTACCATAGTAATATTGTAGTCATTTAAAATGGAAGGGGTGAGTTATAGCGAAAATATTTTAAATCTATATTACCATTATTGTTAAGTTTTAAATATTTTTTTGTTGAAACAAAAAAAGGTTGAAGGTAAAGACCTATGCATATAGGTCAACATGTGCAGTTTTCTTTTATAACAATGAAATAATTTAGATTAAAACCATAAATTTTCCATTAGCTGTTGATTTGAAGCATTAAATTTTACTCAGTAAATGGTAAAAGTAGTTTCGGAAAGAAGGAATGCGAATAATATTTATCCTTTTTTAATTTTTATCATAATTAGCTAATCATCTTTTTTGGTACAAAAAGATTCAAAAATGTTTTCTTTAAATGTTTACACTTTCAAACAAGGGCGAACCAAAGGGGGTCCTGGGGATGCAAGGAACCCCATGGATAAATCTCGCGTAGTTGTCCCATAAATTTTGTGACATAAATCTTCGTTAATCTTTGAAATCATCCGCCACTGATTTTCAAAGAGAGTTATGTTTCTTTTCTATTTTCAACTTCCACCATGGCACCATGTAGTGAAGGTTATATTGTAACATTAATTTCAAGAAAAGCTTTAAACTTTTTACTAAATTAACTTTGTAATTTTCAACAATAACGACAAAATAAATTTCATTGTTATACTCCTATTTTATGTTCATTTAAGAAAAAGATTATCTTTATTTATCTCTTTAACTCAGTGCAAATTTAGATTCACTCATTCACGTATATAGAATTTATTTTTGAACAAACAGTTGCATGCATTTTTATGTGCCATCGAAACATCATAATGAAACATATTGGTTTATGCCGGTGCATTATTGCCATATAAATTTACACTCATGTTCTCATGTTGGTTTCATCATTATAAGTCATGTTATTAGAAAATTGTTAAATAGAAGTTATTTTGGATAAGTTTGATTACAAAAAGTTTATCTATATGAGTAACCATCTAGCCAATATTATATCAGTTAAACCTGCCAAACCAAAATGACCACATAAACATTGGTCAAATCATATTTGAATATGCATTTTATATATTTTTACTCCCTAATGACATTGATATTTTTTCAATACAGTCAGTTATACCTCTATGGAAGGAGGTGGAATACTACAAGGAATATCAAAAGAAATTAAAAGCCTATGTGGGTGACCAAAGAGCCAACACTATTATATCTGAATCAGCCTACCTTATTAGCATGGGCACCAATGACTTCCTTGAGAACTACTATACACTTCCCAATAGGAGATCACAATATACTGTAAACCAATATCAAGATTTTCTCAGTGGCATTGCCGAGTGGCTTGTGAAGCAGTTATATAGTCTTGGTGCGCGAAAAGTTTCATTGGGCGGTTTACCTCCAATGGGTTGTTTGCCATTGGAGCGAACCACGAGTTATTTTGCTGGGAATGGAAATACATGTAATGATGACTATAATAAGGTGGTGTTAGCATTTAATGGGAAGTTGAGTGGTTTGGTGAAGCGGTTGAATGGCGAGCTTCCAGGGAGCAAAATTGTGTTCTCTAATCCTTATGCTATTTTTCAGCGCATTGTACGAAAACCTTCGGCTTATGGTATGTCGGCTTCTCTTTGTATTTGATCTTCTTTATTGCTACTGCAAATTACTAATAGATATGACAACATAGAGGGTTGGACAAGAGGTCAAAATAGGTTTTAAGTTGAAACCAGTGCTTTCTAGTATGACCTGCAAATTTTAATAGTTGATATGTGAAATTGATTACCTAACCATACTTTTTTGTTATATGTGACCCATGTGACTTATTTTGACCCATTTTGCCATTAATTAGTTTGACCCATTTTGCCATTAATTATCTTTTATCTAATTAATTTGACTTGCTTACAAATTTTGAATTAAAGATGACCTAAATGGCTAAATCCAACAACAACAACAACAACATATTCAATCGCCGGGGTATGGGGTAGAATGTAGACAGATCATACCTCTACCCCAGGATAAACCCTGGAGTAAAGAGACTTTTTCCAAAAAGACCTCCGGCAAAAAGATGACCTAAATCCACTGATCTAAAAAAGGGTCAATGATAGTTTGAGAGAGCACAATTTGCAAAATACTCCAAACAACTGAATTATCACAACATTAGAAAACTCGGCACACGAACATTGTCACTAATTTGTTATTATCAAATAAAATTACATCTAAATATCTGTATTTTTAAACACACATTCAAACACATAGTATTTATTATAGGTGCATTGGTATGTAAGCATAGATTTGTGTACAGGATGGACCTTGGTTGTGTATTTATGTGTAGTATCTTAATACAGTAACAGACTTGTGATATATATTCTTTGTTTTAGCTTCTGTTAGTAAATACTCCTGACAAACACATCCATAAAAATTTATAACAAAAAATGCATCAAATAATACACCGTCGTTGCAATTTAAATTCGAATGGAGGTGCATTTAATATTGTTGGTAGCAAATACATGTCACATTATGATATATAAGTTCAGAAATTTTAAACTGAGAAAGCCTTGAAGGCAAACGTATGCACATCTTCCCAACTGTATGGATGTACACAAGCCATTATTATACGATTTATATATCATACACTGTCCAAGATATAGAAATAACTAAAGTACTTAACTTTGCTTTGTCTATAGGTTTCGAGAGTTCTGCAGTGGCATGTTGTTCAACAGGACTATTTGAGATGGGATATCTGTGTGATGAAAATAATCCCTTCACTTGTTCGGATGCCAACAAATACGTTTTCTGGGATTCTTTTCATCCATCTGAAAAAACAAACCGTATTATCTCTGAGCATTTGTTCAAAACCGTTCTCTCTAAACAATTTTCGTAGTCGAGGATTTATATACAATATGATGAACATGAAATTTATTATTGTGGGTGGTATCATTATAATTTCTATATACTTTGGTATATTTATTATGATGTACAAAGGGTTTGTATGTTTCCTTTGGGACCTTGGTTCGTTTACGAATCATTGTTGCTGTCGGGTTGTTAGAAAGGTTTACTTTGTGTAGAAGGTCATCTCTTAAGTTATATGATATGAATCTATGATCTCGATCTACTCGTTATTATGAATATATAAGAAAATACTGTAATTTTCATTTAACATCCAACTAGTTATAACTTTAATGTACGCACGTAGTTTACACATGAATCAAATTTATTTTAAAATTTTAGTATTATACGAGCATATAAATATTTAACAATTTTTAATGTTTTATATATGTAATATTACACGCGCATAGTTGAGACTATAAATACAACTAAGAAATAGTATATTTTAAATAAATTTGATTTGTTTGCGCTTATAAGTCGTGCTTTAATTTTGATACTTACAATCCTGTGTAAAATTTACAGATTTTTTATATTTACAATTAAATTATTTATCGTTATTGTATTTTAGTTTTCAACCTGTGTGCGCATAGTTATTAAATGTGGACCATATATAGATCCCTTACCACGTTCTATCTAGCTCATGTAGCTCTTGCAGCCCCCACACATATGCTCCAACCATTTTACTATATTCTTCTACTAACCCTGTTGGCGAGGCTCCTCTTTTAATACCAACTCGTTCCCGGCCCGCGAAAGAAGATTTGGGTAGTTGAACTTGAACCCCTTCATTGATGAATCAATTATCAATGTTTCATTGATGGGGTAGTTTCAACCCGCCTGCAGTGCTAATCTTTCTATAGAACGTTGGTTGGTTATCATTAAAAAAGTAAAGTTATTTTTTCCTATCCATTTCATGGTCCCCGCCCTTTCTTTCACAAGTAGGCCACTTTTTTTCAAAACGCAATCCGTGATATTAAGTTTGCAAAATGACTATAACTAAAAATAATATTTTAACTATATTTGTTTGGGTTTAAAAATATAATCAATTTGGTTTAATAATCTTATTGTTTGAATAGTTTAATTTGATATTTTAACATAATTCAAATTTGAATTTAAATGTTTATATATATGTTATAGTTAATTTCGTTCATATACTCAATAACATAAGGCCTACATTCAGTGCCGTCTCTACATTTGTGGATGCCCGGTGCGAAATTACAAAAATGAGGCCCCAAAATAAAAGTTCGCCAATTTTTTAAACGAATACAATTTGACCAGTACGAAATTACAAAAATAAGGTCTCCAAATGAAAGTTCAACAATTTTTTTAACGGGTGTAATTAGAACTAATTATGTAAATAACGCCATTCTCCTAGCATTTTTGATGCAAATTCTTCAATCAAATCTTTGTAGTCAATTGTCTTCAACATATCCTGCTCAATTGATATCATTGCTAGTCCGTTAAGCCTTTCGTGTGATATTGTAGAATGTAAGTTTTTATCAACTTCAATTTAGAAAAGCTTCTTTCAGCTGAAGCAACGGTGACGGGAATAGCTAATAAAATTCTATAGGCAATAGTTGTGTTAGGAAAACAATCCAAATGTTTAATCGATTCTAAAATACCAACATGTCCCATTTTTTCTTTAGGCATCGAGTGAACTTATTTCAACTCCACATATAGGCCGGTTCTATCAATTCATATACCTCATCGTGTTTTAGCGCTGCCTCAAGACGCAGACAACAAGATTTTAAATCATTATCTTGTAATGATCGCAACTTGTCAGAAGTAAACAGAAAGCTAAAAGTTTTTTCATACTCATGATATTGCTCAAAACAATTGCTTGGTCAACAACATATAGGTAATAGTTTGTCTTAAAAGATTCCTTAAAAGATACCTTTGACCCTTTCGTAGTGTTTGGTATGTCGTAATCAAAAGGGGAATGGAAAGGATTATTACGATGGAATGAGAAAATGTTGTTTGTTCATATTTATGTAATGTAATAATTCATTACAAGAAATGATTTATTACACGAAAATCATTCCTGAGGGGCCCCTTACTTTTTTTTTTCATTACATCCCGTAATGAAATCAAAATTACATAAAACTCCACCATTAACTAACCATATTAATGAAACTTTTCATCAATAATGGGCATTTTAGTCTTTTTATTATGATTCCATTACGTCTTATCAAACAAACCAAACATGATAAATAATGGTAATGACTCATTACATTACACCAATTATTCCATTACATCGGCCATTCCATTCATTTAACATTTTATTTCGTCCTACCAAACGAACCATTTGTTTCTTACTTCCTTTGATGAGATCAAAAAACAATGAAACAATGATTCAATGAAAACACCAAACTTATTTTTTTAACTTTTGTGATGACTGATGAACGTGAACCGCCACCGGATATAAAGCAAAAGAATGAGGCAAAGGAAGAGTAACTGATATGAGTGACGTTACAATTTCTTTGTAGATTTTTTGGTAAATAAATATGATAAAGATTTAACATTTGTTATATGGGCCTTTTGATATAAAAAGACTACTAAACAACCCATATTGCCAAGAACATAAAATAGGCCCTTTTTTCTAAAATTAATTATTATACAACTAAAATTTTAAAATAAAAAAGTTTATAATAAAAGTTTACATACACATATATTGATGTGTATATATAAAATTTGAGGCCCCTGAAATTTGGAGGCCCTATGCGACAGCACACCTCGCACACCCTCATATACGCCACTGCCTACATTGGTGATACTTTTAGGGGGGCGCTTTCTTCGATTGAAGGAATGGGAAAAATAATGAGAATGCAATGGTTATTCAATTATATATGATATGATGTTGCTTGGTTGAAATGTTGGGGAATAAAACATTTTTTTTTCCTCGATGATTCACTGTTAAAATTAACACCTGACAATAACTAGGATTAAATAACATTGATTAAGATCAACTAGCAACAAGTTTATATTCATGTCTATATGCTTATATCAAGATTTTAGTTACTGCTTTCGGAAGAAAATAGAAAAACTAAACACAAACAAAAGAAAGCAATATAGTACTGGTTTTGATTTTTTTTTTTTTTTTTTTTTTTTTTTTTTTTGCAAGGTGAATTATATTAATTTCCAAACTTTGTACATCATATAAGATAACAAACACTGATTGGACAGGCCCAATTCAGAATACAACTAAAACATTATACATCCTATCCAATAACTGATGAAGCTTCACTAAATCTCAGATAACAAATCTGGCAATTATAGCAAAAACACAACTTCATCTTCCACAGCAACTTCAACTTCAGTTGCTTACAATTCACCTTATTTAGAAAGCACCTATCATCTAACTACATTTTCCTCTCACCTGCACACACAAGACCATTCAACCTGCCACCACAATGATCAAGGTAGGAAGGTGGAAGGCTTCGTTAGGAACCCATTACCCCTCCATGTCAAGGGCTATACCTGATGACCTACATTTCCATCTCTTAAAAATGGCTTCAGCCATCAGGGAACACACACCTTGAGGGAGGACTATCCAAACCTCCTTTGGCAGTGTATAACATGGACCAAGTAGGTTCATCTTTCACTCCTCACTATTCCATGCTTCATACACCACTCCACCAAACTCATATACCCTACACAGATAGAAACCTACTTTATGGGTCAAATCAACACTCATTCCTATGATAATCAACTGTTACCTTAATGCCTAAAAAAGACCAATTAAGTTTACCAGCTGCTATCATTGGAAATGAATGTGACATCCCCAAGATACAAGGCCATTAACTGTTATAAGTCTAAATCAGGCTCCTTTCTAGGATAAAAGGAAACATGATAAATGGTAAACCATAATGACTTGCAGATATCTTTTAAATCATTATCTGCTCAAACTAGCATTCTTCACAAGAAACAATCATTATCATGTTTAGGCTCCCAATCAATGATTGATGACCCATTGTAACAGCAGGAAACTACATTTCACCCAATCTTCAATTATACCAATATTATGATAGTAACCATCCAACTATGATCTCCATCATCCATAGTAGATAATACAATCATTCATAGCATAACTGAGAAATCAAGGCAAGGTACTAGCCATCTGCTACTCAAACTTCTTTATCCAAACACCCTTTTTCATAACAGTCTTGGGTATTCAGTTGTTGATTCTTCCAATTTTGATCTTCCATAATTGTTCCACTTGGCTAATTGCATTTGATGACTTTGCTTTCAGGCTGCAAAATCTGCTTCTCACTTGATCACAAATTTTACCAAAAACAATTTCATGATTACATCTTTCATCATTGAAAATTCAATTGTTTCTTTCTCTCCATATACCATACACTGCTGCAGCCAAGCACAATCTTCTTACTATACTCCAAATGCTATTATTACAAGGTTTCTCAGCAAACTTATTGACAGTCTCATTCAATTTACAATCATCCATCTGCTTATTCATCAAACTTTTAAGACTGTTCCAAACAGCAGAAGAGAATTGACACTCAAAAAATAGATAATCATGACTTTCTTCATCATTCATACATAAAGCACACACTGAAATATCATAACTCCCCCATTTTTCCATTCTGTCATGTGTCATTAGTTTCTTCTGAGTAGCCAACCACAAAATGAATGCATGCTTAGGAATGTTTTGTGAAAACCATACAATTTTAGCCCATTTGACTTCTTCAGATTCATCTCTCAAATCTTTGTACACTTCTTTTACACTAAATCTGCATTCATTATTATCCTTATTCCTCCAAACAATCTTGTCATCTTTATTAGGATCAATTGCATGAACTGGTAAACTTATAATTTGTGGAAAAACACAATTCCATTCAGTAGGCCATTTCCATTCACCATTACTCACAATATCACTAATAACCAGATCTCTTGCAAGTCTAGCATCATATCTACTTCTATCAGTGACAATGTCAGATAATGGTCCAATTTCACACCATAAATCATGCCAAACTGAAGTATTCTCACCATTACCAATATTGTGCCAAACACTCCTTCTAATAGAATTTCTAATTTCCAATAAATTCCTCCATCCCCAACTATCATTCACATCAGCATTAATCTCCCAAATACTATTACCTTTCAACTTCACTGTAGTAATCCATTTCACCCAAAGAGTATCCTTTTTACAAGCAATATTCCAAATATGCTTGACTAATAATGCTTTGTTCCAAACCTCTAAATTTTTAAGTCTAAGACCCCCTTGAGATTTAGGATAAAAAATCTTCTTCCAGGCAACTTTAGCTTTACCCTTGGTAAGTTTACCATGACACCATAAGAAACCTTTCAAAAGACTATTTATTTCCTCAATAACAGTTTTAGGCAACAAGAAGACAGTGCACCAATATACTTGTATTGATTCCAAAATGGATGCTATAAGTTGAAGCCTCCCTACATAAGATAGACACTTGTTTTTCCAGTTTGATATCCTATTACTGACTTTGTCCACAAGGCTTTTACAATCTTTAATTCCCAATCTTTTAGTTAACAAAGGCACTCCCAAGTATTTCAAAGGTAATTTACCTTTACCAAATAGCAAAATGGCTTGAATCTCATATTGCAACTCATCCTCAACTCCACCAAAGAACACAATGCTTTTGCTAAAATTAGGTAGTAAACCAGAACATCTTCCAAACTCATCAAGAGTATTTTTAATAACTTGCGCAGATTGAGGATCTCCATGGCACAGAACAAGCAAATCATCAGCAAAACATACATGGGTTATTTTCAGGCTTTTGCATCCAAAATGGTAATGAAAATCAGGGCAACTTCTAACATTCCTAGCCATCATGAGGGTAAAACATTCCATAACAAGTGTGAACAGATATGGAGACATTGGATCTCCTTGTCTTAATCCTCTACCTCCCTTAAAGAATCCACAGTTTTCTTCATTAACATTAATAGTGAAGCTAGCAGTCTTCACACAAGTCATAACCCATTGAACCATCTTACTATGAAAACCAAATTGCCCCATAATGAACTCAAGAAAACTCCAATTAACAGTATCATATGCTTTTTGAATGTCAATTTTGAAAGAGACTCTTTTAGGACCCCCTTTTCTACCATAACCTTTTAGGAGCTCTTGAGTTAGTAAAATATTTTCCTGGATTTGTCTTCCAGCCACAAAAGCACTTTAATTAAGATCCACCAACTTGCCCAAACTTTTCTTAATCCTTCCAGTGAGTATTTTGCTGATACATTTATAGACCACATTGCAACAAGCAATGGGTCTATAATCAGTGACTTTGACTGGACATTCATTTTTAGGGATAAGAGAGATAACAGTAGCATTGATGTTAGTTAAAAGCTTGCCTGTATGGAAAAACTCCTTGACAGCACTGCAAAACTCATCCCCAACTATGCTCCAAGCTTTTTTGAAGAAAGTTGAAGTAAAACCATCTGGACCTGGTGCTTTATTGTCTCCAATTCCAAACAAAGCTTCTTTAATTTCCTTATTAGAAACTTCATGAACCATCTGAAATGCTTCCTCAGTATTGAGTTTTGTAGTGAATAGAGACTCAGGCTCCAAGATGTCTTGAACTTCATAACTATTAGCCAAAAAACTTCTGAAATGGCCAACAAACTGATCAGCAACCTCTTTACCTTCAAACACATTCCCATTAACATCCTGGATATTAACAATTCTGTTCCTATGATACCTCCCTTTTAAAGACTTATGAAAGAATGCATTGTTCCTATCTCCCAAACTTAACCAATTAATTTTGCTTTTCTGAAATAAGAACTTCTCCTCATCTTCAACAGCAACAAAATACTCTTGAAGTAGTGTAGCCTCAGTGTTTCTAAGATCTTTATCATAAGGATTTTTATCAATTGAGCACTGCACATCCTTTAACTATTTTCTTAAGTTTTCCACATTCTCAAACAAGTTACCATTGTTCCAATTTAGTTTCTTCAAAGGCCTTTTAAGATTCCTCATTTTTCTGGTGAGTTTAAACATACTAAATCCACACACTTGCTTCCCCCATTCATTTTGCACAGTTGGAATGAAATCATCTTTATCAGTGATGTAATTAGCAAATTTAAAAGCCTTCTTTCTCTTTTCAAAACAATCAGGAACTACCACCACTACAGGACAATGATCAGAGATTAAATATGGTTTGAAAATTGCATGAGCTTTGTTGAACTTGTTTAAGAATTCCTCATTGACCATGACTCTATCCAGCTTCTTCAATACACCAGTACTCTTTCCACTATTGACTTTGTGAAGATTTTAGTCCAAGTGAAGAAACAGCCAGAACAACATAAGTCATCCACTTCAATCATGTTGACACAATCTCTGAATTCTCTCATATCATTGGTCATATAGGAGCCACCAGCTGAATGTTCTGCACACTTGAGAGTGACATTGAAATCACCACATAATAACCAAGGATAATGATTGGCCACATGTTTATGCCTATGCAAATTAGCCCACAACTCCCTTCTATCATGACCACCATTTTCTGCATATATGAAAGAAACAAAACAACTAAAGTTACTATTGATAGTTTCAATAATACAGAGCATAGTTTGATCAGTCATGTGCAAGTTTCTAAGAGAAACCACAACACTATTCCATCCAATGCTAATCCTGTATCCCTTCTTGCATTGATGCATGTTAGATATCCAGGTCCAATTCCCAAAAGCTGAGTTACAAGCTTTGACAAGTTTGCTACTTTTGAGTCTTGTCTCAATAGCTGCACATACTTGAAGTTTTTCCTCCAAAATTAACTTAGCCACTTCTCTCTGTTTGTCAGAAGTGCCCATTCCTCTAATATTCCAAATACCTATTCTTAAATCCATACTATATATAAATATGAACCTGCCTCTTTCAGCATCCTTGAAGTACATTGGTATCACTACCAATCACCTCATTCTTTTCCATACTCATTCCAATTCCTGTCCTGTTAGGTAATACATCTTCAATTTCACTACTAACAGTCCTGTTACTCATCTGATCCTTTTCACATTCTCTTGTCATTGTATCCCATCTGGCTCTAAAGTAACATAACATATCCTCATTCCAATTAGCTTGTTCCTCATCTGTTGGCCTTCTCTTCTGGTTCACAAAAACATCAACAATACCTCTGGCATGCATATCTAGAATTTCCCTTGTTTCATTATCCAAATCTGCTAAAACATCAAATTGATTCTTGCTACTTATCTCCACATTCTTTCCCTCAACATTATCATTTTGCAATATTCCCAGTATTATGATTGTTTGAATTATCATTGCCCTTATTCTTTTGTTTTCCATTCATTTCACCTTCATTCTTCTTATGTTTAACTGCATTGGCCTGTTTAGGTTGAAACACTTTGTTACTTTTCCTAAAGTTACCATTATTTACCAAATTTCCTTTTTTGCTAGCATTATTCTGTGTATCCTTGTTGCCTTCATTATTCATGTTTTTATGTCTTTGATTATCCTTTTGTCTATTCTCAGCACCACCATCAAGTTCTACAACCTTTTCAGTCTCCTTTTCATTATCCTTGTTAAGTATATTCTTTGAGCATGTTACATCATTATGCCCAAACACACCACATTCTTTACAACAAGGTGGCTTCCAACTGTAAGCAACCTGCACAATCTTACTACCAATAATCTCATTCAAATTATTCTTATAAAGAATATCAATTTTTGCAGGCAACTCCTTTTGTGCTTGAACTTCAACAAGGACCCTAGCAAACCCACCCCTACCTACACCAACTTGGCACATACCAGCAGTAACTGCATCCATAATCAGAGGTTTACCAATTCTACTAGACAAAGCACTAATACCTTTACTAGTCCATGCTTCTAGTGGAATATTATTCATTTTAACCCAAATTGGTAGCTTTGATGGTTCAGTTTTAGCAACACACATCAAATTGGTAGCTTTGATGGTTTGATTATTTCGTTCCATACAGATAAAAAAATGCGAATGAATAAATAGAAAAGTTGATTTGAAATGAGAATTAAGTGCAAATAATATAATTAGAAAAGAGAAGTAAGGTAAATAGTAGAATTAATGGATGATTGCATTATGTCTATCCAACCATCACCTATGATTTCCTTTCCCATTCCTTACACCCTATAAAAGTCTACATTTTAATTGTAAATTCTATAAACCAATAAAAATATAACATTTATTTATAGTTAAGTCTAAAAATTAAAAAAATAATAAAAAAAAATAAAAAAATCACAAAGCCTATCGTAGTTCCTTTTATTTAATTATTTATTTATTTTTTCCTCCACCAATTTTTTTAAAGTTTGATCAAACTAATTTAATTTTGAATTTTAATGGCTAATCAGGAGACCTGATTTTAAAAATCAAGGTCTCTCATTGATTAATAGAAAATATTATCACAATTTTATGTGATTTGTAACTAAAGAAGTATATGAATGCAAGCATCAAATAAATGCTTTTCTACAACGCTCGAGTCAGGTTAAGTTGTTTATCAACCTATAAGTTTTTGGCTATTGGAATCTTCTAATTTGTAAATCATATTATTGTATACAATATTATTGTTGGAATTATGATATCATGACATTCATATATTATAAATCAAACACATCAAGTGAGCATAGCGGAAGAATTTTTAACAAGATCAAATAACATGTAATTAATTAATCAATATTTAAATAGTAAACATACCTTTGTGATTCTAGCCCGAACAAGAATCAAATTGCAATCTTCAATCAAGAACCCTAATTAGGGTTTATGTGGATTACAAGAATTACCCCTTACCTATTTTGTAATTCAATCCAAGAATCAAACAATAGTGTGTTTGATTCACGTTCTTGTACACACGTACTAATTCAAGAAAAAGTTTATGCAAGTAATTAAACACAAAACTTGTTTTGATTCAAGAAAATCGAATCCCTAAAGGGATTTGTTTGATGGATCGACTAGAACAAAGAAGAGGAGAGAAAACACCAAGATGTGTGTGTACAAGTTATGAGAAAACAATGCATCTTGGGTTTACTTATATACTATTCAAAACTTGGAGCTCAAGGCACAAAGGAGGTGGGTTCCTCCCTTGGCCGATCGGTCTGGACTTCCCCAAGGGGATTCTGGAACCTTCCCTTGTTTCCAAGTTTTCCTTAGTATTACTTTCCTAATCTTCGTTAATAGGTCATTAGTCATTTATCATTAAATATTAATTACTATTACTAGTTTTGTGTTTATTAATAATTACTTATAACATTTTATAAATAATTATTTCTTTTTCTCTTCATACGTATTGTGTAAAACCCCGTGATCTCGAGTTCGATCCTAACACACGACTATTATTATAATGTCTATAAAACCAACAGCTCCCACTTAGACATATCATAATAGTGTGATCACATTGGTTAGCGTCTTGCAACACGCCGATGCCTCTAGTACAACTCGAGTAAGGCTCCTAGAAAACCTTTTAATGATTTCTCATTATTATTATCCCTTTGTTTCTAATACCGTGTTAAATAAGGATATGGATCTAGGTCATTCCTTAATTAACCATTCTGTTTCTCGTTGTTAGAAATTGACAAGATTACCAAATCCTCTGAACCTTTCAGGAAAGACCTTGGGCGTGGCCACGCAAATACCTTGACAACCCTACGAGGGGCCCAACAGTATTAAACTCCAAAAATTAATTTGAAGGAACAAATTCTTTATTGATTACAAGCAAAACACACAAACTTTATAACACTTCCGAAAACAACCCTTATGACTACCAGTTACGTATAGCGTTAAGTTGTTCCACAAAAATTTACTACATTCATGACCGTTATCTTGTATCTCAAGTCTAAGGATAACTTCTTATGATTTACTTAATGACAAGATCCATAAAGTAACATCATATAGTCGGGATAAGTCATATATTCAGTATCATCGAATATCGTCTGAAATGGCATGACTACGCATCAATATACTTTAAGTATATTATACCAACTTCAGATTTGTCTTAATTTAATAATATTCCCATATTATTAACTGACAATGGACAATTTAGAATAACTCTTATTCATGGATTTAAACATGCAAAAATAGGACAACAATAATGAACAATAGAAATAAACATACCAACATACTTTATTTCATTAAAATAATAATTGTTTACAATATCCTTTATCCAAATACTAATCACAGTTATGCATGAAACTACTAGCTAATTTAAGCCCAATTCCATTGGCCAATTCATTAAGCTTCTCTTTCGCCAAAGCCTTAGTGAATGGATCAGCTAAGTTATCATCTGTGTGAACTTTCAACATATTTATTTCACCTTCGTTAACCTTTTCACGAACAAAGTGATACTTCCGTAGAAAATGTCTGGTGCCTCTCATGACTCCAGGTTCATTGGCAAATATGATTGTAGCAGAATTGTCACAATACATATTAATAGGTAATTCAATTGAAGGCATAACACCAAGCCCTGAAACGAATTTCCTAATCCAAACAGCCTCCATAGCAGCTTCTGAAGCAGCAATGTATTCAGCTTCTGTTGCAGACATCGCAATTGTACTCTGCTTCTTGCTCCTCCAGTCTACTGCTCCTCCATTAATAACAAAAACATAACCCGTCTGAGACTTCGAATCATCTTTATTACTTTGAAAGGACGCAATGTAACACAAAGTTCTGCAGCTGGATCTCCACCATATACCAAAAACATATCTTTTGTATTTCTCAAATACTTAAGAATATGCTTAACAGCAATCCAATGTTTTTCACCTGGATTCTGTTGAAATTGACTGGTAATATTTTGAGCAAACGCCACATTTGGCCTTGTGCACTTTACCGCATACATAATAGATCCTACAGCCGAAGCATAAGGAACTTTACTCATGCGAGCTACCTCAGGAGGTGTTGAAGCACAAAACGCATCACATAAGCCATGTTTTACTTCCATCGGCAAATATCCTTTCTTGGAATTTTTCATATTGAATCTTTTCAATATTTTGACAATGTAAGCACTTTGACTTAATCCAATTTACCGCCTTGATCTATCTCTATAGATTTTGATTCCCAGAATGTATGCAGCTTCTCCTAAATCTTTCATAGAAAAGCACTTTCCAAGATATGCCTTAACCTTTTGCAAACTTGGAATGTCTTTTCTCATGATCAATATGTCATCAACATATAAAATTAGGAAAATTACATTATCACTCCCACTAGCTTTGTGATACACACATGGCTCATCAAGATTCTGAGTGAATCCAAACTTTTTGATCTCAGCATCAAATCTCTTGTTCCATTGTCGTGATGCTTGCTTTAATCCATAAATAGACCTTTTAAGTTTGCATACACGATTTGGAAACTCTGGATTTTCAAACCCTTCTGGTTGTGCCATATAGATGTCTTCATCTAGATGACCATTTAAGAAAGCGGTTTTCACATCCATTTGCCAAATTTCATAGTCATAGTACGCTGCTATAGCTATGAGAATCCTTATAGCTCTTATGTCTGCTACAGGAGAAAAAGTCTCCTTGTAATTAATTCCAAAAGTTTGAGTAAAACCTTTAGCAACTAGACGAGCCTTATAAGTGCGTGCATTTCCATCCATGTCAATCTTAATCTTGTAGAGCCACTTACTCCCAACTACTTTGGCACCAGGAGGTAAGTCTACTTCTTCCCAGACTTCATTATCATGCATGGATTGTATTTCCCCATCCATAGCAGCTTTCCATTTAACCTTTTCAGGACTATTAATGGCAGCTCTATAACTAGTAGGTTCATTAAGATCCCCTAGTAAATGCTCATCAACCTCTACATTAAGACATAGACGGTCAGGAGCTTTCATAGATCTTGAAAATCTGCGAATGGGAACTACTTCAACTTCCGGTGGAGGACCCAGACTTTCCGGTTCTACAGGAAGTGTGCTAGTGTTTTCTGAAGGTGATGCATTATCTAGATCATATTCTAAATCATATACTCTCCCACTGACTTCTTGAATTACAAAATCACTTTCAAGAAAGTCACCTTACCTAGCAACAAAAACTTTGTTCTTAGGTGGGTAGTAAAAGTAGTAACCCATTGTTTCTTTTGGGTATCCTACAAAAATGCACTTTACAAATCTTTGTTGGAATTTATCTTGTGAGTTACGTTTAACATACGCCTCACAACCCCAGGCCTTTAAATAAGACAAGTTCGGAGCTTTTCCAGTCCACTTCTCATATGGTGCCTTATCAACCTTCTTGGTGGGAACCATATTCAAAATACGAACAGCTGATTCAAGAGCATAATCCCAAAAAGACAAAGGAAGATTAGTAAGATTATACATTGATCGAACCATGTCCAACAATGTACGATTCCTTCTCTCAGATACACCATTTTGTTGTGGAGTATATGGAGATGTGAGATTCTGGACAATTCCATTCTCAGTTAAGAAATCTTTAAAGTCTTGACTAAGGTATTCACCACCTCGATCAGAACGAAGAGCTTTAATCTTCTTTCCCAATTGCAATTCTACTTCTGCTTTGAAAACTTTAAATGTTTCAAACACCTCATGTTTATGCTTAAGTAAATAAACATAACCATAACGGCTGAAATCATCTGTAAAAGTTAAGAAGTAAACAGCACCTCTCCTTGACACATGTCTAAGTGGTCCACATACATCCGTATGTATCAAACCAAGTAGATTTGAAGCTCTTTCCATATTGTTATGAAAAGGTTTCTTCGTCATCTTCCCAAAAATACTAGACTCACACTTATCAAATGACTCATCATTGATATTTTTCAAAAGCCCATCACGTTGCAGCTTTTGCATGCGAGTCTTGCCTATATGGGCAAGTCTACAGTGCCAAAGATAAGACGAATTCAAGTCATACTTCATTCTCTTACTTATGCTGTACATCGAATTATTATTATTGTTGTTGGTCATACAATCATTCATTTCAATTTCAAACACACTATTCACAGCAACAACATTAAAATAAAATACACTATTTAAAGAAACAGAAATTTTATTGCCATCAATAGTATGAGTAAAACCAAGATCCAACAAACATGAAAAGGAAACAACACCTCTAATTATAGAAGGTGCATAATGATAATTGTTTAAACAAAGTACTAAACCCGAAGGTAAAACTAAATTAAACACTCCTATGGCTTCAACTGCTGCTTGTGCTCCATTACCCACATGCAGAAATTGCTCCCCATAAGCTAGTCTCCTTCCCTCTCTAAACCACTGTAGTGTATTACAAATATTAATACCACATCCAGTATCATATACCTAGGAATTTAATTTATGAGATAAAGTAAATAATTCAATGACAAATAAGTTACCTGAAGTACTGGCGCCCATTTGCCCAGCCTTCTTAACCTTATTGTTTCGCAAGTCATCGAGATAAAGAGGACAATTCCTCTTCCAGTGACCCATCA
Source organism: Artemisia argyi (assembly GCA_030686995.1). Lineage (NCBI taxonomy): Eukaryota > Viridiplantae > Streptophyta > Magnoliopsida > Asterales > Asteraceae > Artemisia > Artemisia argyi. Next base: position 20,606,261 of record CM060678.1, on the reverse strand, counting down.
CCTTGCAGTAATGGCATCCTTGATCCTTCTTTGGATTATTCTTTACAGGAGGGTTCTTCTTAGGTTGAGGTGGTTGATAAGCCAAAACTTGCTTATTCTTATCAGCCTTCTTCTTTCCTTTACCCTTCTTCTTGTTCGCATTTGGCTTGTTAATTCTACCCCCTTGAATAGCAAGTACTTGGGGTGTAGGAGCCTTTTGTGGTAAACCTTTCTCATAATCAATGAGCAGTGCGTGCAATTCACTTACTGTCTTCCCCACGCAATGCATATTGAAGTTCCTCACAAAACCACTAAATTCCTTGTTAAGGGATCTATTGATTAAGTTCACAGCCATATCATTGTCATAGGGTTTCTTAAGTGTTTGTAGTTGATCCATGTAACTTTTCATTTTCAACACATGAGCACTCACAGGTTCACCATCACCCTGCTTACAACCATGTAGAGCCTCCATCAAGTCGTAAATCTCTACATTTGATGGTTTCTCATATAGTTTCTTGAGTTCATCGATCATGTTCATGGGGAAATACTCTTCAAACTGCCTTTGAAGAGCTGGTGACATCGCCCCTAACATCATTGCGGCCACATCAATATGTTCCTTACAAGCAAGATTCCATTCAGCCTTGGCAGCATCAGTAGCTGCAGGACCTTCAAGTTCAGCAGGACAAGGCGTTTTCAAGATTTCAACTTGACCAGTCACTCGCAGGACAATCCTGAGTGCACGAAACCAATCATTGAAATTCTCTGAGCCAGTCAATTTTTCTCGTTCAAAATAAGTTTTGAACACAGAACGAAAGTTGGTGTTATCAGTTTGAGCCATTTCTACAGATAAAGAAAGTTCAAAACATTAGTATTTTTGATAATACAATTTTTCAAGAAAATTAAAATACCCAAGGAAATCATATCCATAGAATAATCTTGAAAACTAAGATCCTCCATAAACATAGTTTCATCACATCAGTTGATCTGCTATTAATGAAAGTACAATATGAGGTAACTTGTCGTACAAGTAATTGGCATAACATTTGTCCAATTCCTAGATTTATGGGATTTACAATCACAAAACATTTGTATTGTAAGCATGTTTAGTCCCCATCTTAATGCCTTGAGTCCAAGATCTCACTTACTACTCAATTTAAGTCGACTAACTTAAAAACTGTAAACTCACAAATCCATCACATCAGTTGATCTGCTAGCAATGAATTCATGAAATTTACCTCTCCATTGCAATCTCGCCAAGTTTTCACATGACGTAAATTACAACTTCAAGTGTTCTTAATTAGATGGCATTCGACTTAATTTTATAAGGGTATTAATTTTGATCTGATCAAAATAATGTATGAAGAAGCATGCATACAACTTCATAACATTGGTTTTACAAAACATTTTTATTACTAATTTGCTAAGAGTAGAATAACAAAGTTTTGATTGAGGTATCGTTTCACCAATTAAAGAATTACCATCAATTATCGTCCACTATATCGTACTTTTGCATAAGCTCGAAGGCTTAGTGTTTCGGATAATCATTGTGGAATTGTGGTTAATTCACCCTTAAGATGACAGTGTACGTAATATAGTTATATAGGTAAGTCTAGGGTCGGCAACCAGGCAGTTGTAAAGAACCGGTAGGTGCATGAGCTTTAAAAACCCCTCTCTACAAGTACGTTGGATGGCAACCTTCGGTCCGTCTTTCGCACACTATGTACAAAAACATCAATCAACCAATCCTTTGAAATTTACTCTTAAAAACCAAAACAATTTCGCCTTTTATTTAGTCCGTATTATTTTTCTATTCAAAAAATTACCCTTTTCGTTTATAAACATGTCTAACATAATAATAAACAAAACAAGTAATGTAAAATAAAAAATAAAACAACTAAATAAACAAATATACATTAATTATAACAATTAAATATGTATAAAACATGTAGCCACATGCAAATCTTATTCAATAGTCCTATTAATAATCAAATCTAGATGTACAACGTATCTATTCAATTAAGGCTTTCTTCTTCTTGGAAAAAGAGCCACATACATCGATAAATCGATTGCGTAAGCCAAAACTAAATAAATACCACATATCACATAATAGATTACTTAATATTGGAGTCTTCCCCAATTCGACATATATTAATAAATTTACATGTATCGATATAACTTAACCATTAATCCATATAAACAATTTAAACCATTTAAATTATTACACAATATAAAATCCATGCAAATATGCACTTTTTCATAGATTTAGCTTAACAATTAACATATTGCACCAATGATCGTTTACTAAAACGCATAACAAATTACATGACATCCTAGGGTTTCTAATTATATTAAAAAAAATCAAAAACCAAAACCCTAAAAACCCTTAAGGTCAAATCGACCCAAAAAAAATTTAGGGTTAGGAATCTAAAAAAAAAACCTTAAAAACATGTAACTAAACGAATCAAGATCCAATTTTTATGCGTTTCGATAATTAATTACACATTATAACGGCTCTAGATGCCATTGTTGGAATTATGATATCATGACATTCATATATTATAAACCAAACACATCAAGTGAGCATAGCGGAAGCAATTATAACAAGATCAAATAACATGTAATTAATTAATTAATATTTAAATAGTAAACATACCTTTGTGATTCTAGCCTGAACAAGAATCAAATTGCAATCTTCAATCAAGAACCCTAATTAAGGTTTATGTGAATTACAAGAATTACCCCTTACCTCTTTTGTAATTCAATCCAAGAATCAAACAATAGTGTGTTTGATTCACGTTCTTGTACACACGTACTAATTCAAGAAAAAGTTTATGCAAGTAATTAAACACAAAACTTGTTTTGATTCAAGAAAATCGAATCCCTAAAGGGATTTGTTTGATGGATCGACTAGAACAAAGAAGAGGAGAGAAAACACCAAGATGTGTGTGTACAAGTTATGAGAAAACAATGCATCTTGGGTTTGCTTATATACTATTCAAAACTTGGAGCTTAAGGCACAAAGGAGGTGGGTTTCCTCCCTTGGCCGATCGGTTTAGACTTCCCGAAGGGGATTCCGGAACCTTCCCTTGTTTCCAAGTTTTCCTTAGTATTACTTTCCTAATCTTCGTTAATAGGTCATTAGTCATTTATCATTAAATACTAATTACTATTACTAGTTTTGTGTTTATTAATAATTACTTATAACATTTTATAAATAATTATTTCTTTTTCTCTTCATACGTATTGTGTGCAATCCCGTGATCTCGATTTCGGTCCTAACATACGACTATTATTATAATGTCTATAAAACCAACAATTATTAGTTTTATTCTATCACAATTCTGGTATTTTATGTCTTGTCGGATGTCTTTCTTGAAGCAGTCCTTTTATACGTGTAACACTTTAAATTTGACCTTTCCCCTCCTGCTCTTTGACGGAGTTGAGTTTTGTTGTTGTTGTTGTAGTTGTTGAAATACTGAGTTTGAACATTAAAACTAAAGCTTGTTTCACAATCGTCATGATAAATGGTTCTGCATAGTTTCTTTTAGTAGTAAAACATGAGAGGTGAAAAAATAGATATATTAAGTAACGAGTTAAAATTAGTACAAGTTTTAGCACAAGTAGAACGAGTACGCTTGTCATACAGTTTCCATTTTTCTAGTTTAATAAATAATAAATAAAATAGGTTTGATCACACAAGTTATTGTACAATTATAGTATAATGTACGTATTTCAACTTGCTAAAAGCTTGTAAACATTAAGTTGAACTTCAATGCGTCTGACATGTACCACTAGTTTACCATGTTCACAAGGGAGTCAAAATAAGCACATCTACAAAACAAAAGCATACTTGATTTTTATGTTCCATAAAACTAGCAAACCCAAAGGGATGGTCCATTTGGTTCTATATGTTAGTCGATATATTGAGTCTGTAATATTAGTATGGGCTAAAGCCCAAGTCTAGAATATTCTTGTAAGGTATTTATATACCGGTTTGCCTATCATGAATAAACACGATTCATTCCAATATCCTACATGGTATCACAGCCACAACTCTAACCGATCCTATAAACAAACCCTAATTTTTTTTCCAGTCGACCGTTGGTTTAGTTTGATAACCAGTCGTCTGGCGTTGGTATTCTTGAAAAGTCGATCGTTGGTGTTGTGTTTGATCACCAGTCGACCCATATTTGTCTGCTTTCTTTGTTGATATTCTTGCTGTACGCTGCTTCACTTTTCCAAGCCCTAAACCTAACCTTCTAAAGTTACTATTCCATTTACTATTTACCTAAACCCTAGCTCTCACATAACAGTTACATACATCACATACCCATTGACATCATGACAGGATCTAACCCCCCACAACCCGTCATTCTTTTGTCCGACAAGCTCATGACTATCAATAACATTCCCACCCTTGTTCCGGTAAAGTTGGATGTTGAAGAGATGAATTACTCATCTTGGACTTATTTTCTCAAACATATTTGCAAAGGCCACTCCATCTTGGATCATTTACTAGGCAAGTCTTCCAATGATGCTACTTCAAGTGCTCCCGATGCTGAATGGTTAAAAATTGACACCATCGTCCTTTCTTGGATCTTCATTACTTTGTCACCAATGCTTCAACAACGCCTTGTTAATGACGATCCTCAAACGGCCAAGGAAGCTTGGGACATGCTTGCTTTATTTTTCAATGACAATAAGCGCTCTCGCTCCATTGCGTTGAAGGCCGAACTACGTGCTCTAAAACTTGGTGACTTAAGTATTGATGCATATTTTCGAAAGATTGAGAACATGGCTTCTATTCTATCAAGTTTGGGTTCTCCGGTTAACAATGATGATATTGTTACCTTTGCTTTGGAAGGATTTCCCGCGAAGTATTACAACGTCTCTACTATCATTGCTCATCGCGAGGTTTTCCCGGACCTTAAAACGGTTCATTCTATGCTCACCACGGAAGAGATGCGGTTAAAGTCTCGTGCTCAAGATGCTCTTGTTGATTCTACCTCTTCCTCACCTATGGTATTATTGGCTAATTCAAATACCAATACACGGCGCTCTATTAACTCTAATGAAAAGGTATACAAACCTTGTTTCCTTTTTGCTCAAGGTTCTTGTCGGTTTGGTGTGCACTGTAAATTTCTTCACGATGGTATTCACAATAATCCTTCGAAACGCCCATCTCATGCAACGCTCCCTATGGGTACTTCTTTGTCTTCTAATGATATGGTGACTCTTCAATCACTTTTGGCCAAGCTTGGTGTTCAAGGGAATATACATGGGGCTACTCCTTCTGTGTCAAATATAACTCCACAACCATCGACCCATCCTGTGGCATGTTACACGAGTCCACCACCTGGTTTTGGCACACTGCCTTCGGCCCAAAATATGTTTCATCAGCAGGCCTATCACAATGGAGGGGTTTCTTTTATGTTTCCAATTCTCAATACCAGGGGGTTCGTTTGTTTATCCAGGTCTGCCTCAGGGGGTTCACTTTAATACTATAGGGGGTTCACAACAGCCAGGGGGTTCGCAACAGCCAGGGGGTTCGTTTGTTTGTCAGGGGTCGCATCAGGGGGTTCCCTTTCACACTTCAGGGGGTTCACAACAGCAGGGTCAATTCCTTACACAAGGGGGTTCTCCAACTTTGACTAGTTCCACGCAAGGGGGTTCTATGCCGGGCCAGGAAACCCTCATAATTTTACTGCTGAAACTCTTACCGCTCCTGCTGATGGTAATTGGAACATGGATACAAGTGCGTCATCTCATATTAATGATGATATTAATTGTCTAAATGATGTTTTTAATTCGTGCATTTACCCCTCTGTTGCGGTTGGTGATGGGCATTCTATCCCTGTCATTAACTCCGGCCATAGCATTTTGTCAACTCCTACACGTCCTCTTCATTTAAACAATGTGTTAATTACTCCTAATATTTTTAAAAATTTAATCTCGATTCGTCAATTTGTTCGTGATAATTATTGTACAGTTGAGTTTGACCCTTTTGGTTTTTCTGTTAAGGAGTTTCAAACGCGTCGGGTGCTACTCCGCTGTGATAGCAATGGAAATCTTTATCCAATCACTCAACCATCTACCATTCCGCATGCTTTTCTAGCGAGTCAGTAGACGTGGCATCAACGTCTTGGACATCCAGGAAGTGAAGTGTTGCGTCATGTCCTTTCAAGTAGTTCTATTTCGTGTAATAAAGAGAAGTCTCCCGTTCTTTGTCATGCTTGTCAGCTTGGCAAACACGTGAAACTTCCATTTGTTAGTTCTCATAGTTTGGTTCATTCGTCATTTGATATTGTATACTCGGACTTGTGGACTTCCCCAATTCCGAGTCTTTCTGGTTTCAAATATTATGTCTTGTTCTTGGATCATTATTCTCAGTTTGTTTGGGTTTATCCTTTAGTTAATAAATCTGATGTTTTGTCTAAATTTAATTTGTTTCGTAGCTTTGTTCGTACTCAATTTAAATGTGAAATTAAGTCTTTTCAGTGTGACCATGGTAGGGAATTTAATAACCAAGCCTTTCATAAACTCTTTTCAGATAATGGGATTCAATTTAGATTTTCTTGTCCTCGCACTTCTCAACAAAATGGGAAATCCAAAAGGATGATTAGAACTATTAATAACCTTATCCGTACCTTGTTATTTCAAGCACATCTTCCTCCTAATTATTGGACTGAGGCTCTTAATATGGCTGTTTATCTTTTAAATATCTTACCATCACGTGCTATTGACAATGAAGTCCCCTTTACTCGCCTTTTTGGTTTAAAACCTGACTACAGTCTTTTGCGTACTTTTGGGTGTCTTTGTTATCCTCACATTGATACTAATCACAAACTTGGCGCACGGGCCACACCTTCACTTTTCTTAGGGCATGCCACCAATCATCGTGGTTATCGTTGTTTAGATTTGAACACAAATAAAATTATTCTTTCACGACATGTTACCTTTGATGAGACTGTTTTCCCATTTGCCACATCAACATCCCCTACCACCCCAACTCCCACTATCAGTTATTCTTATGAATTTTTGGATGATTCATCTAATGTCATTTCTAATCTCCTAAGATTCTCTCCCACCGCTACACCTACCGCTTCTACACCTACACCTACACCTGATACGCCTCAAACACCTGATTCACCAAACCCACAAACGCCACAAACACCTGATCCACCAATTCCACAGCCCACTGGTTCGATTCACCCTATGGTCACACGTGCTCGTGTCGGGATTACTCGTCTCAATCCTCGTTATGCTGGTCATGTGTCTACGATTTCTCCTTTACCTCGGTCTCCTAGTGATGCGTTTCGTAATCCCAATTGGCAAAATGCTATGTGTGATGAGCATGATGCACTTATTAAAAACAAAACTTGGATTCTTGTACCAAAACCCCCAGATGCGAATGTTATCCGTAGTATGTGGCTGTTTCGTCACAAGTTTTTAGCAGATGGCACACTTAGTCGTTACAAGGCTCGTCTTGTGGCCAATGGTAGTAATCAGATAGAGGGTGTGGATGTAGATAAGACTTTTAGCCCGGTTGTTAAACCTAGTACTATTCGGACGGTTCTTAGTTTAGCTATTTCTCGACATTGGCCAGTACATCAGCTGGATGTCAAGAATGCTTTTTTACATGGGGATTTGGCGGAAACAGTTTATATGTATCAGCCACCTGGATTTCGTGATCCTGTTCATCCTGATTATGTTTGTTTATTGCAGCGTTCACTGTATGGTCTTAAGCAGGCTCCTCGGGCCTGGTTTCAGCGCTTTGCAAATTACATCACTACTGTTGGCTTTTCTCCTAGTCGTTGTGACTCCTCGTTATTTGTTTATAAACAGGGTGATGATACTGCATTTTTGTTACTCTATGTGGATGATATTGTGCTCACTGCTTCGTCTGATGGTTTATTATAGCAGATCATTGCTTCTTTACATAAGGAGTTTGCTATGACAGATTTGGGTGCTCTTAATTATTTCTTGGGTGTTTCAGTTACGCGTGATTCTTCAGGTATGTTTTTGTCACAGCGAAAGTATGCTATGGAGATATTGGAGCGTGCACATATGGTTGGTTGTAACCCTTCTCGGACTCCTGTTGACACGGAGTCTAAATTGGGTGATGATGGTGACCCGGTTTCTGATTCTAAGTTATATCGGAGTCTTGCTGGTTCTCTTCAGTATCTTACGTTTACTAGGCCTGATATTTCATATGCAGTGCAGCAGGTTTGTCTTTTCATGCATGATCCTCGGGAGCCTCACTTCTCGGCTCTTAAACGCATCTTGCGGTATATTCGGGGTACCTTAGACTATGGTTTGCAGTTGTTTTCCTCCTCCACTTCTTCATTGGTTGCTTATTCTGATGCTGATTGGGCTGGATGCCCTACTACTCGGAGATCCACTTCCGGCTATTGTGTTTTTCTGAGTAACAATCTCCTCTCCTGGTCCTCTAAACGTCAACCAACGCTATCTCGTTTCAGTGCTGAGGCTGAGTATCGTGGGGTTGCCAATGCTGTTGCTGAGATTTGTTGGTTACAGAATCTTTTATGTGAGTTACACACACCTTTGTCTTCTGCTACGCTGGTTTACTGTGATAATGTTAGTGCAGTTTACTTATCTTCTAATCCGGTTCAACATCAACGTACGAAGCATATAGAGATTGATATTCATTTTGTACAGGATTTGGTTGCTGCTGGTCAGGTTCGCGTGCTTCATGTACTATCACGTTATCAGTATGCAGATATTTTTACCAAAATTTTACCATATGCTTTGTTTCAGGAGTTTAGGACCAGTTTGAGTGTCCGGTGTCCTCCCGCTCCAACTGAGGGAGAGTGTTAGTCGATATATTGAGTTTGTAATATTGTATGGGCTAAAGCCCAAGTCTAGAATATTCTTGTAAGGTATTTATATACCGGTTTGCCTATCATGAATAAACACGATTCATTCCAATATCCTACACTATATTCATCCCTGTCTAGTAATTTTGTTCTACTCCTATGATTCTGTCATTGAACCTTTCTGGTTCAGTTTTGTAAAGCCAATGACATGTTCACTAGCTTAAATATGAGACGTCGACCTCTCAAACTACCATCATCCTACAAATATCTCGTGTAGTAGTACATGTGAATACCAACCAACCAACATATATTGAATTGCACTCAAAGTAAGTTTTGAGAAATTGTGCGGAGTAACGAAATTCTCTCATGTGAACGTAGATCCATTGAGACGAAAACTGAAACCATACATAACTCTTAAGGACTACATGAAATGCATGGTTAAGTCTAAATTTGATATGTTCGAAAGACACAAATCTTAATGAGTTCAGACTAGAATTAGAAAATTAAATTAGACGATATATAAATAGTTAGAGAGCTTGGATTGGACAAAGTTTCTATTTGGGGGAGGCCCAGTTATGTAACTTGGTTTATGTATCTTGGGCTCTTTATGCTCCTTTTAAGATGACTTCATTAAGCTAAGAGTTAGATTTGTTTTTCTTAATTTAAGCTTTTAAGTCAACGATTTTTTTTCATCAAATTTTGTATTCATGATTTTTTTTGTTTATCAAGATTTGTTTGTTAATGATATGCCTGATTTTCTTTGTTTATCCATAATCCAGTTAAAATTAGAAAAGTAATACAATCACTCAAATTTATTCTATTCTATTAGATTTCAAACACAATTCTTGACTCATTCTACTCTAGGATGAAAAAAATTGCTAACCAATACTTAATACCCAAGTAAATTAACTGAAGTCCATGCTAAGCGGAGTGTATGACATCACCAACTTATCTTGATAGCTTTTAGAGTAAATTTTGTTTTGGGTCCCCTATTTAGAAAATTTACACATTTGGTCTATATATTATTATATATAGTAAAAGGGGGAACGCTCACTGTAGCAGTACTGTAGCAGCTACAGTGCTTGCTACAGTGGCCGAAACAGTGATTTTGTGTGTGTCGGGTACTGTAGCAGTGGTACTGTAGCATCGGTACTGTAGCCTTTTTTTTTTTTTTTTTTTTTTTTTTTTTGTAATATTTGGAAGGAAAAAAAAAATGATATTTTGATTATTAAAAATTTTCATTTTTTTTTGTAATATTTGGAAAAAAAATGATATTTTAATTATTAAAAATTTTCATGAGAATACATTTTTTACAAGATTTGGAAAATTCATTAACAAATTCATTTAAAGTGTCACAGTGGAAGCAAGAATAGTCTTTTGCAATTTAGTCCTTAAACCCTAAGGTGTAAAAAAAATAAATAAATAAATAGCACGGCATTTTCGCAGCAACGCGCGGGTTCCTCCACTCGTTTTATTTATTGGTCATCATGCCTTGCAATATTTATCAAAAATATGTTTTTGAGAAATTGAATTCCACCATCTCGCAATGTGGACTAACATTTCTCTAGCAATTAAACAATCCAAGATCAGATGAGTTTTCGTTTCTTGATCCTTCATCCTTGTTACATATCATACATCTCATTGAGCGTAAGTTTATACGCGTTTGTCATGATTCACTCAAGTTGATAATAGCTCATTCGCTATTCTTAATGCGCAGAAGTTTCATTTTCCTAATAAGAAGATTAACATTTTATTTCACAACCAGATTACACATATACGACACTGAAAGAGGAGTTGTTAACCGTCGTTTTTTAATTAATAATTAGTTTAACACCATACCATCTCTTAAGCTATGAACATCATTAAAGTAAAAGACGCAGGAAGAGAGTGCCCGACATGTCAAGTAAAGCTCCATTACGAACAGTCCCAAAGGCAGTGACGTATTTGATACTCCGTATCATCTAAACTATCTATAATGGAAAAACCAACTTTTTTTAAAAGTAAAAAGTGAAAACTGAATCTATTTAAAGAAACAAACTAATACACGGCCGGAAACTTAATTATGCATCTATTAGCGGAACTTATCCAATCACTATAATCTCGAAAAGTATTCAATCATATTATATACACGGCTGAAAACTTATGCCGTTATAAAATCCGTCGCTTTGCACGGATAGTCGTCTAATTAGCAAATTACCAAAACATAAGTACCAAAAATGTAATATATTTATTAAACTTTTATATCATTATCACCTTTTACCATGATATATTTAATCAAAACACAATCTTAAATTCTTATTCCACAACATATTTTTCAAAAAAACCACACAATGAGGAAGCTCTACAACCACAAGAAAACCAAAATCCACCCATCACCACAACCAGCCACCACCACCACCACCATGACCAGCCATCTATATCTACTACCACTCGCACTAGCCACACTCGCTGCCACCCTTCCACCACAAGATCAACAAGTCTTGGCATATCTTATCTCAACAAACAACGCAAAAACCGGCGGGTATGGCGGGAACCACCCGCCACAATTTGGGTGCAATTGTTTTACTTGCTACACAAGTTACTGGGCTAAATGGGATGAGTCACCAAACCAACAACTGATTCATGATATCATTGAAAAGTATGAAGATGGGTTGGTTTGTAATAAGAAGAGCAAGAGAAAAACAAGGAGAAGTAAGGTTTTTCATGCAGAGAATGAAGCTCACGCGCCGGTGCATGCAGAGAGTGAGAGTCACGCGCCGCCCCAAGTTGAGGAAAATAAGGTTGACTATGATGATGATGATGATGAGGATGACGGATTGACGACGGAGAAAGGGTCAGTGAAAAAAATTGTTAACTTTTTGGTAGGAAGAATTTGGGGTGTTTGGGGCATTTGAAATTGTTTTATTTTTATTTATTTTTTGAATTTTGTTTTATGAAGAGCATGAAACCAATTTTCCCATTTTTGTAGTATATTCACAATTCAGTTTTTTTTTTGAAAGGTTATTTTCATATTATTTTTCAGGCATGATATTGGCTTGTGCCTTGTGGGTTATGGCTAGCAATATATGATTTTTTTTTTTTTTTTTTTTTTTTTTTTTTTTTTTTTTTTTTTTTTCATGTCAAATGGGAATAATTGATTTATGTAACATAAATAATACTGTAATTCTTCATAGTTTTGCCTATGTGAATGAATAGCAATGCAAGTTTTGATCTTGTTTTATAGTAGTTCGTAGCATGCTCGCGTGTTATTTATGTATATCATAGTTTGGAAAATGGTTTAAATTATAAACCTTCTATTTGTGAAATGTATATCATTAGAAGGATAATAGTTCAGAATTATGAATGCCTAAATGTGTTAGAGTCTAAAAGCTGCCTTTGTTTGTATTGTTATAAGTAAAAGTTACATTTTGTGGTAGAAGTTGAACCGATGATGAACCATCAACTCAACCGAGTAAAAATTAAACCAGATTTTCAAAACATTGGTGTTTGACTAAAAGATTAGTCATTTGAAACATGAACATGTATCCAACCATGAATTCTCTTTTGAAAATTCTAGAACATGCTTCCAATTAAGCGAAAAATGATACAGAAAAATAATTTACACGTCATTAGTGACCAAGCTTTTAATTTTAATTTTTTTTATTTATTATTATTATTTTTTTTAACAAGACTGAGCTATTCATAACGATAATACCGAACATACAACTACAAGTCAGAAATGTCAAGCAACACTGCAACAATCATTCATTAGTCTATTAAACATTCATAGAGATGTCATGATATATTTTATAATTTATATAATTATATGTACACTGTGTAACATATTATAATTATTAACAACGTACATTCGTCACACAATAATCAAAGATATTTTATTTTCTTAATAGACCACATGGGAATGATTTTCTCATAAAAATTTGATGGTCATAGTATATCTTATCTATCTGGGATGTTCAAAATCTAGAGGTCAAATTTGGACGACAACTAGAAAAAACGTCTAGCTCTAGTCTATGCCACGCTTAAATAAGGAGGCCAAGACTTGACCTATTCCACAAACTCACAAAGAGTCTAAAGTGGGCAATAAGGGATAATAGAAACAAATGAATATAAAATTTGGAAAGTAATTTATGTTACTATACATCTTGCTGAAAAATTCTTAATTGTATCCGCGATGAGTTGATTAGAAAGTGAGTATAACTCTTTCTTCTTGTGAATTCATGACATGTATCATTAGGAACATGTTTAAGAATAATCTGGTTTGAAGTGTCTTAGATGAAATTTGAAAAGGTTGTCTTAATTCGAATGTTAATTGTGGCTAGCGAATGTTGTAAGCTAGTTCAGTTAAGCGTGTTCTATATCATAGGCAATAACTTGTGGTACACAACAAATATTCTATAACACTCTACCGTTAATAAATTGTGTGACTATCTTTTATGTAAAGATTTGACTTAGTTTAAAAGTCTTAAAATATGAATCAAAATTAGAAATCCAAACAATAGTCCTATACAGTATACACATTGATGTCCATCTAGATTTTCCACTACACATTTTCTGGATCCACCTCCACGCATTCGTACTCGAGGGTTGACTTGGGGGATTCTCGGAGATTTATGGGATTATGACGGATGTTTGCCGTCGAGTGTAAATTTTAATTAAAAATTCTGATTTCTTCGAGATGAACATGGTCTATAAATTTATGTCACGTAAACATGTCTTATTTATTTTGTCCATTAATATATCAAAATAAATATAGTACTTGTCTTTTTAATTTCTTTACTAGTTTTAAGTTTTTATGAAAATGTGCATTTTAGTTTGTTTTTATTTATTTTATACTCGTAAAGAAAATTTGTTCACGTAATGACTTATATCCGTCTGTTCGTATTTAATGGGAGTTATCGTTATCATCAAAGCTAGCAGATTGTTTGTGTGCTCTAGAGTCTAGACAAATAAATTGCACGTTAAAAGCAACTTTGCTAGCACTTGGAATGGTGACACAAGAGTAGTTCTATAGTCGTCGTTACTACCACCTCCATATCAGCGTCATATCATTATTCAATACACCACCAAACTTATCACTTTTTACCTTTTATGGTCATCATCCAACCCACCACTAAACCAAAAATATATAAATGTCTCCACAATTCACAAACCAAATAAATAATACTAATAAAAACACAATTGGAGCTCACAATTTATTGATTGGATACAGGTGGTCAACACTAGGGGTGTCAGTAGGGTCGGGTCCGAACCCAATAAGGCTTATCGGGTCGGGTCAAATCAGGTCAAAAAAACTTGTCGGGTTGTTTTGACCGGAACCTGATAGTGTTATCGGATCGGGTTAGGGTTAAAAAAAATAATGCCATTGGGTTATCGGGTCAACCTCATAAGAGACGAAAATCACTTTTCCAATTTTTTAGTTATTACTTTTTAGAAGCCCAATGTTTGTAACTGTCGATTGACTATGCATGAAAAACGTTTAGTTACTCGTTTCAGTATGCATGAAAAACATTTGGTTACCCATTTTTTAGTTACTACTGCTCGTACAGCATCAGCCATAGAGATCATCCTAACTAGGGGTGTCAGTAGGGTCGGGTTGACCCGACCCAAACCCGAACTCGATAAGGCTAATCGGGTCAAAAAAGCTAGTCGGGTTGTTTTGACCCGAACCCGATAGTCGGGTCGGGTTAAGGTTATAAAAAAAAATACTATTGCGTTATCGGGTCAACCCGATAAGACCCGACAATTACTTAATGCTTTTTAATTATTACTTTTTAGAGAACCTGGGGTGTTTCTTTTTTATGTTAACTAGCAGGGTACCCGCGCGTTGCGGCGGCGGGTACCCTGTAACTAAATTTCCGGCGAGCAATTTTTTTTTGATTTTATGCTTATGTGACGACAACTTTATGGATCGCGAGAATGTTAGATAGGAGTAACTTTAAGATATAACAAACAATTACATATAAAATTGTAGGGGATCACGCAATGCTTTGGCAAAATAGTGATGGTAGTAGGTATTATTATGGAGTTAGTACGTCAAATAGTTGACAGCGGTTTGTAGTAACAAGTAGTTAGGAAACATTATGATAAATCTTACTACATTTTATATTATATAAAAATCTAGATATCCTAATCACTAATGATGATGCTTTATTTCAAAAATATATGCACAATATTGAATTTTAAATAGTATTTGTATGATGTTAAGAAATGAATTTATAAATATACATTTTAGAGTTTATCTTATACGTAGTAGTATTATTAACTCTTTTTTGCATTAACAATTATACTGATTAAAAAATATAATATATAATGTATAATGTATGTTGTGAAAGAAAAATTATTAAAATCATCCGTAAATTGTAGATTACGTATTTAACCTTATATTACTTAAAAAAGCATATTACTTAGATTTAAAAAGATTAAAGAAAAATAGTGATAGATACTTATATCAGCTAAGTGGTAAAAATGGCAGTCGGTAATTTTAAGACCAAGAACCATTTAACAATCAAACAATATCAAACACGTCACTCTTATCCGAGTATGAATGGATAACCAAACAATGTAATAACATATTATGTATACCTTTTATTATTTCAACAAAATGTATACATTAAACAAACTAGGCGAGTACCCGTGCATAGCAACGGAAAATCCTAGTGGCACATAATTAACGATTATCGCATTTTGTGGTAAGTGTTTTGTGTAGTATTCAAAATAGAACGTAAAACGATCAAAATGTAATTACAAACAGTTGTAATATGTGATAATTCAACATATAAAAACATTTAATGAAACTGAAAGTAAAACATTACATCAGTCATGAGATAAAAACTAACAACACACGTTACTCGTCGCGTAAAATTTCTTGATACACAACATTTGAGGTGTAGATTCCTGCTTGACGTTTAAAACGAGAATCATAAAACCCACACGTTACGGCGGGGCTGAAATCTTACTCTTTTCGATGAGTAGCTGGACAAAGTAAAGACAAATATTTTAAGCCTAGCCTAAATATACATGCAATATGAGAAAGTGAGGCTTCTATATGCTTTAGATCAATGCATACATGTTATGCAACATAACAGGTAGTTTACATGATAATTAATGTACACTATTGATTTAGCTTAGGCATAAGTGTCAAAATGGCATTTGCTTAGTACAATAAAAATATGTTTGCATTATCCAAACAACATGAGGTGTTGCAGCAACAAAAAACCGTTCAAGTTTCTCGCTTGTAGTTGAGTAGTGTCGCGAACAGAATCAAAAAAGTGTACAAAAACATCCTTGTAAGGTATGCATATCCCATCAGATTTTATGGATGTTTTTATCAAGTGGATCCGACACTCTTGTAAATGAAGAAAAGCAACATTCACTCATTTTCTCGACAGGTTAATTCATCTTCGTCTTGATATCTTTGTTGCTGCTATATATTAGAAGAATAAATTAGTCAATGACAAAGTTTATGAAGAGTTTAAGCAAATATTCAGTGTTTGAACATAGAGTAAAAAAAATGGGACAAAGAAATTCCAAAATGCAAGCCATAATGTGTAAACTTATGTTACCCCTAATTTCTTGTGGCAAAATCATCCAACAGCAGCCTATGTCGCTCATTCTTGATGTTGCAGTTGTGTTTATTGAAGCGAGGGTTGCATTGACTTGTATACTAAAGTCTCTATATGTAGCTGAATTGCAGAATGAACAAAATGCTCATGTAAATATGGAACACCAATAAGTTAATCAGAAGTGAAAAAAATTCATGGAACTATGACTCATTAAAGCCGACTCCGGGCCCATGTAAATCTTAATATTTTGACAGACATATGCGCAAGATTGGGTCACGTAAATCGACTCTTGTATCCATATTCCAAACATTAAAGGTACGTTAAGTCTGTGTTGAAAACAAACTAACGCAAACGATAATATTTAAATCTGTTAGCCTGTAATCCGAAAAAATTGAGCACGATTTGCCATAAAATAAGTATATTAACATTTTAACGATGAATTACCTAAGTAAGGAGAAGAGAGCATAACGGTTGTAAGTTGTAACACACAATTACCACCTCAATAAACAGCCAATCTTAGTTTAGTCAAACAATAAACAGCTAAATGTCACTTTTATTTTAGTTTTTCTCAAACTTCATGCAACTTAAGTGATAACTATTGAGAAACATTTTAAAAAACAATAACATATTAAAACTTAAGATAGGACTTCGTATATTATTTCTTTATGCTTATCACAAATAACTTGACCATTATTGATAAGCAATATCGACCCATTCATCCCTGTAAAAATACTATCAACTTGCCACTTATTGTTTTTGTATGCTATGAAGTTTTTTTTTTCCTATTGTATGCACAAACTTTCTTAATCATCCTATTGTATCAATAAAACGCTTTTTTGATGACGTGGCAATACTTAATCACACTAATTACGGTGTAATTAATAGAATAAAAACCTGTAATATTGATACAATAGGGTGATTAAGAAAGTTTGTGCATACAATAGAAAAAAAAAGTTCATAGCATACAAAAGCAATAAGTGGCAAGTTGATAGTATTTTTAGACAATTTTCCCATAACTTTCAGCCTTTTTTATTACCCGTTTGACCCATTACGTATCAAACATTTGCCGATTTGACCTATTTATATGTAAACCAATGCTGACCTGTCTGCTTCTGCTGTAGTGCATATGCGCAAAGGTGTTAAAAGTCGCTTAAAAAGTATCGTCCTAAATCATCACAAAAAGGCATTCCACAGTAAAATTCTAGGCAAAATGTGTTTTCGGCCAACCCAACCAATCATATTTATAAAATTTACTTAACCCACTTAACGTTTTCTTCGTTCTTGTCAAGATTTATGTATTCTTTAGATAAAAAGTGTATCATATTTGATATGACACCAACAATATCATAAAATCATTTCTTGACCCCATTGACATGTTTACCTGATTTATTTGTAATTCTTTTATTTATGTT
Source organism: Artemisia argyi (assembly GCA_030686995.1). NCBI lineage: Eukaryota > Viridiplantae > Streptophyta > Magnoliopsida > Asterales > Asteraceae > Artemisia > Artemisia argyi. The sequence continues at coordinate 20,588,471 of CM060678.1, read as the reverse complement.
ACAAAGATGACCCTTACTAAATACAACTCATATCGACCCATTTCTTAGTATAATGGTCAAAAATGTTAGATATATCACAATATTATACGAATCTTACCGAGGGAGGGGAAACTAACCATTTTTGTTTATAATCTTGTATAATGACAACTGCATTTGCGCTGAAGAGGAAAGATTAGCATGTACTTAGTTGTATGTGATATAATATATCATTAGCATGTACTTAGTTGAGTTCCAAGAGCATTAAATAATGACGTTGATGGAACCTAGAAACAAAATCAAGCTCATCAAGCAGTTAATGAATAATGTCTTAATAATATCGCAAAGAACAACATAAATGAAAAATAAAAGAGACTTTATTGTGTATATGAGACATGATTCATTGTGTTTTGGTGTGTAAACAACAATTTATCAAAATATCAACAAACGTGAGGTTTGATTTGTCTTGAGACAAATAAACGTGAAGTAATACGAGTAAACCGTTTAGGAAAACGATTACCTCGCAAAACTTGTGAAAGTGATATTCAAATTGTGAGACCGGGAAGTGATTTCCCGGGTCGTACCCCAACGAGGTGTGAATGGAGAGCTTCGAATGAGATTTGGATTAAAATCATGTATGATTGGAAAGGTTATTTGGTGTTGCGACACGTTAATATTAATGAAATTGAAAATTAACGAACGAGTGTAAAAGTAAATTAACCGAAGGCAACTAACAAACTAGAAAAACCTAAAACACTACGGGAAATCATAATTAGGTATTGGGAATCCTAAAAACGTAAACTAAATTAAAAACGCGAACGTTATATTAAAAATTACGCGAGAGCGCAAAATAAAACGTAAATTTTAAGTTACACAAACCCTACGGACATGAAAATTATATTTTTATGATCCTAATGGTACAAGAAAATTTTGAGAAAACGAAAAATATTTTTTTGACTTTTTAATTATTTATTATTAATTAAAGAGTATTTATACTAAACTAAATCATTAAAAATCTGAAACTCTTTTAATAAATATTACAGATTATAACTGAGCTAAGAAAAATATAAAAATGATAGGAACAATACAAAATAAGCAAACAATAAGCAGTTAAAAAGCTGAATGGCTTATTTAAGCAAATTGGGAAACTAAAGGTTTAGTATTAATTTTTGTAATCTACTACTGAAACAAGACCCAAGGGCAGTTGGTATTGCGAGTTGTGTTGAGGTTGTGAACTGAGTGGGCTGGGTTCGAATCCCACCCACATCAGTTTTTGCAACTATTTTTTTTTTTTTTTTTTTTTTTCTTTTTCTAATTCTCTTTTGACTCAATCACTTAATCACAACATCCCTTTGAAGCTAAATCCCTTTTTTTTAAAAAAAAACCGAAACTCATGTAATTTCTTCAAAACAGAATTGAAACTTTCAAAACATTTTCTTTCTTGCTTACTTACAACTTTTAGCTGGGAAATACGACTACCCCAACATGCCACATGAGTCCAACAAGCTTGAATCAACAAACCAACAATTACAAGGAACAACAACAACAACAACAAGAACTATGGCTACAACTACAAACAACAACTAGAATCCGTAGATAAGAACTTGAGTAGCAGCAGGTCACGACAAGACCAAAAATGACTTTTTAAACTAAGCACTTTACTCAACCAATCCAAAAGCTTAAATAAACTTAATCAACATGAACAACAACTAGTAACATCAACAAGAAAACCAAGATCAACAAGCATGGTTGGGTAATAGAATAACAGCAAAATAAAAATGAAAAAAAAATAAAAAAATAAAAAAAAAATCAACAAGCTTAACTACTACTAAATGAAAGCAGCAACAACACCAAAAGAATTAAGACCAAAGTAAAGACTAAATTTGCAAGCCTTTTTTTAACTAACAACAACAACAACCTTATATAATTGAGACAACTGCATCAGTTCTCAAAATTCCCAACAATATATGCTTAAAAAAAAAAAAAAAAAAAAAAAAAAAAAAAAAAAAAAAAAAAAAAGGCCAAAGTAGTAGCAAAGGCGAACTCAAACAACCCAATACAATAACCAGTGAGCATAGGCTTAAAAATATCAACTACACAACTAGGAGCAAGAGATGTTAATCAACCAAACAACCTCCACTCCCACTGATCCAATAGCAGACATAAACAGCTTGGGGAGGTGACTAAAGGGCTAAATTACGCCAAGTGAATGAACCTAAGATATCTAAACTAGTCATATTTAACAAAGATTTTAACAGTTTCAAGTGAGTAGATTCTCAACACTCTAGTCTAAGACATGTTTCAACTATCTTAACTAAGCATAATTCGAACAGAACACATATTCACTAGTTCCCAAACACCCCGAACTTAACTTTGTTTTTAAAATTTCACCAAGTAGTTACTAACTAACTTATGAGATTAATTAACTTACCGCTAAAATGCTACATAAAACAGATTAAACAACAAGCAATAAATTTAAAACACCAATTTAAACTTTGCAAACTTTACTAAAAAAATATATATAAAACCTACTTGAAACTCGAATATGCAGTCAAGAACCAAGGACCACCTATACGCTCACCCGAGCTCTAAACCATGCTTCCATCCAAGCTTCTTCAAACATATATTTTTTTTTTCTTTCTCTCTTTTTTTTTTTTCTAACTTTTGTTTTTCTCAAGTAAAATACTAGTGACCACGATGACAAAAAAAAAACAATGAATCTTAAACAAGGATTTAGAGAAAACTTAAAATTCAACTTTCATTAATACTTAAAAGATTTCGGATTACAAATAAACAAAATAAAACCAAACTGAAATAGATTAAAAGATAAAAATTGATGATGCCCTAAGGCTTACAATTGTTTAGCTATTTATACTAAACCTTCAAGAGTGGTAGGTACCAAAATAATCTTCTCTTTGTCTTCATCTTCTTAGGGTTTCATCAGCATCTTTGGACCTTGTGAAATAGATCTCAGCCATTGAATTCTTCAAACACTATCTTGACCTTTGATTCCAACTTTGGCGCCCAAAGTGAGGTGGATTGCCACCATGGCCTCTCTTGACTGGTTGATGGGTGTTAGGTACGAGTTATGTGGGATTAGTGGGATTGGGGGAAGGTTTTGAGGGTGATGGGAAGGGATAGAGATGGGTGGGTTGGCTGGAAGTGATCACGGGGGGGGGGGGGGGGGGGGAAGTGATGATAAATTTATTATTATTCAGAAGCTGAGTGGAGAGGAGGGTGGATGGTGTACGTTTGTTGTAGGGTTAGGGTTGTGGTGATGGTTATTAAACGCAAAAGGAAGGGATGGGCTTGTATTCATGGGCTTGGAATGAACCTTGGGCTAAGGTGGATTGTATTAAAGTGGTGGGCTGGTGAGTTCATGTGTTGTAATAATATTACAAGGTCCGTTTGTTATTTTATCTATGAAACCACAAGGACCAAATTTGTAACGAATTGAAATTCTACGGACTCATCTTGTAAATATCCCACGTCACCAAGAGGACCAAAACTTATCAAGTTAGGTAAACCATAGGATCAAAGATACAATTTTTCCACGTTTGAAACACCGGGGACTAAAACTGTCAATTGGCCAAAGTTCAGGGACCAATTGTGTAATTTTCCAAATCGTTTTACCCAAAGATCATTTGTGATTCGTTTTGACTTTTAAAGAACAAGGGTTGACTTTTCTTTGAAAATGATTGACCAGGGACTAGTTTTGTAAAATTTTGAAAGTTGGGGGACTGAAACTGCCATTTATGTAACTTTTGTTCGTTTTTCGTTTGTTTTTACTCGTTTTGCATCAGAAACATATAAAATACGATCTTTGGGATTTTCTTCGCATTTTGGTGCGTTTTTGAGTATTTTTGATCGTTTTGCAGCTCAGAATTGACTAAAAATGATGAGTATTTACACACTCATCAATCCCCCACACTAAACTATTGCTAGTCCCTAGCAATCTTTTTGAGAAAAATTAATGGATTTGAAGTCTCTTTACCAAAAGCCATCACTTCTGGAGTAGCCAGGTGTAAGAACTGTGGCACACCTGATAACCGTGTGATTTTGAGCAAACCACCAGTTGTCAACGGATTTGATTTGTCTTTACCAGGAGCCGTTTGCTCCTGGACTAGCCAACTCTTGATGGAACAGTCAACATCTTGGTGAGTTGATTAACAATTATGGTTTTTCCACTGCCTTTACCACAAGCCATAATCTTGCGGGATAGCCAACTCATTAGCTTTTGAGGATGATGGGGAGTTGAGGAACCATACAATTTTTGGCAAATTGCAAGCCATCAACGGGTTTGAGTTATCTTTACCAAGAGCCGTTTGCTCCTGGATTAGCCAATCCTTTAGTCGTTTAGACACGGCGGATTGATAACCACAAAAATTTTGAAACTTGAGTGAAAAATTTTTAAAATTTTTGGCCAAAAACGGGGGTATTAGATGGTAAAATGTGATAAAATTCGCTTGAATAGCGAAATACCCCCCCCCCCCCCCACACACACACACTTAGAATTGAATATTGTCCTCAATATTCAAAGTCCCGGCTATTATGCCGACTCTTTGAACGTAAAAGGGCAACATTACAAGCTAAATGTGGAAATATTTTGTTTTTTTTCACTTTGTTGGTAACCACAGTAGGGGTACTCCCCCACACTTAGGGTGAAAACCCTAAGTACATGCTACTGTTTTTGTTTACCGAGTCGCTAGCTTGACTCGACCCCGAATTCATTTGTCCTTGGGGAAGCATGATGTGGAAGAAACAATCTCAATCGGACTTTCATTCAAGATGTTTGGACAAACATTTGAAGCACGTGAAAGTTCCACACCGATGAGATAAGTACCCGGCTCTAAACAGTATAAACTATAAGCGGTGATGCCGGGGTCAAAGATAATGTTTTCATTCCCGAATGAATGAAAAACAGGAGACGTCACCCGATAGGTGAAAAATAGAAAGAAAGTCATGATAAACATCTTGACTAACTCATCATCATCAGGAGGAGGATTCATGGATTCATCATCATGAATCTCATCATTTAAGCTCATGTGATCAAGACATATCCTGGGTGTGTCTAGATCAAAGTAGAAGTTATCATACTCCGGTGGAGATATGATATGAATGAGTTCACAAGAGAACTCATCAAAGGTGAATGAATCATATTCGAGATCGATGTGAGTGAGTTCACAGAAGAACTCATCGAAGGTAAATGATTCATAATCGGGGAGAGAATTATGAGAATGAGAAGTGGTACTGCCACTAATCTTCTCTCCCATAGGATCAAACGTAAAGGCTTCAAATTCCGGTATAGAATCATCGGAAAAAATGTCACTATCCTTAATGGGGATAGGAGATGAGATAGGTTTCTCTTTGAAAGCCTCAATTTTAGAGATGAGGTGACTGACATTTAATAATGTAGCACGAAGGGCTTCATCTTTGATTTCAGTGTCAGTTTCATCAATCTCTTCTTCTAAGCTGACAAGCTCAGAAGGTAATCCTTCCACATGACTAATGTTTATAGAATTTTCATCAGTATGTGAAGTACTAAGCTCGATATTGGGATTAGAATTTAAAAGGTTTTCAATTTCTCCCAGATCGGCTTCGAAATCAAACAGATCATGATCACTTCCCAATGGAAGTGGATTGATGTGAGTAAGTTCGTCTGTGAACTCCTCAAGGAGGAGGTCAACATTAGAATGAGGCAGTGATGCCTCTACATACTCAACTTATCCATAAGATGTACAATCATCATCAAGGTCGGAGAAAGTTTCAAAATGATCTTTTGGATTTTCAGGAAGGGAAGGTGAATCACACATATGATCAAAAGTTCCCTGTGACTCTCCTGGGATTGGGACAAGGTTCTCAACACTAGACTTTATGAATTCGTCCGATTCCGTTTCAGGAACAGCGCTAAGATGCTCATCCCCCATGTTCAGAGAGTGAGTGTGAACTTCGGGTGTGATATCAATAGACTGAGGGAGTTGAGAGGAGCTAGCATTCATGGATTGTACAAGTTCCATTTGATCATCTGCTAGTAATTTCTCCGTCACATTATTTTCTCCCTGATTTTTCACGGAAGGAACCACAACTGATGAATCCGATGAGCCTTGACGAATATCAAGGGTATCTTCATCATTACTATTGTTGTCATCGTCATCGTCATCGTAGATGATAGTTTTACGCATTCGAAGTCTTACTCTAGTTGCTTCTTCAGCTTCTTCAGCTAGTATTTCTTTGTAAGACTTCGGACGAGGTTCTTCCGGAGCAGGTTTGTTAACCAAATCCTTAAGAGTGTTTAAGACATTTTGCAAAAGTTCTGGAGGAAATGGTTGAGGTTGTGTTTGGTATTGTGGAGGTTGATCGTGATAATTGTTGTCACAAGGAAAAAGATTTGTAGTGTGACAATCGGTGCTAAAATGTGGACCTCCACAATACTCACAACCGTATTGTTGTGAAGTTGGTGCATTTTGAAACGATTCGGCATTGGAATTTTGATATCACGGATTATACTCATATGAAATGAAATTATTTTGTGGCTCATTGCAAAAGCTTGGATTAGAATCGTAAGCGAATGAATTACTCGAACCATAAAACAAACAACTTTCGTTTTGAATATCATTACCACATCGTTCACACGTGCACCAACGACATGGTTGACCGAAAAGTGGCTCACCACAACCGACGCAAGGAATAAACGATTGCCCTAGAAAAGGAATCGGGTCATTCAAAGAATCGACAAAATAATTTGAATGATTATCAAGTGTTGAAGAACATTTTGAAAAATCCGAAGGTGGGACAAGTGGTATGCTCTGAGAGCTAGGGATTTCTACCACTTCCGTTATGGTCCCCGATTTTTGTTCTTGATAAACGTGATGATCAGGCAAGTCGTTTATTTTAGTCACCGTTTTAAGCTCAGTACGTTTGCTTGATAAACTTCGAATCGTAAATTGTGAGAGTTGTGGATCGACTCTTGACGGTTTGCCATTCATAGTACGTATTTCGGGATGTGAGGGAAAGTCGGAAGAATTTTGAGAATCATTGAAAGCATTCGGATTTGCTTTGCACCATTTACAAAATCCGTCTCTAATATTACTTCCACACCGTTCACACCCACACTTGTAACAACGAAGATCGTCATCCACCGGACTATTACAATGAAAACAGTGATAGTCGAGTGATGACATAAGAATTAAACATTAACGAGGGATGAGAAGGAAGAATTAAATGGTAGGAAACGAAGATTATTTTTGGGTTTTTTGAAAAGCACAACAATTAAAACAAGACCAACTTATAAAGACAGGGGAACTTAAACCAAATATCACAAACGCAAGGTTAACTTCTAAAGAAAAACGCACAAAGGAGCGGGAGAGAAGAATGGATCTCTCACTGGGCGAAGTTCGTTGGATCGCCACATACCGTTTCGACTCCTCTTAAAGTGTGTTTCTCGTTTAAAAATTTTCCAAAATGCAAGTGATACAAAGGCAAGTTTTGATCTTTTGTTTGGGAACTTATTATGGTCACACCCCCAGTTGGTAGGTGTTCTGCCTTGGTTTGCTGTGGTAAGATTTTAATGTTGTATTTATTAAACAATGAAACGGGAAAATCTTTTTGTGTTTTTCTTTAACTTATATAGATATAATACATATACTAGAAACAAAAGAAAAATATTTTTTGTTTTTTATACGTTTTATAAAAGCGTAACTTCTTGCGAAGGTTCTACAAGACTAATCGTCTAAACCTTATCGAGACTTTTGACACACAGCCTCTCCGGCAGCGGCGCCATTTGATTCGTTGTGTTTTGGTGTGTGTAAACAACAATTTATCAAAATATCAACAAACGTGAGGTTTGATTTGTCTTGAGACAAATAAACGTGAAGTAATACGAGTAAACCGTTTAGAAAAACGATTACCTCGCAAAACTTGTGAAAGTGATATTCAAATTGTGAGACCGGGAAGTGATTTCCCGGGTCGTACCCCAACGAGGTGTGAATGGAAAGCTTCGAATGAGATTTGGATTAAAATCTTGTATGATTGGAAAGGTTATTTGGTGTTGCGACACGTTAATATTAATGAAATTGAAAATTAACGAACGAGTGTAAAAGTAAATTAACCGAAGGCAACTAACAAACTAGAACACTACGGGAACTCATAATTAGGTATTGGGAATCCTAAAAACGTAAACTAAATTAAAAACGCGAACGTTATATTAAAAATTACGCGAGAGCGCATAATAAAACGTAAATTTTAAGTTACACAAACCCTACGGACATGAAAATTATATTTTTATGATCCTAATGGTACAAGAAAATTTTGAGAAAACGAAAAATATTTTTTTGACTTTTTAATTATTTATTATTAATTAAAGAGTATTTATACTAAACTAAATCATTAAAAATACTAAAACAATTGAGAAAAATATGAAACTTTTTTAATAAATATTGCAGATTATAACTGAGCTAAGAAAAATATAAAAATGATAGGAACAATACAAAATAAGCAAACAATAAGCAGTTAAAAAGCTGAATGGCTTATTTAAGCAAATTGGGAAACTAAAGGTTTAGTATTAATTTTTGTAATCTACTACTGAAACAAGACCCAAGGGCAGTTGGTATTGCGACTTGTGTTGAGGTTGTGAACTGAGTGGGCTGGGTTCGAATCCCACCCACATCAGTTTTTGCAACTTTTTTTTTTTTTTTTTTTTTTCTTTTTCTTTTTCTTTTTCTAATTCTCTTTTGACTCAATCAATTAATCACAACATCCCTTTGAAGCTAAATCCCTTTTTTTTAAAAAAAAACCAAAACTCATGTAATTTCTTCAAAACAGAATTGAAACTTTCAAAACATTTTCTTTCTTGCTTACTTACAGCTTTTAGCTGGGAAATACGACTACCCCCAACATGCCACATGAGTCCAACAAGCTTGAATCAACAAATCAACAATTACAAGGAACAACAACAACAACAACAACAAGAACTATGGCTACAACTACAAACAACAACTAGAATCCGTAGATAAGAACTTGAGTAGCAACAGGTCACGACAAGACCAAAAATGACTTTTTAAACTAAGCACTTTACTCAACCAATCCAAAAGCTTAAATAAACTTAATCAACATGAACAACAACTAGTAACATCAACAAGAAAACCAAGATCGACAAGCATGGTTGGGTAATAGAATAACAGCAAAATAAAAAAAATAAAAAAAATCAACAAGCTTAACTACTACTAAATGAAAGCAGCAACAACACCAAAAGAATTAAGACCAAAGTAAAGACTAAATTTGCAAGCCTTTTTTTTAACTAACAACAACAACCACCTTATATAATTGAGACAACTGCATCAGTTCTCAAAATTCCCAACAATACATGCTTTTATAAAAAATAAAAAAAAAAAAAAAAAAAAAAAAAAAAAAAAAAAAAGGCCAAAGTAGTAGCAAAGGCGAACTCAAACAACCCAATACAATAACCAGTGAGCATAGGCTTAAAAATATCAACTACACAACTAGGAGCAAGAGATGTTAATCAACCAAACAACCTCCACTCCCACTGATCCAACAGCAGACATAAACAGCTTGGGGAGGTGACTAAAGGGCTAAATTACGCTAAGTGAATGAACCTAAGATATCTAAACTAGTCATATTTAACAAAGATTTTAACAGTTTCAAGTGAGTAGATTCTCAACACTCTAGTCTAAGACATGTTTCAACTATCTTAACTAAGCATAATTCGAACAGAACACATATTCACTAGTTCCCAAACACCCCGAACTTAACTTTGTTTTTAAAATTTCACCAAGTAGTTACTAACTAACTTATGAGATTAATTAACTTACCGCGAAAATGCTACATAAAACAGATTAAACAACAAGCAATAAATTTAAAACACCAATTTAAACTTTGCAAACTTTACTGAAAAAATGTAAAACCTACTTGAAACTCGAATATGCAGTCAAGAACCAAGGACCACCTATACGCTCACCCGAGCTCTAAACCATGCTTCCATCCAAGCTTCTTCAAACATATATTTTTTTTTTCTTTCTCTCTTTTTTTTCTAACTTTTGTTTTTCTCAAGTAAAATACTAGTGACCACGATGACAAAAAAAAAAACAATGAATCTTAAACAAGGATTTAGAGAAAACTTAAAATTCAACTTTATTAATACTTAAAAGATTTCGGATTACAAATAAACAAAATAAAACCAAACTGAAATAGATTAAAAGATAAAAATTGATGATGCCCTAAGGCTAACAATTGTTTAGCTATTTATACTAAACCTTCAAGAGTGGTAGGTACCAAAATAATCTTCTCTTTGTCTTCATCTTCTTAGGGTTTCATCAGCATCTTTGGACCTTGTTAAATAGATCTCAGCCATTGAATTCTTCAAACACTATCTTGACCTTTGATTCCAACTTTGGCGCCCAAAGTGAGGTGGATTGCCACCATGGCCTCTCTTGACTGGTTGATGGGTGTTAGGTACGAGTTATGTGGGATTAGTGGGAACGGGAGAAGGTTTTGAGGGTGATGGGAAGGGATAGAGATAGGTGGGTTGGCTGGAAGTGATCACGGGGGGGGGGGGGGGGGGGGGGGGAGTGATGGTAAATTTATTATTATTCAGAAGCTGAGTAGAGAGGAGGGTGGATGGTGTACGTTTGTTGTAGGGTTTGGGTTGTGGTGATGGTTATTAAACGCAAAAGGAAGGGATGGGCTTATATTCATGGCCTTGGAATGAACCTTGGGCTAAGGTGGATTGTATTAAAGTGGTGGGCTGGTGAGTTCATGTGTTGTAATAATATTACAAGGTCCGTTTGTTATTTTATCTATGACACCACAAGGACCAAATTTGTAACGAATTGAAATTCCACGGATTCATCTTGTAAATATCCCACGTCACCAAGAGGACAAAAACTTATCAAGTTAGGTAAACCATAGGATCAAAGATACAATTTTTCCACGTTTGAAACACCGGGGACTAAAACTGTCAATTGGCCAAAGTTCAGGGACCAATTGTGTAATTTTCCAAATCGTTATTACCCAAAGATCATTTGTGATTCGTTTTGACTTTTAAAGAACAAGGGTTGACTTTTCTTTGAAAATGATTGACCAGGGACTAGTTTTGTAAAATTTTGAAAGTTGGGGGACTGAAACTGCCATTTATGTAACTTTTGTTCGTTTTTCGTTTGTTTTTACTCGTTTTGCATCAGAAACATATAAAATATGATCTTTGGGATTTTCTTCGCATTTTGGTGCGTTTTTGAGTATTTTTGATCGTTTTGCAGCTCAGAATTGACTAAAAATGATGAGTATTTACACACTCATCAAGATACTACAGACCTGATATTTTATAAAAATCGTGACTTAGAATCATTCAGTCGTTAGAATAGTATAGAGTTTATACCTATCCTACACAAAATTGAGGTAAGTTAATAAGAGAAAGGTAAGTTCTTAATCTTTACAATAAGTTTCTTCTCTCATGTCAGCAAACCTTGTCTCTGTCTTTCAATTCTCTAATTGATTTATCGAATATTCATTTGTTCTTGCGAAAGAGTTGTGCAAATAACAACCATGTTTAAATATTACTATTTTAAACTCTTGTCCAATGCCTCAAATAACAGCCATGTTTAAATCATACTTGTTGAGTGTTTTTCCTTTCATTTTTGCAAGCATAACCTATCATTGAAAACACACAATCCTCCAAATTATATCACAATTAAAATTCACAGTTTACCAACACCAGTTCCATAAGTTGACCATACCATAACCTCAAAACATCATACAAACCACAATCTAAAAAAAACGACATGAATAAGATAATCACCTGATACATGTTCTCCATGTTGAGCAGTTTTTCCTTGAGTTTTGCAACGATAACATATAATTCAAATGCCATGAAATCTTTCATATCGTATCACTATTCAAATACACAAACTTTACCAACACTTCTATAAATTAACCATATCATGACCTCAAAACATCATATAAATCACAATATAAAAGAAAAACAACACGAATAACTCAATAATCACCTGATACATTTTCTCCATGTTGATCGATTTTTCCTTCAGTTTTGCTACCATCTCCCGTAATTTCAAAGCCACAAAATCCTTCTGATTAAGATTTCCGTACACTAAACATATCATGACAACTTGCACACAACACATAAACCAAACTCTTTCAGACATTATCACAAACACTTGTATGCCTCATATGATCGAAGGTAAGATTCACGTCAAATGAATTAAATAATTAGACAAACACATCGATACTAAAAAAAACCTCAAAACCACATTTATATCCGGTTAGATTCAGCAAGAACAACTTAGATCCCGTGAAACCACCCACAAACCTAGAAAAAACCACCCAAACCACAAAACCACCACTAAAACCACCAAACAATGAAACCACCTAAGCTCAAAACACCACTTATTAAAGCATGATACAGTGGTGTTGGCGGCGAAATCACTTGTTGGTGGCGGCCGTATTGGTTGTTGTGGAGGAGGCAAAATCTACTGGAAGTGGTTATGAGGCGTGGGTTTTTGTGTTTGGGTTTGAGTTGTGTTTTTTATTTTTTTTGCATTTGAGTTGTGTGGTGGCGAGAATGAGGTGATGGTTGTTAGGGTTTCTGTTAGAGGGAGAACAAACATAGAGAGAATGATGATATCCAGTTGTGTGATTTCCGAATGTGCATGTGCCAGGCTGCCAGTTGTGTTTGCAATTCAGTTTTACAAGGGCAAAATGGGCATTGACCTAAAATTCAGTTTTCCACTTTTTCACTTTTCACTTTAACCATTTTTCCATTATAAGTAGTTAAGATGTGTTAGTTTCACTCGTATATGATATAATAAAAGACTTTTGTTGGGTGGGCTTAATAATGTATATCGGGCCGTAGAAAGATATTTTACACCAGGATTTGTAAATGTTAGGGTTTATCATTATGAAACAGAAAAACCTTTAACCACCACCACAATCAATTAGCAAGAGTGCAAGATAGTTGCATGCCACCATTGGGCGCCACCTCTAGATACCATGCACCATCGCGACCACCTCCATTTTGACCCTACGTCGCCAACCATAGCCATCTTTTCTTTTTTACTCTTTGTATTGCAGTTTTATTTTATTTTTTTGATGTATAATGTACATGAGTTTTCATCATTTTTACTTCCTTTTCTTTTGATTTATTCACCTGGACAACTTGTACGTAAATATATAGATTTTTCGATTTTGGGTTTTCTAGGATGAGGTTGCCAATGCTTTAAAAATTGTTGTATGAAAAAGCTTCTTTCTTAGGGAAAAAAATAAATTAATTCTTTTCATGTTATTTAATTATGTTTTGAGCATTTTTATAACTCATGAGTCCAGATTTTTGATTTACGGTTAGGAGATGTGTTGTTTGTAAGCCTTTTTTTAAGCTTAATTATATTGTAATTTGTGGTTAAAAAGTTGTATTTTTAGATGAAGAGGCATTTTTAATCGTGTATTAATTATATTAGTTGAGTAGTGTTTTTTTTAGTTTTTTTTGTGTTTTACATAGTTGTACATTATGTTTTATAATTAGTACATGTACATACTTGTGCTTTAAATCATTGTGCTTTGTGTTTTATGACTTGTATTAATATGTGATGGGTGTATTAATTGTACATGTGTAAAAGATATATTGACCTTAAAATATTGTGCTTTAAATACTTGTTTTTTGTGTTTTATCACTTGTATTAATATGTGATAAGGTGTATTAATTGTAATTGTTTTGTACATTGTGTTTATGTAATTGTACATATTAGTGATGGGGTGTTTTAAATTATGTATTAATTGTATATAAAAAACATTGTTTTTTTAGTTTAGGGTGTGTTTTACATACTTGTATATTATGTTTTATAACTTGTATTTACTTAAAATTTATATAAGGAAATCTTAAAAAATTAATAAGAGAGAGGGTGCAATTTGCTTTATATGTAGTATAGGTGAGTCTTAATGAGGAGATAGTGGTGGGGCTACAAATATAATATGTTTCTTTTTCTGTTAAATGGTCTATATGAGGAGAGGAAGCAAAAGGTGCTCCTCCCCATTAAGACTCATTAAAAGAAAAGAGTCCACCCACTTAATATAGAAATAAAAAAAAACAAACCCTAAGTCTGTTTAATATCTCTATTTCCTATGCATGAAACCTTTAGTTTACCAATTATTCATCATTACACCTCCGTAACTGTAAACCCTTTATTGATCGAGTTTTTCATGATTATTAATGCCATTTTCAAGCACAATCAGAGTGTTTGTGTTGAAACACGAGTCTGCAATAAAAATATCATCAAAATGAACACCTATGTTTTCTGTTGGTTATTCGATAACAGGGGAATACCAATCAAGTCCGCAATCTAACATATTGCCGACAATGAAAACACATACTACCAAATTTAAAGTAGCAGAAAAATACTTCTTAAGCAAAAAGGATAAATCTAGCGGTTACTTCAAAGTGATAAAACCACAAGTCAAGTGTATACCATACCAAACAAACCAGTACGAACAATATCATAAAGTCTGTAATAAACACAAGTCTCCAAACTTACTGTTACATAATCGGGTCACCGATAACCCGAATCACCCGACCCGAATCCCACCCGAACCCAATAATCCGATTCTTAATCGGGTCGGGTTGCGGGTCACCTTCAAAAAATTCAAAACCCGACTCAACCCGACCCGACCACCCCGATAACACCCCTAATCCCAACTATCCTTCCGTCTATTACTGGGACATGTAATATATGGTTTTCTATAATCAAAATTTAATGGCGTTTATTAGAAGTACCAAAAAAAGGTTTGAGAATCATCTACCTGACATTAATCTCATTGCTTGATAACATATGTATCAGATGTCACGATTACCACTTACCAGCTTGTTCTATTGTAGTTAACAAATGATCACGAGTTCAAGATTTAAGATCAATTGCTAAAACAATCGTAAAAAAACATGCTAACCTGGCTTGTCATTATTTCCCAACTCTCGTATTTTTTGGTCTGTCCTTTGCAGTTACCACAAATTGGTGTTTTAGCCCGACAACCAGACTCAACCCGACCTGACCCGATAACACCCGAACTAATAACCTGATTACTTATCGGGTCGGGTTGCGTGTGACTTTTTAAAAACTCAAAACCCGACTCAACCCGACCCGACAAACCCAATAACCCCGATAACATGACCCAATAACACCCTTAGTTAGGGGTGAGCATCGGGCCGGTCCCGTCCCGTCCCGACCCGATACCGAGAATCCCGACATCCCGATTTCGTCAGAAAATCAAACCGACTCCCGACCCGAAACCAGTCGGTTCGGTATTGGGACAGTCCCGATTGGTCGGGATCGGTAGGATTTGTCGGTTTTCTTTGTTGTTTTTTAGTTTTCATCCCGTCCCGACCCGATACCGACAGTCCCGAGTCCCGATTGGCCGGAAAACGTAAACCGACTCCCGACCCGTTTACTAGTCGGAATCGGAATCGGGCCGTCGGGATTTTCGGAATCAGGAGGAGGTGGTAATCGGTCGGGTATGCTCACCCCTACCCCTAGTCAGTAGTCACCACTACCATTAGTCCATTAAGGATTTAAGGATACAAAGTGGGTGAGGTGGAGGTGATGGTGGATGACTTTTGTGATGTTCCACTTGTAAAACCATAGGTATGGGTAAAGCTGTTTACGTCTCAACCTCCCTCATACACCGTCAAAGACGGTGTTGGGACCAATAACCCGTGAAAGACGGTATTGAAAGTTACTTTACTTAATTTTTTTTACTTGTAAAACCACTCATAAAAACTAGTCTAACTATTTTACAAATCTTCAATTTCTTTTAATACCGGTATACTTGTAAAAAGTAGCGGCAACAGGTGGTTCCATTCATTTTTATGTTATGGGTGTTTGAATTAGGATCAAATGAGAAAAATAATTAAAATGAGAAAGAATAATTAAAATGAGAAAGATGAGAAATATCCCAAAAATGCTAATGAAAATCAAGAACGTGGGCCACACAAAATGCTTATACATGTACAAGTTGCTAGGATTTTTTAATTGGTTATTTTTCGAGACAGTATATAGTCTATTAACAAAATAGCGTTTCAAAAGTTCAACATTTTCAGACCTTTCTGTTATACAGGAAATTTGTGGTGTTAACTTCTAGCTTAGTCGCATTAGGTTCTGTTTGGCGTATGTGGCCGAATGTCCAGGAACCATTCGGCTCATATACACCTAGCCGGAAGGCACGTTACCGAAGAGAAGCTCCAACGGGCGTAAGCCGATGTCACAACACAATCCCAGGATTTTGGGGATCGTGTCGCCCACGTGCTCTGACATTTACCAACCAGGTATGGCTTGCTCCTTCCCAAGACAGAGTAGGTAATGAGGTGGGTAGTATAAATACCCCCCCACCTCATTTATGATGCAACTAACACACACACACTACTTTCACCAGCATTTATTACAGACCCTTCATCTTTTCACATACTCATCCTCACACCGGAGGTTGGTCTTGGGATAAAACCCAGGGCGAGCCTAACGTGTGCTACTCTTGTGCAGGATAGTTCAAGAGACCGAGTGACAAACCTAACGGCGGGGCCTACTCGCAAGGTTTTACTTCAACAAATTGGCGCCATCCGTGGGACCCGTTATTCAGGCTACCTAAAGAATCCGAATGTCAGGACCACATCCTTTTCCCCCCTTTCACACGCCTGATCCCCAGGTCGGAGGAAGTGGGGATAACAACGACAATACGAACAATCACGACGATTCAGAGAACGATTCGTCCAACCTCCAGGCGATGATCCTCAGCCAGATGGCATCTTTAACGGAGCTCATTAAGGAACATAATGCAAAGGGAGGAAGGGTAGTTCAACCTATACGTCTGGATTTCAGAGACGAGAATGACAAAGATAAGGGAAAAGAGAAAATGACAGAAGCCGATGAGGAGCTGAAGAAACCTTTTAAGGAAGTGCTAAGATCTCCATTCACCCGTCGAATAGTCGAATTTGCAGGAGAAAACTATGTGATGCCTTTGAATATGAAGTTTTATGATGGGTCTTCGGATCCGAATGATCACCTCACAAGGTTCACCGGGGTCGCCAACCAAGGACAGTGGCCGATGCCAACTTGGTGTCTCATGTTCCAACAAACCTTGGATGGGGCGGCCGGAGGATGGTTCGAACGACTGGAGCCCGGCAGTATAGACAGTTGGAACAGTTTAAGGGAGCAATTTTCAACTCGGTTTTCATTACGAAAGAAATGTACTAGAGACCCCACGGAAATCACCAAGATTGTCCGAAGGGCACATGAGTCGTTACCAGACTTCAAAGAACGGTGGACAGATGAAGCAAGCTATATCAGTGGGGTTCCGGAGATCATGCGTATTTCGGCCTTCATGGGTGCACACAAGTGTCCAGCTCTCGCTAAGAAGTTCTCAGATAGGGTGCCACGAACGGTAACCGAGATGTTCACCCGAGTGGATGACTTCATAAGATCAGAAAAAGCTTTCCGGGATACGGAATTGCCCAAAGGAAAGGGAACAGACACAAGCCGAGGAAATTACTCTGCTCCTAAGGGAGATCGGATGGTTAGAGGAGGTTTTGGAAACAAGTTCATGGGAGATTGCCGGAATGATCAACAGCGAAGAGATGTATTCCAACCTTATATTTCTCCTCGAACCAACCCCGGTCGGGTCGAGGCAAATAGCCGAAGTAATTACAAATGCTCAGAACCATTTCGGAACAACGCTGAACGTACGAATATAGGTTCGCTGGTCAAACTCCCCCGTGAAATCTTGACTACCGAACGTCAGTTGAATCTGCCTCAACCCCCGCCGATGGTCGGTAGACCGAGGGCAGAAAATATGGATAGGTTTTGTGAGTACCACGGCGAGAGGGGCCACCTCACGAACGATTGTCACCAACTTAAAAAGCAATTAGAAATGGCATTGAAATCCGGGAAGCTCGATCACCTACTCAGAGACTGGAAGCAAAGGGATGCCGGAGGAAATAGGGATCCCCCCAGAAAAGATGACAAAGGAAAGAATAAGGTGATTAACATGATCCGGAACTCGCCCATCGGCCAGAAAAGAAAATACGGAGGGCAGGAGGAAGACTGGATGAAAGTACCTATAGTATTCCCGTCCATATCAACGGGCGATTTGTCAGAAGAACCACTTATCATAGAAGGGGACATAGAAGGATATCTGGTACGGAGGATATACGTAGACGAAGGGTCTTCTGTCAACGTAATGTATGAGCATTGTTTCCGCAATCTAGATGCATCCATCAGGGAGAAGTTGGAAGAAACCAACACTTCGTTGATTGGTTTCTCCGGGGAAACAAATAGGTCGTTGGGAAAAATAGAGCTAGAGGTAAAATTCGGTGATAATGGCTTGTTCTGAACGACCATAATGAAATTCTGTGTGGTACAATCCCCTTCACCTTACAATGTTATACTAGGAAGAACGGGCTTGAAGGGGCTTAGAGCCGTCCCATCCACCATCCACTCCATGATCAAGTTTCCCACACCCCGAGGGGTAGCCACCGTAACGGCTCGTCCGGCGGCAGTTCTGCAATGCCGGAAGATAGAAGAAAGCCAACAGGATAACCCACAAGGAAAAGCAAAACCAGAGGAGAAGGCCGCAGAGGACTTCTCAACGGAAGAGGTTCTTGTAAACCCAGCGTATCCGGAACAACTGGTTACTATAGGGAAAGGGTTCTCTGCAGAGTGCCGGAGGTACCTTGTTGAATTTTTAAAAAGGAACAACGATGTGTTCGCATGGCAACCTTCAGACATGACCGGTGTTCCTAGGCAGTTAATAAAACATCACTTGAACGTGAATGTTTCGGACACCCCGATTGCTCAAAAAAGAAGAAGCCTCTCGGCTGAAAAGAATCAAGCGATATTAAAGGAGGTGGAGGAGTGGTTGAGAGCCGGTATTGTCAGACCGGTAAGATATCCTACGTGGATCTCCAATCCGGTGTTAGTCAAGAACTGCGACGGAAGTTGGCGCATGTGCATTGATTTCAAAATTTTAAATTCTTCCGGTCCGAAGGATTATTACCCTCTTCCCGAGATTGATTGGAAAATAGAGTCGGTGGTAGGATACAAATACAAATGCTTCTTGGATGCATATAAAGGGTACCATCAAGTACAAATGGTAGAGGAGGACGAAGAAAAGACGGCATTCTACACGGAACAAGGAACTTATTGCTACACAAAGATGCCGTTCGGCTTGAAAAACGCTGGTGCAACCTACCAACGCCTAGTTGATTCGGCTTTCCGGACACAAATAGGAAGAAACTTAGAAGCTTACGTGGATGACATGGTGATTAAAAGCAAAGGGGAAAAAGAGATGCTGGCAGATATGGCCGAAACCTTTAATAACCTAAGAAGGATCACATGAAATTGAATCCTAAGAAATGCTCATTTGGTGTAGAGGAAGGAAAGTTCCTAGGATACATGATAACGTCCGAAGGTATTAGAGCAAATCCCAAGAAAACAAAGGCAATTTCGCAAATGCAGTCCCCTCGGACTTTAAAAGAAATGCAATCTCTGAGCGGGAGATTAGCCGCACTGAATAGGTTTCTTTCCCGGTCAGCCGAAAGATCACTCCCATTCTTCGAAACATTAAAAAACATAACCAAAGAGAACAAAGAAGAGTATAAATGGACAGAGGAGGCCGAAGCTGCTTTTCAGTCACTCAAAAAGTTAATACTAGATCTACCATCATTATCGACCCCCGAGAAGGGGGAAATCCTGTACATGTACCTTGCTGCAGGCAAGGATGCCGTTAGTGCAGTACTCATGACGGAGAAAGAGGACAGGCAACTGCCTGTTCATTATGTCAGCCGAACATTACACGAAGCCGAGAAGAATTATGCTCCGGTCGAGAAATTGGCTCTATCTCTGCTACACGCGTCTCGCAGACTGAGAAGGTATTTTGAAGCTCACCCAATAAAATTCATAACGGACCAGCCCATAAAAAAAATTCTCAACAAAGCCGAAGCGTCAGGACGAATGGCCAAATATTCGGTTGAGCTGGGAGCTTATGATATAGATTACATTCCGAGAAACGCGATTAAGGGACAGGTTCTTGCGGACTTCATTTCGGAAATCTCTGTTGAACCGGAGGGTACTAGACGAAGATCCCAGGAAGAAGATGTGCAGGACGTCCCAAAACCGTCCAACTGGATTCTTTACACAGATGGGGCATCTAGCAAAAAAGGATCTGGAGCGGGGTTAGTGCTAATCGGACCTGATCTGGTCGAACACACGTATGCACTTCGTCTCAACTTCCCAAGTACTAATAATGAAGCAAAATACGAAGCGCTCTTAGCCGGCTTGAGAATCGCTAAGAAAATGAAGGCGGAGGAATTGGAAGTGAGAGTTGATTCTAAGCTAGTCGCAAGCCAAATAAACGGAAATTTCGTAGCAACCAAGGAAAGTATGATTCAATACCTAGCAAAGGCGAAAGAGTATATTGGGGGCTTCAAAAAGTTCAAAATTTACAACATACCAAGAACCCAGAATCACAAAGCCGATGTATTGAGCAAATTAGCATCGGTAGCTTTCAATCATCTTACCAAAGAAATACTGGTTGAAGTATTGCAGAAGCCATCAACCGAAGAGAAACAGGTGGGAGCAATAGTAGAAGAGGAAGAAGACAATTGGATGACCCCCATCATTCGGTGTTTAGACGAAGGTGTCTGGCCAACGGATCCTAATGAGGCAAGGACCTTACGAATGAAGATTCCGCAGTACGTAATGGAGAATGGTGTGCTCTTCAAGAAGTCCTACTTAAACCCAATGCTACGATGTGTAGGACCTCTACAAGCAAACTACATAATTCGACAAGTTCATGAGGTGATGTGTGGAATGCACTCCGGTCCCAGGTCAGTAGTAGCTAAATTAATAAGGCAAGGATATTACTGGCCGACGATGCATAAGGACGCAAGAGAAGAGATTCAGAAATGTGATTCCTGTCAGATCCACTCTCCGGTCCCAAAGCTACCCAAAACCTATTTAACTTCCATAATGGCACCTTGGCCCTTCTATCAATGGGGAATGGATATGTTAGGTCCCTTTCCGGAAGCACCGGGGAGGTTGAAATACGTGATTGTAGCAGTGGACTACTTTACGAAATGGATAGAAGCCAAGCCGTTAGTCAAAACCACCGGCAAGGACGTGAAGAAATTCGTTTGGGAGAATATCATTTGTCGATTTGGCTTGCCAGGGTTCATAGTTACAGACAATGGAACAAACTTCGTCAATGATCCTTTCAAGGGATGGTGTGAGAAGTTAAAGATAAAGCAAATAAACACCGCTGTGGCACACCCACAGGCGAACGGATTAGTTGAAAGGGCAAACAAGAGCTTGATGCATGGCATAAAGACTAGACTTGGAAGGGAAAGGGCCGGATGGGCAGACGAGCTGCCAAATGTTTTATGGGCTTTCCGAACCATGATGAAAACCAATAATGGTGAAACTCCTTTTAGCCTGACCGACGGCAGCGAAGCAGTGATACCAGCGGAAATAGGAATGCCTACTCACCGAACCATGCTTTATAACCCGGAGGATAGCGAAGAACAACAGCGATTAAATTTAGACCTTCTGCAAGAAAGACGTGAAATGGCAGTGATCCGCGAAGCAAAGTACAAAGCAAAGGTCGAACAATACTATAACCGAAGGGTCAAGCCGATGGCTTTCAAGGTCGGGGACTTCGTCTACATAAGAAACGAGGCTAGCCGGGTCGAAAATCAGGGGAAACTGGGTCCGAACTAGGAAGGACCATACAGGGTAGTTGAAGCACACCAGAACGGTTCGTACAAACTTGCTGGTATGGCCGACAAGGAAATTCCTCGGACCTGGCATGCAACTAACTTACGAAACTGTTTCATGTAAAAAAGTTCGAATGATCAATGACAACCTATGTCTTCCCCACGTTATGGGAAGCAAATTTTCCTAAAGGTTTTCCAAATACTTATACGGATCGTGCAAAAACACTCCGTCCAACTACTCATACGGATCGTGCAAAAACACTCCGTCCAACTACTCATACGGATCGTGCAAAAACACTCCGTCCACTACTTATACGGATCGTGCAAAAACAACACTCCGTCCACTACTTATACGGATCGTGCAAAAACACTCCGTCCAAATTATTCATAAAGACAAAGCAAAAATACTCCGTCCAAAACTACTCCGGCCAAAGTTACTTATACGAATTAGCGCAAAAACAATACACGCGAATATGAAAAAGCACAAGAACGGAACGATGATATATATATAAAAACAAAAATACAAACCGCTCTCCGGAAATACAGTTACAATTCAAATGTACTAAATTACTTGTTACATAATCCCAATAGGACACAAAAAAGGGGTACAGGCACCCCGGATAAAACCCTAATCAACCTGTTGGGTAGTTGGAGTAACAACAGTAGGAGTGGGAGTTGCCTTCTTAATAGGCTCCTCCGGAAGGAGATTCATCAGATCACCGAGGGGAAGACGGAAAGATTCCGCAAGCTTCTGAACATACGGATATTCAGCCTCAAAAAGTTTATGATATTCCGGCTTCCAAAGTTTGGGTGCCTCCATATTAAGCTTCTTGATCTTCTGCAGAATCTTTTCCGCATCCTCCGGTTTCCTTTCGGCACGGACACCGTCTATGAACCCTCCAGAATAAGACAAACTATAAACCCTTCCAAGACTCTTCTTATACTCATCACTCTTGAAGAGCCTTCGGAAGGCAGCAGGGATCAGTTCCTTCACGGTATTGTGTCGGATAACCTCAGCGGTGGCCAACTGAGTGATCAAGCCTTTATTCTCTTTCGTCAGTCTCTCGGCCTCCAGGGACTTCTCTGCCAACCTTTTCTCAAGTTCTTCAATTTTAGAGACTTGGGAAGCAGATTGACTGGTAGCCTCATTTTTCTCCTTCTCAATTTCCTCCAGCTGATCGATCAATCCCTTCTCCCGGGTGGAGGCTGCAGCTCTCTCCTCCTGCTGTTCGACCTCCAACGCCCGGAGCTCTTTCAATAAAGCTTCAAAATTAGCAATCTGGGTATCCCTCTCCTCCTCAACGGTTTTCAACCTGTCGGCAACAGACTCACACTCCCCGTGAGTAGCCTCTAACTCCCGGTAATCTCGGTTCAGCTGGCTAAACCTCTTTAACACTTCTGCCTGAAGAACCACACCGGAACCAGAGTTGATATAGGATTGGCGGACAAGCTGATTGTTGTTTTGGCCGGCCAGTGCTTCCTCTTCGGCAGGGGTGGCAAGATGTGTCATCATCTCTCGGCATGCTCGAAAGGAGTTCATGCGAACATCATCCCTGAGAGTCCACCCGGGGATAAAATACCCTCCGGTCAAATCAATATGACCTGAAAATAGCAAAACCGTTGGGAGTGAGCTTCTACAAAAGCCAAATAAAAAAAATAAATAAAAAAAATAAAAATAATAATAATAATAATAATAATAATAATAATAATAATAATAATAATAATAATAATAATAATAATAATAATAATAATAATAATAATAATAATAATAATAATAATAATAATAATAATAATGACATATAAATACCACATACCTTCAGACAAGGGTCGAGCCTCTTCGGAACGCACGTGAGATCTGGAAGCTTGATGTTCCGAATGGGCTGCACAAAGAAAACTGTAAATAAGCATTCAAGTAAAGCCAGGAGACGACAAGAAACCTGGTTCTTATCATCAGAAGGAGACGGATGTGGATGATCCTGAAATCCTTTGGCAGGTGGAGTCTTTGACTTCTCCAAAGAATGATGCTCCTCTTCAACATTCACGACCGGAGAATTCTGCCCACCACCGCCTTCATTGTCTCGTTCGGCTACGTCCGATGGTTCATCCTGGTTGAGGGGATTGGCATCCACAGTATGCTCCTCAGACTCAACAACCTCTTCATCAACTTGCAATTTTCTCCTCCTTTTGGGCTGTGCACTCGGCCCAGCTGCAGCTCTCTTCTTACCAACCGGACGTGTCTGCTGCTTCTTCCTTTCCTTTTCCTCCCGGGCAGCCACCACATCGGAATTAGCTGTCTCAACAGTTAGTTGAGCATATGTCTTCTCGGGGACCGCAACCTCGGGAGCAAGGGGCTCGGCAGTCTTGTTAGGACGGGGCTGATCCTCCGGCAATGGATCTCCTTTGCTCACCACTGACCCGTCAAGTTCCGGAAGCTCTAGGTACTCAGACATAGTGACAACTACAAAAAGGAAAACACGCAATTAAAACAAGCAGGAATGGCATAAACCTTTCAAAAAATAATAATAAACACCCCTTCTTACCCTCCCCTCCGGCATTCTTTATAACAAGATTGTGGCTTGATATTCGGAAGGTGTTGGTAAGCCCATACACCCAAAGAAGACTGGTTGGAGGTTTCCGAAGTATTATGGGTCTAAGGGCCAGCGTGTTGGCAACCCGTTGAGAGTAACCGGTTGGGAAATGATCTGTTATCTATGAATCCCTATGTCTCCACGGCATGGCGTTCGGTATAGCCCTTCGGTCAATCAAAAAGAAAAAATCCTTCCACCGTTTCAAACTTGACAAAATCTCCCTAAAACACTTCTTAGCGTGTTTACCTGTCCGATGTTCAAACGAGAACCAATGTCCCTGCTTACATAACCGGTAAAACACTCGGAAGAGGTAAACGGTGGGCACAACCTCCAAACTATAACACCGAACCTCAAACAACGTCACCCTATTTACACCCAACGGAACTAGCTGGGAAAAGTGTACGTTAAAATGGTCTATAACGCTTAAAAGGAAGGCTGAGAATGGTATCCTAACACCCCCTAATCTCATATGCTGAACATACACCCCTATTTTGTCTCCCGGCAACTCATTCATGGTGAGATCTGGGGGGGGGGGGGGGGAGTATGGGATGAAGATCTAACGGGATGCCAAATTCTACTATCATATCGTCTAAGTCTCTCTGGGAAAGTCTAGACGGATGCATATGCATATCAAACTTACCGGGGGGTTTAGCTGTTAACAACAAGGGTGGGTCAACCGGAACATTCATCTCCCCAGGTTCACTAACGGCCATGGTCAAAACAGTACGAAGTAACAAAAATAAAAACAATGTTGAAACGCACCTCGGAATAACTTTGCAAAATAACAGAAAGCAACCGAAGAGAATTGATGAAAAACGCAGTAAAAGGTAAAAATGAAAAGTAAAGAAGTGGTATATATAGTCGGTATGGGGATACGTGAAACGTCGCATCATTCGCCACCCTTGACATGTGGCAAAGCCCCGACCGTTTGATATCTGTGCAAAGATTAAGTGGTAACCAGCTGTCAAAGGGGTATAAGGGTAATTTTGTCACGGCAAATAGACTTCGCACAAAAACACGTAACATCTGTGACACAACGGCAAGGTGACAACGGCACCCAGACGCACAACGGAATTGAAGCACCGGTTATAACCGGTACTCCAATACTGGGGGGGGGGGGACATGTTGGCGTATGTGGCCGAATGTCCAGGAACCATTCGGCTCATATACACCTAGCCGGAAGGCACGTTACCGAAGAGAAGCTCCAACGGGCGTAAGCCGATGTCACAACACAATCCCAGGATTTTGGGGATCGTGTCGCCCACGTGCTCTGACATTTACCAACCAGGTATGGCTTGCTCCTTCCCAAGACAGAGTAGGTAATGAGGTGGGTAGTATAAATACCCCCCACCTCATTTATGATTCAACTAACACACGCACACTACTTTCACCAGCAATTATTACAGACCCTTCATCTTTTCACATACTCATCCTCACACCGGAGGTTGGTCTTGGGATAAAACCCAGGGCGAGCCTAACATGTGCTACTCTTGTGCAGGATAGTTCAAGAGACCGAGTGACAAACCTAACGGCGGGGCCTACTCGCAAGGTTTTACTTCAACAGGTTCTACATTCGAATATTCTATGACTCTTATATGTCAATTAAAATCATTAACCTACCTTGTGACACAGTGGTGCCCTTCTTTAACGCTAAGTTGAGTGTAGATGTTAATAAATTGTTAAACATGTCTTTACTTCAGAAGCTAAATGAACATGAATGCCTAAATACATTAATCAACTTCTAGCTTATAACATGTTTTCCAATGTTAATCCAAACTCATTAACTAAGAACATTTTCGACAAAATCATTTCTATGATGTTCCTGTACAT
Organism: Artemisia argyi; assembly: GCA_030686995.1. Classification (NCBI taxonomy): domain Eukaryota; kingdom Viridiplantae; phylum Streptophyta; class Magnoliopsida; order Asterales; family Asteraceae; genus Artemisia; species Artemisia argyi. The sequence goes on along the minus strand of CM060678.1, from coordinate 20,562,308 downwards.
ATATAATTCCATAGGTTGTTTTTGTGTTTAAGCATGATCAGCTCATATAAACAAGTTTCTACTTGTTACTATGTATTTAATTGTATCAATTTGATGTTTTCTGTTGTTAATTGTTACATACACTGATACACATGAATGTCACATACTCACATCACACATTTCTGACTACAGGTAAGTTGCACTCTTGAAGCCGGAGTTTGAATATACTCAGTGAGGGTGGATTCAGTCCATTCTGAAGCATATAAGGTTCTCGGAGGGATTAGTCGAGTTGCACAGGACTCTACACAAGGTAAGCCTTGCTATGAAGTCAAAATGGTCTTACTTTGTCCTTTCTGTAAGGATTGATAATTTATATGTATCTGAATGACTGAATGTATGTATTAAACCACAAGTTTTCTGATGGTGTCTTTAACTTGTGTAGTGCCGTGGAAAGAGAGGAAGGAGGCATTCGGGTAAGTTGAATTTAAAAGTTCCATTAATTGCAGTTGAAAAACAACTTTGTACAAAGATGAAATTAATATAGATATATTCGCTCACTATGCAAAAACAGGAGAATCCCTTTACCATCTTAGTGGTTAATGACATAATACTGATGGTATTATAGTGTAACTTTTGGTGAGACTTACAACACTTCATAGTTCATACTTGCATGCTAATTATGTATTGATTGCTGAAGTGTTGCTGTATGTCGTACAAACGTCATGTCGTCATGTAACTTGCGTTGTTAATATAGCTTCTTGTTAAACTTGCATTTAGGGTCAATTGGTAGAACCAACGACACTGGTGGACTCGTACTCAACATCACTACACTGCTTCTTGGTACGAGATTCATGTTTCCGCTGCTAAGGTATGCTATAATATTGTCTTATAAGAATTTTATATGCATATGGTGCAAAAGGTTAATAGCCAATAACCAGACCGGCCCACGAGGATTTTATATACGTATATGAATGAATGTTAGGCTGTTGTTGATGCTATTACACGAAATTTAGCTCTCGAATGGGGTACTGATTACGATATCCGAGTCAATAGGATTGTGCCTGGACTAATCAATGACACTCCTGGCAGGCATGAGGAGCCCTGACGAGATCGAATCCAAAAGAACTAAACAAGTTATGCCTCTCTTCAAACTTGGGGAGAAATCAGATGTTGCCTTTCCCGTCCTCTATCTCGCATCAAATGCTAGTTGCTCTTCTAAACTTTCACTATTACATTTCCACTAATATGCTAATGGACTAATGGTTATATCTATTGACTAGTATCCGTGCTTTCTTGATATCAAGTTAATTACGTGAATGGGACGACCCTTATTGTCGATGGAGGACTGTGTTTAAGCCGTCCGCGTCACATGGCAAAGGATGAAGTCAAGATGATTTCCCGGGTAGTAGAAAAACGCGCTAGAGCTGCACCTTCTAGCATAATGGAATTGGTGGATTTATTGTTATCTGAAATCTAGAAGGTGTTTTCGTATCAGTAGAATTCTGAACTTGTTTCTTGTACTCATTTAGATTTCAGTGATATATTGCATGTTGCAAATCTAACAATGTAATACGGAGTATTCTAATCAGAAGTTATACATATGAGGCCACATTTCATACAATATAATGCAACGCATCATTCAATATTTACGCCCCAACTGAACTTGGCTATGAAAGCATTTGTGATAGCCTAGTACAAAATTAATATATGTATTGCGAGCTAATGTACAATTAAGACAGTTTTCTTTAATAGGGGCGCTTCATATTTTCCTTAACCTAATTAATGGTCAAGTAAGAAGTAAACAAGATAAAATTTCTACAAAATTCAAGCAGCTCTATTCATCTAATGATACAAAATTTGACTTTATGTTGTTCAACATCTGTTAAGAGTGCAGGGTAAACGTCCAGTGGTTGGTATCTCAAGCGATCATTGTGGGGTAGCAGTCCTTCCTGATAGTCACAAACCATTAGCATCAGCGTATCACGAATGTATGTTAAATACAAAGTTAATGAATAAAACACGTATCAGAAACGTACTTCTTCCACATTTATTTGGAAAGGCTTCACAAAATCTTCAAACATCTCTTTAACTTCCTGAATATCGTTCAACAAACTCACTTTTAAAGGTACAACACTCGCATGATTTCAACTTATGCGGAAAACCAATATATCTGAGAACAATATCGTTCGACAAACTCACTTTTAAATGTACAACACTCGCATACAATAATATAAACTTTAAGATACAACACATATAGACAAGTATAAAAAACTACCCTGTATTTTATTAGTTCTCCGTCAGTGCTGTCTGCTCTATTAGCTAGCCCGACTTTGTTTGTCAAAGTAGCAAAGCCCAATCTTGAATTCTAGGACTTATCACCATTTCTCGAGCAATCTGATGACACATCATGTGTTAAGTAAGATGCAATCTACAAAATTTGACAAAGTTTAATCTTTGTAACAAATAAACCTCAGTAACTTATAAATTGTAAACAGTTAAGAGATTGATTCCATCATTGTATTTTAAGCCTTCGGATTTATATCTTTTAGGTGGCATGAGGTTATTTTCTTGTGTATATTTCCTCACAAGCCCAGCCCCTTTGCAATTGTGTCATCCACATCAGGCCTGCTAATCCTCTCCCATGAACTAAACGATTAGATTGAACCTTTCATAAGATACCAATCAACAAGTACATTAACAAGACACACTTGTATGACTACAGCGTTGTAGAACTTATTAAGAAGCAGATATATGACTACAGTTTTAGGCTATGTCGAACATATCTATTTTGCTAGGGAATTTGGTCATAATCCGCATATATGCTCTGCAACTTGAGGAGTGTTGAGGATAGAATAAGGTTGGGTTGCGTTATTATTCTAGATCCATGAGCCAAATTGTACCAAGTATTTGATGATAAAGATTGGGTATACGTATAGTTTGCTGAAGCATTTGAACCGATGCAAGTGTGGTTAGTCAGTCTATGCATAACCAAAAGTTCATATGCAAGCAACAACCAAGATCTTGCAGTATCTCAAATGAACAGGGCACTGAATCAAGTTCGGACATTTTAAGAAGTTGCAGAGCAGATTAATCTACACACCTTCTGCAGCCACGGGAACAACTTTGAGAGTTATTTACCAAATAGTCAGATAGTTCCGTATTTCAGAATTCCGTATCCAAACTAGGAAATTACTTGAGAGGGAGTACTGGAAAGATTAGTTGTCTCTTATTTCAATTGTATCCTACTGTGTCTAGATGCTATAAATCAAAAGCCATGTGTGTATATATGATGTGGCTTCTTATGATTCTTTCTAAATTTCCACAAGTATATATCTGATTTCTTGGTAAATTTGCAATACTGTGATAATCCTAAATCTTTGTGATATTTTCTAGATCATCCACTCCACCATCAGTTACATCATCACCAAAGACAACACGTTCAACACAACGCCCACCATGAGCTGCCACCATTTGCATCATCATTTTGTTACATTTAATATATAGATCTTAATGACCATTTCTCACAAACAGAGAGAGCTAATATATTCCTTTCAATCCCTTATCGCAAATTATCTTAGTCCCTAGCCTCAGCAATCCTTATAAAGGCAGTTTCTAAGATAGTAGATGATAACATAACTCCACTAAGCACATTTTAGTGGCTTGGCATAGAGATATCAAGCCTTTCCTAATTTTATAGCACAAGCTGCCTCGAGTCCCCAACTTTCCAACAATAAAAGCGCCAAGCAACAAAAGACTAAAGCGTAGTTTCCAATTTTGATTTACTTCCAATTCATATTCTTTAAAGAAATGTTTCATATCAATGGATCTAATTTAATTGCTATATATGTGATTGCAACCATTTGACTGCATTAGGCTTATCATTTTTAGCATTCATGGCACAAATAATCAAGCAATCAACAAATTCAATCAAGAATATATTTTGCATATTCGGTGTGCCAAAATGGATTACCAAAAGAAGGCTTTTTGTCTTTAAAGGGATCGGCGGCCTTATCAGGTAAGCTTAATCAATTAGCTTTTGATGTCCTTGCAATATTATTGGAACATCAAGTAACTTTAAAACTTGAAAAGAAGGCTAAGTTAATAGTTCCAGTGCTAAAATTTGGGCTTGTTTGGATGTTGAACAATCCAGGCAAAACTGAATTATCATAAAAAGTATAGAACAAAAATCTGAGATGCATGATAAGACCTAATTAAGAGACACACACCAATACCGTATGTGAAGCAACATGAACAAACCCTTAAAACTTAACACAAATTAATAAAGAAGCAACAAAAAGTTGTCTGAATTCTAGTTTGTATTTGAATCTAGTTGTTGGTATTCTAATTACTGAATCTAGTGGTTGGACTTGTACATAGATACTTGGCATAAGGCATTTGGATAAAACAATTTTTTGTGAGACATTGAATTAAACACACTTGGTATGCATTTGAAAATTAACCGTTAACAAACAAAGTTCCATGACATGCACCATCAACTCGGCTCATATTGATTGCTCATCATGGATCTTCATAGAAAATAGAACTAGACCTAAACATAAAAAATCAAAAATCACAAACTGATTAAAAGTAAGCAAAAAAAAAAAAAAAAAACAAATATTCAAGAAGGACCATAAATTCTGATGCTTCATCTTAATATCTTATAATCACATCTAAATTGAACAATAACATTTGTATATGTACACGACTGTTGCATGAACTCTTTTACAATAATACAGAACTAGCCAGTGAGACCTTTCTTGAAAGTATGGGAGAGACAACTTCTGGTCTTCAAAAATAGTAGAATGAAAAATTTTAACATGAAGCAAAGGGGAGGAAACATAAGAGCCTAAATACTAGTATACGTAAGAAAGACATCAGCCAGCAAAAGATTCACATTAACTTTAATATCTTACGTGTAGAAAAAATAGAACTGGCAAGCACGTTTCCAATAGCTTATTATGCATATCAACAGATTCTCTATTGTCAAAATTTACATAATAACAACACACCTAAATATGTGTCTGAATGCAACTGTCGGTATTTCTCAACTGCATGATTTTATTGGCAATTCGTGTGATATGCCCAAGGTTCCCAAGTCGTGGTGCATTTCTTCCGGTAGCTGGCAATGTGGCTGCATATGTAACATCAAAATGGTAAACCAATTACACAATTGCCTTCTTTTTTAACTAACTTAGGTCGAAATATCAGCTAACAAAGCACCTCTACTTTTTCATAATAGTTCCTTTTATGTAAATATACGGCCATTAATTCCTTATATAGTCTGATTTTAGAAACACTTAAACGTATGCAGATATGATTATAACAATTTCAAATAGCAGAAGCATAACCAAGCACTAACTTCTACAACCCGGTCTTATTAAGGTCGATTATCCAATTCTAACAATTAAAGATAATTACAAAAGCGCATTTAAATACCCCATTGATGAAGTTCCAAGATAGAATAAACCAACATATGTTGAACGCCCTCACGCTACAAGTAATTAATCTTGTTTTCTAGAAAGGACAAGATTACTATATGTTTGAAGAATCTTTGATAGCAAACCACATCCTTGATGAAACAGATGATGAATGACGGTATTGTTTGTGCTTTCTAGGTTATACTCTTGATGTGATGATGCAAAGCATTATTAAATGGGTACCTGCAGTAGTTAAAAGCTATAGTAAAATTCTTCATAGTTGACCATTTGACATTTGAGTAACATAACAGATGAACTCAAAGAAGAGTTCAAGAACTCTTTGTATGGTTCCAGAAGTTAATTCTTCATTTCCAATAAAACATAAATGGACTCCACCATCAATGAATATTGAAGAATCAAAAGAAGGAGGTTTCTGTTTCTTTCATTTCTATAAAAGACATAGCTATATAGAAAATGGGTCAAATTTTATCATAACGCACATTCTTTAAAATCATTCATCTTATACATAAGATCACTTGACTACGACTATATAAATTCTGAACCTTTGGGCATATGTATAAGATCCAAAATATCTGGAATCGATATTGCAAGCCCAAAGTCAGTGATCCTTGCTTCCATGTCTTGATCAAGCAAGATGTTGTCAGGCTTCAAATCCCGATGAATGACATTTGGGTTCACGTTTTGATGCAAGTACTCGAGCCCACTCGCAACTCCCACGGCTATCTTGTACTTGAGTAGCCAATCTAAAACAGAAGGGTCCGCCCGAGCTTCCCTAAGGTAGACGCACCTAGGAGTAGAAACGTGGGCAAGCAACGGAACTACATTCCGGTGTCTGACTCGCTTCCCAATCTCAATCTCAGCGTTAACTTAATCTAGAAGATGCTGATATTCGGTGGTTGTATCAGGGTCTCGCAACATGATCTTCTTGATAGCAACTTGCATGTTATCTGGTAAATTTGCCCTGTAGACCGTATCAGAGCCTCCACGACCGATAACATCTAGTGTTGCCTCTGCATTGTCTTGCTCCAAGAAGGCTAGGTCTTGGCGTCGTATCGTGGTTGTATACAAGACAGCTGCATGATCACTTTTTTTAGCTTGGAGACGATATACTCGAACCATATGCAACACAAAAGCTACCAGGGTTCAGAGATTATGATATGGATTTATTGAAAAATTGGGATATATGATTTGTCACTTTCTGAACTCAAATATTAGTTCTAACAAAACTCGATATTTTTTGAAATCTTATTTTCGGATATCCAGATATATATAAAACCGCTATCCGAAATTTAGGATGTCTGCTTCTTGGATCATTTTATACACATTGTGCTTGTCATGGTTTACCGACTATAACTAAGTGCAACAATAACAAAAGTTGCACAATTAGACAATACTTTTGATGTATAGACTATGGTTATACCCATTCTCAAGTGTGATCAGTTTCAAGACTTGAGGTAGATATAAGTCGGAGATCCTTGCTTCCATGTCTTGATCAAGCAAGATGTTGTCAGGCTTTAAATCCCGATGAATGACATTTGGGTTCACGCCCTGATGCAAGTACTCGAGCCCACTCGCGACTCCTATGGCTATCTTGTACTTGAGTGGCCAGTCTAAAACAGAAGGGTCTGCCCGGGCTTCCCTAAGCATGACATTGAGGCTACGATTACTCATAAACTCAAAAATAAGGTAGACGCACCTAGGAGTAGGAACATGGGCAAGCAACAAAACTACATTCCGGTGTCTAACTCGCTTCCCAATCTCAATCTAGGCGTTAACTTGATCTAGAAGATGCTGATATTTGGTGGTTGTATCAGGGTCCCGCAACATGATCTTCTTGATAGCAACTTGCATGTTATATGGTAAATTTGCCATGTAGACCGTAGCAGAGCCTTCACGACCGATAACATCTAGTGTTGCCTCTGCATTGTCTTGATCCAGGAAGGCTAGGTCTTGGCGTCTTATCGTGGTTGTATACAAGACAGCTTCATGATAACTTTTTTTTAGCTTGGAGACGATATAATCAAACCATATGCAACACAAAAGCTACCAGGGTTTCGAGATTTTGATATGGATTTATTGAAAAATTGGGATATATGATTTGTCACTTTCGGAACTCAAATATTAGTTCTACAAAAACTTGATATTTTTTGAAATCCTATTTTCGGATATCCAGATATATATAAAACCGTTATCCGAAATTTTGGATGTCTGAAATTCTTGGATCATTTTATATACATTGTGCTTGTTATGGTTTACTGATTATTACTGAGTGCAACAATAACAAAAGTTGCACAATTAGACAATGCTTTTGATGTATGGACTATGGTTATGCCCATTCTCAAGTGTGATCAGCTTCAAGACTTGAGGTAGATATAAGTCGGAGATCCATGCTTCCATGTCTTGATCAAGCAAGATGTTGTCAGGCTTCAAATCCGGATGAATGACATTTGGGTTCACGCTCTGATGCAAGTACTCGAGCCCACGCGCAACTCCCACGGCTATCTTGTACTTGAGTAGCCAGTCTAAAATAGAAGGGTCTGCCCGGCCTTCTCTTAGCATGACATTGAGGCTACGATTACTCATAAACACACAAATAAGGTAGACACACCTATGAGTAGAAACGTAAGCAAGCAACGGAACTACATTCCGGTGTCTGACTCGCTTCCCAATCTTAATCTCGGCGTTAATTTAATCTAGAAGATGCTGATATTCGGTGGTTGTATCAGGGTCCCGCAACACGATCTTCTTGATAGCAACTTGCATGTTATCTGGTAAATTTACCCTGTAGACCGTATCAGAGCCTCCATGACCGATAACATCTAGTGTTGCCTCTGTATTGTCTTGCTCCAAGAAGGCTAGGTCTTGGCGTCGTATCGTGGTTGTATACAAGACAGCTGCATGATCACTTTTTTTAGCTTGGAGACGATATACTCGAACCATATGCAACACAAAAGCTACCAGGGTTCCAAAATTTTGATATGGATTTATTGAAAAATTAGGATATACAATTTTTCACTTTCGGAACTCAAATATTAGTTCTACAAAAGCTAGATATTTTTTGAAATCCTATTTTCGTATATCCAGATATATATATAAAACCGCTACCCGAAATTTTGGATGTCTGAAAATCTTGGATCATTTTATACACATTGTGCTTGTCATGCATGGTTTACCAATTATAACTAAGTGCAACAATAACAAAAGTTGCACACTTAGACAATGCTTTTGATGTATGGACTATGGTTATACCCATTCTCAAGTGTGATAAGTTTCAAGACTTGAGGTAGATATAAGTAGGTGATCCTTGCTTCTATGTCTTGATCAAACAAGCTGTTGCCAGGCTTCAAATACCGATGAATGACATTTGGATTCATGCCCTGATGCAAATACTTGATCCCACTCGTAACTCCCACTGCTATCTTGTTCTTGAGTGGCCAGTCTAAAACAGAAAGGTCCGCCCGGGCTTCCCTGAGCATGACATTGAGGCTGCGATTACTCATAAACTCAAAAATAAGGTAGACGCACCTAGTAGTAGAAACGTGGGCAAGCAACGGAACTACATTCCGGTGTCTGACTCACTTCCCAATCTCAATCTCGGCGTTAACTTGATCTAGAAGATGCTGATATTCGGTAGTTGTTTCAGGGTCCCACAACACGATCTTCTTGATAGCAACTTGCATGTTATCTGGTAAATTTGCCCTGTAGACCGTAGCAGAGCCTCCACGACCTATAACATCTAGTGTTGCCTCTGCATTGTCTTGCTCCAGGAAGACTAGGTTTGGCGTCTTATCATGGTTGTATACAAAACAGCTGCATGATCACTTTTGTTAGCTTGGAGACGATATACTCGAACCATATGCAACACAAAAGCTACCAGGGTTCCGAGATTTTGATATGGATTTATTGAAAAATTGGGATATATGATTTGTCACGTTCGGAACTCGAATATTAGTTCTACAAAAACTCGATATTTTTTGAAATCCTATTTTCGGATATCTAGATATATATAAAACCGCTATCCAAAATTTCGGATGTCAGAAATTCTTGGATTATTTTATACACATTGTGCTTGTCATGGTTTACTGATTATAACTAAGTGCAACAATAACAAAAGTTGCAAAATTAGACAATGTTTTTGATGTATGGACTATGGTTATACCCATTCTCAAGTGTAATCCATTTCAAGACTTGAGGTAGATATAAGTCAGTGATCCTTGCTTCCATGTCTTGATCAAGCAAGATGTTGTCAGGCTTCAAATCCCGATGAATGACATTTAGGTTCACGCCATGATGCAAGTACTCGGGCCCACTCGCAACTCCCACGGCTATCTTGTACTTGAGTGGCCAGTCTAAAACAGAAGGGTCCGTTGGGGCTTCCCTAAGCATGACATTGAGGCTACGATTACTCATAAACTCAAAAAATAAGGTAGACGCACCTAGGAGTAGAAACGTGGGCAAGCAACGGAACTACATTCCGGTGTCTAACTCGCTTCCCAATCTCAATCTCGGCGTTAAATTGATCAAGAAGATGATGAAATTCGATGGTTGTTTCACAGTCCCGCAACACAATCTTCTTTATAGCAACTTGCATGTTATCTGGTAAATTTGTCGTGTAGACCGTAGCAGATCCTCCACGACCGATAACATCTAGTGTTGCCTTTGCATTGTCTTGCTCCAGGAAGGCTAGGTCTTGGCGTCTTATCATGGTTGTATACAAGACAACTGTATGATCACTTTTTTTAGCTTGGAGACGATATACTCGAACCATATGCAACACAAAAGCTATCAGGGTTCCGAGATTTTGAAATGGATTTATTGAAAAAATTGGTATATACGATTTGTCACTTTCGGAACTCAAATATTAGTTCTACAAAAACTCGATATTTTCTGAAATCTTATTTTCGGATAAACAGATATATATATAAAACCGCTATCCGAAATTTAGGATGTCTGAAATTCTTGGATAATTTTATACACATTGTGCTTGTCATGGTTTTACCGATTATAACTAAGTGCAATAATAACAAAAGTTGCACAATTAGACAATGATTTTGATGTATGGACTATGGTTATACCCATTCTCAAGTGTGATCAGTTTCAAGACTTAAGGTAGATATAAGTCAGCAATCCTTGCTTCCATGTCTTGATCAAGCAAGATGTTTTCAGGCTTCAAATCTGGATGAATGACATTTGGGTTCAAGCCCTGATGCAAGTACTCGAGCCCACTCGCAACTCCCACGGCTATCTTGTACTTGAGTGGCCAGTCTAAAACAGAAGGGTCCGCCCGGGCTTCCCTAAGCATGACATTGAGGCTACGATTAATCATAAACTAAAAAATAAGGTAGACGCACCTAGGAGTAGAAACGTGGGCAAGCAACAGAACTACATTCGAGTGTCTAACTCGCTTCCCAATCTCAATCTCGGTGTTAACTTTATCTAGAAGATGCTGAAATTTGATGGTTGTATCTGGGTCCCGCAACACGGTCTTCTTTTTAGCAACTTGCATGTTATCTGGTAAATTTTCCCTGTAGACTGTAGCAAATCCTCCACGACCGATAACATCTAGTGTTGCCTCTGCATTGTCTTGCTTCAGGAAGGCTAGGTCTTGGCTTCTTATTGTGGTTGTATACAAGACAGCTGCATGATCACTTTTTTTTAGCTTGGAGATGATATACTCGAACCATATGCAACCCAAAAGCTACCAGGGTTCCAAGATTTTGATATGGATTTATTGAAAAATTGGGATATACGATTTGTCACTTTCGGAACTCAAATATTAGCTCTACAAAAACTCCATATTTTTTGAAATCCTATTTTCGGATATCCAGATATATTTAAAACCGCTATCTGAAATTTCGGGTGTCTCAATTTCTTGGATCATTTTATACACATTGTGCTTTCCATGGTTTACCGATTATAACTAAGTGCAACAATAACAAAACATTCACAATTAGACAATTCTTTTGATGTATGCACTATGGTTATACCCATTCTCAAGTGTGATAAGTTTCAAGACTTGAGGTAGAGATAAGTCGGCGATCCTTGCTTCCATGTATTGATCAAGAAAGATGTTGTCAGGCTTCAAATCCCGATGAATGACATTTGGGTTCACGCCCTGATGAAAGTACTCGAGCCCACTCGCAACTCCTATGGCTATCTTGTACTTGAGTGGCCAGTCTAAAACAGAAGGGTCTGCCCGGGCTTCCTTAAGCATGACATTGAGGCTACGATTACTCATAAATTTAAAAATAAGGTAGACGCACCTTGGAGTAGAAACGTGGGCAAGCAATGGAACTACATTCCAGTGTCTGACTCGCTTCCCAATCTCAATCTCGACGTTAACTTGATCTAGAAGATGCTGATATTCGGTGGTTGTATCAGGGTCCCACAACACGATCTTCTTGATAGCAACTTGCATGTTATCTAGTATATTTGCCTTGAAGACCGTAGCAGAGCCTCCACGACCGATAACATCTAGTGTTGCCTTTGCATTGTATTGCTCCATGAAGGCTAGGTCTTCGCGTCTTATCGTGGTTGTATACAAGACAGCTGCATGATCACTTTTTTTTAGATTGGAGACGATATACTCGAACCATATGCAACACAAAAGCTATCAGGGTTCCGAGATGCACATACCTTCAAATTTCCTTCATTATTTAAAATATGTGACTAAAATTATTTCTCACCATTCTTTTTTTTATTATTCTTCTCATTAAATCCTTTCCCGTTAGTGTAATAATGGGGAAGATAGTGGTTAAGTATATACAACTCTTCCATTGTTTAAACTAACATTTTGTAAATAAAATATAGAAATCTAACGATTTCTTTCTTCGTTGATGAATTAGGAAGCAAACTTATGTTCTAGAAAACATCTAGATATCCTCTCACCGATCTTTTACACTGTGTTCTCGAGTTTGAGTTTGGGGAGAAATGAAAGAAAAGAAAACGAAACTGTAAAAAACTTGTGTTCTCCAGTTTTCTTAAGAGAGGAAAAGCAATGAAATGAAGGAAATTTGAAGGGAAAATGTAGCTAAACTTTCCACCCAAAAATAGAATGAAATGAAAGTAAATTAAAGTCTTGCATATCAAATAACAAAACTATCCTTACTTTTTTATCTTTAAAACTTAAACATATGGGCATAATTGTAAGTGGACCTACTATTTTAATTTTCAACTCAGGAACACAAAGCCTTAATAATTTTTTCTTCTTTTTCCCCATTTTATTTTTCAACTCAAGAACACAAACTTTTTTTACTCTCAACTTTCTTTATTTTTCTTTTCTTCCTTATCACTTTCTTTTCTTTAATAAAAAACTCGAGAACACAGTGTTAGTCGAAGAGTAAAGATTCAATATTTAATGTTTTGATAGTCTAAATATGATCTTACGCAACACAAGCCCAGTACTCTGACGCAAATTTTACTCAGCACAACTTTACGTCAAGGACAAATCACCACCACCAACAGTCACTCACCGGAAAACCAATAACAGAATATTCCGATGGACGTACTATTCAAATCAATAAACGTCCGTGACCTCCTCCCCTCCCACGACCTCGACGACACGTCACCCCTCTCCGCCCCAGACCTCCGTCTCCTAATCGACCGTCTCAACCTCCACTCCCTCCACATCAAATCCAAAGTCCAAAACTACGTCGTTTCACACAACCAAGACTTCCTATCCCTCTTTCAACAATCCTCAGATTCCGTTACCAATTCACAACACCTCTCCGTAAAAGTCGCTGATCTCGTTGACCGGTTAGGTGATAACGAAATTGAGAATGTTGAGAGGATTGTGGATGAGATTAGGGTTAGGAGAGGCGAGATGAAGGAGAAGAAGGAGGTGATGGAGTTGGTTGATGTGGTGGTGAAGATGAGTCAGGTTTTGACTGGGATTGAGTGTGATTTGGGGAGTGGGAGGTTTGTTGAGGCGGCTGAGGCGGTTACGGAGATGAAATCGGCATTGCGAGTGAGCGATGGTGCGGGGGAGGTTAGGGAGCCGGTGGTGTTTGGTTTGTTGAGGAAGAAATGGACGGATTGTTTTGAAAAGGTGTTTACATTGGCTAATTAAATAAGCGTTTAGCTTTTAGTAGCGGTTTGTTTTATAAAAGCGTTTAGTAACATAGCTCTATTTGTAATTATAGAGTGTAAAATGACGTAAAAATGGTAATGTGTACTGTAAATTGTAGAGGTTAGGGTGTAGATAGCCATAAAATAGTAATGTACTTGTTTAATGTCCTACTTGAGTACATGAACGAAAAATGTCCTATTTTACGTTACAAACTTTAAAAAGCGTTTTATGCTCATTTTGTTTTGACAAGCTATATATTATATTTGTTTCTGGCTGTCTTTGGTGAAACTGGGTAGCGGTTAGCAGTAGCTCTTTGTTTTGTGAAAGCGTTTGGTAATAGCGTTTGGTAATATAGATGTATTTGTAATTATAGAGTCTAAAATGACGTAAAAGCCGAACGCTTCTTTTACTAGCATTTCAAATAGGAGGGTTTAAACAAACTTGAAAAGCTAAATGCTTGTTGCCAAATGCTTCAAAAAGCTCTTCGCCAAACATAGCCTGTGTGTTATTTGGATTAAATTTCGTAATGTGGCTTAAGTTGATAGTTGGGATTTGCGTATTGGTAATTGGAAATGTATTTGGTTTGTAGATACAAGAGGTGTTAGTGAAGTTTATTGAGAATGCAGTGAGATTCGATCAGCAGTCTAATGCGGTTTATGTGAAGAATAAGATGGATGTGAATGATGTTAAGGGTGCCGAGTTATGTACTGTTTTGAAAGCAATGGATGTAAGTTTATCGCTTGTTTTGTTTGTATATTATCATGTTGTGCATATCAAGATTCTAATGTTGGTTGTAACTCTTGTGTAGGTAGTTGGTATTCTAGATTATGGACTTGCTAAAGTAGCGGACTTAATGATGAAACATGTGATAGCTCCTGCAGTGCGATCTGGTTCCCATAGTTTTGCTGTAGAAGAGCAAAGATCAGATTCTGGGTATATAGCTGATGTAGCTTTGAGGATAACACCGCCTTCTGGTGCACAGGTATTTACAGATTGACATGCATTTTTTTTTCTTCCCATTTATGCACAGCCCCAATATTTCTTTAGGCTAGGAGGAGATGTGAATATTTGCGGACCGATAAACTAGTCTAGGATAACAATGTATACTTGAAAAGATATGTTAAATCAGATTATAAAGACTCGGTAGCTTGTTTATTTTATGCCGGATTTAACTAGTATGGGGTGATGCAATTGCAAGCGCATTTTGATTATGTGGATATGACTTTTACCATAGCATGATGACTTTTTATAGACTATCAATTCCACTCAGCTTAGGTATGGTCATTTGGTGTTCAGTCTTATTCTGTAGATAGTGTTAAATAGGAGTTTGTACACGGATGAACGTTTTGAAACTATTTCTGGTACAAATAACATATTAGACTTCTAGTACAAATAACATAAGAGTTTGGTGATTCTCACAAGCCGTGGGCAAAAAATGTTAAGAAAGTACGGAATTTAAGCATCACACATACCTCTAGAGCTCTAAGTCTCTAACCCATGATATCTCAGCTAAGGTGTCTTTTTTCATTGATTAATAATCAACCGTGATCATATTCTTTATGTGAATATGACTTCTATTGTAGCATAGTGACTAATAGGACTTCTTAGATCCCGTGAAGTTCTTTGAAGTAATGTACTACTAGCTTTAGATAAATGAAAGGAAAATAAAGTAACCCCATGATAGCCTATTATCACATCACCGTACTGGTTTTGGCCAATTACTAATCATACTCATGTTTTTAAGTTTTAACCATATGAAATTAGAGTACAGTTATTGAGCTGTGTTCAGTCTCAGCTAAAACAACCTACGTTGGGGACTATGTACATAGCTTGTATGCTGCTATTAGTAGTACATTTAAGAGTTTGCATTAGTGATTCTTACAAGTTTTTGGACAAAACAAGGTTAAAAAAATAGATTCAAAGCATCGCACCTAATTAACCATATGATCTTTAGGCTTAAACCCAAGATATCTTGACGGCGGCCACTTTTTTCAGCAATTTAATAATCAATCTTGGAGTATCTCTCCATATTGATTTAGATAAAAAGAAAATCAGCTTGGACTGATGGAACTTGCACATACTGAAGGGCACTTGCTAACTCATGAACTACTTAAATTGACCAAATTGTCTTAATCTCTGATACAATGACTGAACCCTTGTTACACAAAATTTTCCTCAGTTGGTTGTGCAAAACAAGCAGAACCAACGCAAAGGGAGAATACAGCTGCTGGTGACAATACAACCATTTGCTCATTGAACACCAAACGTTCCTGAATAAAATGAAAGGAGTAAGTGACGTACTTTTAACCCTCATATTTGACTAATATGTTGACCACAGACTAGTGAAAACCTACCCACCTTTGTCAGTTTCGGGTACAGGAACCCTTTTGTTAAAGGCCATCCAACAACCAATTTTAAACCCACCCTCATAGCACTGAACTTTTAAAATCTACTTAAATAAGAACTTAGTCATGGGTCCTTAACTCAACATCGTAAGATTGCTTTGCAATTAGACAACATAGATGGTTAGAAAAAACCCTTGTTATTCATGAAATATATCTATTTTACTTAGATGGCCATTATTCATTCATTGGGCATCACTAGTATCAGTCGTATACACTTAGCATGTACAGAAAAAACCCCAGAGTTAATTTTATGATTTTAACTTTTTAAGCATTTTAAAATTATCAGCATTCAATCAAACCATTTAGCTTTAAGGCAGCAAGCAAATAACAGCCTGAAAGATACATCAGAAAGGATTGTACAGCAGATTACGGAAAACAAACCTTCGAATTAAGTAAGCCCATAATTGTCCTTAATAGATCTTTTCTTAAATGTAAAACATCACGCAGATCACCCTACACAATAAGCAAAAAATAGCAAGATTGATTATTGCAAGATAATAACAAGCTATCATGGTGTCATACTTTACAAAGAAAGAAATACTATAACTCATATCTTTCAAAATTGTGAATAATACGTCTTAGTAGGAGGGTCATAAAATGAAAACGCAGATATAAGAATGTTCCACCAGCAGTGCAAAATTTACTTACAACTAGTAATTATTTTAGGAGATTAAACCTAAAGTTAAGAACCACGATTCAATTTATTTAATTGAAGCTTCAAGCTGCATATCTACCTGGTGATCAAGCTAGACTAAGATAGGATTCTTCGTCTAAAAAAGGGTTAGGCAGAATCAGCAAGTCAACTGGACTTCTTATCACTTATTTACCTATGTGAGTGCATTATACAAGTTCCTATCAAGATAAAACATATTTAGTTTTACATCACGTGAACCTATAGATCTGAAATTTTGATGCTAAATATTTGATGTAAATCTACTTTCAGAAATGAGTTTCTTTGTCACTTCCGCAATTCCATGAATTAGTCTATTGAGAAGAACTATCCCACATTCAGCAATATAATAACAGAAAATGATCATATTGCAACCTTGCTTTTATATATTCCATATTTCCATGAGACTTAGCAATAACTTACGTGATTTTGTGCTAGCCCTAGGGTATGTGCTAAATAGCTCTAATGGAATATCTTCTTGTAAATCATGTGAAAATACCAAATATTCGAAATATCTCAAGGCAAGTAGCCCAAACCACTTACATGGGATCCTTTCTTTGAAAAATAGCCTGATATGAAGCGTAAAAGAGACCTGATCATAGTTATAACACCACATTTATGAGAACATGAGCATCATAAAAAGAAAACAGGTGATCCAAAAAGGGCACCAAGAAATTAATGGTAAAAGTAACACAACTTCAAATAGCAGATAAATTTTTGACAGTATGTCAATGATACCATAGCTTTCTATAAAATCTAATACGAAGTATCCGAGTAAAAGTTATTCTGGCCTAGCATATTTCAAACTTTTAGAGTACCAAAATCTAGGCAGTTCAGTTTATATGTTCATCTTGTTTTTGCCTTACTTTTCTTAGCGAAAATATGAAAATTGGTTATGTGAATCCAGGCAGTTCATTCTTTTGTTCCGAGGTGTAAAATGTATTTTTACTAAAAAAGTTTGAACTGCTAAAATGGTGCAAGTATTTTATTAACTTTTGATAGTGTCTTTATACTTTATTTTTGCAGATTGAGAAAATTGATGCTGAAACTATTTATTCTGGAATAAAAGTGATTGTTCAATTTATCTTCAACTATATTTGCTTTCAAAATTCTTCCTGGATGCAACTATTTGGAAGATTGACATGGCCGCAGATGGCGGAATTGATTATTTCAAACTTTCTCTCCAAGGTTTGTGGCTTTCTACATAATTCTTCTGACCTTCCACAACTATTGCTGCATTCTATCTCACAAATATATCCATGGAGCCTGTTAAACAAGTATATTTATGATCATCTTTAATGTTTGTGATGTCAGATCGTTCCGAATGATGCTTCCAAACTTGCTGACTTCCAAACGATAAGACAACTTACTTCTGAGTTTGAGACATCTCTTAAAGAAGTTATGTTCATTTCCTCCGGCAAAGATGAAAGGTTGACCAATTTTGCTGACAATGTTGAAGTTCACTTTGCAATGAGGAAGAAGGTTGAGATTTTAGCAACAGCTAGAGATCTTCTTCTACATTCAGATTTTAAGCTCCCCAAGGTGAGGTTATTTCTGTGTTCTTTTCTAATTGCTTTTTTTTGCAAAATAAAGTCTTAATCTTATATTTCATTACTGTAAAAAGGTTGATTGAACTTCAGTTTTTTCACAGGATTATTCAAGAAAAAGTGCAGTCTCTAAAAATAGTGGGAATATGGACTTGCTTTTCTCGTCTGAAAGGTGCGTCATATCCGAAGCAGCTGCTCAACTAATGGAAGTTGTGCATCAAACACTGAAGGATGTTTGCTTGTCATCTGCAACAGTGGCTTTAGAATTCTATCATGCTGCTAGGGATGCTTTACTTCTGTATGAAGCTGTTATTCCTGTCAAGGTTAGTGTACAAGGGCACCTTATATCTCACTTAACTATAGCAAAAACATTTGGATACTATTGTGGTCTTATTATCTCTCGTTTTCCCACATGAAGCTAGAAAGACAGCTGGATGGTATCAACCAGGTTGCAGTTTTAATTCATAATGATTGCCTATTTCTATCACAGGAGATTCTTGGCCTTATATTTGAGGTATGAGTATATGATTTTTTACACTCAACTTTTTGCTTATGTTCTCTCAAGGCCAAAATACAAAAAGAATGATCTTTACATGCTAATTAATTTAAAGTATCAAGGATTTAGGTTTGGTTTCAAAATAGACTGCTCTTGAATTATCGGCTCAACACCTAGATCATGACATTTGCTATTGAGTTTGTTATCATTCTCCACTCTTGAATGCAATGAACTGGATAAAGTCATAAAAAGTTGAGAAGACCTGTATGGCAGAGTTATTCTTTGTTTCAGATAATCATATTTGGAAATAATTTTAATGACGTCATAAAAATCAGAGTATTGCTTCTGGATACTTATAGAATGTTCCCTGTCAGCTTACTTTCGGTACTTCTTAGATGTAAACAATATGGACCAGTTTTTGAAGAAATATACAGTAAGTTAGGGATGTTTTTGTTCATGCTGATTGGTGGCATGCTTTTATTTTACTTATTATTCCATATACGTTTCTTGCTGCAGGTGGAATATTGCTTGGTTTAGTTTGATGGTAACTTTTTCATTTTATTGTTTCAGTATCAGTCAGACTTCCCAACTTCCATGAAGGGAGCTGTATTTATTGATTTGGGTGTAAGATACAAGTTGATGGCAGAAGAGATATTACAAAGACAAATACAGCTTGTTAAGCATAATCTGATGGAGGTAATTTTCTTAAATCTTTACCATATATTTTACCTTTTAACAGTTCTGAAGTAATGCTTGTTAACATTGCTACCGTCAAAAATGTCATCAGGCCATAGATGGTGCCGATGGATTTCAGAATACCCATCAACCAAAGCGATATGAATCTGCAAAGTTCAGCATTGATCAGGTAAGATCTACGTGTCCTTCCTCCTTCATATGTGACATTCACAATTTTTACTTCTCTTACGTGATATACAAAATCTACAGGTAGCTTTCATCCTTGAGAAAGTGCACATAATATGGGAGCCACTGCTACTACCCTTGACGTATAAAGGAAGCATGTGCACGGTCTTGGAGGCTGTATGCTCCAGAATGACCAAAGACATACTTCTTCTTGATGACATTGCAGCAGAAGAAACATTACAGGTGCATATTTGCCATAATAGATAAATTATCAAGGTTTTTCTTCATGTTTTCTTCTTTTAAGGGGAAATTAGACAAATTACACGAGATGATTTAGATCTTTGCCCTAATATCTATTTGGGTAACACGCTTTACTTGCACCCATAAGACGGCTCAAACTTCCGAGATGTTTTCTTTTTGGGTTATCTATTAAGTTTACAGGCATGCAATGTCAGAAAAAGAATATCAGTATCGTCAAAGTTTCTAAAAGGTCTGCATCCATGTCATCATTTTGACCTAATAACCAGGCCAGATATCTAAATTGAAAGTTTTAGAAGTTTGAGCATCGTCAAAGTTACTAAAATGTCTGCATCCGTATTATCGTTTTGACCTAGTAACCTAGCCAGGTATCTACATTGAAAGTTTTAGAAGTTTGAGCTTTATAGTCAATTTTGTTTAAGGTTTGAGCCTTTTTATGCAAGTAAAGTGTCACTAGACATAAAAAAAATTAAACTACAGTTGGTTACCCTTTTATTCGATATGCTTAAACTTGGGCTAATACATCGGTAATTTTATTCAGATCCAAAGACTATTTCACATGCTGCTAGAAAACCTTTCTTCTTTATTGGAATCTTTGGTTGCTATTAATGACACAACGAAACCACAAAAGGCATTGTCAGGCTCTATTGATGACCTCATACCATCACTCCCACGACTACGCATACTTGCAGGTAAAAAAAAAAGCTCAACTTAAACACATCATTTTTGCATATTGTTACTTAGATTAGAATATTAGATATCATTTGCCTTTTGTGGCCTTCATAGAATCTTTGCCTTCGTCCAAATAGATTAGATATCATGATTTAATTCTATAATTGTAACAATCAACAGATATGCTGGACATGCCTCTGAAATCCATTACTGCATCTTGGGAAAGTGGGGAGCTGGCGAAACACGGTTATACTTCATTAGAGGTATTCTTATTTCCTTAGAATATTTACTCAAAACACATCCGCTACATATCAATATATCATTTTTCAGTTGTTGAATTAATACTGTTCTATATATGTTGCAGGTGAGTGACTTTATTAGAGCAATATTTACAGATTCGCCCCTAAGGAAAGAATGTTTGTGGATAATCGAAAATATCAGTTTTTAGGAGTTCTGTAATTAGCTTTTGCTCCATAGATTATCGGGAATTTGTTCCCACATTTAACCTACAAAAGAAGAGATATAGTTTTTTGTTTTCAATTGTATATAATATACCCTCATGTTGTACAATAACCGAAGGAAAATTTTCTCTATTCTATGGCATCTTTGTTCTCTTTTCGTCACAAATGATTATTAGTTATTTTTTTGCGGCTGAGTGAATCTGGTCTAAAGAAGGCATTCTGGTGCACTCTGCTCTATAAGTTTAAAGTGTTCGGTTTCTTAGGCCATGCATGCTGCAAAAGTTCTTGGTTTGGTAGGTCAGAGCTTTGTTACATGTTTCTGTTTTGTCCGAGCTTGTTTCCTGACGATATTAATATTTAGTTTTAACTGTTTCGGATGAAACTCTTAAAGAAGGAAACTGGGACTAAAAAAATACTTGTTAGCTGATTTATCAAGAAGCAGCCCTCTAATGTATTACTACTTTATTTAGTAATGTTATGTCACTACAACAATGAATATCGACTAAAGCATATGATACCCTCTATTTCTTCTTGACCACAATCCAGCATCCATTTGAAAGTTCTGTTTTTTATTATGTAAAATGTTTCCTCCACGTAGATGTTTAGGTTGCATTTTAGCTACTTATGTCGTTTGTAGTTTTCTGCAACAGTTGATTTAGAGTCTTCGTTGAAATACCTTCTAAAATATATATATAATCTATAAGCTGCAGCAAAAAGTTTAGTTAATGTTGTTCAGTTACAAGCTTATCGAGTTTGCTGTTGGCCTTATATATTAACTAAAAAAATTATTTAATCTAAATCAATTAAACCTTTTTTTCAAGGTTAATAGTAATAAGAAGTTCCAAAACCGAGCTCAAGCATGTACATATATGCTTTAGACTGATTTCATATAATACTTCCTGCACATTTTCCACATTTCAAGCAGGATTTGCTTCTCTTGGATTACGTACAGTCGGGATGGATCTTTCAACAGTTTCTGAAGCTTTGACCATAGCATTTGACTTCCTAAAGCGAAGTATTGGACGTTTTAGGAACTTCAACTGCCACCTTTTCGGTTTATCTTGACCCAACAGTTTCATCTGTTCCCTTTTGAATTTACGGTGTGCATACGATCTGCCACCTCTCCAACCCAACCCGTATCTGCAGATCAAAACCTTAGATAATATGTATGTATTTATGAAAAGACTATCAATTTACAATGTCTTTGGACCATGCTTTTTTTTAGGAAAAGGGGCGTTTGAACCTTGTTAACTTCAGTTAAGATCTTTTGAAGAATCTAATGCAATTTTCGACTTTGCATGTACATAACTTTAGTATGATTTGGAAACTTTTATGCAATCAATAAAAGTATAGAAAAGAGACAAACCCGACAACTAAAGCAACCCCGGCAGTTGCAACACAGGCTGCAGCGCTAGAATTACCGGTACCAACCAGCTTTTTGAATTCCTTACCTTCGAGATCATAATTTTTTTTCATCTGCAAGAATGATACTTAATACGCATAAGACTGATTCTGAGTTTCTACAGTAGGGCAAAAAATATTGATAATAATGTTTTGATTGCAATTCATAAAGCTGCAACAACACTTTTGAAAAATGTACATCCAGAAAACCCGAACAGATTTTGTAGGCAGAGATCCTCTTAAAGAGGATCAATATTTGTAAGAAAATGAGAGAGAACAAAATAAAAGGAAAGAATACTAACAGCATTCTCAATTGAGTCAAGCCTTTGTTCAACTTTTGTCTCGTGGAGGTGGCGTATTGTATAGCCTTGCATCATCATCAAATATTAGGTTGAGTTTAAACAAAAAATAAGTACAAAAATACAATGAAACAAACTTCCCACCCAAAATAAAACCCAAGAGAAACATAATCTAGAGAAACAACCATAGAAGCATCTCACATAGTAATTGAAGTTATTTTTATGGTTTCATGTGAAAAAAAACTGACGCAAATCCATTGATATCCCTCATCAAAGGATCTAATACGTAATGCAGTACCTTAACAAAATAAAGAGTTTACGTGATCTGCGATAGCAGGCTTTTTTTTATATTTCAGGCCACAACCTTATTCCCAAATCCCAAGATATGAAAGTCGGCACGTGCATGCCCAGGCTTTCGAGCAGGCCGCCAAAAGGGGAGGCTTTACCAGGTTTGAGTCTGTGTGGGGATGGGCTCAATCCCCACGGATTAGTCGGCCAAAACGTTGGAAACCAAGGTTAACCAAAAAAAAGGTACATAAGTGCTCACATGTGTTGAGAATTTTCTTGTTCGTATTGCAAACATTTAACAAAATCATGGAAGAAGTGCAATATTTTGAAAACTTTCGCATACAATTCAGATTGTTATTCATTCCTATGCTATATGTTTTCAATATATCTAATCATTTTAAAATATAAATAGAGCAAACAAATACTAACTTTTTGCTAGATCAGTACAGCAGTACTTAAAAAATGATGCTCAACAATTCATAACAGAAAAATAAAAAAAATAAATAAAAAAAAAAAAAAAAAAAAAAAAAAAAAAAACACTAGCTCTAGTTTTATCTGTAAATTCGAAAAGGAACTCAACGGGTGAGTTGTTGCCAATTCAAATCTCCAACTATCTAATCAGACAACTAAACTGGTATTCTAGCTGTAGTTCAAATGCTTGAATCTAAAGTTTCACAGCAAGTTATCTAGTGATCAAAAGTAACTTAAACCGAATTCTCCTCATTCATATGGATTCATTTCAAAAACTAAATGTAGTCGCAGCATTTTTTTCTCAGCATTGTTCTGTTAATAACATTTCTTCTCAACACCAATGTAGTCGCAAGATAAAAACGCTTAAGAACTATGACCTAAGCAGATGACCTACTGTCATATCAACATGCCTTTTCAAAACATTGGTCATTGTACAATTTATCAGACTAAACTAGTCAATAATCTACAAAATTACTCCAATTTCATCATTTTTTTTTATGATTCGTACAGCGACTACATTTGCTCTTCACGGTTCCACATTTGTCATTGTACAAGTAATCATACCAAACTAGTCATTAGCATATAAACCAAGGAAAATACTCCATTTTCTATGCATTGTACAACGACAAACGTATGATCTCGTTTCACATTGGTCATTATACAACTCATCTTACAACCACTCATCAAACTTGGGAAAACGGTTCGTTTTCATCTACGAGGAATTCTATAATTGCTTAGGTTGCCATCTTAAAGACTAAAATGCCGGGCTTTACTAAGTTTAATGACTGAATTGACACTACAATTAATACATTTTGAAACTTTTCGGCTTATATAAGTTTAAAATGACATAATAAACTTATGAAACATAAGCCCAAAACTAAAAAAGCCATAAGCCGGCTATACAAGCCGAAACAAACACCCCCTTAATATCGAAAAAAAACAAACATACCAGCCCAGGCAGTGCCAATAGATGCCACAGAAGTTAATACTGTAAACACAATTTTATGCCTCTCAAATGTATCCTACAAAACCAAAATCATCAAATCAAAAAATATATAACAAATAAAAAAAATAAATAAATAAATAAATAAATAAAATAAAATAAAAAAACCTTGGTAGATGAAAGAGTATCTTCAACAGCAGACCATGAATTAGAAACCTTTTTTCTGATTTGAGGAACTGAGAAACGTTTTAAAACAGAAGAACCCCTCCTTAAACCCTGCATACTTATTAATTGGATTTTAGGATTTGGGTTTTGGGTGGTTTAATTGAGTTTTTGTTCCCCCACGCAAGAAAGAGGTTTAGAAACTTCTACGGGGTGTTTGGGTAAAAACTTTCTTTTTTCATTCGAGTGTTTGGTTTGTGTTTAAAGAAAACATTTGTAAATGAAGCTAGATACGATTTTAATCAAAACTATAGTTTCACATTCTGATGCAACAAATACCAAAATTAACTCCAATAATAAATTAGGAAATTGGTATCTGTTAATAGTGGTTTCTATCTGATAACATTATATTCTCGAGTATCATTAAAGAAAGTAAAGGAAAAAAGTAACAAAAAAAAAAATTGAGTTCTCGGGTATCATTTTAAGAGGAAAAGAAAAAGAAAATAACTGAAAAAAGAAGTTTGGTTTGTTCGATTTGAAGTAAAATGTTTCTTCCTATTTCTTTATTTTTCTTTACTAAAACCGAACATAAGAGAGATATAGTGTCTAGCTTAAAATTTTAAAAATTTAATCATACTGAAATGAATCAAGTTAACTTGGGCAACTAAGCACTGCTTTAATATTTTTTTTGACTAATATGATATTGGTGATAAGAACGGATATTATAATTTTAAGGCAAAAGTGAATGTGTGGCTGTATTTTATGCAACCTTAGATGTAGAACCCCTAATACTACGTCGTTTTAATTAAAACCATACCACCCATCTCCCCCATCAAAAAACCTGCTCTCTAAAATCACGATTAAAACCCAATTCCCACTCATCTCCAACATCAAAATACCTCTTTATATGCTCTCTAAAATCACAATTAAAACCCTAATTAGCTCTCAACACTTTTCTTATTTGATCGCATGATTCAGGTACATATCTCATCTCTAATATTGTTATTAGAATTTCATGTAATTTATACCAACAATTGCTGGTAATCTCTTTCGTGATATTAAACATCTGTTGTTATTTGTTTTCTATGATATACATCTATCATGAACTTTCATGCTTACAGAGACTTTTTTTTAGTAGCAAAATGGTACAAGATAATCCATCAGAAAATGAACCCACTAATGCTCTATCAATTGATGATATCGATGTAAATGGTTATTTGATCAGCAATATGGAACAAGATAACGAAAGTGACACACCATATGATGTTGATGTAAGTCAGAGATGGGATGAAGAGGGACCAATTGATGGCAATATTATTGGGAAGGCATTTGATACGCCTGATGATGCATATACATTTTATAATCAATATGCATTTACACATGGATTTGGTATACGTAAGTATTGGGATTATAAAAACAAGATGACTAATGAGATTTATAGAAAGTGGTATGTATGCAATATGAGCAATACCCCAAAAGTGAGGTGTAATGAGACGTTAAATGTATGATAATTTATGAACATTGAGCTAATCAATCATGTTATACCACAAAAGTGTAAGTACAAGAGTGATCAAATTCGTATGACACCTTTTACTTTAGTTACAAATCCATATAAGGTTACAGAAGAATGTATAAGCATTGGGTGAGTGAGTAAATAGCAAGGTGTGTCAAGCAAGCATTGGGTGGTATTTGATCATAACTTGAAACAAAAAATATCAATATTAGCCAAAACAAATAAAGAGTGTCGTGATGTAGAAGAAAGAATCTCTTTCATTAAAGAATCATTTACATAGTGTACAAAACTGATATGTGATGTTACATATTACAACCATATAACACGCTCAAGACTGTTTTAATTGCTAAAAACTATCTTACAATTAAACTAAACTTGGTTAAAACTAGAGTGATAAATGCATTACAAGATATTCTCTTTCGGCCTCTACTTCAACATACTTGAGACTCATTTCAAGGTAACGTTCACGAAGGTCTTTTAGCTCTGTCTCCAAAGACGACTTTGTTCTTTCAAACATTTCTTTTGTTACTGCTTCATTTTATGCCTTTGAAGTTGAAGTCTGTACTTTTTATTTGCATCAAGAGCCTCATCAAGTTCTGCTTCAAGCATCTCTATCTTTGCAACGTAATCGATACCTTCTTGAGAACGAGTCTCATTAGCACCCTGATCCTATAACCTTCTTATTACACTCTTTGTTATGGACAAATTAGTGGTTTCTATGCTAGTTCTACTAACCACTCTCCACTATACCACCAGCAATGCTGCAACTGATCCTGCAGCCTCAAACTATGTCAACGCCTCATGCCAAACCACCCACTACCCATCTATTTGTATTAGTTGTCTTTCACTTTATGGTTCTTCTATGCAGCAAAATGACCAGCGCCTAGCAAAAGCAGCCATTTCAGGTCATCCCAAACTCTATTTTTTTAACAGGTTTTTCCCTTTGGTTCCTCTATGGAAACCTTGTTTACAACAACTTTTGCTTTCTTTCCACATTTAGATCGAAGCTTATATAGCTTATTTACATCAAAAGCTCCACCATTACTGTTGTTATTTCATCACTTCCTTACCATTAACCCTACCCTTGTTAGCTAACATCTCCCTATAGAAATTCAAATAGTAATTCACTTGAGCATTTCATCAAACACCTATTATGCATCACAACAAGAATCTACACAAGTTCATTTGATACATTAAGTGTGTTGAATAATCAATAGGTATCATAAACTCTAACAAAATATGCTATAAAGTAGAAGAATTTGCAGATTACCATATGCAATTTAACTTATGAAGGTGAAAAAACACGATGAAGTTTCAACACAGATCTTTGAGAGTGTAATAAGGAATCAAAGTCTGGTAATTTGATCTAAGAGTAGAAGAGTCGCTTGGTAGTGCTAACCCTCTTTGAAATATAGATGAGCGTTTATTTTTTTTATTATTTTTTATTTTTTTTTTATCAAAAGTCAAAACACAGTCGTTTTGACCGGTTCTACACCTAATGTTACATACAGTACAGCCACACATTCCCTTCCCCCTAATTTTAAACCCTGTTAAAAAACTTTAGCAAATAAATTGCAGTGTATATGAACAAATATAGGATTAATGATATTTAAGCATGTTTAAGTAAATATAAATATGCATATTTTAATTGATAAGGAGTATATATTTAATTAACCCTATGAGATAATGTATGTCTATTTCATCATTTTTGAAACACAAGTTCAAGTGACAAACCCACTGGGCCAACTTTATGAGTTTATGGTTATCTTCTATTTCTTTTAACTTATCTCAATCTTCATTAATCAGATTACAATCCTAATACTTACTTTATGCTTCTACATGATGCAAGTTTAATAGAAGACAATATTTGATACTTACAAAGTTACAAGGCATACTTAATTAAAACAAGGATTTTGTTAGCAACGCTCTGTTGCAGGAAGCGGGGTGTTACGTAAAAAAATTTACATTATTTTAAGATATCATTAAAAATCGGTTTTAGTTTTTACGTATACGATGTTATAACATGTACAAATAAATTCTAAGTATTAAAGTAATAATATTAAATTTACTGATAAGTAATTTTCTTCTGATAATTGTTTATATTTAAAATTTATTTTTATTAGCTGTTAAGATCTCGATCTAGCTATTAAGATCTTCCGATCTTACGATCCCGTTAAGAAAAAACGAGTCGATCCTTCGTAGGATCTTAAATAGCATAGGATTTTAAGTATGATCTCGATCTTACCATAAGATCGTAAGATCTCGATCCGATTCGATCCTACTTCCCTTAATTTAACTAACTAATAAACTATAAATGAATGAATTTTGTTAAATTAAAACAATATAGCAAGCGTTAATTACTGTAAATGTCTAATAAGATCAAGATATATGGATTTTTTTGATTAAAAGATTCAGCGTCCTTAATTAACGATTACATATTTTTGTATATTAGAGTATTACGCGTCGCATTCTCATATTACTATAACTTTCAGAACTCTTTTTTCTTCTCTAATTTGTTATACAATCATCTTTGAATACGAATTACTAGTAAAATAAGATTTTTAGACATTTAAGTAGGATCGTAGGATCTCGATCTGATCCTACGATCTCGATCTTACAAAGAAAAAAACGATCTCACGTGAGATCGCGATCTTGACAGCAATTTAGACATGTCTAGGCTAAGAGCTTGATTTTTATATCTTTATTATCCATAAACTAGAACTCTTAAACCATAAACAAATACTATATACAATCATAATTCAAGTTTGGTGGAATCAAGTTTCAGAATAATAGTTGTTATAGACTTATGCGTTTTCTTCCATCCTCATTACCAACTCCAAACCAACAAACACATTCTCTTCATATCTTAACTACTTATAATGTAGATTTAGTCAAAGGGAAAAAGTGGAAAACTGAATTTTCAGTCAATCCCCATTTTGCCCTTCTATACTACAAGGGTGAGAGAAAATGAATTGTGTAATTAATGCTCTTATTAAAACACCTCATAACTTAAAATTACAATAATTTATTCATATGGTACAACCAATTAAAAGCATCTATATCAAATTAAAAACAATCAATTAAAACACCCCTTACTAAAAAAGTACAATAAAATTTTCACAATATACAATTTAAACAAGCTACAACATAATATAAAATATAAAATAATTAAACACACTAATTAATGTTATTTTTAAAACACCCTAAAATGAAAAGTCTATGTTATTATACACATTATACAAATTAATAAAACACACAAAACTTTATACAAGCTAACAAGTTGATGTTGCATATAGTTTTGAAAACTGGACCGGACCAACGGGTTCAACTGGGAAAAACATATAGTTTTGAAAACTGGACACGACGGGTTCAGTTATTAAAAGCATGACTCGGTTTAAATCGACCCGTTTTTCGACCGGAACGGTTCAACCGGGTTTCAAAACATTATGTTGACATGAGCTTAAGTATCAAAGTCAATAAGTCAACAAAGTCAATAAGTCAACACATTTAGTAACTGATTTTCATATCAATTTGGGCGGGAAAATCAGTTACTAAATGTGTTGACTTATTGACTTTGATACTTAAGCTCATGTCATATGTTTAATCCCTAAATCTTCAAACTTTTATTAGAGGTGGCAAAACAGGCGGGCACGGGCTAAAATGGCACGGGTTAAAACGGGCACGGGCTAAACGGACAAATTATAAATCGGGCTAAACGGGCACGGGCTAAAACGAGCAAATTATAATTCAACTATTAAAAATATTCGGAACAGTCCTAAAAACCCCTTTAATTCATCTTGTAAAAAAAGATCAAGCATCTAAGTCTTAACTATATTTAATTATTCTTTCTTAAAAAAAAAAAATAAATAAATAAAATAAAAATTAAAAAAAAAATCTGACTGCAAATTTGAGAAAATCTGCTGGGACAAATAAATAAAAATGCAACTAATTAAATATATCTATCAATTAATTAGAGTATTAAATAATTGTGCATAAAATAGTTAATAAATGAGATAAATTAAAATTAAAATAGTTGGAATGTTTTATAGTTACCAGTGACAAGTGAATTGGTCGGAAAAAAAATGAGAGTAATTGCTTGAAAGTTGAATTGTGTGATTCGAAAGCCCATCTAATAATATCTGTTTTTATCTTTTGCCTGTAAGAGCCCATCAAATAAATGCAAGGGAGCAAAAAACGCCTCAAATTTTTTAAAAAGTGTCAAGATTTGCCACCTCTAACTTTTATTATTTTTCATTTATAACCCATACACTTTCTTTTATCACTAAATGATCTATCGTTATAAAATCCCGTTCTATGCACGGGTATTCGTCTAGTTAATTAACAATTAGTTGCTTTGTAACTATCCTTTTTAATCAACACAATTAACAAGGAGAAGAAGGTGCTATGGTCATACTAGGTGAACTTTTACCCCTGTTTTTCTTTAGCCATCCACATCCTATAACATGAGTCTTATCATCTACTCAACAACAACAACAACAACATACCCAATCCCGCAAGAGCGAGGTATGGGGGAGGTAGAAGTGTAGACAGATCCTACCCCTACCCCAGGCAAAGCCTAGGAGTAGAGAGACTGCTTCCAGGGAGACCTCTGGCACGTGCTATCATCTACTAAATTATGTTAATACTTAATAGTAAGTTCAAACACAATGTTCATTACACAGGGAACTTGTTATCTCAAAGGCGCAACATATGACTCGTAAAGAACTCATTGCATCTGTCCTTCAGTATTGGCCTCCGATGATCTTTCTCATATTCATTCCACATTTCTACTATTGGTAACGGTTTAACTTTAGATTGATGCTAAAATTTGGCGTCCAAGCTAATTCGACAAATGATTTCTATAATATCAGCAAATCTATTACTCATGTCGATATCCGTATTCATTCCACCTTTCTTGGTAACGGCTTAAGGTTAGATTGAGGAATAGATTTGGCGCGTAAGCTAATTTGACTATTCTCTCTTTAGAGCCTGTTAACTACATGTTAGATGCGCGAATAATTAGCATATCGGCACATCTTTTGGGATTCAATTTCTATACATACAATAGCATCAAACGCCAAAGCTTAGGTGTTATGGTTGCAGCTTATCACTGTTTATCCGCGTTTTAGTAACTAGATGCTAACACGGCTACTTGAAAGTAAGACGTCGAGCTTTGATCAAATCACATTACAAGTTACATATTCCAAATGTTTATAGAGATGAACAACAACAATGGATCAAGAAACAAACATAACTCAAAATCACAATCTCATTTCTTTTAAAACTTTGTCATTGAAATTATAGATACAAATTTTATGATTACACTAAAACTTCATCATAATCATAATCATTATCATTAATCAAATACAACAAGTTCACAAACAAAGTGTAGTAATCGGATCATCATCGTTATCATTTAAGCTCGAAAAAAACCCGATTTCTTCGACA
Organism: Artemisia argyi; assembly: GCA_030686995.1. Taxonomy (NCBI): domain Eukaryota; kingdom Viridiplantae; phylum Streptophyta; class Magnoliopsida; order Asterales; family Asteraceae; genus Artemisia; species Artemisia argyi. The sequence goes on along the minus strand of CM060678.1, from coordinate 20,530,928 downwards.
ACAGGCGGAAGGTTCAAATCGAACAAAACCGCCTTATTCGACACCGAACCAACTTCACCCGAAACATCATCAACAACCGTAGATGACGAATCACAGTTACTCCGGCAATCCCCATCATCACAAACCACCACCGGAGACTCCGACGGCCGCCGTGACCAGCTAGCCGACTCCACGGTGCTGCTCAAACTACTAGTGGTCGGTCGGGGCGTGGCGGCGCGTGAAGGCGCGTGAGATGTGTTTTGGGACATGGGTATTGGTAAAAGCGGGAAATTGGTCTTGGCTTTAGGGCCAGTGAGGGCGCGTGCGGCGGTGTCGTAGGCGCGTGCGGCGTCTTCAGCGGTGTTGAAGGTGCCTAGCCAGACGCGTGACTTTTTAGATGGGTCCCGGATCTCTGCGGCGTAACGGCCCCAGGGGCGCTTTCTTACGCCGCGATACCGGGGCTCGTGAGTCACCGTCATCGGATCATCAGACCCGATGACGGTGGGTTTTGGGGTTCGTCTCATAGAGATCGGAGATGAGTTTTTTTATCTGTTTTTTTTGGTTTCTCTCTCTCTTCTCTCTAGAGTTTTTGTTTTAAGTTTTCTCTATTTCTTCTTACAAAGAAAACGTAATCATTAGCTTTGGCCATTCTGTCATTATTTATTTTACCTTTTTTAATACAACAATATCTTTATAGTTTAAAACTTTAAATAAATCGTTTTGTAGTATACAATTTTAATTTTAATTAGTTTGGTTAAATATGATTTTTTTAATTTGTAGATATATTTTTATTGTTTGTTTTGAATGCTAGTATTAACGAGCGGAGGAACCCGCGCGTTGCTGCGGAAATGTCGTGCTATTTATTTATTCATTTATTTTTTTACACCTTAAGGCTTAGGGACTAAATTGCAAAAGACTATTCTTGCTTCCACTGTGGCACTTTAAATGAATTTTGTTAATGAATTTTCCAAATCTTGTCAAAAATGTATTCTCATAAAAATTTTTAATAATCAAAATATCATTTTTTTTTTCCAAATATTACAAAAAAAAAATGAAAATTTTTAATAATCAAAATATCATTTTTTTTTTCTTCTTCCAAATATTACAAAAAAAAAAAAAAAAAAAAAAAAAAAAAGCTACAGTACCGATGCTACAATACCCGGCACTCACAAAATCACTGTTTCGTCAACTGTAGCAAGCACTGTAGCTGCTACAGTGGATCGTTCCCCCTTTTAGTATATATAATAATTAGAACAATATAATTAGAGTAAAAGCCATAAATGCTTAACGTGCTTACAAAATAGACTCATTTTACATACTATATTTTTTTTATTGTCAATATGCCTAATTAAGTTTTTTTTTTTCTTTTTTCATTACACATAACTTATATTGTTTGTTAAGGGAATTTTTGCCATTTCTCACATTTTTATCTTCTACCTCTTTTAGACAAAGTGTAAAACCATAAAATTATAAATACTTAACGTACTTACAAAATAAACTCATTGTACATACTATATTTTTTTTAATTGTCAATATGACTAATTAAGTACGTTTTTTCATGGGGACGAGAACTCATTAAGTGGTGTGTAGATGGGGACGAGAACTCAAAATTTTTTCATGGTACTCTCAACAAGAAAAGGAAACAATTATCGGTTCGGGGTATTAAATCGAATGGATTGTGGGTAGAGGATCCGAAGGCAGTTAAGCAGACATTCTTTAATCATTTCTCAAAAAAATTCGATAAAGTTACTTCTATACCTTATTCTGCTCGAATGAATCGGTTTAGGTTGGTTTCGCAACACAAGCTCAAAATTTTGGAATCCGAAGTTTCATTGGAAGAAGTTAAAGATGCTGTTTGGGAATGTGGAAGTGATAAATCGCCAGGTCCGGATGGGTTCACTTTTGGTTTTATAAAGAGGTACTGGAAACTTATGAAGGATGACATTTTTGCGGCTGTCTATGAATTTTTTAATAAAGGTGATATTCCTATCGGATGCAATGCTTCTTTTATTACGTTAATCCCCAAAACAGAATCCCCTCTGGTGGTAAATGATTTTAGACCTATTAGTCTGATCGGTATTTTGTATAAGATCATAGCTAAAATCATAGCTTGTCGCATTGCTTTGATTATTGATGACATTGTTGATCCAGTGCAATCGGCTTTTATTAAGAATCGACAGATTTTAGACGGTCCTATGCTTTTGAATGAGGTGGTTCACACTCTTATAAGGAAGAAGTAAAAAGCGATGATTTTCAAGGTGGACATTGCGAAGGCTTATGATACTCTTAGTTGGGATTATCTCATCTCAGTAATCAAGTTAATGGGGTTTGGTAATAAATGTGTGAGGTGGATTAAAGCATGTCTTGAATCTGCCAGATCTTCTGTTCTTGTTAATGGAAGTCCTTGTATGGAATTTCAGTTAAAACGTGGACTTCGGCAAGGAGATCCTCTTGCTCCTTTTCTTTTTATTTTAGCTATGGAAGGTTTCCATATTGCTATGGAAGATGCGATAGAGGCTAAGAAATTCTCTGGTATTAATATTGGTGATATATGTCTTTCGCATCTCATTTATGCGGACGATGTTATTGTTTTGGGCGAATGGTCTCAATATTCTTGATATTTTTAGTTGCTTCTACTTAGCTTCGGGATTGCAAATTAGTGTTATGAAATCCAAGCTTTACGGTATTGGTGTTACGGAAACAGAATTAAATCACTTTACTGATCTGGCGGGTTGTAAGGGAGAAAAACTTCTGTTTATGTACCTCGGTCTCCCTATTGGTGCTAACATGTCCTGGGTTATTTCGTGGCAACCTGTTATTGATAAATTTACTAAAAGATTGTCTAAATGGAGAGCTAATTGTCTCTCGATTGGAGGTCGATCGGTCCTTATTACATCAGTTCTTGGCTCGCTTCCTACTTATTTTCTTTCTCTATATCGAATGCCTCAAACGGTTTGTAAGAAACTGGAAACTATGCGATCTAAATTCTTTTGGGGGGCCGAAGATATGAAAAGGAAAATACATTGGGTTAAATGGGATTTGGTTTTGGCTAGCAAAGATCATGGAGGTCTCGGGTTTGGTAGTCTACATTCGCTTAACTTGGCTCTTTTATATAAATGGAGGTGGAGATTCCACAATTTCCCTAATGCTTTGTGGACAAAAATTATAAAAAATTTGTATCCTTTTTCTCGAGAAGCACAAGGTTGGGACCAGGTAAGGAAACATGTTGGACCTTGGAATAATATTATGCAAATTGTGGCTGAACTTCATAATGCAGGTTTGGTTTCTAGTTCTTCTTTAAAAAGGAAGATTGGAGATGGAATGAGTACTTTATTTTGGCATGATGTCTGGATTAATGATACCCCATTGGCGCAACAATTTCCTCGTCTTTTCTTACTAGAAGAATTCAAAAATGTTGTGGTTGGGGATCGTTGGAATGGTTCGAGTTTCTCTTGGAATTGGAGACGTCTGTTACGTGGAGGTATTGAAGATGATCAATATAATAGGATTTGTGATATTGTCAAGCAGGTTACTATTGTTCAATCTGACGATTCTTGGAGATGGTGTTGTAATACAATGGATTCGTTTTCGGTTAACGGGTTATGTAAACATCTTGATTGTTTGTCTTTACCTAGTCATTACCTAGCGACTAGGTGGAATAAGATAGTTCCTCGAAAGGTTAATATTCATGTGTGGAGACTGATTAAGGATCGTTTGCCTACCCGTTTTAACTTATGGTTTCGTGGTATCGACAATGTCTCTCTTATATGCCCTATGTGTAGTAATGGTTTGGAATCTATTTATCATACGATGTCTGAATGCATTATCGCGATTAAGGTTTGGAAATTGGTTGCTAAGTGGCTAGATCTAAATCTCCCTTTTCAGCTTCCTCCTATTGAGTTCCTAGACTTTGTTAATAGCCAAGGTAATTTGCATAAGGCTAAGGATATTCTTTTCACTGTCATTTATACGGCTTGGTGGGAGCTTTGGAGATTCTGTAATGAATCTATATTTCGGCCCGGGAAGAAGAGGGATGTTGGTATGGTAGACTCTATTATTCATTTTTCATATATATGGTATCGGAATAGGTATAAGAAAGCGAGTATGCGTTGGGATGACTGGTTTAAAAATCCGCTTTTGTTTATATAATATATTTGGGGGAGCGTATCGTATGCAGGTTGTATGTCATTACGTGATGTATGCTGTTGTGAATTGCTTCTCGTTGCTGGGAGTTTCGAGCAAATCAAGATTGTATGGATCTTTTGTTGATATGTTTTTCCTTGCTGTAACTTTCCCCGGGGCTTGTTTGGTACTACATCAAAAACACCGCGGAGTGAAAACCGGTGGCATGGCCTCCGTGGGTGGGGATTTTTCTCGTGTCTTGGTTTTCTGTAATTGGCATGAGTTTTTTTTTATTCTTTTTGTAGTCCTCGCAGTTAAAGCCTCGGGAAGAATTTAGATTGTGTAGCTTGGTTTATTTCTAGATTTATATTGGTACTTTTTAGCTTCTAGTGCCTTACTAGTAGCTTTTTTTTATATATATAATTCTGCCGTTCAAAAAAAAAAAGTACGTTTTTTTTTTTTTTTTTTTTTTTTTTAAGAATTTGTTTTGCTTGTTGAATCTTGTTATTGTTTGGATGATATTGTTGTTGAATCTTGTTCCAAACATAATCAATGACTAAGAAAAAATATTTTGAAGGGGAGAGCCCTGGTTGACGGACGGAGTCTTGTGGACTCCATTTTTGGAGATCGAAGTTGGTTCTGGGGTGTTGATTATTTTGATTTGGGTTGTTGTTGGTGGGTTTGAGGTGGCCATAGAAGAAAGTGGTGGTTGGTGGGCGGTGGAGCTCGGGGTGACATTCTTTTACTGAGCTATATGGTCGCTTGTTTTGGATTGATGTTTGAAACTGAGTATTGATTATTTGAGGTTCAAATTATGAGTTATGTAAAATCATTTATACTAGCAGCAACATAACATGTTGTCAAACAGTCAAAGTCAAAGGTTTTAGTTTGTTTAAAGGATGTAAAAGATGAAGACGTAGGAAATAACGAAAATACCCTTAACAAACCATATAAGTTATGTGTAATAAAAAAATACGAACTTAATTAGGCATATTAACAATAAAAAAATATATAGTATGTAGAATGAAGTTATTTTGTAAGTGCGTTACCCTTATTCAATGGCTGAGTATTGCATAGTCAAAGCATTAAAGGTTATTTAAGTCATTTCAAATGAGAGAGAAAGATTTAATTATATGTAATGAAAAACAAATATGAACTTGGTTAGCATATTGATGAAAAAAAAAATGTGTAGAATGAGTCTATTTTGTAAATACATTAACCATTTATGTTTTTACCCATACAGTTATAATCACTGATCGACTTAATCGGAAAAAATTCACGCTCCTCACTTTTTTATGAAGTCATTTTCTAAAATAAAACAGTAATAAACAAACTTACACCCATTTAGCAAATTAAGAAATTTTCTCAACTAAGACAGTAAAGTTAAAATCAGAAGACACTCGAATAGTACTCGTGATATATCTATATCAATATGTATCTTTATTCTTTAGTAAGCAAATTTCTTATTTCGATTGCCATTTTTTAATAGTATGTCTTTACATTGCCATTTTATGTTTGAGTTATAGTGTGTAAAGATAAAAACCATGAGTTTAAATGTTAATCTTAAGCGCAACAAAAAATCTATTGAAATAAACATAAATCAAATAAAGAACATTCATTAAGTGATGTGATATAGTGATTTAGTATGATGACGTGTTAGTAAACTCAACATTTTTTATTTAATTTTGTAGTCAGACTTGACCTAACGACTTAACATAATTAAAATCATATTAAAATTTTCTCATTTTCTAGAATTATGTACGATTGCTCATATGCCCATACTAACATACATCTGTATGCCGAGTCACTATGTTACGTTATTCAACATTAATGAATTGGAGGCCTAAAAAATGTGCCTAATTGTGTGCCTAATGGACGTGTCACTAAGTTATTGGTTTGTGAAGAAGTGGGTCCCCCTGTTGTCCCCAATAAGATGATGACACATATGTTTAGGCATAATATTAGTCATATGAGTTAGTCACCCCAATCAATGCTCGTTATTCAATTGTCCTTTAAACACTAAACTCATGCGTTCACCTTAATACTCTAATTCAAACGTAAAAATAAAACTATGCAATAATGGAACCAATCGTGCTTTGTTAAGCACATAAAAAATGCCGTTTAATAACACTATTAAGGAAAGGAAAAACCATTACTTTAGTATGTTCAACAATTCGACATAAAAAATGCCGTTTAATAACACTATTAAGGAAAGGAAAAACCATTACTTTAGTATGTTCAACAATTCGATTTCACTTTTAAAGTTAAAAGAGCAAATTTGTCATCCAAAATATAACAATAGAGTTATTTTGCCACTAATCATCCACCGTTGGACCGTGTTTGCCATTCATCTGTTAGCAATGTGTCTGGGATTATGTTCGGGCCGTCATGTTTGATTTCCAAATAAGAACATCCTATTGTTTTTAAAACAATTCAAAATATCTTATAATTATAATTTACGAATATATTATAATTATAATTTACGAAGCAATTTAAATCCTATATTTTTATAATAAAACTAGTGAGTTGCCATTGTTGGGAAAAAGAAATAAAAATGTAAATCCACCTTGATATAAATTTCTATTTATTTGTAGAACACTAATAGGACACATGTTGCGTAAAAGCTTTCGTTATTCCAGGTTAATTTAAATAGCAGGTGCAACAATTTTGGGTTTTTTGAACAAAAAGGTTAAGCAATCATCTTTCATCACATATATCATATTTGCACTCTAATGAAATTATGACATTGTGTATGCTTGTCATGGCTAATCTGCTAGTCATTCTTTCTACGTAAAAATCAGAAATTTATTTGTATAGTTTTGCAACTACATAAGCAACATGTAAGTACCATTATAAGTTTTTAATTTCACATAAAAAGTATCTTTCAAAAGTTAAGTGTCAGTTTTATGGTATTTTATGCATACGCCATGCATCACGATAAAAACTAATAGCGAAATATATCTAAAAACTAATAAATATTCTTCCCGTTAAGTCCCTAACAACCAAAAAATACATCTTTTGACAAAGTTCATTGGCAAAAATATACATTCATTATGTTTTTGAGTGACAAATAATTTTGGATCGGAAAATGAGTGATCTTTTGATAGTAGACGAGTAATATCAACGAGATTTTATAGTGGCTGATAGTTTTAGTAATAAAAAAAAATTAAGGGTTATAAACGAAAATAATAAAAGTTTGAAGTTTTGAGATTAAACATGATGTCTTGAAACCCGATTCGACCCGGGTGGTTCAAAATGTTGCACCGTTCCGGTCGAAAAACGGGTCAATATAAACCATGTAACGGATCAAATTAAACCGGGTCAACCCGCCGGGTTTGAAGTGTCCTAGGTCAACCCGATTTTCGATATACGTTAATAGTTTCATTTTGAAACACGTGTATTAATAGTTGAAACTACTCATAATTAATTGTTTCAATATTTTCTTTTTAATTTTTTCCACATTTCACTTTGATGACTTTTTACTTTTCACATTAATCATTTTTGTTTTATAAATAGTATAAACATAGATATATTGAATGGTAAACTTGCTCTTATAACATATTTTTAACATAAGTTATGACGATTGGTTTGCACACTTTTTTATTTTATTTTATTTTATTTGATACACAATAATAACATTATATAGTTATACTATATTTAAGGTGAAATTCTTGAAATAATAATCGATTTTCAAGATTTTTTCAAATTAATTGTTTTAGTTACAAAATAACTTATGTTTTACTTTCGTTTCCCTAGAGTTACTCAAGATTTGTTTTCACTGCATAAATCATTTAAGGTTAACTTGTTTTAAAATTATGAAAATTTTGAACATTTATATAACAAAAGGAGCAAAAACTATTTAATTTAGCTATTGTTTTGCGGTATATTAGTCATAAGAAGTTAACTTCCGAGGTGTGGTTGTTATACAAGGCACATGAATTGATTCACGTCTTAACTTTTTAAAGGCAACACTAAAAGATATTTCATTAATCAATTTTCATATGAAATTCACTAAAGTTGGACAAAATTAAAATTTAATGGTTTTACAGTTGAAATTTTTTTAGATGACTTTTGTGAAACAATTTTGAAACTTAAGTGATAGGTATAATAGAGTATGAGACTATGAGTGACTTTAACGAAATAATGATAAAACTTGATTACTATTAAATAACATTATCTTTCATATTTGTATCGCTTGTTCGTATAATGGTGTATGCCGATAAAAGAAAATAGTATGCGCAAATCACATCGAAGGTTTAATATTTTTTCATGAGAAGGGTTTTATGTTGTAAGACTAGCTGTAATGGTCAATCGTAAGGGAGGATGCGTCCTCCCCATTACAGCTAGGGGTGGTAATTTCTGACCCGATACGAAACTCGACCTGAAACTGACATGAAAATTAACAGGTTCGGGTTTATCTAAATAGATTTGGGGTCGGGTTTGGGTCGACCCATTTAATCCATTTATTAAATAGGTCAGGTTCGGGTTGAAAATAAATTAAACGGGTCGACCCGTCAACCCGTTTAAGATTTTTTTCTTAAATTAAAAATTTTCTATATTTTATTATACGGGTTAAAAGAGTTAAACGGGTCGACCCGCAAACCCGTTTAACTCGTGTAATATGCCAACTTTTGTATATAAAACAGGTTAAATGAGTCAACCTAAAACACGTTTAACATATTCAACCCGTGTAACTTAGTTAACCCGCCAACTCAAGTATATATACGAATTAAATGGGTCAGGCTCGGGTTATTTGTAAATGGGTTAAGGTTGACATAACTGACCCGATGATTTAACTGATTCAGGTTTGGGTTGGGGTTTTCTGACCCGCTAACCTGTCAACTCGAACCCGACCCAAATTGCCACCCTAATTACAGCCCCTTGGTTCTACGCCTCCCAAAAAGGGATGTTTGCTCGTCTTCCCCATTACACCCCCTTGGTTCTACGCCTCCCAAAAAGGATGTTTGGGAGATGTTGGTCGTATTAAGACCGAGTCTTTGAGTAAATAAAAAAACCATTCGATCACGTATTAAAAAATATATTTAAAAATTTAAATAACTTACATTTAAATACCCCAATTACTTCTTTATTTTACATACAATTTCATACCCAATGTTATATACATATTCTAATCTTATGAACTTAAACAAATAGATTTTGATCATTTTTTTTACATCCTCGTCCGAGGATGAGGAAGTTAGTAGTATCGAACTAGAGATTTTAAAAGATGTCGTTATGCTTATTCAAGCTTCCGCTTGTCAATTCCTAAAAATTCCACGAAACCTGATAAATAGATATCGTTACGGTGCTTATGATTGTCTAATGGCCGCTTACCTTAAAACTCAATGTATGACAAAAAGTTATTCCGTAAGCGGTTCCGAATGAGCCGAAGACTATTCACACTCATTGTTCGGGAATTAACTGATAAGTGCCGTATTTTCAACAAAGTAGTGATTGTACGGAAAAAGTTGGTATTTCCCCATTGATGAAATTTACCTCTGCAATTATTCAATTGGCATATGACATCGTTTCTAATGCTCAATATCTGCAAATGGATGAGAAAACTTCTTGTGATTCTCTTCAAGCTTTCTGTAACAGTATTATGGACTTATTTGGAGACGAGTTTTGTGAAAGCCTACTTATACTGATGTCAAAAAAACTCTATACTTTTTACGAGAAGAAACATGTGTTTCCTGGGATGTTAGGAAGTATTGATTGCACGGGTTGGCCATGAGCTAATTGCCCAAATGCATATCGTGCTCAATATTGTAGGGGTGATCACGGGCCACGTCCATTTATTTTATTGGAAGTGGTTACCTCACAAGACTTGTGGATTTGGCATGCATTCTTTGCTGTTTTCGGGGAGAACAACAACGTTGATGTGCTATTTGTTAGCGCAAGTTTTAAATTTATAAGGATGAGTTACCAAATCTAGAACCAACACATACGAGCAAGTGTACTCGTCCGTTATAGCAAGATATGATGGTAAGTCGGGATCGTTCGCAGGGATTTGTGAGTGAATCGAAATATAAGTCTAAAAGTAAATCTCTAATGTACGCAAATAAGATAATAAGCAAATTCAATAAATTAAAAACTACACTTGTTTAGACTAGTTTTCTACTTAATGACACACATGATTGTGATAACTTTTGATAACATGTTGGTTGAGATAATTAGATGGTGATCTAATCTATTGTTTCTACAAGTTAAACCTTCGTCAAGATTTTAGCTCATAAAAACAAGCTTTAGGTGTAAACCAATCAATTCAAGATCTATCCAAGGTTCATAAGGTACGGTGGATATCTTAAACACAAGACAAACTTTTATTACAAATCAAATACTCTTAGGAAATGGTCAATACAAAAGGTAACCTCTTCATAGACAAAAAGGTCACAATTGTTTATAAACATTTAAACTTTCGTCCTACTAAAGGTTTACAAATAATCCGATTTGATGTTATAAAAGCATTCTCATTACAATCATACTTCTTGTTTCTTTGTTTAGTCAAGAATAATTATGGTGAAAAACAATCATTCATAGACAAATGATTATTGATTGGTTCTGAACGGTCAACTAAGTTTACCAGGTGATGGTCAACCAAGTCAAACGTCTAAAACCAACTAACCAAGGAGTACAGTGTATTCCCGGGTCGTTATGTCCCAGCGAGGTAAGCAATTGTATTTAAAAACGTTTTAAGTGATCGGGTGATTTAACAGGAGGATCAGAAATTTGATTTGAATGATTATACTACGAGATTATGATTGAAACTAACTTAGAAACACTATTGGAACAATTACTGATAATCAGATAACCTAAAAACGTAAGTTAAACCTAAAACGCGCGTTTGAATTAAAAAATAACGCGAATGCGCAAAATAAAAAGTGAAACGTGAGCAAATAAAGTCCTACGAACGTGAAAATTATATTTTTACAATCCTAATGATATAAGAAAATTTTTAGAAAAAGAAAAATAATTTTTACACTATTTAATTAATTACTATTTAATAATTACTTTTTAATTAACTAAATTACACTAATTATTAATTAATTATGAAAATTAACTAGAAAAATGAAAATTAAATTTAGAAAAATCTAAAATATTATAAAACTAATTTTAAAACAGAAAACCTATCTTTTTCTACTTTTTAATTATTAATTATTAATTAAAACTAATTATTTAATTAATTTAAATTAAACTAAATTATAAAAAATACTAAATGACAAAAGAAAAATCTGAAAAAATTCCTAAAATTATTCTAAGTAATAAGAAGCCTAAGAAAAATTTAAAAATGAGAATTGCTTATGAATAAGCAGAAAATTAAGCCAAAGGGATTAAATAAAAGCTATCACTTTCTAAATTTTTGTCTTTTTCTTAATTTTCTTTTACAACCTGTTAAACTACTTAAAATAAGACACTTTTGTGAAGAACTTTTGCTAAAGATCAAAAATAACCCTTGTGCACTCAAATAAGCCAAACAGTTTGACTTTCTTTGACCACACAAGGAAATAAGCTCAAATAAGCTTGTGTGGGGTCCACTGATATAAATTAAGGTTCAAATAAGTTATTTGGACACTTTTAAGCTAAAATCAACCAAATAAGCTTCCTGAATAAGCAATAAGCACAATAATAAGCTCAAAAATTCCTAGGCTGAGACAGATTTGGGACAACACTTTCAAACCAAAACCAGGTGGGGTCCACAATGGTTAAGAGCTCAAGCTTGGTTGAAACAGCTAGCCTACTAGCTTGTGAACACTTTGGAAGCAAAAGCAAGCCCTGGGGCCCACAATGGTGGCCACAATCAACCACCAAAGGTGGTGATGTGGTGGTGAATGTCTGTGCACAGGGGATGAACTTCCCCTGCACCTCTCTTTGAGGCTCTGTGGGACCCACTATACAAGTTACAAAAAATCTGAAAAAATTACTACTAATCAACAAGCTGGGAGTGAACAAGCTTGTAAAAGCTCAAGTGCTAATTCCTTCTATCCAGCTAATTAATGATCACCAAAGATTGAGCAATTTGACTGAGACAGGTTTTTGACTTTTTAAGATGTGTGAACCATTTGACTTTTGTGAATTCCTGAGGGCCAAATCTTTTTGAAAAAGTTGTATTAGACTGAATTGAGACTACTTTAAGCAAACTTGACAAATTCTAAACCTAAATTAAGCTTATGCTAATCTAACTTTCTAACAGTTAAACAGTGAGAGGATTTGGAGGGTATCTTTGACTTTTTACTAGAGACCTACCACTTTAATGCTTAAACTGATCTAATTGGATACTAAGAATGAGGTCTCAATAAGTGTCAACCATTGAGAAGCTCAAATGCTCAGTACACACCCAAATCCAAACACCCCTTAATGCATTGTCAGTTTTCAGTTTTCAAAGGAAACCAAGGTTTTCTAAGGTAAAATGGAACATACTAGTTTGAAACAAGTTTGTGAACACCTAAGAATCAGAATTTTAGTGCCAAAAAGCAGTTTCCAATAAGCTAATTATCAAAAGCTAAAATGAGCTAATCTCCACAGTTAAAATGAGAATCCAATGAAAACACAAACAAACTACAAGAATTGCACATTAAAGTATCTAATAAGCAAAATCAAACTAAAATAAGCTAACAAACAGTAAATAAGCACTAAATAAGCTAGGGTTACAGTAACTTGTACAAATGAAGTTAAGGAATGAACTCACAAATCCTTCCTGCTCAATTCAAAGGGTACCAAAACCATGTAACAATCCTATTGGCTTCCCATGAAGCCTCTAAAATACCCAATCCAATTAGCTCTGCAACATCTTCTTCTTCATAACTTTTTTTTTCCTGACTTTTTTTTTTGTATTTTTACTTTTTACTTCCAAACTGAGTTTTTAAAGTTTCTAAATGCTCAAGTGAGCTTAATGAGGAACATAAGTGACCCTCTGAATTCAGTTTAACATTTAAAAGCAACAATCAAACTTTTGAGATTTCAAAGAAAAATGCATAAACTGAAAATGGAGAAACAAGAGTTTGAATTAACTACTAAAAAGTTTACATTAACTCAAGAGAACAGATTACAACATAAAGTTTTGATTGGAATGACAAATTACAATAACTTAAATAAACTAAAATTACTCTAAAAAACTAACAGCTCTTCCCTTGCCTCTTTCTTCCTTTTATCTCTTCAAATTAGGGTTTGGGAGGCTTGTTTGTCTTTTCCCAGCTCATCTCTTGACCATTGGATTAAGTAGAAGCAATCCTGACCTTCAATTGGTTTTGGCGCCAAGACCTTTTTGTATTTTTCTCACTGATAATTGAAGCCAGAAGGTAATAGTTTGGATTGTTGTATTTGTTTGGGTGTAGGAGGGTAGATATCATGATGATGGAGTGTGGAGTGGGTGGTGATGATGAGGAGTGTAGCAGGGTAGCAGGGTCACGAGGTTGTGTTGGGGGGAAGATGGTCAAAGGTTTAGGGGTGGTCAAAGGTCAAGGGTTGACCGGTGGTATTATTTAAAACGGTGGAAGGGTTTGTGGTGGGCTGTGAGGGTGTTGGGCCAAGGTTTGGAGTGGGCTTGGGGAGTTTATTATTAGATTGGATTGGATTTAGGGAGTAGTGTATTAAAGGTTTATGATCCGTTTGGTTTGTAGTTGAAATTTCACAAGGACCAATTTCGTAATTATTCTAAAATCCAGGGTCTGAAATGAAACTTTTCCAAAGTGAATATAAGGACCTATTTTGACATGTGTGAATAGTACAAGGTTGTTTTTTTTGACATTTTCCATTTTGAAAACTCCCAGGGACCATTTTTGCCAAATTGCAAAGTACAGGGACCAAATATGTAATTTTCTCAAACTTTTCACCCAAGGATCGTTTTTTATAAAATTTGACTTTTCAATGCCTTGGGTTGACTTTTCTTTTATTTTAAACCTTCAGGGACTAGTTTTGTCAATTTTTGAAACTTGAGGGACTGAAACTGCCAATTATGCAAACTTTGTTCGTTTTTCATTTGTTTTTAAACATTTTGCATCTAAAACATATAAAACACAATTCCTGGGATAATTTTTGTATTTTGATGCATTTCTGAGTATTTTTGGATATTTTGGCAGTTCAGATACGATAAAAATGATGAGTATTTACACACTCATCAATCCCCCACACTAAACTATTGCTAGTCCCTAGCAATCTTTTGAGAAAAACTTAATGGATTTTAAAATCTTTACCAAAAGCCATCACTTCTGGAGTAGCCAGATGTATTGATTCAAGTAAGAACTATGGTCCACCTGATAACCATGTGATTTTGGGCAAACCACCAGCTGTCAACGAATTTGATTTGTCTTTACCAAAAGTCGTTTGCTTCTGGACTAGCCAATTGTTGACGGAATAGTCAACATCTTGGTGAGCTGATTACCAATTATGGTTTTTCCACTGCCTTTACCACAAGCCATAATCTTGCGGGCTAGCCAACTCATTCACTTTATGGGATATGGCGAGTTGATTTACCATACAATTTTGGGCAAATTGCAAGCCATCAACGGGTTTGAGATATTTTTACCAAGAGCCGTTTGCTCCTGGATTAGCCAATCCTTTTTGTCGTTTAGACACGGCGGACTGATTACCACAAAAATTTTGAAATAAAGTGAAAAAAAAATTTGAAAATTTTGGGCCAAAATGGGGGTACTTGAAAGTATTTTGTGATAAAATTCGCTAGAATTCCCCCCCCCCCCACACACACTTAGAATTGAATATTGTCCTCAATATTCAAAGTCCCGACTATTATGCCTAATCTATGAATGTAAAAAGATAATATTCCAAACTAACTGTGGAAATATCGTTTTGCATTTTTCACTTTATTTATCTGTACATACAATCACATTTTTTTTCAAAGATATTTACATCTCAAATAGCTGTAGGGGACGGCCACTCCCCCACACTAGGATGTTAGAAAGTAGAAAGAAATCAGAGACACGGGTGAAAACCCATGTTGTTGCTATTGTTTTTGTTTATCGAGTCGCTAGCTTGACTCGATCCCCGAATTTAATTGTCCTTGGGGAAAGTTTGGAGATCCGGGACAACCATGGATGGTATGTCCTCTCCAAAGTAGTGTTTCAAATGATGTCCATTTACTTTGAAATTAGGACCGCCATTTTGAGATAATTCGACGGTGCCATAAGGATAAACCTTAACGATAGTGAATGGACCAGTCCATCGGGTTTTGAGCTTTCCCGAGAAGATCTTGAGTCTAGAGTTGAAAAGAAGGACTGGATCACCAACGTTGAAAACGCGGTTCTTGATCACGAAGTTCATTTAATTCATTCAGTTGAACTTTCCTATGATCACCCGCAGTTTTGAGGTCAAAATTTGCATGCTTGAGGGCCCAATAGGCTTTATGCTCAAGCTCGATCGGTAGATGGCACGCTTTCCCGTACACAAGCTTGTAAGGCGTACACCCGATGGGTGTTTTGTAAGCTGTACGGAAAGCCCAAAGTGCATCATCTAATTTATCCGACCAGGATGCACGATTTTCACCAACGGTTCTTTCCAATATTCTCTTAATGCCTCGATTGGAAACTTCTACTTGTCCACTTGTTTGAGGGTGGTACGCAGTAGAAAGACGGTGAGTTACACCATACTTTTGCATGACTTTATCAAATTTGTCATTGCAAAAATGCGTACCACGATCACTAATTATAGCACGTGGAGTTCCAAATCGAGCAAAGAGAGCTTTCAAAAACTTCACAACAACTCGGGCATCATTAGTGGGTAAAGCTTTCGCTTCAACCCATTTTGATAAATAGTCAACAGCCACGAGTATGTACTTATTTACATGAGATGACGGAAATGGCCTCATAAAGTCAATGCCCCAAACGTCCAATATTTCACAAACTTGTATTGCATTTTGTGGCATTTCATTCTTTTGTGAAATATTCCCGTGCCGTTGACAAGTGTCACAGGATTTGACCAATTCTTGGGCATCCTTATAAATCGTGGGCCAAAAGAAACCGGAATCAAACACCTTTTTGGCGGTGTAATTTGGATTGTGGTGACCCCCCGTGGGACCAGCATGGCAAGCCTTGAGAATTTCAGTGGCTTCTTGACCATATACAAACCGCCGGATGACTTGATCCGCACATATTTTGAAAAGGTAGGGGTCGTCCCAGAAATAATGTTTCACATCCTTAAAGAATTTATTTTTCTGTTGGGACGACATCCCTTTCACAACAAAGTTACCCGCAAGGTAGTTTGCAAAATCGGCAAACCATGGGGTAACAGAATCTCCACGAAAGGCAACCGCATTGAGTGTCTCGAGAGGGAAGGTTTCATTAATTTCCTTCTTTTCTGAGGCATCTTGATGGGGGTTTCCCAAACGGGAGAGATGATCAGCAGCTAGGTTCTCAGCTCCTTTTTTTATCACGAATTATGATATCAAATTCTTGCAGGAGGAGAACCCAACGAAGTAGTCTCGGCTTTGCATCTTGTTTTGCAAAAAGGTACTTCAAAGCCGAGTGATCCGTATACACTATGCTTTTGGTCAAATTCAAATATGACCGGAATTTTTCAAAGGCATACACCACAGCTAGTAATTCTTTTTCAGTGGTGGTGTACTGACTTTGAGCCTCGGTCATCGTTTTGCTTGCATAGTGTATAGGCTGAAAGTGTTTACACTTGAGTTGCCCCAAGACTGCCCCTATTGCATAATCACTAGCATCACACATAAGTTCAAAAGGCAAGTCCCAATCGGGGGCAACAAGAATAGGTGCCTCAGTAAGCTTTTTCTTTAGAGTTTCAAAAGCTTCTACGCACTCAGGTGAGAAGATAAAAGGAGCATCATTTTCGAGGAGATGGGTCATAGGCCGGGCGATCTTAGAAAAATCTTGAATAAACCTACGATAGAAACCGGCATGACCCAAAAAGCTCCTAATACCTTTGACGGTAGTGGGATGAGGTAATTTTGCAATGACATCAATTTTGGCTTTGTCAACCTCAATCCCATTCTTTGAATCTTATGGCCGAGGACAATGCCCTCTTTGACCATAAAGTGACTCTTCTCCCAATTTAGACATAACTTTGTGTCTTCACAACGTTTGAGCATGTTGTCTAAATGGGAGAGACATGATTGAAACGAATCCCCAATGACCGAAAAATCGTCCATGAAGACCTCCATAGTTTTCCCGATCATGTCGGAAAATATGGACATCATACATCTTTGAAACGTGCCCGGAGCATTACATAAGCCAAATGGCATACGTTTATAAGCAAAAGTTCCGTAGGGGCACGTGAAAGTGGTCTTTTCTTGATCTTGCGGATCAATGGGAATCTGAAAGTAACCCGAGAAACCATCGAGGAAGCAATAGTACTCATTCCCCGCTAATCTCTCGAGCATCTGATCCATAAAAAGGCAGAGGAAAATGATCTTTACGGGTGGCGTCATTTAACTTGCGATAGTCAATGCAGACACGTCATCCCGTAACCAAATGAGTTGGAATCAACTCATTTTCCTCGTTTGTGACAACAGTAATGCCACCCTTTTTTGGAACACAATGTATTAGGCTAACCCAAGGACTGTCCGAGATAGGGTAAATCAATCCGACATCAAGAAGTTTTAAAACTTCTTGTTTAATGACCTCATGAATTTTTGGATTCACCCTTCTTTGGTGTTGGACTGCTGGTTTGAAGTCGTCCTCCATTAAAATCTTGTGAGTACAAAATTCAGGGTCAATGCCCTTGATGTCGGAGAGTCTCTAAGCAATTGCTTGTTTATGCGACTTCAAAACCTTTATGAGAGCAGCCTTTTCCTCAACACTTAAATTTTTAGCAATTATGACGGGTAATTTATTATCACCCTCCAGAAATGCATATTCAAGATGAGGCGGCAAGTCCTTAAGCTCAACCACAGGAAAGTCATCAGTTATTTCAACATTTTTTACTTCCTCTTTATGAAGTACTTTTGGAGGAAGAGGGGGAGATGGATCTTCGTTTAATAATTTTTCTAGCAAAAGAATATCCCCCTCAGGATCAAGATAGTCCTCATCAAATTTACCCGAAATTGAACTATCTTGGGCGAGAAAAGCCTCGACCTCTTCCAAAAGGAAGTCACTTCCCTCAAAAGGAGTGAGAGAAGGGGAAGAGTTGGATATTATAGGCTCAGTAGATGGAGTGGGACTGCCACTCGGTAAGTAACCAAGAAGTTCTTGAGAGTACTCCTCAGACGCAACATCAATGACATCAATTCGGTGTCATAATTAGAGGAGTACCTCGAAGTTTGATCGAGGTTAAACGTTATTGCTTCATTACCAACACGAAGAGTTATTCCCTCTTCGTGCACATCGATTAATGCACGACCCGTCCTTAAGAATCCTCTCCCAAGAATGAGAGGAACTTGTGGGTCAGCATCGAAATCAACAATCACAAAATCTGCCAGAAAGTGGAAGTTTTCCACCTCTACAAATACATCCTCGGCAATGCCGAGGGGACGAGATGTTGAGCGGTCTGCAAGCTCGAGAGTCATGCAGGTGGTGGTGAGTTCCGGAAGAGAGAGCTTTTTCCATATTGAATAAGGCATCAAGTTGATGCTTGCACCTAGATAGGCCAAAGCGAAGCACTCAACCATTTCGAGGAAAACACATGGAATGAGAAATTTTCCCGGATCTCCTAGCTTCTCGGGAAGCTGTTTCAAAAGAACTGCAGAGCAGTTTTCATTGAGTGGAGTTCGTGCCATTTCGAATAGCTTCTCTTTATTGTTCAACAGATTTTTGATTGTCGATGCGAATTTAGGCATCAAAAGGAGAGCATCCGCGAAACTGATATCAAAATGAATATCTCAGAAAATTTGAAAAAACTTTTCCATTTGATGATTTGCTTTTTCGCGGAGCTTCTGGTCTTGTAACCGAGATGGATATGGTAGTGAAGGTTTGGATTTAGGGTTCTCTTCAGGAGTTGTTGGTGGTTCAAAGACAACTCCTGGTTTTGGTACGGTTTCTGGTACAACCTGAGGGTGGACGTGAGCAGTACTTCGTGGACTAGTAAATTGCACCTTGTCCTTTGTCATCTCAGGCTCATTCTCTACTACCTTGGGAGGAGAAGAAGAGGTAGTAGGAACTTTGGGTCAATCATAGGAAACACCACTTCTCGTTGTGATCGCTTTAACATTGCCCCTGGATTAGCGATCGTGTTGCTAGGTAAAGTAATACCTGAGCCCGAGGGTCGATCATTTAAAGACTTCTTAACAAGGTTTGCGATCTGAGTCATCATCACCCTATTCATTTCCTCCTGAGATTTCATGAATTGTTTCAACAACTCCTCATGTGAAGGACCAGTTGGAACAATTGCTTGAGTATGGTTAGGAGGAGCTTGGTTAGGGTAATTCTGAGTAGTTGGAGTGATGGCTTGATTTTGATTGGGAAAATTTTGAGCCCGGTTGTTTTGATGAGAACCATGGTTTTGAAAATTTCCCTGATGTTGGTTGCCATGTCCATGAGAATTGTTTCCCTGATAGTTGTTTTGACCTTGGTTTCGATTGTAGTTTCTTTGTTTTTGGAAACCTTGGTTTTGGTTATGATGGAAACCTTGGTTTTGGGTTTGATTGACATTTCCTTGGTTTTGGTAACCTTGGTTTGTTCGATTTTGATTTTGGTTCTGGTTACGGTTTTGGGCATTAGGGTTTTGATTGAATCCGAGAGGTCCAAGGAAATTGTTAGAACGATAGCTAAGAAGATTGCGGTCCCCTTGCGGTTGGTAGTTATTACCTCCCAAATTATAGGAACCTTGAGCAGCATATACGTCCTCATGAGTGTAACCACTAGTGGCTGGACACTCGGAATATGAATGTGGACCTCCACAAGTTTCACAACTTTGATTAACGGCTTTGGCATGTTGATTTTGGATACTTTGGTTCATCCTCAACATAGCCGTAGCGAAATCATCCATCTTTTTAGTGAGGATCGCTATTTCAAAAGATGCTGGAGTGACAGACTTACATGACTCTTCCCTCTCAGCTGAGGAATCCCAGAAATTATGGTGGGCAGTCATGTTCTCAATGAGATC
This sequence comes from Artemisia argyi, assembly GCA_030686995.1. Classification (NCBI taxonomy): domain Eukaryota; kingdom Viridiplantae; phylum Streptophyta; class Magnoliopsida; order Asterales; family Asteraceae; genus Artemisia; species Artemisia argyi. The sequence goes on along the minus strand of CM060678.1, from coordinate 20,510,816 downwards.
ATAGCACTCTTCGGGGCGCCTTTTCATAAAGGTCCCACCAGCAGCAGCATTGAGAATATCACGGTGTTTCAATGTCAACCCATTATAGAAAGTATCTATTTGGGTAACGAGTAACATGTTATGGTTAGGACACCGATCAATTGAGAGCTTATAGCGTTCCCATGCCTCAAATAGAGACTCTTCGGGATGCTGACGAAAGTTACTAATGTCATTTCGTAACTTGGAAACCATGGATGGTGGAAAGTATTTGGCTAAAAATTTAGTCACCATTTCTTTGAAAGTGTGAATCGAGTTCTTAGGAAGTCGATCAAACCATGCAGTGGCATGATGGGTTAGAGAATATGGGAAAAGAGATAGACGAAGGGCATCATCGGAGACACCATTCTGCTTCATGCTTTGGGTGACGGTAAGAAATTTATCAAGATGCTTATTTGCATCGTCACCAGGTAAACCATGAAATTGGCACGAATTCTGGACTTGTTGTATCATGTGATGTTTAAGTCCAAAATCAGTGGCAGCAATGTTAAGAGAGGCAATGGGCCCGCCTCTTCCGAGCATTGTGGGTTGACACAGCTCCTCCATCGTTCGGAGATCAGGAGCTGCATCATCTATGATAGGTGGTTCTTGATTACCGTCCATTCTCGGAACTGGATCCTCAACAATAGGACGTAACTCAGTTACGTTTTTCAGTTGACGATTTCGTTTCGATTGTGAACGAGTGCGCATGCACTAACACAAAATTTCAATAAAACAAAATCGAGGAAAATCAACAGTGAACTTAAACCAATAATCACAAATGAAAGAGATGAATGTTTATGGGTTTTTGTGTATGGGTGAAAAAACTTTTGGACAATATTTTTGGTATCGTTTCGTTTACCAAAATCGTATCTCTTTAAGAATCACCTTAAAAGAAACGCGATATAGAAAACGTAACGATCTGTTTTGTTTGTTTTTGATTTTTTTGGTGTTGTTAACACTTTAGGAAAAGTGTTAATGACATTTTTGTTTTATGATTAAGATTTACAAAAAGGTGGTGGGTTTATACAGTAATGAATGAAAAACCACTAATCTCTAAAAAAACGTTTTGAATACGCAGCTACCTCCCCGGCAGCGGCGCCAAATTTTGATTGGTTCTGAACGGTCAACTAAGTTTACCAGGTGATGGTCAACGTCAAACATCTAAAACCAACTAACCAAGGAGTACAGTGTATTCCCGGGTCGTTATGTCCCAGCGAGGTAAGCAATTGTATTTAAAAACGTTTTAAGTGATCGGGTGATTTAACAGGAGGATCAGAAATTTGATTTGAATGATTATACTAGGAGATTATGATTGAAACTAACTTAGAAACACTATTGGAACAATTACTGATAATCAGATAACCTAGAAACGTAAGTTAAACCTAAAACGCGCGTTTGAATTAAAAAATAACGCGAACGCGCAAAATAAAAAGTGAAATGTGAGCAAAAAAAGTCCTACGAACGTGAAAATTATATTTTTACAATCCTAATGATATAAGAAAATTTTTAGAAAAAGAAACATAATTTTTACACTATTTAATTAATTACTTTTTAATTAACTAAATTACACTAATTATTAATTAATTACGAAAATTAACTAGAAAAATGAAAATTAAATTTAGAAAAATCTAAAATATTATAAAACTAATTTTAAAACAGAAAACCTATTTTTTCTACATTTTAATTATTAAGTATTAATTAAAACTAATTATTTAATTAATTTAAATTAAACTAAATTATAAAAAAATACTAAATGACAAAAGATAAAATCTGAAAAAATTCCTAAAATTATTTTAAGTGATAAGAAGCCTAAGAAAAATTTAAAAATGAGAATTGCTTATGAATAAGCAGAAAATTAAGCCAAAGGGCTTAAATAGAAGCTATCACTTTTTAAATTTTTATCTTTTTCTTAATTTTCTTTTACAAACCTGCTAAACTACTTAAAATAAGACACTTTTGTGAAGGAACTTTTGCTAAAGATAAAAAATAAGCCCTGTGCTCTCAAATAAGCCAAACAGTTTGACTTTCTTTGACCACACAAGGAAATAAGCTCAAATAAGCTTGTATGGGTTCCACTGATGTAAATTAAGGTTCAAATACGTTACTTGGACACTTTTAAGATAAACTCAACCAAATAAGCTTCCTGAATAAGCAATAAGCACAATAATAAGCTAAAAAATTCCTAGGCTGAGACAGATTTGGGACAACACTTTCAAACCAAAACCAGGTGGGGTCCACAATGGTTAAGAGCTCAAGCTTGGTTGAAACAGCTAGCCTACTAGCTTGTGAACACTTTGGAAGGAAAAGCAAGCCCTGGGGCCCACAATTGTGGCCACAATCAACCTCCAAAGGTGGTGATGTGGTGGTGAATGTCTGTGCACAGGGGATGAACTTCCCCTGCACCTCTCTTTGAGGCTCTGTGGGACCCATTATACAAGTTACAAAAAATCTGAAAAAATTACTACTAATCAACAAGCAGGGAGTGAACAAGCTTGTAAAAGCTCAAGTGCTAATTCCTTTTATCCAGCTAATTAATGATCACCAAAGATTGAGCAATTTGACTGAGACAGGTTTTTGACTTTTTAAGATGTGTGAACCATTTGACTTTTGTGAATTCCTGAGGGCCAAATCTTTTTGAAAAATTTGTATTAGACTGAATTGAGACTACTTTAAGCAAACTTGACAAATTCTAAACCTAAATTAAGCTTATGCTAATCTAACTTTCTAACAGTTAAACAATGAGAGGATTTGGAGGGTATCTTTGACTTTTTACTAGAGACCTACCACTTTAATGCTTAAACTGATCTAATTGGATACTAAGAATGAGGTTTTAATAAGTGTCAACCATTGAGAAGCTCAAATTCTCAGTACACACCCAAATCCAAACACCCCTTAATGCATTGTCAGTTTTCAGTTTTCAAAGGAAACCAAGGTTTTCTAAGGTAAAATGGAACATACTAGTTTGAAACAAGTTTGTGAACACCTAAGAATCAGAATTTTAGTGCCAAAAAGCAGTTTCCAATAAGCTAATTATCAAAAGCTAAAATGAGCTAATCTCCACAGTTAAAATGAGAATCCAATGAAAACACAAACAAACTACAAGAATTGCACATTAAAGTATCTAATAAGCAAAATCAAACTAAAATAAGCTAACAAACAGTAAATAAGCACTAAATAAGCTAGGGTTATAGTAACTTGTACAAATGAAGTTAAGGAATGAACTCACAAATCCTTCCTGCTCAATTCAAAGGGTACCAAAACCATGTAACAATCCTATTGGCTTCCCATGAAGCCTCTAAAATACCCAATCCAATTAGCTCTGCAACATCTTCTTCTTCATAACTTTTTTTTTTCTTTTTATTTTCCTGACTTTTTTTTTTTGTATTTTTACTTTTTACTTCCAAATTGAGTTTTTAAAGTTTCTAAATGCTCAAGTGAGCTTAATGAGGAACATAAGTGACCCTGTGAATTCAGTTTAACATTTAAAAGCAACAATCAAACTTTTGAGATTTCAAAGAAAAATGCATAAACTGAAAATGGAGAAACAAGAGTTTGAATTAACTACTAAAAAGTTTACATTAACTCAAGAGAACAGATTACAACATAAAGTTTTGATTGGAAATGACAAATTACAAGAACTTAAATAAACTAATATTACTCTAAAAAACTAACAGCTCTTCCCTTGCCTCTTTCTTCCTTTTATCTCTTCAAATTAGGGTTTGGGAGGCTTGTTTGTCTTTTCCCAGCTCATCTCTTGACCATTGGATTAAGTAGAAGCAATCCCGACCTTCAATTGGTTTTGGCGCCAAGATCTTTTTGTATTTTTCTCACTGATAATTGAAGCCAGAAGGTAATAGTTTGGATTGTTGTGTTTGTTTGGGTGTAGGAGGGTAGATATCCTGATGATGGAGTGTGGAGTGGGTGGTGATAATGAGGAGTGTAGCAGGGTAGCAGGGTCACGGGGTTGTGTTGGGGGGAAGATGGTCAAAGGTTTAGGGGTGGTCAAAGGTCAAGGGTTGACCGGTGGTATTATTTAAAACGGTGGAAGGGTTTGTGGTGGGCTGTGAGGGTGTTGGGCCAAGGTTTGGAGTGGACTTGGGGAGTTTATTATTAGATTGGATTGGATTTAGGGAGTAGTGTATTAAAGGTTTATGATCCGTTTGGTTTGTAGTTGAAATTTCACAAGGACCAATTTCGTAATTATTCTAAAATCCAGGGTCTGAAATGAAACTTTTCCAAAGTGAATATAAGGACCTATTTTGACATGTGTGAATAGTACAAGGTTGTTTTTTTTGACATTTTCCATTTTGAAAACTCGCGGGGACCATTTTTGCCAAATTGCAAAGTACAGGGACCAAACATGTAATTTTCTCAAACTTTTCACCCAAGGATCATTTTTGATAACATTTGACTCTTCAATGCCTTGGGTTGACTTTTCTTTTATTTTAAACCTTCAGGGACTAGTTTTGTCAATTTTTGAAACTTGAGGGACTGAAACTGCCAATTATGCAAACTTTGTTCGTTTTTCATTTGTTTTTAAACATTTTGCATCTAAAACATATAAAACACAATTCCTGGGATAATTTCTGTATTTTGATGCATTTCTGAGTGTTTTTGGATGTTTTGGCAGTTCAGATACGATAAAAATGATGAGTATTTACACACTCATCAATTATAACTAGTTGAGTAATAACAAATCTTTCGACCTTTGAAACTATTATTAATTAGTTAACCTTGGCTAAACAAATGTCACGATGAAACTTAAGGTACAATTGGTTCTTTGACTTTTCCTTGTGTAGTTCTTCATGTACTATCCAAACTTGATTAACTTCTGAACTTGGAACTTTAAGATGACAAAACTTAGGTTCTCATATGAATTACTTCACAGATTGGACTTTTGAGCTCGGGAATCTTCATGTAATCGCGTATACTTCATTCTCTTCGCTTTTTCTCTATTTTTCCTGCATTTGGCTACATATGCTACAAAAACATACTTTGATACGATTTAGTGGCAAAAGCATATAAAACAACCAAATAACATACACAAAAACACTAATAACGCTTATAAAAACATGTTAACTTTGAGCGTTATCAAATCTCCCACACTTAAACTTTGCTTGTCCTCAAGCAAATCTAGAATTAAAGAAAATAAATCCACATGGTAACCAAAAATGATTAGAAAAATGTGATGCAAATCCACCAAGTACAAGTACAAGATAAGATTAATCCTTTTTAAGCTTGGATGGTGAAAAATCGAGATGTTTGACAATACCCAATGATTTTCTTGTTTGATTAACATTTCTGAACACCTCACGAAAAAGGAACGAAGTATAATTCACTCAATCACTCATTTATTTAAGAAGTGGAGTATATAAGAGAAATCACACTCATTGCTCAGTCATGATCTAATTATTACCATAGGCTTGTACAAGAAACAAAACTACACCGCAATGGCATAAGCACCAAGTCTACATATCAAAGAGGTCTTTTATTCGGGTTGTAATGTAAGGCTTTGGGTTGTACCAGGCTTATGTTTAAACATCTCATACAAAAACACAATAGATTACTGGCGTGAGTTCTTGATTACTCAAAAACCGGATGGTCACTACAATATTCTTGCACTTGATATTCTCACAAAGCCATTACTATATCCGGATAGATAAAGTAATTTGGTAAGGGTAGGGATAAGGCATGGGAATATTTATGAAATTGGTTTTAAAAGAAAAATAAAGTGAAGTCTAAGTCCCATTGTTGCTAGTCACCAAACTAACCTCGAACCCGTAAATGATTATAGTTACAATCTTCCTTTTCTTCAAATAACGATACATCGATTCACCATAACAATATTCTTCATACGTAGCACATCGGCTAACAACATATCACAAAATTTCCTTTATTCACATATATAGCACATTTGCTATAATTGTCACCTTATAGTTACGATAACTTTTTTTTTTTTTTTTTTTTTTTTTTTTTTTTTTACTCAGAATTCCCCCACACTTCGCATAAGCATCACTACAACAATACAAATAAGAAGCTGCCGTCTTCGTCTTTGTCGGAATGGCACACACATAATTGGTGAAGTGTGGCTAACTAATAATCATCAAAAACTATCCAACAACCAACCAACTAGCAACCCACCATTTAGACTTTGACAAGGGTTAGACTAAGGTTTAAAGTGTAAAATATTTTTGTATTTTTCTGGATTTATCAAAAACGAAAAGGATGGCTCGAAGGGTATAACTAAGGGTATCTAGCGTTAAAAATGAACGCTAACAAAAGGGTTAAAAATTGGAAATTAACTAATCAATGTGACTAGCTAAAAATTAATAATGAAGGCTATTTGGTTAAAATCTAAGGTTACCTCTTATCACGTATGTATACTTATATTACAAAAATGTAATCTCACAACGGTCTCGTAATGATTTACAAGTATAAGTTCTAGAATAAATAAAATCACCGGCACACTCATAACAAAAGATTCAAGAATAAAAGATGTATGCTAGATATGAACAGGCTCAAATCCTCACAATTTAGTGAAAAGGGTTATAATATGTGCTAGTAAATGTTATCGATCCCAGAAATGGATTGCAATATTAATCGGGACACATCTCCAATTTTTCAAAAATTACTAATTTTTACCAGTGGATAGATCCAATTATTCTAATAAATTATTCCTAAAAGCGTGAAAAGAACTAGATCACAAGGACAAACAAAATTTAAAAATTAAATCGATATTTATACTTAATTTCTTATTTTACCTACTCACCCCCCCCCCCCCCCACACTTAAGTTAAACATTGTTCTCAATGTGATAAATGAAAAAGCATGAAAGTAGGGAAAATGAGAAAATAAACCATGATATCCGGTGTTATCCAATCTTATGTTTCTTGCAATCAACACCTGCATTATTAGAAACAAAAACAAACAAACAAAAAGCACTGCAGTTTTATTCAAATTAGTGGTACACCCCCACACTTAAGTTCGACCTAGTAGTAAAACTTTGGGGTATAAACACTGAAAATTAAAATAAATAAAAAACAAAAATAAAAATAAAAATAAAACACACGGGTTGCCTCCCGAGAAGCGCTTGTTTTATTAACGAGTCCTCAGCCGGACTCAAAATTTGAAATAGATTATGAAATTTTAGTGTTATGTTTCCTTTTAGGGATATACAACACATTTCCTATCACAATTCCCTCTCCTATTTCATCTATGTTTTCCAGTTTAACATTTTCCCATGCTCTAGGAAGAGCATCATAGATAAAACCATTACTGTGTGCCCAAGGAACCATTTCCTTGTGTGGAGCCATGAATGTGATAGCTTCATATTCAAATTCGGATGAAATTTCTTCATTAGAAATCACGTTTAATTGCTCCTTATCATAATAGAGTTTAATTCGGTGCCCATTTACAATGAAACTTCCACCATGTTTGTCATAAAGTTCAACATAACCTGATGGAAATCCATGTTTCACTACATATGGTCCAAACCATTTTGGCTTGAGTTTCGGAGCTTTAAACTTGTATTTCATATTGAAGAGCAGAACTTTATCTCCAGCTTTGAATTGTTTTCGAATTCTTAGCTTCCTATCGTGGTATGCTTTAGTTCTTACTTTATATAGCTTGGAGTTTTCATAAGCTTGAAGTCTTAACTCATCAAGTTCATGTAGTTGCAAAAATCTCTTTTCTCCAGCTATTTTTAAATCAGTGATACGTGGGAATCGCACAAGGCTTTACCTCTCAAGGGATCTCGAGAAGCTTACAACCCCCACCAGGCAGTGTACCTGATCGTTGTAGTATAGTATAGTGACAAGTACCGGGGGATTGATCGTTCAGCTAGGAATAGTGTCGCTAGGATTAGAAAACCTAAATACTAGTTCTAAAGATGAGGGATGATTATTTTTGTATTTTTATATTTTTTAGAAAGCAAGTAAAAATCTCGGGTTTGAAGGATTTGGGCGGAATTAGTTGCTAGTCAACTAACCCAATACTAAAGATGCAATCAAAATAAAATACTAAAAATGAAAATAAACTAAATTAACTAAGGTTGTGAGCAATATGTGGAGAAAATGTGTTTACTTAGATTTCACTACTCCCTAGATATCTTTTACACGTTAATTACTTGTTATAGTTGCGTGGATGACGGATTGTATTCCTTAATACCATTCATGGGGTGGTGCACTTAATTCCCCAATCCTATGAGTGCCTACTTCACTCCTATGTCGAGCCGGCTAAGAAGCTCCTAACATGGGATCATTAGAATTTACTCATGCATTAAATACAACCAATAAAACCTAGTGCATGTCAGTTCATGTTTCCTAAGACGTTCAATCATGTTACCATTTGGAAGTCTGCCAGTTTTCTTAAGCCTAACATCGAAATCATTCATCCAATACAACCATAAACAAGTAATCAACACATAATTAACATCTAGGTTTCATTAGATCCAAGCAAACACAAGATAGATCTAGCCTAGCATGATAGAATTAAGACAAGAACAAGATATAGACAACCAACACATAGACATATTGATTGAATTAAAAGAATACTTATCTCAATTACACATGAAAGGGATCAAGGGCTTAGAACCCTTGAAAAACCTATAAAATTCGTACCAAGTTCGTACGTATGGTTTCTCCAAAACTTCTCTCTTTTTAATGTGAAAATTAGAAAACTATATATAGGAAATAGGGTCTGACGGCGTCAAGACAAATCTTGTGACGCCGTCATCTCGCCGCCAAAATACTTCTCGGACTGCCTTGATCTACTTTTGACGCCGTCATGTGTTATGCATTTCCAGGCCGTCATGTATTTTACTCTTGACGCCCTAATTCGTGACGCCGTCAATTCTGTACTGGGTCGTCATGAAAATTACTCTTGACGCCGTCAGAAATTCCTTCTTGACGCCGTTACCTACTGTTCCCAGCAAGGAAAATTAAGACTTTGGCGTTTTCTTCACTTTTATGCTCCAAAAACGTCCGAATTGCTTCCTTTTCCAGATTTCACTCCCAAAGTACCTAAAATCACAAAATGAACGATTTAGGGCAATATTTGATCAAATAAAGTCAATTCCGGGCTTAAATGACCCCCTAAAAGTGGTTCATTTTTCGCCTCATCATATACCCTTACACTTGAGATTTGCTTGTCCTCAAGCAAATGCGCTTTTATTCTAATCAAAATACAAGTTAGGGGTCATTTAACACTAATATAAAAGTAATTACAACAAATAATCGTTCCACTAAAGACCAAAGACAAGCACGGAGGTCATACACTAGCACCTCACAAATAGTGTTTAGATACTCACATCTCTCGGGTGTAATAAAGTATAAATTACAATATGGAAACGGAAGATATCTCTCACTACAAGTCATAGCAAAATAGATTACCATAGGCTTGGGAAAGGATCAAACCTCCACCACATAGCGTAAGCACCTAGGATAAACTATCAAAGAGGCCTTTTAAAGGGTTGTAATGTTAGGTGTAGGGACATGAAATACACGGTTTTGTTGGATAAAGGAAGTTTTTACTGGTGGCGAGTTAACAATCTTGGTTAATTACATGTACAATATGGCGTTGCTAAGCCAAGACTAGACTCGACTTAAGCTAATAAATGAAAAATAACAAAAATATAAAATAAACATAGAATAAAAAGGGATGGTAGTCCGTATGTTTTTTTCCTCTTTTCCTTTTTTTTTTTTTTTTTTTTTTTTTTTTTTTTTTTTTTTTTTTGCATACACTCTTACCCTACCATCTAAAATAATACATCATAGGGAATGAACATTCCTCTTACACTTGAATTTTTACATACTTTACAATAAACTAAACTAATGACTCGAATTAAGAAAATCAAAACACTTGGAGCACTTTTAAGATTAACGTACATATGGGGGTAATAAATGATGTTCTTCCCCATTACTCCATAAAATAAGTACTTTACGTATGAGTCCCAATCGTCCCAAAACAATATGTACAACGATATGACTCGACTTAGCAACCATATAATTAATTAGATAGTTAACTTAGGGTTTAACAAATAACAATAATGCACTAAAAATGAGCGCATACACGGAAGGCTAAGGCGATTTGGTTGTACATTTAAGTGGGGTGTAACAAATTCTTCCTTTAAGTAAAATGCTTAAAGTTAGAAACGAAAAGATAGGCTCGGAGGGGTGTACTAGGGGTTTCGTGTACTAAAAATGAGTACAACGCTAAGGATGTGGGAAAAATTAGTTGACTTAACTAGCCAAGTAATATGACTTAAATGGTCAAGTAATTATAATACGGGTTTAACACAAGGGTGATCCTAATGCCTCTTATCATGTAGTAAATCCTACCACACGAATGTAGTCTCACTAGCGGTCTCGGGATGCATCACTAACGCAAGTTCTAGAATCTAAATGCTATCGGTACACTCATAAGCACTAATAATAAATGCTTTTCCTATAAAATCTAAAGGCGAACCTCACATATTTGGATGGAAATTTTTTCTAAAAGTACGGTTATGTGCTAGTCATACAATCTCCTATCCATGAGACGCTTGCTATGGCTAAAGTTTCACTCTTAAATGTTGTAAAAAATTTTAAATTTGGCGCTAAAATTGCACTAACAAGTATTTCTCATAGTTTTATTACACATCTACTATTAAACAAAACAAACTCAAGCGAAAGTGCATATGTAAGGTATCATCATTTTACCCTCCCCTTACACTTAAGATGAACATTGTCCCCAATGTTCAAGTAAAAAATGTAAAAGTGAAAAAGTAAAAAGAATGAAATCAAATACTCCCCTGATTCGCTCGGTATGGATAATAAGGTGGCCAGGTTAGATCTTCCTCCAAGAAAATGAACAATCAAAGCTTCCCTTCCAGAGTATAAATCATCTTCTTGTCATACGTAACCTGTAAATCCTGAGAAAATAGACAAGACAACCTCGCATAAAATCGGCGGCATCCTATATAAGTTACTAAATCCTAGAAAACAAAATAAGATATAATGCTTGTGGAATGAAGTTTGCAGATTTCCTGGAGATTATAAAACTTAATAATTCACAAAAACAATAAGACTCAGTTAGAAAAACAAAACCGGTAAAATTTCCAGATTTTTACACGTGACGCAGTCAAGAATTAATTCCTGACGTCGTCAGAAGTGACCTGCAGAAATTCTTATGTTAAGTTTCCGAAAAATTTCTAGAAAAACTTGGTCTCACTTCCTGGGAAATCCTGCAAAACTTCATTATGACTCGATACAAGCATTTGACTCTAACAAATACGAATACACATGTTCATTTAATATTGTGGAGAATCATGATCGGTTTGTTTCTTAAAAACATATTTGGGGTTTCCCCTTACACTTATCTTTTGCAAAAATACTTTTAGGTGGAGTTAAGACTAGGCCAAAACAACAAAGTAAAGTATTTCCACTATTTAATTTAGAAACATGATCAACTAGCAATAAAAATAAAGCATGCATATGGAAACAAATAACAAACAAACAAAATAAAATCACACAAAGCATGGGTTGCCTCCCAAGAAGCGCTTTTCTTTATTTACGAGTCTTGTAGCTAGACTCAAGGTCATGGGTTACTACGTGACCTCGTCGTTGGTTTCACTCTCTGATTGTAAGTATTCTTTGTAGAAACCAATCACCTTTTTCTCAATCGCCCCCATAATCCTTTGGGCCAATTCCTTATCGACTTTATACCTTGGTCCTAGGGCCAAGCAATCTTTGTAAAAAAGACTCCTCTTTTCCCATACATAATACATGCCCTTTTTCTTATCCTCTTCATTGATGTTCTCAAAAGCACCAATTTTATCCTTATCAAATAGGGATATAAAGCGAAATTCTTTCATTCTATTAGGCATCCTATAAGTGATACTATCGGTGTTACTTGCAAATCGGATTGTCCCTTCTATCTCATCATATTCTAACTTCGACTCCTCAACAAACGGTTTGCGAAACACAACATTGGATAATCAACAATCAATAACATTAGCAAGATCTTCCACAATCATAAAGTCGGTGACAAAAGTGAAATTACCAACAAGGACATGTAGACCTTTAACTCTCCCGACAAAGTTACAAACTCCTCCGGGGTATTTGGGATCTCTTCTAGGCTCAAGTCTTGTTTTCACAATATTATTGTAAACATTTGAGGACATGATGTTGATTGGGGATTTAAAGTCAATGTAAGCATTTTCAACGTGTCTGTACCCAATCATACATGGTATTTTAGCATTCTTAGGATCGCCTCTCTTTATCTTAGGTTCGATTATAGTGAAAGGAGATCGCGGGTTATCAATAAGATTATTATAATATGCAATCTCCTCCTTAGTGGGGTATAGATTAAAGTAATCATTAAGCTTCGAATCTATTTCCCCCTCTTCAAATTCCTCAACGTCATTCACAAAATCATTAGGCCTTAGGTCCTCATTTGAATACAAAGCGGTCGCTAGGTCACTAAATGCCTGGTTGAGCTCAATCTTAATCAACCTATTAAGCTCCCTAAGTTCCCTAATCTCACTCTCAATTTGTTCACGCAACACAGCCACTTCTCTAGGGGAAAGGGGTGGATTCGCGTTTTCCATAATGGTCAACGGAATAGGCAATGAATTTGATTTACTAACAAAGGAACAAAGAAAAAGATAGACTAAAGAAAACCTAAAAATTAAAATAAAATCTAACTAGAAAGGAATCTTGCAAGTAGACCTAATAAAAAGAGATTCTAACCTAGACAATAACTATTCCCCGGGCTGCGGCGCCAAAAATTTGATACATAGGAATCGCACCAGGCTTTACCTCTCAAGGGATCTCGAGAAGCTTACAACCCCCACCAGGCAGTGTACCTAATTGTTGTAGTATAGTATAGTGACAAGTACCGGGGGATTGATCGTTCAGCTAGGAATAGTGTCGCTAGGATTAGAAAACCTAAATACTAGTTCTAAAGATGAGGGATGATTATTTTTATATTTTTATATTTTTTAGAAAGCAAGTAAAAATCTCTGGTTTGAAGGATTTTGGCGGAATTAGTTGCTAGTCAACTAACCCAATACTAAAGATGCAATCAAAATAAAATACTAAAAATGAAAATAAACTAAATTAACTAAGGTTGTGAGCAATAAGTGGAGAAAATGTGTTTACTTAGATTTCACTACTCCCTAGATATCTTTTACACGTTAATTACTTGTTATAGTTGCGTGGATGACGGATTGTATTCCTTAATACCATTCATGGGGTGGCGCACTTAATTCCTCAATCCTATGAGTGCCTACTTCACTCCTATGTCGAGTCGGCTAAGAAGCTCCTAACATGGGATCATCAGAATTTACTCATGCATTAAATACAACCAATAAAACCTAGTGCACGTCAGTTCATGTTTCCTAAGACGTTCAAGCATGTTACCATTTGGAAGTCTGCCAGTTTTCTTAAGCCTAACATTGAAATCATTCATCCAATACAACCATAAACAAGTAATCAACACATAATTAACATCTAGGTTTCATTAGATCCAAGCAAACACAAGATAGATCTAGCCTAGCATGATAGAATTAAGACAAGAACAAGATATAGACAACCAAAACATAGACATATTGATTGAATTAAAAGAATACTTATCTCAATTACACATGAAAGGGATCAAGGGCTTAGAACCCTTGAAAAACCTGTAAAATTCGTACCAAGTTCGTACTTAGGGTTTCTCCAAAACTTTTCTCTTTTTAATGTGAAAATTAGAAAACTATATATAGGAAATAGGGTCTGACGGCGTCAAGACAAATCTTGTGACGCCGTCATCTCGCCGCCAAAATACTTCTCGGACTGCCTTGATCTACTTTTGATGCCGTCATGTGTTATGCATTTCCAGGCCGTCATGCATTTTACTCTTGACGCCCTAATTCGTGACGCCGTCAATTCTGTACTGGGTCGTCATGGAAATTACTCTTGACGCCGTCAGAAATTCCTTCTTGACGTCGTCACCTACTGTTCCCAGCAAGGAAAATTAAGACTTTGGCGTTTTCTCACTTTTATGCTCCAAAAACGTCCGAATTGCTTCCTTTTCCATATTTCACTCCCAAAGTACCTAAAATCATAAAAGGAACGATTTAGGGCAATATTTGATCAAATAAAGTCAATTCCCGGCTTAAATGACCCCCTAAAAGTGGTTCATTTTTCGCCTCATCAATCAGGATTACAACTTCTTAACGCCCAGTAAGCACGGTGTTCAAGTTCGAACGGTAGATGACATGTTTTCCCATACAAGAGTCTGGATGGTGTCGTACCAATTGGTGTCTTATATGCCGTACGAAATGCCCATAGAGCATCGTCTAATTTCCTTGACCAAACGGAAGGATTGTCTTTAACCGTTTTTTCAAGTATTCTTTTTATAGCTCTATTGGTATTTTCGACTTGACCACTAGTTTGTGGATGATAAGCTGTCGCAAAACGATGATGAACTCCATATCGTTTCATTACTTTCTCCATTTGTTTATTACAGAAATGGGATCCTCTATCACTTATCAAAGCTTTAGGAATTCCATAGCGAGCAAAAAGCTTTTTGAGAAAGTTGACAACAACTCGTGCATCGTTAGTAGGAAGAGCTTCAGCTTCAACCAATTTGGAAACATAATCGATTGCAACGAGGATATATTCGTATTTGTGTGATATAGGGAAGGGTCCCATAAAATCAATCCCCCAAATGTCGAATATTTCACAGACTTGAATGCTCTTTTGAGGCATTTCGTCTCTTCGAGAAAGGTTACCGGATTTTTGGCACGCATCACAGTTTTGAACAAGAGTATACGCTTCTTTGAAAATTGTAGGCCAATAGAATCCAACATCAAAAAATTTTCTAGCTGTAGTGGAAGGACCATAATGTCCCCCAGTTGGGCCATGATGACACTCATCAAGAATTTTTCTTGTTTCGGCACCCGAAACACATCTTCGTATCATTCCATCCTTGCACATCTTAAAAAGGTAAGGTTTCTCCCAGTAATAGTGTTTTAGTTCTGAAAAGAACTTACTACGTTGGTAGTGACTCATCCCTTTTTTAAGAATATCTCCTGCAAGATAATTTGCGTAATTTGCAAACCATGGTATTTCCTCATCATCATGTTTATCTATCGTCATGAGAGTTTCTTCTGGAAAATAATCATTAATTTTATTTTCTTTTAATTCTTCCAAATTCGGATTCTCGAGACGTGATAAATGATCTGCTGCAAGATTTTCTGCTCTTTTCTTGTCTTTTATTTCGATATCAAATTCTTGCAGTAATAAAATCCATCTGATAAGACATGGTTTTGCATCTTGTTTGGTAAACAGATATTTGAGTGCGGAATGATCGGTAAAAACTATCGTTTTTGAAAGCACAAGATAAGATCTGAATTTGTCGAATGCAAAAACTACGGCTAATAATTCTTTCTCCGTAACCGTATAGTTTTGTTGAGCATTGTTGAGTGTTTTACTAGCAAAGTAAATAGGACGAAAATGTTTTCCTTCACGTTGTCCTAAAACAGCTCCAACAGCGAAATCGCTTGCATCACACATGATTTCAAATGGTAGTGACCAATTAGGTGCAACCATAATTGGGGCACTAGTCAATTGACTTTTCAATGTTTCGAAAGCTTAAATGCAGTCAGCATTGAAATCAAATACAGAATCCTTTTCTAAAAGTTTAGTCATAGGACGTGATATTTTTGAAAAATCTTTGATAAATCGGCGGTAAAAACCAGCATGTCCTAGAAAACTTCTAACAACTTTAACGTTAGCTGGTGGTGGTAATTTGGTGATAACATCTATTTTAGCTTTGTCTACTTCCATCCCTGAACTTGATATCTTGTGTCCTAACACAATTCCTTCAGTTACCATGAAATGACATTTTTCCCAATTAAGAACTAGATGTGCAGCTTCACATCTCTCAAGCATTTTATCGAGATTGGAAAGACAAGTTTCAAAAGAATCACCAAAAACTGAAAAGTCATCCATGAAAACTTCCATAGATGTTTCAAGCATGTCTTGAAATATTGCGATCATACACCTTTGAAAAGTTGCAGGTGCATTACATAGACCAAAAGGTATACGCCGGTAAGCGTAGGTTCCAAAAGGACATGTAAATGTGGTTTTCTCTTGATCGGCTGGATCGATAGAAATTTGGAAATATCTCGAAAAACCATCAAGGAAGCAAAAGTATTTGTTTCCTGCTAATCTTTCGAGCATCTGATCCATGAAGGGTAAAGGAAAATGATCTTTCCTGGTGGCTTTGTTAAGTTTTTTGTAATCAACACATATTCGCCATCCAGTGACAGTTCTAGTAGGAACTAACTCATTCCTTTCGTTTGTCATTACAGTCATTCCTCCTTTCTTTGGAACACAATGAACTGGACTCACCCATGGGCTATTCTCGATAGGATAAATAATTCCTGCGTCAAGAAGTTTAATGATTTCCTTCTTAACAACCTCTTTCATATTCGGGTTGAGTCGACGTTGTCTTTCTACAACGGGTTTAGTACCTTCTTCACAATTGATTTTGTGTTTGCAAAAGTCTGGACTAATTCCTGGAATATCAGAAGTTTTCCACGCAAAAGCGCGTTTATGCTTCCTAAGAACAGAAACGAGTCTTTCTTTTTGATTTGTTTCGAGCAATGACGATATGACTACTGGAAGAAGTGAATTTTCTTCTAAGTAAGCATATTCGAGATTATTGGGAAGGGTTTTGAGTTCCAAATCAGTGGGTGGTTCTTCTAGAGATGATTTGATTTTCAATTGATCTTTCTCAGTGATATCTTCAAATTTCTCTTCTTCCTCTTCTTCTAATTTTATTTCCATGAATTCCTCAAATTCTTTATCAGAATCTGTTTCACTAATCTTTTCTGAAGCAGTCATGAATGGTTTCGAATCGTCAAGTAATGCATCCAATTCTTCTTCAGTGACTTCATCAATTACATCGATGTTATAGCATGTGTCATCACTGGAATTTGGATATTTCATTGCTTTATCGATTAAGAATGTGATTCGATCTTCTCCTACTCCAAGATTTAGTTCTTTACCTTTAACTTTAATCATTGCATCAACAGTGTTTAAGAAAGGTCTTCCTAAGATTAAGGGTACTCGACTATCTTCTTCCATTTATAAGATGACAAAATCCACAGGAAAAACAAATTTACCAACTTGAACAAGCATATTTTCAGCAACCCCAACATGATATTGGTATGTATGGTTGGCTAATCTTATACTAATCTTAGTAGGTTTCAATGTATTGATGAAAAGTTTAGAATACAACGAATAGGGCATCAAATTGATACTTGCACCTAAATCGGCTAAAGCATCACATGTGATGTTGTTTCCTAATGTACATGGTATAAGAAAACTTCCGGGATCTCCAAGTTTTGGTGGAATTTTGTTTTGAATTATAGCAGAGCATTCTTCATTAAGAACGGTAGCGGAAATTTGTTCTAACTTGTTTCGATTATTAAGAAGTTCTTTCAAAAATTTCCCATAATTGGGCATTCCAACTAGAACATCAACGAGGGGTACGTTAATTCTAACTTCTTTGATCATCTCTAAAAACTTCTTATTTCGCTCCTCTCTTTTCTCTTTTCTTAGGGCTTGTGGATATGGTATTTTCGGTGTATAAGGCTTTATTGGCGGAACTGTTGGTTTTTGGGTTGGTTCTTCTTCAACTGCTTCTTCTTCAGCTTCTTCCTCCTCATCTTGAATAAGAGTGTTATCGATAGGAATGGGTGGTGGATCATATGAGAGACCACTTCGAGTGAATACAACATTGATATGCTCATTTCTGTTTTGTGGTGGACGATAATTCTTATCGTTTGATCCAGATGGTTTTGGATTAGATTGGGTGTTACTTGGTAATGTACCAGGAATTTGAGAAGAAAATTGATCAGAAAGTCTACCAAATTTTTGTTCAAGATCCTGAATAGAAGCTTGATGATTTTTCTGACCTTGCTCAACTTTGGTTTTGAGATTGAAAATTTGAGTTTTTACAAACTCATTTGTGGTTCTTTGAGCATTTACGAATTCTCGCAGCATTTTTTCGAAATCAAATTCTTCCTTTTTATCTGAATTTGTTGGGTTTGGATTGTCTGTTCGAGGTTGAAAATCACGGTTATTATCCCTTTGTTGACGATCTTGCCAATTTATAGAACTTCTTCCGTAATAATTACCACGAAAACCTCCTCCACGATATCCTCCTTGGACATAACTGGCTTCCCCTTCGTTGGGTCCATTCATAGGTTGGTCATCACACTCGGATGATGTGTGATTTCCTCCACAATTATTACAGCCATCTCGCATTTCGTTCATCTCTCCTTTTATATCTTTGTATTGCGAGTCCATTTTAGAAGACAAGGCTTCTATTTTGTCCATGAGTTTTGAATTGCCTGAACTTTCGGCAAAAGCAACGGTTTTTCGTATGGGTTTGGTTTTGGAATCTTTTGACCAATCGAGTTTAAGAAGTACTCTATCTTCAAGAAGTTGATATGCCTCGTTGGGTGTTTTGTAAAGAAAAATTCCTCCGACATCAAGGATTGCTTGAGATGCTTCATCAAGACCATGATAAAAGATTTGGATTATTGTTCCTCGTCCTAAATTATGACCATGACAACTTCGAAGCAAATCTTTCATGCGAAGCCAAGCTTCAACAAGAGATTCATTAGGATTTTGTGAAAAAGCACGGATTTCTCCCATTAGTCTATCGTACATGGCAGGTGGAAAGAATCGGCTTACAAAAGCTTGCCTCATCTCCTCCCAAGTATTAATAGTTCCTGGGGTTAATTCGTTATACCATACTTTGGCATCTCAGGCGAGTGATGATAGAAAAAGTTTGAGCTTGATAGCATCGACATTAGTGTCTCCATAACGAAACATGCCACAAATTTCAATGAATTCGGCAATGTGTTTATGCGGATCGGCCCGCGAACGGCCATCGAATTGACGGTCTTTGATCATAGAAAGATGGTGACCTTTAACGGTAAAATTTTCACCAAGGTCGGCGACAACAATAGCAGCTCCAGGAGTGGGTGCTACGGTTCTATTGGCGGCCCACATGGGTAAATCGTCAGCCATGGTTATTGGTTCAAAAAGATTAGAAATTGGGTGTTCTTCAGAAAGATTATCAAACCAATTAAGAATAGTTGAAGATCTCTTCTTACGAAACAAACTTTCGGGATCAGATAAAGGTGTACTAAGCTTTTTAGTAGTAGAACGAGTGTTCATACAACTACTAAGAGAATCGAGTCAATTACCTAAACAAAATAACAAGAAAAAAAAAATCAATCCAAATCGGTTGGGAACCAAACCGATCGGATGGACGCTACGGTAAAATTAAAAATGTGAGAAACCGATCGGATGGATGCTAAGATTTTTTTTTTTTTTTTTTTAGAAAACGAACACGAAAAGAAACGGACTTTTAAAACTTAAAAAAAAAAACACGATCAAAATCCCCGACAACGGCGCCAAAAACTTGATGTGCTATTTGTTAGTGCAAGTTTTAAATTTATAAGGATGAGTTACCAAATCTTGAAACAACACATACGAGCAAGTGTACTCGTCCGGTATAGCAAGATATGATGGTAAGTCGGGATCGTTCGCAGGGATTTGTGAGTGAATCGAAATATAAGTCTAAAAGTAAATCTCTAATGTACGCAAATAAGATAATAAGCAAATTCAATAAATTAAAAACTACACTTGTTTATACTAGTTTTCTACTTAATGACACACATGATTGTGATAACTTTTGATAACATGTTGGTTGAGATAATTAGATGGTAATCTAATCTATTGTTTCTACAAGTTAAACCTTCATCAAGATTTTAGTTCATAAAAACAAGCTTTAGGTGTAAACCAATCAATTCAAGATGTATCCAAGGTTCATAAGGTATGGTGGATATCTTAAACACAAGACAAACTTTTATTACAAATCAAATACTCTTAGGAAATGGTCAATACAAAAGGTAACCTCTTCATAGACAAAAAAGTCACAATTGTTTATAAACATTTAAACTTTCGTCCTACTAAAGGTGTACAAACAATCTGATTTGATGTTATAAAAGCATTCTCATTACAATCATACTTCTTGTTTCTTTGTTTAGTCAAGAATAATTATGGTGAAAAACAATCATTCATAGATAAATGATTATAACTAGTTGAGTAATAACAAATCTTTCGACCTTTGAAACTATTATCAATTAGTTAACCTTGGCTAAACAAATGTCACGATGAAACTTAAGGTACAATTGGTTCTTAGGATTGACTTGAAATTGAATTAAAACATGTTATCACAATCATCACTATCTCTAAGTATAAAACATCATCAAAACAGGTGTAAAAAGATTACTAGCCACTCATAGCAAACATGCAAATAAACTCAGAATATTTAACATTAGAATCCATGGTTATAAGTCTTACAATGCTTTGAAATTGATAACAAATGACAAGGTATTGATAACCTAAGTGTTGGTGATGATTTCTTGAGATTTTCGGACTCTAAATGTTGCTTCCTTGGTCCTCCAAAGTTCCTGGTTCTTTCTGCACGAATGCTACAAAAACATACTTTGATACGATTTAGTGGCAAAAGCATATAAAAACAACCAAATAACATACACAAAAACACTAATAACGTTTATAAAAACATGTTAACTTTGAGCGTTATCAAACGTCAACATTTACATCAATCGCCTATTTTCAATGATCTCAAAGTCGGGAAAACACCATAGGCTCTGTTTGTGGCTAACGACGTAACTTATAAATTAGGATATTATCTTACTGGCTGGATATATTCGGAATGGTCTGTTCTTGTTAATTCTATCTTACAGCAAGATTCGAATGATACGAATCGAATAAGATATAAGCAAGCGCAAAAGCTACAAAAAAACGGCCGATGATGCTATAGAAAATAACGGATTTGATGTATACATGCAACATATTACATAATATGATTATAAAAGATAAAAGGGAAGACAATCTTATCAAGAGGAGCAATATCGTGATGATGATCCCGTACGAACATATGAATAAACGTTACAAGTTATTAGAGATATAGTCAACGTGGAAACTCAACTAAGCTTTAAAGCCGTTTTAGTGAAACACATTTGACATCGAATAAATGATCACTAATTTGTCGCTTCATTTTATTTGAATTATTATTGTATGTGTTTTATTTTATTTGAATTATTAATGTAATGTTTTTAATTATTAATAAAACTTTAATTTTAGTGTTTAAAAAAATAAAATGACAATTACGATCAGTTGGTCATGAAAATGATTGTAGAAAAAATTGAGTTTACTACGATGTGTCACTGATAACTATTGTCATCAGCGATCACTGTTAGGCCTAGCTTAAAGAAAAAAAAAGAAAATAAAAGAAATGAAGAAAGTTTATATGAGTATTGATACGGGTCTATACGAGATGTTATATTCACTTAACAGTACACTCCACTTCTGTAAGCGTCCTGATGCGTCAGGCTTAGAGATAACTTTTTTGATTGGCTGATCAGTGATTACAGCTATTGGGTGCGCTTGAAAGTATCTGCGCAGCCTTTTGGCTGCGAATACTATAGCTAATACCAGCTTTTCCATAGCGCTGTAGTTAGTCTCTGTTTTCTTCAGGGCTTTGCTTACAAAGTATATGGGTGTCTGGACGGAGTTCCTATCTGTCAATAGTACTACGCTAACTGCTCCATGAGTTGCCGATAAGTACATGATTAGCTCTTCCCCTGGTCGCGGTGCGACAAGTTTGGGAAGAGATGCCAGATGGTGTTTAAGTTGTTGGAAAGCTTCCTCCGCTTCTTCGGTCCAACGAAAGTCTCCCTTTTTAGTACACTTCGTGAGCGTTTTAAAGAGGGGAAGGGATTTGTCTGCTGACTTAGATAAGAAACGGTTTAGCCCTGCTAACTTTCCATTCAATGATTGGACTTCTTTAAGTGTGCGCGGTGAGGGGAGATCAATAACAGCCTTTGTTTTTTCTGGGCAAGGCTTGATTCCATCGGGTTCTATCAAGTATCCAAGGAACATGCCCTCGGTTGCGCCGAAGGTGCACTTCTTGGGATTTAACTTCATGTTTATTCGCCCCAATGTTCTGAACGTTTCCTCGATGTCGCGCACCAATTCATTCTCTGTGTGGCTTTTGATGACGAGGTCATCAATGTAGACCTCCAAGTTGCGGCCTACTTGTTTTTCGAAAGCTGTGTCCACCAGTCGTTGGTATGTCGCGCCTGCGTTCTTTAAGCCAAAAGGCATTTTTGTGTAGCAGTACACTCCTTGACTGGTGTGGAAAGCTGTTTTTTCTTTATCTTTGATTGCCATCTGAATTTGATGATACCCTTTGTATGCGTCTAGGAAGCATTTGAAAGGGTATCCGCATAGGGATTCTACCTTCCAGTCTATTTCTGGCAGTGCGTAGCAGTCCTGTGGACATGCTTTGTTGAGGTCCGTGAAGTCCACGCACATTCTCCAACTGCCGTCGCTCTTCTTTACCATAACTGGGTTAGAGAGCCAGTCGTGGTAGTACACTTCGCGCATGATGCCTGCGTCTACAAGCTTGTGTACTTCTTCCAGAATATCCTTTGCACGATCTGGGGCCTGGCCGCGCTTCTTTTGTCGTATTGGGGGATATCCTTATCGGATTTGTAGCTTATGCTCTGTGATAGAGCGTGGCACTCCTGTCATATGTTTTGGTTCCCATGCGAAGATGTCTAGGTTCTTCTGCAAGAGTGTGCATACGGCTGCTTTACCTGTGTCAGATAAAGATCCACCAATCGAAACTTGTTGCTCCGGGTAATCGGGATGAATAGCGACTTTTAGGTTTGGTGTTTTTTCTGCGCGCTGTTCTGGAATGGTCTCTACTTCAGTTGTTACCGCATTGCATTCTCTTGGTGGTACCGTTGTGTTATAGAGAGTGACAACTCCTCCTTCCACTGGAAACTTAAGCATTCCGTGTGCTGTGGATGGTACAGCGCGCATGGATGATATTCTAGGTCTCCCAATGATACCATTGTATGGTGAGGGAGACTTTATTACCATGAAATTTATCCATGTTGCGGTTGAGTGTTGTTCATCTCCTACGACCACCAGCAAGCGTAACTGCCCCATGGGCCAGATCTTTTCTCCCGTGAATCCAGTCAATGACGTTGTTGCTGGTATCAATTGACTTTGGATTTCAGGTCGCAGTCTTTTGAAACAGTCATCATACAGGATATCTGCGGATGCTCCTCCGTCAATGTACATGCGGTGGATATCATGTCCT
This sequence comes from Artemisia argyi, assembly GCA_030686995.1. NCBI lineage: Eukaryota > Viridiplantae > Streptophyta > Magnoliopsida > Asterales > Asteraceae > Artemisia > Artemisia argyi. The sequence continues at coordinate 20,487,549 of CM060678.1, read as the reverse complement.
CCCGTATGTATTTCAATAGTTAGAGGCTCTACAACTGCGTTGTCCGCAGCTAGAGTAGGGAAAGATATCTCTTTTTCTGGAGAGAATTTTTGGCTGACTTTTTGCTTTATCTTGCGCTGCCATGACTGTATCATGTATATGGTATCAGCTTTTTCCTTGGGGGGGTTCTTTCTTACCACCGTTCCTCTGTTTATCTTTTCCCTCTTTGATTTTTTTTACGAGGTGGTCCATTCTGCCTTCTCTTACAAACTTTTCAATCAATTGTCTTAGCTGGATGCACTCGTTAGTTGTATGGCCTTTTTGGCCATGGTACTCGCAGTATCCGTTCCCTATGCGTTTTTCCTCTGCGGTGCGCATTGGTGGCGGTTTTGGGAAGTTTGCACCTTCTGTTACAAATATTTCCCTCGGGGTTTTTGTAAGAGGGGTATATTTGTCATTGTCTCTCCTACTGCGGTAATTCCTGCTGCGGTTGTTATTCTGATCATTGGATTGTCTCCGAGGCTGCTCTTGCTGCCTATAGTTCGAATAACCCTTCTTGCTGTCCGCAGCAGCTGCTTCTCCTTGTATAAAGGATCTAGTGTGCTTTGTTAGCTCGTCGAAAGTCTGTGGAACTTTGTCGTTTAGCTTTCGGATGAGTTCTGGGTTATTAATCCCATTCATGAACCCTGAAATTTTTAGGATTTCAGGACATGCTTTGACTTGTATGCACTCATCCTTGAAGCGTTCCATAAAAGCGCTGGTTGATTCCCCTTGGCGCTGTTTCACTCTTGCTAGCTCAACAGGGTTTTTAGCGCACTTCTTTCGCTGGGTGAAGTTGAGACGGAATGCTTTCCGTAATTCCTCGAACCCACCGATGCTCCTGCGTGGGAGTTTGCTAAATCATGTGCGCGCGTTCCCTACTAACGTAGAATTAAACATATGGCACCACACAGGCTGTGACCGGTTTTCGATAGTGGCGGCTGATTCGAAAACTTTTAGGTGATCATCCGGATCACCTGTTCCATCATATGTTTTCACGTTAGTGGGCATGCGCCTGCGTTTGCGGTCTGAGTAATCGCTGATGCGCCGTGTAAATGCGTCAACTTTCTGGCGACGCCATGGAAGAGACATGATGAGTGTGCAAATACTCATCATTTTTACCATTTCTGAGCTGCCAAAACATCCAAAAACACTCAATAATGAATCAAAATAGTGAAAATATCCCAGGAAAGTGTTTTACATGTTTCAAATGCAAAAATACCAAAAACAGATGAAAAACGCACAAAGTTTGCATAATTGGCAGTTTCAGTCCCTCAACTTTCAAAAGTTGTCAAATCTAGTCCCTGGTTGTTCCAAAAACTTGAAAAAGTCACCAAAGGTCCTTTTAAATCATAAAAGTTACAAAATTAGTCCTTTGGTGCAAAGTTTCACAAATTGTCAAGTTTAGTCCCTGAAGTTTGGAAATTTGTCAAAAATGGTCCCTGGGATATTAAAACTTTGAGAAAAACAAATTTTGTCCTTATACTAATCTTTTATGGCAGGTTTGGTCCTTGGTTAGAAAGTTTGGTGAAATTATACGTTTGGCCCCCGAAGTTTGAAAGTTTGGCAGAAAAGGTCCCCAGGAATAAAAATGGGAAATTATCAAAAATGGCCTTTGTACTATTCATAAATGACAAATATGGTCCTTATTATGATCTTTGGAAAAATGTCACAACAGGCCCTCAACTTTCAAATAATTACAAAAAAGGTCATTGTGATTTCCTAAAAAACTAAAACCAAATCTGGACCCTTATTATTATCTAAAACCTAAACCAACCCAATCCAATACCCATTTACCTAAACCCTTGGCCCAATCCATTCCCAGCCCACAAAAAAATAATAAACCCGTCCCTTTGGTCAACCCAGTCAAACCCATCACCTTCCCCTTTTACCTCCAAAACCAGAAACCACCTGGTATTTCCCCCCCCCCCTCACCACTTGCACCTCTGTCTTGCCCCACACCCTTATCCCTGCCATTTCCACATCCCAAGACACCCATCACATCCTACCCCCCGCCCCCTAGGGCATTTTCACAGAAGCAAATTGCAAATTAGTTCTTTCCCGCCAAAAATAGAGAGAGGTAATTGGTGATCCAAATTACAAGCAACCTGGTGGGATTTGATCAGTGAGACCCACATGACATCTTGGATGCTATAAAGAGAAAAGAGGAGCAGAAGTGAAGACCTATCTAGGAGTAGTGTAATTTAGGTCACGTATGTAGTGTAATTTTATTTCAAAAGTTGTATTTTCAGTTAAATTAAGTTGCACTCAATTAATTTCATGTATTTCAAATCCTTAATTCAAGTAATCTTAAGTTTCAATTGGTTATCTCAGTTTATCCATTTTCAAGGTTGATAAAAATCTCAAAAAGTTGTATGTTGTTAGTTATTGTTATTGTATGATCTCATAAGCTAAAATAAGCTCTGACAAAGCTTACAAAAGCCTTTAGACATCCTCAGAATCCATTTAGGGTATAAACTCAAAAATTCATGAAATTCCAAGAAAATAGAAAATAAATAAAAAAAATAGTGTACAAGAATAAAGAAGGATGGAGCAGGGTCAAGAATGGATTGCTTGGGTTGTAAAGCTTCTTGGGAAGCCTTAGGAAGTGTTTGTGGTCTTGGTATTCAATTCTCAGCCTGGAATCAGTTTGTAAGACTAAATTTTAGCATAATTTACTATTATTAGTTATTGTTGTTATTTGTTACTTAATTGTGTTTAAACTTGCTGATTTACTGTTAGTGTAACTGTATCTAGTGATTTCTAGGTTTAAAACTTGTAATTGCTTTTTAGATTTGCTAAATCTGTCCATAAAGGGGTGTTTGGATTAAGGGCTCCCACTGAGTATTAGAGCATTTTGAACCTTGATTGTTGTTTCCCCTGGTCACAATAAGTTTCTTTAGGATCTTTAAACCTTTAAATCCAAGATCTAAACAATAGAAAGTCAAAATCATCTTCATTGGCCATTAACTGTCAACTGATGAGCAGTTGTGACCCCAAGCCTATCCATATCATTGCATTATACATAATTGTAGCTTGATTTCATTAGCTTTTAGCTTAACATAGTTTAGTCAATCAGTAGGATCCCTCAGAAATTCATAAAAGTCAAATTTCCAAGTTCTTATCAAAAGTCAAAGTTACTTATTCTCAGTTTTCACAAAACTTGCTTAAACATTTCTGAATTTTGTGATTTATTTTGGACTGTGAGATTTTGAGGTTTAGTTGACTACCAGCTCATCTTTAAGATTATACCATCATTTTATTTTTAGCAAAATTACCCTGGGCCCCACAACCCTCCAAAGAGGGCTGCAGGGCAACAAGCTGCCCTGCTGCAGCAGACCTCACACACACACCCACCATTTTGGTGGTTGCCACAGCCCTCCACAGTGGTCCATAGCCCCCCTCATTGGTTCCTTTCAACCCCCTCCTACCAGGGCTTCTAGTTTGACCATAGGATTGATCTGAAACTCAGTGGGCCCCACCTAGTTTAGCCCATCAAGTTTGTCCCCGAACCTAGTTCAGTTTCATATTGCAATTGCTTATTTGCTCTCTTAACAGCTTATTTGTTCTTATTGTTTGTTGTTCCTGGCTTATTTAAGTTTGTCAAGCTTGTTTGTACCCATTTTTACCCTTGTGGACCCCACCCAAAGCCATTTGACCTAAATTGACCACACAGTCAACAAAAGTCAACGGTTTTAGAAAAGGGGGTGCAAAGAGCTTAATTTTTAGCTACAAATAAGTTGTTTTTACAAAAAGTCTTTGTTTTTAGGTATAAAATAAGTTTGTAAAAGAAAAAAAAATCAATTTAAAATAAGTGATAGTTTCTATTTAATTCAACTTAACTTTAATTTTCATTTTTAGATTTTAATTAATTACTTAGTGTTTTTATATTTTTATTAATTACCTTATATAGTAAAGTAATTTTGGTAAAATTTTCAGATTTTTATATTACCATTTAGTATTTATTAGATTTAATTTTAGTTTTCTTTATTATTAATTAATATTAAGTATTAAATATCATATTTAGTTTTTATAAGGTTTAACTTAGTTTTTATATTTTTCCTAGCCTTAATATAGTATATTAGATTTTTAGAAAATATATTTTGAAATTCTACTGTTCATTTTATATTTTTCTTATTTTAATTATTTAAATTAGACTTAAGTTAATTAAAAAGTAAATAATTAGTTGTTTAATCTTAAAACATGATTTTTAGAGTTTTTATAATTTTGTAGGATTCCTGTGATGGCTAAGTAATTTTATAAATTTTCTTGTAATTTTCTAAGTTAATTTAGTATTAATATTAATTAAAAGTAGTTTAAATAGTTTAATTAAGTTAAATAGTTTTTAATTAATAAAAAACTCACAAAAAGACAAAAACATTTATTTTTATTTTTTATACTTTCTTCAAGTTCTAATTTAGGTTTAGAAAATATTTTTGCAACTTTTTAGTTTAATTTGTAATAGTTATAATTTTTAGTTAATTTAAATTAAGTTTTAATTTAGATTTTAAATAGTTTAATTAATTAAATAATATTTAAATAGTATTTTAATCATTTTCATAATTTCATTTTCATTTTTAATTTTAAGTTTTAAAAAGTGTCAAAAGCACCCCTGTAGTTTGTTAAATACCAAATCCCACTTTTTCAGTCCGATTACGTAAATCTGAATTGTGAATACGTGTATATATCTGGTATCTGATTTTTGTGAATATTATATCTGTGTACAAATACCAAAATAACAGTAGCAATATCAACTCCACATCATCTGGCTACTGTCCTCAGTGCTACTTTCTCAAAAACGATTTCAAACGACACCATTTCAATCTCGCTGGGACTTTAACGACCCGGGAAAACACTATACTATCACCGGAGTATAGATTCTAGGCTGTCTTTGACTTGTTGACCCTGGTCAATAATTATCTGACGGTTCGGGCTCAATCAAAATTTGGCGCTGCTACCGGGGAGGTTGTTGCGTGTTTTATAAAATCGTTTTAAGTTTAGTGGTTTTCAAAACCCTCCCTGTACAAATTTCACACAAATTTGTAAAAAGTTTTTGTAAAAATATAATCATATCAGAAAAACGTTCATTAACACTTCTCCTGAAGTGTTGAAAAACACCAAAAAAATTAAAAACAATCAAAAACAAACTGTGAAGTTAAATTACTTCGTGTTCTTTAAGATTACAACCTGAAACAGTTGGTTTAAGGTAAGTTCTGACATTAAATTGCGAACTGAAGAGGAATCCATTCTTTCCTCCCGCCAGCCTGCGAGTAATCTTAAAGGGACGATTTCGGTTAACGAATCTGTTCCAAAAATATTTCCAAGTTTTCTGCACACACACCCATAAGCCTAAAGCAGTTTTTCAAATTAATTAATAAACCCATAATAAGTTCCCAAACTTAAGATTAAAACTTGCCTTTATATCCCTGTGAGTGGTGTACCTTTTTCAAAGAAGCCATTCACTTGTGATTTCTGGTTTAAGTTCACTGTGATTTTGCCTCAAATTTGTTTTGAAAAATTGTTTTTGGTGCATGTGCACTAAACATGTTTCCCGAAAATACCAAAAATATTCACCTTTACCCTCTCACCTTTTTTATTCTTCATCCCTTTACCCTCTATCCTTTTGATTCTCACTTCTTCCACTTATCCCGTAATTGATTCTAATGACATCTCTCGATGACGATTTCTTTGAACAAAGGGCCTATGAGAGCAACATTGAAAAACTTATGGCCTTGTCAAAGATATCGAGATGTCGTGTTGATTGCGATGGACCATCGATTCCTATTCCCTCTCCAGTGAGGGAAAGAGATCATGAAACCGGGATGACTAAGGACCCGGTACTTTCCCCTAAGCTCACAATTGCTCCTAAATTGTCAAGAATTGATCCTAACCTTTCACGGTTTACGGTTAAAAGTTTGTCAAGCAAACGTACAGAGCTTAGGGCAGTGACTGAAAATAACGACTTACCCAATCTTCACGTTTATCAAAAACAAAAACCCGAGACTATAACGGAAGTGGTGGAAATTGCTAGCTCTAAGAGCACACCACTTGTCCCATCTCCGGCTTTTATTCCTTGTGTTGGTTGTGGTGAGCCGCTTTTCGGTTTTCCATATCGTTGGTGTACATGTGTACAATGTGGTAACGATATTCGAGACGGGAGTTGTTTGTTCTGTGGATCGAGTAATTCATATGCTTATGATCCTAATCAAAACTCATTCAACAACTCCTCAAATTTTTCCAACTACCCATCACATTCATACGAGCAAGAATCATATTATCCCAATCTCAATAATGCTTCGTATCAAAATACACCAAACCAGACTCAACAGTTTTACTGTTGTGAGTATTGTGGAGGCCCTCACTACAGTTCTGATTGTCAAATTAGGGATCAGTTTGTCTATGAACAGGTTCCTTGTAACAATCATGAATTTGGTTTTAACCAGCCCTCACAATACACAAACCCTCAACCACCGTCTCAGGACGAGTTAGCTAGAGCTGAATTTATTATGAATCAAACTCAATTCAACAAAACCATTCAAGATAGTATAAACTGTCTTAAGGATTTGATTCTTAGAAAACAAAAGCCCGCTGTTAACTCATTTTATTATGAGGATGAAATTGATGAGGATGAGCCATTTCAAGAGGTAAAACCTAAGAAAACTTCAGATATCTTGCCAATGGGGGACAAGGAAGTCAAAAGCAATCCTCTTGAGGAGATTGATAACCTTGTTCCAATCCCAAAGGTATCGGAGAAACCTCTTGAAACCGCTTCAGTAGAAATACAGGGAGAAAAGAATACGATTGAATCTCTAGCAGTGGAAATCATGGAACTTGTAGAAACCATGACTGCTAGTCCTTCTCAACTTCCTCAGTCTGCTGTTATCACACTCGAAGTTCACACTCACTATCTAATCATGGGGGATGAGCATCTTAGCACTGTTCCTAATAAGGAATCGGACGAATTAATAAAGTCTAGTGCTGAGATCCTTGTCCCAATCCCAAGAGAGTCACAGGGAACTTTGGATCATGTGTGTGATATACCTTCTCACCCTGAAAATCCAAAAGATCATTTTGAGACTTTCTCCGATTTTAATGATGATTGTACATCTTATGGAGAAGTTGAGTATGAGGAGGCACCATTGCCTCATTCGGATGTTGACCCTCTTATTGAGGAGTTCACAAACGAACTTACTCACATCAATCCACTTCCTTTGGGAAATGATGATGGTCTCCTTGATCTTGAAGCCGATGTGGGAGAAACTGAAAATCTTTTAAACTCTAATCCCAACATCGAGCTTAGTACTTCACATGCTGATGAAAATTCTTTATCTTTTGGAGACATCAGTCATGTGGAAGAATTGCCTTCTGAGCTAGTTAGCTTAGAAGAAGAGAATGATGAGATTGACAATGAAATCAAAGATGAAGCACTTCGTGCAACATTAATGAAAGTCAATCTCCTCATTTCTAAAATTGAGGCTTTCAAAGAGAAACCTATTTCATCTCCTATCCCTATCAAGGATAGTGACATTCTCTCCGATGACCCTATACCGGAATTTGAAGCCTTTACTTTTGATCCTATGGGAGAGAAGATTAGTGGCAGTACCAACTCTCATTCTCATAATTCTCTCCCTGATTATGAATCATTTACCTTCGATGAGTTCTCTTGTGAACTCACGCACATCAATCCAGAATATGATTCATTCACATTTGATGAGTTCTCCTGTGAACTCACTCATATCATGACTCCTCCGGAGTATGATGACCCGGGGGGAGATGCACTCAATCATGAGAATATCCAAATTCCCACCCACCCTCCCGGGATGTTTTCGAGCTTACCCTTTGAAATCCAAAATCAGGCTAATGAGCCTGCCTTCGAGGAAGAAGATCTTATCATGATTTTCATCATGGTTTTCTTCCTTTTCTTCACCTATAAGGTGACTTCTCCTGTTCTTCACTCATTCGGGAATGAGGACACTATATTTGATCCCGGCATTTTCATGTATCATTATCTTGAGCCGGGATTATGTCTCATCGGTGTGGAACTTTCACGTGCTTCAAATGTTTATCCAAACATCTTGAATGAAAGTTCTTCCACATCATGCTTCCCCAAGGACAATTGAATTCGGGGTCGAGTCAAGCTAGCGACTCGGTAAACAAAAACAGTAGCATGCTTATAGGGTTTTCACCCTAAGTGTGGGGGAGTCCCCCATGCTATGATTACAAAAGTGAAAAACAAAATTGTGTTTCCGCATTTAGCTTGTAATGTTGCCCTTTTACGTTCAAAGAGTCGGCATAATAGCCGGGACTTTGAATATTGAGGACAATATTCATGATTAGTGTGGGGGGGGGGGGGGGGGGGGTATTCGCTATTCTAGCGAATTTTATCACATTTTACTATCTAATACCCCCGTTTTTGACCAAAAATTTTTCACTGGAGCTCAAAATTTTTTGTGGTAATCAGTCCGCCTTGTCTAAACGACAAAAGGGATTGGCTAGTCCAGGAGCAAACGGCTCTTGGTAAAGACATCTCAAATCCGTTGATGGCTGGCAATTTGCCAAAAATTGTATGGTTCCTCAGCTCCCCCGTATCCTCATAAACAAATGAGTTGGCTAGCCCACAAGATTATGGCTTGTGGAAAAGGCAGTGGAAAATCCATAATTGGTAATCAGCTCACCAAGATGTTGACTATTCCATCAAGAGTTGGCTAGTCCAGAAGCAAACGGCTTTTGGTAAAGACTAATCAAATCCGTTGACAGCTGGTGGTTTGCTCAAAATCAGACGGTTATCAGGTGTGCCACAGTTCTTACACCTGGCTACTCCAGAAGTGATGGCTTTTGGTAAAGAGTTTCAAATCCATTAAGTTTTTCTCAAAAGATTGCTAGGGACTAGCAATAGTTTAGTGTGGGGGATTGATGAGTGTGCAAATACTCATCATTTTTACCATTTCTGAGCTGTCAAAACATCCAAAAACACTCAATAATGAATCAAAATAGTGAAAATATCCCAGGAAAGTGTTTTACATGTTTCAAATGCAAAAATACCAAAAACAGATGAAAAACGCACAAAGTTTGCATAATTGGCAGTTTCAGTCCCTCAACTTTCAAAAGTTGTCAAATCTAGTCCCTGGTTGTTCCAAAAACTTGAAAAAGTCACCAAAGGTCCTTTTAAATCATAAAAGTTACAAAATTAGTCCTTTGGTGCAAAGTTTCACAAATTGTCAAGTTTAGTCCCTAAAGTTTGGAAAATTGTCAAAAATGGTCCCTGGGATATTAAAACTTTGAGAAAAACAAATTTTGTCCTTATACTAATCTTTTATGGCAGGTTTGGTCCTTGGTTAGAAAGTTTGGTGAAATTACACGTTTGGCCCCCGAAGTTTGAAAGTTTGGCAGAAAAGGTCCCCGGGAATAAAAATGGGAAATTATCAAAAATGGCCTTTGTACTATTCATAAATGACAAATATGGTCCTTATTATGATCTTTGGAAAAATGTCACAACAGGCCCTCAACTTTCAAATAATTACAAAAAAGGTCCTTGTGATTTCCTAAAAAACTAAAACCAAATCCGGACCCTTATTATTATCTAAAACCTAAACCAACCCAATCCAATACCCATTTACCTAAACCCTTGGCCCAATCCATTTCCCAGCCCACAAAAAAATAATAAACCCGTCCCTTTGGTCAACCCAGTCAAACCCATCCCCTTCCCCCTTTTACCTCCAAAACCAGAAACCACCTGGTATTTCCCCCCTCACCACTTGCACCTCTGTCTTGCCCCACACCCTTATCCCTGCCATTTCCACATCCCAAGACACCCATCACATCCCACCCCCCCAGGGCCTTTTCACAGAAGCAAATTGCAAATTAGTTCTTTCCCGCCAAAAATGGAGAGAGGTAATTGGTGATCCAAATTACAAGCAACCTGGTGGGATTTGATCAGTGGGACCCACATGACATCTTGGATGCTATAAAGAGAAAAGAGGAGCAGAAGTGAAGACCTATCTAGGAGTAGTGTAATTTAGGTCACGTATGTAGTGTAATTTTATTTCAAAAGTTGTATTTTCAGTTAAATTAAGTTGCACTCAGTTAATTTCATGTATTTCAAATCCTTAATTCAAGTAATCTTAAGTTTCAATTGGTTATCTCAATTTATCCATTTTCAAGGTTGATAAAAATCTCAAAAAGTTGTATGTTGTTAGTTATTGTTATTGTATGATCTCATAAGCTAAAATAAGCTCTGACAAAGCTTACAAAAGCCTTTAGACATCCTCAGAATCCATTTAGGGTATAAACTCAAAAATTCATGAAATTCCAAGAAAATAGAAAATAAATAAAAAAAATAGTGTACAAGAATAAAGAAGGATGGAGCAGGGTCAAGAATGGATTGCTTGGGTTGTAAAGCTTCTTGGGAAGCCTTAGGAAGTGTTTGTGGTCTTGGTATTCAATTCTCAGCCTGGAATCAGTTTGTAAGACTAAATTTTAGCATAATTTACTATTATTAGTTATTGTTGTTATATGTTACTTAATTGTGTTTAAACTTGCTGATTTACTGTTAGTGTAACTGTATCTAGTGATTTCTAGGTTTAAAACTTGTAATTGCTTTTTAGATTTGCTAAATCTGTCCATAAAGGGGTGTTTGGATTAAGGGCTCCCACTGAGCATTAGAGCATTTTGAACCTTGATTGTTGTTTCCCCTGGTCACAATAAGTTTCTTTAGGATCTTTAAACCTTTAAATCCAAGATCTAAACAATAGAAAGTCAAAATCATCTTCATTGGCCATTAACTGTCAACTGATGAGCAGTTGTGACCCCAAGCCTATCCATATCATTGCATTATACATAATTGTAGCTTGATTTCATTAGCTTTTAGCTTAACATAGTTTAGTCAATCAGTAGGATCCCTCAGAAATTCATAAAAGTCAAATTTCCAAGTTCTTATCAAAAGTCAAAGTTACTTATTCTCAGTTTTCACAAAACTTGCTTAAACATTTCTGAATTTTGTGATTTATTTTGGACTGTGAGATTTTGAGGTTTAGTTGACTACCAGCTCATCTTTAAGATTATACCATCATTTTATTTTTAGCAAAATTACCCTGGGCCCCACAACCCTCCAAAGAGGGCTGCAGGGCAACAAGCTGCCCTGCTGCAGCAGACCTCACACACACACCCACCATTTTGGTGGTTGCCACAACCCTCCACAGTGGTCCATAGCCCCCCTCATTGGTTCCTTTCAACCCCCTCCTACCAGGGCTTCTAGTTTGACCATAGGATTGATCTGAAACTCAGTGGGCCCCACCTAGTTTAGCCCATCAAGTTTGTCCCCGAACCTGGTTCAGTTTCATATTGCAATTGCTTATTTGCTCTCTTAACAACTTATTTGTTCTTATTGTTTGTTGTTCCTGGCTTATTTAAGTTTGTCAAGCTTGTTTGTACCCATTTTTACCCTTGTGGACCCCACCCAAAGCCATTTGACCTAAATTGACCACACAGTCAACAAAAGTCAACTGTTTTAGAAAAGGGGGTGCAAAGAGCTTAATTTTTAGCTACAAATAAGTTGTTTTTACAAAAAGTCTTTGTTTTTAGGTATAAAATAAGTTTGTAAAAGAAAAATCAAAAAAAAAAAAAATCAATTTAAAATAAGTGATAGTTTCTATTTAATTCAACTTAACTTTAATTTTCATTTTTAGATTTTAATTAATTACTTAGTGTTTTTATATTTTTATTAATTACCTTATATAGTAAAGTAATTTTGGTAAAATTTTCAGATTTTTATATTACCATTTACTACCTCCGTCCCATAATTATAGTCCACTGTTAACTTTTAAAGTCTTTAGTTTTTAACTTTGACCGTAAATATTTTTATTTGTGTTATATATTACTTGATGCAAAATATATGAATGAATTGAGTTTTAAATGTATTTTTCATTAGTATAATTTTTCTCAAGTATTACATAACACATATAAAAATATATAAAGTCAAAGTTGCAATACGAAGACTTAAAAAGTCAACACTGGACTATAATTATGGGACGGAGGGAGTAGTGTTTATTAGATTTAATTTTAGTTTTCTTTATTATTAATTAATATTAAGTATTAAATATCATATTTAGTTTTTATAAGGTTTAACTTAGTTTTTATATTTTTCCTAGCCTTAATATAGTATATTAGATTTTTAGAAAATATATTTTGAAATTCTACTGTTCATTTTATATTTTTCTTATTTTAATTATTTAAATTAGACTTAAGTTAATTAAAAAGTAAATAATTAGTTGTTTAATCTTAAAACATAATTTTTAGAGTTTTTATAATTTTGTAGAATTCCTGTGATGGTTAAGTAATTTTATAAATTTTCTTGTAATTTTCTAAGTTAATTTAGTATTAATATTAATTAAAAGTAGTTTAAATAGTTTAATTAAGTTAAATAGTTTTTAATTAATAAAAAACTCACAAAAAGACAAAAACATTTATTTTTATTTTTTATACTTTCTTCAAGTTCTAATTTAGGTTTAGAAAATATTTTTGCTACTTTTTAGTTTAATTTGTAATAGTTATAATTTTTAGTTAATTTAAATTAAGTTTTAATTTAGATTTTAAATAGTTTAATTAATTAAATAATATTTAAATAGTATTTTAATCATTTTCATAATTTCATTTTCATTTTTAATTTTAAGTTTTAAAAAGTGTCAAAAGCACCCCCTGTAGTTTGTTAAATACCAAATCCCACTTTTTCAGTCCGATTACGTAAATCTGAATTGTGAATACGTGTATATATCTGGTATCTGATTTTTGTGAATATTATATCTGTGTACAAATACCAAAATAACAGTAGCAATATCAACTCCACATCATCTGGCTACTGTCCTCAGTGCCACTTTCTCAAAAACGATTTCAAACGACACCATTTCAATCTCGCTGGGACTTTAACGACCCGGGAAAACACTATACTATCACCGGAGTATTGATTCTAGGCTGTCTTTGACTTGTTGACCTTGGTCAATAATTATCTGACGGTTCGGGCTCAATCAAGACATATCTTCGTTCTCTTCATCGCGACGCCTTCCTCTTGACTTCCAGTGTCCTGTCTCTTTATCCTCGTTATCCGAGGAGTCACTGGAGGAAGAGTAGTCTCTTTTTCGGCGCTTGCGCCGGCTTCTTTCAGAAGAAGAGCTTGTGGGATCTACTTGGGGATCTTCTTTTCCCCAATCTGTCTTGGATCCTCTTACTTCCAGGTTTGGAGGATCCTTGACTTGGCGAATGTTGAGGTCTTAATCGGTCTTGTATCCCCCGACTGCCAAGTCTGGAGTGAACATTAGTACGCCTCTCGCTATCTTCTGAGTATTGTGAATCAGATGTCGTACCCAGTCTATCATGGATAGTGGTACGTTCTGCGCGTCTTCCTCGTGGGTGGCGCAGTGGTGATGGTTCACGTTCAGGACCAAAATTCAGTCGAGCTTGTAGGCTCGTACTTGCCCTTCTCCTCGCTTCTTCCTGCATGAGGGAGGTTAAGGTTTCATAGTTTTGGGACACAAAATTTCCCAAAGTTAGATTGGGTGCGTCCTCAGTTGTTGCAAGGATGTCTGCCTCAGTATTAGGCACCCTATCTCGGTTAGGCGCGCCTGGTGGCACAGTGTTGTTCACTGCGGGTACAGTTTGATGAGGAGTAGTGAAGAGGGTGCGCTGGAGTTCCTCAACACTTGGGACCACTGGGGTGACTTGGGTAGTCCTTACAGGTAGTTGTACCGCTGGAAGAGGTTGGGTTGTCCCTGCCTCTTGGTGACTAGGTGCACTGGTTGTCCCAGCAACCTGTTTAGAGGTCGAATCTTGTTGATTCTTCCTCTGATGGTCACTTTTTTCTGACTGCGGAGTCCCCTGGCTTGAATTCTTATTCTTTGTCATTCTAGTCCTTAGTTCTTAGTAGGGTCCCACGGATGGCGCCACTTGTTGATACAAAAGTTGGGCATTCCTGATTATGGGCTCTTGCTCTCGTACCAATTCGCTTCTTAGTACTTGTAACCTGCGCACTAAGAAAATAAACAACACCGTTAGGCTTATCGTGGGATTGTCTCCCACGATTAGACTCCGGCGTGAGAGTAAGTAATCGATTTAGGGTTCTCGTAAAGAGTTAGGGTTTTGTGAATCGTACCTTGAATGATAGTTATGTCATTCCTTATATAGGCGCAGAATCCTTGTAGGGTTCGTGCTCCTTACGTTTCGCACCCATGGTGCTTATCCGGGTAAGGATATCTATTCCATAGATAGATGATCCTTATCTATACTGTGTATAGTTTGTTTGGGTTGGGCTTACGTGAGCCTGTTCCCATTATTAATGCGGCCCAAGTTACAATAGCCCACTCATGGTGGATTTGGGCCTTAGTAATGTGTATTATTTGATACATAGTGATTTATGTGATTTTCATGCAACACCTTCTTTAGGGAATAAAAAGTATGTTGTTACTTTTATAGATGATGCAACTAAGTTTTGCTATGTTTATCTATGTCATGCTAAAGATGAATCCTTAGATAAATTTAAAATATATAAAACTAAGGTTGAGTTGCAACAAAATGATCCAGTTAAAACTTTACGCACGGATAGAGGTGGTGAATATTATGATCCTAGTTATTTCCAATCCGTAGGAATCATACATGAAACTACGGCTCCTTATATACCACACAAAATGGTGTGTTCGAAAGGAAAAATAGGGCTCTTAAAAAAATGGTTAATTCCATGTTATCTTACTCGGTTTTGAGTGAAGGATTTTGGGGTGAAGCCGTATTGACGGCTTGTTATTTATTAAATATTCCTAACAAAAGGAACAAAGTCACTCCATATGAACTTTGGTATAAAAAAATGACCTAACTTGTCATATTTACAAGTTTGGGGTTGTAGGGCAGTCGTAAGACTCCCAGAACCCAAAAGGAAAATTTTGGGTGAAAAATGAATTGATTGCATCTTTATTGGATATGCTGAGCATTCCAAGGCTTATAGATTCTATGTAATAGAACCTAATGAATATATATCCGTTAATTCGGTTATAGAGTCAAGAGATGCAGTGTTTGATGAAAAACGATTCACTTCAATACCTAGACCTAAAAGTTTGATACCAAGTTCAAACGAAGATCAAATTGGGGAAACTCCAATTGAAATTCCTACAATTCGTAGGAGTAAAAGAGCAAGGGTAGCTAAATCATTTGGATATGGTTTTCAACTATATTTAGTTGAGGCATCTAGAGATGAGATTAGACCTCAATACTCTTACTATTACAGTATAGAAAAGGATCCAAGAACATTTGATGAAGCTATGCAATCTCGTGATGTTGCATTCTGAAAAGAAGTATTTAATGATGAGATGGATTCAATTATGAAAAATAATACATGGATTTTATCTGATCTACCACCTGGTTGCAAGCCTTTGGGTTGCAAATGGATCTTCAAAAGGAAGTTGAAAGTTGATGGAACCATTGACAAGTTTAAAGCTCGATTGGTTATCAAAGGCTTTAGACAAAAAGAAGGAATCGATTATTTTGATACCTATGCTCCGGTTGCTCGAATATCCACAATTAGATTATTGATTGCTTTAGTAGCTACTTTTAATCTAGTGATCCATCAAATGGATGTCAAAACAGTATTCTTAAATGGTGATTTGGATGAGGATATGAAGCAACCAGAAGGATTTGTTATGCCTGGAAATGAGCATAAGGTGTGTGAATTAATTAAATCATTATATGGACTCAAACAAGCTCCAAAACAATGGCATCAAATATTTGATGAGGTTGTCTTGTCTAAGGGGTTTATACTAAATTAATCTCACAAGTGTTTAGATTGCAAATTTGATGATTCTAGTAAAGGAGTCATCATTTGTTTATATGTTGATGACATGTTGATTTTTGGAACTAATCAAGATCAAGTGGATAAAACGAAAGAGTTTTTGTCATCAAATTTCTCCATGAAGGATATGGGGGAGGCTGATGTGATCCTTGGTATAAGGATTAAACGTTAGGACAAGGGTGTTACAATTACTCAATCACATTACATTGAGAAAAACTCAAGAAGTTCAAATGTAATGATTGTTGTCCAATAAGCACTCCTTTAGATCCAAATATCAAACTTATGCCTAATACAGGCAAGGCTGTGGATCAACTTGAGTACTCTAAAGCAATTGGTTGCTTGATGTATACAATGACAAGCACAAGACCGGATATTGCTTATGTTGTGGGTAAATTGAGTAAGTATACTAGTAATCCTTTGCAACATAGTCATCTTTTGACAAATCAACTAAAAGTCGATCATTTCAAAAAGTAACGTGGTCCAATTGGTCCAGAAGGTAAGTGCCTAACCTGATCACTAAAACAGATAACATTTCCCAAAAAACAAACCAAATGATCATTGCATGTGATTTAACACAATAAACAGCCATATCTAGAATTCATAACAAATACAAACATAATGTTTAATGAGAAAACCAAGATGCTAAGATAGTTGATCTAAAATTTAGTAAAAATGCAATGGAAAAAAGCGGCCGAGTCAAAAGAGTATATAAAATGCGAAATGCACAAAAGTATATAAAGATGAGTGCAGTGTAAATAGTTTAGGCTGAGTCTAAACTATTTCACTGGCATAAATTTATTTGATCCGTGAGAAAATAGAACGAGGCTTATGCAAATCGAGTAGAAGTATGCAAATAACTTGGGACAAAGTTGCAAAACTTAGGCCCCGTTCTCGAGTTCTTATTTAGAAAGAGAGAATAAAATTATAAAAAACTAATAATTTATTGTGCTATTGAATTTTTCTTGAACAGAAAGAAAATAAACATAAAAGAAATGAGACGAAAATTTTTAACATTTTTTTTTCAAAATTTTTTTGCCTAAATATGGCCGAATTTGAAAAATCAAAACAATTTAACAATACCCCCATGAAAGTTGAAACCCAAAAATATAAAGAAGAAAACAAACGCATGACAGATTGATAGTTAAGTTGTTCAGTCGACCTACATTCACGGCAGAAAGAGGATATTTTTATGGGAAAATTCCCTATTTACCTCAAAAGTACACATCCACTCACTCCTAGTGCCCAAAAAAAAAATTTCCCCCAAATACCCCACGGGCAAAGGTTGCCCAAAAATCTTGGGCGACTATTATAAAAAAGTGTCAAATGTCCCTATCATTGGCTTTACCATGTACTTATATAGTACCACTTATACTAGGTAGTACTTTTTTGGGCGACTAGGGCCATAATTCTTGGGCGACTTGTGTTTTTTGTCTTTTTGTGAAAAAATTAATAATAGAGTTAAGTATAATTTTGATCCTTGTGGTTTGCTTGGTATTTCATTTTTTATCAATATTTATCATAACCCATATCAAAACCCAAAAAGATTCGATCTTTATCATAACTCATATCAAATTTCAAAAAATAAATAAATAAATAAATAAATAAAAATAAAATAAAATCCAATCTTTTAATAGTTTTTATCATAACCCATATCAAATCATTCCAACCCAAAACCCCATAAAAATCCAATCTTGATCATACCCATATCAAAAAATGGACCAAACCCCAAGACCCACAAGCATTCTTGACACATTACGCCAAGAAATCATAAGCATCATAACCCCAGTTTCAATCTGTATGTGTTCAATAGTCATTTGAGTCTCAATACTAAATGATGCGTGGGAATCGCAACAGGCTTTACCTCTCGAGGGATCTCGAGAAGCTTACAACCCCCACCAGGCAGTGTACCTGATCGTTGTAGTATAGTATAGTGACAAGTACCGGGGGATTGATCGTTCAGCTTAGGAATAGTGTCGCTAGGATTAGAAAGCCTAAATACTAGTTCTAAAGGTGAGGGATGATTATTTTTGTATTTTTATATTTTTATAAAAGCAAGTAAAATCTCAGGTTTTGGAAAAGTGGGCGGAATTAGTTGCTATTCAACTAACCCAATACTAAAATGCAATCAGAATAAAATAATAAAAATGAAAATAAACTAATTAAACTAAGGTTGTGAGCAGTAATTGGAGAAAATGTGTTTACTTAGATGTCACTACTCCCTAGATATCTTTTACACGTTAATTACTTGTTATAATTGCATGGATGACGGATCGTATTCCTTAATACCATTCATGGGGTGGCACACATAACTCCCCAATTCTATGAGCTCTTATCTCCTCCTACACCATGGCCAACACAACTATAGGGATTGTAAACAGTGGCTCATGCATTAAATACAACCAATAAAGACCTAGTGCGCCTCGGTTCATGTTTCTTAAGACGTTCAAGCATGTTACCATTTGGAGATCTGCCAGTTTTCTTAAGCCTAACATATAAATCATTCATCCAAGACAAGATAAACAAGTAATCAACACATAATCAATATCTAGGTTTCATTAGATCTAAGCAAACACAAAAGAGATCTAGCCTAGCATGATAGAATTAAGACAAGACCAAGATATAGACAACCAACACATAGACATATTGATTGAATTAGAAGAACACTTATCTTGATTAATCATGCAAGGTATCAAGGGGTTGGAACCCTTGAAAAACCTGTAAAGTTACACCAAAATCGTACTTAGGGTTTCTCCCAAAACTTCTCTCCTCAAATGTGAAAAATTAGAAAACTATATATAGAAAAATAGGTTTGACGGCGTCAAGAGTAATCTTGTGACGCCGTCACCTCGCCGCCAAAACTCTCCTCAGACTGCCTAGGTACTTCCAGGCCGTCACGACTCATTTACTCTTGACGCTCTTCCTACGTGACGCCGTCAAAACTCTTCTGGGTCGTCATGAAAATTCATGAAATTTGCTCTTGACGCCGTCAAGGATTTGCTCTTGACGCCGTCACCTACTGTTCCCAGCTTGGAAAATTAAGACTTTGGCGTTTTCTTCACTTTTATGCTCCGAAAACGTCCGAATTGCTTCCTTTTCCAGATTTCACTCCCAAAGTACCTAAAATCACAAAAGGAACGATTTAGGGCAATATTTGATCAAATAAATTCGGATTCGGGCTTAAATGACCCCCTAAAAGTGGTTCATTTTTCGCCTCATCACTAAATTTATCATCTTCAATATCAACTATAGCTACTGTTGCTTAAATTTGAGTAATGATTTTGTGTTTGATTTTTTTGTTGACCGATCTGTGACGATTATTAGATCGAGTGGGTGGTGATATTGATAGTTCAAACTGAAGTGGGTGGTGATTATTAGATCGAGTGTGACGATTATCAAACTTGATAAGATTTTTGTTGTGTATGATGTGGGGTGGTGAATTGATAGATCTGGTGGTGGCGATGGTGGGTGGCGGTGGTGGCGATGAGTGTGGTGGCGGTGGGTGGTGATGGTGGTGGTGGTAGTGGTGGTGGCGTATTTTATGGGTTTTTGGATCTAAAGAATTAAAACACAGATTTAGGGTGTATATTAGCAGTAGCATGAATGTTTCTAACTTTTTCCAAATCTGGGTTTTAAACTGAAGTTTGATGAATATTTTTGGTGATAAAAGCATCATGTTTATTTATAAAAAGACAAAAAAAAATGAAATACCAATCAAACCACAAGGACCAAAAATATAAATAACTATATTATTAACTTTTTAAGAGGCTTCGGTACCCAGCGCCAAGGCTGGTGTTTTCCGGCAAAACGCGACCGGGCGGCACGAGCTCCACACTGTGGCTCGCGTTTTTGCGTCCTGAGCCGTCACGACCAGCTCAAATGGTCCCGGAAAACGCGACGGGAAGGCGCAAACACGGTACCAAGCCTCGCGTTTTGCTTTTTTTTTTTTTTTTTTTTTTTTTTGGCGTTGTCCCGTTTTTGTTTTCATATATATGAGAATTTTTGGTTTTTTGCCACTGTGAAAGAAAGAAATGAAGAAGAAGATGAGCCACTGTGAGAGAAAAAGATGCAAGAAAATGAGCGGCAGAGGTTAGGAAGAAAAGTAATAATACGTATAAAACCCTACTCTCAAGTTTTAACCTTTCACACTTTTGAAGCCCATTAAGTAACTAGTCAGTCTTCTTTTTTCTAAAGCCTGCTATGCCCAAAACAACGTATATCCATAAAACATATATTTTAGATATTGTCTATCAAATTAATAAGTTTAAAACATTTTGTCATGTGTGTTGTTACTTGTTAATGAGTACTTTTATTTTATGTACTTTTATTTTGGGTTATAGTTATTTATTTATTATTTTTATTTGTTTTAATGAAAATTTTAATAATAGTTAAATGTGTTGGTTTATTAAATGTATTTAAATTAAAAAAATAATAATTATTATTATGTAGGGTTTAAGGGTACACGACAACACTAAAACTGGTGTTATAGGAGGGAGAGAGTTTTTGGTGTTATGGTGAATTATGGTGTTATGAGAATAGGTGCTGATGTGGCAGTATTTTTTCCCACGACACAAACGGGACGGCACGAGGATACCTAGTGCTCTAATAAAAAGACAAAAAATATAAGTCGCTCAAGAAATGTCGGTCCAGTCACTCAAGAAAGTACCTGTATAAACTAATATATGTAAGTACATGATAGGGCCAACCATATGGACACTTGGCATTTTTTTTAGAACAGTCGGCTAAGATTTTAGGGTGATCCTCTCTCATGAGGTATTTGGAGAGAAAAAAAATTGAGGGGCAATAGGGTTGAAGGGGTTCCACTTTTGGGGTATGTCAAGAATTAGCCCTATTTTTCTTATGCACCTTACAGTTTCCAAGAAATCTTAACTATGTATTTGGAGAGAAAAAAAATTGAGGGGCAATAGGGTTGAAGGGGTTCCAGTTTCCAAGAAATCTTAACTATGTATTTGGAGAGAAAAAAAATTGAGGGGCAATAGGGTTGAAGGGGTTCCACTTTTGGGGTATGTCAAGAATTAGCCCTATTTTTCTTATGCACCTTACAGTTTCCAAGAAATCTTAACTATGTATATCTATAATGTGACTAGCTACAATTAGACCATAATCTGCACCCAAATAAAATCCTAAACTTATAACTAGCCAATATCTCAGTCTTAAATACAACTTAAGCCTTAAAAATTCTACCTCGTGTTAGGTCGGGTCAAAATCAATTTCGGTCGCCAACTATTCCAAGTCTTAGAAAAAAAAAAGAAAAAGAAAAAGAAAAAGAAAAAAGGTCCCTCTTATTCCACTACGCAACATCATCGTAATACACTAGAAACACCAAGGGTGTGTTTGGCAAAATTAGCTGTAAGCTGTAAACTGCAAAGCTGTTAACATGAGCTACAAGCTGTATATTTTTTTTTTTTTCAATAAAAGTGTTTGTTAAATTAGCTGTTAACTATAATTATAAGGTGTTAACAATAATTTTAGGTTTTAACAGCTCCAAAATATTTTAAAAGTTTCATGAATCAGCTTTTAATTTTGGAGCTACTTGTTTAAAATAAAAGCTTGAAGTTGATGTATCCAAACGGAGCTACTTGTTTTGGAGGAGATTATTTTTATAATACAAAGCTTACAGCTCCAAAAAAGCTGCGTACCAAACATGCCCCAAAGTTAATTCATATTCCAAACTAAAAGCTTCAAACTTAAGGGCCTGTTTGGTTTGTAAAAGGATTAGGAACCGGATTTGGATTCGGTTTAGTATGAAAGAAATTGAGGTAAAAGAAAAAAAATAATATTTTATTAAAAAGTTTATTTTAATAGTTGATAAATAATTTATTGAAAAGAAAGTGGGTAGTTGTATGTTTTAACTTTAATTTATGTATAGATTGTTAGTGCAGATATAAATGTGAGTCCATTATAAATTTGAAATTGCCAAAGACACCTCATGTGCCATGAATCAATCTATCATTCCCAGACCCACTTTCAATTTAAAAAACTTTAACCAACCAATTAAATTTTAGAATCATACCATTCATTAAATCTAAAAGACTTAAACCAAACGGGCCCTAAATCTTAAAACACCAAAACCACCATCACATGAACATGTAAATTTATAACCCCACACAAAATTGAGTACAATTTTATACTAAACCTTTAAACTTGAAACAAAGAAAAGAACAATTAAATCCAAAATCAAAATCTACCATTAAGAAATAAGAACAAACAAACAATTCTTAGATTTTTTTATAAAATAAGCGGCAATTATATATATACCCACTAAAATTTGTATATTTATATATTTTCTTAAAACATGCTTAAACATCATTATACATTGTCATTTAAAGAAACCTCACCACCTTTAAGAACAAACAAACACCTACCTCTGAATTATCCGAGTTGTTGCTTGTGTTTCACAAGAGAACACACAAGCAACATAAAATTGTATACAATTCTTGATTAATTTTATTGATAATTACAAAAGCAACACAACCAATCATTAGCATGTCATCGATAATTATCATGTTGCCAGCTCATCGATAATTACATATAGTTGATGAAAAGATTTTTTTTTTTTTTTTTTTCTTTTTTTTTTTTATACAAAGTAAATTAATGTTTAAGGATCAATACAATATGGACATTCTCATCCGGGGTTTGTTTCTTTTTTCACCCTTAATGCTTACTTTTTACCAAACAATTGCCCAACATGATTTCTGTTCATGGGGCTGTGGTGATTCTGGCAACTACACACACACAAGCGACCTTGACAATGTACTCAGCTCCTTGGCAGGGAGAAACAACGGGTTCGGGTTTTACAATTCCACGTCAGGACAAGCTAACGCCGCTGCCTTTTGCCGTGGAGACTTGGAGCCAAAAACCTGCCAGAATTGTGTAGTCAAGGCTAGTCTCCAGTTACCTCCATTTTGTCGTAATCATTTCGATGCTGCCATGTGGTGCGAACCTTGTTTATTAAGGTACTCAAATCAGCCTATGGGTTACGGAAGTCATGATTCATTTTCGACATTCCCCAGTAACAATACGGTTTCAAACTCTACCTATGGTCAGTGGAAACGAACGATTGCGAATTGGCTTGAAGAGTTGCGACCAGAAGCTGCGGCTGGTGGGCCACTTCGGAAATATGCTCCCGGTAACATAACTGCAGATGGACTGCCACCTATCTATGGCTACATGCAGTGTAGTCCTGATTTATGGCCAACTGAATGCGATCAGTGTTTGGCTAAAGCCACTGAACAAACTCAAATATTTGACAAAAGTTTGGGAATACTAGTTTATAACCCCAGTTGTATTGTTCGATATGAGGTTTTCAGGTTCTTAAATTCGACTTGGTATCCGCCTCCGCCTCCGCCTCCATTCCCTTCAGGCAAGTTATTTTGAACCTAGCTTTTCACTTTTGAAACTATCAAGAATCTAAAATCAGAATGCACCAAAAAGGCTCAGCAAAACAAAAACATTGAACCTAAACACATAACCCCCGGAATTCGAAAACTGTCTATTGACCACTTTGTGGTTTCTAACTATTTAGTTACATTTTTTTTTAAAATTGACAACTAACTATCTCACAATATACATACGACAGATTATCTCACATATGCTAATCAGGACTTTAACCAACAATCATTTTGGTTGGTGGGGAGTTTCTCACATATCAAGGGGTACCATCACTACAAAAAAACTAATAGAATTCTCCACATTTTAAAGGTCAAATGGCAACATTTAAAAATGTGTAAAATTATTGATTCCACACTTTCTCAAGTGTGGTAATAATAGGTGTGACAAATTTTGCTACACTAAGTATGAAGATATTATCCAAATGTCTATGATTAAAAGTGTGAAAACATTTTTTAAATATCCACACCTAAAAGTGTGGCAAAATTGCAAAAAAATGTTCAAAAATAAAAGTGTTGAGACATTTGTTACACATATAAGTGTAGCTTTATTGTAATTGTACACACTTATATATGTGGATTATTTTTTTAAATATTTGTGACACCTATAAATTTAGCAAAATTATTATCAATATAAAAAAAAGTCCACATTTGATCATATCATGACAAAATAAGTGTGAAGAGTAGCACTATTTTTTGTAGTGCATTGAGACACAAATGTATATTTCATCAGTTGCTAATTTAACCACCACTATAAAAAGATCTATACATTTTTTTGACACTTCTAAAAATCACATAAAAATTTAAAAATTAGCTACATTAATAATTGTGACAATTGTAAAACAAAATATGTTTCATGCTTATAAATGTGATAAATTTTTTTTTGAGGCTTTTAATAACTTATATGTAAATACACAAGTGTGGAGAGTAGCACTATTTTTTGTAGTGCATTGAGACACAAATGTATATTTCATCAGTTGCTAATTTAACCACCACTATAAAAAGATCTATACATTTTTTTGACACTTCTAAAAATCACATAAAAATTTAAAAATTAGCTACATTAATAATTGTGACAATTGTAAAACAAAATATGTTTCATGCTTATAAATGTGATAAATTTTTTTTTGAGGCTTTTAATAACTTATATGTAAATACACAAGTGTGTGTATATATATATATATATATATATATATATATATATATATATATATATATATATATATATATATATATAAACTGTTCAAGTCGAGACGTATTCAAATCTTATCTTATATTTCAACTTTAGTTGGTTTAAAAAATACTACATCATTACAAATATATAGAGCTTTTCGAGCCGAACTCAAATTTTTTTTGACCCGAGCTCGAGCTTCTGACATGATGACTCGACGAGCTCCGAAGCCAAGCTCTAGCAGAATATAATATTTTTTGTTGAGTCAAGCCCTACCAAAGTTCGACTCGATTCGACTTGTTTACACCCTTACCCATGATTGCTCATGGTTAACCTACTCTTCAAACTAGAGAATATATTAATTTGTGGTATATAGTTACAATGATAAAGACATCTATATATAATGATGCAAACAACCTTAGCTTTCCTTAATCTACTCATGTGACATACAAACAATATCACCATATGGTATTTGTAAAGTTCCAAGTTCTTCACACCCCAACAATCTCCCTCTTAGAGACTGTTTTGCCCGACTTATCTCAGCAACTAATCATATTCCCTTCAAATGTGTCATATGTTCTAACCTATTCATACCGCCAAAAAAACCTGAGTAACAGGCACCCTTATTTACGCCGAATCAACATTATTTCAATAGAAGGTATACTGAACGGTGAACACACCATTCAACTGCACATAGCTTTATACTCCCTAGTTTGGCACACCTTCCTGAGTTCTAGAGAAGATCATTTGAAGCTTAAACTAGTTCCAACCAATCCGTTGCTTGCAAAAGTAAAACGATATATTCCAAGAATCATCTGACTCTTCAGCTTGTAGTTGTACCATGTCTGGTCTCGCTTTTAATTAACACGACATCGATATCATCAGCTTATCTGCACAGAATTTCAAAACCACATGCCCAGTTTTTCTTCTAAACAATAAGAAACCCACTGCTAGTGCACCGTAAATGTTATATTCAAAGTGAACTTGTGAGAACGCCTTCACCACTCTGAACACCCACTCCTTTAACTTCGCTTTCACCGCTGGTAACCCGACTCGCAAAAAACGTTTGATCTTTTTTCTGTGAACGCATCTTCTCTGACTCAGCCTGCTCCCGCTGTACTGATACTTCTATAACAACGAGACTCTGAGAAGACTTTGTTCATCATACTTGGCCAGCTGCAAACATCTTGCCATTAGAGAGTATATTTCCAAAGGCCTGAACGCTCTAGTGTATCCAAGGTCACCAAATTTGTAGAAAGTGAGACTTCATTACCATCTGTTTTCCAAGCTCCCAGTAGCTTCAATACCTCCACCAAATCTGAACTTTGACTAGTTCCCGGACTCTCTACAATTTTAGAAAGCTCATTGGTACTTAATGGATCATCGTTCACCTTGACCACAACTTGAAAGTTTATCTTGAGTTCATCCAGAGGATCCGCCTGTCGATTTCCTATACTGTCATCGAATTACCATAAACCACGTCTAACGCTAGTAGGCTCATAGAATTCTTCTACCGCTTATGAGCTAAAACTTGCCCGTCGAGTCTTAACTGACCGCGTTCACTATTTCAGCATTATAACAAAAAACATCCGGACACATGAGGTAATCCCCATCTAGCATTCCGTAATTGGAATCTCGACCATATATAAGGTCCCTCGCTTAAACCCATAGTAAATCACCTGAAAACCCTTGACTACTTTCCACATATGATCACCAAAGCTGACGTGGTACCCTTCATTATCCAATTTCCTTAACTATATCAACATCCTCCCGATACTTGGAATGAACCTCACATAGCCACATCCTTTAGGATCCAAACAGTATCAATTGAAGTCTTGAGGACCACATCCTTAATGCTTAAAATATCAAGAATCTTCATATTTGCTAGTCGTACCTTTTCAGTACAATGCTTGAAGTTCTTAAGCATTACTCTACTCGCAGTTGCATGGGTGAAGCACCAAGATTCATACCCTAGGATTCTACTTATTCCTTTATACAACAAATCACTGCAGCTTCCAAATCATCAGTGATTACCATTACGCCTAACTCAACCCGTAAGACAGTGTGTTTTGGATTGCCTTTGTTGCAAACAATTCTGAGATGTGTCACGATTTGTTTTTCTTCATTGACGTTTCCATTCTGAAACACGACCTACACCGACTAGCCAAGTAATCCTCAATCTTCGATATATACTGAGCAATAATTTCGATCAATAGTTGTAACTCAGAATACGCCAAACAAACATAATCTTGAATTTTCATTCTTTTGCAATTGCTCCTAGTATTCTCAAACGTGGCTTTGATATCACTTGTTGGGATTATTCCAATCCGAACACACTACTTTGGGGCCAAATAAGTCTACCATATAATAAAGATTACACTAGGATACACTGTGGTGTGCCACTGTGCCGAAACAATAAACAGAATAATGACAAAGAATAATCAACAAGAAAGAGAAGACTTACAAAAACAAACATGACACGGAGAATTTATAGTGGTTCCTATGATTGCTGATGGTCAATCTAGTGAGTGTTTGGAAAAAGTAGCAGTAGTAGCAGAGGGAGCATTAAAAGTGAGTAGTGTAAGCGCAGTAGCTGTATTTTTCTATAAAAACGTTTAGTAACGTAGTTGTAGTTGTAATCATAATGTGTAAAACAACTTCTAGATGATACTTCATGGAGCGTTGAAAAATGAGCATTCCGAAAAAGAAAAAAGATAAAGCTACTTACTGCTTAAACGAGCATTAAAAATCACAACACTCAACGTTCACCACTCCTAAATGCTCTACGCCAAACACACCCCTACTCTTCAACTATAGAAAACATCTATTTATAAGGACGAAAATAGCCTTAAGCCCTTAACTTTACTACATCTACCTATGTGAGAACTGTATCACCGTATTGTATTTGTAAAGTTTCAAGTTACTCGTCTCCTCACCCCAACAAAGTATTCTCACTAACCGAATTTAGTGATTGGCTTTAAGCTGTTACTGACTATTTTTCGTGTCATTAAAATGGATTTTTTTGTTGTTATGAGAATGGACACTTCACAAAATCGTCTAATGAAAGACTCATAATATTTTATCCACAGGGATTGCGAAGGGAAAGACTAACATAGGAATCATTGTTGGTCCAATATTAGCAATGGTTGTCATGACTGCAATAGTGATCTTTATTTATAAACGAAGGCTTCAGAAACAGAATCGAGGTATAACAGCCTCTTTTTTCCATCTTTTCTGTTTTGTGACAGAAGTAAAGGGTATAAAACTAGATCTCATATTCGGGAAAAAAAATGATTTGAAAGGGGACTGATTATGATTAAACCAGGTTCATTGTTACCTGAGTTGCAAGATGAATTCAGCAACAGTTCAAGTGAAGGTAATGAGCATGAAGAGGAAGATGCCGAAACACGAGAGATTAATTTATTTAAATTTAGGACTATACAAGTTGCAACCAACAACTTTTCAGCTGAAAATAAGCTCGGAGAAGGTGGTTTTGGTCCTGTTTACAAGGTAACGAACATTTTCTTTTTTCCTATAACTGTACGTGTGGAACTTTGTAGATTTTATATATTTTTTCAGGGTGAACTACAAGATGGAAAAGAAATAGCCGTAAAGCGGCTATCTAGTAACTCCGGGCAAGGTGTCCAAGAGTTTAAGACTGAAGTACAGTTGATTATAAAACTTCAACACAAGAATCTTGTTCGGCTTTTGGGTTATTGTGTTAAGAGAGATGAACGGCTTCTTATCTATGAGTTTATGGCTAACAATAGTCTCGAAACCTTCCTATCTGGTTTGTCTTTGCTCAATCTCTCATCCCAAGAGTAGTACTAGTATTATTTTACGAGAAATGCTAGGTTCACCAAAATTTTACAAATATATATATTCACATAATGAATTGACAACCAAATGTGGAGGGGAAGAAAGATGAAAGAGAGATTATGATGCAATATGATTAGACCACTACACTTGTCAAGTTATTGTGTGAATATAATTTTGTGAATTATTTGTGGATGTAACATTGCTCTTATTTTACGAGTGTATTTTCATTAATTGAAATACAGTCGATAAGTTTTATTTGGCAAAACTTCTCAGTTACCAAAACAGATTTTCTAAGATTTTTTTTATTGTTTACATGAAACTTGAGTTTTTTTTTCGGGGTATTTACATATATATCTTTGTAAATTTCAAAAATGACATATATATCATTTTGATGCATTAAAAGAATTGTAATTTATGCATAAAAAACTAGTAAAAATGATATGTACGCCTTTTTTTTCTTTCAATATTGGTAATCAAATGCAACAGATCCCAACAAGCGTAAAGATCTCGATTGGGCTAAGCGCGCTAACATTGTAACCGGTATTGCAAAGGGACTTCGATACCTACACGAAGACTCACGCCTCAAAATCATTCATCGTGACATGAAAGCTAGCAACATCCTTTTGGATGCAGAACTAAACTCCAAAATTTCAGATTTTGGTACTGCTCGAATTTTCGGAACCGCTGAAATGGAAGCAAACACCGATCGAATCATTGGAACTTAGTAAGCTCACAAATTTACTGCTCAGAAAGAGTTATTACTGATATTATCACCACAAATATACATTTGTGCGTTTAGTATATATGTATTTATTTTTCGAAATGATTTGTGACAGATTTTGCTCTAAAGAGAATCCTATATTTCTTTTCTTCTGTTGATGACGATTGATGTATATGACAGTGGATACATGGCACCGGAATATGCAATGGATGGCATATTCTCGACAAAATCAGATGTCTATAGTTTTGGTGTGCTTTTGTTAGAAATCATCTCTGGACTACAAAACAACAGATTTCGTTTTGAAGATGAGCCCCAAAACTTCCTCTTAACTGTAAGCAATTTCCCTTAATTCTCTATATTAGAATAATTGTCGGGTTTAATTACGGTTTGTATCTTCAGTCTAAATATTCATTCATTATAAACATATATATGATCACTAAAGGTGTGGAACTTATGGAAAGAAAACAAAGGAGAACAGTTGATAGATCGTTGCCTGACTCAAGATGTTCCTATTTCTGAAGCTCTAAGATGGATAAATATAGCGCTATTATGCGTCCAAGAAAACCCCCAAGACCGCCCAACCATGTCAACCGTTGTCTACATGCTCGAAGGACAATGGTCCTCAAACTTTCCGGCACCAATGGAACCACGATTTTCACTTGCTAGACTTGCTAGCATCTTAGAAATAACTACGACAACTAGTAATACAACTACAGACACTTCCATGAGCCAATAAGTTCTGGTGTTGGTTCTCGCTAAGTGGTAGAGTTGCATTTATGGTGGCGGAGAGCAACTTGAAAATTTCTTTTAGTGTCTACATCATTTCTATTGTATTTCTTTCTTTTTTTTAACCACAAATTTTCACACCATATACTACATTACTACCTATCTCACAATAAATCTTACAAATGCCTCCGGCGAAGCTTAAAACCACAACCTCTAGGTTGGTGGGCAACTCACATACCACTGGCCCAAAGTCCTTGAGTGATTTCTATTGTATTTCTTTTACTAGATCCAAGGCTCGTCAGATGAACGGGCTAGTTTTATGTTATTCCTGACAAACTAAATAAACAATTATAGGATGTAAATGTTGAGAGTAATGCTTTTGGAGTAATATTGCATGTACCAAAGCAAAAAAGAAATGCAACAAACATCCTGAATGATCTACTCATAAGCTACAAGCTCGTGATATCCTAAGCTCCTGATATCCATTATAATTAAGATACATAAGTCAACTACATAAAAGAATTAAAACCTCAGAAACTCTATTATATAGCATAAAAATTTGAGAATAAGTTATTTGGAGGTTTCTACCAATGTTATTACAAGAAATAAGAAAACAATTCGGATGCATTTAAAATGGCGTATACTCATGTCGTAACATGAGTAAGCCACATGTATAGGAGTACATGTCTCATTTGAATATTTAAGAAAGCTCATCTGTATGTTTAAAACACGGAAATAGATGCACAAAGTGATATTTAATCATATTCACTTAAGTCGTATTTCCCCATCATATGAGTACATGGAAAGCTCAGGGGTGCTTGGTATGGGGGTTAAGGGGAGTGGGGAACGGGTAAGGAATTCAAAAGGGCCCATCTCACTCAAATTAGGTGCTTGGTTAGGGGTGTGCAAAGGTATTGATTACCCCGTAGTGGGTAACCAACATTATAGAGTAAATTGAGGGGTAAGGTATTGATTACACACCTCACTCAATCCTTTGCATTCCCTTTTACTTTCCCTTTACCTTTACCTTTCCCCACTTTAAACCAAGCGGACCCTCAATCTATTTACTTTTAGTTGAACCAGTACATGGAAGCAAATCATATCATGGAAAGCTCAATCCATTTACATAAACATGGTCTCAATATGAAATTGTTTACTTCATATGCCGTATAAGTAATGACTCGAGAATAGGATAAAAAGTCTTAACCTTACGCCGGCACAACATTGAGGAAAACAAGAGTTGCGCACGGTATCCAAAGAGGCAAAAGACAAAAAGATGCAACTAATTTGACACCTTTACTTTGTTATATAGTTTTTTTTTTTTTTTTTTTTTTTTTTTTTTTGCTATTGTATTTTTTGTGTATGGTACATAAAGCGGGTATATGTTGGGTGGTGATGGTCGGATACTCGGTTTCTCTTGTTGAACGATAAGGACCCCGTTAAAATAATGATATTTCTACGGCCAGGGTAACACTAGCATCGATCGGATACCTCCATGTGTTTTGTGGTGACAGAGGCAAAGCGTGGCTACCGTGTACCAGTATATGTGACTATGTAAGCTTGCCCTAATTTCGTATAACATTTACTCTCTCCGTCCCAAAATTTAAGTCCAGTTTGACTTTTTGAATCCAATTTTGACTTTAAATATTTTTACTTGTGTTATATAATAATTGATGAAAAATATATAAATGGATTGATTTTAAATATATTTTCATATGATATAATTTTTATTAAGTATTATACAATAATAATAAAAATATTTATGCTCAAAGTTGGATTTAAAAAGTCAACGTGGACTTAAATTTTGAAACGGATGTAGTGGTATACTGGTATATATACAAGGGAAATTAGTGTAAGAGATGGGGCCTTTGGACCTATTCATGATTTGGGCCATTGGGCCCTAATCTTAATAATGGGCATGTCTAGCAATATCCAAACCCGGTGACTTAATGCATATAGTGTAATATACCTACGTCATCAAGCCATAGTCTAGTATAGTATGATGCTTGGATCATAATGTGCTACACTTGTATATAATGTAGGCTTTCATTCTTTCTGACTATACAACCGCCTATGTATGAGTCATGTAGTGGAAGGAGGGTGCACATGCACCTTCGTCTCATATCGTAGGAAATGATGAAGAGAAGGGTTTATGTATGATGCATACAATACGAATAATAAATTGCTACACAATATAGCAAAAAGTAGGAAGTTACATACTTCGTGCCCTTTTGCTATATCCAAAACCTGCAATAAAGTGGGATAGTTATTACTACGTAAAATATTATGTAGTGTAGTTTCTATCATAGGTAGCCATGATGCATCAATAATCACCAATAAAAACAAAATATGTGCAACGACTTAAAAAAAACAAGCCGGTCATTGGGCAACTCAATCAATTAAAAATCAATTAAACATCGATATAAAAACCTTTATAATTGTTTACTTATGGTACGCATCCATTAATTTTGGGGTGTGATTGATGATAATCGTATGTTCGGTTTTCCATGTCCGTTAAGGACTCTTGGGGTAACACTCACACACGACTATAAAGTGTGAGTTGTGGTGTGTGAAGATGATTAGCTTCACGGTGAATTCTTACTTTGTCCATTTCATGGCAATGGACCGGTATTTACAGAGTTGCATTTAGGATTTTTGTGTCACCCACAAATACGATCCAATGGTTGTGGATGGTCCACGTGATGGACATTTAAAGGAGGAGACAAGTATGACACGTGGTGTGACATGTTTGGCTCTGCTAGGTGCATGGTATATTCTATGCACAATTGCACGTATCATCCAATGAGGTAATTACACGTGTTGTCGGTTACAACGACCTTTTGGGATAAGATCCCAAAAAGCCTTTGCCTGGATATTTTGCTATCTAGGCTTGCTTTGTTTGTATTAATGTGTGACAGATTATAGCTTTTTTGGGGCTGACTTTGGCCTGTTTCAAGTTTATGGGTTTTAGCTATTTGGGTTGAAACTCTTATACGCCATCAATTACCCCATTAGTTATTGATCTCGTGAGAAATGGTGAATGGACTTTGACGTTTCTGTCTTGATGTAAAGTGATGCGACTTTTTCAAGGCTTTGCAACTGTCATGTCTAGTTTGTCATTGTAGAGTTGTCATTTTCTATGCACAAGCTAGCAGGCGCATTGAATGCACAGGGATTGTATGGGTCTTTGACTTGGCTACCTTATAGCCGTAAAACTTCTCTTTCCTTAAGAACGAAGTGGTAAAATTAAGGGTTATTTCTACATATAGGTAACGAACTTAGAAAAATTTTCTATGTTATGTAATAAACTCTCGAAAATATTAAATTAAGTAACAAAACTTTGTAAAACCGTCAAAGTTAGGTAATTTACTGGGAATAATTTTGGGCCCACATGTGACGTCATCAACAACGGTTATATTACCCTACCCCCCCCCCTTTTTTTCCCCCTCTTTCTTAATAATGTTATACATAAACCCTAATTAACTCATGTCTCAAAAATCATAACAAAACCCAAATTAAAATCAAATTAACTCATGTCGTCTTATCTTTGTGATGATAACTGCAAATGTGACAGGCCAGCAATGGTGGTAACATCTTGGACACCCACCAACCCTGCTCGACGTTTCATTTGTTGCCAAATCGATGGGTAAGCTTATCAGATATGTTTTGTTGCAGCCCCAGCACATATACCTGCCTGTACATCCCTACCACAATATACTAACAACTGCTTCCAATCATTTCTTTCAAACCACAGTTGATACCTATTGTGGACATCATAATTGGCTAAAGCAAGTTTTAGTTGTTCACTCAAATCTCATTCCTAGTACAGGTTCCATTTTATCCCAATCCTGTGTAGGATCATGCCTAGAATAAATAATATTTGGCTTAGCTTTATACTTAGCATCTACATGATGGGTCTTCTAAGACTTCTATTGATTTTACATTGATTGGTTCATCAATGAAACCCTTAAATTGACCACTATTAGAGCACAATTTGTTAAGAAATGGGTCTTTTGTAGAGACATTCTTAATTTCAACATTTTCATCACCTTCATGAAAGAATTCTACATCACCTAAGTCTTCCTCATCATTACTAGAACAATAAGTATCACTAGACTCATATCCCTCTTCTGTTTCTATGGGTTCTGTACTGTCCCTACATTCTAAAGCATCTTCATCAAGATGTTCAGCATACAAATCAACTACCCATTTTGATTCATAACCACATGTTAAAAATACCTGAACATTATCATCATTTCTAATTTCCTTAATACCTAATCTTAATGGGGTTCATACTTTGCAATAATAAAGTCTCCTAAGAGGATTATGGACTAAATGCCTAACTACATCAAAGAGTTGAACACATGACATACCTTCACAGTTAAGATTCGTAATTTGCATCTCATCATAGTTCATATAATCAAAAGGGTTAATTGTAAAGAGACCATCGTGTTTTAGGTTAACTGTGAAAGGGCGATTCTTATCGGGTTTACCTTTACCCATGTTGCTTATTACATGGATTGGAGAATTAGGGTTCCTGAATTTTGGGAATTAGGGTTCTGCGTAATTTGAGATTAGGGTTCTTCAAATTTGGGGGAAAACGTTTTTTTTTTTTTTTTTTTTTTTTTTTTTTTTTTTTTTTTTTTTTTTTTGGTAAAGTGTGTTTTTTAACCATATAAGTATGGTCAAACAAAATGGTCAAACAAAAGTAACCGGCACAACCGTGTACCAGTTGCAACATTGGGCATAATTACTTAACTTTGACGGTTTTACAAAATTTTGTTACTTAACTTTTCAAGAGTTTATTACATAACATAGAAATTTTTTCTAAATTCGTTGCCTATGTGTAAAAATAACCCTAAAATTAAACACAAGTCCTTTAAAGTTTTCTTTTCTTTTCATTTGTTTACTTACATGTATTGACAACCACTTAGCATTTTGAGAAACCTTATCAACAAAAACAATCTATTATTAACCCAAAGAGGCAAAGATAGAAAAATAACATGTAACCAACACATTTACAGCCGTGATTTTATTATTTTATTTATTTATTTTATTTCCCTTTAAGGTTTTACCAGTAAAATATAAAAAATACTTTAAAGAAAAGAAAATACCTCTCGCATGTCAAACGAGAAAATTATCATTAATTTTCATACTTTGAAACTTAAAAATATAAGAATAATTGTAAATATCCCACTATTTTCATTCGCTCTTTAATTTTCTCATAACACAAAACATTACTTATATCCTCCTAATTTATCTTTCTCATAACACAAATATAAAATATGTTTTTTTTCTTTTTCTTTTTTTTCATTTATTATCTTTCTACATTGAAACTATCTGCTACTTGTCAGAATACTGTCAATAAAAAGATTAGTATGAACAAAGAGTAGAAAGATATCTCATCTTTTATTCATTTGCCTTTTTTTTAAACTTAACACAAACTTATTTTCCTCCCCCACTTTCTTTCCCTTTTTTTAAACTTTACACAAACTTATTTTCCTTCTCCATTTTCTTTACTTTTCTTATCTATCTTAGAGCACTAGGTATGGTTGAGGATAACACGTACTAACATGTTATTAGGTCCCATAAAATACCCCGTTAAAAATACAGATTCACGACAAAAAAAAAAGAAAAAAAAAAAAAAAAAAAAAAGGTAAATGGTCACTTTTTCCCCTTTGGCGTGACTGCATGAGCCATTCAACTGGCTGAGAATCAATTGGCTAGACTTTGGCGTGTTTGATGGTACCAAAACTAGTGGCGCCATTGGTTCTTTTGGGTGCAATTGGCAAGCCAAACATTCCGAGCACTCTTATTAGGGCTGTAAACTAACAGGACGAACACGAACGGAGCCTTGTTCATGTTCGTTCATTTAATTTTAACAGGACAAATAAACGAACACGAACACTTAAACGAACGAATTTTCTTGTTCATGTTCGTTTATTAAGAAAATGATTTCTTCATGTTCTTTTATTAAGACACTAAACGAACGCTAAACGGACATAAACGATCGAACATAAATGAATATAGACAAACAAACATAAACTTTATCAAATTATGCATCTAATATTGTTTTATAAGTGTTATTTTGTTTAAACAAACTAGCTTTAAAATTATACAATTAAAATATATGATATACGAACACAAATAAGTAAATGAACATAAACGAACGTTAACAAACGCATAATCGGACGTTTACGAACATAAACAAACGGACGTGATTTTTGTTCATGTTCGTTCATTTAACTAAATGATCGTAAAATATTGTTCATGTTCATTTATTTAATAAATAAACGAACATAAACGAACTTTTTACCGAACGGTTCATGAAATGTTCACTGAATGTTCAGTTCGTTTACAGCCCTAACTCTTATCATAAGATAAAAGGAAAGAAAATATTAAAAAGGTTGAATATATATATATATATATATATATATATATATATATATATATATATATATATATATATATATATATATATATATATATGTGTGTGTGTGTGTGTGTGTGTGTGTTTTTAAGTTGAAGAGAAAACATTTATAAATTGAAAAAAATATGTGTTTACGAGTTGAACGGAAAAGAAAAGAAAAATTACTATATATTCTAAAAACCATTAGGAATTGGGGCCCACAGCAAAGTCATTAAAGAGTGGTTAAAAACTTAATTCAGCCTCCTATTGGTTCTATAGGACAAGTGGCAAAAAACTATTAGTTGGAGGAGTTAATAACATGTATTAGCCACAGTACCATGAATAGTAAAACAGTGCAGAACAGTGCAGAAAGTGCTTAACCACAAACAGATACGAAAAAAAATAAAAAAATAAATAACAAAAGTGATACAAAAAGTTTTACTACAACAAAATTTAAAACCAACTCAAACATCTCCAAGGCTAGCAGATTCCGATGACGCCAACTCAGCTTCCGACGACGAAGCAGTGGAGCGATATCTATTTACAAACCCAAGATTAAGTCCAAAAATTCAAACAACAAATAAATAAAAGGTTAGAAAGGCCAACCCACAACCAAATCCACATCCAAACTCAACAACAACATCAAGAATATCACACCGAGCCAACTGAGTTGACTCGGTGGTTGACTGAGTCAACTGTGAGCCGCAACCAAACAAAAGATCCACACGAATTTAGACTTTTTAAACCATTTTTATTAATAGAATTTATTTAAAATCCGGATTTAATAAAATTAAAAATTAGGGTTTGGTAAAAAGTTTATCAAAAACAAACAAAAAAAACAGGCGCGTCGTAGATTTTTACCATGGGAAAATGGTGGGGAGGGCTGTGGTGGCTCTCGGTGGTGGTGGCAGCGAGCTGGGGTGGCGCGTGGTGGGATACGGTAGTGATTGGCGGCGAGTGGGTGGTAGAAATAAAGTCCAGGTGGCCCGATCTATATTTTGGAACAAGAAAAAGAGTGGCCGGAAGTTGGCCGGAATATTTTCCGTTTGCCGGAAGCTGTGGTGGTCAGATGGGGAAGAGAGAGGGAGGGGAGAGGGAGAGAATGAGTAGTGTATGTGTGTGAGAAAAATGAGTTTAATAAAAAAAAATGGGTGTTTTATATTTTTAAGAGGGGCCAAACACGGGCAAAACCAAACTCAAGGGTGAAAATAAAACATGGGGTGGAGGGGTGAAACTGCTAACTAGGCTAAACTTTTAGTAAAAGCACTTTCTGACACATTTAACGTACTAAACGGAATCGAAAAATTATGAAACTCGCTCAATTGTTATCAAAATAATTTCTTCAATAAAAACGAATATAAATATGCTTAACTTAGCTATTGCACAATGTTAAAAAATAAAAAAATAAACAACTATAATTAAGCACAAATTTCTTTTATGCATAAAATAAAATTAAAGAAAAAAAATGTCCTCGCAGCAACGTGCGGGTAAGCCTACTAGTTAGATCCATTTACATGTTTATAAGCCCAAATTTTGTCATGTTTGAAAAATACAAAATTAAAGATAGTTGTCATTTGACATATTTATTAAAGGCAATTTCGTATATACTCACTACAATATATATATATATATATATATATATATATATATATATATATATATATATATATATATATATATATATATATATATATATATATACTACATATAATGAAGAAATGGTCAAAGTGAAAAAGTGGAAAAGTGAAATGTTGAAATTTTGGTCAATGCCCATAATGCCCTTGCGTGAATATGGAATGTCAAAATTGAATTGGTAAGTAAAAATGGAATGTGCGGAGTTTTGAAAAATATTGCATGGAAACTATTGAAAGTATGAAAGGCTGAGTTATGGCATTTATTCCTGGAAAGTATTGATCACCATTGCTGGAAACACCTTCTTTTAAAAACACGTTTACATATGCTCCATCTCTCTGTCTCTTTTCTCTCTGAAACAAAAACACCCGCATGATAACCCATCACAAAATAACACAAAAAAGCTCCATTTCTCTCTTTTTAAACACCACTCTACTCACTTTCTTTCTCACATACAAAACTAAACCTGTCTCTCTCTAAAAAAGCTCCATTTCTCTCTTTTTAAACACCACTCTTCTCCGCCGTCTGCCGAGGTCACCACAATCCTATGGTTTTGTAGGTGGTTTCGGTGGGCCAGGTGGTTTCGGTTGGTTTTGGTGGTTCCGGTGGTTTTAGTTGGTTTGGTCTTTGGTGTGCTTCTGGTGCTTTTTAGAAAGAAATGGTGGTGGTGGTTTTGATGGCTTCAATGCTTTTCGTGGTGTAGATCTTTGTATCTTTTAAGATCTGGTGTTTGTGTGTATCAATGATCTCATACGTTTCGTATTAATTTTTCGATCTATGGCTCTTGGACGAGATCTTTATGGATCTATTATATTTAGTTTTTTGTTGTTTCGTCTCGGTGGTTCTTGATATCTGCTAAGTCGCCGGTTTTGACATTTTTTGGGTATATAAATTTTGATTCTTTTTCTTTTAGGTTGTTTGTTTTTATGTGCTCTTTATTTTTTTTTGAAGCCAATAGTATTATTTGAGGCTAATATTTTCTTTATGTGTTCCTCTTATGGAGAAATAAGAAAGGTTGAGCAATTAATATCATGATGGGTTCTACGTTTGTGATATGATATGGGAGGATTAGTTTGTTTTGTAGACGTGTGTTTTTTCCACTTTGGAGAGATAATGTTTGATAGATTGTACTTGGAGAGATAAGCTACGGGCATGTTTGAGGCTCGGTATTGGTTGTTTTGTGTGTTTCAATGGTTTTGATAAGATCTCTCAATATTAGTTGACGGGTCTTATGATAATTGTGGTTTATATGATAAAATTAGAAAACCAAATATCTTACGAGGCTATGATGACCAAATTTTAATATGATGTTACGATGATTATTATTATTTGGCGAGGCAAAACTTGGATGATGGTATCGTGTCGAGATTAAAATCTCCACAATGCAACGTTCTTTTTTGCAGCCAAGACACACCGATACAACTTAGCTTCCTGAAAAAAAATAATCAAAACCTATTTTTTAAAGTTGAACTTTTAGTATTTTGAAAAATTCCATCAACTGAAAAGACTAAACGAGTACCCGTGCATAGCAACGAAGTTTAATAGCGGTATATACTTATAATGATATTTTGGTTAACTGTTTTGTGTAACCAAACTATCAATACAATTATCTGCCGATATAAAATCCCGTCGCTATATATATATATATATATATATATATATATATATATATATATATATATATATATATATATATATATAAAGGAAAATGGTCAATCTTGAAAAGTGGAAATCTTGAAAAAAATTTATTAAAGGAAATTTTGAAATGTAATTAATACTCTTATTAAAACACCTCATTACTTAAAAGTACAATAATTTATTCACATTGTATAACCAATTAAAACATATCTACCAAATTAAATACAACCAATTAATACAAATAACAAACCGGGTTGACCCGGGACGCTTCAAACCCGACGGGTTTAACCGGTTTAATTTGACCCGTTTTCAACCCAACCTAGCAAGTTTACCCGGTTTAAATCGACCAATTTTTCGACCGGAACTGTTCAGCCGGTTGAACCACCCGGGTCGAACCGGGTTTCAAAACATTATGTTTAATTCTCAAATCTTCAAACTTTTATTATTTTTCATTTATAACCTATAATTTTTTTTTTTTATAAATAAACTATTTGTCGCTATAAAATCCCGTTACTATGCACGGGTACTCGTCTATTCTACCCTTGAACCTTGAAAGCCAAAAGGGCATTTAGGGTGAATAAAGGAAATATTGATCTGGAATGGAACATGCATAAAATTTTGAATTGATCACTTATTAAGTAAACTAGACGAGTACCCATGCATAGCAACGGGATTTTATAGCGATAGATAGTTTATTGATAAAAAAAAGTTTATAGGTTATGAACAAAAAATAATAAAAGTTTGTAGATTTGAGAATTAAACATAATGTTTTGAAACCCGGTTCGACCTGGGTGGTTCAACCGGTTGAACCGTTCCGGGTGAAAAATGGGTTGATTTAAACAGGGTCAACTTACTAGGTTGGGTCAAAAACAGGTCAAATTAAACTGGGTCAATCCGCCGGGTATAAAGCGTTCGAGTCAACCCGGTTTGTGTTTTAATTGGTTGTATTTAATTTGATAGATTTGTTTTTAATTGGTTGTACAATATAAATAAATCATTGTATTTTTAAATAATGGATAATGTTTTGAAACCCGGTTCGACCCGAGTGGTTCAACCGGTTGAACCGTTCCAGTCGAAAAATGGGCCGATTTAAACCGGGTCAACTTGCTAGGTTGGGTCGAAAATTGGTCAAATTAAACCGGGTCAACCCGCCAGGTTTGAAGCGTCCCGGGTCAACCCGGTTTGTGTTTTAATTGGTTGTATTTAATTTGGTAGATATGTTTTTAATTGGTTGCACAATGTGAATAAATCATTGTACTTTTAAGTAATGGGGTGTTTTAATAAGAGTATTAATTACATTTCACTTTTCTCTCTCATTTGACCATTATTAAAACTCACCATTTCTTGAAAACTCAACATTTCAATTGTTGACCATTTTCCCATTATATGTAGTAAAGATAAGACTTTTTCTTAAATCTTCTCATGTAAGCCTCATGATACCAGTTGTAACCCACCCCAATTACGCATTAAGAAACGCACAAGGATTTTATTCATGCACAAAGTATCAAACCATCATTCAGAAAACCCTTCATCATCATCATCATCCAAAAATCGCCACTATTAAGCTTACCCAGGAAGTTTAAAGAAATGTTTTCACTTATTTCTTTGTTTCTACTTTCATGATTTTAATTGCATATTTTTTATTGCATTCACTTTATAAAATGTAAAAAACCACATTGAATTGAAGCCCTTCAACAATTAGGTAACTCTTTTAGTTAATTTTTATATCACGATTGATTTGAATCATCTGCAATTTTAAGAAATTCCACAACAATTATTTTTTCTAATTGATCACATGTTAGGGTAATGTGTAATCAAGGCACACCAGATATTCTTGATAATGTCTGAATGAGTTTGGCATGGTGTGTTTCATTCAGGTGGTCTGTTCATTTGTTATGAAAAGGTTTTTGCATTATCGGGAACCGAAACCATTAAAACTATAACCCTGTAAAGACTCAATCTTCTAATTTCATTCACTTTCACACTTTGAGCACTTTCTTTACTATGAAAAGGGTTTTGCACTTTTGAATCTACCATAAGCCCATAAATATACATCATGGCTAGAATTCTAGGCAAAACCCGTCAAGAAATGTCAAGTGGGTTTAGTTACCTGCTCCATGAGATATCACATTTAGTCAAGATCTTCTGTGGTTAATAGTCTTTATCAGTGATCACAGTTGGTCCAACTCTTCTGTGGGTAATATTCTATTAAGGGGCCTAAGGTCTTATTTATGTTAAGGATACAACATTTTCACATTCATCATTCACTCATTCATTAAAATGTTGGTCTATTTGTTGTGTTAAAATTCAAGTGTAAATTTGTGAATATTGGTTGTTGATATAAACTATTTGTGAATATTAATTTGAATTTTACCACTAATTAAGGAAACAAGACTTTGTAACAAAACTTCTCATGTAAGCTTCATAAAATTCTGGCCAGTCTCAAAATATACGGCCCATTGCAACAACTTATAATATGTGGTAACACATTCTTCATCAATACCCATTGCAAAAACTTATAATACAACACCCCCTTGTGATTATGTTGAACAACCATCAGTTTCATCTTCTCGATCAGCTAAAAGATAACTTTTCACACATGATTTTTATTGTTTTATGTTTTATGTATAAACGTTACATAAAATACTTAACCATAATATGACACCTATAACTATTCGCCGCTAGAAAATCCGTTGCTATGCACGGGTACTCGTCTAGTGTATATATATATATATATATATATATATATATATATATATATATATATATATATATATATATATATGATAAGGTACATTTTTGTCTTTTAGTGCGGATGGTACGGACGAATCTCAGCCCTCCATCTAGTCAATCATCTGAAAAAGGCGGAGTGGCAATATCGTAAATATCCCATCTTTTTTTAAGATCGTTACTATCGTATTAGCTTTTTTTCTGAAAAAAATTCAAAAAAATCTGAAAAAATTAAAAAAATAAAGAGGACAACAAATAATTAAGAATCGCTGAAAAAAATTTCAAAAAAAAAAAATTGTTTTCATCGTTAAAGGTATTGTGATATCAGAATCTGATTTTGACTTTTTTACAAAAGTCAAGATCTGATCTTGACAAAGTCAAGATCCGATTTTGACATTTGTAAAAAAGTCAAAATCAGATTCTGAAAACTTTTTTTTTTTAATAAAAAATTTAATATCACAATAACTTTTTTAATATCGTAAAAACTTTTTCTTAATAAAAATTGTTAATATCGCCGTAACTATCATGCTTTCTTAATATCAAAGTTAATTTTTTTTAATATCACTTTAACTTTTTCTTAATATCGTAATATCACGGTTCATTTTTACATGTAAAAAAGCTTAATATCACGTTGGTTTTATAATAT
Source organism: Artemisia argyi (assembly GCA_030686995.1). Classification (NCBI taxonomy): domain Eukaryota; kingdom Viridiplantae; phylum Streptophyta; class Magnoliopsida; order Asterales; family Asteraceae; genus Artemisia; species Artemisia argyi. Next base: position 20,444,810 of record CM060678.1, on the reverse strand, counting down.
CACAGTAACTATCATGGGTTTTTAATATCACGGTTCATTTTTACATGTAAAAAAGCTTAATATCACGGTAGCACTCATAATATCGTTAATATCACATTAGCACTCATAATCAAAAAAGAAAAAAGTGCTCAGAAAAATCTGAAAAAATAAAAAAAATAAAAGAACACAACTAGAGTAAGGATCGCTGAGAAGGAAAAAAATCAAAAAAATCGTTTTCATGATCAATTGGTACCATGATATTAGCGTCAGATCTTGACTTTTTTACAAAAAGTCAAGATCAGATTCTGGAATGAGCGGTCCAGATCCATCCGCACTAAAAAAAACCATCCGCACGTGATCATTTGCCTATATATATATATATATATATATATATATATATATATATATATATATATATATATATATATATATATATATATATATATATGGCTTTATTTTCATAATCCTGTTAAGTGCGGGAACTGTGAGAACTCCAATTTTGCATTAGAAAACATGCGTGTTCATATAAAACATGTATGTTTTCTTACATACACCTGAATACAAATACCTGCGTAACAAACATGTTCATATAAAACCATTTTGCATTGATATGTTGCACTTAACAGGGTTTTATATGAACATGTATGTTACGCAGGTATGTGTATTAAGGTGTGATGTAAGAAAACATACATGTTTTATATGAACATACATGTTTTCTAATGCAAAATTGGAGTTCTCGCACTTAACAAAGTTCTGAAAATTGGAAGGTTAATGTAAGATCAAACTTAAAGTTGTAAAAATAAGATCTAGTCTAAACAACCATAAAAAATAATTAAAAGCATTTATAAAAAAACATTTTAGCAATAATACACAAAAAATAAAGTATTAATACAAATTAACACTTTAGCAACTAATAATCAACTAGTACATGAATTTGAATTATAAGTGTATCATATAGATTTCGTCAATTTTAAAAAGAAAAACATTAGAACTTTAACAATTTTAGTTCTAATTAATAAATTTTTTATATTTGTTTGGGTAAATTGCAAAAATGGTCCTTAACGTTTCACGAAATTGCAAAAACGGGACCGAGACAAAAAGTAGCGCAAAAAAGGCACCAACGTTCCACATTTTCGCAAAATCGCCACTGAGAGGCTTTTTCCGTTAGTTTCATCGTTAAGTGTCATGTCACCAAGGGTATTATCGTCATTTCACTGCTTTAAGGTCCACGTGGCATATCACTATTGATTCAGGAACTAAATTTGCAAAGTTATTTTTATCTTTTATTTCACATCTACCACCACTACCACTCTCTACCACCACACAACCAACACCACCACCCTTTACCCTTCATCTTCATCTTCTCCGGTGACCAAACCCAGATTCCGATCACTTTACTACTTTTTTAGTAAATTAAAAGATTGATCACTACTAAGTTAAATGTATCTTCTAGCTATTTTTAGAAACATTAATAATTTGATTGTAAACAAATCTTAATCTTTACATAACAATTCAAACATGCAATGATCACCTGTTCGTCTAAACCAGTGCCCTCAAAGACCACAAACTCATATATTCAAAGTAGAAGATCAAGTAATATAGTTTCCTAATACATTCCCATACTGTGTAGTTTCCAAATATTGCATATTTTTCAAATCTCAAAAACAACATATACAAAATTTCATACAATACAAAAATGAATGTTACCAAAGAAACATGGCTTATAAACATTAATTACATAAATTTTTCAAACAAGTAAATAAATAATGTATTATAATACATATATATCAAATAATTTCACCTCCAAATTACATGTTTAAAAAAGTATGGTTTGAACTTTGAATGATTGTTGATATTCTCCCAAACTTTGTGAAGCACAGCTTGTATCACTCATTAGCAATGGTGGTTTCAACTTTTGGTGGGCCTGAATGTCGCCTCGGCTTTGCCTGAAAATTAAGATGTTTCTTGGCGCTCCCACCATTATTCTCCGATAAGCCCTGTCCTCGTGGTTTCGCCTTTGCTGACTTGGCAGGCCCCATAGATCCTGCCACACTATGCCTTCTATTTACTTCAGATTTAACACTAGCAACACTTTTTGCGTCATCATCCAGATCCTCCTGGATCCGGGAACCAAAAGCTTGTGGACTAGGACCAGGTTTGGGTTTTTGTGATGCTAATGGGCCACCAGCTTTTGACCGAGGAGTTGTAGGGGCGGAATTGAGTTGGTGACGCGCATAAAACTTTGCAATTTCACTTTTGGTAATGGTGATACCACTCTTAACGGATGCATTATCATTTGGGGGCTCTTTCTCGCCTCGTGACATATATCTCTCTGACCAACTCCAACCCCATTGAGGATTAGTCGGGTCCATGAAAAGCATGTTTGTTGCCCCTGCCGATTTCTTCCAAGGTTGCTGCTTGGTAAAGTTGTAATAATAAGATAATTATCAAATGTTTGAGTGTTTGAGAATTTCTTTAAAAGGAACTAAGAGATAAAATGACCAAAAAAGTCATGTTTCTGCACAAAATAGGATAGCATTTTGCGAAGTTGGAGCAAAAGTTTCACAAATTAGGCTAAAATATGAAGTAAATAAGCAAAATTGCATGCAGAGCTATTATAATTTCCTATCTTTATAAAAATAGAAATTTCATGCATTAGCTAATTAATTGGTTGTTTTCAAGCCACACATCAAAAAGAGGAAGAAACAAACAGTTTTGGTAAAGCGGAGGAAATATCATTATTCCCATAATTATTACTTCGCAATAAAAAAAAGTTGAAGGTATAAGGTAGTAAAGTGATCGGGGTTTGGTCACCAGAATCTGGGTTTTGTCACCGGAGAAAATGAAGATGAAGGGTAAAGGGTGGTGGTGTTGGTTGTGTGGTGGTAGAGAGTGGTGGTGGTAGATGTGAAATAAAAGATAAAAATAACTTTGCAAATTTAATCCCTGAATCAATAGTGATATGCCACGTGGACCTTAAAGCAGTGAAATGACGATAATACCCTCAATGACATGGCACTTAACGATGAAACTAACGGAAAAGACCTCTCAATGGCGATTTTGCGAAAATGTGGAACGTGGGTGTCTTTTTTGCGCTACTTTTTGTCTCGGTCCCGTTTTTGCAATTTTGTTAAACGTTAAAGACCATTTTTGCAATTTACCTTATTTGTTTTAAAGAAATTGTCATTTGTTAAATTTTAGTTGAATCTTATTTTTAAGACTTTAAGTTACATCTTATTTTTACAATTCACCCAGATTTCCCTTCTCTTTTCTTTAAAATAAAAAATAACGAATAAAAATAAGCTCGAGTAGGCATTTAAGATAAACAATTTATGGCACAAAAATTGAAGGAAAAGAAAAAAATGCCTCAGATAGTCGATCTAAATCATCACAATGAAAATCAGTCGGTAATTCCAACTTAGTTTTTAATTCCTCATTGGCATCTTTTAATAGAGTTTATAAATAAAAAAATACAAATTAATAAAAATGTAATCGCAAAAAACGGCTCTGTGAATGAACGGTAAAAAAAGCAGTTCACAGGTTCCTATAAGAATGCGAAACACACAAAAGTTTGTTTTTGGTTCAATCATAGCATCACTTCCGGTCAATGCTTTTTTAGCTACCGGTGACGTGGCATCGAACCTCATAAATTAAAAAAAAAAAAAAAAAAATGTTATGTGTTTTTTTAAGATTTATTAAAATGAAAAGAACCTCAGGAGACCCGTTACAAATCACACACACAGTGGAACAAGGTAAAGACAAGTGTTCCGACCAAAAAACAGAACATAAGATCGAGTTTAAGGATCGGATAATCTGTCGGTTGGCGGATGGAACACGCGCCGCCTTGAACCACTGCTGTTTAAAGTGTCATACGGCACTTCCTATCTTTTTAGGGGATTTCTTCCTCATAGGCAAATACAGTTATTTAAAAGAAAACAAAAACGAAATGTTGAAAGAATTTTTAAATATTTAATGAATGAAAATGTGTGACTGATGGTATGTGATGATGAAAGATTAGGTTATATAGATGGCTGTCATGTAAAGTTGTAAACCCTAATTTTTGTAGGAAGTTAGGGGTTACGAAGCCCATGAAGTAATAGTGGTTTTAAACTGAGCCCATTTTAGATTTTAAGTTTTAGTTTACAAAATACTTATAGGCCCAATTAACGTTTCCAAAATTGCATATGGAAATTACTATATATATTAAATGGTGTGGATTCGGTACAATATGATTCACTCCCGCTATTCTTCATTGCTTTTTTTCCGGACTTTTATTTGGGCTGAATTTGGCACACGAACTTGGGTTTGGCATGCTATGCTTTTGGCCCATGTTGTTTGATGTTGACGTATGTGTCCGGAAGGCATGAACCGGACGTTGCTTAAAATCCCGGACGGTAAATACTACCCTCCGGCAAGTGGGCCAGAGGGAACGTCCACGTGCGCTGTTTTCCCAGGAAATCAGCAAACATGTCTCAAGTACTACTGACACAAGCCTAGTCCTAGGGTGACGGCTACTGTTCATAGGATATTCCACTGTGCGCAGGTACGGTTACTATTCAAGTAGCGCTACTTTCACTGTTCATCCGTACCCTTTTTGGGGTAGTATAAATACCCCAAAGCCATTTATTGTAAAACACACACTTTTTCTCATAAATACCCGCATTTATCATTATACCTCTCGGTCATGAAGATATACTTATTCTCACGCCCGAGCTTGGTCCTGGGATAACACCCGGGGCGAGGCTAACGAGCGGTTGTGTTTGTGCAGTGTTCAAGGCCGAAGGATTCGTCCATCAGCTATTCCGAAGGAACAAAGATTTACTTCAACAAATTGGCGCCATCCGTGGGACCCCTTATTCACTCTACCAGTCAATAGCATGACAGACTTTCCTCCTATCACTCCCCTTACGGGAAACGGAGGCGATGATGCCAGCAAAGAAAATCCGGAAGGTTCTAACCGGAACAACCGCGACTCACCCAACATACAAGATTTGATACAGGGGCATCTAACAGCTCTGAAGGAGTTGGTCAGAGAACACAATGCCCTAGGAGGGAATCTCCTCAAACCCATACGACTGGATTTCGGTGAGGACGACGACAAAGTACCGGAAGATAATCAGGGGAAAGACCAACCCAAGGACGATTTACAAAAGCCTTTCAAATCCGTGCAAAAATCACTATTCACCCGAAGGATAATAGAGTTCTCCGGACCATCACATAGAATGCCGAACAACATCAAGCTATACAACGGCTCGACCGATCCAGATGATCACATAAACCTTTTCGCCGGAGCGGCTAATCAGTTCGAATGGCCGATGCCAGTATGGTGCCGAATGTTTCAACAAACACTAGATGGCCCAGCACAGGGGTGGTTCAGTCGCCTTGAGCCGGAAAGCGTTGACAAATGGGAGGAGTTGGAAGAACAATTTGTCCTTCGATTCTCTCTTCGGCAGAAGGGAATCCGGGACCCAACTGAAATTGCAAAAATAGTAAGAAAGGCCAATGAGACCCTCCAGGACTTTAAGGAAAGGTGGACGGATGAAGCCAGCTATATCCCGGGAGTTCCGAAAGTAATACGCATATCATCTTTCATGAATAGCCATAAGTGTCCGGAATTAGCCAAACGGTTCTCCGATAAGGTGCCACTCACGGTAAAAGAAATGATGACAAGGGTAGACGATTTCGTGAGGTCGGAAGAAGCTTACAAGAACACAGAGCTTCCGAAGGGTGAAGTACAAGATTATTCTCGCAAGAACTTCCTCCCGAGGGTGGACAGAGCGAGAGGGTTTCATGTGGATAGGCGGAAGAATGACCGTCGGGGAGATTATCAATTCAAAGAGCCGTACTCTCCATATGTGCCGCCCAAACAAGGAGGTCTCCAACCGGTAGATTTTCGAAGAAAAGAGGTAGGGAGGCACGACCATTACCGTCCCGGGCTGGCCGCTTTGATCAAGCAACCAAAGGAAATACTGGCCACAGAACACCAGCTCCGGCTCCCCCCACCACCGCCGCTGGTAGGAAAACCGAGCAGGGAAAACGCAAACAGGTATTGTGACTATCACGGAGAGAAGGGGCATTTTACTAATGATTGTCACCACCTCAAAAAGCAACTAGAAACGGCATTGGAATATGGGAAGCTAGATCACCTGCTCCGAACTGTTCGACAACATGGTAGGGATCAACCAAAAGATAGTGCGCGAGGAAAAGCAAAAGTGATTCATATGATTGGCGCGGTGGGTTCCCAGAAAAGAAAAGGCAGGGAACCGGAAGAACCATGGATGCTGGTTCCAATAACCTTCCCTCCCATAGCGACGAATGATTTACCTGACGAACCGCTCATCATCGAGGCGGAGGTTGAAGGCTACCTGGTTAAGAGAGTTTTCGTGGACGAAGGGGCGTCATTAGAAGTAATGTATGAACATTGCTTTAACAATATGTACCCTTCAATCAAGTCAAGACTGAGAGAGTGTGACTCCCCCCTGATGGGATTCTCGGGGGAAGTGGTCCGGCCTTTGGGAAAGATAGAGCTTGACGTATGTTTCGGTGATCACGGATTGTACCGAAGGGCGAGAATCCGATCATCTTCACCATACAACATCATCCTGGGAATGACAGGATTAAGGGAGTTGAGGGCCATCCCTTCCACCATACACGCCATGATAAAATTTCCTACCCCAAAGGGTATAGCCACACTAGTCACACGGTCAGTAGCGATGATGGAGTGCAGAGTTCGTGAAGAAGAGCAATTATCACTTAAGAAGGACGGGGAAGTGCCGACAAGAGAGGTATTCCAGGAAGTGAAAAGCGAAGTGGGTATTACGGAAGAAGTATCCATAAACCCAGCCTATCCTGATCAATTGGTAACGATAGGGGGGAATTTTTCAGATGAATACCGAAGAAGGTTGATAGACTTGCTGAGACGGAACAAGGATGTGTTCGCTTGGCAACCAAAAGATATGACCGGGATACCAAGGTCCGTAGCGCAACATACCCTAAATGTGAAAGTGGAAGACACTCCGGTTGCCCAGAAAAGGTGCACGTTCTCACAAGAGAAAAATATGATAATAACTAAGGAAGTACAAGAGTGGGTCAAGGCCGGGATAGTTCGTCCGGTCCGGTATCCGACGTGGATCTCCAATCCAGTACTAGTCAAAAAATGTGACGGGAGTTGGAGGATGTGCATAGATTTCAAAAATTTAAATTCATCTTGCCCTAAAGATTATTACCCCTTGCCTGAAATAGACTGGAAAATTGAATCCGTAGTAGGCTTCCGATACAAATGCTTCCTAGACGCATACAAAGGGTACCATCAGGTGCAAATGGCAAGGGAGGACGAGGAGAAGACGGCATTCTACACAGAGCAGGGGACTTTTTGCTATACTAAGATGCCTTTCGGACTAAAAAACGCAGGAGCCACATACCAGCGCTTGGTAGATTCGGCTTTCAGCTCTCAAATAGGAAAAAACCTTAAGGCATACGTAGACGACATGGTTATCAAAAGTAGCTCCGAACTAGCCATGCTAGCGGACATTGCCGAAACTTTCGACAATCTTCGAAAGGTCAATATGAAGCTAAACCCAAAAAAGTGCTCATTCGGAGTAGAAGAAGGAAAATTCTTGGGGTATATGGTGACTTCCGAAGGAATCAGAGCCAATCCAAAGAAAACTAAAGCAATTGCTGACATGAAATCTCCAGGGACTCTAAGGGAATGCAGAGCCTCAGTGGGAAGTTAGCGGCACTTAATCGTTTCCTATCTCGTTCGGCGGAAAGTCACTCCCATTTTTTGAAACCCTCAAACACATCACGAAAGAAAACAAAGATGAGTACCGTTGGACACCGGAGGCAGAAAAGGCCTTCCAGGCCATGAAAAGGTTGGTTTTAGAACTCCCGGCTCTGACAACACCCAAGCCCAAGGAAAAGTTGTATTTATATCTCGCAGCCGCCTCCGCGGCAGTAAGTGCGGTCCTGATCGCCGATAGAGGAGGGAAGCAACTTCCGGTGCATTATGTTAGCCGAACATTACACGAAGCCGAAAGGCACTACGCTCCCTTAGAAAAACTGGCTATCTGCCTGCTGCACACTTCGAGAAGGCTACGAAGGTATTTTGAAGCACATCCGATGACGGTAATCACCGACCAACCCATCAGACAAATATTAAACAAGGCAGAAGCATCCGGGAAGATGGCGAAGTATGCCGTAGAGTTGGGGGCATATGACATTACTTACATCCCCAGAAACGCAGTCAAAGGACAGGTATTAGCAGACTTTCTTACAGAGATACCGGTAGAAGAAAGGGAAAGAAACATGGTCGGAGAGCTCAGTGAACAGGACAAATGGATATTATATACGGACGGAGCGTCCAGTAAAAAGGGGGCGGGAGCTGGTCTTGTACTCATTGGACCCTCTCAAGAAGAATACACTTATGCCCTCCGTTTAAAGTTCGAAAGCACAAACAACGGGGCAGAATATGAGGCACTGTTGGCCGGTTTACGGATTGCCGAACATATGAAGATAGAAGCTCTGGACGTAAGGGTCGATTCAAAGCTGGTGGCCAGCCAAGTGAATGGAGATTTTGTCGCGACTAAGGACAGCATGATATGATACCTGGCGAAGGTAAAGGAACATGCATCCCGGTTCAAAAGCTTTAAAATCCGGAATATACCCAGGTCATAAAAACCAAAAGGCGGACATACTGAGCAAGTTAGCTTCTGTAGCTTTCAACCACCTAACTAAGGAGGTTCTGGTGGAAATTCTAGAAAGACCATCCGTTGAGGAAGAGCATGTACATGCTATAGTGGAAGAAGAAGAGGATAATTGGATGACCCCTATTATCAAGTGCCTAGAGGAAGGAGTATGGCCGGAAAGTACCAGTGATGCCAGAAGCCTACGGATGAAAATTCCACATTATACAATGCAAGATGGAGTCCTCTTTAAGAAATCGTATTTGAATCCAATGTTGAGATGTGTGGGCCCCCTGCAAGCAAACTACCTAGTAAGGGAAGTGCATGAGGGGATTTGTGGCATGCACTCCAGACCAAGATCCGTGGTGGCCAAGTTAATAAGGCAAGGATATTATTGGCCAACTATGCATAAGGACGCCATAGAGGAGATCCGCAAGTGCGATTCTTGTCAAATACATGCTCCGGTGCCAAAACTTCCAAAAACACCCTTAACCTCCATCATGGCACCTTGGCCCTTCTTCCAATGGGGCATGGATGTGTTGGGCCCATTTCTGGAGGCACCAGGAAAGGTAAAGTTTCTCATTGTGGCGATAGATTATTTTACCAAGTGGATAGAAGCGAAACCGCTAGCTAAAACCACCGGAAAGGATGTAAAAAAGTTTGTGTGGGAAAACATCGTGTGCCGTTTTGGATTGCCAGGGGTAATTGTAACGGATAATGGGACTAATTTTGTGAATGATCCATTCAAAAGCTGGTGTCAACAGTTACACATTAGACAAAGGAATACGGCGGTTGCACATCCGCAAGCAAATGGATTAGTAGAAAGGGCCAATGAGTCTCTCTTGAAGGGGATGAAGGCAAGGCTGGGAAGAGCTAGGTCCGGATGGGTTGACGAGTTACCAAGCATTCTGTGGGCTCACTGAACGTCCATCAAAACAAGTAATGGAGAAACCCCTTTTAGTCTAATCTACGGTAGTGAGGCCATGATCCCGGTGGAAATAGGGATGCCCACGTATCGGACGATAATGTTTGATGAAAGCCGCAATGACGAAGATCTCTGGAGGGCAGTAGACCGAAACGAGGAAGAGCAGCGTCTCTCATTAGATTTGTTGCAAGAAAGAAGGGAAGCAGCAGCTATAAGGGAGGCCAAGTACAAAACCCAAGTGGAGCGATACTATAACCGAAGGGTCAAGCCAGTTAGCTTTAAAGTGGGGGATTTCATGTACCGCCAGAATGAAGCTAGCCGGGTGGAAAATCTGGGAAAGTTGGGTCTAAACTGGGAAGGCCCCTACCGGTGGTGGAAGCATACGACAACGGTTCTTATAAGTTGCAGACGATGGATGACAAGGACGTACCTCGCCCATGGCATGCTGTGAATCTCAAGAATTGCTTCTTATAAAAATTGTTATTGTTAGAATTCCGTACCTAATGTAATGACGATGGCAATTTCCTTTTTAAATAAATTAAGTTTGAATGCCCTTCCTGGGAGAAACGGAAGGAGCATGTTTTGCAATACAATTGTTATTTCTTTCCTGATGGCTAGCCCCCATCAGGAATATGTTGATGCCCGGATGATAATTTCAGTCCGGATGCCCGAACGATAATTTCATGTCGGATGCCCTGTAACATATGGATGCCTGGATGATAATTTCAGTCTGGATGCCCGAACGATAATTTCGTTTCGGATGCCCTGTAACATATGGATGCCTGGATGATAATTTCAGTCCGAATGCCCGAACGATAATTTCGTTTCGGATGTCCTGTAACATGTGGATGCCCGGATGGTAATTCCATCCCGGATGCTCAAGCGATAATTTCGTTTTGAATGCCCTGCAACACTATGGATGCCCGGACGATAATTTCGTCCCGGACGACCAAGTAATAGATTTATATTGAAGCGAAGACCATACACATAAAAAAAAGGAAAGAAGGCACATTACAAAAAGCATAAGTGTAAACCTAAAAAATATATGCGTATCACAAAAATCACATGTCCATTACATGCAAATATACAAATATCCGAAGGACATCAAAATGTTTTTACAAGTAATATTAATCAAACTGGAGGATCAACATTCTCCTCGACCGCTGGGGCAACTGCTTCAACCAAAGTCGTTGGAGTTGGGCCGCTAGCAGGGAACTCTGAACCACCAAGCAAACCCTGAGGGGTGGAGGAAACAGGAAAAATATTCATAAGATCCCCCAACGGAAGCCGGTAAGAGTCAGCAACCCTCCGGATAAATGGATACTCGAAGGAAAAAACCTTGTTGAATTCATCTTTCCAAATAGACGGAGCTTCAAGGTTGACCTTCTTTGAAGTACGAAGGATTTTCTCTATCTCCTCCGGTTTCCGGGCAAGGCGCACCCCCTCCAACCAACCAGCTGAGTATGAAAGGCTCAAAGGTTTCGCCCAAGATTTCTTATATTCCTCGCTGTCCATCAATCGACAAAAAACGGTCAGGACCAAGGATTTGACTGTGTTTTGACGAACGACCTCTGCCTGCCCCAGGTTCACCATCAGATCCGAATTATCTACCTTCAGCTTGGCAACCAAATCCTTCGAGGCGGCAAGCTCAGCCTCGAGTTGTTTTATCTTTTCTGATTGCTGAGCCTTTGTATCCAGCCAAACCTCTTTCTCCTTTCCCAACTCTTCCACTTTCTCAAGAAGTGCTTTCTCTCTATTTGCACAAGATTCGAACCGGCGGCAGACATCTTCATGTTCAGAATAAAGTTTGTGAAACCTTTCGGCATGAGCGTCGCGGTCCTTCTCAACCTCCACTAACCTAGCAACCTGTTCAGAACATTTGGCATGAATTTGATCCAGTTCACGAAAATCAGCATTCAGGTGCCTGAACCTTCTAAGCACCTCCCCCTGGGAAATGATGCTTGTGCCTAGCTGCTCATATGCCAACCTGGCCAGATCAATGTTACTTAGCTCCTCTAGGGCGGACTGCTCGGCCGGAGTGGGTAGGTTGGCAATCATTTCGCAACAGGCCCTATAAGAATTGATCCGGACATCATCACGAAGGGTCCAAGTCGGAATAAAATAGTTAGCCAGCTCAACGGATCGATCTGCAAATAAGTAATAATCAGGGGCATGTACGAACATTTCCAAAGTATCTACAATCTAGCAAAAACAACGGTCATACCGAAGTGATCAGAAGGAACCACATGGACAACCGGACGTTTGGAAGGGCCTGGATGGTGCACAGACATCGCTATGACATAAACAAAGCATAATATGTTAAAACAGATGAGCAACATAAAACACTCTACCGAATACAAAAAAGGGGTACTAACCATCCGAGGCACGAGGTTGTTGCTCTCTCTCCGGAGAGTCCAGATGAAAAGGAGGAGTGTTGCCACGAACCAGCGGAGAAAGCTCATTCTCGTTAACTCCACCACCCAAGTTCTCCTCGCCTCCACGATTAACACGCTCCTCCTTAGACAAGTGTGGAGCAATGTTTTCCTCAACATTTTCTGCTACCTCGGGATTGGTCTGATCGTGCACAGCTTCGCCGGACAGATCGCTTGATTCAGCGGAGTGGCATCTTCCGTCTCATTTAGGGAAGCCACGCATTCAGGCGCATTGGGATCCCTGCTGACTTTCTTCGGCATCACAGTAGAAGGCCCTTCCCCAGCTTTGGCTTTCCTCTTGAGAGCCTCCTGTTCCTTTTCCTGACGAGCGTCAATGACCTTTTGGCAAGGTCTCTCGGCCAACCGCATCAAGTTATCCTTTGGCGGTAATTCTTTGCCGGCGGCTAGAAATGGAGCTGTTCACTGGGGACGCTCTTGCCCGGCGGGTATCTCCTCACCCTCGGTCACCTCAGTACCCTCCCAATCCGGCAACTCAAGGAACTCAGCCATACTCAAAACTACAATTAAGACCGGAATAAATAAAGAGAAGGAAAAGAACTTGTAAAGTAAATCGAAATAACAATGAAACGGGTATATTACCACGCCCCTCGGCATCCTTTAGAACGACCTGAACATTCTTGGTCTCCCACACGGTGGAAAGCCCATACACCCATAAAATACAAGGGGGCACCTCCCTGAGTTTGATGATTTTTTTGCTAAGTTTCTCCACTAGTTCCTCAGGATAGCTAATGGGAAAAGTATTGGAAATCTTAGAATCATTGTGCCTCCAGGCCATGGCATCCGGAATCGCCCTCCGGTCAATAAGAAAAAACTTTCTCTTTCCAATGTTTTAGCCCAGATAAAACCTTGACAAAACACTTCTTTGCTTTCTTCCCCGTCCGGCTCTCAAAAGAGAACCAATGCCCCTGCTTGCATAGCCTATAGAACACCCGGAACAACGAGACGGTCGGCTGGCAATCCAAACTATAGCAACGAACTTCGAACAAAGTAACCCGATTCGACCCCATCGGAACCAATTGTGAAATGTGCACCTTGAAGTGTTTTATTACCGCAAGCAGAAACTTGGAAAAGGGAACCCTAATCCCACCTATGTCCAGCTGACGAGTATAAATGCCAATCTTACCGGCGGGTAGTATGTTCATAGTCATGTTGGGATCCGGAAGCATAGGATGCAACTCCGCCGGAATGTTGTAGGTAACAATTATGTCATCCAACTCTTGTTGTGAAAGCTTGGACTTGTGTATATGCATATCAAATTTCGGCACAACGGCCGCTCTAACTTGCGGTTCGGCCGCATTCTCCGCCCGGACGTGTTCAAACATACTCTAAAGGATGTCCGGGAGAAATGATAATAAAACTAAAGGAAGAAAGATAAGAACTCACCTCGGAAGTCGCTTCGGTAAAGAAAAAATGCTCGGAGTAGCAGTGGTAGGAACTATTAACTGTGTGTAAAAGTGAGAAGTAAAAGGGGTTATATATATAGGAAACGCATGGGGTAAAGCGAAACGTCGCATCTGTCAGAAGTGATGACGTGTCGCAATCCTAACCGTCCACGACCGAAGCGCTGGAAAATGTGGCAAGAAAACACTGTGCTAGGCCCAAACCAAGGCCCATGGATCATCAAATCAGTGGGCCTATAACAGCCCAATAAATATAAACCGTTCCTCCGAGAATCACGCCCTTGTGTATAGAAGTATTGAATCACCGGTTAATGACTCGATAATTCAATACAGGGGGGGGGGACATGTTGACGTATGTGTCCGGAAGGCATGAACCGGACGTTGCTTAAAATACCGGACGGTAAATACTACCCTCCGGCAAGTGGGCCAGAGGGAACGTCCACGTGTGCCGTTTTCCCAGGAAATCAGCAAACATGTCTCAAGTTCTACTGACACAAGCCTAGGCCTAGGGTGACGGCTACTATTCATAGGATATTCCACTGTCCGCAGGTACGGTTACTATTCAAGTAGTGCTACTTTCACTGTTCATCTGTACCCTCTTTGGGGTAGTATAAATACCCCAAAGCCATTTATTGTAACACACACACTTTTTCTCATAAATACCCGCATTTATCATTATACCTCTCGGTCTTGAAGATATACTTATTCTCACGCCCGAGCTTGGTCCTGGGATAACACTCGGGGCGAGGCTAACGAGCGGTTGTGTTTGTGCAGTGTTCAAGGCCGAAGGATTCGTCCATCAGCTATTCCGAAGGAACAAAGATTTACTTCAACATTTGACATACTTTTGGTTTGTTTTGTTTATAAATCATCTAAAAGTCACGCATAGTAAATCCAAAACCATAAAAACTAGGTCAAAAAAAAAGAAACAAAACATAGCCAAAATTCCCGGAAGTCTGTCGCCAATTACATACCGTCAAAAGACCATCTGCATAAACCGACGCCCCGCTGCAACGCGATGGACCGGCGCCAATCTCGTTCTTTTGAAACGAAGAAACCAAAACAATTTATGTTGGCGTGCTCTGCTCTCGATTTATCAAGATCACTTTCTTTTAAAAAAATACGCTTATATCACTGTCCTTTTACCAATTTATACCCAGGACATTGTCCGTTACGATTTTGTCCATCTTTGTGCGCAAAATTTGGTGTGTGCGCACCAGATTTTTTTAAACCAACTAAAAAAATGCGTCATCCTCGTAACCTAAAAACAATAAACTTAATTAGGGTCCGTTTGGTTTGTAAGTGGAATTGGAATGAGATTTGAATTTGGTAATGATTTGAAAGAAATGAATGAGAGAAAAAAATTAATTAATATTTAAATTATATATATGTTTAATAAGTTTTATGTATTTGTTTGAAAAAAAAAATAATTAAAAGTAAGATAAAGATGAATAATATGTGGCCCATAAAATTATCAAATAAAAGAAAATTTTTGATTGGTTGGATTAATAAAAAAGCCACCAACATAGGTTGATTTGAAATTTTGAATCCAACTACTATGTCAAAGAAACCAAAATTGTACCAAACAAATGATAAGTGATTCTTTCATTCAAAATCCACCGATACCCTCGAACCAAACGGATGGTGCGGAAGGAATGGTGCATGTGCACCAAATCCTTTTCACCTTCAACACAATTATCAATTATGGTCATTAATTGCACCAAAGTCCGTGTCTAACATATGATTGGTTCTATTTTATTAAGAATTACGGAGTAATCGTCCATTCTTCCCTATTTGGCCATGTAGCTATTTAGGGCTGAGCAAACGGACCGGATGGACCGGACCGACCGACAAAACCGACCGGACCGAGACCGACCGGACCGGACCGACCACATTCGGTCCGGTCCTCGGTCTAAGCTTTTTGCCAAATTCGGTCCTCGGTCCGGTCGGTCCAGTCCGGTCCGGTCCTGACCGACCAAAAACCCGAAAAAACTTGCTTAATTGGACCGGACCGACCGGACCGGACCGGACCGACCATATTCGGTCCGGTCTCGGTCTATGGTTTTTCCGGTTCTCGGTCCTCGGTCCGGTCCGGTCTTGGTCGGTCCGGTCCGGTTTTCGCCCGATGCTCAGCCCTATAGCTATTAGAAAAATGAGAAACTATGCGACTGATTTTTAGCAAGGAGCCAAGGAGAGAAAAGAAAAAGGCGCTCCTTAGTTTGTTATTGATTTAAACTTTAGTTATAAAGAGTATGTAAGAAGTATGACAATTATGTAAGTGGACACTAAGGCACAGCAATCATGTTTTCTCAACTTTTGATCAAGATATACCAACTCGACTAGTCACACGTTTATAAGGTGGTTTGTTCTTGTTACACAAATGTAATGTTAGTGATATAGTGGTCGATTTTGTTCAAGAATATGATCGTGACTTCAATTCGTAGAATTCATCAATTGTCTACTACAAGCCTACCTCGTTAATTTGTACCGAGTAATAGAAATGCATCTTTGTATCCACAAGGCTACATTGGTGTTGCAAACCACAAACGAAGCACCGGATCACTCGCAAAATAAAAAAACATATGAAATGCCCCACTATGAGCTAAATATTGAGCTCGTTGAAATTATTTTAGGATATGCAATGCAAATCGGTAGCACAGGAACGGACCCAAAATTTCTTAAAAGGTGTTACACAATTGCCATTTTGGGTAATTAAGTTACACAATAGAAAACGAAAGTAGCAAAATAAAAATATTTAGGATTGCCCATACAAAAAATCAACAATTTTTGAAAACTTTTGCACTTCATAACTTGAAATCGAGCTACACCCGACATCAATGTAGGTCCGTACCTGTATATAACTAATGATTTGTCTTGACAAGAATATTCATAGGCTTTGCCATGTATAGTTCCCAAGCCTCAACCACGATATATTGGTTGCTGCATCGATCCTGGGTTGTGGGCAAGTTGGTGCTCATGTTCTAGAAATTTGACACATTAATCACTTGAACTTGGATGGTTTTGGTACACGATCTGGTTATCCTCAGTAATGCTTTGGTTCTCCATGATTCGGTCATTCTTTGTCGTAATGCGAGTTAGACACAACACGACGCCTCACTCCAGCTGAACTCGATCTATAAACGCTAACATATTGTCATATATGAACTTGCATCTTTGCATATTCCAATAATAATGTTGATTAGAGGAGATAATAAGTCATCATCCGTGCATGGTTTACAATTATTTGAGGTATATTTTAGCACCCACTCATTGGAGGATAGATTTACAATACCTATATACTTAAACGGCACCCTAAGTAACATGCATTAATGTAAGAGAAATGCTAAATCTTAGAAAAAAAAATACAAAATTATATCAACAAGATGAATTGGCAACTAATTGTTGAGGGTAAGAAAAGAAATAAAAAAAAAAAAAAATAGGATGCAAAATAATTAAACCACTTACACATGTTAAATCATTTTGTAAGTATAATTTTGTAGCATTGCTCTTAATATAGTAAAACTTTTAACGTTTATGTATTAATATAAAGGTTTGTCTAACTAATGCATAATGCAGTAGTTTAGGTGATTAAATATAAAAACTTTAAGTTCACTAAATTTAAAACACAATCGACTTAGACAATGGGACGTTGGTCAAACAACCAACTTAAAACTTTCTAGATGCTCGTTGTGTGATTTAGTTCCAGACTCTCACGACCATTTATTCTTTACTTGTTCTTTTTCATCTCATGTTTGGTCTAACGTGATGAGAAGGGCAGTTATGCAGAATTTTCCTCATAATTTAACAGAGTATGTTGTTGTACTTAGTTGATATTGTCGTTGTATGTTCTATTTTTTGTTTCGGCTAGGCTTAGTTGGTAGTAAGATTGGTTTGTCTATCTTTGTTTGGTTAGAAGCGCTAATGGTGCGTTAGTCTGTAAAAGTTAATATGGTGCTTTACCATATTACCTGAATTTATTGTTTTTGTGAGTAATATATTTACCAGGGTAAAAACCCCTTACCCAAAAAAACAAAAAGCTCAATTAATGTGTATCAAATAATTTTTTTGTAATGGAAAAGGAAAGTTTGAGATGAATTACTGCTCCCTATCTTATATCCAGGACACCCATTAGACAATCTCTTAATATAATACTTTAAATTGATATAATTTTTGCGTGTATACATTTCAAAATTTTAAATTACCCTACAATATTATTTTACTTTACCAAGTAATCAACTCACATGTAAAACTCTCACAATCTTGAATCGAACTTCTTATAACATCCATAGCTAGTTTGGATTGTTGCAAACTAACAACCATTTCAAGGCTTATCGATATCCTATTTAATATTGTTTTCGTCTTTTCAAGATCGTAATCGTAAGATCAGGATCTTAAGATCTTACTATAAAATAGGCGTTGTAAAATTATGCAAATTCACATATTATTATACATCAAAATTGTGATTTTGAAATGTTTAATACAACTAGTCTCTTGTTTTTTATCTTCTACAAAAACTTAATAAATAAATATGTAGTTTTTTAACTTGTGGTTCGAGAAAAATAAGATCGGATCGAACAAGATATGAAAATCCTATAAGATCAGAATCCCACTAATATTCTATCTCGCAAAGATCATACATTTGAACGGGATCATTTTTTGCTTGGGCTAATACCAAATTAAAGCATTATACTTGTCAAAAAAAGCTCTTTTGAGTAGCGAACTTTTTTTTCCCACATTGGTGTACTAAACTTGCATTTTACTGCCAAAAACACATACCTTGTACTTTTTCTGACCTTTTTATGACATTTTTGCCCCTGACTTTTTAATAACTTGAGGGGCAAAAACGTCCAAAGTACGTATTTTTGGCAATAAAATGCAAGTTTAGTACATCAATGACGAAAAAAAAGAGTTCGCTACTCAAAAGAGTTTATTTTTTACAAGTACGATGCTTTAATTTGGTATTACTCTTTTTTACTCTGTAGTATCCCGAAACAAATGATTCTTGTACAAAATTCATCTTTTGTCATAATTATTAACCAGCTAAATAATTAAGGGAAATGATTTGCACACTTTCAAAATTTATTGGAACACTTCATTCTGTGCAATAGACAGTTATACTTTAAGTATAACCTGCTTTAACTGTTAGTACATTGGAGTGTCCCAATAAGATTTAGGAGTGTGTCAATCACTTCCCAATAATTAATGATTGAACATTTTGGACCAGACTTTGTCACTTTACATATTAATGCATGTAGAATTAATAATCTATGTTATTCAACGGCTCAACGCATACAATTTGAATTATCAATATTGTTATGATATAATTAATATGTAGTTGTATTATTTATTGTTAGTTAACTAGTACGCATGTAACCATCCACATTCCACAAGAGACAAAGTTTTGTCGAGTCAACCACTGGAACAACTTATGTGACGTACATTATAATACTTTGCTATTATTATTATTATTATTATTATTATTATTATTATTTTTTCTTTTTTAACCATCACTTTTATTAGCAATAAATAGGATTTTACAAGAAATTGGTGGAGAGCCGAGAAACCAACTGGGCCCCGACACCTCTAGCAATAGCGAAACCAATCCTATTAAAAATATGAACGGCAGCCCGTGCTCCTATGTCTTGAGTCGAAGAGAAACGTCGAATACGCTTTAGAAGAGTTACTGCATCTTTCTCAAGTTCTCCAAAAGAGGAGAAAGAGAAAGGGAGAAACCCATATCCGATATCCACACATTTGGCCTTATACTTGACACGTTTACGTTGTGCAGCTTCAATAACCGCACGACCTGGCATAAAATCAATCATATCAGATTGTGTCAAAGGTGACGACCCCGTAAGATCAACACAAACATCAAGCCCACCATCCCAAGAGTAAAGTAATATATCAGCTGGGCGCAAAGATCAATTATTATTATTATTATTATTATTAAATACTAAAAAAAAAAAAAAAAAAAAAAAAAAAAAAAAAAAAAAAAAAAAAAAAAACTTAGGATTCATACAAATTACTCTTCGAAATCGAAATAAGTTATCGAGGGGAACCAAAAGTTTTATGTCTCAATTGTACCTCATGTGGAAATGTTTCATAACCAAATAGTTGTGGGTTCCATTCCTGCTTAAGACAACACATGACACGCAAACCAATGCGCAACTTGATTGTATTCTCGATTGACACAAGGAAACGATAGTTGCATATTCTTTGCCTATAAGCGAATATCGTATGTTATAGTAGTCAATCTCTATGGTGGGCGTGTTTCTGAAGACGATAAAGAGATAGTCATTTGAGAATCGGATCCCATAATAGCACCAGACCACCTGTAATTATATGCTAACGAGCAAACAGAATGCATGACAATGATCTCGGCATGAAAATGAGATATGGCATAACATTGATCACCGTAGACATAACGGAAACAACCAGTGGAATCACAAGCAACAACACCAAAAGTAGCCTTAAAATTCTTGAAAGCGGCATTGCAATTTAAATTCACCATACATCCATCAAGGGGTATCCACTGGGGAGAAATATGTGAGGTGGAATTAAATTAGCAGTGGCGACCGAGGCAGGTTCAATGTAGATTAAAGGGTAACCAACTTCTCAGATTCGTAAAATTGAGCTTATATTAAAGCCAAAGTGTTAAGCGGAGAGACAATCATTTTATCAAAGACATACCAATTACGAGAATGCCATATAAACCAACAAGAAGTCGCAACAACCTATACCCAAGAAGCATCACGAACATAACACATTATCAAGAAAGCATTCTATACGACAATGAAAAGACATACTAGGTGAATGAGGGCGTTAGCCTAAGGTTAGTGACAGTAATAGAAGGCGATCGAGTAGGTCGATCGATTCCACTCGGTAGTCGCTACTGGGGGTACTCGATCGAGGGACGAAAAAACACAAATGGGTCGTGTGTGGAATCGACTGTATTTTATTTTTTATTTATTTATTAATTTTTTTTGCCTTTTTGATCCTACATAACCGTTGGCACCTTGTTATAGAGTGACAAACAAAACAAAAAATGTTACCGTTTCATTTATAGCCATTTGGCAAAAAAAAAAAAAAAAAAAAAAAAAAAAAAAAAAAACACTTTTAAACTACCTTATTGTTATGACCAAGAAACACCTTCCGGAGGTCGCGGTTGATGAAAATATGTATAAACCATGGTTATTTTTAGAGAGAGAAAGGTGGAGAAAAAGGGTTTATATTAAAATGACAATATGAAGTTTACACTCACACTTTCCCGCACCCCTCATGGAGAGTCATGAGGGGTATTTATAGGCTCCTAACACTACATGTTTGCCTACTTGACAATAGTAATCCTTGTAGTTACTAATCTAGTCCATTTCACTTGTGTGACGTTATCTTTATAAAAAAGCAAGGCTAACAATCTCCCTCCAAGATATCGTCACACGTGAATGGTTACATGAGACCTATAAATACATAAACAATGTACATTACATTACAACAATAGTAAACTATGTTGACGTTGTTGAAGTGCAGAGTCTCTGTAGTCTAGATACTGAGGCAGACTTGAAGTTCTCTCTTCCGACGATCTCGGCGTATGATCTTTGACACTGACGACAAAGGTCTTTGTAGCTCTGAACTTCAACTGTAATGGTCTAGTTAGGTTATTACTCCCTCCTAACTAATGAGCCGTTATTCTTTTTCCTGCTCCCTCATGAACCGACAACTCTCTTTTCATCTCGCAGTGGATAAAGTAGATTCAAAAGTGTAGGAACATGGTTGTCGTTCGGGTAGCAGCATAACAACATAACTCACATAACATTGCATAGAAGGTTGGTAATAAGCTCTGATGAACACACACTTGGTACCTCATGGTACTTCTCTGGTATTAAGCAAAGTTCCCTCGATCAACCAACGTACTGAAGACGAAACACTACTTCTTTTGGCATGTTCTTCTCCTTCCTGATGGTTGCGTGTTATCGGAATCATCATAATCTTGTGTACATGCCATACAATTACCTGTACTTTACACTTCTAATGCAATTTAGAAGCCATAACAGCTTTTTGGAGCACATTCTGTGAGTATATGTCGCTAAGATATGACTCTCTTTATCTACAATCTCCTCTCTTCTCTTCAACCTATAAGCGACCTCTTCAAATTCCAACCAGCTAGTAAATGACCACTGTATGGAGAGAACCCAATATAACCAATTTGATAATGAAGTAAACATCGCATAGATATGTGACTTAATCTTGTACGAAGGTGTGACTAAGAACCTATACTGAGCACTACAATGTAACTCCTTTAAGCATAGGTAGTGCCATATACCCAAACCAACAAACAGTACATGAAATATCCACCTCTTGAAATCTCCACAACTTCATGTGACACTGAGTACTACAACGTAACTCCTTAAAGTGATAGCTATAACCCGTGAGTATTACAATGTAACTCCTTACATCGGGTATAACTAGATAATCCAAGTCTTAATCACTATCTCTACCAGTGTTTGCCCAAACAGGTATCTCTGAAAGTCATGCATCCATCCACCCCTAGACTTTGAGATAAATAAGTACACATGCCCGTGAAATGAACTTGAAACCCAAATAAGCAACATCGTACAAAAACTCCGTAGTCACAAAAATCTGATAGTAGCCGTTGTCATTTGATTGTGAATCTTGATCAGGATCGTTTAAGCAATTCGTGGTGTGTTTTAATGTGAGATATATTGGTATTAAGATAATGAAACAAGGAAATGAATCATGTTCTATAAAATGGTTACCAATTATATCATGTGTGTTTTTGGTGGAGGTAAGGGTTTAGGGTATATAGACATTAGGTTATTCAATGAGGTTAGGGTTTTGTTTATGTAATAATCTTTTGATATTTCCTTACTCAAAATCCCATCTCGATACTCGATATCCTAAGTCAATTTCGGCAGAGTTTCGTTTAGATTAGTCTAAAAGAAATCCTTACTTGATAAATGATAAGGTTGGACTAGCCTTACTCGGCAAACTATATGAAGCATACTCGAATCATGAAACCGTTGCTCGAAATTCAACCCTTACACGGTAAAAAGTACCCTTACTCTAAATTTTGGTCCATACTCGGTAGAAGTACACCAAACTCGATAAAAACATACCAAACTCGATAACCCTTGATACTCAGGACCCTAACTCACAAACTTTGTCAAACTTGCAAAAATTCTAACTCGCAAAAATTTTCAAACTCGCTAGAATTTATTTCTAACTCGCTAGAATTTGTTCTAACTCGCTAGAATTTTTCAAACTCACTAGAATTCATTTCTAACTCGCTAGAATTTTTTAACTCGCTAGAATTTTTAAACTCGCTAGAATTTTTCTAACTCGCTAGAATATATGTCTAACTCGCTAGAAGTTTTTCTAACTAGCTAGAATTTATGTCTAACTCGCTAGAATTTTTCTAACTCGCTAAAATTTTCTAACTCGATAAAAAACGATCCTAACTCGATAAGATCGTAAGTTTTCCGAGAAAAAACACGATTTTTCACCCAAAAACACCACGATTCACCCCCGGTTAGCTCTGATACCACTTGTTATGACCAAGAAACACCTTCCGGAGGTCGCGATTGATGGAAATATGTATAAACCATGGTTATTTTTCTAGAGAGAGAAAGTAGAGAGAGAAAGGTGGAGAAAAGGGTTTATATTAAAATGACAATATGAAGTTTATACTCACACTTTCTCACACCCCTCATGGAGAGTCATGAGGGGTATTTATAGGCTCCTAACACTACATGTTTGCCTACTTGACAATAGTAATCCTTGTAGTTACTAATCTAGTCCATTTCACTTGTGTGACGTTATCTTTATAAAAAAGCAAGACTAACACTTATAAATACACAACACAAACACACTCCAATTCACAGACCCACAATTTGAAACACAATTCAAACAACAAATCAAACACAAAAAAAATAGCTTGTAATCTTCCTCAAACTGTCAAATAAGTTCAAAACTATGTCAAAAAAACAAGTCGACATAGACGACAAGGAACGACAAGATGCAATTATCGAAGTTATTAAGAAATTTGAGCTCGCAAAGTTACGCAAACAACGCCTGAGAACACGATACGCATGATTGGCTCCAAACGGTCAACTAAAGTCAGCCACGGATGTGGTCAATATAGTCAAACAGCCTAGAGTCAATCTTCATGGAAGTATAGGGTTTTCCCCGGGTCGTTATGTCCCGACGAGGTGTGATGGTGTTCAAACGGGTTTGTGATCGGGTGAATTTGGACAGGAAAGGGTTGGTGAGTGATTACACTACTGAAATGTAAAAGTAAATAGCTTAAGTAAGCTATATTAACATGATTATAAAATTAGAAAAACCAGAAATGTTTAAAACCTAAAAACACGTACGTTCAGCTTAAATTTACGTGAACGTACAAAATAAAAAGTGAAAACTGAAATCTGAAAACCCTCAGGGGGTGAAAATGACTTTTTTACAAACCTAAGGATGAAAGAAAATTTTTAGAAAAAAAAATGAATTTTTACACTAATTAATTATTTAATATTAATTTAAATACTATTTAATACTAATTATTAATATTTAAATAACTTAAATACAATATAATATTATTTTAATACTAGAAAAATGAAAATTAAATTTCTAAAATTATAAAATAACTAAAAACAAATTTTAAAATTAAAAATATGTCTTTTTGTGGATTTTATATTAATTAATTACTAATTTAATATTAATTACCTAATTAAACTAATTAAAATTATTAAAAATGCTAAAGTGACTTAGATAATTAGGAAATTTTTTATAAAACTAATTAACCATCACAGGAATCCTAAAAAATTATAAAAAGTTTGTTTTATTTGTTTTTAAACTATTTTACTAATTATTATCCTAATTATTAATTAATTACTAATTAAACTAATTAAATTGTAAAAATTAGAAGATGAACAGTAGAAATTCTAGAAAAATTCCTAAAAATGTTTTAACTTATATAAAAACTAGGAAAATTATAGAAACTAGGTGTTACTTTATAAAAACTAATTATGCTATTTAATACTTTAATATTAATTAATAATTAATAAATCTAATAATTATTAAATTACAAGATAAAATTCTGGAAAAATTTCTAAAAATACTTTAATATAGAATAGAATTAAGAAAAATATAAAAATGCCAAGTTACTTAATAAAAAACTAAAAAGGAAAATTAAAAAGATAAATTACATTAAATAGAAACTATCACTTATTTTAAAATTGATCTTTTTTCTGGATTTTCTTTTTGGAAAACTATTAAAATACTAAAAATATGAGACTTTAATAAAGGCACTTAGGCTGGAAGCTGATAAATAAGCATATGGAAACCCAAATGCTTATCAGCTTGGGCTTTATAGCTTATTAGGATTTGAGAAGCTTTGAAAAAGCCACCCATAAGCCACACAGATGAACGAAGATGGAAACTAAGACGCAAAACAACTTAAGTGTACAGGAAATAAGTGATATGAACAAGAAATGGGCACTGGATAAGCTAAAATAAGCCAAATAGCAAATCCAAGCCACAATCAGAAACAAACAGGCCTGCAGGCTTGTTGATGACTAGATTAAGCTAGGGGCAAAAGCCCTTAAGCCAAAATGGAGACTGGAGTCTCAAAGCCAGCTATGTGGGCTTCTCAAAGAACCCACAAGCTCACTATGGGACCCATAAATGAGATCACAATGAGCTTACGAACTTGACCTCATACACTGACTGCTCAGTGTAGAGGTATGCATGGTGAGATCTATTAAGCACAAATTAAGCAGATGCATAAGTAGATAAAAGGAAACTAAGCACATGATCAAGAAGCCATCCATAAAGGCTATAAACAACAAAAAGATCAGGCAAGGGTGCAATGGGGAACCAAATGCAAGCTTAGGAAAATGAGCTTATGAAACTGTTACCCTGGAGCAGGGCAAAATTAGGCAAAAAGAAGCATTAAATTAAGCACTTTATCAAGCAAACTAAAAAATATAAAAAATACTATGAACTAGATAAGCAGTAAAATATCAAGATTCTAAAAGCACAAGCTCTAATTTCTAATATTAAAACCTACAGGAAATTAACAATTTAATTCAAAAACAGCTTAAGTGAAATTTTGACTTTTTATATAAACATGAAAAGTTGACTAAGTTGAGGTTTAATCCTAATCTAGTGACTGAATATGATGTATTAAGCTATTGAAAGACTATACGAAGCAACTCTAACAACTTACTAACATGTGAGCATGATCCAAGAACTAGAAAGTCCAACAGTGAATAAGCAATGAAGATTCAAAAGAGAATTTGACTTTTTCCAAAAGAGTGACTGGTTTTTATGATAGAACTGAGTTATATAGACATTTAGTGATCCACATCAAACAAGAACAACATCAAAAACATCCTTAACCACAGAAAACCTCATGGATCCAAACACTCCTTTAAGTGATGTCAAATATGATTTTCACAACATGTAACTGATTCAGACCATGAGACTTGAACATAAGCAATCACAATGACATAATAATCTGATAGGAACATAAAAATAACAATTACAACACTAACAACTACAAATTCATGAAAAGGATAAAATAGCAGTTTAAATCAAAGGTGAGCAACAAAGAAATCCAATGAACAAGAATGTAACTTTAAGCAATATACTATCACAACTAGATCAAATAAGCATAAAAGAACACAATAAGCAGGTAACTAACATCTCTACAGTGATAAGCAAAAAATGGAATTTAATGCTTACAAAGTGAATGCAAGCCAAACTGAGAACCAATCACCAAGAACAATTCCTATAGCCTCCCTTGAGGCACTAGTACCATATAAATCCAGAATCCACCAAGCTTCTTGCTTCAAACTTCTTTGAACACTGATTTTTATATTTTATGACCTATTTATTGAGATTTTTGTGATTTTATGCTAAACTTTAATTAAACTGATTTTAATGATCCAAAAGCCTTAAAAACTCATAAGTGAACTGAATTGAGATGAAATGAACAATAAACAACAACATTTAACACTTATCAGTGAAGTTGTCAATTTCACTAGATAAATGCTAAATATAAATTCTGTGAAAATTACTTGTAATTAAAGGTAAATAAGGTTCAAAATACACTAAGGAAACTGAGTGCAACAATATTTGAATGAAAATTGTAACTGAAACTAAAACTACACTACCTACGAAATAAAACTATACTAAGCTAACTAATATATTTCATTCCTCCTTCTCTTCTCTTTTTATATGAATTTTAAGCACTGAGGAAGCTTTCTCACACTTTCCCACCTCTATTCTGAGCTGTTGGATATCTATCTTTGATCCTAGCCGTTTATCTATTTTTGGCGGGAAATATATTTTTGACAGGTTTAAGTGGGGGTTGGTGTTACAGGTGGGGTTATTAATGAGGGGAAGGTATGAGGGGTTTAATAATGGGGGAAGGTAAGGTTGGTGAGAAAAGTGGAGTAGGAAGGGGGGACATGGCAGCAGGAATTGGGGGTTGAGGATGGAGGTGAACAGTGGTCGTTTGACCATGTGTTGACTGGGGTTAATATTAAACGGGTAGGGTGATGAGGCGAAAAATGAACCATTTTTAGGGGGTCATTTAAGCCCGGAATTGAATTTATATGATCAAATATTGCCCTAAATCGTTTCTTTTGTGATTTTAGGTACTTTGGGAGTGAATTCTGAAAAAGAAGGCATTTTGGACGTTTTTGGAGCATAAAAGTGAAGAAAACGGCAAAGACTTAATTTTCCATACTGAGAACAATACCTGACGGCGTCAAGAAGAAAAGGCTGACGGCGTCAAGAGTAAAATCCGTGACGACCCAGTGAAAACCTGAAGGCGTCACAAGAAGGGCGTCAAGAGTTAATGTTGTGATGGCCTACAATTGGAATACACATGACGGCGTCAAACCCAGATCTAGGCAGTCCGAGAAACTATTTGGCGGCGAGATGACGGCGTCAGAAATTTGTTCTTGACGCCGTCACCTATCAGAATCTATATATAGTTTTCTACTTTTCATTCATTAAAGAAGGAACTTATGTGGAGAATACTAGGGCCGAACTTTGTAAACCCTAGGTCGTATTTTACAGTATTTTCAAGGGTTTTAACCCCTTGAATCCTTTCATGTTCAATTGAGATAAGTCTTCTCTTAATTCATTCAATATGTCTATGTGTTGTTTGAATATATCTTATGCTTGTCTTGATTTCAACATGTTAGGCTAGATCTATCATGTGTTTGCTTAGATGTAATGAAACCTAGATGTTAATTATGTGTTGATTATTTGTTTATAGTTGTATTGGATGAATGATTTCAATGTTAGGCTTAAGAAAACTGGCAGATCTCCATTGTGTAACATGCATGAACATCTTAGGAAACATGAACCGATGTGTACTAGGTTTTATTGGTTGTATTTAATGCATGAGCAAATTCTAATGATCCCATGTTAGGAGCTTCTTAGCCGGCTCGACATAGGAGTGAAGTAGGCGCTTATAGGATTGGGGAAGTAAGTACGCCACCCCATGAATGGTATTAAGGAATATAATCCGTCATCCACGGAACTGTAACAGGTAATTAATATGTAAAAAATATCTATTGAGTAGTGAAATCTAAGTAAACACAATTCTCCCATATATTGCTCACACCACTAGTTTAATTTAGTTTATTTTCATTTCTATTATTTTATTTTGATTGCATCTTAGTAATTGGGTTAGTTGACTAGCAACTAATTCCGCCCAACTCCTTCAAACCCGAGATTTTTAATTGCTTTTATAAAAACTAAAAAAATACAAAAAGAATCATCCCTCATCTCTAGACCTAGTCTTTAGGTTTTCTAATCCTAGCGACACTATTCCTAGCTGAACGATCAATCCCCCGGTACTTGTCATTATACTATACTACATCGATCAAGTACACTGCCTGGTGGGGGTTGTAAGCTTCTCAAGATCCCTTGAGAGGTAAAGCCGTGCAATCCCTACGCTACCAAGTTTTTGGCGCCGCAGCCCGGGGAATAGTTATTGTCTAGGTTAGAATCTCTTTTTATTAGGTCTACTTGCTTGATTCCTTTCTAGTAAGATTTTATTTTTATTTTTAGGTTCTCTTTAGTCTATCTTATTTCTTCGTATTTTTGTTCCTTACTCTTCACCATCCGACATCATGGACGATGGTAACATCTTTGAATCCGTCATCCCACCACAACAAGACTACCCACAAAACCCACCACTAGCTAACCAACCTCTTAGGCCCCGAACCCTAGGAGAGTACTCCCGACATAGCCACCAAGGCTATCAAAACACTATTGAGCTCACCGGAGCCAATGTGTCTCCCTTGCGATCCGACACCATCCGGTTGGTGCAAAGCGGATGTGAATTCCATGGACTTCGTTTCGAAGATCCAAATCAACATCTCAAGGACTTCCTTAAAATCATAGATTCTATAGACCTTGATGTTACAACTAGATAGTCAACCCGATTATGCCTATTCCAATTCTCTCTACGTGATCAAGCTAGTCAATGGCTTGAGCGTTTACCCGCGGGATCCATCACCACATGGGATGATCTCACCACTCGTTTCCTTGCTCAATTTTTCCCACCGGGGAGAACTACCAAGCTTAGAAATGACATATTGATGTTCCAACAACGTCAAAATGAAACTCTATATGAAGCACGTACTCATTTCAAGGACTTATCCAAAAAGTCCCTCATCATGACATAGATCTTTGGCTCCAAGTCCAAATCTCCTATGACCATATCGATCTCTCCACAAGGCGAGCCATTGACCAATCGGCCGGTGGTAAGCTACGTGATCTAAGTGCGGAACAATCATGGGAACTCATAGAAGATCTTGCTCTCTATGACAACAAAAGTTGGAATGATCCCCGTGATTTGAACAAAACGGTCATGGCAATATCTTTGCCTTCGAACAATTCTAGCACTCCCGACCGTAGGATCATGGAACTTGAGGACCAAGTCAAGTTTCTCATGAAATCTTACGAAGCTCCTAAGCCTTCAAGCCAAGTGAACAAAATCACTTCTTCATGCGAATTATGTAGTGGTCTCCATGACACTCGTGATTGTGTGGAACTCCCCGGAACAACTTCTGCGGACTACGCATCCTCGCGTACCGACGAAGCGGGAGATAAGTGGTACACTTTCAAACCCGAGCCAAACCCTTATGGTGATTCCTACAACCCTTCTTGTAAAAATCACCCAAACCTTAGGTGGAAACAAAACCAAGCCAATTCTTCCAATCCGCCTAATCGTTACCAACCAAACGGTCCACCCTCCAACCGTACTTTCAACAACAATCCTTCTAACAACTATGGTAGTACCAACAATCTTGAAGAATTAATGTCCAAGTTTATGGCATCTCAAGAAGCTCGCATAGCTAGGTTTGAAACCGAATTCAACCAACAACAAACGGAGATGACCAACAAGATTGACAACTTGTTGAAAGTCCTCAACAACCAAGCGTTGACCACACCTAGGAAGGACACTAGAGACGCCAATAGCAGAATCCAAACTAAGGACCACTCATCATCCAAACACGTCCACTTTGTCAATGTTGTCACCATTAAGCCAATAGATAAGGAGATAGAAGAAAGTGACAAGGATGAAGTTGGAATAGAAACCGAGACTAGGGATGAAATTAGGGAAGTTGAGGTTAATAAGGGAAAAGAGTTAGAGGAAGTAGAAACTGTAGAAGAGTACTTTGATAAGTTGCCCACCAAGGAAGAACGGGAATATCATAAGGATTTATTCGATGGCCCCGAGACACCATATATCCTTGGCACACCCCTTATCAAAATGGGAGACCCCTCTAACATCAACATACCATGCAACATCGGGCATATGCGTATATGGAAAGCTTATATCGATCCTAGATCTCCTATAAATATCATGACTAGAACTTATTATAATTGGGTAATGAAGAAACAACTTGGTTATAGGATGATGCCCAATAAGAATTTGATAAGTAATTTTGTAGGAAGAGTGAAGGGATTGCATGTGATTATAGGTATTTTCACTTATGAGATCGATTTTGTGATAGTAGAAGATACTCATCCGGTTATAGATGATTGCCTAAGCCAAGTAGTGTTCGGAAAACCATTTGTTGAGGCCACTAGGATGAGTTATGATCCGACTTTAGGGATAGTTAGGTTCAAGGAGGAGAATGATGAAATTGCCTACCAAATGCCTTATAAGATTGAGCAATACCGCCTCCTGTCAAATATAGAAAAGGAACACAAACAAGCAGCTTACTATAGGAATGATGAGGATAGACGTATAGGAATAGAGTACGTGATGAATATGATGCTTGGTTTCTACAAAGAATTCTTGCAACTAGGTCCGGAATACAAAACTGGTGTAGGAGATGACCTAGAGGATGGAAGCAACAATGAGGTCACTTAGTAACCCATGACCTTGAGTCTAGCTACAAGACTCGTAAATAAAGAAAAGCGCTTCTTGGGAGGTAACCCATGTTTTGTGTGATTTTTATTTTATTTTGTTTGTTATTTGCTTCTGTATGCATGCTTTATTTTTATTGTTGGTAGATCATGTTTCAAAACTAAAATGGTGAAAATACTTTATCTGGTTGTTTGGCTTAGTCTTAACTTCATCCAAAGGTATTTTTGCAAAAGATAAGTGTAAGGGGAAACCCCAAATATGTTTTTAAGAAACAAAACCGATCATGAGTCTCCACAATATTAAGTGAACATGTATATTCGTATTTTTCGGAAACTTAACATAAGAATTTCTGCAGGTCACTTCTGACGGCGTCACGTGTTAAAATCTGGAAATTTTACCAGTTTTGTTTTTCCAACGGAGTCTTAAAGTACTTTATCTTGTTGTTTGGCTTAGTCTTAACTTCATCCAAAGGTATTTTTGCAAAAGATAAGTGTAAGGGGAAACCCCGAATATGTTTTTAAGAAACAAAACCGATCATGAGTCTCCACAATATTAAGTGAACATGTATATTCGTATTTGTTAGAGTCAAATGCTTCTATCGAGTCATAATGATGTTTTGCAGGATTTTCCAGGAAGTAGGACCAATTTTTTCCAGAAATTTTCCAGAAACTTAACATAAGAATTTCTGCAGGTCACTTCTGACGGCGTCACGAGTTTCCTCTTGACGGCGTCACGTGTAAAAATCTGGAAATTTTACCAGTTTTGTTTTTCCAACGGAGTCTTAAAGTTTTTGTTGAATTATTAGTTTTATAATCTCCAGGAAATTTGCAAACATCATTCCACAAGCATTATATCTTATTTTGTTTTCTAGGTTTTATTAGCATATGTAGATTGCCGCCGATTTTATGCGAGGTTGCCTTGTTTGTTTTCTCAGGTTTAACAGGTTATGTATGACAAGAAGATGATTTATATTCTGGAAGGGAAGCTTTGATTGTTCATTTTCTTGGAGGAAGATCTAACCTGGTTACAATATTATCCATACCGAGCGAATCAGGGGAGTATTTGATTTTATTCTTTTTACTTATTTCACTTTTACATTCTTTACTTGAACATTGGGGACAATGTTCATCCTAAGTGTAAGGGGAGGGTAAAATGATGATACCTTACAGATACACTTTCGCTTGAGTTTGTTTGTTTGATAGTAGATGTGTAATAAAACTATGAGAAATACTTGTTAGTGTAATTTTAGCACCAAATTTAAATTTTTTTACAACATTTAGGAGTGAAACTTTAGCCATAGAAAGCGTCTCATGGATAGGAGATTGTATGACTAGCACAAAACCGTACCATTCAGAAAAAATTTCCACCCAAATATGTGAGGTTCGCCTTTAGATTTGATAGGAAAAGCATTTACTATTAGTGCTTATGAGTGTACCGGTAGCATTTAGATTCTAGAACTTGTGTTAGTGATGCATCCCGAGACCGCTAGTGAGACTACATTCGTGTAGTAGGATTTACTACATGATAAGAGGCATTAGGATCACCCTTATGTTAAACCCGTAACATAATTACTTGACCATTTAAGTCATATTACTTGGCTAGTTAAGTCAATTAATTTTCCCACACCTTAGCGTTGTACTCATTTTTAGTACACGAAACCCCTAGTACACCCCTCCGAGCCTATCTTTTCGTTTCTAACTTTAAGCATCTTACTTAAAGGAAGAATTTGTTACACCCCACTTAAATGTACAACCAAATCGCCTTAGCCTTCCGTGTATGCACTCATCTTTAGTGCATTATTGTTATTTATTTAAACCCTTAGTTAATTATCTAATTGATTACATAGTTGCTAAGTCGAGTCATATCTTTGTACATATTGTTTTGGGACGATTGAGACTCATGGGTAAAGTACTTATTTTATGGAGTAATGGGGTGATGAGTGTGTAAATACTCATTATTTTTACCTTTTCTGAACTGCCAAAACATCTAAAAACACTCAATAATGAATCAAAATAGTGAAAATATCCCAGGAAAGTGTTTTACATGTTTCAAATGCAAAAATATCAAAAACAGATGAAAAACGCACAAAGTTTGAAAAATTGGCAGTTTCAGTCCCTCAACTATCAAATGTTGTCAAATCTAGTCCCTGGTTATTCTAAAAACTTGAAAAAGTCACCAAAGGTCCTTTTAAATCAAAAAGTGACATAATTAGTCCTTTGGTGCAAAGTTTCACAAAATGTCAAGTTTAGTCCCTGAACTTTGAAAATTGTCAAAAATGGTCCCTGGGATATTAAAAACTTTGAGAAAAACAAATTTTGTCCTTGCACTAACGTTTTATGGCAGGATTGGTCCTTGGTGGAAAAGTTTGGTGAAATTACACAAATGGCCCCTGAAGTTTGAAAGTTTGGCAGTTTTAGTCCCTGGTGAAAATTAAATGGAAAAATCATCCCAGAGCCTTATACTATTCATAGATTGGCAAAACACACCTTTGAAATACTTTGGAAAATTGCCAAAACCTCACCCCAAACTTTCGTTAAATTATAAAACTATTCCTTGTGATAACATAAACCAAACCGGACCACTAATAATACTACTCCTAAAACCGTAGTCCAGTCCACACCACAAGCCCACCCCTTCCTAATTTTTGGGCCCAAAACACAACCAAACCCAACACCCCATTTTATAATAACAAACGGGTCAAAGTTTGACCCCCTCGGTCAAACATGGTCAAATGACCATCATCTCCCCAGCTTCCCTCCCCCACAACCCCACTTGGACATCCCATCTGTAACAATTCGCAATTTCAGGTTAATTACTATTCCCGGAAAATTTTACTATTCATTTTTCTCGAAATATTCCCGAAAGTTGATTTTTATTTCATATTCTCGAGTGATAAATCATTTCCATGGCAAAATAAATGTTTGACATTCGTCAGATCATTTTCGTGAAAGTTATTAAGGAAATACACGTTTTTGGGTAAAACGTCATTCAGAAATTCCACGCACAATGAAATTCGACCCCGTCAGGTGACCCCACATCTGAAAAATGTTTGACACACTCATGATTTATTTGAGAATAAATCATGACTGAGAAAAATATGACCTGAATAAACCTCGGCCGTGAAAAACTGGAATTTTCAGTTTTAAGCGTTTTTACTCAGCCGTAACCCTAGCCTATACCTGCACCGTGTTTCTAAGATGATTTGAGTTTTCAACTTATTAGAATAAGTCAACATATTTTTCCCTCCTCCATTGACCAAAAATCATCCCTTGATGTTATAAGTCATTTCGTGAATTTTAGGCTTTCGGTTTGATGTCTAAAAGACATTTAATACCAACCGACACTAGACTGAGCCCAGTCTAGACATTATAAATCATTTATATCATATTAGAAAAGTAAAATTTTACTTTTCTCAATTTTACGCAATATTCGTACATTTTACGTATTACGCGTTTTAGACCCGTGTTTCCAGTTTTAGCAGGGTTTTACCACCCAAATGAAACCTACCACTCATTTTATATTTTATTATGGGACATATGGACATGTCTAACAATACTTTCAAGTTTCATAATTTTACGACACCCGGTTTTACGTTTTGAGGCCTAATCATTTACGGTTGGCATTTCCCGGAGTCAAAACTCATCCTAATACTTAGGATATTATCAAGCCAAGCACACCTCACCCTCCTAGACCTTGTGAACCGCCAATAGGGGGGGGGAGTCACCCCATGGTGTGGCTTGATCTTGTGAAAAATAGCCTAAGATGTTTACATGTGTACAAGCTTGTTAGGAAAGCCTTTGACTAGTCCATTTTGTAACCTCCTCAAGAGACTATAAATACCCCCTCCCCTCCCTCTTGTTGCCGTCCATCACCACACACCACAACACTTCACACTTAGCTTTATTTCTTCCAAATTCAAGCAAGGTTCAAGAGCTAGTTCAAGATAGAAACCCTAGGGTGATCTTAGGTTACCAAAACACTTCCAAACCCTAATATACTTGGTGATTTCTCTTGAGTTTAAATCCACTCAATTCACCTCAACCATCATCATCCATCTTTCAAGAATACCAAGGGTAGAAAGGTTGCATGAAGTGAAAAGGGTTGAAGCAAGTCTATCAAAGTCCATTTCCTTACTTGTTACTTCCTTTCTTTATTAGAAAGCCAAAAGTTGTAAGCCTAAACCTAACATGCTTCTTGTTAATTTATCATGTTCATATCATTTACATGTTAGTCTTGCTATATTATGTCTTGTATGAATGTCCATGGTGTATAAAAATGACTAAAACATGTTGTTATAATTGATTGTTACAATAAGTTACTAAAACAAGCAAACTAGTGATTTTCTTGGTAAGACCTGATCAAAATGGTAAAAATTTGATATTGGATTATTACATATTACAGTATAGGACTTAACAAGGAAAACATAGCAACTTGAACCACCTAAAACGAGTATACGAGTCAAAAGTTACGCCCATTTGAAGTTACCAAAGATTTCCGGCAAAACTGCCAAAACCATACTGTTTTGCATTCTGAGTTTTTGAAAGTCACCCTTTTGGTCCGATTCATCAAAAAGTTAAAACACGAAAGTTGTCCGGAACGCCGTTTTAATTCAAGAACAAAGAAGCTCGAGTCCTAAAAACGCTTTCCGAGTGATAAAATTCTTCAAATACTAAACAGCCCATTTTTAGGCGAAAGTCACTAGATTATGGTTATACTTTAAAAGGAACAAGAGGTCTTATGACCTATAATCAAGACCACCACCATGGCTAGAGCCAAGGTTGTGTCTCATGACCTTGGAACAAGGACCAAAGGTCATGGCTAGGCCATGACGAAATGACCATACCAACTTACATAGGCGTAAACATGAAACAATGAATTAGACGATAACTTGAACAAGCAATTTGGATCTACTTCACTTAAAAAGGAACCATGAGATATTACCAAGAGAATATGGTCATACAAGACTTATGAAACTACCCCTAATAACAATCTTCATGTACTAATAAACTTTCCTAAGTTTATCCAAATATCGGACATGTAACTTTTCGGATCAAAACTTATATCTATATATTTTATCAACTACTACAATAGTAGGGAGCCTCATGTGAGGAGTTCATTATGTAAGCCGTCGAGATGAGTTGTGGATTTACGAGTTAAAGTGTCCTGGCTCCTCGAACGCTTACTAACATGACTTCTGAATTATGTCGGCCCGAACGGTAGTAAACGATATACAAAACATACATGTTCATGAATCTTTTCTTTCAAAGACTTACAATATACATCATACCACATCATGGACTATAATGCAAGATATATATATAGGCACTTATTCATATTCTTCACTCCGATCCTAAGTCGCAACATTCTATTATAGGTTGCTCGTAGAAACCTACACGATCCAATCATCACCTTCATTACTTGCTATCCTACTTAAGGTGAGTTCATAGCCCCACTTTACATTAATTCAATGTTTTACAAACCCTTGGGGGGAATACATGCTACTTTTAAACCGAACACAATGCTTTGAAACTGTATGCTGCCTGATTGTTTTATTATTACTAAGTACCTACCTTGCCAATCCTAGGCCCCTATCATGAACCATTTAATCACTAGTATTAGTGAGCGCGAGTATTGTGAATAGGCCTATTGGGATTGACGAATCCCATTTGTTTGAGCAGATTAGTTCAAACGAATGCACTATATTTGAACATTAAGTATGACGGCAAAGTACTTACCGGGGCAACAAAACCGCCGATTGATATTGGTACCCGTTAACGTATTGGTTGCATGAGCTTAGTATATAATAATAACTGTTTTGTTTTCTAACATGAGTATGAGTCTAATTAACTCTTACTACCAACATATTGTGTTCAACCGTTAAACAAACTCTATGAATTTCACTCAACCTTTGTGTTGACCTCTTAAGCATGTATTTCAGGTCCATGATAATCAAGAATGGAGCGGAAGGGCACGTACCGAAGGAAGAAGGCTATAAACTATTATGTCATTCGATAAAAACATCAAAGACTTTATATTGATGTATTTTGAAACATGAAACCTTTTGGGACCTTACTATGTAAACTCTGATATATTTGAATAATATGAATGACAACTCTTTTATTTACGACTCGGTTAGAGATCGTTTTCTATTATTATGACTGTTGTGCCGTCGAGTAACACCCAAGTTGAATTCCGTTGCATCATGAATTGGGGGTGTTACAGATTGGTACCAGAGCCATGGTTATAGAGAAACGGGTCTAAGTGAGACCTAAACTATAACTACAATAACAAGCAAAAACATTTTTATAGCCTTCCGCTCTTCGTGCCTTCCATCCTCCAGAAGATTATGGACTTATTACACATGTTATGCTACATGAACATATTTGTATATTGTTATATGCACATTGCCATAGTTTGAACATTTTCCATAAGCATTTGATTTATTTTGACATCGAAATACTAATTGTAGACATCATGTCTGCACCTCCATCTCCCGATCATCTTCCTGCTATGCCTGAGTATTTACCAATTCTTCCCGAACCTAATGATCCTTACTTTGAGGCAATTGACTACGATGATGAGGAAGAACCTTATGAGGATCTAGACAACGAAATAGATTCGGACGAAGATCCTGAAATGGATATGGACATAAACATCGATGATTACGAAGAGGATCCTGAAATGGATGTTGATATCGAAGGCATCGATGAGGAAGCGGAGGAACAAATATTGGTGCCACATCTATCACCATTAACATCTCCACCTCCTGTTTCACCAATTTCATCCGAATCTAACCGTACCACTCCAGCTCAAGTTCCGAATTCTACTCACCAAACCGGCGGAACATCTACATCTACACATATGTTCGTAAACTCAGCTCAATATGAAATCTACTCTTTGAAACAAGCTCTCAACCTAACCCAACTCAAAGTTCAAAGTATGGCAAGTCAAATGAACGACTATATATCCAAGGTAAATTCTGCCAGAATGGATGCCATGAATGCTCGAGACGACCTATATTGGTTTAAGCTTGACATGAGCTACGTGAAGAGTGACTCGACTCATGTTGGGGTAGTAGTCTTAAATCCTTTGACTGGCTTGGATAACGTCAAGGATAGACTCACTTTGGTTGAGAGGGCCCAAGAACAGGATGCGGTACAAATTCATAAACTACTTCACCGCCTAAATACCGCAGAAATCCGGTTAGATGTTGCAAACTTTGATAGGTATCAACTTAAGAATGATTTGTGTGGAATGCAAACTCAAATGAGTTCCATACAACAAAGGCTATACCAAAAGGATGTCAAAGAATACCGTCCTAACGAAAGTGTAGATGTGTTAGCAACACACGGAATTAATAATCCGTCCGGACTACGACAACCTCCCAACCGATGTTAGACTAGTGTTATAGTACTAGTTATCTTTATTACAACGTTGTAATTACTAACTGAAAGTATCAGTTAGTAAGTTTTGAATGAACTTGTAATAAGTTCGATTTTGTAATCAACGTTATATGAATAAAACTCTTGTTTTATATACTATCATGTGTTATGCTTTTAAGTTTCAAACATTATTATCCTATCATCCTTATCAAATTGTGCTCATCTCACAACTCTCTAATTACAACGTATCGTTTGAACAATAGAATCATGGCGCCAAAGAAAAAGACACCACCAACGATGACGCAAGCTGCCATCCGCAAACTGGTAAAGGACAGTGTCAATGCAGCACTTGTCACGGAACGAGCAGCCGTAGCTGCAGCAGCTGCTGAAGCCACCACAACTGTTGGTGCTGCTGATGCTGCAGCAGCCGCTGATGCTGCAACAGCCGCGGAAGCCGCCACTGCTGCGGAAGTTGCTATAGCTGCAGAAGCAGCCAGAATTGCCAGTCTTAACCTTGGAGGACCGAACTCAACTACCCCTTCGGCGACAAATGTTGCTACCGTACCAAAGGGTTGCTCGTTCATTTCCTACTTGAAATGTGATCCCATCAAATTCAAGGGTACTGAAGGAGCTGTGGGTTTGACCCGTTGGTTTGAAAAGGCGGAGTCAGTGTTCTTGGTCAGTAAATGTACCGAGGGTGACAAAGTTCAGTATGCCACGAGTACTCTGTTGAATAAGGCATTGTCTTGGTGGAACTCAATTGCTCAACCTATGGGCATTGAGAATGCCTATAAGATTTCGTGGGATAACCTGAAAAAGATGATGATCAAGGAATACTGCCCTCGCAGCGAAATGCAAAAGTTGGAGGTTGAATTCTGGGATCATACGGTTAGGGGTAATGATATCATAACCTACAACCGTCGATTCCAGGAATTGAGGATACTTTGTCCAACAATGGTTTCCACAAAGGAAAAATTGTTGGAAAGGTATATCTGGGGACTTCCATCAAGCATACAGGGGAATGTGACTTCGGCAAATCCCAAGGAACTTGATGAAGCTATGCGGATGTCCCGCAGCCTCATGGATCAAGTGGTACGTATGACGGAAACCCGAAAGCAAAACAACCCCAACAATACCAACAACACCAACAACGCCAGCAATACCAATAATCCCAACAATTCCAACTACCGTAACAACAACAACAAGAACAACAACAACAAGCGACCATGGGATGGTAACCGTGGGAGTAACAACAACAACAACAACCAAACCCGAAACAACAACCATCACAATCAACAGAACAAGAGACAAGAAGCCGCGACGGCTTATGTTGCTGCACCAGCTGGTGGTAAGTATGTTGGTAATCTACCACAATGTATCAAGTGCAATTACCATCATGAAGGTCCCTGCCCGGCCAAATGCAACAAGTGCCAAAAGCCCGGACATCTTGCCAAAGATTGTAGAG
This sequence comes from Artemisia argyi, assembly GCA_030686995.1. Classification (NCBI taxonomy): domain Eukaryota; kingdom Viridiplantae; phylum Streptophyta; class Magnoliopsida; order Asterales; family Asteraceae; genus Artemisia; species Artemisia argyi. The sequence goes on along the minus strand of CM060678.1, from coordinate 20,405,106 downwards.
GCAAGGGTATAGCTACTGGGGCTAACACACAGCCCATAGTTACATGTTTTGGGTGTGGAGAAAGGGGACACTACAAGAACAACTGTCCGCAAAACCAAGGACCCCAAGGCGGAGGTGCTCGTGGTAGAGCCTATGTCATGGGAAATGGAGAACCACACCAAGACCCAAACGTGGTTACCGGTACGTTCTTACTCAATAACATTCCTGTTAAAGTCTTATTCGATTCTGGTGCTGATATGAGCTTTATATATACTAGAATTGCGCCTTTACTTGATATTCCATCAATTACTTTAACCACTAGTTATAGTATTGAACTAGCTACCGGTGACTTAGTAAATACCAATACCGTAATCCCAAACTGTACCATTAATCTCTTATACCACCCCTTTAACATCAATCTTATGCCAATCGAACTCGGAAGTTTCGATGTTGTTATTGGCATGGATTGGTTGTCTAAACATCAAGCTAACATTATTTGTGGTGAAAGAGTTGTGCACATTCCATGTGACAATGAAACTTTGATCATTCGTGGTGATCAAAGTGGAACTCGAATAAACATCATCTCATGTATCAAAACCATGAAGTACATTGAGAAAGGATGTTATGCTTTTCTAGCCCACGTAACCGAAAAGAAATCCGATGAAAAACGTCTCGAAGATGTTCCTATTGCCCGTGAGTTTCCTGAAGTCTTTCCCGAAGACTTACCCGGACTACCACCAAATCGTCAAATAGAGTTCAGAATTGATTTAATACCAGGAGCGGCGCCAGTTGACCGCGCACCATACCGGCTAGCACCTTCAGAGATGCAAGAACTATCAAATCAATTACAAGAACTTTCGGACAAGGGATTTATTCGACCCAGTTCCTCACCTTGGGGAGCTCCAGTTTTGTTCATGAAAAAGAAAGATGGGTCATTACGAATGTGTATTGACTATCGTGAGCTAAAAAAATTAACCATAAAGAACCGATACCCACTACCAAGAATTGATGACTTATTCGATCAATTGCAAGGTTCAACCTATTACTCAAAAATTGACCTACGATCAGGTTACCATCAAGTTAGAGTTCGTGATGAGGAAATTCCAAAAACAGCCTTTAGGATACGATATGGTCACCATGAATTCCAAGTGATGCCATTTGGGTTAACAAATGCACCGGCAGTATTCATGGATCTCATGAATCGGGTGTGTAAACCATATTTGGACAAATTCGTGATCGTATTCATAGACGACATTCTCATATATTCCAAAAACGAAGAGGAACACAAAGAACACCTGAGAACAATTTTAGGACTACTCAAGGAAGAGAAATTGTATGCAAAGTTTTCCAAATGTGAATTTTGGATTCAATCAGTACAATTCCTTGGGCATGTGATTGACAAGACCGGTTTACATGTCGATCCCGCTAAAATTGAAGCTATCAAAAATTGGCCAACACCTATCACACCTACAGAAATTCGTCAATTTCTGGGTTTAGCCGGGTATTACCGAAGGTTTATTGAAGGATTTTCCTCAATAGCAAAGTCTTTGACTAAGCTAACTCAGAAAGACAAGAAATACGTGTGGAATGAAGACGAAGAAAAAGCTTTCCAAACCCTCAAACAGAAACTTTGTAGTGCTCCTATCCTAGCATTGCCAGATGGGATCGAAGATTTTGTAGTCTATTGTGATGCATCGCACCAAGGGTTAGGTGCCGTGTTGATGCAACGCGATAAGGTCATGGCTTATGCATCAAGACAACTCAAGGTTCATGAGGAAAATGACACCACTCATGACTTAGAGTTAGGAGCTGTGGTCTTTGCACTAAAAATCTGGAGACACTATCTATACGGTACTAGATGTACTGTGTACATCGATCATAAAAGTCTACAACACATTTTGAACCAAAAAGAACTAAACATGAGACAACGTCGTTGGTTGGAATTACTAAGTGATTATGACTGCGACATTCATTACCACCCAGGAAAGGCAAACGTAGTAGCCGACGCCCTGAGCCGAAAGGAACGGGTTAAACCACTACGAGTCCGAGCCTTAGTTTTAACCATAAATTCAAACTTTCCTACTCAAATCCTTCACGCTCAAGCTGAGGCGGTGAAACAAGAAGACATCCAAAAGGAAAAGTTGGATGGCATGATACAGAAGAAATTCGAAACCCGTTTAGATGGAACTCTATGCTTCCAAGGTCGAAGTTGGTTACCACTTTATGGTGGCCTACGAGATTTGATCATGCATGAATCACACAAGTCTAAATACTCCATACATCCAGGATCGGATAAGATGTATCATGATCTTAAGTTACTCTATTGGTTGCCGAACATGAAAGCCGACATTGCAACATACGTTAGCAAATGTCTTACCTGCTCCAAAGTAAAAGCCGAACATCAAAAACCATCCGGTCCATTGCAACAACCAGAGATTCCTACTTGGAAATGGGAAAGAATTACTATGGACTTCATTACCAAGCTCCCAAAGACATCAAGCGGTTATGACTCCATCTGGGTCATAGTTGATCGTCTCACAAAATCCGCACACTTTATACCAATCAAAGAGACTTACAAAATGGAACAACTAACCTGACTATACGTCAAAGAAATAGTCTCAAGACATGGTGCACCAATATCCATCATATCCGACAGAGATGGTAGATTTACTTCCAATTTCTGGCAGTCACTCCAAGACGCCTTTGGAACAAATCTAGACATGAGTACAGCGTATCATCCTCAGACCGATGGTCAGAGTGAACGAACCATCCAAACACTTGAAGACATGCTTCGAGCTTGTATAATAGATTTTGGAAAAGGATGGGATACTCATCTACCATTAGTCGAATTTTCCTACAACAACAGCTATCATACAAGTATTCAAGCAGCTCCATTTGAAGCACTTTATGGTCGAAAGTGTCGTTCACCTGCTTGTTGGGCTGAAGTGGGAGAAGTTCAACTCACTGGACCAGAACTCATACGAGAAACAACGGATAAGATTGTACAAATCAGAAGTCGACTGCAAGCCACGAGAGATCGACAGAAAAGTTATGCCGACACACGACGCAGACCCCTAGAATTCCAAGTTGGAGATAGGGTTATGCTAAAAGTATCACCTTGGAAAGGTTTGATACGATTCGGTAAACGAGGAAAACTAAACCCAAGATACATCGGACCATTAAAAATCCTAGCCAGGGTTGGCCCTGTGGCGTACAGACTTGAGCTTCCATCAGAACTCAGTAGTGTACACCCCACTTTCCATGTATCCAACCTAAAGAAATGCTTGTCGGATGAATCACTCGTGATTCCACTCGATGAAATTCAACTCAATGACGATCTTCAATTTATTGAGGAACCCGTAGAAATCATGGACCGAGAGGTCAAACAACTCAAGCAAAGCCGTATTCCAATTGTCAAAGTTCGTTGGAACTCACGACGTGGTCCTGAATACACATGGGAACGAGAGGACCAGATACGTAAGAAATACCCACATCTTTTTACCAACGAAGCTTCTACTCCCAACGCAAATTGATCTCCGGGACGGAGCTCTCATATGGGGTGGAGACTGTAACAATTAGCAATTTCAGGTTAATTACTATTCCCGGAAAATTTTACTATTCATTTTACTATTCATTTTTACCAAAATATTCCCGAAAGTTGATTTTTATTTCATATTCTCGAGTGATAAATCATTTCCATGGCAAAATAAATGTTTGACATTCGTCAGATCATTTTCGTGAAAGTTATTAAGGAAATACACGTTTTAGGGTAAAACGTCATTCAGAAATTCCACGCACAACGAAATTCAACCCCGTCAGGTGACCCCACATCAGAAAAATGTTTGACACACTCATGATTTATTTGAGAATAAATCATGACTGAGAAAAATATGACCAGAATAAACCTCGGCCGTGAAAAACTGGAATTTTCAGTTTTAAGCGTTTTTACTCAGCCGTAACCCTAGCCTATACCTGCACCGTGTTTCTAAGATGATTTGAGTTTTCAACTTATTAGAATAAGTCAACATATTTTTCCCTCCTCCATTGACCAAAAATCATCCCTTGATGTTATAAGTTATTTCGTGATTTTTAGGCTTACGGTTTGATGTCTAAAAGACATTTAATACCAACCGACACTAGACTGAGCCCAGTCTAGACATTATAAATCATTTTAAATCATTTATATCATATTAAAAAAGTAACATTTTACTTTTCTCAATTTTACGCAATATTCGTACATTTTACGTATTACGCGTTTTAGACCCGTGTTTCCAATTTTAGCAGGGTTTTACCACCCAAATGGAACCTACCACTCATTTTATATTTTATTATGGGACATATGGACATGTCTAACAATACTTTCAAGTTTCATAATTTTACGACACCCGGTTTTACGTTTTGAGGCCTAATCATTTACGGTTGGCATTTCCCGGAGTCAAAACTCATCCTAATACTTAGGATATTATCAAGCCAAGCACACCTCACCCCCCTAGACCTTGTGAACCGCCAATAGGGGGGGGGAGTCACCCCATGGTGTGGCTTGATCTTGTGGAAAATAGCCTAAGATGTTTACATGTGTACAAGCTTGTTAGGAAAGCCTTTGACTAGTCCATTTTGTAACCTCCTCAAGAGACTATAAATACCCCCTCCCCTCCGTCTTGTTGCCGTCCATCACCACACACCACAACACTTCACACTTAGCTTTATTTCTTCCAAATTCAAGCAAGGTTCAAGAGCTAGTTCAAGATAGAAACCCTAGGGTGATCTTAGGTTACCAAAACACTTCCAAACCCTAATATACTTGGTGATTTCTCTTGAGTTTAAATCCACTCAATTCACCTCAACCATCATCATCCATCTTTCAAGAATACCAAGGGTAGAAAGGTTGCATGAAGTGAAAAGGGTTGAAGCAAGTCTATCAAAGTCCATTTCCTTACTTGTTACTTCCTTTCTTTATTAGAAAGCCAAAAGTTGTAAGCCTAAACCTAACATGCTTCTTGTTAATTTATCATGTTCATATCATTTACATGTTATTCTTGCTATATTATGTCTTGTATGAATGTCCATGGTGTATAAAAATGACTAAAACATGTTGTTATAATTGATTGTTACAATAAGTTACTAAAACAAGCAAACTAGTGATTTTCTTAGTAAGACCTGATCAAAATGGTAAAAATTTGATATTGGATTATTAAATATTACAGTAGAGGACTTAACAAGGAAACCATAGCAACTTGAACCACCTAAAACGAGTATACGAGTCAAAAGTTACGCCCATTTGAAGTTACCAAAGATTTCCGGCAAAACTGCCAAAACCATACTGTTTTGCATTCTGAGTTTTTGAAAGTCACCCTTTTGGTCCGATTCATCAAAAAGTTAAAACACGAAAGTTGTCTGGAACGCCGTTTTCGTTCAGGAACAAAGAAGCTCGAGTCCTAAAAACGCTTTCCGAGTGATAAAATTCTTCAAATACTAAACAGCCCATTTTTAGGCGAAAGTCACTAGATTATGGTTATACTTTAAAAGGAACAAGAGGTCTTATGACCTATAATCAAGACCACCACCATGGCTAGAGCCAAGGTTGTGTCTCATGACCTTGGAACAAGGACCAAAGGTCATGGCTAGGCCATGACGAAATGACCATACCAACTTACATATGCGTAAACATGAAACAATGAATTAGACGATAACTTGAACAAGCAATTTGGATCTACTTCACTTAAAAAGGAACCATGAGATATTACCAAGAGAATATGGTCATACAAGACTTATGAAACTACCCCTAATAACAATCTTCATGTACTAATAAACTTTCCTAAGTTTATCCAAATATCGGACATGTAACTTTTCGGATCAAAACTTATATCTATATATTTTATCAACTACTACAATAGTAGGGAGCCTCATGTGAGGAGTTCATTATGTAAGCCGTCGAGATGAGTTGTGGATTTACGAGTTAAAGTGTCCTGGCTCCTCGAACGCTTACTAACATGACTTCTGAATTATGTCGGCCCGAACGGTAGTAAACTATATACAAAACATACATGTTCATGAATCTTTTCTTTCAAAGACTTACAATATACATCATACAACATCATGGACTATAATGCAAGATATATATAGGCACTTATTCATATTCTTCACTCCGATCCTAAGTCGCAACATTCTATTATAGGTTGCTCGTAGAAACCTACACGATCCAATCATCACCTTCATTACTTGCTATCCTACTTAAGGTGAGTTCATAGCCCCACTTTACATTACTTCAATGTTTTACAAACCCTTGGGGGGAATACATGCTACTTTTAAACCGAACACAATGCTTTGAAACTGTATGATGCCTGATTATTTTATTATTACTAAGTACCTACCTTGCCAATCCTAGGCCCCTATCATGAACCATTTAATCACTAGTATTAGTGAGCGCGAGTATTGTGAATAGGCCTATTGGGATTGACGAATCCCATTTGTTTGAGCAGATTAGTTCAAACGAATGCACTATATTTGAACATTAAGTATGACGGCAAAGTACTTACCGGGGCAACAAAACAGCCGATTGATATTGGTACCCGTTAACGTATTGGTTGCATGAGCTTAGTATATAATAATAACTGTTTTGTTTTCTAACATGAGTATGAGTCTAATTAACTCTTACTACCAACATATTGTGTTCAACCGTTAAACAAACTCTATGAATTTCACTCAACCTTTGTGTTGACCTCTTAAGCATGTATTTCAGGTCCATGATAATCAAGAATGGAGCGGAAGGGCACGTACCGAAGGAAGAAGGCTATAAACTATTATGTCATTCGATAAAAACATCAAAGACTTTATATTGATGTATTTTGAAACATGAAACCTTTTGGGACCTTACTATGTAAACTCTGATATATTTGAATAATATGAATGACAACTCTTTTATTTACGACTCGGTTAGAGATCGTTTTCTATTATTATGACTGTTGTGCCGTCGAGTAACACCCAAGTTGAATTCCGCTGCATCATGAATTAGGGGTGTTACACCATCACCACCAGTCCACCACCCCATCACATCAACCGCCCAAACCACTATAAAACACCCTCACCTCAGCATTAAATGCACCACCACCCCCCTTGTCTGATATCCAGAGCAAATTGCAAAAAAATGATTTCCCGCCAAAAACATGTGGCGATTGATTAATAGTGTTTCAGGCATCCAAGGGCTCACAAGTGATTGGGATTTGATCAGAAAGACTAGTGGAACCCTAACTCGTCGCTATAAAAGGGAATAGAAGCAAGATGAAGAACTGTCTAGTTTTTTTTAGTGTATTAGTAGTCATATAAGTGTAATAAGCAATTGTAGTTTAGCTAAAAGCTTTTAAGCATTTGTCTAAGTTAATTCAGTGTACTTTTACTCTTTTCAAAGCAATATAATCAAGTTTCTTCAATTCTATTTGTTTATGCAAAATTCAGTTTCTAGTCACTAATTTAAATCATAATCTGTAAGTGTTTGTGTTTGAATTATGGACTCTTAAGCTCACTTAGGATCCCATTAAGCTTATTAGAGCTTTTAGAGACCCTAAAATCCAGTATTAATAGATAATACTCAAAAAACTAAAAAAAAGTCAATATTGGTCAACTATCTTGTTCCTAATTTGTTTTCAGGTATTGAGGAGAATTGGTGGGCAAGATTTGAAGTGAAATTGGCCTATCTAAAGATAGGCTTCTGTGGAAAATCCCTTGTTCATGCTAGGGATAATTTGTAAGAGTTGCTCAATTTAAAATTCCTCTCAAAACTTCAATATCTTAGTATCTTTGTAGCTTGTTTGAAATTCTGTGTGATTTGTGTTTACTCAGTGTTCTTTAAGTGTTCTATAGCTTGATATTTGTATCTTGTTTGTTAAAATTTGTGTTAACTTAAAATCTTAAATTTAACTGTCAAAATAGTCAAGTGTTTAACTTGTGCATTTGTAGTTGATTATCTGTCTTTAAGTGCTTTAATAAGTCTTAATAGTTATAATTAGTAGTTGGGAATCAAGTTTATAAACCCTAGTACCTCATTGATTTGAAAAACACAAAACAGTGAAGCATGAGTGTGTGTTTGGATCAATGGATTCTTAAGTATTGTGATTTGCCATTGTGGTTATTTGTGGTTTATACAAGTTGCTTAGGGTAATATTGGCTCAGAACAACCAAAATATTCAAGTCCTGTTTGATAAAAAGTCAAAATTGCAAAGATTCACCCACACAGTCAACTGTGTGAGATTTTGAGTTTCAAAAGCCCTTCATAACTTAGCTTAGAGTGTTAGTTTAACCTAAATCAACCTTAGTATAACTTGTTAACTTGTTTTCAGTCACTTAGGATCAAGCAAACTTCATCAAAGTCAAAGCTTGTGTTTTCATCAAAAAGTCAAAAGTTGCATCTCAGATTTTTCCAAATATTCAAGTAATTTTTGTGATTTATGTGTTTGGATTGAGGATATAAAACTTGTTGGAGTTAAACTTTACCACCTCAACTTCATTTTCCCAGGGTTGCTTAAATTTTGTGAATTTTCCTTGTGGACTAAATTACCCCTTGAACTGAGTTGCAGGGCAAACCATTGCCCTTTGCACAGCTGACCATATCACCACCACCACTTTGGTGGCTGTTGTAGACCAACCCACTGGGTCCCACAACCCACAAATAGCTTTAGACAACCCCCTCCTACCAGGGATCAAGCATTGACCCTTGGTTTGACCTAGGATCAAGTGGACCCCACCTGGAATCCACCCCAAAGATTGTCCCAATTCTGTGTTGAAATTCAGTTGCAAAAGTGCTTATTTGGGTCCAATCAGCTTATTTGTGTTCATTGCTTTTTTTTAGCTTATTTAAGCTTGCTTAGCTTATTTGTATCAAGTTTTGCCATTGTGGACCCCACATTCAGTTCTGTGTGCTTATTTGCCTACTTAGTCAACATAAGTCAACTGTCTAACTTAAAAGGGGTGCATACTGCTTATTTTTAAGCTAATAAAAAAGTTGTTTAACAAAAGTTACTTAATTTCATCATATAATTAGCTGTAAAAAAGAAAAACTCAAAAAATCCAAAAATAAAATAAGTGATAGTTTCTATTTAATAGAATCTAACTTTTTCAATTTTCTTTTCAGCTTATTTATAAGCACTTGTCCATTTTTACAATTTTGTAAATTTTCTTGTACCTTTAAGTAGTTAAAATAATTTTCTTAGATTTTTCCTAAACTGTTTACTATTTATTAGATTTAAAACTAGTTTAATTAATCAAATAAGTAATATTAGTTATTAATTAGTTTTATTAAATTTTTAGTAACAACAGTAGGTTTTTATAAGTTTTATAAATTAGTTAAGACTTTTATAAAATATATTTTTTTAGTTTCTACTGTTCATTTTCAATTTTTCTTATTTTAATTATTTAAATTAGATTTAAGTTAATTAAAAGGTAATTAATTAGTGGATTAGCCTTAAACATAATTTTTAGAAGTTTTTATAATTTTGTAGGATTCCTGTGATGGTTAAGTAATTTTATAAATTTTCTCATAATTTTCTAAGTTAGTTTAGTATTAATAGTAATTTAAAGTAGTTTAATTAGTTTAATTAAGTTAAATAGTTTTTAATTAATAAAAAATCCATAAAAAGACAAAAATATTTATTTTTATTTTTTATACTTTCTTCAAGTTCTATTCTAAGTTTAGAAATTATTTTTGCAAATTTTTAGTTTAATTTGTAATATTTATAATTATTAGTTAATTTCAATTAGATTTAAATTTGATTTTAATTAGTTTAATTAATTAAATAATATTTAAATAGTAAAATAATCATTTTGATAATTTCATTTTCATTTTCAATTTTCTTTTAAATTCAAGTTTCAAAAGTTTCAAAAGCACCCCCTGTAGTTTGTTAATTACCAAATCCCATTTTTTTTGTCTGTTACGTGATCTGAATGGTGAATTTGTGCATATACTTGTATATCTGATTTTTGTGAATATTATATCTGTGTACAAATACCAAAACAACAGTAGCAAATCAATTCTATATCATCTGGGCTACTGTCCTGAGTGCCACTCACTCATAAACGATTTCAAATAACACCATTTCAATCTCGCTGGGACTTTAAACGACCAGGGGACACACTATACTATCCACGGAGCATTGGGATAAGCTGTTTTTGACTAGTTGACCTTGGTCAATTATATCTGACGGTTTAGCCCCAATTATGGGGAAGAACATCATATTTTTACCCCCATATGTACATTAATCTTAAAAGTACTCCAACTGTTTTGATTATCTTGATTCGAGTCATTAGATTAGTTTATTGTAAAGTATGTAAAAATTCAAGTATAAGGGGAATGTTCATTCCCTATGATGTATTATTTTGGATGATAGGGCAAGAGTGTATGCAAAAAAAAAAAAAAAAAAAAAAAAAAAAAAAAAAAAAAAATCGAAAAATCAAGAAAAAAAATAGAAAAAAGAAAAGAGAAAAAACATACGGACTACCATCCCGTTTCATTCTATGTTCATTTTATGTTTTTGTTATTTTCATTTATTAGCTTAAGTCGAGTCTAGTCTTGGCTTAGCAACGCCATATTGTACATGTAATTAACCAAGATTGTTAACTCGCCACCGGTAAAGACTGCCTATATCCAACAAAACCGTGTATTCCATATCCCTATACCTAACGTTACAACCCTTTTAAAATACCTCTTTGATAGTTTATCCTAGGTGCTTACGCCATGTGGTGGAGGTTTGATCCTTTCCCAAGCCTATGGTAATCTATTTTGCTACCACAGGTTGTGAGAGATTTTCAAGGGTTTTAACCCCTTGAATCCTTTCATGTTCAATTGAGATAAGTCTTCTCTTAATTCATTCAATATGTCTATGTGTTGTTTGAATATATCTTATGCTTGTCTTGATTTCAACATGTTAGGCTAGATCTATCATGTGTTTGCTTAGATGTAATGAAACCTAGATGTTAATTATGTGTTGATTATTTGTTTATAGTTGTATTGGATGAATGATTTCAATGTCAGGCTTAAGAAAACTGGCAGATCTCCATTGTGTAACATGCTTGAACGTCTTAGGAAACATGAACCGATGTGTACTAGGTTTTATTGGTTGCGTTTAATGCATGAGCAAATTCTAATGATCCCATGTTAGGAGCTTCTTAGCCGGCTCGACATAGGAGTGAAGTAGGCGCTTATAGGATTGGGGAAGTAAGTACGCCACCCCATGAATGGTATTAAGGAATACAATCCGTCATCCACGCAACTGTAACAAGTAATTAACATGTAAAAGATATCTAGGGAGTAGTGAAATCTAAGTAAACACAATTCTCCCATATATTGCTCACACCACTAGTTTAATTTAGTTTATTTTCATTTCTAGTATTTTATTTTGATTGCATCTTAGTAATTGGGTTAGTTGACTAGCAACTAATTCCGCCCAACTCATTCAAACCGGAGATTTTTAATTGCTTTTATAAAAACTAAAAAAATACAAAAAGAATCATCCCTCATCTCTAGACCTAGTCTTTAGGTTTTCTAATCCTAGCGACACTATTCCTAGCTGAATGATCAATCCCCCGGTACTTGTCATTATACTATACTACATCGATCAGGTACACTGCCTGGTGGGGGTTGTAAGCTTCTCAAGATCCCTTGAGAGGTAATGCCTGGTGCAATCCCTACGCTACCATAGGGTTTGGGATTTGGGGTAGTGGGCTGGGGATATGATTGGGCTGGTGGATTTGTTTAGGATTTGGGCAATAATAAATAAAAGGGTCCATTTTGGTTTTGTAATAAAACAAGGACCAAAGTTGCCAAAACTGAAAATGGAGGGCTGAATTTGGCAAATTTCCAAACTTTGTAACAAGGGTCTTTCCTGCCATGTTTCCATAATCCAAGGGCCACAAATGATATTTTCCAAAATTGAGCATCTATGGACCAAAACTGCCAATTGTGAAACTAGAGGGACCAAAACTGTAATTTCTCCAACCCTTTTACCCAAGGACCATATTTGCCATCTTGTGATTTCCCAAGGACCCAAAAATGATTTTTTATCCAAAAATTCCCACCAGGGACTAAATCTGTCAATTTTGAAACTCCAGGGACTAAACTTGTAAATTCTCAAAACTTTCACCAAAGGACTAAATATGATAACTTATGATTTCAAAAGGACCTTTGGTGACTTTACTTTTAAAATAAATGCTCAGGGACTATTTTTGCTAATTTTTGAAAGTTGGGGGACTGAAACTGCCAATTATGCAAACTTTGTACGTTTTTCGTTTGTTTTTACTCATTTTGCATCTGAAACATATAAAACACAATCTTTGGAATATTTTCAGTAATTTGATGCATTATTGAGTATTTTTGAATGTTTTTGTAGTTTAGATTGACTAAAAAGGATGAGTGTTTGAGCACTCATCAACGCAGCTTGCAAAGACATTTCTGAAGACAGAAAATTTGTGATCGACTAGTTTTTGTACGATGAATTTCGCAAAGACGTTGATGTTGTTGAAACATTGTGTGGTTGTGTGCAGAAGATAAAGAACGAAAAATCCTACAAGATCCGTTGGAGTTTTGAGGAAAATGTGGCAGCTGCTGAAGCTGATGCACCACCACAACAACAACAATTTTTGAAAGGTGCATCAAGTTCATATGCACCAAGAGTTGTTGAGCCACAACTACAGCAACCTCATCTTGATCACTTTAAGCTATGTTTTGAGGAAAATATGAAAGCTGCTGATGATGACTGGAACTCTGAGGATGAGCGGGAGCTGAGCAGGTTGGAAGCTAAGTTAGACGAAGAGAGGTTTGCGAGCTTTGATCCTTACGACGACGGTTACGACTCCAACAACTCGCGAACCTGGGATCACCCAGATTACAATTGAAGATTTAATTATTATATAATGTTTTCAATCAATGTACTACTTTAATTATTAATGAAATTAATGTTTTATTAAGTTTGTAGTAAAAAAAAATGAACTTGGTCGCCCTTACTAGGGCACTGAATCGCCTGCAGGTCACTGGAGAGAGAAAGCTGACGTGGCAGGGAAAAGTAGGGGGATTGAATCCCCTTACTGTGGCCAGCCTAAAGGAGAGCCAAACCAAATGATTCATATCCAAGCGCATTCAAATAGTAAACATTCAATTGATTATGCATTAGGATGACATATCGGGCATTCCGGTGAAGGGGAGCAATATAATTTAAATGAATTATCCTTTGTTGCAACGGAATCTGAAATGGCTTTCTATAAAATTGACGTAATTTTTTGTTTCCCCGGAATGTCCCGTATTACCTTTCAGAAGTTAAAAGACGGGTTCGTGCTTGATTCACCGCTTTAAACTAAATTATTTCTTCATTTAATAGCTTGTTGGTAGCCAGATTTAACTGTGCATCTACCTTTAGAGTCGGAATGTCAAATAAGCTTGACCGAAGAGCCGGTTTGAGAGATCAGATTTGCATAATCATTTTGACTTCCCATGCGGATATATACTCACGTAATATCCTAACATTCTAGGGATGAGCATATCGAACCGATTCCCGTTACCGAACCGGAACCGTACCGAGTCCCGATATATGGTACGGTACCGGGACTACTAAATATGGCTAAAAAAAATCGGGACCTTTCGGGTTCGGGACGGGACTTATTCGGGAAATCCCGATGGGGTACCGGAAATAGAATAGTCTATGTTTTTAGGGAATTGTATCCAAAAACCCATTTGTTCCATGCATACAGGCTAACCAAAGGTCGAAAAAAAAAACCCCTACTGCATACTAACAAGTAACAACAACGGCTCTTTCACAAAATCTTCAAAAAATTTAAACCCTAATTTATTATCAATCACAAAAGTCATCTCAATCTTTATCATTGGAAAACAATAAAGGTATGTTTAATATTTATGTTTAATGACTTTAATTTGTATCATTCGAATGGGTGTCCATGTTTCTACATTCAATATCAATGATTATTATATCAATTGATATCACTATATGAGTGATTATATCATTCGTAGAGATTAACAAACATCTACATACTTTTGTTGTTTAGTTTTAGTAGAAACAAACATCTACATACTTTTGTTGTTTAGTTTTAGTAGTATATAATGAGATATTTATATCAGTTTAAATATGAAATATCCCTAGTAGAAACAAACATCTACATACTTGTGTTGTTTAGTTTTAGTAGTATATAATGAGATTATAATAATGTAGAAACATTCGATATCAGTGATTAAAAAAAACAGGAATAATCCGATACGTACCGATTTTCCAATCCCGTATCTCGGAACCGGTACGGGTACCGAAATCCCGTTCGGTACGGGATCGGTACACACCTTTCATGCCCGGGAAAAAAAGGGAGCATCAATTAAGGACGGGATCGGGACGGGATTGGTCCTGAGCTCATCCCCATAACATTCCTGTAGGACCTTAGATATATCAACTTTAATAACAATATAGCACTAGATGAAGTAAAGATGGTGACTTGATGAATAAGGTGTGGCGTTAATATGAGAGAAATAGAGTATAAAGATGAAGAGAACTTTTATTAAAAAACACACACAAGCACACACCTCAAATGAGCCTTTGAGGTGTTTATATAGTTCTTAACATGATGCCTTAAGAGGCTTTCCATGGGCTTGGTCTTGGGCTTGGTTTTCTTTTACATAAAAAGGCTTATATTACTTAACCTATGACATATTAGCTTACCAAGACCAAGGCCCATTTGACTATTCTAATAACATAAACTACGACTCATTACAAAGTTACAATAAATGAGAATGACCATCATTTTCTAATATAATTTTTAATGCTAACAATCTCCCCCTAAGGGGTGGTCATTCGAATGATGCTCCACGTGAGTGGGTCTTCCGTGTTTTTGTCTTTAACTTTGTGTGTCGTTGTAGAATAGTATTTAGTCTTTGTTCCTTCATGCTTTGTGATCTTTGATAACTTATTTTTCATCGTTCTTTGTTCCTTTATGATGTGGAGTTATCTGCCTTTCGTCACTTCTGCGTCTATGGTGGTTGTTTGCCATTCCAACATGCTCATACACCTTCAGTCTTTGTGATACATGCAATTGTTGTTACCGTTCTTTCACCCAGATCTTTGTCACTTTACTTCTGTAGATTCTTTCACATTGCGTAGAATCTTTCTTTGAACCTTTCTTTGCTTTGATCTTTGTGAGAACTTTCCTTTGACTTCGAGATGCATGTATGAGCATGTGGAATCTGTCGCCATGGAGGTGATATGTAGCTGCAGGTAAACAGTTAGCAATAAAACAACCGGTACTTACAGGTTCGAATTAGAGATCGTCAACAGCATAGTGTGAAGACTCCTTCTAACCCTTACCAAGGCCGTTCCCATGTCAGATACTCTCGAGAGAGCTTACGAGACCTACTTAGCAGCTCAATGACTGGGTGAGTCGCTGGGGATCACTCCACGACGGTAAACCATTTGAAACCACCGCGAACACTAAGCGTAACCCATAAAGAATTACCGAAGTGACCTGCTGTCAGGGCTGCTTGATGTTGACCCTGGCAGGAGTTTCCATTCAATCATTGAGAATCACAAATGTGAATCATCTCATAAATGTTCTGGCAGATTGCTAAGATCTGCGTAGGACTCTTAAGTTTACATCTGGCGTCCTTAATGATGAACAACCAGTGTAGAAATATCATGTGTTCCTATGAGATCTTTTTATGAATCTCGGGGCTCTAGACTCGATAAGTGCACACTAGGTTTCCTATGCGGAGATTAGGGAGAGGTCTCCTGCTTCAATATCAACCATCTCTAAGAGACAGGTCGATAGATTACACCGGTTCCCCGTGAGAATGAAACAAGTACCTTTTAAGAGATACCCGAGTGGTTAAGAAGGTTTAGTGCAGTGCGTCACTGGGTCCATGACGTCTTTGTCTTCAATACCGGTGTCACCTTAGTAACAACCAGTAGCATATGAATTGTACCCGGTGTCTGCCCTAAGGTGGGCTATTTCTTTTCACCCTTTATCATAACTTTTCTTTTTAATTCTTCAACCCCTTCTTTCTCCTTTCTCATTTTCTCCTTTTTTCAATCATACCTAAGGACTTCTAATTCTAATCTATTGGAATTGTCCTTGGGTAGATCCCTCCGGCTCTGACGGATCATAGGACGGTTTTTCCTAACCTTAGTCACCTTATAACTCCATGACTATCCTATTGTTGCCATAAAACCATTCATTGAAAATCTCTCAAAGTGTTTATGATAATAAACACATTGTTGACACTTCGTGAGTTTTGCATTTCTTTTGAAGGACTCCCCCTTCACATGTGCTCATGAATATTTTTTTTTTAAGAAATTTGCACATGCGCGAGGAGTTTGCACTTTTGAATTGATCCACTTTCAGCGAACAAGACCGATTCGAGACACGCTTACATCACTAGTTAGACTAGCTTGAAATTATTACCCGTCCTGGTTAAGTCCAAAGAAAGTCTCTCGATACGGTACATTCTACTCAGACAAGTCCTATTCGAGACACGCTTACATCACTAGTTAAACTAGCTTGAAATTATTACCCGTCCAGGACAAGTCTTTTCGATTAATGACATTTTAAGCTTTGTCAATTCATTGGTACTTACTGAGTCGAGTTCTTTTGAGATTCAGCCACAATCTTTAAACATCTTTGATCACATTTTAATCATGTCTTCTCCCCCTCAAAAATAGCATAGCGTGATATTTTTGATATCAACTGATTAAGAAAAAGCTTTTGGAGAGAAAGACAGGTTAGATTTTGCATGAAATCGAAACATTTTAGTTTTTTATACTCCCCCTTAATGATCATTAAAATCAATTTAAGGGTTTCGAGGGAGTTTTCTTGAGCACTCATTTTGAGAGATTATGAGAAGTCATTTGAACAATCTTGAAAAAGTGCTCAAGAATTCTGTTTGAAAACGAGTTTATGCTTGAAATCTTTTTCGTTTGTTTAGACTCGAACTTTTTGAAAAAGATTTCGTCATTGAACGTATGAGTCCTTGATTTGAAAATAATAAGAAGTCATTGTTCGGGTCCGGGTTTCGTACTGATGTATACGAAAGCCATTGTGAAGAAAATTTTGAGAAACGACATGTTTTAGAAAAACATTTTAAAGAACTCCCGCTCAAGCATCTGTACATGTCCGTATCATTGTTGAATGACATTTCTAGAAACGTACAGAATATTGATTTATACAAGAGACATGTCGTGAGAAGAATATTTTTGGATTTTTTGATTTTATATTGTTTTTGTATTTTTTGAAAATTTTATATTTTTGTATTTTGTTTTTTCAAAAATATTTACAGCGAAGCGATTTTGAAAACTTTTTTCAAGAAGATTCGAGAAGACGTTCTAGCTCCTCAGGAGTTAGGCTTCGCATGCCAATTCGTCGAACTAAATAGTCAAACCGTTCTTTTGGAAGGGCTTTAGTAAATAGATCGGCGAGTTGGTAATCAGTCTTAACGAAAAATAATTCAACAGTACCCTCTTCCACGTGTTCTTTGATGAAATGGTAGCGGACTTTGATATGCTTCGTCTTAGAGTGATGTACGGGATTGCACGAGATGGCTATGGCACTTTTTGAGTCACAATACATAGGTATTCTGTCAAAAGTAAAGCCATAATCTGTGAGCTGTGTCCGCATCCAAAGAACTTGGGCACAACACGCAGATAGAGACACATACTCGGCTTCGGCGGTTGATAGTGCAGTACAATCCTGTTTCTTTGACGACTAGCTTACTAGCTTTTCACCCAAAAATTGTGCTCCACCTGATGTACTCTTTGCTGTAACTTGATCACCGGCATGGTCGGCATTTGAAAATGTTGTTAGATTAAACCCCGAATCCTTCGGATACCAAAGTCCCATGTTAATGGTGCTTCGCAGGTACCGAAAGATCCGTTTAACCTCTTTGAGGTGAAGTTTGGTAGGCTTTGCCTGAAACCGTGCTAACAAACAAACAGCAAATTGAATATCGGGTCGGCTAGCAGTTAGGTACATGAGAGAACCGATCATGCTCCGATATTTTTTTGGATCGATGGGTTTTCCAGACAAATCAGCACCTATTTTTGGTGAAGTGACCATTGGTGTACCAACAGAATCACAATTTTCCATTCCATGTTCTTTCAAAATCTCTATTGTATATTTAGCTTGATTGATAAAAATACCACGAGGGGATTGATGGATTTGTAAACCAAGAAAGAATTTAAGTTCCCCCATTGATGCGTGGGAATCGCAACAGGCTTTACCTCTCGAGGGATCTCGAGAAGCTTACAACCCCAACCAGGCAGTGTACCTGATCGTTGTAGTATAGTATAGTGACAAGTACCGGGGGATTGATCGTTCAGCTTAGGAATAGTGTCGCTAGGATTAGAAAGCCTAAATACTAGTTCTAAAGGTGAGGGATGATTATTTTTGTATTTTTATATTTTTTAGAAAGCAAATAAAAATCTCCGGTTTTGGAAGAGTGGGCGGAATTAGTTGCTATTCAACTAACCCAATACTAAGATGCAATCAAAATAAAATACTAGAAAAGAAAATAAACTAATTTATACTAAAGTTGGGAGCAGTAATTGGAGAAAATGTGTTTACTTAGATTTCACTACTCCCTAGATATCTTTTACACGTTAATTACTTGTTATAATTGCATGGATGACGGATCGTATTCCTTAATACCATTCATGGGGTGGCACACATAACTCCCCAATTCTATGAGCTCTTATCTCCTCCTACACCATGCCCAGCACAACTATAGGGATTGTAAACAGTGGCTCATGCATTAAATACAACCAATAAAGACCTAGTGCGCGTTGGTTCATGTTTCTTAAGACGTTCAAGCATGTTACCAATTAGAGATCTGCCAGTTTTCTTAAGCCTAACATATAAATCATTCATCCAAGACAAGAATAAACAAGTAATCAACACATAATCAATATCTAGGTTTCATTAGATCTAAGCAAACACAAAAGAGATCTAGCCTAGCATGATAAAATTAAGACAAGAACATGATATAGACAACCAACACATAGACATATTGATTGAACTAGAAGAACACTTATCTTGATTAATCATGCAAGGTATCAAGGGGTTGGAACCCTTGAAAAACCTGTAAAGTTACACCAAAATCGTACTTAGGGTTTCTCCCAAAACTTCTCTCTTTAAATGTGAAAAATTAGAAAACTATATATAGAAAAAGGGGTCTGACGGCGTCAAGAATAAACTTGTGACGCCGTCACCTCGCCGCCAAAACAATCCTCGGACTGCCTAGATCCACATTTGACGCCGTTAAGACTTATACACTTCCAGGCCGTCATGACTCTTTTACTCTTGACGCCCTTCCTACGTGACGCCGTCAAAACTCTTCTGGGTCGTCATGGAATTTCATGAAATTTGCTCTTGACGCCGTCACCTACTGTTCCCAGCATGGAAAATTAAGACTTTGGCGTTTTCTTCACTTTTATGCTCCAAAAACGTCCGAATTGCTTCCTTTTCCAGATTTCACTCCCAAAGTACCTAAAATCACAAAAGGAACGATTTAGGGCAATATTTGATCAAATAAATTCGGATTCGGGCTTAAATGACCCACTAAAAACGGATCATTTTTCGCCTCATCATATACCCTTACACTTGAGATTTGCTTGTCCTCAAGCAAATGCGCTTTTATTCTAATCAAAATACAAGTTAGGGGTCATTTAACACTAATATAAAAGTAATTACAATAAATAATCGTTCCACTAAAGACCAATAGACAAGCACGGAGGTCATACACAAGCACCTCACAAATAGTGTTTAGATACTCACATCTCTCGGGTGTAATAAAGTGTAAATAACAATATGGAAACGGAAGATATCTCTCACTACCTGTCATAGCAAAATAGATTACCATAAGCTTGGGAAAGGATCAAACCTCCACCACATGGCGTAAGCACCTACGATAAACTATCAAAGAGGTCTTTTAAAAGGGTTGTAACGTTAGGTGTAGGGATATGAAATACACGGTTTGGTTGGATAAAGGAAGTTTTACTGGTGGCGAGTTAACAATCTTGGTTGATTACATGTACAATATGGCGTTGCTAAGCCAAGACTAGACTCGACTTAAGCTAATAAAATAAAAAATAACAAAAACATAAAATAAACATAGAATGAAACAGGATGGTAGTCCGTATGTTTTTTTCTCTTTTTCCTTTTTTTTTTCTTTTTTTTTTTTTTCTTTTTCTTGATTTTTTCGATTTTTTTTTTCGATTTTTTTATTTTTATTTTTATTTTTATTTTTTTTTGCATACACTCTTACCCTACCATCCAAAATAATACATCATAGGGAATGAACATTTCCCTTACACTTGAATCTTTACATACTTTACAATTAACTAATCTAATGACTCGAATTAAGAAAATTAAAACACTTGGAGCACTTTTAAGATTAACGTACATATGGGGGTAATAAAATGATGTTCTTCCCCATTACTCCATAAATAAGTACTTTACCCATGAGTCCCAATCATCCCAAAACAATATGTACAAGGATATGACTCGACTTAGCAACCATGTAATCAATTAGAAAGTTAACTCAGGGTTTAACAAATAACAATAATGCACTAAAAATGAGCGCATACACGGAAGGCTAAGGCGATTTGGTTGTACATTTAAGTGGGGTGTAACAAATTCTTCCTTTAAGTAAAATGCTTAAAGTTAGAAACGAAAAGATAGGCTCGGAGGGGTGTACTAGGGGTTTCGTGTACTAAAAATGAGTACAACGCTAAGGGTGTGGGAAAAATTAGTTGACTTAACTAGCCAAGTAATATGACTTAAATGGTCAAGTAATTATGATACGGGTTTAACACAAGGGTGATCCTAATGCCTCTTATCATGTAGTAAATCCTACTACACGAATATAGTCTCACTAGCGGTCTCGGGATGCATCACTAACGCAAGTTCTAGAATCTAAATGCTACCGGTACACTCATAAGCACTAATAATGAATGATTTTCCTATCAAATCTAAAGGCGAACCTCACATATTTGGGTGGAAAATTTTTCTGAATATATGGTTATGTGCTAGTCATACAATCTCCTATCCATGAGACGCTTGCTATGGCTAAAGTTTCACTCCTAAATGTTGTAAAAAATTTTAAATTTGGCGCTAAAATTGCACTAACAAGTATTTTTCATAGTTTTATTACACATCTACCATTTAAACAAAACAAACTCAAGCGAAAGTGCATATATAAGGTATCATCTTTTTACCCTCCCCTTACACTTAAGATGAACATTGTCCCCAATGTTCAAGTAATGAATGTAAAAGTGAAAAAGTAAAGAGAATGAAATCAAATACTCCCCTGATTCGCTCGGTATGGATAATAGGATGGCCAGGTTAAATCTTCCTCCAAGAAAATGAACAATCAAAGCTTCCCTTCCAGAATATAAATCATCTTCTTGTCACACATAACCTGTAAAACCTGACAAAGTAGACAAGACAACCTCGCGTAAAATCGGCGGCATCCTATATAAGTTTCTAAATCCTAGAAAACAAGATAAGATATAATGCTTGTGGAATGAAGTTTGCAGATCTCCTGGAGATTATAAAACTTAATAATTCACAAAAACCATAAGACTCCGTTAGAAAAAACAAAACCGGTAAAATTTCCAGATTTTAACTCCTGACGCCGTCAAGAGTAAACCCCTGACGCCGTCAGAATGGACCTGCAGAAATTCTTATGTTAAGTTTCCGGAAAATTTCTGGAAAAACTTGGTCCTACTTCCTGGAAAATCCGGCAAAACTTCATTATGACTCAATACAAGCATTTGACTCTAACAAATACGAATACACATGTTCATTTAGTATTGTGGAGAATCATGATCGGTTTGTTTCTTAAAAACATATTTGGGGTTTCCCCTTACACTCATCTTTTGCAAAAATACCTCTAGGTGGAGTTAAGACTAGGCCAAAACAACAAAGTAAAGTATTTCCACATTTTAGTTTAGAAACATGATCTACCAAAAATAAAAATAAAGCATGCATACGGAAGCAAATAACAATCAAACAAATAAAATCACACAAAATATGGGTTGCCTCCCAAGAAGCGCTTTTCTTTATTTACGAGTCTTGTAGCTAGACTCAAGGTCATGGGTTACTACGTGACTTCATTATTGGTTCCATTCTCTAGGTCGTCTTCTAAACCAGTATCGCTTTCGTAGTATAAGTACTTCGGGTCTTCGAACTCGAAAACATCTTGTCGATATTTGGAACCAAGCTTACTAACATCCTTAAAGAATCCACATGATAAATCAGAAATGTTTTTACACCCTCTCCTAACATCTTCATCACACAAGATAAGTTGGGAGCTCATCATATCAAGCCCGTCACAATCTATCTCCTTAAGGTCTTTTCTCTTGTATGGCGTTTGGTATGAAATCCTCCTAATCCCATCAGTGAAGGTCATGATTCTGTTCAAGTCATCCACTATCAAATTAGTGATTTCAAAGAAAGGTGCTCCCAAAACTACTTGTGATAACCTGGGGTCGACATAGTCTTCTATGTTATCCACAATCGTGAATTCCATAGTGAATGTCATATTACCTACGAACAACTGGATTTCATGATCCTTACCAACCACTTTCTCTCCCTTGTAAATCATCCCCCATCTGCAGATATTGTTATAATGAAACAATGACATAAAATTCTTTGGCAGGAATACATTAATGTATATATTATCGAAGTACTTATGACCGATCATGCAGGGGATTTTGAGATTATTCGGATCACGTCGTTTTATCTTCCCCAACTCTCCATCCTTTGACCCATATAGATTCCCCTCAAGGGAGGGACGATACTCGTACACCTCCTCACTATCCCTACGAAAAATTACCTTCCTAACACCATTGGTGAGTACTACACTACCATCTTTCTCATCAAGGATTGCTCCCGATTCATTGATAAATGGTATCCCAAGGACAAGGTTGGTTAACGTTTGATTGGTGAGAGGGTCCACGTCATCAACCACGGTGAGGTTAGTATTGTAAACAAGCTCTCCAATCCTAATTGATAAATTTTCTATTACTCTCTCGCATGCAATGTGTTCTGGGAAGGTTTTGTGGTATAGGGAAAGGGGGATTATGTTGACTGGGAAGCTAGGATCTATATGAGTATCGGTTAAGAGCTTTTCCTTAATGGCACAGGGGATCTTGAAAACCTTAGGGTTACTTTCCTTAGTCTTATTGCTACTCCCACTAATAACATCCTCCATTTTTCTCTCGGGTTCTCCCATAATAGATTTACCCAAAATGGTTGGATCTCTCTCATGCTCTTCCGATTTCTCTTTCCCTTCATCCGGTTTGCCGGATTCTTGCGTGGTGTATTGCTCGGGTGAGCTGGTAGGTTTTCTTGCCGAAGCATGGTCAACTCTTGAGGTCTCATCTTTAGCTGTCCGACTGAATTTGTTAGTTTGTTGTTGGGTTGGGTTGGATGTTGAAGCAGATATTGTGGTGATGGTGTTTACGAAGTGGATTGGTCCTGGGGGGTTGACAGGTTCTTTTCCATTAGGAGATAGATGTTTGAATAACTTGCTAGGACTTTTTATTTTTACAGGGGAGGCTGGTGGGCTCATGACGGTAGTAGATTTAACCTCATCAACGTGAATAGGTTTATTAACAACATGCTCTTTGATAGCAGTCAACAGATTACAAATCTTGTTGTTCATATCAGCCTGCTGTTGTTTAAATTTGGTCTCGAGCGTAG
Organism: Artemisia argyi; assembly: GCA_030686995.1. Taxonomy (NCBI): domain Eukaryota; kingdom Viridiplantae; phylum Streptophyta; class Magnoliopsida; order Asterales; family Asteraceae; genus Artemisia; species Artemisia argyi. The sequence continues at coordinate 20,381,397 of CM060678.1, read as the reverse complement.
CGAGCTGTAATTCTTGAGATAGAATGAATTTTTTTAAAGTATCTTCACAGCTTTGCCTAGGAATGCCTTGTGATGGAAAATGCTCGGACCAAGTGAGTGGTGAGGAGTCATTGAAGGATACGCTTCGCGTTTGGTACCCTCTGAAATCAGGTTTATCCTTCCATGCCTCATAGGCTTCGGCAGAAGTTCGAGGACCCCGACCTACGTGTGACGATATGAATTCGTTATAAGCACGTTTTGGAAGTTCCATGCAGTTATGAGTCTCATGAGGGCCATTGCATAGTTTGCATGTAGAAGCGATTCTGCTTACTTGGCTTGGAGGTTTTTGAGCTTCGTAAGATTTCATGAGAGACTTGACTCGACCATCAAGTTCCATGATCCTACGGTCGGGAGTGCTAGAATTGTTCGAAGGCAAAGATATTGCCTTGACCGTTTTGTTCAAATCACGGGAATCATTCCAACTTTCATTGTCATAGAGAGCAAGATCTTCAATGAGTTCCCATGATTGTTCCGCACTAAGATCACGTAGCTTACCACCGGCCGATTGGTCAATGGCTCGCCTCGTGGAGATGTCGATATGGTCATAAAAAATTTGGACTTGAAGCCAAAGATCTATGCCATGATGAGGGACTTTTTGGAGTAAGTCCTTGAAACGAGTCCATGCTTCATAAAGAGATTCATTTTGACGTTGTTGGAACATCAAGATGTCATTTCTAAGCTTAGTAGTTCTCCCCGGTGGGAAAAATTGAGCAAGGAAACGAGTGGTGAGATCATCCCATGTGGTGATGGATCCCGCGGGTAAACGCTCAAGCCATTGACTAGCTTGATCCCGTAGAGAGAATTGGAATAGGCGTAAACGGGTGGTCTCTCTAGTTTCAACACCTAGGTCTATGGAATCTACGATTTTGAGAAAGTCCTTAAGATGTTGGTTTGGATCTTCGGAACGAAGTCCATGGAATGCACATCCGCTTTGCACCAACCGGATGGTGTCGGATCGCAAGGGGGTCACATTGGCTCCGGTGAGCTCAATGGTGTTTCGGTAGCCTTGGTGGCTAGGTTGGGAATACTCTCCTAAGGTTCGGGGCCTAAGGGGTTCTAATGGTGGGTTTTGTTGTGGTGGGATGACGGGTTCAAAGATGTTACCACCTTCCATGATGTCGGATGATAAAGAGTTACGAACAAAGGCACGAAGAAATAAGATAGACTAAAGAAGATCTAAAAAAAAAAAAAAAAAAAAAAAAAATCTTACTAGAAAGGAATCTAGCAAGTAGACCTAATAAAAAGAAATTATAACCTAGACAATAACTATTCCCCGGGCTGCGGCGCCAAAAACTTGATGCGTGGGAATCGTAACAGGCTTTACCTCTCGAGGGATCTCGAGAAGCTTACAACCCCCACCAGGCAGTGTACCTGATCGTTGTAGTATAGTATAGTGACAAGTACCGGGGGATTGATCGTTCAGCTTAGGAATAGTGTCGCTAGGATTAGAAAGCCTAAATACTAGTTCTAAAGGTGAGGGATGATTATTTTTGTATTTTTATATTTTTTAGAAAGCAAATAAAAATCTCGGGTTTTGGCAGAGTGGGCGGAATTAGTTGCTATTCAACTAACTCAATACTAAGATGCAATCAAAATAAAATACTAGAAAAGAAAATAAACTAATTTATACTAAAGTTGTGAGCAGTAATTGGAGAAAATGTGTTTACTTAGATTTCACTACTCCCTAGATATCTTTTACACGTTAATTACTTGTTATAATTGCATGGATGACGGATCGTATTCCTTAATACCATTCATGGGGTGGCACACATAACTCCCCAATTCTATGAGCTCTTATCTCCTCCTACACCATACCCAGCACAACTATAGGGATTGTAAACAGTGGCTCATGCATTAAATACAACCAATAAAGACCTAGTGCGCGTTGGTTCATGTTTCTTAAGACGTTCAAGCATGTTACCAATTGGAGATCTGCCAGTTTTCTTAAGCCTAACATATAAATCATTCATCCAAGACAAGAATAAACAAGTAATCAACACATAATCAATATCTAGGTTTCATTAGATCTAAGCAAACACAAAAGAGATCTAGCCTAGCATGATAAAATTAAGACAAGAACATGATATAGACAACCAACACATAGACATATTGATTGAATTAGAAGAACATTTATCTTGATTAATCATGCAAGGTATCAAGGGGTTGGAACCCTTGAAAAACCTGTAAAGTTACACCAAAATCGTACTTAGGGTTTCTCCCAAAACTTCTCTCTTTAAATGTGAAAAATTAGAAAACTATATATAGAAAAAGGGGTCTGACGGCGTCAAGAATAAACTTGTGACGCTGTCACCTCGCCGCCAAAACAATCCTCGGACTGCCTAGATCCACATTTGACGCCGTCAAGACTTATACACTTCCAGGCCGTCATGACTCTTTTACTCTTGACGCCCTTCCTACGTGACGCCGTCAAAACTCTTCTGGGTCGTCATGGAATTTCATGAAATTTGCTCTTGACGCCGTCAAGTTTTTGCTCTTGACGCCGTCACCTACTGTTCCCAGCATGGAAAATTAAGACTTTGGCGTTTTCTTCACTTTTATGCTCCAAAAACGTCCGAATCGCTTCCTTTTCCAGATTTCACTCCCAAAGTACCTAAAATCACAAAAGGAACGATTTAGGGCAATATTTGATCAAATAAATTCGGATTCGGGCTTAAATGACCCCCTAAAAATGGATCATTTTTCGCCTCATCACCCATCATGGACATTTCAAATTTGCTTTTCATGAGATTTTCAAAATGTTTTGAATGGCTAGGATTGGTTGATCCAAAAATAATGTCGTCCACGTAAATTTGAACGATCAAAATGTCATCTTTGAATTGTTTGATAAACAAGGTGTCATCAACCGTTCCTTTTGTGAAATTGTTTTTGAGCAAGAAAGATGATAGTTCATCATACCACGCTCTTGGAGCTTGTTTTAAACCATAAATTGCTTTCTTAAGCTTGTAGACGTAGTCTGGATGATCTTTGTCGATGAATCCCTCTGGCTGACTAACATACACTTCTTCTTTCAGAGTTCCATTTAAGAAAGCAGTCTTAATATCCATCTGACAGACTGTGATGTTTTTGTGAGCGTCATAGGCTATGAAAATCCGGACTGCTTCAAGTCTAGCTACAGGCGCGAATGATTCTTCGAAATCTATCCCTTCTTCTTGTGGATAACCTTTAGCCACGAGACGAGCTTTGTTGCGAATAACAGTCATTTCCTCATCCAGTTTGTTCTTCCACAACCACTTGAGATCAAGAACACGTTTATCAAGTGGTCGTTCAACAAGTTCCCAACTATCATGTAACAGGTATTGAAGAAATTCCTTCTGAATCGCTTCAATCCAAGGGTTTTCTGCCATTGCTTCTCGAATATTCTTTGGTTCTTTGAGGCTGATTGAGCAAATGTAAATGCACAATTCGAGATCGGTGGCAAGTTGTCTCCTTGTCTGAACTGGCTTTGAAGGTTCACCAATAACGTGTTCTATTGGATGGTCTTTTGTCCATTGAAACGTAGAAGGGTACCTTGGGTAAAACATATGTGTGTTAGATGGTTCTTGTAACCTTGATGAAGATTCAGCAGAGTCTGTTGTAAATGGGTTTTCAAATACTTCTTCTTCTTCTAACGCAACATCGTTTGAATTATTTGTTGGTTCTTCTTGAAAATTAGTGTTTTGATTTTGCTCATCAACTCTTGGTAGATCAGTTTCAATAACTGGAGTTGCTTGAGTAGATGTAGATGATGTTGATGTAGTTGGTGCTTCAGCTTCGATTGTTGTAGATGCATCTTGTGATGGTGGTGGTGGTTGATAGTTTTGAGCGGGTGCAGTGGAATGTTGTGGAGATGCATTTGTCGAAGTTCCACCATAATATTCATCAAATATTAACTCGAAGAAATTTTCCAGTTCTTGTTCTGAAGGTTTATCCGTGTTTGTTGACTGAGCTCCTTGAGGCACGAGTCCTGAACTGATGTATCCAGAAGTCTGCTGGTTTGGTGCGGGTCCTAATCTGTTTTGATTAGAAGCCATCGAATTAAGCGCGGGTTCTAGAGCGTATCTCTCAGAAGCCATTTGAGAAATCTCGTCAAACTTCACGTTCATCGTCTCCATTATCCTTTTTGTACGTCTATTATACACCCTGAATGCCCTCGAGTTTTCTGAATATCCAATGAAGATTCCAATATCACCCTTAGCTTTTAACTTCCTTAGATCTTCTCTGTCATTCGTCGGATAGCACAAAGCGCCAAACACGTGAAGGTAAGAGATGTCAGGTTTACGATTGTTCACTAGCTCATATGGGGTTTTATTGAATCTCGGATGGACTAGGGATCGGTTTTGAGTAAAACAAGCAGTGGCTACAGCATCAGCCCATAAGAATAGTGGTGCACTAGAAAAAATCAGCATTGTGCGAGCAGCTTCCACAAGGGTTCGATTTCTTCTTTCAACTACTCCATTCTGCTGTGGAGTTCTAACAACTGGTGTTTGGTGAGTGATTCCCACATCTTCAAAGTAGGTTCTTAACTCCTGATTTGTGAATTATGTGCCATTATCTGTTCTTACAATCCTTACTGGAGCTTGAAGTAGAACTTGGATACGCTTCAGAAAGGTGATGATGATGCCTGGTGCTTCGTCTTTTGATCTCAAAAACTTTACCCAAGTATATCTTGAATAATCATCAACAATAACAAGAATATACTTCTTCCCATTAATGCTTTCAACTCTCATTGGGCCACATAAGTCCATGTGCAACATATGTAACCTTGCTTCCGAACTAGGTACGGTTTTGGGTTTATATGACGCTCTTTTACTTTTTCCTTGTTCGCATGATGGACATAGGTGTTCCTTGGTGTATTTGAACTTAGGAAGTCCGGTGACGATGTTGTCTTTGGCTAACTTGTTGATCGTGTCGAAATTGAGATGGGATAATCTTCTATGTCACAGCCAGGACTTAGTTTCGGTTGATGCCGATAGCATACAAGTTTGTACCACGATTACCAGTTAAGAGATCATCACCAACCAAATTTCTTATAAAAACCGTGTTTCTCCTGAATGCAACTTCTAAATCTACATCACAAAACTGCCCAACTGAAAACAAGTTATGTCCCAACCCTTCGACGTAGTAAACTCGAGTGATTAAAAAATTCCCAAATTGAAGATCTCCATAACCCTGAATAGCTGCTACGTGATCATTTCCAAATCGTACAGTTCCCATGAATTTCCAGATGAAATTGATCAGCAGCTTTAAATTCCCGGTCATGTGCTTGGAGCAACCCGAGTCGACGATCCAAAGACATATTTCGATAACCTGCCAAGAACAGAAGAGTTTGTATTTGGAAACCGTTTTAAATTTGGTTCCATGGGGTTAGGAGTAAATTCCGAATCACACACATCAAAGGTTGCTACATGTTTATTTTGAACAACTTCCAATTTGCCATTCTGAAGAATGAACTCTCTACCCGTTGGTATCCACATACAAAACTTAAGGTAGTTCCTAGGCATTTGACTACTAGTGGTAGACCTAAAGTGTGCAACTAATCTTTCTATAGATCTAGATCTAGCACTAGTTCCCTTTGGAACATACTTTTGTTCAGGCGTAACATTCACATTCTTAGAAACACATTCATCATGAACATCATTAATTAAACATTTCTTGCATATTAAACAAACAGAGTCATTACATGCATTAGAACCAGTACTTTCGACATTGCATTCAGATGAATCATGTTTCTTATTACAAAGCGAGAAATTCCTAGGGTGTTCTTCTACTTCTTCAACTTTATTCTTGCTACTACTCGTAGAGACAGGCGAGACTCTATTGTTCCTTGTATTGCTCCTAGGCTTTAGTCTGCTGCTCCTAGAGGTGCTTTCTAATCTTGTAGAAGGTAAGGCACACGCGTTAGGATTTATATTGTTGTCCTTTTTAGCATCGCTAGACTTTTTAGAAGTATCCTTTTTGCACGCATTTGTCTTAGAAGTTAAGGCAGACGCATTAGTGGGACTAATCCTAAAAAGGCCAGGTGCTATCACTTTTGGTGTTTCGACAACCGCTTTTCCTTTATCAACAATCTTAACATTTTCACTTTTCTTGGGCAAGGGTGTTGGAGTGACTGGTTTTGTCAAATCCTTTTTGTCATCGACTTTTGGAGCAAACCTTGAAATTGACATTTTTGGTTTTTGAACCGTGTTTGAAACATTTGGTTTCTCTGAAGTCAATGGTTTTGCAAACTTGGGTTCCTCACCCTTTCCTTTTTTACTTTCAAGCTGAGCCCTCAAAAGATCATTTTGCTCTTTCATATTCTTTAAGGCACGCTCATACGACAATTTGTCATACTTGCGTTCTTCCTTTTTTCGATCAAGTTGTTTAAAATATGACACATTTTCTTTTTCAAGCTTTATAAGAGCATTTTCATATTTTGAAACAATTGCGGAGGTCTCAGCTCTTAGTCTTTCATCGTCTTGAACAGAATATGTTTGTAAAATGATGGACATAATATCAGTGGACATAACAGCTTCGAAGAGAGAATCATTTAGGTTTTCCAAAACATTCATGTTTTCACGAGTTTCATTAGCTTCGTTTACCAGGGATTTGTGGTCCTTGACAAAGTCGGCCGTTTCTTTTAAGAAAGCTTGTTCAAAATGGATTACCCTCGCACTGATGTTATTCAGTGGGATAGTAATTTCGTTTTCAAAAACCTTTTTCTGCTCAATATGAAAACTGGAATGCCAGTTGTTAATATTGATTGTAGTTTTAGAATTAACAATATTTTGAAGTTCTTGAATTCTCTTTTTAACGTCATCCAGAATGTCTCTAGCCTCACTTGTATTAAAAGTGTTGTTAGAAGACATTTGTTCCATTTTTGAAAGAGATTTGGAAACAATTACTTTCTTAGAAAACATTTGTCGTTTTATAGAAAACACAGATGGTTCTTTTTGTGGAACAAAAGTAATTCCCGAAAGTTTGTTCAATTTGTTGTAATCAATGGGTTTCAAATCCTTTTGTTTCATTTTATTTATGCTTTCTTCGACATGTTCTATTGTTTGCACAGAATCCCGAACGACGGGAGGATCATGTTTGGTGTAAATCACATTACCATTACACAAAACATTCTATTCTTTCTGAGCTTTCTTGAGATTACAGGGGGTGTTGCTACCAAGAGCCACTTTATGTTTCGTATGGTAAATTGGATTAGTTTGATTTGAAATCATTTTCATTGTTTGCCTTGACTGACCCGACTTAACCACTAATTCTTCTAAATGTGCAATCATGTGTTCTGACTCTACGATTTCAGCCAAAAGTTTGTCTTCTTTCTTTGCAAAGTCCTTTTTCAGCTCGTCCCTTTCTTTTTCAAGATTGGTATAAGCTGATTTTTGTTTAGAAAGTTGGTTTTGTAAATCCGAAATTTCCGCATTTAAAGATTTTATCTTTTTGAAAGAATTAACATCAAGTGTATCAAACTTGAGTTGCAATTGTTTTTCCCTTGAAACGGAATTTTGATAACCAGTTTCTAATTCAGACAATCTTTTGTTATGAAATTCAAAAGCTTTAACGTTTTCCTTGTAACTCTCAAGCTCAGCGGTCAATTTTACATTCGCGGCCTTAATTTCACATTCTCAATTTCAATACGACAATTATTCAATAATGATTCAAACAAAGCACGTGTTTCCTCATCATTCTCAGCATGCTGTGAAATGAAGCCTCCATTATGATTCACATCTGGAGTTGCTAAAGGAGTATTGCTACTACTTGGCGTGTCCAGGTATGTATCATAAGTGGGTGCTAGCTTCTCAGAATGTTGTTCCTCATGAGGAGACATGTCAAATATATCATTATTGTGACATGTGTTGAAGTTTGATACCTCAGATGGTGCATTGGTGTCATAAACAGGAAGTGTGTCAGAATCCGTGTCATACTTAGCTTCCTGAAGATTCGCCATAAATATGCAGTTCGCATCGATATCCTCTCTATCTTCCATGTCATCCATAAGAGCCATAAAATCGTTCTCCTCTGCGTTCAACGGAAACCCTGCCTGAACCTTTTGTGCCAACATCACTGCTTTCTGCAAGTACTCTAGATCTTTCTTGTTCGGCTTAGTAGGACAGTTCCTTGCCATATGACCTAAACCCTGACAGTTGAAACACTTTACCGGATTACCCTGATTCACATTTCCCAAATTCCCAACTACTGGAGCTGCAACATTTCTATTCTGATTACCCATTGCCTGATTACCAACATTCTGACCCCTTTGATTTCCAACAAACTGACCCATCTGATTCCCTGCATACTGACCATACTGATTTCCTGCATTCTGATTCCCTGCATTCTGCATTTTCTGATTACCCATGTTAATTCCAGTAGCATATCCTTGCTGATTCCCATAAACTCCAACCATTTGGCCTCCGTTGCCCATATTGAAACTCGGCTGAGCGATCTGCCTGTTGCGAGTATTCGATGAAATCCTTTGGTTGTTGTTTGTTGGTGTAGAATAGCGTCCTTGGAATGCCTTTGACAGAAAAGCAAACGCTTGGGTCAATGCTGTAGAAGCTTCATCATTTTCAGTGAATTCTGGGCTTTCGATTTGTCGGTATTGCTGTTGTGGAATAACATGTTGTTGTTGCTGTGGGTAGAACTGTTGTTGGTAGACCGGTGTTGTTTGTTGAATGTATGAAGGTTGCATGTAGTTGTGAGTGGAAGATGATGATGGTTGTTGTGTGTTCACTGGTAGCGGTGTTGGTGTAGTAGCAATTAATGCAAGAGGATCATGATTCTTTGCCAATCTTTCTTTCCTTACTTCATTAGCCTCAGCTTGGTTTTGCTTCAAAAAGTCATAGAGTTGATCATAATTCACCTTATGTAAGTCCTTTGTTTGATTGACAATTGTAACATAACGACCCCATTCTTCAGGAAGGTTATTGATGAATTTGATGTTTGTTGCAATTGTTCGAGGTGTCAACTTGTTTCTGATTAACTCATTCATCAAAGTGCAAAACCTTGTGTAGTAAGATTCAATCTGCTCACCTTTGGTGGATTTAAAGTTCTCCCATTCAGTAAGAAGTTTGTTCTCAACGTCTTGTTGTCCAATCTCTGTTCCATGACATATCCTTCTAACACGTTCCCACATAGCATAAGCAGTTTCACAGCTGTCGACTGCAGCAAAGATCTCCCGTGGTAATCCAAGTTGGATTAAATGCATTGCCATATCATCCGCGGCGATCTGCTTCGTGTCTTCCTCTGTGTAATCTGCTTCTGTTTGTTCACGCATGAATGGTTGAGTAGGAGGTGTTGTATTTGGATTACCTTCAATTTGAACTTGTCTTGGCTTGAATGGACCATTTGTAATGGAGTTGATCATTAATTTACTATCAGGCTTTGTTTTGATGTAACGAAGCATGCGGCTTGTCCATGGGAGATATCCACCTTTTTCAAGCATTGGAGGTCGGTTTTCCGCACCGGCTGCATGAATATCTTGCTGAGTAGCCATTGATGAAGTGTATATTGATAAAGTTGATTCTTGGATCGTTCCAACAAAATAGGAGTTGTGATTAGTGTAAGTTGATGCAAGTTTTTATGGTGAAAAATTTGATCTAAAACCTTAAAACCTCAATAACTTCCGTTCGGAGTGGATTTGGGCCTCGAAGCTTGGCTTGAATGATCTTTCGATATTTAACGTGTCCTTCTTCTCGGTCTCACGGTCGTTTTGACAGCTGATACGTCGAAAACGGAGTTACGGTTCAAAAGTTAAGGCCGTTTGAAGTTTGGTTGTCAAAAGTCAAAACTTACGCGTAAACCTTGAATAATCTTACGCGTAAGATGTTATGCGTAACCTTTAAGTTATGCGTAAGATCTAAAGTTATGCGTAAACAATATTGTTTATGCGTAGACTTTGATTTTACGCGTAAACTTAAAGTTTATGCGTAAGAATGTTACGCGTAAGGTTTTTCAACTAAACAGATCTCTCAAATTTATCCAAGCTTGAAAGATATCCCAAGTCGAAGTATTCCACAAACTTATCCAAGTCAGGGAAGTACTGAGTACAACTTCTGCGTAGGATCTTATGCGTAGAATCCAATTTTAGGCGTAGAATCCAATCTTATGCGTAGGATCAGACTTAAGCGTAGGATTTTAAGCGTAGGATCTCAATCTTACGCGTAAGAAATTGAACTTATGCGTAAGAAGAGGGTTTTGACTAAACTTAAGCGTAAGAAAGGGGTTTTGACTTAATCTTATGCGTAAACAGTACTGTAGACAGCTAAGAAATCGTACTATTCACCCAAGTTACGCGTAAGATGACCAGAAACGTGAAAAATCCGATTTTTTCAACCAAAACCACTTTTTCCACTTGTTTCTATTGATCAAATCTTTCCCAAAATACTTAGAATCACTAAAACTTCAATAGAAACAACAACTTTAACACCAAAACTTGTAAAAATCAAAACTTTTTGACGAAAAAGTGCTCGTATATAAGAAAAGTACGCAACTTTTTAACCAAAACTTGATAAAAAACGATTTTCACACCCTCCTAAATCATTGTTAGGCGATTGATACCACTTGTAGGACCTTAGATATATCAACTTTAATAACAATATAGCACTAGATGAAGTAAAGATGGTGACTTGATGAATAAGGTGTGGCGTTAATATGAGAGAAATAGAGTATAAAGATGAAGAGAACTTTTATTAAAAAATACACACAATACATACACAAGCACACACCTCAAATGAGCCTTTGAGGTGTTTATATAGTTCTTAACATGATGCCTTAAGAGGCTTTCTATGGGCTTGGTCTTGGGCTTGGTTTTCTTTTACATAAAAAGGCTTATATTACTTAACCTATGACATATTAGCTTACCAAGACCAAAGCCCATTTGACTATTCTAATAACATAAACTACGACACATTACAAAGTTATAATAAATGAGAATGACCATCACTTTCTAATATAATTTTTAATGCTAACAATTCCATTATTCGGTTTCAATGAAATCAGAAACACTATTTATCTTATGAAATAGTTAAAGGAGAAGGATTTAGTGAGAATAAAAAATAAAATGAGAAGGGTGAGATGCATTTTTAGCCAATCATTTCAATTGAGAGAGAAATATAAGAAAATATTTATCTATTTTTTTAGGTGCATATCAAACGTGCGATTATAATTTTTTCTCATTTATTTATTTATTTATTTATTTATTTATTTATTTGTATTTCTCATTTGATTCAAACTTATGCTAAAGAGAGCAATGAATCTAGAAATCATCATACGTACATCCAATGTTCTAAGAAGGGTAGCAGTGGCAGCGGTATCACCCAATGGCAAGGTGATGCCGGCGGTGAACACCGCTGCCACCTAACCGGCATGGTGAACGGCAAATATTGCCTCGGAGGCATGGGCTTTCCAATGCAAAAACTAACCGTTGGGCATTAAATATTTATGTTGGGAGGTATGAAAAAGTTGGGAGGTATGAAAAAGGCATGGTTGCCACTAAAATGGGGTTGAGATGTATGAAAAAAAGTATGAATGAGGTGAAATGAGGTGGAATGATATTATTGGTGGATTTCGGAAGTATGAACGATTTCGGAATCATGATTCGGTACATCACAATATCCTGAATTTTTGCTAATTAATTAAATATATCAATCACATTAAAATATTCTTATTTCATAAAGAAATCATGCGACACAATATACAGATAATGATTTTCGATGAATTTGTAAGAAGTTTTTATTCGAGTAACTTGAAAAACATGTTAGCATTTTCGAACTATGTTTAAACCTATTTTGGTCTTCGATTGAGAGACTTATGTTTATTAAAGGGTCAATAACGTTTAATGTCTGGTCTCTATAGCTAGCTAGGCTTGAAGGCATAGAATTAGCTGTATCTTTTTACTATCAATTTTGTTTTAGGCGAAAATTACTGACATACCCCTGCACGGAGGGGTATGTTACAAAATACCCCAAATCTCAGCCATTTTCAAAAATACCCCATCATTCCCCTTAAATCTATACGCGACACCAGGGGAGGACACGTGTCAAGATTCTAGCTCGGGCCAAAATATATATATATATATATATATATATATATATATATATATATATATATATATATATATATATATATATATATATATATATATATTTATGGCATGTCGCGTTTGGATGTACGCGACACCCTTAAATCCATACGCGACATGCATTTAATTTGCATGGGGAACGGAAAAAGTATGTTACGTCTTATTATTAGGGTTTAGGGTTTCAGTTTTAGAGTTTAGTAGGTATGGTTCACTTTTTTGGGTCTATAAATAGGTATTGTTGTATGGTGAATACACACACAATTTAAATACTAACTGAGTTTTCTTCCTCAAACACAATGTCAAACCTGCATCACCTGAAAATGATTCGTTTCACACACCACCTGGCACTCCACCACCGTATCTGTTTCCGTTTTACCACGTGAATGACAACCCACCACAGCAGCTACCACCTGCGTTTTCACCACAAGAACTGTGGCAGTACTTCCAAGTGCATGACAACCCACCACCTCCCACTCCACCCCAAGATTTGTTTCCGAGCTTCCAAGTGCATGACAACCCACCACCTGCCATTCCACCAGAAGTAATGTTTTCAGAGATAAACCAACCCATGATTCGTCAATTGTCTGAGGACGAACAGTATGAGCTGGATATGGAAGTGTTACGGGAGCATGAAGCTGAGCAAGCACGTCAGAATAGGGAGCGTGAGGCGTACCTCAAAGGAAAAGGGGATCGGAGGAACAGAAGAGCCGAAAGGCATTGGGCTCGAGGTCTTCCACCTGTGCCATCGAGTGAGGACGACTCAAGTGCCTCCTACTCGAGTCACGAGGGATATGTGTCGGATGATTCATTTAATTGAATCATAGTTTTATGTTTATTTATCGTATTGTTTTTTAGTTGTTTGAATTTCTGTTTCTTAGTTATCGTATCGTATGTTATTGTTGTAGTTGTTGTTTCAAATAATATAAATGTTATGGTTAATATACTTGCATTGACTACAATTTCACATTACATAAAAAACGGAACTGGTAGAATTAAAGAAGGTACTATTACAATCAAGGAGTAAAAAGTAGCTACCATACGATACATTAAATAAAAACCAGGTTACAACATACTAAAATATTACAAACACCATAATCATCAAACTTTCACCCCAACCGGCTAGAACCAGAGCTCTCTTCCCTGCTTGCATCACTTTTTGTCTCATCCTTTGTTTCTTTCAATAGTTCATAGTAAATGTTAAGAGCCCTAATCCTACTTACGAAATTCAACATTTCATGCCGCTCTATAGGCTTTGAGACTTGTTCCTCCACAAAGCTATCCAAAAACCTTTTTCGCTGCTCCTCCGACATGTTTTGCTGATGCGTCTCTACAATGTTATTTTGCTGCTCAACCAAGTTTTGCTGATGCACCACGTGATTTTTATCATCCCCCTTGTTACCTGGTGAATTGTTGTGTGACATTGTTTCGATTTAATTTTTAGAGAAACCTGTTTGGTTTATGTGTGGAATGTTGGTGATTAATCTATAGTGGTATCACTACAAAATACCTGAAAAAGACTTTAGAAGCAAATGGAAAAGCTTACTCATATTTCGTACACGACATTGTCAGTGACTTATCATTTCAAAGTGTCATATTTCGTGTAAACTTTTAAGCGTACACGACATTGTCAGTGACTTGTCATTTCAAAGTGTCATATTTCGTGTAAACTTTTAAGCGTACACGACATTGTCAGTGACTTGTCATTTCAAAGTGTCATATTTCGTGTAAACTTTTAAGCGTACACGACATTGTCAGTGACTTGTCATTTCAAAGTGTCATAACCTTTAAAAAATTGTCTGACCTCAATTGCTTTATAATGTAGCTATGATTTGGTATATACACATAATTGTTACTTCTCTTTACAGTATCCATGGATTCCAACATTATGAGGTTTAAATGTGTGTTACATTATGATGATCAGCATCGAGGTGTCATTATGTATAATGATTTGACGTACTCAGGGTTAGTTGGGTTGGTGTTGAAGAAATTCAATTTAGATCCAAATATTCCGATTAATTTGTCCTGTAAGTTGGCTTCGTTTAATTATCGTATTGACATTACTGAGGATGATGAGGTAATCTTTTTTGTTGAATGTGCTTGTGCTGCTACTGCTGGGGTGGCACAATTGTATGTTGTTCAACCCAACAAATAAGACGATTGAGCTTATCTAGTTTTATGTTAAGTGGTTTGTATTTTGTTAACGAACGTTTGTACTCTTATTTGAATAAATTTTTTAATTTGGATACTTATGGCAATGTTTATTGAATCACTGATAAAACAGATCATATATAGATGACATTCTTAAGGCATACAACACACTTATTGATTGATATTCTTAATAATTGAAACGATTTTTCCATAGGGATTTATGACGTTCATCTGCTTTAGCTTCCTCATTTTGAAAGTGTTCTTGTTCCGCCCATTCAACCATTTGATCTAAAGTGTAATCCGATTGTTGTATGATTTTTCTTCCGTCTTCGTTTTCATTTGGGTAGTCTGTTATCACATGATCCATCATTTTTGCTAAAGTAGCATTTGGGCATACATACTTTTCAATAATAAAATTGACTCCGCAATGGTCAACGTAAACTTGCAACTGGCCGCCTTGTGATGCTGAAATATCAAACATCACATGCATATCATAGTTGTTTCTTAGCTTGACGGTGATTGAATACCCAGTGTGCGGAACTTCATAATAAAGAGCATGAATCTTCGTATCGAGAATGTTAGACAAGTATTGTTTCAGCTCATCGAGCTTCATTCTTGGAATGTTGATGTTCATCTTCCAACCATTTACATACTCTATATTTCCTTCATTGCAAACCAGATGACCATTATTGTGAACAATAAAATTGAAAATGGTTTGTGAATACGGCGAGGTAGGTTTTTTTTTTTTTTTTTTTTTTTTTTTTTTTTTTTTTTGTCGTTCAATGTTAAACCGGACACGCTCTTCACGTTTGTTTTTTTTCTCTACCATTTCATGTAGATATCGGACACGCTCTTCACGTTTAAATTTTGTTTCTTCTGAAATTACACATGCAAATGATTCTTCCAAACAACCATCATCTGGAATCGATATTGTTGTTAGATCTTCGCGATTTTCGGAAACAAAAATTTTGGATCTTTCCTGCCACTTTTGCGAAGTCATACATAACATCAATATCATAATCGCCTTTGATTGCTTTCATACCATTTAATGTGTCGTTTTGTGGCAACACGTAATATAGATTTTGGACCATGGATGGTAATTTTCTCTTCAGATATGTAACCATATCTTGAAAACCAAATTGTGGGACAACAATATTCATGTGTGAACCACCTTCATATGTTAGTGGGTTAAGTATAAATTTTCCATTGTAGTTGATAGTGAATTCGAATGTATGGTGATTAGATGTTGACATTTGGTGAATGAAAGAAGACACAATTGATTTTGATAACTTGAAACCACATACCACAAGTATATATATATAGTCATTTATTTGTCAGTGGTGGAGTTACCATAACGGTGAGTAGTCATATATGTGTCAGAAGTGTTTTAAGATTAATCAATTTAATATTATTTTGTACAAACTAGTTATTTTATTAGGTTTTTCGGGAAATAAAGGCTATAATTAAAAAAGAAATTTATTACAAGCTTTGTAACAAATGTTACAAAATTACTACAATTACATTGGAATACATAAGTAACAAGTGCAAACTAGTTATTATCCAAAGAAATTAAACCAACTATTATTAGACTGTTGAGTGTTATGATCATTTAAATGTTGTGACGGGTATGGTTGAGAGGGATATGGTTGGGAGTTATATTGCTCATAGCCGTGTGCCGGGTTATGATGACCATGCTGTTCATGACTTGCTTGCCCTTGGTCATATTGTCCTGTTGTGTACAAATTTTGATTATATGGTTGTGTTGGGAATGTGTTATGTCCAAACACATGAGATGGGTATGTATCATAAATAGGAACAGTGTGATGATCTGTTTGAGTTGGGTGTGACTCGAATAACGGAGGTGTTTGTTGTTGATCGTTAACGGGTTTTTTCTTTTTGGGATATTGTTTTCTTTTGGTTAACATTTCCTCAGGGACGAATGGTTGCTTGCATTGGCCACGATTGTGTCCAGCTTCACCGCACCTACCACAATGTCTTAACCTTGGTTCCTCACCCTGGGATCGTATATGGTTGGTAGTTTTTGGCCGACCGGGTTGTGGGTTGTCCATTCGTGGAGGTTTGATTGGTTGTATATTTGATGGATACTCCCATTCATGAAACTCTCCAACAAAATTCACCGCCTCTGCATATGTGGTTTGGTATTTAGCTTTTTTGAACCAATCCTGAACGTACTGGACACAAGTGTTTTGACCCAAAAATCTACTCACAGCAATAACATGACCGCAAGGTATACCAGAATGCTGCCATTTGCGGGAATCACATGTCCTAGACCCTAAGTTCACTTCCCGATTGTATCTCCCATCAAAAACCTGGAACCGATATTGGTCAACTCCGTATACATTCCAGGTTGCGCTTTTCATTTTTCTCTTTTCCACTTTATGGGATGCCCAATCAGTTATTTCATGCTTCATATTTGCTGCATAAACAAATAGGCTCTAAGAAGTGACTTTATGTTAAAGATAATTATTAAAAATATAATTATACGAATTGGGACAATAATTACCAGCCACTTGTCGCCGTTTAAAATACCAGGCTTGCACCATTTTTCGATATTGCTCGGTCAGCATTGTTATAGGCAGCTTCCTTGATTTTACGGTACAAGCATTAACAGACTCGACACTGTTAGAAGTACAGTAATTGTAGCGAGTTAGTGGACAGTGTGCTCTAGACCATCTGTGAACACCCACCTCTATTAGCTTGTGGTACGCCTCGGGCTGAATGGACAGGAGTATTTGCATCTTGCTATCAAATTCGTCAGGTGTATACGCTTTGCATATCCTCCAAAATAGCGCCTTTGTTGTGTCCCTTTTTAAAGAAAGATTCATCATTAGATGACGACAACATATACCATGAAACGCCAATGGGTATTCATTTTGTACAGCTAATCTGATAGAAGGATGCCTATCAGATATGATAACCAAATCCTGTCTATCGGCTATGCATTCTTTAAGGCATGAAAACCACCATGACCAACATTCACCAGTTTCCCCTCTGCAGATACCGTAAGCAATAGGCACAATTTGGTTGTTTCCATCCATGCCGACTGCTAACAAATTTGTACCTTTGTAAACACCCTTCAGATGTGCCCCATCAACTATAAGTAGTGGTCGAAGACAATGTAAGAAAGTTTGAATCTGAATAACAAAATTGAATACACATTAAACACCATTCATGAAAATTATGAAACCAATCATGAAAATTAATATCACTTACAGAAACACCAATGGCAACGAATAACATCTCGAAAACGCCTTCTTCATTTGTCTTGATACGTGTGATAGTGCCTGGGTTTTTTTTTACTAGGTTGTGACAATAATACGGAAACATTTCAAATGATTCCGTAGGTGAACCCCTAATCATTTGTAACCCATACTCCTTTCCTCTCCATGCTTGTTGGTAAGATATACTAGCTTTAAATTGCGATAACATATCTCTTTGCATATCGTTGGTTTTAAATCTCGTCTAGCATCTTTCAACTTTTCACTAAAAATGTGACCAATAACTTTTTTATTTGCATTTTGATGGTTAGGATATGTTATTGTTTTATCACACGTGTGATTATCATTCAAACTTGTAACTTCAAACACCGGTGTATCTCCCACGCGTCTAGAGTTAATTCTCCATTTGCATGAGTTAAAATGATAGCACTTAACATAATATCTTATAGGTTCTGCCCTTTCTACTAAAAACTGGTAACCTTCTTCTAAACATTTCATCCTAATTGTTCTGTCTAATAAATCTCTTGTGTCAAAAAACTTTCCCTTGAAAATATTTGTATCAATATGGTCATCGTTTGAAATTACTTGTTTGGATTGGTAAAGTGGTGTTTCTGGAACGTCAGGCATGAGTGAAAAAATATTTTTCCATTTATTATGGACTGGTTTTTGGTTTTCGTTTTTCCCAACATAAACATCATCTTCATCATATGCATCATCATTAACTTCGTCATCTGACCCAAAAGCAAATGATGAATTTGGTTTTGTGAAATTTGTCTCATCTTTAAAACCGGATTCAAAAATCTCATTATCATTTGATTCAAATTTTTTTGATGGCCCCTCATTTAAAAAATAGTTGCCTTCATAACCAGAATACCCCATTTCTTGGTTAGTGTTTGTTTCAAAAAAGTTAAAAAATGTCGGGGTTTCTTGGTTTGGCATAAAAGATAACATTTCTTCAAATGCTTTCGCTTTAGCAACATAAACATGCGGCATTTCTTGATTTCCCACAGCGAATTCAGCAAAGAAACTTACCTCATCATCGTCAGTGATAACCATGCGAACATCGAATGCGGGGTGCGAGAATTTGAAATTAAGCGGAACACTGGGATCCAACTTGAACTTAGAACGTACAGTTTCATCTAACCATGAGTAAGTGATATTAGTATACATAATCACACCTCGTTCGGTATTATCAAAATGTAAAACACATTTGAATTTTTGCAAAACTGAACTCATTTTGTTGGTTTGATATGGATCAAGGTATTTGTAAAGACTAAATATATACGGAAAATGCTGCAAGAATACTACTTTTTTGAAACAAGATATGACACGGACTAGACAGTTGATTTGACACCAACGGGTACGTATAACTTTTTACGCGAAATATGACAATGATATGACATTGATCTGACAATTGCATGACACGTACGGGTACGCGTAATTTATTACGCGAAATATGACAATGATATGACATTGATCTGACAATTGCATGACACGTATGGGTACGTGTAATTTATTACGCGAAATATGACAATGATATGACATCTCCATTAAATTTCTCGTATAAATACTGGTGTGTAGTCACGTTTATTTGCTTACAATTCTACTCACTGAAAGAAAGATAAAATTCACACAATGTCTCAACAAAAGAAAACCGGATTCACAAATTCCCAATTCGTTCCACCAAAACAAAAAAATTACGCAACATACGCCCCAACACATAATGTTGCGGGTTCGTCAACATCTATGAGCGAGGATGATTGGATAATACCTGGTCCGGCTGGTATTCTTCAACGAGCCATTCTTCGAAAAAATGCAGACATCAGAGAGGGTGGGCCCGAATATAGTGTTGTGCCAACACAGGATTATATAGCGAAAGTAAATGAGGACGTCACTGAGGATGAACATTTTACTAGTGGTCCATGGTTGAGCGCGATTGATAAGCTGTTTAATTCACAAGGTGTCATCGTAACTGGCTGTTTTGGGGATATAAAGAAGCATTGTGTAAAAGGAAAACTTGAACTTGTTGTAGCTGTTATCAAGTCTTGTACTCCTAACATGCTGGGTGACCTCAACTGTATACTAAAAGATCCAACCGGGACTATGGCTGGTACAATTCATCACAAAGTCCTTGCAGAAGAGCTGGATTATAAAAAATACCTCAAAGTCGGAGCTGTTTTGGTACTTCGTAATGTTTCGGTCTTTACCTCGAAATCATCACCGCCTGCTCTTAACATAACAAAAAGGAACTTGGTTGAGGTTATTGACAAGAATACCGTTTTTAGTGGATGAATATGCACCTTTTCATACCCTTTGTTTATGCTTAATATTGTCAATCTACTGTGTATGAAACACAGCGTTGTATGATTTAATTGTTTCGTGTCTATGTAAGGTTATTGTATCGTGTTTATGTATGGTTAAAAAATAAATCAAATGAAAGTTGACAAAAAAAAAAAAAAAAAAAAAAAAAAAAAAAAAAAAAAAACTTTCATACCATTACAAATTGTTCAACAGTACAACTAACAACATTTTAACTAATCATATCC
This sequence comes from Artemisia argyi, assembly GCA_030686995.1. Taxonomy (NCBI): domain Eukaryota; kingdom Viridiplantae; phylum Streptophyta; class Magnoliopsida; order Asterales; family Asteraceae; genus Artemisia; species Artemisia argyi. Next base: position 20,361,358 of record CM060678.1, on the reverse strand, counting down.
ACATAAACTAGTATCCTCACACCTACTTAGATAAAACACCTTACCAAGGTTACATCTAACATTGGAGAAAAAGGCATCAACATTAGTCATATCAAACTGCGGTGGCCAGTTATACGTAACAAACTCATGTATTAGCCAACATGTGATTACCCCACAATCGCTTGAATTTCCTTGTTGTGGGATAGGATAATCTACGTTGTTGTAATGGAACTCGAAACTGTAATGCCCACGTCCTGTCCTGCTAAAATGTCCCAGCTCTTCTAAACACGTGTTCACAGCTTCGGTCCAAGCCAATACAAATTTTCTTATTACTTCACCACGTTCCATGCTGCACATAGAGTCGAGAACCAATAACTTGGAATCATACAAATCTATAATTGCTGTGACCCAGTGATTCCCTGTCGGGTTCATCGGCATCAACACCTACATATAAAGTTTATTTATGCATACACAATTACAGAGTCTTGTAAAGAGTAATTTATACAAAACAAATATACATTGAAAGATCTTTACTTACATAATGTACTACATCCCATGACGGGTACGGACGTGTGCGACCATCCAATGTTCCCCTAAGCGCCGGATTTATCGAAAGCATGGACACATAACCATTCACGCTCGGGGAAAGAGATTTCGTCCATGATCTAGCCACTGTCCATAGTTGGTTGTTGTCCCATTTTCTCATTAATATCTCCATCCAACAATTCATATGCTGATTCAAAAGTTTAAACCTAACCATTTAATGTTCTTGAAACTTAAATAATCTAAACTTCAAACAATTTAAAAGAATACACTTACATCGTCAGACAACCAACCACGTTTGTCCAATGGACCCGGATCATTACCCAGCTTGTATAAATCCGGAAGTAGGTATTGCCAGAACCTAGTATGCAGCACCCAACCTTTTGGATGACAATCAAGGTATATCCCGTATGGCTCCAAAAGGAATGCCTCCAAACTTTCATAGTTAGTGCGCCGTACCTAAACAAAAAAATAAATAAATAAATATATTATATACAATATGGTTACAAGTTCATTAATTATATAAAGAAATGTTAATAAATAAAAAACATTTTTAGTAGTACCTTTGTAGGATCAACATTATAAAATACCAAAGGTGAGCTAGCAGCTGTACCAACAACCTGAATATCCTCATCATCATCATCTACCGGTAATTCTTCTAGGTTAAATCGCGGAATGGTCGTCGTACTCTTTTTTAGTTTAGCCTTAGCTCCACGTTTCTTAGGGAGGATTGTAGTGGGTCCCTGTTGGGTATACGGAAATTGCTGAAATTTACCTGGACGACAATCCCTCCTTGGTCGGTCGATCGGACGCTGAAAAAAGATTAACAAAAAAAAAAAAAAAAAAAAAAAAAAAAAAAAAAAAAACAGTAATCAATTACAAATAATGACGAATTCTAAAAATAATAATCGTAAAATAATATGTTACCTGGATGTCAGCAGCATCGTTAGGGCGGGAAGATGGACCAGCCTGGTGATCAATGGGAGTGGCAAACGCGGCGAAACCCATTAGTGTACGGGTAGCAGCATGCCCGGTTGATGGAAACGGGGATGGAAACCTAGACACAACGGGCGGTGTAGGAAGGTCTTCAAAGAAAGACTCATCTGGTGGACCACGAAATGGACGGTGGGATTGGGGGAATCCCTATATATTAAATCATAACGTAATGTTAGTATATAACCATTTCATCATTAAAAATTACCAACCAAAAAAAAAAAAAAAAAAAAAAAAAAAAAAAAAAAAAAAAAAAAAAAAACCTGTGGTATTTTGAATCACACTATAGTCACTAAAACCAATATTTTCATCTGCAACAAAGCTTGATCCTCTATGTACTCCTTGTTTATTGCGAAGTTGGTTTTGCTGCATTAAAAATGTTAATGAAACAATTAACAACCTTTCAATAATATTTATACATAAACTCAAAAGAAATTGATGTTAAACTGTTTACCATTTTTTCAATCTCGTCTAGCTTTAGCTGATATTCTTTAATCTTCTCATCATAATAATCAAACTTTTGTGCCACAGCCGGAGGTATTTCATAATCCATGTTTGCTTGTGGCTGTATAACCGGGGGTGCGACCGGATGCCCTTGGAAATACGCGTTACTGTCACGCCACCACTCGGATAATTCCTCGTACTCATCCGGTGTAAGCCTAGGCAACGGTGTTCTTACCTTTAATAAACATAGAAAATACACATGATATTAAAAAAATAAAACAGTATTAAATTCATAATAGTTGAAAAAAATTGAATATCTCAAACTCACTCTTAATTGGTCGTCCAAAAACTTGTCAATACTTTCTCTAACGACCACTTTATTATAACTTCATGCAACGGACCGGGGATGCAACACTTGATGATGACGGAAAAAATAAGGGCTAGCACCCCTGGGGAACATCTCCAATATCCAAATCTAAAAAAAAAAAAAAAAGTTAATTCATTAAAATAACCACAATTATATGTATACATGAACTGTATAAATAGATTAATGACATACCTTAAAAGCCCATAGAAATCCATTCAACGTGTACTTAGGAGGTTTAGTAGGGTCCCTGTCGGCGGAAAAGTGCTTATCCCTACGCTTAAATACTGCTTCCCGGAGATGATTGTACAAAGTTGGCCATACATACGACCCCCACGGAAAGACATTCCACATATCTAAATCCTCAACTAACCTAAGCAAAAATCCGTCTACTATATTCCCATGCTCAGTACCTTCCAACACCAACATCAAAACAACTAACAAACAAAGTCGAACCCCATCTTTGTCGCTCAACTTATTAAACGCGTCTTTGTTTATCATTGCTAACAAGGTTCTAACGTGTATAGGTTTCGAATCAATAGTAGAAGGGAACACACGTCTCCTAAATAAGTTAGCACCTTCCTTATATTGATCCCTAAAAATCAACCCCAAACCTTAAACCCGTGACTAGACAAAATTCCTCCCTACCAAACTGAATTTCAACCTCACCTAAACGATCAAGAGTACGTACATGATATCTTAATGGAACTTTGTTTGTGTCTCCCTCTTGGCAAGCAACTTGGTGGCATAAAAAATAGTGTACTAACACCCCGTTCTCTTGCATATTCGGAATGTCTAACATCCAACCAAAACATGTTTCTCTAAACATTTTTTCCTTAGGGGTGTTCAATATCAGTTTTCTAATGTCCTGAATTAAAGACAACCTACTCCTACATGTAAGTTGCGCAGGATAATCCTAAAATAACCAAAAAAAACATAATAAATATATATTTACAAAACATATACGTAACAAATAAACAATAATTATAATGACAAAAAAAATTATATTTTAGTATTACCGGATATTCCGCCATTATGACACACTACTCAACTACAACAGCCACTAACACAAGACCACCACAAACAACGACACAACTCCACCAGCAAAAACTACAGCACCACCCCACCAACACAACAAGACCACCAGCAACAACCACACCACCACCACAGACCACTACCAAAACGCCACACCACCACTACACCACCACTGCACCAGCAACAAATGTTACACCACAACTCCACACCACCAACAATACTGCACCACCACTGCACCACCAACAATACACCACCGGTAACAACCAAAGAACACCAAAACCAAACAACAATACACCACCGTATGGAAGTTTTTTTTTTTTTTTTTTTTTTTTTTTTTTTTTAGGTTATGTGTATCAACATACACGACATGCCCATATATCCTTCAAATTCACTAGTTCCGTCCCATCCATGCAACTTTTCCAGTCAAACGATCATTCCCCATGCAAAATGCTCATTCCCCATGCAAATGCTCCTTCCCCATGCACAACTTTAAGCATGTCGCGTATGGATTTAAGGGTGTCGCGTACATCCATACGCGACATGCCATAATTTTATTTATTTATTTATTTATTTTTTTGGCCCGAGCTAGAATCTTGACACGTGTCCTCCCCTAGTGTCGCGTATGGATTTAAAAGGAATGATGGGGTATTTTTGAAAACGGCTAAGATTTGGGGTATTTTGTGACATACCCCTCCGTGCAGGGGTATGCCATTAATTTTCGCTTGTTTTAGTGCTTTGCTTGTATTGAGTTAGCCTATATCCTATTTTCTTTCATGATAATTATTAATTAAGAATGACAATGAAGGAACGCGAAGGCAAGGGGCCACACGACCCTCTCCCTAAATTAACACTTATTAACTCTTTACATATTCGTATTTCCGAAAATAAAATTATTAAATTTCATTATTCTGCATTTTCCAATAGAAACGTAAATGCAATAACATCACATATGAGAAAAAATATCAATGCATACGTGCTTACAAAATACAGATTTAGCATCTCTTACAATGACATATCAACCGTATACCAAACATACATATCTATCATCAGAAAAAAAATATATCCTGACGCACAATTAATAATATTTGTTAGCCGAAGCATTGAAACACATATTGAAGAAAACAACATTTATTTCATGAAATATCGACATCAATATTTTCAGAAAAAATAAAAGGATCGGAAGACAATTTTGGCAAAGACGTGTTGTTGACTGTTGGTCGATGCGTGAGCTGATAAGATCAACTGCTTTCTACAATCCGATACACAACACAAGTGGCATAGTTACACTTAAAAGTCCTTTATTACTAAGTATTCCCTACTAGACCCTTATACTACCAAAAATTGTTACACAACCCCTTTGTATCACACGTTACATAAATACCAAGATTAAGGCTATGTTTGGCAGAGGCTTATCGGGGCTTGGGTTTTTAAAATAAGCCGGCTAATAACATAAATTTTGTTTGTCATGAGGCTTATAAAAAAGCTTATAAAATAGGTCGGCTAAAAACTTTAGCCCTATAAAAGGGGCTAAAAACTTTAGCCATGGGCTTTTGAATAATAAATTACTTATTTACTTACAAAAATATCTAACATATACAAAAACTCATTTAATTATATCATTTTTAATAATTTTGCAATAATAAGCCCCAGCCTTAGCCCATTTGACAAACAAGTTTATAAAAATATAAAATTTAATTTCGGCTTATAATATAAGCCCCAGCTCCAGCCTCAGCCCCAGCCCCAGCCTCAGCCCCAGCCCATTTCGCCAAACATACCCTTATTGGTTATACTTTATTTCTTACAAGGGAATAAAAAGCGACTTATCACATATTCAAGAAAAAACATACTTTTTAGTGATCCTTTCATCTTAAATTGATACTTCATTCTGATCCTAGTAACATCTCCAATTTGTTAAAGCATAAGTATCACAAGGGTTATACGCATGCTTAATAGCGTATTATTGCTCGTGTGGTTTATATATGGTTTCTGGTCATCTCAACATGCCGACGTAGGTGAACGTAGTCTCAAAATGCGATGGGCTCACATTTTTTTATTGATTTTTTTTCTTAGTTAATTGCTTTTAAATATAATCATGGTATAATTTGGCTTCTTTTGCAACCTAAGCTCTTTTATTTGAAGTTTCAATGGCAAGGTTGTGGCCGATTTTTCACCCTTTTCATGTTCCATATCGAGTGATGCCTTTAAGTATTGTGTCAAAGCTTGGTGCTGGAGAGTCTATTATGATTGTTTGGATCATCCACATGACCACATCGATGTAAGAGTTGTTTGTAAAAATATATAGACTTTTAGGTTCATAGTAGTTGTTTAAAGCCGGTATAGTTTCTTATAGCCGTTTTTGTCAAAATGATCGATAAAACGTTTTGATCCTTAATTCATTATCATCTTGCTCGTTTTATCTCATATTCCTTGAAAGAAAACACAAATAACTAGCATGCACAACTTTCTTAAATTCAAGGATTACACTCCACAACTAAATCATACCCCAAGGTGTCCAATATAAAATCACAAATTCACACCATACACATGCCCGCATCACACAATATCACTCAACCCATAAAATATGCCCGTTTATTAGGGTAATGCTGTTTGTACTCGATCCATTTTATTGATAAGATAAAACAGTTTTTTATAATTTTTTGTTTGTATATTTTGTCTTTTACTATTTTGACTTGTCAAATTTATGTTTTATGTTTCGTATTTTTTGTGGCAGTTTACCCATTTTATTAACATGACAAGACAAACTATTTTTTTATGGTTTTCTACTATGTATTTTGTGTGTTTTACTACTTTATAATAATAATAAAAAATAAAATAAAATAAAAAATAGGGGTATTAAAATCTGTGGGGTACCAATAACAACCGTATGAAAAACAGCATATCCACAACAAATTCACTATTATACCCCTGATATTTAGAGATTATTACAAAAGCCGCCATTGAAACTCTTCGTCTCTAAGGGTGCGTTTGGTATGCTCGCATGAATGACAATGGGTATGAGTTTGATAGTAGTGGTAGGTCCCTCACCTATGAAAGATCCATACATATGTCTCTTGATGTATATGAAGTATAGATTATATTCATCATTCATTACCATAGTGGTGGGCCTCATTATCTTAAACAAACATCTTGAATAACTTTCATAGTCATAGCCTCATTCCAATAGTAGGATACCAAACACACCCTTAAGTTATTCTTATTCCAATTGAATTAACTAATTAAGTCAAATTTATTAGAAAAAAACAAACTAAACTGATCAAAGGCATAATATGATTGATGATTAACTTTTGACATGAAGACATGTGACAACACTCGTCGTCATTTTTATCCATTGACAAGTTTCCAGATCGGGTATGTTTTGTTTTTTTTAAACCGCTTATTTAACTTTGTTTTAAAATTTCTAAAGTGGTCAGTTTTAATGTCAGACTTGTTGTTTTTTTAGAACATGGTATAAGCTTGAATTTAAATATTTTTGTTTTATTTGTGAAGTTACATGCTGTTAATTATGGAAATCACACTTTTTTTTTTTTTTTTTGGAAGGCAATAAGAATTGTATTTGTGAAGTTTGAAATAAGCAGTTATAATCAAATAAGCACTCTGGAATAATCTGCTACAGTACTAAACAAGCACTTTGAAATGCAACTAGAACCGGAAAAAATGTTTCAAATAGTCCATCTTAAATAAGCAGATTTGTCTACCTTATTTATCAAATAAAGTAGATAAGCAGAAAAAATAAGCAGATTTGTCTAATCTATCTTGGAATATTTGCTGTAGATAATTTACTTATACGCTAAAAATAAAGCCGATAAGCAATGGCAATCACCATCAGACATAATGGTTGTGCTTTTTTTTCCTTGACAGAGATTTGCAGTCTTATCTTTCAGATCTTACTCTATATTTGGCGCCCGATAACAAGACGTTCTATGTATTGGTGGATAATAGGCCATGGCTGGAAGATTTGCCATCGCGCCCTGCGCACCTATGGCAGCTAATGGTTACCAAGGTAGAAGTTGTGATCATCCTAACAATAAAATGATGTTACAATATAGGTTACGATTATATTCAGATTTGTAATTTTGTTAATGATTATGTTTTCAGTCGAGGATGTCTCCTTTTGCCAACACTAGAGGGCGAAAGGGGAAGAACAAGACTAGAGAGTTTGTCGACAAGAAGGACAGCTCTAAAGGTTTAAGCAAGTCTCAAAATTTGAAAAAATGGTTCTCGGTTGTTGATGCTGCAACATTGTCCAAAAAGAGGGCGTTGTTACCTGTAAAGAAACTTAGGACTTCGTTGCTAGCTAATAGCAAATTGCATAGAACTTTGTTTGGGTTTATTGTGTTTCGAGTGAAGTGGGAAGATGTTCGTGGTATGAATTACTTGAATGAGCTTCAGGTATTTTTTGCCTTATGTCTTGTATATAGATTGTGTCTTTGTGGTGGCTTGATGTCTGAATGAGGTTGATTCTATTGGCAGACTGATACGTCTATAGCGATTGAGGCTAAATGCATGAAGAGATGGGAATTTGATAGCATAGCTCAAGCAGCAAAATGCATAACTACATGGTTTCCTGGCACACCACGCGAACGATGTCTTTTGGAAGAGCACCTCGACTCTATGTTAGGTATGTGCTTATGACTTTACATGTTTTCTATGATGCATATAGTCTACAGCTTTTTTTTATAGTGTTATCTATTTGTACTTTGTAGTATTGCTTTTCGCAAATATATTGGCTGTTTTAAATGCCATTTTTACTCACTTAGGTACAAACGTTGTTTACGTTTCGCCTCATTTGCTTGTCAGTATTAGATGATAAATAAGCCCGGTATGTGGGGTTGGGTCCATTAGGGTTTCATTATGTATTAGCTCTATATATATCGTATCAATAAAACGTATCTCATACGGGGAATTACATTATCTAACATGTTATCAGACCTAGGTGGCTAAGTTGAGTCGCCTCCTTTGCACCCCGTCAAACCCTAGCCGCTATTTATCCTTTAAAAAAATAAATAAATAAATAAAAGTTCGCATGTTAACACTTCTTGCCGCCAAATATTAATTCGTGTATTGTTTGGTCTTTCACGAAATTTCCATTGAATTGATTGAATGTAATATCTAATGATTGGGTGATAAAAGATAGTGGGTCGGTTAGCATATGCTTACATATGGTCAACATGGGAATTCATGCCGGTCATCTAATAGTTTGTGGTTTTAGATTTGAAAGTTACTGTTCACGAAAAAAAAAAGTTAATAGTTGTTTATCTTTTGTTTGTTAGTCGATTGTTCGTACGGCTTTGTTACCAGTCGACTAAGACTAAAGTTGACCGTTGGTACCAGTCTCTAAAGTCGACCGTTGGTACGGTGTTGTTACCAGTCGACTTAGCCGACCGTTGGTACCAGTCGACTAAAGTCGACCGTTGGTACGGTTTTGTTACGAGTCGACTAAAGTTATGTTTTATTATGTTGGTGTTTTCTTTTCTTTTCTAGTTTACTACTCCAGTCCGAGCTTTCGTGATTTTGCCGCTCGGACTGCTGGGGAGTATTAGATGATAAATAAGGCCCAAGCCCGGTATGTGGGGTTGGGTCCATTAGGGTTTCATTATGTATTAGCTCTATATATATCATATCAATAAAACGTATCTCATATGGGGAATTACATTATCTAACAAAGTTAAAGAAAAAACGAAAAACAATAACAATTTAGAATTATTGAACATGGGATTTTTTAGGGTTCGGTGTTTGTGATAGGGTTCAATGTTTTCTTTTTCTAGTTTACTACTCCAGTCCGAGTTTTCGTGATTTCGCTGCTCGGACTGCGGGGGAGTATTAGAGGATAAATAGGTCCGGCCCGGCTTGTGGGCTCAGGGTCCATTAGGGTTTCATTATGTATTCTCTATATATATCGTATCAATAAAACGGATCACCTACGGTGGGTTTTATCATTCTAACAGTCAGTTGGTTATGTTTGAGAGGTTTCATACACTATCAAGTCTTGAGTCACACTTTACTTTGTAGTTTCATTAGCGTGAATGTTACAATTTAGGCAGAAAAAGGCAGTTTGCTGCCGAAGTTAATTTGGAAATTATATTATTTTGCCTTGGTTGGTTTTTAATGAGTCAAACAACTACGATATATGCCAATCATGAATGTAAATATTTCATGCCTTTGTGTTTCTGTAGATATCTTGGTGCTTTCGAAGAATTATAGCCAGAAAATATGTTTTGATGGTTTGATATGGATAAAAAGATGAGAATAATTTCCTTGATCTTATTAGGGTGTAAATACTTCAAGCAAATGACTAGATGTCTAGAAAGGTCTTGACTCTTGAGCACCTTGAAAGAGGTTTTAATACTTTTAACTAAGTTGCAAGCTTATTAAGACTAAATTGGGTGACTATGAGATGCACAGGATTCGTATATGTATGCCAAGTCCTGTTGTTGATCTAATCTTTCTCGGAAATACTTGTGCGTGTAATTGTGTAAATATGCGGTCTGACACTTGACCTTTTGTGCCTTACTGGTGTGAGTCTTGCATGGAGCACATGAGAAAGAGAGTGTTTCTACTCTTAAGATTCGTTTATCTGATTGATAGAACCTGTTTATATCTATCACGTGCCAACCTCTTGACCTTAAGCTTGATTTTATTTTATTTATTTATTTTTTTTTCTCGTTTTGTTTTACTTGTTTTACAAACATACCTAGCAATAATCTGTTAGCAGGTTTCATCGTTCCCATAAGTATCTATAGTAAGTGGTATTTTTTTACATATAAGATCACTTTTCAAATCAGCTTACCATTTTTTTTGGGACCTCTGCAGGAGATGTGTTCCATGATGCCCCTAAAGAGTTTCCAGACCACCAAAATACAAATCATGATGAAAATACCCCGATTACTAGTGTACAGAAGGAGAATGAATCTCCCTGCACTCCTCGTTGCAATCTTGGGGATATACTAGAAACTTTAGTAGACCAAACAAATTGTAAAACAAATACAGTACATACACCTCCACCTGCTGGACCCTATAAAAGAAGAAAACTAATGAGTCCCACAGCACTTGATATCAAGCCTAATTTTTATGCTGAAGTAGCTCATGGTGCCTCTTCTTATGCAAATGAGTGTGATGAAACAGCTGAAGCTACCGAATACAGGGATGTGTTGCTTATATTCCGGTTCAATGATCATGACCTCCCTTTTGAATTACAAAAGATAATAGTATCTGATTTGCGATTACTTACTTTATTAGAAGCTGGACTTCCGTCATGGGTGATTTTTTGTCAGTCTTACCCTGTATTTTGTCATATTTATCGTCCATGGATGGCTCTTCTGGCAAGAGTTCTATATGTGATAATTTCCATTGTTACGGTGGTCATTGGTTTCTATGATCTGTACAAAAACGTCCCCGTTCTTAAAGCAACTGCTTCTCGGTTATGTGGGCCACTTTTTGATTGGATAGAAACCTGGGAGATGGTATCGAGAATCAAGTATTTGGGAACTATGTTGTTTTTGCATAATTCTGAGAAGGCTATTATGTGGTTCTTGATGATGACTCGCACTGTTCGATCATTTTTTTCGATTATCACACAGCCGTTAGCTGGGCCGTTTGTTGAATTTTTGGAGGTTCTTTTTCCAGTTTGGAACTTAATTGTTGAAACGGGACAGTATTTGTGCTCTTTCGTTTGGATTCTAATGGAAACTTCATGGGATGTAGCTGAAAATCTGTTTGAAGTCGTCCTGCTTCCTGTCTGGTTTCTCTTGTCATTCATTTGGATGATTGGTAAGCTGATTATATTTGGTGAGGATAATTGAATATTTGATTAGTACGTGTATCTTATGCATCTATCTAATTTTATTGCAGTAAAAAGTGTTATGTACCCGATAATTTGGTGCCTTTGGGGGATACTCTATGCTCCGATTAGTCTCATACTTGGTTTATCCAGTTTTGTGGGATTTGTTTATAATGAAATATATGATTTGGCTAGAGACATATGGCTGTTTATGAGTGGTATCTTCAAGTTAGCTTCAAGTGCTGAGGCGACAGTGCATACATACGAGGTTTCTGTTTGGCGGTCTCTTTGGAATGACCTCTTCTCACAGGTGATTGGAACCTCAACTTCCCAATTTTGCTTATAAACTTATGGATGAGTGGATCCCGGTTGTGTTTTATTTTATGGCTCACATAAAAAGAGTTAACTTAAGGGGAACGAGTCAAATTGATCAAAATGGTTGAAAGTCTCCCCAAGTATACTTTTAATGCATATCTATACTACTATATAATGCATTTTGGACTATTTTATAATCAGAAAGGTTTAAAATTCAGACTTTTACTTACTTATTATGGAAGGATTTCAAAATTAATTGGTTAGGAAGCAAGTTGGTTAGGAAGTTGGTTAGGGAGCAGGTTGGTTGTTCAAACTAAAATTATTTTTCTTAACCATCTCTACTTATATAGCATAAAAATAACTAAATGTGTAACCAAATAACCGAATAACGCAAAATATAGTCACAGGTACCCGCCGCCGCATTGCGCGGGTACCGTTCTAGTAATCTTTAAATCATTTCGTTCGAAAGTTAAGATTATTATTGCAATCATAATTAGCAAACTTAATTTTGCAAAGTACACACAACAAATAGAAAAAAAGAGAGTGTCTGGGGGGCATTCTAATGAGATTTTCAACCCACACAAATGACCAGATTTGGCCCATGACCCATCCCGCACATCTGGCCATTTGTAGTCTTTTCTTTTAGGCCTTATATTCCTGTGCTAACAAAATCGCTTTTGTATTATAGGTTTTTCGCGCTGTTCGGAGTATTTTACACGGGTTTGTTGCATTCTTTGCAGCTTGTAATAGACACCGATTAAGGTTAGTTGGGTTATTCATACACCGATTAAGGTCTCGTTGGAAGCAGTCTCTTTACTCCCGGGTTTATCCTGGGGTAGGGGTAGGATCTGTCTACATTTTACCTCCCCCATACCCTGCCTCGGCGGGATTGGGTTTGTTGTTGTTGTTGTTGTTGTTGTTGTTGGGTTATTCATACAGAATATAACATTTTTCTGCAGTTCTCTCACCGTTACATAGTCGAACTGAAAATTTTCAATTTCCTGGAATCTGCAGCATATATAATCATTTACAGGAGCTCATTCGAACAGTCAATCATCCATCCCAGAGGTCACAGACCTTGAATCCTAGCTGTGAACCACAGCCGTTGAAATCTAGCCGTGGATCACAGAAATCTGGAATTCAGATACCGGTAAGTTTATACTCCCTTCGTCTCAAAATTATTGTCATGAGACAAGAATCACATAGTTTAATAAAAGTGGGGCCAGATTAATTTTCAACCACTCAAATAGAATATTCCTCCACTAAACTTTCTAGTCTTTACTAAGGGCCCGTTTGGTTTGTAGATGGGTTTAGATTAGAATTTGGGGTTGATGGAAAAGTTGTAGATTAGGATTTGAATTTGGGTTTAAATTAAATGAGGAGAGAGAAAAAATAATATTTATTATGTTGTTATGAATAAAAAAGTAATAAAATAAATAAAGAATCAAATTATTGTGTGGTTGAAATTAAAGTGTCCAAATTTCAAGATAAGAAAAGTAAATCCAACGTCAAATCCTGGGTAGCTAGTAAGGATTTACACACAGAAATTTTTTGGGACTGATGCCACACCCCGAAAACAACCAAACATCTATTTTAATGCAATCCCCATCCTCACAGTGTCTAATCACTCCAACCAAACGGGCCCTAAAAAAGGAAATAGGACAATTATTTTGAGACAACCATGAAAAGAAATATGGACAATAAATATGAGACGGATAGAGTAGTATTCACTAGACCGGGCCCGCAAAATAATTATAGACGGGTAAGGGTTGGATCTAATTGGGTTTGGGTGGTAAACAACTAAACACGGTGATGACCTAGTAACATGTTTAACATGAAAAAGTTTAGAAAGTTCAAACCGTGTAAGCCGATTACAACCTGTTAATAACCCAACAGTGCGTTTTACCCAGTTAGATTAACGGGTTGCATGAGTCGTGTCTGGAATAGGGCTGGTATTATTTGTACGGTTAACTAAACGGGCTTTGTTCTGGTTTGGTGATACCAAACCACCAAACCTAATTGTTCCCGGCATCTGTTGATCCATTTACATCTTCTAGTATAGAAACTCATCTTATAGTAGTCGTGTTGACACTCGAAATAATAAAATATTAAAAAGACTGGTAAAGTTGTATACTTCTTAAGAGACTCTTGTCTAAAATTTTGAGTTGCTCATTCACCAAATATTTTACAGGAAGAAGTCGGGGAACAAAAGCTCCGATCCAGAAGAAGCCTGAAGATGAAGAACTATGTTCATTTGTAAAGCATATAAAGTATATAGATTAAATACTCACTAAGCAGCTCAGAGTTGTATAAAAGAAATGGTTATATAATGTAAATAGGTATATTATGCTCATAGCTTTAGGTAGATGTTTATTGTTAGGGAGGTGATTTGCACACTCCACAAGTTGATTGGCACACTCCAATTTAGTGTGTATCGTCATTTATGCCCTTATAGGGGTGAAGAGGAGTACATGTGATATAAGGGTATAAATGTCAATACACACTAAATTGGAGTGTGCCAATCAACTTGTGGAGTGTGCAAATCACCTCCCTTATTGTTAATGTGTGTTGTTGTCTTTGCTTTTCGTATTACAAGCGGAATGAATTAAAATTTTTCTTTTGAGATGTAAATAACGTAAAGCCAATAGTTATGTTCATGATTCAATTGCTTAAAAGTTGAAGGAATTGTGTTTCTATGTCGGATTTGCTTTTCTGCCCAACAGTGAAATCCGTTTTCACATTGTAGGATTCATTGTTGCTTGTTTTTGGTTGCCAATTTGCAACTTTCCAATTCAAGTTGTTGAGTTGTGACACTTTTTGATATGAATCAAGATCCTTTTAAGTTAATTTCACATGATAGGTCATGTATGACACGAAGACATACTTGTCTCAAATAGGTGTCATTCGGGCTGGCCCGGCCAGACCCGAACTCGACCCGAGTCGATTCGGGTCGGGTCAATCGATACAAAAATTACATTCGGGTCAATTGGGTCAACCTGAATTGACTTGGGTTCTAAAAAAGGTCGGGTTTAGGTATATTTTTTAGTCTCAACCCGAACCTGACTAACCCGGCTAAAATTAACACTTTACAATGTAAAAATACGCTGGTCGACCCCGAACCCGAATTGACCTGATCCGAGTTGACCCGAGTTCTAAACAGGTTCGGGTTCGAGTATGTTTTTTGGAGGCTTGTCCTGAGTTGACCCGAACTCAGCCAAATCAACCCGAATGGGAGCCCTGGTCTCAAATACCAATTTCATACGGAACAAATGAAATTAATCCGCACCACTATCTTTTCCTTTTGTCATCAATAAATACATAACTATAATCTTACTACCTATTTATAACTACACCATTCAATACATCTTACCCAACCAACTCCACAAAATTTATACACAATGTCTCTTTACATGATACGACAACTTTCAGAACTATATTTAACTTTAGCAAGATTTCACTACAAAATAGAAGTCATCCAACGGCCCTGATTAAACCATCATCACCCTTATTACACACTCATCGAGTCACAAATTAGTACCACTTTTCCATCTTTCACTCTCCATTTTCCCAGCTAAAATGTCACCACTTTCACTCTTCTTGCTACTTGCCATTTTCACACTCTCAGGTATACATTGTTTTATATGTTAAGCAGTGTTCCGGTTAGCTTACTGCCGCAGTTAGCGGTAAGCTAACCTTGCTGCATTATTTATTTATTTTTGTAACTTTTATGTTTATTTGCATTTGCAGATGCTGGTTCAATTGGAGTGAACTATGGTCGAGTTGCTAACAACCTTCCATCACCAAATAAGGTTGTTAACCTTCTTAAATCACATGGTATCAACCGGGTCAAAGTCTACGACACTGACCCGGTTGTACTAAAATCTCTATCAGGGTCCAACATTAAGGTAACGGTGGACCTACCTAATGGGCTTCTCCGTTCTGTCGCTAGAAAACAATCCTTTGCAACAAACTGGGTGGACCGCAATATTGTTGCGGTCCACCCGCATACACAAATCGAAGCCATTGCCGTAGGCAATGAAGTCTTCGTAGACCCAGATAATACAACTCCATTTTTAGTACCCGCTATGAAAAACATTCACCAAGCACTTGTTAAATTTAACCTACATTCCGATATTAAAATATCGTCACCCGTTGCATTAAGTGCTTTACAAAACTCGTACCCGGCATCAGCCGGATCTTTCCGACCCGAGTTAACCGAAACCGTTTTTAAGCCCATGTTTGATTTTTTACGCGAAACCAAGTCGTACCTAATGGTTAACGCGTACCCGTTTTTCGCGTACGAGTCAAACTCGGACGTCATTTCGCTTGACTACGCCCTTTTTCGCGAGAACCCGGGCGTAGTCGACGCGGGTAACGGGTTACGTTACTTTAGTCTATTTGACGCACAAATAGACGCGGTTTTCGCTGCAATGTCTAGACTAAACTATGATGATATTCCATTAGTTGTAACCGAAACTGGATGGCCATCTAAAGGTGACAATAACGAAATAGGAGCTAGTGTCGAAAATGCAGCCGCGTACAATGGAAATTTGGTAAAACGTATCTTAACGGGTGGTGGGACCCCTCTCCGTCCTAAAGCAGACTTGCAAGTCTTTCTGTTCGCGTTATTTAACGAGAACAGCAAAGACGGGCCAGAGTCTGAGAGAAACTACGGACTCTTTTATCCAAACCAAGAAAAAGTCTATAGCATTCCATTTACGGTCGATGACGTAAAGGAATACCGTGACAAACAATCACCCGCAACAGGAGACGCGGGCGGTCAAGTCCGGGTCTCATCCACGCCTCCCGTTAGAAGGTCAGGGTCGGGTTTTGTGTCAGGTCAGACTTGGTGCGTGGCGAGCGAAGTGGGAAAAGACAGGCTACAAGCGGCTCTAGATTACGCGTGTGGGGAAGGGGGAGCTGATTGCCGTTCAATCCAACGGGGTTCGATGTGTTACGATCCTAACACGTTAGAAGCACACGCGTCGTATGCTTTTAATAGCTATTATCAAAAGAATGGAAGAGCAGGTGGTTCGTGTTATTTTGGTGGGGCTGCTCATACTGTTACTCAACCACCTAGTACGTATTCTCTCATTCGTATATCAACATTTTAATGAATATTGAGCATAGACTAAACACACTTTTAATATTGAGTTTTCTTATTGTAATGCATGATAGTTAGTACTTATCAGTAGGGTTTGGCAAATTTTTTTGCCTAGTTTGAAACTTGAAAACATGACAAGAAATTGATAGGAAACAAATGGGATAGACTGGGGTCTAAAAAAGGGTATGAGGTCGTTTATGAATCGACCTATTTAGACTTTCAGAAAATTTGAATATATGATGCGTTAAGCACGTTAACCTAACTTGCCTACTTGTTTAGCATGCCAGCCTATTTAGAAAAGCAGGTTACTGGTCCATGTTTGAATTTTTTTTAGCCATGTTTGGATTCTTTGTTAACGCCTTAACGGATTAAGTTTGAAACAATTAGTCTATTTCTGTTTTACAAACGTGTATTCTGGTTGATTACTGTACGCAGAAAAATCCAACCTGACTAGAAATACCACAATGCCACCGCTGAGTTTAGTTCTAAACTGGTTAGCAAGAGTCCAAAATATCTGCATGTGCTTGACAATCTAACCACACATAAGGTTGCATTTTATTAAGTAAACAAGGTTTAAACAGAATAAACATAAAGTTCAATGTTAAACAATTTATTTTGGTAATTTTGAGAGCATTAAAGACCGTGAATGTTTTTGGAATTACTACTAGAACTAGATAGTCAGCATTGGCTAAAGTGCGCACCTGGTGGTGCAGCTGGTGCTTTGAGTGTTGGCCCTTGTCTGACATGGTGGTGCAGTGGACCATATTTTATACATTAAAGTTGTACTATGAGATGCTCTTTTCTTTAGATTATGGGCCTATTGAGTTTATTCTGTATAGTTCTTCCCAATACATATGTATATTCAATCAGTCATACTTTAGTACACTATTGCTAGTGAAAATGTGAATGTACCAAGAATGCATGAGGACCTTGCTAGAAATATATTTTTTTTCAAAGTAGATTTTTTTCCTTGCACAAATTGCAATCTTGGTTGGTTTTTCATCCTTGATAAAAGACTTGAAGGTTTGTGAAGGGGTCATGTGATACAATATTAAGAATCACGAACAAATACTAAAATCAACTAGGAAGTGCAAGGCCAAACAATCCCCCAAACCTTGAAGACAAAGTCATACTTATTTTGCACATATTATAGGTCCTGGTTGCATGATTGATAATTTGGTTTCTCTTGTATTCTAGTAGCAATTAACTTTTGCTCAAAAAAAAAAAAAAAAAAAAAAAAAAAAAAAAAAAAAAAAAAGAGCAATTTACTCCAAATTAAGAACTTATTATGAGTGAAAAGTGGTCAAGATTTTGAGCACAAAAGTCATCAAATCATTAAAAATAAAGAGATTAGAACCACAAAGAACACATTAGCACATGGTTTAGCCTTTGCTTTTTATTTTTTCCCGAATGTAGTGGAGCTTCAATGATTTAACTTTATCTTTTTGTAATTGTTTTGCAGAATTTGGAAAATGTGAGTTCCCCAATGGATACTAAAAAGGTGAAGTGCTTCAAGATATGTTACTAGCAGTCATTTGTAGATTTTTTAGCTTATCTAGTTTTACTTGGTTATAATAGTAATGAATAACTTAATTAGTTCATTTTGGAATTGGTCATTCTATAATTAACATCATCATTCAGTGCATTTCGAGTTCATAGTTTAGATATTGTCATTATGATCAGAAATGTGTTATCGAAGATCGACTGCAAACATGTTACAAATAGCCATTCATACTTACAACTTGCTATTGTTAGTCTATCTAATAAGGATACAAATATTTAGAACAACAGAGTTGGATGCAAATATTTTGAATAAAAATAGTCTCTATCAAAAAGTTGAATTGGTGTGATTAATAAAGAGGATGATACCAACAAAAAGAGTAAAACTAAAGTTGGTCCCATGACTATAATAAAGTTGAGAGAAATGGTCAACTTGTTTGCACTCCTACTGTTGTTAAAGTTGCAAAATTGATACTCTTCTTTTAGATATTCACATCACTATGTTGCGCAAGAAATATGAACCTATGTGTTACGGAATATGTCAATATGATAGCTTACTTAAAGTCAGATAAAATCATCAAACTTTTCTTGGCAGATTACTTAAGTTAACCAGTTTTCAGATGCTAGATTTGTCCAACATTCTATTCGTTCAAAATTTCCGAAATACCGACACATTAATAACCGGATTATCTTATAAATGTATATATATTTTTTTATTAATGGTGGTCTGTACACGGATTGCTCTCTTTTTTAGCTCCACAACTCATCTCGACGGTTTACTCTAATGAACCCCTCACATGAAGTTCCCTAGTGTTGTAGTATTCAATATGTAAAACATGTATAATAGTTATAATGATTTTGGTTTTGAAAGCCTTGGCCGTGGCTTTGGTCTTGGCTACCATGGCCTTGAGATCTCAACCTTGGCCTTAGCCGCGTTTGTGATCTCAGCTTTAGGCGTTTATGCCATTTGGTTTTCCTAAGCCGTGACAAAAAGGCATAGTCTTATAGGTAATAAATAGGCTGTTAAGAATTTGAAGAAAAATAGCATTCGTTATGCGTTTTCAAGACTCGAGCTTCTTTACTATTGAAGGAAAACGTCGTTCCGGACAACTTTCGTGTTTTAACTTACAGTGAAACGATTTTCATGTAACAAGCCTTCACAGTTCACGCGTGACTATAACCTTCACGCGTAAAAGTCCCTTACTACGACTAGTCTAAGGTTCAAGTAGCAATCATCCCTTTGAAAAAACTGAAGTTGCATAGCTCCTTGAGTACTTACATTGCAGATTGCATTACCTAACAAAAAATGTCATCCACATCTTCCTCTTTAGTTTTTACTGGAATACTTGTTGACTTGTGGTTATGATGAATGAATGATTATAGTCAATATACACAGACTGACACTTAACATGTATTATTCACTCACGGAATAGATTCCCCTTGCCTCCAACCAACATAACTCCAAAATTCCATTATTAGTTACTATGCTCAGTGCTCACCCACAAGGCCACAGCTATTGTAAACACATTATTTGATAAGGCTAGTAGCAGTGGTGACCCAAGTCATCATGTGACACATCAGCTTTCTCTCTCCGGTGATCGGATATAACCAATGTGCCACAGTCGATGACCCATGTATTTTATTTTATATAAGGAAAAAAAGGGGTGTTTTGTTTGTGTTTTGTGTGTGTGTAATATCGGTTGAATTTGAGACCGATTTATGATTTTGGGTGCCGGTGACCAAAGCTCGACCGATATTCCACATGGGAGTCAACCGATATTCACATCGGTCATCCCTCTTGACCGACCGAAAGATTCAGGTGGCCCTCTGTGTCCAGCCTGACTAACAACAAAAATGCAATGCAGAAGTGATTCCCATTTGAACAGTGATTACATTATCTGATAACTAACAACAAAAATGCAACGCAGAAGTATCACCCATTTGAAGAATACTACTTTGTTGGTCAAAGGTTAAACCCCAAAGACTCAAATATGCAAATTATCCCGTTTTTAACTGCAAATTTTATCGACTTAAAAATAGAAAGTCGATACTAGACTGCTTAAAATATGGCATATAATCAAACATGTGATCAAAAACTAACTCAGAACTATCGCTAACAACTTTTTTTTTTTTTTTTTTTGATTGCTATGTACTTGCATGCACGTTTTTTACCGTTCTAGAAAGAAAAAGTATTTGCAAACACGTCTGTAATGACTAATGAGATTTGTTCATATTTGCGCACATATACCACCACACACGCTTACCACATTTCTTCCGAAAAGTAGTTTCTCTACTCTCGGGTAGAAATGACTGTCTCCTACATCCTTATACCCGTTTCGGTGGGTTTGGGTATTGCACATAACCCCTGGCGAAATTGGGGAATGAAATTTGTTTGCTGATGACAATTTGATATTTCTGGCAAAAATATAATTATATTAACAAACCTTCAACATAGTTTAAGAGCAGATGCATATACAATAGATACAAATGCCTTCATCAATACAAATGCTTCCATCAACTAAAATTCAATTATAAGATAGTGGAACTATACCATATACTAGACGATAGGGAAGTTAAATCGCATCATATAAAACACCTACGATTGAGCTTCCCATATTGCAGAGCCTAAGTTCTATGAACCAAACAGAAAAACCAAGCTTAATTGATATGGTTTCTAGCTAACTGAAGAAGCCACACCGTGCCAAGGACAAACGAGCTTTCAAAACATCTAATATAAATAAGCTAACAATTGGCAAGCCATTCAAATCAAAAGTGCTTACCTTTTTTTTACGCATGTGAAATGTTGTGATCTTGTTTTGATATTTAAAAGAGTTAAAGTTGATTCCGGACTTGTTCATGTAACAAAATGAACCAGGAAAAGCATTTTCATAAACATACATGAGACACAAAATAAACTTGTACTGTGACAAGCAAGGGTGACAGATATTGCAAGTCGATAACTAAAATATAAAATTCAAAATTTTTCTCAAGATATCACTGAAGAAACAAGATAAGTCACAAAACTATTCGTTTACCCAAATATCCCTAGTTCATTCTCCTGATGAGCTCGTTGATGTAATCTTCACGGTTTCCAGCATCTCCTCCTTCAACATAGTGGTTCCTCTTCTTCTTCATGCCACCCAAAGGTGCCTTCAACTTAAATGGCCACAAGAAGTTGTTGGCCTCCTTGAAATGAGGTCCAGCGGTCAAGATCTCGTGGATAAGATCTTCAACACAGATCAACCCGAATTTACCAAGAGCCTGCAGTCCAAAACATAAGCTAAACATCATTACATCATTCAGCAAATATCAAGGTTAAGAAGCATAGTTTCAAAAACCAAGCACATTCCGGTAAATAGAACTCGACTGAAGGTTTACATTGACAGTAATAAACTTTAGAAAAATAAAAAAAAGAAAGAAAGGGGTCATACTTGTTCAACAATGGAGTTGTCTGTTAGTGGAATTCTTTGTTTGTTGAGCTTGCCATATCCCCTCTTGTAGATCAACTCTTTGACGCTCTTCAAGTTAGGGTACCTGTGGAGTAAAATGTATTCAGCAAAACTATGGAAAACAGCAGCGGCTAGATGTACAAACCATTTGAGAAGACACGTACCCGTATGTAACATATGGTTCCACCCTGTGTAGCATGTTCAATGTTGCTTTGTTGACTTTCAAGAAGACACCATTAAAGATCTGTTTAGCAGTAACATATGTATCAAGCATGTACCCAGAAATAGTATAACCACAAAAAGAAGGCATAGCTTTAACAAACTTTTGACAAGACCCACTATATGTCTCACATCTTTCCCTAGACTGCTTAAAACATCAGTATATTATTCATTTTTTGCAATATGTGAGATACGTTGATGTTTAACTTGACTTAGAATTGCAAAATAAAGTTTTTCGAGTGTATCATTACAAATATTGACCTTCAAAACAAATAAAATATAACGAACATGACCAAACTTAACCTCTACTAAAATACATGAGAGCTACATGATTCGACAGTCAAATTGATCAACATGGTTCACTCACAATGGCAAGTCAGACAAAACCAATCATCTAACTTTGAACAAACTATACTTTGCTAATATAAGAAGAATAAGAGGATATGTATATCTAGATTTTAATGGTCAATATTTCTCAGTAAAAAATAAAACACTGTCAAACTAGACTACAAAAAGCATATGAGTCTGAAGTATGAACAATCACCTGTCTCAAACGTAAGAGCTGCAAGATCTTCTTTGACTTTGGGTCCATTGCATTGATACTGACAATTTCGCACAGGATTCATGAGAATACGAACTAATATCGTATATAGTTATAAGTCGAACTAGCAAATACTTACCCACGGATACGGATGATGAACAACATCTTAGCTTCAGGGTTCACATAGAATCCACCTTTCAACCTTGCTTCACGCTTCAACTGAATCAACTCCTTTTGCTGCATTTAAACCACAACCATAGAACGTCACTAATCGAAATAACCAAAATAACAACGACCCGTAAACAAAACACACCAAAAATGATCATACCTGATCCTCATACTCCTTGGTATATTGTTTAGCCCTATTGAAGATCAACTTCCTGTTAGCTGCATTCTTCTTCTTCAAAAGTTCACCCTCTTGCTTCTTCGCCAAAGCCCATTCTTCGCTTCTCTTTTGCTTCTTCAATACAGATTCAGGAACCAATTGTCCTGCCTTGGCGCCTTCAACCATTTCTTCACTCTATAACATACGTGTATTGTTAAAGCCAATATACGAGATAATTCATCCATTACAATCAAAAATCATTTGTCCAATATATGCTACAAATCATACACATACAATAGCCCTATTATCAAAGCGTAATTGCAACAATACGTAACACATCTTATTTTTCTTGTCCCATAAAAGTGTGCACCGGAACTAGTATACTAGATACCCATTTTACCGACTACAAATTTAAATTAGTTGCACATCAAAATTTTGTTTTTTTTCTAACATTGTATGCAACATACTTAGGGGGTGTTTGTTTCGGTTTATATAGCCCGCCTATGGCTTATTTGGTTTTGAGCTTAAATTTCATAGGCTCACTTTTTTTTGGCTTATTTTGCAAATTTTTGCCTTATATAAGCTTATTATGACATAATAAATATACATATATTAGTCGAAAAGTTTCAAAATAAGCCACAAAAAGTGAGCTTATGAAATAAGCCCCAAACCAAATAAGCCATAAGCCAAAACAATCACCCCTTTAAAAGATGTTCACGGGGTGTTTGTCTTCGCTTATTTAACGAGCGTACTGCAAATTTAATAAACCCATAAGCTCATTTTTAATGGCTTATGAGCTTATAGCTTATATAAGTTGATAAGCCATAAAAATGAGCTTATTAGGTTACCAATTTTTTGAGATAATCTAGTCCAAAACGCAATCCCAAACACCCTCTTACATTAATATCTAATTCTAATGTAAATAATCAGTAACAAAAAACTCAATACAGCTTTAAGTCCATATACCTTCTTATTAACAGCTTAACAATATTTAAGGATAATAATAATAATAGATAGCATAAACAAATGTATACAAAAAAATAGAAAGAGAAACATACGGTGATGAGATTACAGTTTAAGCGATTATGATGACCGGCGGCGGGGGTGGGTTGTGACAAGGTTTGAAAAGAAATGAGAATTAGGGTTTTGTAGGCTCATCAATCTTTAATGGGCCTTTGGGTCTAAACTTTTGTGGTCTAGTGAGCCCAACTAAAAAGTTCTTTTTCATTGTTACTAGAGTTTATTTATATTTATTGGATTATTCTGTTTATTCGATTCGGTTAAATAAATTTTTGGGTAGAACCAAAAATTAAATTTGAATTCGGTTTGGTTTTTAGGTTAACTCGAATTACATAATTTATACATTTTTTCATTTAATTATATTTATGCAAGGAAGTACTTTTAATGGTTTATTTTTTTTAAATAAAATATAAAAATAAAATATGAAATATAAATTTATGTGAATTCGGTTTTTAATTCGGTTCATTTTTACAAAACTATATCTAAACTGAAAACATAATATTTAATTTTGTTTGGTTCGGTTTCGGAAAATTCAGTTCGATTTTATTCGGTTCGGTTCGGTTTCTGTTTTCGGTCATGTGGCTATTACCCGACTTGTGAACACCCCTATTTAAATTTGCACATCCTGTATCTAATCTAATGATATATTTGTGACAAATATCTTCAACAATACTTGAACTTACAATCTTATCATTGGTGACCACACTTACGGTATAGTGTAAATCCGGATTATGTTATGTCTAATGCGACCCTTTTTAAAGACCGTTTTGAAGGGTTGTAACCAGGATTATTAGTGAGTACTTGTATTTAAGCACTACGGGTTGTATGCATTTTAGTTGTTAATGTTAAATCTTTTAAAAATAGTATATTAGTCTTTACGCAAAATATCCTTTTCCTTTCCTCCTAAAAATGGGAAGAAGATTTTTCTAACAAAATTTCCTACCATCTTCCTCTCCACTTCTCTTTCCTCTCTTAAAAAAAAACTCTAGAACACAAAAAATTATTTCATTTCCTTTCCTTTCCTCTCAAATTTTAAATCGAGAATAGAGTGGACTAGTGGAGTAAACATGGAAATACACTCGTAAACCAGAAAAGATAATGGAAAAGTAAATTAGGCCCAGATAAAACATTTTATTAACAAGCTTAAGATGGTTGTTACACCAATCTAGGCACACATACTACATACACTTAAACACCACAAAAATCTTTAAGAAGGTTTTGTGATTTCCTACCATTTTCTGTGGTAAAGAAATTAAGAACAACAGGATCAAATGGCTTGAATTTTAGAGGATGTTCATCATCCACAAGCTGCTCATCTGGTACTTACACCTTCTCGGTTAAGAACAAGAACGATCCAACAGAATATCGTATTTTTTCCCCTCCTGGTGCATGACGACTCTATTCATTTGTGATAGCATCGTATCATTACTCCAAGCCTGTTAAACCACCAAATTACTCGTCACTACAAAAAAACGAGTCGGAGTCTACACACTTTTCTAGATACATTTCAAGTTTCTCTATAAGTATGTGTCATTCATTTTTGACATAAAAACAACACGCTTGTAATGGTAAAAATGCATTAGCAACCACTCGAGAACATATCAAAATACAGCATGCCTTATTGAAAGAAAGATTAAAACATACAGTATATACTAAGAGTAGATTTTTACATTCTATTTTCCTAAGAAACGGGTTTTCTTATAACCATTCTTTCAAGCTTTTTCAGGCTAAGCTTCTGGCCTAGGAATGATCGCCCCAACCAATCTTTGAGAATATCTTTTGGCCCAAATTGGAATTTCAGGGCTGTTGCGAGCTTAAGCCCATTCATCTGCATATGCAATATATTTAGATCTTGGATTCGCCACTACTCCCATTCTCAATTTTTTATATTTCTTGAATTATGTTAACATACGACTACGCACCAATACTCAAAATGAATTCAGGTTTCTTTCTCTGTGTGTGTGTTTCAGGGATTATCCTTGGTCATTCCCGGATCACAACACAAACATACCAAATCCACTATATGTTATATGCAGAACTATTACACTGCCAGCCATAGGCTACTTTTTAGTCAAGGAAACAGGCATGTAACATCAAGTATGCGTATGATTAACACTAATTTTCACATATAACAAAATTTCACAGGGGATGATGGATACCACTGAAAATTACACGAGCAACAGGCCTCTATCAGTCAAAGTTTGCAACTCTCTTTTGCTATCCTTACCACCTTTAAATGACACGAGTAGCAGGGCCCGGGACACGTCAATGATACAAACAGTGACCACGGGGCAATTATTGTTATAAAACATTTAAATCAGCTAGCTAATTGAAAATGAAACAGATAATGATTAGACATCATATATTAGTCAGTCGGTGCATAAGAAAATCCACAGTTTCAATCCGAGGGTTTGAAGAATAGCCATTTCCCATTTGTGATGTACAAGTAACTGGTACTCCTGTGCTTCGCTAATGCTCTCAATAGATTTGTCACTTTTCATAATGGAACATCAAAGTATTGGACTTGATAAAAAACATGTAGAAAAGAGTCGATACTCGACAAGGAACCTAACATGATTTACAGTTTTACACCTTAGCAAGTCTTTAGTGTAGTTATTTTCATCAACAAAGTGTACTGTCAATTTCTAGGGTATAATTCAAGTCAATACGAATAAACCACCATGTGAAAAGCACATGCAATTATGCTAGCAACAAGAAGAGACAAATATCCAAAAGGGGGCACCAAGTAAAAGGGAATTTCAATTAATAGACCAACGGAATCTTGTAAACAAGTGATCATATGATTACAAGTTAATCTCACTTTATGAACAATAGCATATTCCCCACCTTAACCTTTCAATGTGCTAAAGATACTAAAATAAAGTAAGATAGCGAGAGATTTAACCTCTTCTTTTGACTAAGAAGGTGCAACTTGATTCTGTTCGGGTAAGATCAACACTCCAATCACCTAAAAGGTATTCAAAAAGTATCAGCAGAAAGCAAGCACTAACACGACCATACAATTCTTCACATTTCATGTCATGCAATTCAAATTTAGAAAACTTCCATTACCAGAAGTAATAATCCCTTCCTATATGTCTCCGTCACCATCAGTCAAAAAGTAGATGCCCCCCTAACCACACGTAGGAGATGTTTTAGTATGATTCTTCACATCTTTGTAAGGTAAAAAGATTTAGAAATGATCACCAAGTACTGTTTGGATATTGCTACATCATCATTCCAAGAATTAAAAATAAATAACTCGTATTACTGGAGAGCTGACAATAAACCTGCAACAATTTCTCTGGATATAGAACCGTACACACTGTTTAGAATATCAGATCAAGCTTTAGTAGCTAGAGAGCCCAAACTGTATGTTTGATATGCATAATAGCGTATCTGCTCAGGAGATTTGTGATGCCTAAGAGCTTGAAAAGAACAGCATGTCATGAATAATTAGCAATCCAAGGCAAGTCAGAGTACGAAGGTATGCTAATTCTTGCCAGTTAGAACAAATAATGGTACGTGCTCGTAATGTAAGCACACACAAAAGAGTGAAGACAATAATGATCCCATTAACATAGTTTAAGGCATAATACAGAAATTACAGATAAATAGGCCAACCGAAATAGAGATTCTGTTGGTAAGTAGTATTAATTAAGCTTGATAGGAAAATGAAGAACGAAAAAAGATGCTTGATTGCAGTAAATAATCATCCCCTAATTTCAAAACCACCAATAATTGCATTAACACTGATAGAACCACTATAAAGTAGAAGTATAATCTACTGATAACGCAGCTCATATCCATAATGTTATGCCCGGATACTACAAAAAGAGCTCAACAACAAACCAGCAGAAGAAGCTTTTTAAAGCATTAAATTTAAACTAAGGAAGCAATGCTGCTATATACAACTTTTTGTCCAAAATTGTTGGAAGAGGAACCCCAACCTATGAAGATGATATATACACATTTTCTTTCAGCATTTGTCTAAGTGCTTAACAAATTCGTCTGAATCAACCAAATACTTTGATGTTCAATTTTTTGATTGGATACATTAACAAATTTACTTAAAATTATGTAAAGTAACTCAATACCCTAAGGCCTAAAGTCCTAACAGAGAGAAAAACAATATCAAGTAATCCTCAAGGAATGGGAAATATCATTCCTGAACTGCTAAACATATCCGCGAAATGAATGCCTATTCCAGTTTATTCCAACTCCATGGAAGGATTGCGCTACTTGTTATCTCTTAGAACAATTACATGGACACGGTGGTATATCTTTGAATCCAGAAGCATCAAACACCTCCATAAACCTCTGATCTGAAATTCTAGCCTTAGCAGCTGCAAATCTTTGGTACTCATCAAAAATAGACGTCAGGCACCATCTTTGAATTTTTCTCATGCATCCCACAAGACAACCTGTTCGGTGCTGAAACAAGAGGTAAAAATAAGTGTCAAACTTGGTTGTATAGGTAGGTAACAGGCCTACATAGATAATAATATGAAAACATGTCTCATACCTTGCCCCTTTTGCAATGAATCAACAAGGGTTGATTTTTAACATCTGCAAAACAGCAGAGTATAGTAAGTAAAAGCATGTACAGCCAATCCTCGAAACTCAGAGTAGACTACAGGCATAGATTACATACCAAGAACAACTTTTAACGCTTCACGAATTCTGTCCTCAGGAATATTAACAAAAGGTTCCTGAATAGATAATGCCATGAATTATATTACATACATGGACAATCATTGGTATATTTATTTGCTAAATGTTTCAAATATTGGACAATAAATCACATGCATTTTAGGTTCCACTCATATTGCAATCTTAGAATACAGATAGAAGAGGCAAACAAGTCTGATGTTAAATATAAGCAAAAAAGTAATGCAGATGAACTACTGACTCCCACAACTATCAAGGCACGCTGGCCTTGCAAAAACAGATTTATACATTTATCTTTTGGATTATCCAGATATGATCCAACAGGTAAGTGAAATGTAGTAAAAACAACTTGAAACATTAACTGCAACTAGCCAAAGTTCATAACTTCATTCACAATTAAGAGATCAATTAGGAATTAGTCGACATGCACTTTTTTGGAATCTTTTTCTCCGCCACACATGTATGGTCCCAAAAAACTTTAAATATTTGGTGCCTCGATTTATCGATAAAGGAAGATCGCTACACTTTGCTTTCTTTCAAAGAAAGGGAGAGCTTTGCACCCCCACAACCTAAGATGAAGCTAACCTCCCAACACGATGAAGACAATTTTCGATCTAAACGTTATGACCAAGCTAAAGATAAGTACAACTAACTATCACTAAGTAACCAAACAATCTATATCCACTCTATAACTCCAAGCACCAAGCTTCACACTTTTCACAAATACTGGGAAAAAAAAAAAAAAAAAAAAAAAAAACGAAATCCTTTGCATATTTTCACCAACAACTGCTTCTCATTATTCCAAAAACACGTAATCAGCTTATCAATGTTGTTTATTTAATTTCCTATTTTTTTAAGTAACACATGATTACAACAATAAGATCATATACTAAATAGAACCTTAAAAAATGATTATTCGTTAAAATATATACCAATCATTAACACAAAAAGCAACTAAACAAATAACGATTACTAAAAATTATTCTAATGATATCATTCATAAAAACCGTTAAAATATGTCAATCATTAACACAAAAAAAAGCCTACTAAACAAATAACGATTAGTATGAAATGATTAAATAATCGTAATGGTTAATACCTTAGTTCCTTCGATTCCAAACTGAAATAACTGAATTCCATTAGCTTTCAAAAACTCCATGTTATGCTCCGGATACGGTTCAGGACACAAATATCTACAATCATAAATCACCGGTTCAAATTATCACACTACAATATAATTTATAAACTGTAATTATCAGCTTTAAAAAAATGCAATAATATTCATAATAATAATAATACTTAGATAGAAATTTAGACGAACAAAAAGTAAACTTTCTTGTGTGCTTATGAAAAACTGCTTTTCAGCTTAATAATAATCATAAAAAAAAATAAAATAAAAAAAATAAAAAAATCCCAAATTCAGGTTGAAAAAAAAAAAAAAAAAAAAAAAAAAAAAAAGAGCAGCTAGTCAGAAATCACAGTCAAGACACAAATAATTATTATTAATTCAATATTTTAATCACGTCGACATTTACAAACACGATAATTTATAGTATTAATAAACTGTAATTATCAGCTTTAAAAAAAAAAAAAAAAAAAAGGAATGAGCTTACACAATAGAGCGTAAAGCAAGGGTTTTAAGAAAGGAGAAATTGAGGGTATCAGGAAAACCAGAACGATATATTCCATTATCAACCATCGCGAAATTCAACGGAGGCGTATACACCACCACCTCACCCTCCTCGCCATTACAATTCTCAGTGCGACACGTGTCATGCTCTTCTTTGTTGTTGAATTTCATTCTTTCAATTTGATGTTTTTGAGCAATAAAGAAGACAATATGTATGTATGTATGCCTGCCTGGCGGTTATATTTTCTTCAAGGATGAATTTGGGGTTATTTATATAGGTGAAAAAGTGTGTGTCACACGTGGCGTCTTTTCATTGGTTGGTTTGTGTTTAGCGTAAAGGTGACGGCTTTTCGGTTATTTGCCTTCCGCTTTCGTATAGGGTTGTTTTCTTTGAACCCTCTTCCACTTTCATGTTTTCTAGGTAACTATATTGCAAATTTTTAGTTTTTGTGCGACGGTTCGATTTATTATGGGATCCACCACTAAATTATAAATAGTGGTGTTGTACTTTGTGCATTACTAATGTAATTTAGTAGTGTATAACTCAAAAAAAATGATCCACAAATCATCTCCCATTTATAATTATTGCGGGAAACAAAGTTTATGAGTTAGCACAAAAAATATAAAAGTTTGAGAAATTAATCAATATTTTAATTATTAAATTAATGATAGATATTGGTACTATTTTTAATTAAGAATATTTAAAAAACAAATTTGAAATTTAAAATGGTATTTTGGGTATAACACATTACTCATTTTTAAGTTATAAGGAGTATGTTCGGTGCGAGAGATTGTGGAAGATTATGGAGGCTTAAGATTATTTTGTTGAATAATAAGCTTTGGTCAAAAAATAATCTTTGTATGGGTAACAATGATTGTGGATTATTTTAGAAAAATAAATTTCAAAAAAATAAGATGCCGTTTAGTTGTAGAAAACTTTTCTTGTTTTTTCGTTTCTAAATTCCTTGAGAAGAGAATGGTTTTTCTTCTCTAAAGATGAGTTAAGAATTTTGAAAATCCGTTTAGTTGGAGTTATATTTTTAAAAAATAATAATAATAATAAGAAATTGAAGTTATAACGGTGGGCGGTGGCAGCGACAGTGGGTGGTGAAAGATGACACGAGAGATTAGAGTTTGAGTGATATATGTAACACCCCAACACGACACCGGTCAAAATGTCACATTATGGTGTCCATCAGAACATACAAACACAAGCGGAAGACTTATAAACATAATGATTACAAAGGTATTCTAATACAATAACGAAATACTAACTCTAATAAACATAGTGAGTTCCAAAGCTGAAATACAAATCCAAACTAAATTTAACTGAATCCAAAACCAAGTCTAATCCAGAGCAAATGGGTGTATAATCATCAGGGTGGTCCACTAAAAGCTCCTATGTACTCTTCACTCAATCCCAGCTTCCAACCTAAAACCTGCCGCAGGAAAAGAAATGCGGCTGAGCTTAAAAAGCCCAGTGAACAGATATATATAACCAAAACGAATAATCGAAACATATATAAGTATATGGAAAAGTAATCATAAGCTCCTGTTGAAATGAATATCATCTGTCAAAAGAATGAGCGATCAACGATCAACTGAACAAACATCATAAGTCAACTGAATAAAAAGGACATGAGGAAATCAAATGATAATACAAATCAGATAGTCATAAGAATCAAATGAGCATATAGTCAACAAATGCTTGTCTA
Source organism: Artemisia argyi (assembly GCA_030686995.1). Lineage (NCBI taxonomy): Eukaryota > Viridiplantae > Streptophyta > Magnoliopsida > Asterales > Asteraceae > Artemisia > Artemisia argyi. The sequence goes on along the minus strand of CM060678.1, from coordinate 20,329,713 downwards.
AACGAGACACTCGAATAGACATATAAGAACACATATAGGAAAGCCACGAGCCGATCTACGTGAGACACTCGAATAGATCTCATAATCACATAACATATATCCATCAAATCATAAGTGCACGAAAAGGGAAGACCTCTAATTACCAAATGGAGTAGCTAGCTCCTAAATGTGAAAGAAGTGTAAGGCACACATTCACAATCACCCTACACAAAACAAAACACTTAGGATGCATCCATACGCCCCTTACATAACAAATCATATATATACACCTGCTCAAATGACAACTATATACATGTATAATGGCAAGAGATCTCATAATCATATCAAATGGGGACGCCGTGGATCAATCGCACCTCGACAGAAAGTGTCATGCCATTGGTGCCATCAATGACATGGCCATGGTACCTCCATGACTAGTTAGTAAACTCGGGTATAAGAACAGAACATATCACATCATATCATATCATACTCATCATAGCATATCCAAATCCAACGTATCATATCAGAGATCATATCAAATGAATATCAACAGATATCCAATCAAAGGATGATATCAAAAAGGGTATCATAGTAAAATGGATCATATCAAACGGAATCATATCAACGAATCATATCAAATGGATCATAACATAGCAACCGAATCAAAGTCAAGGATCGATAAGTCATTAGAAATCCCTACTGAGAAGGGATAGAATATATGTCCTCAAATAGCAAATGCAAATCACACCAGAAAACATAAGGATCGGAAGTTACTCCTTCTTAAGCGAATCTACATGAATTAATGATCGTCATATTACTTATAAGTTCATTTTATAAGTTGATTACCGGTTTAGTACTCGTAGTTATCCAGATTACATAATTAGGATTTCTTTCTATTTTTGGAAACTTTCCATTTTTAGCAACCTTCCAGATTTAGTAACTTTCCAGATTTAGCAACTTTACATATTTAGTAACTTTTCCGAATTAGTAACTTTCCATATTAAGTAAGTTTTCACATGACTTCCCAACTTAGTTAAATTAGGTTTAAGGCCGTTCGGGATTATCAATTAGGTTAATCGTACCCACACACAAGTCAATACGACAATTAAAAACACACACCCGATAAAAGAATATGTATTAGGGCACCAAACATCAAAGTGACACATTTAATACTTATGTAACACATGCATACACATTAACTAGTTTTATAACAAAATTAAGTCCACTAAACGAATTTTAAAGACGTATCAGAAGCCCAAACTAAAAATCAACAAAATTCTCACAGAAGCCCATATGTCTTAAGAGTCTACTTAAATTTTTACAGATTTTATTATTAAGTGGAAACCCCTTTTCAAAAATCGTTTATGCTAACATGTCCAGATTCGGATCTGCATATACACTTCAAAAGTTTATAATTAACAACCTAACCAAACGAATCCAGATAATTCTACAAAAATTCCAGTAAGTAGTACACATATGATATATGATTCCTATAAATTGCCAGCCTCACATTTGATACGGTTTGATAATGAAAAATCATAAACCACGTCTGAATTAAAATTCTGCAAACATAGTTTTGACATATCATCACAATAAATTCGAAAATACGACCAAATCAAACTCAAATCATTCCAAACCAATTGGAATACTTAATTAAGACATTAAACAAGGTTTACATGCAAAAATACAGAATTAAACACTTAAGTAACTCGAGCTATAACACACACATATTCGACCTACCAAGCTGTCCCGTTTCAGAATTCATTTTAGACCATTATATCATATGTTTCAATCATACAAACATCACACGAGACCTTATAATTCGTGAAACATGTTTTAAGCATCATATAAACACAGGTTTTTACATCCCTTATGATGCATACATACGACACACATAAAAAACACCAATCAACGAGCACATGATTCACATGAAATAACACTAAACAAGCCCGAATTCTCATGTATTAAATGCATGCGCCTTGATAAGGATTTATTTGATACGCTTTTAGGGCTTATTTAAGCCCTAAATCATGATTTTATGATCAAATGTTGCCTCAAATTGTTTCTTTTCTCATTTTAGGTACTTGGGACGTGATTTCTGAAATATGAAGCATTTTGGAGCTTTTTTGACGTTTCTATATTCAAGAATGAAGAAAATAACAAAGTCATGGAAAATTGTTAGGAAATGCGCCTGACGGCGTCAGGCATTACAAGCTGACGCCGTCACTTGATGATTCAAAAGGTGGAAAAGATTACATGTGATGCTCTAGAGAACTTTTGAAGAAGTTACACCTGATGGCGTCAGGTGTATTTGGAAGAAGGCCGTCTATTATTAAGTTAAAGAGAGACGGCCCAGAAGACCTCAAAGGTGACGGCGTCAGGATTCAACCTGATGACGTCAGAACGATGACTTGCACAAGAAGAAACCCTAGTGAAACTATCACATGTTGATCAAGACAATTACAACTTTCGCGCGGAATAGCTGTTACTATTTTGGCCATATCTTTTGCATATGAACTCGGATTTAGGTGGTTCAAAAGCCCACGCAAAGAGGGAAAAAATCTTTGATTTGGTGAAAATGTAGGGCTGACACCGTCATTTGTTAGGGTTAACACCATCAGCCTTGGTCGACAGAAAGTTTGCCTATAAATACAACATTATAACTTCACTTTTTGTAAGCCCTAAACCCTAAGTCCGATTCTAGGGTTTAGGTAGGTGTTTTTCTAGCAACTTAGAGGGTTTCAATCACTCTATAAACATCTTGTATTGGTTTGTTGATTCTATCTTAATTATGTCTTCAATTATTATTGTTGCTTGCTCTTCGTTGATTATGCTTTGCTAATTCACCTTGTGTTTACCTATGATTGAATGAAACTTGTTTATAATTAATTAGTTCTTATTGTTTTCATGACAACTCAATGAGTCTAGTTGATTTAGTTTATAATTCTTGCTTCCTATTGTCTCTTGTTTAATTGATTGACTCGCGTTAGGCTTAAGAAAACTAGCTAAATCTCCTATACGGTAACTAGCTTAAACGTCTTAAGAAACGTAATCGGATGTGTACTATGGTTTTATTGGTTGTATTTAATGCATGAGTGACTATTAAGGAGGCTTTGATAGGATACTAAATGTGTCGTCATAAGAAGAGATAGAAACTAATAGGGTTGGGGAAGGACGTACACGCCTCCACGAATGGTATTAAGGAATACAATCCTTCAATTAAAACAAGGTATAACATCCAGTAGCAGAATTGGATAGCTAGCAAGGAGTAATACATCATAGGTAGATACGCTTTACTTCCCTTGTAGAACCCTAATTTAGTTTTCTTACACATTAGTTTAATTAGTAGCTTTTGGGTTAGTTGAATAACAACTAATACCGCCCACTCTTTCAAAACCCGATATTTAATTTGCTTTCATAAAATATGTAGAACCGTAGAGGGGGGGGGGGGGGAGGGGGTGAATACGGTTTGTTTGGCTTTTATGACGTTTAAAAACTTTAAGCCTCAAGAAACCAAGTGGTTGTGTAATCAATCCAAACAACCACAAACACAAACAAAGTATATAAAGCGAGTAAAGAAAGACACCACGATATATAATGGTTCGGGATGGGGGGTTTATACCATCCGTACGTTCAGTTGCAAATCCGCGACTCCGATACTATTCACTAGTATAATCCTTTCGGTGGACTACAAACCGTTACAATTCACTCCACCAATATTCACCAATATTGATGCTCACGAAGAAGGAGTTACTCACCAACGGTATTCCGCCCTCGGAAACCACCTAAAGAATCTCACGATTCGTCTTTACCTAAGGATCACAAAGATCACTACCAAAATTTCCACCCGGAAGTATCAAACCCCAACTAGATCCCCAATGATCTAGGCTTGGTCACCAAGACATAAGACTTCCCTTACAAACAAGTGAAAGAATAAATGGTTGTTTATCAACCAAGTCCTAACCTAACCTAGAGACTCGATTGTAATAGAAAGGGTATAAGAAAGAAGACCCTCGACACAATCACAAGAGTGGATTAGGTTCTTGTGATTCTTCCCTTGCAAAGATATGTGTTCTTCCAAAGATGTTAGTGTGAAAATCAAGAACACAAGATTAGAGATAGAGAGATAGAGAGATTTGAGAGTGTTTAGAGAGAAAGAATCTAGAGAGAAAGAATAATGGCAAGAGGTGAGGAATACAATAGGCAAGGGTGGTATTTATAGGCCAAGAACCCAAACTTGGGAAATTTTACCGAGGCCGGCGCGTCACCCGCGCGTCAATGCACGGGCAGCGCGCCAGGCGTCTGTAACTTTTTCCCAAGTGTTGGGTGTTTGGATCTTACAAATACCTATCCTTGCTAAACCCCCAATTGTACTTCACACTAAACCTTAACATTAATCATTCTAAGGTTTACCAACTCAAATAGCCAATTTGGAAATCATTTGTAAAGTGCTTAAAGAGAAACCAAATTACCAAGGGTTTAAAGTGTAGATTGGGTAATTTGGAAGAGGTAGAAGTGTATCTCCTCATATGGCATAGAAAAGAGAGAAAGAATATGTAAGGAATATTCCAATGCTTGGGGGGAAGAATGTGATGGAGGGTTGAGTTGAAATGGTTTAAATTGAATGGCTAGGATCAAAGGGAGCCTCCCTTGGTTTTCAAACAATTTGGCATGTGGAGAAATGTGGATGGATGAGATGATCTCATTAGAAATGGATGGCTAAGATCAAGTATGCCTATGTTAGGGTTGAAGAGGATATTCCAAGGAATATGCTTTGCTTGGGGGGAAAGGAGAAATGGAGGGTTGAGATGGTTTCATTTGAGATGGATGGATGAGATCAAAGGGAGCCTCTTTTGCTTGGGGGGAAATGTTGGATCAATGGTTAGGATTGTTTTGGTTTGAATTCAATAGCTAAGATCAATCACATGTGGTAGTATATGGAAGAGGGATTGGATGGATGGTTGAGATGTGTTTGATTTGAATTCAATGGTTAGGATCAAGCCCATGTGATGATATAGAGATGAGGGGTTGGATGGATGGTTGTGATGTGTTGTAATTTGAAATCAATGGCTAGGATGAGAGGAGCCATATTAGGGTTTCCAACAATTGGCATGTGTTAAAAATGAAGGGTTGGGATGTGTTGTAAGGGAATGGATGGTTAGGATGTAGTGTGTAAGGGAATATGTAAGGGTGTAAGAGATTGTGTAAGAGGATATTTGATTTGGATATGATTGGTTTTGTCTTATGCATAAATGGGATTAAGAGAGGATTAAGGCATAATCTAATTGTCATTAAGAAGAAAAGGTTTAGACAATTAAGATTATAAGTTGAGAAAATCATAGGTTACTTATAAGTTCAAGTAACACAACGTCGAGAATCCATAGTTTCATATCTCGTGACTTTCCACGACTCGACGTTCTCAACTAATACCTTGGTTCAAAAAAGTTAAGTGCTTTGCCTTGACGTAAAGCATAACCCAAGTTGGAAAGGATGCGTTTACGCAAAGTGACCTTTGACTTAGTTTGACCAATAAGGGAGTAAACCCGTTACGTAATTAGAGAAGACGTAAGCACGGGATATGAGCATACGGATGCTTCAATACGATGTTATGTGAAATATACAAGCTCCCTAAGTTTAGAAAAGCCTTGGCTAGAGGCGATAGTTAGAAAACATGAGTTGGCGTTTTCCCGTAAATGGGTGTTTTAAAAGTAGGATCTCTCAAGTCTCAAAACTCGTTTCGAGTGTTCTCAATTAAGCACATAACATATTCATACCTGTATTGAAAGATCCACATTTGTCGGGTAAGGGGAAAACCGACTTTCAAAATTTGCCCGGAACCATACAGATTCCTGGCGCGTCACCCGCGCGTTGACGCTCGGGCAGCGCGCCAGGAGCAGACATTGGCTCCGGCGATTTTGAGCTAACGTTTGTTATTTTATGTGTTTTGATGGTTTATTTGTCATCATTAAAACATAAAAAGATCTTGATCATGTTGTTTCAACAAAATATAACAATACAAAAAGAATCATCCCTCACCTTTAGACCTAGTTGACTTAGCTTTCAATCATAACGACATTATTCCCCTAGAGAAAGATCAATCCCCCGATACCTACCACACACTATACTACATCGGTCAGGTACATTGCCTAGTGGATTGCAAAATCTCTCAAGATCCCTTGAGAGGTAAAACCTTTTTGCAAGGTTGCAAAACCACGCATCAAGTTTTTGGCGCCACTGCCGGGGAATAGTTATTGCTTCGGTTTGATTTCTATTTCATTTAGGTCTACTCACAAGATTCCTATCAAGTGAGATGTTTTCTTTTTTATTTTGTAGCTTTCTCGTAGTCTATATTTTCTTTGTGATTTTGTTTGTAATTTGCTTCAAATGGAGACTTCACTTAGACTTCTAAGATTACAATATAAGGTTGAGTGGCTAAAACGTACAAGCTTTCAAAATACCTCATCTAGACCTATGAATCATGTGAGCCTTCGCCTATAGTAGATTCTTATGAACAACCTCCATGTTTAGGATCAACTCGTTTTAGTAATGCCCTTAGGAAAAGCGACCAAGTTTACCAAGGAATTATGGAGAAATCCGTAACAATAAACCATAAATTGGATGAAGCACTAAGTTTGCTTTTATCACTACCTAAGAAACCAATTGGGGAGGATTTAGCAGAACATGAGCACATTGAGCAAAAGGACATAGCTTTTAAGATTAATGACTTTGAATCTCAAGGAACACATGATGAATCCTTTAGGCAATTTGAACATAGTAGTCAGATTATTGAGGAAGATTCTTATGAATTGGACTTAGAAGTTGAGATGCCTAGAGAAGAATTTGAGATACTTAGGAATATGTTTAGGTTAGATTATACTAAAACACATGATGAGGATATAGGTGATCTTGACTTGAGGAATGATGAGGTAAATAACATAAGGCCACTAAATGCCCAACAAGTCCTACAATCATTTGAGGCATACATACCGCCCATAACTTACCCGGAAGAAGTAGATGAGACTTTAGGAATCCCAATGGATGTAGAACCTTTAAACCAAACACAACTAGATGATATTGGTTTGAATACTTGTAGTGATAACCTTACTCTTAGTTCTAGAGAATTTCCTAGTGTTGATAAACCGGAGCCTTAATCTTTACTCAATTTTTCATCCTTAGATATACATCTAAAAGACAAAAGAGGAACCGACCCACCCATCAACCCATATTATCCGGGTAGTTTTAGGATGAAGGAAGCCATTCACTCACCCCCTTCACCTCACGTGGAATATTTCCACCCTAAGGGTATGTATCACTACTTTCATCCGCACTTGATCCTAAGTGTAGGGAAAACCTCCCTTATTTTCGTTAAATAAGGCTCGTGACTCGAACAAAAACAAGCGCTTCTTGGAAGGCAACCCAAGCTTTTAATTGTTTGTTTGTTTGCTTTTATTTGATTTCATACATATGCTCTATCTTATTGTTCATTGTTCATGTATCAAATAAATTGTGAAAATGCTTTATTTTGTCTTTAACCTCATCTTAATTACATATAAAAGTATTTTGCAAAAAGATAAGTGTAGGGAAGATCTTATTTGTTTTTAAGAACAAATTGAACATGCACAAAAGCAATTAAAGATTGGCATATATATATATATATATATATATATATATATATATATATATATATATATATATATATATATATATATATATATATTGTGTTTGTTAGAGTAAAATGCTTGTATTGAGTCACAATGAATGTTTTACAGAATTTCCAGAAACAAAATATAAAGAATTCTGTCATATCACTTCTGACGACATTAGGGGTTACAACTTGACGGTGTCAGGTGTTATTTCTGAAAAAAATTTCAGGTTTTGTTTTTCTGTTGGTATTGTATAGTTTCGTAAAATCTTTAATTTTTAAAACTCCAGGAACCTGTAAACATTTATTTTGCAAGTATTATATCTTTAATTGTTTTGTTTTTATTCTAAGTCTGGAGATTAAGGAATAACTCTCCTCTGTAGAATATTTCTTTGGAATAGCTCTAATTGTTCCAAGCCACACATTTCCCTCTGAAGATTAAGGAATAGCTCTCCTCTGTAGAACATTTCTTTGGAGTCTCTAGGGTAACGAAGGTTAACCTAGGCCTGGAGGCAATGATGAGGGAAGTAAAATTTCATCCTTTCTCACTAGACAAACACTGCAAAGTAGTGTACGATTAGGAGACTCCATTATTAAATTTAGACTTTCATTTTTGGACAAGATCCAAATTTTTTAAAGAATTAGACTGAAAATGAAATACCCGACAAACCACGAGGACAAAAAATGTAGTTAACTCATTTATTTACTTAAAATTTAGTTCATTTCACTGCTCCAAAGGATGACCCGGTCTTACCGAGTTTATACTATACGCGATCGGATATACTGCCCGAGAGTGTTTGTATTACTCATTTGATTCGATTTATACATTTAAAACGTGATTAATACACATCAGTGGTGAAGCATGTTTGTGACCGAGTATACATGTGTTTAGGTGGTTGATGTTTGTGTTTATGTTTTGCTTTTATGCTTTGGGTGTGTAATATAATTGAAGATGAAGATTGATAACATACGAAGATAAGTTGTGTTTGTGGTGGTTGTGCCCCCCACCCACCACCACCTTTTTTTCTTTTTTTTTTGTTTTTTTGTTTTTTGTTTTTTTGTTTTTTTTTTTATAATTAAATACGTGTAAAGACAAATATACTCTCATATTAACAGTCAATGTAGGCCAAACTTACACCATTAGTAAATTTGGACCAAACCCGTTATGGTTGTTTCATGTTTAGATGGGATCCTATACTTTTTAAAAGTTTAGACTGAAAATACTCGACAAACCATAATGCCCAAAAATGTAGTTAACCCATTTATTTATGGGTTTTGCTAACCCTAATCTGTTTATAAAAGGGGTGATGATACTTACACCACAAAAAGTGATTCACACACCACAATATCACATCATTATTGCATATAGTACAACATGATATTGCATAAATTGTGATGTATGCATCACTTTTTTGTAGTGTAAGTATCAACATCCTTATAAAAGGAATGTTTTAATTCATTTAAGTGAAAATCATGTTCAAATATAGTAATTTACAAGTTCATTTAATGTGTAATTAATGCATTTTTTTATTAATTAAAAAAGTTTGTGTTTATTAACTAGTACACATTAACCTGTGTTCAGTGGGCATTGGTTAGCAAAATCATTTATTTATTTGTAATTTAAAATAAGATTGTTGAGAATCATTGTAAATTATAAAGTTTTGGTACAATGTTCGCATTGCTCCGACACTAGATACACAATACACGTATGGTTAACTGGTAAGACAAAGACGGTCAGATAGAGATTTATAAAATATGACCAATAATGTTCGTAAAAAACCAATTTGTGACACGAAATGTATATTTTAGGAATCTTTTACCAGAAAACCCTACATACATAGATAAGAAAGGAAAATGAATATTATAATTACGACTTATATGAGACACCTAAAGGTAATGCTGCATATAATTAACGTTATTTTTAGCGGCATGCAATGAGACGTTATTTACTTGAATTATTTATTTCTTAGTTTACTTAGCATTATCGATTTAACAATATTACAAAGAGGTGAGTTATTTTATAAACTAAGTTTTTGTTATAAATTGAGGGACAAATCCCCACAATCCATCTAGTTTAATCTAATAGTGGGGATTAACCTAAGATTTAATAAGACAACTTAAGTACATGTTTTTTTTCTTGTCCTTTTTGTCTATCTTATTTATTCATTTTTTTTCCTTTTTTCTTTTCTTTCTTTTTTTTTTCTTTTTTTTAACTTCACGTTTTTTTCCCTTTAATTCTTTTTATTTTTTTTTTATTTTTTTTTATTTTTTTTTACGTTTTTTTCGTTTTTCATACATATTCGTCGGTTTTTTGCGTTTTCGCCAGTTTTCTTACGCTTTCGTTCGTTTTTCATACATTTTTGTCCGTTTTCATACGTTTTCGTCTGTTTTCTTACGTTTTCGCACGCTTTCATCTGTTTTCTTACGTTTTCACTCGTTTTCATACGTTTCGTCCATTTTAATACGTTTTCGTCCGTTTTTATACGTTTTCGTCCATTTTTTTACGTTTTCGTCTGTTTTCAAACGTTTTCGTCCGTTTTTATACGTCTTCGTCCGTTTATATACGTTTTCATCCATTTTTGTCTGTTTTTATACGTTTTTTACCCTTTTTATACGTTTTCGTCCGTTTTCATACATTTTCATATGTTTTCAGGCTTTTTCGTCCGTTTTCATACGTTTTTTTACGTTTTCGACTGTTTTCAAACATTTTCATCTACTTTTATACGTTTTCGTCTATTTTTATACGTCTTCCTTCGTTTTTTGTCCATTTTCATACGTTTTCGTCCATTTTATACGATTTTGTCCGTTTTTATATGTTTCCATCCTTTTTTATACGTTTTTGTCCGTTTACATACATTTTCATCTGTTTACGTCTATTTTCAGACGTTTTCGTCCATTTTTATACATCATTGTCCGTTTTCAAACATTTTCGTCCGTTTTCGTGCGTATTCGTCCGTTTTCTTACGTTTTCATCTATTTTCATATGTTTTCGTCCATTTCTAAATGTTTTCGGCCATTTTTAGATGTTTTCAAACGTTTCTGAATATCGAAAGTATTATTCTTTGATACTCAGAATATCACAGTGATATTCTGAATATCACAAGTGATTTTCAAATAATGTTTTGTAACATGAAAATCACTTGTGATATTCAGAAAATCACAAGTGATATTCTAAATATCACAAGTGATTTTCAACTAATGATTTATAACATAAAAATCACAAGTGATATTCTAAATATTACAATTGATTTTCAACTAATGTTTTGTAACATGAACATCATTTGTAATTTTCTAAATATCATTTGTGATATTCTGAATATCACTTGTGATTTTAATGTTACAATGCATTAATTGAATATCACTTGTGATATTTAGAATATCACAAGTGATATTCTGAATATTACAAGTGATATTCTGAATATCACAAGTGATTTTCAACTAATGTTTTATAACATGAAAATCACAAGTGATATTCATTCAGAAAATTACAAGTGATATTCAGAATATTACAAGTGATTTTCACGTTTTTTTAATTCATGTTTTTTTCACTTTCATACGTTTTCGTTCGTTTTCATACGTTTTTGAATATCACAATTGATATTCAGAATATCACTTGTGATTTTCTGAATATCACTAATAATATTCTGAATATCACTTGTGATTTTCTTAATATCTATCACTTGTGAATATCACAAGTGATATTCTGAATATCACTTGTGATATTCTGAAACGTATGAAAACGTCTGAGAATGGCCAAAAACACAGAATATCAATTGTGGTACTCAATATATCACTTGTGATATTCAGAAAATCGCAAAATATGACATGTGATATTCAGATAATCACTTGTGATATTCCGAATTTCACTTGTGATATTTAGTATATCACTAGGGTGATATTCTGAATATCACAAAATATCACTTGTGATATTTCGAAACGTATGAAAACGTCTGAGAATGGCCAAAGATATTGAAAAGCGGACAAAAACGAATGAAAATGGCAAAAATATAAGAAAACGGGAGAATATGTATGAAAACGGAAGAAAATATATGAAAGCATAAAAACACGTATGAAAAATAAGACGAAAACAAAAGAAAACGGATGAAAATGGACAAAAACGCAAGAAAACGGATGAATAAGTATGAAACGGACAAAAACACATGAAAGCGTAACGTCTAAAAACGGATGAAAACGTATGAAAAATGGACGAAAACGGATAAAAACGAATGAAAATGGACGAAAACGTGTATAAACGTATGAAAACGAATTAAAATGTCTGAAAACGGACGTAAATGTGTATAAACGTATGAAAACGGACGAAAACGTAAGAAAGTGAAAAAAAACTTGAATTAAAATAAAAAAACGTGAATTTAAAAAAAAAATACACGTGAATTAAAAAAACGTGATTGTTTTTTTAAAAAAAAGAAAAAAAGTGAATTAAAAAATGTTTATTAAAAAATAGCTTGAAAAATAAAAACAACGTGAATAGAAAAGGAGGGACCAAGGAAAAAAAAGGCAAACCTTGACTAGAAAACAAAAAAAACAAAAAAAGAAGACAAAAAAAAGCCACGTGAAGGACTAAAAAGAACAAAAAAAAAAGAAAAGAAAAAAGAAGTGAATAAAAAGAAAGAGAAAAAGACAAGAAAAAACATGGACTTAGGTTTCCATATTAAATCTTAGGTTAATCCCCACCATTAGATCAAACTATATAGATGGTGGGGATTTGTCCCTCAGTATTCTTGAATGCTATTTCTACACGCAAAATTGCCCATTCGAAATGACATGCGTCAACTAACTTATAAAACACATACTCCCTCCGTCCCATTTAAAGTGTCCACAATGAAATCTTTGCATGTCCCATTTAAAGTGTCCACTTGTACCTTCTAACCAATAAGATGAGAGTTTAGTGGGTAAAAGTAATATTTGATTGGTGGAGAGTTTAGTTAGTGGAATCTTCTAAAACTTTGTGCATTATGAAAGTGGACACTTTAAATGGGACGGAGGTAGTAACAAATTAGGTATACAAACCTTGTGATTTAGCTACCTTATTATTTACGAGTAAAGTAATTAACTTGTATAGTTATGTGTGGATGCTGACTACAACATAATCAATTTAATTAAGAGTTTAAAGTAATCAAATAGACGCATATTTTTTTAAATGTATCGTTGTAACACATGTACTAAAAAAACTACTTGTTCGATATCTAAACTTTATGTTTCATTCCAGTATGGCCATTCTTTTACCGGATACCTGTTAAACCGGCAAAAAAATCAGAAAAACAGAAAACCATTTTTCAGCCGTTTAAATTTGTAAAGTGTGATTTTAAGTCTTCAGTTGTTTAGCTTTAATACGATTAAACATTTATTTAATGGTTAAATAAAATTCTAAAATTATATATCCTTACAAATTGTTTTTCACCACCACCACCTTGCCATTACCCCACACTCAAACTCTCCCCCACACCGTTTTCACCACATACACATACCCTACCATCAAGTGACACCCCTGACACCACCACTTATAATAAATTTTCCATTATCTTCGACAATGGTCATAGACGGAACTTGAACATTTTTTTTTGGGGGGCCGAATATATTTTGGAGGGGCCGAATCGGAGATTTGTTCGTAACCTCAACTAAATTACCCCTAAAACCTATAATATTTACACTAGGTGCGGCAAATTTTGGGGGGGCCGGGGCCCTCCTCGGCCCCTACATAGTTCCGTCCATGACAATGGTTGTGAGGTTGTGGGTTACGTACGGGGTGGTGCTGATTGCTAGGATAATGGTTGTATACGGGGCGATGATCGTGGCGGTGGTTATAAAGGTGATGAAGATGGAGAAAGTTCAAGGTATGAAGAACTGTAGACGATTAGTTTTTTTAGTACACGTGTTATAACGAGTCATTTAAAAAAGTACGTGACTATTTTATGGCTTAAACCCAATGTTTTTAATTAAGATCGGTATCCTACCTAAGATCGTTTTCTTCTTTGCAAGATCGTGATCATAAGATCGGATCGGGATTTTAACATCCTAATATAATGTCATTTTTAATAGGCGTAAAATTATGCAAATCTACATACTATTATATATCATATATCATGAAAATGTATGTCAAAATTATGAGTATGAAGTGTTTAATACGATTAGCCTCTTGTTTTTATATTCTACAAAACTTAATACACAAATTTATAGTTTTTTAACTTGTGGTTCGAGAAAAGTAAGATCGAATCGATCAAGATCTTAAGATCTAATAGTTAAAATCAGGATTCTATTAAGATCCTATCTTGCAAATATCATACGTAGGATCGGAGTCATTTTTACTTTATAATATCGTAAAATCGTAATATCCTAATAAGATCAAGATCAAAATCTTAACAACCACTCTTACACCCATATATATATTGCCACATAATCGGTCACCTCATCAAATAATTGCTACGTATATAATTTGGTAACGTTTGCAGGTAAAACAACTTTCTATGTATCATATTAGCATGATCTGAAAAACGTTTGCAGGTAAAACAACTTTCTATGTATCATATAAGCATGATCAGAACCCTCTACTGCACCAAAAAAAAAAAATAATATTAGCATGATCTGAAAGTTCAATATAGTAGTTTTTTTTAGTATGCGTATCATGACTGTATATTTTAGAAAGTGTGGGTTTATCTGCTCTAATCCAAGTTGATATCTTTTACTCGATTTTTTTTTTTTTTTTTTTTTTTTTTTTTTTTTTTTTAATTATATTAGTTACAAATTCTTTGGAAAGACCGACTTTCTCATGCACAGATGCACTAACTATTAATAGTCTAATATTGCAACTTCCAACAAAATAATAAAATTCAACAAGTAATTGTTTATCGTTGTAGATTATCGAAATTTTATCTGTCATCTTAAATTAAATACTACTAATCCTAACATATCACTTTCTTCTTCCAATTTCACCTAATTTTATTTTTTCACCTTTGAAGTTACATAAGACTATAATATTTGTAGAAAGTAGTTTGAAATGTAGGCCACAAGAGGCATCGTCCGAATCATACATGACGAGGCATGCAACGTTCGTTTTCATGCAAGTTGAGATTGATTTCAAACAGTTAAATGTTTGATATTGTTTCTTCACCAATCATTATTGCTTGTTCTCGTATATTCTTCTAATCAATCAAGTGCGTATTTAATTATTTCCATGTTGAAAAAAAAAAGTTATATATATTTTCTTTACAAAAAACAAAACAAATGTTACAGATTTATGTGACATTCACGGATTCATTATCTTATTTTACGGTAATGACTTCGATTCACATCACATGTGACGGTGAGATCCTTTGAACCAAGCCATAACTTTTAAACATCGAGCACGAATTTAAATATACTTATTATTGTTCAGTGTTCACAAATAAAAACATTAACTATTGAGTACTTTATGTGTAAAATAATATTGATAGAACATTAGGACTAGGATATTATTGCAACTTTACAAGAATTTATACTTCAATTCGTGTATATTTTTGCTGACGTATGTGAAATAAGAACTACTTAGAAGAAATTTAAAATGAACAATTTCGAAAGTGATCGTTTGTATCGACATGCATGTCAATCGGGTCGGGTAATGGGTCAGGGTTATTTTCGTGAATGGGTCTGGTGGATATGGTCCGTGAATGGGTCAGTGTTCTTTTTTGTTGCCTCTACTCGAATCATGATAGATAAATTACTAATTATAATATCTTTTTAAAATTTCGTTTTGATTATTTATTATTATCGATTACGAAATGAATCACTTAACATGTTTTAGTTGGTTTTACTTGGTGGACTAAAAATACAAAATTATATGTATATATGTTATAATCTACCTATTATTTTAGGAGAATGCTTTTGAATTAAAAATTATATTTTATTATTTAAGCAAAATCACATGATGATACTTGACTTGCATGAGATGTTAGTGATATATGCTTTTAGTTTTGCAAACCCATGCGATCAATTTTTGATGTGTTGTGGTATTTCTTTTACTTATATTTTCGTTAAATTATGTAGCATATTTAGATAACTTTAAAAATTGATTCATTTCTTTGATTATGAATAGCAATCATACCATGTTTACTAATATACCTTTCTGTTGGGAAAATTGTATTTTCATAAGTTTGTGTTATTTACTTCTCATGTTTGATAATAAAATCACCAAATTATCATAGATGCTTAAACTACAGCTTCTTTATTACATAAAGATATATATATATATATATATATATATATATATATATATATATATATATATATATATATATATATATATATATATATATATATATATATATATATAATAGGTAGAACTCAAATTTAATCTTACATTTATGTATAATGTATAAAAATAATTTTTCTCTGAGACGGAACTATATAAAGAAATTATAATTACTTGTATAAGTAAATTATAAATGTATGAAAAAATGACAAAGAGTACATTCGCAAGTCTTTTAGGATTGTTTGAATCCTTACCGACCTTTCACTTTAGTGCACTTTCTTTACAATTAGCCTAAATCATCAAGGTAAAAGACACCCATATTTTAGACCGTTGGTTGATACCCATAGTGTTATTAATGACATCAAACACGTGCTAAGTTTCACTAACTAATTCAAAGACACCTGCTAAAAATTTCTACCATAAAATTCCCTATACAGGCACTAAAATACATCTTTGGTACATTAAAATACATTCAATTATTATCTAAATCAGCAACTCAACTTAATTATACATTCTTATATTTACCAAATTTTGTAATTTTAATGGATAAAAGTTTAAAATCTAATACTAATACTCATGTAATTTTAAACAAAGTTAATATTATATCGAGTATGAAGGGCTCAAGCAGTTCGGGTTTTCGGTCGGTTCCCCGTTCACCTTCCCCTCATAGTTCATTAGTGGGTAGGGTGGTAAACTAAGAGGCCGCCGACATCCTCTTCAGACGTGTCCTCGACAACCTGGCGGTTCTTCGGTCTCCGCTTTTTTGGGGCGGGAGTGCTTGGTCGCTGGGCTTTCCTTTTCCTCGATCAATTCGGTTGTGTCAGCCGGTCTAACATTTTGTTATGGGCTGGCTTGGCTGGACAACGCACTCGTTTTATCTGGATCAAACTCTCCCCAAAGCAAGTAGGTGAGAAGGGCTCGACTCCATGCAGGTCTTTCACCAACGGCAAAGTTAATATTACTCGTATAAAGTATAAGATATATAAAGTGTAAGGGGTTATTTGTGTTTTTTCTAAAGTTGTTAATAAACATGAAAACTTGTAATTTTACACTTAGTTCTACATAATTTATTTAAAATTCAACCACTAAAGTTTTATCAATTACTTCCGCTTTTTTTAAGTTTTTGTTTTCATAAATTTGACACTTATATTTTTATGCATTTTTTTATTAACCAAATTTCTCCATCAAATTTATTAAGTTTGACCAAAATCAATTTAATTTTGACTTTCTATTGACCAATCATATTTCTTGATTTCGCCTATGTGGCAAAATCGAGCGCTCCTATTGGTCTAATTGTTTTTTTCAATAAGAAAGGTTTTGCAAAATCACTCTAAAATGATGTAATTCTTTTAATATATAAAAGATTATTGAGTTCGGGTGGTGATTGTACTATGTGGTGTAAACTTCTTCCCATCAAGGTTAATATTATGGTGTGGAAGCCCTCGCTAGATAGGCTTCCAACTTGTTTAAATCTTTCGTCTTGCGGCATTAATATTCCTAGCCTTCATTGCCCCATTTGTGAAGATCATTTGGAATCGAGAGATCATATCTTCTTTTCCTGTACATTTGTTAAAAATGTTATTGACATGTTTGCGAGATGGTGGGAGACTCAAATTCCGGATATATCGATATTTGATCAGTGGATGGATTGGTTTAGTACTCTCCGTTTAAATAGCAAGCAAAAAGATTATCTCCAATCAATTTTTTTCTCTCTATAGTGGCACGTCTGGGCGTTTCGTAATGCTTGCATTTTTGGATCGATAGGACCTTGTTAAAACTTGTTCTTTGATAACTTTGTTACTATGTCTTTCTGTTAGGTCAATGATAGAGGTAAATCAAATTTAAGTTTGGTCGATTGGCTTAAAAGCTCATCTCTTTGTATGTCTCCTATGTAATTTTGATTTGTTATAGCTCCTTGCTAGTTGATAAAATATCGTCGTTCTAAAAAAAATAAATATAATAATAATAATAATAATAATAATAATAATAATAATAATAATAATAATATCGGGTCGGGTAATGGGTCAGATTAATCTTTGGAGAAGATACACAACTTTAATTTCGAGACTGGTAATTGACAAATTGTAAATTGTATTTTTATATATTTTTTTGATTTGTGATAATTGTTAGTATGAAGAGATCGAGTTGATAGTAATCTGTTTTACTACCTCCGTCCCAAAATTATTGTTCACAGATAAAAAACACACAGTTTTAGAAAAGCATCACCATTGCAACTTTCTCTTTCTTACTTTTTGCACAAAGACAATTTTACCCTTAACCAATTAATTTCTAATTTCTTTAAAGTTTGTAATAATAACATCAAATGAGGGTAATATGGTAAACTTGATCTATATTCCTATCTATTTTTGGAAGTGGACAATTATTTTGGGACGACCGAAAAAGAAAAGATGGATTATAAATATGAGACGGAGGTAGTATTAATTAATGTTGTAATACTGTATACATTGTGAATGCCTTTCAAGTTTAACTCAACTGGTACATCCATCAATTAATTAACCGAGATTAACATTTTACCTAGATAACTAAAGGGAACTCTCACACATATAATTCTACACATGTGTTTCAAATGCAACTTTAGTACAAAACAACACTTCAGATACACATTGACAATCTTATACTTTCTCCTATCTCAAATTAAATATTTTATCTCAAAATGTACAAAAAATTCAAAAAATTGAAAAAAAAAGAAAAAGAAAAAGAAAAAGAAAAAGAAAAAAAATAAATAAAGTCAGGCTATTGCATATTTGCATTGTCCATCAATAGAATCTAATCTTTACATTTAGTTAAAATTCGAAAATAAATAGTTAAAATTCGAAAATAAACATTTATTTTGAGACGAATAAAGTTGAAAGGGCACAAGTAAGTAACCTAACAGAAGTTGAAAGGGCACAAGTAACCTAACACAAATAATTAACAAATATCAAACCTTACCCTCTTGTATTGGTTTAATTCCCTATCGCTCGTTTTCATACCATGAGACTCATTCACACGTTACGTTTTTGCCAGTTGTCATTTCTTGTACAGTGAACCTGCTTATTTAGTTTATATTGCTTGAGCCAACAAAACTGCTACGTGAAATATATTCACGTAACAGATATTATAAAGTAATACAAGAATAATTAACAAATTTTTCTCAAAGTCAATGCAAAACAGCAAAAACAAATTTAAAATTTCATACAAAAAAATTTATTTCAGATCTTGAGACAATAATCATTTTTCTTAATATCAAGCCTCGTTGAAAAGCATCAAATAATTGAAAGGGAATAAGTGATAATGTGACAAAAAAAGAAATGAAAGCAAAGTGTTTAGGTTGAATGGATTCTTATTTTTGTACTTTAAGATAAAGTAGATAAAAGAGGACATTCGAAGAATATGCTGTTTAAAAGAGAGGGTGTGTTTTGTCATTTGGTGTAAATCCGAGTGCTGCCCGCCACGTAATTCGGGTCGTTTCCGTATATCATAAATTGGAAAGAGTTAAAAACTTTATAAAAAGTGTAGGCCATAAATAAAGGTCCTACGTAGAGAGCATCGAATCGTATTTTAATAAATCTTACCACTTGCATCATTCGGGACACAGTGGAGCGCAAAAGAATAAATTTTCATCTAATTAAACTTTTTAGGTTTTAATGTTTTATGACTTGGTCTCGAATTTTGCACACTCGTGCTTTTAGTTTAGGTTTTATAAATTTTTGAAGTGAAAATGGTGCAATATATATACAATAGACTAAGGATTAAATGAGAAGAATCTTTAAAATAAGAAGTATGAGAAATAACTATAACTACACATTAGAGATGCATCAATTTGAATTAGATGAATACCTAATCTTTTAGATGCATCATAATACATTTTCTAGCTAAAAATTAGATGCATATGCATATATTAGATGCATTTCGTCAAGTTAGACGAATCCTATGTATTTTTCGTCCTCTGCGGGTCAAATTTATTGCTAGTACTACTTTGCATCATTTTCACTTCAAAATCACTTTAGAAACTAATTGTGATGCATCTAAATGAATAGAGATGCATCTAATTCAAGTCGATGCATCTCAAATACGCAGTTATAGTTATTTCTAATTCTTCTCATTTTAAGGTTTTTTCTCACTGGATCCTTACCCACAAACAATATCCGTATACTATCATAAGACTAGAAGTAATGGTATGGGTTTCTCACTCGTGAAGTGCATCCTCATTGAGCCTCATTACTTGGGTGTATAGTCACGCATGAGCGAAGAGTAAAATCGGAGGGAAGTGGTGACCTCCTCACCACTTGGTTTATGTGCATTCTTGAGCTTCATGGGTATTTTAATGAAATGTGGAGGGGAGTGTGACCACTACGGGTGAAATGTGAGAGGAAGGTGATGTAGAGAGAAAGTTGATGTGACATTAAGATGAAATGTGAGAGGTTGCGACCATTACTTCCATTACTTCCGGTCTAAGTGTATACACGTTATGCGACGATACTAGAGATGGTGAAAGCGGGAGTGGTGCAACTGTCATATACATTACCGAGGCTAAGCGGCAGAAATGATTTTTGTGCTGACGAAAAAGTGATTTTAGATTGTGATGGAGGGAAATATTGAGTGTTGAACAGTGGGTGAACAAAAGAAAAAAAATTGTCAAAACATCCGAAATGGATATTTGTGGCTTTGTGAGAGGTTCTCAAGTTTTATGATTTGCAATAGAGTATAGATATTGTATTTACGTGTATAGTTAGAAGAATAGATGTTACTAAGACAACTCAAAACATGCAACATACATGAAATGAATAATTGATTAACGTTAAATCAAAACAAAAATGGAAACAAGCACCTCGATCATAAAAACTATAAATCCAAATGGAAAACGGATGAGAATGAGAAGAAAAACGGGTTCTCCACAATAACGTAAATAAATCTTCAAGCAATATATAGTATGACACGTCTATTCCAATTGTATATGATGTGGTGCAAATTGCTAAGAGGTCATTTGCCTCATTATTTCGTGTATTTTATGTCATTTTATCTTTATTATTGCTTAATGTTCTTCATACTTGATTTTTATGTCTTTGACTATACATTTACTGAATACGTTCAAGTTTTTGGTTCATTTGGACGAACACGGAAGAAAAAAACCAAAGTTCGGATTTATGACCAGAATCCATGATGTCACCAAATGTGCCTAGAAAGTGCAGTCTTGTGATTTTTTGTGACCGACCAATGAGTGGAGGAGGCCATCACGAATTACACCGGGAAGACGTCACAGTTACGCGCGAAGTACCATATTTTGTTTTGTCATAACTTCATTATACAAACTCAAACTTAGGTTATTCAAAAGGCAACGCGTTCGAAGCAAGAAGATCTACAACTTTGAAAAAAAAAATAATTAAAAAAAAAAAAAAAAAAAAAAAAAAAAACGAGTTGACGCCGTCACTTGTTTTGTGTGATGCCGTCACTGTAGCACCCCCAACTCAAAATACGGCAGCTGACATGCTGGGGGCACTACGCAAATAGAAACCAAGCACATTTATAGCTAACGACCACAACACGGGACGTTTATAAATGTTGCAAAACATATCATTCAAATTATAAACCGTTTAGAGTACAAGGACTCTTAAATCAAAGTAGCAGCGGAAAAAGTAACATAGAGTTTGCAGCGGAAAGTTTACAAAGTTTAGCAGCAGAAAACATTTAACAAAGTTTAGCAGCGGAAATAATTAAGACACACTAAGGTTTTACGAATGATATGAAAATAAAGATAGTAAAGATAATAAAGCTGCCTTGACAGAAAGACTCCATCGACCTTGCCACTCCACCAAGCCCATGTCATAATGCTCCAAAACTAATTAGTAGTAGTACCTGAGAAACACATGCTTAAAAGTCAACACAAAGGTTGAGTGTAATCCATAGGTTTAAAATAATAAGTTGAGCACAAGGTTTTAATCATACGATATAAGCAACAAATGCAAATACCAGGGAAATCAAGGTAACACCCAATATGTAGAGGCAATACGTGCATACATACGGTTGATGGTACTAAGCTCATTGATGCGTGGGAATTGCACCAAGCTTTACCTCTCGAGGGATCTCAAGAAGCTTACAACCCTCACCAGGCAGTGTACCTGATCGTTGTAGTATAGTATAGTGACAAGTACCGGGGGATTGATCGTTCAACTCAGGAATAGTGTCGCTAGGATTAGAAAGCCTACAAATTAAGTCTAGAGGTGAGGGATAATTCTTTTTGTATTTTTATACATTTATAAAAGCAATTAAAATCTCGGGTTTTGGAAGAGTGGGCGGAATTAGTTGCTAGTCAACTAACCCAATAACTAAGATGCAATCAAAATAAAATAACAAAAATTTAAATAAAGCTAATTAAACTAGTGGTGTGAACAATAAATGGGAAAATTGTGTTTACTTAGGTTTCATTACTCCCTAGATATCTTTTACAGGTTGATAGTTTGTTACAGTTGCGTGGATGACGGGTTATATTCCTTAATACCATTCGTGGGGTGGCGTACGTACTTCCCCAACTCTATAAGCTCCTACTTCACTCCTATGTCGAGCCTGCAAGAAGCTCCTAACATGGGATCATTAGAATTCGCTCATGCATTAAATACAACCATAAAAACATAGTACGCATTGGTTCATGTTTCTTAAGATGTTCAAGCAAGTTACCCTATGGAAGTCTGCCAGTTTTCTTAAGCCTAACATCGAAATCATTCATCCGTAACAACAATAAACAAGCAATCAACCCATAATCAACATCTAGGTTTCACTACATCTAAGCAAACACACAAGAGATCTAGCCTAGCATGTTAAAATCAAGACAAGCGTAAGATATATTCAAACAACACATAGACATATTGAATGAATTGAAAGGATATTTATCTTAATTGAACATGAAAGGTTTCAAAGGGTAAAAACCCTTGAAAGTACTGATAAAATCGTGCTAGGGTTTCTCCAAGTTATCCCTCTAATTGTCCCCTTTTTAATAAATGAAAATTACAAAACTATATATAGATTTTCCAACGTGACGGCGTCAAGAAGAGAAATCTGACGCCGTCAACTCGCCGCCCATAGTAATATAGGATTGCCTAGATCCAGATCTGACGCCGTCAAGAGCAAATTATCTTTGGGCCGTCACGTGTAATGGGACCATGACGGCCTATGGTGATGCCGTCATGCCCCTTAGTGTAAAACTCTCTGGACCGTTACGGACTCTATCCACTTCACCTCTTGTTTTACTCTTGACGCCGTCATGTAGAGCCTTGTGAGGCCGTCAGGTACTGTTCTCAGCAAGAAAAATTAAGACTTTGCCGTTTTCTTCACTTTTATGCTCCAAAAACGTCAAAAATGCTTTCTTTTCCAGAATTCACTCCAAAAGTACCTAAAATCACAAAAGGAACGATTTAGGGCAATATTTGATCAAATAAATTCAATTCCGGGCTTAAATGACCCCCTAAAAACGGATCATTTTTCGCCTCATCATATACCCTTACACTTGAGATTTGCTTGCCCTCAAGCAAATGCGCTTTTATTCTAGTCAAAATACAAGTTAGGGGTCATTTAGCACTAATATAAAAGTAATTACAACAAATAATCGTTCAACTAAAGACCAAAGACAAGCACGGAGGTCATACACTAGCACCTCACAAATAGTGTTTAGATACTCATATCTCTCGGGTGTAATAAAGTATATATCACAATATGGAAATGGAAAACATCTCTCACTACCTGTCATAGCAAAATAGATTACCATAGGCTTGGGAAAGGATCAAACCTCCACCACATGGCGTAAGCACCTAGGATAAACTATCAAAGAGGTCTTTTAAAGGGTTATAACGTTAGGTGTAGGGATATGGAATACACGGTTTTGTTGGATAAAGGCAATCTTTACTGGTGGCGAGTTAATCATCTTGGTTAATTACATGTACAATATGGCGTTGCTAAGCCAAGACTAGACTCGACTTAAGCTAATAAATGAAAAATAACAAAAAAGAACATAAAATAAACATAAAATGAAACGGGATGGTAGTCCGTATGTTTTTTCTCTAATTTTTTTTCTTTTTCTATATTTTTTCGATTTTTTCATACACTCTTACCCTGCCATCCAAAATAATACATCATAGGGAATGAACATTCCCCTTACACTTGAATTTTTACATACTTTACAATAAACTAATCTAATGACTCGAATTAAGATAATCAAAACACTTGGAGTACTTTTAAGATTAACGCACATATGGGGGCAATAATATGATGTTCTTCCCCATTACTCCATAACACAAGTACTTTACCCCATGAGTCCCAATCGTCCCAAAATAATATGTACAAGGATATGACTCGACTTAGCAACCATGTAATCAATTAGATAATTAACTAAGGGTTTAAACAAATAACAATAATGCACTAAAGATGAGTGCATACACGGAAGGCTAAGGCGTTTTGGGTGTACATTTAAGTGGGTTGTAACAAATTCTTCCTTTAAGTAAGATGCTTAAAGTTAGAAACGAACAAATAGGCTCGGAGGGGTGTACTAGGGGTTTCGTGTACTAAAAATGAGTACAACGCTAAGGTGTGGGAAAAATTAGTTGACTTCATTAGCCAAGTAATATGACTTAAATGGTCAAGTAATTATGATACGGGTTTAACACAAGGGTGATCCTAATGCCTCTTATCATGTAGTAAATCCTACTACACGAATGTAGTCTCACTGGGGGTCTCGGGATGCATCACTAACGCAAGTTCTAGAATCTAAATGCTACCGGTACACTCATAAGCACTAATAGTAAATGCTTTTCCTATCAAATCTAAAGGCGAACCTCACATATTTGGGTGGAAAATTTTTCTGAATGGTACGGTTTTGTGCTAGTCATACAATCTCCTATCCATGAGACGCTTGCTAAGGCTAAAGTTTCACTCCTAAATGTTGTAAAAAAATTTAAATTTGGCGCTAAAATTACACTAACAAGTATTTCTCATAGTTTTATTACACACCTACCATCAAACAAATAAACTCAAGTGAAAGTGTATCATATAAGGTATCATCATTTACCCTCCCCTTACACTTAGGATGAACATTGTCCCTAATGTTCAATTAAATAATGTAAAAGTGAAATAGGTAAAAGAATGAAATCAAATACTCCCCTGATTCGTTCGGTGTGGATAGTGTGGTAACAAGGTTAGATCTTCCTCCAAGAAAATGAACAATCAAAGCTTCCCTTCCAGAATATAAATCATCTTCTTGTCATACATAACCTGTTAAACCTGAGAAAACAAACAAGGCAACTTCGCGTAAAATCGGCGGCAATCTATATATATAACAAATCCTAGAAAACAATGTAAGATATAATGCTTGTGGAATGAATGTTTGCAGATTTCCTGGAGTTTATAAAACTAAAGAATTAACAAAAACTTTAAGATTCCGTTAGAAAAACAAAACTAGCAAAATTTCCAGAATTTTACACATGACGCCGTCAGGAATTAATTCCTGACGCCGTCAGAAGTGATCTGCATAAATCTTTACATTAAGTTTCCGGAAAATTTCTGGAAAACTTATGTCCTACTTCCTGGAAAATCCTGCAAAACATCATTATGACTCGATACAAGCATCTGACTCTAACAAATACGAATATACATGTCCATTTAATATTGTGGAGAACCATGATCAATTTTGTTTCTTAAAAACATATTTGGGGTTTCCCCTTACACTTATCTTTTGCGAAATACCTTTGGATGAAGTTAAGACGAAGTCAAACGACAAAATAAAGTATTTTCACCATTTTATTTTTGAAACATGATCTACCAACAATAAAAATAAAGTATGCATACGGAAACAAATAACAATAAAACAAATAAAAATCACACAAAGCATGGGTTGCCTCCCAAGAAGCGCTTTTCTTTATTTACGAGTCTTGTAGCTAGACTCAAGGTCATGGGCAATTACGTGACCTCGTCGTTGGTCTCACTTTCTAGGTCATCTCCTATATTAGTTTTGTACTCCGGACCTAGTTGCAAGCATTCTTTGTAGAAACCAAGTATTCTACTCATAACATATTCTACTCCTCTACGTCTATCCTCATCATTCCTATAGTCAACCGCTTGTTTGTGTTCCTTTTCTATGTTTGATAAGAGGCGGTATTGTTCAATCTTATAGGGCATTTGGTAAGCAATCTCATCATTCTCTTCCTTGAATCTAACTATCCCTAGAGTCGGATCATAACTCATCTTAGAGGCCTCAACGAACGGTTTTTCGAACACTGCTTGACTTAGGAAATCATCTATCACCGGACGAGTATCCTCCACTATCACAACGTCGGTCTCATAAGTGAAGTTTCCAACAATCACATGCAATCCTTTCACTCTTCCCACAAAATTACTTATCAAATTCTTGTTGGGCATCATCCTTTAACCAAGTGTCCAAGTTGCTTCTTCATTACCCAATTATAATAAGTCCTAGTCATGATGTTTATAGGAGATCTAGGATTGATATAAGCTTTCCATACATGCATATGCCCAATGTTGCATGGTATATTGATGTTAGAGGGATCACCTACTTTAATAAGGGGTGAACCAAGGATATATGGTGTCTCGGGATCATTGAATAAATCTTTGTGATATTCCCGTTCTTCCTTGGTGGGCAACTTATCAAAGTACTCTTCTACGTTTTCTACTTCCTCTAACTTTTCTCCCTTATTAACCTCAACTTCCTTAATTTCATCCCTAGTCTCGGTTTCTATTCCAACTTCATCCTTGTCACTTTCTTCTATATCCTTATCTTTTGGCTTAATAGTGACAACATTGACAAAGTGGACGTGTTTGGATGACGAGGGGTCCTTAATTTGGATTCTGCTATTGGCGTCCCTAGTGTCCTTCCTAGGTGTAGTTAACGCTTGGTTGTTGAGGGCTTTCAACAAGTTGTCAATCTTATTGGTCATCTCCGTTTGTTGTTGATTGAATTCGGTTTCAAACTTAGCTATGCGAGCTTCTTGAGATGCCATAAAATTGGACATCAATCCTTCAAGATTATTGGTACTACCATAGTTATTAGAAGGATTGTTGTTGAAAGTACGGTTAGAGGGTGGACCGTTTGGTTGGTAACGATTAGGCGGATTAGAAGAATTGTTTTGATTTTGTTTCCACCTAAGGTTCGGGTGATTTTTCCAAGAAGGGTTGTAGGAATCACCGTAAGGGTTTGGCTCGGGTTTGAAAGTGTACCACTTATCTCCCGCTTCGTCAGTACGCGAAGATGCGTAGTCCGCAAAAGCTGTTCCGGGGAGTTCCACGCAATCACGAGTGTTATAGGGACCACTACATAATTCGCATGAAGAAGTGATTTTGTTCACTTGGCTTGAAGGCTTAGGAGCTTCGTAAGATTTCATGAGAAACTTGACTTGGTCCTCAAGTTCCATGATCCTATGGTCGGGAGTGCTAGAATTGTTCGAAGGCAAAGATATTGCCTTGACCGTTTTGTTCAAATCACGGGGATCATTCCAACTTTTGTTGTCATAGAGAGCAAGATCTTCTATGAGTTCCCATGATTCTTCCGCACTTAGATCACGTAGCTTACCGCCGGCCGATTGGTCAATGGTTCGCCTTGTGGAGAGATCGATATGGTCATAGAAGATTTGGACTTGTAGCCAAAGATCTATGCCATGATGAGGGACTTTTTGGAGTAAGTCCTTGAAACGAGTCCATGCTTCATATAGAGTTTCACCTTGACGTTGTTGGAACATCAAGATATCATTTCTAAGCTTGGTAGTTCTCCCCGGTGGGAAAAATTGAGCAAGGAAACGAGTGGTGAGATCATCCCATGAGGTGATGGATCCCGCGGGTAAACGTTCAAGCCATTGACAAGCTTGATCACGTAGAGAGAATTGGAATAGGCGTAATCGGGTTGACTCTCTAGTTGTAACATCAAGGTCTATAGAATCTACGATTTTAAGGAAGTCCTTGAGATGTTGGTTAGGATCTTCGGAACGAAGTCCATGGAATGCACATCCACTTTGCACCAACCGGATGGTGTCGGATCGCAAGGGGGACACATTGGCTCATTGGGTGAGCTCAATAGTGTTTCGATAGCCTTGGTGGCTAGGACGGGAATACTCTCCTAGGGTTCGGGGCCTAAGAGGTGGGTTTACTAGTGGTACGTTTTGTTGTGGTGGGTTGATGGGTTCAAAGACGTTACCACCTTCCATGATGCCGGATGGTAAAGATTACGAACAAAGACACGAAGAAATAGATAGACTAAAGAAAACCTAAAAATAAAAAAAAAATAAAATCTTACTAGAAAGGAATCTAGCAAGTAGACCTAATAAAAAGAATTCCTAACCTAGACAATAACTATTCCCCGGCAGCGGCGCCAGAAACTTGATGCGTGGGAATTGCACCAGGCTTTACCTCTCGAGGGATCTCAAGAAGCTTACAACCCCCACCAGGCAGTGTACCTGATCGTTGTAGTATAGTATAGTGACAAGTACCAGAGGATTGATCATTCAACTCAGGAATAGTGTCGCTAGGATTAGAAAGCCTACAAATTAAGTCTAGAGGTGAGGGATGATTCTTTTTGTATTTTTATATTTTTATAAAAGCAATTAAAATCTCAGGTTTTGGAAGAGTGGGCGGAATTAGTTGCTAGTCAACTAACCCAATAACTAAGATGCAATCAAAATAAAATAAAAAAATGTAAATAAAGCTAATTAAACTAGTGGTGTGAACAATAAATGGGAAAATTATGTTTACTTAGGTTTCATTACTCCCTAGATATCTTTTACAGGTTGATAGTTTGTTACAGTTGCGTGGATGACGGGTTACATTCCTTAATACCATTCGTGGGGTGGCGTACATACTTCCCCAACTCTATAAGCTCTTACTTCACTCCTATGTCGAGCATGCAAGAAACTCCTAACATGGGATCATTAGAATTCGCTCATGCATTAAATACAACCATAAAAACCTAGTACGCATTGGTTCATGTTTCTTAAGACGTTCAAGTAAGTTACCCTATGGAAGTCTGCCAGTTTTCTTAAGCCTAACATCGAAATCATTCATCCGTAACAACTATAAACAAGCAATCAACCCATAATCAACATCTAGGTTTCACTACATCTAAGCAAACACACAAGAGATCTAGCCTAGCATGTTAAAATCAAGACAAGCGTAAGATATATTCAAACAACACATAGACATATTGAATGAATTGAAAGGATACTTATCTTAATTGAACATGAAAGGTTTTAAAGGGTAAAAACCCTTGAAAGTACTGATAAAATCATGCTAGGGTTTCTCCAAGTTATCCCTCTAATTGTCCCCTTTTTAATGAATGAAAATTACCAAAATATATATAGATTTTCCAACGTGATGGCGTCAAGAAGAGAAATCTGACGCCGTCAACTCGCCGCCCATAGTAATATCAGATTGCCTAGATCGAGATCTGACGCCGTCAAGAGCAAATTATCTCTGGGCCGTCACGTGTAATGGGACCATGACGGCCTATGGTGACGCCGTCATGCCCCTTAGTGTAAAACTCTCTGGACTGTCACGGACTCTATCCACTTCACCTCTTTTTTTACTCTTGACGTCGTCATGTAGAGCCTTGTGACGCCGTCAGGTACTGTTCCCAGCAAGGAAAATTAAGATTTTGCCGTTTTTTTCACTTTTTTGCTCAAAAAACGTCCAAAATGCTTCCTTTTCCAGAATTCACTCCAAAAGTACCTAAAATCACAAAAGGAACGATTTAGGGCAATATTTGATCAAATAAATTCAATTCCGGGCTTAAATGACCCCGTAAA
Organism: Artemisia argyi; assembly: GCA_030686995.1. NCBI lineage: Eukaryota > Viridiplantae > Streptophyta > Magnoliopsida > Asterales > Asteraceae > Artemisia > Artemisia argyi. The sequence goes on along the minus strand of CM060678.1, from coordinate 20,300,060 downwards.
AAGGGATCATTTTTCGCCTCATCACTCATGACACACAAACGTTAACCAAACCAATCGTCAGTAACTTTGTACTGACATAAACACTAACCGTGGAATTCCATAATATAAAGTGCCCCCAAGGCCGAGTACTTGCCAATACCCAGCAAAATCGAAAGTAGTACACCCGCGTTGCCAAGCCCTTGACAACCGGGTGGGATGGTCAATCCTATAGGCCTATAAACTAAGTTCGCGTTCACTCGCAAGTGACTAATGGCTCATGATCTGAGGGTCTTTCCGGCAAGACAAGCTACTTAGCACATCATCAGGAAATATATATATATATATCATTCAGGAAAAGCATACCGAAAAATACTTGTGCTCAGAAAACATTTAAAGCATGTGTCTCACCCCATGGGTTTATAAACAATTAAATTATAAAAAGCGGGGCTATGAATCATACCTTAACAATAGCAGTAACAGGAAACGAGATATAGTAACCAATCAAAAATGCGTCACAGCAAATGAACCTCAGCACAACCTAATCAATATAAATGGCATAACTCAGAACTATACTCGAATATCTTAATAAACAATGCTTGAGTAAAAGTTTTGTAAATACAATGGCATTTGAAAGAAATACATTTCGTAAAGTCTCGTGTGGGAGACAAGAAAATTAGAAAAGAAATAAGTCGGCGAAATGACCAAATACGCAAGAAAGACGAAAGATCTCCTCGAAGAAAGTCGTCGAAAAGAAATGGAAAGAAAAGAAATAAAAATAGAAGACACACTCAAATAAAGATAAATAATAACACGTAAACAACAAGTCTCGGATTTTACCCGTTTTCCCAAAATAATGTTGAAATAAAAAGGTTTTGAAATAATAATAATGTTTGGTAAAATGATTTAAGTTTATAAAGAATTTTACAAAATTTCGGCATGACCTGCCCGTTTATATAAAGTTTCCCGAGTTAACGACTCTTTATTTTTAAACAATGTTAATATATATATATATATATAAATGTGATTGGATACATCATTCGCGTAGTCCATTAGTTGTTTAGGTTTTATCGACCATTTTGTATTTGTTCGGGTTCTAGGTACGTTAAGATCTTTACGGGCCTAACGTACCCTGCCGTCTCGTGTACCAAAGGGTCCATAATATCCAAATAACCAAGGCCGTAAATCCAATACGTCCAATTCAAGCTCACAATGTCATAAGAATAATATGTCCGATATCAAGTCCACTTAACTATATCAATTTCATTTTAGATTTCATATATATTATTATCCGTTTTATTAGTTTTTACCGTTTAACCCATATCATAATCTCGAGACTTAGTAATCAAACCAATACTCAAAATAATCGCCACAATAATAATAATAACTCTAAAAATCAACCCAAGTCAAATAAAAATAAACCCGAAACTAAACCAAATCCAAATCGAGCCTCATCCTCTCCTCGGCTCAAACCAAACAACCAAATCCGATCCAAACACTACCAATCCAAATCCAAACACCCAAACAATAATAACAATAATATAATGAACTCACCCCCACCACCACCCATGGCTCGGTGGTGGTGGTTCTCGGCTGTCGAGCCACAAATAACCCAAATGGACCCTCGACATCAAACAAACATAAGAAATATACTCCCCTCGTCACAATCATTAAACGACAACAAGAATATCACCAAGACCCTCACCGAGTCGCGAGTTGACTCGGTGAGTTCTTTCCGAGTCGCGGCCAAACGGGTCAAACGAGAACTAAGAAGAAATCCCACACAAGTTTGAGTTCAAAACAATGTTAAAACATTTTTATAAAAAGATTTAATATCAAAATCGGATTTAATTAAAAATAAAATTTAGGGTTTTAAAATTAAAAGAAAATAAAGAAAAAGGGGCGGCGGGGTGATGGTTTACCGGTAGTAGGATGGCGGCGTGGTGTGGTGGTGACCGTCGGCGGTGGCGGGGTGTCGGCTGTGGTGATGGTGGTGGCGCGTAGGGGCGCGTAGAGGAGGTTTGGGGGTACGGGGGTGGTACGATGGTGTCGGGGAAAGCCCGATCTACAAGGTGGTGTAAGAAGGTGGGTGGCCGGAAAGTTTTCCGGCGAGGTGGCGGCCGGAATCTGCTGGTGCGCCGGCAGTGGGTGGCCAGATTCTTCAAGGGAGGGAGAGAGAGAGTTGGGTGAGGTGTGTTTTTATTATTTGTAAAATGAGAGAAAAATGGGTGTAGTGGGGTATATATACCAAATAAAAGTGTAGGGTGTATTTTGTAATAAAAGAAAGTATAAGGTAATGTAAGATGGGTAGTTTAGGGGCCAAAGTTGCCAACGTAATAAACTTCTAATGATATACGCTCCGGGGTCCAAACGACATAGTAAACGGACTCGAAAATTTACGAAACTTGCACCATTGTTCACGAAATAATTTTTCAAATAAAATCAAGCATAAACTTCAGAGTTTTTCCAAAACTTAAAATAATTCAAATAATTTGGCAAATACAATACAATTCGAGTGTTCAAGGTTGTGCTGAGTCAATCAAGGAATAAAGTTCTAGTTTCCAATATGTCTCACGTTTCTCAAGCCCAAATAATCACAAAATAAAAGTTTTAGATGTGTCTCAGGTACGAAAATAAATATTTGGCTAGTAATAGGTTTTAGAAAAAGTATCGGGGGTTACATCACATACATCATATTTAGAAATCCGTCCCGGATTTAGTTTGAGTTACCAGTCCCGGCTTTGAAAAGATTTGGGTACTTGCATTTAAACTCGTCCTCGCGTTCCCAAGTATACTCCGGTCCTCTCTTGGAATTCTAACGAACTTTCAAAAGAGGAATACGACTCTTCTTCAATCGCTTAACCTCGCGATCCATAATTTCAACAGGCTCCTCAACAAAATGCAATTGTTCATCAATATCAATCTCCTCAAGCGGAATTACAGCGGTCTCATCGGTCAAACACTTCTTTAAATTTGACACGTGGAAAGTAGGGTGAACTCTACTGAGCTCCGGTGGCAATTCTAGCTTATATGCCACAGGACCAATCCTCTTAACAATCTTAAATGGTCCTATATAACGGGGATTCAACTTTCCTTTCTTACCAAACCTGATCACACCTTTCCAAGGCGATACTTTCAACATAACCCTATCTCCTACCTGAAACTCCAGGGGTTTACGTCTCACGTCAGCGTAACTCTTCTGACGGTCACGAGCAACTTTCAATCGGTCTTTAATTTGAGCAATCTTCTCGGTCGTCTCACGAACTAGATCTGGACCAATAAGCTGTGCTTCTCCCACTTCATCCCAACATATAGGTGATCGGCACTTCCGACCATAGAGTGCTTCAAAACGGTGTGGCCTTAATACTCGCATGGTAACTATTGTTGTAGGAAAACTCAATCAAGGACAAATGGACATCCCATCTATTTCCGAAATCAATCGCACATGCACGTAGCATATCTTTCAAAGTCTGGATGGTTCTCTCGCTTTGACCATCGGTCTTTGGATGGTAAACGGTACTTATGTCAAGGTTCGTGCCAAACGAATCTTGAAGTGACTTCCAAAAGTTCGAAGTAAACCTGCCGTCTCGATCTGAGATAATAGACACTGGCGCTCTATGTCGAGATACTATCTCTTTCACGTAGAGCCTGGTCAACTTATCCATACTGTAATTCTCTTTGTTTGGCAAAAAGTGTGCGGATTTAGTCAATCGATCAACTATTACCCAAGTAGCATCAAATCCTGTCGAAGTCCTCGGTAACTTGGTGACAAAATCCATTGTTATTCTTTCCCATTTCCATTCTGGGATCTCAGGTTGCTCTAGTAAACCAGGCGATTTCTGATGTTCAGCCTTAACCTTGGCGCACGTAAGACACTTACGGACATAATCGGCAATCTCAGCTTTCATATTGGGCCACCAATACAACTTCTTCACATCTTGATACATCTTATCAGATCCTGGGTGAATAGAATACTTCGACTTATGAGACTCGAGCATAATCAAGTCTCTTAGTCCTCCGACCAAAGGTACCCAACTTCTTCCTTGGTAACACAAAGTTCCATCTGAACGTTTCTCAAGTTTCTCCTTTTTGACCATCCCATCAACTTTCTCTTCCTTAAGCTCTCCTCTTTTCACGACTTCCTCTTGAGCTTGTAGAATCTGGGCAGGTAAATTCGAGTTAATCGTCAAAACTAAAGCTCGAACGTGTAACGGTTTCAAACGTTCCTTGCGGCTCAATGCATCAGCTACAACATTAGCTTTTCCAGGGTGGTATCGTATCTCGCAATCATAATTGCTCAACATCTCCAACCATTGTCGCTGTCGCATGTTCAACTCCTTCTGATCTAAAATATACTGTAAACTCTTGTGGTCGGTAAAGACGACACACTTAGTACCATAAAGATAATGTCTCCACAACTTAAGGGCAAAAACCACGGCTCCTAACTCCAAATCATGAGTGGTATACTTCTCCTCATGAGTCTTAAGCAATCGAGAAGCATATGCCATAACCTTCTCTTGTTGCATCAAAACTGCTCCTAACCCTTGATACGAGGCATCACAATAAACCACAAAATCTTCTACTCCATCTGGCAAAGCCAAGATCGGTGCACTACAAAGCTTCTGCTTCAAAGTCTGAAATGCCTTCTCTTCTTCTTCTCCTCATTCATACTTCTTATCCTTGTGGGTCAATGCAGTCAACGATTTAGATATCTTGGAGAATCCCTCGATGAATCTCCTGTAATACCCAGCCAATCCTAGAAATTGATGAATTTCTGTGGCGTTAACCGGCGTTACCCATTTCTCAATCGCCTCAATCTTAGCGGGATCCACATGTAATCCTTCACTATCAATTACATGACCCAAAAATTGAACCTTACGAATCCAAAACTCACACTTAGAGAACTTTGCGTACAACTGCTCATCCTTGAGTAACTTAAGAATCATGGCCAAATGTTGCTTGTGCTCTTCCTCGCTCTTTGAGTAGATCAGAATATCGTCGATAAAGACTATCATGAACTTATCTAGATAAGGCTTGCATACTCGTTTCATGAGGTCCATGAACACTGCATGCGCATTGGTCAAACCAAAAGGCATCACTTGAAACTCATAATGACCATAACGGGTCCTAAATGTTGTCTTGGGAATATCCTCTTCCCGAACCCTGAGTTGGTGATAACCAGACCTCCAGTCAATCTTAGAGTAGTAACTCGATCCTTGCAGCTGATCAATTAAATCATCAATCCTTGGTAATGGGTAGCGGTTCTTCACGGTTAGCTTATTCAATCCTCGGTAGTCGATACACATCCTAAACGTTCCATCCTTCTTCTTCACAAATAACACTGGAGCTCCCCAGGGCGAAGAACTCGGTCGAATAAATCCTTTATCCAACAGCTCTTGCAATTGCTTCGATAACTCCTCCATTTCTGATGGCGCTAAACGATATGGTGCACGCGCAACAGGTGCAGCTCCTGGAACTAAGTCGATACGAAAATCCACTTGTCGGGCTGGCGGGAGTCCCGACAAATCTTTAGGAAATACTTCAAGAAACTCACGCACTACAGGAACATCCTCGAGTCGATTCTCTCCCGACTCCTTCTTAGCCACGTGTGCTAGGAATGCGTGACATCTTTTCTCAAGGTATTTCATGGTTTTGAGACATGATATGATATTCAGGCGAGTTCCACTCCTATCACCTCGAACAATCAAAATCTCATCATTGAGAGGGATATGAACAACTCGTTCTCCACAAACAATGCTTGCTCGATTCTTGGATAACCAATCCATCCCAACTATCACGTCGAAGCTTCCGAGCTTGATTGGCATCAAATCAATACTAAACGGGTGATCTAACAGGTTAAGGGTACAGCCACGGATCACGGTGCGGGTGTCAACTAGGTTACCATCAGCTAACTCAATACTATAGCAAATACCTAATAGAGTTGGGGTAAGTCGGAGTAACGGCGCAATCTTAGAAGACACAAAACTCATATCGGCACCCGAATCAAACAAAACTTTAACACGAAGGTTGTTGAGAAGAAACGTACCAGTGACAACATTCGGATCTTGATGCAGCTCTCCATTTCCCATCACGTACACTCTACCTCGAGTACCTCCATTTCCTTGTCCAATATTCTTCGGGCATTGTCCCCTGTAGTGTCCACGCTCTCCACATCTAAAATATGTAACCACAGGCTGGGCATTTGCTCCTGTCGCTACAACCTTATTCTTATAAAACCTCGAAATGTGACCAACCTTTTGACATTTCATACATCTCACAGTACATGGCCCAGTATGATGCTGGTGGCACTTCCCACAAAGAGTTTGCTGTCCAACATTCGCTCCTCCTTGTGCAGCCACAAATGCCTTAACAGTCTCCTGTCACCTATTCTGTTGGTGATGGTGATTGTTGTTACGATACTGATTGTTGTTGTAGCGGTTGTTGGGGTTGTTATAGTTGTTGCTCTTTCTATTATCTTCCCATTTCCTCTTGTAGTCAAAGTGATTACTCTTCTGAACAGCACCATGCTTAGTCACCTGATCCATAAGGCGTTCAGCCATGCTAATAGTGTCATCCAATGTCTCAGCATTGTACGACGTCACATTTCCTTGAATACTCACAGGCAATCCACCAATAAACTTCTCTAGCAACTTCTCATTATCGGGCACCATGTGAGCACAATACACTTTCAAGAACTAAAGGTGTAGTATGTGCAAAGGTAAACTACTAGTGCATCATAATTCTATCAATCAGTACAACTGTACAACATGCAAGTATCTGATTAACGTATCAGAATCACAGCACAAGACAAATAACACCACGAAAAGATCATAATGTAGCATAAGTCAATATCAATAACAGTACATCACAATAATACGTCATAGATTTCATACTTGACATAGGTCTTGCAAGATATGCAAAACAAGTACAAGTTTCAAATTAAATCTACCAACTGAACTATTCAGTTTAACATATACCATGTAAACTACCATTAAGATACTAACTACTATAAATGATCCAATCACTGATCTCCGAAACGATCTCCATACATAGCCATCACATCAATGTTGTCATAAGTCCTAAGACGGGTCATCCTCTCTGCATAGGCCTATCTCTGCATCTCATGCAACTCACTCCATAACTCGCTGATACTAGTACGATAGTGTCGACTATCAATGTCCAAGAACACCTACTTCATGGTCAACTTATCAACCATCTTCTCCAACTCAACCATCTTCCTATCTAGCAAATCCATACGCTCCTGAAATGCAACACTCATCCGTTCGAATAAACTCAACCTCTCCACCTCCCTCTGAAGCTCCTTATATATCTCTCCTGCAGCTCTCCTATCATCCTGAACCTCTCTCCTCAATCCTGCAACCTCAAACTGCCTATCACTCATACGCTTAGTGATACTCTTATGACTATTCCTACACCACGCTACATCCTGCCTCAGACGACTCATAACAGCTCTAAGTTCTGACGGAGTAACACGGGCTGCTGCCGATGACTCACCAATCTCGTGCGTAGAAGTAACCTCAGTCTCAAGCGCGTATCCTAATGCCTCAGACGTATCCGACTCATAAGTCACATCCGACACAACAGGCGAAGGCGGCGGGGGAACATCCTGATCCTCCTCCATAAACTCCTCATCATCATCCTCCTCGTCATCATCATCGTCATCCATCTCCTCATCTCCATCATCCTCAATATCATCATCATCCTCTAAACCTACCTCATCATCTAAACCAACATCAACATCCAACTCAACATCAACATCATCTCCTAAAGGCAATGGGTCAACAACGGGTGGGACTGGAACCTGATCATGGGGAACTGGGACAGACATGATACTCTACAAGAGTATAAGGAAACATAAAAAAATACTAGCCAAATTTTCGCGGAAAAACATTTTATAAGCCAAAGCATGATAGTGGAAAAAGTCCAAACCAATCTCAATATAAAGCAGATATATATATATATATATATATATATATATATATATATATATATATATATATATATATATATATATATATATATATATATATATATATATATATGTGTGTGTGTGTGTGTGTGTGTGTATGTGAAGTTTAAAAGAATACCAGGGCGCGAAGTGGCACGGAGGGCTGTCGGCTTTCTGTCTCAAAACATTTTGACTCCAGGAAAAAGTTTATAGACGAGTGCGAGCTCGTTCTCTATAAACGGTGCTCTGATACCATTCTGTAGCACCCCTAACTCAAAATACGGCAGCTGACATGCTGGGGGCAGTACGCAAATAGAAACCAAGCACATTTATAGCTAACGACCACAACACGGGACATTTATAAATGTTGCAAAACATATCATTCGAACTATAAACCGTTTAGAGTGCAAGGACTCTTAAATCAAAGTAGCAGCAGAAAAAGTAACATAGAGTTTGCAGCGGAAAGTTTACAAAGTTTAGCAGCGGAAAACATTTAACAAAGTTTTAGCAGCGGAAATAACTAAGACACACCAAGGTTTTACGAATCATATGAAAATAAAGATAGTAAAGATAATAAAGCTGCCTTGACAGAAAGACTCCATCGACCTTGCCACTCCACCAAGCCCATGTCATAATGCTCCAAAACTAATTAGTAGTAGTACCTGAGAAACACATGCTTAAAAGGCAACACAAAGGTTGAGTGTAATCCATAGGTTTAAAATAATAAGTTGAGCACAAGGTTTTAATCATACGATATAAGCAACAAATGCAAATACCAGAGAAATCAAGGTAACACCTAATATGTAGAGGCAATACGTGCATATATACGGTTGATGGTACTAAGCTCATGACACACAAACGTTAACCAAACCAATCGTCAGTAACTTTGTACTGACATAAACAATAATAGCGGAATTCCATAATATAAAGTGCCCCCAAGACCGGGTACTTGCCAATACCCAACAAAATCGAAAGTAGTACACCCGCGTAGCCAAGCCCTTGACAACCGGGCAGGATGGTCAATCCTATAGGCCTATAAACTAAGTTCGCGTTCACTCGCAAGTGACTAATGGCTCATGATCTGAGGGTCTTTCCGGCAAGACAAGCTACTTAGCACATCGTCAGGAAATATATATATCATTCAGGAAAAGCATACCGAAAAATACTTGTGCTCAGAAAACATTTAAAGCATGTGTCTCACCCCATGGGTTTATAAACAATTAAAATATAAAAAGCGGGGCTATGAATCACACCTTAACAATAGCAGTAGTAGAAAACGAGATATAGTAACCAATCAAAAAAGCGTCACAGCAAATGAACCTCAGCACAACCTAATCAATATAAATGGCATAACTCAGAACTATACTCGAATATCTTAATAAACAATGCTTGAGTAAAAGTTTTGTAAATACAATGGCATTTGAAAGAAATACATTTCGTAAAGTCTCGTGTGGGAGACAAGAAAATTTGAAAAGAAATAAGTCGGCGAAACGACCAAATACGCAAGAAAGATGAAAGAACTCCTCGAAGAAAGTCGTCGAAAAGAAATGGAAAGAAAGGAAATAAAAATAGAAGACACACTCAAATATAGATAAATAATAACACGTAAACAACAAGTCTTGGATTTTACCCGTTTTCCCAAAATAATGTTGAAATAAAAAGGTTTTGAAATAATAATAATGTTTGGTAAAATGATTTAAGTTTATAAAGAATTTTATAAAATTTTGGCATGACCTGCCCGTTTATATAAAGTTTCCCGGGTCAACGACTCTTTATTTTTGAACAATGTTAATATATATATAAATATGATTGGATATATCATTCGCGTAGTCCATCAGTTGTTTAGGTTTTATCGACCATTTTGTATTTGTTCGGGTTCCAGGTACGTTAAGATCTTTACGGGCCTAACGTACCCTGCCGTCTCGTGTACCAAAGGGTCAATAATATTCAAATAACCAAGGCTGTAAATCCAATACGTCCAATTCAAGCTCACAATGTCATAAGAATAATATCACACCCCACGATTTCAGGTCATTTTCCCAAACCTCAACATCTTACTATTCACCAATTACTATTCATTGATCACTATTCATCATTTTACTATTCATCATTTTTTAGGTCAGTTTGATATTCCGAGAAACATTCAAAAATTTTACTATTCACATGACACTATTCATTTCCGAGAGAAAACCACTATTCATGTGCATTACTCATTTCATCGTAAATTTAGTTTACTTGTATTCAAAATTCGCGTAACTGTATTGGTTCAGGAGCGAATTCATGCATTATCATTGGGACATTTCATACGGACTAGAAATAGTCTGCATATTATCATTATGGCACTTGCATACTATTCCACTCTTAGGATATTTAAATTAGTACTTTTGGTATAATTAACTTTTACATTTAATTATTTCTAAATAAACGTTAACACGCGATCAATAATGTGACTAACACGTTCGACACTCCCGACTATGATCCCAATATATTTTTATATTCATTTTAATAATATAAAAATTATAATATTAATTTACCCGGTGTTTTGGAAATTTATTTAATTATTATCGTAAGTTTACTAAAATTACGACGGTTTTCGTAGAAATTAAATAATAATTAGCTAAACACTCAATATTTATACCCGACATATTTTTACAATTTTTACGACTTTATTATGTCCCAGTTAACTCCGTTAAAATTTATTTTTAGTTAATTCGGTACCCGGTATTCCCTAAAATTAATAATATATACATAATAATACTAAACTTCAACAACTATCTTACACATTCCCATTTTTCTTTCCCCCCCCCCTCCATTTTGCCCCCCCCCCCTCCTTACCCTTTTCTTACACAATTGAAATTTGCTACTAACTCTTTAATGATTGTCATAACTTGTCTTGTGATAAAATATATAAAACATAAAAACTACATTCTTATCTCATTTTACCAAATCAAAAGCAAGCAAACTCATTCTCTTTTCTCTCTTTCTCTTGTGCTCGGCCTCATCAAGAAACAAGAAGGAACCATTTGTTTTTCAAGAACAAGTAAATTATCAAGTATAGTTTGTACTCCTTTTAGGGTTTTGAAAGATAAACTCAAGGTTTACATAGGTTTTCATCCTCAAATCTCCTTAATCTCTCAAGTAAGAGTATGAAACTCATCCTTATGATTTTACCAAGTTTTTACAAGTTTCATATGATATATATATACTAGATCTACATGCATATGCTATTTATACCACTTCATTTTAAACATAACTAACTTTTGAGCCCTAGAAATTGATTATAGTTAGATCCTTGTTAGATCCACTTGATTTATGATGTTTAGGAACCCATGATACCCTAAGAAGGTGTATGGTAGGATTATACTAGTTTTGTGGTGATTGAAAGTGGTTTGGTTGAAGTTAGAACTAGATTGGAACCCTAGAAGTGGTTTTTGAAACAAAACAAATACCTACTGTCACCATTTTTAAAACGTGGGAAACTCAGTAGGTGATGGGTAATTTTTGACCAAAGATTTAGAAAATACTTTCAAAAACGAAGTCGTGGGCGAAAGAACGGATTAAAACGAGCTTATAACGAAGAAGTTATGATTTTTACAAGTTAAGTGACGAAAACTAATTTTCTGAAAAACTGCATGCTGTTTGACAATTTTCGACGGATAAATAGACGCGTTAGACGTAACCTAGTGGAGCCGAGCTATCGAAAATATATTAGTACATACTAAGACGAATCCGTGGATATAAAGAACGAGGAAAATGAACTTAAAACGACCAAGTTATACACGTTTTAAAATCGTCAAAACTATATATATATTTAGTCACTACTAGAAAATAATATAACTACGTACTAAATGATATATTTTCTAGAATTCTTATTCAAGGAGTTTATTTTTAACCAACGAAATACGTACGACCCAAGGTTTATTTATGCGACTACTAGACGTTATTTTAAGGTTTTCAAGACGAGGAATATAACACTAACAATTTATATACGATGTACTACGACAAGTTTCTATACTCCTAAATTGGACTTATTTTTCCTAAGTATAGAAATTTCCTACTTTGACGATAACAAGTATTTTCAAGTTAGGAGTGGTATAGGTATCATGTGCATGATTATTCATTACAACATTTCATGATCTAAATTAGATCATATTCATTCATTTAGGTTGCGGCTAGTGTACATGCCTTGTTGTCCCGATCATATCATCTCATCGTACTATCACTTAAGGTGAGTTTTCATAGCCCCGTTTTCAATTACATATTTGATTTCAAATCCCACGGGGGAGAATACATTGCATACTTATTTTTCTGTACATGCCAAAGTATTAAATTCCTTACATTGCTTAAGTTGCCTTATTACCACGTCACAACAAGTCCCCTTTATTATCATGGACCGTTAATTAATCTACAAGCGAGAGTGAGTGAATAGATCTATTGAGGGTGACTCCTCCATTCGTGTTTGGGTTGCTCCAACGGGTACGAATGCGTTTCATGTCTAATATATTAGAGTGTCTGGTAAACACTCATTTGGGGCCAAGTAACGTCTAGCTTCGGGGTCATGAGCTTAAGAGCCAATGTAGCATTTTGACATTTTTGTCGGTTTACTTTATACTTGTGGCTTATGTACATATGATTTAACTTACAAACCTATGATTATTCACCAACATTATTGTTGATCGTTTTCGCAATGTATTTTCAGGTAACTAAGACATATTCCTCATGACATGCATGGAGTCATTTCATTGAGTATCAAGGATGACGCGTCTCATTTTGGATTTCATGCACTTATGAACTATCGTTTGATTGTACTAAACTTGTTTACTTAAACTTTCCAACTCTTTTGGGGACCTATGTTTTATAACTCTGAATATTTTGAATGAATCAAACGATGTATTTTTAAAACGACACTTTAGGTCGTTCAATATAACTGTAACCGTGGTGCTATGACAGTCACCCCCAGGTATTCCATTCCGCTGCCATACAGGTATTTTGGGGGTGTGACAGATTGGCATCAGAGCTAAGGTTATAGCGAACTAGGATGCATCATGGACCCTAGACTATAACCACATCATCATAGCATATCATCATTTCATCATAAGTGCATAATTACTTATTTTTAGGTGATTCCATTACGCGAGTTATTTATTTTTATTTCACCTTGATTATCACAGGGTTATGTCTTCAGACCCGAACATTGTCATACTTTACTCTGTCTCAGACTCTGATGTTGAGGGTTCTTTGTCTTTCACTGCTTTTTCACCACCACCCATTCCTCCAGCACCTGTGTTGCCACCTTTGGCACCAAGTGAGGATACCGAGCCTTTTGAGGAGGAAGAGATGGCTCCTACTCCTCATGTCTCCCCTATTGCACCACCTGAGGTTACCCGTGTACCTACTGACATATCATCCCTTGCTACTACTATTCCCTCAGAACCAAGACTTATGTTTCCCCGTAGTAAGACCACTCTAGTTGCTAGGAAGAGTGTTCGCCCTGCTACATCTACTTTTAGGATCCCTGCTATCCCTACAGTACCTACACCACCACCAGCCATACCCACTACTACTTCCATATCTACTTCACTCTTGCCGCTCAGGAAGCGTGCAAGGTTTACTACACCAGCTTCACCTACTACAGAGACTTCTGACATTCCACCACCACCAGTATACCATGTAGGTGAGAGTTCGAGAGCAGCTGCTGCTAGGGGGCCTACAGCTGTTACCTTAGAGGATCAGTTAGGGGCTCAACAGGAGCAGGTTGATAGTTTGGGTTATAGGGTTGATGAGGTTATCACTACTCGACTTGAGGCGGTCGAGGAGCAGGTTGAGGGATTGATTTTAGGCAGAGTTAGCATCGACGTGTCTTACCATAGACTTGAGGCACGACAGGAGATGCACCAGGAGCTGATTGATCAGCTTAGAGATGAGCTACCTGAGATACGGGATAGAGCCCAGATGACACAGGAGACTCAGGGTGAGCAGACACACCAGTTGGCAGTGGCTCAGGAGAGGTTGACTATGATGGAGGGCAGGGATGCTGCTCTTCAGCTCCGAGTTCAGCATCTAGAGGAGATTGTCGTCATGATGGACAGGGAGATCCGTCGTCTGAGGAGTGCACCTGGACCATCTAGAGCACCTGGAGGAGCCTAGACATAGACTTGTATTGTATTAGCTTTTACTATTTTCCTAGTCCCGAGGTGTGGGACATAGTTCAAGAACTTGTAGTCTTTTGGTTGTTGTACAAACAAATATATCAAGTGTGACTCTACTATGTTAGAAATGTTGTGCTATATATTATATCGGTCCATGTAGGCCAAAATTTTCATGTATTATATTCATGTGTTGTGATTATATTTATGATGTTTCGTGGTTGCTCTTTATTGTTATCGTATTTATACAGGTTGTGGTTGTATTTATACATGTCGTGGTTGTATTTATACAGGTTGTGGTTGTATTTATACATGTCGTGGGTATATTTATACATGTTGTGGTTGTACTCGTACATGTCGTGGTTGCGTTTATACACGTTGTGGTTGTACTCGTACATGTCCTGGTTGTGTTATTACTCGTTGTGGTTGTATATATATACATGTTGTGGGTGTATACCTTTGGTACGATGACTATTTCTATTATGATTTTTCTCATGGTTGTTTCCATTGTGATTTATCAGAAGTATGGCACCAAGGAAGGGTAAGGTTGCACCAGAAACACCCGCTATGACTCAAGCCGCTATCCGCAAGTTGGTCAGGGATAGTATTGCAGAAGCTCTAGAAGTTGAGAGAGCTGAGGTTGCTGCAAGGGCTGCTGAAACTGCTTCTAACACAGGGACGGTTGAACCACCCAACAATAGGCGTGAATGTACATGGAAGGATTTCCAGATTAGTGATCCTATCAAGTTTAAGGGCACTGAAGGAGCGGTTGCTTTGATCCGCTGGTTTGAAAAGACTGAGAATGTATTCCTCATGTGCGGTTGCCCGGACGTCAGCAAGGTAAAATTTGCTACAGGTATGCTTCTTGATGAAGCTATGTCTTGGTGGAATTCTTATGCACAGCCGATTGGTATGGAAAATGCTCACAAGCTCACTTGGGATCAATTCAAGAAATTGATGACAAAGAAGTTTTGCCCTCGTACTGAGGTGCAAAAGTTGGAAACAGAATTCTATGAGCTGGTAACTAAAGGCGATGACATCGAGACCTACATCAGGAAGTTTCAAGAGTTGGTTGTACTATGTCCAACTATGGTTCCCGACGATGAGAAAAGGATGGAAAACTTCATTGGTGGATTGCCTGAAAGTATTCGAGGGGATGTGATTTATTTTGATCCTCAAACAATGAAAGAGCTATCCGAATAACTCAGAAACTCATGGTCCATGTGGTAAAAGGAAAATCTGCTGCCAACAACAATAACCGTTCAAACAACACCAACTACAACAACACTCGAAACAACAACAACTATAACAACAATCGAAACCGCAACTATCCCAATAACCGAAACAACAACCCAAACAATAACAACAACAACAAGAGGAGGTTTGATTACAACCAAGGTGGAAATGCTACTCAGCCACCACCTAAGAGGCAAGAAGTGGCAAGGGCCTATGCTGCAGGGCAAACTGAAAGGAAATGATATGAGGGTAATCTACCCAAGTGTGAAAGGTGTCAGAAACATCATAACCCAGGACGTTGCCCAGATCTATGTGGCAACTGCAAGAAGATTGGTCACCACACCAAAGATTGCAAACTTCCAAACTTGGGTAACAATCAGAAACCACCAGTAACATGTTTTGGCTGTGGAGAAATTGGACACTTCAGGAATGAGTGCCCACAAAAGAAGAATCAAGGAGCTGGAAACCAAGGTGGAATGGCTCGAGGAAGAGCTTATGTTATGGGAGGAGAAGATGTCAAAGAGGACCCGAATGTTGTTGCGGGTATGTTCCTCGTTAATAATCATTATGCATCCATTTTATTTGATTTAGGAGCAGATAGAAGTTTTGTTTCTATTGCATTTGCACCTTTACTTAACATAGAACCAACCCCATTAGACATTTCCTATATCGTTGAACTAGCCGATGGGTCTTTAGTTAACACCAACACCATTGTCCGTGGTTGCACCATAAATTTCCTAAACCATCCATTCAATGTAGACCTTATGCCCGTAGAACTTGGAAGTTTCGACGTTGTTATCGGTATGGATTGGTTATCTCGGCATCGAGCGAGAATTATTTGTGATGAGAAAGTTGTTCACTTTCCTTATAACGGTGAAACTATGGTTGTTCGTGGAGAGCGAAGTGGAACTAGACTCAGTATTATATCATGCATTAAAACCGAGAAGTACATAAAGAAGGGTTGTTATGCATTCTTGGCTCACATCACGGAGAAGAAGTCGGATGAGAAACGACTTGAAGATGTGCCAATTGTTAAGGAATTTCCAGAAGTTTTTCCGGAAGAATTGCCAGGAGTTCCGCCTACACGCCAAGTTGAGTTTCAAATTGAATTAGTGCCACGAGCTGCACCAATTGCGCGAGCACCGTATAGACTTGCACCTTTGGAAATGCAGGAGTTGTCAAATCAATTACAAGAACTTTTGGACAAAGGATTCATTAGACCGAGTTCCTCGCCTTGGGGAGCACCGGTTTTGTTTGTGAAGAAGAAGGATGGAACTTTCAGAATGTGCATCGACTATCGTGAGCTGAACAAGTTAACGGTGAAGAACCGTTATCCACTCCCCAGAATTGACGACTTGTTCGACCAGTTACAAGGTTCTAGTTTTTATTCCAAGATTGATTTAAGATCCGGTTACCATCAACTTAGAGTTCGGGAAGAGGATATCCCGAAGACGGCATTTAGAACACGTTATGGCCATTATGAGTTTCAAGTAATGCCTTTCGGATTAACCAACGCACCTGCGGTATTTATGGATCTCATGAATAGGGTGTGCAAACCGTATCTTGATAAGTTTGTGATCGTATTCATTGACGATATCTTGATTTATTCCAAGAGTAAGGAAGAGCACGAAGAACATCTCATAACAATCCTGGAACTACTCAAGAAGGAGCAATTATATGCTAAATTTTCAAAGTGTGATTTTTGGATACGAAGAGTTCAATTTCTTGGCCATGTCATTGATAGCCAAGGATTACAAGTCGACCCAGCAAAGATCGAGGCAGTTAAGGATTGGGCTACGCCCAAGTCTCCAACGGAAATTCGTCAATTCCTAGGACTTGCCGGATATTACAGAAGGTTTATTGAAGGGTTCTCTAAGATAGCGAAGTCGTTGACTAAGCTGACGCAAAAGAATCAAAAGTACGAGTGTGGAGAGAAACAAGAGTCTGCATTTCAGTTATTAAAACAGAAACTTTGTAGCGCACCGATTTTGTCACTACCAGAAGGTATTGAGAACTTTGTGGTATATTGCGATGCATCGCATCAAGGACTTGGAGCTGTGCTAATGCAAAACGAGAAGGTGATAGCTTATGCATCTAGACAGCTTAAGACACACGAGAAGAATTACACTACACACGACTTGGAGTTGGGTGCGGTAGTTTTTGCACTCAAGATTTGGAGACACTACCTTTATGGTAGCAAGTGCGTAATTTTTACCGACCATAAGAGCTTACAGCATATACTTGATCAGAAGGAACTCAATATGAGACAACGTCGTTGGCTAGAATTGTTGAGTGATTACGATTGTGAAATCCGATATCACCCAGGAAAAGCGAATGTTATAGCAGATGCACTTAGCCGAAAAGAACGACTCAAACCTTTGAGAGTTAGGTCATTGGGAATGACAATCATTTCGCCATTACCATCAAAAATTTTAGAAGCTCAGATTGAGGCTCTCAAAGAAGAAAATCGACCACATGAGAAACTTTATGGTATGCCAGAAAACAAAAATGGCTTTGTAAAGAGATCAGATGGAGTGTTATGCTTCAAAGACCGAAGTTGGATACCACTCTATGGTGGGATACGAGAATTGATTATGCATGAATCACACAAGTCGAAGTACTCTATTCATCCAGGTTCTGATAAGATGTATTAGGATCTCAAAAAGCTTTATTGGTGGCCGAACATGAAAGTAGAAATAGCTACGTACGTCAGCAAATGCCTTACTTGTGCTAAAGTGAAAGTCGAGTACCAGAAATCGTCAGGGTTACTTCAATAACCAGAGATTCCACAATGGAAGTGGGAATGTATTACAATGGACTTTGTCACTAAACTTCCCAAGACGATAGGAGGTTACGATGCTATTTGGGTAATTGTTGATCGTCTTACCAAATCAGCTCATTTCATACCCATTAGAGAGACTTATTCCATGGAACAACTTGCTAGACTTTATGTCAAGGAAATAGTCTCAAGACACGGTGCACCAATTTCCATCATTTCCGACAGAGATAGTCGTTTTACTTCAAACTTTTGGCGGTCATTACAAGATTCGTTTGGATCCAAGTTAGACATGAGCACTGCTTACCATCCTCAGACCGATGGCCAGAGCGAGAGAACTATTCAGACACTTGAGGACATGCTTAGGGCATGTGTGATTGACTTTGGAAATGGTTGGGCTAACCATTTGCCGTTGATCGAGTTTTCCTATAACAACAGTTACCATTCGAGCATTAAAGCAGCACCATTCGAGGCACTTTATGGTCGTAAGTGTCGATCTCCAGTTTGTTGGGCCGAAGTCGGTGATGTACAATGTATTGGCCCGGTGATGGTTCAAAAAACAACAGAAAAGATAATTCAGATTCGAGAGAGACTCGAAACTGCTAGAAGTCGACAGAAAAGCTACGCAGATGTCCGACGCAAACCATTGGAGTTTCAGGTCGGAGACAAAGTCATGTTGAAAGTCTCACCTTGGAAGGGAGTGATACGATTTGGGAAACGCGGGAAGTTGAACCCGAGATACATTGGTCCATTTAAGATACTGGAAAGGATTGGTCCGGTAGCTTACAAACTTGAACTTCCGTCAGAACTCAGCAACGTACACAACACGTTTCATGTCTCGAACCTCAAGAAATGTCTTTCGGACGAGTCTACCATTATACCATTAGAAGAAATACAACTCGATGACAAGCTTAACTTTGTGGAAGAACCAGTTGAAATTATGGACCGCGAGGTCAAACAATTGAAGCAGAGTCGAATTCCGATCGTGAAAGTTCGCTGGAATTCTTGAAGAGGACCCGAGTTTACTTGGAAACGAGAAGACCAAATGCGACTAAAGTATCCACAACTTTTCACCAAGCCAATTTCCGAGACCAACACTAGCTGAATTCAGGGACTGAATTCCTTTTTGGGTGGGCAACTAGCACACCCCACGATTTCAGGTCATTTTCCCAAACCTCAACATCTTACTATTCACCAATTACTATTCATCATTTTTTAGGTCAGTTTGATATTCCGAGAAACATTCAAAAATTTTACTATTCACATGACACTATTCATTTCCGAGAGAAAACCACTATTCACGTGCAATACTCATTTCATCGTAAATTTAGTTTACGAGTATTCAAAATTCGCGTAACCGTATTGGTTCAGGAGCGAAATCTTGCATTATAATTGGGACATTTCATACGGACTAGAAATAGTCTGCATATTATCATTATGGCACTTGCATACTATTCCACTCGTAGGATATTTAAATTAGTACTTTTGGTATAATTAACTTTTACGTTTAATTATTTCTAAATAAACGTTAACACGCGATCAATAATGTGACTAACACGTCCGACACTCCCGACTATAATCCCAATATATTTTTATATTCATTTTAATAATATAAAAATTATAATATTAATTTACCCATTGTTTTGGAAATTTATTTAATTATTATCGTAAGTTTACTAAAATTACGACGGTTTTCGTATAAATTAAATAATAATTAGCTAAACAATCAATATTTATACCCGACATATTTTTACAATTTTTACGACTTTATTATGTCTCGGTTAACTCCGTTAAAATTTATTTTTAGTTAACTCGGTACCCGGTATTCCCTAAAACTAATAATATATACATAATAATACTAAACTTCAACAACTATCTTACACATTCCCACTATTCTTTCCCCCCCCCCCCCTCCATTTTGCCGCCCCCTTCCTTACCCTTTTCTTACACAATTGAAATTTGCTACTAACTCTTTAATGATTGTCATAACTTGTCTTGTGATAAAATATATAAAACATAAAAACTACATTCTTATCTCATTTTACCAAATCAAAAGCAAGTAAACTCATTCTCTTTTCTCTCTTTCTCTTGTGCTCGGCCTCATCAAGAAACAAGAAGGAACCATTTGTTTTTCAAGAACAAGTAAATTATCAAGTATAGTTTGTACTCCTTTTAGGGTTTTGAAAGATAAACTCAAGGTTTACATAGGTTTTCATCCTCAAATCTCCTTAATCTCTCAAGTAAGTGTATGAAACTCATCCTTATAATTTTACCAAGTTTTTACAAGTTTCATATGATATATATACTAGATCTACATGCATATGCTATTTATACCACTTCATTTTAAACATAACTAACTTTTGAGCCCTAGAAATTGATTATAGTTAGATCCTTTTTAGATCCACTTGATTTATGATGTTTAGGAACCCATGACACCCTAAGAAGGTGTATGGTAGGATTAGACTAGTTTTGTGGTGATTGAAAGTGGTTTGGTTGAAGTTAGAACTAGATTGGAACCTTAGAAGTGGTTTTTGAAACAAAACAAATACCTACTGTCACCATTTTTAAAACGTGGGAAACTCAGTAGGTGATGGGTAATTTTTGACCAAAGATTTAGAAAATACTTTTAAAAACGAAGCCGTGGGCGAAAGAACGGATTAAAACGAGCTTATAACGAAGAAGTTATGATTTTTGCAAGTTAAGTGACGAAAACTAATTTTCTGAAAAACTGCATGTTGTTTGACAATTTTCGACGGATAAATAGAGGCGTTAGACGTAACCTAGTGGAGCCGAGCTATCGAAAATATATTAGTACATACTAAGACGAATCCGTGGATATAAAGAACGAGGAAAATGAACTTAAAACGACCAAGTTATACACGTTTTAAAATCGTCAAAACTATATATATATTTAGTCACTACTAGAAACTAATATAACTACGTACTAAATGATATATTTTCTAGAATTCTTATTCAAGGAGTTTATTTTTAACCAACGAAATACGTGCGACCCAAGGTTTATTTATGCGACTACTAGACGTTATTTTAAGGTTTTCAAGACGAGGAATATAACACTAACAATTTATATACGATGTACTACGACAAGTTTGTATACTCCTAAATTGGACTTATTTTTCCTAAGTATAGAAATTTCCTACTTTGACGATAACAAGTATTTTCAAGTTACGAGTGGTATAGGTATCATGTGCATGATTATTCATTACAACATTTCATGATCTAAATTAGATCATATTAATTCATTTAGGTTGCGGCTAGTGTATGTGCCTTGTTGTCCCGATCATATCATCTCATCGTACTATTACTTAAGGTGAGTTTTCATAGCCCCGTTTTCAATTACATATTTGATTTCAAATCCCACGGGGGAGAATACATTGCATACTTATTTTTCTGTACATGCTAAAGTATTAAATTCCTTACATTGCTTAAGTTGCTTTATTACCACGTCACGACAAGTCCCCTTTATTATCATGGACCGTTAATTAATCTACAAGTGAGAGTGAGTGAATAGATCTACTGAGGGTGACTCCTCCATTCGTGTTTGGGTTGTTCCAACGGGTACGAATGCATTTCATGTCTAATATATTAGAGTGTCTGGTAAACACTCATTTGGGGCCAAGTAACGTCTAGCTTCATGGTCATGAGCTTAACAGCCAATGTAGCATTTTGATATTTTTGTCGGTTTACTTTATACTTGTGGCTTATGTACATACGATTTAACTTACAAACCTATGATTATTCACCAACATTATTGTTGACCGTTTTCGCAATGTATTTTCAGGTAACTAAGACATATTCCTCATGACATGCATGGAGTCATTTCATTGAGTATCAAGGATGACGCGTCTCATTTTGGATTTCATGCACTTATGAACTATCGTTTGATTGTACTAAACTTGTTTACTTAAACTTTCCAACTCTTTTGGGGACCTATGTTTTATAACTCTGAATATTTTGAATGAATCAAACGATGTATTTTCAAAAGACACTTTAGGTCGTTCAATATAACTGTAACTGTGGTGCTATGACAGTCACCCCCAGGTATTCCATTCCGCTGCCATACAGGTATTTTGGGGGTGTGACAGATAATATGTCCGATATCAAGTCCACTTAACTATATCAATTTCATTTTAGATTTTATATATATTATTATCCTTTTTATTAGTTTTTACCATTTAACCCATATCATAATCCCGAGACTTAGTAATCAAACCAATACTCAAAATAATCGCCACAATAATAATAATAACTCTAAAAATCAACCCAAGTCAAATAAAAATAAACCCGAAACTAAACCAAATCCAAACCGAGCCTCATCCTCTCCTCGGCTCAAACCAAACAACCAAATCCGATCCAAACACTACCAATCCAAATCCAAACACCCAAACAATAATAACAATAATATAATAAACTCACCCCCACCACCACCCATGGCTCGGTGGTGGTGGTTCTCGGCTGTCGAGCCACAAACAACCCAAACGGACCCTCGACATCAAACAAACATAAGAAATATACTCCCCTCATCACAATCATTAAACGACAACAAGAATATCACCAAGACCCTCACCGAGTCGCGAGTTGACTAGGTGAGTTGTTTCCGAGTCACGGCCAAATGGGTCAAACGAGAACTAAGAAGAAATCCCACACAAGTTTGAGTTCAAAACAATGTTAAAACATTTTTATAAAAAGATTTAATATCAAAATCGGATTTAATTAAAAATAAAATTTAGGGTTTTAAAATTAAAAGAAAATAAAGAAAAAGGGGCGGCGGGGTGATGGTTTACCGGTAGTAGGATGGCGGCCGGAATCTGCTGGTGCACTGGCGGTGGGCGGCCGGATTCTTCAAGGAAGGGAGAGAGAGAGAGTTGGGTGAGGTGTGTGTTTTTATTATTTGTAAAATGAGAGAAAAATTGGTGTAGTGGGGTATATATACCAAATAAAAGTGTAGGGTGTATTTTGTAATAAAAGAAAGCATAAGGTAATGTAAGATGGGTAGTTTAGGGGCCAAAGTTGCCAACGTAATAAAGTTCTAACGATATACGCTCCGGGGTCCAAACGACATAGTAAACGGACTCGAAAATTTACGAAACTTGCGCCATTGTTCACGAAATAATTTTTCCAATAAAATCAAGCATAAACTTCAGAGTTTTTCCAAAACTCAAAATAATTCAAATAATTTAGCAAATGCAATACAATTCGAGTGTTCTAGGTTGTGCTGAGTCAATCAAGGAATAAAGTTCTCGTTTTCAATATATCTCACGTTTCTCAAACACAAATAATCACAGAATAAAAGTTTTAAATGTGTCTCAGGTACGAAAATAAATATTTGGCTAGTAATAGGTTTTAGAAAAAGTACCGGGGGTTATAGTCACAAAGTCGACATCAGTTTTCTCTTTTAAATAGAACCTCATAACTTTGTTTTGTCTATGCCCTAAACCGTAACTCCGATTCTAGGGTTTAGATAAGTGTTTTTCCAGCAACTTAGAGGGTCTTACTAAATCCATAAACATCTTGTAATTCTTTGTTTATTGATTTCTATCTTAATTATGTCTTCAATTCTGATTGTTGATTATGATTATGCTTGGCGAATTCATCTAATGTTTATTTATGATTGCATGAACTTGCTTGTGTATGATTATATTTATTGTCTTCTTAATTGGTAAATGAGATTTACTTGTTAAAAACTAGTTTAGGAACCACCTTGCTAGATCGATAACCGAAAGTATCTAATTAGACATCGAAGTAAGAACCACATAAACCCTAGTTTAACTATTTTATGCGCAACCATTGTGACTGTAAGGCTGGGTTGATTGTTAGATGAATAATTTGATTGAATATATACTGCATGTTTGATAGTTATTTTGTATACATTAGGATTGTATGACTGGTTACATAGGTAGTCTCGCACAAGTTGTAACTCACACCCACATGACTATAACTAGGTATATTCACCATTACACCAATTAAGGCGTGACAATTCAACAGGTATAGGTAGATCACTAGTGAGGAGCACTGAATCCTAGGTAAATACATTTGTCTCTCTTAAGTCTTCTTGTTTTATTTAATTTACATTTTTTTTAGTTTAAAGTTAAGAATCATAAGATTCAAAACAATGGATTTTACTTGCTTTCAAATTAACCAATAGAATACCAAAAAGAATCTCCTTTTCCCTTAGGTCAACTTGTATTTACATCTCGAGCCTATCTCACAATTCCCCTAAATAACAATCAATTCTCCGGACTTGCATATACTATACTATATCAGTTAGGTACACTACCTAGCGGGTTGTAAGGCTTGTTTCGCTACCAACGCGTCAATATCCAAGACCATAACGAAACAATGCACCTTGTTTTATCAAATGTTGATTAGCTAGAAAGTATTGATCCATGCTAAGATGACTAACAACTTGAGCTTTGTTGAGTCCTATGTGCCGCTAAAAACTATACTTCGTAACATAGAAACAAAAAGATTCTTATAACCATTTATTGTATCAACTGCGAGTAAACACTAAACCAATGATCCATATAAGCAACCACAACCAAAGTCACCAAAAAAGATTGTGGTTATGCACCTATTGTTCTCATAAAATGTTCAAGGTTCCTCAAAACTCATTAGGTAAACACTTAAAGGTGGTCCACAAGATCAGAGTTGATCATGAGAGTATCTCTAAGCAAAAAAAGCTTATTAATTGGTGATTCAAAACTCACTAACTACATATTTAAGATTGTCTAGTAGTGTAAACAAGAAAAAACCACATTAATTAAATGGTTTACCCATGAAATATATACGTAAAAGCAAAATTGGAAAATGGAATTATTTCCAACTTACGAGTTAGATCGGCCGAGTGGTTGTCAAACCCAAGTGGGCGAGTAGAGGGACCTGAGTTTGATTCCTTCTACAATAGATTTTTTTTTTTCTTTTTGCTGCTAAACATTTAGGTTAACAATGCATATGAAATAACTGGAATGGATGTAACAAATTTTCATTTGGTCTGATGGAAAATAATGAGTTTGTTGAACAGCAGGACATGGGTTTGATTCTTGCTTTCAACCCTTTTCTTTTCTTTTCTTTTTTTCTTTTTTTTATGTAGTTTTAGGTTTTGCAAAAATTTTATATTTAAACAATTTTATGCTTAGAAAGACTTGAATTTTAGCTTTATAATATTAATGAAATACAAGTTATATCCAAATAAGGATTTTAGAATTTCATGCCATTTAAAATGCATTATATACTTCTGTTTAATTTTCAATATTTTAAATTGAAGCTTAAAAGTTCAATATGAGAATTTCTAATTCAGTGAAAGTTCGATCTTTAGTTATTAACTAATATTTGTTTTAATTATATATTCAAAAGTTAGTAATTTGCTAACTTTTATTGAGATACAAAATACAGTTGCTTCCATTTCTTAATTGTTAGTTTTATAAATACATATAAAAATACATTGATATATGATCCCTCTTCAGATATTTACCTCGTTATATTAGGGTGTCCAAATATTTCTTAAATTTATAAGAAAAATACATTGATATATGATCCCTCCTCAGATATTACCTCGTTATTATTATTTCTTAAATTGGACACCCTAAGGTAAAAACGAGGTAATATGTGAGGAGGAATCATATATGAATGTATCTTTTAATTGTAGAACCAAATTTATCAACTTATGTTTGCTGCGAAGCACCAACAGTAAGAACCTCATTGCCTACAAATACTACTTGTATAATATAAATGACTTACGGATTTGTGTATTGTTAAACTTTAAAAGGATTGTTGCATGTTTAAATAAGCTTCCAAGAGTAAACGGTATCGTGAAGCAGCAGCCTCGCCATTCTAATGTGGCAGGTTGCCGTTTGCTCGCCACCACACCCACCCACCTCACCACCGCTCGCCGTTTGTGTTTTTGCCGTGGAAGTGAAGCAGAAACGAAAAGGAAAAACAAGTGTCAGTTTATATCTTTTATTTTTATTTTATTTATTTATTTCTGGTGTATAAATCAAATTGTGTTTTGTGTGTGTGTGAGCGCAGTAATCGAATGAAGAAGATAACCTTTTATTTTATTTTCATTTGGCTGGAAGTGGGTTAAATTTTGGCGAGAGATAACCTTTTATTTGTAAGTTTATAAAATTTATTTATTTATTTATTGTATTTGTATGTGTTAATTTGTATTTTTATTGTGTTTTGTGTGTGTTAATTTATATTATTATTTGAATTATATGAATTATCTTATTTGGAAAATGAAAAAGAAAATAAAAGACAAAAATACACCGTTGATCCCTAAACTTTCCACGAAACATCACAGGGCACCTTAACTTCTGAAAAACATCGTGTGGCGTCCAAAACTTGGGATTTTGAGGCCGATTGCGTCCCTCAGCCCGTAATAGGAACAACAAGGTATTTTTTGTGAGGGCAAAATCGTCATTCACTGTAGCGATCTAGTTTCTAGCCGTTGTACAGTGTCCCGGTTCCCTATATTACTGTGAGTCAAAATTATATTGTCACTCACGATCCTTTAATCTTTCCCCCAAAACCTTTACTCCTTCAACATGGTACGCTGCTGGTGTGGTAAGCAAGCTATAACACGCACTTCGTGTACATTGGCCAACCCAGGGCGTCGATTCTATGCTTGTCTTGATGAAGTAAGTGCGTTTTAAGATTGATTGTATTACCTTGCTTTCGCAAGTAGCAAAGTACATTGTAACAATGGTGTTTCATTAACAAAATGTCATATTAATGATTAGGGGTCTTCGTGTCGGTGGATAAGATGGTATGATCCTGAAATATGTGCACGTTCAAGAATGATCATACCAGGCCTTTTGAGGGGGAGAAATGAGCTCCAGGAAAGATTAGAAGTTGCTCAAGGTGATGTGTGGAAGTAGAAGATTTACCTTGTGCTCAGTTGGATATTGTTCTTGATTGTTTATGCACTTGGTTAACTTTTTAGCATTAACGTATGATGGCCGTGTTTTGTGTTTTGTGGAAAATGTAATTACTTGTTAGGCCACCTTGGTAGTGTTAGAACCTTTACCAAAACTATTTTCTACTAGTATGTTTTAAGTTTAGATTCTATTTAATGGCAGTAACATTATCTCCAACATGGATATGAAGTTTGGTTCTTTGTTTTGAGGTTACGTTATGGGTATATATGCAGATGCATAGAAATTTGGTTATAATTGACTTTGAATAGTCAACATTCTTTTGAAGTTTTAGTTTTCGTTAGTTTTGCCTGCATCAATTTGTAGTAGCACATTATGCAGTCATACAGTTAGATATAACATACGTTGGACAGAACATACATATTTTGGACACAATTACAATTAAGAAACATAACATGGTTCTGTAGATAATGCAATTGGATATAATTCCAAATGCATAAAATTTCATACTTTTCGAAGCATGATAATCAGAGTTCACCATTCTATCCATTAAAGCCTGCTGCCTAGTCACTCTTCTGGTAGTATGCTGGGATGAAACAGAAACTGCTTGCACATTATTTGAATGGACCTGAGATTGAGACTGTGATTGATCTTGCTGCTGGGATTGACACTAGGATTCATCAATAGGTTGACCTTGACTATGAGATTGAACACATGCAATTTCATCTTGTTTCTCTGTTGCAACATCCTGAGTACCTTGATCTTGAATTCCAGACTGAACACAAGTTTCTTCAACTGCAACATCTTCACTGTAATCAACACCTGTACCTTCAGCTTGTTTATCTGCTGCAACTTTGTTCACTGTAGGATGTGTCTTCTTTGATGCAACCTTTTGAGTCACTTGTTTACTTTTTCCCTTAGAAATTGAACTATTTTGTTTTTTACTGCCACTTTGACTACTTTAGGTTCCACCATAGCCAATACACGTTTTTCGGTTGTGTCCAGCAATGCCACAAACACTACACCTTACACTCTTCCAAGCCTTAGATAGTTTACCATTCTTGACAATCTCTTCAGTTTCAGGAGCTATCCTTACTCTTTTTTTACTAGTTGAGTTAGTTGCATTTGCTTGAGTCTTTGGTGGAACAATAGTTGTTGGCACAGACGATTTTTCCCAATGCTCATTGCTAGTTATGGGGGAGACATTGTGTTTGTACGTTGCTTCCCAAGTGTTGAGATAGTAACAAGGATGCGCCCATGTTTCAACAGCTCCTACTTGTTGTCCATTTAAAGCCATATTCCAATTGGTAGTGACAACATGTTTACATGGTAAACCTGTAATCTCCCATCTTCTGCAAGTACAAGACTTCTCTACAACATTAACTACACATTGGTCTCCCCATGGTCCACTGACCTGAAACTTATCTCCCCCATTCTATAAAACATTATACCTAACCGCCTCTTTCTTAATACCTTTTAACATGTGTTGTGTAGTAGGTGTTAGTGGCTCATCACTCTTCTCAATGACATTTGCAACATGTATTATCCTCTTCATACAGTATTCCCTAATGTATTCTAATGCTGTAATAATTGGTTTGTTTACACCCTCAATTATTTTCTCATAAAACACTTGACACATGTTATTAAATAATACATGAGAATGGGGTCGCCCTAAAACAAGACAGATTAATCTGTATTACTAATACATTTCATACTACTTTACCATATACCACTAAATTTACACAGTTAGATGACTTACATGAGAAATGTGACCTTGACCAATGGATTGGTGGTATCTGACTTAACCAAGCATGGGCATCATGACTAAATGTCTTTAAAGCATCCATAGATCTATCAAACTGTACAACAGTTGAGGCTGTTGCACATCTCCAAAGATGGTCTTTGAAGGCCCTACCTTGCCAATTAACTTTCATTTGCTCATGAATGCTTCTAAGACAAAATATGTGCTCCGCGTTTGGGAAAACTTCTCTTAATGCTGATGTAATATCTTGCACAAAAACAGATATATTTGATGGCTGTTTAAAACAATAGGAAATTCAATTCATTTATAGTTCATGGGAGTACCTTGTTCATGTCGGTAACAAAAGTGAAGATTGAATTTGGCTCAAGTTCAAGATCATCAGATAAACAATGAAGAAACCAAGCCCAAGCCATTGTGTTTGCTGATTCAGCAAAAGCATAAGCTACTAGGTATATACCATTGTTGCTATCAATTCCCACAGCTGTTAGAAGTTGACCCTTCAAAGGACCATCAATTGGAAAAGCATTTATCCCCAACAACCGTCTCTGACAGGCTTTAAATCCTTCCTTCAAGGCACCAAAACAAACATAGAGTCTCTTGAATTCTATTGTTGGAAGACTATCCTCAGCAGGCCGTTCCACATGAATCACAACTGTTGTATCAGGGTTCCTCTTCTGCAACTCTTGAACATAGTCTCTCAACATGGTGAATTGGAGCTTGAATTCCTTCCTAATGTCTCTGACTGCTATTCTTTTAGCTCTTAAAACCTTCTGCATTGAGACTTCAAGTTCAAATTGGTTGGTAAGCTGATTATGAACCGACTTGACAGGAATCCTTGGATTGGTTTGAATCGTATCTTTAATTTTCTTTGAGATAAAGTTGAGGTCAAAATGTTTAAGCGCCCTTGATTGCAAACAAGTGTGTTTATCATTATATCTTCTCACTGTCCAACCACCTTTTTCAGTACCATCCCTGCCGACAAGCAACAACCATGGGCAGAGTATTTGGGAAGGGTCATTTTTACCAGCAATTAATGCTTCCAAACCCTTTCTTGTTAATGGACCTCTAACTGGGCCTATACTCAGTCCAGCAGTAGCAATTGGGCCAGATAGGGGAACACAACCCACACATCTGACTCTTATTCTTTTTTTGTCATTCTTTAGAAATAGCAGCTCTCTTCTTGTTTCTATGGAATTCTCTCTTACCCTCTCTTTCACATCTTTTGCAGTATCAAAGGATTGATCACAATAAAAGAAAGTTTCAACAACACCATCATCAGCAGAATCTGTCCTAACCCTTGGCACCCCAGAGTGACCTATGCCTGATTCAGAAGCATAAGCAGTGTAAAATGCATCATCATCCAACACAGGTAATTGAGTTTCCAAATTCAAGTAATCACTTTTATTAGTAGATGTTCCTGCGTTGCCTAACTCATGAGTCTCACTCTGTTGGAACAAAGCAACATGTACATGATTCTCTTCAGTAACATTATTTTCATTTGCCGAAATTTTGTCATCACCTACATTGCCTAACTGACTAGTATCACTCTGTTGGAATAGAGTGATATCAACATCACCATCCTCTTCCATGTTATTGCCACCAACAGGTTCTCCTCCTACATTCTCTGACTGGTTATCCTGATTGAGTTGGAATAGAGTAACTTCCACATCATGTTCCTCAAAGGTGTTATTGCCATCAACTAGTGGTCTCCCTACTTTCTCCAACGGCTTATCCTTAGTCACTCTGAACAGACTAACATCAAAACTATCAAGGTCCTGAAAAGTATTTTCCTTATCAATAATGACTAATGCACCATCACTGTTATTAACAGGTTGGCTGGCAAAGGCAGACATGTCAAGACTTAAAAACCCGAGCTCAATGTGTGGCAAGTCACTAGATTCCCCAACGTATGAGGCATCTACAGGTAGTTGAGTAAGTTGTATAAATGGGTTAAGGTCTGGGTCATTATCTATGTCATCTAGAACCAAACGTCTACAGCACGATTGAATAGCAGCATGAGCTATCTTCTACTAGGTTCATCCATCTCCAAAAATACAGTCTTAATAGACTGTGGGGACATCTCAGACAACTCTAACCTAGTCTTACCTATTTCAACATACACATCTATAAGCTTTACCAGTAGTCGGATTTGTGAAGTCTTTACCATATAGTTTTTGGTAAACTATCAACCATAAATGGATTTGTGAAGTCTTTACCAGTAGTCGTTTGCTCTGGACTAGTTGATTCTTATGTGGATTAGACATGGTGAA
Organism: Artemisia argyi; assembly: GCA_030686995.1. NCBI lineage: Eukaryota > Viridiplantae > Streptophyta > Magnoliopsida > Asterales > Asteraceae > Artemisia > Artemisia argyi. Next base: position 20,269,034 of record CM060678.1, on the reverse strand, counting down.
TCAATAACCATTTGTTTCTATAGAAATCATCCATAACCTTATTCTTGAACTCTGTCCCATTGTCACACCTGATGATCTTGATCTTTTTATCAACTTGGTTTTCAACTTCAGTGATGAAAGTCTTAAGGATGCCAGTGGTTTCATCCTTGGTTCTTAGAAAGAAACCCCATGTAAATCTACTAAAATCATCAGTTACAACAAGACAATACTTCTTCAAATTTATGCTGCTCACTGATGTAGGACCAAACAAGTCCATGTGCAGCATGTAGAGTGGATGATCAATAGAGTTATATGCCTTGGTTTTGCAAGAAGCTCTATGTTGCTTGCCCTTAAGACAGGCAACACATGTTTGGTCATTTTCAAATCTCTTCTCTGGTAGACCTATGACTAGACCATCTTTCACTATCTTGTTAATGGTCTTGAAGTTAACATGACCAAGTCTTCTATGCCAAAACATGGATTCATCCAAAGTGGCTTTTGCAGGCAAACAAGTAACATCATCTTTAGCCACTATGTTCTTCATGTATATGCTATATAGGTTGCCTTTTCTAGGGATTTTAAGCAGAACTTCACTTTCATCAGGTAGCTTATAATCCTTAGACAACATATAACATTCATCTTCAGAGAATAAAACTCCATGTTTCTTATCACACATCTGTAACACACTGAAAAGATTGTACTTGAGTTCTTCCACATAATACACATTCTCAAAGTCTAAGTTCCAGCCTTGATAGTTCCTTTGCAAGAAACCTTTCCACCAATACCACCTCCAAAGCTGACAAATTGTCCATCATAAGGTTTGAAATCTGAAAGATAGGACTTATTGCCAGTCATGTGCCTGGAACATCCACTGTTTGAGTATCCTTAATCTTCTTTAGGCTTTGAATGTCCTTGCACATAAAATAAATGAATTAGTTCCTTTTGGGGACCCAAGCCACAAATGACTTGGATCTGCCTCGTGTATCAATATAATTATATCTGTCAAAGGTCATTGATACACCATTGGGATTGATTGAGGTGTTAATTCCCCTTGGTTTCCATTCCCAACATGCTGAGGCCTTCACAGCATTCCCCAACTTTACCCTTTTGTTGTTTACAGAACCTCCAGTGGAAACTTTTGGCCTAGCAGTGGCAACTGCTGGTTTTGAAATCTTAGGTGCCCACTTGAGGTTATTGTAAACTTTCTTTTCATAAAAGGTCTTTTTCCCTATTTGGGCAGATTTAACAAAAGTTGTAATTGGATTTGCACTCTTAACAGGAGACTTAGGGTAAACTCTGTTCACTTTTCTGGCAGTGGAAAGAGATTTGATGCCAGAATTTAGTAAAACAGCCATGGGAATCATTTTACTTAGTGGATTTGGGTGAGTATTCTTATTAACATTGAATTCATTCACCCTGGTATTCCCATACACTTCCCTTCTACCCATGTGATAGTTACAATTATAATGAAGGTGATCAAAACTATCACAGATGTGGCAAGGTTTGTTGTTAAACTCAAAGTCACTACCAAATTGTCTAGATTTAACATGATTCCAACTCCTTTTGTTGCCCCTAGGAGTTGATGACCTGCTTCTGTACATCTCAGCATATCTAGTAGTGTGCCTAGTGTGATTAGCTTGTTTCCTAGGCTTCTCTTCTTCAACCTTAACAACTTCAGGAATACTCTTTTTAACTTCCACTTTAACACTCCCAGGAACACTAGTTTTAGACTCATCATTCACATTTTCATCTTTAAGAGATGAGTCACTAGCACAATCAAATGTATCAACCTCAACCTTAACCCTTTCAATAGCAACTTCTTTAACAAATATGGGGCCATAGGTCATGGTTGGTTCCTGAAACTCTTCTAACCCTGTGTGTGCTAAGTCAATGCCAGGAGGTGATGGAACACCTCTTAGGGGTGGTGGAACTGATTTGTATCCTACTCCTGATTTGACTTTATTAACAACTTGGGCCTTCCAAATTTTGTCAATGCACTTAGACTGATGATCAAGTGTATTACAGGTTATCTGTATGTTATCATTAGCCTTTTTAATCTTCTCTAACTCTTCCCTAAGAGCCTCATTCACAGCTATCTTATAATATAAGTCTCTTTTTAAAACAGCAATATCATCATTGAACTTAGATTCATTAGCTCTATAATGTTCTAATTGTGCTTCTAAAACAGGAAGACCTCTTTTATGATTTGCTAGGTTCTAATTGGTTTGATTTAACTCTAACAATTGTTCATCATATTGATATTTAAGTTTCTCATAGTCTTTTAAAGCCTTACAGGTTTTAGAACAAGCATTATTAATTTGTACCTCAAAGTCAGAAAAAGCCATAAGTGCAAGCTCTGTAGCAATCATTGCACACTCTGGATCTTCTTCTTCATCCTCAGCCATATAGCTCCAATCATAGCTTACTCCATCAATGGCCAAAAGCACCTTTGGTTCTGTTGATATAAATAAATGACTAAAAACGTTATTCATATCTTTCGATATCTCTATGTTTTGATAATCACAAAACGAAAACTCATCAAACCAAAGATCATGACATAAACAAGTATTTAGTAGTAAATACTCACCTTTACCATCTAATCACGTAAGGTAGGAATAAACAAAGTGTCTAATGCATTATAAAATCAAAGGAACACTTTTGTTAATTACTAGATATTTATAAAATGTCACAAACCATTTTATATCTTTTATAAAACATTTTTGGCATTAAAAGAATATGTTTAATTCATTACAAATTTATGAATTCAAATTTTCAACCAAAAATGGCAAATCTAATCCAGAAAAATTTCCCTCACAAAAGGACAAGAAAATCCAACGTTCAGGAGGGCGGCCCCCTTAATTATACTAGGCGGCCCCCTTGATCATTAAGGGGACCGCCCCCTAATTAAGGGGACCGGCACGCTCCAGAACAGTTATTTCTGGCCCTTTAAATACTGGATCATTCCACATATTTTTCTCACCTTTTTGCACTAAAAACTTTCTGATCTAAACATCCCTCTCCATCCTCTAAAAATCCTTTGATCATATATACATTAATCTTTGTTTCAAAGTGATTCAAGCCTCAACACTCAAAGTGCAAAGAGAAGAATACTTCTATTAGAAGTATTACAACTTAGTACCATCTTGCTATCTAAGTTGCTTGTTTATCTCTTCTTGTAAATCTTTCATATTTTGGTGAATAAGGTGTATGTATTAGTTAGCTAGATTTAGTTATAGAATCTAGAATTGTTGTAAGTGTGAAGTGGAACTTAAAGTGAAGAAGTAGTGTTGGATAGTAGTGGTGATAGGAGATAGTAGCAATAGTGACTAGTAGTGAAGAATTTGAAGCTTCCAGGTGGAGAAGACTAGAAGACATTAGTAGCTTGAAGTTGTGAAGACATTAGTAGCTTGAAGTTGTGAAGACATTAGTGGGTTGAAGTTGTGAAGACATTAGTGGCTTGAAGTTGTGAAGACGTTAGTGCCTTGAAGTTGTTAAGTTGCAAGACATTGAAGTTGTGAAGGCGTGAAGATACTTGTGGTGTGAAGAAGTATAGAAGAAGTGAAAAGGTGTGAAGAAGGTGTGGTGTGATATTTGTTGTGAGATTGGTTCTAGCTACAATTAGAACTCGACATTTTGCTTTGTGTCGTAAATTGGTGTAAGCTTTTGGTGTATACGGTTTTCTCCGCCATAAGGGAGGTTGTTAACTTAGTGAAGAAAACTCTCGAGTTCGGTGCTCGGGGAGTGGAGTAGGGCAAGGAAGGTGTCCTTGTAGCCGAACCACTATAAATCCTTTGTCTCTCGGTTTGATCTTTCCATCTCTGACTCTTTGCTTGCTTACCTATTAGCTTTTCGTACATTGTTATAATTGTGTGTTGTGCATATATTGATTTCAAATAAAAGATCAAACTAGGTTCCATTTACAACATTAATTGTACATTAGTAAAATATAAGTATATACAATTATTGAAACACATATACATATATAAATACAAACTTACATTTGAGTGAGATATATGAAATTATAATTTCTATTCAACACTTTAAATAAGTAGTATTTATGTGATATATGTGAATTAATTTGTATCTATACTTTAGCTTCAAAGGTTTTTACAATTAGCATCAATTCTTTAAAAGCAAATTTTACTAAACGAAAAAGGCGCAAAACTATTCAACCCCCCCCCCCCTTCTAGTTTTCCACAATTGGTATCAAGAGCCACGTCTAGCAAGATTTTTAAAATAGATTGTATTTTAAAACTTGTAACGATCTATGGAATTTGAAAAATATTTAGAAAGGGAATTTACGCAACAACCACCATTATTTGAAAATAATCATTTTCTTGAATGGAAAAATAAATTTGAAAATTATGTGAAATCAATAGATCTTGATCTTTGGCATATCATTTCAATTGGTGATCTTAAACCAACCAAAATGGATTTTGAAAATCAATATAATAATCTTCAAACCAAAATTGATAAAAATACTAAAGCCAAATTACTTATCTTCAAAACTCTACCAAGAGTTGAATATGAAAGATTATTTCTTTATAAAATGGCAAATGATATTTGGAAATGTCTTTTAAAGTTTCACCAAGAGAAATGTAAAACCAAAGATGATAAACTTGATATTGCACAAGAAATAGTTACTCTAGAAAATTTAATAGATAAATATTTAGTTGAAATAAATATATGTACTACTAGTTCAAATGTGATCATTGAAGGTATCAATAACGAAGAATACATGAGCCAAATCCGAAGAAAGAGTGTTAATAAATCATGGTGCAACAAGTACAAAGAAGACGATGATAATACGGCTTGTGAGAATATTCAAACAAATGGGAATACAAGTATTGATGGCAAGGACTACATGCCTCTCGATCTAAGCGAAACTACAAGTAAAACATGGAGCGACATGGACGATGGAATTGATCAACATATAGCATGTGAAGATTACACAACTACTAATAAGGTACAATCCGAAACCGAACATTTTTGCTATGATCAATTTATATTAGAATTTTCAAAATTGGAAAACAACTTCAAACATTTTTGCAACATTGACTCAAAAATGATTCCTAAAAATAAATCTTCAATATTCATTGAAAACAATTTTGAAAAGGAAATAATTTTAGAAGATAAAATGTCTAGACTTGAAAGCAATATTGAAATTGATCTTAAATGTAAATATTGTCAAAACTATAAACATGAAATTAAAATAGAAAATGAAAAAGCAAAAATATTAGCAAATTTTGAAAATAGCTCTAGATCTTTAAAATATTTACTTAATATTCAAAAGTTATTTTATGATAAAACCGGCTTAGGATTTACCGTAAATGATCTTTCACAAATGCATCAAAACAAATAAAATTTGTTAAACCTAGTGGAGAAATTTAGAACTAATATTACTTACGCTCACTATTTTTCTCTCTAGTCAAGAAAGTCATTGTTTGTTGATCAAAACAAACTATTGATGAATTCTTGTACTTCTCGACGACATCCTCATCATGTGCATTTAAATGCAATGGATGTTCTCAACTAACCAATTCGGACCCATGAGAATCTGGGTACCAAGCTCTTTATCATGTTTAGGTAATTAACGAATGAAGAGACTTTTAAGTTGTGGATTGCTCACCTTGCTCACTTACTTTTGACGAATATTGGTTCATATCACTATGGTTCACATTCTGCACATGTTTTGCCTATGACGTTGCGGTCATTTATTGTCTCGGCATTTTGTTCTTCACTTTTGGAGTATTGGTTTTATGGTGTGTCCGTTACTATTTCAAGACGAAGGCTTCAAAGCACTACTTTTCTTAGTTTTCACGACTCGTGATGATTGGTGTGATCGATTAAGCATTTTGGATCAAGCTCCCTTGATTTCTATTGCGTTGGAATCTTACTTTGCTACTTCGACATGTTTTGGGCAAACTTTTAAGATGTCTTCCATTACTCTCATGCCCACTCTTAAAGAAAAGCTGGACCTGAGGTAAGTTTTCTTTTCAAAAACTTGCCAATATTACATTATATTAAAGTATGCTTTAAATTAGTATATGATTTAATTTATAAGTTGCCATGCTTTTAGATCTTTAATACTAATAAATGCATATATGATATTAGGATAATTAACCCTCTTGTTGTTTAGTCTATTATCATTTTCCTTAGTCTTCATTTATATTGAAGACCTTCTATGATCTATAGTAGAATACTTACCATTTAAGCTATATGATCTTACTAGTTGCATTAATAGATGTATTATAATTAAGACTTGTTAGTAACTTAATATTATGATGTCCTTTGTATACATACATATATATATATATATATATATATATATATATATATATATATATATATATATATATATATATATATATATATATACATGTCTATCTTGTATCCATAGATGATTTACTTTGTTCCTTTTTATCTTATTGCCTTTAGATCATAAATATTTACCATCTCTCTCTCTCATATCTTTAGTTGCAAATAGAGATGTTTATATGTGACAATGGGCTCAATTGATTCTCTTGAGTATGATAAGTTTTCACTTCAAATCCTTTACTTGCAATTTCTTGATTATCAATATCAAAACACTATGTTTTAAACCTCTCTTTGAATAAAAATCTTTCAAATATCTATATTAATTTCGTTTAAAACAACATGTTTAACTATAAGCTATCATAACTTTATTTTAATCAAAATCAAGATTGAAATTTTTTTTATGTTATGAAACAAAACTCAATTTATTTTAATGAAATATACACTTGAATTTATTTCAAAACATTGTTGAATAAAACTAAAAACGCTTTACTTAAAACATATTTGATTATCTCACTTATGTCATACACTTCTGTGGAAATGACATTCACAATTTAATCAAATCTTTTCATGAGAATCATGATTTGCCCATATGGATCTTGTTTGTAACAAGTCTTGATGTCCATATAATCATATCTTCCTACTTGTTACTTGTAAGCAACTCTCAATATGTTTGCACTAGCCTATATGTTATCATCTTCATATAGTTGAATATTTAACTAATTTGCTTTATTGCTTCCTTTATTGCATATCTTAATTGATAAATTAGTAGATAGCATGATTATTAGAAATAAATTGTCTAATTTAATTATTTCTATATCACTCTCTACATTCATGAATAGTATGCCCTATATTGCCTCAAAGAGTTAAACTTACTTGAATCCAAATCCAAAAACACAACCTTTTTGAAAATTTTCTGCCAAAAACCCATTTCTGGCATTCTGGGAATCACCAGATGGGCGGCCCCCTTAATTATATAAGGCGGCCCCCTTAATTTTAAGGGGACCGGCCCCTAATTAAGGGGACCGGCCATCTGATGGTCGAGGATACTGTTTTCTTTATCACTTTTTGACTCATTTCAGCCTATACTTCCCAAAATTCACAAACATATTTTGTCCTATACTATCCCTCAAAATTTACCTTCCTAAACCACATTTCTCATACACTATAAATACCCTCTTCCCATCATTAATGCCATCACACCCAAACATGTCATCTCCCAACAACCAAAAACCAAAGATTTCAAGAACCGCAAGGATCTCCGTCAAACCCGTTTGGAGGAGGAAACTTGATTCTTGTCATAACTCAAGTGATGTTGTTCCAAGTCAACCAACAACTAAACCTCAAACCCACACTAATGAGTCATCTCACAACCTATCATCCACTCATGCCCTCATTAATGCTTCTTCTTATGATGAGCATGCTCAATCCCAAAACAACAATCCCAACCTCTCAATCAATACTTCACATGTTGCTCATTCAACAAAAACACCACTCACTCATGAAGAAACTCTTCCACCCTTTTCATGTTTTCATGACTACCTAAGCTCAACCATGTCTCCACCACCAAGAGTACCACCACCACATCCTACAACTTCACATGCCATTCCTATGTTGCATGTTCAAACCTTCACCCAAGACAACTATCATGTTCCACCACCAACACCTTCCTCCGAACACTTAAAGTTCGTTGAGGAGCTAAAAGAGGCTCATGAGCTTAGTGCTCTTTTAGCATTACATCTTACTCAACGCAATTTGGATCCACCCCAATCAAGCTCACCATCATCACCACACAACATCAACCAAATTGAGAAGCATGTTAACAATTGCCCTTGTTGCATCTTCCTTCAACAACAAACCATTGCTTTGAATGAGCACTTCACTTGGATTGAGTATCTTCTTACAAGATCTCAACAAACACCATCACTTGAACAACATCAAAACCCTCAATCAATAAACCCTACTTCAAATCCACCACCTACAAGTTCCACATCTCCAAACTCAACAACATCCATGCAACCAAAAGTTTATCTCCACTAAACCACCAAGCATTTTATATGCTTATGTTTCTCATTTTCAAATAAAACTCTTCAACCATTTTGGGATTCAAGAAAGTTTGGTGACACTCCTTGTTGGCACATTAGGATGCTCTAATTAGTTTAGTATTCTATATTTATGGCTTTTGTAACAATGATTATGGGTTGACATAATCATTTTCTATTAATGAATAACTTAATATGTGTTTCTAATTATCTTTTGCCATGGTTATTATTTGTTGGTATTATGATATATGTGTTTGCTTGTGCCATGCTTGTGCTTCTAATATTTTTCTTGCAAGAATTCCAATTCTCGAACCCTTGGTGCCCTCAAACGAGGGGGAGCATACATCAAGGGGGAGCTTCCTTCTTATCGGCTTAAACCTTTTTGATTCTACAAAAAGGGGGAGAAGTGAATATAAACTCACTAAATACTTTGTCTAAAAATTAATTTTTGGATTTAATGAGTTTAGGTTTTGTAATCATCAAAAAGGGGGAGATTGTTGATATAAACAAATGACTAAAAACGTTATTCATATCTTTCGATATCTCTATGTTTTGATAATCACAAAACGAAAACTCATCAAACCAAAGATCATGTCATAAACAAGTATTTAGTAGTAAATACTCACCTTTACCATCTAATCACTTAAGGTATGAATAAACAAAGTGTCTAATGCATTATAAGATCAAAGGAACACTTTTGTTAATTACTAGATATTTATAAAATGTCACAAAATATTTTATATCTTTTATAAAACATTTTTGGCATTAAAAGAATATGTTTAATTCATTACAAATTTATGAATTCAAATTTTCAACCAAACATGGCAAATCTAATCCAGAAAAATTTCCCTCACAAAAGGACAAGAAAATCCAACGTTCAGGAGGGCGGCCCCCTTAATTATACTAGGCGGCCCCCTTAATCATTAAGGGGACCGCCCCCTAATTAAGGGGACCGGCACGCTCCAGAACAGTATTTTCTGGCCCTTTAAATACTGGATCATTCCACATATTTTTCTCACCTTTTTGCACTAAAAACTTTCTTATCTAAACATCCCTCTCCATCCTCTAAAAATCCTTTGATCATATATACATTAATCTTTGTTTCAAAGTGATTCAAGCCTCAACACTCAAAGTACAAAGAGAAGAATACTACTATTAGAAGTATTACAACTTAGTATCATCTTGCTATCTAAGTTGCTTGTTTATCTCTTCTTGTAAATCTTTCATATTTTGGTGAATAAGGTGTATGTATTAGTTAGCTAGATTTAGTTATAGAATCTAGAATTGTTGTAAGTGTGAAGTGAAACTTGAAGTGAAGAAGTAGTGTTGGATAGTAGTGGTGATAGGAGATAGTAGCAATAGTGACTAGTAGTGAAGAATTTGAAGCATCCAAGTGGAGAAAACTAGAAGACATTAGTAGCTTGAAGTTGTGAAGACATTAGTAGCTTGAAGTTGTGAAGACATTAGTGGGTTGAAGTTGTGAAGACATTAGTGGCTTGAAGTTGTGAAGACGTTAGTGCCTTGAAGTTGTTAACTTGCAAGACATTGAAGTTGTGAAGTATTTGTGAAGGCGTGAAGATACTTGTGGTGTGAATAAGTATAGAAGAAGTGAAAAGGTGTGAAGAAGGTGTGGTATGATATTTGTTGTGAGATTGGTTCTAGCTACAATTAGAACTCGACATTTTGCTTTGTGTCGTAAATTGGTGTAAGCTTTTGGTGTGTACGGTTTTCTCCGCCATAAGGGAGGTTGTTAACTTAGTGAAGAAAACTCTCGAGTTCGGTGCTCGGGGAGTGGAGTAGGGCAAGGAAGGTGTCCTTGTAGCCGAACCACTATAAATCCTTTGTCTCTCGGTTTGATCTTTCCATCTCTAACTCTTTGCTTGCTTACCTATTAGCTTTTCGTACATTGTTATAATTGTGTGTTGTGCATATATTGATTTCACATAAAAGATCAAACTAGGTTCCATTTACAACATTAATTGTACATTAGTAAAATATAAGTATATACAATTATTGAAACACATATACATATATAAATACAAACTTACATTTGAGTGAGATATATGAAATTATAATTTCTATTCAACACTTTAAATAAGTAGTATTTATGTGATATATGTGAATTAATTTGTATCTATACTTTAGCTTCAAAGGTTTTTACAATTAGCATCAATTCTTTAAAAGCAAACTTTTACTAAACGAAAAAAGCGCAAAACTATTCAACCCCCCCTTCTAGTTTTCCACAGGTTCTTCAACTGTAGGCTCTTTCTTTTTGTCCTGCTTGTACCAAGTTGACCTATTATCAGCCTTCTTTGGTTTCCTACTTTCCCTGGCAAAGTGCCCCATCTTGTGACAGTTGTAACACTCCACATTCTTCTTATCAAAACCTACAGTTTCATTGCCATTTATAATGATCTTCCTACCAGTCTTTTCCAAAATTTCTTTGCCTTTAAGCTTAGCAATGCAACTTGCCATTTTATATCCATCTCTTCCATGTAATCTTCATCAATTTGATCCAAGTCTTCATGTGTCAAAACTGAACCATTAGCTTGACTTGAAAGAAAGGCATAGAAGGTAGAATCTCCAAGACCAGCAACCTGCCTTTTTGAACTAGCAGTGGTAACACTTCCACTACCAGTGGAAACAGCAATGTGAGCACTATCCTCTTCATCATCACTATCAACATCAGAATCATCATCCACTGATGATGAGATAAGAGCTAAATTCCCTGATCTTGAACTTAGCTTACCAGCCTTCTTCAACCTCTGTTCAATAACTTTAAAGTTATTGTACAAATCATTGAGCTTCATATTCTCAAGTTCTGGCTTGTCTTCCCACACAACAACATTAGTACTAAACTCAGAGGGTTGATGGATCTACACACCTTGATTTGTGTTTGAATGATACTTTGAGTTATACCACCAAGTATGCGGAATCTACTTAGTAATACTTAGAAGTTTGTTTGTGAATAAAACAGTTGTATATGAATGAGAATAATGAGTGAACTAAACTGTTAGCTCCAATATTATTAAGAATAATAATACGAGTGATCTTTGTATCACTAGGTTACAACATTGAAGCTCTAAGAAAACATATATATGAAACCTAAACCTAGGACCCCCTTTTATAGCACAAGGAGTCCTCTTCTACAAGATACGTATAATGATAATAGAATAAGATATACACAAGATCTATTCTATATTTATCTAAACAAGTTTCCTAACAGTTATCCTAACAGCAGTGGTAATAATATGTACTAGCAGTGGTAATGAGTTTCCACTGCTAGTGCATTCTTCAGCAGTTGTAATCTCCATACTAGCCGTGGTAACTGTTAATGTAATTCCCAACAAGGGTAGACTTCTTAAGAAATTTAGGTTGAGTTCTTCCTTTTCAACCTCAATTCCGAACACTGTGAGTTGAGTGACAATCTTTTGAAGCCTTGTGAAGATGTTGTCAATGGTTTCATTACTTGTTGAACAAAAATTTTCAAAAGTCTGTTTCAACAAGGTCTTCTGTGTCTTTTTGGTAGAATCATTACCACCAAAAACATTGCAGATCTCCTCAAATAAAGTCTTTGTAGTCTTGTAATTGTTGAAGGCTAAAATTTGATCCCTAGGAAGGGTCATTAGCAATCAACCTCTGGCCTTCAGATCATTCTTCTTCTGAAGTCTTTCATTAGATGTGCCTGGTCCAGTGTTTAACTTTTGTACTACCTTGCCATCAATAGTTTCTGTGGTAATACCAAGTTTAAAGGAATCACCAGACATAATGATCTCCCAAAGTGCATAGTCTTGCACCATAAACAATTGTTCAATCATTAGTCTCCACATCTCAAAGTCATTGAGTTTAAGCTTAGGAAGCTTAGCAGCAATGTTGGTTTGACTAGTCTCTGTCTCCATTGAATCTTGTGAGTGAACTTCGGATCTTCTAAATCAAAGTATCAAAACCTTGCTCTGATACCACTTGATGGATCTAAACACACCTTGGTTTGTGTTAGAATGATACTTTGAGTTATATTACCAAGTATGCAGAATCTACTTAGTAATACTTAGAAGTATGTTTGTAAGTAAAACAGTTGTATATGAATGAGAACAATGAGTGAACCAAATTGTTAGCTCAAATATTATTAGGAATAATAATACGAGTGATCTTTGTATCACTAGGGTTACAACCTTAAAGCTCTAAGAAAAACGTATCTCAAACCATAACCTAGGACCTCCTTTTATAGCACAAGGAGTCATCTTCTACAAGATACGTATAAGACTAATAGAATAAGATATACACAAAATCTATTCTATATTTATCTATACAAGTTTTCTAACAGTTATCCCAATAGCAGTGGTAATAATATGTACTAGCAGTGGTAATGAGTTACCACTGCTAGTGCATTATTCAGCAGTTGTAATCTCCATACTAGCCGTGGTAACTGTTAGTATAATTCCCAACAATCCCTGATTTGCCATAATGTAAATTCAAGGTTTGAGATTCTTGATTTTTTACTTAAATTATTAGATTTGGTGGGTGACATTGCATAAGGGTTTTTTTGGTAGGCTTCCAAAACAAGTTTGGGGATGAGCAATGAGTACTTGTGCTACTTATATTACCCATAATGGCGGAAAAAAGGATTAGACGTCTGCTGGAAAGTACACACAGAGAGAGAGAAAAATGCGACTATGTAAAAAGATAGGAATACCCTCCAAACTAAACATGTAACGGGGTTTTGGGAACTATAACGGGACGTTGCTGATCCTATTACGGGCTGAGGGATGCAATCGGCCTCAAAATCCCAAGTTTTGGACGCCACACGATGTTTTTCAAAAGTTAAGGTGCCCTGTGATGTTTCGTGGAAAGTTTAGGGACCAACGGTGTATTTTTGTCAAAATAAAATTTGAGGTGGGTGGGACCTAAATGAAGAGTTTGTTTTATGTTATAAATGATGTGGTATTTTGAAGTGAGAGTGTTAAAATGATGTGGCACCCGATGAGGTCAAACAAAAATCTATACCTCTTCATGATACCTTTTGCTCAAACAATACAAGACTTTCTAGTTGTTACACTTTTGAAGTCACATACAAATAAAAAGTTAAGAACAAATCAATTGTAGGCCAAAATAGACTTCTTTATTTATCTTCTGATTTTTCCATTGAGATATATCTCATCTTGCTGTGATGAAGTTACATATCTCAAGTAAAAGAGCCCTTACAAAATGACACTATTGTTGTCTACCCTCTAACATACAATGTTATAAAAACTTGTGTTCGTAAAAAGGAAGACATGCTCATTCTTTATGGTCAAGTTCCATCTTGAAGGGACAAATTTAGATTGATTAATCCGAATAGGACCCTTTGCATTAGCAACATAGGTTTGGGACCATACATGTCATTACAAACGGGGTATGTGTGTATATAACCAAAGCGACATGAACATCGATAATATTTGGTTTCGACGTTTGCTATTTTATGTGGGTAATGGATGTTCAAAGGCCGACATCCATAATTGGGTAGAAAGCATAGTTTGGCTTTTAAATAGATCGTTGGTTTAAAAAGGTGCGGATAAGAATGATCCCTTGTTATTCATTCACACTCCAAACATCGCACCATTATTCACTTAAAAACTGGTTCATATTTTCATATTATAAATGTATTCTTTTGAATCATATTTCATATTATAAATGTATTCTTTTGAATCATGTGAAGTGTGAGATTTTTGACAGAAACAATTAAGGTCTCTTGTCCGAGTGATATGTGAGTGATCAATCAACTTATAGGTTGTGAGTTCTTGTGAGATACGTGGCATAGGCCGTAAAACTTCCCGTTCTAAAATAAAAAAGAAAGAAAAAAAATTGTTTTCTCACATGTTTAGGAATTAGGATAATGAATACATATGGTTACTTGAACTTGTGTTTCAAAACTACAGGTAATTTTGTGTATTATCCCAAAATCCATCTTAGGAGTATATTTAGGGGTAGGGGTGAGCATCGGGCCGGTCCTGTCCCGTCCCGACCCGATACCGACAAATCCCGAAACCGATTTTGTCGGAAAATAAAACCGACTCCCGACCCGAATATAGTCGGTTCGGTATCGGGACAGTCTCGACAGGTCGGGATCGGCCGGATTTTTCAGTTTTATTTGTTGTTTTTCGGTTTCCATCCCGAACCGGCCCGAAACCGATTCGCCGGAAAACGCAAACCGAGTCCCGAACCGAGACTGGTCGGAATCGGAATCGGGATCGGGACGGCCGGGACTGCTCAGAATCGGGAAGTAACAAATTATAAATCCAGTGGTTTATTATTAAACTTGGAGAATCACATGTGATACATGCGGTAAGAATCAAACTTTGATCTGCTGGAATCTAAAATTCAAAATTAAATTTGTTAAATATATATGAAAAGCTATTAGTGTCTCGTCTTCATTAAAATAAATTGATTTTTTTTTTCTTTTAACTATGGTTTCCTACCTTTTTAGTAGACTAATCCATGGGGTTTGAACCCGTCGCCACACAGACTCAAACCAGGTAAAGCCTTCTATTTTCAGGTGGTTAGCGTGGCCACTTAAGGTTGTTTGCACCTAACAGGAATTGAACTTGAGACCTCACACATTTTAACTTTTGAAATTTGTTATAAATAGTTATGATCATTTTACTTTACTACATGTTTTAAATGTTCGGCCATTCAAATTAGTGTTGAGCAAGTTACAAAAAAAAAAAAAAAAAAAAAAAAAAAAAAAAAAAAAAAAACGTGAAAATAAATAAATAAATAAAGTTTGTTGAAATTATATCAAAATGCTCATTTATTAAAAGATAATTAAATGATCGTCATGATGATATAATTTTTTTCTTCACGATAACAATTTAAAAGATATTAATTTCTTTAAAAAAAAATGAATGAATGACTAAGATTAACTACTATAAAAGATATTTAAATATGTAAATAAACTCTTCTCACATTTATATTTGTTTCTTCTAAAGAAAAACAATCGATGAAAAAGTATGAAAGAACTACATTGAAAACATTATTTTAAACAACAACTACCAAATTACTCCTAATCAGCCAGTTGACCTCTATTACAACTACAAGAGGTTTGGATTTTGGAATCTAAACCTCACTCCTAATATGAATAGAGAAAACGTGATAAGAAAACTATTCAAAAGATACGGTAAGCACTACGTAGTAATAGATACTTTTTCAACAATTTAGCTACTAGAAGAATAGTAGAATTCAAACCATCGGAAAAATGTCATTGAAGAATAATAGTTTCAAGAGTCAAAATGTTGGATTAAAATACCCACCTACGTGTCCAATAATTTGTTCAAAATTGACTTTAGTAGTCATTAGTTCAATTATTTGATTATTTCCATGTGATGCTTTCTATTTCTGAATTGAAAATGTGACCAAAGCAACTCAAATTATTGATTTCTTATTGTTTGACGTGAAAACAAATACATTTTGTGCATAGATTGTCAATGAAAAAAGTATAATTGGGCAAGTTTTCAACTCTAACAGAACTTATCAACTTTCATTTTCATTTTCATATTTTTTCTTGCGATGTGATGTGTTATCCATAACAAAAAGTCGAAAACTAATCAAAAAATGTTCAAAGGCATTTATAGTCGAGCTGAATCTAAAATTATAGACATAATACCACTGTGATATCTAACTAACCTTCGATCAATTATGTTATGCCATTGCAAATTTTGACTTTGACCCTTGAAGCGTAGAGCATACTTTATTGGTCGATGTGTATGAAGCCCATGTTAGTGATGAACGGTATTAGAGAGGGGAAGCCACATTACAAGAAAAAGAGGCAACACTCATTAAATTTTCCTTAAAATTTTTTTTGAAGGAAATTACCTAGAGAATTCTTACAATTTTTCCGTGGATTATGTGTGCGGTTATTAGTGACAGTTTTCTTGATGATTTTTAAGCAATAAGTGACAAAAAAATTCGCCCTAGCTAATTTGATTTCCTTGTGATTTCCAAAGGATTTCTTATGAAAAATAATTACTAGGAAATCACTAGGAGAATTATAACTATCGCATAAGGATTTCTTAATGACTTGTCTAAAGAAATAGTAAGAAATAGTTAAGACTAACAAAAATGAACACAAAGTATATTTTAAATATGTGTTTATATTAGGGTGAATATTTTTGTAATTGGTGTTGTAATAATAAATGACTTAGCGTTTTGTCTAAACAATTTTTTTTTTAAATGCCTTTTGGTTAGGGAATTTTTTGGTCGGAAATACTTTACTTGTGATGGATTTCCTAGAGATTTTATAGATGGCAAGAGCGATGATGTGTCATTAGTTGTCGGTGACAACAAGTTAACAGGAAGAGTAATAAATAAATAAATAAATAATTAATTAATTAAAAAAAAATTTACCAAGGCTGGTGGCAGTGGGTCTGAAATTGGTCGAGTTGCATGGGCGACCGATGTTGACATCGGTCGAGACCTTCGTGGTTGGTTGGTCACACATCGGTCGAGGAAGGAAAAACAAAACAATCGGTCTAATATTTGACCGACTTTGCACATCTCACAACAACCCAAAAAACCTTAAAAATATTACCGTTTGAATTTAAAAATATAAAAAATAATAATAATTAAAAAAAAAGAAAAAAACTTTTTTTTTTAAACTTTACCACTTTTACAACCTTATAAATACCAACCTCAAACACACTTTTAAACACAAAATCTCAAACACAATTCAAATAACTTCTCATCCATATAACAATGTCAAAGAAAAATACTCCCCCATCAAAAAATCGACGATCCCAACTACTCCAAAATGCACCGGATTTGAATTTCTCGCCAGAAAACAACTTTGAATTAACCGGCATAACACCACCACAAAATCGAGGTGTTGGCTTTCGTCCACCTGCTTTTGAATATCAATCACGACTACCACAACCGAATCAAAATCAAAACCCGTTTTACGTTAATCGTCCATTTGTCCCACCGCAACGTCCTAATATGGATTATTACCAAGAACCAAGTGGGTCGTCGTATCGTCCTAACATGAATTTCTTGTATTCTTCCCAACCGTATCAAGATTATTCCCCATTTCGTAGTCCTAATCTTGAAATGGATTTGGAGGATTATATGACATACTATCCGACTTAACAATCCTAACTACCGAGTCAAGATGCTTCGATGGGGCAAGGTTCGGGTCACAGTCCGTACCACGGTTCCATGCTTGTTGAAGACGATGACGATGTCGAAGAGACGTCACCCATCAAACCAAAGAAGCCTTCACGACGTGCTACAAAGGTGAAGGACAAAGGCAAACAGCCCGAATCGGAGAGGTCACGCTTTGTAAAGCTTTCATCTATGTTTCGGAAAATTCTGAGAGTGGAACGCTATCAATAGGTTCAAATTTTGGGAGGAGGTGATAGCGTACTTTAAAAATGAAACTGGTTCAGAAAGAATGTACGACTCGATCACGACCAAATGGAAGAATAGGATTCGTAATAGGGTTAGGAATTTTTGTGCTATTATGGATAATATCAAGGATACTCATGGAAGTGGTGAGAATGATGTAGACAATAAAGAAAAAGCTCTTACAGAATACTGTGTGCTTTACCGTCATGATTTTAATTTGGAAGATTGTTGAAAAGTTTTGAGGGGTCATGATGCTTGGAAGAGGGAGGTGTCTGCTTTCAGATCGAATAGTCGAAAGAAAACAAAGGGTTCTACAACTACCTCGGGGTCAACACAAGGTCCCTTGAATTTCCAAGACGTGGATGATTCTGATGATGAGGAATAGACTAGAGAATCACGACCACAAGGTCGTGACGCAGCCAGAAAGAAATCATCCTCCTCCTCTCGTGATCCACCATCATCATGGACAAATACGCTAGCCAAGACCTTTTTCAAGTTCAAGTCGTCAAAACCGGGAAAAGTAAGGACATGGAAGAGTAGTACTTTAAGTTCAAGGAACAAGAGCTAGCGATGAAAAGAGAGAAAATTGAACTCCAACGACAGCAAGTGGAAATCATGAACACCAAAAAATGGGAGCAACACTTGATTTTCTACAATTCAGCAATCGACCCAAATTTGCCCGAACGACAACGAAATGAACCTTGCAGATTAAGGCACAAATCAAGCAATGCTACAACTTAGATTACTAATTTAAGTTTTTAATAAGTATTGTAATGTTTAAGTTTTATTAGTTTATGTTTTAAATTTAGTATTGTAATATTTTTAAAATGAATTTTAAATTTGTTGTAAAAAAAAAAAAAAAAAGGTCATCGACTGTAACACATAGGTCATGTCTGGTTACCGAAGAGATAAAGCTGATGTTACATGATGAACTTAGTCACAAGTGTAAGTAGCCTAATGTTTAATCATGGATTTTGCAATATGGTACATTTGTTTTGTCCTCACTTATGCCAACATATATGTAATATGTTCACAGCACGTGAATAAACTTTACATCCATCATAGTGATTCATTTCGTTCAAAATAAATCATAGTGATTCATAACCAAATCAATCTATCACACCAAATGAACATTTTTATATATTAAAAAATATCATAATGTACAACTTTATGTGCATAAATTATCTGTAACAAAAATATATTGTAGTTACATGTTTTTTATTGTTACAATTATAATTATGACTGAATAAATTATGTTGAATGATTTAAAATTTCCGTTTATTACCGAAAAATGATTATGCGTTTGTGTGGTTTGCATAAAAAGTAATATGCCTTTCTAAGTTTTAAGATAATATATGTTTCAAATAAAGAGAAAAATTTATACTGCCGAACATTTTTACTGTCATTGGCATTTGATTTTAAAATTAAGTGTTCAACGCTATTCTTCATTTACTAAGCTTTTACGCTAAAAAAATAAAATTGATTACGTCAAAGAGTTCTGGCGTTAGATAATTTATCAGTTTAAGAATTTTAAACTGAAATAAAGTTATGCACATTTGATAAGGTAGCAACAAAAAAGATATAAAATCCTGATGCATTATATTTGATGTATGGATATCTTTGATATGTTTTAATGGGCCGATTATCCAAATATTGAGTAGATTAACTGGGCCAGCAGTGCCACAACCAATTAGTGTAACTTTGGGTTTGCATCGTCCTAGTAAAAATATACGGACTAATATGGATATCAAGTTGTATAAAAAATAACTTTCGTCAATCCGATGGTAGGTATTTTTTTTTCAAACTCTGTTCATTATGAATTATCTCAAATGTGTTACTAATGCAAAGCTAGGATAAAATGAAAAATAAATGAATAAAGAGGATAAATAGCTATAGATGTTATATAGTATTCTTTTGCTCAACAGGCTTTCTCGGAGTTTCAACTCTAACTTCTAAGCCTTCTAAGGAGACTTTTAGTCATATACATTTTTTTTTCACCTAAAGTGGTGCCACTGCTTTAGGCTCCGAATATATAAGGCCTCTGATTTTCGAATGCCCGCGCTTTTCCTTATTAGTAAAGTTGGTCGAGGCCCAAAAATGGAGTTTTGGTACAACACAAATTCCACAGTTCCACAAAAACTACACCGTTTGAAATCCTGTATGGCCAAACACCCCCACAGTATGTAACCTATGAGGCTGGTGAGTGCAGAGTGGAAGAAGTGGACAGAACTTTGGTAACCAAACAACAAGCAATTAAACAACTCCAATTCCATTTAAAAGAGCTCAAAATAGAATGAAATCCATGGCTCATAAACACAGGTCTGAGAGAGAGAGTTTGAAGAAGGAAATTTGGTGTATTTGAATTTGCAACCTATAGACAAATCACAGTCAGACAAAGTGCCCAACACAAGCTATCTGCCAAATACTATGGACTCTTTAAAGTGTTGCAGAAGGTGGGAAAGGTGGCCTACAAGTAAGAGTTACCAGACAATGCTCAAGTTCATAATGTGTTTCATGTCTCACACACAAGTCACAACTCAAAATGTGCAAAAAAGAAGTGACTGCCATGGGTAATTTTCCTCATTGCAAAAGTGATGTCTCATTGTTGTGTCACCTATAGCTGGACAGAAGATATATTTTAATGGGCTGATCTTTTAATATTGAGTAGACTTATTGGGCCACAGAGCCACACCTATTACTTGTAGCTTTTGCATTTGGGTCGTCTTTGTGAAAAGAATATCAGTTTTCTTCAACACAATAATAAAATCTGTTGATTGATGTATAAGTATGATCGAACACACCATAAAAAGACACAAAAACTTCAAACGTAATTGATACAAATACTTGATTGTTGTATTTTTTGTGGTTGTGGTCTTCCATCTTTGGGCCCATTTGTTTCTGTAGGTCTTTGGCTTTTGGTTTACTTTAATGAAATTCTTTGCTTGTCAAAAGAAAAAAATCAGATAGTCGATTATTACAAAACAGTATCAAGTTTACCATCACGACTCCAACATGATCATTTTTTACAAAATAAGCAAACTATGTATTCATCATCACCAAATAGTTTAAACACCTTTATATGATCGTTTTTATACTTGAGAGAATATATCTGTCATTTTAATTAGTAATAAGTTGTAAATTGTAACCGAAAATGCAATATGATTTCAAAAATTAATTTCTTTTATTAATTGTATTAAGTGATAATAATGTAAATATTCGAATTTTTAACCTTCTTTATTATTATTATATTGTAACATTCATATATTTATTTGAAGTATTTGTACAATCTGCATTATATCTTGTATTTCTTAATTTTTTTTAGGACAAAATGATACACTTTAATTTTAATACGTAAGTAAGACAACTTTCGTTTTATATCTCACACTATGGAATTTTTCAATATTCAAACTCTGTTCATTATGAATTGTAATAAAATAAAATGATTGAACTATCTTAAATGTGTTCCTAACTTACTAATGCAAGCTTGAATATATATATATATATATATATATATATATATATATATATATATATATATATATATATATATATATATATATATATATATATATATATATATATATGAGAATATATTAGCTACAATTTATTGTATCTAATTGGCTACAATTTTAAGCTATAAAATGTGGGTCTCTGATTCTTTTTGTGGGTCCTGATTTTTTTCTGTGGGTCCCTGATTAATTGCTAGTATAATTTTTGTGAAGATTACTTAAAATAAGAAGGAATAAGAAGAACTATAATCACAAATCCGAGATGGACCGACCTAAATTAGATGCATCCATATAATCTTAGATGGATTATAACGCACCATAGTGTGTTTTTTAGCTTTTAATTAGATGCATATACGTATATTAGATGCACTTCATGATTTCTCTTGTTTTTTGTTCCTCTGCACGTGCCGAAATCATGAAAATCAATTTGCACCATCTATACATCAAATTAACTTTCGAAACTCAAGATGTTGCATCTATATGAATAGAAATGCATCTAATGCAAGTCGTTGCATCTCAAATGCGTGGTTTTGATCACTTCTCACCACTTCTTATTTTAATTTACTTCTTACTGGGTCCCTACTATATATATATATATATATATATATATATATATATATATATATATATATATATATATATATATAGAAGAGAGAGAGACCAAGACAATCGAGAATATCGTATAGATTGTCAAATACGAAGTATGTTACTTCAAAAAAGTTAAAATCAACTACTCTATCCGTCCTAAAATACAAAGTCCAGTTTGACTTTTTGCAACCAAGTTTGGCCTTAAAAATTTTTATTTATATTATATAATTACTTGATAGAAAATATAACAATGAAAATACATTCAAAATCTAATCTATTTATGTATTTTACATTAAGTATTACATAATACAAACAAAAATATTTAATGTCAAAATTAGATTCAAAAATTCAAAATAAACTTATGTTTTGGAACAGATGTAGTACTTTATAAAAGTATTATCAATTTCTATCATTTTGCAGGGTTATAAGTACGGGTGGCAATTTTTGACACGACACAAAATCCGACCTGAAATCGGCACGAAAATTAATAGTTTCAGGTTGAGTCTAAATAGATTTTAGTTCGGGTTTGGGTCAACCTATCTAACCCATTTATTAAACAGATCATGTTCCGATTGAGACTAAATTAAGCGGGTCTACCCGTCAACCCGTTTATATTTTTTTAAATTAAAAGTTATTTATATATTATTATACAGGATGGGTTAAACGGGTCGGCCCACAAACCCATTTAACATGTTTAACTCTTGTAATGTGTCAACTTTTGTATATAAAACGGGTTAAATTGGTCAACTCGAAACCCGTTTAAGTTAATCAACCCATATAATTTATTTAACCCGCCAACCCAAGTATATAGACTAGTAAAATGGGTCAGGTTCGGGTTATCTGTAAACAGGTTAAGGATGACATAGCTGACCCGTTAATTTAAATGGTCAGGTTGGGTTTGGGTTATCTGACCCGCCAACCTGTAAACCTAAACCCGCAAACCCGAACTGATGCGGATTATTGTAAACCTCAAGAAGTTTTACAATCCTCCTAGGCAGTGTACCTAATCTTTGTAGTGTAGTATAAGCAAGACACGGGGGATTGATCGTTGTCTATGAGAATAATGTTGTGAAAGCCGAAGTGTTTAACGAGATAAGTATAAAGGTGATTGACGATGCTTTTTGTATTTTTATAATTTTTTATAAAGCAAAGTAAAATATCTCGGGGTTTGAAGAGTGGGTTTTTAAACTACTAATTAAACTAATAAAATTAAATTAAACTAATAATGCG
Organism: Artemisia argyi; assembly: GCA_030686995.1. NCBI lineage: Eukaryota > Viridiplantae > Streptophyta > Magnoliopsida > Asterales > Asteraceae > Artemisia > Artemisia argyi. The sequence continues at coordinate 20,245,996 of CM060678.1, read as the reverse complement.
GAAAAGTGAGTGGTAACTCTTATGATAGGTAAATGTGTCTACTTAGATTAACTTTACTCCATAGTTAGCTTTTATTGATTAGTCGAATTGTAACATCCTTACTTTAATTGGCGGATTGAATTCTTTATTATTGGTCGTAGGGAGGTGTCATATGCCCTAATTCAATGTATAGGTCTCCTTTAAGAATCTTAAGGTCATTAAAATTCTTACTATCGACAATCCGCAATTTGTGCAATAAATACAACGAGAAAAACAACTAGTGCACTCTAGTGTTCCGTTTAGCAAGATGTACAAGCTAATACGTATAAGAAAGTAGCCGGTTTTCCTACTACTAACGCGAGTCAACGAATTAAACAAGATATGACAATCAATAATTGATAACTAAGTTTCATTCAGACATAAGCAAACAGTAAGTAATTTAGTCGAGTATGTTAAAGAGAAGAGAAGAAAAACATATAATCAAACAACACGTAGACATATTGAATGATTAAAGAGGAATTAATTATCTTCAATGAAACATATGTTTGGTGGCTGTAAAAAGCCTTTCAAAACCTCTGAAATTCGTCTTAGGGTTTACCTCTCAAAGATGTTACACGAATAATGAAAAACATACGAAAATATATATAGGTTTACACTTGTGACGGCGTCACGTTATGGTTGTGACGCCGTCAGCCCGCCGTCATTAGGGTTTCATCCAAGTTGTGTCGCCTTTGTGATGCCGTCATGCAGTAATTAGTGATGTCGTCAGCTACTGTTCAAATGGTAGTGACGCCGTCAGCTCTCTAACCTTCATATTTATCTGACCCGTAACATATTAAATATTCATCAAATCAAATACAAGTGACAGCGTCACGTTGTATTTGTGACGCCGTTAGAGTCTATTTTCTCTGGTGTAATCGTGACTTGGTCGTTTTCTTCGTTTCTCCGTCCAAAATAGCCAAAAAAATATCGATTTTCAGCTTTCGCGTCAAAAGTACCTAAAATGTGAAAAGAAACAGTTTATAAAATAATTGATCACATATGTACGAGTTTACAAAATAAATGACCCCTAAAAACGCACATTTTAAATCCGTATGATGACATCAAATAATCTGATATTTTACACATCAAATTCCCGTGTTTATGGCCTCGTTTGTATTAACATATTACTTAAATTGTTCATATGTACATTTCAGGATTAATGAGGCGTTGGAGCGAAAAATATACGAGAAAAGGCCAACAATGTGTAAAATATATTCTGAAGACAAGTTACAGCGTAAGTTGTACTTTTGACTACGTCGTAACACATTATGAAGGCCAAATTTCTAAGTAATATGAAGGTTACGCCGTAACCATGACATGAGGTTACGGTGTAGTTATGACATCGAGAGGAATTTATGAGATTGAAGAGATTACGACGTAACTATTAATCGAAGTTATGCCGTAATTAATAATTATGAAGGCTACGGCGTAGTTAATAATTAGATTACGCCGTAGAGATGTGTACGAGTGGATAAGTATTGACCGACGAAGAGTTACGGCGTAAGGTGACAAACTAGTTATGTCGTAATTAATTACTTGGGCGCGAAGGGGAAGAGCTACGGCGTAACCAAGTGACTTAGTTACGCCGTAGTCTATTATACGGGCGCTATGCTATTAAGGTCCAGGGACTAAATTTGGTCAAAGAAATAGATTTAATAACACATTTATATGTATTTCTAAGGAAGAAAAAGTAAAGAATGAACACAAGGACCATGGATGAAATAAAACACAAGATTAAGGGCCAAACTTGGATAGCGGCCATAGTTCACTATTATATATATATGGTGGTACGAGGTTTCAAGATGGTTTTTAGGTTTTCGGTGGGTTTCTCTTCTCCGTACGAGGTTTCAAAAAGGAAGCAGCGGGAGGCGTAGGTTTTTAGGGGCAAACCCATCAGGGGTTTTTCCCCGGTACTCGATTAGGGGATCGATAGCAATTATTTAGCGCGATATGTATCATTTCTCAACACTCAATTAATTATTCAGATTCATAATTCTTGATCATTATTTTGATTCTACTTATTTACTGATTATCTTGGTGCCTGTCGTGTTTTATTTATTTGTTATAGTATTTTAATTTTTTTATTATTAGTCGATTAATTATTATTGGCTTATAATTATTTAATTAATTGGTGTTTAATTGTTTGGTCTTTATTTACTTTCTTTTATTATTATTTCTAGTGTGTGCATGCTTAGTTTGTCATAAGATCCTCTAGTTTCGATAGTTTTGATATGCGGTAGCATCTGTTACGCTAGCTTAAATTGGAATAAGCCCCTAGTTTAGTTAGTAGGCTAGAAGAATTGAACATAGGACACTAGTCTGATAGATTGCGAGAAAATGAGAGGGATGACAACTGACCATATTACCTTATGTGTGAATTGACCATAGGATCATCTACCGATGTTTGATGAACTTAAGAAGTTAGAGTATGGTCTATGATCGTGACAACAAACCATATATGATAAGTCTAGCACGTAGTGACACTTAATGACTCAAACCCGTCTACCGTACGTCGGCTTACTAGCATGGGGTAGTGCATGTGGTTCCTGGCAGGATTCCGGGAAGATAGGCTAGGGAACTTGACCATATGAACCTAGTGATATATGTCCGCGCCACTTGAAGTGATCGAAAATCTGTTAGATTTAGACCATTTCAATTATCATTCCCATTAGTTGTTTGCCAGAAAACCATGCCTTTTGATTATATTGAATTCGCCTCATATTTGATTCGTATTTCGTTATTTTCTAGTTTTATTAATTAATCAATCATTCAATCTCTTTTATAAACGTGACACTAGACTTAAATTAGATCCATCACACATACCTCTTGGGACGACCTCAGTTTTACCATTACTAACCTACACACGATCGGATTCTCTGTCCGTTAGTACATTAAGGTGGACCATAGGTAAACGAGTTAATTATAAATATTAAAACCTGCATCACCGTATCACAAACCCGACCCAAATTGCGACCCCTGGTCTATATCTATACTATATACGGAAACCGTACATATATATATATATATATATATATATATATATATATATATATATATATATGGGTTTTTCTAATGTGTGCCCTGGGGGCACACGTTAAGAACATTAAAAGGACAATGGGACCCACGAAAAAGTACATCCGGACCCACAGAAAAGTACACTTTTCAGATAAAAGGTGTGGGTCCGGATGTACTTTTTCGTGGGTCCCATTGTCCTTTTGGTGTTCTTAACGTGTGCCCCCAGGGCACACATTAGAAAAACCCTATATATATATATATATATATATATATATATATAACCTTCAAATACTTATAAAACCTATCTTATACGTATTTTTAAATTTCGTTTCAATATCAATACAAACATTTTTATAAGCTCGAAAGTACCATCTATTATATGTATATGACACATTGACATGTCACTACATGCCACACCATTCAGTGCTACATTGGATTTTGTTTAGTACTACGTATGTGATTAGGTAGTCTCCCTAAAGCGCTCTACCATCTGCTAATGGAAGTATATTTTTTGTTTGAATGTAAGGCTATGCACAATGGGATGAGATATATCGGTTGGTCATTGTGCTCGACCGATTCGCATATCGGTTGTCTTTTTTGTGAGCTCATGGTCAAATATCGGTTGTGTACAAGCAAAATGGACAATCGGTTGTCTTTCCAACCGATACTCACTACACAAAACAATCCCATAAATCAAAAAAAAAAAAAAGTACGTTTGAGATTGAAAAACAAAAATTAAAAATTTTACCATTTTTCATCTTATAAATACCAACATCAAACACACTTTTAAACACACAATTCAACCAACATTTCAAACGCAAAACTATGGCTTATAAACTCGCTCATACCGTCGAACAACTTCAAAAGTATGTCAAAAAATAAACCGACAAATACTACACGAAACGACAAGAGGCTATTTGTCGAAGTGATTAAAAAGTTTGAGCTCGCAAAGTCACTCAAACAACGTCTGAGAGAACGATACGTTGAGTGCAAAGACATATTGGAAGAACACAAAGCTGTAATCGATCAGTTTCTGTACGATAAATATCGTAACGACGCTGCTGTTACTGAGACGTTGTGGTTTTGTGTGAATCAGATACAGGCCCAAATCTCCAACAAGATACGTTTGAGTTTTAAGAAAAATGTTGCAGCTGGTGATGCACAAAGAGTGCAAGGAGCATCAACTTCATCTGATGCACCAAGAGTTTTTATTTTTATAAATTTGTTGTAAAAAAAAATAATAAAAAAAAATAAATAAATAAAAATAATCACCACTATGGCACTTGGGTCATGTCTGGTCGTCGGAGAGAGAAAACTGACGTGACAACCGAAAATTTCGATCAAGTTGGGTCACCACTGTGCCCAGACTAAAGGAAGTGTGTTTTTAGTCCAAATTATGACTCATTGAACAAATGAACAAGGGAACAAATTTTCAGTTACGAACAAATGGATAACAAACAACATATATGTTTGATAACTTAAAGCAACAATAACATTGATATTATACAGAGTTCTATTATAAAATGTTGATATAAACAAGTTTGCCGAATTGCAATGATGTTGAATTGAAATTTGAAAGTACATATAACCACTCAGGAGCGGCGCAAACCTTCTAAAAAGCGAGATGATTTGCGCAATCTCATAATTGATTGGCACACTCAAATATAGTATAGAGTGTTTTGACATTTATACATTCACGTCATTTATATTTATTTTTACCCTGTAAGGGTAGAAATGTCAAAATACTCTAAATTTAAGTGTGCAAATCAATTATAAGAGTGTGCAAATCACATTCCTAATAAAAAAGGAGTGCTTTGTTTAGTTTTATTATATGTGGCGGTGTGTTAAAAACTTCTGGATTAGTCGACCAAAAAGTGAGAAAACAAGATAACTATAAAAGAATTTAAGACAAAATTCAGAAACCTAGTTTTGTTAAAAATTGAAACACAACACTTGACAAGTTATTGTGTGGATATCATTTTGTAACACGTGGAAATGTCATTTCTCTTTGTACATTTTTAAAAGTATGACGATGTTATGTTTACTTAACCCTTTTTAAGACAGTCACGACCATTACCTATCATAAAACCCATAAGCATTTTTATTCCGGCGAGTAAGCCAAAACACGCATAGTCTCCTAAAGTGTTAATAGACAAAAAAGTAACTATACTTTATAAAAAAGTTCGTCTAAGTTACTCAACTTTCAAATTGTTTATATAAGCAATGTTTTAAAAATCGCGCCTAAGGCGCGCCTACTCCCTAAATCCCACGAGGCTCCAGCCTTTGGGATTTTTTTAGATCGAGGCTCACGACATGCATGAATCCCGTAAAAATCGCAGCGCCTTGGGGATTTGTGCGCCTAGAAGATGTAACGGGGTTTTGGCATTTTTTTTCTTAATAGTAAGATACATTTTGAGCTTACATGTTATATACATTTAGCCCTTTAAATTATAAAGTATCTAATAACCCTAATATTTAAGAAAATAACTAAAACACACAATTAACAAAGAATTATGTTTTTTTGTCATCTAATGTCTAAGAATAGTAGCTTATTAAGAGATACAAATGTTGTTTCTTTAGTGTAAAGTGTTACCAAACAACTATAGATTTTTTGTTGTTGATAGTTGATAGTTTGATACATGGTAATTTGTTAAATTTTATAAGTCATAAACTCTAATATTGTAATGTATACTCAGGAATTTAGGGTAGTTTATGGATTCTCATATGTTGCCTGCTTAATATTTTAGGTTTAAATGCAACCTTTGTTAGATGTAATAACTATTAAGTGGCATTATGCATTGAATATTGATATTTTTGTGTTATTTAAGCTGCATAAGTTGTCACATATGTTATAAAAAACCTAAATGTATAGTGCGTCTCATATTTATGAATCCCGCACCTTGGTTTGCGCCTCGACTCGAGGCACTTTGACCCCCTTTGCGCCTTAGTGCGCCTTGAGCCTTTCAGAACATTGCATATAAGTTACTAATGTTTACGTATTACACAAAAAAAAATTACTAAAGTTTACAAGAAATTTGTCTTAAGTGTTGATATAAATAATGCTCAAAAACGTTATTAATATTTTTCGACATCTCTACGTTTTGATAATCACAAAATGAAAACTCATTTAAATCAAAGATTATGACGTAAACAAACATTTAGTCATAAATATTCATTTCAACAACCTAATCACTTAAGGTATAAATAAACAAAGTGACTAATGCACTATATGATCAAATGAACATTTTCTTAATCACTAGATTTTTTATAAAATGTCACAATCGTTTTAAATCTTTTAGAAAATCATTTTTGGTACTAAATTAAAATGTTTAATTAACTATAAATATATAAATTCAAATTTTCAACCAAAAATGACAAAAAATAGTCTAGAAAAACCTTCCCCACAAAAAGACAATTCTAGACAACGTTTAAAATGGGCGGCCCCCTTAATTATAATAGGCGGCCCACTTAATCATTAAGAGGACCGGCCCCTAATTAAAGGGACCGGCCACGCTCCTGCACAGTATTTTTCTCCCTATAAATACTGGACTATTCATGAATTTTTTCCTCACCTTTTGTACTAAAAACTTTCTGATCTAAACCTCCATTTCTATTCTCTAAAATCCTTTGATCATATAATCATAAGTCTTTGTTTCCAAGTGATCCAAAGCTTCATCCACACAAGTGCAAAAGAAGAAGACTCCTTCAACATCTGTACAAAGTAGTAGTGTTGTGATTAGTTAGTATCATCTTGTAGTAGTGCTAGATTATTTGTAAAGTGTTGTGTGATTAAGTTGATTGTAGATATTAGTTGTGTTGGAAATAAGTATTGTAGAAGTTGTGAATAAGTTGTGCAAAGAAGAAGGTGTGAAGAAGTTGTGAAGCTATCGTGAAGAAGTCGTGAGATTAGTTCTAGCTAGGATTAGAACTCGACATTTAGCTTAGTGTCGTTAATCGGTGTAAGCCAAGGTGTGTAAGGTTTCTCCGCCAAAAGGAGTTTGTTGACATAGTGAAGAAAACTCTCGAGTGTGGTACTCGGGGAGTGGAGTAGGGCAAGGAAGGTGTCCTTGTAGCCGAACCACTATAAATTCGCGTGTTGTGGTTTGATCTTTCCATCTCTATCTTTCATTTAATTTCATTACATTACTTACACTATTATATTATACTTGTTTATGTTTGCTCATATTTGTTAATAATTGAATTCACATAAGATCGAATCAAATTTTTAATAAGCAACAAAAGTTTTTCGAAAACAAACGCAAAAAGACGTAAAACTATTCAACCCCCCTTCTAGTTTTCCACACTAAGTTACTAAAGTTTTTTTTGTTTATCCAAGTTACCCATGTTTACGGGTTTGTTAAATATGTTACTGAACTTTGTGAATAATGACATTGATTATTTTTAAGTATAAAACGGTCCTTGTGGTTAGTCGGGTTTCGCGGAATTAGTCCATAGACAACTATTTCTGTTGGTTTGATTATTTTTCTTACGTTTTCGCCCGTTTTCTTATATTGTCATACGTTTTCGTCAGTTTTTTATAATTTCATATGTTTTTATTCGATTTCAACCGTTTTTATACATTTCCGTCAGTCTTTATACGTTTTTATTTATTTTCATTCGTTCTTATACATTTTCATCCATTTTTGCTTTCACCAGTTTTTCTTACGTTTTCGCCCGTTTTCTTATGTTTTCATACGTTTTCGTTTGTTTTTTTACGTTTTCATATGTTTTTATTCGTTTTCAACCGTTTTTATACGTTTTCATCTGGTTTTATCTGTTTTCAATCGTTTTTATATGTTTCAACTGTTTTTACAACAGTTATACGTTTTCGTTCATTTTCATACGCTTTAATCTATTTTTATACGTTTTCATCCATTTAAAAACGTATAAAGTGGACGAAAACATTTAAAAATGAACGAAAATTTATAAAAAAAAGAAAAAAAAAGGATGAAACTTATGAAAACATAAGAAAATGGGCAAAAACGTAAGAGTAACTGGTGAAAGCGTATAAAAACTGATAAAAAAACGTATAAGAACGGATGAAAACGAATAAAAGCGTATGAAGACGGACGAAAACGTTTAAAATAGTTGAAAACGAATAAAAACATAAAAAAATGGCGAAAATGTTATAAAAAAAAAAAAGAAAAAAGAAAAAAAAAAAAAAGAAAAAAAGAAATCAAACTAACAAAAATAGTGGTCTAAAGACTAAATCCGTGAAACATGACCAACCACAAGAATCGTTTTGTACTTAAAAAATAACCAATGTTATCATTTACAAAGTTCAATAACATATTTGACAAACTCATAAAATGAGTAACCTGGATAAAAAAAAAAACTTTAATAAATTAGTACAAATTTGTGAGAAATTTTAGTAACTTAAGACAAATTACATAATGTTGTGTAAAAACTAAAAAGTACTGCCATATAATAAACACAGAAGAACCGCGGTATTCTAACTATTTACAGTAATAAATTGTGATAAAATATTTGTGGTGTTACATAGCAACAAAAAAATAATGATGATGATTACGAAATATTGATTGTGAAATGGAACAGTCAATCCGTCATCAAGTGTACAAACCAATGACAGACAGATTCAGCATAATTTTGGGGATTTGCTTCAATTTTAATTTGAAAGAATACCTCCCATTTACTTTGCACATTTAAATGAAAAATGTTACGTAGTTGATATGCAAACAATGACAAATAGAGGTGCAATTAATACAAGCTTTTATCATGCAACTCGATCTCGAGCTTGAGCTTGACTCGATTGAGTCGAGCTTTTATCGAGCTCAAGCCTGAGCTCAAGCCTAATAAACAAGCTCGAAATACATAACGAGCCGAGCTCAAGCTTTTAATAGCTCGAGCTCGAGCTTTTATCAAGCTTTCAAGAACATATATATTTTTAGTATACATATTTATATAAACAACTTAAAACTAACGTGAACATTAGTATAATAATTAAATACTTGTAGGAGGACCATTTAAACCCTATTCTCCTAAATGTTTTGTAAAAATTCTTTCCTCTCAAGTTCATCGCATATTTTTTTGAATTTATTAAAAAGTTTGGCTATCAAATTTAATGTTTATATGTAAATTCAAGCTTTTCGAGCCGAGGTCAAGCCTACTCGATCCTTACACGAGCCGAGCTCAAGCCTGGTTGATTAAAGCTTGTCAAGCTATCAAGCCAAGCTCAAGCCCACCTTATACATTTCAAGCCAAGCTCAAGCTCGGCTTGACTTGATTACACCCCTAAATTGACAAATGATGTACACACCACAAAATCAGATTTATAATGCACATACATGTTTGTGATGTGCTTGCCTCCCAAAATGCTACTATCAACAAAAAATTTACACAATAAATCCAGATACCTAAAATACCTCAAGTGGTGACTCTTCACATGTTAAAGAACATTTGCATTATCAGAAATCCATCACCTTATTCTTAGGTTTTACACATCAAAGTTTAACCTAGTTATTTTTAAATTTTTATCGTTTTCATAATATTGAACTTATTGCTTTTTAACATATAGCTGAAATATTTAAAACATACGTTACACAAAATCCACCGGAAATTGGAAGGGCGAGGGGGCATTGAATAAGCAAGGGCCATATGACTATATGAGATTGACATCACATGAGCAATAAATATGATGAAATAGAGAGAGAGTTGGGGATTATTTGCATGAAACTGGAAACTGCAAGGAGAGGGACAAATGGAAGAGTCAAATATGGTTAAACATAGCATGTGGCAGAGATACATTTGGACTTATCTTTTCATGGAAGCTATTCCTATATGTCTAATCCTTTTTGAGAAACCATTATAAATTTTATCAGTCGGGAATAATATGGCCCCTCTTAAGTTTAACATAAGGGCAACTACAATAATAAATTTATAAAAAGAGATAAAAATTTGAAATGGTTTACAAATTGAGACATCCTACTGTGAAAAATTTTATGATAATATGGATTAAAATATGTTTTAATATCATAAACTTTTTCATTGTAATCAAATGCATGCAACTCATTTAATGCACCATACATTTATACTCCGTAAAAACTTTAGCATAATAACAATAGGTTATGAAAACATTATTATTTGTGGAATTATTTGACATGAAAATGTTATGAACCTTTAAAAAAAGTTTTTCATTAAAGACGCTCTAATTACAATATTTAAAAACAAAAGTTAAAAGGATGTGATGCATTAGCCTCCATATAAAGTAATGGATCAACGAGCGGATGATTTAAGGGTTGTAGGGTGTGTTTGATAAAAGTAGCAGTAGTAATGGACAGTAGTAGTGAGTATTAGTTTAATTGAGGAGGGATGCCGCGCATTGTATTTTTGCCATTTTTTTTGTCTTTTATATATTGTTGTCTTTCTAAAAAAAATAGTGAGCATTAGTTAGTATAGGTGTAATCATAATTTGTTTTTGTATTATTACAGTATAACTTATAAATGCTCAACGCTCACACATGCTACTTAATGCAGCGTTAAAAAAGTTGCATTTCGAGATAATAATAATAATAATAATAATAATAATAATAATAATAATAAATAAAGTTATTGGTGATTGTCAATCGAGGATTAATATTACAACGTTCAACGCTCTTAAATTCCTCTTAATACTTCGCGCCAAACACACCTATAATCATTCCGCCTTTAATATCAAGAGTAGTAGCAGCAAACCTAGAAAAAAATCTCTATGCACATCTTCAACATAAGAGAACGTGGCCTCATGACACCTTTTGTATACTCACAACGTACTATTTTGGCAGTTCACTAAAGGAAGAGAATATATTTTGGCAGTTCACACCTCTTTTACGTGTAATCGGACCAATGAAAGTATTGCTTCGGCCTATGAATCAAATATATAGTTACTCTATTATTTGCTCTTAGTAGTTAGTCTTGAAAATTTATATCAACAACTTTCTTTTAGGCCTTATTTGACATATCATTAGAAACTCCAAAGTTTCAATCTTTTCCATATAGTCCACCAGCTTTTACTACCTTTGATTTGTGTAACACGTGAGTTTAGAATATTACGAGCAATTGTATTATTGTAACTTAACATGTTGCCACATAGCAAATTTAGCAAAATCCTTTAATAAATGCTCAGATAAAATATATACTGTAATTAGTTACACAAAACACATCTTGAAATACTCCGTATTTATATAAACTTTAATTTTTGATGAGCAATGTTAAGCACCATTTGAATTTTTTATTTTGATTTAAGTTGACAAAAAGTAATCTTTTATTCAAGTTGGTATGATGGGTGATGATAATTGGTTGGGTAGGGGTAGTCAATGAGCAATCAGAATTTTGTCAGGAAACGAAAGAATGCAATGCACCTCTGAATTTCCATTTCCCCCTCTTTGTCAGTTTTGTTTTCTGGAAGCAATCGAGTGCCAATGGACCACTTTTTATAATTATTTTATGTTAATTATTAAACTCCAAAATATTAGTACTACGTAAAAAACAAAAAACAAATTTGTATATATTCCATCCCACTAATTATTTGTTCATTTTTTATTTTTGTGTAGTCGAAAATTAGTTGTTTAGTACTAAAACTATATAGAAAAGCCTGATTAAGTTTAACATATTACTTTACTTATAAAGTTATTACTACAAAAACCATTCATGACTAGCCTAGTAACTTTTTCAAAATGATAGGATTTATCTGGTTTAAATTTCTATGGCAAACTTAAAACCTGAGGATTACTTGGCAAAAAAGTCGAATACTATTGGTCTATTAAAAAAAAGTTATTATTACAAATTAAAAAACATTTATGAATTTGCTAATGATAAAATTGTCATATTGTAAAAGTAGGAAAAAAGTTAAGCATTATTGTGTTTTTATTAACTTCGTGTTTTCCGTCGTAAAACAATTATTTTAAGACGTTGGTAGTAATCTATACGATAAATTTTTTAGAGCAATTACATAACTCGTCCTTTTGAGTTACCCATAATTGCAAGTTTTGTCATTAACTCTCAAAAATTACGGAGTCGTCTTTGTGATTGTCCATTTGGAGTTGACCGGATGGCCGTTAGTTTTGGCCGTTAAGTGAGGGGCATTATCGTCCCTTCACATCTAAAGCAAACTACATGGAAGATTTATGACACGAAACGTTTTTTTCTTTTTTTTTTTCTTCAATTATCATTATTTGTTATTGCAAATATTATGATATTTAATCTAAACCATATGCCACCGCCACCCACCACCACCGCCACGCAACACCAATCACCACCACCAGCAACACTAATCACCACCACCATCACTCGAGGGTAAATGGTGGCGGTGGTGGTGGGTAGCGGTGGTGGTGGTGATTAGTGGTGGTGGTAGTTGGTGGTGATGTTAGGTGATGGTGAGTGGTAATAGATGGTGGTGGTGGGTAGTGGTAGCGGTGGGTCGCGGTGGTGGTGGTTTTTGGTGGTGTGGTGGGTGTTTGGTGATGGGTCGCAGTGTTGGTGGCAGTGGTGGTGGCGGAGGTGTTAGTGGTGGGTGGTGATTGGTGGTGGTAGTATTTGGTGGTGGTGGTGGTAGTTGATGATGATGGGTGGTTGTCGTAAGTATAAATGGGTGTCGGTGGCGGTGGTGGGTGGTGGTGGCAGTGATGGAGTTGAATGGTGGTGGTGATTGGTGATGGGTGGCAATGTTGGTAGCGGTGGTGGTGGTTGTGGTGCGTACGGTGGTGAGTGGTGGTGGTAATTGGTGATCAGTGGCGGTGGTGGTGCTAGGTGGCAAGGGGTGGTGGCCGCTGGGTGGCGGTGGTGGCTGGTTAGTGGCAGTGGGGGGGGGGGGGTGGTGGTGGTTTACCATGAATCGGCCAACCAAAGATATACCGATTTGATGCCCGAAAAATTAAATACAAATATTAATAATAAAGAAACAAGCTTAAAAAAATAAAGAAATAAAAAAAAATCCTTCATAAATCGTCCATGTGGTTTACTTTAGATGTGAAAGGACGATAATGCGCCTCACTTAACGGCCAAAACTAACTGCCATTCGATTAATGGATCGATCAACTTAAAATGGACAACCACAGGGACAATTTGAGTAATTTTTTAGAGTTAAGGACGAAACTTGCAATTATGGGTAAACCACAAGGACGATTTATGTAGTTAACTCTTTTTTATTTACCCAACCAACACACTAAAAAATTCCATATTTTTTTAATACATGCTTTAAAGACATTATACACGTGCATTGAAAACTTATGTTTTAAAGAAATATAGAATTTTTGGATGTTCTTCTTTTGCAAAACATTTTTTCATAAGATATATTTAAATCAATGTTTAAATACAAGAAATGTGATTGAATACCACATTGACTATCAAACAATGCACCATTTGTGCTTCAAACTATTAAATATAAAGCAAATGACAAGCCACAAACATGAAATACAACCATATAAACTATCTCCAAGACATATATTACATTTCAAGACCACTAGACGATTATGGCACACCAACCAGCAGTTTCTCAGTTGAGTTCCTTGTGGGACTAATGAACTAGGTAGCTTCCAATCTTCCAATGATGTAGCCCACACGATGTAACTTCTTAAAACAAAATGTGATCAATTTGAGCCGCACTATAGACATAATTACTTCAATCACTTGATCCTTAGTTTTTCGTTTCTTCTTGGATATTCAGAGGTTTCTTTCTTGCCAAATGAAGTAAATTGTAGTTGCTAAGACAAGTTTACCTACAACACTAACGCCTATTAGAAATTAGCAGCAACCAAACAATAATATCATCAATCGTAGAAGGAACAACATCCATTCCAACAAACGTTTTTATGTGATCCCAAACTTGAGATAGGAGAGTACATTCGAAAAAGAGATGGTTACGGGAATCTGGCTGCAACTCAAAAAAGGGCATCAAACAGGTTTAAGTTTGTGAAATCACTGGCATCCCATTGTCTTAATACGTCTTGAGTCTTTAATTTTCGCTTCATAACCAGCCATAAATGAAAAGCGTGCATCGGGATTCAATGGGAAAACCGTACAACAGGAGACCAATGTATTTCCACCTCCATTGGATGGATAGACTCCCATGCAACGCTCCATTGCGAATTTTGATGTTTGGTTGGGTAATATGAAATTATCCCTTAAAATAAAATTAGAAACGATATCCATACTAAATCATACAAATGCCATTCCTTTATCATCAAATGGATACCCATAGTCATTCCATACATTATGCTAAGCACTACCTTATACTAGGCGTAATAATGGTTGAGGCCACATGTGATTAGCTTAATACCTTTCATGTGTCAACAACCACTACACCATCCTTGAAGCACGCGTGAAGCAACTAAATCAAAAGATTTAATGGTGCAGACAACCGCAAAAAAAAAAAAAATAAAATAAAAAAAAAAAAATAATAATAATAATTATGTGTAAGAGTATTTCGTGAGATATAGGTAAATGATAAAAGGAATGGTAACCATTACACCCGATATTAGATCAAACTCCAATAATGTGTTGTACAATTAAGATCACATGATAAACAAACACTGACATTTTCTTTAGCATTGTTTTTATTGAAACGTTGAACAAGTGAGAGATAGCACTTGGGATCTTATGACCGAAAGTAAATCTAAAATCTAGCCCCACAATTGTTTTTTAAGCACCTTTTAGAAATTGTTTTGGATAAAAAAAAGGGGTTTTGCTAAAGACAGCCCTTAGGGTTGTCGTTAAGAGAATCAATTTTATTACAAAGATAAATTATTATGATTGGATGTCAATCCCGAAAAACATGGATACAATCCCTAAAAATCTGGATGCACAACAAATATTTGATTCTGATTGGATGACTTCATTTCTTACATTAAATTATAATAAAAAGTTTCCTCTTAACTACAGCCCTAAGAGCATGCACATCCGTAACACGAGTTATAACTTAACTCAGTGCCACGTCAGCGCCACATCAGATTTACCACTTTAACCTTAACTAAAAAAAAAAACACCCACAACAATAACTCAACCTTAACTCAACATTTGGGCCCTACTTTTTTCTTCTTTTCCAATTATTTAACAAAATACAAATTAAAACAAATTACATTTTTATTCAAACAAATAACTAAAAATACAAATGTTATTTACTAAAAAAAAAAAAAAAAAAAAAAAAAAAAAAAAAAAAAAAACAAGGACTGAAAATGTTATTTACTTTAAAGTTTAAACAAATAACCACAAGGGCTAAACCATAATACCGAAAACCACAAGGACTTAAAATGTAACTTTGCAAATGTTTTCTCTTCTTCTTCGTTGTGAACCTGCAAAACTCAAAAAGCACACATTGAAACACACACAAAGCACACACTGAAACACACACATAACACACACACAAAACCCTACAAAAAACCATTTAAATCATTTAAATCGGAAGAAAAAAAAAAAAGAAAAGAAAAGAAAACACGCTTAACGTGGCGTTAGCCACATAACGCCCCACGTTAACGTGGGTTTAACGCATGTCAACGCAGCGGCTAACGTGCCTTAACGTGGAGCAGTACGTTACGCATGGGCATGCTCTAAGGGCTGACATTAGCATTTCCCAAAAAAGAAGTTCAATCTAGGAGTATTATTTTCTCTGTAGTTTGTACACCTCTTATATCGTACTCATGTTCTTTTGACTACAGTACTATTCTACGCAATATTCCTCGTGAACAAGATAACTTCTTTCTTTTACACCTCCATGGGTAGGGGTCCCAAGATGACCAGTTTTTCTACATTTCTACGACTATACAATATTGTATTATTGTTCATGAATCATGATAGCCTTACCTTGTGAGCTAGTTTTGGAAATGATATTTGGTCAGAGAAGGATTTAGTTAGTGAGTTTTTTTATCAAAAATTTGTGAATACACAAAATGTACATTTATTTTGAAAAGGGATGACTATAACTTTACAATTTCAAAATAAACTTTAAAATTCTAGAAAATATATACGATATTTTGAATCATATTAGGTGGTGTTTGGTTTGTCAAGGTAATCACTATAGGTATCGTAATGAGTATGGGGTTTGTAAACCCACTACTCTTGTTGGGTTTAGATTATATCTAGTCTTGTGGGTTTTATACTCTTATTTAAACTCACTAAATAAAAAATTTATTGAGAATAAAATTTATTCCTTTATTCTCATGCCCATTAACTAAACACACCCTTAATGACAATTCCTGTAATTTGAACAAAATTATTGATAAACTTCAAGCTAAATGAAGTTTACACTGTTATATGATTGCGAGTGGTATATTTCAGTTGACATATCAAAGAGAGTTTTGGAAAAATAGATCATAAGTCAATCACAACTTTTGATAATCATTATAAATAATGCGCAACGACGATATAAATACCAGATAATAAACATTTAGTAACAGAGGTGCTAATAACACAAAAAAGTGACTCTAAATCTAACATTTAGTGACACTTTTTTAAAAGTGTTGACAAAAGCTTAAAATTTTAAGATTAATGGCACATTTTATAAACAAAATGATCACAAAAGGTGAAACCTATGTACTCACTTTTTTTGTATCACCATGAATAGACTTTTACTTACATTTTTTTAAGTGTGGAAAAAACACAAAGATTTTAGTGACACTTCCTTTACACTTTTTAATTCTACTGACATTTTTTAAATTTTTGATGACAATTTTTTTCATGTGTCCGAAAATTTTTTTAGTGACATTTTGGTATTGGCCTATTGCTTATGCTTGTATTTTATGACTCAAAATACTGAATCCTTGAATCTTTTAAAGATTAAAAGTCAAAGTTGATAATTTTGTGGTACCAAATTCTCAAAAACCAAGAAACAAACTCTCATTATGCTTTCTGTCTATGTCCTTATGTGTAGAAAATGACACATCAATAAACTCCTTTATTACGATACAACCAATTATACCCAAAGCCTTTCAACCCCCCACCACACTAATCCACCAACTCTATATATAATATGCTTGCACCCATCAACCATCCACACACAACATGAATCTTCAACTTGATTCAACTCTTTGGGTCCTAGCCAAGGCTTATTACCCCATATTGTTTAACATACTCATGCCCAATTCGTCTCTGCATGATCATCTTATAAAGCCAAGTACAACAAGGCTCTGATCACGACCTTGGCGTTATCCCTCCTGAGCTTATTCTTCTTATACTTCTTATTAATATTATCCGACTTCATAAAGGTTGTTCGAGTTTTCTTGACCTTGCAAGCCCGTTGAGCTTCCAAGCGATCTTCAGGATGCTTGTTGTAGCAACTATGACGCGGAGTGATGCAAAACTCCACTCTTCTATCTATCCCTCTTGAGCTACACATAAGTAGATAGGAAATGTGCATATTGACTAGTAAACTTCTTTTTCTTTATACCTTGTGTACATATTTTTTTTTATATGTCAATTGTTATGTAATAAGTTCTCTTTATGAATTTAGTCATGTAATGATATTGCGAATCATGGAAACTCACATTAACTGTATCATCTATGTAAATGGTATTTCTAAGATATTTATCATGCGTGGGTAATGTTTATAGCTATGATTAACATCCACAAATCACTTCAGCTGATATTTTATACCCATGAGATCATCATAAACTGAAATGTAAATCGTATGGAGTAATAAACTAACAGCTATGGTGTATATATATATGGGAGAGTACTTAGCAAACGCTTTGTGAGATACATACGTTTTAGAGTGTTTTTAATGTAAAAGATTCACCTCAGATGTCAAAGTATATATTTACAGAATTCGTCGACACCTTCTTAACATAAAATAAAATGGTATGATGCCTGGGTTTTCGGTTAAGTCATTCGTCGTCATTAATTAAGAGAATAACTAATTTAAGAGTGTGTTTGGTTGGAGGCGGTAAGGCTAGTCACAGTAAGTGCATGCGATCGATTGTTTCACTCGAATGAGTGTCGATCGGCCTTCTGTGGTACCCAATCATCAATCGATCGGTCCTTTTTTTGGCATGTTGGTCGCTTGGACGATCGACTCACATACACACATAAAAACATAACTCTCACTTTTCAATTAATATTATTAAGGTCGGCTTTACTGGGATACCCAATCGCATGTAGGTCGCTAGAGAGAGACGGCTGACGTGACAGAGAAAATAGAGGAGATTAGATTGCCTTACTATGCCCAGCCTAAGGATAGGATTTGAGATTGATGCCAAAAAATATTGTTTAGTATATTTGTGTGGGTCTCACAATTAGGAATGAGTCCCAAATTTTTGTTCTTGTGCTAATACCATCTACCATACTATCTTTTTGTTGTATTACCATTCAAGGTAAGCCCATTTTATATATCAACCATCCATATTTTGTTTTATTTTTTATTTTTACAATATTAATATTTTTAAATTTATAAATTACATATTTTTATAACACATATAATATATAATTTAATTATCTTATTTAATACAAAACAAAATCCTAATCCAAATCCAAGGGTTTAGTATGGGTTTTGCATTGATGTGACATTAAACATTTGTTTAGTTGTAAATTTTAAAAGGGGGAATGAATTCATTTATCAAAGATTGAAAGATAGTATGGGTGCGTTTAGTTTGTAGGTGGATTAGAATTGGATTTAGATTTAGATTTGGGAAATGTTTGAAAGAATGAGGAAAGAGAAAAAAAATATAATTAAATTAAATATTATTAATTTAAAAATAAGTGGGATATTATTAATATTAAGGGTTTTTTAACTTGTGCCATAGGGGCACAAGTTAAGCTAGGGGTGAGCAAAATCGCTCGAGTCTCGACAACCGATCCGATCCCGACATAAACCGATAGTTCCGAAACCGAATAATAGCTTCTCGGGTTGGGAGTCGGGATGGATTTTTAACATTTTCGGGATTCAGGACGGGTCGGGACAGGCCAAAAACCTACAAAATACAAGCAAAAACCGACTATTTTCGGGACGGGTCGGGACGGGCAAAAAAACCGACTACTTTCGGGTTGGTATTCGGTTTAAGATTTAGGTGACTTTCGGGATCGAGATTAGTCGGGACGGGTCGGGATCCGAGCCGATGCTCACCTCTAAGTTAAGCACACCACAAGTACATAATGACCCACATAAAAATACACTTGTCTGTACTTTTACGTGAATCTCTATGTACTTTTTCGTGGACCCTTGTATACTCTTGACGTGCTTAACTTGTGCCCCTAGAGCACAAGTTAGAAAAACCCTAATACTAACTTAAAATAAAACAAATATATAATAATATGCGGTACCATCATAAAAGAAAAAAAAAAAAAAAAAATCTAATTGGATGATATCACCCAAAAGTGGTGGGGTCAAGGAATCAAAATGGTACCAAACAAGTTATTTGATATTTCTTTCAATCTATACACACCATACCCGGATACCAAACGGCTCCTAATTTGATGAGTTTGGTAGGTATTAGCATTTTTAAGTGGGCCCCATGTAGTATACTTCTCTCGTCGCCCTTCTATATTTACTTTAAATAATACAATATTTTTTATTTCAAAATTATTAAATAAAATTATTAATACAATTAAATATCTTTTCTTTCTCCTATATTAAATCCAAATCCAAATTATAATCCAAATTTAAATCCAAATCCGAAACTCACCTCCAAACCAAACGGGCCCTAAATCCTAATCCTAAACCCATCTACAAACCAAACGAGCCCTAAATAAAGATGGTAATTGTTCTAGAATAATTGTAGACACCTGAGCACAAGGTGGGTACTAGAGCCATAAGGCTCATCTTATAGTAAAAAGTGTTGGCATCTTACGTGGCCTTTGGTATACATGAATCGAAGTTGGAATGGAATAAATTATTAGAATGAAATGAAAATTTGTTGTTTATTTTGAACTTTGTAATAGAATGGTATATTCATTGTTTGATTCATTACGTCTATAACCAATAATTTCATTAACATAGCTATCCCTAGTTTTTTCTCATTCCATTACGATATGGAATCACATTTTTACATATTTTATTTATTTCATTCATTTTCAACGTCGATTGCATTGTATCAAACAATATACATAAATGCCATATTCCATTGCAACATGGCAACCAAATAAGTCAATGGAACAGTAATGACTCATTCAATTACTATGTTTATTTCATTACATCGTCAATTACATTCTTTTATCAGTCCATTACGTCTAACCAAACAGACCCTTATCTTTTTCCTTTATAACAACTCATAATTTAACTCAAAAACTAAAGAGAAATGAGAAAAACTATGCAAAGGATTGAATTATCATTATGGTGGGAAAAAGTGAAGTTTACATTTACAAACTGAAAACTTAAAATGAAATAAAGATTACACTATTCTATTTATAGACTACAAAGCTTCTAGAAGCAATATAATTAACTAAATACAAGCTATCTAATTAGTCTACATTTCCTTGCATTAATGCATTGAAATTGTGCTTGTTGGTTAAGAAGATACTTTGACTTTTGCTTTGACTTTGGCTTAATTGTTGACTTATGTATTGTATGAACTTGATGAGTTGAAGTCTTAGTTGGCAGTGTTAATGGATCACAAATGCAACTTGCTCAAACAGTTATAGTATAGAACTTTTGGAAGTCCTTTAGTTAAGACATCTGTTGTCTAGAACTTTGTAGGAATGTTTGAAGGAAGAATGTGTTGAGCTTTGATTTTGTCCCTTACAAAGTGGCAGTCTATCCTTTTATGTTTTGTTCTTGCATGATGTACTGGATTTGAGGCTAGAGCTATTGTAGATTCATTATCAGATAGGATAGGGACAGGTTGAGAAATGGTGAGATTAAGGTCTTGAAGTAGATATTTGAGCCATGTAATCTCATAAGTGCATTCTGCAAGTGCTCTATACTTAGCTTTTCTTGATGATCTTGAGACAAAAAGCTACTTCATTGAAATCCAAGAGATGAGCCAGTTGCCTAAGAAGAATGCATAGCCAGTTACTGATCTTCTTGTTATAAGGCATGCAACCCAGTCAATATTTACAATAGGCTAATAGGGAGAGATTGGTATGAGTTGGGAAGTGTAGACCCTGTCCTAGACAAAGTTTGATGTATCTCATGACCCTT
This sequence comes from Artemisia argyi, assembly GCA_030686995.1. Lineage (NCBI taxonomy): Eukaryota > Viridiplantae > Streptophyta > Magnoliopsida > Asterales > Asteraceae > Artemisia > Artemisia argyi. The sequence goes on along the minus strand of CM060678.1, from coordinate 20,224,902 downwards.
AGGAGAGCTTTCATGTCAGCAGTGGTTGGATGATAAGAGAATTAACTTAAGACTTGAGCTGCAAATGAAAGGTCCGGTCTGGTGATATAGAGGTTGTAACACCTAAAATCTAAGAACATGTGAAAAGACCAAATTGCCCTTACAAATTTGAAATTTAATTAAAAGCTTATTAAAGTACCAAATATAAATCCTAAACTCCTAACAATGCACAAGTTATGTATCCAAATAATTTAACAACTTCATTTAACATTTATAAAAGTTGCAAAATTACCACAATACCCCTCATAGGGCCGAATGACTTAATATGTGTTATATTTTGATTTAAATTGATTTTAAAAGATATATATTGTCTAAATATGGAAGATAATTATCACCCAATATTCTCCCACCTATAATCACGAAATTTCTGGTCCATAAACCCCCCTCATCACACGGTTTTCCCTTTTTAAAAAGTCAATCCATATCTTTTCTCCACAAAACCCTAATTTGCCGATTTCAATAAACACACAAAGAATTCCCTTGGCCTCCATTCGACCACCCCATAATTCCTAAGCATCTTTCGGTGATCAAACAACATCCAAAGAGTCCTAGAAAAATACCCTTTTGAATTGTTGAAGCTTGGTTCGATCGTGGCACATTTTTCCTTTTGTCGAGCACTATAAACAAGGTAAATTCGTTATGTTTCATACGACCTCTTATAAATTCATTTTCTATTTTTCCTGAGTTCCTTACATCATATATGATATTCTAAAAATGATTACAAGGTTTGTTGGTCGCGTTTGTTCTCGAGGGAATTTTTGGTGTCGTATTATCCAATTCAAGAGGTGTAATTCGTCCAGCCTATTCTATTTGTTCCAGATCTGGTCTGGTATTTTTCTCACGTCTCTTACATCATATAAGTCTCAAATAAAATGTTCTAATCGATCCATGCATGCTCTATAACGTTTTGGTGAATTAAACCCTAAAAACGCAACAAAACTCTATATCATTGTATATGAATTTTCTGGATATGAATGATAATTTTTATGAACTTCATATATTAATTATGATCTCGTAAAAATATGGGTTTGAATTTTAGAACCTTAAATCTCGTGTTGTGATTTATTTTATAAATCGGCTAATTAAGAAAACAATGAAGAAAATAAAAGAAACCCTAAATCGAATCAGGGTAAGGGTTTTTATGTTTGGATCTGGTGATTAATGCATAATAATGATTGAGTAATGATTGTATAATGATGGCATAATGATTTTATGAAATTAGGGTTTGGTTTTGGTAACTTTATAATAAATCCGATTGGAAAATAAAGTACAAGGGTGTGTTTTGCCAACTTTGAAACATCTGGGATATTTTTGTAAGATCATATATATCAGTAGGAATATGGGAGAAATATAACTTGAGGGTTCTAAGTGTAAATATTACAAGAAGTGAGTTAATTGTATTTAATTGGTGCGATTTGTAATTAATTAAAGTAGAGGGACTAAAAGTGTAATTTCTGGAAACTTGGGACTGATTTGAGTAATAAAATATATTCAGGGGGTTTTGTGCTAATTTGGTAATTTAATGGCTTAATATGTAATTATTGATAATTAAAAGTTGAAATTGTAAGTTAAAGGGTTAAATATGTAACTTTGATAACTTGAAGGACTTAAAGTGTAAATTGTGAATACTTGAAGGTATATTAGTATAACATGATAAAATAAGCGATTATTATGTAAAATGGATAAGTTAAGGGTTTAATGTGACTTTGAATACTAAAAGGTTTAAAGTGTAATTTTGGAAAGTAAAGGGTTAAAGTGTAAAGTTGTGAAACCCTAAGGACCAAATGTGTAAATATGTTAAAAGATACTTTGATTTCATTAATAATGACTCAACTTTCTAATTATGGAAACTTTCTAAAAGTGGAAACTTACTATTTATGGAAACCTGCTAAAAGTGGAAAGTCACTTTAAATGGAAAGTTACTAAAACTGGAAAGCCGACTAAAATGAGAAATCTGAATTGAATAAGTTATTAATAATAAGCCGATCATTAATTCGTGTAGATTCGCTGAAGAAGGAGTTTTGCTTCCGACCTTTATGTTTTCTGTCATGTTGCACTTGCGGTTTAAGGTACAGATATTCTGACCTTTCTCAAAAGGTTTCTCATGATCTCTTTCATATTCTGATCCGTTAGTTCCCGAATTGATGCCATTGCTATGATCCCCTTTACTTGAACCTTCTCTGTTGATCCCACTTGATATGACCTCCGTTATGAACCTATGCTATGAAAACCTTCTTAATGATACCATGGAAATGTTTTGAGAAGAACTGATTTGAAAAGATGTTTATAAATGATGCTAAATTTCTTTTTAAAAGAAAGGTTATTTAACTTTCATGAACCCTATATTTTGAAAGACCATTTTTATGAAAACTGTTTTAAAAGATTATTTAAATTGGACTTTTAATAGAAACTTTTGAAACGGACTTATGAACTGAACCATGAATTGATTTTTGAATATGAACCTTGACCTGATGAACTCTGAATGGACCTTGACTATTATTTCTGATATGATTTTGAGATGACTTTGAGATAAACCTTTGCTATATGACCTTTTGTATGACTTTGAGACCTGACTCTTAGTTTGATACCCGAGCCATTTCTGTTTTCCCTACCTATGGAGGTACCATAGGCATGTCTGTGATGCACCACTGGCATGACTCATGTGTGGGTGAGTGATTTCTCACGCCGTCCCTTTTTATGATTATTATTATGGCCATTATGACTTTGAGTATATGACTTTGAGATTGACTTTGAGTAAGGGGCGTATGGATTGCAATCCTAGATCTGTTTTATTTAGTGGATTTAACTATGACTTTGAGTTGACTTTGAGGTGACTGGTGCTGTGTGCAATACACGCCTTTCACAATTTCTGGGAGCTAGCTACTCCACCCATTTGATACATGAGGACACCCCTCATATTATCTGGTTGCCTGAGAGGTATCCCCTCTAATTGTGAGATTATGACTTTGAGATTATGACTTTGAGAATTATGACTTTGAGATTTATGACTTTGAGTTTCTGGGCTCGTGGTAGATGACTATCCTTTCTTCTTTATATCCTATCACTCTTTTATCTATTCCTTATTCTATTTCCCCAATGCACTATGTTTCAGTTCTGTTTCATTATCATTGCTTTGTATATGTATCTGTTCACTGGGCTTTTTAAGCTCAGCCGCATTTCCTTTTCCTGCGGCAGGTTTTAGTAGGAAGCTGGGTTATGGGAAGAGAGTGTGATTGGACTTAGAAGACTATGCTTTGGACTAGAGACGATTAGATGAAGTTTCACTTTATTAGACATAGTATTTATTTCTTTGTAACCTTGTAGTTTCAGATTCTTCATTTGTAACCCTGAATTCCTTTTGTATTTATAAATCATATGTTTGGGTTTTGTTCTGATATGTCACTGTAATGTATTACTTCTACCCTTATCGGGTTGGGGTGTTACAGAGGTAGATGAGTTTTCCAACAAATGTTCTATATAGTGATGAATCTGGTAGAGGTTCACTAGTGGTGTTGTTGAGTGTGATAGTTGGATCTAGTGGTGTGATTGCAGGCTTCTCATTTAGGACTCCAACATGTTGTAGAAGCTCTAATTCATACTTTCTATGTGACATGACTATACCAGATGAGTTCTTTAGAAATTCAATGCCCAAATAATAGTGCAAAGGACCAAGGTCTTTGATACTGAACTTCTGGTGTAGTTGTTGTTTGATGGAGTTGATGAGAGGTTCATGGTTGCCTGCCAAAAGGATGTCATCCACACAGATAAGTAGGGCAATAAAGTAGGATCCTTGAGAGAGCGTGAACAATGAAGTGTTTGCATCACTCTGTTGAAAGCCTAGTGAGAGTAGACAAGTAGCCAACTTTTGAAACCATTGTCTATTGGCTTGTTTGAGTCCATAAAGTGATTTTCTCAATTTGCAGACTGTGTTTGGTGGTAAGGTTTTAGAATACCCTTGTGGAACTTTCATATAGACTTCCTTATTTAGATCTCCATGTAAAAAAGCATTATTAATGTCCATTTGTTCTATGGTCCATTTATTGTGAACTGTAATTGCAAGGAGAGCTCTGATAGTCACTGTCTTTGCAACAGGAGCAAAGGTTTCTATTACACCCCGTGCCTGCTTTGACAAGATTTTTTAACTTTTGACACATAAACGCTTGACCTTACCGAACATTCTGATACTCTTTGACCAAATGTTAAAAATCTATCACACTTCAACCCTTGAGACTATTTTTAATTGAAACTAGACTTAATTACCGTCGAAATGACGGGTGACACGACCCGTAATGACTTACGGTTTAAAAGATAAGAAATTTCAAAAATTGACGAAATCTGAAAAACCGACCATATGGCCGTATGAAATATTTCATATGGCCGTATGGTCTTCTCATAAACTTTTCAAACTACTGACTCAAGCATATGACCATATGAAATATCTTATATGGTCGTATGGTCACCTCAGAACTTAAAAACCTACATAATGGAGCATACAACCATATGAAATATCTCATATGGTCGTATGGTACCTGCAAAAACTTTACATTTACAATACTTTACACATTTTTCGAAAACCATACTTTCGATACCCGAAAATTAACGAAACTTTACAGATTTCATTAATACATTATAAATTTCATTTTCATTTAATAACATTACCTAATTGACACTTCGGAATAGTACTTTGCAAATAGACGTGTATTATACCCGTTTTGACCCATTTCACAACAAACGATCTTTAATACTTCCATATTACACCAAACTTTCCAAAAACCTTTAACATGACATAACTAACTGTTTCCATAACCGTTCAACCCGTTTACAACCCAAAATGGGTATATTCACACTTATGCCAAACACCCCTTTAACTTTTTCCATAAACACTTAAAACACACTTTAGCATACCAAATGACCACCAATTCATTATACCAATCTTGACACACGTTTTGACACTTGTTTACCCATTATAAACTATTAAATGACTCACGGGGTTGCAACATAGATCTTGAGCTCGGTATCTACCTAAGCTCTTACTTTCATACAAATCTTCTAGCCTTTCGCATAACCAAACATTAACCCTTATTCCAAGCCTTTACATACACACCATAGCCTACAAAAGATTGAAACATTAAACCGTAAGCATGAATGCTTAGTAAGTAAAACGATTACAACATGACATCATAACTCATTCACACATTAAGCATCGTAATCCATTCATTCCATTGCAACATTAAACATTACACATACCTTAGCCACTTTAAGCCTCACCATTATATCTCAACCTTTCCTACACACTTTCACTTAATCCAAACTAGACCCTCAATCTCTTTTGCTAGTTATGCCAAACTAGCCCTACATCTATTTCCTCATCACACAATCATTCAAACACTTCAATAACCTTATCACAACAATCGTTTAACACATAATGTATAGAAATCATTATAATATCAACTCATAACCGGTTTACTTACCTTAGCTTCCAAAGCTAAGTCTAACAAGAGCATAAGCATCATCTTCATCATCAATATCATTCATCTTCCAGCATCATTACCCTTTACCATAAAGATCAAGACCTATTAGCACATCAGTCAAAATTATGATTAAGGGTTTATATCACCCATTAACATGCACAACTTCCTTTCTATATCATTATATGATCATACTTTGATCATATGCTGAAAACCCATTTTATACATAAACCTTAACCTCATTAACATCAAGATAGGGAGATTACTTACTTGGGGAAAGAGTATAGTTTAGGATTAACCCTTGGATAAACACCTTTACTTCTTTATGAAGATCATCCAAGCTTAATCCATTTTCCCTCCCTTTTTTTCTCCTCTAAAAGCCGGTCCTCAACACACCCTTATGAAAAGATGGAACTTGGTAGGATTCTCTACAATCCTTTAAGTAAATATTTAACTTGCACAACTTTAGCCAATTGGCACAATTAGCTACTGAAGTCTCTTTCCTTCTATTTTAGCTACTGAAGTCCCTTTAGGTCTATTTTCTTTCTAGTTGTGCCACATAATACTTTCCATAACCTTATAGCCCATTCATTGACTATCGGGTTTGACTTCCATGTAACATTCGTTGACTAGCCAGTCACGTTAAACCTTAGCAAATTCCATTTAGGGTAGGGCCTATTTGTACCCGGGAAACGGGTCTAACCATTTCCTTGTAATCAATGCCTTCCTTTTGTGTGTATCCCTTTGCCACCAATCTTGCCTTGTACCTTTCTATAATGCCATCTGCAAGATATTTGATCCTAAATACCCACTTACAACCAATGGCAGTTTTGTTAGCAGGTAAGATACATAATTCCCAAGTATTATTCTCTTCTAAAGCATGAATTTCCAGTTACATAGCCTCCATCTATTTTGGATCTTTTGCAGCTTGGTTATAGGTATTAGGTTATGTGGTTTTGTTGATGGTATTGATGAGGTGTCTTATCATTGGAGTGGAAACACTTGAATAATTTGTGAAATTGGTGAAGTGGTGTTTGGACACAGTGTTAATGTTAGATTTAGGGAGTGTGTGTTAAAGGCCTTTTAGTTTATTTGGGATTGTTTTAAGTCTGTGTGAGGTTCTTACAGGAGGTTGTGGTAGATCAGGAGGTGGTATGGGAATTGGTGATGGGTGAGGTGAAGGATCAGTATTGACTGATGTGGATTGTGTGTGAATTGAAGGATTATCTGTTTGTAGGTAATGGTGAAGGTGTGTCTGTAGCATTTAAGGAAGAGTCTGGTGATGGAGGAGTTGCATCAGTAGTGTTGGTTTATTGAGGTAAGAAGAGCGAAAGGTTATGAGGATTAACTTGTGTGTTTGGGACATGAGCAGTGGTGTTGGTATCTTGTGATTTGTGAAAGGGAAATAGTGTTTCATCAAATTCAACATGCCTATTAGCTAGTATTTTGTGTATTTCTGTGTCGTAAAAAAGGTTACCATTTTTGATGTGGTGAATACCTAATAAGGACAGTAGGGATTGATCTGTGGGCAAATTTGTCAGATGAATGGTGATGGACAAAAGCTCTGCAACCAATGGTTCTGATGTGATCAAGTGAAGGTGGTGTGTTATGCAAGAGCTCATATGGTGATTTGTTCTGAATGGAGGTAGAATGAAGTCTGATTATAAGGTAGGTTACAGATAGTAAGCAATAGCCCCAAAAATGTATTTGAAAATTGGCTTGAAATTTAAGAACTGTGGCTACTTTAAGTAGTTGTTTGTGTTTTCTTTTAAATCCAGCATTTTGCTGAGAAGTATTAGGACATGATGTTTGGTGAAATATTCCTACCAACTGAAAGAATGTATTGAGTGTAGAATTTGAAAATTTAGTTCCATTGTCACTTCTAACTATTTTGATCTTAACTTGAAAGTGTGTTTGAACATATTGATAGAATGCTTTGATGTGTATTGTGGTGTGCAGTTTACTTGGCATAAGATAGGTCCACGTTGCCCTTTAGTAGTCATCAACTATGGTTAGTAAATATTTTCACTTATTTATGGTGGTGTGTCTATGGGCTCCCCAAACATCCACATGAATTAGATCAAATAGTGATTTAGCATGAGAAACACTTGAATTTAAGGGTAAAGCATGTTGTTTTGTAAGCATACAGACGTTACATTTGAAAGTATAATTACAATGTATGAAAGAGGCTAATCCTTTTATTTGTTTAAGAACTGGAAATGAGGAATGCCCCATTCTTGAATGCCACAGATAAGAGTTGTTGGTGGTGTTGAAGATTAAGGTGATGTAGATGGTTGTTGTGAGGTTGAAGCTGATGAGGGTAAGAAGTAGAGACCATTACAAAGGATTCCATGAGCAATCCTTTTCTTCTGTTCCTGAAATTCACAATGCTTATCAGTGAGTGTGAGTGAAATATTTGTTCCTTTTAGCAGTTTGCTCACAGAGATGAGATTATGTGAAAATGATGGTATGTAGAGGACATATCTAATGACCCACACACACTAACAAATAAAATAAAAAAACAAACAAATTGCACGGTAACCAAAAGGTGACCCGCTCACCTCAATTTCATATTTTTTCTTACTCACTTAGTGATCGATAAAAGTGGGAGTGATGAGGTGCAACTCACTTAGTCACCATTCACGACCATGGCTTCTAGTTTTAAATTATAGGACATCCAATGAGCCACACACAATTCAATAAATCACAAATACAGTAAAACAAAACAAAACAATTTGGGACACCCGGTGCTCTTACACCAATCTCAATGTTTTTGCACTTTATATATACTACTGCGGTATTATTACTTAAACTAGATGTAATAATTATGCTTTATAGTCATATATTTCAGCGGCATATTACCTCCTACTTTCTTTGCACCTTCTCACCATATTTACCCGCGTAACTATTACTTAAACTTTTAAACTTAACTATGCATTTCTAAACACACAAAAATCACACAATCACCGTTGGTCAACACCAGCCACCTTTATCTTCCAAATTCTGGTCCTCCACGCGTGAAGCAATTCGCTTGTAGTAGTCGACCATGCATGCTCAACTACCTCCGTGCGTTGTTTAGGACACTATTACAGTTACATATGTTTTTAGTAACACCGGCTGAAATATAATGGTATAGTAGTTTGGATTAAATGTTAATCAAAGATCATTTTAGTATTTCACATTCGATAATTGCATGGTCAAGCACTTATAGACTATCAAGGTACAAATATTAATTTATTGTTGTGCAAGTACTTTCGATATAAAAGTGAGCAAACACAAAACAAACGGATACAAATATTTTGTTTAGCAATAATGCGTCTGAGGCTAGTGCGAATCAATACGGAACAATATTGCAACAACAACGCTACCCAAAATTTGAGGACCATGAGCATTGATACGGACGGACCATAAATGATATTTCGTGAACTTGAGACCTACTATGTGTTAGTGTATTTTAGCCTAATTCGTTTATATTACCAAAATGACGTTGTTGAGAAAACGGTATGGACAATACCTATGAGTGGTATTTTGCCTGCTATACATATTGGTACCGAGTAATATATAGATTAGCCGATACCGGTATAATTCCATTACGATAATTACACAACAACGTTTTGTATCCCATCTTTTACGTACGTCAAACGAGTCTCAGACATTGAAACAAATAATACGGAGTGATTACTTATGTCTTATATTAAGGATGAGTCAGGGCCCAAAAAAAGTTGATGGATGTTACATAAGCAATGGGTCAGTGTTCAGTTTACCACAAAATCTTGTACAATTACGGAGTAATACTCAATGTTCATGTGCATTTCAACTTCAAAAGTTATAAGTACACAAGCGAAAATGCATAAAATTCTTAACCAAATTTACTAATTCAAACCAGTTTTTACACGTACTTTTTACCTTTGAATCTTAGATAGAAAATGGTATTTACTTCATATGTCCTTACACAAATTTCCTGCAGAGTTGAAAAGGGACCAATCGACAGCTTTGCATGCATATACAACTCTTATTGCATGAAAATGAACCAAGACAATATTACTTTGCATTCAACTTTTTATTGCATTAAAATGAAGAAAGATAGTTTTATATCAATGTATAGCTTTTATTGCATGAAAACAAACCAAGGCATGTTACGTCAATGACACATTTAGTTGCATGAAAATTAAGAAAGACAATTTATATCAATGTGCAGCTAAAAATAAAAGGTCACTTTTTATGTTGATGTATATTTTTTATCGCATAAAAATGAAAAAGGACATTTTTTTATGTCCATGCATAACTTTTATTGCATGCAAGTGATAGACGCACTTTTACCTTGATGCACACATTTTAATGCTAACAAATGAATAAAGACGGTCTTATGTCCATGTATAACTTTTATTGCATGGAAATTAAGAAAAACAACATTATGCAATTACAACTTTTTGATAACAAGCATGCAAAAGATGTATTATTATTAAACCGTATGTTTGTCTAGTCACTTGGTACACTTATTAGACAAACAAGCACAAAGATCTTACGCAATGTTGAAATAGTTATTACACTGTTGTAATTCAGACTATATAGTCAATGTTAAATACATTCTTACCACATTTTGTTGGAGCTCAATGACAATATGTAGCGCTATTATGATTTTGTAGCTGTTGGGATTGGTTTACGTGTAGATGCTTTAAACTTATATAGATTTATAGAATGTATACGACGAGTCCATGATCGGAAGCCTGTTGGATCTAGACTCCTTGAATTGGGCTTCTTGGACACTCATGATCATGGGCTACGTTTTGAGTGAATCGACTCATCGAGTATATATTTAAGAGAAAGTTACATAGACAATAATAGGGCTTAAGGCTGCTGTCCAAAACCGGACCGGACCGAGATCGAATCCGGCAAAAAACCTAAATCGAGACCGGACCGAATGTGGTCGGTCCGGTCTCGGTCCAAATAGGCTAAATGTCCGGGTTTTAAGCCGGACCGGACCGGACCGAGACCGAAATTATGAAAAACCCTAGACCGAGACCGGACCGAATGTGGTCGGTCCAGTTTCGGTCCGGTCCGGTCGGTTTTGTCGGTCTATCCGGTCCGTTTGCTATCCCTAGGGCTACTTTCTACTATTCGTTTTAAACTAATTTTAAGACTTACTTAATTTGAAATCTCGATATTTATAAGATCTTGTGAGGATGTCGCGAATCTAGATGCCTAGAAGTCGGCACACTGTGGAGGGCTGTTAGTAGATTCGCATTTCATTATAAGTATTGGTATATGTCCAAGTGTTATGCTATAAATATTGGGTCATGTGTATTCTTTAATTATCCATTCATTCAATTAATTAATCATGTCTTACAGTATGTATCATCGTTAGGATCCGACTATTAAATAACCAACTATTTGAATTTCGATTATTTTGTGTATCGATTGACGTATTTTTGAGTATCGAATCAAGTATTTCGAGAATCGAATCACATATTTTTGTGAATCGATATACAGAATAATCGAAATTCAAAAAGCTAGCTATTAAATAGTCCGATCTAACGATGACACATACAACTAAAAAATGTGATAATCAAGATACATTGTAAAACAATTATCCCTAAAACGAATGTGATAGGTATACAGAAGAAATTTAAAGATACATTTTTTGTGAATCGATATACAGAATAATCGAAATTCAAAAAGCTAGCTATTAAATAGTCCGATTTAACGATGACACATACAACTAAAAAATGTGATAATTAAGATACATTTTAAAACAATATTCCTTAAAATGAATGTGATAGGTATATGGAAGAAATTTATGGCAAAGAATAAAATGGTGTTACTTTATATGTTTTTCTATTTTGGATTTTTAGTCCTTGTAAAAATTCATGTGGGGATCAGGGGCGAAGCTTCATAGGGGCCGCGGGGGGGGGGGGGGGGGGGGGGGGGCGCCCGACCCCCGAAATTTTTTTTGCGATGTAGGGGGTATATAGTTTTCGTGTAGAAAAATTTCGGTATATTCGGTTTCGATCCCCCAAAAATTTCGGTATACCTGAAATATAGCCTTAGGAAAAAAAAAATTTAGATCCCGACCCCCCACTTACAAAATCCAAGCTTCGCCACTGGTGGGGATGCGCTGGTCTAGGTGAGGCAATGATATTGAGATTTTTTTTATCCTAGTAAGATTACGTGAGGATGCCACGGTCTAGGTTAGGCAACAATATTGGCTCGAAGATGACTATGTGCGCATTGCTTGTAAAAACTTATGAGGACCAAATACACATCTTATATGTCCAACATAGAACAATCACTCAAACTGTCTCAAAATTAAGCAAACAAAGTAGACAGTTTGTATATTCACTAATAATGTGCTTTAGAACATCAAAATACTCAATTTGTCTCGAAACTCAGCAAACAAAGCATGCGTTACTTGTAGATTCACCAATGATGTGCTTTAAGATATCAAAAATTCTAGTGATTCTTGAAAAAGTAACAGGTGGCATATTGAAGAAGTAACACCAATGGTCAAGCTTTAGTCGACTTTAAGTTGGACTTTAGATGAAGAATGGTCGAGCTTTGGTCGACTTTCATGTAAAAAAAAAAAAAAAAAAAAAAAACATGGAAAAATTTAAAGAAACAAAACAAACAAAAACAACTGAACTTAATTCTTTCTTCAACCAACGCCAAATTCAAACGAATCTTCAATCAGAACCGAAAATCAAAACAAATGATTTCTTTAAACCAAACACAATCAAACGAAGTTTTTTTTTTTTTTTTTTTTGAACTATAATATGTGAAAACTATTCGGCTTTAGTTGGAATAATAATGATGATGATGATGATGTCAAAACAAAACCAAACATCGCTAGAAAATTTTAGCAACATTAGCATTACTTCAACGACTAATATCGCCATGTAGGAACATTGAATAATGAATCCCTATGGTGTGGTCATAAATCAATGTGTCTAGAAGTTATGATCAAGGTTAACGACAACGCTAGGGCAATGCTATCACGGCAGTGCAAAAAGTAACGAACTGTCACATTGCAGTAACCTTGATTGAATTCTGTGACTTGCTAGAATTTCATATTGAAAAACTGAATAATCAAAAGCTAGAACTATGTGTCTAGTACATGCAGTTTGATTTTCAGAAAGATCTGACGGTTGACGAAGCTTAGACAGTGTTTATCCCATAGCTATGCAGATAATGACGAGTGGAAAAGAAAACAGGATCCCTCCGGTTCACCGACAATTGGCCCGTGACCGGAGGATGAAAATTGTCTGGTGACTTGTACCTAGGGCTCTGATACCTTGTAAGACGTGACTAATTAATTGATTAATTGAATGAATTAATAATGGAAGAATACATACGACTTAATATTTATAGCCTTGGGTTTATACCAATCCTAATATAATACCAACTACTAATATGATTATAATTCTAATTCGAATCTACTAACACATACAATTTAAAAAAGTGACAAGTAAAATATATTTTCAGATAATTAGCCTGTGTTTTACCGCACTGTCATAAAAACAATTTTTACAAAGTCTTTATATTTTACTTTTTGAATAAGCTCTAGTCATACACTTAGTATACCACCTGTCACCTTATGTGCAAATAAGTTTTGATTACGCATTCGGTTTTTCGGTTTGTTCAAGTCGAGTCAGATGGAGTTAGGGTGTTCAACGGTTTCTTGGACTATCATAATGAATGTATCGATCTAGATTAGAGGTGCAAAAAAATCGGTTTTTTTCGGTTTTCGGTTTTTTAATAACCAGTTATAAAAAAACCAGTTTTTCGAATAACCAGTTTCGGTTCGGTTTCGGTTTTTCGGAATCGGTTTTCTTCGGTTATAAATGTTCGGAATCAGTTTTTTTCGGTTATAAATTTTCGGAATCGGTTTTTTTTGGGTTTTTTACCGGTTCGCTTTTTTCGGTTAAAAATGTTCGGATTCGGATTTTTTATCGGTTGTTTACCGGTTCGTTTTTTTCGGTTCATTTTTTTCCGGAATTTTACTAAAAGCTTCGAACATTTATTTAATAAAATTGTTAATTATCAAACATATAATTAAACAATATTCTCATAATTTTTATTTAAACAATACAATTATACAATCACAACTTTTATTTAAACAATACAATTATACAACAAAAAAAATACAATCATAACTTTTATTTATACAATACAATCATAACTTTTATTTAAACAATACAATCATAAAAACATATAAATACTAATACATTTTGCGAGCTTCGGCATGGCCATCACCCGAAAACATATTAGTGTAATCAAGTATATCGAGCTTCGGCATTGCCATCACCCGTTATACTCAACTAGTCACCAAGATTCGGGATTACACCAATGAGCCGTAACGGCGAGATAAGAATTTGCCGTACCATGTGGTGCGGTCCAAGTATCCGTAGTTATAGAAACACCATATTTATAATTACGAAAACCTTCAATTATTTCTTTTTTAGCCGTTTTCCATAATTTAAAAGCATCACTTCTAAGAGTAGTACGACTTACATGTTGATACCGCGGTTGTAGCCTCCTTTTGATGATCTCCGTAAGCTTGACGTTGTCGAAGTGGTTGAATGGAAGCCCTTGTTGAATGACAAACTTCGTAAAATCAAGTCGAACCGCATCCGCATCATATATAAAAACTTGACAATCCGCACCAATAGTAGCTTGCGAACTAGTATTTTGACCCGCCTTACAACTACCAATATGATTCCTAAGTGTAGAGTTAGACCCGGTGCCATAAAAATGCCCACATTTCCGGCAACGCGCCTTTACATTACCATCTTTCATAACACACATATCGTAATTAGACCACACATCACCTTTTCGGGTAGTTGATCTAACAACTTCAACATCATCATTTGTGTAATGTTGTTTTCGGACATTGCTAGTAGCAACGGAGGGAGTAGTGGAAGCTTGTTGTGATTGTGAGTTTTCCATTATAGCGAAAATGCGAAATAGCGATTTTTGAGCGTTTTTGAGAGATTAGAGAAAGAAATGAGATTGTTTTTTATGTGTTTTCAACCCCAACACATTACCTCTATTTATAGTGCCTTAAAACTCCCCAAAACCCTCAAAAAATTCAAAAAAAAGGTCATATGGCTACTAGCCGTTTGGCCTCGGTATTTAAAAAAAAACCCGGAAAAAACCGGTTAAAACCGGTTAAATCCGGTTTTTTTTCAAATGGTAACTTTTTTTTTTTTTTCTTTTTTCTTTTTTTTTTTTTTTTAAAACGGTTATATTTTTTGAAAAAAACCGGTTAAAACCGGTTAAATCCGGTTTTTTTTCAAACGGCTACTTTTTTTTTTTTTTTTTTTTTTAAACGGTTATATTTTTTTGAAAAAATCCGGTTAAAACCGGTTAAATCCGGTTTTTTTCAAACGGTAACATTTTTTACTTTTTTTTTTTTTATTAAAAACAAATAAAACCGGTTAAAACCGGTTTTATTTTAAAACCGGATAAAACCGGATATAAAACCGGAAAAAACCGGTATATTATGAAAACTCATAACCGGTCTAACCGGTTCGGTTTTAGAAAACCGGACCGGTTTTTTATAAAACCGGTTTTGTGAAAACCGGTCACCGGTTTTACTACCGGTTAAAAAAAAAACCGGGTTCGAACTTGCACCTCTAATCTAGATAAATACATTCAATGGGTTCCCTGTTCATCCAGAACCAGACTGCCCATGTTTCTGTTATTGTTGAATTTTGACACACTTTTCATATAAAGGGCTGTGTAGTTGGGTCAAAGATTGACACGTTTTTTCTCATATTCTAGTCATTATTTTGACTAATTCTTCAAATGGGGCCAATCCCCCAACTGCCAATATATTTTATGATATGATTCAGACAAAAGTTAGTTGGGGGTTGAGCATCATTTTTGTGTAAATTTTAAGCACATATGTATTTCATGAAAGTGAAATATAACATGTTTGTGTGTTCCTTAAAACTGATGGTGATTCAACAAAGACTTGATTTTAGTACATATTTGAAAAAAGTTGTAGAAGAAAACACCACTTATGGTCCGGTTATCTATTTAAACTCGTACCTTTTAATACTTCTATTATTGTTTTTTAACTCATATACCTAGAAGCAGAGCGAGGGCGTGCAAAGTGTGTACGGTACAAAGGCTCAAGATTTTAAGGGCCTCAAAATGCACAACACTCGTTCGCCGTTCCTCTTTTCACGTTGTCGTTTGTTACATGGTCGCCCGCTTTATTTTTTCTTCTTCTCACATTGTTGTTTGTTGCATGGTGACTTGCCCTCGTTTCGCTACTGCATGCGCCATGCTCTTAGTTAAATTGTTACAATCTCGATGCTTGAAGCAATGGAGTAAACCACAATCTTGAGGTTTCAACTATTTTGAAATGAATGAGTAGCATATTATTTCTATGAATCTGAAACACATTGCTGCAAAATATAATAAATATTTACATTTGGTTTATGTGATACATAGTTGCTTTTCTAAATGTTCTATCAATCTTTCGGAAAAGGGAAAAGTCATCTTATTAAAATGATAAAGACACATTACATTAAACACATATAGGCTTATGTGATACATAGTTGCTTTTCTAAATGTTCTATCAATCTTTCGGAAAAGGGAAAAGTCATCTTATTAAAATGATAAAGACACATTACATTAAACACATATAGGCTGTGTTTGGCAAGGGCTTATAGAGGCTTGGGTTTTTAAAATAAGTCGGTTAACAAAATAAATCTCGTTTGTCATGGGGCTTATGGAAGGGCTTATAAAATAAGTCGGCTACAAACTTTAGCCTCATAAAAGAGGTTAAAAACTTTAGCCCATGACTTTTGAAAAATAAATTACTTATTTACCCACAAAAATATCTAACATATACAAAAACTCATTTAATTATGTCATTTTTAGTAAATTTGCAATAATAAGCCTCTGCCTCAACCCATTTGCCAAATAAGTTTATAAAAATACAAATTTTAATTTCGACTTATAATATAAGTCATAGCCCCAGCCCCATTTCGCCAGACATACTTATAATATTAAGAACAAAAAAATTGATGATATTTACAGGAATCATTGAATAGAATATAACATCAAACAAAATATAATTTACAACCCAAAAACATGTTACATTTTAACTTTTAAGTATATAACTTTTTTGAAGGCTATTGTTGTGTCATTTTAAGCAAATGCTTACATCATGGGTGACCCTCCCCACTTCAAGGGCCAGGATCCTTCCACTTATTCCCGCCATTTCAACGGCCAAGATTTCTTTATAATATTTTCTAAAAACATAATTTCCTCCCACGTTATTTCATCCTATGAAGTATGAATGACCAAATTACTAAAATACCAAGGATAATTTTGTCAATTATCACCCGACAATATTTCAGTATTTACGTATAAAAACTACTCCTACTTGTTCACACTGAAAATTTCATGATCATATATAAAAAGTAAGAAGATCCAACTTTTAAAAATTACTATTAAGAAATAGTAATATAGTTACTCACATTTTTCATTCATAACACTGAAACATCATTTATAATTCATAACTTAAGCGTGCCGTTAGATATTTTCTTCAATCTTTTTTATTCAATTTCATCTCCAAAACTTGATCATCAACAACACATATTTTGTATTTATTTTTGTTTTGTGATATTGGATATTGAATTTTTAGGATGCCTGATCATAGGCATGAACATGGGAATATTGAAGGTACACAGTTACATTAATTTATATTTTTCTTTTTTTGATTTATTTGTTATTGATCATGGTTTAAATGGTTGAATTTTGTTGAATTTATTGTTTTTTGTATATCCTCTGTTTTTGCTCTGTTTTTACTCTGTTTTTGCTCTGTTTTTGCTCTGTCTTATGTTATATTTGTTAAATTTTGTGACATTTTTGTGTTTACTTTTTTTATTTTTAATTATGGGTTTTTAGAAGCTATAAGGAGGTTGAAAATTGAGAAAGATGACCCGGGTTTAACGGGTTATCCGGATCGACCCGAAGAACCCGATTGCTTATATTATTTGAGGACTGGAATGTGTGGTTATGGTGATACTTGTAGGTTTAATCATCCAACTTACAATGGGCAGGTAAAGTTAAAAACTCTTAAAAGCTTTGAATTACAAGTTTATGTAAGTTTTGTTTCTTGATTGTTTGTGTTTGAGATTGCGTATTTTTTTTACGAATAAATAGGATGATAAGCATGGAGGTGAGCTTCCAGAAAGAGTTGGAGAGCCCGATTGTGTAGTAAGTTTTTGTATTTTTGTTTTAAAGGAACCCGAGCGAGGCGAGAAAAGTTGGATTACTCGTTAAGTTACTTTTTTGTAGCGAGTCTTAAATATGTTAGAATGAGATTACATTATGGTATGTTTTTGAGATGTGAAAATTTTGTGATTGGTTTTTGAAATGTGTTCGTTGCTTTTAGTATTTTCTAAAGACGGGTACTTGCAAATATGGATCATCATGCAAATACAATCATCCGCATGGTGGCCGTGATGCTTGTCCGGTGGTGCTGAACACGATCGGGCTGCCTATGAGACAGGTAAAAAAAAATTGTTGTTGCTAAAATCTTAGACACATTATATTGGAAAATTTATTTCTCGAAACTAAAAGAATCCTGTGCTGCTATTTTAGGGACAGAAGTCATGTCCTCATTATATACGAACTGGATCGTGTAAATTTGGAGTTAGATGCAAGTTCCATCATCCACAGCTACCACTAGATGGAGCGAACACACCTGTTTCAGGACCCATGTCTTATGCACCATCCCATATCAGTGGGGTTCCTTCATGGCCGTATATGAGTCAACAAACTTATTTCCCAATGGTTCTTCCGCCCTCTGGTACCCCTTATATTGTAAGTACGAGTAATTGTTTAAGTACTATAGTTTTTGCCAATACTAGCAGAGCCTCAATATTTACCAAAGTTATTACGTATATTTTTAAATGTGGATGGGGCTAGTTCATATTTATGGTTGATCGTTCTTTAATTGTTAATCCTCACTAGTGCTTAGCTTAAAGGGTTTGTCGGTCTTGCTATCTTTAGGGTAACATGAGTCCAATACTCTCGACCAACGGTTTGACTCCCATTGATCGTGTATATCCATCAACACCTAGCTCTCCTCTACCCGAGAGGCCTAATGAGCCAGAATGTCGCTATTTCATGAGAAGTGGAACGTGCAAGTATGGATCAAACTGCAAGTACCATCACCCAAAGGAAAAGACGGTTCAATCGGCTGTCAGTTCCTTGAGCCCATTTGGCCTCCCTTTAAGACCCGTAAGTTATGATTCGTTATAATAAGTGTGCCTGGTGAATTATGCTTGTGAAGTGACTGTTTGGTGTTCAAAATGCAGGGTCAAACCGTGTGTTCATATTATAGTCTATATGGAACATGCAAATACGGGTCAGCGTGTAAATATGATCACCCTTTGGTGGTATATTCGTACAATTATAACATGGGTTTGACTAGTCTACCAAGGGTTGACTCATTATTCATGTCATATGGTGGGACAAATTCACCTACAACCCGTTCAGCGGACTCAACAAGCAATGGAAAGTTATCTACAGATGATTCTTGTGCTGAACATGTTGGATCATCTTCTCATTCGTCATCACAGAATCAATCTGATTGAATTTGGATCATTTCGTTACATGTTTCTGTTTATGTTTCCTGGTTTTGTTAAACTGATACCAATGATCGATGCAACAAACCCCCTTTTATGGGGTTATTTTTGGTCATGAATAAATGAGAAACGTGAACTTTATCAATGTTGTCGATGCCTCTCCATTGAGTATTTGGTAGTTTAGCTTCTTTTGGGTGACCTGCACATCTATTATAAAAGGCCAAAAACACACATTATGTGACAAAATGAAACCTAGTCGAAGTTGTAAATAAAGAGGCAAAATATTAATTTTAGTTCTTGTTTTTCTTAGTTTTTGTAAGTCTATGAGTGGCTTTATAACGACCTATCATCGAATACCCTTGCAGTGGGCATCAATAAGGAATCTAATCAAAAGATGTTGTGATCATAGGTTTTGGATCCCTCGCCTCCAAATGAACTGCAAATCTTGACCGGACGTTAGAAGTAGCAAGATGCGGTTAGATTAGGCAAGAAGTCGAAACAGCTTATGGCAAAACACGTTTTGCTTTAGACTTTATACATGTCATTATTAATGTGATTGGATTGGGGTCGGGTTGGCCACTCATACTTTTTTGTCCATCTATTAGCAAAAACTGTAAATAATGAACATGTTAAACATGATTGCAAAAGATATGATTTAATAGATTATTCGAGCTCGGTCGCCTTTTAGATTCTTTTTTTAAATATCAACTCATCTGAAATTTTTCCGAACCCAAACTGACCCATTTATAAGAAAATGGGACTCTTGCAACTTCAAAGCTATATCAGAAATTATAACATAACGCAACCACGCAATGTCAGATGAAAATATTAAAACTTTTGTCAAAGATGGCGAGGAGTATGTATTAAAGCAAATATATAAAGCTTTAGAGAATGAATTCTTTATGTTTGGCAGATGCATTTTTGCATACCATATATGGTTGCAAAATAAAGCAACTGTACAAAGTTTTAACAGAATCGATTCTTTTTGTTTAAGAAACTTCTGATATATTCTTCAAGATTTTCCAAATGCATACAATACTAGTGCAAAGTTGGATCAAAAGTGTAGATTGGCTGTGAAATACCTCAACCCCGTATACCATAATGGTACCCATCAACCCTACCTAGCAAAGGTTTGATGGCTGTGAAATACGTCCACCCAATACCCAACCATGCTGCGGAACGGATTCGAACTCGCGTCCTTTGTTGGATCAAGATATCACATGGCTGGGCCAAGCTTCTAAGGTAGTTGGTGGCCAACTGCGCTAGGCAGCTGGTTATACTAGTGCAAAGTTCACATTCTATTCGACTAGGAATAAATTAGACAAGGTAAAAAAGACATGGGTCTCATCATTTCTCCTTAAACCTTTTTAGCGTTGATAAATTGAGGTTTGAGCTCTAAGGCGAACAAGCAACAAATAACCATTCCTCGAATTATTGGATATTTGCAACTTTGCTGATGGGAATGGATTTTGACCCTCCAGTAATTTTTTGGAGCCCACGAGCAAAATTTTCAAAATGACAAGCGAGGGCTGAGGGTTACGGTTATAAATATTGTGGCCAGGACTCCATCTTTTTACACTTTGATAGAACTGTATATACATAAACTTATGTTCTGGTTTGATTGCTTTTTTCTTTTGAGTGTGTATTGCGTGCAATGCTGGATAGCTAGTTCTCTCAAGCTGCAGCCCACGCGCCAGGGGTTTAAATAACTTATACATGACCATAACTATGTTAACGAAAAAAAAAATCATTTTTATATAAGCACAGCTCAACAACAAAGGTCAATACGCCAAGTACAATTAAACATAAGACAGAAAGGGTCTGCTAGGCAGCATATACTAAAATCCTCCAACAAAATATTAGAGGATACTAACGGCGTTGATTCTCTAGTATCAAGTCGTGAGAGATTACAAGGGTGTATATTTGGGATTGTTAATTGAAGTGATTATCTGCTTATTGCATGTTTTTCTTCTTAAAGCCGGATAGACCGAAAATAGTGTTTGGATGGCACACGATTATCTGCTTAAGTGTGAGTGTTTGGGGTTGCTTACTTTTTCTGCTTGTGCTTCTACTTAACAATGTGTACTTATAAAAAAAGTACTTTTGAAACCAGTGTTTGGATTTGCTTATTTTATAAAAACCAAACCCAATGTATTTGTGAAAAGAATAATTTAAACATAAATTTTCAATCACGCTCACTTATTAAAGAGTTTATGTTAAATATGAGAGTAAAAAGTTTTTATAATTCAATATCAAATAACTAACACGAAAGAAGCAACTCGTAACCTGCTTATGAAAAACTGTTTTTTCTGTTTTTTTAAAGCAGAAAAGCAAGCAGTGTTCGGATGGAAAAAGTGATTTTCTGCTTAAAAAAAGCAGATAAGCTCATAAGCAGAAATAATAAGCAATCTCAAACACCCTCTTAAGTCACTAATGGCAGTTGCATTTTCAAGCTATTATTGTTTTTCATTTAATCTTGAAATTCACTTTTGCTAAAGATGGTTAAATGGAAGAAGTGAAAATCTTCTTTAACAGTTACGAAGTGTCACTTTAGCGAAGATGATTTTATTATTTATAAGCTGAACAATGTTGATGAAATTTAGTACACCAAAATTTGTAGTGTAATTGTTTTAGGACCAATTCCATACCTGCCATAGAATGAGGTTTGTTAGGAAAGTGTTTAAAACTTACCAAAAAACATGATGGAAACCATTGTATTTTACACTTTGCCATTTTAGTGTTGATGGGACATACGAATATCCCCTCTACCATAAATATGAGGACACAAATCATTTTCAGGCATACTTCGATAAATAATAGAATTGAACTTAATGCATGGACAAGTAGAGTGGTGGTGTACCTAACATCAAAGTCATAATAGTCCATTCTAATGCCCTTGTGTAGGTCACTCTTTAGGCCCTTATTCAACCTTCATCACAGAATAAAAATTACACTTCCATCTCATTTAATTTTCAACATCGTTGGTAGTCTATTATATAAAAAAGGGCGATTTAGATACATCCCTATGTACACATCAATATTTACATATTTCTTCAAACAAAAGTTTTTAATGCATGATGTACAAGGCTATTATAGCAAAGTTTGGAGAAATATGTAAATAATGATGGGTATATGGGGATGTATGTAAATGCCCCTAAAAACAATAAAAAAAAACTAGCCGAATACCAGAGCTATGCTGCTATAATAGTGCGAATGAAAGTGATCATCGATGGTGGCTTTTGAAGAATGATCTATTATATATAAAAAAAAACTAACCAAAATAAATCTACTGAGTGAATTCAAACAACTAAAAAGGATGTATAATCTTCAAACGTTAAGGTGGAGAAACGTGACAAAGAAATATATGCTTCTCGAATGAAATTTGATTTTCATTTTTTATTTATAGGTTTTGCTAATATGTGCCCAGTGGTCACATGTTAAAAATAATTAAGGTAATTTTTAGCTATAATTAATATTTATTAAATGCATTTTTTATATAAAAGGAAAAATTGTATTCATTTAACTAGTTATAATGCCCGCGCACGCGCAGGTTTTTAAAATTTTTTTAAATCATATATTTTTATTTATTAAAAAACAAATAATTTAATCTTTGTTTTGTTTGATTTATGATGTTTAATTATAGTTTTTTATTATTAAAATAATTATTTAAAAATTTTAATCCTATTATTAATTGCATCTTATCTATATTTTTTGTATTTATCTTCTATTTATGTTAATTGCATCTTATCTATATATTTTTTTGTATTTATCTTCTACTTGTGTTATGGATAAATATAAAATGTTACCTAATAAGAAAATATATTTTTTTAATATAATTATTACTAAATAAAGTATGAATGCATTTTTTTGAAATGAAAAATTCCCAATAGGAGTTTTGTTTTATTATATAAAAGATACATCTAATCATGTGCCCACTGGGCACATGTTAGCAATTATTTATCGATTTACTTTTTCGATTTCATTGTCAAAGTCATTTGTCCTTTACATAGTCAAGTAACGGTAAAATGTATTTTAATGATATTTTTGTCAGTTTAATTCATTATAAAATTAATCACAATAATGAGTGAGTTACAAAGGCTGCAATAAAAATGGCTCTTACTAACTTATGTCAAAAATCATAACCGACACAAATATTAAGGTTAATCAATCCATATTTTGTTTACAAAAGACTATTGGAGTATATGATATTAACACCTCATTTATTTTCATTGTAACACTGATATACCGTGTAAGTTGTTTGTACAATAATCTAAGTTGCCGTTTGGTTTGTTGGTAAGAATCATAATGGGTATCAGATTTGGTATCATTACATTTTTTGAATGACAAATATGGTACGAAAAAGTATATAGATATTTGAATTTTGTAGTGGAAATGAGAGGGGCTTACAGAATAGATTTTATAGACACTAAATTAGTGAGTAATGAATCTATGAATATAATATATCTATTTCATTCCCGAGCCCACTAAACAAACACCTTGAATCGGAATGAAATCTATAGGCCCATTCCGATAGGGTCATACCAAACGCACCTTAAGTTTGCGTTTGGTATGCCGGAATGAGAATAAAGGAATGAATTTTCATTTCAATAATGATGTTTGTTTAAAACTCTTGACTTTCAAACTAAACATTATATATAACTATGTTCTATACTTGATAGTAATCAAATTGGTACGAAATGATAGTTCTAAGCCTACGTGGCAATTGCAAGATGCGTTCTTCCCTATTAGGGTGCTTGTATAGTACAGGTCTTCAATATAAAAAATGAAGGACTCGGTCTTATGGACGATTGAAGCTTGAGTGTGTGTTTTTTTTTTGCTCTTGTGTTTGAGTGTTTATGTTTTGGTGGGTATCTATGTATTTAAGTGGAATATGTTTTTGTGGTGAAATTAGTTGTATTATTACATTAGGCTAGTCATGACGGAGGTAACCGGTCACCCTACGCCAGGGCCATCACGTGCCACCCCCATTGTTTGGGTCCCTCATCACGCACCACCAAGCCAAAAAAATAATAATAATAATAAAATAAAAATAAAAAAAAAATAAAAAAAATGGAAGGTGATTCTCCTCACAACTCAACTTTTGTACAAAATGTGAGGAATTATGGTATTTTTATTATTATTTATTTGATTTGTGAGTGTGAAGGTATTTTGTGCTTAATGTTTGTATACAGTGAGTATTTTTAATGGTGGTTAGGGGAGGGGTGATCGTTGTGGCTGAAAGGTGAGGGAGTGGTGATATGCTTAATGGTGATGTCGCCCGCTGAGGTGGAAGGAGAGTGGAAGATAACCATTGTGTCTAGTCTTAAGTTTGTGGTAAAGTTGATTGTAGAGAGAGATAAATACGTTCTTTAAGCTTCTTTATTACACTTGGCCTTAACTTTTCTAAATATAACTTTTTAATATTTCTTATTTTACCTATCTTATTCGTTTATTTAAAAAAGAAAATGAAAAGAAAAAAAACATCCATTATAAAAATATGTTTGTCGTTCTACAATAATTCTAAAAAGTCTCCATTTAATTGTTTTTATGTTAGAAAAGTTTTGTTGGTGTTAATATAATGGAGGTGATTTACACACTCTTTAAATTGATTGGCACAGTCTAATTTAGAAAGTTTTGATATTTATACATTTACAAGGGTGAACACGGGTAAGGATCCAGTGAGAAGAAAACTTACAATGAGAAGAATGAGAAATAACTATAACCAAATATTTGAGATGCATCGACTTGAATTAGATGCATCTCTATTCATTTAGATGCATCTCACTTAGTTTTAAAATTGATTTTCAAGTGAAAACGATGTAAAGTAGTATTAACAACAAATTTGACTCGCAGATAACGAAAAATACATAAGATTCGTCTAACTTGATGAAATGCATCTAATATATGTATATGCATCTAAGTTTTGGCTAGGAAATATATTAGGATGCATCTAAAAGGATAGGGATGCATCTAATTCAAGTCGACGCATCTCTAATATGTATTTTTAGTTATTTCTCATCCTTCTCATTTTAATATTTCTTCTCATTTGATCCGAAGTCGAGTGAACATAAGTAAAAGTAATATAAAAATATAAATGTCAAGAAGTTTTAAATTAAAGTGTGGCCATCAATTAAAAAAAAAATTGCAAATCACTTCCTAATAATAGGCAAAGTCGTTTAGGTGTAAAAAGGTTAGTTGGTACTCCCTCCGTATCAAAATTATTGTCATGAGACAGAAATTACAAAGTTTAATAAAAATGAGATCATTATAAATTTCAACCACATAAAGAGAATATTCTTGTAACATATTCTCTAGTTTTTATTTAAAAAGAAAAGTGGCAAATTTTGAAAATGTCAAAAACAGAATATGGACTATAATTTTAAGACGAATAAATATATATATATATATATATATATATATATATATATATATATATATATATATATATATATATATATATATATATATATATATATATTTTTTTTTTTTCCGCCAAACATGCAGCTAAATAATGTTGTAAAATTCTCAAATTCGCTATCATTGATGATATCATGAAGTGACCCTTCTATTATACCCAAGTGAAAAGAAAACGGGCCAACTAGTTGATGCGATACTTTACGGTTCAAAACGCACCGTCAACAAGCTATAGTGAAATTCAAATCTAGCCAAGGATTTGAAGTGTAGGGTTCTCCCGGAGTAAACATCTACAAGATTTTTTTATTTTTATATTCTTGCTTTAAAGTAGATTTTAGGGCCCGTTTTGTTTGTAAATGGGTTTATGATTTGGATTTAGATTTGAATTTGGTTTAAGATTTACATTTTGATTTAAGGTATAAAAAAGAAAATAATATTTAAAAATATATTATATATTAAAATTTATTTATATTAATATTAAAGTATAAAAAAGAAAAAAGATATGGAGGAGAATAAATCCGAACCCACTTTGTCATAAACCCCTTCAACACCCCCTCGTTTTACCCATCATCTACTATTTGACATATGAGTCTAAACCCAAAATTTAAAAATGTAACTGTAGGATAAACACTAAGTTCCAATCATGAAAACCATGGTGGTATGTGGCATTAGAGTAGAAGAGAAAGAAAGAAAAATGGGAACCTTTAGAGAATGAGAGAAAACTAGAAAGATTAGATTGATACTAATGAAAGGTCCAACCCTCTCTCTTGGGGGGAGGGGGAGATGGGTATTTATACAAAGAAAAGAAAACGCCCACACCCGGGCTGTGGATCAGGCATACAGTGGGTAAAGACTCGTCCTTCTTCCACAATGTTACTTAAACTAATTCTAACTAAATAATAAACTAACTACGAGCTATCTTAATGCTATTACAACATTTAGGTGACCGAGTCTTTTATAGGAATATTTGTATTCCTAACAATCTCCCCCTAAGCGAGGCCACCTTTGGAAATTAAGCTCTTTGATCTTCAAGCATTCTTTAGACATTGTAGCTCGTAGGTTCTGATTCTTTACTTTGGGCTCACTTTGTACATCAAGCAATGAACTTGTGATTTGAGTTCCTTTAAGATGTGTGATCTTTGAGCTTCTTTGAGATCATCAGCCACAGTAAATCTCAAAGCTCATCCTTAGTCGTATTGCCTTCATGTGATGTAGTGACATTAGGACTGTCATGCTCACACCCTTCTGTATTAGGAGACTTTTCATCAGAGTTGTGGAAACGTTGTTGGTAGTCTCTTAAACTTTCATGATCATCAATGATAACGAGCAGGATATGTGAGCATGAGGTATGGATTGACACGATTCAGCTGGAATTAGGAACCATCAACGCCATCTTTATATGTGTCCCTGAAATAAAATAGTTAGCAATAAAGATAAAGAACGAATATGGCTTTGTCATTCGTTCCGCGAGGACAGACTACCCTTCGGTTTTGTGAAAACCGATATGTGATCAGGTAGAGTCTCTTTTTAAAGAAGACTCTCCTTGACAGGAATTTCCAGCTTGTAGTAATGAATTTTCCAAAGAATCCACTTCGGAATCTTCATACTAAGCATGTTCTCATACCGGAACGTCTCAAAGCAGACAGCACGATAGAGTGAATCGGTGAATTGATATTCACGAATTGATGAGAAATAGATTTATAGAAATCACTCGCGTGTCACTTAATAAACATTTTTGAGACACGACGAGAGTTTTATACATTGAATCACATTTCCATCAAAAATACTTTTGTTTGAAAGATTGTACACAATCAATGTGCTCGAAAATGAGTTGGTGAGCACACTGAAAGGTTTTTGCAAAAGTATCCGTCAATCTATATCCTGGAACAAGTTGGATTCAATGATGAATCGCACCATCGTTGCTTTCTAGTTGTCACTTGATCATTGATCCAAGATGGATCTCACATGTCACCTACCAAGAGCTTGAGTGATGCTCGCTCTAGAAGGATTTCCATCTTCGTTGTGAATATTTTCATATCACTCGAATGTTCTGGCAATACCACAAGGATAATGCGTAGGACTCTAAATATTTTATCTTATTTTCCACATTGTGTGAAACAATAAGCATATTTGGAAGTGTGTCCTATTGAGATTTATGGATGATCTCTTGGCTCTAGACTCAATAGTGCGTTTTGATCCGCTCTTGAAGACTGGGGAGGCGTCTCCTGTTTAGGTATCAACATGGCTCGCAATGAGCGGTCGATATATTGCACAGGGTTCCCCGTGAGAATAAAACAAGCTCTTTTAAGAGAACTTGAGTGGTTGGGAAGTTTAGTGCAGTGCGTCACTGGGTCCATGACGTCTTGTCTTCAATACTAGTTTTACCTTAGTAACCACCAGTAGCATATGAAGGTGAACCCGGTTTCTGCCCTAAGGTTGAATATTTGGAGGGCTATTTCTTTTCACCCTTTTCACATTTCATTTCTTTTTCATTCTTCAACCCCTTCAGTGCTTACCGAGACTTCATCACTAGAACCTTGTTGGGTTTGTTCCAGTCCTACCTCTATCTCAGTCCGCACTCTTCCCTTTCTCACTTTTCTCCTTTTTTCAATCATTCCTAAGGACTTCTAATCTATCTATGGATTGTCCCTGGGAAGATCCTTCCGGTTCAGGTGGATCATGGGAACTCATACCTAACCTTAACCATCCTTATAACTCCATGCATAAAGGTAAATGGTCGGTCTTATATATTTTTCCACAAACGCCTTTTGCCCCCCTTAATATGTGCATCGGTATTCGAAAGAGTTTGACACATATTTGGGAGCCTATTATGGTGTCCAAAAGATCACATTTGATTATCAGATTTCATATTTAAATCACATTCTCTCCCCCGATCAAAAATTTCAAACCTTTCGAGATTTTGGATCTCAATTGATTTAAATAAGTTAGAAAACATTTGGGAGAGAAATGCGGTCAGTTTTAATATTTTCTGATAAAAAGAACCTTTTTCTTGCTCCCCCTCAATCTGTGAGGGAGGTTGTTGTGTGTCAGAATTGATGAGTTTACAAAAGATTTGAAGTTTTAACGAAACTCTTTGAAAAATTGTCATACTAACACACAATCATCACAAATTGTATTATTGCTTATTTTGTACAAAGTGGAGAGTTTTGATGAAACATAAAATTTTGAAATCACTCTTCCCCTCAATCAATGACCCATTTATAATTTTTGAAGAAAAAAAATTGTTGGCATTGATTGAGTGATGAATTTTATGAAACATTTCATTTTGATTTCCGAAAATTTCATGGTAACACCAAGTTTTGCACAAATACTTCCTGGAAAAATCATAGAAGGGAAAGTATTTGCGATAAAAAGAAGACTTCTCTTCTTTATCAAGAAATAATGCACTGAGGCGTACATTATTCCGAAGAAACATGGATATAAAGTAATCCATGCCCAGGTGAACGTCACCCGGTAAAAGGAACAACCGTCTTTTTGGCAACGTGTTTTCCCCATTTTGAAAAACTGGTTGCTATCTGAAGTAATAGCAAGCCATAGTTTTGAAGAATATTTTGATATACGATATGTTTTAGAAAAAAACTTTATTTGAAACCGAAAAATTCTTGCTCAAGCATATGTATGATTCCGTGTCATTGTTGAATGACATTTCTAGAAACGTACCTAATATTGATTACACAAGAGACATGTCGTGAGAAGAATATTTTTTTGGATTTTAATGATTTTTCAGATTTTTATGGTTTTTATAGGTTTTATATTTTTCTATTTTCTTTTTGTTTTAAGTTTTGTACAAAGGATATGTGAAATCAATCCTTCACTCTTCATTCTCTTCCTGGAGTGACTTAAGAGTTTCTGGAGTGAGGCTCTTTGTAGGACCCTTGAATACTATATCTAACACAAGTTTATTAAAGATAAAGAAGAGATAAGTAGATAGAAAGAGAGATGGTAACTTCTAGAGAGAGAAAGAAAGATGTATTAGATTAAGAGAGAGAATACACCTAGAAACACACATAGAAGCACCACCTCCAAATGGGAGCATTTCGAGGTATTTATAGGTAAGATAAGAAGATGGGCAGGGCTTGGGCTTTTGTAATAAACAAGGCCTAAACTAATAAAATATTAGATTAAACCAAGCCCGTTTACCCTTAACTAAAATACTAAACTATTACAACATTATTACAAGACTCAATGACTTAATAAATGATCGTCATTTCTATTTCTAACAATCTCCCCCTAAGGAACGATCATTGAGATCTCTCTTTGATTCCATTGATGATCAACACTTCTATTGCTAACAATCTCCCCCTAAGGGGTGATCATTGAGATCTCTCTTTGTGATCTTGATCTTTGAACTTTGAAGCTTGTTGTCTTGAACTTTGAGTCTTTGTAGAATAGTTTTAAGTCTTTGTTCCTTCATGCTTTGTGATCTTTGATAACTGACTTTTCATCGTTCTTTGTTCTTTTGTTGTAGATTGTGATGTAGTGTCATCTGCGTTTCGTCACGTCTTTTTCTTTGGTGGTTGTTCGTCTTTCCAACATGCTCATACATCTTTGGACTTTGACTTTCATACACACGTAGTTCCCTTTCTTTCACTTTGGTCATAGTCTCTTAACTTTGTAGATTCCTCTATTTGGCGTAGAATCTTTTGATGAACTTTGTGTTGCTTAGATCTTTGAGGGAGCTTTCTTTGACTTCAAGATGTACGTATGAGCATGTGGAATCTATCTTCATGGAGGTGATATGATGCTGCAAGTAAACAGTTAGCAATAAATCAACCGGTACTTACAGGTTCGAATTAGAGATCGTCAACAGCATAGTGTGAAGACTCCTTCTAACCCTTACCAAGGCCGCTCCCATTTCGGATACTCCCGAGAGAGCTTACGAGACCTACTAAGTAGATCAACGAATGAGTGAGTCGCTGGGGATCACTCCACGACTGTAGACAGTTTTGAAACCACCGCGAAACATAGCGTAACCCACAAAGAATTACCGAAGTGACCTGCTGTCAGGGCTGTTTGATGTTGACCCTAGCAGGAATTTCCATTCAATCATTGAGAATCACAAATTTGAATCCTCTCATAAATGTTCTGGCAGATTGCTAAGATCTGAGTAGGAATCTAGAGTTTACATCTAGCGTCCTTAATGATGAACAACCAGTGTAGAAATATCATGTGTTCCTATGAGATCTTTTGATGAATCTCGGGGCTCTAGACTCGATAAGCGCACATTTTGTTTCTTATGCGGAGATTAGGGAGAGGTCTCATGTTTCAATATCAACCATCTCTAAGAGACAGGTTGATAGATTACACCGCTTCCCCATGAGAATGAAACAAGCTCTTTTAAGAGAACTTGAGTGGCTAGAAGGTTAAGTTCAGTGCGTCACTGGGTCCATGACGTCTTTATCTTCAATACCGGTGTCACCTTAGCAACAACCAGTAGCATACGAATTGAACCCGGTGTCTGCCATAAGGTTGAACATATGGAGGGCTATTTCTTTTCACCCTTTTTCATAACTTTTCTTTTTAATTATTCAACCCCTTCTTTCTCCTTTCTCATTTTCTCCTTTTTTCAATCATACCTAAGGACTTCTAATTCTAATCTATTGGATTTGTCCTTGGGTAGATCCCTCCGGCTCTGGCGGATCATAGGACGGTTTTTCCTAACCTTAGTCACCTTATATCTTCATGACTATCCTATTGTTGCCATAAAACCATTCATTTGAAAATCTCTCAAAGTGTTTATGATTATGAAACATATTTGTTGACACTTTGAGAGTTTTAGTTTCTTTTGAAGGACTCCCCTTTCACATGGCTCACTAATTTTTAAGAAATTTGCACATGCGTGAGGAGTTTGCACTTTTTGAGTTGATCCACTTTCAGTGAACATGACCGATTCGAGACACGCTTACATCACTAGTTAGACTAGCTTGAAATTATTACCCGTCCTAGTCAAGTCCAAAGAAAGTCTCTCGATACGGTACATTCTACTTAGACAAGTCCTATTTGAGACACGCTTACATCACTAGTTAGATTGGCTTGAAATTATTACCCGTCCAGGACAAGTCTTTTCGATTACTGACATTTTAATCTTCGTCAATTCATTGGTACTTTCTGAGTTGAGCTCTTTTGAGATTCAACACCGATCATTAAACATTTTGATCACATTTTAATCATGTCTTCTACCCCTCAAAAATAGCATACGTGATATTTTTTATATCAACTGTTTGAGAAAAAGCTTTTGGAGAGATTGACAGATTTGATTTTGCATGAAATCGGAGCATTTTTTTTGTGAAATACTCCCCCTCAAAACTCGCATATGTTTTTGAGAATGTTAAACTTTTTAAGGTTTAGAGGCAAGGAGTCTTCTTGAAGCAAAATTCTGAAAGAGAAAGAAGTTATAGATTTGTTGAATTTTGCATCAAGGTTCTTTTTGAAAAACAAAGACTTCTCTTTGTTTGAATAGGAATGTCGCACTGAGGCGTACAACAATATCCATTATTAGGATAAGTGCACTTTTTAATGAAAACCATTTTTGCGTAGCACTTTCCTTTCTTTGAAAACTTTAGTTGTGCACTGTAAGGTGTACACAAGTCATTTTGATGATGAGCACCGATTTTGATAGATTTTGAAAATCTTTTTGAAAAATCTTGAAAAAGGTGGTGCTCAGAATGTAAGAGAATTTTGAAAATCTAATTTATCATTAGATCTACAATCATGGTCTTGAGCTTAAAGATTTTGAAAGTTATTCTAAAGAAAACTCAAGCCAGATAAGTGTTTGGTTCTTGTTTTAGGATAAGTGCTTGAAAAAATATTTGAAATCTTTGTTTTGATTAAGTACTTTCCTTCCTTTGAAGCGCGGGTCCTGAACTGACGTGTCCAGAAGCCATCATTTAAGTCCGGGTTTCGTACTGAAGTATACGAAAGCCATCGTGAAGAAAATTTTGAGAAACGACATGTTTTAGAAAACATTATCGAGAACTCTCGCTCAAGCATCTGTACATATCCGTATCATTGTTGAATGATATTTCTAGAAACGTACAGAATATCGATTATACAAGAGACATGTCGTGAGAAGAATATTTTTGGATTTTTTGATTTTATAATGTTTTTTTATTTTGTTTTTTGAAAATTTTCTATTTTTGTATTTTGTTTTTGATGGTTTTTCAAATTTTTATTTTGTTTTTCCAAAATCTATACAAATAAGAATTGAAGAAAGAAAGATTAAGTTTGGACAAGTAAAAGTAGAGTTAAAAGTGGAATAAGAAAAGGATTTCCACATGCGATGTTGGCGTAAAGTTCTTTACCACAATGGGTGTATGAACTCTCATCACTTTCATAAGTACCTGCATCCACAGAAGAAAATTTTGCACAAATAACAGTGTTAGAAGTACATGTTTGCTCACATTGAGGGTGTTCACTATCAATGATTGTAGTGGTTTCTTCTTCTTGTTGCTGAGTATCACTATTATTTGTCTTGGTGCAACTGTCAAGAATTTTCACTGTGGGAATCCATCTAAGACCAACTGTATTAAAAACTTTTCCCGTGGTAATCCACCTAAGGTAAGATCTAGACGTAGTTTTCTTATCAGATGCAGCGGAAGTCTCAGTTTTTGAAAAACTATATCCTTTAGATATCCACCTATTAGGTTTCTTATCCATTTTCTTGTTGTTAACGGGTTTGTTCCTATTAGGTGTCTTAGTGGATTGTGTCTTGTCACATGAATTTCTTTTCTTGATAAATTGTGCAATACATGCATCGTGATTAGCTGAAAAAACATATTTTTGACATGTAGGACAGACAAATTGAACATTCTTGTTTAATACAACAACTTTAACTATGTCACTACAGTCTTTTGGAAGGGAATTCTTTGTGTTGCATTCTACGTTCCTAGCATTCTCTTTTGTGCCACTACTCTTAGATGCAAGCCAATCCCTAGTATTTTGTTGATTGTTCCTAGGTAATGGTTTACTACTACTAGTAGTGCTTTGGAATCTTGTAGATTCATCACACTAGGTTTTGTACCTAAAATTCCGTCATATCGAAGTTGTGCCTTTTTCCTAGCTTCTTCTAGATGGTGATTTTGGACCATGTCATTAGAACCAACAGACTCTTTAACAGTTTTTGTAGTCACATTTGGTGTAATATTCCCAGAAGGGCTAGGTACACTCACATTTGTGTTTCTTTCAACAACCAATTTTTGTATATCAACAATCTGTTCAATTTCCTTTTGCTTGGGCAAGGGTTGTGGAGTGACTGGTTTTGTCAAATCCCTTTTCGCATCGACTTTTGGAACAAACCGGGAAATTGACATTTTTGGTTTTTCAACCGTTTTTGAAACATTTGGTGTCTCCGAAGTCGATGGTTTTGCAAACTTAGTATCCACACCCTTCTATTTTATACTTTCAAGCTGAGCTCTCAAAAGATCATTTTCCTTTTTCATGTCCTTGTAGGCATGCTCATACGACAATTTGTCATACTTGCATTCATCTGATTTTCGATCAAGTTGTTTGAAAAATGACATGTTTTCTTTTTCAAGTTTTACAAGAGCATTTTCATATTTTGAAACAATTTCAGATTTCTCAGCTCGTAGTCTTTCATCGTCCTCAACAGAATATGATTGTAAAATGATGGACATTATGTCAGTAGTCATAACGGCTTCGAAAAGAGAATCATTTAGATTTTCCAAAAGTTTGATGTTTTGAAGATTTGCATTAGCTTCCTTTACCAGGGATTTGTGGTCCTTGACAAAGTTAGCTGTTTCTTTCAAAAATGCTTGCTCAAAATGAATTACCCGAGCATTAATCATACTGATTGGAGGAGCAAAGTCTTTTTCAAGAATCTTTTTCAGCTGTAAATGAACCATGGAATTCTAATTGATCTCATTCAGTCTCATTTTAGATTCTAAAAGCGTTGTTAGTTGCCCAATTCTGGTTTTAAGATCATCAAGATATCCTCTGGCAGCACTTGTGTTAAAAGTGTTATTTGAAGACATCTGTTCCATGTTTGAAAGCGATTTGGAAGCAACTACATTTTTAGAAACTATTTTTGAGAAAGGTCATTTTATGGAAAACACTGATGGTTCTTTTTGTGGAACAAAAGTAACTCCAGAAAGTTTGTTCAGTTTGTTGTAATCGATTGATTTCAAATCCGGATTCTTTTGTTTCAATTTTGTTATGCTCTCTTCAACAAGTTCAATTGTTTCCACAGAATCCCGAACGATGGGAGGATCAAGATTAGCATATATAACATTTCCATTATACAAAACATTCTGTTCTTCCTGAGCTTTCTTGAGATTACAAGGATTGTTGTTACCAAGAGCCATTTTGTGTGTCGTATGGTAAATCGGATTAGTTTGACTTGAAATCATTTTCATTGTTTGACTTGACTGACCCGACTTACCCACTAATTCTTCTAGTTTTGCAATCTTGTGTTCGGACTCTATGATTTCATCCAAAAGTTTATCTTCTTTCTTAGCAAAGTCCTTTTTCAACTCATCCCGTTCTTTTTCAAGATTGGTATAAGCTAATTTTTGTTTTGAAAGTTGGTTTGTTAATTCAGAAATTTCTTGTTTTAGAGAGTTAATGGTTTTTGTTGAACTAATTTCCAGAGTATCAAATTTTTTTTCCATTCCATATCTTTAACAAGTAACTTCTTATAACCAATTTCAAGTTCTGACTCGCATTCTTTGTGAAGTTGAAAACTTTTTGAATTTTCCTTGTATCTCTCAAACTCAGTGGTCAGTTTCTCATTCGCAGCCTTAAATTCGCGATTGACCTTTTTAACTTTCTCGATTTCAATGCTACAATTATTCAATAATGATTCAAAGAAAGCACGGGTTTCCTCATCATTAGCACCATTTTGTGCAACTTGAACTCCATTAGGATCCATATCTGGAGTTTCATAGTTAACATTGCTATTAACTTGTTCCCCCACATATGTATCATAATTAGGTTCAGGTGGCACATAATGTGGCTTCTCATGAGCAAAAGGATTAGCATCATTACCATAATTTGGTACCTCATGGAGTGGATCTGAATCATAAGTAGGAGGAAGATCAGAATCACTACTTGTTGTAGCTATGAAGTTGTTTTCCTCAGCAGTCACCGGTATTCCCGATTCTTCTTTATTGGCTAGCATCAGCAAGTACTGGATCTTTTCTACCTTGTTGAAATTTCTACCAATAACACTGCTGTGAATTGCTGATGTAGGTTTCTGAATCGAAGTCATGAAACAACAATCATTCCCATTTTGATTAACCACATTCTGACTCACAAGCTGATCCATCGGATCTCCAACATATTCCCTTATCTGAATCCCCATCTGTGTACTCGTAGCATATCTATGTTGATTCCCAATAACATGTTCATTTGCTAGTGTACCTTGATTCCGAGTAAAGTCAGTTGGAAACATTTCTGGTAGAACCTCAATTGCTTGCTGCTTTTGTCTCAACATTGCTTCATCAAACCTAGCCTTGTAGTCAAGTTGCTCTTCCAACTGTTTCTGCTTCACATTCTCATAATATGGGGAAAAGGTTGTTTCTGGAAGTTCTATGTCAGTTGGTGCAAAGAGATCATAACTAGGTTCAACAGTCTCAGCTTGTGTTTCTTGCATCGTCAACTTTTCTTTTGGTGTGTCGGAGTCATATGAAGGTTCTGCATATTCAGGTTCATCTGACTTATGTATACATGATTCTTCACCATTCTGTGCCTTTTCTGTCAATGGTAGTCGCTTCATATGCTCCGCGAATGTAATTGGAAATCTCAGGTCAAGATATCTTACGTAATCTGGTAGCTCATTTTCTTCAACGTCTTGTTCAGTATCAGTTAACAGCTTCTCAATCTCATTCAATGTTTGCTCAGTCTCAGTCATCGTCGTTTCAGTCGTAGGATATGGAGCAAAAAATTGAACGAGGGATTCCATCGTCATTGATGAAACGAAGTTGTTGAGGAAAGAAATTTTGAATGTGAAGCTCAATTAAAACAATTTTCTAAATTTCTGAGTGAGATCTACGTTTCCCTCCAAAATTTAATTTGAAAAATTTTCTCTCCTAGAATTTTGAAAATCACTATAAAATGCAATCCTAAGGTTCCAAGAAAAATTTTAGTTTGAAAATTTTTGGCGCCAAATTTCACCGAAAAAATTTGAATTTTGACCTAAAGATTTGAATTTTGGGCCAAAATTTTCACAGTTACACCAAAATTTGAATTTCGCGTAAAAATTGAACATTTAGTCTCCTGTAAAAAATAAATTTTACTCAAATTACTTGTGTAGATGAATGGAAATGGATCTTTGAAAGATAATAAGGTTCTTGTTGTAGATTAGATGTTTTGGTGAAGTTTGAAAATTCGTTCTCGGAGAAAGTTTGCTTAAACGGTAATATTTCTGACAAGGCTTACTCGATAGAACTTGGTATTTGTCCTAACTCGATAAATGTCTGAGAAACACTAACTCGGTAAAACATATCTAACACCATTCGCATAAAACTTTGTAACTCGGTAAAACATATGTAACTCGGTATTGTTGTGGTTCATACTCGGTAAAACTTTGTAACTCGGTAAAATTGTTGTAACTCGATAGGATCTTGTAACTCGATAAGATCTTGTAACTCGATACAGAATATGCTAACTCGATAAGAAGAAATGAATCGAGTATAGTTTCCCCTAGGTAGTGAACTATAGAAGACCTTACTCGATAAACGATAAGGTGAATAGCTAACTCGCTAATCTTGGCTAACTCGCCAAACCAATAACTCGATAACCAATAATCTTAACTCGGTAAACTTGATTACCTAACTTGGTAAACTTGAATCCTAACTCGGTACACCAAAAATTTCGCAACACCTTACTCGATAAAATCCAGTCTAACTCGATAAAACACCGGATGAATAGTAACGAAATCCAAATTTTCACCCAAAAACACGATTTTTCACCACAAAACACGATCTAAACTAACCTAATATTATCCCTAGGCGATTGTTTAATTAAACTCTAGTGTGTGAAAATAATAAGCCTTGTTATTACTAAGAGAACCAACCCTCAACTGAGGTATTACATGAGTATTTATACTAGTAGTCTAGGGCATCATAAATCTTTTACATTATTACACTAATAGCCCTTAGACTTTTACAAAACATGAATACTAAACATAAACTTCATCATAATGATATTCTAAAGCAACCTATTACAACACATTAATGACCGACACTTTTTATAAATAAAAATACGATCCTAACAATCTCACCCTAAGTGTTGGTCATCAAAGGTTGCGCGACGTTATCATCTTTGTCTTTTGACTTTAAGATTCATAGCTCTGGACGTCTTTAAGAATCATTAGATGAATCATAGTTCCCAGTTCATCATGCATCTTCCAGTGTAGATGTAGTGATCCAATGATGTCATCTGCCTTTTGTCACTTCTTTGTCTTTGGTGGTTATGCACCTTTCCAACATGCTCATACGTCTTTAGTCTTTGTCATACATACATTTGTTGTTCCCGTTCTTTCACTTTGATCTTTGTCACTTTACTTTGTAGATTCTTCTTTTTGGCGTAGAATCTTTCTTTGACTTTTGCTATCCTTTGATCTTTGTGAGAACTTTCCTGTCTTTGTGATGCATGTATGAGCATGCGGAATCCATTGCCATGGAGATGATGTATAGCTGCAGGTAAACAGTTAGCAATAAATCAACCGGTACTTACAGATAAGGAATTAGAGATCGTCAACAGCATAGTGTGAAGACTCCTTCTATCCCTTACCATGGCCGCTCCCATTTCGGATACTCGCGAGGCAGCTTACGAGACCTAATAAGTAGCTCAACGAATGGGTGAGTCGCTGGGGATCACTCCACGACTATAGACCGTTTGAAACCACCGTGAACACTAAGCATAACCCGTAAAGAATTACCAAAGTAACCTGTTGTCAGGGCTGCTTGATGTTGACCCTGGCAGGAATTTCCGTTCAATCATTGAGAAAATACATAGGTAAATCCTCTCATAAACGTTCTCGGCAGATTTCTAAGATCTGCGTAGGACTCTTAAGTTTACATCTGGCGTCCTTAATGATGAACAACTAGTGTAGAAATATCATGTGTTCCTATGAGATCTTTTGATGAAATCTCGAGGCTCTAGACTCAATAAGTGCATAATTTGGTTTCCTATGCGGAGATTAGGGAGAGGTCTCCTACTTCAATATCAACCATCTCTAAGAGACAGGTCGATAGATTACACCGGTTCCCCGTGAGAATGAAACAAGCTATCTTAAGAGAACTTGAGCGGCTAGAAGGTTAAGTGCAGTGCGTCACTGGGTCCGTGACGTCTTAATCTTCAATACTGGTGTCACCTTAGCACCAACCAGTAGCATACAAATTGAACCCGGTGTCTGTCCTAAGGTTGAACATATGGAGGGCTATTTCTTTTCACCCTTTTTCATAGCTTTTCTTTTTAATTCTTCAACCCCTTCTTTCTCCTTTCTCATTTTCTCTTTTTTTCAATCATACCTAAGGACTTCCAATTATAATATATTGGATTTGTCCTTGGGTAGATCCCTCCGGCTCTGGCGGATCATTGGACATAAACCTAACCATAATCACCTTATTACTCCATGATTATCCTAGATTTATTGATCACTTGCCATAAAACCTTTTGTGAAAATCTCTCAAAGTGTTTATGATTATGAAACATATTTGTTTACACTTTGAGAGTTTTAGTTTCTTTTGAAGGACTCCCCTTTCACATGTGCTCACTAATTTTTAAGAAATTTGCACATGCGTGAGGAGTTTGCACTTTTTGAGTTGATCCACTTTCAGTGAACATGACCGATTCGAGACACGCTTACATCACTAGTTAGACTAGCTTGAAATTATTACCCGTCCTGGTCAAGTCCAAAGAAAGTCTCTCAATACGGTACATTCTACTCAGACAAGTCCTATTTGAGACACGCTTACATCACTAGTTGGACAAGCTTGAAATTATTACCCGTCCAGGACAAGTCTTTTCGATTACTGACATTTAAAGCTTCGTCAATTCATTGGTACTTTCTGAGTCGAGCTCTTCTGAGATTCTCCATCTCAAAAATAGCATATCGTGATATTTTTGATATCAACTGATTATGAAAAAGCTTTTTGGAGAGATAGACAAATTTCATTTTGCATGAATTCGGAACATTTTTGTTTTTGTACTCCCCTTAATGATAGCTCATTTTAAAATCAATTAAGGGTTTGGAGAGAGTTATCTTGAGCACTAATTTTGAGAGATTTTGAGAAATCTTTTGAACAATCTTGAAAAAGCGCTCAAGAATTCTATTTCGAAAACGAGTTTTTGCTTGAAGTCTTTTTTTTTGTTTAGACTCGAACTTTTTTGAAAAAGATTTCGTCGTTCAACGTACGAGTCCTTGATTTGAAATAATCAGAAGTCATCATTCGGGTCCGGGTTTCATACTGAAGTATACGAAAGCCATGGTGAAGAAACTTTTGAGAAACGACATGTTTTGGAAAAACATATAAAGAACTCCCGTTCAAGCATTTGTACATGTCCGTATCATTGTTGAAAGACATTTCTAGACACGTACAAAATATTGATTTATACGAGAGACATGTCGTGAGAAGAATATTTTTGGATTTTTTGATTTTATATTGTTTTTGTATTTTTTGAAAATTTTCTATTTTTGTATTTTGTTTTTGTTAGTTTTTCAAATTTTGTATTTTGTTTTTTCAAAAATATTTACAGCGAAGCGATTTTGAAAACATTTTTCAAGAAGATTCGAGAAGACTTTCTAGCTCCTCAGGAGTTAGGCTTCACATGCCAATTCGTCGAACTAAATTGTCAAACCGTTCTTTTGAAAGGGCTTTAGTAATTAGATCGTCGAGTTGGTAATCAGTCTTAATGAAAAATAATTCAACAATACCCTCTTCTACGTGCTCTTTGATGAAATGGTAGGGGATTTTGATATGCTTAGTCTTTGAGTGTTGTACGGGATTACACGAGATGGCTATGGCACTTTTTGAGTCACAATACACAGGTATTCTGTCAAAAGTAAAGCCATAATCTGTGAGCTGTGTCCACATCCAAAGAACTTGGGCACAACACGCAGATAGAGACACATACTCGGCTTCGGCGGTTGATAGTGCAGTACAATCCTGTTTCTTTGACGACCAGCTTACTAGCTTTTCACCTAAAAATTGTGCTCCACCTGATGTACTCTTTGCTGTAACTTGATCACCGGCATGGTCGGCATCTGAAAATGCTGTTAGATTAAACCCCGAATCTTTCGGATACCAAAGTCCCATGTTAATGGTGCTTCGTAAGTACCGAAAGATCCGTTTAACCTCTTTGAGGTGAAGTTCGGTAGGCTTTGCCTGAAACCGTGCTAATAAATAAACAGCAAATTGAATATCGGGTCGACTTGCAGTTAGGTACATGAGAGAACCGATCATGCTCCAATATTTCTTCGGATCGATGGGTTTCCCAAACAAGTCAGCACCTATTTTTGGTGAGGTGGCCATTGGTGTACCAACAGAATCACAGTTTTCCATTCCATGCTTTTTCAAAATCTCTATTGTATATTTAGCTTGATTGATAAAAATACCACGAGGGGATTGATGTATTTGTAAACCAATAAAGAATTTTAGTTCCCCCATCATGGACATTTCGAATTTGCTTTTCATGAGATTTTTAAAATGTTTTGAATGGTTAGGATTGGTTGATCCAAAAATAACGTCGTCCACGTAAATTTGAACGATCAAAATGTCATCTTTGAATTTTTTGGTAAACAAGGTGTCATCAACCGTTCCTTTGGTGAAATTATTTTTGATCAAGAAAGATGATAGTTCGTCATACCACGCTCTTGGAGCTTGTTTTAAAACATAAATGGCTTTCTTAAGCTTGTAGACGTAGTCTGGATGATCTTTGTCAATGAATCTCTCTGGCTGACTCACATACACTTCTTCTTTCAGAGTTCCATTTAAGAAGGCTGTCTTAATGTCCATCCGATAGACTGTGATGTTTTTGTGAGCGGCATAGGCTAAGAAAATCCAGACTGCTTCAAGTCTAGCTACATGCGCGAATGATTCTTCGAAATCTATCCTTTCTTCTTGTGGATATCCTTTAGCCACGAGACGAGCTTTGTTGCGAATTATAGTCATTTCCTCACCAGTTTGTTCTTTCACAACCACTTGAGATGAAGAACACGTTTATCAAGTGGTCGTTTAACAAGTTCCCAACTATCATGTAACTGGTATTGAAGAATTTCCTCCTGCATCGCTTCTATCCATTGGTATTTTTCCATTACTTCCCGAATGTTTTTTGGTTCTTTGAGGCTGATTGAGCAAATGTAAATACACAATTCGAGATCGGTGGCAAGTTGTCTCCTCGTCTGAACTGGCTTTGAAGGTTCACCAATAACTTGTTCTATTGGATGGTCTTTTGTCCATTTAAACATAGAAGGGTACCTTGGGTTTAACGAATGTGTGTTAGTCGGTTCTTGTAACCTTGAAGAAGATTCAGCAGAGTCTGTTGCAAACGGGTTTTCCAATATTTCTTCTTCTTCTAACGCAACATCGTTTGAATTATTTGTTGGTTCTTCTTGAAAATTTGTGTTTTGTTGTTGCTCATCAACTCTTGGTAGAACAATTTCAATGACTGGAATTGCTTGAGTAGATGTTGATGATGCTGAGGGAGTTGGTGCTTCAGCTTCGATTGTTGTAGATGCATCTTGTGATGGTGGTGGTGGTTGATGGTTTTGAGCGGGTGCAGCGGAATGTTGTTGAGATGCATTTGTTGAAGTTCCACCATAATATTCATCAAACATTAACTCGAAGAAATTTTCCAGTTCTTGTTCTAAAGGTTTGTCCGTGTTTGTTGAATGAGCTCCTTGAGGCACGAGTCCTGAACTGATGTGTCCAGAAGTCTGCGGGTTTGGTTCGGGTCCTAATCTGGATTGATTAGAAGCAATTGGATTAAGCGTGGGTTCTAGAGCGATTCTCTCAGAAGCCATTTGTGAAATCTCGTCAAACTTCACATTCATCGTCTCCATTATCCTTTTTGTTCTTCTATTATACACCCTGAATGCCCTCGAGTTTTCTGAATATCCAATGAAGATTCCAATATCACCCTTAGCTTTCAACTTTCCTAGATCTTCTATGTCGTTCTTCGGTTAGTACAAAGCGCCAAACACGTGAAGGTAAGAGATGTCAGGTTTCCGGTTGTTCACTAGCTCATATGGGGTTTTATTGAATCTTGGATGGATTAGGGATCGGTTTTGAGTAAAACAAGCAGTGGCTACAGCATCAGCCCATAAGAATAGTGGTGCACTAGAATAAATCAACATTGTGCGAGCAGCTTCCACAAGTGTTCAATTTCTTCTTTCAACTACCCCATTCTGCTGTGGAGTTCTAACAACTGATGTTTGGTGAGTGATTCCCACATCTTCAAAGTAAGTTCTTAACTCCTGATTAGTGAATTCTGTGCCATTGTCTGTTCTTACAATCCTTACTGGAGGTTGAAGTAGAACTTGAATACGCTTCAGAAAGGTGATGATGATGCCTGGTGCTTCGTCTTTTGATCTCAAAAACTTTACCCAATTATATCTTGAATAATCATCAACAATAACGAGAATATACTTCATCCCATTAATGCTTTCAACTCTCATTGGGCCACATAAGTCCATGTGCAACATATGTAACCTTGCTTCCAAACTAGGTACGGTTTTGGGTTTATATGATGGTCTTTTACTTTTTCCTTGTTTGCATGATGGACATAGGTGTTCCTTGGTGTATTTGAACTTAGGAAGTCCGGTGACGATGTTGTCTTTGGCTAACTTGTTGATGGTGTCGAAATTGAGATTGGATAATCTTTTATGCCACAGCCAGGACTTTGTTTCGGTTGCCCTTGTCATAAGACAAATTGGTGATGTAGAAGCCATTTGGTTGATGTCGATAGCATACAAGTTTGTGCCACGATTACCAGTTAAGAGATCATCACCAACCAAATTTCTAATAAAAGCCATGTTTCTCCTGAATGCAACTTCTAAATCTGCATCACAAAACTGCCCAACTGAAAACAAATTGTGTCCCAACCCTTCGATGTAGTAAACTCGAGTGATCAAAAAATTCCCAAACTGAAGGTCTCCAAAACCGAGAATAGCTGCTACATGATCATTTCCAAAGCGTACAGTTCCCATGAATTTCCAGACGAAATTGATCAGTGATGCGTGGGAATCGCAACAGGCTTTACCTCTCGAGGGATCTCGAGAAGCTTACAACCCCCACCAGGCAGTGTACCTGATCGTTGTAGTATAGTATAGTGACAAGTATCGGGGGATTGATCGTTCAGCTTAGGAATAGTGTCGCTAGGATTAGAAAGCCTAAATACTAGTTCTAAAGGTGAGGGATGATTATTTTTGTGTTTTTATATTTTATGGAAAGCAAGTTAAAATCTCGGGTTTTGAAAGAGTGGGCGGAATTAGTTGCTATTCAACTAACCCAAAACTAAGATGCAATCAAAATAAAATACTAAAAATGAAAATAAACTAATTATACTAAGGTTGTGAGCAGTAATTGGAGAAAATGTGTTTACTTAGATTTCACTACTCCCTAGATATCTTTTACACGTTAATTACTTGATATAATTGCATGGATGACGGATCGTATTCCTTAATACCATTCATGGGGTGACATACATAACTCCCCAATTCTATGAGCTCTTATCTCCTCCTACACCATGCCCAGCACAACTATAGGGATTGTAAATAGTGGCTCATGTATTAAATACAACCAATAAAGACCTAGTACGCCTCGGTTCATGTTTCTTAAGACGTTCAAGCATTTTACCATTTGGAGATCTGCCAGTTTTCTTAAGCCTAACATATAAATCATTCATCCAAAACAAGAATAAACAAGTAATCTACACATAATCAATATCTAGGTTTCATTAGATCTAAGCAAACACAAAAGAGATCTAGCCTAGCATAATGGAATTGAGACAAGAACAAGATATAGACAACCAACACATAGACATATTGATTGAATTAGAAGAACACTTATCTCAATTACAATGCAAGGTATCAAGGGTTTGGAACCCTTGAAAAACCTGTAAAAGTTGCACCAAAATCGTACTTAGGGTTTCTCCAAAACTTCTCTCCTAATGTGTGAAAATTAGAAAACTATATATAGAAAAATAGGTCTGACGGCGTCAAGA
Source organism: Artemisia argyi (assembly GCA_030686995.1). Taxonomy (NCBI): domain Eukaryota; kingdom Viridiplantae; phylum Streptophyta; class Magnoliopsida; order Asterales; family Asteraceae; genus Artemisia; species Artemisia argyi. Next base: position 20,180,165 of record CM060678.1, on the reverse strand, counting down.
CAAACACTGTGACGCCGTCACCTCGCCGCCAAAACTCTTCTCGGACTGCCTAGATCTACTTCTGACGCCGTCAAGACTTATACATTTCCAGGCCGTCACGACTCTTTTACTCTTGACGCTCTTCCTACGTGACGCCGTCAAATCTGTTCTGGACCGTCATGGGAATTCATGAAATTTGCTCTTGACGCCGTCAAGGTTTTGCTCTTGACGCCGTCACCTACTGTTCCCAGCTTGGAAAATTAAGACTTTGGCGTTTTCTTCACTTTAATGCTCCAAAAACGTCCGAATTGCTTCCTTTTCCAGATTTCACTCCCAAAGTACCTAAAATCACAAAAGGAACGATTTAGGGCAATATTTGATCAAATAAATTCGGATTCGGGCTTAAATGACCCCCTAAGAACGGATCATTTTTCGCCTCATCATATACCCTTACACTTGAGATTTGCTTGTCCTCAAGCAAATGCGCTTTTATTCTACTCAAAATACAAGTTAGGGGTCATTTAACACTAATATAAAAGTAATTACAACAAATAATCGTTCTACTAAAGACCAATAGACAAGCACGGAGGTCATACACAAGCACCTCACAAATAGTGTTTAGATACTCACATCTCTCGGGTGTAATAAAGTGTAAATTACAATATGGAAACGGGAGATATCTCTCACTACCTGTCATAGCAAAATAGATTACCATAGGCTTGGGAAAGGATCAAACCTCCACCACATGGCGTAAGCACCTAGGATAAACTATCAAAGAGGTCTTTTAAAGAGTTGTAACGTTAGGTGTAGGGATATGAAATACACGGTTTTGTTGGATAAAGGAAGTTTTACTGGTGGCGAGTTAACAATCTTGGTTAATTACATGTACAATATGGCGTTGCTAAGCCAAGACTAGACTCGACTTAAGCTAATAAATGAAAAATAACAAAAACATAAAATGAACATAGAATAAAAAGGGATGGTAGTCCGTATGTTTTTTCTATTTTTTTTTTTTTTTTTTTTTTTGATTCTTTTTAGATTTTTTTTTTTTTTTTTTTTTTTTTTTTTTTTTTTTTTTTTAGATACACTCTTACCCTACCATCCAAAATAATACATCATAGGGAATGAACGTTCCCCTTACACTTGAATCTTTACATACTTTACATTTAACTAAACTAATGACTCGAATTAAGAAAATCAAAACACTTGGAGCACTTTTAAGATTAACGTACATATGGGGGTAATAAATTGATGTTCTTCCCCATTACTCCATAAAATAAGTACTTACCCATGAGTCTCAATCGTCCCAAAACAATATGTACAAGGATATGACTCGACTTAGCAACCATGCAATTAATTAGATAGTTAACTTAGGGTTTAACAAATAACAATAATGCACTAATAATGAGCGCATACACGGAAGGCTAAGACGATTTGGGTGTACATTTAAGTGGGGTGTAACAAATTCTTCCTTTAAGTAAAATGCTTAAAGTTAGAAACGAAAAGATAGGCTCGGAGGGGTGTACTAGGGGTTTCGTGTACTAAAAATGAGTACAACGCTAAGGGTGTGGGAAAAATTAGTTGACTTAACTAGCCAAGTAATATGACTTAAATGGTCAAGTAATTATAATACGGGTTTAACAAAAGGGTGATCCTAATGCCTCTTATCATGTAGTAAATCCTACCACACGAATGTAGTCTCACTAGCGGTCTCGGGATGCATCACTAACGCAAGTTCTAGAATCTAAATGCTACCGGTACACTCATAAGCACTAATAGTAAATGCTTTTCCTATCAAATCTAAAGGCGAACCTCACATATTTGGGTGGAAAATTTTTCTGAATATACGGTTATGTGCTAGTCATACAATCTCCTATCCATGAGACGCTTGCTATGGCTAAAGTTTCACTCCTAAATGTTGTAAAAAATTTTAAATTTGGCGCTAAAATTACACTAACAAGTATTTCTCATAGTTTTATTACACATCTACCATCAAACAAAACAAACTCAAGCGAAAGTGCATATGTAAGGTATCATCTTTTTACCCTCCCCTTACACTTAAGATGAACATTGTCCCCAATGTTCAAGTAAAGAATGTAAAAGTGAAAAAGTAAAGAGAATGAAATCAAATACTCCCCTGATTCGCTCGGTATGGATTATAGGTGGCCAGGTTAAATCTTCCTCCAAGAAAATGAACGATTAAAGCTTCCCTTCCAGAATATAAATCATCTTCTTGTCATACATAACCTGCAAAACCTGACAAAATAGACAAGACAACCTCGCGTAAAATCGGCGGCATCCTATATAAGTTTCTAAGTCCTAGAAAACAAGATAAGATATAATGCTTGTGGAATGAAGTTTGCAGATCTCCTGGAGATTATAAAACTTAATAATTCACAAAAACCATAAGACTCCGTTAGAAAAACAAAACCGGTAAAATTTCCAGATTTTAACTCCTGACGCCGTCAGAATGGACCTGCAGAAATTCTTATGTTAAGTTTCCAGAAAATTTCTGGAAAAACTTGGTCCTACTTCCTGGAAAATCCTGCAAAACTTCATTATGACTCAATACAAGCATTTGACTCTAACAAATACGAATATACATGCTCATTTAATATTGTGGAGAATCATGATCGGTTTGTTTCTTAAAAACATATTTGGGGTTTCCCCTTACACTTATCTTTTGCAAAAATACTTTTAGGTGGAGTTAAGATTAGGCCAAAACAACAAAGTAAAGTATTTCCACATTTTAGTTTAGAAACATGATCAACCAACAATAAAAACTAAGCATGCATACAGAAGCAAATAACAATCAAACAAATAAAATCACACAAAACATGGGTTGCCTCCCAAGAAGCGCTTTTCTTTATTTACGAGTCTTGTAGCTAGACTCAAGGTCATGGGTTACTACGTGATTTCATCATTGGTAATGATATACCCCATATAGTTGTGATCATTACTGTTATGGTGGTAGTGCCTCAATCTGTCAATACTCACAATCACCACTCCACCTAATTTACTTCTTAGGTTAGCCATCCCATCTTGGCTCACGCCTTCAATTGTGAAAGGCCCATACCACCAAGGACTTGGTTTATCGGGTGGTATTGTTATTTCCGAGTGTCTCAAGAGCACCAAGTTCCCTTCCACAAATGGTGTATGATTTTTTTCGTGTCGAGTGTGTTCGAGTTCAACCAGAACCTTATTGCTTTTTCTTCTTTCATCCTTAGCTTTCTTATAGCTTTTGATTCTTGCTTCCCATGCAAGAATCTTATTCTGAACGCGAATGGGTGTCGTGCCAATGTTGTTTTTGATCATTCTCCAACTCAAATTCTCATGCCCACTTCGCGGGGTCATGGTGAAGCTAACCTTTCTTTTTCCAGATTTAAGCTCAATCTTCCGACCTTCAAACTTAATGACAGCCCTAGCGGTGGTGGGGAATGGTGACCCAAGGATTATTGGCATGCATCCATCCCCTTTATCATCGATGATCATAAAATCAACGGGGTACATGAATCCTGCGACATTAACTAATACATCTTCTGCAATCCCTAAGGGATATATGTACGAGTGCCCAACGAGAGATAGCCTAACACGAGTAGGGGCCGGCATTTTGGACGTTAGTTGGATGTAAATAGTTAGGGGCATAAGGTTTACTTCCGATCCTTGGTTGGCGAAAGCACTAAGATATTTCAAGTCCCCGATGCTTGTTGGTATTTCAAAGTTCCCACATGCTACCTGCTTAGTAGCCACTTTCTGTACCAATAACCTCTCGAATACCGATCCTCCAGGAAGCGTATCATACTCATCTTCCTCATCTTCCCCTTTCTCAGGAACCTGTCCGGAGGATTGGTTACGCCCATCACCCTTAATCCAATTTGTTATGGTGTTTTGGTTTATATCATGCTTCAGGTAGTAACTCAAAGGTTGAGATTCTGGTGGTTTTTCTAAGGTCTGTTTAGCAGGAGTTTCTACCTTCTCGTTATCTTTTTGGACAATGGTGATGGAGTTAACAAATTGGGTGGTGGGAGTGGCGCTTTATTTCCTTAGTAGCATTCGTTCGGGGGTTCTCTGGTTGGCATACTCCTCCAATAGACTCAACATCTCATTCATTTTCTCCTGCATTTCCTCTTTTTGCTTATAAACTGCTTCTTCGAATCTAGCAAGCCGATCTGAGTGAGTTGCCATATATTCTCTCATCCTAGCCTCAAACTCCGAGCTAAGTTCCTTGGGAGGGGAACAAGGTGGGGTGCACCTCTGAAAAGTCTCGACATGTTCTCTAGAAGGTGACTCAGATAATGGTGCCGAAGTTGGTTTTGAGACAGAATTGACAGTGGCTTGTCTAGGACTTAAAGGTCTCCTTTGCCTTTCCTCAAAATAGTCAACTTTTGCCTCAAGTTTGCATAGGAGTTCATCGGGGATTTCGGTGGTTCCTCCAGATGTCGAGACTGCATTGATGGCCGCTTCTATCATATGTTTAAATTCCCACATCTCATGATTATCAACAGTGAGCTCTTCGATAATTGCCCAAGACTCCTCGACGTTCTTATCATGCAATTTACCTCCCGCGGCCCTGTCGATGGTGCGCTTAGTGTGATAGTCAACATGGTCGTAGAAAATCTGGACTAATAACCAAAGGTTTATGCCATGATGAGGGATCTTGTGGAGGAGATCCTTAAAACGGGCCCAAGCCTCGTAGAAAGTTTCACCCCGCTGTTGCTCAAACATCAAAATGTCCCTTCTAAGCATTGCAGTCTTTTCCGGCGGAAAGAATTGGGTAAGGAAGCGATTGGCGAGATTGTCCCATGTGGTGATGGATCCCGCGGGTAAACGCTCAAGCCATTGACTAGCTTGATCCCGTAGAGAGAATTGGAATAGGCGTAAACGGGTAGTCTCTCTAGTTTCAACATCTAGGTCTATGGAGTCTACGATTTTGAGGAAGTCCTTAAGATGTTGGTTTGGATCTTCGGAACGAAGTCCATGGAATGCATATCCGCTTTGCACCAACCGGATGGTGTCGGATCGCAAGGGGGTCACATTGGCTCCGGTGAGCTCAATGGTGTTTCGGTAGCCTTGGTGGCTAGGTCGGGAATACTCTCCTAAGGTTCGGGGCCTAAGGGGTTCTAATGGTGGGTTTTGTTGTGGTGGGATGACGGGTTCAAAGATGTTACCACCTTCCATGATGTCGGATGGCAAAGAGTTACGAACAAAGGCACGAAGAAATAAGATAGACTAAAGAAAACCTAAATATAAAAATAATAAAATCTTACTAGAAAGGAATCTAGCAAGTAGACCTAATAAAAAGGAATTCTAACCTAGACAATAACTATTCCCCAGGCTGCGGCGCCAAAAACTTGATGCGTGGGAATCGCAACAGGCTTTACCTCTCGAGGGATCTCGAGAAGCTTACAACCCCCGCTAGGCAGTGTACCTGATCGTTGTAGTATAGTATAGTGATAAGTACCAGGGGATTGATCGTTCAGCTTAGGAATAGTGTCGCTAGGATTAGAAAGCTTAAATACTAGTTCTAAAGGTGAGGGATGATTATTTTTGTGTTTTTATATTTTATGGAAAGCAAGTTAAAATCTCGGGTTTTGAAAGAGTGGGCGGAATTAGTTGCTATTCAACTAACCCAAAACTAAGATGCAATCAAAATAAAATACTAAAAATGAAAATAAACTAATTATACTAAGGTTGTGAGCAGTAATTGGAGAAAATGTGTTTACTTAGATTTCACTACTCCCTAGATATCTTTTACACGTTAATTACTTGTTATAATTGCATGGATGACGGATCGTATTCCTTAATACCATTCATGGGGTGGCATACATAACTCCCCAATTCTATGAGCTCTTATCTCCTCCTACACCATGCCCAGCACAATTATAGGGATTGTAAACAGTGGCTCATGCATTAAATACAACCAATAAAGACCTAGTACGCCTCGGTTCATGTTTCTTAAGACGTTCAAGCATGTTACCATTTGGAGATCTGCCAGTTTTCTTAAGCCTAACATATAAATCATTCATCCAAAACAAGAATAAACAAGTAATCAATACATAATCAATATCTAGGTTTCATTAGATCTAAGCAAACACAAAAGAGATCTAGCCTAGCATAATGGAATTGAGACAAGAACAAGATATAGACAACCAACACATAGACATATTGATTGAATTAGAAGAACACTTATCTCAATTACAATGCAAGGTATCAAGGGTTTGGAACCCTTGAAAAACCTGTAAAAGTTGCACCAAAATCGTACTTAGGGTTTCTCCAAAACTTCTCTCCTAATGTGTGAAAATTAGAAAACTATATATAGAAAAATAGGTCTGACGGCATCAAGACAAACACTGTGACGCCGTCACCTCGCCGCCAAAACTCTTCTCGGACTGCCTAGATCTACTTCTGACGCCGTCAAGACTTATACATTTCCAGGCCGTCACGACTCTTTTACTCTTGACGCTCTTCCTACGTGACGCCGTCAAATCTGTTCTGGACCGTCATGGGAATTCATGAAATTTGCTCTTGACGCCGTCAAGGTTTTGCTCTTGACGCCGTCACCTACTGTTCCCAGCTTGGAAAATTAAGACTTTGGCGTTTTCTTCACTTTAATGCTCCAAAAACGTCCGAATTGCTTCCTTTTCCAGATTTCACTCCCAAAGTACCTAAAATCACAAAAGGAACGATTTAGGGCAATATTTGATCAAATAAATTTGGATTCGGGCTTAAATGACCCCCAAAAAACGGATCATTTTTCGCCTCATCAATCAGCAGCTTTAAGTTTCCGATCATGTGCATGGAGCAACCCGAGTCGACGATCCAAAGACATATTTCGATAACCTACGAAGAATAGAAGATTTTGTATTTGGAAACCGTTTTGAATTTGGTTCCATTGGGTTAGGGGTAAAATTCATATCACACTCATAGAATGTTTCTACTTGTTCAATTTGAACAACTTTCTATTTTCCATCCTGGAGAATGAATTCTCTACCCGTTGGTTTCCATACACAATACTTAAGATAGTTCCTAGGCATTCGGCTACTAGTAGTAGACCTAAAGCGTGCAACTAATCTTTCAATAGATCTAGATCTAGCACTAGTTCCTTTTGGAACGTTCTTCTGTTCAGGCGTAACATTCACATTCTTAGAAACACATTTATCATGAACATAATTAATTAAACATTTCTTAGATTTTGTGATTAATTAAACTATGTGTTTTACTAGAAGGGGTATTTATACTACAAGACTAGCCTATCTTAGCACTATTGACTAAACTAGTCCTTGTACATAGAAAGAGATGCAATTCCCACATATAACATAACTTTAAAGGCTAACAATATCTCCCCAAAGTGATGTTATACGGGAATTGCTTACAACGTTCCCTACAAGTAAAATTAAATATAAAACATAAGCGCAGCAGCTCCGAGAGTGGTCTTCAAACTTCATTGCTTCATTCAGCTTTCTGAATCTTCTCAGCTGCCATCTCTTTACTTGCAGAAGAACAATGTCAGCAAATCTAATTAGGGATTATATCTGGCTTTTCACTCTCCCATAATTAGTGCTCTCCCCCAAACTGACAACCTTTCTGATGAATACCCTGAATCTGAAGAAGTCTTTAGATAATTAAATGCATACCGTCTTTAGTCTTCTAACACGCAGCGGAAAATGTAGAACAGACTGTAGACTCGACCTTCTTCAAGATTGTCCATTCGGGGGAACAGAATATCAACATCTTCATCTCACTAAATGCATTGCAGGTATCTTGCATATAGCAAATCAGCCCGTAACGTACACATGAAATGGTAACACCAAAGTAACAAGTTGAAGCACTGATCATCTTGAATTTGTTGCCCGAAATTGGTGAAGGTGGATAAGGTAGAAGTACGTAGAAAAATTTGAGAGGATAAGGATAAAGAATCAACTAATCTCCGACACAAATCATTTCATAAATCATTAAACCCGATCACGTGAACTTGTTGTGCATCCTCGATGTACACATTTCTCTCCCCTGATGGTTAGATTTTTCAGAATCAGCATAATAATGTGTACATGAATCATTAACTGGAAGCACTCTATCATCAATCATATCAGCCCGTGAGAAGATGTCAATAACCCAATCTACTAACAATACCATTTGACATTGTCTTACTCTTTATCAACCTCTGAATCAACAACGACGGCTCTTTCTAGTAATCACATGTGAGGAAAAGCCCGATATAACAAACTTGAGAATGAAGTACAATCCCCCATACTTGTGACTTAAGCTTGTACTATCCTATGACTAAGAACGGTGTACCTTATACCCCTAAAGAAGTGTAATAAGCACAATCCATCTTGACATATCCTCAAATGCGTGAGACACTGAGTACTACAACGTAACTCCTTAAAGTGATAGTTACTTTGTGAGTTTAGAGAGAAAGAATCACAAAAGTAACTAGATATCCAAGTCTTCGTCACCATTAATATATGCCCAAACAAGTCATCTTCGCGGAAGTGAAGAAAGAAAGAAGATGAAATAAATAAACGCGTCTGTAAAACGTTACTTCAAACCCGAATAAATAATAACGAATTATCCCCATAGTCACAAACTTCCGATACTAGACGTGTCATTTGATTGTGATTCTTGATCAGGATCTTTTAAGCAATCTTTTAAGCAATACGTGGTGTGTTTTTGGTGAAGTATGAAAAATTCGTTCTCAGAGAAAGTTTGCTTACTCGGTAAACCTTACACAATAAGTCCTTACTCGATAAAAGTTCTGACACTCGATAGTACTATGTGGTTACTTGATAACCTTGTCTAAATCGATAAGTTTGTTGCTTTGGTTACTCGATATGCCCTGTTACTCGATAAGTCCAGTTAGTTGATAAGCCCAGTTACTCGATAACCTAGAGAAATTTCGGCAAAGTTTCGTTTAGGTAAACTCAAGTGAAATCCTTACTCGATAAACGATAAGGTTGAACCAGCCTAACTCGGCAAAAATTATGTAACTCGATAAGCTAACTCGATAATCCAACTTGATAAGCAAACTTGATAAGCAAACTTGATAAGCTAACTTGATAAGCAAACTTGATAAGCTAACTTGATGAGCAAACTTGATAAACTAACTTGATAAGCTAACTTGATAAGCAAACTTGATAAGCTAACTTGATAAACTAACTAGATAAACTAACTTGATAATCTAACTTGATAAACTAAGTTGATAAGCTAACTCGATAAACTAACTTGATAAGCTAACTCGATAACATTGAGCCCTTACTCGATAAGCACCCTAAATCGATAAGTTAACTCGATAAACTGCAATCAACTCGATAAAACTCATACCAAACTCGATAAAGCACGTACGAACAGCTCAAAAAACGCGATTTTTCACCCAAAAACACCACGATTCGCCCCTAGTTAGCTCTGATACCACTTGTAGGACCCTTGAATACTATATCTAAAGAAAAAGAAGAGATAAGTAGAGAGAGAGAGATGGTAAGTTCTAGTGAGAGAAAGAAAGATGTATTAGATTAAGAGAGAGAATACACCTAGAAACACACATAGAAGCACCACCTCCAAATGGGAGCATTTGGAGGTATTTATAGGTAAGATAAGAAGATGGGCCGGGCTTGGGCTTTTGTAATAAACAAGGCCTAAACTAATACAATATTAGGTTAAACCAAGCCCATTTACCCTTAACTAAAATACTAAACTATTACAACATTATTACAAGACTCAATGACTTAATAAATGATCGTCACTTCTATTTCTAACACTCTTCATCCCAAGTCACGGAAGAATGAACTGGAATCTTTCTCGAGAGAGAGCCTTAGTAAAGATATCAGCCAGCTGAAACTCTGTCCTCACAAAGTAGAGTTCCACTATCCCTTTCTCCACTTGTTCTCTGATGAAGTGATGACGAATGTCAATATGCTTGGCACTGGAGTGCTGGACATTATTGCAACACAACGCAGTGGCACTTTTGTTATCACAATACATTGGGATTTTGTTGAAGTCATACCCATAATCTGATAGTTGAGATCTCATCCACAAAATTTGAGGACAACATGAGGACATGGCAATGTATTCAGCCTCTGTGGATGATATCGAAGTGCACATTTGCTTTTTGGATGACCAGCTTACAAGTTTCTCACTCAAGAATTGAGCACCTCCTGATGTACTTCTGCGAGTATCTTGACACCCCGCATGGTCAGCATCTGAGTAAGCTGTAAGAGCCATTGCATTGTCCTTAGGTACCAGAGACCCATGTGAATTGTCCCTTGGAGATACCTAAATATTCATGATAAATGTGTAATTATTCATATTTTTAGTGCTAATATACCCTCATTTATGGCATAATAAATAGCAAAAATGTGTATTTTAAATGCATATATTGTTTAAAGTTGTTATTTATTATTGTAGGTACGAGACATGGACATTGGAGCAAAAAGTACGAGATATTGAGCATTTTATTGAAGATTGTTAAAGCCCGAAGAAAAGCCAAAGTAGAAGCCCAAGTTATAGCCCAAGAAACAAGACATTTGTCTTTAAAGCCCATAATATATAATTTATGGCAGCAAAAGATCCAAATTCCAAATACAACATAGCACCAAGCGATACCCGATGGTTTGACCCGAATTTCGCTGGCTATTGTAGATTGACGCCACCTGTCTTTCTTGAAGGGGAAGTTTATTTTAATGGCTGAGATGCTAGGTCTTTTTGAAAGGAGGATATAAAAGATATTTTTCATTAATCATTGAGGGAGGAGACGCCACACATTTGTGTGTGTCTACACACTCTCAACCTCCGCTAAATTAATTAAACATTTCATTATTAGCTCTTTCATTTTGATTTCAGTAGCAACTACGAGAAGCAAGATTTGGTGTAATAGGTTTAATATAGTTTAATGCTTTCGTTCGTTTTTATCGTCCAAATCTAGCAATCAATTTTAATGTTTTGTTTCTTTCACTATATTTAAATATTTAATTTTAGATCATGTGTTTTATGTTTTTGTTAGTGAAAGTCTTACAAGTTTAATATATATATTTTTGTAATCTCTTCCATTCTAACGTTTTCTTTGTTTTACAAAATTTCTTGTTTTGCAAAATTTTATTTTAGAACAATTATTGTTTTTAATCAACTGCTAAGTAGAACTTTATTTTAAAAAAGTAATAATAAAAAAAAATAACAATAAAGTTAGTGGTGACTATATGAGAATTAGGCTAGTAGATGACTAGTGGTGATTAAGAGGTAACTAGTGGGTTTAATGGAGAAGCTTATGGATGGGATTTTGGAGCTTATGGAATGGGTCTCATCTCGCCATCTTTATGTTTTTCATCTCATTTGGTTATCTCTATTCTTTTTATCTTTTTATGTTTTAGTATTTTAATTATTATTGTCATGTTTTTTAGTTTAACGATTAGTTTAGTTTTCTGCATTATGGAGTAGCTTTTTATATGCTTGTTAAGCGGGGTGTGATTAGAGAATTACGTGTGAAAAAAATTAGAAATTGTTGATTAATAATCTTTGGTTTACTTGGATTGATTTAGTTGGTTGTTTTAACGGGCAAAAGCCGTTAGGATAATTAATTATTTGGATCTAATAATTTTTACCCAAGATAAGAAATTGTTTTCAAAATAACTAACATTTTGAGAAAATAGTTTTTTGACGGGTATTAATTAATCTCTTAAAACGATAATTCACACTTAATGTTCTTTTCACCTCAATTGGCATGCATACTTTTTAATATTATCTTTTAGATCTATTTAGCCTCGCTTTTACTTGTAGTTTATCTTTTATTAATTAATTTAGCTTAAAAAATCATTTAAAAACCAAAAAGCCTTTTATGACTACTAAGTATCAAACAAAACTTGATTGACGTACTTCAATTCACCACTCCTTCGAAACGATACTCAGGAGATCAATACTTGCCAAGATACTCTTGTATTAAGGTTTGTGTAGTCTTTCCATTTCTAAAAATTATTTTTGAAGGGAAAATGACTTCTATCAAAATGGCGCCGCTGCCGGGGAGTTGGTGTAAGGATTTGCGTTAGTTAGGTTGAGTTAGTGCCTTAGTTTTTTATTAAAAAAAAAAAAAAAAAAAAAAAAAAAAAAAAAAAAAAAAAAATCTTCTTTTTCCTCTTAATTGTTTAATTCTATTTCTCTTACCATCTTATATTGTTTAATTCTTCCTAATGTCTTCTTCTTATCTATATGGTTGTGAGTGGTGTGGGGGTCCTCATAATTGTGGAAATTGTCCCGGGTGTAGCATGATAGAATCGGGAAACGGGTTTGTCTATGACCAAAATCCCTATTCTTACCATGAAACAGCCGACTTCTTCATCTAGCCCCCACAACATGAGATGGAGACATACTCTTGTGAGTACTATGGAGGTGGTCCTCACCAAGGTTTTGATTGTCAAACAGGGAACACGCTTGTCTATGAGGAGGTTCCGTGTAACAATCAAAATTTTGGTTATGACCAACATCCATATGATTTACCGAGTCAGTCGCAGCAGTTTTACTATTGTGAATTATGTGGAGGTCCTCACTATAGCTCTGATTGCCAAACTAGGAACCCGCTTGTCTATGAGCATACTCCTTATGATAATCATGACACATCCAGTTTTGACCAACCTTCACAATACACAACCCCTCAACCACTTCTTCAGAGTGAGCTAACTATAGCTGAATTGATTACTAAAATGATTATTGCTCAAAATCAAGTCAACATGAACTTTCAAACTGAAATTGACAGTCTTACGGAGCTGATTTTTAAAAAACAAAATCCTCCTCTTAACTCATTTTATCATGAAGAAAGTGACGAGGATGATACTGAGACTACAATAGACGAGGTGCATAATTCTAGCCCACAAAATACCGCACATGTCCCATCTCCGCCACTAGCATACACACCATCCTTACCTAGACTTGATGTTTTGGGAGACCAAAATTTAGATATCGACTTACCTTTTGGAGAGCATTTAGATACCCTTTCAATGGGGGATAGGGAAATTGACTTTAATCCTAGTGATATAGAAAGTTTACATGCCAATGACCCTGTCCCAATCCCAAGGATGTCTGATGAACCTTTAGGTAATTCTGATTCGATGTCTAGGTCTTTTGATGTGACTATATCAAACCCTCTGTTTGACTTTGATGATAGCTTCACCTTAAGATTTGATAACAAAGTTTTTGATGATGATTTTGAGGATTTGAGTAGCTTGGACCACTCTAAGTCAAAACCATTAATTGATGAGTCCACTATACTAGTCACACCACTTCCTGATTCTAAGAAAATTTTCTTAAGGGAAGTGGAAAGATTTGATCCTTTTTTCTCCCTGACACAGTCGAGTGATGTGACGCGGGTAATGGATAAACCTTTTGATAGATTTACCCATACACCATTGCCCCGTCAGGTAGCATACTCACCTAAGGAGGTGTTGTATCGCTTTTACCATCCAAACTTAACATTAAGTGATGGATGTGACCATGAACATAGAAGTAACTGACCCTAGAGTCAAGTTAGAGACTCGAACAAAAACAAGCGCTTCTCGAGAGGCAACCCGTGTTATCTTAATATGGAATAAGTAGTTTATCTACAAGTAGATTTATTTTGAGTAAGTTATGTTATTAGTGTTAGTATTGAATAAGTTTGGGTGTGTCTTGTTTTCTTTGTTGCTTCGTGGCTATTATTTTTGCTCGCAGGATACCCTTTTTGATCGAGAAGACTTTCATGATTGTTGCTGTTGCTTTTCATCATCATTCATTTAGTCTCCGATCGATCTGCACGTTTATATCAGGGGAGTCCTCAGTTCAGATCATTTATGTCTTATGTTTTTCCTTAAAGCATGCATTTTTTATGATTAATATATGGCTTAGGAATTGCATTAGATACCCTCTTCACACTTGGAATTTTAGCATTGGTCTTTTACGTTATAAGTGTAGGGGCGACACCCGAACACTTTTGAACATTGAGGCCAATGTTCGGTTCTAAGTGTAGGGGGTTTATATCAAAATGATCATACTTATGCCTACTTGTTTGCCCTCAAGCAACCCCATTTTGACCATTTTTTTTATTGTCATTGCATTATTATTGTCTTTTGTTCTAAAAAAAAAAAAAAAAAAAAAAAAAAAAAAAAAAAAAAAAAAAAGTTTTGACCGTGCGTGATTGACTAGTCCCTTAAGCTAGAACAAAGGAGATCCTGACTCGACCAGAGTGTTGATCTAGCTGCTTCCTTAACTTTTTAGACTAAATTCTTAACGAATCGTGCAAATGAAAATGCTAAGCGTAGAGTAGTTGGTTCTCTTTAGAGCTTATATAAGTAATCTGTGGCTTTTTCTCCCAGTAGCTCCTAATTGGACCTAAATACGTGCTGTTTTCAAACTTTTGACCATTAAATGTTTTTGTTACGTAAAAAAGTTTTTATGCAAGGTTAATATAGAGTACTACTTCAAATTTTTATTTAAATTTTGGAACAAGCAACTTCCCTAAAAATTGAATAATATTGCTAAATGAAGTAATGTAAAATTGCTGAATGATGCAAAATTTTGAGTTTATTATGAAAAGAAAAAGTGAAGAGAAAAAGAAGAAAAAAATGAAAAAAAATGATGATGAAATAAAATGAAATGAAAAGAAGAGAAAAAAAATTGAAAAAAAAATGAGAAAATTGAAATGAAAAAGATGTGTTGAATAAATTAGAATAAATAAATTAAGTTGCTTGTTCTCAAATTTAAATAGAAAGTTGAGTTAGTATTCGTTGATTTTGTGTAAAGATTAAACGGGAATTTAGAGATTGTCGAAGTCAAAGACCCCGAAAGCTCCAATACTATTCTCAAGGGTGTAAAAACCTAGCCTCCTAAGCCTCGGCTAAAAGGACAAGCTGAGAAGAAAGTCGCAACATGGAGTGATCTCACCTTTGAATCCTTAATCTCTAAATGGTCTTTTGTTGTTATCTATTTAAGTTTTGATTTTAATGTGCCGTGGAATATCAAAAATCTTTGAATCAAAATCCCGCCAATTCCGGTACTATTCTCTGTGAGGTGTCAAAAGCCTGGTCACCTAAACCAACTGGTTGGGATGTGCCGAGAAGAAAGCCACTACATGGAAAAGGCCATTTTCGGTTCTTAAATTTCTGAGGTTCCCTGTGAGTTAGGATTGAGCTTAAATAAATGACAACCATAATGAGCTCTGATTTTTGGTGGTCAAACTTTTGAAAATATGCACACACGCTTAAACTTGTTAAATTGCGGGAGTAAAAAGTTAAGACTTGTCTTACACAGATTATTAATATAAGTAGTGTTAGCATTTTTACAAAAAAACATTTGCGCAAGGGTTTTTGAACTTAGTTGGGGTAGTAAAAAGAGGATGATGATTTTTATCTCTTGGAGGCACCCAGTTTGCGTGTTTCCCGTTCTTAAGCTTCGTGTATATATCGTGAAAATAAAAGTCAAGCATGGCTGGTCGCAATAAAAATATATTTTTAGATATATGTATGAATAAGGGTCAAAATGGGGCGTTATGGACTTTAATGGTTTTTATTTGTATCCTCTAAATGAGTATTTATCTGTTCTTGTTTGATGTGATATGTTATTTGTTTAGGGGATGAAAATTATTTTTGACTTGACGTGTATAATGATCGTTGCGTGAGGGCATGCAACAGCCTAAGTGTAGGGGGATGATAAATGTGTAATTATTCATATTTTTAGTGCTAATGTACCCTCATTTATGGCATAATAAATAGCAAAAATGTGTATTTTAAATGCATATATTGTTTAAAGTTGATATTTATTATTGTAGGTACGAGACATGGACATTGGAGCAAAAAGTACGAGATATTGAGCATTTTATTGAAGATTGTTAAAGCCCGAAGAAAAGCCAAAGTAGAAGCCCAAGTTATAGCCCAAGAAACAAGACATTTGTCTTTAAAGCCCATAATATATAATTTATGGCAGCAAAAGATCCAAATTCCAAATACAACATAGCACCAAGCGATACCCGATGGTTTGACCCGAATTTGGCTGGCTATTGTAGATTGACGCCACCTGTCTTTCTTGAAGGGGAAGTTTATTTTAATGGCTGAGATGCTAGGTCTTTTTGAAAGGGGGATATAAAAGATATTTTTCATTAATCATTAAGGGAGGAGACGCCACACATTTGTGTGTGTCTACACACTCTCAACCTCTACTAAATTAATTAAACATTTCATTATTAGCTCTTTCATTTTGATTTCAGTAGCAACTACGAGAAGCAAGATTTGGTGTAATAGGCTTAATATAGTTTAATGCTTTTGTTTGTTTTTATCGTCCGAATCTAGCAATCAATTTTAATGTTTTGTTTCTTTCACTATATTTAAATATTTAATTTTAGATCATGTGTTTTATGTTTTTGTTAGTGAAAGTCTTACAAGTTTAATATATATATTTTTGTAATCTCTTCCATTCTAATGTTTTCTTTGTTTTACAAAATTTCTTGTTTTGCAAAATTTTATTTTAGAACAATTATTGTTTTTAATCAACTGCTAAGTAGAACTTTATTTTAAAAAAGTAATAATAAAAAAATAACAATAAAGTTAGTGGTGACTAGATGAGAATTAGGCTAGTAGATGACTAGTGGTGATTAAGAGGTAACTAGTGGGTTTAATGGGGAAGCTTATGGATGGGATTTTGGAGCTTATGGAATGGGTCTCATCTCGCCATCTTTATGTTTTTCATCTCATTTTGTTATCTCTATTCTTTTTATCTTTTTATGTTTTAGTATTTTAATTATTATTGTCATGTTTGTTAGTTTAACGATTAGTTTAGTTTTTTGCATTATGGAGTAGCTTTTTATATGCTTGTTAAGCGGGTTGTGATTAGAGAATTAAGTGTGAAAAAATTAGAAATTGTTGATTAATAATCTTTGGTTTACTTGGATTGATTTAGTTGGTTGTTTTAACGGGCAAAAGCCGTTAGGGTAATTAATTATTTAGATCTAATAATTTTTACCCAAGATAAGAAATTGTTTTCAAAATAACTAACATTTTGAGAAAATAGTTTTTTGACGGGTATTAATTAATCACTTAAAACGATAATTCACACTTAATGTTCTTTTCACCTCACTTGGCAAGCATACTTTTTAATATTATCTTTTAGATCTATTTAGCCTCGTTTTTACTTGTAGTTTTTCTTTTATTAATTAATTTAGCTTAAAAAAATCATTTAAAAACCAAAAAGCCTTTTATGACTACTAAGTATCAAACAAAACTTGACTGAGGTACTTCAATTCACCACTCCTTCGAAACGATACTCGGGAGATCAATACTTGCCAAGATACTCTTGTATTAAGGTTTGTTTAGTATTTCCATTTCTATAAATTATTTTTGAAGGGAAAATGACCTCTATCAATTCTCTTGACTGCTTCCAAGTGCTTTTTGGTGGGCTTGGATTGATATCGGGCACACATGCATACTGCGAATAGAAGGTCTGGCCTACTTGCTGTGAGGTACATGAGAGATCCAATCATGCTTCTGTATTTGGTCTGATCAACAGATAAGCCTGCTGAGTTGTCATCAAGTTTGGATCTTTCAACCATAGGTGTGTCAACAGTGTCACTTGAATCAAAACCAAACTTCTTAAGGATGTCACTAGCATATTTGGCTTGATTAATAAAGATGCCGATTGGGTTTTGTGAGATTTGTAACCCCAAGAAGAAAGACATTTGTCCCATCATAGACATTTGAAACTTGGAACTCATTTCCTTTGCAAAACGATCACATTCATTGGAATTAGACGACGCAAAGAAAATATCATCTACATAAATTTGAACGTGGAGTAGGTTGTTTCCAGTCTTCCTAGTGAATAAGGTAGGATCAACAACACCCTTGGTGAATCGATTTGCAAGGAGAAACTTGGACAGCGTGTCGTACCAAGCTCTTGGAGCTTGTTTAAGACCATATAGTGCCTTCTTCAAACGATATACATGATTTGGTCTTTCAGGATCCACGAAGCCTTCAGGCTGAGTAACATAGACCACCTCTTTCAATTCTCCATTCAGGAAGGCAGTCTTAACATCCATTTGATAAACAATCATGTTACGCTGGCAGCATTGGCAAGAAAGATTCTAATGGCCTCGATACGAGCAACAGGTGAAAACGATTCTTCAAAATCAATACCCTCTTGTTGACTGTAACCTTTAGTAACTATCCGAGCCTTGTTTTTCAATACATCACCATGCTCATCAAGTTTTGCTTTGAAATCCACTTGAGAGCAATGATCATTGCGCATTCTGGTGGCGGTACTAATTCCCATACATCAAGACGATCAAACTCATGGATTTCTTCTTGCATTGCTGTGAACCAGGATACTTTAGTTAGAGCATCCTTGAAGTCTTTGGGTTCGATTTTGGTTAAGACGGAGTTGAAGAAGCACCACAAGGCATCAGTGGCAAGTTGTTTTCTGGTGGACACAGGTCGTGAGGGATTTCCTATGATGTTGTCAATAGGGTGATCAGTTGTCCATTTTCTGAGATGTTCGTGGGGTTGAGGGTAGTCGACCGATATAGCATTGTTTGATTCTCTTGAGGATGATGCTTCGTTGAAGGATTCAGGTGCAAAAACATTTTCAAATGGTTCATCTTCAGGTGGAGCAAAATGATTAACTTCCCATGAGTTTTCAGATGTCATTCCTTGATGTTCAGAAGACGATTGTATATTTGATTCATTCTGAGAGTTGCTACATTCTGGTGCATCCAGATCTAAAGAGATGAAGGTAGATGGAGCATTTGTGTCATGAGGGGCATTTACAGCCATAACATTAGGTTTAGCAACCGGCTGTACCGGTTCATGAGGTGGCTGTGACTCGAAGTACTCATCAAACATAGGGTCGAATAACGTCTTCAATTCTTCACAAGTGGGAGGAACATAAGGAGTGACATGGTTGGTATTGTAAAACCCATAATTCCATAATATGTTAAAATTACCAAAATGCCCCTACGGTTTAAAAGTTAATAAAACACTTATATAAACACCAAATAAATCACAAACAACTAAGAAATTGCAACTTATGACATATGATAATTTTTATATGTATAATATAATGTCTTAAATGCTATAAAAATATTTATCATTTTTATTTCTTATGTATTGTGTCGAAAACAATTTAAATGTAACTTTAATTTAATTTAAATTGTACAAAAATTGGAAGATAAGCACAAAACAAATATGGTAAGGATTGGAACATAATGGAGGACCGAAATTTACTCCCTAAATCCATCCATTTAGTCGGCCATATTATAACTCCTATTTACACATTCCAAAATAATAAAAATTCTCTCCCAAAAATTCCTCCAAACACCATACGAAATTCTGGAAACTCTTTGATAATTTTCTAGAGTTTTTTCAAGGTCTAAGAACGTGGAAAAATTATTGGTTTGGGTCGAGGTTGATCGTGTGAAGCTGTGAGATTTATTTGGGTCCAATTATTGTAGCCGAGTGGATCAAAATCCTTTTTAATCCATCCATTCGTTCCTATATTTTTCTGGTATTTTCTTATCATCCTACATATCACATATCATCTATATAAAATGATAAAATCAACTCATGCATTGTATATTAATCATACGAATTAAAATGAACCGAAAACCCTAAAATGGTGCAAAAATTGATAATCGGCCATATTAAGGTTCTATAATTTTTGATCATATTTTTCTGGGTTTCTTACATGTATAACTAATCTAAATGAAATAGTAATCGAACTTTTGGAAGCCTTGGTGAATTATTTTGAATTAACAATAAAAGCGGTTAAATAATAAATAAAAATAAATTATGAAATGGATCGAATGGACCAAGGATCTGAACTATGGCTTTTATTTTGTGCTTATATAATCCTAATTGATCAGATATGAGATGGAAAAATTTTGGAGAAATTATTTATGGTTTGTTTCTCTTAAATAATTAAATCGGCTAGAAGTTGATAAATATGAAAGGGTGTGTTTTGTAATTATTAAAAATTGTTGGCCATTTCTGTTAACTGTAGAAAAACTGTATCCTTTGGGTAAAAATAAGTATGGGGACCATTTATGCATATTTGATAAGTTTTGGTATTTAATTTGTAATTTAATTATGTTTTAAATTCAATTGCTAAATAATTAAAGTTAAGGGACCAAAAGTGTAAAATTCTGGAAGTTAGGTTTCTGGTCATTTCACAATTAATATGAGGTACTAAAAATGCTAAATTGAGTATTTGATGGGTTAATGTGCTAAATTGGAATTATTAGAAGTTAATAATTAATTTATGATAATTAAGGGGTTAAACGGTAAATATGGGATACTTGGCATGTCTCGACCTGGAAACATAGTAGAGGGACTGTTTATGTCATTTTTTTATTTTTAGATGACTTGTGTGCTCATTTGATTAGTTATATGCTTTAAATGGTTAATTAAGTAATTATATGGTTTAAATTGCAAATTGTAAACTAAAGGGGCTAATTGTGTAAATACAGAAACTTTGGGTTTACTTGCTGAAAATATGAGTTAGGGGCTGCTCTTGACACTCTTGGATAATTATGTGCCTTAAATGTTAAATTTATTAGTTAATGGTTTAATTATGATGATTATGTTTAATTAGGGTTTATTTGGTAAATTATGTTACTTGAGGGTGTAATGTGTATATATGTGATACTTGAAGTGTATGGGCTGTATATATGTGTATTTGATTGTTTATATTGAGTTTTGACTCTTCACTTTCATTATTGGCACTTTTAACCCTAAAACATGCTCGGTGACATAATGAAACCCTAATTTCAGGAAATGCCTATTAAATGAAATCCGTAACAAACGAGGCTATGAAACTTGATAATATGATAAGATTAACTTATAAGAATATGTTAACATTTGGAAAATTGCCAATTTTGGAAATATGCTAATTATGGAAACTTGTTAATTTTGGAAAGTACTATTTATGGAAACTTCTAAAATTGGAAACTCTCCAAATAAGGAAACTTGCTAAAAATAGAAAGTCTTCTAAAATGCTTAAACTACTTAAAGTGTGAAGTTACTAAGCCTGGAAAGTTACCTAAAATAGAAAGCTGCTAAATATAGAAAGTTTCTAAAAATGGAAGGATAACTAAAAGAGGTAACTTGAGTAATTCGGAATTGTCTTGATTCGTATTCATTATCTTCTAGGTTCGGTGAAACGGGAGTGACCATTCTCTCTTTAACTTGTGACTTGCTTGTGCAATTGGACTGAGGTACAGATATTCCGTACTCTTTCAGCAAGAGTACAACTTTATTTCTCTCTCATGACTTTCTCCCTCCCCTTATATTATTGCACCTTAATATTGAACTTTGATTGACCCATTGATATTGGTCCTTTGACCTACCTCTTGATATTGACCTATGATCTATTGATAATGACCTTTGGGTATTTGAACCTTTGGATATTGGACCTTTGATAATAAACCTTGATATTGAACCTTGACAATAAACTTTTGAAACTAAACTTTGATATTGAACCATTGATATTGAACCTTGACCACTTGACCCTTCAGTATTTACCCGGGGTATTACTTGTTGTGGAGTAGCCACAACCATAGCATTGATGCACCAATGTTATGTACTCTAGTGTAGTTGGAGAGATGTACTACGCCGTCCCCGATCTACTATTGACTACTGCTTTGATTGTGATGTTATTGGCCTACGGGGGCGTATGGATGCATCCTAGATTTGTATTGTATTGTATTGATTGATTGATTGATTATTGGAGCTACTACATTGTCTACATTGCTACATATTGTATAGGTGACTGGGTATGCGTGCATTGCAACCCCTCACATATTGGGAATTGATCACTCCATATTGGGCTACTATTGTATTGTATTGTATTGATTGGCCTTGGGTAAAATACTGAAAACTTACATACACTATACTTTACACTTAACCATGTCATCTTTTGATTACCCTCTTGGATACCACATGTAATCCTATCTTCATATCCCTTTGATTAATTCCTAACTCTATTATATCGGTTGTTATTTTGTTTATATCTGTTCACTGAGCTTTTTATGCTCAGCCGCGTTTTCTTTTCCATGCGGCAGGTACTTAAGCTAGGATGCGGGGTTTAACTTTGGGGATGAGAGAGTGTGGACCAACCTTAGAGTTCCTTTAAATAATGGACTTTGTTTTATTATTGTATTTTCCTTATTTTGGAATTCATTTGTAACCCTTGTACTCATTGTATTGTTAAAGTATTTAGCTTGTGTTTTGCTCTGTTGGACACTATTTGTTGTGATATCTTTACCCTTGACGGGTTGGGGTGTTACAATTTATGGTATCAGAGCCAGGCTGACGACTTATAACACATAAACCTGGACCTGTGAGTTTTGGACCATTAGGTTGCCACTGTAGGAACATTGATGAACACCTTGCAAACTTGATTTAGGATTCTTCCCTGTGCGAACTTAAGTTTTAACCTGTGAGGATTGGGTAGATATTAGGCTTCCTTCAGCGTACCTTCCTTTCATGTTGTCCTTGACTTCCTTATTCTGACCATTTGGTAACCGTTAAGATGGTTAAATCTCGTCTCTCTGGACCACCTGACGAAAACCCGAAGAAAATGGTGATTCATGCCATTAAGGATACTTCGAGGCAGATCCAACACGTAAGAAGGAGTAAGGGGACTACTGTTGATGCTACGGGCTGCCAGAAGATGGATGACAAGGAGAAAGAGATGTATGAAACTAAAACAAATGATAACGAAGGTATTGGCACCAAGTATTACGGAAAGTGCCATGAGTCTGTGGGAGAAGAAGAGAGAGATTGCAAAAGTGGTTTTGCTAGCCGCCTCTTGCCACAACACGAGAATAACAGGAATGGCTGGATTAGTGAAAGAGAGGAGGAGAAAGAAGTGAATGATGTAGACTCCGATCTAGAGTCTACGGCGACCAGCCGTTATAACCCAAGTTGAATGATGGGAATTTGTAACTAGTCTCTTTTACTCTTCTGTTTAGTCTATATTAGACTTCAAATTTCATTTCCATTTCCAAGATACTCTGATAATATTAAAATTTTGAATTAAGTTTCTCTCCCGTGCGTTTTGATATGGCAATCTTGTTTGTGTTCACCAGTTAATTGTTATGGGAACCTTGATGATTTTGGAAGTATTGGTACGATGGTTTCACACCCTAAATTGATTGACCTGATAAATTCTGCTACTTTCTTATAATTCTCATTTTCTATTTGACTCCATTAACGATGTTAGCAACTAGTGTTCCACGCGCATCACTTTGACAACAATACAATGCTCGCATTCGCAATGGGGCACAAAATCCAAACCTCCTTGAATGGTTAACTTATCTGCCTAAATACTTTTGACAAACCTTACACTTGATCCTAATCCGTGAAGTATCCGTCTGGTTTGGCAAATTTAGTTGTTATACAATTCCGTTTACCTTTGATGTGATCTTGACCTACCATTGAAAATCCATTTTTGATGGCTTCACTTGAAAGACTGAAGAAACAAATGAAAGAACTTCAAAGAAATAAGTTTACTAACCGAGAGTAAACCCGTGAAGTATATCCGTTTTATTGGTGAAGAAAAGGAAAGACGACATGGGGTGAACGTGAAGGTTCCTTAAGATGATTTTGAAGCCGTTTTTGTATTCATAATAATAAGTTAACGATTCCAATTGTATTGGCTATCACGTCAACTATTCCCTTGTATATGGTGAGATTATGTTTTCGTGAATATTGGGAAGAATTGTGTAGTATGACATTATGGTATGTTCTGAAATGGAGTTATGAGTTGAGGTTATTTTTGAAATCGCTTTCCATATTCGTGACGACTGCTATGACGATTAGTAACGCTAATAGTATTAGCTAAAGCTCTGACCATCTTGCGAATCTGATAAACAGCGTTTTCTCGTGAGTACTTGGACAAACAGTCATCGTATGACGTAATAGTACATTCGGAGACGAGAAAGGACATGGAAAACTATTTTGTACCTTGTTAGAAATTTGGCGACCACTTGTGCATTTTGGAAGATTGATATTTGTTGGGCAACAGCATCCTTAAATTTGAATATCTCTTTAAATTCCACAAGGTCGGAAACTATCACCAAGTGATCAAGACCGACAATAAATTTGAATAGCTAGTCTTTTGAATCTTACAGAAAAATCTTGGAAGATGCTTACCAATTTACGACAACTAGAAACATATGAGAAGATTAACTTCACGGCCTAACCTGGAATTGACAACAACAGTGGCTACCATGAAGAGTGAAGACGCTCCTTACAAGGCAGAAGTGTTAGCGATGCAGGGGACAAGAAGCTAGTCAAGGTGGTGAACCTGGAACTGATGAAGACATGCAGTTTCACTATTCATCTTGGTTGTACTAAGATGAATTAAGAGCGGAAGCAGATTGGATGATGAAGGAATTTAAAGATCGTGTGAAGAATTCACATTACTCCAGCGCATTCCAAGAAGAACTGCAGAAGGCTTGATGATCAGACTCAAGTTCACAGTTTTGTTTCATTTCCAGATTGATAGACGGAAGAAGACAGATTACTTGGACTTGAAAATAATTGATGTTTTGAATGGGTGGTTTTGGAACAAACCATTTTGTTGTTGGATGAGTTGATTTTGTGAAGGATGAAGTTAATGATGACTAATGCTCACTCTCGTCAATTTCTTGAGTTTTGTTACTTGGTAATGTGATCCTTGGATGATTTAGGTTCTCCGATATCATCTCTGTTCCTTGTTCAATCTGCGTATATTTGATAATGGTCTTGCTTAGGAATTTTGGCGAATTTTGGGAAAATTGATGCTTTTGGAGACGACGTACCTTACTTGCTGATATGATTTGATTTCCGTTACTCTTGCGAATAGTTTGTTTTCCTTTAGTCATTTACTGAGACTTCCATTGCTTTGTCATTGAATGTTCCTCCTGGTTATGACGCTTGATTTCGGTTGACCTCTTGGGTGATAGAAGTAATAGGTGAACTAAGATTGACTTGTTTGTTTACGACTCGTGATAAAGTATGACCATCATGAGAGCATATTTATATGATGCTAGTATTATGACGCCTGGCCAACGTGATAATACTCACATCATATAATGTGCATTTATTGTGGTCATAGGATATCTTGGGGAGTATCTATAGAAGCTTAGAATTTGAACTCCATTGAATTTTCTGTGACTTGTGAAACTTTAGGTACATTCTACCTAAGCGTTGACTCGACATTCGTCGTTAAATAATTGGATAAATTTGAACTCTCGATTTTGCATTCTGTTGACCTCGATACAACTGTCACCAATCTCAAGCTCTTTGAAGAGATCTCTACTGCTTGATACAGTTAACTTGACTTGAAATTTTGTTTGTATTTCCATATGAGCTTTTCAGAAGATACAATTATCATCCTCTACATATGGTGTCATACCCTTGCGATCAGATTCAACCAGATATGTCACTTGCAATTCTTAATAGATAGGAGAGAGTCATGAGAAAGGAGGTTATTATTCCTTGGAAGAACCGTCCACCACGTGAGGCGACCTGGGAGACCGAGGAGTCTATGTGAGCCAGCTACCCCATTTTCCTGTGTAGTCTGGTAGGCGTCCGTTTTGTTTCGCTACCGTATTCCTTTCTTTCATTTTCGTAGACGAAAATTATTTTTGAGGAGGTAATAGTTGTAAAACCCATAATTCCATAATATGTTAAAATTACCAAAATACCCCTACGGTTTAAAAGTTAATAAAACACTTATATAAACACCAAATAAATCACAAACAACTAAGAAATTGCAACTTATGACATATGATAATTTTTATATGTATAATATAATGTCTTAAATGCTATAAAAATATTTATCATTTTTATTTCTTATGTATTGTGTCGAAAACAATTTAAATGTAACTTTAATTTAATTTAAATTGTACAAAAATTGGAAGATAAGCACAAAACAAATATGGTAAGGATTGGAACATAATGGAGGACCGAAATTTACTCCCTAAATCCCTCCATTTAGTCGGCCATATTATAACTCCTATTTACACATTCCAAAATAATAAAAATTCTCTCCCAAAAATTCCTCCAAACACCATACGAAATTATGGAAACTCTTTGATAATTTTCTAGAGTTGTTTCAAGGTCTAAGAACGTGGAAAAATTATTGGTTTGGGTCGAGGTTGATCGTGTGAAGCTGTGAGATTTATTTGGGTCCAATTATTGTAGCCGAGTGGATCAAAATCCTTTTTAATCCATCCATTCGTTCCTATATTTTTCTGGTATTTTCTTATCATCCTACATATCACATATCATCTATATAAAATGATAAAATCAACTCATGCATTGTATATTAATCATACGAATTAAAATGAACCGAAAACCCTAAAATGGTGCAAAAATTGATAATCGGTCATATTAAGGTTCTATAATTTTTGATCATATTTTTCTGGGTTTCTTACATGTATAACTAATCTAAATGAAATAGTAATCGAATATTTGGAGGCCTTGGTGAATTATTTTGAATTAACAATAAAAGCGGTTAAATAATAAATAAAAATAAATTATGAAATGGATCGAATGGACCAAGGATCTGAACTAAGGCTTGTATTTTGTGCTTATATAATCCTAATTGATCAGATATGAGATGGAAAAATTTTGGAGAAATTATTTAGGGTTTGTTTCTCTTAAATAATTAAATCGGCTAGAAGTTGATAAATATGAAAGGGTGTGTTTTGTAATTATTAAAAATTGTTGGCCATTTCTGTTAACTGTAGAAAAACTGTATCCTTTGGGTAAAAATAAGTATGGGGACCATTTATGCGTATTTGATAAGTTTTGGTATTTAATTTGTAATTTAATTATGTTTTAAATTCAATTGCTAAATAATTAAAGTTAAGGGACCAAAAGTGTAAAATTCTGGAAGTTAGGTTTCTGGTCATTTCACAATTAATATGAGGTACTAAAAATGCTAAATTGAGAATTTGATGGGTTAATGTGCTAAATTGGAATTATTAGAAGTTAATAATTAATTTATGATAATTAAGGGGTTAAACGGTAAATATGGGATACGTGGCATGTCTCGACCTGGAAACATAGTAGAGGGACTGTTTATGTCATTTTTGTATTTTTAGATGACTTGTGTGCTCATTTGATTAGTTATATGCTTTAAATGGTTAATTAAGTAATTATATGGTTTAAATTGCAAATTGTAAACTAAAGGGGCTAATTGTGTAAATACAGAAACTTTGGGTTTACTTGCTGAAAATATGAGTTAGGGGCTGCTCTTGACACTCTTGGATAATTATGTGCCTTAAATGTTAAATTTATTAGTTAATGGTTTAATTATGATGATTATGTTTAATTAGGGTTTATTTGGTAAATTATGTTACTTGAGGGTGTAATGTGTATTAGGGCTGAGCATCGGGCCGGATCCCGACCCGTCCCGACCCGAACCGACAAGTCCCGATACCGACAGAAGCAAAAAACCCATCCCGATACCGATACCGACAGAAGTCGGGTCGGTTCGGTTTTAGTCGGGTGCGATCGGTCGGTTGTCGGTTATAAGCAATCCCGCCCGACATAAGCAAACTCAAACATCCAGTCCAACTACAGAAAAATATCCAGCCCAAATACAAATACAAATAACATCCGGAAGCATTACAGAAGCAAAATAGCAACTTACATTACAAAATAGCAAATCCAGACATCCAGTAGCAAGATTGCAAGAAAAATTAGTAGCATTATAACTCCAAATCACAAATCACAAACATTCTTCTCTTTTCCCTTTTGTAGCAACATCACAGTAGCAACTTTCTTGATTCACAACATTCTTGAATCACAACATAAGTAGCAACATCACAATAGCAACTTTCTTGATTCACCCTTCTTGCGATGACATTGATCCATGCAATTGATTCGTGTTTTTGATTCGTATGTAGGTATATTGTTTTTGATTGTTGTGAGTCTGTGACAGAAAATGATAAAATACAAAAGGGGGGCGCATTTAATGTACTAAACCTAGTTTTTAATCGGTTTGTCGGGTTTTAACTGATACCGACCCGATACCGACCCGATACCGAATCCATGAAAATGTGAAACCGACTCCCGA
Source organism: Artemisia argyi (assembly GCA_030686995.1). NCBI lineage: Eukaryota > Viridiplantae > Streptophyta > Magnoliopsida > Asterales > Asteraceae > Artemisia > Artemisia argyi. Next base: position 20,152,121 of record CM060678.1, on the reverse strand, counting down.
CCCGAGATATGTCGGTTCGGGATCGGGCTTAATTCGGTCGGGCGGTTTTGTCGGGCTAATCGGGTCTCGGGCGATTTTGCTCAGCCCTAATGTGTATATATGTGATACTTGAAGTGTATGGGCTGTATATATGTGTATTTGATTGTTTATATTCAGTTTTGACTCTTCACTTTCATTATTGGCACTTTTAACCCTAAAACATGCTCGGTGACATAATGAAACCCTAATTTCAGGAAATATCTATTAAATGAAATCCGTAACAAACGAGGCTATGAAACTTGATAATATGATAAGATTAACTTATAAGAATATGTTAACATTTGGAAAATTGCCAATTTTGGAAATATGCTAATTATGGAAACTTGTTAATTTTGGAAAGTACTATTTATGGAAACTTCTAAAATTAGAAACTCTCCAAATAAGGAAACTTGCTAAAAATAGAAAGTCTTCTAAAATGCTTAAACTACTTAAAGTGGGAAGTTACTAAGCCTGGAAAGTTACCTAAAATAGAAAGCTGCTAAATATAGAAAGTTTCTAAAAATGGAAGGATAACTAAAAGAGGTAACTTGAGTAATTCGGACTCATCTTGATTCGTATTCATTATCTTCTAGGTTCGGTGAAATGGGAGTGACCATTAGAGCTGGCATAACAGGTCACACGAACCCGTTAAGACACGAACCTGTTAAGGTCAAACACGAACACGACCTGTTAGCTTATCGTGTCATTTTTCTCAAACATGAACACGACACGAAAATAAACAGGTTAACCTGTTAATACCTGTTAACACTTAACATGCAAGTATTTGATCAGCAGGCCTCTTTACTTATTAAGCCAACAGATTAAAGGTTATAAAAAAGTGAATACACATAATCATTTTATCCAACAACATCCACAATCAAAGAACAACCATTAAGCCAACGGGTTCAACATAAAGTAAAACCATAAAGAACAGCAACATCCAAACACATCAGTCAACAAGATCCATAAAGAAAAACATCCAGTCAACGTATTCAACATAAACAAAAACCATAAAGAACAACCATTAAGCCAATGGATTCAACAACATCCAGTCAACAAGAACAACAACAAATCCAGTAACATCTAAACCCATCACCAACATCCAAACACATCACCACCGAGAGCCTATTCGAACCAAACCCGACACAAAAGAAAACCCAAAACATAATACCAAACACGTTTTATTCCTTTTTATTGTTATCATTCTCGTTATTATCATGGAACAAGGTGTTATTGACGGTCAAAAGGTGCGTATGATAGCTCAAAATGACGGGGAGGAAAAATGGTGAATGATGGTGGTGGAGGTGTAGATGGACGCGCGGTGGTGGAGGAGTAACGGCCGGAAAAGTGGTCGGTTTTTAGTGTGTGTTAAGTGTATGTATTTGTTGGCGAAGAGAGAGAGAGAGATATAAGAGATAAAGAGAAGACCTAATTTATTAGTGTAGTGACTTTATAAGTTTATATATATATATAGTATAATATTAACAGGTCACTAACAGGTCTTAACAGGTCTGACCTATTAAGACACGAAAATTAACAGGTCTTAACAGGTCTGACCTGTTAAGACACGAAACCTGTTAAGGTCAAACATGAAACCTGTTAAGAACAGGTCGTGTCGTGTCGTGTTAACAGGTTTCGTGTCAAAATTGCCGGCCCTAGTGACCATTCTCTCTTTGACTTGTGACTTGCTTGTGCAATTGGACTGAGGTACAGATATTCCGTACTCTTTCAGCAAGAGTACAACTTTATTTCTCTCTCATGACTTTCTCCCTCCTCTTATATTATTGCACCTTGATATTGAACTTTGATTGACCCATTGATATTGGTCCTTTGACCTACCTCTTGATATTGACCTATGATCTATTGATAATGACCTTTGGGTATTTGAACCTTTGGATATTGGACCTTTGATAATAAACCTTGATATTGAACCTTGACAATAAACTTTTGAAACTAAACTTTGATATTGAACCATTGATATTGAACCTTGACCACTTGACCCTTCAGTATTTACCCGGGGTATTACTTGTTGTGGAGTAGCCACAACCATAGCATTGATGCACCAATGTTATGTACTCTAGCGTAGTTGGAGAGATGTACTACGCCGTCCTCGATCTACAATTGACTACTGCTTTGATTGTGATTGTTATTGGCCTATGGGGGCGTATGGATGCATCCTAGATTTGTATTGTATTGTATTGATTGATTGATTGATTGATTGATTATTGGAGCTACTACATTGTCTACATTGCTACATATTGTATAGGTGACTGGGTATGGGTGCATTGCAACCCCTCACATATTGGGAGTTGATCACTCCATATTGGGCTACTATTGTATTGTATTGTATTGATTGGCCTTGGGTAAAATACTGAAAACTTACATACACTATACTTTACACTTAACCATGTCATCTTTTGATTACCCTCTTGGATACCACATGTAATCCTATCTTCATATCCCTTTGATTAATTCCTAACTCTATTGTATCGGTTGTTATTTTGTTTATATCTGTAAACTGAGCTTTTTATGCTCTGCCGCGTTTTCTTTTCCATGCGGCAGGTACTTAAGCTAGGATGCGGGGTTTAACTTTGGGGATGAGAGAGTGTGGACCAACATTAGAGTTCCTTTAAATAATGGACTTTGTTTTATTATTGTATTTTCCTTATTTTGGAATTCATTTGTAACCCTTGTACTCATTGTATTGTTAAAGTATTTAGCTTGTGTTTTGCTCTGTTGGACACTATTTATTGTGATATCTTTACCCTTGACGGGTTGGGGTGTTACAGGTATTCTGTACAAGTCCCGAACTAATTGGTCCAGGAGATAAAAGATTATGTGAGGGTCCAGAACTGGTGTGTCCTGAAGCCGTATGCTCTGTCAGCTCATCAAATGTGACATGGATTGTTTCCATGATTTGTCGGGTTCTTTTGTTGTAGATTCGGTACCCCTTTCGATCTGGCGCATAGCCCACGAATACCCCAATATCCGCCTTAGCTTTGAGCTTACCTAAGTCTTCACTATCGTTAGTTGGATAGCACAGGGCTCCAAACACCCGAAGAAAGGAGAGATAGGGTTTTTTGAGATGTACCAGCTCATAAGGTGTTTTGTTGTGGAGAGGATGAATTAATGACCGATTTTGAGTATAACATGCAGTAGCGATGGCTTCAGCCCATAGAAACATTGGTGTCTTAGAAAATATCAGCATAGTGCGAGCAGCTTCAACTAATGTGCGATTCCGTCTTTCAACAACTCCATTTTGCTGAGGAGTTCGAGGGATACTCTTTTGATGACTGATGCCGATACTTTCATAAAATTGATTGAGTTGTTGGTTAACAAACTCAGTTCCATTGTCAGTGCGAATGATTCTTACGGTCTTGTTAAGCCTAACTTGCAACTGCTTGATGATTTTGATTATGATTTCGGGAGTTTCATCCTTGGATCTTAAAAACTTCACCCATGTAAATCTTGAGTAATCATCCACAATAACAAGTATATATCTTTTCCCATTGAAGCTTTGCACTCTCATGGGTCCGCACAGATCCATGTGAAGGGTATGGAGCACTTCAGTGTTGGAGTTGGTGGGTTTTGGTTTGTGAGTTTGCTTCTTGCTTTTACCCAATTGACATGATGAGCAAAGATGGTCTTTTTCATACTTCAATCTGGGCATGCCTCGAATAAGATCTTTGCGAGAAAGTTCATTAATGGTGCCGAAGTTCAAATGGTTCAAACGACGGTGCCATAACCATGATTTGCTCTTTGAGGCCTTAGAGAGCAAGCAAATAGGAGAGGACCGCATCATGTCTTCGATAGAGATAGTATACAAATTAGTACCTCGACTTCCCTTAAGAAGATCAACTTCATCCAATTCTCTAACAAAACATGTGTGCTTTATGAAGGCCACTTCGAGATCGGAATCACAAAATTGTCCAACAGAGAATAGATTGTGCCCAAGTCCTTCCACATAGTAAACTCTAGAGATCACGCTGTCACCAAATACATAATCACTATACCCCATAATGGCTCCAAAGTGGCCGTTTCCGAATCTAACTGTCCCGATAAACTTTTTCACGAAATTTCTGAGCCGAGAGCGATCCCCAGTCATATGTTTTGAGCAGCCTAAGTCCAAATACCACAAGACGATTTGTACGACCTGCATTTGAAACCAGACAGATATGGATAACTGGAAAACATGGATCCCCAAGTGTAATTGGGATCCAAATGGTTAGCACAAGCATACTTAAGAGAGGCAGGATTAGTATCGACAATGGCTTTCTCAGAGGCAACGATACTAGTGGGTGTTGCTGACTTAATTTCAAGGCATTGAGTCACTAAAAAGAGTTTTCTACCAGTTTCCTTCCATTTCTTAACCACTAAGGACTTGGGATCGGGCATATTTGTCAATGGACAGTGGCTTCCTAAAGTGAACTTTCTTCCAGTAGGTTTCCACTGATATCCTACATTGGTAAAAACCTTTCCTGTTGCTTTCCAAGTATGGTTTTCCAATTTATGTATATTAGCAAACTTAACTGAGGGTTTGTAAGAAGATTTTAAAATTGACACAACACAATCATCATGATTACTAGAAATCAAACAACCATTACATGTCTTACAAGTAGCATTAGAATTCGAATTAATTATAGTACGCTTAAAGCAAATACTAGAATCAACCCGATTCTTTTCACTCAAATCAATCTTATTGTTCCTAAGGTGGTCTTCTATTTTCTTCCCTTGAGCACTCTTAGCTGGCGAAGTCCTGTCATTCCTTGTATTGCCTTTAGGGTTTGACCCGCTAGCTTTAGTGTCATTGCTTACTCATGTAGAATGGACGATGGGAACATTAGATTGTTGTATAGTTGTTTAGTTTCTAGATGGTGATGTGCTATGATCAGAACTTGCCAAAGGTAGATCAAAGGTAACATGCTTTTTCAAATTCTTAGATGAGGATGTGCCATTTCTATCTCGCATGTTGGGAATTTTGGGACACGTACCTATGGCATATTCTAACAATACTTGTGACTGTTTGGTGAGAAAACAAATGTCAGATTGTGTGTAATCAGATGGTCTCACCATTCTATCTTCTTCAATGGTCTCACGGGTCATGTCAAGGAAATTCTTAAGATGTCTAAGGTAATCACTATGGACTAGCTCATTGTTCTTAAGGGGAAGAGGAATAAGAACAGCCTCACGTGCATATTTTTTACATTCACAGACCTTTGAATTGATATTGTCACTTGCAATGACCGGCATCTTCCCTTTCACCTTTGTCTTTAGATTCTCAATTTCATTAAGCAAAGAGGTTATCTTTTCATTGGTTTTATCATGAGTGATCTTAATAGAATCATATAACTCTTTGTGATGTTGTTTTACTTTAGAATTTTTAGCTTGAAAACAATCATTTTCATGTTTGAGTTTGCTGATTATGTTTTGAAGTTGAAAAGTCTGAGAATCTGCGGACATTGGTTTATGGGTGTCGATCACAACATTCATGGGAGATTTCAATTGGGCAATTTGAGCCCTCATTAACCGAATTGTGTTCGTGTGAGCTTGAATTTTTTCATTCCTTTTTGCTAATTCAAAATATGCATCAAATTCCGGAACATCAAAAGATGTCTTGGCCTTTGATATTTTTATTCTTTCTTCTAAATGTTGATATTTCAATTGTAAGTTAAGATTATCAACTTCTAGTTTAGAAAAGTGCTTGACCATATTGTCATGATCATCATTTTGAATTTTTTTATGCAATTTCAAATTCTCCCCCTCAAGCTCAACAACACGATTTTGAAGATCATTCAAAGCAATAGACATTTCATGAAACTGACAAGCATTTAATGAAGAATCTGTAGCAGTATAGAACTCATCTTGAGCAATACATTTAGCAATCAAATTGTCATTCATGATGAGAATATTTTTTCTGGCTATTTCACTATGCTGAAGGTCTATTACAATTTGCTTACCCTTATTTTCCACATTTTTAAACACCGTTTTCATTTCTTTTAGCTCAACATCAAGGGATTGTCGTAAACCCTCAAAGTGTTTTTTGATTAGTTTAAAAAATGGGATGACTTCAGTTAAGTAACACTCTTTAGTAAGCTCAAATCCCCGTTCACCCTCAGTAATTCCCGTTGGCATGATTCTCTTTTTGCATGTTTTATCAAAATCAGTGAACATTTGACAAAGGACATATATGCTAATAAGAGTTTTACACTGTGTGGGAAGTGACAACTGAACTAAGTGCATTGGTGTATTGGGGGGATACACCGTTGGGGCATATAATGATGAGGCGAAAAATTATGCGTTTTTAGGGGGTCATTTAAGCCGGAATTTGAATTTATTTGATCAAATATTGCCCTAAATTGTTCCTTTTGTGATTTTAGGCACTTTGGGAGTGAATTCTGGTAAAGGAAGCATTTTTAACGTTTTTGGAGAATAAAAGTGAAGAAAATGACAAAGTCTTAATTTTCCTTGCTGGGAACAGTACCTGACAGCGTCAAGAACATTTTGATGACGGCGTCAAGAGCAAAAATGGTGACGGCCCAGTGAAAACGTGACGGCGTCAAATCAAGGCCGTCAAGAGTAAAAGTGGTGACGGCCCAGAACAGCAATACACATGACGGCGTCAGATCTGGATCTAGGCAATCCGATTATATTTTTGGCGGCGGGTTGACGGCGTCAGAACTTTCTTCTTGACGCCGTCACCTTAGGAAATCAATATATAGTTTTTGTAATTTTCATTCTAAAGAGAGGAGAATTTTAGGGTCGACTTGAATAAACCCTAGCTCGTTTGTAAAAGTATTTTCAAGGGTTTTCACCCTTTGAAACCCTTCATGTTCAATTAAGATAAGTATCCTTTCAATTCATTCAATATGTGTATGTGTTGTTTGAATATATCTTACACTTGTCATGATTTTAACATGCTAGGCTAGATCTCTTGTGTGTTTGCTTAGATGTAATGAAACCTAGATGTTGATTATAGGTTGATTGCTTGTTTATAATTGTAATGGATGAATGATTTCGATGTTAGGCTTAAGAAAACTGGCAGACTTCCATTGTGTGACATGCTTGAACGTCTTTTGAAACATGAACCAATGCGTACTAGGTTGTTATGGTTATATTTAATGCATGAGCGAATTCTAGTAATCCCATGTTAGGAGCTTCTTGCATGCTCGACATAGGAGTGAAGTAGGAGCTTATAGAGTTGGGGAAGTACGTACGCCACCCCACGATTGGTATTAAGGAATATAACCCATCATCCACGCAACTGTAACAAACAATTAACCTGTAAAAGATATCTAGGGAGTAGTGAAATCTAAGTAAACACAATTCTCCCATTTATTGTTCACACCATTAGTTTAATTAGTTTAATTTACATTTCTGTTATTTTATTTTGATTGCATCGTAGTTATTGGGTTAGTTGACTAGCAACTAATTCCGCCCACTCCTCTAAAACCCGAGATTTTAATTGCTTTCTTAAAAATATAAAAATACAAAAAGAATCATCCCTCACCTCTAGACCTAGTTCTTAGGCTTTCTAATCCTAGCGACACTATTCCTGAGTTGAACGATCAATCCCCCGGTACTTGTCACTATACTATACTACAACGATCAGGTACACTGCCTAGTGGGGGTTTTAAGCTTCTCAATATCCCTCGAGAGGTAAAGCCTGGTGCAATTCCCACGCATCAAGTTTTTGGCGCCGCAGCCCGGGGAATAGTTATTGTCTAGGTTAGAATTTCTTTTTATTAGGTCTACTTGCTAGATTCCTTTCTAGTAAGATTTTTTTTTTCTGGTTTTCTTTAGTCTATCTATTTCTTCGTGTTTTTGTTCGTAACTCTTTACCATCCGACATCATGGAAGGTGGAAACATCTTTGAACCCATCAACCCACCACAACAAGACCACCCACAAAACCCACCACTAGCTAACCAACCTCTTAGGCCCCGAACCCTAGGAGAGTATTCCTGACCTAGCCACCAAGGCTACCGAAACACTATTGAGCTCACCCAAGGAGCCAATGTGTCCCCCTTGCGATCCGACACCATCCGATTGGTCCAAAGCGGATATGCATTCTATGGACTTCGTTCCGAAGATCCTAATCAACGTCTCAAGGACTTCCTTAAAATCGTAGATTCTATAGACCTTGATGTTACAACTAGAGAGTCGACCCGATTACGCCTATTCCAATTCTCTCTACGTGATCAAGCTAGTCAATGGCTTGAACGTTTACCCGCGGGATCCATCACCTCATGGGATGATCTCACCACTCGTTTCCTTGCTCAATTTTTACCACCGGGGAGAACTACCAAGTTTAGAAATGATATCTTGAAGTTCCAACAACGTAAAGGTGAAACTTTCTACGAAGCATGGGCTCGTTACAAGGACTTACTACGAAAAGTCCCTCATCTTGGCATTGAACCGTGGCTCCAAATTCAAATCTTTTACGATAAAATTAATTATCAAACGAGAAGGGCCATAGATTACGCAACCAATGGCAGGCTAAATAGACTTAGTGTTGATAAAAGCTGGGCAGTTCTTGAAGGGTTAGCACAATACGAAGAATAAGGATGGGAGGACCCGATGTTTTCAAAAGAAGGAAGTCTTGATTACATGAACACTACCCAAGAACAGTTATTAGGAAATATTGAGAAGCAGGTTAAGGGTTTGATGAGAGCTGAAATACCTGCTGCTAAAACCGCAAGGAGTCCTGATGTACGTATGAGTGCGATTAACAAATATAATTTTCCTGAACGTTCACAACAAGAGGAATTCGAAGGGATAATGGTAACCTTCATGAATAATCAGGAAAAACAAATTCGGCACTTAGAAGCACGCATGGAAAGCACTCGTAACGCTTTTATGGACTTAGCAGACAAATTCATATCAAGAATTAAGGAAAAGATTAAGGAAAAATCCACACCAAGAAAAATCAAAAAAATCTTTGAAGTCCCAACCCCTTTGGTGTGTGACCAAGAGGATAATGAGAAATCCTTTTCAAGTGCTTCACCATCAATCACCCCCTACTTCTGTGAGCATCCTTAGGAGGAGAAGAACTTGCAATTTCATAACATTTTCGTTGGAAGCTTGCAAACCACGCTCCCCAATTTGTACCAGAGACGTTCCTTTGGTTTTAAACCTGGTGTGAAGAGGTTGCACCTCAAAAACACCGTAGCTTTGGAAACTTTTATGGAACGAACCCTCTTTGTACCCACCGTGGACCAATGCGAAGGTCATGACTTAACTGGAACTTTGCCCACCCCTTTTAATAACCACATCTCTTTCCGTGACAGTAACAAATTGTTTGACCCTGGTGGACTTTACTAATTGGATGGCTAACTTGAGAAGTAAAGGAGGAGGAGAGGTGACTGCGAGTATCGACAGATTGAAACACCACCACCACGATAGTAATGATCGCAACTATATGGGGTACATCATCTCGAGAGATGAGGTCACGTAGTAGCCCATGACCTTGAGTCTAGCTACAAGACTCGTAAATAAAGAAAAGCGCTTCATGGGAGGCAACCCATGCTTTGTGTGATTTTTATTTTGTTTGATTGTTATTTTGTTTCCGTATGCATGCTCTATTTTTATTGTTGGTAGATCATGTTTCAAACTAAAATGGTGAAAATACTTTATTTTGTCGTTTGGCCTTGTCTTAACTTCATCCAAAGGTATTTCGCAAAAGATAAGTGTAAGGGGAAACCCCAAATATGTTTTTAAGAAACAAAATTGATCATGATTCTCCACAATATTAAATGAACATGTATATTCATATTTATTAGAGTCAAATGCTTGTATCGAGTCATAATGATGTTTTGCAGGATTTTTCAGGAAGTAGGATATAAGTTCTCCAGAAATTTTCCGGAAACTTAACATAAAGAATTTCTGCAGGTCACTTCTGACGGCGTCATGTGTAAAATTCTGGAAATTTTTCTAGTTTTGTTTTTCTAACGGAGTCTTAAAGTTTTTGTTGAATCTTAAGTTTTATAAACTCCAGGAAATCTGCAAACATTCATTCCACAAGCATTATATCTTACATAGTTTTCTAGGATATATTATCATATATAGATTGCCGCCGATTTTACGCGAGGTTGCCTTGTTTGTTTTCTCAGGTTTAACAGGTTATGTATGACAAGAAGATGATTTATATTCTGGAAGGGAAGCTTTGATTGTTCATTTTCTTGGAGGAAGATCTAACCTTGTTACCATACTATCCATACCGAACGAATCAGGGGAGTATTTGATTTCATTCTTTTACCTGTTTTTACTTTTACATTCTTTAATTGAACATTGGGGACAATGTTCATCCTAAGTGTAAGGGGAGGGTAAAATGATGATACCTTATAGTATACACTTTCACTTGAGTTTGTTTGTTTGATGGTAGGTGTGTAATAAAACTATGAGAAATACTTGTTAGTGTAATTTTAGCGCCAAATTTAAAATTTTTTACAACATTTAGGAGTGAAACTTTAGCCTTAGCAAGCGTCTCATTGATAGGAGATTGTATGACTAGCACAAAACCGTACCATTCAGAAAAATTTTCCACCAAATATGTGAGGTTCGCCTTTAGATTTGATAGGAAAAGCATTTACTATTAGTGCTTATGAGTGTACTGGTAGCATTTAGATTCTAGAACTTGCGTTAGTGATGCATCCCGAGACCGCTAGTGAGACTACATTCATGTAGTAGGATTTACTACATGATAAGAGACATTAGGATCACCCTTGTGTTAAACCCGTATCATAATTACTTGACCATTTAAGTCATATTACTTGGCTAGTTAAGTTAATTAATTTTTCCCACACCCTTAGCATTGTACTCATTTTTAGTACACCCCTCCGAGCCTATCTTTTCGTTTCTAACTTTAAGCATCTTACTTAAAGGAAGAATTTGTTACACCCCACTTAAATGTACACCCAAATCGCCTTAGCCTTCCGTGTATGCGCTTATCTTTAGAGCATTATTGTTATTTGTTTAAACCCTTAGTTAATTATCTAATTGATTACATGGTTGCTAAGTCAAGTCATATCCTTGTACATATTGTTTTGGGACGATTGAGATTCATGGGTAAAGTACTATTGTTATGGAATAATGGGGAAGAACATCATATATAACCCCCACATGTGCATTAATCTTAAAAGTACTCCAAGTGTTTTGATTTTCTTAATTCGAGTCATTAGATTAGTTTATTGTAAAGTATGTAAAAATTCAAGTGTAAGGGGAATATTCATTCCCTATGATGTATTATTTTGGATGGTAGGGTAAGAGTGTATGCAAAAAAAAAAAAAATAAAAAAAAAAAAAAAAAATAAAAAAACGATAAAGTTAAGAAAAAAAATAGAAAAAAAGAAAAGAGAAAAAACATACGGACTACCATCCCGTTTCATTCTATGTTTGTTTTATGTTTTTGTTATTTTTCATTTATTAGCTTAAGTCGAGTCTAGTCTTGGCTTAGCAACGCCATATTGTACATGTAATTAACCAAGATGATTAACTCGCCACCAGTAAAGATTGCCTATATCCAACAAAACCGTGTATTCCATATCCCTACACCTAACGTTATAACCCTTTAAAAAGACCTCTTTGATAGTTTATCCTAGGTGCTTACACCATGTGGTGGAGGTTTGATCATTTTCCAAGCCTATGGTAATCTATTTTGCTACGACAGGTAGTGAGAGATGTTTTCCATTTCTATAATGTGATATGTACTTTATTACACCCGAGAGATGTGAGTATCTAAACACTATTTGTGAGGTGCTAGTATATGACCTCCGTGCTTGTCTTTGGTCTTTAGTGGAACGATTATTTGTTGTAATTACTTTTATATTAGTGTTAAATGACCCCTAACTTGTATTTTGACTAGAATAAAAGCGAATTTGCTTGAGGACAAGCAAATATCAAGTGTAAGGGTATATGATGAGGCGAAAAATGATCCGTTTTTAGGGGGTCATTTAAGCCGGATTTTGAATTTATTTGATCAAATATTGCCCTAAATCGTTCCTTTTGTGATTTTAGGTACTTTGGGAGTGAATTCTGGAAAAGGAAGCATTTTGGACGTTTTTGAAGAATAAAAGTGAAGAAAATGGCAAAGTCTTAATTTTCCTTGCTGGGAACAGTACCTGACGGCGTCAAGAACATTTTTGATGACGGCGTCAAGAGCAAAAATGGTGACGGCCCAGTGAAAACGTGACGGCGTCAAATCAAGGCCGTCAAGAGTAAAAGTGGTGACGGCCCAGAACAGGAATACACATGACGGTGTCAGATCTGGATCTAGGAAATTTGATTATATTTTTGGCGGCGGGTTGACGGCGTCAGAACTTTCTTCTTGACGTCGTCACCTTAGGAAATCTATATATAGTTTTTGTAATTTTCATTCTAAAGAGAGGAGAATTTTAGGGTCGACTTGAATAAACCCTAGCTCGTTTGTAACAGTATTTTCAAGGGTTTTCACCCTTAGAAACCCTTCATGTTCAATTAAGATAAGTATCCTTTCAATTCATTCAATATGTCTATGTGTTGTTTGAATATATCTTACGCTTGTCTTGATTTTAACATGCTAGGCTAGATCTCTTGTGTGTTTGCTTAGATGTAATGAAACCTAGATGTTGATTATAGGTTGATTGTTTGTTTATAATTGTAATGGATGACTGATTTCGATGTTAGGCTTAAGAAAACTGGCAGACTTCCATTGTGTGACATTCTTGAACGTCTTAAGAAACATGAACCAATGCGCACTAGGTTTTTATGGTTATATTTAATGCATGAGCGAATTCTAGTGATCCCACGTTAGGAGCTTCTTGCAGGCTCGACATAGGAGTGAAGTAGGAGCTTATAGAGTTGGGGAAGTACGTACGCCACCCTACGATTGGTATTAAGGAATATAACCCGTCATCCACGCAACTGTAACAAACAATTAACCTGTAAAAGATATCTAGGGAGTAGTGAAATCTAAGTAAACACAATTCTCCCATTTATTGTTCACACCATTAGTTTAATTAGTTTAATTTACATTTCTGTTATTTTATTTTGATTGCATCGTAGTTATTGGGTTAGTTGACTAGCAACTAATTCCGCCCACTCCTCTAAAACCCGAGATTTTAATTGCTTTCATAAAAATATAAAAGTACAAAAGAATCATGCCTCACCTCTAGACCTAGTTCTTAGGCTTTCTAATCCTAGCGACACTATTCCTGAGTTGAACGATCAATCCCCCGGTACTTGTCACTATACTATACTACAACGATCAGGTACACTGCCTGGTGGGGGTTGTAAGCTTCTAGAGATCCCTCGAGAGGTAAAGCCTAGTGCAATTCCCACGCATCAGCTAACTTTTGAGGAGTCTTGGCCTTAAGTTCCTCAGCTTTCATTTTCTCAACATCTAATGGCCAAAATACCTGTTCTGGTGTTAACTTTGTTTGAGGTGCAACCACGGTCACTCAGTTTTTTTCATAATAATCATGGGGCTTAACAATGACACGGTGTTTAATGCACTTGGGATCCTTCATTTTATTATCAAATCTCTCTCTCTATTGGCAGACTCAAGATCATCTAATTCTTTATCAGACCAACTATTTGGAGGGTCATGATTGGGTGTAAGCATAACCTTAGCATCATAGAGGGCAGGTTAAGAGGCACTAACACTCTTAAGGAAGTTTGTTTTAGGCATCCCTAAATCCTTATCACTATGCTTATCCCATAGTTTAATGTGCTTTTCAATCATTTGACCTGTTTGACTGGTTTGGCCTTGGATGTACAACTTGTTTTCAAGTTTGTTTTTCATCTGCTTAAGGTTGGAAAATTCATTTAACAGTTTAGTTTCCTATTCCTGAAATTCACTTTTTAGAACATTTAAACTATCCTGAATTTCCTGTTTTTCCTTAACAGCATGATCAAGTTGATTTTGAACAGATTTTATCTCTTGTTTAAAGGGCTTTACCTTTAAGTTTTGTTCAGTTATGTATGCTTGCATTTGCCAATCCATTTTTTGTTCAAGTTCGGTTAGCTAAAATTTTGCACGTTGTTCATAACATCTAACTTGATCTTTAAGAATATTAATCCTAGTGGTCAGAGTGTCATCGGGTGCAACAGCAGTGTATTCATCAAGTTCACACACATTGTCATCAACAGTGGATATATCACTAGATACAACAGGGTCGACGTTGTGCTTTACATATTGTTATATGGGACGAAATTGCTATTTCCCATATTAGCAATATTTAATTCTGCAACGTTTGTTTGTTGTACTTCGTTATATATCTTATGTTCATGAATCACATCATTATCACATACAACAGAAGACATTCCACAAGATACGTCAGAATCACTGTTGTGATCCGAATGTTGTTCATTTGGAAAAACATTAATGTTTTCCAATTTAGTCACATTTGGTTCATCAACATTATTTTGTCGTATATTGTTGAAGGTATTTTGTTCATTATTAACAACACATTCATCATATAACTTCAGTACCTCAGATATGATGGATGATTTGGAGGGACTAAATTGTTGTGATGGAGAGATGACATATGATAGATTGGCCATGAAGATTGTCTGAGCAGTGGGTTCATCATCAACGTCTGAGTAAAAGGCATCACAATCCTCAGCTTGGAAGATGTTTGGATCATTAAGAGCTAAGTCATGAATAGGTTGTTCATCCACATCATCATCAAATGTCTTTCCATCATCCCTAGCAATAAAATCCAATTCTTCCTCATTTAGCATAACTCCATTCTCTTGAGCTTGCATGAGCAACATTTTGTCCTTGAAGTAATCTGAGTTCTGAGGACATTTTGGCTGAGTGCAGTTCCTGGCGATGTGACCTAAACCCCCACAGTTGTAACATTTTGGTTGCCTTCCTTGTCCCTGATTCACATTTCCAACCCTGTTCTGCAAGTAACCCCGTGCAACATTCCTTTGATTCACATTTTGTCTGCCCTGAACGTTCTGCACCATCACTCTTCCATCTTCCACCACAGCCTGATTACGTGGGTTTGAGGAAGCTCTGAGTTGGTTGTTGGTTGGTGGAAGTGCAGCTCTGAAGTGTTGAACAAGTAGAGACACTTGGTTGGAAAGGTTGTCAATCATCTTGTCAGTATGAGAATACCCTGAGTCGAGATGGGTATTCATGGCAGCAGGTGACTGTAGAGATGAGTGATCCACTGATGACACAGGTTGAGTAGTTGGCAACATACTAGTCATGAATGCAAGTGAGTCATTGGTAGCAGTTAGATTGAGCTTCTCTCTTAATTGTCGATCAAAAGCTGCATGCTTCTCATGTTGTTGTAAGTAGGCAAACAACTGTTCATAGTTTATATTTCTCAATCCTTTGTTGAGCTTTACAGCCGTAACAAAACGATCCCACTGATGCGTGAGAATTGCACCAGGCTTTACCTCTTGACGGATCTCAAGAAGCTTACACCCCCCACTAGGCAGTGTACCTGTTCGTTGTAGTATAGTATAGTGACAAGTACCGGGGGATTGATCTTTCAACTCAGGAATAGTGTCGCTAGGATTAGAAAACCTAAGAACTAGGTCTAGAGGTGAGGGATGATTCTTTTTGTATTTTTTATATTTTATAAAAAGCAATTAAAAATCTCGGGTATTGGAAGAGTGGGCAGAATTAGTTGCTAGTCAACTAACCCAATAACTAAGATGCAATCAAAATAAAATGACAAAAATGAAAATAAACTAAATTACTAATGTGGTGTGAACAATATATGGGAGAATTGTGTTTACTTAGATTTCACTACTCCCTAGATATCTTTTACAGGTTAATTACTTGTTACAGTTGCGTGGATGACGGATTGTATTCCTTAATACCATTCATGGGGTGGCGTACTTACTTCCCCAATTCTATAAGCTCCTACTTCACTCCTATGTCGAGCCGGCTAAGAAGCTCCTAACATGGGATCATTAGAATTCGCTCATGCATTAAATACAACCATAAAAACCTAGTACACATCAGTTCATGTTTCTTAAGACGTTCAAGCAAGTTCCACAATGGAGATCTACCAGTTTTCTTAAGCCTAACATTGAAATCATTCATCCATTACAACTATAAACAAGTAATCAACCTATAATCAACATCTAGGTTTCATTACATCTAAGCAAACACACAATTGATCTAGCCTAGCATGTTATAATCAAGACAAGTGTAAGATATATTCAAACAACACATAGACATATTGAATGAATTGGAAGAAAACTTATCTCAATTGAACATGAAGGGTTTCAAGGGGTGAAAACCCTTGAAAATACTGTTACAAACGAGCTAGGGTTTATAAAGTTCGACCCTAATATTCTCCACACAAGTTCCTCTTTTAATGAATGAAAAATAGAAAAGTATATATAGATTTTGTGAGGTGACGGCGTCAAGAGGAAAAATCTGACGCCGTCATCTCGCCGCCAATAAAGTTCTCGGACTGCCTAGATCCAGATCTGACGCCGTCATGTGTAATCTTGTTTCAGGCCGTCACCAAATTTACTCTTGACGCCCTACATTTGACGCCGTCACGTTTTCTCTGGGTCGTCAACCATTTTGCTCTTGACGCCGTCATAAAATTCTTCTTGACGTAGATGCGTAGGGATTGCACCAGGCTTTACCTCTCGAGGGATCTCGAGAAGCTTACAACCCCCACCAGGCAGTGTACCTGATCGTTGTAGTATAGTATAATGACAAGTACTGGGGGATTGATCGTTCAGCTAGGAATAGTGTCGCTAGGATTAGAAAACCTAATTGCTAGTTCTAGAGATGAGAGATGATTCTTTTTGTATTTTTTATATTTTTTTTGAAAGCAAGTAAAAATCTCGGGTTTTGAAGGATATGGGCGGAATTAGTTGCTAGTCAACTGACCCAATACTAAAGATGCAATCAAAATAAAATACTAAAAATGAAAATAAAAGTAAATTAAACTAAGGTTGTGAGCAATAAGTGGAGAAATGTGTTTACTTAGATTTCACTACTCCCTAGATATCTTTTACACGTTAATTACTTGTTATAGTTGCGTGGATGACGGATTGTATTCCTTAATACCATTCATGGGGTGGCGTACTTAACTCCCCAATCCTATGAGTGCCTACTTCACTCCTATGTCGAGCCGGCTAAGAAGCTCCTAACATGGGATCATTAGAATTTACTCATGCATTAAATACAACCAATAAAACCTAGTACACATCGGTTCATGTTTCCTAAGACGTTCAAGCATGTTACCATTTGGAGATCTGCCAATTTTCTTAAGCCTAACATTGAAATCATTCATCCAATACAACCATAAACAAGTAATCAACACATAATCAACATCTAGGTTTCATTAGATCTAAGCAAACACAAGATAAATCTAGCCTAGCATGGTGGAATCAGGACAAGAACAAGATATAGACAACCAACACATAGACATATTGATTGAATTAAAAGAACACTTATCTCAATAGCACATGTAAGCATTCAAGGGCTGAAAACCCTTGAAAAGCTGTAAAATTCGTATGTGGTTCGGCCTTAGGGTTTCTCCAAAACTTGTTCCCCTTTTTTAATGAATGAAAATTAGAAAACTATATATAGATATAAGAGGCTGACGGCGTCAAGAACAATCTTGTGACGCTGTCATCTCGCCGCCAAAAGAATCCTCGGACTGCCTTGATCTACATCTGGCGCCGTCATGTATTACACTTTTCCAGGCCGTCACGTATTTAACTCTTGACGCTCTTCCTTGTGACACCTTCATTTCTGTACTGGGTCGTCATGATAATTACTCTTGACGCCGTCAACTTGTTCCTCTTGGCGCCGTCACACACTGTTCCCAGCTTGGAAAATTAAGTCTTTGGCGTTTTCTTCACTTTTATGCTCCAAAAACGTCCGAATTGCTTCCTTTTCCAGATTTCACTCCCAAAGTACCTAAAATCACAAAAGGAACGATTTAGGGCAATATTTGATCAAATAAATTCAATTCCGGTCTTAAATGACCCCCTAAAAGTGGTTCATTTTTCGCCTCATCAGACGCCGTCAGGTACTGTTCCCAGCAAGGAAAAATAAGACTTTGCCATTTTCTTCACTTTTATGCTCCAAAAACGTCCAAAATGCTTCCTTTTCCAGAATTCACTCCCAAAGTACCTAAAATCACAAAAGGAACGATTTAGGGCAATATTTGATCAAATAAATTCCAATTCCGGCTTAAATGACCCCCTAAAAACGGTTCATTTTTCACCTCATCATATACCCTTACACTTGAGATTTACTTGTCCTCAAGAAAATGCGCTTTTATTCTAATCAATACAAGTTAGGGGTCATTTAACACTAATATAAAAGCAATTACAACAAATAATCGTTCCACTAAAGATCAAAGACAAGCACGGAGGTCATACACTAGCACCTCACAAATAGTGTTTAGAGACTTACATCTCTCGGGTGTAATAAAGTATATATCACAAAATGGAAATGGGAAACATCTCTCACTACCTGTCATAGCAAAATAGATTACCATAGGCTTGGGAAAGGATCAAACATCCACCACATGGCGTAAGCACCTAGGATAAACTATCAAAGAGGTCTTTTAAAAGGGTTGTAACGTTAGGTGTAGGGATATGGAATATACGGTTTTGTTGGATATAGGCAATCTTTACTGGTGGCGAGTTAATCATCTTGGTTAATTACATGTACAATATGGCGTTGCTAAGCCAAGACTAGACTCGACTTAAGCTAATAAATGAAAAATAAGAAAAACATAAAACAAACATGGAATGAAACGGGATGATAGTCCGTATTTTTTTTTCTTCTTCTTCTTACATTCTTACCCTACCATCCAAAATAATACATCATAGTGAATGAACATTCTCCTTACACTTGAATTTTTACATACTTTACAATAAACTAATCTAATGACTCGAATCAAGATAATTTAAAAAACACTTGGAGTACTTTTAAGATTAACGCATATATGGGGGTAATAATATGATGTTCTTCCCCATTACTCCATAACACAAGTACTTTACCCATGAGTCCCAATCGTCCCAAAACAATATGTACAAGGATATGACTCGACTTAGCAACCATGTAATCAATTAGATAATTAACTAAGGGTTTAAACAAATAACAATAATGCACTAAAGATGAGTGCATACACGGAAGGCTAAGGCGATTTGGTTGTATATTTAAGTGGGGTGTAACAAATTCTTCCTTTAAGTAAGATGCTTAAAGTTAGAAACGAAAAGATAGGCTCGGAGGGGTGTACTAGGGGTTTCGTGTACTAAAAATGAGTACAACGCTAAGGTGTGGGAAAAATTAATTGACTTAACTAGCCAAGTAATATGACTCAAATGGTCAAGTAATTATGATACGGGTTTAACACAAGGGTGATCCTAATGCCTCTTATCATGTAGTAAATCCTACTACACGAATGTAGTCTCACTAGCGGTCTCGGGATGCATCACTAACGCAAGTTCTAGAATCTAAATGCTACCGGTACACTCATAAGCACTAATAATAAATGCTTTTCCTATCAAATCTAGAGGCGAACCTCACATATTTGGGTGGAAAATTTTTTTGAATGATACGGTTTTGTGCTAGTCATACGACTCCTATCCATGAGACGCTTGCTAAGGCTAAAGTTTCACTCCTAAATGTTGTAAAAAATTTTAAATTTGGCGCTAAAATTACACTAACAAGTATTTCTCATAGTTTTATTACACACCTACCATCAAACAAACAAACTCAAGCGAAAGAGTATCTATAAGGTATCATCATTTACCCTCCCCTTACACTTAGGATGAACATTGTCCCCAATGTTCAAGTAAAGAATGTAAAAGTAAAACAGATAAAAGAATGAAATCAAATACTCCCCTGATTCGCTCGGTATGGATAATATGGTAACAAGGTTAGATCTTTCTCCAAGAAAATGAAAAATCAAAGCTTCCCTTCCAGAATATAAATCATCTTCTTGTCATACATAACCTGTTAAACCTGAGAAAACGAATAAGGCAACCTCGCGTAAAATCGGCGGCAATCTATATATGATAATAAATCCTAGAAAACAATGTAAGATATAATGCTTGTGGAATGATGTTTGCAGATTTCCTGGAGATTATAAAACTAAAGATTCAACAAAAACCTTAAGACTCCGTTAGAAAAACAAAACTAGTGAAATTTTCAGAATTTTACACCTGACGCCGTCAGCAATTTCTTCCTGACGCCGTCAGAAGTGACCTGCAGAAATTCTTACGTTAAGTTTCCGGAAAATTTCTGGAAAAACTTTGTCCTATTTCCTGGAAAATCCTGCAAAACATCATTATGACTCGATACAAGCATTTGACTATAACAAATACGAATATACATGTTCATTTAATATTGTGGAGAATCATGATCAAGTTTGTTTCTTAAAAACATATTTGGGGTTTCCCCTTACACTTATCTTTTGCGAAATACCTTTGGATGAAGTTAAGACTAAGCCAAACAACAAAATAAAGTATTTTCACAATTTTAGTTTGAAACATGATCTACTAACAATAAAAATAAAGAATGCATACGGAAGCAAATAACAATCAAACAAAATAAAAATCACACAAAACATGGGTTGCCTCCCAAGAAGCGCTTTTCTTTATTTACGAGTCTTGCAGCTAGACTCAAGGTCATGGGCTATCGTGTGTCGCTTATGCTCACATAACCAAGGGTGAGCCATCTAATAGTCGTCTCATCTTTCTTATAATCATCACTTAACTCTAAACATCCGCGATAATACCTTTTATTCTTTTCATGAGTATATTTAAGCCCTTTTCTCTTATCATTCTCACTTAGCATTTCTAGGGGCGAATACCTACTACACTTCTCCATGGAAAAATCCTTGAACCTAGGGTGTGCACGAGGCATTTGGTAGACAAAATCTTCATCCCCATCCGAGAATGTAATTAACCCTTCCATAAGTTTTTCATCAAGGTTGGTCAACCTTTTGAAAGGTTTCCCAAACAAAACTTGGGTTAACTTACTATCGATAAATTCTCCTAGATTCTCCATAACCATGAACTCAACAAGATAAACAAAGCTTCCTATAAACACATGCATTGACATTTCCCTAGCAATAATATTATCTCCTTTGTATTCTAACTCATCTACCATGATTTTATTATATTCACTACGCGAGATTATGTTCATTGGGAGAGATGAGTTAAGATAGGCGTCAAAGCTCCTAAATCCAATCTTACAAGGAAATTGCATATTGAATGAGCTATCACTCTCAATCCTTGTTCTAGGGTCGACATACCTAAGAGGGTTCACTTCCTCTTCCATCATATCCTCATTAATCACATCACCATCACCTAGATCCTCATCGGAGTCTGAATAGTAAAAAGGACTAGCCCTATGGTCATCATCATGGTCAGACTCCTCCATTTCAGAATAATTGTCAAAGTGGTGGTTAGGCGATAAGTTAGGTGGGTTCTCATTTTCCACTAAAGGGATTGGGGCGGGCATTTGGAAAATCCTGCGACGAAAAACACGAATAACAGGAATCAAATGATCAATGTTATTGTTATCCATCGAGATAGTTTACGAACAAAGGAAACAAAGAAATAAGATAGACTAAAGAGAACCTAAAAAAAATTAAAATTAAAATCTTACTAGAAAGGAATCTAGCAAGTAGACCTAATAAAAAGAGATTCTAACCTAGACAATAACTATTCCCCGGCAGCGGCGCCAAAAACTTGATGCATGGGAATTGCACCAGGCTTTACCTCTCGAGGGATCTCGAGAAGCTTACAACCCCCACCAGGCAGTGTATCTGATCGTTGTAGTATAGTATAGTGACAAGTACCGGGGGATTGATCGTTCAACTCAGGAATAGTGTCGCTAGGATTAGAAAACCTAAGAACTAGGTCTAGAGGTGAGGGATGGTTCTTTTTGTATTTTTTATATTTTATAAAAGCAATTAAAAATCTCGGGTATTGGAAGAGTGGGCAGAATTAGTTGCTAGTCAACTAACCCAATAACTAAGATGCAATCAAAATAAAATAACAAAAATGAAAATAAACTAAATTACTAATTGGTGTGAACAATATATGGGAGAATTGTGTTTACTTAGATTTCACTACTCCCTAGAAATCTTTTACAGGTTAATTACTTGTTACAGTTGCGTGGATGACGGATTGTATTCCTTAATACCATTCATGGGGTGGCGTACTTACTTCCCCAATTCTATAAGCTCCTACTTCACTCCTATGTTGAGCCGGCTAAGAAGCTCCTAACATGGGATCATTAGAATTCGCTCATGCATTAAATACAACCATAAAAACCTAGTACACATCGGTTCATGTTTCTTAAGACGTTCAAGCAAGTTACACAATGGAGATCTGCCTGTTTTCTTAAGCCTAACATTGAAATCATTCATCCATTACAACTATAAACAAGTAATCAACCTATAATCAACATCTAGGTTTCATTACATCTAAGCAAACATACAATAGATCTAGCCTAGCATGTTATAATCAAGACAAGTGTAAGATATATTCAAACAACACATAGACATATTGAATGAATTGGAAGAAAACTTATCTCAATTGAACATGAAGGGCTTCAAGGGGTGAAAACCCTTGAAAATACTGTTACAAAAGAGTTAGGGTTTATAAAGTTCGACCCTAATATTCTCCACACAAGTTCCTCCTTTAATGAATGAAAAATAGAAAAGTATATATAGATTTTGTGAGGTGACGGCATCAAGAGGAAAAATCTGACGCCGCCATCTCGCCGCCAATAAAGTTCTCGGACTGCCTAGATCCAGATCTAACGCCGTCATATGTAATCTTGTTTCAGACCGTCACCAAATTTACTCTTGACGCCCTACTTCTGAAGCCGTCACGTTTTCTCTGGGTCGTCATCCATTTTGCTCTTGACGCCGTCATAAAATTCTTTTTGACGCCGTCAGGTACTGTTCCCAGTAAGGAAAATTAAGACTTTGCCGTTTTCTTCACTTTTATGCTCCAAAAACGTCCAAAATGCTTCCTTTTCTAGAATTCACTCCCAAAGTACCTAAAATCACAAAAGGAACGATTTAGGGCAATATTTGATCAAATAAATTCCAATTCCGGCTTAAATGACCCCCTAAAAACGGTTCATTTTTCGCCTCATCACCCACTCAGGTGACATGTTGTTAACAAACTTAGAATTGAGTTGGATGTTAGGCATTGTCATTCAGATCATTCTCATGTCATTAACCAACTTGTGAAATCTGACATAGTAGTCGGTAATGTTTTCACCAGGATTCATTTTGAAATGCTCAAACTCATCATACAACTGAGACTCACGGTCTTCTTTGGTCAGCTCCGATCCAGACAAAAGCATTTTGACGTTGTCCCAAACAGCTTTAGCATCAGTGTTGAAGTTGATTAGCTTGTACACATCTTTGGGTAACCCTTGTATCACGATGTTCGAGGCTCGAATATCTGCATCATAACGCTTCTTTTCAGCATCACTGAGGTCATTGTAAGTACGTGGCCTGTCAATTCCATGGGTGACAGATCCATCCTCAGCAGTAGAGATAACATCTCTGGTTGTACCCATCTGCATAGGACCTTCATCGATTGATCACAGAATGTTCTCACCATTTTCTTTACCCAGGCAATAAAGTCTGATTCTTTGTAGCCACGATTCATAGTCAGTCCTATCCAGCATAGGAGGTCGGGTATTGGACCTTGCAGCTTGAATGTCATCCGAAACAGTTGCCCTAACAAAATCTTTAACGGGATTTTACAACTCTTGTGACTTAAACCGAGAAATCGATTCTATCCCGGGATTTTACTAAAGTCAACAACAGAAACCGGAAGATATACTTAGCAAGTAAAACTTAGAGAGAGATACCGGATGAGTTACAGTATGCACTAAGTGTCAAGTTACGACAAGTCAAGTTACAATATATCCAATTGAAATTAGTCAAGTCGTAAGAATTAACTCACAACGTCAGATCACAATCAGATTAATCGAAATGACTTAAGTTATAACAATTCACCAAATACAACTGATTAACCTATCACAAGAACCTCACCACTTAGCTAATTGCCAAACAAAGTAGAGAAACTCGCTAAAAAGGAGCAAACCGCTAAGTAAAGGTAACCGCAATTCTGAGATAAACGCAGTGATGAGTTAAACGCTAGACCAGGCAAGGTAACCACAAAAAGGAGCAAACCGCAGGATGAAGTAAACGCTGAAAAATGTAAACTGCATGAGCCAACCGCAAATACCTAATCGCTAACCCCAAACCGCTAACACAAGTCGCTATCCACAACAGTCCAAAATAGTCACTATCTTGCGTTTTGTCCTTATACCCAATATAGTACTCGCTACCAAGTAAACCACAAGATTCAGTAGCAAACCGCTACAAAGAATTGAAACAGAATAGCAAACCGCAACCAAGCATACGTCCCAAAATCAATCCCAACTTCAAATAAACGTTTGATATAGCAAAACCAACTAAAAAACAATGTAGTACTAACACCAATGATCACAAAAGTACACCCCTAACATATCAAATAACACTAGAAAGATCAAACCATGATGTTTTCAAAGAAAAACTCTTCTAACATACACAAACCACACAAAACCACCTCAAATCCGATTCTACAAGGTCCTAAGATGAAACCTTGGCTCTTGATACCAATTGTAGGATAAACACTAAGTTCCAATCATGAAAACCATGGTGGTATGTGGCGTTAGAGTAGAAGAGAAAAAAAGAAAAATGGGAACCTTTAGAGAATGAGAGAAAACTAGAAAGATTAGATTGATACTAATGAAAGGTCCAACCCTCTCCCTTGGGGGGAGAGGGGTATTTATACAAAGAAAAGAAAACGCCCACACCCGGGCTGTGGATCAGGCGTACAGTGGGTAAAGACCCGTCCTTCTTCCACAATGTTACTTAAACTAATTCTAACTAAATAATAAACTAACTACGAGCTATCTTAATGCTATTACAACATTTAGGTGACCGAGTCTTTTATAGGAATATTTGTATTCCTAACAGTAACCAAACAAAGTATTTGCAACTTTTAATCCCAAACCCATCAAAATCCCACCAACCAAACAGGCCCTTAAGGTGTTGATGCTTAATCCATGAATTTTAATAAGCCTAAGTGTAATGATGATCACCACAAGACCAACAACACTAATGCCACATTAGTTTTTCAATAATTTAAAATGCGGTTTTTTATCGACTCGGTTTAGTAGCCAGTTCATCAGGTCACCGATTTACTCAGTTGAATCATCGGATCGAACGGTTCTATACTTATTTATACTAGCATGGTACTCGCGCAAAGCAACGAGATACCGAATATGCAGTTTTTATCGTATTTTGATCATTTTGCTGTATGCAATGACAGTCGACATATGACAATTTACGAGTTTGATAGGTCTAAAATAATGCGTGTTTAAATTTTCGTAAAATATATTATTACAAATATAGCTTTTCATAACTATATTCATTTGATTAGTAAAAATTGAATGTATATGATAAAATTTAGAACTGTAAATTTATATTATTGTAGGTTTGTAACATTCATTTTCATATTAAAATTTAATGTGTCATTAGTGTACATTATAATGAAATTTGTGTAGTGTAAAATATATAAATTACTAAATATAGTAACATGTGTAAGCTTAAAAAATTAAGCTTTCCAATTATAAAAGTCTCAAATGCATTATAGATTGATTATAAATCATAAATTATGGATTATAGATATAGATACTTAATATGTATTGTCGCATGATTTCATGATTTATCTGACTTTATTCCTACATTCGATTGAATCGATGAGAAAGATTAAGACTCTACCGATAAGCTTTGCTTTTTGAGTTCTATATCTATAATAATATATAGAAAGGATTTGAAACAACAATCTACTTATGATTCTAAGTTATAACACTAAAACGATATTAGTTGGTGTATATAAGATAGTTTATAACTCTACTGCATTGTTTTACAAAATTTTAACTAACATTAGTCCTAAGCACTTTAACATGTCGATGAAACTTAGAAAGGCTGATGGAAAAAAAAAAGGTTTTGTTAGATTTTTTGATTAAAAATATGAACAGATCGGGTTTATCAAACTGTATCAACCCGGATTAACGAAAAACTGGCGGTTCCAACCCGTTATCAAAAAAGAAAAAGCACGGTCACATCGAGCCCGGTCTTTAGTTGAACCGGCCGGATCAATCCGGATTTTAAAACATTGAAGTTTCGCTCTCCAAAACAATCATGGACAACTTAGTAACAAGGAGACCGCGAACATCACCAAAAATATACCCCACAAAAAACAGTTAAATAAAATACCCACATACATGAACATCCTCCACAACTCGGTCGCATATGCGAGCAATTCTCTCCTTTCTTCCTCATGTGACGCTTCTCAATGGGTCTATGTATAATGGGTGCTAACACGTCAGCAATGGCGACCGACCATTAACGTAATGAAGATAAAAATTTATATCTTAACTCTTAAAGATTCTAACATAAACACTCATAACACATATAAGCTAGCTTGATTTAAACACTTAAGCCCCTATAAGCCTTAATAAGTCTCCCCACAAACACAAGAAGACCATTATTTACACATGAGTATATCACTGCATGTAAAGCTTATGAATTTCATCTACCGTGAATTTCTACCGCTTTGCTTTATATCCTGAATAAATAAATTCAGACTCCCATCCATGATATCCCGCTGAAAGGAATGTTGCAAAGAGCCCACCGGCCCCACCTTACCCTCAAGGAAGTCGTATGCCTCCTTTCGGATATTCGTATCTTGTGCTATAAGACTAGAAATAGTGATTGCTATTACCACACGTAAGGTGCTAATATCACGAGTGATGCTTTGTTAGTGTAGGTTGGGATCACGTGTGAGGGAAGGATAAAAAAAGAGGTAAAGGGTGATGGGCCTCACCGGGTGAGGGAAAATGCAGTTAGTGAAAATTTGTTACGGTAAAATTTATGCATTTTTCGAGTAAACACTTAGGGTGCGTTTGGTTTGTAAATGAGATTAGAATTGGATTTGAATTTGGAAAATGTTTGAAAGAAAAAAAAGAGAGAGAAAATATATATAATATATAAATTATATGTATTTTAAATTAAAATATTGAAATTAAAAATATATTTAAAACTAAAAATATAATAGAGAAGAAAAAAATATATTAAATTTGTGGTTATAAATGTTGGATGAGTAATAATTTGGTGGTAATCATTCAAAAGGTGCCAAAATCTACTGGAATTATTTTATTTGGATGAATCCGTTACTTGAACCCAATTAGCTCCACCAAATAATAAGTTATGTCTATAAATGTATTCCTTGAATCCGAACACCTCAAACCAAACGCACCCTTATTTTGAGATGGAAAAATAAATAGAGTATTTTTGAATAGATCTCCGGAAGTCCACCTGCCAAATGTCACTCATTTAATTGCAAATTTTGTCATGTTTCATAAAAGTAGCAATGTTAACACATTTAAAAGAAGAAAAAGGTGAAAAACATATATTTGGTTAATGTCAGTATTTTTGAGATTGACTTTTGACCATGATTGTCGGTGGGAAACAGCAAAGGTCCACCAGACCTCTTCTTGATTTAAAGGAAGGCCCAACACAGAAAAGAAATCCAAGCCATATCTCAACGCACCGCTACAAAGTAGTACCAACTAAGTAAGCACACCGACGCCCATAATCCACCTATCCTAAATTCCTAATAAAATTTTGACCACCTAAGATTTTATAGGGAAAACCACTAAGTTTTATCGGTAGAGTCCTCTCTTTTCAATAGGTTGGCGCGACCATTTAAAAATGGTGCGTTTTACCTTTTTGTCATTTCTGAACTCATTTTTATTAGAACGAATCTCATAAGTTAAGTTCAACCATACTAGTTAAATATTCAACATCTTGTATTTTCATTAGCGATGTGGTTTAGATATGAGTGGCACTCAGCTAGGATTAGTCGGGTTTCTAGTAATCACTTTTCGGTAGATTTTGAAATTTAATTTTGATCCGACATTTAAAACGTGATTTTATGCGCATATTGTTGAAAGAATAAGATAACAGTAACTTTGTTTTCTACTTATTTGATATTCATAATTTCCGAATCATGTCGGTAGGATTTTTCATCTTGTAAATTTGGTTAATAAAATATTAATACTTTTTTCTTAAATCATAAAATCACTGCTTTTGATACTTGAGTGACAAAGACAACAACCGATGATTAAGGTATCATCCCATGTCTAATTGGTGGATCAAGTCGTAGTCACATATTGTCCTTTACAATTCTTATAAAAACGTTTTTTAAATGGAAAGGTTTAAAATTTATTACAGAATACAATATTGGAGATAAGAAGTTAGCCGGTCATCAAACAAACCTTTAACTAGATTCAAAACCTTGTTTTTCTTCCTTTTGAATTTGTCTCGTATGTTGGTATCCATGTATGTTAGGTTATGCTTATCTTAGAACATAAACTTTAGATGAAAAAAAAAAAATGTCTTTTTGGCCTTTTCCATAGAGAATGATTTTTGATAATATAACATTAAGGATGCGTTTAGTTGAAAGAAAATACTCTTATTTTGTAGAGAAAAGTGCAAAATGCATCCATGTGTTTTGCGCTAATCCCGCTTTAAATCGCCGTTTTTTTTTTTTTTTTTTTTTTTTTTTTTTTTTTTTTTTTTTTTTTTTTTGCAAATATCATCCATCCGCTAGTAAAATTGACACAAAAACATCCCTCCGTTAGTAATATCAGTTAATGAGGACTAACAATGCAAATGATTTGCCGTTTTCTCTTAACAAGAGTTAAAATATTTGCATCGTTAGTCCTCAATGAGTTAAAATATTTGCATCGTTACTCCTCATTTACAATATAGTTAAAATATTTGCATCGTTAGTACTCACTGAGTTAAATTATTTGCATCGTTAGTCTCCATTGACTATTCTTACATTTTTATCCGTTTTCGACTGTTTTCCTTATGTTTTTATCGGTTTTCATCCATTTTTATACATATATTATGTATGAAAACGGATAAAATATATGAATATAGATAAAAACGTATGAAAACTTGACATTGATAAAAATGTTTCGGTATCGACTTTAAATCACGATATTGGCCCCTTTTTGGTCCGAATCATCAAAAGTGTAAAAGACGAAAGTGGTCCGGAATAATGTTTTACATCAAGTGTCACGTGATTTTAACCTGAAATTACAAAACAATGGCTGTTTACTACTAAAACTTAAGCGTTTTTTAACCAAATTCATAACTTATACACTTGTAAACTCTTGTAAATCTTATAAATTTGATGATTTACACAAGTTATCACTTATAAGATTTACAAGAGTTTATAAGTTTATACGTTATGAATTTAGTCAAAAACCACTTAAGTTTTGGTAGTAAACAGTCATTGTTTTGCAATTTCAGGTTAAAATCTTGCGAGTTCTGATATAAAACATCATTCTGAACAACTTTCGTGTTTCACACTTTTGATGATTCGAATCAGAAAGGGGTTAAAATTGTGATTTAAAATCGATACAGAAACATTTTTATCAAATGTCAAGTTTTTATCTATTTTCATATATTTTATCCGTTTTTATACATAATATATGTATAAAAATAGATGAAAACGGATAAAAACATAAGAAAAACAGACAAAAACGTAGAATAATAGACGAAAACGAATAAAAGTGTATAAACACGGATAAAAACGTACGAAAACGTGAGAGAAACGGATAAAAACATGATAAAATTGGATGAAAACGTATAAAAAGGAACGAAAACTGATAAAAAACTATGAAATCATGAGAAAAACGGACGAAAAGAGATAAAAACGGACAAAAACGTAAGAAAAACGGACGAAAAAAGATAAAAACATAAGAATAGTCAATGAGGACTAACGATACAAATATTTTAACTCAATGAGGACTAACGATGCAAATATTTTAACTCAATGAGGACTAACGATGCAAATTTTTTAACTCTTGTTAGGAGATAACGGAAAATCATTTGCATCGTTAGTCCTTATTAACTGATATTACTAACGGAGGGATGTTTTTGTGCCAACTTTACTAACGGAGGGATGGTTTTGTGCAAAAAAAAATAATAAAAAAACAAAAAAATTAAAAAAAAAAATAACACGAAGATGTAAAGCGGGGTTAGAGCAAACCAAAGGGATGTATTTTGGACTTTTCTCTATTTTTTATAAAATATTTTGTACAAAACATAGAAATAGAAATCGCGTTCACATCAAAATTTTTATCAAATTCTCTACAAAACGGAGAATATGCATTTTCCAACTTAACAAAGAAAGGGAAAATGGCAGGAAAATGCATCATACAAACCACTTTTTGTCATTGTATGTAGCGACATTTTTTGTTTTTTGAATTTGGCCCTAACTTTTCATATCCGTGTCATTGTGTGTATCGATGACTTGCTTGACCTGTTACAGCAGGTTGAGTTAACGATAGTTAGTTTTCTTATTGCAGCGTTAGTCCTTTATACTAACGGCAGATTATAAATAACTAAATGGAGTCTGTTAACTTAACGATCGTTTATTTTTGTAACAACCGTGATTTTAGCAGGTTAGTTAGACTTTTAGCCTTGAGTTAATCTAACTTTGTTTGGTGTGGTTTGAGTCGTTATATGGGTATATGTGTGTTATTGTGTGTTATAGTGTGATTAGTATTTGAGTTAGCACTAAATCCTTTTCGCGTTGTGGTTGTCATTGTGGTTTTTGATGATGTTGATTTTGGGAAAGTTCATTTTGATCACCCGTGTTGTGTAGAAATGGCTTGTGTGTATTTGGTGTTTTGAGGTTTTGTGTAACGAGTCTTCGTTCAAGTAATTGAGCATTAGTAAGTTACGGGAAAGTTGTTTTTGTGAGAAATGTTTATAGAGTGTGTGAAAATCTATTTTTGGAAACTTTATTTTGAAAATGAATATTTTCCGGTTTGTTGTAAAATTTAGGGTTTATCGCGAAAGACGTTAGGTTTTGTTATACGAATACATAAAATATGAAAAGTATGAGGTTTTGAGTGTAATAAATAAATTTAAAGAAAAAAATAAAAATAAATATATAGATATATGGGGCGGCCAAATATATGGATTATGAGGAAAAAGGAAACCAAATTTGATACCAAATACAACTCTAAGCCTTAAGGGTTATCCAAAATAATTATAAATACAAAATTAAAACCTCCCTACCCCTTTTTCCTGAATGTACGGTCGACTAAGGAGGGGGAAACAAGAAAAAAATTTAGGGTTTTGTTTTTGAAGCTAAAACCAAGATCAAGGTATATTTTTAATACTAGTTTTCATGTAATTAATTAATTATTGTTATAATTCATGTAATATTTAATATGATAGAATTTAGGGTTTGTATACTTCTGTAAATTAATGAAGTAAAACATGTTAGGATCATTATTTGTTAATAATATGGTTATTGGATAAGAGAATTGAGTGTAAAACGCGTTAGATTATATGTTAGGGTTTGGACATGATGAGGCAAAAAATGATCCGTTTTTAAGGGGTCATTTAAGCCCGAATCCGACTTTATTTGATCAAATATTGCCCTAAATCGTTCCTTTTGTGATTTTAGGTGTTTGGAGAGTGAATTCTGGAAAAGAAGCCATTTTGGACGTTTTTGGAGCATAAAAGTGAAGAAAACGGCAAAGTATCAATTTTCCATGCTGAAGACACTAGGTGACGGCGTCAAGAGTTACACCCTGACGGCGTCAGACATCAAGAATAAAACACCGTAGTTGATGACGGCGTCAAAAGTCATCATGACGGCGTCAAAGTGCCAAGAATAAAATACCGTGGTTGGTGACGGCGTCACATAGGCCGTCATAAGGAGATCAAGGCCGTCCGAGGAAGAATTTAGCGGCGAGGTGACGGCGTCACATGTTTGTCTTGACGCCGTCAGCCCAGTTTTCCTATATATAGTTTTCTAGTTTTTTTCATTAAAAAAGGGAGAAGTTTTGGTGAAACCCTAAAGACGAATTTGGTGGTACTTTTACAGGTTTTTCAAGGGTTCCAAACCCTTGATACCTTGCATTGTAATTGAGATAAGTGTTCTTCTAATTCAATCAATATGTCTATGTGTTGGTTGTTTATATCTTGTTCTTGTCTCAATTCCATTATGCTAGGCTAGATCTCTTTTGTGTTTGCTTAGATCTAATGAAACCTAGATGTTGATTATGTGTTGATTACTTGTCTATTCTTGTTTTGGATGAATGATTTTATATGTTAGGCTTAAGAAAAGTGGCAGATCTCCAAATGGTAACATGCTTGAACGTCTTAAGAAACATGAATCGAGGCGTACTAGGTCTTTATTGGTTGTATTTAATGCATGAGCCACTGTTTACAATCCCTATAGTTGTGCTGGGTCATGGTGTAGGAGGAGATAAGAGCTCATAGAGTTGGGGAGTTATGTATGCCACCCCACGAATGGTATTAAGGAATACAATCCATCATCCATACAAGTATAACAAGTAATTAACGTGTAAAAGATATCTAGGGAGTAATGAAGTCTAAGTAAACACAAATTTCTCCAAATACTGCTCACAACTTTGTAACAATTAGTTTAATTTCATTTTCAGTATTTTATTTTGATTGCATCTTAGTTTTGGGTTAGTTGAATAGCAACTAATTCCGCTCATTCCTCTAAAACCCAAGATTTTACTTGCTTTCATAAAAATACAAAAATACAAAAATAATCATCCCTCACCTCTAGAACTAGTAATTAGGTTTTCTAATCCTAGCGACACTATTCCTAAGCTGAACGATCAATCCCCCGGTACTTGTCACTATACTATACTACAACGATCTGGTACACTGCCTGGTGGGGGTTGTAAGCTTCTCGAGATCCCTCGAGAGGTAAAGCAAGGTGCGATTCCCACGCATCAAGTTTTTGGCGCCGCAGCCTGGGGAATAGTTATTGTCTAGGTTAGGATTTCTTTTTATTAGGTCTACTTGCTAGATTCCTTTCTAGTAAGATTTTATTTTTATTTTTTAGGTCTTCTTTAGTCTATCTATTTCTTTGTGTCTTTGTTCGTAAACTGTTTCGATGGATAACAATAACATTGATCGTTTGATTCTTATTATTCGTGTTTTTCGTCGTAGGATGTTCCAAATGCCCGCCCCACTTCCTTTAGCAGAAAATGAAAACCCACCTAACCTCTCACCCAACCACCACTTTGACAATAATTCTGAGCTAGAAGAGTCTGATCATGATGATGACCGTAGGGCTAGTCCTTTTTACTATTCAGACTCTGATGAGGATCTTGATGATGGTGATGTGATTAATGAGGATAGAATGGAAGAGGAAACAAACCCTCTTAGGTATGTTGACCCTAGAACTAGGATTGAGTGCGATAGCTCATTCAACATGCAATTTTCTTGTAAGATCGGATTTAAGAGCTTTAACGCCTATCTTAACTCATCTCTCCTAATAAACATATTCTCGCGCAATGAATATAATAAAATCATGGTAGATGAGTTAGAATACAAAGGGGAAAACATTATTGCTAGGGCAATACCATTGCATGTGTTTGTAGGAAGTTTGGTTTATCTTGTTGAATTCATGGTTATGGAGAATTTAGGAGAATTTATTGATGATAAATTAACCCAAGTTGTGTTTGGAAGACCTTTCAAACGGTTGACCAACCTCGATGAAAAACTCATAGAAGGGTTAATTACATTCTCGGATGGGGATGAAGAATTTGTCTATCAAATGCCCCGCACACACCTTAGGTTCAAGGATTTCTCCATGGAAAAGTGTAGTAGGTATCCGCCTATAGAAATG
This sequence comes from Artemisia argyi, assembly GCA_030686995.1. Lineage (NCBI taxonomy): Eukaryota > Viridiplantae > Streptophyta > Magnoliopsida > Asterales > Asteraceae > Artemisia > Artemisia argyi. The sequence goes on along the minus strand of CM060678.1, from coordinate 20,118,325 downwards.
TTAAGTGAGAATGATAAGAGAAAAGGACTTAAGTACACGCATGAAAAGAAAAAAAAATACTATCGCGGGTGCTTAGAGTTAGGAGAAGAGTATAAGAAAGATGAGGCGACTATTAGATGGCTCACACTTGGTTATGTGAGCATAAGCGATACACATTAACCCATGACTTTGAGTCTAGCTACAAGACTCGTAAATAAAGAAAAGCGCTTCTTGGGAGGCAACCCATGTTTTGTGTGATTTTATTTGTTTGATTGTTATTTGCTTCCGTATGCATGTTTTATTTTTATTGTTGGTTGATCATGTTTCTCAATTGAAATGTGGAAATACTTTATTATGTTGTTTGGCCTACTCTTAGTTTCAACCTAAAGGTATTTTTGCAAAAGATAAGTGTAAGGGGAAACCCCAAATATGTTTTTAAGAAACAAACCGATCATGATTTTCCACAATATTAAATGAACATGTATATTCGTAATTGTTAGAGTCAAATGCTTGTATTGAGTCATAATGAAGTTTTGCAGGATTTTCCAGGAAGTAGGACCAAGTTTTTCCAGAAATTTTCCGGAAACTTAACATAAGAATTTCTGCAGGTCCATTCTGACGGCGTCAGAGGTTTACTCTTAACGGCGTCAGGAGTTAAAAATCTGGAAATTTTACCAGTTTTGTTTTTCTAACGGAATCTTATGGTTTTTGTGAATTGTTAAGTTTTATAATCTCCAGGAAATCTGCAAACTTCATTCCACAAGCATTATATCTTACTTTGTTTTCTAGGATTTAGTAACTTATATAGGATGCCGCCGATTTTACGCGAGGTTGTCTTGTCTATTGTTGTCAGGATTTACAGGTTATATATGACAAGAATATGATTTATATTCTGGAAGGGAAGCTTTGATTGTTTGTCTTCTTGGAGGAAGATTTAACCTGGCCAACCTATAATCCATACCGAGCGAATCAGGGGAGTATTTGATTTCATTCTCTTTACTTTTTCACTTTTACATTCTTTACTTGAACATTGGGGACAATGTTCATCTTAAGTGTAAGGAGAGGGTAAAAAGATGATACCTTACATATGCACTTTCGCTTGAGTTTGTTTTGTTTAATGGTAGATGTGTAATAAAACTATGAGAAATACTTGTTAGTGCAATTTTAGCGCCAAATTTAAAATTTTTTACAACATTTAGGAGTGAAACTTTAGCCATAGCAAGCGTCTCATGGATAGGAGGTTGTATGACTAGCACATAACCGTATATTCAGAAAAATTTTCCACCCAATAATGTGAGGTTCGCCTTTAGAATTGATAGGAAAAGCATTTACTATTAGTGCTTATGAGTGTACCGGTAGCATTTAGATTCTAGAACTTGCGTTAGTGATGCATCCCGAGACCGCTAGTGAGACTACATTCGTGTGGTAGGATTTACTACATGATAAGAGGCATTAGGATTACCCTTGTGTTAAACCCGTATTATAATTACTTGACCATTTAAGTCATATTGCTTGACTAGTTAAGTCAACTAATTTTTCCCACACCCTTTGCGTTGTACTCATTTTTAGTACACGAAACCCCTAGTACACCCCTCCGAGCCTATCTTTTCGTTTCTAACTTTAAGCATCTTACTTAAAGGAAGAATTTGTTACACCCCACTTAAATGTACAACCAAATCGCCTTAGCCTTCCGTGTATGCGCTCATTTTTAGTGCATTATTGTTATTTGTTAAACCCTAAGTTAACTTTCTAATTGATTACATGGTTGCTAAGTCGAGTCATATGCTTGTACATATTGTTTTGGGACGATTGGGACTCATGGGTAAGTACTTATTTTATGGAGTAATGGGGAAGAACATAATATTATTACCCCCATATGTGCGTTAATCTTAAAAGTGCTCCAAGTGTTTTGATTTTCTTAATTCGAGTCATTAGATTAGTTTAAATGTAAAGTATGTAAAGATTCAAGTTTAAGGGGAATGCTCATACCCATATGATGTATTATTTTGGATGGTAGGGTAAGAGTGTATGCCAAAAAAAAAAAAAAAAAAAATAGAAAAAGGAAAAAAGAGAGAAAAACATACGGACTACCATCCCGTTTTTATTCTATGTTCATTTTATGTTTTTGTTATTTTTCATTTATTAGCTTAAGTCGAGTCTAGTCTTGGCTTAGCAACGCCATCTTGTACATGTAATTAACCAAGATTGTTAACTCGCCACCAGTAAAACTTCCTTTATCCAACAAAACCGTGTAATTCATATCCCTATACCTAACGTTACAACCCTTTAAAAGACCTCTTTGATAGTTTATCCTAGGTGCTTACGCCATGTGGTGGAGGTTTGATCCTTTCCCAAGCCTATGGTAATCTATTTTGCTATGACAGGTAGTGAGAGATATCTTCCATTTCCATAATGTTATATTACTTTATTACACCCGAAAGATGTGAGTATCTAAACACTATTTGTGAGGTGCTTGTGTATGACCTCCGTGCTTGTCTATTGGTCTTTAGTGGAACGATTATTTGTTGTAATTACTTTTATATTAGTGTTAAATGACCCCTAACTTATCTTTTGAGTAGAATAAAAGCTCATTTGCTTGAGGACAAGCAAATATCAAGTGTAAGGGTATATGATGAGGCGAAAAATGATCCGTTTTTAGGGGGTCATTTAAGCCCGAATCCGACTTTATTTGATCAAATATTGCCCTAAATCGTTCCTTTTGTGATTTTAGGTGTTTGGAGAGTGAATTCTGGAAAAGAAGCCATTTTGGACGTTTTTGGAGCATAAAAGTGAAGAAAACGGCAAAGTATCAATTTTCCATGCTGAAGACACTAGGTGACGGCGTCAAGAGTTACACCCTGACGGCGTCAGACATCAAGAATAAAACACCGTAGTTGATGACGGCGTCAAAAGTCATCATGACGGCGTCAAAGTGCCAAGAATAAAATACCGTGGTTGGTGACGGCGTCACATAGGCCGTCATAAGGAGATCAAGGCCGTCCGAGGAAGAATTTAGCGGCGAGGTGACGGCGTCACATGTTTGTCTTGACGCCGTCAGCCCAGTTTTCCTATATATAGTTTTCTAGTTTTTTTCATTAAAAAAGGGAGAAGTTTTGGTGAAACCCTAAAGACGAATTTGGTGGTACTTTTACAGGTTTTTCAAGGGTTCCAAACCCTTGATACCTTGCATTGTAATTGAGATAAGTGTTCTTCTAATTCAATCAATATGTCTATGTGTTGGTTGTTTATATCTTGTTCTTGTCTCAATTCCATTATGCTAGGCTAGATCTCTTTTGTGTTTGCTTAGATCTAATGAAACCTAAATGTTGATTATGTGTTGATTACTTGTCTATTCTTGTTTTGGATGAATGATTTTATATGTTAGGCTTAAGAAAACTGGCAGATCTCCAAATGGTAACATGCTTGAACGTCTTAAGAAACATTAACCGAGGCGTACTAGGTCTTTATTGGTTGTATTTAATGCATGAGCCACTGTTTACAATCCCTATAGTTGTGCTGGGTCATGGTGTAGGAGGAGATAAGAGCTCATAGAGTTGGGGAGTTATGTATGCCACCCTACGAATGGTATTAAGGAATACAATCCGTCATCCATACAAGTATAACAAGTAATTAACGTGTAAAAGATATCTAGGGAGTAATGAAGTCTAAGTAAACACAAATTTATCCAAATACTGCTCACAACTTTGTAACAATTAGTTTAATTTCATTTTCAGTATTTTATTTTGACTGCATCTTAGTTTTGGGTTAGTTGAATAGCAACTAATTCCGCCCATTCCTCTAAAACCCGAGATTTTACTTGCTTTCATAACAATACAAAAATACAAAAATAATCATCCCTCACCTCTAGAACTAGTAATTAGGTTTTCTAATCCTAGCGACACTATTCCTAAGCTGAACGATCAATCCCCCGGTACTTGTCACTATACTATACTACAACGATCAGGTACACTGCCTGGTGGGGGTTTTAAGCTTCTCGAGATCCCTCGAGAGGTAAAGCAAGGTGCGATTCCCACGCATCAGGACAGAAAATTAAGGTTGTAAAGATGTGAGTGTAAATAACAGATGGTGAAGAGTTAAGTCACGAATTTTAGGTCTAAATTGAAGTTAAATGAAAGAGCTTTCCGAAAAGTCCAGCCACGATTTATTTCAAAGTCGGGAAGTTGGTCTTTTGATTTTTCTTTGTTAAGGTGTCAAAGCTGTTAAACCGGGACAGATTTTGGGTAAAAGTTTGAGGGTGTTTTGTGGTTGTAAAAGTGGTATTTTGACTAGGCCTTTTGGAATAGTTAAGTATTAGGTTATATTAGACTACCACAAAAAGCATTCACGATAAAAATTTGTGGAAGTATTTTATGTTAATCAAAACTTTTTGGTGTGTATTCATATCCGAATTTGAGTAGTTGACAAGTTTGATTTTCTTTTGAGTGCTTGTGTGTGTTATTGGTCCATGGCCTTCTGGGATTAACTTTTATGCTTATGAGAGACTATGGTAAATTTTTTGTGTGAGTTGTTGAGCTTTATTTGTCGTGATTTTCTGTAGGCGAATGTACCAAAAAAAAATCTGCGTTTTCTGATTTTAAAGGTGCAAGGGATTTAGTGAGTATTAAGTTATGGTAGTGGTTAGTATGATGTCTAGGAGATCCATGGTGGGTCATAAGAGTCTTAGACATCAATCATATGTGTATTACATGGGTTGTAGCTTTTTGCTTGACCTTGTGTAATGTGGATTATTTTTGTGTGCAAGGTTAGTTCATAGTCCCATATTTTTACTTTGTTTTTAAACTTGGGATGGGAATGATGCTTGTCTTAAATATTTGAGTTACTGTGATTATGCGTGGTTTAAAAGCTTGGACTTATAATGTTATCGTAATAATGCTATGTGGTACATGAAAGTGTGATTCCGATTAGGTTAGCGACCTAATTGATGCTGTGTGATATGTGATTCCGATTAGGTTAGCGACCTAATTGATGTTGTGTGATTTCCAATTGGGAGGATGCTTATCTTGTTACTCGCGCATGCGACCCAATTGATGATGTGTTTTGGAGCGGGGGTCACGTTCCGGCCCAATGGTTGCCTTTTTGTGTGCTGATAGGTTTATGGATACATGTAACTTGTATGATAACTATATTTATTTGTCCAGCTATGTTTTGATAATCACAGTGAACTGGTTGCCTTGAGAGTGTAAGTGTGTCTAAACCTATGAATCTCACCAACGTTATTTTGACATTTTAAGCATCATTTTCAGGTGAGCATTCTAAGGCCAAAGTTGAGGGCAGCAATTAGGCGAGACTTAGTTGCATATGGAGACTATGTTATATTTTGGGATTTGACTTTATTTGGATTTGGTCTTGATACATTTATGTTTTACATTTGGTACTTTCATATCTATTGAAGTTACCTTTTGGATTTTGTTTTGGTTATTTATTTTATCTTGGGGTATTGTTACAACACTGTGTTGGTACATTGCTCTATTTATGTGCATGTAGTTGTTCTCTATGTTGACACCAGGTGTTGTGATGATATCCATGAAATTACACCCGCGCGTTTCTGTCGTGGCGGGGTGTGACAGATTGGTATCAGAGCCTTGGTTATAGAGAATTAGGTGGATTAACCTGGTCTATAGCTTAGGAGTCCCTCATATAGTTGCATTTAGGACCTATGTGTGAGTGTAATATCTTTACGTGTCTATTTTCCTAAATTATGAGTTATTTTACCGAGTTTTTGAACGTCTATCAAACCATGTACTTAGCATCATGTGTGTGTCATTTATAGAAAGGCACCTCCTGCGCGAGTCGCTAAGGGACGTAAGAGAGTTGGGAAGATGAAGAGAACCAACAGAAGGATATTGGTCCCCGCTAGCATGGTACCATGTGTGATTGAAGAGAAGCTGACACTCGAGAATGTGAATGGGGAAATGGTGGAGAGGTATGAGACAAAGGTAGCTGATAAAGAAGGTTTCACCACCAAGTACCCGTGTAGGTGTCCTCAGTTTCTGGAAGATGATGGGGTAGTTTGGGCTAGACCCCGAGGGTTGTATGATTTTGTGGATAGGATAGATGAAGAGTTAAGAAATCGTGAAGATGATTTTGCAAGACATCCTCTACCACATAATCATGGAAATAAGAATGGATGGGTGAGCGAGGAGGAGGAAGTGGATTCGAACTTGGAGTCCACTGCGCGTACACCGTTTTAGGTTTTAGATAGGACTCGAGCCGCGTACGACTTGTTTTCAATGTTATGTTTTTAATGTTTTATGGTTTTGTTGAGTTATTTTGACGTTGATTGTATGTTGGAATGTGAATTCCTTCGGATTTTGGGATTTATCCCGTTTTTTTAATGAGAAGCCTTGGGCACGTTTGAATATTTTGGTGTGTATATTATGTGTATTATGGGAGTATAGTTTGAATGGTATTGATTGTGTGTTATTTGTTATAAGATGTTACTATTGTTAGGTGTGGCTTTGGAAGTAAGTACACATGTGGAAGGATACATCTAAAATTGTGGGTGGCCAACGCAATTATAAATGTATCACGACATATGTGGACTTACAACCAATGTTACATTGAACCGATGGTGATATGCTTATTTGTGGTAGAGTTGAGTTAATTTGGTTATATGATTGAGAGTGTCTCATGTGATGGGAGGTAGATGATTGGGTATGATTAGGGAAATTGTGGAATCTTGTGAATGGTCTCTAATGGTTCTATTGTCCTGCGTGTTTAGGAAATGGCGCCAAGGAAACCAAGACGACCTATCACTAAGTCACCTATGAGTGGAGATTTCCGGACACCGAAGAAGTCCAAGAAGTCGACACCCATTATTGGGGATAGCAACCCTATCTTTCAGCAAATGATCAATCAGCAGCTAGAAGCTTTAATGCCTGAACTTGTGACTCAATTGAGTGCGCAGATAGGCAGTGGAGCTCATCCTGATGGTGTTGGGAGTGGAGGAAGCAGAAATAATGGGTGTACTTATAAGGAGTTTATGGCTTGTAAGCCCAAGGAGTTTGATGGGAAGGGTGGGGCGATTGCACTCACTCGATGGATAGAGAAAATGGAGTCGGTGATGGACATAAGTGGATGTAGTGAGGGCCAGAAAGTTAAGTATGCGGTTAGTTCCTTGGTTAACAAGGCGTTGACCTGGTGGAACACGCAACTGCAAGCTAGAGGACGAGTTGCGGCTTTGGGTATGACTTGGGAGGACTTCAAAGCCATAATGGTGGAGGAGTTTTGTCCAACCAATGAAATGCAGAAATTGGTAGAAGAGTTGTGGAATCATACTATGGTTGGGGCTAATCATATGGGGTACACTGATAGGTTTCATGAGTTAGCTAGGATGGTTCCTCATCTAGTAACTCCTGAATCGAAGCGTATTGAGAGGTATATCCGTGGGTTGGTTCCACAGATTCGCTCGATGGTTAGGGCGACTGAGCCGACAACGCTTCTAAGTGTTATTCAAAAGGCTGGTGCACTGACAGATGAAGCGGTTAAGAGTGGAACACTTGCAAAGTCGGGAGAGAAGAAGCGAGAGGAGGTTGATACTACTAAGACAGTTGGTTTTAGTGGTGACAATAAGAAAGCAAGGAAAGGGAAGGGGTTCGTAGCAACGGATCCTATGATTGCAGCAGGTTATGTGGGAACAGCTTCTACGGCTGTGACTGGTAATAATGAGAAGAGGGGATATGTTGGTAATGCCCCTAGATGTGCTAAGTGTAGTGGCAATCATCCTGAGAATACTTCTTGTCGTGTGTGCTTCAGGTGTGGCACACCTGGACACTTTGCTAAGGACTGCCGTATGGTGATTACTCAAGCGACTCCAATTAACTCGGTGGGTGCGGGACCTCATCGCAGGGCGTGCTACGAGTGTGGTAGTACCGATCACCTGCGAAACTGGTGTCCCAAACTTGTTGGAATGTTTGGACGGCCTGGGAATCAACTGGCTATTGAAGGAGGACAAGGACAAGGGTTTAATAGAAATGCAGCTAAGGGAAAGGCATTTACAATGAATGCAAGCGAGGCGCGCCAAGAACCGAACGTTGTTACTGGTACGTTCTCTCTCAATGGTCATTATGCTACTACGTTATTTGATTCGGGTGCGGATTATTGTTTTGCTACTACTGAATTTGCTAGAATATTGGGTGTTGAGTTTAGTGAACTTAGACCTAATATTTTGATTGAAATAGCTAGTGGTATAGAAATAGAAGTTGATAAGGTTATTCGTGAGTGTGTTATCGTGTTAGAGGGTGTTACGTTTAAGATTGACTTAATACCATTAGGACATGGTAGTTTTGATGTGGTAATAGGGATGGATTGGTTGGCTAGGCATAAAGCAGAAGTAATATGCCATGAAAAGGTGGTTCGAATTCCATTAGAGGGTGGTGGTGTGTTGCGAGTACAAGGAGAAAGTGTGGAGAAGAATTCGAAATCCCTTATGAGTGTGAAGTCTAGGGAACTCAAAGTGGGGGATATTCCAGTAGTGTGTGAGTTTTCAGACGTTTTTCCTGAGGATTTGTCCGGATTACCGCTGATACGACAGGTGGAGTTTTATATTGAGTTAATTCCTAGAGCGACGCCGGTAGCGAAAGCTCCTTATCGATTGGCACCTACGGAGATGCAGGAGTTGGCTGCACAGTTGAAAGAACTTCAAGATAAGGGGTTTATTTGACCTAGTCATTCCCCGTGGGGAGCACCTGTTTGTTCGTTAAGAAGAAGGATGGTTCGTTTAGAATGTGTATTGATTACCGAGAGTTGAATAAGTTGACGGTGAAGAATCGGTATCCTATACCTAGAATTGATGATCTTTTCGACCAGTTGCAGGGTGCTAGATTTTTCTCAAAGATAGATCTGCGATCTGGTTATCATCAGTTGAGAGTGCATGAGGAGGATATTCCTAAGACAGCTTTTAGAACTCGTTATGGACACTTTGAGTTTACGGTTATGCCATTTGGGTTGACTAATGCACCTGCGGTATTCATGGATTTGACGAATCGTGTGTGTAGGCCCTATTTGGATAAATTCGTAATTGTGTTTATTAACGACATATTGATTTACTCCAAGTCGAAGGAAGAGCATGGGGAACACCTGAGGTTAATACTTGGCTTGTTGGAGAGTGAGAGATTGTACGCTAAGTTCTCTAAATGTGAGTTTTGGCTGCAAGAGGTGCAATTTCTTGGTCATATAGTGAATAGTGATGGCATACACGTAGATCCCAGCAAGATAGAAGCGGTCAAGAATTGGAAGGCTCCTACGACACCTTCTGAGATACGCTCTTTCTTAGGACTGGCAGGATACTACAGGAGATTTATAGCAAATTTTTCAAAGATTGCTAAGCCTCTCACTATGTTGACTCTGAAGAATAAAAAGTATGAGTGGGGAGATGAGCAAGAAGTGGCTTTTCAGACACTAAAGGATAGTTTGTGTAATACACCTATTCTGACGTTACCTGACGGGCCAGATGATTTTGTGGTATATTGTGATGCGTCGAATCATGGTTTTGGATGTGTGTTAATGCAAAAGGGGAAGGTGATAGCTTATGCATCATGACAACTCAAGGTTCATGAGAAAAAATTATACCACTCACGACCTAGAGCTTGGTGTGGTGGTATTTGCTCTCAAGAATTGGAGACACTATTTGTATGGTACGAAGAGTACGGTCTATACCGACCATAAGAGTCTTCAGCATATTTTTAATCAGAAGGAGTTGAATATGTGTCAAAAAAGATGGATGGAGCTGTTAAGTAATTATGACTGCGACATTCGTTATCATCCTGGAAAAGCGAATGTGGTGGCCGATGCGTTGAGTAGAAAAGAAAGAATTAAGCCAAGACGGGTGCGAGCTATGAGCATAACATTGTAGTCAGGAATTAAGAGTAAGATATTGGCAGCATAAGAGGAGGCTCTCAAGGATGAGAACCTTGTGGCTGAAATGTTGCGTGGTTTAGATCAGCAGATGGAGAGAAAGGAAGATGGTGGACTATATTTCTTAGATCGAATATGGGTTCCACTAGTGGGAGATGTGAGAAAGGTGATCATGGATGAGGCTCATAAGACGAGATACTCGATTCATCCAAGGTCTGATAAGATGTACTATGATCTTAGAGATGCATATTGGTGGCCGGGAATGAAAAGGGAGATAGCTGAGTATGTTAGTCGATTTTTAACTTGTTTGAAGGTTAAGGCTGAACATCAGAAACCCTCCAGGTTCAACACCCGCCAATTCCTGAATGGAAGTGGGATAATATAACTATGGATTTCATTACTAAATTGCCTCGCACAAGTAATGGACATGACACGATATGGGTCATTGTGGACAGATTGACGAAGTCTGCACATTTTTTGGTCATTCGTGAGGATTACAGGATGGAGAAGTTGGCAAGGATCAATATAAATGAGATTATGGCAAGGCATGGTGTGCCTGTGTCTATCATTTCAGATCGGGATAGTGGATTCACTTCGCGGTTCTGGCAGTCGTTGCAAAAGGCTTTGAATACACGGTTAGATATGAGTACTGCTTATCATCCACAGACCAATAGGCAAAGTGAGCGAACGATTCAGACATTGGAGGATTTGCTTCGTGCTTGTGCTATTGATTTTGGAAGAAGCTGGGATACTCATTTGCCTTTGGTTAAGTTTTCCTATGATAACAGCTACCATTCAAGCATTAGATGTGCACCGTTTGAGATGTTGTACGGAAGGAAGTGTAGATCACCGGTGTTATGGGCAGAGGTTGGGATGAGTCAGTTAATTGGACCTGAATTAGTACAAGAGACTACAGATATGGTCTTTCGGATTAAAGAAAGACTTAAGGCTGCGAGAGATCGTCAAAAGAGTTATGCGGATAATCGCCACAAACCCTTGGAGTTTAGTGTTGGGGATTTTGTGATGTTGAAGGTGTCACCATGGAAGGGCGTTGTGCGTTTCGGTAAGAAAGGCAAGTTAGCACCTAGATATGTTGGGCCATTTGAGATTACGAAGAGGATTGGACTTGTGGCGTATCGTTTGAGATTGCCTGAGGAATTAAGTGGTGTGCATGATACGTTTCACGTGTCTAATTTGAAGAAGTGTTTGGCGGATGCTAGTTTGCATGTGCCACTAGATGAGATTAAGGTTGATAGAACACTTCACTTTGTGGAGGAACCTGTTGAGATTATGGACCGAGAAGTTAAGAGTATGAAGCGTAGTAAGATTGCATTGGTAAAGGTACGATGGAATTCTAAGCGCGGTCCTGAGTTTTCTTGGGAGACTGAGGATCAAATGAGAGCTAAGTATCCTAAGTTGTTTGCTGAGAAGTCTGATGATACGAGCTGTTAAATCTCGGGACGAGCTTTCCCTAAGTGGGGGATGATGTAACAACCGTGATTTTAGCAGATTAGTTAGACTTTTAGCCTTGAGTTAATCTAACTTTGTTTGGTGTGGTTTGAGTAGTTATATGGGTATATGTGTGTTATTGTGTGTTATAGTGTGATTAGTATTTGAGTTAACACTAAATCCCTTCGCGTTGTGGTTGTTATTGTGGTTTTTGATGATGTTGATTTTGTGAAAGTTCATTTTGATCACCCGTGTGGTGTAGAAATGGCTTGTGTATATTTGGTGTTTTGAGGTTTTGCGTAACGAGTCTTCGTTCAAGTAATTGAGCGTTAGTAAGTTACGGGAAAGTTGTTTTTGTGAGAAATGTTTATGGAGTGTGTGAAAATCTATTTTTGGAAACTTTATTTTGAAAATGAATATTTTCCGGTTTGTTGTAAAATTTAGGGTTTATCGTGAAAGACGTTAGGTTTTGTTATAAGAATACATAAAATATGAAAAGTATGAGGTTTTGAGTGTAATAAATAAATTTAAATAAAATAAAAAATAAAAATAAATATATAGATATATGGGGCGGCCAAATATATGGATTATGGGGAAAAAGGAAACCAAATCTAATACCAAATACAACTCTAAGCCTTAAGGGTTATCCAAAATAATTATAAATACAAAATTAAAACCTCCCTACCCCTTTTTCTTGAATGTACGGTCGACCAAGGAGGGGGAAACAAGTGAAAAATTTAGGGTTTTGTTTTTGAAGCTAAAACCAAGATCAAGGTATATTTTTAATACTAGTTTTCATGTAATTAATTAATTATTGTTATGATTCATGTAATATTTAATATGATGGAATTTAGGGTTTATATACTTCTGTAAATTAATGAAGTAAAACATGTTAGGATTATTAGTTGTTAATAATATGGTTATTGGATAAGAGAATTGAGTGTAAAACGCGTTAAATTATGTGTTAGGGTTTGGACAGAAAATTAAGGCTGTAAAGATGTGAGTGTAAATAACAGATGGTGAAGAGTTAAGTCACGAATTTTAGGTCTAAATTGAAGTTTAATGAAAGAGCTTTCCAAAAAGTCCAGCCACGATTGATTTCAAGGTCGGGAAGTTGGTCTTTTGATTTTTCTTTGTTAAGGTGTCAAAGCTGTCAAACCGGGACAGATTTTGGGTAAAAGTTTGAGGGTGTTTTGTGGTTGTAAAAGTGGTATTTTGACTAGGCCTTTTGGAATAGTTAAGTATTAGGTTATATTAGACTACCACAAAAAGGATTCGCGATAAAAATTTGTGGAAGTATTTTTTGTTAATCAAAACTTTTTGGTGTGCATTCAGATCCGAATTTGATTAGTTGACAAGTTTGATTTTCTTTTGAGTGCTTGTGTGTGTTATTGGTCCATGGCCTTCTGGGATTAGCTTCTATGCTTATGAGAGACCATGGTATAGTTTTGGTGTGAATTGTTGAGCTTCATTTACCGTGATTTTATGTGGGCGAATGTACCAAAAAAATTCTGCGTTTTCTGATTTTAAAGGTGCAAGGGATTTAGTGAGTATTAAGTTATGGTAGTGGTTAGTATGGTGTCTAGGAGATCCATGGTGGGTCATAAGAGTCTTAGACATCCATCATATGTGTATTACATGGGTTGTAGCTTTTAGCTTGACCTTGTGTAATGTGGATTATTTTTGTGTGCTATAGACTGTCAGTTGTTTTTGTGGAAGCTGCGGAGTTTAAGGTGAGTTCATAGTCCCATATTTTTACTTTGTTTTTAAACTTGGGATGAGAATGATGCTTGTCTTAAATATTTGAGTTACTGTGATTATGTGTGGTTTAAAAGCTTGGACTTATAATGTTATCGTAATAATGCTATGTGGTACATGAAAGTGTGATTCCGATTAGGTTAGCGACCTAATTGATGCTGTATGATATGTGATTCCGATTAGGTTAGCGACCTAATTGATGTTGTGTGATTTCCAATTGGGAGGATGCTTATCCTGTTGCTCGCGCATGCGACCCAATTGATGATGTGTTTTGGAGTGGGGGTCACGTTCTGGCCCAATGGTTGCCTTTTTGTGTGATGATAAGTTTATGGATACATGTAGCTTGTATGATAACTATATTTATTTGTCCAGCTATGTTTTGATAATCACAGTGAACTGGTTGCCTTGAGAGTGTAAGTGTGTCTAAACCTATGAATCTCACCAACGTTATTTTGACATTTTAAGCATCATTTTCAGGTGAGCATTCTAAGGCCAAAGTTGAGGGCAGCGATTAGGCGAGACTTAGTTGCATATGGAGACTATGTTATATTTTGGGATTTGACTTTATTTGGATTTGGTCTTGATACATTTATGTTTTCCGTTTGGTACTTTCATATCTATTAAAGTTACCTTTTGGATTTTGTTTTGGTTATTTATTTTATCTTGGGGTATTGTTACAACACTGTGTGTTGGTACATTGCTCTATTTATGTGCATGTAGTTGTTCTTTATGTTGACACCAGGTGTTTTAATGATATCCATGAAGTTACACCCGCGCGTTTCCGCCGTGGCGGGGTGTGACAATTTTATTATTACAACGTTAGTCCTTTGCACGTTTTTGACCGTTTTTATACGGTTTTTACACGTTTTCGTCCGTTTTTACACGTTTTCGCACGTTTTTGTCCGTATTTACACGTTTTCATTTGTTTTCGTCCGTTTTTACACGTTTTCGTCCGTTTTCACATGTTTTCGTCCTTTTTCGTACGTTTTTGTCCGTTTTTGCCCGTATTTACACGTTTTCGTTCGTTTTCGACCGTTTTTACTCGTTTTCGTCCGTTTTTACACGTTTTCATCTGTTTTCGCATGTTTTTGTCCGTGTTTGTCCGTATTTACACGTTTTCGTTCGTATAAAGGACTAACGCTGCAATAATAAAACTAACTATCGTTAAGTCAATCTGCTGTAACAGGTCAAGCAAGTAACTGATACACCCAATGACACGGATATGAAAAGTTAGGGCCAAATTCATAAAAAAAAGGTCGCTACATACAATGACAAAAAGTGACAAATATGATGCATTTTCCTGCCATTTTCCCAACAAAGAAACTACAAAACATTTATTATTATTATTATTATTATTATTATTATTATTATTATTATTATTATTATTATTATTATTATTATGTGTTTGTTGTAGCAACCATTGTTTTCTTCAAAACAAACACAATGTCATATGAACGCGTTTTTTGCGTTTTATTTATTTATTTATTTATTTGAAAATTACCTTTTTTTTTTAAAAAAAAAATCTGAAAATAGAAAATTAAGAAATTGTTTTTTCAAGTAAATGCACCCTAAAATTCTTTGTTTGCAACTAAGAGGGTTAGGTATCTTCCTGCTACAGTCTCTCTTCCACGGTCTTATAGGATATAGCACTGTCATAGGGTATTGTAGTTGGCGCCATAGGCGTCTCGTCATGGCCATAACAAAGCGTTATCAAGCTTCTTTTTTCCAATTGTTTTTCTTGTAGATGAGTGTTGTATTTTAGTTGTGTTATAAAAAAGTGTTGAGGTGTCAACCTATTACATGTTACAGGATTTTATTCTATTGAGCACTCGGTAATTTGATAAACCCTGCTTTAATCCAGTCATTTAAACGTTGTACGTTGATCAGTTATTGACATGTCTTTAAACAACATATCTATTATTCGACAGTTTCTTATTGTTTTATTAGGATTAGTTTTTTGTGGATGAATATGCTAAACACTAATTAAAGACCATAAATATATATTTTGGGTAAACATAGGTTTTCGACTCGACATCGCAAGACGACTAATCCCACGACAACTAAGAGTCTAAGACCATAAATAATTTATACATGCAAACAATAATAAACTTGTAAAAGCAACAACCTGGTAAACTGAGGGGACAAATAATATGCAATTGTCAGTTATGGAAAATAGAAATGATGAAAATAGGGAATGATTTTATTATTATGAGTATGAGGTCTAACTTTTCATTCTATCATAATATAAAAGGTCAAACAGAAATAAAAACGACATTGACTTGTGGAATATACTTAGACCACCAGTCCACTATGATCCTAGATTAACATGAAATCCATTGTATCTATTATAAACTATAATGTTTTAAATATATTAAATCAATATTATAGAAAAATTAATTCCAGTCGTTTCTTATACAAGTTATGTACAAGAGTTGACATGCACACCACAATAATTGATATTTTACACTAGAAAAATGCATACAACATAGATGATATGCATATGAACTCCCTTTATTTACAGTCACATAAGCTGTACAAAAGCTCTTCCAGAATGTAAAAATGCTATTGATCACGGGGTGGGATCCTCCCCCATTACTTTAAGTTGGTTGATTTTCAACCATTGGATTAAAATCAATGGTTAAAATTAAAAGATTATCTTCTAATATTAGTCATTGATTTTAATTCAATGGTTGAAAATCAACCAACTTTACTCAAGAGTGATGGGATAACTTGAGATGATTCAAGTCCATTGATCACAGTGGCATAGTATATAAGACTTTTGGTAGGAATTATTATTGTTTTGCCACAATATTCAAAAAACAGAATTACACTTGGTTTTTAGCTATAATTTTTTAAAATAGTGATAAATAATACTTTAAATGGTTATAAAGTTACTCACAGAAACAAAATAACACATTGCATTTTTCCTTTATACTAAATTCTACGTATATTGAAGGAAAATAATTGAGAAAACATTAATAATGCCATTTTAAACTATTTTGATGTACTTCCTGAATATTTCATCTCCTTTCCACTTTATAAAATGAACATCAACAGACAGAGGCCTTTTAATTCTCTCACCCAACTTCACTCTTCACTCAGTGAAAAACTAACCAAAATCCTTACTTTCATTACCAGAATTTTGTTCTGTTTCGAACATTAATAGTTCGAAACAGAACAAGAAAAGACATCCTCAAAATGAGGACGACATTATCAATTTCACTCCATTTCTTCATTCTATCAATTTGCTCAATTTTAAAATCCACCATTGCTACTCCATCACATAACTACTCTGACGCCGTCTCTAAATCGTTACTATACTTCGAAGCACAACGCTCAGGCCGTCTTCCGTACAACCAACGTGTCACTTGGCGCGACAATTCTGGCCTAACCGACGGCCTCGAACAAGGCGTATGATCACAACTTTTTTTTTTTTTTTTAGCTAATGTACTTCATATAAATCATTGTATATGGACCTTAAACATAACAAAAAGTTAAAAGGACTATGTTTAGCAAAACACGTTTATTTAGTACGTAGTTTTGATATTTTATTTTTATTTTTTATATAGGTGGATTTAGTAGGAGGATATTATGACGCTGGAGACCACGTCAAGTTCGGTTTACCAATGGCGTTTACTGTAACCATGTTATCATGGAGTATAATCGAATACGGCGAATACATTGCCAATGTAGGAGAGTTACATCATGCCATTGAAGCCGTTAAATGGGGCACTGATTATTTCATTAAAGCCCATACTAGTCCTAACGTGTTATGGGCTGAGGTAGTTAAAAACCTTTTTTTTTTTTTTTGTTACTGTAGAAGTTATTTAATGTGTTTTTGTAATGTGACAGGTGGGTGATGGAGATACGGACCATTACTGTTGGCAACGACCCGAGGATATGACAACGTCAAGACAAGCGTATAAGATTGATGAAAATAATCCTGGGTCGGATCTTGCTGGTGAAGCCGCGGCTGCTATGGCTGCGGCTTCTATCGTGTTCAAGAAAACGAACCCGCATTACTCACATTTGTTGTTGCATCATGCCCAACAGGTATTTAAGTAACAATAATCGCTTAAAATAGTATGTTAGTATTTTATTAGTAGTAAAAAGTAAACATTTGTTGTTATACTTGTTAATAGGTAAAACTATGTTGGTAAAAAAAAGTAGCATATAGCAAAATAAAAGTACATTATTGGTAAAAAGTAAATATTCGTTGTCTATATCTGTATGGACATTTCGGGTAAAATAGTTAGATTGTAACGAATTGATTATTGAAAATTTTGTAGTTATTCGAATTTGGGGATAAGTACAGAGGAAAATACGATGAAAGCATAAGAGTAGCAAGGAATTACTACACATCAGTGAGTGGGTACATGGACGAACTACTATGGGCCGCGATGTGGTTGTACAAAGCAACCGACAACCAACGTTACTTGAGTTATGTGGTCGATAATGCTGATAAATTTGGTGGTGTTGGGTGGTCCATGACTGAGTTCAGCTGGGATGTTAAGTTTGCTGGTATTCAAGTGCTTGCAACTCAGGTATGGTAACGACGACATGAGTTACATATCGTCTTTAATTTACATCAATTCGCGCATGAATAGTTGTGGGTTGTTTGTGTTGATATCGATTTTGATTTAAACTTGTTATCCTGTTAGTCTCACCCAAAATAAGCATGTTTTTAAATAATTGTGGCACGAGTCATTTCATTTGAAAATGACTTTCCGTAACTAAAACCATATAGAATGATTTAGTTAGTACAGAAATAACTATGATATAGATTTATGCAATAACCATCTAATGCGCCCATACAGAAAAATATGTGCTCAGTATATGGTATAGTTATTAAAGTTATATTATTCGAGACTTGAATTTTGGTTTGTTGAAATTCTGTAGACCATCTACCTTTATATCAATTTTAGCAGACAAAACTTGAATGAATAGTAAATTAAGGGTAGAATAGTCTTTTTTTAGTCTCTCTCATTTTTCTTTCTTATTTTTTCAACTTCTTTATACATGCAACCTTTTTTTGGTGGATTCTATTTAGCTTTGATAACATGCAATTTATAAAAAACAATATTTACTTATAGTAATTTTTGCTGGTTTATATCAAAACTCTTTTGTAAACTTTTGAGAGACTTATTTATATAATAATAAACTATAAAGGGTTATATGCTGTTTTTCTTATTATTTAGGTTTGCACTTTTTCATAAGATGAAATTCAGAAAATTAGTCAAGAATTTATGAGTACTTTCGAACTTTCAAATATATAGCCCTCTCTTCTATCTTATTTATAGGTTTCTTTATGCCTTTTTCACATCTAAGATTTCATTGATAACAAAAGGTAAAAAGCATAGATTTGATGAATAGTCACTTTAGAATAGGATTCTATACTAATTTCCTACTCATTTCAGGATTGATTTTTTTTTATGAAACATGATGTGACAGTACAACAACCAATAAACATAGTTGTGGCTGAATATGCATATCTAAAAGATCTCTTCCAGGTAATAAACAATGGTGGCTATTTTGCCACCAATATTAGCTAAATGGTGTAAAAGCAGTAATAACTTGATGATGGGCTGTAAATGGAGCAAAAGGGTCATCTCATTTATAAGTAGGGCAAGAGTACAAAACTTATGGGGTCATATTTTGAAGTACAAGGGCACATGGGCTTGCTTGATGCTTTTGAGTTTTGTGATTGCCAAATGTCAAAAAAATGTGGTAGAGGGTGGCTAAGCTTCTAACTTTCACTTACCTTTTTCATCAAGACCAATTCTTTTCTCAACTGTACATTACTTGTGAAATTGGTAGTCAGGTTGGGTAACGAGTTTAAATGAGTTCAGATCAAAATAAAGTAACTTGTTGATGAGTATGTACTACACCATGTAAAATGAGTCGAGTTAGTTTCAGGTGTCTATGAATGTTTTAAGATGTGATAGTTGGTCGTGTTACATGTTTATTGGACTTGTTAAAGATCTTCAATATACACTTCTTAATTTGATGTTCTCTTCGTCCTAAAAATGTTGCATTATTTTATAAGAGAAATGCTACATTGACGCAATTTTTAAAACAGATGGGCCAAGTGTAGTATTTCAAACACCGGCTATTTTAATATGTTGAGACCCAGCATCCTTTTGTTAAGTTGATCATCTCAATCTCTTTTTATTATCTTAAGGAACAGAACAGATTGCAAATACATCTATCTATAGTAATTATCATTATTATATGCTAAACTTAAAGTCAACTATTGTGTTTATATGGTGCATACAAAAAGTTAACTTGTTAGTTGGATGACAATGGTTAAAGCTCATTGATATAAAGTTAAACTTCAAAAGTCGGATGAGCTGATTTTGAACTTGAAATTATGTTTTATTGAACTTTTTACTGTATAAGATATGATTCAAATAACAGAGGCGGGTTCACAAATTTAAAGTACGGGCCTCCCAAATGGGGTCTGTGGGATCTTGGTTTTTATGATTTCATTACAGTATTATATATATTCTGTTATAAATGCATCTTTGGATAGTTCTGAATTATAAATGACAAGCCATCGTATATAATACATCCTTGGATGAAACTCACAATGCTTGGTTTGATATGAGTGGAACTTGACAACACATACAAGATTTCTTAGAGAAAAAAAAAAACCATGTCAGGAAACAGAAAGATTGAAAGTCTGACACAATCTAGACATCCTGGAATCCTGGATTGCTTATATTATTAGCTTTAAGTTAAAACCAACCAAATTTGTCTAATAATTTGGATTGAAGTGAAAGTGGACCCTTTAATAGACAAAGCCATATGGTACACAGGAGTCTTTGAGGGAATGATTACTTGCTTTTGTTTTCCTACATGATTGGAATGAAATTTTCATGTAGCAAAAGGAAGCTCGATTTCAAATATAAATTTGATTATCATAATTCGACTATGATTATAACTTTTTAGTCCGAACATGTACTTCTTTGACATTTTGGCTGTGTCTTATATATGCAGTTGCTAGCCGAAGAAAAGCACATGAAGCACAAGGACATACTAAAACAATACCAATCAAAAGCCGAGCACTACATATGCGCATGTCTAAACAAAAACAATGGTACTAAGAACAATGTTGCTTTAACCCCTGGCGGCCTCATATACATTCGACAATGGAACAACATGCAACATGTTTCTTCAGGGTCATTTTTGACAAGTGTATACTCAGATTTACTAACAAAATTGAACCGTAAATATCTCAAATGCCATGGAGGAGAGGTAACTCCTCAAGAGCTTCTTCAATTTTCAAAATCTCAAGTGGACTATATTTTGGGCTCTAACCCAATGAATATGAGCTATTTAGTAGGTTTTGGCCCAAAGTTTCCTACAAGGGTACACCATAGAGGTGCATCAATTGTGTCATATAGAGAGAACAAAGGTTTCATTGGGTGCACTCAGGGGTATGACAGTTGGTATGGGTCAAGTGATCCGAACCCAAACGTCGTGGTTGGGGCATTGGTCGGTGGGCCGAACCATAACGACGAGTTCAATGACAGAAGAGGAAATTTCATGCAAACTGAAGCATGTACGTATAACACAGCACCACTTGTTGGAATTTTTGCAAAGTTTAGTTATTTAGAGAACACAGTTTTGCACGCATCTTCGTAAGCAAAAGCTCGTATGATGAACCATGTATAGTATTTATAATCTTATGTGAGTTTTTTTAGTGGCTTAAGTTTTGTGAAGCCCAGAATTCTGTTTGCACGATATGAAATTATATAAATATTTGTATACTACAAATGTTGTTTTAATTTTCTCACTTGTTTAATGATTGTTAACAACAATTGAACTGTATTTAACGTTTTAAAACAAAATTGTTGTAGTTGTTGTGCAATAAGATCGTTTACCTTTACTGCAAGCCAATTTGCTCAAGTGCTTTTGTAGGTGTCTACAAGTTACACAAATGGGCAAACTGACAGATACAAGTTACACAAATGGAAAAATACAAAGAATGGGCTGAATGCTACCAATGGCTGAGTTTTGGTGCAACACCAACTTTCACACTGCTATCCAAACAACCCCTTATGATGTAGTCTATGACCAGACACCCCCTAACTCATGTACCTTATGTGCCTGGAGACAACATTAGGGTGACGAAGGTGGATAGAACATTGCAAGCAAGAGAACAGGCAAATCCAAATGCTTAGGGTGCGTTTAGTTGAGGGAAAACACCCTTATTTTTCACAAAATGTTTTGTAGAAAACAAGGAAAACAGAGATCGCGTTCAAATAAGAGTTTTCCAATAAAATTCTCTACAAAACACAAAATTCCTATTTTCAACTTTAATACACAAAACTACAAAACACTTTTATTTTGTTTTCCCCTATTTTCCATTAAAATACCCCAAATCCGTTTTTGTCAGTTGTTTTAAGTTTTCAACTGATTTTTTACGTTTTCATCCATCTTTTTACGTTTTCGTCAGATTTTTGACGTTTTCGTCCGATTTTTTACGTTTTCATCCGTTTTTTACCTCTTCCTCCGTTTTTTACGTCTTCCTCCATTTTTTTACGGTTTCGTCAGGTTTTTTACGTTTTCGTCCGATTTTTTCGTTTTCATCCGTTTTTTTTACGTTTCCGTCATATTTAATAAGTTTTCGTCCGATTTTTTACGTTTTCGTCCATTTTTTACGTTTTCGTCAGATTTTTTACGTTTACGTCCGATTTTTTACGTTTTCGTCTGATTTTTTACGTTTCGTCCATTTTTTCTCTTTTGGTCAAATTTTTTACGTTTTCATCAGATTTTTTACATTTTCATCTGATTTTTTACGTTTTCTTCCAATTTTTTAAGTTTTCGTCTGTTTTTTACGTTTTCGTCAGATTTTTTACGTTTTCGCCATTTTTTACGTTTTCGTCAGATATTTATGTTTTCGTCCATTTTTTACGTTTTTGTAAGATTTTTTACTTTTTCGCCAGACTTTTTACGTTATCGTCCGGTTTTTTACGTTTTTCGTCAGATTTTTTACATTTTCGTCAGATTTTTTACGATTTCGTCAGATTTTTTACGTTTTCGTCTGATTTTTAACGTTTTCGTCCGTTTTTTTTACGTTTTCGTCAGATTTTTTAGGTTTTCGTCAGAATTTTTACGTTTTCGTCAGATTTTTTACGTTTTCATCCGTTTTTTAACTTTTTCGTCATACTTTTTACATCTTCGTCCATTTTTTTTACGTTTTCGTCAGATTTTTTACTTTTTCTTCAGACTTTTTATGTTATCGTCCGTTTTTTTACGTTTTCGTCAGACTATTTACGTTTTCGTAAGATTTTTTACGTTTTCATCTGTTTTTTTACGTTTTCATCAGACTTTTTACATTTTCGTCCGTTCTTTAATGTTTTCGTCAAATTTTTTACTTTTTCGTCAGAAATTTTACGTTATCGTCTGTTTTTTTACGTTTTCATCAAATTTTTTATGTTCTCGTCATATATTTATGTTTTCGTCAGATTTTTTACATTTTCATCTGATTTTATACGTTTTTGTCTGTTTTTTACGTTTTCGTCAGATTTTTCACGTTTTGTTTGATTTTTTTCGTTTTTTGTCAGATTTTTTTACGTTTTCATCTGTTTTTTACGTTTTCGTCAGATTTTTTACATTTTCGTCTGATATTTTACTTTTTCGTCCGTTTTTACGTTTTCGTCCATTTTTTACGTTTTTGTTAGATTTTTTATGTTATTTTTATTCTTTTATATTTTTTTTATGTTTTCGCATATTTTTTACGTTTTTGTCCTTTTTTAACGTTTTCGTACGTTTCCATACTTTGTCGTCCATTTTCGGCTTTTTACGTTTTCGTGGGGTGTTTACATATTCATCCTTTATCGCTTGTTTTTTTTATGTTTTCTTACATTTTCGTCCCTTCTCTTATGTTTTTTTACGTTTTCGTCCATTTTTTTGCGTTTACTTACGTTTATTTACATTTACGTCTATTTTTTTACGTTTTCGTTAGATGAAACCTAAAAAAACATAAATCAAAGATGAAACCATAAATGAAAGATGAAAACATAAAAATCAGACTAAGACGGATGTAACGGTAAAAATTTGGAAGAAAACGTAAAAAATCGAAAGAAAATGTAAAAATCAGAAGAAATCATAAAAAATGAAAACATTAAAAAATGGACAAATGCATAAAAAATCTGACAAAAACGAAAAAAATCTGACATAAACGTAAAAAAACGTAAAAAAATTGAAAATTCAAACAAAAAAGTAAAAAAAAAACGGACAAAAACGTAAAAAAACTGACGAAAACGTATAAAAACGGTGTAAACGTAAAAAATCTGACGAAAACGTAAAAAAATCTTGCGAAAACGTAAAAAAATCCGACGAAAATGTAAAAAATTAGACGAAAACGTAAAAAAACAGACGAAAACGTAAAAAAACAAACATAAACAGACAAAAACGTAAAATGTCGGACGAAAACGTAAAAAAAAACAGACGAAAACGTTATTTGATATTATATTTTACTGTTTTAATTTCTTAATTTTCTCGTATTAGATTTTTTTAGTTATTTTATAATTTAGTTGGTTAGTTTATAATATTTGTTTTTGTGTTTTGAAGATGTTTTTATAATATTACTAAAGTGAATAGTGAATTGAGAAATAAAACAACAACACTTAAACATGTTTTTTAGTTTTGGAAAATGGAAAACACAAACACATGTTTCTCAAACTAAACGCGTTTTCTAAATTTTCTATTGTTTTGTGGAAATCAAACTCCCCTCCCTTTTCCTACAAAACAAGAAATAGGAAATGAAAGAAAATGATTTCCAACTAAACGCCACCTTAAATTCCATATGAGAAGAGCTCAAGACCAAATGCAAAACCAGGCTAATAAAAATAGGACTGACAGACAATTTGTTGTTATAGGCAAGTAACTGTGAGACAAGGTCAGCAACACAAGATATCTGCCGAGTATTATGGCCCTTTTATGGTGGAAGAGAAGATAGGAAAGGTAGCTTATAAATTGAAATTCACCCTTTGTTCCATATTTCTCATCTCAAAAAGTGTAAGGGAAATGGTCGCAAGATGGGAAGTTTGCCACTTTCGAGAGAAGATGGACTATTGTCATTTAAGCCACAAGTCATTTTGGGAAGGCGTTTGGGAAAGCTCAATAATAAGGCAGTGATGTAAGCGTTGGTACAGTGGGCTACAAATTATACTATATATTAAAAGTCATCAAAAACGCTGCCGTTTTGATGCCGGGTATCCCGCCTTTTTTTTGGGCTTAATTCGGCCTTATCATCCTTGTCCAGTGGGTTTATCCTCCTTGTCTTCCTTGTCCAGTTTTGTTTACAATAGAGCCCATTCAAGGAGCCACGAGTGTGTTCAGAACTAAATGTCGATGATCTATTGGTTAGGGAGACCTTTTTTCACCAAACCTCTTGAAAGTGTGGTTGAAGTTTTCTTTGAGGTACAATCTCCACGTGCGGTGAAGCTTCTTTGTTGTCTTACATGGTACTAATCTCATAGTAGGGAAAAAATCGCTAGAAAAAAGAAAAAAACAAAAATCACTAGCAAAAAAAAAAAAAAAAAAAAAAAAAAAAAAAAAAAAAAAGAAGGAAAAAGATCATCTAAAACGGTTGTAGATCATGCTGAAGAAGGTACGATTGTCACTCTTTAGTTATACATGAACATTTTTTGTTGTTGGTCGATTACTCATTTGTTAATGTTGTCTTTGCATGTAGAATAATAGAACCGTATGTATTGAATTAATAAGTTCGGTACATGTGAATGAATAAATAAGATACAATATGGGCTAACGTGCCTAAATACCCAATAATAATCGTCTAACACTCCCCTGCAATTTGAGCGGGAGGAGACCGAACACTCAAGCTGTCACGAAACTCAGCAAACAAGGCAGACGGTAAACCCTTAGTAAAAATATCAGCATACTGAAACCGAGAAAGAACATGTAGAACTTGACCAGTAGCAACCAATTCACGAACAAAATGAATATCAATCTCAATGTGCTTCGTCCGCTGATGCTGAACAGGATTAGAGGACAAGTACACGGCACTCACATTATCACAATAAACAATAGTAGCAGAGGACAAAGGCGTATGAAGCTCACGAAGTAAATTCCGAAGCCAACTTATCTTAGCAACAGCATTGGCAACACCACGATACTCAGCCTCAGCACTGGAACGAGAAAGCATAGGCTGACGCTTAGAGGACCAAGAGAGCAAGTTGTTGCCAAGAAAAACACAATAACCTGATGTAGATCGTCTGGTAGTAGGGCAACCCGCCCAATCAGCATCCGAATAAGCAACCAAGGACTTAGTAGTAGAAAAAAATAACTGTAAACCATAATCCAGAGTCCCCTGAACATACCGTAAAATCCGCTTGAGAGCATTGAAATGAGGCACTCGAGGATCATGCATATATAGACAAACCTGCTGCACATCATATGTAATATCAGGTCTAGTGAAGGTGCGATACTGAAGAGAACCTGCAAGATTGCGATATAACTTAGGATCAGAAACTGGATCACCATCATCACCCAATTTAGACTCAGTGTCAACATGAGTCCGAGAAGGATTACAACCAATCATATGTGCACGCTCCAAAATCTCCATAGCATACTTACGTTGTGACAAAAACATCCCAGAAGAGTCACGCGTAACCAACACACCCAAAAAATAGTTACGAGCACCCAAATCAGTTATAGAGAACTCCTTATGCAAGGAAGCAATAATCTGCTTTAATAAACTATCAGAGGAAGCAGTGAGTACAATATCATCCACATATAGTAACAGAAAAGCAGTATCATCACCCAGTCGGTAAATAAATAAAGAAGAATCACACCAACTCGGAGTAAACCCAACAGTAGTAATGTAAGTAGCAAACTGCTGAAACCATGCTCGAGGTGCCTGCTTAAGACCATAAAGAGACCTCTGTAACAAACAAACATAATCTGGATGCTCTGGATCCCTAAAACCGGGAGGTTGATGCATATAAACAGTTTCAGCTAAATCTCCATGTAAAAACTTATTCTTGACATGAAGCTGGTGAACAAGCCAATGTCGAGAAATAGCTAAGCTAAGAACAGTCCGAATTGTACCCGGCTTAACAATCGGACTAAAAGTCTCATCAACATCAACTCCCTCAATCTGTGTGCTACCATTGGCAACAAGACGTGCCTTATACCGACTAAGAGTGCCATCAGCCAAATACTTATGACGAAATAACCACATACAACTAACAACATTAACACCCTCAGGTCGAGGTACACGTTTCCAAGTTTTATTCTTAACAAGTGCATTATACTCATCATATATAGCATTTCGCCAATTTGGATCACTAAAAGCATCCTTATATGACCTAGGTGAAGGAGAAACAGTAGACACATGACCGGCATACTTAGGATTAGGACGAGTTGTCCCGAAACGAGAACGTGTGACCATGGGATGAGTAGATACAATAGGTTGAGGTGTAGGAACCGGAACATGATCGTTTGGTGGAGACAGTGGAGGTGTTGGTGCAGGAACATGATCGTTTGGTGGAGACGGTGGAGGTGTTGGTGGTGCAGGTGATGCAGGTATGGTGACAGGTGGAGTTATAGTTAGGTTTAAATTAGGACCAATAGGTGTATTGTTGATAATAGTGGAAATGAGATTGGAAGAATCTTCCAAAAAATCATAGGAGGGGGTGGGCTTGGATTGGTTGGATTGAAACGGAAAAACCGTCTCATCAAAGGTAGCATGACGAGATATGATAATTTTATTGGTGTTAAGATCAAGGCAACGATAGCCAAAATGATTGGCAGCATGTCCCAGAAATATTGCAGGTGTAGCACGTGGTCTGATACGTGGGAATCGCACCGGGCTTTACCTCTCAAGGGATCTTGAGAAGCTTACAACCCCCACCAGGCAGTGTACCTGATCGTTGTAGTATAGTATAGTGACAAGTACCGGGGGATTGATCGTTCAGCTGGGAATAGTGTCGCTAGGATTAGAAAACCTAAATACTAGTTCTAAAGGTGAGGGATGATTATTTTTGTATTTTTATATTTTTTAGAAAGCAAGTAAAAATCTCGGGTTTGAAGGATTTGGGCGGAATTAGTTGCTAATCAACTAACCCAATACTAAAGATGCAATCAAAATAAAATACTAGAAATGAAAATAAACTAAATTATACTAAGGTTGTGAGCAATAAGTGGAGAAAATGTGTTTACTTAGATTTCACTACTCCCTAGACATCTTTTACACGTTAATTACTTGTTATAGTTGCATGGATGACGGATTGAATTCCTTAATACCATTCATGGGGTGGCGCACTTAACTCCCCAATTCTATGAGCTCTTATCTCCTCCTATACCATGCCCAGCACAACCATAGGGATTATAAACAGTGGCTCATGCATTAAATACAACCAATAAAGACCTAGTGCACATCGGTTCATGTTTCCTAAGACGTTCAAGCATGTTACCAATTGGAGATCTGCCAGTTTTCTTAAGCCTAACATATAAATCATTCATCCAAGACAAGTATAAACAAGTAATCAACACATAATTAACATCTAGGTTTCATTAGATCTAAGCAAACACAAGATAGATCCTAGCCTAGCATGATGGAATTAAGACAAGAACAAGATATAGACAACCAACACATAGACATATTGATTGAATTAAAATAACACTTATCTCAATTACACATGAAAGGTATCAAGGGCTTAGAACCCTTGAAAAACCTGTAAAATTTGCACCAAGTTCGTACTTAGGGTTTCTCCAAAACTTCTCTCTTTTTAATGTAAAATTAGAAAACTATATACAGGAAAAGGGGTCTGACGGCGTCAAGACCAAACTTGTGACGCCGTCACCTCGCCGCCAAAAATCTTCTCGGACTGCCTTGATCTACTTTTGACGCCGTCATGTGTTGTACATTTCCAGGCCGTCATGAATTTTACTCTTAACGCCCTACTTCGTGACGCCGTCAAATCTGTACTGGATCGTCATGGAAATTTGCTCTTGACGCCGTTAGGATGTTACTCTTGACGCCGTCACCTACTGTTCCCAGCAAGGAAAATTAAGACTTTGGCGTTTTCTTCACTTTTATGCTCCAAAAACGTCCGAATTGCTTCCTTTTCCAGATTTCACTCCCAAAGTAACTAAAACCACAAAAGGAACGATTTAGGGCAATATTTGATTAAATAAATTTAATTCCGGGCTTAAATGACCCCCTAAAAGCGGTTCATTTTTCGCCTCATCATATACCCTTACACTTGAGATTTGCTTGTCCTCAAGCAAATGCGCTTTTATTCTACTCAAAATACAAGTTAGGGGTCATTTAACACTAATATAAAAGTAATTACAACAAATAATCGTTCCACTAAAGACCAATAGACAAGCACGGAGGTCATATACTAGCACCTCACAAATAGTGTTTAGATACTCACATCTCTCGGGTGTAATAAAGTATAAATTACAATATGGAAACGGAAGATATCTCTCACTACCTGTCATAGCAAAATAGATTACCATAGGCTTGGGAAAGGATCAAACCTCCACCACATGGCGTAAGCACCTAGGATAAACTATCAAAGAGGTCTTTTAAAGGGTTGTAACGTTAGGTGTAGGGATATGAAATACACGGTTTTGTTGGATAAAGGAAGTTTTACCGGTGGCGAGTTAACAATCTTGGTTAATTACATGTATAATATGGCGTTGCTAAGCCAAGACTAGACTCGACTTAAGCTAATAAATAAAAAATAACAAAAACATAAAATGAACATAGAATGAAAAGGGATGGTAGTCCGTATGTTTTATTCTCTTTTTCCTTTTTCTATTTTTTTTCTTGATTTTTCGATTTTTATTTTTTTTTTATTTTTTTTTATTTTTTATTTTTTTTTGGCATACACTCTTACCCTACCATCCAAAATAATACATCATAGGGAATGAACATTTCCCTTACACTTGAATCTTTACATACTTTAGAATAAACTAATCTAATGACTCGAATTAAGAAAATCAAAACACTTGGAGCACTTTTAAGATTAACGCATATATGGGGGTAATAAATGATGTTCTTCCCCATTACTCTATAAAACAAGTACTTTACCCATGAGTTCCAATCGTCCCAAAACAATATGTACAAGGATATGACTCGACTTAGCAACCATGTAATCAATTAGATAATTAACTTAGGGTATAACAAATAACAATAATGCACTAAAAATGAGCGCATACACGGAAGACTAAGGCGATTTGGGTGTACATTTAAGTGGTGTGTAACAAATTCTTCCTTTAAGTAAAATGCTTAAAGTTAGAAACGAAAAGATAGGCTCGGAGGGGTGTACTAGGGGTTTCATGTACTAAAAATGAGTACAACGCTAAGGGTGTTGGAAAAATTAGTTGACTTAACTAGCCAAGTAATATGACTTAAATGGTCAAGTAATTATAATACGGGTTTAACACAAGGGTGATCCTAATGCCTCTTATCATATAGTAAATCCTACTACACGAATGTAGTCTCACTAGCGGTCTCGGGATGCATCACTAACGCAAGTTCTAGAATCTAAATGCTACCGGTACACTCATAAGCACTAATAATAAATGCTTTTCCTATCAAATCTAAAGGCGAACCTCACATATTTGGGTGGAAAATTTTTCTGAATATACGGTTATGTGCTAGTCATACAATCTCCTATCCATGAGACGCTTGCTATGGCTAAAGTTTCACTCCTAAATGTTGTAAAAAAATTTAAATTTGGCGCTAAAATTGCACTAACAAGTATTTCTCATAGTTTTATTACACATCTACCATTAGACAAAATAAACTCAAGCGAAAGTGCATATGTAAGGTATCATCTTTTTACCCCTCCCCTTACACTTAAGATGAACATTGTCCCCAATGTTCAAGTAAAGAATGTAAAAGTGAAAAAGTTAAAAAGAATGAAATCAAATACTCCCCTGATTCGCTCGGCATGGATAATAAGGTGGCCAGGTTAAATCTTCCTCCAAGAAAATGAACAATCAAAGCTTCCCTTCCAGAATATAAATCATCTTCTTGTCATACATAACCTGTAAAACCTGAGAAAATAGACAAGACAACCTCGCGTAAAATCGGCGGCATCCTATATAAGTTACTAAATCCTAGAAAACAAGATAAGATATAATGCTTGTGGAATGAAGTTTGCAGATCTCCTGGAGATTATAAAACTTAATAATTCACAAAAACCATAAGACTCCGTTAGAAAAACAAAACTTGTAAAATTTCCAGATTTTTACACTTGACGCCGTCAAGAGTTAACTCTTGACGCCGTCAGAAGTGACCTGCAGAAATTCTTATGTTAAGTTTCCGGAAAATTTTTGGAAAAACTTGGTCCTACTTCCTAGAAAATCCTGCAAAACTTCATTATGACTCAATACAAGCATTTGACTCTAACAAATACGAATATACATGTTCATTTAATATTGTGGAGAATCATGATCGGTTTGTTTCTTAAAAACATATTTGGGGTTTCCCCTTACACTTATCTTTTGAATTAAAAGAACACTTATCTCAATTACACATGAAAGGTATCAAGGGCTTAGAACCCTTGAAAAACCTGTAAAATTTGCACCAAGTTCGTAGTTAGGGTTTCTCCAAAACTTCTGTCTTTTTAATGTGAAAATTAGAAAACTATATATAGGAAAAGGGGTCTGACGGCGTCAAGACCAAACTTGTGACGCCGTCACCTCGCCGCTAAAAATATTCTCGGACTGCCTTGATCTACTTTTGACGCCGTCATGTGTTGTACATTTCCAGGCCATCATGAATTTTACTCTTGACGCCCTACTTCGTGATGCCGTCAAATCTGTACTGGATCGTCATGGAAATTTGCTCTTGACGCCGTCAGGATGTTACTCTTGACGCCGTCACCTACTGTTCCCAGCAAGGAAAATTAAGACTTTGGCGTTTTCTTCACTTTTATGCTCCAAAAACGTTCGAATTCCTTCCTTTTCCAGATTTCACTCCCAAAGTACCTAAAACCACAAAAGGAACGATTTAGGGCAATATTTGATTAAATAAATTCAATTCCGGGCTTAAATGACCCCCTAAAAGTGATTCATTTTTCGCCTCATCATGGTCCTAATTTATGGTTGGTATCTATATGTGGGTAACAAAGGCATCCAAAGACACGAAGAACACTATAATCAGGTGTAGCACCAAAAAGTCGGGTAAAGGGTATTTCATTATTAATGGCACGGGAAGGTAATATATTCAATAAATAAACAGCCATATTAAGAGTCTCGGTCCAATAGTTTGGTGGTAGGTGTGCTTGAAACAACAAAGTACGAATAAGATTATTGATGGTACGAATCATGCGTTCAGATTTTCCATTTTGTTGAGATGTGCGAGGGCAAGAAAATCTAAATTGGATGCCATGGTGGAAAATAATTTATGAAAGGCAGTATTATCAAACTCACCACCATGATCACACTGAAACGATTTAATTTCACACTTAAACTGAGTACGAACATAACTACGAAACAACTGAAATTTAGACAAAACATCAGATTTATTCATTAACAGATAAACCCAAACATACTGAGAGTAATGATCCAGTAACAAAACATAATACTTGAAACCAGAAAGACTCGGAATTGGGGATGTCCACAAATCCGAGTGAACAATGTCAAAACAAGAAGTAACAGAACTAGACAAACTAACAAACGTAAGCTTCACATGTTTACCAAGCTGAAAAGCATGGCAAAGAATGGGAAGCTTCTCTTTATTACAAGAAATTGAATCACTATACACAAGACACCGTAACACTTCACTCCCTGGATGTCCAAGTCGTTGATGCCACGTATACTGACTGGTAAGATATGCTTGAGGAATGGGAGAAGGCTTCGTAACAGGATAGAGATCACCCGTGCTATCACAATGGAGGAGTACCCGTCGAGTTAGGAAGTCCTTCACAGAAAAACCAAAAGAATCAAATTCAACAGTGCAATAATTATCACGAACAAATTGACGCATAGAAATTACATTTTTTACAATGTGAGGAGTGATTAAAACATTATTTAAACAAAGAGGACGAAAAGGGGTAGACAAAATACTATGACCAGAGTTAGTGACGGGAATGAAATGCCCATCACCAACCGCAACAGACGGATAAATGCACTCATTAAGAATATAACTAAGACTATGTATAGAATCATTAAGGTGAGAGCTCACACCTGTATCCATATTCCAGTTGCCAGCAGCCGATTCCTAAAGAGTGGTGGTATTAAAAGCATTTGGTAAAAGAGTCTCTTGACTGGAACCCTGTAAAACTGATGCTAGTAGTTGACCTTGGTGAAAACCGACTGGTGATGGCCCTTGTTGAACCATACCTGGACCGAACTGAACCCCAGGTTGTGAACTTGTAAACTGAACCCCCTGTGAGAGACCTTGAACCCCCGACCTGCAACGGCTGAGAACCTGTAGCAAATGGAACCCCCATGCGCAACATGAACCCCCTGTGGAAACAAACCTGTCACCCCAATCTGAACCCTATGTGGTAAACCGTGAACCCCTTGAGCAACATTATGACCTGCCCATGTGGTAAACCCCGAACCCCCAGTGGAAACACTTGGGCCGAATAGAGAGGCTAGGATTAGTATTGCAGTTGAGCCGGTCCATAAGGATGGTTATTCATAGTATAGGCAACATCAGATGTATTGGTAGTATAAGCAACATGAGGATTTGTTTGGCTAGGCGTAGAGGTAAACCCCAACTTAGCCAACAATTGTCGCAAGGTATCCATATCCGACATAGGAGATGATGAACCGGAAGTACGAGCGAGTAAAGTAGACTTACCATGAACACCATTGTGAAGATACCGACATGCCTCACCAAAACGACAATGACCTTTAGCGAAAAGAAAACAAGGTTTGTTAACATTTTCCAAAGGATTAGACGAACGTCGAGCATTATTATTTGCCAATAGAACCATAGGAGAAGCAGATGTAGCAGCCACAAGCGGGTCTTGAACCTTAGATTTCATATGCATCTCTTGCGTGGTCAATAAAGAACGAACTGTCTTGAGATCAGGAAAGGGTTCCCTACTAGTAATAACTGTAGAAATCACATCATACGTGTTTGGCAAGCCTTCAAGTGCAAACGTAACAATATCGTCATTGCTAAGAGGAGAACCAAGACCATTTAACACGAAAGCAATTGACTTAATTTTCTGAAAGTATGCATCAATTGTTAAGTCCCCAAGCTTCAAATTACGTAGCTCCGCCTTCAAAGCCATAGCTCTTGGGTGTTTATTATCTTGAAAAATCGTTGCAAGAGACACCACGCCTCTTTGGCTATTTGGGGATTAAGAACAACCAACCGCTTTTGAAGATTCACTGCAAGTGTGGAAAAGATCCAAGACCGAATAATGAAATCAACCTTTAGCCATTCCGGATCCATAGTTGGTGGTGAAGAAGGTGGAGCAGAGGAGGATTCGGGTGGATCAACAAGATGGTCCAAGATGCCATAGCCATGACAAAGGTGAGAAAAATAATACACCCATTGGGAGTAATTCATCTCATCAACATCAAGTTTGATGGGAACAAAAGTGGTTAGGTGATTCATAGCCATAAGTTTATCCGATAAAGTGAGGACGGGTGTGGGGGGAGGTGTATCATTAGTCATGATTGTAGAAGAGTAGGTGATATTAGGGTTTTTAGTTGAGCGACAAACAGTAGGTCGAGTAATAGTAGTCGATGTTTTTACTCAACGACAAGAACAATAATATAAGTAACCAATTTAAACAATTCAATAACTTGCAACCAACTGATGAGAAAAAGCAAAACACAAACCACATGATGAATCAGTTGTATCATGCAACAAATCTTTGAATATATAACAACTGATAATCTTGTCCCACTTTATAACACCACCGTCTTTTGTCCCACTTTATAAAGCAATTCAATAACTTGAATTAAATCTTCTCCAAAAACTGCTTCAATATGTGATCGGTCGACAATAGTAAATCTGGAAAACTCACAAAATCGACAACAAGGTCAACAACAGTAGGTATAATAATAAACTAGGTCGACAACTCACAAGGTCGACAAACAAAACAAAACACACCCGTCGGCAACTCACTGTGGTCGAAAAACAAACAACTAAAAAACGAAAAAAAAAAAACCGATAGTTTAGGGTTGATTAGTGCGGAAGGTGTGGATCGGTTAGGGTTGATACCATGTAGGGTTTCATTATGTATTGCCTCTATATATATCGTATCAATAAAACGTATCACCTACGGGGAATTATGTAATCCAACATGGTATCGTAGCGGGTCTGATCCTCAGACCTAGGTGGCTAAGTTGAGCCGCCACTTCTATCCCACCCCGTCGAATCAGAGCCTACCTAAAACCTTAATTTTTCATACTACCGATCCAAACTGCTAAGAAGAAAAGATGATGGAAACATATTGTAGGCTATTGGCTATTGGTGATTAAGGTTTCACAACTTTTGTTTGGATCTGAATTGGTTCTCGTGGTTGGTTTGAATTGGAACTGACTTTGGGCAAGGTGTTGGGTATCGTAGAGGGGATTCAGTGAAGGTGTTGCAGCCTTTCTTTTCTGCCGCTCAAGCAAGACATTATTTTTTGGTGATTTGTTCTTTAGTTAAAAATAAATAAATAAAAAAGTTATAATTGTTTTATGTTTGTTTGTTAGTCGATTGTTCGTACGGATTTGTTATTAGTTGATTAAAGTTGACCGTTGGTACCAGTCCCTAAAGTTGACCCCACATACCGGGCTCTGATACCATGTAGAATAATAGAACCGTATGTATTGAATTAATAAGTTCGGTACATGTGAATGAATAAATAAGATACAATATGGGCCAACGGGCCTAAATACCCAATACTAATCGTCTAACATTGCAGGGTATAAAAATGGTGGAACCTTTGTACAAGGTATATCGATCTTTATACTTTGATGTTTGCTTATTTTCTCATGCTCATCATGCTTTTATATCTATATATATTCCGGACAAGTATCATAAAAAAAACCTGAAACTACAAATAACGTAAACCAAGAAAATAGTTACAAAAGTAAACTTATCAACTACACAATGCATACCGTTACTATCCTAAAATATAAAACTGAACTTAAAAAACATCCTTCTTTAAAAGAATTCTAGAGAAAATTTTTTTGCTTAATTATATTTATAAAATCAACAACCAATAATCAACGACTATGAAAAAATCCTGCATTTTATACCAAATACAACTGGAAAAAAACTGCCCGGCCGCAACACGGCCGGTCGCTGCCAATCTCGTTTAGTTTTTTAAACTCTCTCACTTGTAACAAATTTAGTTTGTTAACATTCCACTAGCAATTTGTTACATACTTACATTAGGCCTACTACATTATTTCTTATATATGGGCTTGTAGCCCAATTTCGCATATGTCTCTCATACGTATATACTTATATTCGGTTTGTGTTTAATAAACACTAGCATGGTACCTGCGTGTTGCGGCTGCGGCGGGTACCTTGAAATAAATTTTTTCAGTGAATCATGTATTTTGTTTATTATGTTTTTTTGAAAATAAATTTACGGATATCAAGAATTTCGTATAGCCCGTGCCTGTTCGGGCTCGAACCGTTGGCCTGTGACTGTTCGGGCTCGAGCCCGTTTGGCCCGCGCCCGTTCGGGCTCAAGCCCATTTGGCCCGTTTCCCGTTCGAGCTCGAATGTTTTTATAATGTGATTTATTATTTGTATTAGTGAAATTTAATGTAAGAATCATGTTTATTTGGTTGTACAATATTCTTGATAATTTGTATTTCTTATGTAAGGGGTGTTTTAATAATTGTATTAATTATATTTATTCACCAGTTAATTAATTTATTATATTAAATAGCATTAATTTGGTGTTTTGTTGTACACTATGCTTCTTGTTTTGTACGTCTAAAAATTATGTGCATTAAAGTGTTGTATATTATGTTTCTTTTCTTGTAAGTAATAGTCATTATAGTCATTAATAACATTGAGCACTTTAATACCATTAACGTTGTAAGTCTGAAATTACACCATGCTTATTTTGTTGTACACTATGTTTATTTTATTGTAAGTTTGAAAATTGTGTGCATTAAAGTGTTGTAAATTATGCTTAGTTTCTTGCAAGTCTTAAAATTTTGGAGAGAGAGTAACCAATGCTTTATATATAGTATAGATTATAGAGAATTAACCTAATTCCAATAAATAGAAGCATGCATTCAAATAATCATACGCGTTCCTTAGAGCAATAGGTGCAATTCGTCGGCCGATCTCGCCACGCCTAGCTGGCAGCTTGTCGAGCTCGCCATTGCACCGGACCCCCTCGCCACAACTCGCCGTTTCTTACTTACTCGTCTGCACGACGATAGTTTGCAATCCTCCTTTTGTCAGCTTTTGTGTAATAAAGTGTGTGTGTGTAGGGTTTGGGATTTTGATTGTTGAAGAAGATGGTGGGCCCCAAATGAGTAAGTTGAAGTTAGTTGTTAGTGAGAAGGAGGTTAGTTGTGAAGAGTATTTAATGTAATGTAACACCCGTGGGCTCTAGATAAAAAGATTTTGCTACTTGTTGCACCTAGTGCTCTTAGATGGACCCAAATACATAGTTAGGTTTCTTTATGTTACGCTAATATTCGAAAGTCTCTATTGACGACTATTTGTTCTTAGAGCATGTGCAGTGGTAATATGCGTTTGGGTGTTAAGGCCCTTTTAACGCACGTTAACATGCGTTAGTCGATGCGTACCCTCACGCTAAGGCTGCGTTAATGCAACACGTTAGTGCATTAACGTTACGTTAATGTTCATTCCGTGTAAAAAAATTCACTTTACCCCTAAAACGGCTACATTAGGACCCGTTATTTTAAAAGAAAAATCATTTGCACCCCCTCCATTATTGTCATTAACGGCTAGTTCTAGTATTTTCAAAAAAAAAATTAAATCATTTAAACACAACTATAAATATCAACTAAACACACATATATTTTTCACACATCCACAACTAATTATCCACTCTTTATACTTCCTAATGGATCCAAATCAAAATAACGAATTTGGTCTGAGTTGGTCAGACATTGATGACGAAGAAGACATACAGTTTATGGTTAACGCGTTCGAATTACATCAACGCTTAGAACAAGAAGAAGCTCATCCTCATGTGGCATGTATCCACATATATCGTGAACGTGAGCTTGCTGAGGAACGTTTGCAAAACGACTATTTCGTTCAAGGTTGCAAGTATACGCACGGTAAATTCCGTAGGAGGTTTCGTATGAGCCGGAAACTATTTCTACGAATAGTCAAAGGTATTGAATCTTACGAATCCGATAATATTCCAGATCACTTTAAATACTTTAAGTTAGGACCCGATTGTACGGGTCGAGGGAGTATTAGTGCACTTATGAATTGTACGTCTGCAATACGTCAATTGGCGTACGGCACCACCCCAGATGCGTTTGATGAGTACCTCCAAATTAGTGAGACTACTTCACGTCTTTGTCTTTATAATTTTAACATGTGTGTTATGAATTTGTTTATGCATGAGTTTTTAAGAACACCAACATGGTCCGACATTCAACATATTTACGAATTGCATGAGCGTCAAGATGGTTTTCCGGGTATGCTTGGTAGCATTGATTGCATGCATTGGGCGTGGAAAAATTGTCCGGTGGCTTGGCAGGGGCAATTTGGTAGCGGTGATAAAAGATACCCAATGTTAATGCTTGAAGTTGTTGCTTCACACGATTTGTGGATTTGGCATGCATTTTATGGTATGGCAGGGGCAAATAATGATATTAATGTTTTAGATAACTCTAACTTGTTCGACTCCCTTCTTGCTAACGAATTCCCAAGGGCACCCTATATGGTAAATGGAAGAAGGTATTCACAGGGGTATTACTTAGCTGACGGAATTTACCCACAGTGGTCAAATTTCGTCAAATCCTTCTCGGCAACGACTGACGAGAAACATAGTTATTTTAAAAGCAAGCAAGAAAGTGCACGTGATAAGGCGAAAAATGAACCACTTTTAGGGGGTCATTTAAGCCAAGAATTGAATTTATTTGATCAAATATTACCCTAAATCGTTCCTTTTGTGATTTTAGGTACTTTGGGAGTGAATTCTGGAAAAGGAAGCAATTTGGACGTTTTTGGAGCATAAAAGTGAAGAAAACGGCAAAGTCTTAATTTTCCATGCTGAGAACAGTACCAGACGGCGTCAAGAGTAAAAGTGGTGACGACCCAGTGCAAACCTGACGGCGTCACAACAAGGGCGTCAACAGTTAATTTTGTGACGGCCTGCATAAGGAGAATACATGACGACGTCAGACCCAGATCTAGGCAGTCCGAGGAACTATTTGGCGGCGAGATGACGGCGTTAGACATTTGGTCTTGACGCCGTCACCTATCAAACTCTATATATAGTTTTCTATTTTTCATTCATAAGAGGAGGAACTTGTGTGGAGAAACTAGGGCCGAACTTTGTAAACCCAAGCTCATATTTTACACTACTTTCAATAGTTTTCATCCCTTGAATCGTTTCATGTTCTATTGAGATAAGTCTTCTCTCAATTCAATCAATATGTCTATGTGTTGGTTGACTATATCTTGTGCTTGTCTTGATTTCAACATGCTAGGCTAGATCTATCTTGTGTTTGCTTGGATCTTATGAAACCTAGATGTTAATTATGTGTTGATTACTTGTTTATGGTTGTATTGGATGAATGATTTCAATGTTAGGCTTAAGAAAACTGGCAGATCTCCATTGTGTAACATGCTTGAACGTCTTAGGAAACATGAACCGATGTGTACTAGGTTTTATTGGTTGTATTTAATGCATGAGTAAATTCTAATGATCCCATGTTAGGAGCTTCTTAGCCGGCTCGACATAGGAGTGAAGTAGGCGCTCATAGGATTGGGGAAGTAAGTACGCCACCCCATGAATGGTATTAAGGAATACAATCCGTCATCCACGCAAATATAACAAGTAATTAACGTGTAAAAGATATCCAGGGAGTAGTGAAATCGAAGTAAACACATTTCTCCCACATATTGCTCACAACTTTAGTTTAATATAGTTTATTTTCATTTTTAGTATTTTATTTTGATTGCATCTTTAGTATTGGGTTAGTTGACTAGCAACTAATTCCGCCAAACTCCTTCAAACCCGAGACTTTTACTTGCTTTCTAAAAAATATAAAAATACAAAAAAGAATCATCCCTCATCTCTAGACCTAGTCTTTAGGTTTTCTAATCCTAGCGACACTATTCCTAGCTGAACGATCAATCCCCCGGTACTTGTCATTATACTATACTACATCGATCAGGTACACTGCCTGGTGGGGGTTGTAAGCTTCTCGAGATCCCTCGAGAGGTAAAGCCTGGTGCAATCCCTAAGCATCAAGTTTTTGGCGCCGCAGCCCGGCGAATAGTTATTGTCTAGGTTAGAATCTCTTTTTATTAGGTCTACTTGCTAGATTCCTTTCTAGTAAGATTTTATTTTTATTTTTAGGTTCTCTTTAGTCTATCTTATTTCTTCGTGTTTTTGTTCGTAACTTTTCACCACCCGACATCATGGACGATGGGAACATCTTTGAACCCGTCATCCCACCACAACAAAACCCACCACTAGAACCTCTTAGGCCCCGAACCTTAGGAGAGTATTTCCGACCTAGCCACCAAGGCTATCGAAACACTATCGAGCTCACCGGAGCCAATGTGACCCCCTTGCGATCTGACACCATCCGGTTGGTGCAAAGCGGATGTGCATTCCATGGACTTCGTTCTGAAGATCCAAACCAACATCTCAAGGACTTCCTTAAAATCGTAGATTCTACAGACCTTGATGTTACAACTAGAGAGTCAACCCGATTACGCCTATTCCAATTATCTCTACGTGATCAAGCTAGCCAATGGCTTGAACGTTTACCCGCGGGATCCATCACCACATGGGATGATCTCACCACTCGTTTCCTTGCTCAATTTTTCCCACCGGGGAGAACTACCAAGCTTAGAAATGACATCTTGATGTTCCAACAACGTCAAGGTGAAACTCTTTATGAAACATGGACCCATTTCTAGGACTTACTCCAAAAAGTCCCTCAGCATGGCATAGATCTTTGGCTCCAAGTCCAAATCTTCTATGACCATATCGATCTCTCCACAAGGCGAGCCATTGACCAATCGACCGGTGGTAAGCTACGTGATCTAAGTGCGGAACAATCATGGGAACTCATAGAAGATCTTGCTCTCTATGACAACGAAAGTTGGAATGATCCCCGTGATTTGAACAAAATGGTCAAGGCAATATCTTTGCCTTCAAACAACTCTAGCACTCCCGACCGTAGGATCATGGAACTTGAGGACCAAGTCAAGTTTCTCATGAAATCTTATGAAGCTCCTAAGCCTTAAAGCCAAGTGAACAAAATCACTTCTTCATGCAAATTATGTAGTGGTCCCCATGACACTCATGATTGTGTGGAACTCCCCGGAACAGCTTTTGCGGACTACGCATCCTCGCGTACCGACGAAGCGGGAGACAAGTGGTACACTTTCAAACCCGAGCCAAACCCTTACGGTGATTCCTACAACCTCTCTTATAAAAATCACCCAAACCTTAGGTGAAAACAAAATCAAGCCAATTCTTCCAATCCGCCTAATCGTTACCAACCAAACAGTCCACCCTCCAACCGTACTTTCAACAACAATCCTTCTAACAACTATGGTAGTACCAACAATCTTGAAGGATTGATGTCTAAGTTCATGGCATCTCAAGAGGCTCGCATAGCTAAGTTTGAAACCGAATTCAACCAACAATAAACGGAGATGACCAACAAGATAGACAACTTGTTGAAACCCCTCAACAACTAAGCGTTAACTACACCTAGGAAGGACACTAGGGACACCAATAACGGAATCCAAATTAAGGACCCCTCATCATCCAAACATGTCCACTTTGTCAATGTTGTCACCATTAAACCAAAAGATAAGGAATTAGAAGAACGTGACAAAGAAGAAGTTGAAGTAGAAACCGAGACTGGGGATGAAATTAGGGAAGTTGAGGTTAATGAGGGAGAGGATTTAGAGGAAGTAGAGACTATAGAAAAGCACTTTGATAAGTTGCCCATCAAGGAAGAATGGGAATACCATAAGGATTTATTCGATGGCCCCGAGACACCATATATCCTTGGCACACCCCTTATCAAAATGGGAGACCCCTCTAACATCAACATACCATGCAAAATCGGGCATATGCATATATGGAAAGCTTATATCGATCCTAGATCTCTTGTAAACATCATGACTAGGACTTAGTACAATTGGGTGATGAAGAAACAACTTGATTATAGGATGATGCCCAATAAAAATTTGATGAGTAATTTTGTAGGAAGAGTGAAGGGATTGCATGTGATTATAGGTAATTTCACTTATGAGATCGATTTTATGATAGTAGAAGACACTCGTCCGGTGATAGATGATTGCCTAAGCCAAGTAATATTCGGAAAACCATTTGTTGAGGCCACTAAGATGAGTTATGATCCGACTTTAGGGATAGTTAGGTTCAAGGGAGAGAATGATGAGATTTCCTACCAAATGCCCTACAAGATTGAGCAATACCACCTTCTCTCTAACATAGAAAAGGAACACAAACAAGCAGCTTATTACAGGAATGATGAGGGTAGACGTAGAGGAGTAGAGTATGTGAAGAATAAGATGCTTGGTTTCTACAAAGAATGCTTGCAACTAGGTCCGGAATACAAAACTGGCTTAGAAGACGACCTAGAGAGTGAAACCAACGATGAGGTCACGTAGTAACCAATGACCTTGAGTCTAGCTACAAGACTCGTAAATAAAGAAAAGCGCTTCTTGGGAGGTAACCCATGCTTTGTGTGATTTTTATTTTGTTTGTTTGTTATTTGCTTCCGTATGCATGCTTTATTTTTATTGTTGGTAGATCATGTTTCAAAACTAAAATAATGAAAATACTTTACTTTGTTGTTTGGCCTAGTCTTAACTTCATCCGAAGGTATTTTTGCAAAAGATAAGTGTAAGGGGAAACCCCAAATATGTTTTGAAGAAACAAACCGATCATGATTCTCTACAATATTAAGTGAATATGTATATTCGTATTTGTTAGAGTCAAATGCTTGTATCGAGTCATAATGAAGTTTTGCAGGATTTTCAGAAAGTAGGACGAAGTTTTTCCAAAAATTTTTCGGAAACTTAACATAAGAATTTCTGCAGGTAACTTCTGACGGCGTCACGAGTTTACTCTTGACGGCGTCACGTGTAAAAATCTGGAAATTTTACCAGTTTTGTTTTTCTAACGGAGTCTTAAAATTTTTGTTGAATCATTAGTTTTATAATCTCCAGGAAATCTGCAAACACCATTCCACAAGCATTATATCTTATTTTGTTTTCTAGGATTTATTAGCATATGTAGATTGCCGCCGATTTTATGCGAGGTTGCCTTGTCTGTTTTCTCAGGTTTTACATGTTATGTATGACAAGAAGATGATTATTATTCTGGAAGGGAAGCTTTGATTGTTCATTTTCTTGAAGGAAGATCTAACCTGGCCACCTTATTATCCATACCGAGCAAATCAGGGGAGTATTTGATTTTATTCTTTTTACTTATTTCACTTTTACATTCTTTACTTGAACATTGGGGACAATGTTCATCCTAAGTGTAATGGGAGAGTAAAATGATGATACCTTACAGATACACTTTCGCTTGAGTTTGTTTGTTTGATAGTAGATGTGTAATAAAACTGTGAGAAATACTTGTTAGTGTAATTTTAGCGCCAAATTTAAATTTTTTTACAACATTTAAGAGTGAAACTTTAGCCATAGAAGCGTCTCATGGATAGGAGATTATATGACTAGCACAAAACCGTACTATTCAGAAAAATTTTTCACCCAAATATGTGAGGTTCGCCTTTAGATTTGATAGGAAAAGCATTTACTATTAGTGCTTATGAGTGTACCGGTAGCATTTAGATTCTAGAACTTGCGTTAGTGATGCATCCCGAGACCGCTAGTGAGACTACATTCGTGTACTAGGATTTACTACATGATAAGAGGCATTAGGATCACCCTTGTGTTAAACCCGTATCATAATTACTTGACCATTTAAGTCATATTACTTGGCTAGTTAAGTCAATTGATTTTTCCCACACCTAAGCGTTGTACTCATTTTTAGTACACGAAACCCCTAGTACACCCCTCCGAGCCTATCTTTTCGTTTCTAACTTTAAGCATCTTACTTAAAGGAAGAATTTGTTACACCCCACTTAAATGTACACCCAAATCGCCTTAGCCTTCCGTGTATGCACTCATCTTTAGTGCATTATCGTTATTTGTTAAACCCTAAGTTAATTATCTAATTGATTACATGGTTGCTAAGTCGAGTCATATCCTTGTACATATTGTTTTGGTACGATTGGGACTCATGGGTAAAGTACTTATTTTATGGAGTAATGGGGAAGAACATCATATATTGCCCCCATATATACGTTAATCTTAAAAGTACTCCAAGTGTTTTGATTTTCTTAATTCGAGTCATTAGATTAGTTTATTGTAAAGTATGTAAAAATTCAAGTGTAAGGGGAATGT
This sequence comes from Artemisia argyi, assembly GCA_030686995.1. Taxonomy (NCBI): domain Eukaryota; kingdom Viridiplantae; phylum Streptophyta; class Magnoliopsida; order Asterales; family Asteraceae; genus Artemisia; species Artemisia argyi. The sequence continues at coordinate 20,074,662 of CM060678.1, read as the reverse complement.
TCATTCCCTATGATGTATTATTTTGGATGGTAGGGTAAGAGTGTATGCAAAAAAAAAAAAAAAAAAAAAAAAAAAAAAAAAAAAAAAAAAACGGACTACCATCCCTTTTCATTCTATGTTTATTTTATGTTTTTGTTATTTTTCATTTATTAGCTTAAGTCGAGTCTAGTCTTGGCTTAGCAACGCCATATTGTAGATGTAATTAACCAAGATTGTTAACTCGCCACCAGTAAAGACTGCCTATATCCAACAAAACCGTGTATTCTATATCCCTACACTTAACGTTACAATCCTTTGAAAGACCTCTTTGATAGTTTATCCTAGGTGCTTACGCCATGTGGTGGAGGTTTGATCCTTTCCCAAGCCTATGGTAATCTATTTTGCTATGACAGGTAGTGAGAAATGTTTTTCATTTCCATATTGTGATAATTACTTTATTACACCCGAGAGATGTGAGTATCTAAACACTATTTGTGAGGTGCTAGTGTATGACCTTCGTGCTTGTCTTTGGTCTTTAGTGGAACGATTATTTGTTGTAATTACTTTTATATTAGTGTTAAATGACCCCTAACTTGTATTTTGACTAGAATAAAAGCGCATTTGCTTGAGGACAAGCAAATCTCAAGTGTAAGGGTATATGATGAGGCAAAAAATGAACCACTTTTAGGGGGTCATTTAAGCCCGGAATTGAATTTATTTGATCAAATATTAACCTAAATCGTTCCTTTTGTGATTTTAGGTACTTTGGGAGTGAATTCTGGAAAAGGAAGCAATTCGGACATTTTTGGAGCATAAAAGTGAAAAAACGACAAAGTCTTAATTTTCCATGCTGAGAACAGTACCTGACGGCGTCAAGAGGAAGACCCTGACGGCGTCAAGAGTAAAAGTAGTGACGACGCAGTGCAAACCTGACGGCGTCACAACAAGGGCGTCAAGAGTTAATTTTGTGACGGCCTGCATAAGGAGAATACATGACGGCGTCAGACCCAGATCTAGGCAGTCCGAGGAACTATTTGGCGGCGAGATGACGGCGTCAGACATTTGTTCTTGACGCCGTCACCTATCAAACTCTATATATAGTTTTCTATTTTTCATTCATAAGAGGAGGAACTTGTGTGGAGAAACTAGGGCCAAACTTTCTAAACCCTAGCTCATATTTTACAGTACTTTCAAGGGTTTTCACCCCTTGAATCCTTTCATGTTCTATTGAGATAAGTCTTCTCTCAATTCAATCAATATGTCTATGTGTTGGTTGACTATATCTTGTGCTTGTCTTGATTTCAATATGCTAGGCTAGATCTATCTTGTGTTTGCTTGGATCTAATGAAACCTAGATGTTAATTATGTGTTGATTACTTGTTTATGGTTGTATTGGATGAATGATTTCAATGTTAGGCTTAAGAAAACTGGCAGATCTCCATTGTGTAACATGCTTGAACGTTTTAGGAAACATGAACCGATGTGTACTAGGTTTTATTGGTTGTATTTAATGCGCGAGTAAATTCTAATGATCCCATGTTAGGAGCTTCTTAGCCGGCTCGACATAGGAGTGAAGTAGGCGCTCATAGGATTGGGGAAGTAAGTACGCCACCCCATGAATGGTATTAAGGAATACAATCCGTCATCCACGCAACTATAACAAATAATTAACGTGTAAAAGATATCTAGAGAGTAGTGAAATCTAAGTAAACACATTTCTCCCACATATTGCTCACAACTTTAGTTTAATATAGTTTATTTTCATTTTTAGTATTTTATTTTGATTGCATCTTTAGTATTGGGTTAGTTGACTAGCAACTAATTCCACCAAACTCCTTCAAACCCGAGATTTTTACTTGCTTTCTAAAAAATATAAAAATACAAAAAAGAATCATCCCTCATCTCTATACCTAGTCTTTAGGTTTTCTAATCCTAGCGACACTATTCCTAGCTGAACGATCAATCCCCCGGTACTTGTCATTATACTATACTACATCGATCAGGTACACTGCCTGGTGGGGGTTGTAAGCTTCTCGAGATCCCTCGAGAGGTAAAGCCTGGTGCAATCCCTACGCATCAGCACACAATGATATCGAACGTGTTTTTAGTGTGCTTCAAGGACGTTGGGGTACTACAACAACCGGCAGGTGCATGGGAAATTTTCAAGATACAACGAACCATGTATACCTGCATTATTTTGTATAACATGATTCTAAAGGATCAAAAGTTTACACTCCGTGAGTATCGCAGAGTTTGGCTGGATCCGGTACCAAATTTGGGTCAAGAAAAGTGGATCGACAGGTGTGATACGCAGAGGCGCAAAACAAGGGAATTGCGCGACGCAGGAATGCATACTCGACTGCAACGAGACCTTATGGACCATGTTTGGCAGCAACGTCTTCAACACCAACAACAATTGGAAGAAGAATATTCCGAGGACGACCAATAAGTAGTTGTAATTCGTATGGTTTAATTTCCTATGTTTCGGTTTTTTTTTCTTAATCGTTGTTATTGTTATTTTAAAGTTTTTTATATTTCGTATTGTAATGTTAAACTTTTAATGTTATGTGGTTTATTAAATGAATTGTTGTTTTAGTTTAAGGGGTGAATATGAAAATAGTTGAGTTAAAGCTGAGTTATTGATGTGTGTTTCTTTCTGAGTTAACGTTAAAGTGATAAAGCTGATGTGGCATTGACGTGACACTGAGTTAAGTTATAACTCGTGTTACCACTGCACATGCTTTCAGAAATATTGCTTATCCCAATGTAGAAGTATGCAAATGAATGATCTTACACGTAAGTAAGATGAACCAAGGTATACAGTTAGGCAATATTCGAACCTTTAGTTTAGTCAATGTCATTTTTTTTTAAGTTTGCTTCTTTTGTCACAAATAAAGAAATGAAATCCCAATGCCTTAGTTAACTACGATCTTTTACTTAAGAAATTCAAATTTAACCATTGTATTCTTTTAACGCGTTAGGCATATTTGCTTTTGTTATCGTTAAGTCTTCCCGGTAAGCATAAGAGGTTATTGGAAGGAGTTTGCTTCGGTTTATGGTGGCTCATATGGTCTTTTCGGAACAATCTTATTTTTGGTGCGGATGATCGATCCTTCAAAAGCGACTATCTTTGATGATTTGGTTTTATTTTCTTTTTATTAGAGTAGATATAGATGTAAAGTGTCGTTTAGTTGGGTAGATCGGTTGACAAACCCGCATCTTGTGTCTTTGTTTTGATCTAGCTTCGTGCTAGTTTTGTTTTCAATAAATTTGCCGTTAAAAAAAAATAAAATAAAAAAATAAAAAAATAATAAATAAAAAATAAAAAAAACTCTCAATAACACACCACTAATTAAAGAAAAAAATGCTAGAACTACAAAAAAATTATAAAAGATTATCAACATAATAACTTGTCATATAACTAGTGGCATTCTCTCTCTTACTTTTAAATTATCTTTCTAATTTTCATCCACAAATAACCATTTCATGTCATTGTGTGGAAATTTTTTTGTAAAAATTTTATGATACTAGCATTTCTCTCATAAACAAAACACCTGTTAAATATTATGAGGGACTAGAGTTGCCAAGTTTCAAATTCTTCCAAAGTTAATATAACTTTGTGTGATAGATGACAAGTTGAGAGAAGTTAAAGGGCTGAAGTGAAATATGCTACTATATAAGCTACTTATCAGCTTAGGGTTTCACAACTGATTGATACGCCTCTTTTATTCTCTCTTGTTTCTCTCTTATTCACATCTGTGAGATCTTGTTCTTGATATCACTTTGATATCTGCTAGTGTGTTTGTATTGAAGAATCATTCTCTTTATTTGATTCTTCTAGTTTGAGTGTGAGAGATTCATTGTAGTGAGGTTATATGTGTGGTGTCCTTCTGAAGGAGATTACACTTGTCTTTTGTATCTTGTTTGGTAAGCACCTGTTTAGGGACTTATCTGCTATAGCTTTTGTTAATAAAATACACCAAGGGGTGGTTGGCTAGGTGTAATCGTTTGTGTTTTAGTGTTCTGATTATCATTTTTACATGGTATCAGAGCCAGGTTCTGATCTGGTGGATTTGAGTTTCTAGGGTTGCTTTAGATTTTGGGGGTTTTCGTAGTTGAAGGTTGATTTGGTTAATTGAGGTCGTTTTCTTAACGGCCGTGGTTGATTTGGTCTGTTTGGGTTTAGATCTGGTGATTTTGTGGGTTTCTTGGTTAGGGTTTTAAAAAACCTAATTTGGAAATTTGGGGATCTGTTTACTCCAGTGGTTTCTTGATTATTTTGGCCCGTTCTTGGTTGCAATCTTACTAGACTAAGTGAATCAAGTAAGTTTGTGATTCATTCCGCAATTTTCTCACTGTAAGTATATCTTTTCCTTTAAGCAAACACTTACTCAGTCAAGAAGGTGCAAACAGAGTGGTTAACTCCTTGACCTGCCTTCTTGAAAGGTACGGAAACCTGCTCTGGCCACTCTCAGTCTTCTTGGTTGGTATTTTGTTAGGCTTGGGTGTGAGTATAGGTTCTTTAGTGTTTCTGTGCTATTGTTGGATATTGGTATTGGTTATTGTCTGTTAGCTGTTATCTGTCTGTTTTACTAGTTTTCTATTCTTTAGTTGCTATTTGTTTTCTGTTATCATGTCTGCTGCTGGTGGAAGTGTTGATCCACCTGTTTTAATTAGTAATCTTGATGCTGGTAATCCTTTGCATATTCAGACTAATGATAATAGTGGTACTGCTTTAATTCCATTTAAGCTTCTTGAAACTGAAAATTATAGAATCTGGTCTGGTGCTATGAAATTAGCATTACAAGCTAGGAATAAATTTAGTTTTGTTGATGGTTCTTGTCTTAAGGAAACTTATGTCTGGTTGATGAATTCTGTTTCTCAAGATGTTTATATGGGTCTTGTTTATTCTGATAATGCTGCATGTGTGTGAAAAGAGTTGCAAGAAACTTATGATAAGGTTGATGGTTCTGTGATATATAATCTTGTGCAAAAAATTAATTGTGTTAAACAAGGTGGAACTTCCGTTGCTAACTATTATCATAGGCTTAACTCCTTGTGGAGAGAATTTGATGTCTTTACAAAATTGCCTGTATGTGTTTGTGAGGTTAAGTGCTCATGTGATGCTAGTAAAGAATTAGGTCTGCATAAACAACTGATGAAGTTGATGCAGTTTCTCATGGGCCTTGATGATTGTTATCAGCCTGTGAGAACAGCACTCTTAACCAGGGATCCTCTCCCTGAGGTTAAGGATGCTTACATCACTGTTTCTAGAGAGGAATCCCATAGGGGTATTCCTGAATCCTCTAGTGTTACTGAGTCTAAACTGAATGCTTCTTCTTTTGCTGCTAAATCTTTTAATAACAATAGGAGAATGTTTAATAATAATAACAATAACACTAGAGGTACCAATGCTAATACTAGTACTAATTCAAACACTGTTAATAGAGGTCCTAATCCTAATCTGAATTGTAAAAATTGTCACACTATTGATAGGTGTTATGAGATTATTGGATTTCCACCTGGTTTTGTTAAGAATAATAATAATGCAACTAAACAAAATGGTTTTAGACAAAATTATAATGCTAATGCTGGTGTGAAACAATCTGATAATAAAAATTCTCCATCTGTTAGTACTTCTTCTGGTTTTACTTCTGAACAGATGAAGAAACTCTTGTCTTTAATCAATGATTCTCCTTCTGGAAGCATACATGCTAATGTGGCAGGTAGAGCTTCATTTTTTAATGGAAATGTTTGGTTCAATATTAATTTTTCTAGGTTTTTTTGTTCCAATTCTAATATATCTGTCAAAACCTTGTCTTTGGGATGGATTATTGATTCAGGTACTAATCTGCACTTGACTGTTTCTACTGTTGGAATGTTTAATGTGATTGATATTTCTAGTCTTAGGATAACTGTTGGTCATCCTAATGGAACTCTTGCTACTATTAGTCATGTTGGCAATTTAAAACTGACTAATAATGTGACTCTTTATGATGTCTTAGTTGTCCCTGGTTATTGTGTTAGTTTATTATCTGTTAATAAACTTATTAGGGATAGCAAAATGTTTGTTGGTTTTGATGAGGATACCTGTTATATTCAGGACTTGAAAAGGGAGAATACTCTGGGGACTGGTAGTCAATCTGATGGCCTTTATCTGTTTGATATGCAGTCTAATAATAATGTGAGTAAGTGCAATATGATCATGTCTTATAATGTATCTAAACTTGTTTGGCATAATAGATTGGGTCACCCTGCTGATCCAGTCTTATCTGTTCTTCAAAATGATCTTGGAATATCCAAGAACACCTCTGTGTTAGTTTGTGAGATCTGCCATAGGGCTAAACAGACTAGGGAACCTTTTCCTTTATCTGAACATAAGTCAGAGTATCTAGGTGATCTTGTTCACCTTGACTTATGGGGTCCTTACAGAGTAACTAGCAGAGAGGGGTATAAATATTTCTTGACTATTGTTGATGACCATTCAAGAGCTGTATGGGTTTACTTGATTAAGTCTAAGGATGAAGTCTTTGGTGTATTTTGCTCTTTTATTCACTTAATTTCTACTCAGTTTGGAGTCAAAATTAAAGTTGTTAGATCTGATAATGGGACTGAATTTGTTAATAGAAAAATGAATGAAATGTTTTCTTATCTTGGTATAATACACCAGACTTCATGTGCTCATACTCCTCAGCAAAATGGGATTGCTGAAAGGAAACATAGACACTTGCTTAATGTAGCCAGGAGTCTTATGTTTCAAGGGGGGATTCCTTTAATTTTTTGGTCTGATTATGTTCTAACTGCTATATATCTTACAAACAGGCAGTTTTTGGTCTGATTGTGTTCTAACTGTTGTATATCTTACAAACAGGCTGCCATCTTCAGTTTTAAAAGGCAAATGTCCCTATGAGTTGTTGTATAAGACAAAACCTAACCTTTCCCACTTGAGATCTTTTGGCTGTTTATGTTTTGCCACTATTCTAAACAATCATGATAAATTGTCTTACAGATCTGAAAAATGTGTTTTAATTGGTTTGTCAACTACAAAAAAGGCTTATAAACTTTTAAGTTTAGATACTAGAAACGTGTTTTTTGCAAGAGATGTAAAATTTTATGAAAATATTTTTCCACTTAAAATGAAAACTAGTGATACTACAGAAAATCTCAAAGACCTAATGATGATGGGGAAGTTACACCAGTTGAGGAAGGTAGTTTGTTATTCTCTCATGATGCAACAGAAAATCTGACAGATACTACCCAAATGCATCATGAAGAAGGACAATCTGCAACCCACTTTGGTGACCAACACTGGTCTGAGGGCAGTCCCAGTTCTGAAAACATAAGGTCTATTCCAACTCAGTCTATAAATGTGAATGAAGATGTGCAGACACCTGTGTTAAGAAGGTCTAACAGAGAGTCTAAAACTCCTATTAGATTTAATGATTATGTGATGCAATCTAAGGTTAGATATGGAAAAGAGAAGTATGTGAATTATGCTGGTCTTAGTAGAAATAATAAGTGTTTTACTTCCACTCTTAATAAATCTTGTGAACCTAAAAGTTATGAAGATGCTGTTAAAAATCCTAATTGGAATGATGCTATGAATAGTGAAGTAGAGGCTTTAAACAGAAATAATACTTGGACAGAATGTGATTACCTGTTGGTAGACATGCTATTGGTTATAAATGGTTATGGAAAATTAAATACAAGTCTACAGGTGAAATTGATAGATATAAAGCCAGACTTGTGGCTAAAGGATATAGTCAAAGAGAAGGGGTTGATTATGATGAAACCTTTAGTCCTGTTGTTAAGATGGTCACTGTTAGGTGTTTAATAAGTATTGCTGTTAATATGAATTGGCCTTTATATCAGTTGGATGTTAACAATGCTTTTCTGTATGGAGATTTGCATGAAGATGTTTATATGATTTTACCTAAGGGGTTTAATGGAGGTGATGATTCTAAAGTGTGCAAACTTAATAAGTCTTTGTATGGTCTTAAGCAAGCACCAAGACAGTGGAATGCTAAACTTACTACTGCCTTGGTTGAACATGGTTTTGAACAGAGTAAGTTGGATTACTCTTTATATGTTAAACAAAAAGGTTCTGTGTTTATGGCTTTACTTGTTTATGTTGATGATATTGTTATCACTGGTAATGATGAAGTTCAAATTAATAAGTTTAAACAGTTTCTGAGCACTAAATTCATGATAAAAGACTTAGGAGAGTTAAAATACTTTCTTGGCATAGAAGTTTTGAAAAATGATACTGGAATATGTATGACACAAAGAAAGTATTGTCTTGAGTTGTTGCATGAATATGGATTGCTTGCATCTAAACCTGTTGATACTCCATTGCCAAAAAATACTATTTTGAGTTGTATTGAAACTGATAATGATAAAGTGTTGAAAAATATTACTAATTATCAGAAATTGGTTGGTAAGTTGATTTATTTGACTAATACCAGGCCGGATATTGGTTATGCTGTTCATTGTTTAAGTCAACATATGCATAGTCCTCTTCAATCTTATCTTAAGGCTGCTTTAAGGGTATTGAAATATTTGAAAGGTTCTCCAGGTTCAGGTTTGCAGTTTAACAAAGAATCAGATCTTAAACTTAGAGCTTATTCTGATTCAGATTGGGCAAAGTGTCCTAAAACTAGAAAGTCTGTTACTGGTTTTTGTGTATTCTTGGGTAATTCTCTTTTATCATGGAAAAGTAAAAAACAAGCTACTTTGTCTAAGAGTTCTGCAGAAGCTGAATATAGAAGTTTAGCTTCTACTACTTGTGAAGTGATATGGTTGGGAAATTTGTTGAATAGTCTTGGTCTTAAAATTTTGTTACCTGTAGAAATTTTTTGTGACAATAGTGCTGCTATTCAAATTGCTGCAAATCCTGTGTTTCATGAAAGAACTAAACATTTTGAGTTGGATGTGCATTTGGTTAGAGAAAAGGTTTCTGCAGGTGTTATTAAAACTATCAAAATTCATATTGATTTGCAGGTTGCTGATATTTTTACTAAGTGTCTTGGACAAAGGCAACATAGTTTGTTTTGCAAAATCTTGGTATGTTTGACATGTTTGCAGGAATACTTAATAAAGCTAAGAGTAGCAGTCAGATTCAAAGCAAGGATAATGCTGGAAGTGAAGACTTATCAACTTGAGGAGGGATGTTAAATATTATGAGGGACTAGAGTTGCCAAGTTTCAAAGTCTTCCAAAGTTAATATAACTTTGTGTGATAGATGACAAGTTGAGAGAAGTTAAAGGGCTGAAGTGAAACATGCTACTATATAAGCTACTTATCAGCTTAGGGTTTCACAACTGATTGATACGCCTATTTTATTCTCTCTTATTCACATCTGTGAGATCTTGTTCTTGATATCACTTTGATATCTGCTAGTGTGTTTGTATTGAAGAATCATTCTCTTTATTTGATTCTTCTAGTTTGAGTGTGAGAGATTCATTGTAGTGAGGTTATATGTGTAGTGTCATTCTGAAGGAGATTACACTTGTCTTTTGTATCTTGTTTGGTAAGCACCTATTTAGGGACTTATCTGCTATAGCTTTTGTTAATAAAATACACCAAGGGGTGGTTGGCTGGGTGTAATCGTTTGTGTTTTAGTGTTCTGATTATCATTTTTACAACACCTCTCCTTCATAATACACCACTAACATGTTATTGAGTCCCACTTTTTTTCATTTTATTTTATGTAAAAACAAACACATTTTATTAAACATAAATTAAAATTACATAAAAATAAAATAAAAGGAAAAAAATCGACATTTAAGTTGAGCCAAAATATTTTGCTCAAATCGCATTTTTGATTTCTTCAATACCGGCTACATCTTTCGGAAGCATCCCGTTAATGTCAACACCAAGAAACTTCAATGCTTCTGCTTTTGTCCAACCAGGAGGTATGACGACAGTTTTTTTGGTTTCGGTTGTGGGAGATTACAAGCCATGGTTTTTGGAAAGAAAAAGTGTATTGAAATTGTGGTTTGGGTTAAATGTATGTAATTTGTTAAGTTAAAAATGAGGTATTTATAGGTGAAAAGGGGTGTTTTAAAAATTATTACTATTACATATTACTATATTACCGTTACATTTTTTAGTGCGATTAAAAAACCGGAATCTTTTTCATTTGGTGCGAGCCATTTCAGCGGCTGCGTTGCATTTGGCATGGAAGTGGCATGTTGCCTGGTATTGCATTTGGCGCGCCATCGATTCAAAGTGGGTGCTTTTGGCGAGTTAAACAACACCATACCGTGTGCTCTTACAATAAAAACTATCGCTATTTTATCTCTAGCAAAATGCTTATCACAAATCGTTGCAAAATCTGTTGCGAATGTGTACAGCTGAAAAATCCGTTGCAAATATCAACTGTTGCAGAATCCGTTGCAATAATAATTCATTGCATGGAAAAAAAAAAGTCTGTTGCTAATATGGTTGCAAAATTCAACGGACTTATATATGTTGGAAAACCATTGCATTACTTTTTATCGTTGCAAATACATTGCAAATGGCTGTTTGCAACTGATTCTTACCGTTGCATTAGGCATGTGTTGTAGTGACGTGTACCGAGAACACGTTGTAGAAATTTTTTCTTTAGAGACGACATTTTTAAATATCTGAACTTGTTTTTAAGTAAAATACATTCAGTGAGTTCAAGAGAGGAAAGTTGTTGCCTAACCACGCTAACCTCACGTTTGTTGTTTAACATTGACTATCATTATAAAATGTATGCACTAAGGCTGGATGGCATGAGAGAATAATCATTTAGTGAGTCACAAGTCATGCATGAAACGCAAAATATCAACACAACTCACGCGTAGTAAAGGTCAAAAAGAAAAGAAAAGGTGAGTGGCTCACCATTAAACTACAATTGAGTGAAGTAGACCCCCTCTTTTTGTTTTATTGTTTTTTATTTTGTTTGTGAGTTTGTTAGATATTTTAGTGAGGTATATAATATATTTGTATAAAGCGAGTATATTAATGAAAGGTGAGATAAGGTGATCATGTCGTGTGAAAGGTGAAAGCGAGTGAGATGAAAGAAAAAACTTAGTTGGCATTGATGTGTAAAAAGAATGCATGTAAACTTATGATGACCATGTCCACTCGTCTAAGAGCATGTGGTAAGGTAACCACGAGTTAAAACTTAACTCACTGTCACGTTAACGCCACGTCAGCTTTTCCCTTTTAACCTTAACTCTTGACTTTCCACCCCGGTAACATAACTCACATACAACTCACCTTAACTCAACTCCACCCCAAATATTTTCAACTTCAACCACAATTTTTAACAAATACTTTATTTAAATAAAACATAAACATTTATAAAACACAAATTACATAAAACATCTTAATTAGGAAGCGGGATATTTTTGAATTCAAAATTCAAACAGAAGGTGGGATAAATTTTAAATTCAAAAATTAAATACAAGGCGGGATCTTTTAAACACAAACGTAATTTTTTTATTAATAAAAACATAAACAGAAATTAAAACATTACAATACTAAATTAAAAACTAAAACTTCAATTATAATCTGGGTGATCCCAGGTCTGCGAGTTGTCGGAGCGAAAACCGTCGTCATACGGATCAAAGCTCGCAAGCCTCTCTGCTTCGATCTGAGCTTCCAACCCGCTCAGCTCCCGCTCGTCGTAGGGGCTGAATTTGTAATTTTTTCATTTTGGTATTAAAAAAAGGAACTAATATTACAAGGGCCAAAAGTTTTTTTTTTTTTTTTTTTTTTTTTTTTTTTTTTTTTTTTTTTTGTTAACACACGTTAAGCTTTTGCCCATGCTCCTTAACGCACCACTTGACTTTCTATAGCGGTAAGGTAACTCACAACGTTAAGATTGAAAGTTAACACTTAACTCACTCTTGAAAGTTACCTTACCGCATAGTCCAAGAAGTGTTGCATTACCCACTAAACCAACTAAACCAATTAATTTGAGATTTTAATTATAGTGGGTTACTTTGAAAGCTCTCTATAATTGTTTTCCACTTTAATTTCAACTCAAGTTTCTTTTTTCATATTAAATATTTACTTGGAATAATTTATTCGATGTCTAAATCAAATTTATGACTAAATATTTGAACTTTTTGATAAATTTAATTATGATGAAAAGTTGTAAACTAAAGTTCTAAAAAAATATCATGTGATGTATGCACTGATATTATATAAAAACTAACTACCCTTATTACAAACACTGAAGTTTTTTTAAAAGTTGTTATATGAAGTCCCAATAAAAACAAAAAAAAAATGCTATCAAAACGCATTTGGTTTTTTTGATGTGTGAGTGGTCTATGAAAAATTACAGGGTCAGATCTCGTATGAAATATATGTGAGAGTTTATGTGATTCGTGGTATAAATCTGTGAAAATATTGTGGTTATTTGTTACAGTATTAATAATCGATGTCGACCAAATCCGAGATAAATTATCTTGAATGATTTTCAAACTTTAAAAGATTCATAGTGCTTTTATGATTTAGAGATAAAAGATCTATTGTTACATCTTCAATATTTTTTAGGAAGAAAGTGAACCATTGAACATAAACAACTTTTTAACAAAAAGGTAAATAATTTTAGGGGATAACATCCCTGCTGTAACACAGCAGGGAGTTACCTGCTGCACCCACACAAAACCCACCCCCCGATGTTACTAAATGGTCCCTGAATGTTCATTTTGCAGCAAAAATGGTCCCTGACGAAGCCTTAACAGCAGCGAATGATCACTGCTGTTACAGCAGTGATCATTTTCCCATAATTTTATATATTTGTTAGATCCTGTTAGTATAATGAAAGCAAGAGTTACATACTAAACTTTTAAATATGGGTTTTTGTAAATTGTGCCTTACGGCACAAGTTAAGCACAGTAAAAATACATAGGGATTCGCATAAAAGTACATTTATCTGTACTTTTATGTAAATTCTTATGTACTTTTCGCGGGCCTTGTGTACTTATAGTGTGCTTAACTTGTGTCCCTGAGGCACAAGTTAGAAAAACCCTCTTAATAATAAATAACAAACTTATGTTCACTTCCTTTCTAGAAAATCAATACTCCGTTTCTCTTAAACTGTTAATCGTTAAGGGAATGCAAATAGAACATCTAACTACCTCTCTCTAAAAAAAATATTCCAACCTCTCTCTAAAAAAACCAATCCAACCCTAATACTAAACCTGTTGCCGCCATCATTGTCTCTCCGGCCATCGGCTTAGGCCGGCGGTCCGAATAAACCCTATTCAATCCTTCTTCTTTGTAGATACTTTACCATTTCATTTTCAGTTTTCGATTAATGAAGTTTTATAGATCGTTCTTTTTGGCGATTTTTCGTTTCATTTTCTCTTAGATCCTTGTGTTTATGGGTTGTTTTTGCTTCGGTATGATCGGTGGATCAGTTTGGTTGTTTTAGGGTCGAAGTGGCTGTGTGGTTTAGATCGTGAGATTCAAGATGGCGAGGTCATGGTGATGGTGAGGTCGTGGTGTTGGTGGGTCTTGGTGGTTGTGAGGTCGTGTTGGATGTGTAGTGACGGTGTATCGGGTCCTCGAGGACCCAATTCCCTGACAAACCAAATTGCAACCCACTGACGAGTATAATTCACTGACGAGTATAATCCACTGACGAGTGCAATCCACTGACGAGTATGATACACTGACGAACCAAGGTACACTGATGATTCAAAAGGACGATACCAAATGACGAACCAAAAGGTTCGTCACTAGCCGACAAGCTCCACGTCATTACAAAAAGGACGCCCTAGCTATTGGGCTGTACGGACAAGCCCATCAAGCCCATCCTTAATTCTCGGGATAAGTAAGTAGTATAAATAGCCCCAACTATTCACAATTGAGGGCAAGATTTCCCGGAGAGCAATTACTCCGAACCGAACTAGCACTTATACTATATACTTTACTCATATCACAAATACTCATTCTCACACCGGAGCTGGGTCTCGGACTAAACACCCGGGGCGAGGCTAACGTGTGCTACTTGTTTTATCACAGCTCAAGACTTAGTAGGAGATACGAAGTTCCTCGAGGTTCGGAGCACGTCAGTAGATACGAACATCCTTGAAGACCCGGACTGCTTCCCCATATCCTAGGTGCGGATTATTGCATCTACAAACTGGCGCCATCCGTGGGACCGCTATTTCACTCTACCTAGTTAAGTGAGCAATGGCTGGTTCAAACGACAATCTTGATACTCCTCCTACAAAGGAGAACAATACCGAAGGAGGAACAAACACGTTAGGTGTCGATCAACAGGCTTTCATCACTGACAGCATCAAGGCCTTACAAGCTTTGATCAAGCAATCCCAAGAAGGAACGAGTGGCGTACGTCCCATCCAACTTGATTTTGAGGAAGATGACCTGTCTCGTCCTTTCACAGGAAGTGAATATGTGGATGACAAGTACAAAGACGTGGCTCCTACTTATCGGACAAAGGAAGAAGATCTCAGCAAACCTTTCAAAGAAGCACAACTTAAGTCTCCATTTTCCTCACGAATCCTCATGTTCTCAGCTCCCAAGTGCAAAATGCCTCCGCACATCCGAATGTATGATGGGTCGAAGGACCCAGAGGATCACCTTAGCCTCTTCTCCGGAGCTGCTATTAACAATGAATGGCCCATGCCGGTATGGTGCCGTATGTTTCAACAAACATTGGAAGATAGGGCGAGAGGATGGTTTGACAAGCTCCCTAATGGACGCATTGACGAATGGTTCGAATTGAAGAGAAGGTTCCTCATCCGCTTCTCACAAAGGAAGAAATGCTTCAAGGATCCTACGGAAATTCATAAGATCCAAAGGAAGGCGAACGAGACTCTCTCGGCCTTCAAAGAACGATTCATTGAGGAAAGTGGGCGTATTCTTGATGTTCCTGAGATCATGCAGATAGGAGCATTCATGTATGGACATAAGTGTCCCGAACTCTCAAAAAAGTTTGCTGACAAGATCCCAAGGACCGTAGATGAAATGATGGAAAGAGTGGACGACTTCCTCAGGTCAGAAGAAGCCTACGACACTACGGAAGCACCTCGAGGTGAGGCGATAGATTCCCAAAAGAAGGGGAATAACGTCTATAAGAACGATAGGTCGTATGGGGACAAGAGGAAACCAAATAAACCACATAACCACTACGGAGGGGGATATTCTTCTCACTCAAGAAACACCTGTCCTTCTTATCAAAGGGAAGTTCATGCTCCATATCAACAACATCGACCTGCTCAACGGGTGACGATCAACTCCCTTTCCAAAACCCCAGTTGAGGTCCTAACCAGTGAGCATCAACTAAACCTGCCTCGTCCACCTCCCTTGATTGGTACTCCACGGAAGGAGAATCTGGATCGGTTCTGTGAATACCATGGCGAGAAAGGACATTACACTGACGACTGATACCAGCTGAAGAAGCAACTTGAAACCGCCCTTGAGTCAGGAAAATTGAATCACTTAATCCGCGAGGTTAAAAATAAAGCCAAAGGAAACCAGAAGGGGAGAGGGAAAGTCATCAACATGATACGACCATCAGGCTATGGGAGGAGAGAAGGCTAGAGGAGGTCGAAGAAAGTTGGATGAACGTGGACATCACTTTCCCGCCTGTCTCTCGAGCAAATGCAAAAGAGTCACCAATCATCATTCAAGCTGAGATAGCAGGGTATTTGGTACAAAGAATTTACGTGGATAATGGTGCTGGTTCGGAGATAATGTATGAGCATTGCTTTAGATGCCTAGACTCCTGGACACAAAATCGGTTAAGACCATCCAACACCTCGCTAGTAGGATTTTCAGGAGAAATCTCCCAGCCGCTCGGAGTGATTGACTTAGAAGTAATTGTTGGGGAAGGAACAAGGTCGAGAAGGACGACCATGGAATTTGCAATCGTACGTGCAGCTTCACCATACAACATCTTGCTAGGCAGGCTAGGGATTAGCATCTTGAAGGCTATTCCCTCCACCATTCACGCCATGTTCAAATTCCCAACTCCTGGAGGAGTAGCAACTATCATCACTCGACCATCTATGATTGTGGAATGCCAGCGAGCTGAAAAGATGTACATGCCGGACGTGACATCTAAGACGAATGAGGGAGTCTTGGCGGGTTGTAACAGTGTAGAACAAAAAACTGAGGAAGTTAAGGTGAATGACAAGTACCCAGAGCAACTTGTTACAATCAATGCTGGACTTTCACCGGAATGTAAATATGAGTTGAAGAAGTTACTGAGGGCTAACATGGATGTCTTTGCATGGAAGCCCTCTGACATGACAGGGATCCCCAGGCACATAACTGAGCATCACCTTCATGACAATCCATCGAGGGAGCCGATTAGGCAAAAACGGAGGACTTTAGCTCCAGTGAGAGGGCAAGCTGTGACCAAAGAAGTTCAAGAATGGGTAAAGGCCGGAATCGTTCGTCAAGTCAGATACCCAACGTGTATCTCGAATCCTGTGTTAGTAAAGAAGGATGATGGGAGTTGGAGAATGTGCATTGACTTCAAAGACATTAACAAAGCATGCCCCAAAGATCATTACCCCCTCCCAAAAATCAATTGGAAGATCGAGTCGGTAATGGGATTCAAGTTCAAATGCTTCCTCGATGCATACAAAGGGTATCATCAGATACAAATGGCCAAGGAGGATGAAGAAAAAACAGCGTTTTACACTGACCAAGGGATGTATTGCTATACCAAGATGCCGTTTGGTCTCAAGAACGCTGGGGCTACGTACCAAAGGTTGGTAGACAAGGTATTTAAAGATCAAATTGGAAGGAACTTAGAAGCATACGTTGATGACATGGTTATAAGAGTCATGATGAGAAAGGGTTATTGGCCGACGTCGAGGAAACATTCAAAACACTTAGGAAAATTAATATGAAGCTCAACCCTAAGAAGTGCTCGTTTGGCATGGAAGAAGGGAAGTTCCTTGGATATATAGTCACTTCATAAGGGATTAGGGCAAATCCTGGGAAAACCAAAGCAATCATGGACATGCAATCGCCTAAGAGTTTAAAGCAAATGCAAACGTTTAGTGGGAAGCTAGCAGCGTTGAACAGGTTCTTATCAAAGAGTGTTGAACGTTCTCTCCCTTTCTTTGAGACATTGAAGGGGTGCACGAAGGACAACTTCAAATGGACAGAGGAAGCGGAGCACGCCTTCTTGGAAATGAAGAAACACATAGCCGATTTGCCTCTTCTAACAACCCCAAAACCAGGGGAAGAGCTGTTCGTCTATCTTTCAGCAGCCGGGTTAGCAGTAAGTGCAGTATTGGTGGCCAAACGAGGGGGAAAGCAAGTCCCAATTCATCATGTTAGTCGAACATTACATGAATCAGAAATCAATTATTCTCCGATGGAAAAGCTAGCCTTGTCTCTACTACACACATCTCAAAGGCTCAAGAGGTACTTTCAAGCACACCCCATAAAAGTCATCACTGATCAACCTATCAGGCAAATTCTGAGTAGGGCAGAAACGTCAGGAAGGCTTGCGGTATGGGCCATAGAGCTTGGTATATTTGACATTGAATATAAACCAAGAAACTCCGTCAAAGGTCAAGTCTTAGCGGATTTTCTCACAGAAATGCCGACGGGGCCAATTCAACAAGGCAATCCAGGCGTACAAGATGGACCACTTGTTGTCACGGCAGTCCAGGACGTAGACATGGAGATAGACCAGGAAGAAAATGACTGGGAAAACGATGGGGATGTATGGACACTTTTCACTGATGGAGCATCCGGTGAGGATGGAGCTGGGGCCGGTTGGGTGCTCACCAGTCCGGAGGAAGTTGAGTATATCTACGCTCTGCGCCTGAACTTCCCAAGTTCAAACAACGAGTCCGAATATGAGGCTCTCTTAGCTGGGATGCGCACGGCAAGAAAGATGGGAATCCAAAAACTACGGGTATATGTTGACTCAAACTTGGTGGCAAACCAAGTTAATGGTGAATTTGAAGCAAGAGGGAAAGCATGATTCGATACCTAAAAAAGGCAAGAGAGTATGTTGAAGGGTTCTACAAGCTTAGGATAAGCCATGTTCCTCGTGCCCTCAATCGCAAAGCGGATGCCTTAAGTAAGCTAGCTGCCACAACATTCTCTGAACTAACCAAGCAAGTCTTGGTGGAAGTTTTGAACGAAAGATCCACAGAACTCAAGGAAGTCAATACAGTGGTAGAAGAGGAAGGTGATACGTGGATGACTCCAATAATAAAGTGTTTAGAGAAAGATGAATGGCCTGAGGATCCGAACGAAAGGCGGAAGCTCAGGCTCAAACTGCCCCAGTACGTGATGGAGGATGGTGTGTTATTCAAAAAATCATATCTTGTTCCTATGTTAAGATGTGTAGGCCCTTTACAGGCTAACTACGTCATTCGAGAGATCCACATGGGTTCCTGCGGAATGCACTCAGGTCCTAGGTCAGTGGTGGCCAAGGCTATGAGACAAGGATAATATTGGCCGACTATGCATGCAGATGCACGTCAGGAAATCCGAAAGTGTGATTCATGTCAAATACACTCGCCAGTGCCACGACTCCCAAAGACAAACATGACGTCAATTATGGCACTATGGACTTTTTATCAATGGGGAATGGACATTGTGGGGCCTCTCCCAGAAGCTCCTGGGAAGGTCAAGTTCATCCTTGTTGCTATTGATTATTTTACTAAATGGATTAAAGCAAAGCCATTGGCAAAGATAAGTGGGAAGGATGTGAAAAAGTTTGTGTGGGAAAACATCGTGTGTAGGTTCGGCATACCAAGGATCATCGTTACCGACAATGGAACCCAGTTCGTTAATGACCCATTCAAAGGATGGTGTGAAAGGTTGAACATCAAGCAAATAAACACAGCAGTGGCTCATCCCCAAGCTAATGGTTTGGTGGAGCGAGCAAACAAGAGTCTCATGGAAGGATTGAAAACAAGGTTAGGCAGGGTCAGAGCAGGTTGGGTGGACGAACTGCCAAACGTGTTATGGGCGCATCGAACTATGCTTAAACAAAGCAACGGTGAAACACCCTTTAGCCTGACATATGGAAGTGAAGCTGTCATACCAGCAGAGATTGGGATGCCCACACACCGAGTCATGATGATTAACGAAGCCCTTAACAACGATGAGCTTCGGTTAAACTTGGATCTTTTGGAAGAACGAAGAGAGATGGCAGCAATCAAGGAGGCCAAGTATAAGAAGAAAATGGAGCAAGAATACAACAAGAGAGTTCGCCCAGTGTCGTTCCATCCAGGCGAATATGTGTACCGAAGGAACGAGGCTAGTAGAGCTGAAAATCAAGGTAAGTTAGGCCCAACTTGGGAAGGTCCTTACCAAGTCTTGGAAGCATTCCAAAAGGGGTCGTACAAGTTGGCAACAATGGAGGGCAACGAAATACCACGAAAGTGGCATACAATAAACCTCCGAAAGTGTTATCTTTAAATCTATTGTATGAAATGCTTCGCGCATCTTATGTAGTTCACTTATTTTAATGAATGATATAGCCAACCCATGTGTGGTTCAGCAATTTTCCCAAAGATTGTTGTGAACTTAGACAAATTATCATGTGACTCCGAAGGATGGTTAGCTACCTCCTGTCGAATGATGTAGTCAATGTCTATCCTTTAAAAGTGCTATTCACTAAAGGTCATCTAAAACCCAAATGTGCTATTCACATGGGATGAACAACAAATCCGAACGTGCTATTCACAAAGGATGAACTAAGTCTTTAAGATACCCGAACGTGCTATTCACATGGGATGAACAAAAAATCTGAACGTGTTATTCACAATGGATGAACTAAGTCTTTAAGATATCCAAATGTGCTATTCACATAGGATGGATGATAAATCCGAGTGTGCTGTTCATAAAGGATGAACGAAACATGTGCTTGGTCAATTTAATGAACAAGTCTATAAACTCGTAAAAAATAAAAGAAGAAGAATGAGGAATCACGTAAGTAACTGATTTGCCTCAAACTAGCTATCTTTTATTTCTCAACCACTTGTGAATGGTCAATGGTAAAGTCAAACTAAGATGAGGCAAATGCTTCCGAGGAATACAGTGTTTTCCCGGGTCGTAATGTCCCAACGAGGTTGTGATGATTCAAAACGAATCTGTGATTAGTGAATGTGAACAGGTAAGGGTATAAAAGTGTGTGTGTGTTTAAACTAGGGTTTTATAACTTAAAATAACTATTAAAACGATTACGTAAAACCTAGATATCTAAAACGTTAAAACGTTCACCAATTTAAAATCAGACGCGATTGCGTACTGAGAAAAAGGTGAGTTTTAAGAAAAATAAACTAAAGGGGTTAAAAATGAAAATCCTACAAACTTAAACTTAAAATAAAATTAAATTAAAAATAAAACTATTTTTTAGATTATTATATTATTTATTATTAATTATTTAATTAATAACTATTTAACTATTTAATTAGAAAATTATAAATATTACAAATTAAACTAAAAACTTATAAAAATATTTTCTAAACCTAAAATAAAACTTGAAGAAAGTATAAAAAATAAAAATAAATATTTTTGTCTTTTTATGAATTTTTTATTAATTAAAAACTATTTATATTATTTATACTAATTAAACTATTTTAAATTACAAATAATATTAAACTAACTTAGAAAATTATGAAAAAATTTATAAAACTAATTAACCATCACAGGAATCCTAAAAAATTATAAAAACTTTATTTTATGTATTTTTAAACTAGTTTACTAATTATTATTCTAATTATTAAATAATTACCAATTAAACTATTTAAATTATGAAAACTATTAAATGAACAGTATAAATTCTAGAAAAATTACTAAAATTATATTATGACTTATAAAAGCTAGGAAAAATATAAAATATAGGTGTTACTATATAAAAATTAATTATGCTATTTATAACTTATTTATTTATTAATTACTAATAAAACTATATTTAAATCTAATAAATATCAAAAGACAATATAAAAATCTAAGAAAATTATTTAAATTACTTTAATATCTAAGGAAATTAATAAAAATATAAAAACACAAATTACTTAATAAAAATATAAAAATGAAAGTTAAAATTAAATTGTATTAAATAGAAACTATCACTTATTTTTATATTGTTTTTTTCTTGAATTTTCTTTTACAAAACTATATTATACCTAAAAATAAGTAACTTTAATAAAAACAATAGTTTTAGAACTTAAAAATAAGCTAGTAATAAGCTATAATCCTAGACAGTTGACTTTGGTTGACCAAATGGACAAATAAGCTCAAATGAGCTGGTGTGGGGCCCACTATGGACTTTTCTGGTTCTAATAGGTCTTATGGATTTGTCAAAGCTTAACTTAACTCAATAAGCTCAGTAGATAAGCTAAAAAGCCAAAATAAGCTAATCCAAAAACCTAAAATCTACACAGACTGGGGACAAGGTTCAATGGCTAATCTAGGTGGGGTCCACAGTGACTCAGGTCAAACTATTGGTCAATCTAGGATCTATGGTAGGAGGGGGGTTGTATGGAACTGGTTTGGACAGGTGGGGCCCACTGTGGTGGTCACAAAACACCACCAAAGTGGTGGTGTTGGGACTGAGCTGATGGAGCAGGGCAAGGGTGTGCCCTGCAAGTCACTTTGTGGCTTTGTGGGGCCCACAAGAAAAATGCTAAAAATATAAAAACTATGAGACACTAAAGTTGAGCTGTTGGACTTGAACTAGGAACAAATTTGAGCTCCTAAAACCTATTCCTAAATTCTACAAAATTCCCACAAGTATTGTGAAAATCTGAGATGTGTAATTTTTGACTTTTGTAAATCTTAACTAGTTTGACTAATATGAGATTCTAACATTAACTACTGATTAAATAAGTTAATATAAGCTGTGATAATCCTAAATTAAGCTAGTCCTACAAGGTATAAGCTAATGAGTGAGTTTATGAACCACAATTCCTTGACAGTTAACTGTCAAGGGATATGAAGTGGAATTTTGACTTTTTCCTAATGAGACTCTGATTTTATTACTGATTACACCTATTAAGACCTATGGTAACTTGATATAACCAAGAACAACAACTATAACACCCTTAAGGTCAATGGATCCTACTGATCCAAACACACCCTAATATGACAGATTTTTAAGTTTTCAAAGCTTATGGTGAAATTAAACTACAACACTGATTCCTAACACTAAATTATAATTATATAAGATCAAATGAACCTTAATCAATCATAACACAAGCAGAAAACATAAGTTTGTCAAATTTAAGGTTTCCACTGTGAAACTTTTGATTATTTAGAACAAGTGAATTTAATGAACAAATAAACTATGTTATACTATATTATGACTAATTAACACCAACTAAGTATAAAAACATTCAGATAAGCAGAAATAAGCTAAGTTACTGTAAACTTATAAAAATTGAGAAATGGCTTACAATTTGAAATGAACTGAGCAACAATGAACCATGGACAAATAACCAATCTTAGCACCTCCCAAAAGGTTCTAATACCAGATCAATCCAAATGAAACCTTGCTCAGCTCCTCACCCTTTCTTCCTTCTATTTTTTTATTTTCTATTTATTTTATTGATTATTTTTGGTATTTTTCTTTTTCTATTCTAAACTTAAATTTAAAACTTCTAAAAGCTTAAATAAGCTTTGTCAGAGCTTATATGGGCTTATGAGTTAACTTAACAACAACTAACAACACAGATGAGCTTTTTGTGATTTTTGGAATTCAATAAAAATTGCATAAACTTAGAACTGATATGAAACTTGAAATTAAGACTTAATAAAGTTCCAATTACATGAATTAAACCTGATACAAGCTTTTGAAAGTGAAATTACAACTAATATTGAAGTTTATACTACCTACGACCTAATTTAACTAAAACTAATCTAATACTACTTCTCTTTTGCTTCCTATCCCTTTTGTAGCAGTTTTCTGAGTCAAGTGGGACCCACCTGACTTTTCCCATCACTTTAGAACCGTTGATAAGGTCTCAATCATCCAGGCCGTTTAAAACGTTTCTTGGCGCCAAAGGGTCAAAGTGGTACTGTAGATAACGTGGAGCTGAATTTAGGGGTTTAATGGGGTTTGGAGGCTAGTGTGAGGTGGAGGATGAGGTGGTGAGAGTGGGGAGCAAGTTGGAGGCCAGGTGGAGGTGGTTTTGGTAGCAGCGGTGAAGGTGTGGTGGTTTTGGTTTTGGGAGGGAAAAGAGACGGGGTGGTATTGGTGGAGTGGTGTTGACCGGGCGTTGACCCAGTGGGTGGGCTGGTATATTTTTGGGCTTAGGGTAAGGGATAGTGGGTGGGCTTTGGTGTTGGGTTTAGTTTTTTGGTTTTGGTAAAATAATACTAAGGTCCGTTTGGTTTATTAAGTACACAAGGACCAAAGTTGTAAATTGGCAAAAGTTGAGGGCCTGATTTTGTGATTTAACCAAAGTAATCACAAGGGTCATATTTGCCAATAATGAATAACCCAAGGACTAAAATTACATAATTTTCCATTTTTAAATATTAAAGGACCATTTATGTAATTTCCGGATTTTTTAAGGGACTAAACATGTAATTTTCCAAAATATTTATCAAAAGGTCCAGTTTTGTAAAAGTTGAATAGTATAGGGACCTTAAATGATAATTTCTTATTTTGAACACCCAGGGATTAAAACTGTCAAGTTTGAAAGTTTGAGGGACCTGTTTTGCCAAACTGCCAAACTTGAGGGACCAATCATGTAAATTCACCAAACTTCATACCAAGGACCATTCCTGCAAAAGATTATTAGTATAAGGACCAAAATTGCTTTTCTCAAAGTTTTTACATCCCAGGGACCATTTCTGTCAATTTTCAAAGTACAGGGACTAAACTTGTAATTTTATGAAACTTTGCACCAAAGGACTAAATATGTAACTTTATGATTAAAAAGGACCTTTGATGACTTTTTCATGTTTTTAGAATTACCAGGGACTAGTTTTGACAATTTATGAAACTTGAGGGACTGAAACTGCCAACTATGCAAACTTTGTACGTTTTTAATCTGTTTTTACATATTTTGCATTTAAAACATATAAAACACATCTTTAAGATATTTAAAGTATTTTGATACATATTTGAGTGTTTTTGTATGTTTTGGCAGCTCAGATTAGTATAAAATGATGAGTATTTAGACACTCATCAATCCCCCACACTAAACTATTGCTAGTCCCTAGCAATCTATTGAGAAAAACTTAATGGATTTGAAAAACTCTTTACCAAAAGCCATCACTTCTGGAGTAGCCAGGTGTAAGAACTGTGGCACACCTGATAACCGTGTGATTTTGAGCAAATCACCAGCTGTCAACGGATTTGATTAGTCTTTACCAAAAGCCGTTTGCTTCTGGACTAGCCAACTCTTGATGGAATAGTCAACATCTTGGTGAGCTGATTACCAATTATGGATTTTCCACAGCCTTTACCACAAGCCATAATCTTGCGGGCTAGCCAACTCATTAGCTTTTGAGGATAATGGGGAGTTGAGGAACCATACAATTTTTGGCAAATTGCAAGCCATAAACGGGTTTGAGTTATCTTTACCAAGAACCGTTTGCTCCTGGATTAGCCAATCCTGTTGTGGGTTAGACATGGAGGATTGATACCATTTATTTGCGTTCTAAGTGAGAAAAAATTTTAAAATTTTGGCTAAAATGGGGGTTCTTGATGGAACATGTGTTTAAATTCGTTAGAATAACGAATCTCCCCCCACACTTAGAACTGAATATTGTCCTCAATATTCAAAGTACCGGGTGTTAAACCGAACTTAGAACATAAAAAGAAAATATTTCATAGCCTTTATTTAAGATGTATATACATACAATTATTTTTTAGATAAAACTTCTTAAATAGAAGCTATCACTATATGTACATTTTTTTTTTTTTTTTTTTTTTTTTTTTTTTTTTTTTTTTTAAGATATATACAACATGTGGGGCATCTCCCCCACACTAGGGTGTTACACACGGGTGAAAACCCATGTTTTTGCTAATATTTTTGATTACCGAGTCACTAACTTGACTCGACCCCGAATTCATTTGTCCATGGGGAAGCAAGTGGAAGAGACAATCTCATCGGACTTTCATTCAAAACGTTTGGATAAACATTTGAAGCACGTGAAAGTTCCACACCGATGAGACAAGTAACCGGCTCATAATTTATAAATGAGAATGCCGGGATCAAAGATTATGTCTTCATTCCCGAAAGAGTGAAGAACAGGATAGGGAACAGAATATATGAAGAAAAGAAAGAAAGTCATGATGAAAATCATAACTAACTCTTCTTCCTCAATAGGAGAATTCATTGTTTCATGAATCTCCTCATTTAAGCTCGGTTGATCAAGACATATTATGGGTATGTCTAGATCAAAATAGAAACTATCATACTCCGGTAGAGATATGATATGAGTGAGTTCACCGGAGAACTCCTCAAAAGTGAATGATTCGTATTCGGGATTGATTTGAGTGAGTTCATTGGGGAACTCCTCAAAAGTAAATGATTCATAAACGGGAAGAGAATTATAAGAATGAGAAGTGGTGATACCACTTATCTTCTCTTCCGTTTGATCAAAATGGAACGTTTGCAATTCAGGAATAGAATCATTGATAAAAATCTCACTATCCTTGACGGGGATAGGAGATGAAATAGGCTTTTCATTAAAAGCCTCGATTCTAGAAATGAGAAGATTAGCATTTAATAATGTAAGACGAAGAGATTCGTCTTGGATGAATTCTTCCTCATTCTCTTCTTCTGAGTTGACAAGCTCAGAAGGTAATTCCCCCACATAACTTATGTCTCCACAAGATAAAGAATAGTTCTCATCAGAATCAGAGAACATCTCAGTATGATTATTTGGAAAGACAAGAGGGGGAAGAATATCACACACATGATCAAGAATTCCCTGTGACTCTCTTGGGATTGGGACAAGGTTCTCAACACTAGACTTTATGAATTCGTCCGATTCCTTTGCAGGAATAGTGTCAAGATGCTCGTCCCCCATGTTCAGAGAGTGAGTGGGAACCTCGGGTGTGATAACAACATACAGAGGGAGCTGAGAAGGACTAGCAGTAATGGAGTCTACAAGTTCCATTATTTCTACTGCTGGTGATTCAGTTATATACTTTTCTCCCTGTATATCCATGGAAGAAGTCTCAACTGATGAACATGATGAGGTATCATCACTTTCATCATCCTCATCGAGAAGAACAGCATTTTGGAATTTGGTACGTGTTATAGCTGCTTGTTCTAAGACTAGTAATTCTTCCATGCTTCTTTCGTCTCTAGCAGCATGTTTTTCAGCAAGTAATTCCGTGATAGATTTATCACGAGAATATTGAGTAAATGGAAACTGTGGGGGTGTGAATGTGTCAAAACCGGATGTACTAGAACTAGAACAATGTTCAGGTTTATAATACGGTTGACATTTAAAATCATCATGAGGACCCCCACAATGTACACAAGAAAAACTTTGTGCATTGTGAGACGACATATTAGCCAACTCCTCTCTAATGTTATTAAGTTTTTCAAGAACCTCTAGACAAGGGTCTTGCTGGATGTGAGGAGTTGCTTGGTTTATTTGGCACTGTGGAGGTGGGTCTTGATACGAATAGTCATAATTGTTACAAGGAAATGGATTCCTTGTTTGACAATCAGAGCTAAAGTGTGGACCTCCACAGTACTCACAACAGTAAAACTGTTGAGTCTGGCTTGGTGTATTTTGATACGAAGCATCATTGAAATTTGGATAATATGACTCTTGCTCGTATGAATGTGATGGGTAGTTGGAAAAATTTGAGGAGTCGTTGAATGAGTTTTGATTAGGATCATAAGCAAATGAATTACTCGATCCACAAAACAAACAACTCCCGTTTTGGATATCATTACCACATTGCACACATGTACACCAATGACATGGAAAACCGAAAAGAGGCTCACCACAACCGTCACAAGGGACAAAATCTGGAGGGGGGACAAGTGGTGTGCTCTTAGAGCTAGGAATTTCCACCACTTCCGTTATGGTCTCGGGTTTTGGTTCTTGATAAACGTGAAGGTTGGGTAAATCGTTCTTTTCAGTCACTGCCCTGAGCTCTGTACGTTTGCTTGACAAACTTTTAACCGTAAACCGTGAAAGATCAGGTTTAGGAGCATTTGTGAGCTCAGGTTTTTGGACAACCGTGGTTTGGACGTAATTAGCACCTCCATCGTCAGAAGAAAGTACAAGATCCTTTGTCACCTCGGTTTCATGATCTCTTTCCCTCACCGGAGAGGGAATAGGAATCAAAGGTCTATCATAATCAACATGACATCTCGACATTTTTGACAAGGCCATAAGTTTTTCAACTTCGCTTTTAAAGGCCCTTTGTTTAAAGAATTCGTCATCGAGAGATGCCATTAGAATCAATTATGAGATAAGTAGAAGAAAGTAGAATCAAAGGGTTTTGGGGATGAGAAATGAAGAATCAAATAGGTAGGAGTGTAAAGGTGAATATTTTTGTGTTTTGTTTTATAAAAATATATATAAAAGATGGTAAATATACAATGGATGTATATTCAAACTCACTAATACGCAAAATCGTTTAAAATAATGCGCACAACCTCCCCGGCAGCGGCGCCAAATTTTGATTTGCCTCAAACTAGCTATCTTTTATTTCTCAACCACTTGTGAATGGTCAATGGTAAAGTCAAACTAAGATGAGGCAAATGCTTCCGAGGAATACAGTGTTTTCCCGGGTCGTAATGTCCCAACGAGGTTGTGATGATTCAAAACGAATCTGTGATTAGTGAATGTGAACAGGTAAGGGTATAAAAGTGTGTGTGTGTTTAAACTAGGGTTTTATAACTTAAAATAACTATTAAAACGATTACGTAAAACCTAGATATCTAAAACGTTAAAACGTTCACCAATTTAAAATCAGACGCGATTGCGTACTGAGAAAAAGGTGAGTTTTAAGAAAAATAAACTAAAGGGGTTAAAAATGAAAATCCTACAAACTTAAACTTAAAATAAAATTAAATTAAAAATAAAACTATTTTTTAGATTATTATATTATTTATTATTAATTATTTAATTAATAACTATTTAACTATTTAATTAGAAAATTATAAATATTACAAATTAAACTAAAAACTTATAAAAATATTTTCTAAACCTAAAATAAAACTTGAAGAAAGTATAAAAAATAAAAATAAATATTTTTGTCTTTTTATGAATTTTTTATTAATTAAAAACTATTTATATTATTTATACTAATTAAACTATTTTAAATTACAAATAATATTAAACTAACTTAGAAAATTATGAAAAAATTTATAAAACTAATTAACCATCACAGGAATCCTAAAAAATTATAAAAACTTTATTTTATGTATTTTTAAACTAGTTTACTAATTATTATTCTAATTATTAAATAATTACCAATTAAACTATTTAAATTATGAAAACTATTAAATGAACAGTATAAATTCTAGAAAAATTACTAAAATTATATTATGACTTATAAAAGCTAGGAAAAATATAAAATATAGGTGTTACTATATAAAAATTAATTATGCTATTTATAACTTATTTATTTATTAATTACTAATAAAACTATATTTAAATCTAATAAATATCAAAAGACAATATAAAAATCTAAGAAAATTATTTAAATTACTTTAATATCTAAGGAAATTAATAAAAATATAAAAACACAAATTACTTAATAAAAATATAAAAATGAAAGTTAAAATTAAATTGTATTAAATAGAAACTATCACTTATTTTTATATTGTTTTTTTCTTGAATTTTCTTTTACAAAACTATATTATACCTAAAAATAAGTAACTTTAATAAAAACAATAGTTTTAGAACTTAAAAATAAGCTAGTAATAAGCTATAATCCTAGACAGTTGACTTTGGTTGACCAAATGGACAAATAAGCTCAAATGAGCTGGTGTGGGGCCCACTATGGACTTTTCTGGTTCTAATAGGTCTTATGGATTTGTCAAAGCTTAACTTAACTCAATAAGCTCAGTAGATAAGCTAAAAAGCCAAAATAAGCTAATCCAAAAACCTAAAATCTACACAGACTGGGGACAAGGTTCAATGGCTAATCTAGGTGGGGTCCACAGTGACTCAGGTCAAACTATTGGTCAATCTAGGATCTATGGTAGGAGGGGGGTTGTATGGAACTGGTTTGGACAGGTGGGGCCCACTGTGGTGGTCACAAAACACCACCAAAGTGGTGGTGTTGGGACTGAGCTGATGGAGCAGGGCAAGGGTGTGCCCTGCAAGTCACTTTGTGGCTTTGTGGGGCCCACAAGAAAAATGCTAAAAATATAAAAACTATGAGACACTAAAGTTGAGCTGTTGGACTTGAACTAGGAACAAATTTGAGCTCCTAAAACCTATTCCTAAATTCTACAAAATTCCCACAAGTATTGTGAAAATCTGAGATGTGTAATTTTTGACTTTTGTAAATCTTAACTAGTTTGACTAATATGAGATTCTAACATTAACTACTGATTAAATAAGTTAATATAAGCTGTGATAATCCTAAATTAAGCTAGTCCTACAAGGTATAAGCTAATGAGTGAGTTTATGAACCACAATTCCTTGACAGTTAACTGTCAAGGGATATGAAGTGGAATTTTGACTTTTTCCTAATGAGACTCTGATTTTATTACTGATTACACCTATTAAGACCTATGGTAACTTGATATAACCAAGAACAACAACTATAACACCCTTAAGGTCAATGGATCCTACTGATCCAAACACACCCTAATATGACAGATTTTTAAGTTTTCAAAGCTTATGGTGAAATTAAACTACAACACTGATTCCTAACACTAAATTATAATTATATAAGATCAAATGAACCTTAATCAATCATAACACAAGCAGAAAACATAAGTTTGTCAAATTTAAGGTTTCCACTGTGAAACTTTTGATTATTTAGAACAAGTGAATTTAATGAACAAATAAACTATGTTATACTATATTATGACTAATTAACACCAACTAAGTATAAAAACATTCAGATAAGCAGAAATAAGCTAAGTTACTGTAAACTTATAAAAATTGAGAAATGGCTTACAATTTGAAATGAACTGAGCAACAATGAACCATGGACAAATAACCAATCTTAGCACCTCCCAAAAGGTTCTAATACCAGATCAATCCAAATGAAACCTTGCTCAGCTCCTCACCCTTTCTTCCTTCTATTTTTTTATTTTCTATTTATTTTATTGATTATTTTTGGTATTTTTCTTTTTCTATTCTAAACTTAAATTTAAAACTTCTAAAAGCTTAAATAAGCTTTGTTAGAGCTTATATGGGCTTATGAGTTAACTTAACAACAACTAACAACACAGATGAGCTTTTTGTGGTTTTTGGAATTCAATAAAAATTGCATAAACTTAGAACTGATATGAAACTTGAAATTAAGACTTAATAAAGTTCCAATTACATGAATTAAACCTGATACAAGCTTTTGAAAGTGAAATTACAACTAATATTGAAGTTTATACTACCTACGACCTAATTTAACTAAAACTAATCTAATACTACTTCTCTTTTGCTTCCTATCCCTTTTGTAGCAGTTTTCTGAGTCAAGTGGGACCCACCTGACTTTTCCCATCACTTTAGAACCGTTGATAAGGTCTCAATCATCCAGGCCGTTTAAAACGTTTCTTGGCGCCAAAGGGTCAAAGTGGTACTGTAGATAACGTGGAGCTGAATTTAGGGGTTTAATGGGGTTTGGAGGCTAGTGTGAGGTGGAGGATGAGGTGGTGAGAGTGGGGAGCAAGTTGGAGGCCAGGTGGAGGTGGTTTTGGTAGCAGCGGTGAAGGTGTGGTGGTTTTGGTTTTGGGAGGGAAAAGAGACGGGGTGGTATTGGTGGAGTGGTGTTGACCGGGCGTTGACCCAGTGGGTGGGCTGGTATATTTTTGGGCTTAGGGTAAGGGATAGTGGGTGGGCTTTGGTGTTGGGTTTAGTTTTTTGGTTTTGGTAAAATAATACTAAGGTCCGTTTGGTTTATTAAGTACACAAGGACCAAAGTTGTAAATTGGCAAAAGTTGAGGGCCTGATTTTGTGATTTAACCAAAGTAATCACAAGGGTCATATTTGCCAATAATGAATAACCCAAGGACTAAAATTACATAATTTTCCATTTTTAAATATTAAAGGACCATTTATGTAATTTCCGGATTTTTTAAGGGACTAAACATGTAATTTTCCAAAATATTTATCAAAAGGTCCAGTTTTGTAAAAGTTGAATAGTATAGGGACCTTAAATGATAATTTCTTATTTTGAACACCCAGGGATTAAAACTGTCAAGTTTGAAAGTTTGAGGGACCTGTTTTGCCAAACTGCCAAACTTGAGGGACCAATCATGTAAATTCACCAAACTTCATACCAAGGACCATTCCTGCAAAAGATTATTAGTATAAGGACCAAAATTGCTTTTCTCAAAGTTTTTACATCCCAGGGACCATTTCTGTCAATTTTCAAAGTACAGGGACTAAACTTGTAATTTTATGAAACTTTGCACCAAAGGACTAAATATGTAACTTTATGATTAAAAAGGACCTTTGATGACTTTTTCATGTTTTTAGAATTACCAGGGACTAGTTTTGACAATTTATGAAACTTGAGGGACTGAAACTGCCAACTATGCAAACTTTGTACGTTTTTAATCTGTTTTTACATATTTTGCATTTAAAACATATAAAACACATCTTTAAGATATTTAAAGTATTTTGATACATATTTGAGTGTTTTTGTATGTTTTGGCAGCTCAGATTAGTATAAAATGATGAGTATTTAGACACTCATCAGTAACCTCGAATGGCATGATAATCATAGTCAAATACAAATAACAAAGCTACTACAAAGCAAGATAAAGGTCACGACAAAGCATGTTCGTGAATACAAATGCCAGAAATAATAAGTCATTACAAATTAAACCAAACATCACGACTTAAAGTTTGTGAATGTAAACACAAAAGATGGTGAAACAAATGTCACATCAAGTCTCGGGAGCGCCTTCTGGCTCAGCATACTCGGGATGGATGTCGAGAAGCTCAATAACAGAGGAAGAATAACTAGCACTGACTTTCTCGATATAGGAATAACTGGTGTCAAAGAGCTCCTCGAAGGCTGGTTCAAATGTTTTCTCGGCATCTACGTCCAAATCAATCGCAGATGCGACCAACTCCTCATACACCTCTGGGGAACGAGCTAGCTTTAACCCTGCAATATAACCTGCTGAGAAAGATAAAGAATGAACACGAGCATGATGTTTCTGGTACTCCTCACTCTTCAGGAGACGAGACACAACATTTGGAAGCAAATCTCTCACAACTCTTTCCTTCTCACTTTCAAGTAAAGCAATCTTTTCCTTCTGACCTATAATCTTTTCGTTCATACACCTCTTGAGAGATTCTTCTAAACCGACTACCTTATTACGTTTGTCCAACTGAACCTCTAAATCTTTCTTCTCCTATTGTAACGAAAGAACCTGAGCTTTGCGTCCCTCATACTTCTCTTTAAGTTTCTCATGATCCTCCTTAAGCTTCTCATGGGACAACCACAAATCCTCATCCCGGTCAAGCAGGTCAGCAACAGTTGACACAGCTGTCCCTAGCTTATAATAACAACGCCGAAGAGCCTCCTTATGAGAGAAGCTGCGTTAAAATTTCTGCTCTGCCTGAGTAGACAACTGTGAGATCATTTTGTGACAAGTTGCCTTTGTATTGTACCGATCATCTGATGTAATCTCCCAACCTGGCACAAAACGCTCAGGAGGATTCGGGTCGGAACCTGAAATACAGATTAAGTTAGCTTAAGATGTATATTAAAAGTCATTAGTAACCAACAAGGAGAAAGGAAATGTACGCATACCTTTCCTAGATGTACTCGCAACTTACTTTGAAGTACCCACACCTGCAACCTCAGTCGATCTCCTAATCACATCTGAACCTGCCAAAACAAAAATAGAAACACTTAATTAAACGAACTCATAAGAAGGAAGGAAACCAAACAAGGGACATACCTTTACTAGCACGATGAGTTTCTCTCGGGGAAAGATCATGCTCAGACTCCTCTGAAGATTCCTCAGTCGAGGAATCACCCCGAGGATCAGTAGCATCATGGTTGTGTGCAACTGCCTCAGTAACATCAATCGAAACATCATCATTCTCTTGCTGAGAAGCAACCACCGCTAGCTTACGTTTTCTGGAAGTCTCCTTCTGTACACTAGATATCCCCGAGTTACTTCCAGTCTTCTGCCTACTAGACTGAGGAATGGAACTAGAAGTACCTCTGCCTTTGGACCTCGACCGAGGATCAGGTCGAGTCACCCTGGCTTGGTCGGAGGTCAATGGTGGAATAACATCACTATGAGAACCAGGGGCCCTAGTATAATCTACAATCGACTGAACAAAGGTGGGCTGACCAGTAGGGTCTCCTTCGTACATCGGCCCGGTGGTAATTTGGTACCTTGCAAAGAAGGTAAACGAAGGAATCTCGCCATGCTCAACACTGCAAAACAAACAAAACAGATATACACTTATGAGAACATGATATATATGAAAATAAATACAGGGATGGACATACCATTCCCATCGGCATCTTCCATGACCGGCTTAAGATAGTCATCATCCCACACTTTACTAAGACCTATTTTCATGAGAAACTCCTGAGGGGGTCTCCGAAGGGTTATTGGGGACTTGGAAAGTAACCTTACTTCTTCAATAGAATAATCGCTCTTTTTGGGAGCAAGGAATTTAACGCATGAATCGCGGTGCCGCCATGGCATAGCCATTGGAATAGCTCGCCGGTCGATAAGAAAGAAATGATCTTTCCATTCTTTTAACCCGGTCCAACGCTCATAAAAACACTGAGGAGCACCACAACGACGAGAAAACGAAAACCAATCACCTTGCTTGCACAACGTGTAGAAAACACGAAACAAGACCACTCGAGGTATGATGCGAAGAGCACGACAAAAATCTCAAAATTGGTAATACGGTTAAGACCAAGAGGAACAATTTGACTGATGTGCACCTTGAAAAATTTTATCACATTCAATAAAAACTTAGAAAAAGGGACGCGCACTCCGGATATGGTAAAAAAATGGTAATAAAGGCCAATCACTTTACTTGGGTTAATATCGCTCATGACAAAGTCAGGATGAGGAAGATGAGGGTGCAGATCCTCGGGGATGCCGAAGTCAGAAATAACTGAGTCAAGGTCATCCTGAGTCATCCTAGAGGTAAACACATGCATATCTTGTTTTTGCACAGTTTCAATTGTTTCGTCATTCGAACCCTCTAGAGTGGTGGAACCAGCCATAAGGAATGTCAAGTGAGAAAAACGGAAAACATGAAACCTACAAGATAAAAGTTGGCATATATCACAAAGTGTTGGATTTATGTGATGCAACACAAATAACGAAGCATCATTCATTTAATTCAATGACAATACGATACTCATTTGACTAAAAACTGGTAGTTAAACAATGCTTCTAAACTGAGGGGTCAATCACATAAATAAAGGCCAAGTTCGTGCGCAAACTAAATTCAAACTCATACGAGTGAATAAAAGGATACTATGTTTAAAATAAAAAAAAAAAAAAAAAAAAAAAAAAAAAAAAAAAAAAGTTTGAGATATTTTAAGTCATATTGTCATGATCAGTGGAATAGTTCGCATCTTTTTTGCGGACACTCGAGCCATGTAAACTTTCTCAAAAATTAGAAGTCTGATGAGACTAAAACAATTACCATACTTCTTGCTATTATTCATTCCCTTCTATTTCGGATGAAAAGAAATATTAATGGTGATAACAAAAATCATGGTTCAAACAAAACATTATATTGTTTAAGGTAAAAGACATTAAAAGTAACATGTCAGACAAGTATATATTTTGGGTACTATAATTGCTACTTGCTTAATCACATGTTATTATTAAATCAAGAAAAAAAGTACAAGCATATATGGCTAGTTCACATGTACACACATGAATATGGCGTAGGTGCAAGTATGAAAAACTACAAAAGCCTATAGGGGATAAGAAGGGACATTTGCATGCATCTACCTATGCTATTGATATGTCTTATTCAACTACCTAAGGTCATTCAAATAAAAAATCTTCCCACTCTAGCAACATCATCCACTTCTCAAAACACAAAACTAAAAATACCGAACAAACACCTCGAGTACTTGCATCAAATGAACATTGGGTTAAACAAGACGCACCTCGAAAAGACTCGTAACTCGAGCCAAACGAACAACAAGTTGAACGAAATCACGAACCAAACCTAAACCCAAAATGTTGGATGAACTCGAGCTTAACCCAAATACCGAACGAAACCCAAAAGGCCGAACAAAACTCAAAGAGAAGAGCACGTTCGGTATAGACCTCAGTGAAACCTCTATGTATAAACTAGATACCGAATGAAGAAAGACAAGTTTGATCCGAACAAAGTAAATCCCAGCACCGAATGAAATCACAACTCGAAACTAAGCCCCAAACGAAACTTATGCCGAACAAAAACCTTGAACCAAGTAAAGTATAACTGTTTAACCACCGAACGAGTATAGGTTCGGTCGGTATGGTACGGGTTCGGTGTGACGTCAGGAGTCGAATAAGCCGAACATGAACACAAAACCAGAGAGAGAAAATTCTTATTACTTTGTTTGGTATGTGTTTTTGGGAACATGTTGGTTTTGAGGAGACATGTTTATATAAGGAAACACAGTGGGCTTTAGGCCCATCAAAGAGCTAGCCCACACAAACTATCTTTATTTACATGGCATATCGCGTAAAAAAATGCTCAATTTTTTCGAGCACTTATTATTAAGTATAACATCGTCAATTTATGATTGACAATATTATACTGGGGGGACATGACGGTGTATCGGGTCCTCGAGGACCCGATTCCCTGACAAACCAAATTGCAACCCACTGACGAGTATAATCCACTGACGAGTGCAATCCACTGACGAGTATGATACACTGACGAACCAAGGTACACTGATGATTCAAAAGGACGATACCAAATGACGAACCAAAAGGTTCGTCACTAGCCAACAAGCTCCACGTCATTACAAAAAGGACGCCCTAGCTATTGGGCTGTACGGACAAGCCCATCAAGCCCATCCTTAATTCTCGGGATAAGTAAGTAGTATAAATAGCCCCAACTATTCACAGTTGAGGGCAAGATTTCCCGGAGAGCAATTACTCCGAACCAAACTAGCACTTATACTATATACTTCATACTTTACTCATATCACAAATACTCATTTTCACACCGGAGCTGGGTCTCGGACTAAACACCCGGGGCGAGGCTAACGTGTGCTACTTGTTTTATCACAGCTCAAGACTTAGTAGGAGATACGAAGTTCCTCGAGGTTCGGAGCACGTCAGTAGATACGAACATCCTTGAAGACCCGGACTGCTTCCCCATATCCTAGGTGCGGATTATTGCATCTACATGTAGTAGTGGTAATGGTGAGGTAGTGCGGGTTGCGAGATTGTGGTAATGGTAAGGTCATGGTGGATGTGAGGGGGTGATGGTGAGGTCGTAGAGGTTGTGATGTTGTGATAATGGTGAGGTTGTGGTGGTTGTGAGGTGGTGATGGTGAGGTCGTGGGGGTGTGAGGTCGTGGTGGCTGTGAGGTTGTGATGTTGTGGTAATGGTGAGGTCGTGGTGGTTGTAACGTAGTGATGGTGAGGTCGTGGGGGTGTGAGGTCGTCGTGGTTCTGAGATCATGGTGGTTGTGAAGTCGTGGTGGTTGAGGTCGTTTGGGTTGTGAGGTCGTGGGGGTTGTGAGATCGTGGTGGATGTGAGGGGATGACGGTGAGGTCGTAGAGGTTGTGAGGTTGTGGTAATGGTGAGGTCGTGGGGGTTGTGAGGTCGTGGTGGTTGTGAGATCATGGTGGTTGTGAGGTCGTTGGGGTTATGAGGTCGTGTTGGTTGTGAGGTGTTGGTGATGGTGAGGTCGTGGTGGTTGTAAGGTCGTTGAGGTTGTGGTGGTTGTGAGCTCATGGTGATGGTGATGGTGATGGCTTGGGTAATGGGATTGATGTTCGGGTGTGTTGTATACGGGTGAGGTCGTGTTTATGGTTCGTTGTACGGATAAGGTCGTTTAGCAAGGATCAAGGGATATTATTTGAACTTGTGGTTCTCGAACAATTGAGGGTATTTCTCCATCAACTCTTTCTGCATCTCGCCATGCCACCACCTCGTTCGATAGTATGGTTCAAATTGGTTTGTTAGAGATTTCGGTGAGTTATGTACAAGGATCAAAGTTGTGGTCGTGGTCGTGTTGTGGTTTCCATTTGTTTCCATACTTCTTACAAGGTGATTGCGCTTGAGTGGTTAGCGTTTTCGGATTGAGATGGTGGAGTTTTATTCTTTTGATTGTTTGGTTATTCACGATGTTTATTTTAGGGTCGTTGTATTGATATGGTCGTGTTGGTAAGTGTTTCGTCGATGTATTTTCTAGCTTTTTGCTAGGTTGTTTTAATAAAATTATTGCCTTTCTAAAAAAAATCGTTAAGAGAAAAAAATTACATCATAATTACGGGCATTTAAATATCTTCAAATGGACTAACACTTTCATATATTTTCGACAACCTTATTTTTTGTCACTCTTTTCATGTTCTTTTAATTTCACAAAATTCTGAAAGTTACATTTCACAACTTGAAATCTACTGTGAATGAATTGTAGATTTTCAAGAAGTTAAAAAGACTATTGAAGTTTCGTAAAATAACACTCGAACTTTTAAACCTTTAAATACTTTGTTTTAACACCTTAAAACTTAGTAAAACAACAAAATTACCCCAAGCTTTTGATATTAACGTTATTATATTAATAGCATTATGAAAAAAAATTACAATAAAAAACAAAATTTTAATATTTAATTTATTTTTGCAGGACAAATTCGGATTAGGTTTTAGCACGCTATATGAACGACGTGTATTTAAATTTGAATTATGAGTCGTTTTATAACAGCTTTCAGGTGATGTTTACAAAATAAAGATTGTATAATATAATATATAAATACAAATAACAAGGCCTTCGTGCAATCTCATAAGGGACACGTTAACATAAAACCAAAAAAAGATTGTTGCATTTCTCTGTGTATGGTTGTAAAGGCATCTTATTTGAAGCTTTAGAAATGCATTTTTTAATCTAATCTTGTTCACTTATCAAGAATATCCTTTGAGGTCATATGTTATGGTTGTAATTATTTGAATCATTGTAATTATAAACGAGGTCTGAATAAAAGCCAAGTTTATTAACGAATCATTTGTTTCTTTCTTTACCTCAGTAAAAACAATGTTATTTTTTCTTTTGCAAAAACCGTTTGGCAGTTTGTCAAAATCGCAAGCTAGTGCTTAGAGCCTCGAAAATGTATATAAGAAACATTTGATTAGATATCGTTCATGGCCCGAACTGAAATGATTAAAATACCCTAGTCTTTAACCACTCTAATTTTCACTTGAATAAAATTATTTTAGTCATTTTGGTTTGGCAAGTGACGATATTCAAACCAATTTTAATCATTTCAGTTTGCGCCTTTTATTTGGACAAACCACGAGGACAATTCTTATTACGGAGTAGTTTTTAATTCGATTATTTGTTTATCATCACGTATTGCTTATCATACTATATTATAAAGCATGAAGGCCTACTATTAATAGAAATACTTAAAATTAAGCAATACAACTTATAAAGCTATAAGTACAACAACAAATGCTACTTATAGAAATTCCCTTCATATTTAATTCTAACATACAATTAAAACTAACATTAAATACAATAAATAAATCATTATGTACATTAAATACAATTAATTAACTTGTCAATAAATACAATTAATGCACTTATTAAAACACCCCTTACATAAAAAATACAAATTATCAAGCATATTGTACAACCAACTTAAATACAATTCCTGCATTAAATGTCACTAATACAAATAATAAAGCATATTATACAAATATTCAAGCCCGAACGGGTAATGGGCCAAATGGGCTCGAGCCCGAACGGACACGAGCTAAACGAAATTTTTGATATCCATAAATCTATTGTCAAAAAGAACATAATAAACTAAAATATGTTCACATATTGTACAAACCAAGCAAACTACTAAATAAAAAATAATAATAATAAAATAATACAAACTAAGCAAAATTTCATCAAACTTTTGCCATAAAAAACTAATCAGCAAAGCTATTGCCAAAAAATGTACAAATAAAATAAATTATTAACCGACAAAAATTAAATTACAAGGTGCCCGCAGCTGCATCGCGCAGGACCCTGCTAGTATAGTTATATATAGGTCATGTTTGGCAACACCTTTTTGGAAGCGTTTAAGAGCGGTAAGCGACAAGCGTTCCAGTCTTAATGCTTGTTTGGCAACACTGCTGCTAGCGTTTAGCAACACCTCAAAAGCTTGCAATCTTAATGCTTCTTAAAGAAGCTTTCCAATATACCGCTAGCGTTTTACTTTTAATATTACCAATTTACCCTTAATAAATAACATTCATTCATAAGTATATGCCCTTTTTCGTAATTTTACATTTTATAATTACAACTACAGCTACGTTATCAAACACGTTTTTTTAAACAAGCAACTAATGCTTACTGCTACTGCTTACTGCTACAGCTTACTGCTTATTGCTACTGCTTACTGCTACATGTCGCCAAACATAGCCATACTATTGAGACGTTTTAAACGTTTGTTTAATTGGATTTGTTTAACGTATGTATCTTTGCTTAAAAGTCAACAACGTAAGTTATGTCTCAAGTCAAAACCTGAATTTCTTGATAAAGAAAATGTGATATTTGCAGCAATCGCCCCAAATGGTTATCATCTACAAATTGAGCAACACTTTAAGTTTCGATGCAACATCTCGTCCTTTTCATCAAGAACAAAAACATTCGCAAAAGTATTTTTGCAAGTTTTTTAGGTTCGACTCAAACTTGTCTCATACTTATTTCCATGACGTCGCTGTCTTTTTATTTGATTCGAACTTGAATGCACAATGGTCACATCTAAGCATATTTGAAATGTCCAAAAGCACTACAAAGATTGATGCTTTAACCATCGTGGGTGAAAAAGATATGATAGTTTTTACGTTCTTTTGTTTATTCGATTAAACACTGTAACATTTACTCTAGTTCCAGTTGCCTTGTTACAAATTCAAATCGTTCTAAAGCTGTGCAAGATGTCCTTTTGTCGACGGATGAATTCATCTATCTAACAATCAACTGATTTCATGAATAGAAATTGGTCAAACATGTTGATGAGTATAATATTCCAAACTGTTGACTAAGTTTTAATCATTGATACGCAATAAATTGCGTATAAGTCACCAAGGAATTGACGAAAAGAGTTTATGGATAACTAAAACCAATAATATGTTACGATCTCACATCTGTCAAGTATGAGATTAGTTGGTGGTTTATAAGTCTAGGTGTCTCCTCCTTTTACAAACTAGTTTTTGAGTGAGTTTTACACTTGCATTTATGAACCGATACGAGTCTAATATGAGATAGATTCGTATCAATTGGTATCAGAGCTAGTCCTACCTTTCCAGACTCCAACACTCAGAGTGGTGGCCTATGAACCAAAAAAGAAAGGCGTCAAATGTGACCATTTTGATCCCATATCGGCTAAATATGAGTGGTTGGTGGTTTATATAAGTTTAGGTGTTTTCTCCTCTTACAAGCTAGCTTTTTGATTGAGTTATACACTTTGACTTATGAACCGATACGAGCCTAATATGGAATAAGTTCGTATGATAATCAAACATACATGTTTTGATCTATTACAGAACTCCGAATTTGTCTACAGCTTTTGTGTGTTATGTTTTTATCTAGAGTACTTTCGACAAATCAATAATAAAATCGTATTAAATGACTCTAACCATAAATATGAATTTTCAACGTGATTATATAATACGTATTAAATGACTGTATAACCATAAAATTAACTATTATAAAAACTTCTTGTTGATGAAGAGTGTGCTTAGGTTGCTTAAATATGTGATTAATCTTAAAGGTGGCAAAATGGGCAGGCCGGACGGGCACAGGCACGGACACATGTTATACAAATCGTTTTATAGAAGAACAAAAATAACGAAATAAATTCATTAAATGTAATACTTCATTTATATTTAAAAAATTAAATATATTATATATGTAAGTTTTTCTTTAAAAACGTTTATAATGTTCTCAACAGAAAATATATGCCCGTTAGTGCCTATTTAATTTTTCAACGGGCTAAATATGCCTATTTAAAAAACAATAGCTAAATGTGACCAAGTCTTTTACAAAGTAGTCAAAATTAGCTCATTTTTTTTCATTTTGAGCGCAAATTGACACCTCTAACTAATCTTCTAATTAATCTTTTGGGACTTGGGAGTCCAATGAGCTTCTACATACAATGATCGAAAAAAGACAGTTAGAAGAAGATGAAGCATGTGAAATGAATTACATCAGTTGAAAAAAAAAAAAAAAAAATCAAATAATCAAAACATAAACTGTTTATCAAGATTGAGTCATGAA
This sequence comes from Artemisia argyi, assembly GCA_030686995.1. Lineage (NCBI taxonomy): Eukaryota > Viridiplantae > Streptophyta > Magnoliopsida > Asterales > Asteraceae > Artemisia > Artemisia argyi. The sequence continues at coordinate 20,033,126 of CM060678.1, read as the reverse complement.
AATCTGAAGTTTATTCATGAAAAGAGATCATGTAATGTTCATTTTAGAATAAATCCTGAATAATAATACCCTTACCCGAAAATATACAACATTGGTCATTGCAGTCTTTCTTGGTTGTTTGGTAATGTTTTATAGTAATGCATCTCAACACTAAATCGGTTATTGGTGTGCTAGTATGTGCAAATCATCGCCTTAAGTGTCGTGTGACTCTTGCCTTTGTGACTCTTACCACAGGATGATTATGTATTTATTTGATAATCATACGACCTTAGAGATTACGAAATCATCATATGGTATTGGTAAAAGTCAATAATGTAGAGAGTAGATCAACCAAAAGATGATTACAAAAAGATAACCAACACAAATGATAACCAAGGGAAAACGGTGCACTAGATAAGAAGAATTGACAAGTTGTCTTGTATCCATCTAATCACAATACATGAAACCAACTATTACATCTAATCACAATACACGAAATCAACTATCACATCTGATATTCCAAGAAATCAAAAGCACATTGATTTCCAGTTTTATATTTTGTGATCCACAAGGTTTATACAGCGCGTTTCAACTATTGAACCTAAGACCCCACGCACCAATCGAGTGTGTTAGCCTTGACACAATTTGTCACTAGGACACCACCAGAGGGTAAAAAGACAATACTTTCACCATGCTATTAGCAATTTAGCATGGAGCCGGTATGAAGTACGGGTTGGTACTTGGTGTAACTAAGGTTTTTAAACTTTCTTACAAACTATTAAAGGTGGTTTTGGGTGCAGAACCCAACTAAATTTTCTATTGGAAACTTGAAACAAACTCCCATCCAGATTTTATATATTTTTCTAAAGTAAAACACAAAAATCTGTATTCAGTTCACAGATTGGGGACAAACTAATTTAGTCCTGTGAGGTATTCAGTAACACATAAAAAATTTAGATGCATACTTACAAGGTCTTTTATGGGTGTCTCTTCTATATCTATGGACCACACTTTGCATTAAACATTGGCACAATATTTTATCTAATTTCTATAAGATAACAAGAATATATGTTGTATTAATGAAATACTGAAATGATCTACAATATAAGCAGTCCCACAACATCAATCAATATGAACCATTCACTGGCTTACGCAATGTCCATAAAACGATAAATATCTAATACTAGTAGTAATTATGGATTAGCATCCGTGACTAATATGAGCAACCTAAAGAATATCAGGCAAGTGAAGCTTAGAATTTCACTTTGAAAAAAGCATAAAACCTTGCTACTAGTATTTTTAATAATGTAATTATCTAAACCCGACCCGTTTTAGCTCATTATCCACCATGCCGACTCCGCCCATTTTGCCACATCAACAAAGGATGCATCAAGAGGTAGAAATCTCACATAAAAGGCACATGTTCAAATTGCAAGTTGTCAAAAAAACAGAGGTGCAAAGGGATCTTGGTGGCTGGCTTGGCCCCACTCAGAGATTGGATCCAAATTTGCAATGTACATTAGCAAGGGTCCAGCAATGTATCACCTCATTAGGTGTGACCATTAACGCCACAAGAAAGATTTTCATCATAAGCCACATACATAAACAGGACAAACTACTAATCAATCCAAATCTAACCAAACAGTTAATGAACTTCAACCACCACCACTACTTCATCTAAGCCCGAGTCAGCAAACCCGTATAGACCGTGTGTTGTAAAATGACACGCAAACGCTAAATACCCTAGATAAGTGAGCATGAAAATTTAACACATTTCGAGATAATTTTTGTAAATCTCGCTGTTATTGTGGATGAGATAACTTCGAAAAGGAATTACCACCTGAGAACAGCATCAACTGGTAGACCCAAATATTTGGGAGATGCCTTTTTTTATTTATAAAATCTTATCAATCATCATACTTTTCCCCTACCTCCTTTTACTATACCTTCCTCATCTCCTTTTGTCCTTATGAGTTTCCTATATATTAAAGAGATTTTAAGTAAATATCATCAACATTTCTTTCTCCCAACACTCCCAAAACACACACTATCAAAATGGTAATAGTTCTTTATAAAAACAACTCATTATCAAGCTTCTTAAATGTATATATATCATCTTCATATCATTGATGTTCTGATTCCATGCTTTTTAACCAGGTTTTAGCTGTTTCAAAAGGTGACAAAGATGATGCAGTTTCTGTGGATTACAGAGGAAATCCTGTTGACACCTCTAAAACAGGTGGCTGGCTAGCTGCCGGGCTCATACTAGGTACTTGGATACGTTGGTATAACTTACACCTATATCCACAAACTTTAACAAAAACACTAGCAACAAATTTCACCTATCATGTCACTAATGTACCATTTCAGTCTATACATGTATATATGCATACTTAAATACAATTATATGCCCTATGTATTTATGTAGGAACCGAGTTGTCCGAAAGGATATGTGTTATGGGGATATCAATGAATTTGGTGACATACCTGGTCGGAGAGCTGCATCTTTCCTCATCAAAATCTGCAAACACAGTGACAAATTTCATGGGAGCACTTAACATTTTAGCCCTATTTGGAGGATTCTTGGCAGATGCTAAACTTGGTCGTTACTTGACCATTGCTATCTTTGCATCTATATGTGCAGTGGTAAGAAATCAGGCATTACATCATTTGTTGTTCTTTCCTCGTACACATGTAATCCATTTTTGGTAATATTTTAGATGCAGCAACTTTTAGTATAATCTCATATAAAGGAAAAATAAATGAAAGTATGATTTAGGTAGAACAGGAGCTTTAACACATTTCTTCCTATTCTCACAATAGCTAACATTTTGGGTCATTTAGGTAGTGACTTTTTTCTTCATCTTTTGCATAATAGTAAGAAAAGGTTCAAAACTTGATATATCCACTATTTATTGGTGAAACAGGGTGTGACACTATTGACACTAGCAACAACTATCCCCAGCATGAAGCCGCCTCATTGTGACAACCCAAGGAAAGAACAATGTATAGAAGCCAATGGAAGTCAACTAGCAATGTTATATGTGGCTCTTTACACCATAGCATTAGGTGGTGGTGGCATAAAGTCTAATGTTTCGGGATTTGGGTCTGACCAATTTGACATTTCTAACCCTAAGGAGGAGAAGGCAATGGTTTACTTTTTCAACAGGTTCTATTTCTGTGTCAGTCTTGGATCTCTTTTTGCGGTAACTGTATTGGTGTACATACAAGATAATGTGGGAAGAGGATGGGGGTATGGGATTTCGGCTGGGACTATGATTATAGCTGTTATTGTGCTGCTTTGTGGAACGACTCTGTATCGGTTCAAGAAACCACAGGGGAGCCCTCTTACTGTCATATGGAGAGTGGTGTTTCTGGCTATAAAGAACAGGAACCTCACTTACCCTGCAAACCCGGACTACCTCAATGGCTATAGCAACTCAACAGTTCCACACACGACTAAGTTCAGGTATATAATACATGCACTTCTATATATAAACACGTGCACTAAAGCAAGCCTAAGGTAAGTAAACAGATAAGAAAAGAGATGCTAATGTACTTTTGTATATAAAAGACAAGGAAAAGAAAATCATAGTTGCGCCAAAGGATTTTGAGGAAAAAAAGAAAGGGTTATTGATCATGTTTGTACCAGAAATTATTCCCACATCGTCATCATCAACAACAATTAAGGGGTGTTTGGAACTGATAATCTGATTATTGCAGCTTCATGTTGCAATAGTTTTCAATGTTTGGGTAAATGCTTTTTGCCATAGATTATCTGATTATTTGGGGGAGGTTATGAATTTCATAATTTGGGGTCAAACAAATAAGATTATCAAAAGAGAGATAAAATTACCCCTTCTTTAACCTTAATTTGAGGGACAATTACACCCGTTCGACAAAAAGGCTTTCATATTCTCATAAAATGTCTTTTTGGTCATTGTATATGATCAACAACAACAACACCACCCAATCCTGCCGGAACTGGGTATGGGGATCATTGTATATGACGACTCTTTAAATTACCGCAATTTCTCAAACACCCCAAACATTTGAATACTAATTTCTACTTTACCAAAGCTATATATATAATTCTCATAGTTTACCATCAGATAATAATTTTCAGAACACACTACCAAATATTCCCCTAAGAAGCACCAGAGAGTAAGAGACCAATTAACTTTCAGCTAGACTCCTCAAATTTCAAGAATCTCTCCATGGCATCTGATCCCTACAAGTAAAACTCAGAAATGCTACTTTTGTGTTCAGACTATTAAAACCACAGATTAGTTATATAATATTCTTCGCTAAAATCAGAAGAATTTTCACCAATACACACATTGAACAGAATCACCTCTAAATAAATCATACTAGCTATCAAAATATTATATAATATTTCATGGAAACCAACTGACTATCATTTTCTTCTACAATTGGTGATACAGGCCTCTTGACAAGGCTGCAATGCTAGGTGATTATGAAGCTTCAGATGAAAATAGAAGAAACTCATGGATAGTTTCAACTGTAACACAAGTTGAAGAAGTGAAAATGGTTATAAGTCTCATCCCTATATGGTCCACATGTATCCTCTTCTGGACAGTGTACTCTCAAATGAACACATTCACAATTGAGCAAGCTAGCATAATGGACAGGAAGGTTGCGGGCTTTAGCATACCTGCAGGCTCCTTCTCGGTTTTCCTTTTTATATCAATTCTCCTATTTACCTCTCTTAACGAAAGGGTAGTTGTTCGTATAGCTCGAAAGATCACCCATGATCCGAAAGGACTCAGAAGTTTACAAAGAGTTGGGATTGGCCTTGTCCTCTCGGTGGCCGGAATGGTTGCTTCTGCTCTTGTTGAGAAGAAAAGAAGGGGAATGCACAACAATCAAAAGATTGAAATTTCCGCTTTCTGGCTAGTCCCTCAATTTTTCTTGGTTGGTGCGGGTGAGGCTTTTGCTTATGTGGGTCAACTAGAATTTTTCATTAGAGAAGCACCCGAAAGAATGAAATCTATGAGCACAGGCCTATTCCTAAGTACTTTAGCTATGGGGTATTTTTTTAGCAGTGTATTAGTTTCATTGACAGACATGGCAACCAATGGAAACTGGCTTACAAACAACTTAAACAGAGGCAAATTGGAGAACTTCTATTGGCTGCTAGCAATTCTGGCATCAATAAACTTCTTGGCTTTTCTAGTTTTAGCATCAAGACATCAGTACAAAGTGCAGAACTACAGAGGACCTAATAATAGTCAGGATAAAGAGATTGAAAACTGGAATATTGAAATGATTGATGATTTGGAAGTGAAGAAGGCAAACATTGGTCGAAAGGAAGAAGCTTAGTGTATTTGTTTCTAGATAAATTCATATTTTGGTGCTAGATGTATGATTTTACTTTTTAGTTGATTGCTATATGCTTTGTCAAAGATAGGCATAAGTAAAATATAAATATATTCTCTTTCTTTGTAATTTCTTCCCGTGTAGCATTCCTTAAAATGCAAATACTCCTACAACATTCATTATGCTAACTTAGACAAACAAACTGAACCAACTTTTAGCCACAAACATAGCGTAAAGTTCTCATTTCTAAATTAATAGCCAATTTAGGTTAATCCATATTTTTCTCTTATCTATATCCACAGATATCAAAGTCCCCAAACATTTCTCATCTATTACAGACATCATATATCTGCATGTGGTTTATCATCGTCAAACAAGTATTTGTATTTACAATGTAGAGTATAGGCCTAATAACATTTTGACACTTGCCCAAACTAAATTAACAAACTGAACTTATTATGTTTTGAATAACAATGACAGCATTTTTTTAGTCTGTCCTTCTTTGTTTTTTTACGTTAGTTATAGTTTGTTTAACTACTTGTCAGAAAAGGGAATCTGCACATGTCGTATCCTTACCAGGAGCTGCCACTTTGTTTGCAAACATTAACTTGTACAAATATGGCCATATATATACTTTAGGGTCAAACTTCTAAATTTAAAGCATCACCCACTTATTACTAATTTTACTATTAGTTCACCACTAACTTTATCGAAGATATGCATATGCCTACAATATTAGGTTGCTCAATTTCTGTTGGGTTCTAGGGCTGCATCACTGCATGGTCTGGTTTAAAGGACTCTGCAGAATTCAGGACTGCCAGCTGAACATTTTCGCTAATAAAGATCACACGTGATTTATAAAACTGCTAGAGTGATAAGCTTTAGATGTCTCTAATATACAACATAGATGGATCAATTTGATATGTTTTAAAAGAGAATGTATGAATTTTACGTCGGTGACTATGAACATGCGTTAACTTCAGATATTATAACATTGATTCCATATTCGCTGAATTAATATAGCTAATGTCTGCCCAGCACAGCCATGTATATGACCACAAACATGTATATGTCATGACCACAAACATGTATATGCGACATTTTCAAGGTATTAAATATGATACTGTCTCATGTTATTTTAAGTTTTACTCATATAAATAAGCCAACAGAAAACACAGTACTTCACTTCTGGACTCACAAAGTGAATTCTAAAAAGATCATGAGAAGGTCGATAGCTGGAACATTACAAATCTATGTATCTTCAAGAAACAAGCAACTTTCCTCCATATTATGCATACCTCAACTAAACTGGATGATCTGCAACCTTTATCAACTACAAAGTACTAATGCTGCTATCAAAAGAGAAACCTGGAATGCCCTCCCCACAACAGAGCTCTAAAGCCTCATATACCCAAAAGAAATCCTACATGTGATTAAACACAAAAGCACAAAACAAGTTTAGACAGAAATGATGAAACAAAAATGGTAATTGTTAACACAAGAATAATGTTCAGCCCGTACATTTTCACCAAACAAACTCATAAATGAAAGATAGCATTACAAATTTTCTACTTGCCGTCTAGGGTTCAAACCTCACTAGGTAAACAATCCGGGGGTGGCCAAGGATAGCGTCGGATATGGTCATGTGGATAGCTCGGTTAGGCCACATACATCTCAGTCAAAGACTCGCTCTCCCCGGGTAACCTAAACAAGGAAAACCTAATATGTTTCCCTTTAAACACTCTAAACTATAAGGTCATTTAAAAATTTGTGGTTCTATCAAAACTAAGTGAAACTCCAAATCCCTTTGTAGCAAAATATATAGTAGTAACCATAAAACATAGTATCACAGCAGAACTTCACAGCACGTGCAGCATGTAAGTGTTGATCTATTACCAATCCTAGCAAAATAATGCTCTGCGTTTAACGTTATCTACTTAAGAAAACACATAGCTTCAAATCTGGGTATCTTACGAGCATGCATAATCACATACAACAAAATGAGATGAACAACATCCATAAATTATGTTAAAGCTGAGCATTCCACATATACTACATGGTCATCAAGATAAATATGTTTTGCATAAAGCAGAGTAAGCTCACCAATTTCCCAAATATTTACCAGAATATACAATAAAATTGGCTAATCACGAGATGCACACATTAATATCCAATAACAAAGCCACTTACTCAGAAATAAATAGATTAGGCAGCTTGTTGAGACGAATCCCTTGCAGGAGCAGGAGAATGGCTCACAACCAAAGGTGGACGGATGGCACGATGTTGTGCTTCCTTTTCTTTACGCGCCTTAAACATTTCTTCAGTCTCAATTACTACCAATCTCTTCACCTGTGTAAAACCATATATTACAAAATTTTACCTAATAGACATATACGAGCTACCACAATGCAAATGAACCATTTGTTAACCTGTTGAAGCATTCCTCTAACAGTAGGAGTATTCCATCGCATGACAGTTCGATGACACTTTCCTAAACGCAATGCTTCTAAAGTGCGCCTATGAAGTCTCCGGGTTCCCGGAATTCCTCTCACCAAAGTTATGTATAGGTTCGGACTCCATGCTATTGGGACAACAGCTTTATACGCCTTATAAGCATCCATCTTTCTGTCTTAAACACCTTTAATCACAACAATAAAGGTTAAACAACAATAGTAATTCCGCAGTCGATACACATATTCAAATATGCTAACTTGAGTTAAATAAATGGTAACTACACGTGGTGGCATACAAAAACAGATGTATAGCTAAACCTAATAATTTATATATAAACCCGAGTTACATAGGGAGGTTCTTAAGTTCGAATCATATTAAACTGTTTCGTTAACTGATGCCCGTGATAAATCTCATTAATAAAAAACAACCACAAATTAGAGAGCAAACATTTTTACAAACAATTGGCAGGCATTGGACAAAATAACTAGCTACTTGAAAAAGGTATCTTACTTGTCAATTTTATGAGTTGTATGTAGTTATGTACCATTGTTAGGATCGGACTATTTAATAACCAACTTTTTTAATTTCGATTATTGAATCCCAAATATACTTGACTCGATACCCAAAAATACGTTAATCGATACATAGAATAATCGAAATTCGAAAAGTTAGTTATTAAATAGTCCGATCCTAACGATGGTACATACAACTAAAAAAAAGTGACAAGTAAGATACCTTTTTAGACCATTAGCCCTAATTTGAACTGCTAAATGACGAAAAACTTAATAATTTGAACGATAGCTAAATAGAGTCTAATACTAATTAAAAAACCAATATTGAAGTATAGCTAAATGTAATAATTCATCTCGGAAGGCAACTTATAATTTGATTACTCGATAAATATAATACATAACAAAGCTTAACAACTTAGACTTTCAAGGTGAAAAACATGAGATACATTTTGACAAACAGTTGGCAGGCATTAGACAGTAAACAAAACAAGGATAAAAATACTTGATCTGAATTTGAAAAATAAAAAATAAAAATAAAAATAAAATAAAATAAAATCATAACATTTCTAGCTCACTAGTACGTGTTAGTAACAGTCGATATACAATATGAACTCGAGGTAAAAACTACACACAGAGTGTTACTAATAAACAAACCGAAATAGAGGTATAAAAACAATAACTAGACGCAGAGTGCTGCTAATAAACAAACGGAAATACAAGTATAGCTAAACCAGCTAATAACTGAGATAGGATAATTTTAATTTTAATTTTGATTTTAATTAGAATAAATGAATGAATGATAAAATTTTAATTGGGAAATGTCAGCAGAGGTAATTTAATAGATGGAATGAAATGGTGACAGACAGTAAAAAAAACGGATAAGAGAGGAAGAGAATAATAACCTGAGAGAGAGGGAGGGTGATGTGTCGGAAACCGCCGCCGATCGGACTATTTAGGGCTAATGTATGGTGCTGCTGTAGTGACTGACTCTTTTTTAAATATGACTTTCTAGTTTAATCCCTAAACTTTTTACTACAGTACATTTTTACTCTCCAAACATACTTTTACAAAACACACAACTGCTGCTAGCGTCTCAAAATAATCATTGTTTTAAAACCAGTTTTTTAATTGACATGTTTGAGTCATCAGTTCACCGGATTACAAGTTTAATCGCCGGGTCGGTTTTATACATATTGTGGACGTATGGTCCGGACTGGATCCTACATGGGCTAGGCCCGGCAGACAGCGGCCCACTCTACGCCTAAACCCTAATCCATGCCTTATAAATATAGGGCTGGGGTTTCATTCACGACAGAACACAACAGGTTACCCTAAACCTAACTTTCATAAGCCATATCGCACCAATACTAACTTGACCGTCGGAGGTGGATCCCCGGATGGCGCCATATCGCACCAATACTAACTTGACCGCGCCAGATTATGCACAAAACTTGTCGTGGTCCCACGGATGGCGCCAATCTGTTGATGCATAATCTGGCGCGGACTGATTCAACGACTCTCCTTGGGCCGTTAGTCGTCTTCTCAAGCCCTAAATAGACATGTCAACAAAGAGAACCCGTTAGGAGTGGACCCGAGGCCGTAGCCCCGGGATCCACCTCCGACGATCAAGTTAGTATTGATGCGCGAAGCATATATGAGAATTAGGTTTAGGGTAACCTGTTTGGTCGTATTCCGTTGTGAATGGAACCCCAGCCCTATATTTATAGGACATGGATTAAGGTTTAGGCGTAGAGTGGGCCGCTGTCTGCCGGGCCTGGCCCATGTAGGGTCCAGTCCGGACCATACGTCCACAAGCCCCCCAAGTTTAGTATGACATAGTGCGTGGCTATGTTATGCTAAACTTAAGTTCTGTTCATGGCCGCGTAGGCCCAATCAACCATGTGTGCGCAACTCGGGTGCGCACATGGGACAGACCATACTGCGCAACCTAAATGTGTGCGCGGTAAGGATGCGCGCTGTGTGGTCTGTCCCATGTGCGCACCCGAGTTGCGCACACATGGTTGATTGGGCCTACGCGGCCATGAACAGAACTTGAGTTTAGCATAACATAGCCACGCGTTATGTCATACTAAACTTGGGGGGCTTGTGGACGTATGGTCCGGACTGGATCCTACATGGGCCAGGGCCGGCAGACAGCGGCCCACTCTACGCCTAAACCCTAATCCATGCCTTATAAATATAGGGCTGGGGTTCCATTCACGACAGAACACAACAGGTTACCCTAAACCTAACTTTCATAAGCCATATCGCACCAATACTAACTTGACCGTCGGAGGTGGATCCCGGGGCTACGGCCTCGGGTCCACTCCTAACGGGTTCTCTTTGTTGACAGGTCTATTTAGGGCTTGAGAAGACGACTAACGGCCCAAGGAGAGTCGTTGAATCAGTACGCGCCAGATTATGCATCAACACATATATCTTAGGTTTAAGGCCCGCCCGATGAGCAGCTAGCTTTTAAAATTTATTTATAAGATAAAAGAAATAGTAAGAATTGTTGCAAGTCATGCCTTTTAAGTGTGGTAAATTGCATATGAAATATTTTGGGTCCCTTTGTTGGCAAAAAGGCTTGGAGTTAAGCTTGGAGTTACTGATTATACCAAAATTTAATTAGCATACTGCAATAAGAAATCTCAAAGACCTTACAGTTTTTCTCATCTAAAAACAAAAATGTTTATTTGCTATAAAATATATGTAGATAACAATAATTAATAGTTATATAAAAATAATATGTAGGTGCCAACCTGTAAGCCGAAGTGCCTAACATCCAATTGCATAAAATGGATCAAAAACTTTGTAATAGTTATTTATCTGAAATAAGTATAACAGTGATAGCAATAGGGATGAACATAACATAATCATGAAAATAACGTAATCATGAACATAATATTATAACATTAATAGCAAGCAAGATTTTTTTTAAAGATATTATATACATTAAAATGTTTAGTATAAATAACGTAAAATTATATAATATACTTGTATATGATTCACATAATGCATCGCTTCATGAAGCCATAAAATTGTCGGTGTCGAACAATGTAGTGTTTAAGGAATAACAAAAGACCATAACAAATATGTAATGAGTTACACGAATATGTAAGAAGATATAAGAACGGAAGGCTTCGTTCCCCATTTTATACTTTAGGTTAACATACAAAAAGATTTAGTCAAAGATTTTTTTGGACCACAAAATTTGAAAACCAAATGAACGCCATAGTTGACACCCGCAGATGAGAATCGAGTTCTTATTTTAATGTTGATCTTCAAATTCAAAATAGTAAAATATTTGCAACTTTTCTGAACCTGCAGTTATTGAAGGATATCAAAATGTATATTAGTCTCAGCGTGAAACTGCACATCATTGTTACTTGTTGCAAGCTACATTTTTTCATATTCAAAACAGATGTAATCATGAAATATCGTAAACTAATTGATCTTAAGGGGAACGAAATCCAAGAATATATAGACTGACTTGTAGAGAGTGCACATCATTGTCACTTGTTGCAAGCTACATTTTTCCATACTCAAAACAGTTGTAATCATAAAATTTAGTTTTATGGCTAAACTTCAAAATTTTAGCAATGCTCTTTATTGTATAAAAAAAACACAACATATTTATTTTAATGTTTAGTTAAATATATTTTTTAGGGAAAATATCATCTTATAATAATCATTTTTTTTTTTTGTATATATATCTAAGTTAGTTAATATAGTTAAAATTTATCTTTAAAGCAAATAACTTATATAGTTATAAGGTATCCTACAATGTACATACACTGTTTTCATAGCATATTAATTGTCACACCTCGCCAAGGTGAAAACGCAAGTGTGTAACTTCATGGATACCATTACAACACATGGTGTCTATATAGAGAATAACTACATGCATAAAATAGAGCAAGTACAAACACGAAGTGTCGTAACAATACCCCAAAACATAATCCAAAACACTACATAGAATCCAATCATAGATGATAAACCACTTCCAATGCAACTAGGGTCTCGTCTAATCACATCCCTCTATTTTATCCTTAGAAATCTCACCTGAAAATGATACTTAAAACGTCAACATAATGTTGGTGAGATTCATATGTTTAAGACTCATACACACTAGGCAACCAAATCACTGTGATTATAAAACATAGCTGGACAAATAATTATAGTTATCATACAAGCTACATATGTTCATAAACCAATCATCACATGAAAGGCAACCATCGGGCAGAACGTGCCCACCGATCCAAATCCACAATATCCGGGCGGGAACGTGACCCCCGCTCCAAATAATGGGTAATTAATACCCTCCGATCGGAACACACAGAATAATAGTGAGTAGGAGTACTACTCTCCAATTAGGTCGTATGCATGAGCAACAGGGTAAGCATCATCCCAATTGGACCACACAACATCATCACACAACATTTTCACATCACATAACCATTCACATATAGCATACATACGATAACATTATAAGTCCAAGCTCTTTGACACACACATAATCACAGTAACCCAAACCATTTAAGACAAGCATCATTCCCATCCGAAGTTTAAAACAAGGTAAAAATATGGGACTATGAACTCACCTCAAACTTTGCAGCTTCCACAAAACCAAGTCACAATCTATAACACAAAATAAATCCACATTACACATGGCCAAGCTAAAAGCTATAACCCATGTAATACACATATGATGGATGTCTAAGATACATATGACCCACCATGGATCTCCTAGACCCCAAACTAACCCACCATACCTAATACTCACTAAATCCCTTGCACTTTTAAAATCAGAAAACTCAGAATTTTAGAGTACATTCGCCCACATGAAATAATAACAATTAATGCTCAACAACTCACACCAAAAATTCACCATGGTCTCTCATAAGCATACAAGCTAATCCCAGAAGGCCATGGTCTAATAACACACACAAGTACCCACAAGAAAATCAAACTTGTCAACTATCCAAATTCGGATCTGAACGAACACCAAAAAGTTTTAGTTGAAATAAAATACTTCTGTAACTTTTTATCGCGAATCCTTTTCGTGGTAGTCTAAGATAACCTGAAACTCAACTTTTCCAGAAGGGCTAACCTTAATATCACTTTTTCACCCACAAATCACTATCAAACTTCTACCCAAATTCTGTCCTGGTTTAACAGCTTTGACACCTTATCAAAGCAAAATCAAAAGACTAACTTCCCGACCTTGAAATCAATCGTGGCCAGACTTTTTGGAAAGCTCTTTCATTAAACTTCAATTTAGACCAAAAATTCGTGACCTAACCCCTCACCATCTGTTAAATACACTCACATCTTTACAACCCTAGTTTTCTGTCCAAACCCTAACGCATAAACTAATGCGTTTTACACTCAATTCTCTTAACCAATCACCATACTATTATCAATTAATGATTCTAACATGTTGTACATCATTAATTTACAGAATTTTATAAACTATAAATCCATCATATTTAATATTACATGAATTTCAATAATTAATCAATTAATTGAACATAGGGTTTAAGAATTTTATCTTAATTCTTAATTATTGCTTCCAAATTACAAACCCTAATTTTTTGCTCCTCTTTTTCTCTCTTGGATCGACCATAATCTCAAAAAAAAAAAAAAAAAAAAAAAAAAAAAAAAAAAAAAAAAAAAAACGTTTTAGTGTTGTTTGGGTTTGTATATATATTAATTATGGATAATCCTTAGACTTAAGAGTCATATTTGGACTCAAATTGGGTTTCATTTCTCTAAAAATCCTCTTTGGCCGATTTTTTTATACATATATATATATATATATATATATTAAATTTATTTATTACACTCAAAACCTCATACTTTTGATATTTTATAAATACTCATAACGAATTCTAACGTCTTACGCGATAAACCTTAATTTTACGACAAGCCGAAAAAAATAATCATTTTCAAAACAAGAGTTTCAAAAAATAGAATTCCACACTCTTTTGAAGTATAACTCATAAAAACAAACTCCTCATAAATTGCTAACGTTCAAAAACTTAAACAAAGACTCGTTACGCAAAAACACAAAAACACCAAAACTACACAAGTCATTTATGCACCACAAAGGCGATCAAAATGAACTTTCTCAAATTCCATTCTTTCTAAATCACAATAAAAACCATTTACGCAGAGGGATTTAGTGCTAAGACTCACCTATATCACTTCAAACACCTAAGACACACCAAACAAACGTCAACCGAGTCAAGACTATCAGTTAAACTGACCTGCTAAAACCACGGTTGTTACATTAATAGCTTGTAGTAAAAAGACATTTTTAAAAACTATCATGCATAGCCAAGTTCAAAATTTGAATCAAATATCGATTGCAAGCTAATTTTAATTAACTATGGTAATTAGTCTAAATCATCCTCAAAACTTGTATTGCATATTTTGAAATTGAATGTAACATTTAGATGTTATAGTATAGAGATATAAGTAATGCAATGAACTAAAAATATAAAATAACAAACCTTGAGGCGAGCAGTGTATTGGTATTGTTCATTTTAGTGAATACATTTTTTCCTTTGAATTCATTTTGCTGATCACTCACAGAAGAGTGTACATACGCATGAAGCCCGTCACTCCCACCATGTCCTGTGAACAAAACCAAAAACATAGATTAGTCACTACACAAAATTCACAAAACACCATACCCAAATCCAGGAACAACCTGCAATTTAAAATAAATTACACATGATCACATCGTTATTATTTCACTCGTAATCTTTGTGGTTATTAAAAAAATTATAAATGATAAAATACGTGTGCATATAAAAAAACCAAAGTCTCATCACATTGCCTAGTCAATATTCAATGTTCCCCAAAGCATTGACCATATGTACACCATCATGGCAGCATTTTACTAGAGTACCAGTCAAATCCACGCAAACGTATAATATAACTAAACTAAATATGAGAAAAATGATTTTAAAGAAAATATTATATGTACCTTGTCATCATCAAGAAATCCAATGTTCTCATCTAATCTGTAAGGCATGGTCTCAAAAAATATAGACATCGCTGATATTTTCTTTGTATCGGTTTGAAAAGTAAAAAGTATAGAATCAGACGGACTTTACAGTAGAATAGGCATCATGCTATATAAGAATGAACAGATGGTTAAGTACATGATAACCATGTGACAAATGTCCATCATGAGGAAGATCAAGAGCCAAGATTCTGTCATGTACCTTGAATAAGGCAGTGTAGACTTAGAAAGAGGCTGCACGTTCATTGGTCCACGGAAATAGGCTGCACGTTCAATGCATCATATAACAGAATTGGAAACATTATAGGTAGGTATGATCACATATGTTATGACCCTGGAACATGAGTTTCATGTTCTTATCATTTGACGAAGTAAGTAACATGTAAGTACCTCCCCATATTTGCTGGATCCCACCTAAAGGCTTCCAAGGCATGCTTCTGACACAACGTTTCTGCCATGTCAATAAACCTACACGCAAAAAGTATTTACATCTTGGTTTCGACTGAATCACTGAAGGACAAACCTACACGCATTTGCTTACTCATTTACACCATAGTATCTAGCACCGGGATAACCTTCACGATATTTGTTAGTCATCACAGATCCAACTGCTTGCATCACTGATAGTGAGGTAAAGTTCTTTTACGGGATGAGTTCAAGACCCTTAATAAGCCAAAACAAAACACATCAGCTAATGGATATTTGATTTAATTTGTGAATATACAATCTAAACACAGGAAAGCTGAGAAAAACATCTCATGATAAAAGATAATAAAAGCACAATCTATTTTTTAAACTATATTAGTCATATATCCTAAAATCGACATGGCTTTTAAAACATTGCTCAAAATAATTGTTCATGTTCCCATTTTGTGATGTATTGAAATAATCTATTTTTTAAACTATATTAGTCATATATCCTCAAATCGATATGGCTTTTAAAACATTGCTCAAAATAATTTTTCATCTTCCCATTTTGTGATGTATTGAAATATTTGTCAACTTTATATCTCAACCAATAGGAAGAGACTTTAGTGGTAAATATAATATTTGGTTGATGAAGAGTGTAGTTAATGATATTTTTGAAAACTTTGTATATTTTGAAAGAAAACAATTATTTAGAGACGGAAGGAATACTACCCACCCTCTAATACTGTTTGTTCTGGCAAACATATTTATTTGTCAATTTGACATGTTAATTAAACTTTTAAACTATGAATACTATGATAGAGTTGTGTTATGTGCAAAATCTGGCCTTAAAGCTTGGTGCCATAAGATGACACCTTACTTCGTTATTGTGTGTCATCCTGGTTACACGCATTATCAACAATAATTTATTTTATTTAAATTATGTAATATTTTTATTTTAGTGTGTTTTTTTAATCGTGTTATACGTAAAAAACCTAACGTGACAATATTTTTTTGCTGTAACTTATACCGATAACTCAAACCTCAACTCATACTCTTTATAAATTTTAATTTTGAATTTTTAGCCCTATCTGACCTTTTATTTCGACCACTTTGATAAAGTTGTTTACTGGTCAAATAGGTTTAGATGGTTAGAAATCAGTAACCATGCTATCGGAGCTTCTACATTGTTATACAAACTTGAACCCACTTCAAGATGACAAGTTCATGATCCAACCCAAACATAACAGATACTTGAACCAAATTACAACCGGCACCAACAACATGAATAATCGGTATTAGCAAATATAAAACTATCCACAATTCCACCCACAAGCATACTTAGTTAGGAGTGGACCTAAGACTCTAAGTCAATTAGACGAACAATTTTTTATTACGTGTATAGAGGAAATAAAAATTAACAAAATAAAAGGTGCGATTTCATTGAAACTATTGGACAGATTAAAAGAACATGTATTTCTTTTAACATATTAGTAGACAAACTAAACACTACATGTATTTTCGTAACACAAAATTTCAAGGCCAAGTTCATTAAGCAAAAATCATGATTTTTACTAAAATTTACACTATGCGGCAAACATCTATCGGGTTCTCGTGAACCTCTGGAAATGCCCTTAAGTTCACCATGTACTCATTTACTTTTCTCGCTACATGAAGTGCTCAACAATAATTTTTTTTCTCCTAATATAACCCAAACACACTCACAATATTAGCAAAGTGATTTTTGCACATTCTTAAATCTGATTTGGACACTCTAATATGTAAGCAATTAAAATAGATTAAACTTAAAATATACTGCTTCCGTCTCAAATTAATAGTCCATATTTCATTTTTGTGATATTTCAAAAAAATTATCCATTTTTCTTTTTAAGCAATAAAAAGAAAATATAGTGGGAGAATATTCTAGTGGTCGAAAATTAAAGTGATTCCACTTATATTAAACTTTATAATTTTTGTTTGTTGAAAATAATTTTAAATACATACAGTAAAATGTCTTAATAAAATTTGTAGAATTATGCAAATGAATTCCCTCCCTGTTACAATACCTGAATACCCAATACTGAGCCCATAGTTGTAACAAACGGGCCCAAATGCTAACCGTGTAACAAACCCGTCACCATATAAAGTCAGTCACACTCACCATCATATTCATTTACCAAAACGTACACCCAATACTTAAACTCTCCCCCAAGAAACCAAAATGGCAGAAAACCAAGCCAATCACTCGGACCTAATCACATCCTTCACCGAAATCACCTCATCTTCAATCGAAGAAGCCACTTTCTTCCTCGAATCACACAACTTCGATCTCGACTCCGCCGTCTCCACCTTCTTCGAAACCACCACCACCACCGCCGCCGTACCAACAAACCCTAACTTTCAACAAAACGATGCTAACGCTAACGCTAATGCTAATGATGATGTGAATTCACCAGCCTCTTCTTCACCCTCTAGGTCCCGATCGGTTTCACCGCCTCCGTCGTTCGAAGCTGGTGGTACTGGTGGTGGTGGTCGTGGCGGTGTGTATAATTTGAGGTCGAGGAATACGGGTAAGAAGGAGGCGTCTTCTGGTAGTGGGAGGTCGGGTCGGATTAGGACGTTTGCGGATCTCAATAATAATAAGAATTGTGATGATTGTGACTCGGAGAGTGATGAGGATGGGCCTCAGGAGTATTATACTGGTGGTCATAGGAGGTAGTGTTTGGATTCTTGTTTTATGTGATTATTTTTACGTCTTTAATTGATTTATTGGATTGATTAATAGAATTAGTTTACGAAATGTGAGTATAACAACAACATGCAACTAGCTAGTAGCGTATATAGACGGAACAAAAAGTTGATAAAGAATAGTATTGCGGCCGAGTCAACGTTATTTATCTGATTCTTGGCGTTGATTAAGAGTTGCTAGTTATTATTAGTTTTTAGTAATATGATTAAGAAGTATGAAACACGTAAGAACCACACAACTAGCAAATATAGATGGAACATGAAAGTGATAAAAGAATAGTATTACGACCACTTTTAGGATCCACGAGTAGCTAAAAATTAGTAATTATGTAGTGTTTGGAATATTGTTTAATGTGATTATTAGCTAAAAATGCAGAATGTTGGTTATTGTTTAATATCTTTGTTATGTGTTTTATTAAATATTACTATTGTGGATTGCTTTCTTTATCTGTGGTTTGGTACCGGCTAAATTGTTGTTTCTCTTTTATGATCAAGAATTACACAAACTTGACTAGAAGATATAGATTGAATAAGATAACGATAAAGAATGCTTGATTAACATGTTTAGGCAATTAATGCGATTTACCTAGGTCCGTGGAGGCACTAGCGAACTATTAATATTACTTAATTTTGATCATCTTTTTAGGGAATATTGTGTATATTGTGAGATGCTTTAAAAGATAAATGGTATGAAACTTAAAAAAACATTAAAATGATTTTATGAGTGAGATTTACATCATGATACTATTTGGCTATAATGCCCAGTAATATACTCGTCTTAGTGATTTTGTTTTTGGTTATATCTGAGTTTGTATGTCAACAAGACATGATTTAGCAAATGTACGTATTGTATCATTCTTCAGAAAATGTACACAATTTTAAGGGTATGGTGCACATTGTTAAAGGCTTTTTATCTTTCACAAGCTGTCATGTTCCTGATGTTATATAATGACTTTTCTAAGTGTCGTCAAATAGTACCCTTTTATATTGTAAGAATGAACTGCTCATTTGGTGTTGCTGCCAGTACTTTATTATAACATTTTAAGTGTAATCTAACATTTATCATGACTGCAGTGGACAGCTTGTTCAAGATCCATCGAAGCACAATGATGTGGATTCACTGTTTGAACAAGCTAGACGAGCAGGAGCTGAAGATGGAACTCTTGATCAACACCAACCATCCTCAAGCTCCAGAAGCTTTTCTGGAAGAGGAAGATTGCTATCTGGAGAGACACCATCAGCTGCCCCTCAGCAACCTGAACCTGAAGTCCACACCATCACTTTCTGGACCAATGGCTTTACTGTAAATGATGGCCCTTTGAGGATGCTGGAGGATCCTCAAAATGCATCTTTCTTGGAGGTATGTTTTTACCATCTTTTGTCCGTATCTGATATCACGTTGTCTTTATATAACCATCCAGCCGTCCAACAAGTCTGTAAATAGTAAAACTAAAAAGTTATCACATCTGTATTGCTAAGCAATTTCATTTTGTTCACAAATGATAACCATATCTTGCTTCTGATATTTGTTTATTTAGAGGTTAGTAGGTTATTACATTTTTGGAACTAAATCATTGCTTAGTCTTTGATTAACATATTCTGCTTCTGATAGATGTTTATTTAGAGGCTAAATTAAGTTTTGGATAATTATTATTTTATACTAGCTGCAACAAGATGATTATTATTATTGAAAGGGTAAAATAAAATTACTTATATGAGAGACTTATAAAACCTATTTTAGAGACTTTTACTTCCATCTAACAAAAATGTCTCCTCATTTTATAATAATAAACTTTTTCGGTTATGATATCTGTTAGTTTTCTTAAATAATTAGATATGCCAAACACACAAACATATGATTATCTGAATGTTAAGCATTTATCTTTGACGTTGTTACTATCACAGCAAATTATTTATCCTAATTCTGGATATTATGTTATCACTTTTTAAAAAACAGATCCAAAACCCACTATTTATTTATTTTATTTTATTTTATTTATTATTATTATTATTATTATTTTTTTACATCCTTATCCATATAATATTTGTTTCACTAATTAAATACTGGAAAGTGCCCTTTAGATATCTTCTCTGTTTACTACTTTTATGTACTGTCTTTTCATGTAACATAGTTGTTACATCAAAAATCTAAATGACAGTTTATAGGATGTGTGCACACTGCACAACCTAGTTATAGAACCAAAATGTTTATAGTATCATCATATCACCATTCGGCTTACACTAGCCCAAACCTTTCTTACTCAAAACTTCTCTTCGTACTCGTCTATGCACTTAATCATGTTCTTATATTATAGTGGTCATATAAGCTACTGTTTGGATATATGTTATTATCCTCAATGATGTGCGGCACACCCTAAGTAGTATTTGCTTTGTGACACAGAGCATAAGGAATTCGGAGTGTCCAGAAGAACTTAAGCCTGCTAGAGGAAGAGCTCCTGTTCAAGTTAGTCTTGTGAGGAAGATGGAGGAGTACCCTGTGAGTATTTTCTTCACCTCTATCATCTCTTACAGGATCCTCTTGCATCTCTTTTTCTAACACGCATACCACATATGTGCAGATCAAGAAACAACGCCAAGCTGCCTTTGCGGGGGTTGGTAGAACCTTAGGCTCCACCACTTCTGCAGAGGACACCACTGCTACTATCTCAGCCCCTACAAATGCTGCCCCAACTCCGTTTGTGGGCCTAGTTGTTGATGACACATTACCCTCTACATCTATTCAGCTGAGATTGGGTGATGGGACCCGTATGGTTTCCCGGTTCAATCTCCACCACACTGTAAGCAATATCCGTTCTTTCATTGATGCATCAAGACCAGGTGGGCCCAGGGCTTATCAGCTATTGACTATGGGGTTCCCTCCAAAGCAGCTCAACGATTTGAACCAGACGATTCAAGAGGCTGGGTTAGCCAATTCTGTTGTCATCCAGAAACTCTAATAACTTTGCACAAGCAGTCTGCTAAATTTGTGCTTTGAATTGACTGTTTGTTTCAATAGATCCATACATACATGGGATGAACAATTTGTTCCTTTCGACTCTTATTGGATAATGGATATGGTTGCTTTGTGATATTTGCAGGGTTATGTGTTTGCGAGGCACCATGATAGTAGTTTTCGTTTATCAACCTACAACTCGCAATTCCAGTTTCAAAATTAATATGATATGTGGTTTCCTCTGTTCTGTTTTTTTTTTAATCATAATAGGGGCGTGGCTAGTGGCTACAGATGTGGTCTGGAAAAACATGTTTTGCGGATCAAACCCGTCAAATTATTGATGTTGGCCAAATTGATCAAAAGGCTCGTATAGAATTAGTAATTAGCAAGGAATAAGCATGCTGGATCTCCTTGGAAGCAAGGTACAGTATCCGGTATTGTCCTGTCGAGGTGTCACAACTTGCTTGCTTGTTTGAGAAGAGTGTGTTTGAACGCGTGTAAAGAAGAACTTACATACACAAGTTTAGAGCTGAAAATTAGCAAACAAGTTTAGAGCCGCGATCCCTTTCCGGTTTGGGTTTTGAAAAAAACTAAGGGTAAAAAGAGCAAAAAATTGTATACACGTATTGTGGGTTGGAGATATGAGTGAACAATTAGTGACCCTCCTTTCATTTTAGTGACACTTCATTGACCTTAGTGACGCATCTTGACTACATATTTTTTTTATTTGACCTTAGTGACGCATCTTGACTACATTTTAGTGAAACTTCTTTGACCTTAGTGACACTTTGTGGTATAATGTATGAGAAAGTTCAATATTAGGTAACAAGTTTCCTAAAGATCAAATAAAAATATCATTACCATTCATTTTTTCATTAAACTAAAAAAATTCATTTTCATTCTTCTCTTTTAAAAATTACTAAATATTTAACAAACCGTTAATCGTTATGCGAAATGAATTATATCACCAGAACGAGAATGAAGCATATTCCTTATAAATGTGCACGTCTATATACTTTCGATGACTTTTTATTTATTTATTTTTTATATTTTTTT
The DNA here is from genome assembly GCA_030686995.1 of Artemisia argyi. Taxonomy (NCBI): domain Eukaryota; kingdom Viridiplantae; phylum Streptophyta; class Magnoliopsida; order Asterales; family Asteraceae; genus Artemisia; species Artemisia argyi. The sequence continues at coordinate 20,010,640 of CM060678.1, read as the reverse complement.
GTGAGTATTAAATTTTTTTTTGTGAGTATTAAAGTTTTTTTTTTTTTTTTTTTTTTTTTTTTTTTTTTTTTTTTAATTCTTTTTCAGTTTTGATCTTAACTATTTTTTTTCCCATAATACTTGATGCAAAACATAAATGAATATATTGGGTTTTAAATATATTTTTATTGGTATAATTTTATCAAGTATTATATAACATAAACAAAAATATTTAAGGTAAAAGTTGGAAAAGAAAAACTTCAAAAGTTAAACACTAGACACTTATTTAAAGACGGAGAGAATTTATAATTTATAAAATCACAGTTGATTTTTTTATTTTTATTTTTAAATCACTTATGATTTCACTTATCAAATGTGATTTTACAAATAGAGTTATGACCCCGTTAGGTCTAATTTTGCTAAATAACATTCATATAAGACAAACATTAAAATAGTTCTCCCTGCATATAACATCTAATCAAGTTTTTATTTTATTATTTTTTTAACAAACACATTTTCAACTAAAAAAATAAAAAACGGTAGTATTAAAATACAAATTACAACAAAAATAAAATATGATACTACGGATATTAAAACTAAAGCGAACTTTACACGTTTTAACAAAAACAACAATCACTTATATCAGAGACTAAATGTTAAATTAAATAAGCTTACAGACAAAATGTAATATACCTATTACCAAATTTTTTTTTTCTACTTTGCCTGCAATTCTTTTTTTCAAAAAAAAAAAAAAAAAAAAAAAAACAAGCAACATAAAAACGAATTACAAAAAGAAAAGAAAAAGCAAACTTGGGCAACTCGTTGTGGCCACAACGAAGGGCCTAACGCCGTTAAAACTTGAACCACAGTTTCGTATTGCTCCACCATAGGTATTATGACGCGACTATGATAAACCGACACCGTGCACTTTTAAGCCCATAAAGTTGAGTTTAAGATTGATATATATATATATATATATATATATATATATATATATATATATATATATATATATATATATATATATATATATATATATATATATTAGGGTAAATTGCAAAAATGGTCCTTCACGTTCCACAAAATTGCAAAAACGGGACCGAGACAAAAAGTAGCGCAAAAAAGCCACCCACGTTCCACATTTTCGCAAAATCGCCACTGAGAGTCCTTTTCCGTTAATTTTCCCGTTAAGTGCCATGTCATCGAGGGCATTATCGTCATTTCATTGCTACTGTTGATTAAAGGACTAAATTTGCAATTTGAGTTTGATATTTTATTTCACTTCACCACCACCACCACTCTCTACCACCGCCGCCACCCTCTACCGCCACCACCACCACCACCACCCTCTACTACCTTCATCTTCATCTTCCTCATCATCAAACCCAGATTCCGGCGAACTATTTCCGGCCAACACCATATTATTCGGCCAACACCAGATTCTGGCGAACTAAAACAGTAGAACATAATATAGTCCAACTTGATGTGCTAAAATATTACAGTAGTTATTTATTATCCTGTTTTAGCACTAACAATTTAAAATACTTCTATTTAGTAAGATCATAGAATTATGGGGTTGCAATTCTGTATACATTCTATGCCTCAATGTTGGTTACGCCCACCTTAATACCTTATGATACTTACTAGTGGACACTGCAAATAGTCAAATGGGCAGTTCAGATTCACAGTAATGGTAAGAAAACTACTTTTAGAAACGATTTACGCAGATAGAGCGAGGAGGATGCAATAATGTATTGGTTGATTTGCAGGTTCATAGGCAATCTTCGTGCAACATTTTATACAATATCATATCTAATTTCGTTTGAACTATAAGCTGTGTCAAAATGCTAAATGATATGGATCCACCATATTGGTTGTACTATTGTGAGTGAAGAACACACAAATTCTTAAATCGACCACAGTCGTACTCAAGTCACTAATGATTAACGAACTACTATTAAAACAATAACTAATCAACTGTAGGTGATTTGTATACAACACGATTTCTTGGCATGCCAAATCATATGCTATGTATTCCTACCGTTCGGTGAGCTAATTCTGCGCATGTTATGTTTCGTTAAAAGTAATATATCATAAGGTAAAAAATAACCTGGTATTGATTTTATGTCTCTAAACCAAAAAAAGAAGCAATGAAGTATAACAAATATTGCTTTTTGATAGGCTCTTATCGTCTTGATATCTTCCAACACAGTACACCTGTGTGAGCTTACAGCAAATTGCAGACTAATTAAACGGGTTGGGATTATTCAATAAGGTGGATCACGTAGTTAACTCGGGAGAGGTAAGCTCTGTAAAGCCACTACTGGAGGGACACGGGACGAGATTTAAATCCACAACCTCCGAATTATGCTATTAGGCTAACATTGTAGGGACAAGCAAAGAAACAAAAAATATAATCGAAATCATAACACTATATGCTGCTATATAGAAGCCGATCAGTGAACTTAGGTACATAGTTGATTTCATCTCTGTTTTAGCTAAGCAAGCAAAGAAACTGCTGGCACCGACACAATAGGTCCAACGCCAATTCTTAAATTTCGCTAATCGAAATACTTATATAAGTGTACGATAGCTGAGAATGATTTTCATCAGCAAGTTGAAATGTTGCAGTTGTCCCTCGACAAACTGAAGTCACAATTTCAGTGTATGCATCTAACGGATCACCCAAGGCAGTCACAGCTTGCATAAGGTAAGGCTTTAGCTTTTCTGCAGATTTCCAAAGTACTCCTTCCCCCAATTCTCGAGCTACTGGGAGAACTCCCTAAGAGGAAATTACTGGTCAAAAGGATTCAAGGAAAACAAAAAAGAAAACTATATGTGATTAATAAAGCTAGTAAACCTGTTACCTCGCTATGTTTTTTAACACTAGCGAGTAGTGGTTTGAGTAACTCAACTGAAACTTCTTCACTTTCTTTCAAAGTCAAGACCATTATAGTTTCCATATATAAAGACCATTATAGTTTCCATATATAAAAACTCGCGTTCATATATATTATAAGTGTATCATATATATGATCTTACTAAATAGAAGTATTTTAAATTGTTAGTGCTAAAACAGGATAATAAATAACTACTGTAATATTTTAGCACATCAAGTTGGACTATATTATGTTCTACTGTTTTAGTTCGCCAGAATCTGGTGTTGGCCGAATAATATGGTGTTGGCTGGAAATAGTTCGCCGGAATCTGGGTTTGATGATGAGGAAGATGAAGATGAAGGTAGTAGAGGGTGGTGGTGGTGGTGGCGGTAGAGGGTGGCGGCGGTGGTAGAGAGTGGTGGTGGTGGTGAAGTGAAATAAAATATCAAACTCAAATTGCAAATTTAGTCCTTTAATCAACAGTAGCAATGAAATGACGATAATGCCCTCGATGACATGGCACTTAACGGGAAAATTAACGGAAAAGGGCTCTCAGTGGCAATTTTGCGAAAATGTGGAACGTGGGTGGCTTTTTTGCGCTACTTTTTGTCTCGGTCCCGTTTTTGCAATTTTGTGGAACGTGAAGGACCATTTTTGCAATTTACCCTATATTTTAAAAGTGTTGTATTTGATTGTGTATTTTACTAATTAGTTAAAATAGAAGTTTATTTTTTACTCGTCCTAAAGTTTAAAAGTAAAAAGAAAAAGATCTCTTAAAGTCATGTGTTTATTTTATTTACAAAAAGTACGTAGTAATTTGATACAATATTAGCTCAAACTGGTTGACGTTTCAATTGTGATTTTTATTGAATAATCTAAAGGCTAAATTTTACCACATGAAATTATCAAACTCAAATTGCAAATTTAGTCCTTTAATCAACAGTAGCAATGAAATGACGATAATGCCCTCGATGACATGGCACTTAACGGGAAAATTAACGGAAAAGGGCTCTCAGTGGCAATTTTGCGAAAATGTGGAACGTGGGTGGCTTTTTTGCGCTACTTTTTGTCTCGGTCCCGTTTTTGCAATTTTGTGGAACGTGAAGGACCATTTTTGCAATTTACCCTATATTTTAAAAGTGTTGTATTTGATTGTGTATTTTACTAATTAGTTAAAATAGAAGTTTATTTTTTACTCGTCCTAAAGTTTAAAAGTAAAAAGAAAAAGATCTCTTAAAGTCATGTGTTTATTTTATTTACAAAAAGTACGTAGTAATTTGATACAATATTAGCTCAAACTGGTTAACGTTTCAATTGTGATTTTTATTGAATAATCTAAAGGCTAAATTTTACCACATGAAATGTGATGCTCCCCTGTTGATCTAAATGAAATGATCAGTATGTTTGGTTTGTTGGCGGGTTTAGGATTTGAATTTGAATTTGATGTAAAAAAGAGAAAGTATATTATAAAAAAATAAATTATTATTTAATAATTATAATACATACTAAGAATGGAAATCTCACGGGCCAAATAGTAAAATCTTAAGGCTCCTGTTTCATGTTAATTCGCAAAATGATTAGTCCATCTAAACTGAAACAGTACATGTACATGCCCAACAGTAGCATAATGGGGCGTGTGTGAGTCTCTAATTGGTGGAAACGTGTTGCCAAAATTCCTGTTCATCCTCGTTTTTGCGTAATTAGTCCGTAATACAACCCAGCCACCAAAACACACACACACACACACACTAATTTCTTCATAAAAATCGAAAACCGAACCGACGACAACACAAATCCAAACACCCGTGAATCAAGTGAGGTCTCTGGCATCAACAGATTTTGGATGGGGCTCAATTTGATTCAACCTGCGATAGGAGAAAAACGAGGTTGTTTAACATCACTTTTCCCGACTTATGAGGTGTCTTTTATATTTATTTCGATTTTGTAAATAAGGGAAAATGGAAGCAATTGATTGGTTTTATTTTGATTTGTGGGGTTTTAATGAAATTAGGGTTAAATTGCAAGGGAGCCTAATTTAATTTTTGTGAATGCTTATTTTTGTTTAAATTTAGCTTGGGGGATGAGGGAATACACCTCACAAAAAATGCAGAAGATCCATCACGAGCTTAACAAACCAAAACAATCTGTAAGTATCTCACGTCTAAATTTTAAAGTTACTTAAATTTTTTTCGCTAACAATGTTTTCTTTTGATTATTGGTTTCAGCAATATTTAAAGTTACTTTATTTGTTTGATTATCTTCAATATTTATTAACTTTATTTGATGAAGTGATTTTTTTATTGAATTACAGTTGAGTTATTCGACTAAATTCTTATTGTTTATATTAGTTTGTGATTATTGTTTTAAATTGGTGTGTTAGGGTTTCGTTGAAGTGGTGGTGTGTGACGTGTGAAGTTTAACAGATTTTAAGGGGGGGGGGGCACCAAATCAGTTTGTTTCAAATTTTAGTTTTTAGGTGCAAAGTGTAGCTTTTTAATGTTTAAAATAAGTACTTATAAGATGTTTTGAAGTAACCAATTTAACAAATAGTTAATGCATCAACTTATTTTGTAAAAAAAGGCAACAGTAACCGTCATTTATGGAATAATTTATTTTGCCAGCTTATAGCCTTTTCTGGCATTGTGTAATCAAGGTAAGTAGCAGTTTGTGAAGTTACAATGGGTTGATTTTCTTTTTACGAACTCCATTTTTTGAATTGTTTAAATTAGATAGTGTGAATTGAGTCATGTTCAATATAATATTTAGGTAACTATAGTAAACTTAGGATAAACATATAATGGTTATCGATTACAACTTTTTATTTTGAGGTATTTCATCCTGTTTTCCTTTGAATTGATCAATTTAATACTTTGTTCAACCAAAATTGTATATGGTAAAATTTAGTAGTGATTTGTGACTAAAATTTATTTTGATCCTTTAGGCCAAACTATATCAGTGGCGGCAAATTGCATATGGGAGGTTGGTATTTCCAAGTCGGTTTGTCGATTGCAGTCTCATAGGACAACAGTCACCCGAAGGAATTTCCGTAAGATGTTTTTTTTTTTTTTTTTTTTTTTTTTTTTTTTTTTTTTTTTTTTTTCAGTTAAAATTTTTTAGATATAAATTCTATCTTTGTTATGTTTTTGAGAACATCTTACACACTTGCTGATTTTAGGTAATAAGGAGGCTAATGTGATCTGATATATGGTTTTGACAACAAGGGTGTGGGCAATTTACAAGGAAACCATTGATACTCTGATTTTGTCATACGTTGAACTTGATATTGGTGGTAAGAAGGTTCACGCTGGTTGCAATGGAACATTGTCTGGAGGCACACCCCTTCGCGTGGTGCACACACGGCTACATGACATTTTCAACCCTTGCGTCCGGATCTTCAGGTTAAAATCTTGAACTATGTATAACAAAACGTTGTTTGGGATTTTGTATTTACTTATTTCAGTGAAAATAAATACTTAAAATAAGCAGGCTATACATGGTTATTGTTTAAGCAAATAGGCGTTAGCAAGAAAATAGTCCCAAACACCCCCTTAGCTTGATGACATTCTATCCTAAATGCTATCATCAGTTTTGTTAAAAGTTAATGATCATAAAATACGATTTGTTCATGAGCATAATGGTGGTTAACTTATCAACTAATGGTACTAAGGTGGTTATGTAGGTTGCTGATATTGGAATGCGCAAATTTGTCGAGCCTGCAAATGAATATGATTTCACAGGCACAACAGTTGTGGGTACACCAGCATGCCTAGCTCTTGAGTATGTTTGATGAGGCGAAAAATGAACCACTTTTAGGGGGTCATTTAAGCCCGGAATTGAATTTATTTGATCAAATATTGCCCTAAATCGTTCCTTTTGTGATTTTAGGTACTTTGGGAGTGAAATCTGGAAAAGGAAGCAATTCGGACGTTTTTGGAGCATAAAAGTGAAGAAAACGCCAAAGTCTTAATTTTCCTTGCTGGGAACAGTAGGTGACGGCGTCAAGAGCAACATCCTGACGGCGTCAAGAGTAAATTCCATGACGACCCAGTACATATTGGACGGCGTCACGAAGTAGGGCGTCAAGAGTAAAAATCATGACGGCCTGGAAATGCTAATACATGACGGCGTCAGAAGTAGATCAAGGCAGTCCGAGAATAGTTTTGGCGGCGAGGTGACGGCGTCACAAGATTGGTCTTGACGCCGTCAGACCCTATTTCCTATATATAGTTTTCTAATTTTCACATTAAAAAGAGAGAAGTTTTGGAGAAACCCTAAGTACGAACTTGGTGCGAATTTTACAAGTTTTTCAAGGGTTCTAAGCCCTTGATACATTTCATGTGTAATTGAGATAAGTATTCTTTTAATTCAATCAATATGTCTATGTGTTGGTTGTCTATATCTTGTTCTTGTCTTAATTCCATCATGCTAGGCTAGATCTATCTTGTGTTTGCTTGGATCTAATGAAACATAGATGTTAATTATGTGTTGATTACTTGTTTATAATTGTCTTGGATGAATGATTTATATGTTAGGCTTAAGAAAACTGGCAGATCTCCAAATGGTAACATGCTTGAACGTCTTAGGAAACATGAACCGATTGCACTAGGTCTTTATTGGTTGTATTTAATGCATGAGCCACTGTTTATAATCCCTATGGTTGTGCTATAGGAGGATATAAGAGCTCATAGAATTGGGGAGTTAAGTGCGATACCCCATGAATGGTATTAAGGAATACAATCCGTCATCCATGCAACTATAGCAAGTAATTAACATGTAAAAGATGTCTAGGGAGTAGTGAAATCTAAGTAAACACATTTTCTCCACTTATTGCTCACAACATTAGTATAATTTAGTTTATTTTCATTTCTAGTATTTTATTTTGAGTGCATCTTTAGTATTGGGTTAGTTGACTAGCAACTAATTCCGCCCAAATCCTTCAAACCCGAGATTTTTACTTGCTTTCTAAAAAATATAAAAATACAAAAAGAATCATCCCTCACCTTTAGAACTAGTATTTAGGTTTTCTAATCCTAGCGACACTATTCCTAGCTGAACGATCAATCCCCCGGTACTTGTCACTATACTATACTACAACGATCAGGTACACTGCCTGGTGGGGGTTGTAAGCTTCTCAAGATCCCTTGAGAGGTAAAGCCTGGTGCGATTCCCACGTATCAAGTTTTTGGCGCCGCAGCCTGGGGAATAGTTATTGTCTAGGTTAGATTCTCTTTTTATTAGGTCTACTTGCTAGATTCCGTTCCAGTAAGATTTTATTTTATTATTATTATTATTATTTTTTAGGTTTTCTTTAGTCTATCTTATTTCTTTGTGTCTTTGTTCGTAACTTTTCACCACCCGACATCATGGACGATGGGAACATCTTTGAACCCGTCATCCCACCACAACAAAACCCACCACTAGAACCTCTTAGGCCCCGAACCTTAGGAGAATATTCCCGACCTAGCCACCAAGGCTACCGAAACACCATTGAGCTCACCGGAGCCAATGTGACCCCCTTGCGATCCGACACCATCCAGTTGGTGCAAAGCGGATGTGCATTCCATGGACTTCGTTCCGAAGATCCAAACCAACATCTTAAGGACTTCCTCAAAATCGTAGATTCCATAGACCTAGATGTTGCAACTAGAGAGACAACCCGATTACGCCTATTCCAATTCTCTCTACGGGATCAAGCTAGTCAATGGCTTGAGCGTTTACCCGCGGGATCCATCACCACATGGGATAACCTCACCAATCGTTTCCTTACTTAATTCTTCCCACCGGGGAAGACTGCAATGCTTAGAAATGACATTTTGATGTTTGAACAACAGCAGGGTGAAACTTTCTACGAAGCTTGGGCCCGTTTTAAGGATCTCCTCCATAAGGTCCCTCATCATGGTATAAACCTTTGGTTATTAGTCCAGATTTTCTACGACCATGTTGACTATCACACTAAGCGCACAATTGATAGGGCCTCGGGAGGTAAACTGCGTGATAAGAATGCCGAGGAATCTTGGGCAGTTATCGAGGAGCTCGCCACTGATAATCAGGAGATGTGGGACTTTAATCATACAATAAAAGCGGCTATCAATGCAGTCTCAACATCTGGAGGGACCACCGAAATCCCCGATGAACTCCTATGCAAACTCGAGGCAAAAGTTGACTATTTTGAGGAAAGGCAAAGGAGACCTTTAAGTCCTAGACGGGCTACTGTCAATTCTGTCTCAAAACCAACTTCGACACCATTATCTGAGTCACCTTCTAGAGAAAATGTCGAGACTTTTCAGAACTATGCCCCACCTTGTTCCCCTCCCGAGGAACTTAGCTCAGAGTTTGAAGCTAGGATGAGAGAATATATGGCAACTCACTCAGATCGGCTTGCTAGATTCGAGGAAGCAGTTTATAAGCAAAAAGAGGAGATGCAGGAGAAAATGAATGAGATGATGAGTTTATTAGAGGAGTATGCCAACCAGAGAACCCCCGAAAGAATGTTACTAAGGAAAGAAAGCGCCACTCCCACTACCCAATTTGTTAATTCTATCACAATTGTCCAAAAGAATAACGAGAAGGTAGAAACTCCTGCTAAACAGACCTTAGAAAAACCACCTGAATCCCAACCTTTGGGTTACTACCTGAAACATGATATAAACGAAAACACCATAACAAATTGGATTAAGGGTGATGGGCGTAACCAACCTTCCAAACAGGGTTCTGAGAAAGAGGAAGAAGTGAAAGATGAGTATGATACGCTACCTAGAGGATCAGTATTCGAGAGGCTATTGGTACAAAAAGTGGCTACCAAGCAGATAGCATGTGGGAACTTTGAGATACCAACTAGCATCGGGGACTTGAAATATCTTAGTGCTTTCGCTGACCAAGGATCGGAAGTAAATCTTATGCCCCTAACTATTTACATCCAACTAACGTCAAAAATGCCAGCCCTACTCGTGTTAGGTTATCTCTCGCTGGACACTCGTACGTATACCCCCTAGGAATCGCAGAAGATGTATTAGTTAATGTTGCAGGATTCATGTACCCCGTTGATTTTATGATCATCGATGATAAAGGAGATGAATGCATGCCAATAATCCTTGGGGCACCATTCCTCGCCACCGCTAGGGCTGTCATTAAGTATGAAGGTAGGAAGATCTAGCTTAAATCTGGAAAAAGAAAGATTAGCTTCCCATGACCCCGCGAAGTGGGCATGAGAATTTGAGTTGGAGAAAGATCAAAAACAACATTGACACGACACCCATTCGTGTTCAGAATAAAATTCTTGCATGGGAGGTAAGAATCAAAAGCTATAAGGAAGCCAAAAATGAAAGAAGCAAAAGCAATAAGGTTCAGGTCGAATTCGAACATACTCAACCCGCAGAAAATCATGTACCATTTGAGGAAGGGAACTTGGTACTCTTGAGACATTTAGAAACAATAATACCACCCGATAAACCAAGTCCTTGGTGGTATGGGCCTTTCACAATTGAAGGTGTGAGCCAAGATGGAATAGCTAACTTGAGAAGTGAAGTAGGTGGAATGGTGATTGCAAGTATCGATAGGTTAAGGCACTACCACCATAACAGTAATGATCGCAACTACATGGGGTATATCATTTCGAATGATGAGGTCACGTAGTAACCCATGACCTTGAGTCTAGCTACAAGACTCGTAAATAAAGAAAAGCGCTTCTTGGGAGGCAACCCATGTTTTGTGTGATTTTATTTTTGTTTGTTTGTTATTTGCTTCCGTATGCATGCTTTATTTTTATTGTTGGTTGATCATGTTTCTAAATTAAATAGTGGAAATACTTTACTTTGTTGTTTTGGCCTAGTCTTAACTCCACCTAAAAGTATTTTTTCAAAAGATAAGTGTAAGGGGAAACCCCAAATATGTTTTTAAGAAACACACCGATCATGATTCTCCACAATATTAAATGAACATGTGTATTCGTATTTGTTAGAGTCAAATGCTTGTATCGAGTCATAATGAAGTTTTGCAGGATTTTCCAGGAAGTAGGACCAAGTTTTTCCAGAAATTTTCCGGAAACTTAACATAAGAATTTATGCAGGTCACTTCTGACGGCGTCAAGTGTAAAAATCTGTAAATTTTACCGGTTTTGTTTTTCTAACGGAGTCTTATGGTTTTTGTGAATTATTAAGTTTTATAATCTCCAGGAGATCTGCAAACTTCATTCCACAAGCATTATATCTTATCTTGTTTTCTAGGATTTAGTAACTTATATAGGATGCCGCCGATTTTACGCGAGGTTGTTTTGTCTATTTTTTCAGGATTTACAGGTTATGTTTGACAAGAAGATGATTTACATTCTGGAAGGGAAGCTTTGATTGTTCATTTTCTTGGAGGAAGATTTAACCTGGCCACCTTATTATCCATACCGAGCGAATCAGGGGAGTATTTGATTTCATTCTTTTTACTTTTTAACTTTTACATTCTTTACTTGAACATTGGGGACAATGTTCATCTTAAGTGTAAGGGGAGGGTAAAAAGATGATACCTTACATATGCACTTTCGCTTGAGTTTGTTTTGTTTAATGGTAGATGTGTAATAAAACTATGAGAAATACTTGTTAGTGCAATTTTAGCGCCAAATTTAAATTTTTTTTTACAACATTTAGGAGTGAAACTTTAGCCATAGCAAGCGTCTCATGGATAGGAGATTGTATGACTAGCACATAACCGTATATTCAGAAAAATTTTTCACCCAAATATGTGAGGTTCGCCTTTAGATTTGATAGGAAAAGCATTTACTATTAGTGCTTATGAGTGTACCGGTAGCATTTAGATTCTAGAACTTGCGTTAGTGATGCATCCCGAGATCGCTAGTGAGACTACATTCGTGTAGTAGGATTTACTACATGATAAGAGGCATTAGGATCACCCTTGTGTTAAACCCGTATCATAATTACTTGACCATTTAAGTCATATTACTTGGCTAGTTAAGTCCACTAATTTTCCCACACCCTTAGCGTTGTACTCATTTTTAGTACACGAAACCCCTAGTACACCCCTCCGAGCCTATCTTTTCGTTTCTAACTTTAAGCATTTTACTTAAAGGAAGAATTTGTTACACCCCACTTAAATGTACACCCAAATCGCCTTAGCCTTCCGTGTATGCGCTCATTTTTAGTGCATTATTGTTATTTGTTAAACCCTAAGTTAACTATCTAATTGATTACATGGTTGCTAAGTCGAGTCATATCCTTGTACATATTGTTTTGGAACGATTGGGACTCATGGGTAAGTACTTATTTTATGGAGTAATGGAGAAGAACATCATTTATTACCCCCATATGTACGTTAATCTTAAAAGTGCTCCAAGTGTTTTGATTTTCTTAATTCGAGTCATTAGATTAGTTTAATGTAAAGTATGTAAAGATTCAAGTGTAAGGGGAATATTCATTCCCTATGATGTATTATTTTGGATGGTAGGGTAAGAGTGTATGCAAAAAAAAAAAAAAAAAAAAAAAAAAAAAAAAAAAAAAAAAAATTGAAAAAAAAAATATAGAAAAAGGAAAAAGAGAAAAAAACATACGAACTACCATCCCGTTTCATTCTATGTTCATTTTATGTTTTTGTTATTTTTCATTTATTAGCTTAAGTCGAGTCTAGTTTTGGCTTAGCAACGCCATATTGTACATGTAATTAACCAAGATTGTTAACTCGCCACCAGTAAAACTTCCTTTATCCAACAAAACCGTGTATTTCATATCCCTACACCTAACGTTACAACCCTTTAAAAGACCTCTTTGATAGTTTATCCTAGGTGCTTACGCCATGTGGTGGAAGTTTGATCCTTTCCCAAGCCTATGGTAATCTATTTTGCTATGACAGGTAGTGAGAGATATCTTCCGTTTCCATATTGTAATTTATACTTTATTACACCCGAGAGATGTGAGTATCTAAACACTATTTGTGAGGTGCTTGTGTATGACCTCCGTGCTTGTCTATTGGTCTATAGTGGAACGATTATTTGTTGTAATTACTTTTATATTAGTGTTAAATGACCCCTAACTTGTCTTTTGAGTAGAATAAAAGCGCATTTGCTTGAGGACAAGCAAATCTCAAGTGTAAGGGTATATGATGAGGCGAAAAATGAACCACTTTTAGGGGGTCATTTAAGCCCGGTATTGAATTTATTTGATCAAATATTGCCCTAAATCGTTCCTTTTGTGATTTTAGGTACTTTGGGAGTGAAATCTGGAAAAGGAAGCAATTCGGACATTTTTGGAGCATAAAAGTGAAGAAAACGCCAAAGTCTTAATTTTCCTTGCTGGGAACAGTAGGTGACGGCGTCAAGAGCAACATCCTGACGGCGTCAAGAGTAAATTCCATGACGACCCAGTACATATTGGACGGCGTCACGAAGTAGGGCGTCAAGAGTAAAACTCATGACGGCCTGGAAATGCTAATACATGACGGCGTCAGAAGTAGATCAAGGCAGTCCGAGAAGAGTTTTGGCGGCGAGGTGACGGCGTCACAAGATTGGTCTTGACGCCGCAGACCCTATTTCCTATATATAGTTTTTTAATTTTCATATTAAAAAGAGAGAAGTTTTGGAGAAACCCTAAGTACGAACTTGGTGCGAATTTTACAGGTTTTTCAAGGGTTCTAAGTCCTTGATACATTCCATGTGTAATTGAGATAAGTATTCTTTTAATTCAATCAATATGTCTATGTGTTGGTTGTCTATATCTTGTTCTTGTCTTAATTCCATCATGCTAGGCTAGATCTATCTTGTGTTTGCTTGGATCTAATGAAACCTAGATGTTAATTATGTGTTGATTACTTGTTTATAATTGTCTTGGATGAATGATTTATATGTTAGGCTTAAGAAAACTGGCAGATCTCCAAATGGTAACATGCTTGAACGTCTTAGGAAACATGAACCGATTGCACTAGGTCTTTATTGGTTGTATTTAATGCATGAGCCACTGTTTATAATCCCTATGGTTGTGCTATAGGAGGATATAAGAGCTCATAGAATTGGGGAGTTAAGTGCGATACCCCATGAATGGTATTAAGGAATACAATCCGTCATCCATGCAACTATACCAAGTAATTAACATGTAAAAGATGTCTAGGGAGTAGTGAAATCTAAGTAAACACATTTTCTCCACTTATTGCTCACAACATTAGTATAATTTAGTTTATTTTCATTTCTAGTATTTTATTTTGAGTGCATCTTTAGTATTGGGTTAGTTGACTAGCAACTAATTCCGCCCAAATCCTTCAAACCCGAGATTTTTACTTGCTTTCTAAAAAATATAAAAATACAAAAAGAATCATCCCTCACCTTTAGAACTAGTATTTAGGTTTTCTAATCCTAGCGACACTATTCCTAGCTGAACGATCAATCCCCCGGTACTTGTCACTATACTATACTACAACGATCAGGTACACTGCCTGGTGGGGGTTGTAAGCTTCTCAAGATCCCTTGAGAGGTAAAGCCTGGTGCGATTCCCACATATCAATGTTTGACACCATTACTTGGTAATACTAGATGTATATACCTAAAGGTCGAAAAAAAGGCGGGTTAATATTGCACAACATAGTTCACGGTTGCTGATGCAATAACTCTAATGGGTCATTTGAATGTTATGTTTTAGTATGGGTCAGGACGCAATGTATTTGCATAAAAATATGAAAATTACTTTCAACTTCAAAATTGGCTAAAAACTTTTTCTTTTGGTCTTTTAACTCTATAGTATTCGCTACTTTTCATATCGTTGACGAGTTACCATTTTTGTTTGCTCTTTTCAGGTGTTCTTTTTACATGGGGAGCAGTTCGAGGCAGGCTACCAGTAAGGGGGAATTAGAAAAACAGGGCATCGACTTACACACATTGGTATCTCCAAGCAATTATTTTTTCATTCTTTTGTTTTTGTACACAACAAACATCGACCACACGTCCAATATGTGATTTGATACTCTTTTCCGTTGACTTAATATAATCTTGAATGTTATAATTTACTTCATTATTTTTATACTTAAATAGTTGTTACAAAATATATAAATTAAAATAATTGCTTACTCCACAAAATATTAACATAATTCTAATAAACATGAACACGGCTGCCCCACACGGCCCGACAAAAATAGGCCCATTCACAAGTAAACGTATCCAAATCCTCACATACTGATTTATTATTTCATTTTAAAATTTTACTCATATGTGTGTTGTTAGGAATGTCAAACTGCCCCGTGGCACTAGGCAGGAAAGACGGGGTGACAACAAGCCTGAAAGCAGCAAGCATGAATGTACCATCACCCTTTCAGCCACTAGCAATCTTCAAATACAACTTTACCACAATATGCCTTAATATAAGGGATGTTGTGGTTCTATCAGGTGTATACACTATTGCGCATATTATTACAGTTAACTACCTTTTTTTTATATGGAAAATGCAGCTTTGACAAAAAGATAAACGCAATACCAAACACCCCTTAAGACAAGAGGTGGGTTAATGATTAATTTAGGATTTATATGCAATGACTGAAAATCGAAACTTTTACTACATATGCTTATACTTGATATTATTCAATTAATAAAGTTGATGCTATTGTTGATCTGTGTATGTTTGTGACTAGATTGGCAGATGCGACATTGGACAAAGATTACTGGCGCATTAAAAGTTCTAGAGAGGTAGTTCCCACTCGGATATATCTTACTCTAGACACCGAAAGGTATGGTTAAGCTAACATAAGATACTATCTTTTTTTACTGTGGCTGATGAGTGTTTGAGCACTCATCAAAAATTGATTGGTGCTAAACAGTCAACTTAAATTGACCAAGTAAATGGTCAACAAAGTCAAACTACCTAGACCAATGCTCCGGGTAATATAAGGTATCACCAGGTCGTTAAGTCCCGACAAGGTGTGAATTGTAACTGAGCGTGCTTTGTGATCGGGTGATTATTCACAGAAAAGGGTTGTTATGAGAATTATTTGGAATTTATTAAACAAAATAGCTTCGGAAAGCTATGTGATTGATTACGGGAATTAAGATTGAGAAGATGTGATCTAAAACTTAAAAACGTACGTTTTAATAAAAAAACGTACACAAACGAACGTGAAAGAAAGTACAACTGATGAACAGAAAGGGCTATGAGTGTGAAATTTTTATTTTTACAATCCTAATAAATAAATAAAATTTTAAGAAAAAGAAAAATTATTTTTTTACACTGTTTAATTATTAATTATTAATTAATTACTAATTATTAATTACTTAACTAATTAATTTAAATTATTAAAAATAACAAACTAACTTAGAAAATTAAGAAAAATTTTAAAAATCTAATTAACCATCACAGGAATCCTAAAAAATTATAAAAAGTTTCTAAAAATTATATTTAGGCTAGTTTACTAATTATTATATTAAATATTTATTAATTACTAATTAAACTATTTAAATTATAAAAAATAGAAAATGAACAGTAAAAATTCTAGAAAAATTCCTAAAATTATATTATATTATATAAAAGCTAGGAAAAATATAAAAACTAGGTGTCACTTTATAAAAACTAATTATGCTATTTACTACTTAATTATTGATTAATAATTAATAAAACTAATATTAAATCTAATAAATACTAAATGACAAAATTAAAATCTAGAAAAATTACTGAAATTACTTTAACATAAAAGGAATTTAAGAAAAATATAAAAAGACTAAGTGCTTAACAAAAATCTAAAAAGGAAAATTAAAAATTTAAATTACATTAAATAGAAACTATCACTTATTATTAAATTGGTTTTTCTTGATTTTTCTTTTACAATACTATTTTATAACTAAAAATGGAAAACTTTTGTAAAAACTAATTTTGTGGAGCTTAAAAATAAGCTGTGTAGGCACAATAAGCTTGGACAGTTGACTTTGGTCAACTGTCAAAGCTACAAGGTTTGAGATGAGCTTTAAGCTTAAACAAGGGGTGGATTTAGGTTTTTACAAGCTCAAGGGATATGTGTGAGGGAAAAACAACAAGAGTTGGTCCCTAGATAAGCTGATAAGCCAAAATAAGCAATTCCAAAAACCAAATGCCACTCAGAAATGGGACAAACAAAAGGGGCTGATTCAGGTGGGGTCCACAAGGGTTGAGGTCAAACTAATGGTCAATCCTAGAAGAGTACTAGGAGGTGAGTTGAAAGGACTAAGGAGGGGGCATTGGGGACCACTGAGGTGGCAAAAAACAACCACCAAAGTGGTGGTGGTGGAGTGGTTATCTGCTGCAGCAGGGCAGGGTCCTCCCCTGCAGCTTAGTTTGGGTGAAGGTGGGGCCCAGATGAAAAATCACAAAAATGTAAAAAAGCTAGGACACCAAAGTTGAGCTGAGAGACTAATCACTCAAGAATTTTCAAACCCTAGTACTGAGCACAAAAATCAAAACAAATCATGCAAGTTTTGAGATTTCCTGAGGTATGCACATTTGACTTTTTGTGAAAACTTGGAAAGTTGACTAAAATGGATTTTGTGCTTAATCTACTGGCTGAATATGTTAACATAAGCTGTTTAGAGGCTAAATTAAGTTGTAACAACAAATCATGAAATGAAATGAACAATCCATGGATCTTAGAATCCAACAGTTATGCACAAGATTAAAGATCAAGTCATTTTTGACTTTTTAAAGAGAGATTGTTGAGTTTATTGGTTTGAATGTTCTACTATGACCTATAGTGACATGATGCAATAACAATTAACAACAAAATCAGGCTTGAACTCAGTGAGATCCACTGAACCAAACAGTCCTTTATGAGACTGTTTTTGATGTTTTGAAAGCATGAGACAAATTCATGACATAAGACTGATTCCTAAAGCTATATTATGATAAAATGAACTGAAATGAGCATATAAATAACCATAATAACAACAAGTCCTAAAAATCAAAGTTATACTAATTTTATAGTGAAAATGGAAATGTGAGCAATAAAGGATACTAGTGAACAAGTGATACAAACTAAGGATTACTCTAACATACCCATACCCAATAAGCAATAAGAAACACAGTTAAGCTACCAAAAGCTATTCTACAGTAAAAATAACAAAAAGTGGTAAATTGTTTACAAATGGATTTAAACTGAAAACCAATGAACCATTGACCATAAACTATCCTAACACCTCCCTTGAGGTTCTAATACCATAGCAATCCAAGATCCATCAGGCTTCAATGCTTGGTTCTTCACTTCTTCTGATTTTTTTATTTTCTTTTGATTTTTCCTGTATTTTCTTTTTTTTTCTTTTATGAATTTTACCAGATTCAAGGCTTAAATAAACTTAAAGAAAGCTTATAAAGAGTACTGAGATTGATTTTTGAGCATAATGGAAGCAAAATAACAATTCCGAGTAAAAATTTATGAAATTAATTAAAACTTGAAATCTCTTTTAAACTGAATAATACTTGAATTGAATTAAAGAAAATTCATTACAACTGAGAACTAAGCATAAATAAAGAAAAATACAAGGAAAATGGATAGATGATTAAAACTACACTAAAATTCTACTCCTAAACTACACTAAAGCTATCTAATAATTCTTTCTTCTATTTTCTTTACTTTTATAAACCCTGAGGAGTCTCTCTGCTTTTCCCACCATCATTTTGAGCCGTTGGATGAGTAAATTTGATCTTGGCCCTTTATTATATTTTTGGCGGGAAAGAAAATTTGGGCAGATTGAGTGGTTTAGGTGGGATAATTTAATGAGGGGGGGGGTTGGTTGAGTTGGTGAGAAGTATTATTGAAGTTTGGTGAATGTTTTGTGGAGTTGGAGAGGAGGGGGGAGACCAGGAAGCGGGAAATGGGGAGGTTGGGGGTGATGAATAGTGGAGTTGACCGGGGTGTTTGACTGGGTATAATATCAAACGGGGTGGGCTTTGGTTAGGCCTAGGGTATTGGGTTGGGATGTTTTGTTGGACCAGTTTTGGTTTTGGGTTAATAAAAACAAAAAGGGTCCATGTGGTTTAGTGTTAAATACAAGGACCATTCATGTAAATTCCGAAAATCAAGGGACTGATTTTGTAATATTCCCAAAGTACTTATAAGGGTAATTCTTGCCAAGTACCAATAATCAAAGGACCCTTATTTGTAATTTCCAAAAATTGAAATCCTAGGGACCTTTTATGTCAAATTTAAAAGTACAGGGACCAAAACTGTAATTTCTCCAAACATTTTACCCAAGGACCAAAAATGACTTTTGTGACTTCCCAAGGACCAAAATTGATTTTTCTTTCAAAAATATCCCACCAGGGACCAAATCTGCCAATTTCTGAAACTCCAGGGACTAAATTGCAAATTTCCAAAACTTTTGAGATTTTTCACCAAAGGACTAAATATGAAAACTTATGATTTCAAAAGGACCTTTGGTGATAATTTTCCATATTTTGAATGACCAGGGACTAGTTTTGACATTTTATGAAAGTTGGGGGACTGAAACTGCCAATTTTGCAAACTTTGTATGTTTTTCATCTGTTTTTACTCTTTTTGCATCTAAAACATATAAAACACAATTTTGAAATATTTTCAGTATTTTGATGCATTTCTGAGTGTTTTTGTATGTTTTGCAGTTCAGTGTTTTTTTTTTCTCACTTTTAGGTTGGCGCCTGGTTTCGTTGTGAGACCAAAGAGGATGGAAAGCAAAAGCATGCAGCGGTATGAGCACATGGAATTTTAGCCCTTCACTAACACTACATATTTATTAAGTTTATGATATGTATCAATTATGCTGGGATACTCTACATCATATATAATATACATATTTTTGCAACTCATGTGGCAATGCAACCTGTCTTCAGTAGCACTTAAATATTAATATGATAACAATCAACATTGTATGTTAATTCATGGCTTTTCCATATGTTTATCCTATAAGAAGCAAACAAACAAAGGTAGAACATGAGCATGCTGCATAGGTGTGTTTGTGATGAATCAAAATATAAAGCTTATGAGCCCCTACGTTGGATGCAGCTTTGTACCTTTTTACTATTGTAATGAGAATGTGACAACAAAGTAATCTCAATATTGTCATGAACATAAACACAGCCTCATCGCAGCAACGCACGAGCAAACTTGCTCATTTAATAATAGAATAGTGATTGGGAGGCCTAAAACATGTGCCTAAATTCATGTCTAAACCTACGTGGCATCATCCTGATGGTTGCAGCCAGGGGACCCACTTTTCTACAAACCATCAAGATCATGCCACATATGTTTAGGCATGAATTTAGGCATACAATTTAGGTCTCCTAATCATTTTTCTTAATAATAAAAATAAAGAAAGAAATAGAATAAGTTATGGTATGGGACCCACAATTGTAAGGGAATCTACCCAAATCCACCCTTCACCCAATGAATTGTTCTATGTAGGGCTGAGCAAATCTACCCGAAAATCGGTCCGAATTGACCTTTTTCGGATCGGTTTCAGTTTTTTATATTTATTTCGGTTTTTGTCGGTTTCAGTTCGGTTTGGTTTTTTTCCGTTTTTTTTCGTTTGAATCTCGAAAACCGACCCGAACCGAGTTATTTGGTTCGTTTTCGGTTTTGATATCTATTTCTCAGTTTGAGTTTTTCCTCTTCGGTTTTCGGGTCGGGTCGATTTTTTCGGTTCGGATTGGGTTTGACCCGATGCTCACCCTTAGTTCTATGGGTGTCGGGACACCTTTTCATTCACATAGTTAGCAACCAATCAACAATTATTGTCTCAAATCCAATCGCTATAGTGTCACACACCCCAACCAAACGCCACCTAAAATGACATACTATCTTAAGTGTATTAAAGATTATAATTACAATACAAAAGGACGCATTAGTTATTAGCTAAAAGTTAAAAATATATTTTTGTTAGCTTCAAAATTTTGATATTTGAAAATTTTCTAATGTGTTATACTATTTTTAGCTAGCAATTTTAAGACAAGTGAAGTGATAGTATAACATATTTACTATATACTAGCATGGTACTTGTGTAATGCTTTTGTGATGGCCGAAAAAATACCTATAAATCTATATTAAAAAGAATTGATGCCGATATATAGTAGTAAAGAAGGAAAAGTCGGTGGTGATTGTTCGTAGTGGTAATTGTTGATTGCAACTATAAAATAGTATAAAACATATGGCCAATTACGCTTAAAATATTAAGGTTGCTAAAATGTTATTAAGCTTTCGTTAAAATAAGTGATTGTTAAATTAGAAAATATATGGTTG
This sequence comes from Artemisia argyi, assembly GCA_030686995.1. Lineage (NCBI taxonomy): Eukaryota > Viridiplantae > Streptophyta > Magnoliopsida > Asterales > Asteraceae > Artemisia > Artemisia argyi. The sequence continues at coordinate 19,989,578 of CM060678.1, read as the reverse complement.
GTTTGTATCATGTCATATAAATGATCACATTAGTTAGTGCTTTAATCATTTGTACCACTCGTTTTATTAGTTGTTTTTTTCATGTAGAGGGTGTTTTATTAGTTTTACATTAATTGTAGATGTTTAAATTAGTTAGTAGCTTTCAATGGACTAATTATTTCCAAGTTTATGCATATTTAGTGATTATAATTATAGAATGTGTTGATAACATTGAATGTTTGATGTTTATTAATTGTTGATTTTTCAATTAAGGTAACCTTAATCACAAGGGTTTTGCTAACCACAACCCATGAGGTTGTGATTACGTTACCATTTGTGTAAAGATAACATTAATGAACTCATTATTTCTAAATTTATGTATATTTAGTGATTATAATTATATAATATGTTGATAAATATGAAATATTTGATGTTTATTAATTGTTGAATTTTCAATTAAGGTAATCTTAATCACAACCCCATGGGTTGTGGTTAGCAAAAAGGTTTTGGTAACCACAACTCTGTGTTGTGATTAAGGTTACCATTTGTGTAAAGATAACATTTAATTAACTCATTATTTCTAAATTTATGCATATTTAGTGATTATAATTATAGAATGTGTTGATAAATATGGAATGTTTAATTTTTATTAATTGTTGATTTTTCAATTAAGGTAACTTTAATCACAACCCCATGGGTTGTGGTTAGCAAAACCCAATATGGAGGTGTTTTATTAGATACATTAAATGTATGTATTTAAGATGCAATTTCATACTACCTCTGTCCCAAAAAGAGAATCCATAAACAAAAAATGTTAAATTTATGATATGTGTAATTAATGTTAGTTTTGATTGATAAACAGTAATTTTTACCCTCGTAGTTAATATATAAATAAAAAATGAGTAATTAATGCAAGTTTTAATTAGAAGGGTAAAGTAGGAAAACCTGTCATAATTACTGTCCATATGTAAAAACTGGACACTTATTTTAGGACAAAAATAAATAGTAAGATGGACTCTTTTTTTTGGGACAGAGGGAGTAATATGTAAGGTGGTGTTTGTTTGTTAAGAGGGTCTGAATCTGAATCTGATGCGTCTGAATCTGACCGCATCTGAACGGGAAAAAAAACTCATGTTTGAACCGCACATTTGCTTTCTCGTACTAATTTTTTTTTTTGGTTTTTATTTGTGTCAGCAAGAGGCAACAAGACGCATTCAGACACCCATTTCAAGTCTAAACCATTAAGATCTTACTGCATCTGAACGCGTCTGAACGGAAAAAAAAACAAACAGTCTGAACGTCAAAATGTCTGACCGATTCAGACACAGTGCCCATTCAGAGGCTGTTAAGAGGCAAAAAATAAAAAACAAACACAGCCTAAGTGTGTATATTTTTAGAAAGTCTTAAATGCTTTATAATGTACTCCCGCACTCCTCAAAAGAGTGTTCACAAACAAAAAATAGGCAAATTATGATATGTGTAATTAATGCTAGTTATTATTGATAAAAAGTTATTTTTACCCATATAGTTAATATAAAAATTAAATTGAGTAATAATTAATACATGTTTTGATTATAAAAGTAAAGTTGAAAAATCAGTCATAATTAATATCTAAAAATAAAAACTGGACAATTGTTTTGAAATAATAAATATAAATAATAAAATGGACTTTTTTTTAAACGGAGGAGGGAGCAGGAGATAGAGATAAAGATATGCATCAATTTATTTTTTGTATGGCATTGATTTCTAGTTCATGGAATAATTATTGTTCTATTTATGAAAGACATTAATGTTATATTACATTAATATATTACTGTATTTTATTGCATTAAATTGTATCAGATTATATAATAAAGATAACTATCAAACAAAAAGGGGTTTTGTGTTAAATTATTATCTTTGTATCAAATATTTACGAGTATAAATATGAGGTCTGGTCTTCACCACCCAACCAGACCACCCTCTCCTTTAAACCTTAGGGTTTCCTTAAGTAACTAGCCATTTTGTTTATCATTTCAGCTTCCTTTTTCGTTTTCAATTTAGCATTAATTAGTCTAGCTAGCTAGACTCATCTGAAGTTTAATGGGGAGAGTGGTTAATTCCTATACGATCAAAGCCTTGAACATCATCGTCAAACGTAAATAATCTCTCTATGCATCAGCTTCATTGTATCTATGTACATACGTATATGTCTTAAGTTTGTTTAACGTGTAAACCTTTGTTTATGTATGTCAGCATCTAACAGAAACAAAGTTTTATGTTTGTTTAATAGCAATCAATAGTGTTTTTGTAGTCATATACATGCATGTTCATTTAATTATAATTTATAAAAATTAAACGTTGAGTTTATATAGATTTGACGATGTTTGTACTTTTTGTTACAGTCAACGATTGTGTTCTCGTTAGGTCGTCGAATCCAGACCGGCATCCACATGACGTGGCTCGAGTGGAAAAGCTAGAGATTGTTAACAAACTTAATGTTAACGTTCACATCCGATGGTATTATTGGCCAGAAGATTTAGAAGAGGGCAGGCTGCGGTTTCATGGTGATAAGGAGCTTTTTTTATCGGATCATTCCGATGTGCAAAGTGTTCATACAATTGCCGGGATATGTAAGGTGCATTCCTTGCAAGTTTATGAAAATCTCAAGAATGTCAAAGAGGAAGACTTTTTCTATCGATTCGAGTATGTGGCTTCTCAACAATGTTTGAAAGATGTACTTGTTGAAGTGTGAGTATTACTTGTGCTTTATTATATCAATTTATTTTTGCTGTGATGAACTTTATCTAATAAAATTAATTTATTTATTTATTTTTATTTTTTTTTATAAATACGTGAAGGTATTGCAAGTGTGAAATGCCCTACAATCCAGATCTTTTGATGGTGCAATGTGACAAGTGCAAGGACTGGTATATCATTTCCCTTGTTGGTATACGTTGTAATTTGTCAAAATGTAAATAATCAAGTGTAGAAATATTAGAAAATTTGTTTTTGTCTATGGTTTCTAATAATGAGAAAATTATACTACTATGATTAGCACGCAAGTTTCATTACGTAAGTTTCGTTTACGCAGGCATTTTGCGTAAAACAAAATTCATTTCCTTAAAGGTGACATGCGTCTATAAAGAATAACCTAGACTAGAAGTCTTGAACCAGAATAAAAGACAAATTGTGTACTTAGAAATAAATTATATAAACAAATCATTTTGTCATATTTGTTCTCATTCTTTTCTACATGATCCTTCATTTTAAACGTTTTGGTTTAGACGGTTTTTTCTATTGCTCTATGATAAGAGCTTCAATAATATTTGCTTATTTTTATCAAGTGAGTTATTTATGCAAACCCAATATGTGTGTAGGTTCCATCCGGCTTGTATCGACAAGACAATTGCAAGTATACAGAAACTAAAGCACTTCTTGTGTCCTGATTGCACCTTAGATTGTGCTGCAAAGAGATCTATGAACTTGCTCGCAGGAGCACCATCCACATGTGCAGAAATTGGAGCAGTAGTGTCTGCCACCATGGCTAAGGTGAGAAGCCATTTCTTTTAATTCACTGTGCACAATCGGCTTTGTTACTAACCTTGACGATTTCTAGAAATTTAGTAAGCCAAAAACATTTTCTTTTTCATTTGGTACTATTACATGTTTTACAATGGATCATGAGATGTATAAGTGCACTGATGTATACGAGTAGTACATAATAAAACAACTTTTAATTGAGTTCTTTGTAGTTATAAAACACTTGTACTATTTGATTACTAAAACCGTCGATATCTTAATTATTTGCAGGTGGGATCAAAGCGCAGAAAAGTGTAAGACGGCAACAAGTACTCGTGGAGTCATGAATAATTATGAATACATCAATTCATACATTTGAAAGCATATACCTCAGTTGTAATCTCATATCATTATAATGAATGAAATTAGTTTTCTATAGGTTCAAACATCCCTTCTTTTAATTCTGATATATTATACTAAAAGTTGTGTACGACAAGATATAGAACTATAGGGACTGAAATTAAGCTTGTTAGCATAAATCATACTTGAATCAGTAAAGCCATCATAATTTTGAATATCAGGGTATATAGTTCCTCACACATTTGCTTAACCATTCGGGCTAACCAGAAAAAATACATTTTTTTTTAATCAACTCAGCAGAATTTTATAAAAAGGGGTCTTGCAATTGCTGCTAGAACCAAGAAGAGGAATTACTATATATTGTTACAAGCATTGCTATAGGCAAGTTTAGGTTCCAATATATCCAATCGAACCAACCATACGTAGATTACAGTTTCTATGTGAATTCCAATAGAAAGAAAGAGTACTGATCGCGCGCGTCTCTCAGCAGTGTGTCTTTACTAGATGGTTTTGATCGAATCAAACCTTGGATTAAACGCCAAGGTAAAGAACAGGTTCAATGTTGTTGTTTAAACAACATGGATTCATTTAAATCGATCCAGTCGATTTTGGGTACTTTTAGAGTCGATATCTGATAACTCGAGACCTGTCTCGTTTCACTCATACTCCTGCCGAGAAAAATAAAAAAGTTTAAGTGAGGGGCGTGCATCTTACTAGTAATACTTACGTTCTTCCATATATAGACAACACGTATGTTGACATGAAAATTCCATAGTGATCATCTATTTTGTTTGAAATTTCCATAGCAACTGTTGTAATGAAATCCGCCGTTCAAAAAAAACTGTTGTAATCTCGTTAGCTGACAACGGGTATAGCCACTAAACCTTTTTGGATAATATCTTACAATATATCAAAAAGTGAAAAGTAATAACTAAAGTTATCCTAAAACAAAAAAAGAGTACTTTTTGGGATAAATGTTGGAATTACCGTGGTAGTTTATAGATTCCAATTAACTGTTATAGGCACTTCAAAAAAACTGTCATATAGTGACATTAAATGTAAAACGTGTCACTAGAAGTTAATGATTGTGTTACCGAATTCTGACGTTAGTGACCAAAAAAAATGTGGGGATATATTTTGGGCTTTCTGGAACCTAAATTGTTAAATAAAAAGTAACGATTAAACCAAAAAGATATATTTTTGTCATTACTGCCAGCATAGTGACACTTCTTTGTGTCACTAGCTCCGAGTCACTAGATACTCCGTAAGAGCATTCGGTATCGTAACCTTGGTTAAGCTTTCACCAAGTGCAATGTCAGCGCCACATTAGCTTTAACCATTTCACCCTTAAAAAAAAAAAAAAAAAAAAAAAAAAAAAAAAAAAAAAAAACCGGTATCATAACTCAACCTTAACTCAATATTTTGGGTCCCACTTTTATTTAACTCAACTAAAATAACTGAGTTAAACTTTAACACACCACACGGTATAGTGGTTAAAGTTTCACCACGTTAAAGCAACCAAAAAAACACCTTTTCACGCCGCGTTAAGTGATTAACCAAATTCGTTAACCTTTAACCAAATTTAGGGGGCGGTATGGTAACCTCGCTTTAACTTGAACTTGGTTAAAGTTTAACCAAGAATTTTGGATACCATACCAAGTGCTCTAAAAAGAAATACCTAGTTAATATTTTATTAATCAATAATTAATGTAACAACAATAAATTACATTAAATTTTAAGAGAACAGTAGATAAATTGCAATAAATTCCAACACAATCTTATAATAGCCATTTAATTAAGTCAGAAATAGTATTTATTATATTCATTACAATAAACTTAGTTATAGCTATTTTTAACTAAAAGAAAAAACACGATTTCATTTATTATTAAACTAGCAGGGTACCCGCGCGTCATTCCGACACCTAAATTTGCTTGGTCACAGCTTTGTGTATTGAGTCGAGTCTTGGTCATAGGTTCATGTCTAGGTTAATATAGAGGGTTGTTGTGTTTAAATGATTGTAATATTGGGTGTATGAGTATTTTTAATGCAATTAATGTAGAATAAGGGTTGTACATTGTGTTTAAATAATTGTAATATTGGGTGTAGGGGTGTTTTTAATTCTATTAATGTAGAATTCTAAGAAAAGTGGTCTGAATTTTGATTCATGCTAGTTTTTGTTGTACACAATGCTTTGGTTGTTGTAATTATAAAAATTGCTTGCTTTAAAGTGTTGTAAACCATGCATCATTTTGTGTACATCTGAAATTTTTGAAGAGAGTTTCATTCCTCCATTATAAGTGGTATAGATTTCCTTGTAAAACATAAAATGTTTATTATATTTTAGTCCTCACTTTTGTCTCCACACGACACTTTGCTTACAATTATCTATAATTTTGGGTTCTAATTTCACCCCTAAATTGACCTTCACTCCATCATTTTCATCTTGGGTTGATGGCGAAAACAAAGCCCGGAAAGGAAGACGTTGATTCGTACACAATCAAAGGAACTAAGAAGATCGTTAAACGTATATCAACAATTTCATCATATCTCACTCTATTAATCATCATGTTTATTTTATTATGTATATATGTTTATCGATATGTATATGTTTTTCTAGCTGTTGTGTGTGTGTGTTGACTAAATCTTTGAAAGTTTGTGTGTGCTTAATTGATGTGGAATGTGTTTGTGTAGTTATGCATGCGTTCATTTTCGGTTAAAAGAACGATGCTTTAATTTGTGTACTTGCAAGTGTACGGATATCACACAAACACTGATAATAATGTTTTCGAAAAATAGATGTGATCGTGTATTTGCAGTCATAAATGCTCATTTGAGATTAGAAATTAATATATATTTTTTGTTTAGAAAGCTTGATGCTTTGAATTTGTTTGTTATTTACTAGTATTTTATACAGCTGGTGATAGTCTATAGGGGGGCTTCTGCATGTGCTGTGTTTGTGAGTGTTGTGATCTCATGCAACCACTTGAAGTGTTCATGTTAGTTCCAGGTTAAAAAGAGTTGCTTCTGTTAACTAACAAATAGTGCGACTCTTTTTTACTTATTTACAGCGGGTGATTATGTGCTGATGAGGCCGGTTGATCCGAAAAGGCTTCCGTATGTGGCCAGAGTAGAGAAGCTAGAGGCTGATAGTAAGAATAATGTGAAGGTTAGGGTTAGGTGGTATTACCGGCCGGAGGAGTCGTTGGGAGGGAGGCGGACGTTTCATGGTGCAAAGGAGCTTTTTTTGTCAGATCATTATGATTGGCAGAGCGCGTATACGATTGGAGGGAAGTGTATTGTGCATTCCTTCAAGAATTATATGAAGCTGAAGAACGTGGGTGGCGAGGACTATTTTTGTCGGTTTGAGTATAAGGCTGCTACTGGTTGTTTCACTCCTGATCGTGTTGCAGTGTGAGTGCTATATTTATCATTTGTGGTATATTCTGAACCTTACAGTAAGAATTAACTATGTTTTTCTCTCTGATGTGTGAAGGTACTGCAAGTGTGAAATGCCATATAATCCAGATGATTTCATGGTGAAATGTGAAGGATGCAGGGACTGGTATATATACTTGTTCAAATGTGTATTATATTTTCCATAAATCTACATGTGACATTGCTTCATATTGCATTAAGCTTGCAAAAAAATTTTGGTATGAGGAATGAAAAAATTCATACCTATGTCTTGGGTAAAAAATGATGGTTTACATTGTTCTTGTGATATCATTTCCGTAATAAGAAAATAACCTAGCTAGTAACAATAGTACCTAATATTCATATACGACAAAGTTGTTACATGATAAAAAGGAAACAATTTCATTTCCTTAATGGTGACGTCAACTTGACCTGGTATTTGCAAAGGTGATAATTCTACTTGGCATAAGTACTTGACACTAAAATCTTGAACCATTTTCAATGCTCTATTCTTTTCTTACATGAGAAGTACTACCCAACATGCTTCTCAATTTCTCTGTTTTGAGCTTCTGGCTAGCTTCAGTGACTACCACTCATGTATAACTGGCTAGCTCACAGTTGCTTTTATATTGTCATATTCATCTTTTAGTCAAGATTTTAAGGTTTAATCTGAACCATGAATATCTCATTTATGTTTGCTAGACAGTCTGGCTTGATGATTAAGACTCTCTCTGTATGTAACTATTGATGGCCGGAAATTGTAAATGACCAGCACATCGCAAGTTGAATAATTTATAAATACATGAATCCTAAATGTATATCCATTGTTTTGTAGGTATCATCCATCTTGTATGGAGATAAAAATTGAAGATGTGAAGAATTTAGAAGAGTTTATGTGCTTTGACTGTGCTTCTAATGATGATGCATAAGGTAAGGATAATTGAACTCATTCGAGTAGCACCATTTGCTAAGGTTAAGGTGAGAGGTCATTGCATTGAATTTTACACAACTGGCTTTGTTAATTGACATTTTTTCCCATATCTTCTAGACAAAATTTATTCATTCCGTACACTACATCACGAGTTATGATACATAAACATAATAATACGTCGATCAAAGTACTTTATGATCTTAATCATTTTTCTTACATGACTTACAATGCATGATTCATGAAGAGATGTATATCTGTATTGACATAATCATTTTTCTACATAAAATTTGTTCATTTGGTACACTACTTGACAATTCAGTTCAGGTCTAATCAATCGTTTGCCTCTGTAAGTGTTCTCGGCACAACAATCTGAGGGTGTTTGGGATTGTGTCTGGGAGAGATTATCTCATTATTGATAATCAGACGATAGTTTTAGCAAACCATTTTAAAAGTTTGCAATCAATCGCATATATCTAATTTCTCGATGCAAATTAATCCCGTTATGTTTTCCAGGATGAGTCGTGCTTGTTTCAAAGTTGAGGTTGTACATGTCTTGGAGCAAATAACTATCATTGAGAAGCCATTTTATTTAGTACCATTACAGATCGAATTGACTTTGTTACTTTTCTTTCGTTTTTCTTATTATGTATTTTGGTACTTTATGGGAATTAAAGTGAATTATCAAATACTATAATCTTAGTTAGACCTGTCATATCAATTATCTGGGAATTCAAAAGCTTACATTACACCAAACAACATGTCAACATATTTTGCTCAGTTAGTACCATGCATGATGAATATCAAGGTATATAGCAAGATTCTCACACATTTGCATACCCATTCGGGCTAACCAGAAAAAATACATTTTTTTAAATCAAATTAGGAGAATTTTTATTAAAGGGGTCTAGCATTTGCTGCTAGAACCGAGAAGAGGAATTACTATATATTGTTACAAGCATTGCTATAAGCAAGTTTAGGATCCAATATCCAACCGAACCAAACCAAACGTAAATTACAGTTTCTTATGTGAATTCCAATAGAAAGAAAGAGTATTGATCGCGTCTCTCAGTGTGTCTTTATGAGGGGGTTTTGATCAAATCAAACCTTGGATTCAATGCCAAGGTAAAGAATAGGTTCAATGTGGTTGTTTAAACAACATGGATTATCTGGAGACAAGGTAATCAAATTCGTTTTGATGCAAAGCCTCCTGGCAAAAACATTTTTGGAGAAGAAATTAGGAGTTTATGGCATTCTTAGACCTTAATAAGACTATAGGAGCAAAAGATCATGCCCTAAATGTTTTGATTGATTAACTATTCCGAAACATATATGAATGTACAATCTAATTATAATATTTTTATAGTCTTGTTAGTTTAGATGACACGTAACACAAGACGCAGGCTGAGCTTACTTGACATATTGCACGCTAAATCAACCAAAATAGTTAGCTCGACAATCTACCAAATTGATGTAACTAGTCTGCTTTAGAGGTTTAAGCTGGTATTTAATTTAAGTATATAGTAAGTGGAGTTATAAAACAAAAAAAAGTTTTAACCAAATCTTATTTATTCACGAGAAATAGGGTATAAATGAATCGAGTTGAGTCAAGTACTGTCAAGCTCGAGTAGTCAAGCTCGAGCTCAACTATCAAAACTCTGGTTCGAAACTCGAACTGAGTTTTAAACATAAAGCTCGAGCTGTTGACTTAAGCTCGATCGAGCTTAAATTACATTTCTAGCTCGAGCTCGATAATTAATCGTCATATTAAGCTTGTCTTGACTAGCTTCACTTTGTATAGTTATGGTAATTAGGTAATTAAATGTTTTTTAGAGCAATGCATTTCCGGGAAACCCTTTACCCAAAAAAATGGTAAGCGTGTATTTAACCTAAGTTCGATAAGGTTTGCAAGCCTTACGAGCCGAATAGCATGGAGCTCGAAATTATACTCTAGTCGCTCGAGCTCGATTCATTTAAATCGATCTAGTCGATCTCAGATAACTTGAGATATGTCTCGTTTCACTTATACTCCTGCCGAGAAAGAAAAAGTTTAAGTGCGAGGCGTGCATCTTCATACTTACGCTCTTCCATATATAAATAACACGTATGATAACATGAAAATTCGATAGCGACACTACAATAAAGCACCTCATTTTACACGATTATATTGTTATATTTTCACCTTTAAAAGTGTGTAAAAAATCAAAGTACATGCTCCCTTTTGCGTGTAGTATATATGCGTCACAAAATAATACACATGGTTTAGTGTCAAGAAACGTATAAAAGTGAACACTAGTAAGCGTATAGAAATTGGTATAAAAGTACACGTTTGTATATGTGAACAACATATCAGTACTCTACACACTAAAAAGCGTGTAGAAATGTTAAAATACACACTAAAAAGCGTGTACAAATGTTAAAAGTACACGCTGAAAAGGACCACACATGCGAGGCATAAAAGTTGCAATTGAAATTACAAAATGGACCACACCTGATTACAGCATAAAAGTTTCAAATTCAGATTACAAAATCTGCAAATTCAAATTACAAATCATTTTGATTACAAAATCTGATTACATCATAAAAGTGATACTTTTTGCAAATTCAGATTACAAAATCTGATTACACAACATTGTTAGTGACTTGAAATCCAAAATAAAATCATTCTCATTACACAGTTTCTGATGAGAATAATGAAATCCAACTCTTGTCTTCAAAAAGCTTCTAAGCAACAAGCTCCTAAGCAACAAGCTCCAATCTTTTGTCTCTAATCTGTAGATAGCAGAAAATGACGAGGCTTATTTAGCTTATGATTAAGGAGGTAAAACAACCGAGTGAATATGTGTATATCTGGCTATCTGCATATAAGTTTATTCGTACGTCCTTATGCCACATTATTCGTACGTCCACTTCGTGCCAAAATGAAAAGCAGCAAGACAATTGTAAGAAAACAACAATATCCCTTTAAGTCTTGTTTGTATTTTTACCTTGGATTCATAAAATAAAAGCTTTTGGTGTTGTAAAATGGTCCAGTGGCCTTTGGGACACTAGCAAAGCTAAACTACCAAAACTGGACTTGACGCCAGATTCTATCCCTTTCAAACTTTATTGACTCATGTTCATTAATAGCTTATAATTTTCCATTACTACTACATGCGTCACATAGCATCTAATCAAAACCTAAACTAGGGTTCATACTTATTCAACTTTCACTTCCATCTTGCTTAGGACATCATGCGGCCCTTTTTATTCGGAGCTTCTGATTGTTTCAGAAGATTCAATTCGGTTTGTTTATTTTCTTCTCCTTTGTTTTTGCTACTGATTTCATAATTTCTTAACTTTAACTTTTTATTAAGTGACATATATAGCCTTTTGAAAGTGATTATGTTATATAGGTCAATTAGATAAGCTTATATCTGGGCTTATGAGCTTATTTGATTTCGGCTTATGTCTCATAAGCCTCAAATTTCCTGCTTATTTTGAGACTTATGGGCTTATATAAGTTTACTACGGAGAATATCATGATAAACTTATAGAAGCCCACAAGTCTCTAAATAAGCCCGGAAATTGGGCTTTATGAAATATAAGCTGAAAAACAAATAAGCTCATAAGCCATATATAAGCTTAAACAAACACCCCCTAAATGACATACAAAAGATACTGTTTGTATGTGCTTTATATGCAAAAGTTGATTGTGCAAAACCAATTCTGTAAGTAGATGGCGCGGATCAGTTTCACTATGGCTAAACACGATACACTAATTATTTACCACTTCAAAACACAATATGCAAATACTCACTTGCACCACACTTTAGCACTTTCTAATTCAAGGGGTACAACAACAAAACTACTTTTTGTCAATCACTTGCACCACTCTTTAGCACTTTCTGTTTCTTTAAATGATTCATTGGTAAAGTAAGAAATTTTGACTCATGCTTGGCTATCTGCATATAAGTTACGCTATCAATTACTTATGATTTCTGAATAGTAAGGCACATGATAACTAGATATTGAATAACGTAATAACATGCTCAAAAACTAATGAGTGACATATGTAAAACAACTACAACAGAATCTGATAAAAAATGCAATTATGTTCCAATAACTTTCTAAAGTTTCTGTAAATAGTTAATTAAATATAATACATACCCGGGTAGTGATCCATGGCGGGTGAGTAATGGTCCATTACGGGTGAATAGTGATCCAAGACAGGCGATACACTAGAAGAGGGCTCAAAAAAACATATCATCTTTTAAACAAGGGACTGAATTTTCTTTTAACAGCAATAAACAACAAACCACGTACTTACCTGTTTGTCACATGTACGAGTATCAGCAGTAGAAGCAACATTATAGAGATCCGGAAATGCATTTTGAAAAACCTTGAGCATTCCATAAACGTTATTCAAACTTTCCTCCATATTCTTCAATTGCAAACCTTGAGTTTCTACTTACTTAACGTACGACTCAACTTTTTTATTTTGAATATCTAACTGCTTTTTATGACTCTCGATTTCCTTATTTTGAGTCTCTAATTGCTTTTTTGAGTCTCTAATTGTTTTTTTTGAGTCTCAACTTTCTCCAACAAAAAGGGGTTTTCGTTTGTTAGAACATCACCCCTCATCTTTCTTAGATCGCAACTAAATTTAGATACTTGAGATTTTGTTACACCGGCTCCAAAACAGTGAGGCTCTTCATCCCCAATAAGTTTGTTAAGAACCTCCCTAGCAATTTCTGCCTCTACAGCATGTTCAACATCACCTTCAGGACCTCCTATCTCTTTTTTCTTTCTTAATATTTCTTCATTTGCTTTACCCTAAAACAATGCATACGCTTTTAAGTTCATAAATCAAAACATGCCATATAAAACTTTTAAAAAAAAAGAATAATCCATGTTGCTTCTTAAATATATAAAACATGCCACATACCATCATTTTTGTTGTTGCTTCTTCAATATATGTGTCGTCCGCTGTTTTATAACAGATGTGAAACGACTCAACATCATGCGGTGATCTTTTATTTTTCACTTTCTGTATATTAGATAGAGAATATCAATGATTGCATAACAATAGAGTTATAATAGTTTCAAGATTAAAGGTTACTCACCCATTCATGCCTACTTCACGCAAAACTAGTAGCACCGGTAGTACGAGTATGTGCGTGTTCAAGTCGTGCTTTCTTCCCACATGATGAGAGTTTCTGCATTTCAGGACACACTGGTCAACACATAGTTTACACAACAGATTCTAAACTAAGATTGTTAAACAGATGTTCACTTCACACAACAGATTCTAAATCCAATCCTTTTCAGAGCTATAAATCTAAACTAAGATTGTTAAACAGATACTTGCATAGAATGCAGATATTTAATCCTTGGTATGTGTGTATGTCAATCATCATCCATCTATACCAAAGGGGGTGTTTTTCTAAGCTTATTTGATGTGCTAATGAGCTTACTAAAATTTCGATAAGCTCAAATAAGCTTAGACAAACACCCCCTAAAATCATAAGCTTGATATGTGATATAACATGCAGATATTCAATGCTTATGATACTGATGCTATATGCAGCAACGTCCTATACATGACTTCCAACTTCCACTAGCAAGCACAACGAAAAAAAGGCTATATACAGATAGTGTCCAAATCAACCAGAAGTAACTTACTTATTTTCTCTCCTTTTAGCACACATCCTAATTTCTGTATCAATCATTATGCAAAATATGTTTCCGCATAACTGTGAATAACTCTACTGTCAATATTCCAATCACTCAGGTAAACAGGTCCTTCCTTAATTACACAAACATGTACCTCTAATGTCAAGCCTGCATTGGACACTATCAGTATTAACAAACTATATACTATTTCGACACCGGCTTATCGTATTAAATCCTTCTATATTCAATAAAAAGTCCCCTTTTTCTATCAATATAAAGCATTCACAAATCAACTTAACTTTCAGAATCAGCCTAAAAATATATTAATAGCAACAAAGGCATAAAATTTCATAGTAATGAACTGAAATAATCTGATCAACAAAATATTTCATACAATAGATTATACAAGCTAACAAAGTTTAATTTCAATTGATTACTTATGATGACAATAAGCTCAGAAATGCAAACCCTATACTACCAAATAAGCACTATACCCAAAAATAAGCTCAGAAATGCAAACCCTATAAAACCAAAACCAAGCAATAAATCCTACTCTAGTCTATCTAGAATTTGAGATAAAAAAGGGAATTTGGGACAGAATGATGCTGATGCAGTAACCTATTAACTATCCTAAAAGAAGCAATAAATCCTACAACAGTGAAGAAATAAAAACTGTAAGGATCTTTTATGTTTATTTGAGGTAATTGAGTGTGTCACAAGTTGATCCTTACACTAGTTTTATGTTTATTCTCACAAGTTGATCTTTTATGTTTATTTGAGGTAATCAAATACACATACATCTCAATGGAAAAGATTAATACCTTTGCTATCGGCTTTCGAAGATGAGTTTTATACATTTGCCATTGGTGGTCTTGGAAGTTTTCTGGTGGTTCGAGTAAATCCAATGCTGCCAAAAGCTCATCTTCCGTATAATTGGTCTCTTCGGCACCAAGCTCATTGATTCCATTGATTTCATTAAACTTATTCGTAGCTTGCTGATATAATCCCATTTTTAACCTGTATTTTATGGTCCTATGCTTTCCTCTAAATATAGCACAAAGAACCCCGTCTATACTATCCCCTTAAGGTATGTTGAATCTCCGCTGCCAAAGTTATCAATAAAGGTCATTAAATGAAGAATAATAATAAGTAATTGTACTATGAACAAAACATTTATTTAGCAGAATGTATTACCCGGAGTTCTACTAGAAGCCTAACACCACAACGTTCTTTACATTCCCTCCAGTCCTTTGCATCCGAGGGACATATGTTGGGTTCTTTGAGAAGCAAGGTCATAAATCTTTGACACAAACCCCCAGCATTACCGATTAGCTGATTCATTGAATTAACATGAACCAACACCTTTTCACCCTCGTTCAGCTTGTACACTTGTTTTACACTCATTTTTTGTATCCTAAGAATGTTTCCATCCCTATCTATAAGATTATCATACATGTTAGAATATAATCTACAAACGCATGGCTAATTTATATTGACAACATGATTTTAGTTACCTATGATCTCGACCTCCGTCAACATATTCATTTCATATTCATCAGGTGGATCTTGATCATGATTAGAATCTGAGGGTGAAGATTGCTGCAAAACTGGCTCGTTTACAGTGGGTTGTGATTCCACTGATTGTGAATGGGAAGACGATGCGGAGGAAGAAGAGTTATGGTGCACAGATGCTTGAAGAGAAGGGCGAATAGATGCTTAAAGAGAAGATGAGGAGGATGAAAAGTTTTGGCACATATTATTAAGAAAAGAAGGTCAAATAGTTGGTTGAAAGGATGATGATAAGTGATTGGTGTTATGAACTGAAGCTTCACCGGTTGTTTGCATATGTGAAGATGAGGGTGGCATATTATAAAGAAAAGAATGTCGAACATGAATGGCTGATGATGGGTGATTGGTGTTGTCAACCGCAGCGGTTTGCAGATGTGTGGGAAATGAAGGTCGTATACCTGCTTGAAAGGCTGATGTGGGAAATGAAGGTCGAACACCTGCGGTTTGCATATGAGTGGTTTGCATATTTGTGGGAAATGGTTTTGATTGTTTCTGAGAGTTGTGTGATGTTGGTAGATTCATTTGACTTTGTTTTCTTTTATGTTTCTGCATCGTTGCTTTAGATTTATACATCTTGGAAACTGTATCAAATGCAACAAACATATAGTTAGAATAACAGAAAATAATACCTATAACCTACTGAAATTTGAACTCAAAAAGGGTGTTTTGGACTGCTAGTGTCAGAAATCCTAAAATTGGTTAATGCACTACTTTGAACAAGATTTCAAGTACGTAAATGATGAAACTGTGGTGTAAAATCTGAAAATGAATGAATATAAGAAAATAATAATTAAATGAAAACACTTTTCATGGATTTTTAATAACAATATAAGCTAGAAACCATCGTTCTAAAAGCACATCAAGTATGACTAACGGCGAGTACAATGACTTTACCCAGTTTATATTAACTTTTGGCAAATGAAGTCTTTAATAAATATTACAGAAAGAATGTTGTACATCAAGTATGACAAACATCTATAGTCTTATGATATATGACAACAATCCAGTTAAGTTTATTCCATGTGCTTTCTACTTTATTAACTTTTGGCAAATGAAGTCCATATGATATTGATGGTATAAATGTGATTCTTTTATCAGAGTATGCATGCTCTATAAAAGGCCATACAAGACTAATACAAATATGTAAATTTTATAGCTTCAAATCAATAAATTGATCTCTTAGACATAAACCAGTCGAGAGTAAATGTGGAATTTCAGTTATTAGATTAACGAGGTTCTACGTGTTTGAAGAGCTTTTGGGGAAGGGAAGATCCTGTTGTTTTTATATATAGCGGATAGATGGTGCAATGTTGCTCCACGTTATCATGTTCATTGAAATACATGAATTTATTTACACGACATCATTTGTTCTATAAACACTGAAACTTTACACATAACAAGAAATCAATTATATCCCAATTACAGGCAACGAGATTAAGATTGCCTGGTAACCCAATGAATGGGCTTATATTACACAAGTCGTTAATGGACAAAACAAAATGCAAGAATGAGAATCACTTTCAAAACGCAATGCCATACAACCCTTATACATTTGGTTTTCGTTGTTAGTTTTACTAGTAAAAGAATGCTATTCGATGTATCTAGTATATAATGGGAGGATTATGTTCAACTGTCAACTTTAAATTCAAGACAAATGTTATGCAATCAACTAGAATTATGAAAGCGAGCCATAGCCTGTGGCGAGTGCTATACCACATGCCTATTTCATGACATAAGAAAACGGCCAGTAAACTATCTCTGCTTTAGGGAGTAAGAAGAGTAAAGTCAACAGCTCATGCTCCTAATTAATGGCGTTTTGATGCAGCAGAAGTATTTGGGGGTTGCTTATTCAAACTACATAAATGAATATGAGATATAAACTAATATTGAAAATAATCTATTCTAATATAAAATTTGAGTTTCATGCTTTGAATGATAGTAAAGAAAGATATTAAATTGAAGAGACAAAACAGAATTGGGGGTAATGAAAAGTAAAGAAAACTTACTGTTTGCTGAGAAGGTTGTGAGGAGTTCAAAAAACTGATAGTATTTGCTGAAGACTGTCAACAACTAACATGAAGCAGCAAAGATGCATCATCAGATCCAATCAAACTGCCACCTACATTAGCATCTAAACCCATGTCACCACCCTTTCGAACTGCTCTTTTGAAATTCTAAAAACAAGTTTCATCCAATTAAGACATAAAAAGCTAAGAAGCTAGTGCCGTTTTAGTTGCTGATACGTGGGAATCGCACCAGGCTTTACCTCTCAAGGGATCTTGAGAAGCTTACAACCCCCACCAGGCAGTGTACCTGATCGTTGTAGTATAGTATAGTGACAAGTACCGGGGGATTGATCGTTCAGCTAGGAATAGTGTCGCTAGGATTAGAAAACCTAAATACTAGTTCTAAAGGTGAGAGATGATTCTTTTTGTATTTTTTATATTTTTTAGAAAGCAAGTAAAAATCTCGGGTTTGAAGGATTTGGGCGGAATTAGTTGCTAGTCAACTAACCCAATACTAAAGATGCAATCAAAATAAAATACTAGAAATGAAAATAAACTAAATTATACTAAGGTTGTGAGCAATAAGTGGAGAAAATG
This sequence comes from Artemisia argyi, assembly GCA_030686995.1. Classification (NCBI taxonomy): domain Eukaryota; kingdom Viridiplantae; phylum Streptophyta; class Magnoliopsida; order Asterales; family Asteraceae; genus Artemisia; species Artemisia argyi. The sequence continues at coordinate 19,971,568 of CM060678.1, read as the reverse complement.
TGTTTACTTAGATTTCACTACTCCCTAGACATCTTTTACATGTTAATTACTTGTTATAGTTGCATGGATGACGGATTGTATTCCTTAATACCATTCATGGGGTGGCGCACTTAACTCCCCAATTCTATGAGCTCTTATCTCCTCCTATGCCATGCCCAGCACAACCATAGGGATTATAAACAGTGGCTCATGCATTAAATACAACCAATAAAGACCTAGTGCACATCGGTTCATGTTTCCTAAGACGTTCAAGCATGTTACCATTTGGAGATCTGCCAGTTTTCTTAAGCCTAACATCAAATTCATTCATCCAAAACAATTATAAACAAGTAATCAACATATAATTAACATCTAGGTTTCATTAGATCCAAGCAAACACAAGATAGATCTAGCCTAGCTTGATGGAATTAAGACAAGAACAAGATATAGACAACCAACACATAGACATATTGATTGAATTAAAAGAATACTTATCTCAATTACACATGAAAGGTATCAAGGGCTTAGAACCCTTGAAAAACCTGTAAAATTCACACCAAGTTCGTACTTAGGGTTTCTCCAAAACTTCTCTCTTTTTAATGTGAAAATTAGAAAACTATATATAGGAAATAGGGCCTGACGGCGTCAAGACAAAGCTTGTGACGCCGTCACCTCGCCGCCAAAACTCTTCTTGGACTGCCTTGATCTACTTCTGACGCAGTCATGTGTTAGCATTTTCCAGGCCGTCATGCATTTTACTCTTGACGCCCTTTCTTGTGACGCCGTCAAATCTGTACTGGGTCGTCATGGAAATTACTCTTGACGCCGTCAGAAATTACTTCTTGACGCCGTCACCTACTGTTCCCAGCAAGGAAAATTAAGACTTTGGCGTTTTCTTCACTTTTATGCTCCAAAAACGTCTGAATTGCTTCCTTTTCCAAATTTCTCTCCCAAAGTACCTAAAATCACAAAAGGAACGATTTAGGGCAATATTTGATCAAATAAATTCAATTCTGGGCTTAAATGACCCCCTAAAAGTGGTTCATTTTTTGCCTCTTCAGTTGCATATACAATCCATCAATTAAGACATAATCATGCAATTGTAGCAGTCTAATTTGACTTTTAAGCATTTTAGCTTTTTACGTAATATATAAAAATCGCAAAAGCTTCTACATCAGAACACCTAGACAATGAATGGTTTTCTGGACATTTTAAAACATCAAACCCGAACCCATAAGCTATCAAAGCAATCTGAAAGACAAGGCCAACATTTTTGGCCAAGTCAAGTGAATGGGTGAAGTCCACGTGCTAGTTCAAGTCGGGTCAACTAGACTTGAATCAGGACTAACTTTCTTTTAAGTGTTTGAATTATTAAAAAATAGCTATCCTGATAAGATAATGCATAAACTACACTTGACTTGGACGAGATCTTGTGTGCTTTGAGCCTTTGACCAAATGTAATTATGCACCTAATTATAGCAGACATCCATTTTACTAATGCATGTCTCTTGTACCCTGATGAGTGCTTAATCACTCATCCTTTTTAGGCCTTATTTCAGACCAAAAATACCAAATACTAACCAAAAATGCCAAGAGAATGCATGTTTTTGTATTTGTGTATGTGCAGGTACGGATATGAGAAAAATGAACGAAAACAAAGCAAAACCGACAAAAACGAGCACGAGAATGGAAAAAGGTCAAAAGCCGGAGCCGGGGAAGCAAAATGATCAAAGGAAGCTTAAAATGTCATGAGAAGTCCTCAGAGATTCAGAAAGTTACAAAATTAGTCCCTGGTCAAAGTTTGAAGAGTTTGACGATTTTAGTCCTCCAAGTTTCATCAAGTTGTCAGAATTGGTCCTTTGAAGAAATATCCGAAGAAAAGTCAAACTTGATCCTTCATGATTCAGAAATGACATAAATTACCCTTGGAAGAAACTTTTGGAGAAGTACAGTTTTAGTCCCTAAGGTTTGGGATAATACACTTTTGGTCCTTGAAATACAAATCCTAACACTAATAACTTAAACCGGATCCACTTATTAAATTAACCCAACATTCCCACAAGCCCAAGAAACCAAAGCCCACTCCCTAAAATTATTACCCGATCCATAACCACCTCTGCCCAAGTCAACAAACACAAACCCCGGTCAACAAAAAATAAAACCCCCAAAACCATTTTACCCCGCCCTTTTTTATCCCCAAAACTCCCCAATATTTACTGTAGCCTAGAACCCTAATACACCACAACCAAAATTACGCTCAATTACCTCACCTTAGTCATAATTACCCAATGATATATTCTTCTAGAAGAAGCAGAGGATGTCAGGGAATGTTTTGGACGCGTGGACCAATAGAAGCACACACGGAGGATGCATCAAATCACATCAATCAATCCAACGGCTGAGAGGAATGGATTGGGGACCAAGGCTATCCAAGGGCTGATATGGACTCAAAGAAACACAACCTTCACCTGGATCGATGACCTGGCATACATCTCCTCAGGCTATAAATAGCTTCTCACTCACTCACGTTTGAATTCATTAGGAGTAGTGGTTAGATTAGGGTTAGAATAGGGTAATTTAGCTTGTTGAATTTCTGAATTTAAATTGTACTTTCAATTTTAGTTTTAATAAAATTCTTATTTTCGGTTTAATTGTCTTGCATTTTATTTTTCAGTACTTAGTTGTTTTAAATCTGCTTTCAAGCTTTCATTTCAAGTTTTAAATAAGTTCATTTTGATTTTAAATATCAGTATTGTGCAATTCAGTTTCATTTTTCTTTGATTCCAAAAGTCAAACAGAAGTCAACCTTAGCTTATTGAATAAGCACTTCAGCTTATTGTGGAGATTGAGACAGCCATAAGGTGCGTTTGGCCTGTCACAAAGACAGGCTGTGAGGGAAACCTTCTCTGTTTGTGCTGAGAAGGTCATTGGTAAGCGTTTCATTTCATTTTAGTGTTAGAAATTCTCAGCTTCTAAATTAGTATCCAGTTTGTTTGATAGCTTATGGTTCATTTTTAATATTTGTTGTTGAATAGTTGTTACTGTTTCATTAAGTTTTATTATTCATCAGTTAGAGTTATTGCAGTAGATTGCATCATCCTTGCTTTTTATAACTGCTCATTATTGCTATTGTTTAGTCATATTAGTATTACTTAGTCAAAGCTTATATAGTGTTTAATAATCAGTTATTTTAACTTTTAAATACTTCATTTAGCCTAGATAGTTTTAGTGCATCAGCTGATTAGCTTGTCTCATTCTATAACTTTTAAAATTGCATATCTATGGTTCTAGTCGTATCTGTTGCTTAAGATTTGTGTTTGTTTGCTCACCTCAGTTTACAAATTCATAACATCAGCTTATCTAGTAGTGTAGAGAGTTATTTGGATCATTGGTTCATTAGAATAAGCTTTAATTTCACAGCTGTAGTGTATGTCTGCTAGATCAGAGGGTGTTTGGTTCTACTTTTTACTCTGCTTAGCTGATTGATTGTTTACTGGTATTGCTTTACTTTTAGTCACATTAGGTTAGTGTTATTTAGATTTAGCATTAAAACAGTAGTAAGTCCATAAAATAGGAAAAGTAAGTTTCAAATCATTAGAAATTTGTTGGTAAGATTTGAGATAATAGTTGCAATATAGTTCAAAGTAGCATATTACAGCTTAATATTAACTTAAGTGTTTCATATAGAAGTAGATTTGAGCCGTTGAAATTCACTTTGGTCAAACCGTTGATGCATTATAAATAGTCAAAAGACCACAGGACTGCAGCTCCCATAGGTTTAAAGAGGTCTGATCTCAGGCCTTGTAGGTGGTCAAATTGGTGATTAGACTTAGGACTTTTGAGTTTTTTTTGTACCTTGGTAGGTGGACTTTTAGAATAAACTTTTGGTGAAATCTGATTTGCTATTTAGGTGCTTAAAAATAAGCTGTCAATTAAGGTGTATGAACTAGGAATCTGTTTTCAAATATAGGGCTGCTATTTTGTTTAGTTGATCATTATCTGTGATTCATTGCTCATTTCAGTTCATTAGTACCCAATGTTGCTTTTCTAGTTGATATTTTGCTTTTCGCTTAACTGCTTATACTTAATGCTTATTCCATTTGCTTATTGGTATCTGATTGCACCATAATCTGTTTTTCTGAGTTCATATTGGCCTAAATACTGTCCCATTAAGCTTCATATAGTCAAAAACACTTTTGGTCAAAGTTTGGTCAACTCTGGTCAAGGAGTGCTTATTAATAAGCACTCCCAATAAGCAGTTTTCAAGCTAATCAGCAGTTTCCTAGCTTATTTTTCTTTCAAAATTTTTTCTTAAGTTCATTTTAATATTTTAGAATTTCTGTAATTTTTTCAAATTTTTCTGAGTTCATTTACTATTTTTTCTATTTTATTTCCATTTTTAATCATTTTTAAATACATTTTAAATACCAAAAATTCCAAAAAAATCTGAAAAATCCAAGAAAAATCCAAAAATATTTTAGAAAATTATTTTAATTTACTTTAGAATTTTAGAAATTTATTTTGCATTTTTCTCTTTTATTTTGAATTTATTTTGAATTTTTAATTAGATTAAATAGTTTTTAATTTCCAAAAATTACATAAAAAACCAAAAAAATTAGTTTTTAGTTTTAAAATTTCTTTTTAGTTATTTTATAATTTTCAAAATTAATTTTTAATTTTTCTCATTTTATTTGCATTTTCTATTAAATTTTAATTAGTTAAATTAGTTTTTAATTCATAATAAATAAATAAAAAGTCAAAAAAATATTTTTCTTTTTCTCAAAATTTTCTTTTATCATTTTTAACTTTTGAAAATTATTTCCAAGTCCGTAGGAGTAGCGTAGCTTAAAAGTCGCGTTTTATTTCGTACGTTAACGTTAATTTTCCGTTTTAGCTTACGTTTTCGATTCTACGTTACGTTTCTAGTTGCTTACTTGAATTACGTGTTTAGTTGATTATTTGTGCTTCATTTACTATTTCATTAGTGTAATCTCATTCAAATCACTTTTTACCGTTTTCACGACACGTTTCACGATTCGGGAATTCAAAATTCCATTCACACCTTTGCTGGGACACGACCCGGGGAAATACTTTCCTAAGCATTTCTTCGGTTTAAAAACTATACTATAAAAAGACGAATCATACCCATACTGAGCCATTTTCTTGTTGGGTGGCAATAGACATGTCAACAATCTTACTGACCATAATAATGATAAAAGCAACATCATCTGCCACGTGATCATTTATGACATGAAGTGCTGGTCCTCGGGTTACCCAATGAATCAAACGCAACAAAAAACAAAGTTTTAATGACACATGTTTCATGATTTAAAATTTTAAATGGAACAAAAATAGATGTTGGTGCATACTTTATAGGATGTTTCATGCATTATTATACACTCTATATGTTCGACCGTTTGACCCATCCTATTTAGTTAGATGATTTTGATTCTATTAACTTTCCCCATTTGACCCGTTAAAAATTCAACATAACCTAAGTTTACCCGTTTATACAGTAAGTATAAATATGATCAACTTTTGTCTATGCATTCTGGTTCATACAAGTGTGTGTGTATAGATGGATTGACAGATAAAACAAATACCCAAAAAGTAAAGGAAACAGGAAAGGCAAGACTACACATGACAACTGTTCAAAGTTCAAACTAATTGTGTTCTCCACGAACTCTTGCACTAAGTTTAATTTTTGGTTCAACTACTAAAGTTTTGGCAGCAGTTGCAGACCAAAGTCTCATAACACTTGTCTAGCATTAACGAAGGCAAAGATAGATGGGATATTTCACACAAGAAATAACAGAAAGCTTATTGATTGTGTAAGCACACTCTCTTCTTAGCACTATACAAATTTCCCCACAACAACAAACCTGAAGCTAATACTCAAGAAAATAATTACCTCCACCACTCATCGCTTTCTGCGTTTTGGCTCAACCGGCAACAACACATTAAATGTTTAGGCGTGCAGAGACATATAAACCATCAATAACTGCTGATAATATGTGGTTCAGCATAGAGATGCTTTTGCTACAATGTGTACATATTTATAGACTAATCTCGATCTTTTACAAATTTCAAAAGAGCGGATAGACAAGTATTGTTGACCACACCAAACCAACTTTGTGATGATCAAATTCTAAAAAAACTATGTAATCATAACGGACAGAGATAGAAACCTACAAGTGGCATATATAGTCCCTAGCAACCTACTACTAAAGTAATAGAGATCTGGTTAGTAATTACAGACCCGTACAGGTTCTGATCATTATTGAGCATCTTGGACTTCAGTGTCCAAACGAAGCCAACGAGGTTCCTGGTTCACATCATCCAACATTGGAAGAATACAAGGTATGCATTGGGTATAAGAGTCATCATCATCATCATCATCTCTATTCACATTGGTCCCCATGTCATATATATATCCCTTGGATTGGTCCTAATAACATGTGACCATCCAACATCTTTTAAATCATCTATATAAAATACTTGTCTTGCTTGAGTAGAAATTATAAAAGGATCATCTTTGAAATTTTCACCAGTGTGTATCAATGGCCTAGAGAAATTCACAAGAGGAAACCCATATTTATCTTTCTTTAGCCCTCTATAAAGTCGATTGTCGACCCAATCACAATTGAAAAGAACAATTTTGTATCCACGATAATATTCAAGCTCAATAATGTTCGTAAGTTTTCCATAATAATTTACTCCTTCTACTTCCACCATGACTCCTGAATTTTGGGTCTTCTTAAACTCTTCACTTCGCCTTGTGAGAAATCTATGACCATTAGTGATGAAGCCTTTATATTGTTTGGCAACAATATTCGGGCCAATAGCAAAAGATAACACTTCTTCATCTACATTATGCTTTTGTAAGAGAGAAACCTACCATTATTTAATATCACTATTAGTTAATGCACCTTGGAGATGAGGAAACTTATATAACAACCAATAGATTTGTAATCTGGTTTTTTAGCCACGATGGAAATATCAATTTCTCTATAGTTTTTGAGTCCATGGGTTTATTCCTAAGAGCTTGTTTTTCACCCAAAAAATAACTACAGGAAGCATATCATAATCTTAAGACTTTATCAAAGTATTATTTCTTATTAAATATAATAATTATATGCTAAAAGAAATACTTACTCGCGAAAAGGTTGAATTTTACTATGGTTTAGTAACACATAGCGATGTGCTTGAGCTAGAGACTTGCCATCAAGCTCAAGAATCTCAACCTTACCTAACGTACGACCACCCGAATTGAACATGTACATCTCTTTTCCGACAACATTGTCATAATTTCTAAGAGTGCGATTAAAGGGAGTCTCAACACCTTCAAAATATCTTGAACAAAAATTAAGACATTCTTCCTTGATATATCCTTCTGCAATTGATCCCTCAGGTTGAGCCTTATTGCGAACATATGACTTCAACCGCATCAAGTACCTTTCAATTAAAAAAATGGCCAATAAAGTCATAAGGTAAAAATAATATATACATAACTTAATGGCATGAAAGAGAGAGTACCGTTCAACTGGATACATCCATCTGTAATGAACGGGTCCACCAAGCTTCACCTCTGATATCAAATGGATAGTCAAGTGGACCATGACTGTGAAAAAACTAGGAGGGAATAACTGCTCCAACTCGCATAATGTCCGCACGAGTTGATACTCCATCTTTTCTAATTCACTAAGATCAAGAACTTTTGCGCACAACCCTTTGAAAAAGTAGCAATAATCCGTCATGGCTTTAACTACGCGAGATTGTGTTCTTGAAATCACGAATGACCGTAGAGCAATGGGTAAAACATCTTGCATTAAGATGTGCCCATCATGACTCTAAAGATTAGAAATTTTATGATATTTCAAGCTTACACCTCTCGAAATATTTGATGCATACCCATCTGGAACTTTGAGATCTTTTAACAATTGTAAAAAGTTGGACTTCTCTACACTAGACATCATATAACATGCTGGGGGTAAGTACGGCTTTCCATGAGGACGATTTATAAGGTGAAGTTCATGCCTAATTCCCATTTACTCGAGATCCTTGCGGGTGTTTTCGTTGTCTTTAGTCTTTCTATCCAAATCTAATAAGGTCCCGAGAATATTGTCACACACATTCTTTTCGATATGCATCACGTATATGTTATGTCTAAGTAAATTGTGCTCCCAATACTCTAAATCAAAGAACACACTTTTCTTTTTCCATAATTGGTTCTCACCGTCAATATCTTCTTCAATGATAATATTTGTACTCTCTAATGCACCTTGGTTGTCATATGTTGCCTCTGTTGTATGAGTACTTGTTGAACCAACATCCTCCCTCGTCCTTTTCTTAGACTTTCCATATCTAAATCTTACACCGCTTAATTGTTTCAAAACATCTGACCCTGTTAGTGAAGTTGGCGGACACTCATTCTCTATTGTACCATCAAAATGTTCCTTTTGAAATCGATAACTATGATTCGGCTCTAACCATCTTCGATGTCCCATGTAGCAAAATTTCTTTCCATGTTTTAACCACCTAGAGTGAGTGGAGTTGGCACAAAGTGGACATGCCACACGACCCTTGGTGCTCCAACCAGATAAATTTGCATATGCTGGAAAATCGTTGATAGTCCACAAAAGGGAAGCCTTTAGTTTGAAATGTTGCTTAGAAAAAGCATCATAAGCATCAACACCCGTCCATAATGATTGGAGCTCTTTTATTAAAGGTTTTAGATATACGTCAATATCATTTCCAGGAGCTTTCTCCCCCGGAATAATTGATGAAAGAATAAATGATTGTCGTTTCATGCATATCCAAGGAGGTAAATTGTAAGGAATCAATAACACTGGCCATGTGTTATGTGATGTACTCATTGTACGAAAAGGATTAAAACCATCACTAGCCAGGCCAAGCCTCACACTCCGAGGATCCGAGGCAAACTGTGAATATTGATCATTAAACGCGCTCCAAGCAAGACCATCTGCGGGGTACCTCAATTTTCCATCTTTTGTTCTACCAATATCATGCCACCTCATGTCCTTTGCTGTTTTCTCGGACATGTACAACCTTTTAAGTCTCGGAATTGAGGGAAAATAACGTAAAACTTTTGCCGGCTTATTGGATTTGCGTGATTTAGAACTTCCAATCACTTCATCGCTTTTATATCGCGAAGCTTTGCAAACATGACATGATTGTTGACCCACCCTGTCACCCCAATAAAACATACAATCATTAGGGCACGCACGGATTTTTTCGTAACCTAGACCCAAATCTTTAGTTAACTTTTTTGCTTCATTAGCAGATGATGGGAACGCTGTAAGATGTGGAAATGCATCCCTCAAGAGTTCTAGTATCATGCTAAAAGTCTTGTTGGATATTCCACCAATGCATTTAATGTGATATCAATGTAAAGTGAAGGACAAATTTGAGTACTTGCAACCAGAGTACAATTCTTTGTCACATTCTTCTAACAACTTCTTATATAAAAGACCCTCATCACCATGACTACCACTTTCTGCAGATTCTCCGGTATCTCCTTCCATTGTTGTATCTGCTAATTCGGCGTTATCCGAAGGCAAAAAATAATACCTAACGCATCACGAACCAAACCTCTTATATCCTCTTGACCAAAAGAAGTTTCCTCAACATTAACATTACTAGATTGAGATGGTGGTAAAGATATAGTATGCTCTCCATGCACAGTCCAATCTTTATACCCGGGTAAAACCCATAAGGCAATATGTGGGCATGAGCTTTATCAAGATCTAACGGTTTACCGAGACAACAACATCTATTACATGGACATTTGATGAATCCTCTTATACTTGTAGCAAGAGAAAAACTTATAAAATTTTGAGCTCCATCTCTAAAAGTTTTGCTATTAATCGGAGCATTAATCCAACTTTTATCCATCGCTTATACTTACCAAGTTTCCGATACAATGCCTAAAATCAAAATTGAAAACTTATTGGTTTTAATAAATTCCCAAAATGTTATATGTAAAGACAAAAAAGGCTAGATTTATTAAGTCCTAATTGTTTCTAATGACATGTAATTTTCCAACAGTCACACATGATATTTTTTTTTTTCAAAAAAATTGTTCAAACACTCAATACTAGCTAATACTAGCTATTCAAAACTCAACAAAATCCTTATTACATTCAACAATAGACTTCAAAATTTCACACTCATCAATAACTCGCTTACAACAAGCATCTACAAAATTTCACATTCAACAATAGACTTCAAAATTGTAGCATTCAACAACAAGCATATTAGCATCTACATTATTCAGATAAATAAACGTGATGAATAGTTTATACCTTAACTGTTGATAACCCTAGCTTCTTATAACTACCAAATCGCGTTAGCTTCTGATAACTACCGAATCGTGTTAGCTTCTGATAACTACCGAATCGCGTTAGCTTCTGATAACTACCAATCGCGTTAGCTTCTGAAACCCTAGCTTCTGATAACTACTGAATCGCGTTAGCTTCTGAAACCCTAGCTTCTGATAGCAGAATTGAAACAAATGAAATCGAATTAGGCTATCATATTTATTTGATTAGGGATAAATAGAGTTGAAGAAAATGATTTGGGGATATCAAGTTATTTGGGGATAAATCGAGTTGAATGTATGGATTTGGGGATAAATCGATAAGGAGTGATGAACTAACAGGTTATTTGGTGAACCATGGCTCAATATGATTTGAATTCTTGTTTTTTATTTAGTGAAAGTAATGGGTATAAAAGAAAGTTGTGAAATGATAAAAACTACACGCTTTGTATGGTGTATTAAAAAAAGAACAAATACGGAGTATGATATTTATGTTCACGGTTTTGATTGTGTAAGTATTTTTTTAATTTGTACACGCTTTTATTGGCCTACTAATGTTTTATATTTTATACACACTTATTTGCGTGTAAAAAAGACAACTAAAACTCCACATTTTCTCAAGTGTGTAGAAATAAACGTGAACAATCAAACCTTTTTTTGTAGTTAAAATGAATAATTATTATTCTATTAAATTAAATATTTATTTTTTTTTCTGAAAAAAAACTTCTAATAATAGCAAGTGTCTAAGTTTACAAATTTTTATACTTCTTAAATAAAAGTCTTAAATGCTTTATATATAACTAGCAGGGTACCTGCGCGTTGCGGCGACGAGTACTCCGTAACTAAAATTTCCTGCGACTGATATTTTCCGGCAACTAATATATTCTGATTGTATTTTTTTCGAGACGAACGCAAATAGTATTATGGAGTTAATAGGTACTTGACCATTGTTTCTTACAATTATAAATGTAACAAGAGACGTTTGTTAAAAAGAAAACATGAAGATGAGAAAGATGAAAACGACAATAAAGAGAAATGTATAAAACATATGGCAAATTACACTTAAAATATTAAGGTTGTTAAAATGTTATTACGCTTTGGTTAAAATAAGTGATTGTTAAATTAGAAAATATATGGCTGGTTTGTATCATATCATATAAATGATCACATTAGTTAGTGCTTTCATCATTTGTACCATTCGTTTTATTAGTTGTATTTTTCATGTAGAGGGTGTTTTATCAGTTACATTAATTGTAGATGTTTAAATTAGTTAATACTCCCTCCGTCTTAAAATTATTGTTAGGAGACAAAAAACACAAAATTTAATAAAAGTGGGGCCATTACAAATTTTAACCACACAAGTAGAATATTCCCTCACAAAATTCCTTTATTATTACTAAATATGAAAAGTGGATAATTATTTTGAGACATCCCAAAAGGGAAATATGAACTATAATTTTGACACGGAGGGAGTAGCTTTCAATGAACTCATTATTTCCAAATTTATGCATATTTAGTGATTATACTTATAGAATGTGTTGATAAACATGGACTGTTTGATGTTTATTAATTGTTGATTTTTCAATTAAGGTAAACTTAATCACAAGGGTTTTGCTAACCACAACCCATTAGGTTGTGAATAAGGCTACCATTTGTGTAAAGATAGCATTAATGAACTCATTATTTTTAAATTTATGCATATTTAGTGATTATAATTATAGAATGTGTTGATAAATATGGAATATTTGATCTTTATTAATTGTTGAATTTACAATTAAGTTAACCTTAATCACAACCCCATGGGTTGGGGTTGTGGTTAGCAAAACAGTTTTGGTAAGCACAACCCATGGGTTGTGATTAAGGTTATCATTTGTGTAAAGATAGCATTTAATGAACTCATTATTTCAAAATTTATGTATATTTAGTGATTATAATTATAGAATGTGTTGATAAACATGGAATGTTTGGTGTTTATTAATTGTTGATTTTTCAATTAAATAACCTTAATCACAACCCCATGGGTAGAGGTGAAAACGAGCTGAGCCGAGCCTGAGCCCATGCCTGCTAGAGCTCGAGCTCGGCTCGTTTAAGTTTTAAAAGGCTTGAGCTCGAGCTCGAGCTCGGCTCGTTTCGAGCCTTAAATTTTAAGCTCGAACTCGAGCTCGTGATATGTTATATAGGCTCCGGCTCGGCTCAAGCTTGGCTCGTTTATACGATTTTGCAATGAAAAGTTAAAGCTTGCCTCGACCTCGACCTCGAGCTCGGCTTGTAATATATCTTTATTGAGCTCATTAATAAGCTTGAGCTCGGCTCGTATATATGTATAATGCTTAAAATATGATATTATCGTTTAGGATCGTTTAAGCTCGCATGCCTAAACGAGCTTTGTATGTAAAACTCGAGCTCGATTAATAAATGAGTTGCAACTTAGGCTCGAGCTCGGGATTGAGCTCGTTTAGGCTCAGCTTGTTCGAGCTTTTTACCGATCTGATCCCGAGCTTTTCACAAGTGGCTCGGCTCATTTCCACTCTTATCCATGGGCTGTGGTTAGCAAAACCCAATCTGTAGGTGTTTTATTAATTACATTAAATGTTTGTATTTAAGACGCAATTCCATAATAAGTAAGTGTGTATATTTTTAGAAAGTCTTAAATGCTTTGTAATGTACTCCTGCACTTCCAAAAAGAGTGTCCACAAACAAAAAATCGGAAAATTATAATATGTGTAATTAATGCTAGTTATTATTGATAGAAAATCATTTTTACCCTTACAGTTAATATAGAAATTAAAATTAAGTAATTAATATATGTTTTGATTATAAGGGTAAAGACGTAAAGTTGAAAAACCAGTCATAATTACTATCTAAAAATAAAAACTGGGCACTTTTTTGAAACAAATATAAATAGTAACATGGATTTTTTTTAGGACGGACGGAGTAGGAGATAGAGATAAAGATATGGGAGGTGATTTGCACACTCCCACAATTGATTGGCACACTCAAATTATGAGTGTTTTGACATTTATACCCTTACAGGGTGAAAATAAGGGTATAAATGTCAAGATACTCATAATTTGAGTGTGCTAATCAATTTTGGGAGTGTGCCAATCACCTCCCTAAAGATATGCCATCAATTTATTTTTTGTATGGCATTGATTTCTAGTTCATGGAATAATTATTGTTCTATTTATGAAAAGGCATTAATGTTATATTACATTAATAAGTGTCTACTTTTTATATATGGACAGTAATTATGATTTGTTTTTCTATTTTACCTTTTAAATTAAAACCTGCATTAATTACTCATTTTTTATTTATACTAGGCATTCAGACCCGTGTGATGCACACGGGTTCGATCTAAATGTTCATAGTCATGAAAGCCCGTGTGATGCACATGGGCTGTATAGAAGTTTTCAAAGTTTAATACCCGTCTTTTATTTTCGTCATTTTATATCCGAGACGTATTTTTATCATTATATATATAAGTTGTCGTGGTAGCATATATTTTGTAAGCATAATACGTATTTAAAATAGTTTATTGACATGTAATCTTTTAAAATGTATTTTTTACGTAATATTTTTTGTCTATTTATTTTGGTATTGACTCTGTCATTTTTTATTGGAACTAACTAATATTAATACATCCGGCTAAGTTATAACTATTTCTTATGATAGTCAACAATGCCCGTGCGATGCACATGGGCTGTATAGAAGTTTTCATAGATTTAAAATACTTGCAATGCACATGGGTTGTATAGAAGTTTTCATAACGTAATATTCGGCATTTATTTTCGTCATTTTATATCTAAGTTGTCATGGTGTCACACATTTGCTAAACTTTATACATATTTAAAATACTTTATTGAGTTGCACATCGGCTGTATATAAGTTTTTATAGCTTAATCTTCGACACTTATTTTCGTCATTATATTTTTAAGTTGCGATGGTATCACATTTCCAAGCATGTCAAACATTTAAAATAGTTTATTGACATTAAAAGAGTATATGTGAAGAGATTTTTTTTCAAGATATTACATTGAAAAGAGTCTCTTCACATGTAATATTTTAATATGTATAAGTTACATAAATTATTTTAAATATGAAGCGATGCCATTAATGTTGGAGACCTTTTATATTCATCCCCATGCGATGCACACAGGTTTGGACTGCCTCAGGACCCATGCGATGCACAAAGGTTGGATCTAATTATTTTTTTCGTAATGTTCGGGACTAATTTTCGGTTCATGTTTGAAACTCTCATTTTTTGTGAAAGACGGACTTCGTTGTTCAAATAAATTACATTATTAAAAGCGAACTATAAAACAAATTTCCTTTTTAACAAAACTATAAAAACATAAAACATTTAAGTAATTAGTATATTTAAGAGTATAAATTATAATTCGTATAGTAAAATATTGCATGTTTAATTTGTAACGTACTATTAATATGAATGCTAAATGTTTATCTATATTGACACCGATAGCCATGGCATTGTTCTTGTTGTTGTTGTTCATTAGCATTTTGCATGTTTTGTTCTTGATACAATTTTCGTGACTTCTCAATTTCTTTCTTTAATGTGAAGATGTTTTTTTTGTAAAATGTTATATTTAAATGAGGCTTTTCATATGTATTCTTTTAATATGAGTAAGTTACATAAATAATTTTTTAATTAATGCATTATTACAACATTTTTCCATAAACTATAATATCGAATTTGGAGCGTTCATTAGTAACTCACTCTAAGTATTTATAGTATGACGACATGAATCACATGATATCAAACTCAAATGAATAATGCTTACCTCGTGATAGGTGTAGGATAACATTTAAAATACAATTTTCTTCTCTTTTATATACTTTTTCAATTTAGAAGATACTTATTGTTAAGATGATCGTGTGAAGATATTTTTATTATATACTACTATTTCCAATATGTAGCATCGACATAATTTACAGAGTCATACCAAATATCAAAGTCACGCAATATTCCAAGACATTTAAATAAGAAAGTGACATTAACACACCGCAAAACAAAAAACTACATTAAGAGCAAAAATATTGAAATGCACCAACAAAGTGTAGTAATAATTTTTGACTAAAAATTAAATGCTCGTCAAATAAACTTACTTGCTAACAAATCAATAGTATTAGCCCGTTTAGTGGTATTACATGAAGTAAAATATTGCATGTTTAATTTGTAACGTACTATTAATTTGAATGCTAAGTATTCATCCCACCGGTGGCCGTGGCATTGTTCTCGTTGTTGTTGTTGTTGTTGTTGTTGTTGTTGTTGTTGTCGTCGTCGTTGTTGTTGTTGTTGTTGTTGTCTTTGTTGTTGTTGTTTATTGGTCTTTTGCATGTTTTGTTCTTGATACAATTTTGTGACTTCTCGATCTCTTTCTTTAATACTTCTTGACGCGCTACAAAAAACAATTAGATATAGTTGATCATTAGTAACTTAAATACAGTTAATCAATATATTGCATTTTCGATCAAAGTAAAAATATTCGTGCGTGTTCCACTTAATTGATAAGACAACGATGTGTAGGATCTCTTAAACCATTAGAGAAGATGATGTTACTACCAAACCTCCTAAGCACCATCTTTCTGTCCTACATTCTTACACACATAAAACACACATGAAATTTACATAAAATAACATAAATCAATATGCTAAATAAGTAAGACGATATGATGCTTACTTTACCACCATAATAAGTTTTAGCCCAATGTGCACGCGGTGTGGAGGAAGTTGTGGTTTGTTGTGTGTGATTTTTGACACATTATATAGTTGATAAAATATTTGTAACTCATAGACGGGAAGGTAAAAAGACTAACCACTAATTGGTGTGTTTAATTTATGCATTCATGGTATTTTTGGTTTGCATTCTTTGAGATTTAGAGATGGCTTGAAACATGTTGTACCGTACAAACTTTTGTGCATGATTCCTCATGCAAAACATATTGTACCGTACAAACTTTTGTGCACAATGCCTCTTGCGCATTAAATTAAGCACTCAAATCTTTAGATAATATAGAAGATATATTTTTCATGTTGCTTAAACTACCTTGTACCGTACTACAATTTGTGCACAAATCCTCTTGCACATTAAATTAAGTCACTCAATATTGTGTAATTGATATACTTTTGATGTTGCTTATACTACCTTGTACCGTACAAATTTTTTCAATTACTTGAATCACTAATCTTATGTACTTACCCTTATGCATGACTATTAAATTAATGTACCAACACATGAAGCCTCCATATTTCACTTTTAATTCTTGGGACATTCATTATGACCTATTTACATTTATAAGGCTACTTAAGCTTTATATAATATAAGATATTAACTATGATGGTAAAAATAAATTTTAATCAATTAAAACTAGCATTAATTACACATATCATAATTTCAATATTTTTTTTTGTGGACTATCTTTTTGAGACGTATGGAGTGTGTATTTAAGACAAAATTCTATAATAAATAAGGGGTAAATTGCAAAAATGGTCCCTCACGTTTCACAAAATTGCAAAAACGGGACCGAGACAAAAAGTAGCGCAAAAAAGCCACCCACGTTCCATATTTTCGCAAAATCGCCACTGAGAGCCCTTTTCCGTTAATTTTCCCGTTAAGTGCCACGTAGTTGAGGGTAGTATCGTCATTTCACTGTTCATCGGGTACTAAGCTAGTGACACTGTAGCTTGAGGGACTAAATTTGCAAGCGATTGTTTGCCTTTTTTACAAACGGTACAATATCCACTCCCAGTTAAATATGAACGTTGCAGCACATCAAACTTTCACACTTTCCGAAATCCAGCAAAAAATATGGTCGTGATCTGTAACTGTGGGAAACAAGCAACAATCAAAACAAGCTGGACAAACAGGAACCCAGGACGACGATTCTACTGTTGTCCTTCATGTGGGTTTATTGGATGGACGGATCCTCCAATGTGTTGCCGAGCAGTTGCTGTGATTCCTGGCCTGTTAAGGGCGAGGAACGAGCTTGAAGAAGAGTTGGAGGAGCAGGTGAGGTTGATGAGGGAGAAGGATCAGCGGATTAAGAAGCTCAACAAGTTTCTTATTTTTAGTTGGCTCTTTTTTTTTCATTGCCATTAAGTTACTTTAGGTGTGTTGACATCTTTCTGGGTTGTATCATCACAGGGTATAAGGTCATCCCTGGTTTGTATTGACCTTCATGTTAATAAAAAGTGTTTTATTTTAGCAGTATAGTTGGATCATCGTTGTTTTGGTTGTCCTTGTTATTATATGCAGTAAACTTGGTTTCTGGTTCCTTATCAACTTTGACTTACAAAAAGTCAAAACAACTTTGGGTCATTCGGTATACTTATGTAGTGGGCATGTTGGGTCATTCAATATACGTAAGTATATGATGATGGCAAACCACAAATTGTGCACAACATAATACAACAAATAAGTATATGCTGATGGCAAACCACAAATTGTGCACAGCATTATGCAGCAAATAATGATGGTAAACCAAAATGAAAACAAATACCATTCCTGATTAATCAAGTCTAAAAAACAAATCACATACAAATTATTGTCTAGAAGACAGAAACTCAGTTACACAATCCATACACTCATTGTGTTAAAACACATAAACAAATAACCAACCAAAGGTTATTGCACCATCACAATTGTGTTGACTCACTTGGCGATTTTGGCTTTTCTCTTAATCCTACTCTTCCTTTGACCTCCACCATTCCCAGTAGATTGTGATACATGACTTGCTTGTGTTCCAACTTGATGAATTGGCCCTCCTGCTACCTCACTTGCTTGTGTTCTAAGTGGCTGACTTGGCCCTGCTCCCACCTCTGTTGCAGAAGATCCCACTGGCTGACTTGATCTTTCTAGTACCTCATCTGGTACTCCTTCCCTTCTTCTTGTCCCTTGGTTGCCTCTTCGTCCCGTACAAGCTCTCTTATTATGACCCTGCCCACCACATGCACCACATTTGACAGTCTTGCCCCTTTTTGACAGCTTCCCATTCTTGACCATTGATTTTTTCATAACCTGTTCAGCAATCTCATCCCTTGACACTCTTCTCTTCTTCCGTGGTCTCCCAATTGGAACATGGTAGTGAGGTGGCTTTAGTTCACTAGGGATAGGGCAATTGGGCCAAAAGTGTCGACCAGCAATTCCTTCAATCTTGTGTTGATACATCGCCTTCCATGTGGTTAACCAATAGCATTGGTGCACATAATCCTCTGGGATCACAACCATGTTGTCACTTGATTCCTTGCTGTGTTTAGCCATGTCGTTGATAGCCGCAACAGCATGCTTACATGGAATACCAGTGAGTTCCCATCTCCTACATGTGCATTCCATTTTCGGCATATTCACAACACATTGGTCACCCCAACCTCCCGCACACTGGTATGTATCCCCCCCACTCCATAAAACCTTATACTCATTTGCTTCCTCCTTGATGGTTTCTAAAATTTTAGTTGTTGTTGGGGTTAAGAGACCTTTACATCTGTCTATTACATGCTGCACACTAACACTTCTCTTCACAAGATACTGCCTGATGTACTCCAAACAACCAATGATTGGTTGATCTCTGCCGCCCACTAACTTGCTATTGAACGATTCACATAAGTTGTTAAGAAGGATGTCACATTTAGCTCTCCCTGTAACCAATATATCAATATCAACATCACTTTTAATCTTATTAACATTACAGATGACATTCATAATATCAAAATCATTTTCAATATTATTAATAGTACAGATGAAAGTCATAATATGTGTATAGTGTACCTGAAAAATGTGACCTTGACCATGATGATGCTGGTATCTTCCTTAACCAGTCATAAGCTTTAGAGTCGATTGATTTCAGCTCTTCCATTCCTCTATTAAACTCAGGGATTGTTGATGCTCTGGCACACCTCCAAACAAGCTCCTTGATACTCTCCCCCTTAAATAACTGCTTCATGTTGTCATATATGTGTCGCACACAGAAGCGATGTTCAGCAGCAGGAAACAGTTCTGCAATGGCTGGTAATATTCCCTGTAGATTGGTACAAAACTTACTATGGTAATGAGGATTGAATTGGATTGGAAATCAAGTAACTGAATTTACACGATGTTTATACCTTTTGTCTGTCGGATATAAAGGTGAAGTTTGAATTTGGTTGCAAATCAAGGTCATCTCCAAGATTGCTAAGGAACCATAACCATGAACTCTTGGACTCAGTTTCAACCACTACATAAGCAACTGGATAGAGGCCATTATTGCTATCGACACCAACAGCAGTTAAGACTTGACCAGTGTGATGTCCTTTGATAAACGCCCCATCCAGCCCTAGTATGTCCCTTCTGCCTGCTTTGTAACCTTTTTTCAATGCACCAATACAAACATAGATCCGTCTGAAAACCCTTGAAGAAACACTTGAATCAGGGTTTGCTTCAACTTGAATCTTCACAGTTGTATCTGGGTTTCTATTCATCAATTCCAAAGCGTAATCCCTAAGACTGGCATATTGTTCTTCATGGTCGCCGTCAATTTGTTTCTGAGCAAATTCCCTTGCTCTTGATATCTTTGTGGTCGGGACATCAAGCTGCAATTTTTCATTTATTTCCATTGCTATTGCAGCTGTCGGCGCTGTGCGGTCCCTAACAAGAATTTTAGCAACCTCGGATGAAAGGAATCGTGCAGTCAACAATTTAATTTTTCTTGTTTGTAGGCATTTATGTTCATCATTTAATGTTTTGACACTCCAACTCCTTTCATCACCCACTTTTGACACATGTAGGGACCATTCGCACATGGCCTTGCTCTTTTTTTTGTAGGTTTTGGTACTTGCAAATTTGCCCTTTGACTGCGAAGAAGAAGCTGATGGTTGACAACTTCCTGTATCATTTCTGCCATAACCCACAACAGTCCCTCTACACATCGCTCGAATCCTTTCTTGGTCACACTTTTCAATCCTAATATCTCTTCGGGACTCCAACGCATAGATTCTGAGCTTATCTTTGATTTCCTTGGGGTGTTTAAATGTTTCTGTTACAAAAAACTCTCCCTTCTTGACATTCGCCCTACCCTCATACTCCTTCCTTATTTCTTTTAACCTTATCTTGCGCAGGGTGACAAATTTGTTATTATTGCCTTCTTCATCACTATGAAAATCATCATCAAAGTTATAGCCACTATCATGATCCATATAATCCGCCATACACTCATCAGCTAACTTTGCTACATTCTCAAAGTGGGGATCAAAATCAAACTTAAAGTCCGTCATTTCCACTTGTGGCTCAATAGGAGCTGTCACATCATCCTCTTCATCTTCAAACTCAGACACATGTACAACATGTTCTTCCTCGTTTACCTGCTGTCTTGAGGTGCCCACATCATCCCTTTCAACATCATCGATTTCAACATCATCCCTTTCCACATCATCCCTTTCCACTACTTCTTCTAAATCAACATAGTTTTTGTTGAGCTCTAAAACCACATCCTCACTCTGGTCAAGTTCTGCAACCATGTCTGTAATCAAGTCGTCTCCCACACCAACATTATCTCCAGGACTGGAAAATTGGTACAAGTCCTCATCTGTATGTTGAGATTGTTGCTCAACTTGTTCTGGGCCATCAACTTGTTTTGGGCCATCAACGCCACTTACAGGTTGTTGCGCAGCATGAGTGTCTGTGTCACAAACAACTCGGCTTACATGTGGTTGCGCAGAAGGAGTGTCTGTAATCAAATCGTCTCCCACACCAACATTATCTTCAGCTTGTTGTTCTTGACCAGCAATCATAGGCACAGGTGATTGACCATTGGTACCATCAATTGAAGTCTCAGCTTGTTCTGGATCGATGGTAGGATCATTTGAAGGCTCCACCAGTACTTCATCCGTTATTTTACATTTTCGGCCTCTTTTGGGTCTTCTGCGTTTCAACTCAACATACACCTCAATCTCTCTATGCGTTGGAATCAAATCCAACATTTTCATCACATCCTCATCAGACTCCAACGGGTACAACCCAACATCCAACGTCTCGCCTGATATCCTATAATAATAGCCTGCAACCCCACCTTTCACACCTATGTCATCTACCAACTCTTGAAAGGCGTAAAAGCTAAACAAGTCATAATCCACACAATCATACCACGAAATAACTGGATCAACATACATCCTTCCTGGTAGTGGCGTAAATTTTCCATCGTGGGTTACTTTCAGAGTGAAGTAGGTCCGCTTTGATTCTGTATGCAAACAATAAACATCAACACACACACACTAACAACATGAAAAATCAACTTAATGTATAATCCACATCCTATTCGTACTGTTCATTACAATCACATATCACTGTAGATAAAAAAATCGATACAATTAACAATGCCCAAAACATACCGTAAAGTTGATGAAGATTAGGGATCGGGGACGATCGTTCGCGGTTTTTCCCAAATAAACTAACCATCTTCTTCAATTTTTCCCGGTACGGAAATCGTAATTGGAAACTTTAGGGCAAAAAATGCGATTGACTTTGGGCAAGGGAGTGTTTGGATCAGGGTATTAATGTGCTTGTTCGGTGGGTCTAATATTATTTTAGGCGGGAACCGTGAAATGACGATACTACCCTCAACTACGTGGCACTTAACGGGAAAATTAACGGAAAAGGGCTCTCAGTGGCGATTTTGCGAAAATGTGGAACGTGGGTGACTTTTTTGCGCTACTTTTTGTCTCGGTCCCATTTTTGCAAATTTGTGGAACGTTAGGGACCATTTTTGCACTTTACCCATAAATAAGTGTGTATGTTTAATATTTTAAAACTTTTATTTTTAGAAAGTGTTAAATGCTTTATAATGTAGGAGATAAAGATAAAGATATGCCATCAATTTATTTTTTGTATGCCATTGATTTCTGCTTTATGGAATAGTTATTGTTCTATTTATGAAAATGCATTAATGTTATATTACATTATTATATTACTGTATTTTATTGCATTAAATTGTAGTATCATATTATATAATAAAGACAAATATCAAACAAAAAGGGGGTTTTGTGTTAAATGCTACAAATGATTCAAAAAAGTGTTTGATATTTTAAACTAGTTTTTATGCACCAAATAAAAACATTTTGATGCACATAAAGTTTTACGCAATTTTTTTTCCTGGCCAAAGGAAAATAATTAAAAATTTATTTAGTTGTTTTTTCTTGAAGTATCATTTGTCGTGGAACCTTTTCAGATTTTTTGACAATCTTTTTTAAAATTCATTTATTCTCACAAAAATGCTAAGTTTCTTTGTTTTAACTCTTTTTTAATATAATATAATATAATATAATATAATATAATATAATATAATATAATATAATATAATAAAGTATATACAAGAAAATAAGATAATATTATCTATAAATTATAATATCTTCTTTTCATTAAATTATTATCTTTTGTATCAAATCTTTACGAGTATAAATATGAGGTCTTCACCACCCAACCAGACCACCCTCTCCTTAAAACCTTAGGGTTTCCTTAAGTAACTAGCCATTTTGTTTATCATTTCAGCTTCCTTTTTCGTTTTCAATTTAGCATCAATTAGTCTAGCTAGCTAGACTCATCTGAAGTTTAATGGGGAGAGTGGTTAATTCCTATACTATCAAAGACTTGAACATCATCGTCAAACGTAAATAATCTCTCTATGCATCTTCAGTTCATTCTATCTATGTACATACGTATATGTCTTTAGTTTGTTTAACGTGTATACCTTTGTTTATGTATG
Organism: Artemisia argyi; assembly: GCA_030686995.1. Lineage (NCBI taxonomy): Eukaryota > Viridiplantae > Streptophyta > Magnoliopsida > Asterales > Asteraceae > Artemisia > Artemisia argyi. The sequence goes on along the minus strand of CM060678.1, from coordinate 19,948,503 downwards.
TCAGCATCTCACAGAAAACACAGTTTTATGCTGTTTAATAGCAATCAATAGTGTTTTTGTAGTCATATACATGCATGTTCATTTAATTATACTAATTTATAAAAATTAAACGTTGAGCTTATATAGATTTGACGATGTTTGGACTTTTTGTTACAGTCAACGATTGTGTTCTGATTAGGTCGTCGAATCCAGAACGGCATCCACATGACGTGGCTCGAGTGGAAAAGCTAGTGATTGTTAACAAACTTAATGTTAACGTTCACATCCGATGGTATTATTGGCCAGAAGATTTAGAAGAGGGCAGGCTGCGGTTTCATGGTGATAAGGAGCTTTTTTTATCGGATCATTCCGATGTGCAAAGTGTTCATACAATTGCCGGGATATGTAAGGTGCATTCCTTGCAAGTTTATGAAAATCTCAAGAATGTCAAAGAGGAAGACTTTTTCTACCGATTCGAGTATATGGCTTCTAAACAATGTTTGAAAGATGTACTTGTTGAAGTGTGAGTATTACTTGTGCTTTATTATATCAATTTATTTTTGCTGTGATGAACTTTATCTAATAATTATTATTTTTATTTTTATTTATTTATTTATTTATTTTTAATACGTGAAGGTATTGCAAGTGTGAAATGCCCTACAATCCAGATCTTTTGATGGTGCAATGTGACAAGTGCAAGGACTGGTATATCATTTCCCTTGTTGGTATACGTTGTAATTTGTCAAAATGTAAATAATCAAGTGTAGAAATATTAGAAAATTTGTTTTTGTCTGTGGTTTCTAATAATGAGAAAATTATACTACTATGATTAGCACGCAAGTTTCATTACGTAAGTTTCGTTTACGCAGGCATTTTGCGTAAAACAAAATTCATTTCCTTAAAGGTGACATGCGTCTATAAAGAATAACCTAGACTAGAAGTTTTGAACCAGAATAAAAGACAAATTGTGTACTTAGAAATAAGTTATATAAACAAATCATTTTGTCATATTTGTTCTCATTTTCAACATGATCCTTTATTTTAAACGTTTTGGTTTAGACGGTTTTTTCTATTGCTCTATGATAATAGCTTCAATAATATTTGCTTATTTTTATCAAGTGAGTTATTTATGCAAACCCAATATGTGTGTAGGTTCCATCCGGCTTGTATCGACAAGACAATTGCAAGTATACAGAAACTAAAGCACTTCTTGTGTCCTGATTGCACCTTAGATTGTGCTGCAAAGAGATCTATGAACTTGCTCGCAGGAGCACCATCCACATGTGCAGAAATTGGAGCAGTAGTGTCTGCCACCATGGCTAAGGTGAGAAGCCATTTCTTTTAATTCACTGTGCACAATCGGCTTTGTTACTAACCTTGACGATTTCTAGAAATTTAGTAAGCCAAAAACATTTTCTTTTTCATTTGGTACTATTACATGTTTTACAATGGATCATGAGATGTATAAGTGCACTGATGTATACGAGTAGTACATAATAAAACAACTTTTAATTGAGTTCTTTGTTGTTCTAAAACACTTGTACTATTTGATTTCTAAAACCGTCGATATCTTAATTATTTGCAGGTGGGATCAAAGCGCAGAAAGGTGTAAGACGACAACAAGTACTCGTGGAGTCATGAATAATTATGAATACATCAATTCATACATTTGAAAGCATATACCTCAGTTGTAATCACATATCATTATAATGAATGAAATTAGTTTTCTATCGGTTCAAACATCCCTTCTTTTAATTCTGATATATTATACTAAAAGCTGTGTACGACAAGATATAGAACTATTGGGACTGAAATTAAGCTTGTTAGCATAAATCGGACTTGAATCAGTAAAGCCATCATAATTTTGAATATCAGGGTACATAGTTCCTCACACATTTGCTTAACCATTCGGGCTAACCAGAAAAAATACATTTTTTTTTAATCAACTCAGCAGAATTTTATAAAAAGGGGTCTTGCAATTGCTGCTAGAACCAAGAAGAGGAATTACTATATATTGTTACAAGCATTGCTATAGGCAAGTTTAGGTTCCAATATATCCAATCGAACCAACCATACGTAGATTACAGTTTCTATGTGAATTCCAATAGAAAGAAAGAGTACTGATCGCACGCGTCTCTCAGCAGTGTGTCTTTACTAGATGGTTTTGATCGAATCAAACCTTGGATTAAACGCCAAGGTAAAGAACAGGTTCAATGTTGTTGTTTAAACAACATGGATTCATTTAAATCGATCCAGTCGATTTTGGGTACTTTTAGAGTCGATATCTGATAACTCGAGACCTGTCTCGTTTCACTCATACTCCTGCCGAGAAAAATAAAAAAGTTTAAGTGAGGGGCGTGCATCTTACTAGTAATACTTACGTTCTTCCATATATAGACAACACGTATGTTGACATGAAAATTCCATAGTGATCATCTATTTTGTTTGAAATTTCCATAGCAACTGTTGTAATCTCGTTAGCTGACAACGGGTATAGCCACTAAACCTTTTTGGATAATATCTTACAATATATCAAAAAGTGAAAAGTAATAACTAAAGTATCCTAAAACAAAAAAAGAGTACTTTTTGGGATAAATGTTGGAATTACCGTGGTAGTTTATAGATTCCAATTAACTGTTATAGGCACTTCAAAAAAACTGTCATATAGTGACATAAATGTAAAACGTGTCACTAGAAGTTAATGATTGTGTTACCGAATTCTGACGTTAGTGACCAAAAAAAATGTGGGGATATATTTTGGGCTTTCTGGAACCTAAATTGTTAAATAAAAAGTAACGATTAAACCAAAAAGATATATTTTTGTCATTACTGCCAGCAGAGTGACACTTCTTTGTGTCACTAGCTCCGAGTCACTATATTTCATTTTTTTTGGGTCTTGTACAAGATACTCCGTAAGAGCATTCGGTATCGTAACCTTGGTTAAATTTTCACCAAGTACCATGTCAGCGCCACATTAGCTTTAACCATTTCACCTTTAACAAGAAAAAAAAAAAACGGTATCATAACTCAACCTTAACTCAATATTTTGGGTCCCACTTTTATTATAACTCAACTAAAGTAACTGAGTTAAACTTTAACACACCACACGGTATGGTGGTTAAAGTTTCACCACGTTAAAGCAACAAAAAAACACCATTTCACGCCGCGTTAAGTCGTTAACCAAATTCGTTAACCTTTAACCAAATTTAGGGGGCGGCATGGTAACCTCGCTTTAACTTGAACTTGGTTAAAGTTTAACCAAGAATTTTGGTTACCATACCAAGTGCTCTAAAAGGAAATACCTAGTTAATATTTTATAAATCAATAATTAATGTAACAACAATAAATTACATTAAATTTTAAGAGAACAGTAGTTAAATTGCAATAAATTCCAACACAATCTTATAATAGCCATTTAATAAAGTCAGAAATAGTATTTATTATATTCATTACAATAAACTTAGTTATAGCTATTTTTAACTAAAAGAAAAAATACGCTTTCATTTATTATTAAACTAGCAGGGTACTCATCGTGCGTCATTCCGACACCTAAATTTGCTTGGTCACAGCTTTGTGTATCGAGTCGAGTTTTATTGAGTCGAGTCTTGGTCATAGGTTCATGTCTAGGTTAATATAGAGGGTTGTTGTGTTTAAATGATTGTAATATTGGGTGTATGGGTGTTTTTAATGCAATTAATGTAGAATAAGGATTGTACATTGTGTTTAAATAATTGTAATATTGGGTGTAGGGGTGTTTTTAATTCTATTAATGTAGAATTTTAAGGAAAGTGGTCTAAATTTTGATTCATGCTAGTTTTTGTTGTACACAATGATTTGGTTGTTGTAATTATGAAAATTGCTTGTTTTAAAGTGTTGTAAACCATGCATCATTTTGTATACATCTGAATTTTTTGAAGAGAGTTTCATTCCTCCATTATAAGTGGTATAGATTTCCTTGTAAAACATAAAATGTTTATTATATTTTAGTCCTCACTTTTGTCTCCACACGACACTTTGCTTACAATTATCTATAATTTTGGGTTCTAATTTCACCCCTAAATTGACCTTCACTCCATCATTTTCATCTTGGGTTGATGGCGAAAACAAAGCCCGGAAAGGAAGACGTTGATTCGTACACAATCAAAGGAACTAAGAAGATCGTTAAACGTATATCAACAATTTCATCATATCTCACTCTATTAATCATCATGTTTATATTATTATGTATATATGTTTATCGATATGTATATGTTTTTCTAGCTGTTGTGTGTGTGTTGACTAAATCTTTGAAAGTTTGCGTGTGATTAATTGATGTGGAATGTGTTTGTGTAGTTATGCATGCGTTCATTCTCGGTTAAAAGAACGATGCTTTAATTTGTGTACTTGCATGTGTACGGATATCACACAAACACTGATAATAATGTTTTCGAAAAATAGACATGATCGTGTATTTGCAGTCATAAATGCTCATTTGAGATTAGAAATTAATATATATTTTTTGTTTAGAAAGCTTGATGCTTTGAATTTGTTTGTTATTTACTAGTATTTTATACAGCTGGTGATAGTCTATAGGGGGGCTTCTGCATGTGCTGCGTTTGTGAGTGTTGTGATCTCATGCAACCACTTGAAGTGTTCATGTTAGTTCCAGGTTAAAAAGAGTTGCTTCTGTTAACTAACAAATAGTGCGACTCTTTTTTACTTATTTACAGCGGGTGATTATGTGCTGATGAGGCCGGTTGATCCGAAGAGGCTTCCGTATGTGGCCAGAGTAGAGAAGCTAGAGGCTGATAGTAAGAATAATGTGAAGGTTAGGGTTAGGTGGTATTACCGGCCGGAGGAGTCGTTGGGAGGGAGGCGGACGTTTCATGGTGCAAAGGAGCTTTTTTTGTCAGATCATTATGATTGGCAGAGCGCGTATACGATTGGAGGGAAGTGTATTGTGCATTCCTTCAAGAATTATATGAAGATGAAGAACGTGGGTGACGAGGACTATTTTTGTCGGTTTGAGTATAAGGCTGCTACTGGTTGTTTCACTCCTGATCGTGTTGCAGTGTGAGTGCTATATTTATCATTTGTGGTATATTCTGAACCTTACAGTAAGAATTAACTATGTTTTTCTCTCTGATGTGTGAAGGTACTGCAAGTGTGAAATGCCATATAATCCAGATGATTTCATGATGAAATGTGAAGGATGCAGGGACTGGTATATATACTTGTTCAAATGTGTATTATATTTTCCATAAATCTACATGTGACATTGCTTCATATTGCATTAAGCTTGCAGAAAATTTTTGGTATGAGGAATGAAAAAATTCATACCTAGGTATTGGGTAAAAAATGATGGTTTACATTGTTCTTGTGATATCATTTCTGTAATAAGAAAATAACCTAGCTAGTAACAATAGTACCTAATATTCATATACGACAAAGTTGTTACATGATAAAAAGGAAACAATTTCATTTCCTTAATGGTGACGTCAACTTTACCTGGTATTTGCAAAGGTGATAATTCTACTTGGCATAAGTACTTGACAATGAAATCTTGAACCATTTTCAATGCTCTATTCTTTTCTTACATGAGAAGTACCACCCAACATGCTTCTCACTTTCTCTGTTTTGAGCTTCTGGCTAGCTTCAGTGACTACCACTCATGTATAACTGGCTAGCTCACAGTTGATTTTATATTGTCATATTCATCTTTTAGTCAAGATTTTAAGGTTTAATCTGAACCATGAATATCTCATTTATGTTTGCTAGACAGTCTGGCTTGATGATTAAGACTCTCTCTGTATGTAACTATTGATGGCCGAAAATTGTAAATGACCAGCACATCGCAAGTTGAATAATTTATAAATACATGAATCCTAAATGTATATCCATTGTTTTGTAGGTATCATCCATCTTGTATGGAGATGAAAATTGAAGATGTGAAGAATTTAGAAGAGTTCATGTGCTCTGACTGTGCTTCTAATGATGATGCATAAGGTAAGGATCATTGAACTCATTCGAGTAGCACCATTTGCTAAGGTTAAGGTGGGAGGTCATTGCATTGAATTTGACACAACTGGCTTTGTTAATTGACATTTTTTCCCATATCTTCTAGACAAAATTTATTCATTCCGTACACTACATCACGAGTTATGATACATAAACATAATAATACGTTGATCAAAGTACTTTATGATCTTAATCATTTTTCTTACATGACTTACAATGCATGATTCATGAAGAGATGTATATCTGTATTGACATAATCATTTTTCTACATAAAATTTGTTCATTTGGTACACTACTTGACAATTCAGTTCAGGTCTAATCAATCGTTTGCCTCTGTAAGTGTTCTCGGCACAACAATCTGAGGGTGTTTGGGATTGTGTCTGGGAGAGATTATCTCATTATTGATAATCAGACGATAGTCTTTAGCAAACCATTTTAAAAGTTTGCAATCAATCGCATATATCTAATTTCTCGATGCAAATTAATCCCGTTATGTTTTCCAGGATGAGTCGTGCTTGTTTCAAAGTTGAGGATGTACATGTCTTGGAGCAAATAACTATCATTGAGAAGCCATTTTATTTAGTACCATTACAGATCGAATTGACTTTGTTACTTTTCTTTCGTTTTTCTTATTATGTATTTTGGTACTTTATGGGAATTAAAGTGAATTATCAAATACTATAATCTTAGTTAGACCTGTCATATCAATTATCTGGGAATTCAAAAGCTTACATTACACCAAACAACATGTCAACATATTTTGCTCAGTTAGTACCATGCATGATGAATATCAAGGTATATAGCAAGATTCTCACACATTTGCATACCCATTCGGGCTAACCAGAAAAAATAATTTTTTTTTTAAATCAAATCAGGAGAATTTTTATTAAAGGGGTCTAGCATTTGCTGCTAGAACCGAGAAGTGGAATTACTATATATTGTTACAAGCATTGCTATAAGCAAGTTTATGATCCAATATCCAACCGAACCGAACCAAACGTAAATTACAGTTTCTTATGTGAATTCCAATAGAAAGAAAGAGTATTGATCGCGTCTCTCAGTGTGTCTTTATGAGGGGGTTTTGATCGAATCAAACCTTGGATTAAATGCCAAGGTAAAGAATAGGTTCAATGTGGTTGTTTAAACAACATGGATTATCTGGAGACAAGGTAATCAAATTCGTTTTGATGCAAAGCCTCCTGGCAAAAACATTTTTGGAGAAGAAATTAGGAGTTTATGGCATTCTTAGACCTTAATAAGACTATAGGAGCAAAAGATCATGCCCTAAATGTTTTGATTGATTAACTATTCCGAAACATATATGAATGTACAATCTAATTATAATATTTTTATAGTCTTGTTAGTTTAGATGACACGTAACACAAGACGCAGGCTGAGCTTACTTGACATATTGCACGCTAAATCAACCAAAATAGTTAGCTCGACAATCTACCAAATTGATGTAACTAGTCTGCTTTAGAGGTTTAAGCTGGTCTTTAATTTAAGTATATAGTAAGTTGAGTTATAAAAAAAAAAAAAAAAAAAAAAAAAGTTTTAACCAAATCTTATTTATTCATGAGAAATAGGGTGTAAACGAATCGAGTTGAGTCAAGTACTGTCAATCTCGAGTAGTCAAGCTCGAGCTCAACTATCAAAACTCTGGTTCGAAACTCGAACTGAGCTTTAAACATAAAGCTCGAGCTGTTGACTTAAGCTCGATTGAGCTTAAATTACATTTCTAGCTCGAGCTCGATAATTAATCGTCATATTAAGCTTGTCTTGACTAGCTTCACTTCGTATAGTTATGGTAATTATGTAATTAAATGTTTTTTAGAGTAATGCATTTACCGGGAAACCCTTTACCCAAAAAAAATGGTAAGCGTGTATTTAACCTAAGTTCGATAAGGCTTGCAAGCCTTACGAGCCGAATAACATGGAGCTCGAAATTATACTCTAGTCGCTCGAGCTCGATTCATTTAAATCGATCTAGTCGATCTCAGATAACTTGAGATATGTCTCGTTTCACTTATACTCCTGCCGAGAAAGAAAAACTTTAAGTGCGAGGCGTGCATCTTCATACTTACGCTCTTCCATATATAAATAACACGTATGATAACATGAAAATTCGATAGCGACACTACAATAAAGCACCTCATTTTACACGATTATATTGTTATATTTTCACCTTTAAAAGTGTGTAAAAAATCAAAGTACATGCTCCCTTTTGAGTGTAGTATATATGCGTCACAAAATAATACACATGGTTTAGTGTCAAGAAACGTATAAAAGTGAACACTAGTAAGCGTATAGAAATTGGTATAAAAGTACACGTTTGTATATGTGAACAACATATCAGTACTCTACACACTAAAAAGCGTGTAGAAATGCTAAAATACACACTAAAAAGCGTGTACAAATGTTAAAAGTACACGCTGAAAAGGACCACACATGTGAGGCATAAAAGTTGCAATTGAAATTACAAAATGGACCACACCTTATTACAACATAAAAGTTTCAAATTCAGATTACAAAATCTGCAAATTCAAATTACAAATCATTTTGATTACAAAATCTGATTACAACATAAAAGTGATACTTTTTGCAAATTCAGATTACAAAATCTGATTACACAACATTGTTAGTGACTTGAAATCCAAAATAAAATCATTCTCATTACACAGTTTTTGATGAGAATAATGAAATCCAACTCTTGTCTTCAACAAGCTTCTAAGCAACAAGCTCCTAAGCAACAAGCTCCAATCTTTTGTCTCTAATCTTTAGATAGCAGAAAATGACGAGGCTTATTTAGCTTATGATTAAGGAGGTAAAACAACCGAGTGAATATGTGTATATCTGGCTATCTGCATATAAGTTTATTCGTACGTCCTTATGCCATATTATTAGTACGCCCACTTCGTGCCAAAATGAAAAGCAGCAAGACAATTGTAAGAAAACAGCAATATCCCTTTAAGTCTTGTTTGTATTTTTACCTTGGATTCATAAAATAAAAGCTTTTGGTGTTGTAAAATGGTCAAGTGGCCTTTGGGACACTAGCAAAGCTAAATTACCAAAACTGGACTTGACGCCAGATTCTATCCCTTTCAAACTTTATTGACTCATGTTCATTAACAACTTATAATTTTCCATTACTACTACATGCGTCACATAGCATCTAATCAAAACCTAAACTAGGGTTCATACTTATTCAACTTTCACTTCCATCTTGCTTAGGACATCATGCGGCCCTTTTTATTCGGAGCTTCTGATTATTTCAGAAGATTCAATTCGGTTTGTTTATTTTCTTCTCCTTTGTTTTTGCTACTGATTTCATAATTTCTTAACTTTAACTTTTTATTAAGTGACATATATAGCCTTTTGAAAGTGATTATGTTATATAGGTCAATTAGATAAGCTTATATCTGGGCTTATGAGCTTATTTTATTTCGGCTTATGTCTCATAAGCCTCAAATTTCCTGCTTATTTTGAGACTTATGGGCTTATATAAGTTTACTACGTAGTATATCATGATAAACTTATAGAAGCCCACAAGTCTCTAAATAAGCCCGGAAATTGGGCTTTATGAAATATAAGCTGAAAAACAAATAAGCTCATAAGCCATATATAAGCTTAAACAAAAGACATACAAAAGATACTGTTTGTATGTGCTTTATATGCAAAAGTTGATTGTGCAAAACCAATTCTGTAAGTAGATGGCGCGGATCAGTTTCACTATGGCTAAACACGATACACTAATTATTTACCACTTCAAACACAATATGCAAATACTCACTTGCACCATTCTTTAGCACTTTCTAATTCAAGGGGTACAACAACAAAACTACTTTTTGTCAATCACTTTCACCACTCTTTAGCACTTTCTTTTTCTTTAAATGATTCATTAGTAAAGTAAGAAATTTTGACTCATGCTTGGCTATCTGTATATAAGTTACGCTATCAATTACTTATGATTTCTGAATAGTAAGGCACATGATAACTAGATATTGAATAACGTAATAACATGCTCAAAAACGAATGAGTGACATACGTAAAACAACTATAACAGAATCTGATAAAAAATGCAATTATTTTCCAATAACTTTCTAAAGTTTCTGTAAATAGTTAATTAAATATAATACATACCCGGGTAGTGATCCATGGCGGGTGAGTAATGGTCCATTACGGGTGAATAGTGATCCAAGACGGGTGATACGCTAGAAGAGGGCTCAAAAAAACATATCATCTTTTAAACAAGGGACTGAATTTTCTTTTAACAGCAATAAACAACAAACCACGTACTTACCTGTTTGTCACATGTACGAGTATTAGCAGTAGAAGCAACATTATAGAGATCCGGAAATGCATTTTGAAAAACCTTGAGCATTCCATAAACGTTATTCAAACTTTCCTCCATATTCTTCAATTGCAAACCTTGAGTTTCTACTTGCTTAACGTACGACTCAACTTTTTTATTTTGAATATCTAACTGCTTTTTATGAGTCTCGATTTCCTTATTTTGAGTCTCTAATTGTTTTTTTGAGTCTCTAATTGTTTTTTTTGAGTCTCTACTTTCTCCAACAAAAAGCGGTTTTCGTTTGTTAGAACATCACCCCTCATCTTTCTTAGATCGCAACTAAATTTAGATACTTAAGATTTTGTTACAACGGCTCCAAAACAGTGAGGTTCTTCATCCCCAATAAGTTTGTTAAGAACCTCCCTAGCAATTTCTGCCTCTACAGCATGTTCAACATCACCTTCAGGACCTCCTATCTCTTTTTTCTTTCTTAATATTTCTTCATTTGCTTTACCCTAAAACAATGCATACGCTTTTAAGTTCATAAATCAAAACATGCCATATAAAACTTTAAAAAAAAAAAGAATAATTCATGTTGCTTCTTAAATATATAAAACATGCCACATACCATCATTTCTGTTGTTGCTTCTTCAATATATGTGTCGTCCGCTGTTTTATAACAGATGTGAAATGACTCAACATCATGCGGTGATCTTTTATTTTTCACTTTCTGTATATTAGATAGAGAATATCAATGATTGCATAACAATAGAGTTATAATAGTTTCGAGATTAAAGGTTACTCACCCATTCATGCCTACTTCGCGCAAAACTAGTAGCACCGGTAGTATGAGTATGTGCGTGTTCAAGTCGTGCTTTCTTCCCACATGATGAGAGTTTCTGCATTTCAGGACACACTGGTCAACACATAGTTTACACAACAGATTCTAAACTAAGATTGTTAAACAGATGTTCACTTCACACAACAGATTCTAAATCCAATCCTTTTCAGAGCTATAAATCTAAACTAAGATTGTTAAACAGTTACTTGCATAGAATGCAGATATTTAATCCTTGGTATGTGTGTATGTCAATCATCATCCATCTATACCAAAGGGGTGTTTTTCTAAGCTTATTTGATGTGCTAATGAGCTTACTAAAATTTCGATAAGCTCAAATAAGCTTAGACAAACACCCCCTAAAATCATAAGCTTGATATGTGATATAACATGCAGATATTTAATCCTTATGATACTGATGCTATATGCAGCAACGTCCTATACATGACTTCCAACTTCCACTAGCAAGCACAACGAAAAAAAGGCTATATACAGATAGTGTCCAAATCAACCAGAAGTAACTTACTTATTTTCTCTCCTTTTAGCACACATCCTAATTTCTGTATCAATCATTCTGCAAAATATGTTTCCGCTGCCAAAGTTATCAATAAAGGTCATTAAATGAAGAATAATAATAAGTAATTGTACTATGAACAAAACATTTATTTAGCAGAATGTATTACCCGGAGTTCTACTAGAATCCTAACACCACAACGTTCTTTACATTCCCTCCAGTCCTTTGCATCCGAGGGACATATGTTGGGTTCTTTGAGAAGCAAGGTCATAAATCTTTGACACAAACCCCCAGCATTACCGATTAGCTGATTCATTTAATTAACATGAACCAACACCTTTTCACCCTCGTTCAGCTTGTACACTTGTTTTACACTCATTTTTTGTATCCTAAGAATGTTTCCATCCCTATCTATAAGATTATCATACATGTTAGAATATAATCTACAAACACATGGCTAATTTATATTGACAACATGATTTTAGTTACCTATGATCTCGACCTCCGTCAACAGATTCATTTCATATTCATCAGGTGGATCTTGATCATGATTAGAATCTGAGGGTGAAGATTGCTGCAAAACTGGCTCGTGTACAGTGGGTTGTGATTCCACTGATTGTGAATGGGAAGACGATGCGGAGGAAGAAGAGTTATGGTGCACAAATGATTGAAGAGAAGGGCGAACAGATGCTTAAAGAGAAGATGACGAGGATGAAGTGTTTTGGCACATATTATAAAGAAAAGAAGGTCGAAAAGTTGGTTGAAAGGATGATGATAAGTGATTGGTGTTATGAACTGAAGCTTCACCGGTTGTTTGCATATGTGAAGATGAGGGTGGAATATTATAAAGAAAAGAAGGTCGAACATGAATGGCTGATGATGGGTGATTGGTGTTGTCAACCGCAGCGGTTTGCAGATGTGTGGGAAATGAAGGTCGTATACCTGCTTGAAAGGCTGATGTGGGAAATGAAGGTCGAACACCTGCGGTTTGCATATGAGTGGTTTGCATATTTTTGGGAAATGGTTTTGATTGTTTCTGAGAGTTGTGTGATGTTGGTAGATTCATTTGACTTTGTTTTCTTTTATGTTTCTGCATCGTTGCTTTAGATTTATACATCTTGGAAACTGTATCAAATGCAACAAATATATAGTTAGAATAACATAAAATAATACCTATAACCTACTGAAATTTGAACTCAAAAAGGGTGTTTTGGACTGTTAGTGCCAGAAATCCTAAAATTGGTTAATGCACTACTTTGAACAAGATTTCAAGTACGTAAATGATGAAACTGTGGTGTAAAGTCTGAAAATGAATGAATATAAGAAAATAATAATTAAATGAAAACACTTTTCATGGATTTTTAATAACAATATAAGCTAGAAACCATGGTTCTAAAAGCACATCAAGTATGACTAACGGCGAGTACAATGACTTTACCCAGTTTATATTAACTTTTGGCAAATGAAGTCTTTAATAAATATTACAGAAAGAATGTTGTACATCAAGTATGACAAACATCTATAGTCTTATGATATATGACAACAATCCAATTAAGTTTATTCCATGTGCTTTCTATTTTATTAACTTTTGGCAAATGAATTCCATATGATATTGATGGTATAAATGTGATTCTTTTATCAGAGTATGCATGCTCTATAAAAGGCCAAACAAGACTAATACAAATATGTAAATTTTATAGCTTCAAATCAGTAAATTGATCTCTTAGACATAAACCAGTCGACAGTAAATGTGGAATTTCAGTTATTAGATTAACGAGGTTCTACGTGTTTGAAGAGCTTTCGGGGAAGGGAAGATCCTGTTGTTTTTATATATAGCGGATAGATGGTGCAATGTTGCTCCACGTTATCATGTTCATTCAAATACATGAATTTATTTACACGACATCATTTGTTCTATAAACACTGAAACTTTACACATAACAAGAAATCAATTATATCCCAATTACAGGCAACGAGATTAAGATTGCCTGGTAACCCAATGAATGAGCTTATATTACACAAGTCGTTAATGGACAAAACAAAATGCAAGAATGAGAATCACTTTCAAAACGCAATGCCATACAACCCTTATACATTTGGTTTTCGTTGTTAGTTTTACTAGTAAAAGAATGCTATTCGATGTATCTAGTATATAATGGGAGGATTATGTTCAACTGTCAACTTTAAATTCAAGACAAATGTTATGCAATCAACTAGAATTATGAAAGCGAGCCATGGCCTGTGGCGAGTGCTATACCACATGCCTAATTCATGACATAAGAAAACGGCCAGTAAACTATCTCTGCTTTAGGGATTAAGAAGAGTAAAGTCAACAGCTCATGCTCCTAATTAATGGCGTTTTGATGCAGCAGAAGTATTTGGGGGTTGCTTATTCAAACTACATAAATGAATATGAGATATAAACTATATAAAATTTGAGTTTCATGCTTTCAATGATAGTAAAGAAAGATATTAAATTGAAGAGACAAAACAGAATTGGGGGTAATGAAAAGTAAAGAAAACTTACTGTTTGCTGAGAAGGTTGTGAGGAGTTCAAAAAACTGATAGTATTTGCTGAAGACTGTCAACAACTAACATGAAGCAGCAAAGATGCATCATCAGATCCAATCAAACTGCTACCTACATTAGCATCTAAACCCATGTCACCACCCTTTCGAACTGCTCTTTTGAAATTCTAAAAACAAGTTTCATCCAATTAAGACATAAAAAGCTAAAAAGCTAGCGCCGTTTTAGTTGCATATACAATCCATCAATTAAGACATAATCATGCAATTGTAGCAGTCTAATTTGACTTTTAAGCATTTTAGCTTTTTACGTAATATATAAAAATAGCAAAAGCTTCTACATCAGAACACCTAGACAATGAATGGTTTTCTGGACATTTTAAAACATCAAACCCGAACCCATAAGCTATCAAAGCAATCTGAAAGACAAGGCCAACATTTTTGGCCAAGTCAAGTGAATGGGTGAAGTCCACGTGCTAGTTCAAGTCGGGTCAACTAGACTTGAATCAGGACTAACTTTCTTTTAAGTGTTTGAATTATTAAAAAATAGCTATCCTGATAAGATAATGCATAAACTACACTTGACTTGGACGAGATCTTGTGTGCTTTGAGCCTTTGACCAAATGTAATTATGCACCTAATTATAGCAGACATCCATTTTACTAATGCATGTCTCCTGGACCCATACTGAGCCATTTTCTTGTTGGGTGGCAATAGACATGTCAGCAATCTTACTGATCATAATAATGATAAAAGCAACATCATCTGCCACGTCATCATTTATGACATGAAGTGCTGGTCCTCGGGTTACCCAATGAATCAAACGCAACAAAAAGCAAAGTTTCAATGACACATGTTTCATGATTTAAAATTTTAAATGGAACAAAAATAGATGTTGGTGCATAATTTATAGGATGTTTCATGCATTAGTATACACTCTAGATGTTCGACCGTTTGACCCATCCTATTTAGTTAGATGATTTTGATTATATTAACTTTCCCCATTTGACCCGTTAAAAATTCAACATAACCTAAGTTTACCCGTTTATACAGTAAGTATAAATATGATCAACTTTTGTCTATGCATTCTGGTTCATACAAGTGTGTGTGTATAGATGGATTGACAGATAAAACAAATACCCAAAAAGTAAAGGAAACAGGAAAGGCAAGACTACACATGACAACAGTTCAAAGTTCAAACTAATTGTGTTCTCCACGAACTCTTGCACTAAGTTTAATTTTTGGTTCAACTACTAAAGTTTTGGCAGCAGTTGCAGACCAAAGTCTCATAACACTTGTCTAGCATTAACAAAGGCAAAGATAGATGGGATATTTCACACAAGAAATAACAGAAAGCTTATTGATTGTGTAAGCACACACTCTTCTTAGCACTATACAAATTTCCCCACAACAACAAACCTGAAGCTAATACTCAAGAAAATAATTACCTCCACCACTCATCGCTTTCTGCGTTTTGGCTCAACCTGCAACAGCACATTAAATGTTTAGGCGTGTAGAGACATATAAACCATCAATAACTGCTGATAATATGTGGTTCAGCATAGAGATGCTTTTGCTACAATGTGTACATATTTATAGACTAATCTCGATCTTCTACAAATTTCAAAAGAGCGGATAGACAAGTATTGTTGACCACACCAAACCAACTTTGTGATGATCAAATTCTAAAAAAACTATGTAATCATAACGGACAGAGATAGAAACCTACAAGTGGCATATATAGTCCCTAGCAACCTACTACTAAAGTAATAGAGATCTGGTTAGTAATTACAGACCCGTACAGGTTCTGATCATTATTGAGCATCTTGGACTTCAGTGTCCAAACGAAGCCAACGAGGTTCCTGGTTCACATCATCCAACATTGGAAGAATACAAGGTATGCATTGGGTATAAGAGTCATCATCATCATCATCATCTCTATTCACATTGGTCCCCATGTCATATATATATCCCTTGGATTAGTCCTAATAACATGTGACCATCCAACATCTTTTAAATCATCTATATAAAATACTTGTCTTGCTTGAGTAGAAATTATAAAAGGATCATCTTTGAAATTTTCACCAGTGTGTATCAATGGCCTAGAGAAATTCACAAGAGGAAACCCATATTTATCTTTCTTTAGCCCTCTATAAAGTCGATTGTCGACCCAATCACAATTGAAAAGAACAATTTTGTATCCACGATAATATTCAAGCTCAATAATGTTCGTAAGTTTTCCATAATAATTTCCTCCTTCTACTTCCACCATGACTCCTGAATTTTGGGTCTTCTTAAACTCTTCACTTCGCCTTATGAGAAATCTATGACCATTAGTGATGAAGCCTTTATATTGTTTGGCAACAATATTCGGGCCAATAGCAAGAGATAACACTTCTTCATCTACATTATGCTTTTGTAAGAGAGAAACCTACCATTATTTAATATCACTATTAGTTAATGCACCTCGGAGATGAGGAAACTTATATAACAACCAATAGATTTGTAACCTGGTTTTTTAGCCACGATGGAAATATCAATTTCTCTATAGTTTTTGAGTCCATGGGTTTATTCCTAAGAGCTTGTTTTTCACCCAAAAAATAACTACAGGAAGCATATCATAATCTTAAGACTTTATCAAAGTATTATTTCTTATTAAATATAATAATTATATGCTAAAAGAAATACTTACTCGCGAAAAGGTTGAATTTTACTATGGTTTAGTAACACATAGCGATGTGCTTGAGCTAGAGACTTGCCGTCAAGCTCAAGAATCTCAACCTTACCTAACGTACGACCACCCGAATTGAACATGTACATCTCTTTTCCGACAACATTGTCATCATTTCTAAGAGTGCGATTAAAGGGAGTCTCAACACCTTCAAAATATCTTGAACAAAAATTAAGACATTCTTCCTTGATATATCCTTCTGCAATTGATCCCTCATGTTGAGCCTTATTGCGAACATATGACTTCAATCGCATCAAGTACCTTTCAATTAAAAAAATGGCCAATAAAGTCATAAGGTAAAAAGAATATATACATAACTTAATGGCATGAAAGAGAGAGTACCGTTCAACTGGATACATCCATCTATAATGAATGGGTCCACCAAGCTTCGCCTCTGATATCAAATGGATAGTCAAGTGGACCATGACTGTGAAAAAACTAGGAGGGAATAACTGCTCCAACTCGCATAATGTCCTCAGGAGTTGATACTCCATCTTTTCTAATTCACTAAGATCAAGAACTTTTGCGCACAACCCTTTGAAAAAGTAGCAATAATCCGTCATGGCTTTAACTACGCGAGATTGTGTTCTTGAAATCACGGATGACCGTAGAGCAATGGGCAAAACATCTTGCATTAAGATGTGCCCATCATGACTCTAAAGATTGGAAATTTTATGATATTTCAAGATTACACCTCTCGAAATATTTGATGCATACCCATCTAGAACTTTGAGATCTTTTAACAATTGTAAAAAGTTGGACTTCTCTACACTAGACATCATATAACATGCTGGGGGTAAGTACGGATTTCCATTAGGATGATTTATAAGGTGAAGTTCATGCCTAATTCCCATTTCCTCGAGATCCTTGCGGGTGTTTTCGTTGACTTTAGTCTTTCTATCCAAATCTAATAAGGTCCCGAGAATATTTTCACACACATTCTTTTCGATATGCATCACATCTATGTTATGTCTAAGTAAATTGTGCTCCCAATACTCTAAATCAAAGAACACACTTTTCTTTTTCCATAATTGGTTCTCACCGTCAATATCTTCTTCAATGATAATATTTGTACTCTCTAATGCACCTTGGTTGTCATATGTTGCCTCTGTTGTATGAGTACTTGTTGAACCAGCATCCTCCCTCGTCCTTTTCTTAGACTTTCCATATCTAAATCTTACACCGCTTAATTGTTTCAAAACGTCTGACCCTGTTAGTGAAGTTGGCGGACCCTCATTCTTTATTGTACCATCAAAATGTTCCTTTTGAAATCGATAACTATGATTCGGCTCTAACCATCTTCGATGTCCCATGTAGCAAAATTTCTTTCCATGTTTTAACCACCTAGAGTGAGTGGAGTTGGCACAAAGTAGACATGCCACACGACCCTTGGTGCTCCAACCAGATAAATTTGCATATGCTGGAAAATCATTGATAGTCCACAAAAGGGAAGCCTTTAGTTTGAAATGTTGCTTAGAAAAAGCATCATAAGCATCAACACCCGTCCATAATGATTGGAGCTCTTTTATTAAAGGTTTTAGATATACGTCAATATCATTTCCAGGAGCTTTCTCCCCCGGAATAATTGATGAAAGAATAAATGATTGTCGTTTCATGCATATCCAAGGAGGTAAATTGTAAGGAATCAATAACACTAGCCATGTGTTATGTGATGTACTCATTGTACGAAAAGGATTAAAACCATCACTAGCCAGGCCAAGCCTCACACTCCGAGGATCCGAGGCAAACTGTAAATATTGATCATTAAACGCGCTCCAAGCAAGACCATCTGCAGGGTACCTCAATTTTCCATCTTTTGTTCTACCAATATCATGCCACCTCATGTCCTTTGCTGTTTTCTCGGACATGTACAACCTTTTAAGTCTCGGAATTAAGGGAAAATAACGTAAAACTTTTGCCGGCTTATTGGATTTGCGTGATTTAGAACTTCCAATCACTTCATTGCTTTTATATCGCGAAGCTTTGCAAACATGACATGATTGTTGACCCACCCTGTCACCCCAATAAAGCATACAATCATTAGGGCACGCATGGATTTTTTCGTAACCTAGACCCAAATCTTTAGTTAACTTTTTTGCTTCATTAGCGGATGATGGGAACGCTGTAAGATGTGGAAATGCATCCCTCAAGAGTTCTAGTATCATGCTAAAAGTCTTGTTGGATATTCCACCAATGCATTTAATGTGATATCAATGTAAAGTGAAGGACAAATTTGAGTACTTGCAACCAGAGTACAATTCTTTGTCACATTCTTCTAACAACTTCTTATATAAAAGACCCTCATCACCATGACTACCACTTTCTGTAGATTCTCCGGTATCTCCTTCCATCGTTGTATCTGCTAATTCGGCATTATCCGAAGGCAAAGAACTAATACCTAATGCATCACGAACCAAACCTCTTATATCCTCTTGACCAAAAGAAGTTTCCTCAACAATAACATTACTAGATTGAGATGGTGGTAAAGATATAGTATGCTCTCCATGCACAGTTCAATCTTTATACCCGGGTAAAAACCCATAAGGCAATATGTGGGCATGAGCTTTATCAAGATCTAACGGTTTACCGAGACAACAACATCTATTACATGGACATTTGATGAATCCTCTTATACTTGTAGCACGAGCAAAACTTATAAAATTTTGAGCTCCATCTCTAAAAGTTTTGCTATTAATCGGAGCATTAATCCAACTTTTATCCATCGCTTATACTTACCAAGTTTCCGATACAATGCCTAAAATCAAAATTGAAAACTTATTGGTTTTAATAAATTCCCAAAATGTTATATGTAAAGACAAAAATGGCTAGATTTATTAAGTCCTAATTGTTTCTAATGACATGTAATTTTCCAACAGTCACACATGATATTTATTTTTTCAAAAAAATTGTTCAAACACTCAATACTAGCTAATACTAGCTATTCAAAACCCAACAAAATCCTTATTACATTCAACAATAGACTTCAAAATTTCACACTCATCAATAACTCGCTTACAACAAGCATCTACAAAATTTCACATTCAACAATAGACTTCAAAATTGTAGCATTCAACAACAAGCATATTAGCATCTACATAATTTAGATAAATAAACGTGATGAATAGTTTATACCTTAACTGCTGATAACCCTAGCTTCTGATAACTACCAAATCGCGTTAACTTCTGATAACTACCGAATCGTGTTAGCTTCTGATAACTACCGAATCGCGTTAGCTTCTGATAACTACCAATCGCGTTAGCTTCTGAAACCCTAGCTTCTGATAACTACTGAATCGCGTTAGCTTCTGAAACCCTAGCTTCTGATAGCATAATTGAAACAAATGAAATCGAATTAGGCTATCATATTTATTCGATTAGGGATAAATAGAGTTGAAGAAAATGATTTGGGGATATCAGGTTATTTGGGGATAAATCGAGTTGAATGTATGGAATTGGGGATAAATCGATAAGGAGTGATGAACTAACAGGTTATTTGATGAACCATGGTTCAATATGATTTGAATTCTTGTTTTTCATTTAGTGAAAGTAATGGGTATAAAAGAAAGTTGTGAAGTGATAAAAACTACACGCTTTGTATGGTGTATTAAAAAAAGAACAAATGCGGAGTATGATATTTATGTTCACGGTTTTGATTGTGTAAGTATTTTTTTTTTAATTTGTACATGCTTTTATTGGCCTACTAATGTTTTATATTTTATACACACTTATTTGCGTGTAAAAAAGACAACTAAAACTCCACATTTTCTCAAGTGTGTAGAAATAAACGTGAACAATCAACCCTTTTTTTGTAGTTAAAATGAATAATTATTATTGTATTAAATTAAATATTTATTTATTTTTTCTGAAAAAAAACTTCTAATAATAGCAAGTGTCTAAGTTTAAAAATTTTTATACTTCTTAAATAAAAGTCTTAAATGCTTTATATATAACTAGCAGGGTACCTGCGCGTTGCGGCGACGAGTACTCCGTAACTAAAATTTCCTGCGACTGATATTTTCCGGCAACTAATATTTTCTGATTGTATGTTTTTCGAGACGAACACAAATAGTATTATGGAGTTAATAGGTACTTGACCATTGGTTCTTACAATTATAAATGTAACAAGAGACGTTTGTTAAAAAGAAAACATGAAGATGAGAAAGATGAAAACGACAATAAAGAGAAATGTATAAAACATATGGCAAATTACACTTAAAATATTAAGGTTGTTAAAATGTTATTACGCTTTGGTTAAAATAAGTGATTGTTAAATTAGAAAATATATGGCTGGTTTGTATCATATCATATAAATGATCACATTAGTTAGTGCTTTCATCATTTGTACCATTCGTTTTATTAGTTGTATTTTTCATGTAGAGGGTGTTTTATCAGTTACATTAATTGTAGATGTTTAAATTAGTTAATACTCCCCCCGTCTTAAAATTATTGTTAGGAGACAAAAAACACAAAATTTAATAAAAGTGGGGCCATTACAAATTTTAATCACACAAGTAGAATATTCCCTCACAAAAATTACTAAATATGAAAAGTGGATAATTATTTTGAGACATCACAAAAGGAAAATATGAACTATAATTTTGACACGGAGGGAGTAGCTTTTAATGAACTCATTATTTCCAAATTTATGCATATTTAGTGATTATAATTATAGAATGTGTTGATAAACATGGAATGTTTGGTGTTTATTAATTGTTGATTTTTCAATTAAGGTAACCTTAATCACAACCCCATGGGTAGAGATGAAAACGAGCTGAGCCGAGCCTGAGCCCATGCCTGCCAGAGCTCGAGCTCGGCTTGTTTAAGTTTTAAAAGGCTTGAGCTCGAGCTCGAGCTCGGCTCGTTTCGAGCCTTAAATTTTAAGCTCGAACTCGAGCTCGTGATATGTTATATAGGCTCCGGCTCGGCTCAAGCTTGGCCCGTTTATACGATTTTGCAATGAAAAGTTAAAGCTTGCCTCGAGCTCGAGCTCGGCTTGTAATATATCATTATTGAGCTCATTAATAAGCTTGAGCTCGGCTCGTATATATGTATAATGCTTAAAATATGATATTATCGTTTAGGTTCGTTTAAGCTCGCATGCCTAAACGAGCTTTGTATGTAAAGCTCGAGCTCGAGCTCGATTAATAAATGAGCTGCAACTTAGGCTCGAGCTCGGGATTGAGCTCGTTTAGGCTCAGCTTGTTCGAGCATTTTACCGATCTGATCCCGAGCTTTTCACAAGTGGCTCGGCTCATTTCCACCCTTATCCATGGGTTGTGGTTAGCAAAACCCAATCTGTAGGTGTTTTATTAATTACATTAAATGTATGTATTTAAGACGCAATTCCATAATAAGTAAGTGTGTATATTTTTAGAAAGTCTTAAATGCTTTATAATGTACTCCTGCACTTCCAAAAAGAGTGTCCACAAACAAAAAATCGGAAAATTAAAATATGTGTAATTAATGCTAGTTATTATTGATAGAAAGTCATTTTTTCCCTTACAGTTAATATAGAAATTAAAATTAAGTAATTAATATATGTTTTGATTATAAGGGTAAAGACGTAAAGTTGAAAAACCAGTCATAATTACTATCTAAAAATAAAAACTGGGCACTTTTTTGAAACAAATATAAATAGTAACATGGATTTTTTTTAGGACGGACGGAGTAGGAGATAGAGATAAAGATATGGGAGGTGATTTGCACACTCCCACAATTGATTGGCACACTCAAATTATGAGTGTTTTGACATTTATACCCTTACAGGGTGAAAATAAGTAAAAATGATCTGAGGGTATAAATGTCAAGATACTCATAATTTGAGTGTGCTAATCAATTTTGGGAGTGTGCCAATCACCTCCCTAAAGATATGCCATCAATTTATTTTTTATATGGCATTGATTTCTAGTTCATGGAATAATTATTGTTCTATTTATGAAAAGGCATTAATGTTATATTACATTAATAAGTGTCTACTTTTTATATATGAACAGTAATTATGATTTGTTTTTCTATTTTACCTTTTAAATTAAAACCTGCATTAATTACTCATTTTTTATTTATACTCGGCATTCAGACCCGTGTGATGCACACGAGCTCGATCTAAATGTTTATAGTCATGAAAGCCCGTGCGATGCACATGGGCTGTATAGAAGTTTTCAAAGTTTAATACCCGTATTTTATTTTCGTCATTTTATATCTGAGACATATTTTTGTCATTATATATATAAGTTGTCGTGGTAGCATACATTTTGTAAGCATGATACGTATTTAAAATAGTTTATTGACATGTAATCTTTTAAAATGTATTTTTTACGTAATATTTTTTGTCTATTTATTTTGGTATTGACTCTGTCATTTTTTATTGGAACTAACTAATATTAATACATCCGGCTAAGTTATAACTATTTCTTATGATAGTCAACAATGCCCGTGCGATGCACATGGGCTGTATAGAAGTTTTCATAGATTTAAAATACGTGCAATGCACATGGGCTGTATAGAAGTTTTCATAGCGTAATATTCGGCATTTATTTTCGTCATTTTATATTTAAGTTGTCATGGTGTTACACATTTGCTAAACTTTATACATATTTAAAATACTTTATTGAGTTGCACATCGGCTGTATATAAGTTTTTATAGCGTAATCTTCGACACTTATTTTCGTCATTATATATTTAAGTTGTGATGGTATCACATTTCCAAGCATGTCAAACATTTAAAATAGTTTATTGACATTAAAAGAGTATATGTGAATAGATTTTTTTCAAGATATTACATTGAAAAGAGTCTCTTCACATGTAATATTTTAATATGTATAAGTTACATAAATTATTTTAAATATGAAGCGATGCCATTAATGTTGGAGACCTTTTATATTCATCCACATGTGATGCACACAAGTTTGGACTGCCTCAGGACCCATGCGATGCACAAAGGTTGGATCTAATTATTTTTTTCGTAATGTTCGGGACTAATTTTCGGTTCATGTTTGAAACTCTCATTTTTTGTGAAAGACGGACTTCGTTGTTCAAATAAATTACATTATTAAAAGCGAAATATAAAACAAATTTCCTTTTTAACAAAACAATAAAAACATAAAACATTTAAGTAATTAGTATATTCAAGAGTATAAATTATAATTCGTATAGTAAAATATTGCATGTTTAATTTGTAACGTACTATTAATATGAATGCTAAGTGTTTATCAATATTGACACCGATTGCCATGGCATTGTTCTTGTTGTTGTTCTTTTTGTTGTTGTTCATTAGCATTTTGCATATTTTGTTCTTGATACAATTTTCGAGACTTCTCAATTTCTTTCTTTAATGTGAAGAGGTTTTTTGTAAAATGTTATATTTAAATGAGGCTTTTTATATGTATTCTTTTAATATGAGTAAGTTACATAAATAATTTTTTAATTAATGCATTATTACAACATTTTTCCATAAACTATAATATCGAATTTGGAGTGTTCATTAGTAACTCACTCTAAGTATTTACAGTATAACGACATGAATCACATGATATCAAACTCAAATGAATAATGCTTACCTCGTGATAGGTGTAGGATAACATTTAAAATACAATTTTCTTCTCCTTTATATACTTTTTCAATTTAGAAGATACTTATTGTTAAGATGATCGTGTGAAGATATTTTTATTATATACTACTATTTTCAATATGTAGCATCGACATAATTTACAGAGTCATACCAAATATCAAAGTCACGCAATATTCCAAGACATTTAAATAAGAAAGTGACATTAACACACCGCAAGACAAAAAACTACATTAAGAGCAAAAATATTGAAATGCACCAACAAAGTGTAGTAATAATTTTTGACTAAAAATTAAATGCTCGTCAAATAAACTTACTTACTAACAAATCAATAGTATTAGCCCGTTTAGCGGTATTACATGAAGTAAAATATTGCATGTTTAATTTGTAACGTACTATTAATTTGAATGCTAAATATTCATCCCACCGGTGGCCGTGGCATTGTTGTTGTTGTCTTTGTTGTTGTTGTTTATTGGTCTTTTGCATGTTTTGTTCTTGATACAATTTTGTGACTTCTCGATCTCTTTCTTTAATACTTCTTGACGCGCTACAAAAAACAATTAAATATAGTTGATCATTAGTAACTTAAATACAGTTAATCAATATATTGCATTTTCGATCAAAGTAGAAATATTCGTGCGTGTTCCACTTAATTGATAAGACAACGATGTGTAGGATCTCTTAAACCATTAGAGAAGATGATGTTACTACCAAACCTCCTAAGCACCATCTTTCTGTCCTACATTCTTACACACATAAAACACACATGAAATTTACATAAAATAACATAAATCAATATGCTAAATAAGTAAGACGATATGATGCTTACTTTACCACCATAATAAGTTGTAGCCCAATGTGCACGCGGTGTAGAGGAAGTCTTGGTTTGTTGTGTGTGATTTTTGACACATTATATAGTTGATAAAATATTTGTAACTCATAGACGGGAAGGTAAAAAGACTAACCACTAATTGGTGTGTTTAATTTATGCATTCATCGCATTTTTGGTTTGCATTCTTTGAGGTTTAGAGATGGCTTGAAACATGTTGTACCGTACAAACTTTTGTGCATGATTCCTCATGCAAAACATATTGTACCGTACAAACTTTTGTGCACAATGCCTCTTGCGCATTAAATTAAGCACTCCAATATTTAGATAATATAGAAGATATATTTTTCATGTTGCTTAAACTACCTTGTACCGTACTACAATTTGTGCACAAATCCTCTTGCACATTAAATTAAGTCACTCAATATTGTGTAATTGATATACTTTTGATGTTGCTTACACTACCTTGTACCGTACAAATTTTTTCAATTACTTGAATCACTAATCTTATATACTTACCCTTATGCATGACTATTAAATCAATGTACTAACACATTAAGCCTTCATATTTCACTTTTAATTCTTGGGACATTCATTATGACCTATTTACATTTATAAGGCTACTTAAGCTTTATATAATATAAGATATTAACTATGATGGTAAAAATAAATTTTAATCAATTAAAACTAGCATTAATTACACATATCATAATTTCAATTTTTTTTTGTGGTCTATCTTTTTGAGACGGATGGAGTGTGTATTTAAGACAAAATTCTATAATAAATAAGTGTGTATGTTTAATATTTTAAAACTTTTATTTTTAGAAAGTGTTAAATGCTTTATAATGTAGGAGATAAAGATAAAGATAAAGATAAAGATATGCCATCAATTTATTTTTTGTATGGCATTGATTTCTACTTCATGGGATAGTTATTGTTCTATTTATGAAAAGGCATTAATGTTATATTACATTATTGTATTACTGTATTTTATTGCATTAAATTGTATCATATTACTAGTTATAATGCCCGCGCACGCGCGAGTTTTTAAAAGAATTTTAAACCATATATTTTTATTTATTAAAAAACAAATAATTTAATATTTATTTTGTTTGATTTATGATTTTTAATTATACTTTTTATTATTAAAGATAATTATTTAAAAATTTTAATTTTATTATTAATTACATCTTATCTATATTGTTTGTATTTATCTTCTACTTGTATTAATTGCATCTTATCTATATTTTTTGTATTTATCTTCTACTTGTTTTATGGATAAATATAAAATGTTACCTAATCAGAAAATAATTTTTTTTAAATACAATTATTACTAAAAAAAGTATGAATGCATTTTTTTAAATGAAAAATTCCCAATAAAGGTTTTATTTTATTATATAAAAGATATAATAAAGACAAATATCAAACAAAAAGGGGGTTTTGTGTTAAATGCTACAAATGATTCAAAAAAGTGTTTGATATTTTAAGCTAGTTTTTATGCACCAAATAAAAACATTTTGATGCACATAAAGTTTTACGCAATTTTTTTTCCTGGCCAAAGGAAAATAATTAAAAATTTATTTAGTTGTTTTTTCTTGAAGTATCATTTGTCGTGGAACCTTTTCAGATTTTTTGACAATCTTTTTTAAAATTCATTTATTCTCACAAAAATGCTAAGTTTCTTTGTTTGAACTCTTTTTTAATATAATATAATATAATATAATATAATATAATATAATATAATATAATAAAATAAAGTATATACAAGAAAATAAGATAATATTATCTATAAATTATAATATCTTCTTTTCATTAAATTATTATCTTTTGTATCAAATCTTTACGAGTATAAATATGAGGTCTGGTCTTCACCACCCAACCAGACCACCCTCTCCTTTAAACCTTAGGGTTTCCTTAAGTAACTAGCCATTTTGTTTATCATTTCAGCTTCCTTTTTCGTTTTCAATTTAGCATTAATTAGTCTAGCTAGCTAGACTCATCTGAAGTTTAATGGGGAGAGAGGTTAATTCCTATACTATCAAAGCCTTGAACATCATCGTCAAACGTAAATAATCTCTCTATGCATCTTCAGTTCATTCTATCTATGTACATACGTATATGTCTTTAGTTTGTTTAACGTGTATACCTTTGTTTATGTATGTCAGCATCTCACAGAAAACACAGTTTTATGCTGTTTGTTGGTTAATAGCAATCAATAGTGTTTTTGTAGTCATATACATGCATGTTCATTTAATTATACTAATTTATAAAAATTAAACGTTGAGCTTATATAGATTTGACGATGTTTGGACTTTTTGTTACAGTCAACGATTGTGTTCTGATTAGGTCGTCGAATCCAGAACGGCATCCACATGACGTGGCTCGAGTGGAAAAGCTAGTGATTGTTAACAAACTTAATGTTAACGTTCACATCCGATGGTATTATTGGCCAGAAGATTTAGAAGAGGGCAGGCTGTGGTTTCATGGTGATAAGGAGCTTTTTTTATCGGATCATTCCAATGTGCAAAGTGTTCATACAATTGCCGGGATATGTAAGGTGCATTCCTTGCAAGTTTATGAAAATCTCAAGAATGTCAAAGAGGAAGACTTTTTCTATCGATTCGAGTATGTGGCTTCTCAACAATGTTTGAAAGATGTACTTGTTGAAGTGTGAGTATTACTTGTGCTTTATTATATCAATTTATTTTTGCTGTGATGAACTTTATCTAATAAAATTAATTTATTTATTTATTTATTTATTTTTTTTTTATAAATACGTGAAGGTATTGCAAGTGTGAAATGCCCTACAATCCAGATCTTTTGATGGTGCAATGTGACAAGTGCAAGGACTGGTATATCATTTCCCTTGTTGGTATACGTTGTATTTTGTCAAAATGTAAATAATCAAGTGTAGAAATATTAGAAAATTTGTTTTTGTCTATGGTTTCTAATAATGAGAAAATTATACTACTATGATTAGCACGCAAGTTTCATTACGTAAGTTTCGTTTACGCAGGCATTTTGCGTAAAACAAAATTCATTTCCTTAAAGGTGACATGCGTCTATAAAGAATAACCTAGACTAGAAGTCTTGAACCAGAATAAAAGACAAATTGTGTACATAGAAATAAATTATATAAACAAATCATTTTGTCATATTTGTTCTCATTCTTTTCAACATGATCCTTTATTTTAAACGTTTTGGTTTAGACGGTTTTTTCTATTGCTCTATGATAATAGCTTCAATAATATTTGCTTATTTTTATCAAGTGAGTTATTTATGCAAACCCAATATGTGTGTAGGTTCCATCCGGCTTGTATCGACAAGACAATTGCAAGTATACAGAAACTAAAGCACTTCTTGTGTCCTGATTGCACCTTAGATTGTGCTGCAAAGAGATCTATGAACTTGCTCGCGGGAGCACCATCCACATGTGCAGAAATTGGAGCAGTAGTGTCTGCCACCATGGCTAAGGTGAGAAGCCATTTCTTTTAATTCACTGTGCACAATCGGCTTTGTTACTAACCTTGACGGTTTCTAGAAATTTAGTAAGACAAAAAACATTTTCTTTTTCATTTGGTACTATTACATGTTTTACAATGGATCATGAGATGTATAAGTGCGCTGATGTATACGAGTAGTACATAAAAAAACAACTTTCAATTGAGTTCTTTGTAGTTATAAAACACTTGTACTATTTGATTATTAAAACCGTCGATATCTTAATTATTTGCAGGTGGGATCAAAGCGCAGAAAGGTGTAAGACGGCAACAAGTACTCGTGGAGTCATGAATAATTATGAATACATCAATTCATACATTTGAAAGCATATACCTCAGTTGTAATCTCATATCATTATAATGAATGAAATTAGTTTTCTATAGGTTCGGTCAAACATCCCTTCTTTTAATTCTGATATATTATACTAAAAGCTGTGTACGACAAGATATAGAACTATAGGGACTGAAATTAAGCTTGTTAGCATAAATCATACTAGAATCAGTAAAGCCATCATAATTTTGAATATCAGGGTATATAGTTCCTCACACATTTGCTTAACCATTCGGGCTAACCAGAAAAAATACATTTTTTTTTAATCAACTCAGCAGAATTTTATAAAAAGGGGTCTTGCAATTGCTGCTAGAACCAAGAAGAGGAATTACTATATATTGTTACAAGCATTGCTATAGGCAAGTTTAGGTTCCAATATATCCAATCGAACCAACCATACGTAGATTACAGTTTCTATGTGAATTCCAATAGAAAGAAAGAGTACTGATCGCACGCGTCTCTCAGCAGTGTGTCTTTACTAGATGGTTTTGATCGAATCAAACCTTGTATTAAACGCTAAGGTAAAGAACAGGTTCAATGTCGTTGTTTAATTAACAACATGGATTCATTTAAATCGATCCAGTTGATTTTGAGTACTTTTAGAGTCGATATCTGATAACTCGAGACCTGTCTCGTTTCACTTATACTCCTGCCGAGAAAAATAAAAAAGTTTAAGTGAGGGGCGTGCATCTTAATACTTACGTTCTTCCATATATAGACAACACATATGTTGACATGAAAATTCCATAGTGATCATCTACTTTGGTTGAAATTTCCATAGCAACTGTTGTAATCTCGTTAACTGTTATCGGCACTTCAAAAAAACTGTCATATAGTGACATTAAACGTAAAACGTGTCACTAGAAATTAATGATTGTGTTACCGAATTCTGACGAAAGTGACCGAAAAAATGTGGGGATATATTTTGGGCAACCTAATTGTTAAATAAAAATTAAACAATTAAACCAAAAGATATAACTTTTTACTTACACCCCTCTTAAGTGTCATTACTGCCAGCATAGTGACACTTCTTTGTGTCACTAAGCTCCGAGTCTCTATATTTCACTTTTTCTTGGTCTCGTACACAGGGCCGTCCCATTGATTTGGGTGACTCGGTGCGAAATCACGAATGAGACACCCATAAATCATAAAAAGTTTAACTATTCTAAAAATAAAAAGTTCTTTGATATTACGCAAAGACAATAAAAATTCAACTTTGATAATATTTAGCAAAGACATTAAAAATTCAAAACATTATATACTTAAATATGTATAAAACTATAAATATTACGGAGTAATAGATGTATACTAAATTAGGGGCCCCTTATAATGAGGGGCCCTGTGCGGTTGCACCACTTGTATATGCTATCGCCGCCATTGCTCGTACATGATACTTCGTAAAAAGGAAATACCTAGTTACTACCTCTGTCCTTAAATAAATGTCCAATTTGACTTTTCTGAGTCAAACTGGTTCAACTTTGACCTTAAATATTTTTATAGGTGTTATATAATATTTGATGCAAAATATATGAATGGATTGAGTTTTAAGTGTATTTTTCAATGGCATAATTTTTTATTATATATTATATAACACAAGAAAAAATATTTAAATTAAAAGTTGAATCAATTTGACTCTGAAAAATCAAATTGAACATTTATTTAGGGACAAAAAGAGTAGTATTTTTTGAATCAATAATTAATGTAACAACATTAATTTCATTAAATTTTAAGAGAATAATAGTTAAATTGCAATAAATTCCAACGCAATCTTATAATAGCCATTTAATTAAGTCAGAAATATTTATTACGGAGTATACTCATTACAATAAACTTACAGTTATAGCTATTTTTAACTAAAACAAAAAACACGCTTTCATTTATTATTAAATTTTCTTGTAAAACATAAAATGTTTATATATTTTAGGGAAATGATTTATGCACCATTTATTTTTTGGTTATACACCACTAAATCATACAAGTAATGCATACAGTACAACACCACTACCTATAATTTAGTGATGGATGACAAAAAAAAAAAAATAGTGTACAAATCACCTCCCTATATTTTAGTCTTCACTTTTGTCTCCACACGACACTTTGCTTTTCCAACAATTATCTATAATTTTGGGTTCTAATTTCACCCCTAAATTCCATTTTCATCTTGAGCTGATGGCGAAAACAAAGCCCGGAAAGGAAGACGTTGATTCGTACACAATCAAAGGAACTAAGAAGATTGTTAAACGTATGTCATCAATTTCATCATATCTCTATCTATTAATCATCATGTTTATATTATTATGTATATATGTTTATCGATATGTATATGTTTTTCTAGCTGTTGTGTGTGTTGACTAAATCTTTGAAAGTTTGCGTGTGATTAATTGATGTGAAATGTGATTGTGTAGTTATGCATGCGTTCATTCTCGGTTAAAAGAACGATGCTTTAATTTGTGTGCTTGCATGTGTACGGATATCACACAAACACTGATAATAATGTTTTCGAAAAATAGACGTGATCGTGTATTTGCAGTCATATATGCTCATTTGAGATTAGAAATTAATATATATTTTTTGTTTAGAAAGCTTGATGCTTTGAATTTGCTTGTTATTTACTACTAGTATTTTATACAGCTGGTGATACTGTGATAGTCTATAGGGGGGCTTCTGCATGTGCTGTGTTTATGAGTGTTGTGATCTCATGCAACCACTTGAAGTGTTAGTTCCAGGTTAAAAAGAGTTGCTTCTGTTAACTAACAAATAGTACGACTTATTTTTTACTTATTTACAGCGGGTGATTATGTGCTGATGAGGCCAGTTGATCCGAAGAGGCTTCCGTATGTGGCAAGAGTAGAGAAGCTAGAGGCTGATAGCAAGAATAATGTGAAGGTTAGGGTTAGGTGGTATTACCGGCCGGAGGATTCGTTGGGAGGGAGGCGGACGTTTCATGGTGCAAAGGAGCTTTTTTTGTCAGATCATTATGATTGGCAGAGTGCGTATACTATTGGAGGGAAGTGTGTTGTGCATTCCTTCAAGAATTATATGAAGCTGAAGAACGTGGGTGACGAGGACTATTTTTGTCGGTTTGAGTATAAGGCTGCTACTGGTGGTTTCACTCCTGATCGTGTTGCAGTGTGAGTGCTATATTTATCATTTGTGGTATATTCTGAACCTTACAGTAAGAATTAACTATGTTTTTCTCTTTGATGTGTGAAGGTACTGCAAGTGTGAAATGCCTTATAATCCAGATGATTTCATGGTGAAATGTGAAGGATGCAGGGACTGGTATATATACTTGTTTAAATGTGTATTATATTTTCCATAAATCTACATGTGACATTGCTTCATATTGCATTAAGCTTGCAGAAAATTTTTGGTATGATGAATGAAAAAATTCATACCTAGGTCTTGGGTAAAAAATGATGGTTTACATTGTTGTTGTGATATCATTTCCGTAATAAGAAAATAACCTAGCTAGTAACAATAGTACCTAATATTCATATACGACAAAGTTGTTACATGATAAAAAGGAAACAATTTCATTTCCTTAATGGTGACGTCAACTTGACCTGGTATTTGCAAAACTTGGCATAAGTACTTGACACTGAAATCTTGAACCATTTTCAATGCTCTATTCTTTTCTTACATGAGAAGTACTACCCAACATGCTTCTCAATTTCTCTGTTTTGAGCTTCTGGCTAGCTTCAGTGACTACCACTCATGTATAACTGGCTAGCTCACAGTTGCTTTTATATTGTCATATTCATCTTTTAGTCAAGATTTTAAGGTTTAATCTGAACCATGAATATCTCATTTATGTTTGCTAGACAGTTTGGCTTGATGATTAAGACTCTCTCTGTATGTAACTATTGATGGCCGGAAATTGTAAATGACCAACACATCGCAAGTTGAATAATTTATAAATACATGAATCCTAAATGTATATCCATTGTTTTGTAGGTATCATCCATCTTGTATGGAGATGAAAATTGAAGATGTGAAGAATTTAGAAGAGTTCATGTGCTCTGAATGTGCTTCTAATGATGATGCATAAGGTAAGGATCATTGAACTCATTCGAGTAGCACCATTTGCTAAGGTTAAGGTGAGAGGTCATTGCATTGAAATTGACACAACTGGCTTTGTTAATTGACATTTTTTTCCCATATCTTCTAGACAAAATTTATTCATTCCGTATACTACATCACGAGTTATGATACATAAACATAATAATACGTCGATCAAAGTACTTTATGATCTTAATCATTTTTCTTACATGACTTACTATGCATGATTCATGAAGAGATGTATATCTGTATTGACATAATCATTTTCTACATAAAATTTGTTCATTTGGTACACTACTTGACAATTCAGTTCAGGTCTAATCAATCGTTTGCCTCTGTTAGTGTTCTCGGGACAACAATCTGAGGGTGTTTGGGATTGTGTCTGGGAGAGATTATCTCATTATTGATAATCAGACGATAGTGTTTAGCAAACCATTTTAAAAGTTTGAAATCAATCACATATATCTAATTTCTCGATGCAAATTAATCCCGTTATGTTTTCCAGGATCAGTCGTGCTTGTTTCAAAGTTGAGGATGTACATGTCTTGGAGCAAATAATTATCATTGAGAAGCCATTTTATTTAGTACCATTACAGATCTAATTGACTTTGTTACTTTTTTTTCGTTTTTCTTATTATGTATTTTGGTACTTTATGGGAATTAAAGTGAATTATCAAATACTATAATCTTAGTTAGACCTGTCATATCAATTATCTGGGAATTCAAAAGCTTACATTTCACCAAACAACATGTCAACATATTTTGCTCAGTTAGTACCATGCATGATGAATATCAAGGTATATATAGCAAGATCCTCACACATTTGCATACCTATTCGGGCTAACCAGAAAAAATCCATTTTTTTTAATCAAATCAGGAGAATTTTTATTAAAGGGGTCTAGCATTTGCTGCTAGAACTGAGAAGAGGAATTACTATATATTGTTACAAGCATTGCTATAAGCAAGTTTAGGATCCAATATCCAACCGAACCAAACCAAACGTAAATTACAGTTTCTTATGTGAATTCCAATAGAAAGAAAGAGTATTGATCGCGTCTCTCAGTGTGTCTTTATGAGAGGGTTTTGATCGAATCAAACCTTGGATTAAATGCCAAGGTAAAGAATAGGTTCAAATGTTCAATGTGGTTGTTTAAACAATATGG
The DNA here is from genome assembly GCA_030686995.1 of Artemisia argyi. NCBI lineage: Eukaryota > Viridiplantae > Streptophyta > Magnoliopsida > Asterales > Asteraceae > Artemisia > Artemisia argyi. Next base: position 19,914,179 of record CM060678.1, on the reverse strand, counting down.
ATTATCTGGAGACAAGGTAATCAAATTCGTTTTGATGCAAAACCTCCTGGCAAAAACATTTTTGGAGAAGAAATTAGGAGTTTATGGCATTCTTAGACCTTAATAAGACTATAGGAGCAAAAGATCATGCCCTAAATGTTTTGATTGATTAACTATTCCGAAACATATATGAATGTAAAATCTAATTATAATATTTTTATAGTCTTGTTAGTTTAGATGACACGCAACACAAGACGCATGCTGAGCTTACTTGACATATTGCACGCTAAATCAACCAAAATAGTTAGCTCGACAATCTACCAAATTGATGTAACTAGTCTGCTTTAGAGGTTTAAGCTGATCTTTAATTTAAGTATATAGTAAGTGAAGTTATAAAACAAAAAAAAGTTTTAACCAAATCTTATTTATTCACGAGAAATAGGGTGTAAACGAATCGAGTTGAGTCAAGTACTGTCAAGCTCGAGCTCAACTATCAAAACTCTGGTTCGAAACTTGAACTGAGCTTTAAACATAAAGCTCGAGCTGTTGACTTAAGCTCGATCGAGCTTAAATTACATTTCTAGCTCGAGCTCGATAATTAATCGTCATATTAAGCTCGTCTTGACTAGCTTCACTTTGTATAGTTATGGTAATTAGGTAATTAAATGTTTTTTAGAGTAATGAATTTACTGGGAAACCCTTTACCCAACAAAAATGGTAAGCGTGTATTTAACCTAAGTTCGATAAGGCTTGCAAGCCTTACGAGCCGAATAGCATGGAGCTCGAAATTATACTCTAGTCGCTCGAGCTCGATTCATTTAAATCGATCTAGTCGATCTCAGATAACTTGAGATATGTCTTGTTTCACTTATACTCCTGCCGAGAAAGAAAAAGTTTAAGTGCGAAGCGTGCATCTTCATACTTACGCTCTTCCATATATAAATAACACGTATAATAACATGAAAATTCGATAGCAATCATCTACTTTGGTTGAAATTTCCATAGTGACTGTAATCTCGTTAGCTGACAACAAGTATAGCCACTAAAACTTTTTTGGATAAATATTTTACAATAGACGTGAGCGTGTATATGTGGTCATATATGCTCATTTGAGATTAAAAGTATGTATTTTTAGTTTATAAAGCTTGATGCTTTGAGCTTGTTTGTTAATTACTACTGTAGTATTCTATACAGCTGGTAATAGTGTATAGGGGCTTCTGTTATATGTGCTGTGTTTATGAGCGTTTTGATCTCATGCAACAACTTGAAATGTTCATGTTAGTTCCAGGTTAAAAAGAGTCTCTTCTCTTAACTAACAAATAGTACTTTGGACTTGTTTTTTACTTATTTACAGCGGGTGATTATGTGCTGATGAGGCCGGTTGATCCAAAGAGGCTTCTGTATGTGGCCAGGGTAGAGATGCTAGAGGCTGATAGTAAGAATAATGTGAAGGTTAGGGTTAGGTGGTATTATCGGCTGGAGGAGTCGTTGGGAGGGAGGCGGGCGTTTCATGGTGGAAATGAGCTTTTTTGGTCAGATCGTTATGATTGGCAGAGTGCGTATACCATTGTAGGGAAGTGTATTGTGCATTCCTTCAAGAATTATATGAAGCTAAAGAATGTGGGTGACGAGGTCTATTTTTGTTGGTTTGAGTATAAGGCTGCTACTGGTGGTTTCACTCCTGATCGTGTTGTCGTGTGAGTGCTATATTGATCTCTTATGGTATTATATTCCGATCCTTGCAGTAAGAATTAACAGTGTTTTTTTCCTTTGATATGTGAAGGTACTGCAAGTGTGAAATTCCATATAAACCAGGTGATTTCATGGTGAAATGTGAAGGATGCAGGGACTGGTATATATATCTTGTTTAAATGTGTATTATGTTTGTCATAAATCTACATGTTACATAGCTTCATATTGCATGAAGGACAATAATTCATACCTAAGTCTTGGGTAAAATATGGTGGTTTACATTGTTGTTGTGATATCATTTCCGTAATAAGAAAATAACCTAGCTAGTAATAATAGTACCTAGTATTCATATACGACAAAGTTGTTACATGATAAAAAAGGAAACAATTTCATTTCCTTAATGGTGACGTCAATTTGACCTAGTATTTGCAAAGTTGATTATACTTGGCATAAATATCTGACATTGAAATCTTGAACCATTTTCAACGCTCTATTTTTTTTCTTACATGAGAAGTATTGCCTAACCACTACAACATCGCCCACTGTTTGTTGATGTTAACATGCTTCCCAATTTCTCTGTTTTGGGCTTCTGGCTAGCTTCAGTGACTACCCACTCATGTAACTTTTATATTTTCATATTCTTCTTTTAGTGAAGATTTTAAGGTTTAATCTGAACCATGAATGTCTCAGTTATGTTTGCTAGACAGTCTGGCTTGATGATTAAGACCCTCTGTATGTAACTATTGATGGACTGGGAATTGTAAATTACCAACACATTGATAGCTGAATAATTTATTGAATCCTAAATGTATATCCATTATGTTGTAGGTATCATCCATCTTGTATGGAGATGACAATTGAAGATGCGAATTATTTGGAACAGTTTATATGCTCTGTTTGTGCTTCTAATGATGATGCATAAGGTAAGGACCATTGAACTCATTCGAGTAGCACCATTTGCTGAGGTTAAGGCGAGAGGTCATTGCATTGAATATAACATAATTGGCTCTGTTAATTGACATTTGTTTCCCATATCTCCTACACAAAATTTGTTCATTCGGTACACTATATCATGATTTATGATACATAAACCCAATATATATATGTCGCCGATCTCAAAAGTTATGATCTTAATCATTTTTCTTACATGACTTATAATGCTTGATTCATGATGAGATATATATCTGTATTGACTTAATAATTTTTCAACATAAAATTTGTTCACTTGGTACACTACTTGACAACTCAGTTCATGTCTAATCATTTGCCGCTGGTAGTGCTCTAGGGACAACAATTTGAGGGTGTTTGGGATTGCGTCTGGGGGAGATTATCTCATTATCGATAATCAGACAATAGTGTTTAGCAAACCATTTTTAAAGTTTGCAATGCTTTTTAATCACCATTGTCTTGAATTGCATATATCGAATTTCTTGATGCAAATTAATCCTGTTACGTATTCTCCAAGATCAATCGAACTTGTTTCAACATCAATGTTGAGGATATACATCTCTTGGAGCAAATGGTTATCATTATATTGAGAAGCCATTTTATTTTGTACCATTACAGAATTGACAATTTGTTACTTTTCTTTCATTTTTCTCGTTATGTATTTTGCTACTTTATGGGCTTTAGCAAAGTGAATTATCAAATGCATAATCTTAGTTATACCTGTCATATTAGTTATCTGGGAATTCGTTAAGCTCACATTACACCAAACAACATATTTTGCTCAGTTAGTACAATGCATTATGAGATATATATGTCCATTTTTTTAAAGAGCAATATATATGTTCACTTTGATGTAACAGTACACTAGTGTAATACTATTAAACTTAAGTATTGGCAAAACTAGGCAATTCAGAAAAACTGTAAGCAATAAAACCAAAATTCAGTGACGTGTGCCGCTAATACCATTTCGCTAAATGCTACATACTCTTCAGCCATCAACATACACTCATGTTTGCAATGGGTATGATTCACTTTTTTCTGACCTAACAAGCAAAGATTATGTTTTCCTGTCCTTAAGGTATTAGCTCGGTTAGCCAATGTGGTCATGATCTAGAAAGTTTGACGAGTGTGCATCCGATTGTAGTGCTTTAGTTTTAATGATAGGGACATTGTTGTGCCAATTCAGAGCTCAATGAGCCTCAACTAGGACTCGAATAGAAAATAACCTAAGTGTAAATGAAGTCCTTGAAAGATAGAACATTCATGGAGTCGTCTAGTCATTTTCAGAGTTCTTCAGAGACTAAAGAAAGTCTCACTTCCTGAGGTAGAACTTAGCAAGTGAAGTCCAAAGATGATGGAATCAGTGAGCAATGACAATAACTTACTGACTCCCCTTCTCCTCGACAACCTGAACTTAGATACTTAGTATAACATCTTATAGGTTGTTGTGGGTTTTAGATTTATTTCGTTTCATTTTCATCAATTGGATCAATTGGATTGTTCATGTCTTCAGACAAAAAACACACAATACAAAAAGAAAACAAAACGAAAACCTGGATAACAGATCGTTATGGCTACAATGAAGGGCCAATGGCGCCGTTATAATTCGAACCACGGTTTCGTATGGCTCCACCATAGGCGTTACGGCACCGCTATAACCTCCCGACACCGTGCACTCTTAAGTCCATAAAATTGAGTTTAAGGTTGACCCCTTTTTTAAAAGTTTTTTATTTAATTGTAAATTTCATTAACCAGTTAAAATATAAGTTTATTTTTTTACTAAAGTTCAAAAGTAAAAAAGAAAAGGATCAAAGCCATGCCTTTATTTTATTAGAACTTCTAACTTGTGCCACGGTAAAGGTTTAGGAGGCGTTAAATAAACTTAAAATTACTATATTTCATGTTATTGGATATTAATAATTTTTTAAATTTATGATGTTTAACAAAATTACACATGTTTTATATGGAAATTAAAATATTCATAGAAATATTTCTCTTCATTTAACACTTCTAATCTTGTGTCACCATGACACAATTTAGAAAAACACTTATTTTATTTTATTCATGAACACTTTGTTAATGAATGACAAATCTAAAGACACCACTGGTGCGAGGGTAGCAAAAGGTTTTACTTCTCAAGGGATCTTGAGAAGCTTGCAATCCTCCAAGCAGTCTACCTGGTCGTTGTAGTATAGTATAGGTATATCCGGGAGATTGATCGTTCTCTAGGGGAATAATATCGTTAGGTTGAAGTGTATGACGTTTTAAGCCTAGAGGTGAGGGATGATTCTTTTTGTATTTTTATACTTTAATGAAAGCAAGTAAAAATCCCGGGTTTTAGAAGAGTGGGCGGAATTAGTTGCTAGTCAACTAACCCAAAAGCTACTTTTATTAAACAGAAATTAAAATAACAAGATAATAAAAATGGTGAACTTCTTATAGTGAGACAAACGTGTTTACTTAGATTTAATTACTCCCTAGTCATCTTTTATTGAATTGTTGAATATCACAATACAGTTGTTTTAGTTAAAGCGTTGTATTCCTTAATACCAGTCGTGGGCCCAACTCTATGAATATCAATTTCACCTACAACCGTAAGTTAATTACCCTATCAAAGGATCATCAACATCAACTCATGAATTAAATACAACGAGAAAAACCAATATTGCACATATGATTACGTTTTATAAGATGTTCAAGCTAGTTACACAAAGGAGGTCAGCTAGTTTTCTTAGCCTAACGTGAATCAATTAACTAAACAATAGAAAACGCAAGAATAATCAATAACTAGGTTTCATTAGATCTAAGTAAACACTAAATAACTTAAGCTAGCATATTAAAAGAAAGAAAAGATACACATATAATCAAACAACACATAGACATATTTAATGATTAAAGGAATAATTAACTTTAATTGAACATGGAAGAAAAGAGGCTTTAAAAGCCTTACAAAAGCTGTAAAATTCGTCTAGGGCTTAGGTATCCAAGTCTCACACTAATGAACGAAAAATCCGAATATATATATATATATTGTTAATACAAATATCGCCTAAAAACGTTATTTATATTTTACGATCTTTGCTAAGTTTTGTTAATGACAAAGTATGAACTTTAGCTAATAGTAAATCATCACTTTAAGTGTTTAAGTCATGTTTAACTAAGGTTTACATTTCCTTTTAAACAAAACATTGTTTTTATTTCTTAAATTATAAAGTGTCTTGTCACATCACATTTATTTCTTTAAATAGAAATATCACATCACATTTATGGTAAGTTTGTCATTATACATTTATGGAAAGAAAGTGTGTTTGACTAACCATACGTTTTCTTGTGCAAGTTTGTGTTTGACTAGTATTTATATGATGTGACCTTGTTTGGTTTGGAAGATTTATTGCAAAACAAACTGCAGCCCTGACGGAACCCTGGGGGTACATGGGCGGAACCCATCTGAGGGTTCCGCCGTATCCGCCAGACCTGCATAATGTTTTGCTATAAATACCAAACCACTTGTTAGTTTTGAGTGATAACCTTAGGATATATATTTGAAATAATCTCTTAACAAACTCAGTAACATTTGACTTGTGTGATCCTCTTATGTAGCAAGGGACTTCACAAGATCATTCAAGAAGTTACAAGCTTCAACTCTAAAGTTGCAAGTCTTGTTGGCTTTGTCATGTATAAGCTTTGCTAGTTTATACTTCATTTGTATCATGTATGTAGAAGTGATTGGTTAGTATTTTAGGCCTCAAAATACATAGTGTGTCGGGAGTTGTTGTACCCTTGTAAAAGAACTAACGGGAGTGGTTGTACCCTTGGTAAAGAACTCGACATCTAGCTTAGTGTCGGTAAAAGTGTAAGCGAAGATGGGAGTGGTTGTACCCGTGTAAAAGAACTCGACATCTAGCTTAGTGTCGGTAAAAGTGTAAGCGACGTTGTAAAGGTTTCTCCACCGGGAAAGGATCTTGTTGATTAGTGCTTATAACTCTCGAGTTGGAAACTCGGGGCGTGGATGTAGGGCAAGGAAAAAGAGTCCTTGTAGCCGAACCACGATAAACAATCGTGTTGTGGTTTGATCGTTTCTTTCTTTATCTTTGCTTATTACATATTGTCTTTAGTTAGAATTGCTAATCACACGTAAAGCTTTTCAATGAATTAAACAAGTAAAGTTGTGTTTATATCTTTAAACAAACGTAAAGCTTTTCAAAGAACTAAACAAGTAAAGTTAAGATTATTATTCACATGTAAATCTTTTCAAAGAATTAAACAAGTAAAGTTGTGCTTATATCTTTAAACAAACGCAAAGTTTTTAAAGGATAATCAAGTTAAAAAGCGGGAAACTATTCAACCACCATTCTAGTTTTCCACAATTGGTATCAGAGCTACGTTACTCAAGATCTTTAAAATATAGTGTATTTTAAAACTTGGATTGATCCATGGATTTTGAAAATCTCAAAGAAGGGCAACCTATTCAAAACTCACCGCTATTTGAAAAAGAAAACTTCCTTGAATGGAAAAGTAATTTTGAAAACTCTGTGAAATCAATTGATCAAGATCTTTGGCATATTATTTCTTTTGGTGATTTCAAACCAAAGAAAACAAGTTTTGAAAACCAAGATAACTATCCTAAACTTGATAAAAATACTAAAGCTAAGATAATAATTTATAAAGCTTTATCAAGTACCAAATATGAAAGAATATATTTTTGTCAAACGGCTAATGATATTTGGAAAAATATAATCAACTTTCATCAAGGAATATGTCAAGTCAAAGATGATCAATTTGATCTTACATATGAATTAGAAGTTTTGGAAAAACTAATAGATAGACGCTTAGTAGAAGTTAATACATGTACTACTAGTTTAAATGTTTTAAATGAAGGTACAAGTGAAGATGAGTACGTATGTCTTGATGAACTTGCTTGCGAATCATGGAATGAAACAGATGTAGACAAAGACAATGATCCGGTGGGTGATTGTCAATCTATTGAAACAACAAGCAAGGTACATGTTGAAACCAAACATTTTTGCTTTGACACATTTATCTTAGAATTTTCTAAATTAGAAAATGAGTCTAAAATTTTAGGTAACATGAACCTAAAAACTATCTTTTACAATGAGTCTTCAAAATCTTTTGTGAATAACTTTGAAAAGGAAATCTTGTTAGAAGATAAAATGTCCAGACTTGATAGTAATGTTGAAATTGATCTTGAATGTAAATTATGCCTAGATTACAAACAAGACATTAAAAACCAAAATGAGAAAGGAAAAATGTTAGCTAAATTTGATGAAAGCTCAAAATCTCTTGAAAGATTGTTGAGGAGTCAAAGGTTGTTTAGAGATAAAACCGGATTGGGATTTAACTCAAAAGCATCATCAACTAGTAAAACAAAGCAAGTAAAATTTGTTAAACCTAGAAGAGAGAGTTAGAGATTATTCAATCTCTAATAGAGACTCATAACAAAAGGATTAAGATTATCATGTTCTATGTTTTTATATGATTATCTAACCTTCTTGAATAAATGAGTGTCCAAGCGTGTCGTCAAACCAAGATTTTACGCTTTGTGTTTGTTCTCTTGATAGCATCTCTATGCAATTTAAAAGGTACGCATTACTTCAACTTAACTTTGACTGTCTCTTGTTTCTAGCATTATGTGTTGTAGTATGTGTTATTAGTAGTATTCTAAAGTGTTTACCTGCTATTAGTAATAACAAAGATTAGATTCTTTGAGACAAAGGAATTTCGTCATTAGTACTAGTACGAGATATAAGGTGTTTTGGTTCTTTAACCATCAAGAGATAAACACGAGAAACTCTTGAGTCTCACTTAACTCTTGCTTACAAGTGAGCTAACTAAGAATTTCCTAAGTGATAAAATGTCTAACACTTTTGTGATGCTTGCAAAACAAACCTTTGTAAAACAACATTCTCAAACACCATACTTTGGGTCTTAAATTGTGTTTTACTTCAACCACCCCTTTATAATAATTTCACATAAAACATACAAGGTGAAATAAAACACATTAGAATACATTAGGATGTGTGGAAGAAAATGATTTTTCAACATCTAGGATTTACACATCAAATGTGACACTTAGTCTTATGATGTTGTACCTCTTGGACCTTTTCAAAACAAATTAAGTTCATAGTGTCTTAAGTAAGGAAACCCAAAGAGTCGAGGAGTCGTTGAATATAACATTTAATGAGAGATCACCTCCTTCTAAGATATCATCTTTGGTAGATGATGACTTAGTCGAAAGTCCAATGATGGCAAGACAAGTATGTTGTGTAAAACATTAAGGATAAAAGTACAAAATTAACATCTTCTCACCTTGAGTCAAACATTGAATCAAGCAAAATTGACATAAGTTATAAAACTTGATTTATAGGTCATAGTTATGTCTTAACAAATTCAACAAAAACAGTTTTTGGAATTTAGAGTAAAACAACTAGTGAAACAAAATAGATTGTTCAAAAGTAATCAAGTGATTATAGTGTCAAAATTTGAAAGACTTTTTTGATAATAAAAGCAAGCCCCAAAAGCAAGGGATTTTAACTTAAAGACATTCCTAGTTACTCTCTTGTTCTCAATGGTTAAGTTATTGATGACTTATCAAGAATGAGATTAGCAACCGTAGGTAAAACTAAACGTAGAGAAATGTTCGGAAGACTACTTGTTCTCATAACAATTAGATCCAACATTGTGTTTAGTGTTTGTCTATGTGCTCGTTTTTAGAGAAGATCTTTAAACAACTATTTCGAAAGAGCTTGTTTGGATTCATCAAAAGGTACTACACAACTAGGATTATGGTATCCCAAAAGAACGGGAATAGAAACCATAGTGTATGCCAAATGGAATTATGTCGGCAATAAGTTGATAAGAAAAGCCCAAGTGGTACTTGCACTTTTACTTACTTACCCAATGATTCTCCAAAACGCGTAAGGTTCTCAAATTAGTTTCGGATGGAGAAGCACATCAACAAGCTCCGCTTGAACAAGCAAATTTGTGTCAACAACGGAATTCTTTTATCAACATTGTTATCCCTTCAACAAAGGAATCATCGACTTCGGCAACAATTCAATCCATTATGTTCTTAATTGACATATTGTGATCCATCATCATCGCCTTGGTAAGAATGTTCATTGAGGAACGTCTTAACTAAGAAAGTCTTCTATGTTAACCATTCTATCAATGTTTTCACAAAACCTCTTGAATGAGAAGCATTCATCATCCCTAGGCTTAGTCAAAGACTCATAAGACCTAAAACCTTAGTTTTGAACATTAGGATAAAATCACAATAATCAAGACAATCCCTTTTGATTTTTTCCCTGCAGTTCCCACGAAACCTTCAGACCATACGGACGGAACCCTCCATTTGGTTCCGCCTGGTCCGCCAAAGCTGCAGGATGTTTTATTTTTAATTTCAAAACCAAACACCCTCTTAACCTAATCATTCACTTTTCAAACAGCCATCACCCTCTCAAAAACACATAACCATACGAAATTTAGGGTTTCCAGTCTAACCTCTTCAAATTCAATCAACTTTGTAAGTGTTCTAATCATAATTGCATTTTTAATGCATGTATAACATTTTCATTTATTAACTAGAATCTTAGGGTTTATGCATAGAACTTTTTGATTCATAAAAAAACTTGGTTGTTAACCAATCATGTCTTCCATTAGTTAAGAATAGTACCCTTTTTGTTGTTACTTTGATTTGCGAAACATACCAAGTGCATTGTCTTTCAATAATTGCAATCCACGACTAGAACATAACTCTTCACCACATTGTTAAAACAAATGAAAAACATCATTGAAACATCACTTGCATATTGTCTCTTGAATGCTAAAGGGGATACATAACTAATATGTATTTTTGGGTACATTCAAATGAAGACACATTCAATTAGGAGAGTTTTGGTTATCTTTTGTTTTTTATAACAAAACTTGCATAACAAAACAATTTGGGCATCAAAATGAGTCAAGATAACCAAGTCTCCACATTGTTTGCATATAGGAACACATTAGAACATCCACATTGTTAAAAGTCGTTAACATATAATTTTTTGTTTTCTAGGAATCAACATGCCTCCCGCAAATTACTCCGATCACAAGGAAACCCTTAAGTACTTGCCCAAACACCATAGGACCAAAGGTCTCAACAAAGTTCAAGTAGAAACCTTTAAGGCATTATAAAAACGCTATGTTCACAAAGGTGGAACCATTGATCCATCCTTTCTAGAAGGAACTTCCATTCACCAAAGCTTTGCCGCAATTAACTTTGATTGTCTCCTTGATATCGATGAGCCAATTTGTCCTAGGTTCATCTTAGAATTCTATGCAACCGTTAACCTTTCCACAAATGATTTTGGTAAGATATCATTAAACTTCACAACCAATCAAATACCAAATTTCTTAGATTTAAAGGACTTAGCTATCATTCTTGGTGTCCCAAATGAGGGTACTTGTCTCTACACGGATAAGTGGCCCATTTCAAGTCTTGATTCTATTGAGCGTTTTCATCCATACAACAACCCTCTTGCTAGTAAGGAAATAATTAAAGAACATCTCTTTATTAGAACCTCTACCACTAGGAAGAATCGTTTGGGGAATGATGTGGATAAGGATCCTTTTGGTATGGAGCTCAATGAGCTTAAACCACAATTTAAGAAGTGGGAAGAAATTCTTAGAGCTAACGTCATAAGTACCATAGGAAATAGAGATCATGTCAACACATGCCTTTGCTACATGCTCTATAGCATTTCCACCGGTCAACCCTTTAACTTAGCCTACTACCTAGCCAAAAGAATGGCCGACATACCCTTAGTTGGAACAACCGCTCTTCCTTATGGAATGCTTCTTACTCGCCTCTTTAGAGCAATCTCACCCATTCCTCCTAACGATAATGGAATGTGCCTTGACTATTCTCTCGTTCCTCACATCTTTGTCCCTCTAAGTGATAAACGAGTTTTCAAAGCTAAGGGCAAACGTACTCGCTCACCTTCATCATCATCATCATCATCATCATCATCATCCGACATGAGCGAGGACGATAAACTTCCTAACTCTAAGTTACCTCCTTTAGACTACCTTCAAGAACTCCCCATCATTGACAATGCATCCGAAGAGTTCAAGAAAACCAAAGGAATTTTCAAGTGCTTTGGAAGGTACCTAAGCAAGCTCAATAAGAAGATAGACCGGTTGTGAGAAGCGTGATTAAGGAGTGTTTGGTTTATGAAGGTTTTAGAACCTTGTATGTGTTAAACTATGTGATTTGTATTGTTTTCACGTTCATGTTTTATTACGTTTGTCGGATTATGTTCGTATGAGCTTTTATGCATAATGACAATATTTGAGGTGTTTGTCAATTTTTATGCTTATGGTAAATTTCACTAAGTTTAGTGAATATCTCTAGCCCCCGGTCAAAGTCATATGATATGAGTGTTTACATGTTCATTTTTTGCATTTCCTAACCAGATATGCATTATATTTTTGATTTTAGGAGTTTTCGAAAAATTTGAAAATCGTCTCGCGGGTCAAAATCGCGGACTGTATAGTTTTTCAGGTCTGGCGGATCTGGCGGCACCCTAAATTGGGTTCCGCCAGTGTAATTTCTGGGCAACCCAGAAATGGCCCAACGGACCAGATGGAACCCAAAACAGGGTTATGCCTGTGTATCGCGAGGGTTCCGCCAGTCACCTGTAGAAAATTTTTGTCATTTTTCTTAAGTTCAAAACTTGTAAAGTGTCAAACCATTATCCTAAGTGAGAAACATCTTCCATTAACTCCAATAACCATATTAGGACAACTCTCACTCACTAAAACAATTAGGAAGTCACTTCCCTCCAAAAATTCAAATTCAAACATAACTAACTGATACGTGGGAATCGCACCAGGCTTTACCTCTCAAGGGATCTTGAGAAGCTTACAACCCCCACCAGGCAGTGTACCTGATCGTTGTAGTATAGTATAGTGACAAGTACCGGGGGATTGATCGTTCAGCTAGGAATAGTGTCGCTAGGATTAGAAAACCTGAATACTAGTTCTAAAGGTGAGAGATGATTCTTTTTGTATTTTTATATTTTTTAGAAAGCAAGTAAAAATCTCGGGTTTGAAGGATTTGGGCGGAATTAGTTGCTAGTCAACTAACCCAATACTAAAGATGCAATCAAAATAAAATACTAGAAATGAAAATAAACTAAATTATACTAAGGTTGTGAGCAATAAGTGGAGAAAATGTGTTTACTTAGATTTCACTACTCCCTAGACATCTTTTACATGTTAATTACTTGTTATAGTTGCATGGATGACGGATTGTATTCCTTAATACCATTCATGGGGTGGCGTACTTAACTCCCCAATTCTATGAGCTCTTATCTCCTCCTATGCCATGGCCGGCACAACCATAGGGATTATAAACAGTGGCTCATGCATTAAATATGTCACAACTCGTAAATTCTGGTCTTTTCCCGAACTTTCACATTTACTATTCATCATTTACTATTCATCGATCACTATTCATCATTTTACTATTCATACTATATATGTTAGCAGTGGGTTGTGAACACACAGGTTACAAGTCTCTTATGGCGGGACTTGTAACTGAGTGGATTTACGATGCCTTTGCTGTGTTATCATTTTTCTATAGACTTTATTTGTTAAACAAACTCTATGAACTCACCAACCTCGTGTTGACACTTTAGCATGTATTTTCAGGTTTTAACCTATGGCACGCTACAGGAGGTTTTGGCAGGGCATGGCATGGTCATAGAAGACTCTGATTATTTATATGGGGACCGTTTTAAACTATTTTAAGGGCCTACTTCCGCACTACTTTTAACGATATAAATTCAACAATTTTGATTTAACTATTTTATTCTAAATGATTGAAGTGAAAACCATTTTTGTACTTGTGTTGTGATACCGATTGAGTTACACCCCATCTACATGTATGCTTCCGCTGGACCCGATTCTGGGGGTGTGACAAAATACAACCAATAAAGACCTAGTGCACATTGGTTCATGTTTCCTAAGACGTTCAAGCATGTTACCATTTGGAGATCTGCCAGTTTTCTTAAGCCTAACATCAAATTCATTCATCCAAAACAATTATAAACAAGTAATCAACACATAATTAACATCTAGGTTTTATTAGATCCAAGCAAACACAAGATAGATCTAGCCTAGCATGATGGAATTAAGACAAGAACAAGATATAGACAACCAACACATAGACATATTGATTGAATTAAAAGAATACTTATCTCAATTACACATGAAAGGTATCAAGGGCTTAGAACCCTTGAAAAACCTGTAAAATTCGCACCAAGTTCGTACTTAGGGTTTCTCCAAAACTTCTCTCTTTTTAATGTGAAAATTAGAAAACTATATATAGGAAATAGGGTCTGATGGCGTCAAGACAAAGCTTGTGACGCCGTCACCTCGCCGCCAAAACTCTTCTCGGACTGCCTTGATCTACTTCTGACGCCGTCATGTGTTAGCATTTTCCAGGCCGTCATGCATTTTACTCTTGACGCCCTTTCTTGTGACGCCGTCAAATCTGTACTGGGTCGTCATGGAAATTACTCTTGACGCCGTCAGAAATTACTTCTTGACGCCGTCACCTACTGTTCCCAGCAAGGAAAATTAAGACTTTGGCATTTTCTTCACTTTTATGCTCCAAAAATGTCCGAATTGCTTCCTTTTCCAGATTTCACTCCCAAAGTACCTAAAATCACAAAAGGAACGATTTCGGGCAATATTTGATCAAATAAATTTAATTCCGGGCTTAAATGACCCCCTAAAAGTGGTTCATTTTTCGCCTCATCACTAACCCAAGGAACCCTTTTAAAGGATCCTTCAAACCATTGAAACATTTTCAACCAAATCACATCCCATGATCACAAAGCATTGAGTGCATATGTTGGTCTTTCACTCCACCCTATTCCATTGGATTGACATCAAATGATGTGACATGTTCATGAAAATCATTTGAAACCTCAATCTTTGAATGGTAGAACATCAAATCCAAACACCCATTTCAACATCTTTTCCATCCTATAAATTTGAAAGTTTTGCAACAATTCTAATCACACCATCACCATCATAATTTCTTCTCTCAAAACATCAAAAACACACTTTTGAAATGACTAAATCTAACACCTCATCCGAGTCATCGAAATCCTTCTCAAAAACCACTAGGATTAGTGTTAAACCTTGTTGCTTCAACAAAACCGTCAAGTCAAGCTCATCATCTTCAAGTGATGCTTCACTTAACATCTCATCACCTATCCAAGATTTCCTTAACCTCACTACCTGAACACCATCCTCAATACATTGCAATACCAATGTAATCACCATTCAAGATTTGCTTAATCTGGCTACTCCAACACCCTCTCCAACACATTGCAACACCAACATAGCCACCATTCCTCCACCAACTAGACCTTCAAGTGATTCAACATCACCTTCTCAACAAGCTCAACCATCAAAAACTTCATCACCTCAATCACCAACAATTACACCAATGGAACTTTTCCATACACCGCCAACATCACCACTACCCTATTTGGAAACATTAGAAAACCTATCACCCAAATCATCAAGTCCACCATCCTTGTCACTCTTTGACACCATTGCTCAAATGGAAACCCAACAACAATCTAGTGAGCAACTAGATGATGAACCCCATCAACCATCATTGGTAGAATGGTTGGCTTACCGTTTTGCTAGACCATCAATTTTTCCAAATGATAAAGGTCATACACACTCACAATCATTTGTGTTTCACCCAATTTACAAAGACCTTCATGATAATCCTTCCGGCGAACCAAGCTTCCACCATTTTGTTCAAAACCAACAAACACAACAACAAAAACCTCAACAACAACAACCATCACCACAAGAACATTCCCAACAATTTGAATCTCTACTTTCTTCCTATAAGAAAATAGAAGCATCTATATGGGAAAAACCTCCAAACCTTAATGATGAGATTGACACTCATTTAAACCACCTTCATGCCTTCAAACGTATGGTTGACTCTCAAATCAACCATATTATGGTTTTACAAACAACACTACACTCAACTAATGAAGGAAGCAAAAATACCTCTCAACCATCCACCTTTGCTCCTTCAAGTTCAAACCATCCACCACCAACAAATCAAACCACTCTTCCACCAAACTTTCCCCGCCATGATTGCAATCATTGCGAAAGAATCGCTCACATTAGTGAAGGGTGTCGAAGGGAAATTCGTGAGCTATCCGAAGAAATGAGGTTTATACTAAACCACATTTTGGATCATCTACAATCCTTGTCTCACCCACCTCAACCTTAGTGTCTCCAAGATGAAACATAACTGTTTCTTTTGGAAAATGTTTCCCATTTAAACCAACAAACCAAAACCCGTGTCACCCTCTTATCCTTCAAAATAAAGCCCGCTACAACCTCCAACACACATTTTCATCCTTAAACAACCTTAGCCTTGTTTTTGGAAAATGTTTCTCATTAAGGAAAATGATGATTTCCTTGTAGCATTTTATGTTCTTAGTTTATTTTTAGTTTTTCTTTATTTTTAAGAAGTAGGATAATGTCGTACTAATTTCTTGTCTTTGACTTTTTAAGAGTCAAAATTTTACATGAAATGAATTTCATTCGACTACAAGGTTTGCATTGTTTGTTGACCATTTAGGTATAATGAGTGAACTATACCTTGTTATGGTAGCATACATATATCTTGTGTTTTAGAAACTAACCTTTCTTTTTGTAGGTTCATTATCCATGTTTTCTTTCCTTGATACTCCATTTAGGGTAGTAATATTCAATGGGGAGCATGAGTGTTGCATTATTCCACTTCACAACTCTTAGTTGTGTTCTAGACATGAAATGCTTTCATGTCTTGACTTGTGTGGGAACTAACATTTTGTCTTGTAGGTTCAAAATCCATGTATCCTCTCTTGGCACTCCATTTAGGGGGAGTATCGTCCAAGGGGGAGCAAGTGCATACTTTCGCTTCGCTTCTCTTCTTTTTGTTTCGACAAAAAGGGGGAGAATTTATATATAAACTTGTTTCAAAATTTTTTTCTCTTAACTCTTGCATATCACATCATCTTAGCAAAAACAAGTTTTTATACTAACTTTATAAGACTTAACACTAAAACTAGTGACTTACTTATAAATAAAGTTTATGTTTTGTCATCAACAAAAAGGGGGAGATTGTTAATACAAATATCGCCTAAAAACGTTATTTATATTTTACGATCTTTGCTAAGTTTTGTTAATGACAAAGTATGAACTTTAGCTAAGAGTAAATCATCACTTTAAGTGTTTAAGTCTTGTTTAACTAAGGTTTACATTTCCTTTTAAACAAAACATTGTTTTTATTTCTTAAATTAGAAAGTGTCTTGTCACATCACATTTATTTCTTTAAATAGAAATATCACATCACATTTATGGTAAGTTTGTCATTATACATTTATGGAAAGAAAGTGTGTTTGACTAACCATAAGTTTTCTTGTGTAAGTTTGTGTTTGACTAGTATTTATATGATGTGACCTTGTTTGGTTTGGAAGATTTATTGCAAAACCAACTACAGCCCTGACGGAACCCTGAGGGTACACGGGCGGAACCCATCTGAGGGTTCCGCCGTATCCGCCAGACCTGCAGAACGTTTTGCTATAAATACCAAACCACTTGTTAGTTTTGAGTGATCACCTAAGGACATATATTTGAAATACTCTCTCAACTAACTCAGTAACATTTGACTTGTGTGATCCTCTTATGTAGCAAGGGACTTCACAAGATCATTCAAGAAGTTACAAGCTTCAACTCTAAAGTTGCAAGTCTTGTTGGCTTTGTCATGTATAAGCTTTGGTAGTTTATACTTCATTTGTATCATGTATGTAGAAGTGATTGGTTAGTATTTTAGGCCTCAAAATACATAGTGTGTCGGGAGTTGTTGTACCCTTGTAAAAGAACTAACGGGAGTGGTTGTACCCTTAGTAAAGAACTCGACATCTAGCTTAGTGTCGGTAAAAGTGTAAGCGACGATGGGAGTGGTTGTACCCGTGTAAAAGAACTCGACATCTAGCTTAGTGTCGGTAAAAGTGTAAGCAACGTTGTAAAGGTTTCTCCACCGGGAAAGGAGTTTGTTGATTAGTGCTTATAACTCTCGAGTTGGAAACTCGGGTCATGGATGTAGGGCAAGGAAAAAGAGTCCTTGTAGCCGAACCACGATAAACAATCGTGTTGTGGTTTGATCATTTCTTTCTTTATCTTTGCTTATTACATATTGTCTTTAGTAAAAATTGCTAATCACACGTAAAGCTTTTCAATGAATTAAACAAGTAAAGTTGTTTTTATATCTTTAAACAAACGAAAAGCTTTTCAAATAACTAAACAAGTAAAGTTAAGATTATTATTCACAAGTAAAGCTTTTCAAAGAATTAAACAAGTAAAGTTGTTTTTATATCTTTAAACAAACGCAAAGTTCTTAAAGGATAATCAAGTTAAAAAGCGGTAAACTATTCAACCCCCTTCTAGTTTTCCGCACACACACACACACACACACACATACACACACACACACACACACACACACATATATATATATATATATATATATATATATATATATATATATATATATATATATAGATTTACCAAGCTGACGGCGTCAGGTTATAGATCTTGACGCTGTCACACTGCCGTAATTAGGGTTTCTTCTTGTGCAAGTCGACCTTCTGACGCCATCGCTTTTTATCTTCTGACGCCGTCAGGTTATGTCTGGTGCCTTCATTCTTTATGCTTTCTGGGTCGCCTCTAATAACTTTAACAAGTGACGCCCTTCATCGAATTACACCTGACGCCGTCAGGTGTAAAATCTCCAAAAGTTTCTTAAGCGTCATATACAAATTCTTCTAGCTTAAAGATTAAAGACTGACGGCGTCACAAGGTATAATGTGAAGCCTTCAGGTCTTCTTTCCTAACAGGTTTTTTGCGGCTTTATTGTTTTCTTTTATTTTTCGCCCAAAAATGTCCAAAAAGCTCCAAATTCTAGAATTCTCGTCCCAAGTACCTAAAATGCAAAAGAAACGATTTGAGGCAATATTTGATCATATAAGCATGATTTTTGGCTTAAATGACCCCTTAAAAAGGTATCAAATAAATCCTTATCAACCTCTAAGGCAAGACAAGACTTGGAAGCTTTGGGCATTCCACAGGAGTTATGGTCGGAAACAAACTAAACGGGAAATGCTTTAAGCCTCATGTGAAGTACACCCTCACACCAGATAAAAGAAAATAGTTATGTCAATACATCAAAACAATTAAACTACTAGATGGGCTCAGATCCAAGTTCAAGCAAAAAGTGACCAAAGATGATAACAATATAACGGGCATAAAGTCTCATGACTGTCATATAATGATGCAATAGTTACTTCCTTATGGACTTTAGCAATACTTGGACACACACATACACTTATACACCATTAATAGAGCTTTGTTCATTCTTTAAGCAAATTTGCTCTCGAATTTTGATGGAGGATGACATTGGGAAAGCTTCAGACCAGTTGATAAATATTTTGTGCAGTCTCGAGGAAATATATCCTCCTACCTTTTTTGACATTATTATTCACTTGGTTATGCATTTAACTAAAGAGGCAATTGAAGGCGGTCCTGTTTCATTCCGATGGATGTATCCATTTGAAAGATACATGAAGAAGCTAAAAACTATGTAAGAAATAAAGCTAAGCTGAAAGGTTCAATAGTGGAGGGTTATGTTGCAGATGAAGCATTAACTTTCTGTTCTCATTATTTTCGGGGTATTGGAACAAAATTTAATCTCTCGACCATAATCTGAACTGTCCTCGCCCAACAAGTCATTTCCAGGTGTTTCGATCAATATGTATTAAGTCTGGTAAATAGAAATTGTGTAACACCCCCAAAATTTGGGTCCAGCGGAAGCATACATGTCATTGGGGTGCTACGAAATTGGTATCATAATATAAGGTACAAAGAATGGCTTTTATTTTATTCATTGAGACTAGAATGCATTAACAAAAATGTTAAGTTTACATTTTATAAAAGAAGTGCGGAAATAGGCCCATAAAATAAATAAAGCGGTCCCAAATATTTATCAGAGTCGCCTATGACCAATGCCCCTTGCCAAGCGCCTTCAAATAGTGAGCTAACGCCTTGAACTTGAAAATACATGCTAAAACGGTCAGCTTACGCTGGTAAGTCCATGGAGTTTTAAACAAATATTCACTTGTGAACCGATAACCAAAAACCCTTGCTATGCTAGACTAGGTCAAACTCCAAAATAAGGGATGTATACACAACATCACCCATCGAATTCCTATAGGTACTCCCTATAGATTTGGAATACATAATTTCATGCAATGGCGCCATGCGAACACCCCTATAGGTACTCCCTATAGTCCATCATATAAGCTCATAAACACCACATCATGACGTAGTCAAACAGCATAGCAAGACATAAAAACAGAGTATAAAGCATGGTCCACATAAAATAGCTTTGCATGTTTCTCACATGTATACCAGATAATCACTGTTAGAATCGTATTTTTTATTTATAAAAAGTGTCGGTCATTAATGTGTAGTAATAGGCTGCTTTAGAATATCATTATGATGAAGTTTATGTTTAGTATTCATGTTTTGTAAAAGTCTAAGGGCCATTAATATAATAAGGTAAAAGATAAGTGATGCCCTAGACTACTAGTATAAATACTCTTGTAATACCTCATTTTGAGGTTGGTTCTCTTAGTTATATCAAGGTCATTATTTCACACACTAGAGTTCCCACTCTCTCTCTCTCTCTCTACTCTCTTTCTCTCTCTAGGATTAGGCAAGATTCACAAGTGATTAAGGTTATTCTACGAACCTACAAGTGGTATCAATCGCCTAGGGATAATTTTAGGTTGTTTTAGATCGTTTTTTGGTAAAAAATCGGTTGTTTTTAAGAATCAGTTACTGTTCATCGCCAATCTTGCGAGTTAGAAAGTTTTCTGTCGAGTTAGGATTTACGTTTTACCGAGTTTGGGATTAATCCTAGCGAGTTAGGTGTGCTGCTTTAGCGAGTTAGGTTTCGGTTTAAAATCTTAGCGTGTTTGACAGTCGAGTAAGGATCCAAGTCTCACCGAGTTAGGTGATTCTTGCAAGTTAGGTTTTTTTATTTTAGTGATTTAGACTATTTCTGGCGAGTTAGATACTTGTTACCGAGTTTGGGTATTTCTGAATTCAACGTGTTTGGTGTTAAGTCTAGCGAGTTAGACTTGTAAATTGGCGAGTTAGCCTATTACCTTATCGTACATCGAGTAAGGTTCATTGTGGCTCATATCAAGGGGAAACTCTGCTCAAATTTTGTCTTGTTACCGAGTTTGAAAGTTTATAAAACTTACCGAGTTTCAATGTATTTCAGACATACCGAGTTTGATAACTTTTAAGACATACCGAGTTTGGATTTTTAAGGACATACCGAGTTTGAAAGGTTTAAGGACATACCGAGTTAGACTGAATTGATAATCCTACCGAGTTTGAATCACCATCTTACCGAGTTTCAAAAAAAAAAAAAAAAAAATTGGCGGAAAAAGTTGAGTAAAATTTATTTTTTACAGGAGACTAAACGTTCAATTTTTATGCGAGATTTCAATTTTGGTATAAGGTTGAAAATTTTGGCCCGAAATTCAAATTTTTAGGCCAAAATTCAAATTTTTTCGGTAAAATTTGGCGTCAAAATTCTTAAAACTCAACTTTTTCTGGTAACCTTATAATTGCATTTAATAGTGATTTTCAAATTTTTGGGCGAGAAAATTTTCAAATTTTATTTATGGAGGGAAAATACGAAATCACTGAGATCAACCGAGAACGGCTTTTCAACTTCACCAAAACATCTAATCTTCAACAACAACCTTTGTTATCTTTCAAAAGATCCTAAGAACAACTTGTTGGGAATTCTGCTAAGTAAGAATTCTGCTGATGATTACTGCTGAAGGATACTGCTGAAGAGATGGTTCCTGCTGAAGCAGTGTATCTACTGAAGTCTAGTTTCAGCATTATTAGTTTCTGCGGTTATAGTTATTCCATATTTTATGTAATATAATTAGGATATGCATGAGTTTATTTAGGAAGTGATAATGCATATCTTTTAGAAGTTTTAGAATATACGTTTCTTGGGAAACGGTTTAGGGTTCCTTGTGTATAAAAGGAACATACGATTATGTATTGAGTTACGTTTTTAGAAAACACTTTCATTGTTATTAAAAGATCCATAGAGGATCAACAGTTCTTAGTATTAAACTTGTGTTTGTTTCCGCTTTAAAATACAAGTTACAGAGATTATCTATTAGTGTGTTAGTGATTACATTAACATAACTAACGATTCTAGAGTGCTCAGAAGATCTATCAAGGTCTTTGTTTCAACACAACTTTTCACTTAGAATTGAATCAATGGCAACTCACCATGACAGTTTCACAAGTACTTTGTCCAGTGGTTTTGCCTCATTCTTCAAGGCATTAAACATCCAACAACACAACAACAATCAGCAAGGATATGCTTCGAGTATACAGATGGGGAACCAGATGCAATATGCAGGGCAGTATGTAGGAAATCAGATGGATCAGATTATGAATCAGAATGTGCTTAATCAAAATGGGATTAATTGTTTCATGACTTCGATTCAGAAACCTACATCAGCAAGTCACAACAGTGATATTGGTAATAATTACAATTTCAATGCAATGACGTAGGTGGAAAAGATCCAGTACTTGTTGATGCTTGCCAATAAAGAAGAATCGGGAATACCGTTGACTACTGAGGAAAACAACTTCGTAGCTACAACAAGAGTTAATGAGAATTTTGCAGATCAGCAGACGACAACATCAAGCAGTGATTCTGATCTTCCTCCTACTTATGATTCAGATCCTTTCCATGAGGTACCTAATAATGGTAATGATGCTAATCCGTTTGCTCATGAGAAGCCACATTATGTGCCACCTGAACCTAATTATGATACATATGTGGGGGAACAAGTTAATAACAATGTTAACTTTGAAACTCCAGATATGGATCCTAATGGAGTTCAAGTTGCACAAAATGGTGCTAATGATGAGAAAACCCGTGCTTTCTTTGTTATTAAAAGATCCATAGAGGATCAAAAGTTCTTAGTATTAAACTTGTGTTTGTTTCCGCTTTAAAATACAAGTTACAGAGATTATCTATTAGTGTGTTAGTGATTACATTAACATAACTAACGATTCTAAAGTACTCAGAAGATCTATCAAGGTCTTTGTTTCAACAAGTGGTATCAGAGCCTCGGGAGAGTCTCTGTGATACTGAGAAAAACAAATCTTACACCATCAAAATCCAAACCAATCAAAGAAAATGCCTAGATCAGACGATGAAGTTGATACAACCCAGAACCTAAACACCACTTCTCTCTAACAACTCAACCTCTCCAACAGTAATGCTAAATTTCCATACCTGAAGAATGCTGAAGACTATGATTTGTGGTCCATGAAGATGCAAAACTGGATCACAAACATAGACTGGAATCTTTGGGAGGTTGTCCGAAAGGGGAACAGCCTGAAGAAGCATGTTAAAGATGCTGATGGGATAGTTACAATTGTAGGTCCCAAAACTGCTGAAGAGGTTCTAGCCGTGCAAAGGGAGAATAAAGTAAGAACAATTATGCTCCAAGCTATACCAGATGACCACATGGGTGACTTCCACTTCATGGAGGATGCCAAGGACATTTGGATGGCAATAAAGGCTAGATTTGGTGGGAATGATGAATCAAGAAGGTTGAAGAAGTCAATGCTGAAGCAGCAGTTTCAAGAGTTTCAAATATCTGAGGAAGAAGGAATCCACAAAGGCTATGACAGGTTCCACCGGATCTTAAGTCAACTTAATCAGCTGAAGGCTAGGCCACATAATGAGGACTGCAATGCTAAGTTTCTGAGATCTTTGCCACCATCTTGGTTGCAAGTCAGCATTGCTCTCAAAACAAAGGGTGGATTGGACTTGATCTCCTTTGATGACCTCTACAACAAGCTTAAATCTCTTGAGCCTGATGTTAGAAGTCCCATTCGTCTATCCACTCACTCAGCCTTTGTCAGCACCACCACAAAACCTGTGCACAATGCCTCAAGTTCTTACACCTCAGGAGCATCTTCTCGAACCCAGACAAAATCAGCTCCTAAATCAAAATCCAGTAGTGTAATGGATGATATTGTTCATTCATTTGTGGCTGAATATGAACATCAGCAGTTTCTTGCTTATGAGGATTTTGAACAGGTGGATCCATTGGAGATGGAGGAGATGCACTTGAAATGGCAGCTAGCAATGATTTCTATGAACATTAAGAGGTTTGAGACTAAGTCTGGAAGAAAGTTTGGTTTTAATGGAAGAGAGGCAGCAAGGTTTGACAGAAGGAAGGTTAAATGCTACACTTTTGGTCAAGTGGGCCATTTTTCAAGAGAATGCAAGGAGAGGAAGTCTGGTGATGAAGTTAGATATGGCTCATATCCATTGGAATCAGGGACTTCTAAGGCTACACCTTCAAAGGATTTGGTGACTCTAGATCACCAGATTGATTGGGCTGAACATGAACCTACTGAAGAGGAAGCTTCTACTTCTACACAAGTGAATCTGCTGGCATACTCACCTTCAGAGGACAAGAAGGAACAAGTCTCCTTGATGGGAATCTCTTAGGTACACAACTGTGTGTTTGGATGTAGTGTAAGATACAATGAACTTAAACAAGAATATGATGAATTGAAACCTAAGGACAATGAGTGTTATATTGAAGTAGAGGCCAATAAAAAGGCTTTAAAAACTTTAGAAAAACAAAAAGTCTGGTTTCAAAAGAATTAAGTTAAATATGATGAAAAGATAAGAGTTCTAGAAAGTGATTTAGAATGTGCTAAGATAGACTTAAGACGTACTGAAAAAGAGAAATCTGATATAGAAAAGGAAAAACAAGAATTACAAGTTAAGTTAGATAAAGAGATAGCTGGTCGTATGAAATGGCAGGAAGGAGCATCTAATTTGAATAAATTGATTGATGGTCGCCAATCTGTTAGGTCTAGAAAAGCATTAGGATATGAGAAATATATAGATCCTGAAGAGTTAACTTATCCTGATATGTCTAGTGTTTTTGACCCTGAACCAGCCTTAGCATATCAAACACCTGTTAAATTTGTTAAGGAAGGGGGAATGAATGCTGTCCCTGGACCTATAAGAGGGGAACATATGCCTATAGACCTGTCCATACCTGTTGACTTTGATGGATCACACCATCTCTATGGCAAAAAGTCAAGTGACTTGCCAGACCCTATTATTAAATCTACTGACTTTGTCTCTTGTTGTGATAGTGACAAGTCTTCTGATGAAGGGTCTACTTCATTTGCCAGTTGTGATTCAAGTGAGAAGTCAGACCTGCCCAAGACCACTCCCAAGACCACTTTCAAGACCACACCCAAGACTCCCCACAATCCTACTAGAGTTACTGCTGAATCCAAGACAGTTTCTTCTGAAGACTTGTTTTTTAATTCTTTGCAAAACAATATTTCTAGTTCTGTTAAAAACAATTCTGTTAATCATTGTGGTTTGAATGCTTTTTCATGTTATGGAACTTCCTTCAGTTTGAATAAATCTTCTAAAAAGAAGAAATGTTTTGTGTGTGGAAGTAAATCTCATTTGATTAAGGATTGTACTTTTCATGACCAAAGAATGGGTGTATGTTTTAGTCAAAGGAAACCTAGGCAAATGTGGAAGAATGTTAATAATATACCCTCTTTTATTCCACATCAGCAGAAATCCAATTCTGCTGAACCACATTCTTCATGGAGAAGAACCAGTACTAGACCTTATGTTCGACCCACTAGTTCTTTCTTTTCTAATGGTTATTGGTCTAGTCACTTTGACTCAATGTATTATGGTGGAGGGTATTGGGATACTGCTGTGAAGCCCTCAGCAGGTTGTTCTTGGACAAAGAAGGGACCTAATTTGCATTATAGGCCCAAGAACAATGGTGGATCTAAAACATCTACATGGCCTATCTCTAATGATCCACAAGGCAGGCTTAAGTCAGCAATGACTTGAGTCTCTAATGTGTACTAACTTTTGTATATTTTTTGTTGTTGTGTAGGATCATCCTTTAAAAAGTACTGAAGTAGGTATAGTTGACAGTGGTTGTTCAAGAAGTATGTCAGGTAACAAGGACAAGATGCATGACTTTGTGCCTATAGAAGGAGGAGGCAGTGTAACCTTTGGTGGTGGAGATGGCAAAATTACTGGGAAAGGAACTATTAAGACACCTCTGTTAGATTTTGAGAATGTGTATTATGTCAAGGAACTGGAGCATTTTAATCTGTTCTCTGTATCACAAATTTGTGACACTAAGAATATGGTTTTCTTCTCTGAGGATGAATGTCTTGTGCTCTCCAAGGACTTCAAACTTCCAGAAGACACAACTGTTTTGCTGAGAGTTCCTAGAATCTTCAACTTGTACACATTCAATCTGAATGATGTTAAGCCAGAAGGTGATCTAACATGTTTGGTGGCCAAAGCTTCTCAGGATGAATCTACCAAGTGGCATAG
The DNA here is from genome assembly GCA_030686995.1 of Artemisia argyi. Taxonomy (NCBI): domain Eukaryota; kingdom Viridiplantae; phylum Streptophyta; class Magnoliopsida; order Asterales; family Asteraceae; genus Artemisia; species Artemisia argyi. The sequence goes on along the minus strand of CM060678.1, from coordinate 19,887,940 downwards.
GAGAATGGCTCATGTACACTACAAGACTATCAATAAGTTGTCTAAACTTGGTCTTGTTCAGGGCCTTCCTTCTAAACTCTTCACCAATGAACACAATTGTATTGCTTGCAACAAGGGAAAGCAACACAGAGCCTCTTACAAAGCCATAAAAGTCGTGAGCACCATCACAGAACCTCTTCAGTTGCTACATATGGATCTCTTTGGTCCAACTCCCATCAGAAGTATTGATCATAAGTACTTCTGCCTGGTTATCACAGATGATTATAGCAGGTTTTGCTGGGTATTCTTTCTAAAAACTAAAGGTGAAACAACTCCTATTTTGAAAGAATTCATCACTTTAATTGAAAACCAGCTTAATAAAAAGGTTAAAGGCATTAGGTGTGACAATGGGACAGAATTCAAAAATGTTGTTTTCATAGAATTTTGTAAGTCTAAGGGGATTAGAAGGGACTATAGTACTCCAAGAACCCCACAACAAAATGGGGTTGCTGAAAGGAAAAATAGAACCTTAATTGAGGCTGCAAGATCCATGCTTGCAGACTCTGAATTACCCACTATGTTTTGGACTGAAGCAGTAAGTACTGCTTGCTATGTCTTGAACAGGGTATCCATCACTAGACATCATGTCAAGACACCTTATGAACTTCTCACTGGGAAAGTTCCAGACATTCATTACCTTAAGCCTTTTGGTTGCAAAGTGACCATTTTGAATACTGCTGATACACTGGGTAAGTTTGATGGGAAAGCTGATGAGGGATACATTGTGGGTTATTCAGCTCATCACAAGGCCTATAGGGTTTATAATCTGAATGCCAAAAGGATAGAGGAGACCCCCAACCTAAGATTTCTTGAAGATCAGCCTAATACTCAGGGACAGGGCCATTCTTGGTATTTTGACCTAGATTATTTGACTGATTATTTGGGGTACACCAGACATGCTTCTAATCCTAATGCAGGTACCAAAGATTCAATTTCTAACCCTGCAGGTTCCATGGATGATGACTCAGAATGTGACTCTGAGCCAGATGAACATACCATTGTTGTACCTTCTTTTCCACCTAACCATTTTGTAGGTAATCATTCTGCTGCTGAACAAGATGGTGAGTCACACTATGCAGAGGATCTTGCAAGACTTAAGAAGCAAGAACATGCTGCTACACAGGAAGCTCAGAGACTCAGTACAAAGGTTGCACAAGAGACTGATGCCATCCTTCAACAATCAGCACAAGCAGTCAGTGGAAACAAGGATGCTGCTGACAGTTCTACTGAAGGCACTCCTATTCCCACTGATGGGCTCAAAGTTGCTGATACTCCTGCTGCACAATCTCCCATTTCTACTGAAGCTTCTACAGACTTTGAGAAGCCCTTTACCAGATTTCCAAGTCCTTCTGATCTTGGTAATTATCAGCCCAAGCCTGGCCTGTTTCACTCAGCTTCTTATGATACTGAGTTTGGGCCTACAGTCAACAACCTTGATGCCACAATTGATGTTAATCCTACTGCAACAAAGAGGATTCATAATGCTCATCCCCTTTCTAAGATTATTGGTGATCCTCAAGCACCTGTTAGAACAAGAAGTATTGTAAAGAACACTAAATATGGTGAAGTTGCTTTCATCTCTTATGTCTACAATCAAAAGAGGGACAATCACACAGACTTCAAACATTGTCTGTTTGCATGCTTTCTTTCTCAGATAGAGCCAACTAGTGTTCCTCAAGCACTGGCTGATTCAAGTTGGCTTGAAGCAATGCAAGAAGAGATGCTGCAATTTAAGAATCAGCAGGTTTGGATATTGGTTCCTCTTCCTGATGGTAAATATGCCACTGGGACAAAATGGATTTTGAAGAATAAAAGAGATGCAAGGGGGATTGTGGTGAAAAACAACGCAAGATTAGTGGCTCAAGGGTTTAGGCATGAGGAAGGCATTGACTATGATGAGGTCTTTGCACCTGTGGCCAGAGTTGAAGCAATTCGAATATTTTTGGCCTATGCATCGTATATGGGTTTTATGGTTTATCAGATGGATGTTAAAGGTGCTTTCTTATATGGTGAGATTGAAGAGGAGGTTTATGTGACTCAACCCAAGGGATTTGAAGACCCTGATCATCCTGAGTATGTGTATAAAGTTGTCAAAGCTCTCTATGGACTTCATCAGGCTCCCTCAGCTTGGTATGCTAGACTTTCCACATTTCTGCTGAAGCATGGATACAGAAGAGGTGCCATTGACAAGACTCTATTCCTCAAGAAAGATTCCAGGGATATTATTCTTGTGCAGGTCTATGTGGATGATATTATCTTTGGTTCTACCAAAGAAGCATGGTGTAGAGAGTTTGAGGATTTGATGAAGGGAGAATTTCAAATGAGTGCCATGGGGGAACTCACTTTCTTTTTGGGTTTACAGGTTCAGCAGAAACCTGATGGTATTTTTATTCATCAGGAGAAGTATGTAAAGGATATGTTGACAAAGTTTGATATGGAGAATGGCAGGACTGCCACTACTCCCTATGAGGCTCCCAAACCAAAGAACATTCTTGATCCTGATCTCCCTGTGAATGTTCATTTATACAGGTCAATGATTGGTTCTTTGATGTATTTGACTGCCTCAAGACCTGATATTACATTTTCTGTGAGTGCATGTTCAAGGTACCAAGTCACCCCACTTACCTCTCACTTGAATGATGTCAAAAAGATTTTTAAGTACCTAAAAGGCCCACCCAAATTAGGTCTTTGGTATCCCAAAGAATCTCCATTTCAGCTAGCAGCTTATAGTGATAGTGACTATGCTGGTGCCAATATGGATAGAAGATCCACAACTGGAGGTTGCCAATTCCTAGGAAGGAGACTGATTTCTTGGCAATGCAAGAAACAGACCATTGTTGCTACCTCTACTACTGAAGCAGAGTATGTTGCTGCTGCCAATTGTTGTGGACAGGTTCTATGGATTCAGAATCAATTGCTGGATTATGGGTATAATTTCATGAATACTACTATTTTCATTGACAATCAAAGTACCATTTGCATTGTTAAAAATCCAGTTTTTCATAATAGAACCAAACATATTGAAATCCGGCACCACTTTATCAGGGATGCTTATGAGAAACATTTAATTAAAGTGGTAAAAATTCACACAGATGAGAATGTGGCAGATTTGTTAACCAAAGCATTTGATGGACCACGGTTTCAATATTTGGTGGTCCATATTAGTATGCTTAACCCTTAACTGCAAAGTTTAAGGGGAGGCATATGCCTCAGGGGAGGATTGTGAGTGTAAACTTTGTAGAATTTGTATATTTTTTGAGTTCTTAACACTAACCAACTAATGTATTATTAGTTTGTTTGGTCTTTTTGTTAGTTTGTGTATGTTTTGCAGAATGCCATTACAAGTTGTTGATAAGGTTAACCATAATATGTTAATCTGAGAGCTGAGATGTGTTTCTTCTGAAGTTTAATAGAGACTAATATTGATTTCTACTGATTCACAATATACAGAGATCAAAATTAGCAAATGAGTTATTTTCATTAATTCTGAGAACATATTGCAGTTTACAAACAACTTCAAATGAAATTACAAGATTCAATCCTATACAAGTGTAAATTTGTCTAGCTTCTATCATCTATTACAAAAGCTGGTGTATAACCAATATGATGAAGAAGCTGAAGCTGAAGATGAAAATGGAAAAAGAAGAGGAGGAAGAATGGATTGATGAAAACGACGATGAAGATGCTCAAGAACCGAGTAATTTGGTCCCTGGCAACATCCCATCTTCACCTACACCATTTTCCCTTTCCCCTTACCCACGACATATGTCCTCTTCACCTCTCCCTTGCTTCCATGGCATGAAGAACCAGGTCCTGGAGCAGGAAGACCTAACACCACACTTCGTGATGTTGGAAGAGATGGATTTCTCTTCCTAGGCCTTGTTTGGGGTCTCTCAGGTGTGGAAGGAGGAAGAAATAAGGGATCTTCGTCTTCATCCTCTGAAGAGTCTTCATCAGATGTGAAAATGAAGGGAGAGACATCTTGCCTCTCAGCAGGAATGGGAGCATTACTTGCTTCCCCTCTCTCCAAGGCATTCCATCACCTCTCCAACTCACGTGCATAATCAGAATTATCTATTTCTGAAGGATATGGTGGTCGATCATCAGATGAGGAGGAAGAGGAGGAGGATATGTCTATGATTTCAGGCTTGGAAGACATTATTTGAGGGAAAATTGAGGTTAATTGGGAAATTAGGGTTGTGAGATGATTTGGGGTAAATTGATGACTAAGAAGTGTTATTTGGGGGTGATTAAATAAGCCAAGTTTAGGCGTTATGATAATTAATGCGAGTTGGGTGGCACAGTAAAAATCTAGATATTCACCGAAGATATTTTTACATTTGCATGGTTTCTGCTGATGTTGACCATTCCTCAACAGATTTGACTTTCATTTCTGCTGAAGGGTAATTTTGAATTTGGAAGTTTTTAATTTACACGTCAGACTTGGTCAATAATTAGTTCTGATAATTTTGACCACGATTGGGGAACTTCCAAATATAACCTACTTCGCATATCTATTCCTAAACAAAATTATTCGCTTGTTACTCCATTTAAACCCATAATTCTCTGTGTAATTCATAACCATCTCACACAAATTCATTCATATGGCGCAACTTGAATTGAAAAGAGATCATAACAAGTATGCTATTCTGAAAAAGGCTAAGGGACATGAAGAATTTGATTTAATGGTGGAGTTTCTACAGAGATCAAAGATTCATTATGCTTTGACACATTGTCCCAATCTGATATATGAGTCAATGGTGAAGCAATTTTGGGCATCTGCTGCAAAGAAATCTAACACAGAGATTGTAGCTGTAATTGAAGGTGTAGAGTATGTGGTGACAGAAGGTTTGATCAGGACAAAGCTTCAGTTGGATGATTAGAATGGTGTATTTCACTCCAACACTGCAGAGATTCTTGCTGGGCTAAGGGATGCTGGATATCAAAGTACTGATACAACTAAGTGGCACAAGAATCAATTTTGTCCTAAGTGGAGGTATTTGGTGCATTTGCTGCTCCAATGTATAAGCAACAAGTATGGTGGATGGGACCAATTCTCTCTACAATTGGGTTGTGGTATTGTTTGTCTTTCTAAGGGTCTAACTTATAATTTTTCAAAGTTTATTTTTTAAAATATGCTAGAAAATATTGATAAACAACAACATAAGTTCTTAATGTACCCTAGGTTCTTACAAATTATTTTAGACATAACCATTGAAGATAGGACCCATGTGCCTGTTAAAAGTCTTGGTTCTAAGTTGTTTGCCTCAATGAAAACAAATTATAATGGGGAACATCGCCCTTTGTTAGATGCTATGTTGCCACATGGCAATGATAATGTTGTTGAGGGTGATGATGCTGGTAATGTGCCTACTCAAAATGCTGCTGATGATGGTAATCCATCATCTTCTGGTATTGCTGCTGATGGTAATCCTTCAGTGGTAATTGAGGAAGAGCCAGCTACAACTGCTGAACCATTACCTGTTTCTTCTGACCTACCACCACCTTCCCCTGCACATATGTCACCTAGTCCTACCATTTCACCATCTCAGGCTGCTCCAGTTGAGCAAACTCATGAGATTGAAGATACTGATGAGTGTCTAAATACTCATCATTTTATATCAATCTGAGCTGCCAAAACATCCAAAAACACTCAAATATGTATCAAAATACTTAAAATATCTTAAAAGAGTGTTTTATATGTTTCAAATGCAAAATATGCAAAAACAGATGAAAAACGTACAAAGTTTGCATAATTGGCAGTTTCAGTCCCTCAAGTTTCATAAATTGTCAAAACTAGTCCCTGGTTATTCTAAAAACATGAAAAAGTCATCAAAGGACCTTTTTAATCATAAAGTTACATATTTAGTCCTTTGGTGCAAAGTTTCATAAAATTACAAGTTTAGTCCCTCAACTTTGGAAATTGACATAAATGGTCCCTGGGATGTAAAAACTTTGAGAAAATCAATTTTAGTCCTTGTACTAATCATCTTTTGCAGGAATGGTCCTTGGGTAAAAAGTTTGGAGAAATGGCAGAATTGGTCCCTGAAGTTTCACATTTGGCAAGATTAGTCCCTAGATGTAAAAAATAGAAAAATATCACATACAACCCTTGGACTATTTACAATTGGCAATTTTAACCCTTTTAATAACTTTGAAAAGTTGCCAAGTTGCACCCCTTAAACTTTCAGAATATTACAAATTTGGTCCTTGTGATTTTCCAAGTTAAAAACCAAACGGACCCTATTATTATTATTATCAAAACCAAGTCCAATCCATACACTACCCTAGCCCAACCCTTTTATTAAAACCACAAGGCCCAACCTTGCCAGCCCAGTCCACACCTTAAATATTAAACCGGGTCAACACTTGGTCAAACCCACAAAACCACCCCTTTACCGCCCTTCTTCCCCAATACCACTCCACTACACACACTCACAAAACACCCCTCCACCTATCTTGTTTCTTCACACCTTGGCCTCCAAGATATCCTACCCACTACCCTCCACCTCCACAAACTTCCAAACCCCTTGAAAACCTCTCCACGCAAACACAGTACCCCCTTGGACTTTTTAGCGCGAAAAAGTACTTTTGAACGGTGTAGATTAATTAAACCTTATCAACGGCTAAGATGTGGTGGGAAAGGTCAAGGTGGGTCCCACTAACCCTGGAAGTGTCTACAAAAGAGAAAAGAAGCAGAGATGATGAAGTATTAGATAGGGTTTAGTGTAATTTAGTCGTAGGTAGTGTAAATTTCAATTTCAGTTGTAATTTCAATTAAAACAGCTTGCTCTCAGTTAATTTCATGTATTTCAATATTTAATTTAAGTCAATTTCAAGTTTCAAGTTGATTCTCAGTTGGTGTTCATTTTTCTTTATTTCAAAAATCACAAAAAGCTTATTTGTTGTTTGTAGTTGTTATTGTGAATTCTCTCAGCTCACATAAGCCTTGACAAAGCTCTTGTAAGCCATTAGATTCCACAAAAGTCAGTTTAGGATAGAAAAGCAAAAATTCCAAGAAAAATAGAAAATAAATAGAAAAATAGTAAAAAGGAAGAAAGAAGAAGTAAGCAGAGCAGGATGGTGATTTTGGATTGCTTCTGGGTTAGTAGACTTGTGGAAGTCAGTAGGAAGTGATCTTGTTCACTAGTTCACTCATTTCTCAGTTGGCAAAATTTGTAAGTCATTTCATGAATAATTGTAATTCTTATGTTTCTGTTGTTATTGTTGTTAATTTAGTGTTTAATTAAGTTTATAATAGGATAATAATTAGTTAGGAAGCAATAGTTTGGATTAAATTAGTATTTTGTAGTGAAAATCAAAAATCAGTCATAATAAGGTATTGTTTGGCACAGGGGTGTAAGCTGTGCATTTGTGGTATTCAGTGGCCAAATCTTACCTTGACATGTTTGATTAGGTTATAGTATCACAGAATAGTCATAAAACTTAGAGGTTATAACTAGAAAAGTCAAAATCAACCACAAATCCACCTAGTAACTCACTGTGTTGGATTTATGGTTGCATAAGCTTCATATCAGTTCATAAATAGATAAAGTAGCTTAATTCAGTCTTAGTATAGCTTAATATGACATAATCAATCAGTAAGATAGTTTAGAAATTCACCAAAGTCAAACTTGTTCATTTTCATCAAAAGTCAAAATTGTACTTCTCAGATTTTATCAAAACTTCAAGCAATTGTTTTGAATTTTGTAGAAGGTTTTAGAAATTGAAACTTGTTGTAGTAATACTCTACCAGCTTGTCTTTGAGATTCCACTTAGCTTATAATTTTAGGAATTTTCCTCTGGGCCCCACTCACCCTCAAATACAACTGCAGGGCAAAGGGTTCCCCTGTGCCAGCAGACCTCAGCCATCACCACCACTTTGGTCGTGATTTCTGACCACCTCAATAGGCCCCACACCTCCTACTTAGCATCTTTGAACCCCCTCCTACCATAGATCCTAAATTGACCCATAGTTTGACCTGTGCATCACTGGGACCCACCTTGAATCAGCTTGGAAAGTTGTCCCATAAATCTGTCTCAGTCCACAATAAGTAAGTGCTTATTGTGGCTTATTGGCTTATTCAGTGAACACTTATTGATTTTTCTTGCTTAAACAGGTTTACTTAACTTATTTGAATTTGAATAATCCATAGTGGGTCCCACAATAGCTCATTTGAGCTTATTTGCTTAGCTAGTCAACTAAAGTCAACTGTTAGGCTTCTTAGCTTATACACAGCTTATTATTAAGTTATAAAATTATTGTTTTTATTAAAGTTAGTTATTTTTAAGTATAAAATAGATTTGTAAAAGAAAATTCCAGAAAAGACAATATAAAAATAAGTGATAGTTTCTATTTAATATAATTTAATTTTAATTTTCATTTTTATATTTTTATTAAGTAATTTATGTTTTTATATTTTTATTAATTTCCTTTTAGGTTAAAGTACATATAATAATTTTCTCAGATTTTAATTTTGTCTTTTAGTATTTACTAGAATTAATAATAGTTTTATTACTAATTAATTAATAAATAAGTTTTAAATAGCATAATTACTTTTTATATAACAACACCTAGATTTTATATTTTTTATAGCTTTTATAAGTTATAAAATAGTTTTATAAATTTTTTCATAATTTTCTAAGTTGATTTAGTATTATTTGTAATTTAAAATAGTTTAATTAGTATAATTAATATAAATAGTTTTTAATTATTAGAAAACTCATTAAAAGACAAAAACATTTATTTTTATTTTTTATACTTTCTTCAAGTTCATTTTTAAGTTTAGAAATTATTTTTATAAGTTTTTAGTTTAATTTGTAGTATTTATAATTTTTAGTTTTAATTAAATTAGTTTTAATTAAATAGTTAAATAGTTATTAATTAAATAATTAATAATAAATAATTAAATAATCTAAAAAATAGTTTTCTTTTTAATTTAATTTTATTTTAAGTTTAAGTTTATAGAATTTTCATTTTTAACCCCTGTAGTTTATTTTTCTTAAAACTCACATTTTTCTCAGTACACAGTCGCGTCTGATTTTTAATTTAGTGTACGTTTTAGATATCTAGGTTTTACATAATAGTTAAAATAGTTTATTTAAGTCATTTTATTTTATAAAACCTTAGATTAATCACTCACACACACTTATTCATATCCCTGTTCATATTCACTCGATCACAAATTCGTTTTCAATAAAACATCGCACACCTCGTTGGGACATTACGACCCGGGAAAACACTGTATTTCACGGAAGCATTTGCCTCAGCTGTTTGACTTTTATACTTGACCATTCACAAGTGGTTGACCAATAAATATTTGACCGTTTGAGGCCAATCAATACATTTTAGTCTCTTGAACCTGAGTTCACTAGACTACCTACACCTAGCCCTATGAGAGAGCCATTTAATGAAGGCTATCCTAATGTTGTACATAAGTCTGTTTCTCCTGCTGGGTTCAATGAAGCTCCACTTACCACTGAGCAATCAGCTGGTAGAGCAGAGGACCCTATTACTCTTACTTCTGTATATGATTCACTTTGCAGGTATATGAAAAAGACTGATGATCTCCAAAAAGAGCTTGCTGATACCAAGTCCACTCTTGGTAATGAAATTGACAGGCTGAAAAGTAAGGTTAAGAATTTGGAGGCACAGTTGAATCAACAAAATAAAAGTAAGGGTGGAATGGATACTACTTAAGTGCCTCAGGAGGCAAATTTGGATTCTCTTGAAATTCTAGCTGAAGTTGCTAGACAGTCTCATGTTGCTCCTCCTAAAGCTGCTGAAGTACTTCCATCTAAGCCAACAATTCATTTCAGCAGAAGAAGAAGTAGAAGACAATATTTGGCAAAGAAAGCTGCTGAATCTTCCAAGGTCTCTAGTGGTGATGATATTCTTATGGCAGAAGCTACTGATATTCTTCAGGAGAAACAATCACCAAGTGTTATTGCTGCTGACAAATCTACTGATAAAGTTCATGCATCAGGAGATACATTCTTTGTAGCAGGGAAAGAGTTTTTTAATTCCCCTGTTCATAATTCATCTGGGAATAAACAAGTTTCTCCTGATGATATCACTGAAACCCTCAAGCCTCAAGGATCTACTGATAACATACTTAATTCAGATGTTCAAGAATTAAATGATGATCCTATGGAAGATTTGGATGTTCCTCATGATGATTTTACTGAAGGAACTGAAGTGGCTGAGGATGAGATTGTTACAGCTGAAGAAAAAGTTGCACAAGAAAAACTCTTCAAAGAATGGGAAGATTATAAGAAGAGTTCTGATATGGCTGAGGCACAGCAAGCCAAGTTTGATTCAGCATACCAGTCTGCCACTCAAAGATATGTGTCTACTTTGCCTATTGAAAGACAGAAAGAATTGGATGCTGCTGTTCAAGATTTTGATGAGTCAGATTGGCAGCATATTGGAGAACAAGTGATTGCTAATCCTGATTTAGCTGCAGAAATTCTTGGTGATAGGGTGGAGAAAAAGGACTGGGCTTCTGAAATTGTGAAAGAGATGAAGTTGAGGAAGAAAGTAGCAGATGAGCTAAAAGCCAAAGCTAAAAAAGATAAACCCATGACTCAAGCACAGCAGAGGGATTACATGAGAACATATGTGAAAAGTCAAAGCAGTGCATTATATAATAATGCTTGGACTAGGAAACAAGTGTGGGCACTTCCAGATGACAAATTGATTCAGATGTATAATAGAATTAAGTCTAGGTGTGACAAAGATGGAATGGGTGCTTCTAAGACTGTTCCTATCACTCTTGCTACTGCTGGTTCATCTGTTAACATGGATATTCCTGTTGCTGCTGAAAAGGTATCTTTACCTGCCACTTCTGCTGATGTACCACATGTTGCTGCTTCATCTTATGTGGATAAAGGTAAAGCTCAAGTGATAGCAAAAGATCCTCCATCTAGAAAGAGAACCAGGAAATAAATAGAGGAGGAAAGGTTGGGTGAAGAGGCTGCTAAAAGGTTAGAAGAGGAACAACAAGAAGATCTGGCAAGATTTCATGAGATTAAGGAAAGAGAGGTTGAACTTCAAGCTGCTAGAGCCAAACAGATGAGGAAAGCTATGGATGAACAATATGCATCTGCTGCACTTGAATCTTCTCAGGATTCTACTGATGAACAATTGGATAATCCATCAGTGGAGACTGATACTACAGAGGGTGTATCTACTGAAGCTTAAGTTCCTGATGCATCTTCTCTACCTCATGATACTATTTATGTTCCTGGAAGAAGAGCAAAGAGAATGGCTAGAGTCAGAACTTCACATTCTACACAAAGACTAATAGATGTGAATGCTTCTGATGCCTCATTTATCAGAGAAGGATCCCCTGATGATTGGCCTGAGGCAACTAGAGATGTTTTGGTTCACTGGGAGTTAACTAAAAATGGACAGATCAATACCATTTATAGATTAGATAAAACTTCTATATCCTTTACATTTCTCCAAGAAATACTACATCTTGTTGATCATAAGGATTTGGTCACTCTAAATGATTTGGTTCACAAATTTTATGCAAACCATACTCCTATAGGGTCTGGAATGTATTTATTGGGTGATCTAAGAATGTTGTTTGATTCTTCTACTCCCACTGGTGCTGGTTATGACATATGGAAAAACAATCAGAGATGGAAGGTTCAGAGTTGGAAGTTTTATCCTATGCCATATGTTCATGTGTTGGAAACTACAACTGGTCTAAGGCTTATTATGGATCTTGGCAAAAGATATCCTCTGAAAGTGTCTCTGATGGAGAAAATGCTTCAACAAAAGTTGGAGATTCCTCCTGATCCAGTTGGGAATGCAAGATTGTTTGCTGAATCTTTGGTGAAAGTCTTCAAACAAAGAATTAGGACTTCCAGAGCAGCTTCTGTCTGATGGTATAATGTTGTATATTTGTTTTTCTTCTTTAGTATTAAAAAAAAACTACCATTTTTGTATAGTGTTGTGTATATTGTATGCAGGTTTGGTGTTTCTCACACTATTCTTTGGTCATCAACTTACCTGATGTTGACTATTCCATCAAAAAGTTGGCTAGTCCAAAGGGTACAGCTTTGGTAAAGACACATCAAATCTGTTGATAGCTGTAATGGTTTGCTCAAAATCATAGGGTAATCAACTCACCCATGCTTCATTGCTGAGAGTTGAAATGGTTGTCAATTGACCATGGATTTTTCCTTTATGGATTCCAAATAATTGGCTAGCCCACATGTATATGGCTTGTGGTAAAGGCAGTGGAAAACCATATTTGGTAATCAGTTAACCAAGATGATTTTTCATCAAAATAATTGGCTAGTCCTGAGCAAACGGCTATAGGTAAAGACATCTCAAATCCGTTTATAGCTGATGATTTGCTAAAAATCATGTGGTTATCAGTGTACCTTAAAACATTTGGCTACTCCAGCAGTAATGGCTATTGGTAAAGAGACATCAAATCCATTATTTTCAATGATTCACCTCTCACAGGAGTTAACACACCTGGATGTGATGAGAATAGTATGAAACTTATTTGTTTTGATGTACATTTGGTCATTTGTTGCTGCAAAGAATGGAGTTTTCAAGTATGTGTTGATCATAGAGATCCTGCTGATGGTGATTCTTTGCTGATGATGTTCAATCCTCTTGGTTTGTCATTTTTAAAGATCTATCAAGAATCTTGAACTTAACCATGTCAAATTCAAGATTAGGGGAGGATTGTTGGGAATTTTGCTAAGTAAGAATTATGCTGATGATTACTGCTGAAGAGATGGTTCCTGCTGAAGCAGTGTATCTACTGAAGTCTAGTTTCAGCATTATTAGTTTCTGCGGTTATAGTTATTCCATATTTTATGTAATATAATTAGGATATACATGAGTTTATTTAGGAAGTGATAATGCATGTCTTTTAGAAGTTTTAGAATATACGTTTCTTGGGAAACGGTTTAGGGTTCCTTGTGTATAAAAGGAACATACGATTATGTATTGAGTTACGTTTTTAGAAAATACTTTCATTGTTATTAAAAGATCCATAGAGGATCAACAGTTCTTAGTATTAAACTTGTGTTTGTTTCCGCTTTAAAATACAAGTTACAGAGATTATCTATTAGTGTGTTAGTGATTACATTAACATAACTAACGATTCTAGAGTGCTCAGAAGATCTATCAAGGTCTTTGTTTCAACACAACTTTTCACTTAGAATTGAATCAATGGCAACTCACCATGACAGTTTCACAAGTACTTTGTCCAGTGGTTTTGCCTCATTCTTCAAGGCATTAAACATCCAACAACACAACAACAATCAGCAAGGATATGCTTCGAGTATACAGATGGGGAACCAGATGCAATATGCAGGGCAGTATGTAGGAAATCAGATGGATCAGATTATGAATCAGAATGTGCTTAATCAAAATGGGATTAATTGTTTCATGACTTCGATTCAGAAACCTACATCAGCAAGTCACAACAGTGATATTGGTAATAATTACAATGTCAATGCAATGATGTAGGTGGAAAAGATCCAGTACTTGTTGATGCTTGCCAATAAAGAAGAATCGGGAATACCGTTGACTACTGAGGAAAACAACTTCGTAGCTACAACAAGAGTTAATGAGAATTCCGCAGATCAGTAGACGACAACAATAAGCAGTGATTCTGATCTTCCTCCTACTTATGATTCAGATCCTTTCCATGAGGTACCTAATAATGGTAATGATGCTAATCCGTTTGCTCATGAGAAGCCACATTATGTGCCACCTGAACCTAATTATGATACATATGTGGGGGAACAAGTTAATAACAATGTTAACTTTGAAACTCCAGATATGGATCCTAATGGAGTTCAAGTTGCACAAAATGGTGCTAATGATGAGAAAACCCGTGCTTTCTTTGAATCATTATTGTATAATTGCAGCATTGAAATTGAAAAAATGAAAAAGGTAAATCGCGAGGTTAAGGCCGCGAATGTTAAATTGACCGCTGAGCTTGAGAGTTACAAGAAAAACGCTAATGCTTTTGAGTTTCATAACAAAAGATTGTCTGACTTAGAAACTGGTTATCAAAATTCCGTTTCAAGGGAAAAACTTTTGCAAATCAAGTTTGATACACTTGATGTTAAATCTTTCAAGAAGATTAAAGCTTTAAACGCGAAATTTCTGATTTGCAAAACCAACTCTCAAAACAAAAATCAGCTTATTCCAATCTTGAAAAAGAAAGGGATGAGTTGAAAAAGGAATTTGCAAAGAAAGAAGATAAACTTTTGGAAGAAATCGTAGAGTTAGAACACATGATTGCACATCTACAGGAATTGGTGGTTAAGTCGGGTCAGTCAAGTCAAACAATCAAAATGATTTCAAATCAAACTAATCCGATTTACCATACAAAACATAAAATGGCTCTTGGTAACACAACTCCTTGTAATCTCAAGAAAGCTCAGCAAGAACAGAATGTTTTCTATAATGGTAATGTGATTTACACCAAACATGATCCTCCCGTCGTTCGGGATTTTGTGTAAATGATGGAACTTGTCGAAGAGAGCATAAATAAAATGAAACAAAAGGATTTGAAACCCATTGATTACAACAAATTGAACAAACTTTCAGGAATTACTTTTGTTCCACAAACAGAACCATCTGTGTTTTCCATAAAACGACCATTTGCGAAATTCTTTTCTAAAAAGATAGTTGCTTCCAAATCTCTTTCAAAAATGGAACAAATGTCCTCTAACAACACTTTTAATACAAGTGAGGCTAGAGACATTCTTGATGATGTTAAAAAGAGAATTCAAGAACTTCAAAATATTGTTAAATCTAAAACTACTCTCAGTATTAACAACTGGCATTCTAGTTTTCGTATCGAACAGAAAAAGGTGTTTGAAAACGAAATTACTATCCCACTGAATAACATCAGTGCGAGGGTAATCCATTTTGAACAAGCTTTCTTAAAAGAAACGGTCGATTTTGTCAAGGACCACAAATCCCTGGTAAAAGAAGCTAATGAAACTCGTGAAAACATGAATGTTTTGGAAAAGTTAAATGATTCTCTCTTCGAAGCAGTTCTGTCTACTGATATAATGTCTATCATCATACAAACATATTCGGTTCAAGACGATGAAAGACTGAGAGCTGAGACCTCTGAAATTGTTTCCAAATATGAAAATGCTCTTATAAAGCTTGAAAAAGAAAATGTGTCATGTTTTAAACAACTTGATCGAAAAAAGGAAGAATGCAAGTATGACAAACTGTCGTATGAGCGTGCTTTCAACAACATGAAACAGCAAAATGATCTTTTGAGGGCTCAACTTAAAAGTCAAAAAGGGAAGGGTGAGGAAACTAAGATTGCAAAACCATCGACTTTGGAGATACCAAATGTTTCAAACACGGTTCAAAAACCAAAAATTTCAATTTCACGGTTTGCTCCAAAAGTCGATGAGAAAAAGGATTTGACAAAACCAGTCACTCCAACACCCTTGCCCCAGCAAAGTGAAAATGAAAAGATTGTTGAAAAACAAAAATTGGTTGTTGAAAGAAACACAAATGTGAGTACACCTGGCTCTTCTAGGAATAAAACACCGAATGTGATCATAAAAACTGTCAAAGAGTCTGTCGGTTCTAATGACATGGTCCAAAATCACCATCTAGAGGAAGCTAGGAAAAAGACACAACTTCGAAAAGACGGAATTTTAGGTGTAAAACCTAGTGTGATGAATTCTACAAGATTCCAAAGCACTGCTAGTAGTAGTAAACCATTACCTAGGAACAATCAACAAACTACTAGGGATTGGAGTGCATCTAAGAGTAGTGGCACAAAAGAGCATGATAGGAACGTAGAATGCAACACAAAGAATTCCATGGTCCCATCAAACAACAAAATGCAATTTCTAAAAGACTGTAGTGACAAAGTTAAAATTGCTATTTTAACCAACGATGTTGAATTTGTCTGTCCTACATGTCAAAAATGTGTTTTTCAGCTAATCACGATGCATGTATTGCACAATTTCTCAAGAAAGGAAAATCAAGTGCCAAGACACAATCCACTAAGACACCAAATAGAAACAAACCCGTTGATATGAAGCAAGAAGTTAAGAAACCTAATAGGTGGATACTGAAAGGATGTAGTTTTTCCAAGACTAAGACTTCCGCTGCATCTGATAAGAAAACTACGTCTAGATCTTACCTTAGGTGGATTCCTACGGGAAAAGTTTTTAAAACAGTTGGTCTTAGATGGATTCCCACAGGAAAGATTTTTGATAGTTGCACCAAGACAAATAATAGTGATAATCGTCAGGATAAGGAAGTAGAAACCATTACAACCGTTGATATTCAACACCCGCAGAGTGATGATTCATGTACTTCTAACACTGTTATTTGTGAAACCTCTTCGTCTTTGGTTGCAGGTGCTTCAACTATCTCAGGTTTACTTCGCGGTTCTGGCAGTCGTTGCAAAAGGCTTTGAATACACGGTTGGATATGAGCACTGCTTATCATCCACATACCGATGGGCAAAGTTAGCGGACGATTCAGACTTTGGAGGATTTGCTTCGTGCATGTGCTATTGATTTTGGAGGAAGCTGGGATACTCATCTGCCTTTAGCTGAGTTTTCCTATAATAATAGCTATCATTCAAGCATTAGATGTGCACCGTTTGAGATGTTGTATGAAAGGTCCAAACTCAATCGCACTGAATAACATAAAAAAAAAAAACTGGCATTCTAGTTTTCATATTGAGCAGAAAAAAGTTTTTGAAAACGAAATTACTATCCCACTGAATAACATCAGTGCGAGGGTAATCCATTTTGAACAAGCTTTCTTAAAAGAAACGGCCGACTTTGTCAAGGACCACAAATCCCTGGTAAACGAAGCTAATGATACTCGTGAAAACATGAATGTTTTGGAAAACCTGAATGATTCTCTCTTCGAAGCTGTTATGACCACTGACATTATGTCCATCATTTTACAAACATATTCTGTTCAAGACGATGAAAGACTGAGAGCTGAGACCTCCGAAATTGTTTCAAAATATGAAAATGCTCTTATAAAGCTTGAAAAAGAAAATGTGTCATATTTTAAACAACTTGATCGAAAAAAGGAAGAATGCAAGTATGACAAATTGTCGTATGAGCGTGCCTTAAAGAACATGCAAGAGCAAAATGATCTTTTGAGGGCTCAGCTTGAAAGTCAAAAAGGAAAGGGTGAGGAAACTAAGCTTGCAAAACCGTTGACTTCGGAGAAACCAAATGTTTCAAACACGGTTCAAAAACCAAAGATGTCAATTTCAAGGTTTGCTCCAAAAGTCGATGAGAAAAACAATTTGACAAAACCAGTCACTCCAACACCCTTGCCCAAGAAAAGTGAAAATGATAAGATGGTTGATAAAGGAAAAGCGGTTGTCGAAACACCAAAAGTGATAGCACCTGGCCTTTTTAGGATTAGTCCCACTAATGCGTCTGCCTCCACTTCTAAGACAAATGCGTGCAAAAAGGATAATTCTAAAGAGTCTAGTGATGCTAAAAAGGACAACAATATAAATCCTAATGTGTGTGCCTTACCTTCTACAGGATTAGAATGCACCTCTAGGAGCAGCAGACTAAAGCCTAGGAGCAATACCAGGAACAATAGAGTATCGCCTGTTTCTATGAGTAGTAGCAAGAATAAAGCTGAAGAAGTAGAAGAACACCCTAGGAATTTATCGCTTTGTAATAAGAAACATGATTCATCTGAATGTAATGTCGAAAGTACTGGTTCTAATGCATGTAATGACTCTGTTTGTTTAATATGCAAGAAATGTTTAATTAATGATGTTCATGATGAATGTGTTTCTAAGAATGTGAATGTTACGCCTGAACAGAAGTATGTTCCAAAGGGAACTAGTGCTAGATCTAGATCTATAGAAAGATTAGTTGCACGCTTTAGGTCTACCACTAGTAGTCGAATGCCTAGGAACTACCTTAAGTTTTGTATGTGGATACCAACGGGTAGAGAGTTCACTCTTAAGGATGGCAAATTGGAATTTGTTCAAAATAAAAATGTTGCAATCTTTGATAAGTGTGATTCTGCTTTTACTCCTAACCCCATGGAACCAAATTCAAAACGGTTTCCAAATACAAACTCTTCTGTTCTTGGCAGGTTATCGAAATATGTCTTTGGATCGTCGACTCGGGTTGCTCCAAGCACATGACCGGGAATTTAAAGCTGCTGATCAATTTCGTCTGAAAATTCATGGGAACTGTACGCTTTGGAAATGATCATGTAGCAGCTATTCAGGGTTATGGAGATCTTCGGTTTGAGAATTTTTTAATCACTCGAGTTTACTACGTCGAAGGGTTGGGACACAACTTGTTTTCAGTCGGGCAGTTTTGTGATGCAGATTTAGAAGTTGCATTCAGGAGAAACACGGTTTTTATAAGAAATTTGGTTGGTGATGATCTTTTAACTGGTAATCGTGGTACAAATTTGTATGCTATCGACATCAACCAAATGGCTTCTACATCACCAATTTGTCTTATGACAAGGGCAACCGAAACTAAGTCCTGGCTGTGGCATAGACGTTTATCCCATCTCAATTTCGACACGATCAACAAGTTAGCCAAAGACAACATCGTCACCGGACTTCCTAAGTTCAAATACACCAAGGAACACCTATGTCCATCATGCGAACAAGGAAAAAGCAAAAGAGCATCATATAAACCCAAAACCGTACCTAGTTCGGAAGCAAGGTTACATATGTTGCACATGGACTTATGTGGCCCAATGAGAGTTGAAAGCATTAATGGGAAGAAGTATATTCTTGTTATTGTTGATGATTATTCAAGATATACTTGGGTAAAGTTTTTGAGATCAAAAGACGAAGCACCAGGCATCATCATCACCTTTCTGAAGCGTATTCAAGTTCTACTTCAAGCTCCGGTAAGGATTATAAGAACAGACAATGGCACAGAATTTACAAACCAGGAGTTAAGAACTTACATTGAAGATGTTGGAATTACACATCAAACATCAGCTGTTAGAACTCCACAACAGAATGGGGTAGTTGAAAGAAGAAATCGAACTCTTGTGGAAGCTGCTCGCACAATGCTGATTTTTTCTAGTGCACCACTATTCTTATGGGCTGATGCTGTAGCCACTGCTTGTTTTACTCAAAACCGATCCCTAGTCCATCCGAGATTCAATAAAACCCCATATGAGCTAGTGAACAACCG
The DNA here is from genome assembly GCA_030686995.1 of Artemisia argyi. Lineage (NCBI taxonomy): Eukaryota > Viridiplantae > Streptophyta > Magnoliopsida > Asterales > Asteraceae > Artemisia > Artemisia argyi. The sequence continues at coordinate 19,868,710 of CM060678.1, read as the reverse complement.
TAAACCTGACATCTCTTTCCTTCACGTGTTTGGCGCTTTATGCTATCCGACGAACGACAGAGAAGATCTAGGAAAGTTGAAAGCTAAGGGTGATATTGGAATCTTCATTGGATATTCAGAAAACTCGAGGGCATTCAGGGTGTATAATAGACGTCTAAAAAGGATAATGGAGACGATGAATGTGAAGTTTGACGAAATTTCACAAATGGCTTCTGAGAGATACGCTCTAGAACCCGCGCTTAATCCAATGGCTTCTAATCAAAACGGATTAGGACCCGCACCAAACATGCAGACTTCTGGACACATCAGTTCAGGACTCGTGCCTCAAGGAGCTCAGTCAACAAACACGGATAAACCTTCAGAACAAGATCTGGAAAATTTCTTCGAGTTAATGTTTGATGAATACTATGGTGGAACTTCGACCAATGCATCTCAACAACATTCCGCTGCACCATCTCAAAACCATCAACCACCACCACCACCACAGGATGCATCTACCACAATCGAAGCTGAAGCACCAACTACATCAACATCATCTACATCTACTCAAGCAACTCCAGTACTTGAAACTGTTCTACCAAACGTTGATGAGCAAAACCAAAACACAAATTTTCAAGAAGAACCAACAAATAATTCAAACGATGTTGCGTTAGAAGAAGAAGAAGAAGTATTTGAAAACCCGTTTGCATCAGACTCTGCTGAATCTTCTTCAAGGTTACAAGAACCATCTAACACACATTCGTTCAACCAAAGGTACCCTTCTACGTTTCAATGGACAAAAGACCATCCGTTAGTACATGTTATTGGTGATCCTTCAATGCCAGTTCAGACGAGGAGACAACTTGCCAACGATCTCGAATTGTGCATTTACATTTGCTCAATAAGCACCAAAGTACCTAAGAACATTCGGGAAGCAATGGCAGAAAACCCATGGATTGAAGCGATGCAGGAGGAATTTCTTCAATACCTGTTACATGACAGTTGGGAACTTGTTGAACGACCACTTGATAAACGCGTTCTTGACCTCAAGTGGCTGTGGAAGAACAAACTGGATGAGGAAATGACTGTTATTCGCAACAAAGCTCGTCTCGTGGCTAAAGGTTATCCACAAGAAGAAGGGATAGATTTCGAAGAATCATTCGCTCCTGTAGCTAGACTTGAAGCAGTCCGGATTTTCTTAGCCTATGCAGCTCACAAAAACATCACAGTCTATCAGATGGATATTAAGACAGCTTTCTTGAATGGAACTCTGAAAGAAGAAGTGTATGTGAGTCAGCCAGAGGGATTCATCGACAGAGATCATCCAGACTACGTCTACAAGCTTAAGAAAGCCATTTATGGTCTAAAACAAGCTCCAAGAGCGTGGTATGACGAACTATCATCTTTCTTGCTTAAAAACAATTTCACCAAAGGAACGGTTGATGACACCTTGTTTATCAAAAAATTCAAAGATGACATTTTGATCGTTCAAATTTATGTGGACGACATAATTTTTGGATCAACCAATCCTAACCATTCAAAACATTTTGAAAATCTCATGAAAAGCAAATTTGAAATGTCCATGATGGGGGAACTAAAATTCTTTCTTGGTTTACAAATCCATCAATCCCCTCGTGGTATTTTTATCAATCAAGCTAAATATACAATAGAGATTTTGAAAAAACATGGAATGGAAAATTGTGATTCTGTTGGTACACCAATGGTCACTTCACCAAAAATAGGTGCTGATTTGTTTGGGAAACCCATTGATCCGAAGAAATATCGGAGCATGATCGGTTCTCTCATGTACCTAACTGCTAGCCGACCCGATATTCAATTTGCTGTTTGTTTGTTAGCACGGTTTCAGGCAAAGCCTACCGAACTTCACCTCAAAGAGGTTAAACGGATCTTTCGGTACCTACGAAGCACCATTAACTTGGGACTTTGGTATCCGAAGGATTCGGGGTTTAATCTAACAGCATTTTCAGATGCAGACCATGCTGGTGATCAAGTTACAGCAAAGAGTACATCAGGTGGAGCACAATTTTTGGGTGAAAAGCTTGTAAGCTGGTCGTCAAAGAAACAGGATTGTACTGCGCTATCAACCGCCGAAGCCGAGTATGTGTCTCTATCTGCGTGTTGTGCCCAAGTTCTTTGGATGCGGACACAGCTCACAGATTATGGCTTTACTTTTGACAGAATACCTATGTATTGTGACTCAAAAAGTGCCATAGCCATCTCGTGCAATCCCGTACATCACTCTAAGACGAAGCATATCAAAGTCCGCTACCATTTCATCAAAGAACACGTGGAAGAGGGTACTGTTGAATTATTTTTCGTTAAGACTGATTACCAACTCGCCGATCTATTTACTAAAGCCCTTCCAAAAGAAAGGTTTGACTATTTAGTTCGACGAATTGGCATGCGAAGCCTAACTCCTGAGGAGCTAGATCGTCTTCTCGAATCTTCTTGAAAAATGTTTTCAAAATCACTTCGCTGTAAATATTTTTGAAAAAACAAAATACAAAATTTGAAAAACCAACAAAAACAAAATACAAAAATATAAAAATTTCAAAAAATACAAAAACAATATAAAATCAAAAAATACAAAAATATTCTTCTCACGACATGTCTCTCGTATAAATCAATATTCTGTACGTTTCTAGAAATGTCATTCAACAATGATACGGACATGTACAGATGCTTGAGCGGGAGTTCTTTTTAATGTTTTTCTAAAACATGTCGTTTCTCAAAATTTTCTTCCCAATGGCTTTCGTATACTTCAGTACGAAACCCGGACTTCAACGATGACTTCTGATTATATTTCAAATCAAGGACTCGTACGTTCAATGACGAACTCTTTTTCAAAAAAAAGTTCGAGTCTAAACAAACGAAAAAGATTTCAAGCATAAACTCGTTTTCCAACAAAATTCTTGAGCACTTTTTCAAGATTGTTCGAAAGATTTCTCAAAATCTCTCAAAATTAGTGCTCAAGATAACTCCCTCAAAACCCTTAATTGATTTTAAATGAGCTATCATTAAGGGGGAGTATTTCACAAAAAGAAAAATGTTTCAAATTCATGCAGAATCTGTCTTTCTCTCCAAAAGCTTTTTCTAAATCAGTTGATATCAAAAATATCACGTTATGCTATTTTTGAGGGGGAGAAGACATGATTAAAATGTGATCAAAGATGTTTAAAGATTGTGGCTGAATCTCAAAAGAGCTCGACTCAGTAAGTACCAATGAATTGACGAAGCTTAAATGTCAGTAATCGAAAAGACTTGTCCTGGACGGGTAATAATTTCAAGCTAGTCTGACTAGTGATGTAAGCGTGTCTCGAATAGGACTTGTCTGAGTAGAATGTACAAAATCGAGAGACTTTCTTTGGACTTGACCAGGACGGGTAATAATTTCAAGCTAGTCTAACTAGTGATGTAAGCGTGTCTCGAATCGGTCATGTTCGCTGAAAGTGGATTAATTCAAAAAGTGCAAACTCCTCCCGCATTTGCAAATTTATTAAAAATTTCATGAGCACATGTGAAGGGGGAGCCCTTCAAATGAAATGCAAAACTCTCAAAGTGGTAACAACAATGTGTTTTATTATCATAAACACTTTGAGAGATTTTCAAAAAATGGTTTTCATGGCAATGATAGGATAGTCATGGAGTTATAAGGTGACTAAGGTTAGGAAAAACCGTCCTATGATCCGCCAGAGCTGGAGGGATCTACCCAAGGACAATTCCAATAGATTAGAACTAGAAGTCCTTAGGTATGATTGAAAAAAAGGAGAAAATGAGAAAGGAGAAAGAAGGGGTTGAAGAATTAAAAAGAAAAGTTATGATAAAGGGTGAAAAGAAATAGCCCTCCATATGTTCAACCTTAGGGCAGACACCGGGTTCAACTCATATGCTACTGGTTGTTACTAAGGTGACACCGGTATTGAAGACAAGACGTCATGGACCCAGTGACGCACTGCACTAAACCTTCTAGCCACTCAAGTTCTCTTAAAAGAGCTTGTTTCATTCTCACGGGGAACCGGTGTAATCTATCGACCTGTCTCTTAGAGATGGTTGATATTGAAGCAGGAGACCTCTCCCTAATCTCCGCATAGGAAACCAAATGTGCACTTATCGAGTCTAGAGCCCTGAGATTCATCAAAAGATCTCATAGGAACACATGATATTTCTACACTGGTTGTTCATCATTAAGGACGCCAGATGTAAACTTTAGAGTCCTACGCAGATCTTAGCAATCTGCCAGAACATTTATGAGAGAATTCACACAAGTGATTCTCAGTGATTGAATGGAAATTCCTGCCAGGGTCAACATCAAGCAGCCCTGACAGCAGGTCACTTCGGTAATTCTTTATGGGTTACGCTTAGTGTTCACGGTGGTTTCAAACGGTCTACAGTCGTGGAGTGATCCCCAGCGACTCACCCAGTCATTGAGCTACTTAGTAGGTCTCGTAAGCTCTCTCGAGAGTATCTGACATGGGAACAGCCTTGGTAAGGGTTAGAAGGAGTCTTCACACTATGCTGTTGACGATCTCTAATTCTTATCTATAAGTACCGGTTGATTTATTGCTAACTGTTTTCATGCAGCTATACATCATCTCCATGGCGACAGATTCCACATGCTCATACATGCATCTCGAAGTCAAAGGAAAGTTCTCACAAAGATCAAAGCAAAGAAAGGTTCAAAGAAAGATTCTACGCAATGTGAAAGAATCTACAGAAGTAAAGTGACAAAGATCTATGTGAAAGAACGGGAACTACAAATGCATGTATCACAAAGACTGAAGATGTATGAGCATGTTGGAATGGCAAACAACCACCACAGACGCAGAAGTGACGAATGGCAGATAACTCCACATCACAAAGGAACAAAGAACGATGAAAAAAATCAGTTATCAAAGATCACAAAGCATGAAGGAACAAAGACTAAAGACTATTCTACAACGACACACAAAGTTAAAGACAAAGAACACGGAAGACCCACTCACGTGGAGCATCATTCGAATGACCACCCCTTAGGGGGAGATTGTTAGCATTAATAATATATATATTAAAGTGATGGTCATTCTCATATTGTAACTTTGTGTCGTTGGTTAAGATTAGTAATAGTTTAGTCATTGGGCCTTGGTCTTGGTAAGCTAATATGCTATTAGTTATGTTTCATAAGCCTTTATAGATAAAAGATAGCCAAGCCCAAGCCCAAGCCCATGGAAAGCCTTTAGGGCATCCTAACTCTTGTACTATATAAACACCTCAAAGCTCATTTGAGGTGTGTGCTTGTGTGTGTATTGTGTGTGTTTTTTAATAAAAGTTCTCTTCATCTTTATACTCTTTTTCTCTCATATTAACGCCACACATATCTCATCAAGTCACCATCTTTCCTTCTTCTAGTGCTTATATTTGTGTTAAAGTTGATATATCTAAGGTCATACAATTGTTAGCATTAATAATATATATATTAAAGTGATGGTCATTCTCATATTGTAACTTTGTGTCGTTGGTTAAGATTAGTAATAGTTTAGTCATTGGGCCTTGGTCTTGGTAAGCTAATATGCTATTAGTTATGTTTCATAAGCCTTTATAGATAAAAGATAGCCAAGCCCAAGACCAAGCCCATGGAAAGCCTTTAGGGCATCCTAACTCTTGTACTATATAAACACCTCAAAGCTCATTTGAGGTGTGTGCTTGTGTGTGTATTGTGTGTGTTTTTTAATAAAAGTTCTCTTCATCTTTATACTCTTTTTCTCTCATATTAGCGCTACACATATCTCATCAAGTCACCATCTTTCCTTCTTCTAGTGCTTATATTTGTGTTAAAGTTGATATATCTAAGGTCATACAATTGGCATCAGAGCCTCGTTGTGTTATCTTGATGATTTTTGTGGTTCGTATTGTATGTTTTGAAGCTGTCTTTACCAATATTTTTGGATCTGGAAATTTTTTTCTTATCCTTTTAGTGGTACAACAGTTTTTAAACAATATTTATTGTATCCTATGGTCAAAAAAGTCCTGCTTTATCTGTTTATTGTGTCCTTTTAAGGTTTCAATATTGCAACTTGGATATTTATTCTAGCAGTCACTTTTTGTACCATCCGTGAATGTATATGGTCAACAATCCATGAATGAATATGGTCAACATGGTCAATAATAACATTTCTGGTCATTATAACATGGTTTCAATGCTGCTGATAATTTTTTTGGCCTGAATCTGAACGGAAAAAGACGCCGGAAAGTGGTCAAAGGGTCAAAACCCTGTTCCTACGCGCAACTTCAATATTTCTACGCATAACTTGGACAAGTTATGCGTAAGGGTCAACAACGGGTCAAAACCCTTGTCTTACGCGTAAATTTTACGCAAAAGACATGGGCTACGCGTAAGATATCTACGCGTAAGAATTTCTACGCGTAATATTTCTACAAGTCTACGCATAACTTTATGCGTAAACGGGTCATAAGAAAAAACTTACGCGTAAACTTGCCAAAAAAAAATAATAAAGTGACCAACAGAATATTAGATGAAGCAGATGACCACGACACAAACAATATACCAAATACCAATCTCAACGTGACCTCAGTTTACCAATACCATCATCGGTCCAAGATACGAAATGAAAAACAAAAGCAATCGGATTCCACGCTGTCCACAGCCAATATCATTATCAGTCTAAACCAACAACATCTATACCAATCCTACATCTATACCTAAACCCATCGACGACAACAATCAAGATCAAATCCATCTTCACAGATACAAAATTTAAAATACAAAATATCTCAGATTTGTGCAACTTTGCCTTCAATCTTTTCAAGATTTTTTTTAGTTGTACAATTATCATCACAGAATCATGTTGAAGCTTCGCTTCTAATTCATTTCCGAAACAAATAAGAAAAGAAATCTAACAAGTTTGTTAGCTTCCTTCTACAGTTCGTTTAAACCAAACCACAACAACACAAATTAACACCTACCTGAGACCCCTTATTGAAAAGCTCTTGAAGACGAAGCAAAATCATGACGCCATCCCTGTGGCGTACTCGATCTGAAGCGAACAAAAGGGACACTTTTGATTGTGTTATTCGGTTGTGGTAATTATTCAGAGCTTTAATTGTGTTGTGTTATGGAGATGATTCAGTTGTGTTGAAGCTGAGATGAGATGGATTTGATTTGTAAGAGATGAGATGCGTTCTATGTGTTTGAAAGTGGAGATAAGTTTGGTGAGAGGAAATGATGTGAGTGGGGGGCGGATATATTATGATATGTGTTTTAGGTTTAGGTTAAATTGTGTAGTTATTATAACACTAGTACAAGTGTACTACCAATTGGATGCCTGGACCGGATATTCAAATGTGTAAGGTGTGGATCGGGTTTATCTTTTGGGCTAACACGATTTGGACAAGATTGAGTTTTTTACTGAGTTTTTTCTATATATTTCTTCTAGTGCTTATATTTGTGTTAAAGTTGATATATCTAAGGTCATACAAGTGGTATCAATCGCCTAACAATGATTTAGGAGTGTTTTTATCAAGTTTTTTGTTAAAAAGTTACACTTTTCATTCATTTGTGTACTTTTTCTTCAAAAAAGGTTTGATTTTTACAAGTTTTGGTGTTAAAGTTGTTGTCTTTATTGAAGTTTAGTGATTCTAAGTGTTTTGGGAAAGATTTGATCATTAGAAACAAGTGAAAAAGGAGTTTTTTGGGTGAAAAAATTGTATTTTTGAAGTTTTCTGGTCATCCTACGCGTAAGTTGGGTGAATAGTACGATTTCTTAGCTGTGAACAGTACTTTCTGTCCTTTCTACGCATAAAAAGTACTGTTTACGCGTAAGTTTGAGGTCAAAACCCTTTTTCTACGCGTAACTCTGGTCAAAACCCTCTTCTTACGCATAAGATTGATTTTCTACGCGTAAGTTGAAGTCTACGCACAAGATTCTACGCTTAAGTTCAGTTTCTACGCAGAAGTTTGTTCTTACGCGTAAGTTTCAGAAATCTACGCATAAGTTTCTTCAAAGGTCCTCTCTTCGTGCTAAGCTTACTCAGTACTTCCCTGACTTGGATAAGTTTGTGGAATACTTCGACACGGGATATCTTTCAAGCTTGGATAAGTTTGAGAGATCACTTTGGTTGAAAAAACCTTACGCGTAACTTTCTTACGCATAAACTCTAAGTTTATGCGTAAAATCAAAGTCTACGCATAAACACTATTGTTTACGCATAACTTTTGATCTTACGCATAACTTAAAGGTTACGCATAACATCTTACGCGTAAGATTATTCAAGGTTTACGCGTAAAATCAAGCTTTACGCGTAAGATTTTGACTTTTTGACAACCAAACTTCAAACGGCCATAACTTTTGAACCGTAACTCCGTTTTCGACGAATCAGCTGTCAAAACGACCGCGAGACCGAGAAGAAGGACACGTTGAATAATCTAAAGATTATTCAAGCCAAGCTTCGAGGCCCAAATCCACACCGAACGGAAGTTATTGAGGTTTTAAGGTTCCAGATCAAAATTTTTCACCATAAAAACTTGCATCAACTTACACTAAACACAACTCCTACTTCGTTGAAACGATCCGAGAATCAACTTTATCCATCTACACTTCATCAATGGCTACTCAGCAAGATATTCATGCAGCCGGTGCGGAAAACCGACCTCCGATGCTCGAAAAAGGTGGATATCTCCCATGGACAAGCCGCATGCTTCGTTACATCAAAACAAAGCCTGATGGTAAATTAATGATCAACTCCATTACAAATGGTCCATTCAAGCCACGACAAGTTCAAATTGAAGGTAATCCAAATGCAACACCTCCTACTCAACCATTCGTGCGTGAACAAACAGAAGCAGATTACACAGAGGAAGACAAGAAGCAGATCGCCGCTGATGATATGGCAATGCATTTAATCCAACTTGGATTACCACGGGAGATCTTTGCTGCGGTCGACAGCTGTGAAACTGCTTATGCTATGTGGGAACGTGTCAGAAGGATATGTCATGGAACAGAGATTGGACAACAGGACGTTGAGAACAAACTTCTTACGAAATGGGAGAACTTTACATCCACTAAAGGTGAACAAATTGAATCTTACTACACAAGGTTTTGCACTTTGATGAATGAGTTAATCAGAAACAAGTTGACACCTCGAACAATTGCAACAAACATCAAATTCATCAATAACCTTCCAGAAGAATGGGGTCGTTATGTTACAATTGTCAATCAAACAAAGGATTTACATAAGGTGAACTATGATCAACTCTATGACTTTTTGAAGCAAAACCAAGCTGAGGCTAATGAAGTAAGGAAAGAAAGATTGGCAAAGAATCATGATCCTCTCGCATTAATTGCTACTACACTAACACCGCTACCAGTGAACACACAACAACCATCATCATCTTCCACTCACAACTACATGCAACCATCATACATTCAACAACCAACACCGGTCTACCAACAACAGTTCTACCTACATCAACAACAACATGTTATTCCACAACAGCAATACCAACAATTCCAAGAACCAGAATTCACTGAAAATGATGAAGCTACTGCAGCATTGACCCAAGCGTTTGCTTTTCTATCAAAGGCATTCCAAGGACGCTATTCTACACCAACAAACAACAACCAAAGGATTTCATCGAACACTCGCAATAAGCAGATTGCTCAGCCGAGTTTCAATATGGGCAACGGAGGCCAAATGGTTGGAGTTTATGGGAATCAGCAAGGATATGCCACTGGAATTAACATGGGGAATCAGAATATGCTGAATGCAGGGAATCAGAATGCAGGAAATCAGTATGGTCAGTATGCAGGGAATCAGTTGGGTCAGTTTGTTGGAGATCAGAGGGGTCAGAATGTTGGTAATCAGGCAATGGGTAATCAGAATAGAAATGTTGCAGCTCCAGTAGTTGGGAATTTGGGAAATGTGAATCAGGGTAATCCGGTAAAGTGTTTTAACTGTCAGGGTGTAGGTCATATGGCAAGGAACTGTCCTACTAAGCCGAACAAGAAAGACACAGCGTATTTGCAGAAAGCATTACTGTTGGCACAAAAGAATGAGGCAGGGTTTCAGTTAAACGCAGAGGAGAATGATTTTATGGCTCTTATGGATGACATGGAAGATAGAGAAGATATCGATGCGAACTGCATATTTATGGCGAATCTTCAGGAAGCTAAGTATGACACGGATTCTGACACACTTCCTGTTTATGACACCAATGCACCATCTGAGGTATCAAACTTCAACACATGTCACAATAATGATATATTTGATATGTCTCCTCATGAGGAACAACATTCTGAGAAGCTAGCACCCACTTATGATACATACCTGGACACGCCAAGTAGTAGCAATACTCCTTCAGTAACTCCAGATGTGAATCATAATGGAGGCTTCGTTTCACAGCATGCTGAGAATGATGAGGAAACACGTGCTTTATTTGAATCATTATTGAATAATTGTCGTATTGAAATTGAGAAAGTGAAAAAGGTCAATCGCGATGTTAAGGCCACGAATGTTAAATTGACCGCTGAGCTTGAGAGTTACAAAGAAAACGTTAAAGCTTTTGAATTTCATAACAAAAGATTGTCTGAATTAGAAACTGGTTATTAAAATTCCGTTTCAAGGGAAAAACAATTGCAACTCAAGTTTGATACACTTGATGTTAATTCTTTTAAAAAGATAAAATCTTTAAACGCGGAAATTTCTGATTTACAAAACCAACTTTCTAAACACAAATTAGCTTATACCAATCTTGAAAAAGAAAGGGACGAGCTGAAAAAGGACTTTGCAAAGAAAGAAGACAAACTTTTGGCCGAAATCGTAGAGTCAGAACACATGATTGCTCATTTAGAAGAATTGGTGGTTAAATCGGGTCAGTCAAGTCAAACAATGAAAATGATTTCAAATCAAACTAATCCGGTTTACCATACGAAACATAAAGTGGCTCTTGGTAACAACACCCCCAGTAATCTCAAGAAAGCTCAGCAAGAACAGAATGTTTTGTATAATGGTAATATGATTTACACCAAACATGATCCTCCCGTCGTTCGGGATTCTGTGCAAACGATTGAACATGTCGAAGAGAGCATAATTAAAATGAAACAAAAGGATTTGAAACCCATTGATTACAACAAATTGAACAAACTTTCGGGAATTACTTTTGTTCCACAAAAAGAACCATCTGTGTTTTCCATAAAACGACCATTCTCAAAAATGTTTTCTAAGAAAGTAATTGTTTCCAAATCTCTTTCAAAAATGGAACAAATTTCCCCTAACAACACTTTTAATACAAGTGAGGCTAGAGAAATTTTGGATGACGTTAAAAAGAGAATTCAAGAACTTCAAAATATTGTTGCTTCTAAAACTACAATCGATATTAACAACTGGCATTCCAGTTTTCATATTGAGCAGAAAAAAGTTTTTGAAAATGAAATTACTATCCCACTGAATAACATCAGTGCGAGGGTAATCCATTTTGAACAAGCTTTCTTAAAAGAAACGGACGACTTTGTCAAGGACCACAAATCCCTGGTAAATGAAGCTAATGATACTCGTGAAAACATAAATGTTTTGGAAAACCTGAATGATTCTCTCTTCGAAGCTGTTATGACCACTGACATTATGTCCATCATTTTACAAACATATTCTGTTCAAGACGATGAAAGACTGAGAGCTGAGACCTCCGAAATTGTTTCAAAATATGAAAATGCTCTTATAAAGCTTGAAAAAGAAAATGTGTCATATTTTAAACAACTTGATCGAAAAAAGGAAGAATGCAAGTATGACAAATTGTCGTATGAGCGTGCTTTCAAGAACATGAAAGAGCAAAATGATCTTTTGAGGGCTCAGCTTGAAAGTCAAAAAGGAAAGGGTGAGGAAACTAAGTTTGCAAAACCGTCGACTTCGGAGAAACCAAATGTTTCAAACACGGTTCAAAAACCAAAAATGTCAATTTCACGGTTTGCTCCAAAAGTCGATGAGAAAAAGGATTTGACAAAACCAGTCACTCCAACACCCTTGCCTAAGAAAAGTGAAATTGTTAAGATTGTTGATAAAGGAAAAGCGGTTGTCGAAACACCGAAAGTGATAGCACCTGGCCTTTTTAGGATTAGTCCCACTAATGCGTCTGCCTCCACTTCTAAGACAAATGCGTGCAAAAAGGATAATTCTAAAGAGTCTAGTGATGCTAAAAAGGACAACAATATAAATCCTAATGTGTGTGCCTTACCTTCTACAGGATTAGAATGCACCTCTAGGAGCAGCAGACTAAAGCCTAGGAGCAATACAAGGAACAATAGAGTCTCGCCTGTTTCTACGAGTAGTAGCAAGAATAAAATTGAAGAAGTAGAAGAACACCCTAGGAATTTATCGCTTTGTAATAACAAACATGATTCATCTGAATGTAATGTCGAAAGTGCTGGTTCTAATGCATGTAATGACTCTGTTTGTTTAATATGCAAGAAATGTTTAATTAATGATGTTCATGATGAATGTGTTTCTAAGAATGTGAATGTTACGCCTGAACAGAAGTATGTTCCAAAGGGAACTAGTGCTAGATCTAGATCTATAGAAAGATTAGTTGCACGCTTTAGGTCTACCACTAGTAGTCGAATGCCTAGGAACTACCTTAAGTTTTGTATGTGGATACCAACGGGTAGAGAGTTCACTCTTAAGGATGGCAAATTGGAATTTGTTCAAAATAAAAATGTTGCAATCTTTGATAAGTGTGATTCTGCTTTTACTCCTAACCACATGGAACCAAATTCAAAACGGTTTCCAAATACAAACTCTTCTGTTCTTGGCAGGTTATCGAAATATGTCTTTGGATCGTCGACTCGGGTTGCTCCAAGCACATGACCGGGAATTTAAAGCTGCTGATCAATTTCGTCTGGAAATTCATGGGAACTGTACGCTTTGGAAATGATTATGTAGCAGCTATTCAGGGTTATGGAGATCTTCAATTTGGGAATTTTTTAATCACTTGAGTTTACTACGTCGAAGGGTTGGAACACAACTTGTTTTCAGTCGGGCAGTTTTGTGATGCTGATTTAGAAGTTGCATTCAGGAGAAACACCGTTTTTATTAGAAATTTGGTTGGTGATGATCTCTTAACTGGTAATCGTGGAACAAACTTGTATGCAATCGACATCAACCAAATGGCTTCTACATCACCAATCTGTCTTATGACAAGGGCAACCGAAACTAAGTCCTGGCTGTGGCATAGACGTTTATCCCATCTCAATTTCGACACGATCAACAAGTTAGCCAAAGACAACATCGTCACCGGACTTCCTAAGTTCAAATACACCAAGGAACACCTATGTCCATCATGCGAACAAGGAAAAAGCAAAAGAGCATCATATAAACCCAAAACCGTGCCTAGTTCGGAAGCAAGGTTACATATGTTGCACATGGACTTATGTGGCCCAATGAGAGTTGAAAGCATTAATGGGAAGAAATATATTCTTGTTATTGTTGATGATTATTCAAGATATACTTGGGTAAAGTTTCTGAGATCAAAAGACGAAGCACCAGGTACCATCATCACCTTTCTGAAGCGTATCCAAGTTCTACTTCAAGCTCCAGTAAGGATTGTAAGAACAGATAATGGCACAGAATTCACTAATCAGGAGTTAAGAACCTACTTTGAAGATGTTGGAATAACACACCAAACATCAGCTGTTAGAACTCCACAGCAGAATGGGGTAGTTGAAAGAAGAAACAGAACTCTTGTGGAAGCTGCTCGCACAATGCTGATCTTTTCTAGTGCACCACTATTCTTATGGGCTGATGCTGTTGCCACTGCTTGTTTCACTCAGAACCGATCCCTAGTACATCCAAGATTCAATAAAACCCCATATGAGCTAGTGAACAACCGTCAACCTGACATCTCTTACCTTCACGTGTTTGGCGCTTTGTGCTATCCGACGAATGACAGAGAAGATCTAGGAAAGTTGAAAGCTAAGGGTGATATTGGAATCTTCATTGGATATTCAGAAAACTCGAGGGCATTCAGGGTGTATAATAGACGTCTAAAAAGGATAATGGAGACGATGAATGTGAAGTTTGACGAAATTTCACAAACGGATTCTGAGAGATATGCTCTAGAACCCGCGCTTAATCCGATGGCTTCTAATCAAAACGGATTACGACCCGCACCAAACCAGCAGACTTCTGGACACATCAGTTCAGGACTCGTGCCTCAAGGAGCTCACTCAACAAACACGGATAAACCTTCAGAACAAGAACTGGAAAATTTCTTCGAGTTAATGTTTGATGAATACTATGGTGGAACTTCGACAAATGCATCAAATCAACATTCCGCTGCACCAGCTCAAAACCATCAACCACCACCACCACCACAGGATGCATCTACCACAATCGAAGCTGACGCACCAACTACCTCAACATCATCAACATCTACTCAAGCAACTCCAGTTATTGAATCTGTTCTACCAAGAGTTGATGAGCAAAATCAAACTACAAATTTTCAAGAAGAACCTACATCTAATTCAAACGATGTTGCGTTAGAAAGAGAAGAAGAAGTATTCGAAAACCCGTTTGCATCAGACTCTGCTGAATCTTCTTCAAGGTTACAAGAACCATCTAACACACATTCGTTCAACCAAAGGTACCCTTCTACGTTTCAATGGACAAAAGACCATCCGTTAGTACATGTTATTGGTGATCCTTCAATGCCAGTTCAGACGAGGAGACAACTTGCCACCGATCTCGAATTGTGCATTTACATTTGCTCAATAAGCACCAAAGTACCTAAGAACATTTGGGAAGCAATGGCAGAAAACCCATGGATTGAAGCGATGCAGGAGGAATTTCTTCAATACCTGTTACATGATAGTTGGGAACTTGTTGAACGACCACTTGATAAACGTGTTCTGGATCTCAAGTGGTTGTGGAAGAACAAACTGGATGAGGAAATGACCGTAATTCGCAACAAAGCTCGTCTCGTGGCTAAAGGATATCCACAAGAAGAAGGGATAGATTTCGAAGAATCATTCGCGCCTGTATCTAGACTTGAAGCAGTCCGGATTTTCTTAGCCTATGCCGCTTACAAAAACATCACAGTCTATCAGATGGACATTAAGACAGCTTTCTTGAATGGAACTCTGAAAGAAGAAGTGTATGTGAGTCAGCCAGAGGGATTCATCGACAAAGATCATCCAGACTACGTCTACAAGCTTAAGAAGGCAATTTATGGTTTAAAACAAGCTCCAAGAGCATGATGCCGACCATGCAGGAGATCAAGTTACAGCAAAGAGTACATCAGGTGGAGCACAATTTTTGGGTGAAAAGCTTGTAAGCTGGTCTTCAAAGAAACAGGATTGTACTGCGCTATCAACCGCCGAAGCCGAGTATGTGTCTCTATCTGCGTGTTGTGCCCAAGTTCTTTGGATGCGAACACAGCTCACAGATTATGGCTTTACTTTTGACAGAATACCTATGTATTGTGACTCAAAAAGTGCCATAGCCATCTCGTGCAATCCCGTACACCACTCTAAGATGAAGCATATCAAAGTCCGCTACCATTTCATCAAAGAACACGTGGAAGAGGGTACAGTTGAATTATTTTTCGTTAAGACTGATTATCAACTCGCCGATCTATTTACTAAAGCCCTTCCAAAAGAAAGGTTTGACTATTTAGTTCGACGAATTGGCATGCGAAGCCTAACTCCTGAGGAGCTAGAACGTCTTCTCGAATCTTCTTGAAAAATGTTTTCAAAATCGCTTCGCTGTAAATATTTTTCAAAAAACAAAATACAAAAATATAAAATTTTCAAAAAAATACAAAAACAATATAAAATCAAAAATCCAAAAATATTCTTCTCACGACATGTCTCTCGTATAAATCAATATTTTGTACGTCTCTAGAAATGTCATTCAACAATGATACGGATATGTACAGATGCTTGAGCGGGAGTTCTTTTTAATGTTTTTCTAAAACATGTCGTTTCTCAAAAATTTCTTCACAATGGCTTTCGTATATTTCAGTACGAAACCCGTACTTAAACGATGACTTCTGATTATATTTCAAATCAAGGACTCGTACGTTCAATGACGAACTCTTTTTCAAAAAAAGTTCGAGTCTAAACAAACGAAAAAGATTTCAAGCATAAACTCGTTTTCCAACAAAATTCTTGAGCACTTTTTCAAGATTGTTCAAAAGATTTCTCAGAATCTCTCAAAATTAGTGCTCAAGATAACTCCCTCAAAACCCTTAATTAATTTTAAATATGCTATCATTAAGGGGGAGTACAAAAAGAAAAATGTTCCAAATTCATGCAGAATCTGTCTTTCTCTCCAAAAGCTTTTTCTTAATCTGTTGATATCAAAAATATCACGATATGCTATTTTTGAGGGGGAGAAGACATGATTAAAATGTGATCAAAGATGTTTAAAGTTTGTGACTGAATCTCAGAAGAGCTCGACTCAGATAGTACCAATGAATTGACGAAGCTAAAAATGTCAGTAATCGAAAAGACTTGTCCTGGACGGGTAATAATTTCAAGCTAGTCTAACTAGTGATGTAAGCGTGTCTCGAATAGGACTTGTCTGAGTAGAATGTACCATATCGAGAGACTTTCTTTGGACTTGACCAGGACGGGTAATAATTTCAAGCTAGTCTAACTAGTGATGTAAGCGTGTCTCGAATCGGTCATGTTCACTGAAAGTGGATCAATTCAAAAAGTGCAAACTCCTCACGCATGTGCAAATTTCTTAACAATTCATGAGCACATGTGAAGGGGGAGTCCTTCAAAAGAAATGCAAAACTCTCGAAGTGTCAACAATGTGTTTTATTATTATAAACACTTTGAGAGATTTTCAATAAATGGTTTCATGGCAATGATAGGATAGTCATGGAGTTATAAGGTGACTAAGGTTAGGAAAAACCGTCCTATGATCAGCCAGAGCCGGAGGGATCTACCCAAGGACAAATCCAATAGATTAGAATTAGAAGTCCTTAGGTATGATTGAAAAAAGGAGAAAATGAGAAAGGAGAAAGAAGGGGTTGAAGAATTAAAAAGAAAAGTTATGAAAAAGGGTGAAAAGAAATAGCCCTCCATATGTTCAACCTTAGGGCAGACACCGGGTACAATTCATATGCTACTGGTTGTTACTAAGGTGACACCGGTATTGAAGACAAAGACGTCATGGACCCAGTGACGCACTGCACTAAACCTTCTTAACCACTCAAGTTCTCTTAAAAGAGCTTGTTTCATTCTCACGGGGAACCGGTGTAATCTATCGACCTGTCTCTTAGAGATGGTTGATATTGAAGCAGGAGACCTCTCCCTAATCTCCGCATAGGAAACCAAATGTGCACTTATCGAGTCTAGAGCCTCGAGATTCATCAAAAGATCTCATAGGAACACATGATATTACTACACTGGTTGTTCAACATTAAGGACGCCAGATGTAAACTTTAGAGTCCTACGCAGATCTTAGCAATCTGCCAGAACATTTATGAGAGGATTCACTTTTGTGATTCTCAGTGATTGAATGGAAATTCCTGCCAGGGTCAACATCAAGCAGCCCTGACAGCATGTCACTTCGGTAATTCTTTATGGGTTACGCTTAGTGTTCGCGGTGGTTTCAAACGGTCTACAGTCGTGGAGTGATCCCCAGCGACTCACCCAGTCATTGAGCTACTAAGTAGGTCTTGTAAGCTCTCTCGAGAGTATCTGACATGGGAACGGCCATGGTAAGGATTAGAAGGAGTCTTCACACTATGCTGTTGACAATCTCTAATTCCTTATCTGTAAGTACCGGATGTTTTATTGCTAACTGTTTATATGCAGGAACACTTCATCTCCATGGCGACAGATTCCACATGCTCATACATACATCTGGAAGTTAAAGAAAGCTCCCTCAAAGATCTTTACATCACAAAGTTCAAAGAAAGATTCTACGCCAAAAAGAAGAATCTACAAAGTATAAAGACTAAAGATCAAAGTGAAAGAAAGGGAACTACATGCATATAAATATCAAAGTCCAAAGATGTATGAGCATGTTGGAATGGCAAACAACCACCACAGACGCAGAAGTGACGAATGGCAGATAACTCCACATCACTAAGGAACAAAGAACGATGATAAATCAGTTATCAAAGATCACAAAGCATGAAGGAACAAAGACTAAAGACTATTCTACAACGACACACAAAGTTAAAGACAAAGAACACAGAAGACCCACTCACGTGGAGCATCATTCGAATGACCACCCCTTAGGGGGAGATTGTTAGCATTAAAATATTTATATATAGAAGTGATGGTCATTCTCATATTGTAACTTTGTGTCGTTTGTTAAGATTAGTAATAGTTTAGTCATTGGGCTTTGGACTTGGCAAACTAATATGTAATGTGATATGTTTCATAAGCCTTATTATCTAATCATGTAACCAAGTCCAAGCCCAAGTCCATTAGAAAGCCCATGAGGCCTTTCTCTCTAACTATAAAAGGCACCTTACCTCTCATTTGTAAGGTGTGCTTGTGTGTGTATTGTGTGTGTTTTTTAATAAAAGTTCTCTTCATCTTTATACTCTTTTTCTCTCATATTAACGCCACACATATTATACCAAGTCACCATCATTCCTTCTTCTAGTGCTTATATTATTGATAAAGTTGATATATCTAAGGTCTTACAAAAGGAAGTGTAGATCACCTGTGTTATGGGCAGAGTTTGGGACGAGTCAATTAATTGGACCTGAATTGGTACAAGAGACTACGGATATGGTCTTTTGGATTAAGGAAAGACCTAAGGCTGCGAGAGATCGTCAAAAGAGTTATGCGGATAATCGCCGTAAACCTTTGGAGTTTAGTGTTGGGGATTTTGTGATGCTGAAAGTGTCACCATGGAAGGGTGTTGTGCGTTTCGGTAAGAAAGGCAAGTTAGCACCTAGATATGTTGGGCCATTTGAGATTACAGAGAGGATTGGACTTGTGGCATATCGTTTGAGATTGCCTGAGGAATTAAGTGGTGTGCATGATACGTTTCACGTATCAAACTTGAAGAAATGTTTGGCGGATGCTAGTTTGCATGTGCCACTAGATGAGATTAAGGTTAATAGAACACTTCACTTTGTGGAGGAGCCTGTTGAGATTATGGACTGAGAAGTTAAGAGTATGAAGCGTAGTAAGATTGCGTTGGTAAAAGTACGATGGAATTCCAAACGTGGTCCTGAGTTTACTTGGGAGCGTGAGGATCAAATGAGAGCTAAGTATCCTAAGTTGTTTGCTGAGAAGTCTGACAAGACGAACTGTTAAATCTCTGGACGAGCTTTCCCTAAGTGGGGGATGATGTAACAACTTTGGTTTTAGCAGGTTAGTTAGACTAACAGTCTTGATTTATCTAACTTTGTTTGGTGTGATTTGGGTGGATATATGAGTATATGTGTGTTATTGCGTGTTATTGTGTGATTAGTACTTGAGTTAGCACTAAATCCCTTTACGTTAATGGTTGTCATTGTGATTTTGGGAAATGTTGATTTTGGAAAAGTTCATTTTGATCGCCTTTGTGGTGTAGAAATGACTTATGTATATTTGGTGTTTTGTGGTTTTGCGTAGCGAGTCTTCATTTAAGTATTTGAGCGTTAGTAAGTTGCGGGAAGGTTGTTTTCATGGGATATGTTTATAGAGTGTGTGAAATTCTATTTTTTGAAACTTTATTTTGAAAATGATTATTTTCCGGTTTATCAAAAAATAAAGGTTTATCGCGAAAGACGTTAGGTTTCGTTATGGGAATACATAAAATATGAAAAGTATGAGGTTTCGAGTGTAATATATATATATATATATATATATATATATATATATATATATATATATATATATATATATATATATATAGGGGCGGCCGATTTAGGGGATTTTTGGGGGGAAAAGGAAACCAAATTTGATACCAAATACAACTCTAAGCCTTAAGGGTTATCCAAAATAATTATAAATACAAAATTAAAACTCCCCTACCTTTTTTTTTATTGTACGGTCGACCAAGAGGAGGAGCAAGAGAGAAAAATTTAGGGTTTTGTTTTTGAAGCTAAAATCAAGATCAAGGTATGTTTTTAATACTAGTTTTCATGTAATTAATTAGTTATTGTTATAATTCATGTAATATTGATTATGATGGAATATAGGTTTTATATACTTCTATAAATTAATGAAGTAAAACATGTTAGGATCATTAGTTGATAATAATATGGAAATTGGTTAAGGGAATTGAGTGTAAAACGCGTTAGATTATGTGTTAGGGTTTGGACAGAAAACTATGGTTGTAAAGATGTGAGTATAATTAACAGATGGCGAGGAGTTAGGTCACGAATTTTTGGTCTAAATTGAATTTTAATGAAAGAGCTTTCCAAAAAGTCCAGCCACGATTGATTTCAAGGTCGGGAAGTTAGTCTTTTGATTTTTTTTGATAAGGTGTCGAAGCTGTTAAACTGGGACAGAATTTGGGTAAAAGTTTGATAGTGAATTGTGGGTGAAAAAGTGGTATTAAGGTTAGCCCTTCTGGAAAAGTTGAGTTTTAGGTTATCTTTGACTACCACGAAAAGGATTCGCGATAAAAAGTTGTAGAAGTATTTTATTCTAATTAAAACTTTTTGGTGTGCGTTCAGATCCGAATTTGGATAGTTGACAAGTTTGAATTTTTTGTGATTACTTGTGTGTGTTATTAGTCCATGGACTTCTTGGATTAGCTTTTACGCTTATGAGAGACCATGGTGAATTTTTGGTTTGAGTTTTTGGGCTTTAATTATTATGATTTCATGTGGGCGAATGTACCCTAAAATTCTGCGTTTTCTGATTTTAAAAGTGCAAGGGATTTAGTGAGTGTTAGGTTATGGTGATGGTTGGTATGAGGTCTAGGAGATCCATGTGGGTCATATGAATCTTAGACATCCATCATATGTGTATTACATGGGTTATAGCTTTTAGCTTGACCATGTGTAATGTGGATTTATTTTTGTGTGTTATAGATTGTAATTTGTTTTAGTGAAAGCTGCAAGGTTTGATGTGAGTTCATAGTCCCATATTTTTACCTTGTTTTAAACTTGGGATGGGAATGATGCTTGTGTTAAATGGTTTGAATTACTGTGATTATGTGTGTGTGTCAAAGAGCTTGGACTTATAATGTTATCGTATGTATGCTATATGTAAATGATAATGCTATGTGGGAAATGTTATGTGGTGATGCTGTGTGGTCCAATTGGGAGGGTGCTTACCCTGTTGCTCGTGCATACGACCTAATTGGAGAGTAGTACTCCTACTCACTATTATTCTATGAGGTCCGATCGAAGGGTATTAATTACCCATTATTTGGAGCGGGGGTCACGTTCCGGCCCGGATGTTGTGAATTTGGATCAGTGGGCACGTTCCGCCCGATGGTTGCCTTTTGTGTGATGGTTGGTTTATGAAGATATGTAGCTTGTATGATAACTATAATTATTTTTCTAGCTATGTTTTATAATCACAGTGATTTTGGTTGCCTAGCGTGTATGAGTCTTAAACCTATGAATCTCCCAACGTTATGTTGACATTTTAAGCATCATTTTCAGGTGAGCATTCTAAGGCCAAAGTTGAGGGCAGCAATTAGGCGAGACTTAGTTGCATATGGAGACTTTATTTATGTTTGGGATTTGACTTTATTTGGATTTGGTTGTGATACATATATGTTTTTCATTTGTTACTTTCATATCTATTGAAGATACCTTTTGGATTTTGTTTTGGTTATTTTTTTATCTTGGGGTATTGTTACAACACTTTGTATTGGTACATTGCTCTATTTATGTGCATGTAGTTGTTCTCTATTTAGACACCAGGTGTTGTGATGATATCCATGAAGTTACACCCGCGCGTTTCCACCGTGGCGGGGTGTGACACTATGAATGCAAACAACTGATGAACAGTCATTTATGTTTTGAGTATTAATCGTTTATTAGCTTTAAGAATTTATTTATTTTGCCAGTTTATTATCATTTACGGGTAGAATGATAAGGCAAAAAAAACTTTAGGCGCATAAATAGCAACATACTACTAAATGTAGGGGGTTTGAAAGTTGGGCATGGACCTTTAAAATGATTGTAGGCACTTATACTATGAGTTGAAAAATCCGACATTTACTTTTGGTAAAAAAACTCTTTGACACTTTGAAAGACACTTTTTGTTTTTCGTTTATGCAAATTCCATTTGTTTTTGAAGCAATATTTACACACAGGGCAATTCCATATCGTTTTGGGCAACTATTTGTGTACTTTAGGCAACCTTGTGTAAGTAGTAGCACCATTTACTGTTTATACTATAAACACAAGCAATATATATTCTTTTAAACAACTGACAACACCATTTATGGGCTGTACTTTGTGCAACCTGACCCGATGTAATTTGAGCAACTAGTTAGCGTTTTTAGGCAACCAGTTTTTGTGGCTCAAATTACAACACTATTTATGTTCAATGTAATTGTTACTTTTCTTTTTTTAAATCATAAACTAGAGTTGTTCTACATACAACAGTAGTTTGTTTACTCATCAATTTGTACAATATTAACAGTCCTTTATACATCTTCAATCATATTTTCGTTTGTATATCCATGGAGTCAAAGTTACCAATTTACGAACAACTGAGGCACCAGAAGGGTGCGAGGCAAATAAATCGGGTGCTCCATGCTCTGTTTGATATATATATATATATATATAGAGAGAGAGAGAGAGAGAGAGAGAGAGAGAGAGAGAGAGACTATGGGAAGATGATCCATGAAATACAGATCCGTGTTGAGTACAGGCACGTGATTATACTGGAACTTCAAAATCTGGGTTACCATCGAGAGTTTTTTGAACCTTTGGAGTCACTCATGTTGGCGGAACGCGATGATTTTGATGAAATTGATTTTTTGATTGAAAGGCGCAATACAAGTATCCGACGTGCTGCTGAGAAGTCAATGATCATGAAGAAGCTAAGGAATTACATATGAGTTTTAGTTAACTCACGTTTTGTCGAACTGTTTTTTTTTGTTTTTTTTTTTGTTTTTTTTTTAAGTTTTGGCAGCCATACTTAATGTTGGTTGTGGGTCATGTTTTCATGTTTCGAACCATTTGTGAGTCTTTTAATCGTATGGAAATTCAATCTGGTTTGGGAGTATTGTATTTCCATTATCATAAGTGCATTAACATTGCATTTTCCATGAACCATTACAGCAACACATGAACCAATAAACCGTGCATATTAACACCCCTAGTACATCGACACATCTCTTCAGTTAATTATATAACCATAGCGGTTATATATTTTTTGTATTTATGGGACGCTTAAGCTTCAAATAAAAAATGAACTAGCCAAGATTAGTAGAACTGGACTAGATATAGAAATGGACTTCATTCAAAAGATAAACAAACTTTGTTGTTACTTTTATTGTAATACTCCAACATATGGTTTGTTTAATTTGATAATGACAAAGCCATGTATTGATGGTCTATAACTGCAATTTATGAACCATTGTAATAAGAATGCAAAAATTCTTAAATCTCTCTGCACTCCAAACTTTCTGATCTAAATCACTCTTTCTTTCCTTTCAAACCCTTTGATCATATAATCATAAGTCTTAGTTTTCAAGTGATCCAAAGCTTCATCCACACAAGTGCAAAAGAAGAAAACTCCTTCAACATCTATACAAAGTATTAGTGTTGTGATTAGTTAGTATCATCTTGTAGTAGTGCTAGATTATTTGTAAAGTGTTGTGTGCTTAAGTAGATTGTAGATATTAGTTGTGTTGGAAAGAAGTATTGTAGAAGTTGTGAATAAGTTGTGCAAAGAAGAAGGTGTAAAGAAGACGTGAAGAAGTTGTGAAGCTATCGTGAAGAAGTTGTGAAGTTGTGAAGAAGTCGTGAGATTAGTTCTAGCCAGGATTAGAACTCGACATTTAGCTTAGTGTCGTTAATCAGTGTAAGCCAAGGTGTGTAAGGTTTCTCCGCCAAAAGGAGTTTGTTGACATAGTGAAGAAAAATCTCGAGTGTGGTACTCGGGGAGTGGAGTAGGGCAAGGAAGGTGTCCTTGTAGCCGAACCACTATAAATTCTCGTGTTGTGGTTTGATCTTTCCATCTCTATCTTTTATTTCATTTCATTACATTATTTACACTATTAGATTATACTTGTTTATATTTTCTCATATTTGTTAACAATTGAATTCACATAAGATCGAATCAATGTTTTAATAAGCAACAAAAGTTTTTCGAAATTAAACACAAAAAGACGTAAAACTGTTCAACCCCCTTCTAGTTTTCCACACACGCCTTAGGTTACACCAATTTAATGACACAAAGCTAAATGTCGAGTTCTAATCCTATCTAGAATCAATCTCACGACTTCAATCACAACAATGGCTTCACGACTTCTCATAACTTCTTTACTACTTCACGGCTTCTTCACTACTTCACAACTTCACGGATTTTACTTCTTCACCTCTTCACGACTTCTATTTCTTCACAACTTTATGGCTTCTATTTCTTCACTACTTGATAGCTTCTATTTCTTCACTACTTGATGGCTTCTATTTCTTCACTACTTTACTACTACTTCTTCTTCAAACTAGCCACTACTCCTATACTCCTCTACTTCTTCACTTCTTTTACTACTTCACACACTTCCAACTAATCTAGTTTCCTATGTCTAAATCTAACTAACGGACATACACACCTTGTACACAAATGAATGAATGATTTACAAATTATAACAAATGAACAACTTAGGTACCAAGATGATACTAATTTGTAATACTTCTAGTCTTGATTAGTAGAAGTATTCTTCTCTTTGCACTTGAAGGTTAGTAGCTTGAATCACTTATAAACAAAAGCATAACTTTGGCCATTTGGCAAGAATGGTCCCTTAAGTACTATTCTTCCTATTTTGGCCACATAAACTTAATAACACATTTACAACTTAACAACTTAAGCCCTTAAGTCTATTTCCTTCTACTTGTGCCACATTATACTTTGCATAACCTTATAACACATTCTTTGACTATCACTTTGACTATCGGGTTTGACCACTACGCAACATTCGTTGATGAACCAATCACGTAAGGCCCTTAGTCGATTTAATCTAGGGTGGGGTCCAAGTACCCAGGAAACGAGTCTAACACTAAGTTGGAAATAGGGTGATATATTCAAAAAAGTGCAGTTGCTTAGAAATGATTTAAAGAATGCTCAAACACAAGTTGATGCCCGTCCTCATGACAACAAGTTCCAAGAATTAGTAGTTGTTGCTCTAGAGAAGTACCAGAAGCAGCTATTGATGAAGAGAAGCTCTTATATCGGCGAGCAAAAATTAAATGGTTAAGAGAGGGGATAGAAATAGTGCATTTTTTCATAAAGTCATTAAAAGCAGAAGGCAGAGAAATAGAATTTTAAGTGTGACTAAAACTGATGGTAGCATTCTGGAAGGAGATCTGATTGCGTTTTTAAACCATTTCTCTAAATTTTTAGGTGAGGCCAATCAAGTTGATGAATTATATCAAGGGAAAATTACCAAAATGGCCCGTTGCCCTGCGATCTAGGCATTTTTAGCCCGTTTTTGAAAAATTCCCGTTTAGCCCAGGTTGCCTTAGGCAACTATCATATAGCCAACTGCATGATGACAAGTGTCCTCAAGTTGCCCAAAACACAAAAAGTTGCCCAAAAAACACAAAGTTTGCCCCGACGTAGCACTCTGTAGTTGGCTATGCGCTAGTTGCCTAGGGCAACCCGGGCTAAAACGGGAATTTTTCAAAAACGGGCTAAATATTCCTAGACCCAGGGCAACCAGACTATTTTACTAATTATCCCTTATAATAATTGGGGGATATTTTCTCTAGAACTTTGACTAATCAAGAGGCAAATGCTATGGTGGTTGAGGTTACTAATGCTGAGGTTAAGGCAACTATGTTTGATATTAATGATAACATAGTTCCTAAACATGATGGGTACACTACAGGATTTTTCAAAAGATCTTGGTCTGTGGTTGGAGATGACGTTTGCAAAGCAATCAAAGAA
Organism: Artemisia argyi; assembly: GCA_030686995.1. Taxonomy (NCBI): domain Eukaryota; kingdom Viridiplantae; phylum Streptophyta; class Magnoliopsida; order Asterales; family Asteraceae; genus Artemisia; species Artemisia argyi. The sequence continues at coordinate 19,842,683 of CM060678.1, read as the reverse complement.
ATCTTTTTAACAGGGAAGCTGCTGAGATAAGTGAATTCTACTCTTATTACACTGGTCCCAAAAACTTAGAATGCTCAAACAGTTACTGATTATAGACCAATTGCATGTTGCAATGTTCTGTACAAATGTATTAGTAAAATCATAGTCAACAAAATGAAGAAAGGGTTGGATTCTATTGTTAACATCAATCAGAATGCTTTTATTTAGGGTAGACAAATCCATGATAATATACTTGTTGCTCAAGAACTGCTTAAAGGGTATAAAAGAAAAGGATGGCCTGGAAGATGTGCTTTGAAGATAGACATAGCTAAAGCTTATGATATAATGAATTAGGAATTTCTTAAGGCGAGTTTGATCAAGTTTGGGTTTCATGATAAGATGGTTAACTGGATTATAACATGTGTTACTTCTTCTGCCTTTTCAGTATGCATCAATGGTGGTATTCATGGGTATTTCAAAGGTGGGAGAGGGCTAAGGCAAGGGGACCCTATGTCCCCTTACTTATTTACCCTTGTAATGGAAGTATTTACCCTTATCATGGCTAAAAATACCCAAAACATTAACTTCAAATATCACTTTTGGTGTTGTGTTCTCAAATTAACACATCTGTGTTTTGCAGATGACCTACTAGTTCTATGTAATGGGGATAGTCAATCATTTGAGGTCATTAGAAGGTCTTTGATGGAATTTAGTCAAGTGTCAGGTCTAATTCCCAACATGAACAAAAGTACTATATTTTTTGGGAATGTGAATAGAGGGGAGAAGTTAAAGATCATTGATATTCTTCCTTTTCAAGTTGGTAAACTTCCAGTTAAGTACCTTAGGGTTCCATTAATCACAAAAAGGCTAAGTCTCAATGATTGTAAGCAGCTTGTAGACAGAGTAAAACCCAGAATTAGAGACTGAAAGAATAAATTCTTGTCTTATGTTGGAAGAATGCAACTAATATCAGCTGTACTATCGTCAATGCAAGTGTTCTGGGCTTCTATGTTTGTGATTCCAAAGACTACTGTGAAAGACATTGAAAGGGCTTTTAAGAGCTTTCTGCGGTGTCAAGTAGAGTTGTCTACAGGCAAGGCTAAAAGTGCATGGAAGAATGTGTGTAAACCAAAGAATCACGGAGGATTGGGTGTGAAACAACTTGATAAGTGAAATGACTAGTTAAATTCTTGATGTTTATAATTAAGTATATTGTTTTTCCAAAGAGGAATACAACGAATGTATTTCCCTCGGGTCGTAGTCCCAACGAAGGTTGAAGTCGAGTTGTCGGTTTGGAATCGTGAAAAGTGAAGTGCAGGATTTTTCACTATAATGAGCTTAGAAAACCCTAGATAAACAAGGGTATCATTTCCCTATAATGAGCTTAGATTAAGCTCAAAAACAGATTCTATATGTCCTAGGGGTCTTTACTTTAGAGAATAAGCTTAATTGGTTATTGCTGGATCTTTGACTTTCGTTGACCAATATGAAGAATTGAGATTCTGAATAGTTTAAGCTACCAAATAAACTCACAAGAGCTATAAAAGCTAAAATGATCTTATATCTACTAGAAAGAAGCTTGTTGAAGCTTGAATTTAAGAGTTGTAAACATATTTTTGTATTTTTTTCTTTTTATTTTCTGATTTTTATGGTTTTATAAATTGAGAACAGAAATGATTAATGTAAATGCTTAGAAGCTAAAACAAGCTTATGAGAAGCTTATAAAACAGTAAATGAGCTTTTGAAACAATTTATTAAACTAAAAGAGATTTTAAGTAAATAAGAAAACACGAATTAAAAGAGAATTAAACTAAACTTTTATTAATTGAACATGAGATTACACTATTAAAAGCACATATTACAAAACTATAAAATCAAATTGGCATCATTTCATTACTCTAAAACTACACACGATTACAATAGAAATGAGGGGTATTTATACTTGAGGCTAGGCCTTGATTAGGGTATCATCAGAAGCATCTAGATCTTTTCTTGATAGCCTTTGGATTGATTCTCTCCTAGAACTCTCAATTATGGTCTTAGGATCAAATCAGTGATGTGTCTAAACGAATCAGAAGATGCTAAGTATTATGCTCAGGTGAAGGATACGGTCAGAATTTTAGGTGGAGAGGTAGGGGATAAATAGTAGAAGGCGAGGTATTTTGGGGTATTTATTTATTATTATTCAAAAGGTATTGACCGGGTTGGGTGTTTTGACTTCGGGTTATAATAGGATACGGGTTGGATTCGGGTTGGTAATAAAAGGGAGTGAAGGATTGGGCTTATGACTGTTGGGCTTGAATAATGGGTTTGGATTGGATTTCTTAATTAGACAGATTTGTAGTTTGTACAGTTTTAGGATTTAAGGAAATTACAAGGACCAAGGTTGTAATTTATAAAACTGCAAGGACCAAATATGCCATTCTTCATAAAATGAACCAAGGACCATAATTGCCATTTGTTGATTCATGAAGGGCTTGAGTTGACATTACTTCAATTATTCTATAAAGGACTATTTTTGACAACTTCTGAAACTTGGAGGGACATTCTTGTAATTTCTTCAAACTTCAACATAAGGGTCATTCTTGTCATTTCTTTGAACTTCAAGGACTTCTTTTAACTATTTGAGCTTGTCTTTGACATTTGCTTCCCTATTCGCGGCTTTTTACTCTTTTCCATTTCTCGTGCTCGTTTTGTCGTATTTTCATTGATTTTTGTCCATTTCTAAAATATCCATACCTGCACGATCACAAACACAAAAACACAATATCTTTGGCATTTACGGTTAGTTTTTGGTCTTAATTTGGTAAATAAAAGGTATGTGAATAAGCACATACCAATTCTAAAGCAATAAGTAATTAGTATACATATAAAGGTAATAAACTTGCAATAACTTCCACATTTGTTATAAAAGTAATTAAACTTGCAATAACTTCCACACATTATTTAATTTAAAATTAAAACAAAAGTTAAAAATAACTTAATGCATCCTAACCAGTGTGGAAGTTATTGCAAGTAGTAATTATAGATTTAATTATAGTTTAATGCAGTAATAATAGATTTAAATCTATTATTACTGCATTAAACTCGTAACTAGCTAGTAGTTATATACTAAAAAAAAACAAAAACAAAAATCAAAACTTTTGCTCTTTTTTTTTGTTAATTAATTTTCCGTGTAAAACATAAAATGTTTATTTTTATTCTGGTCCTCTATTTAGTCTCCACAGTAGACACTTAGCTTTTCAGACAATTAGCTAGAATTTAGGGTTTTATTTCACCCTTAAATTGACCCTCAATCCATCATTTTCATCGTCAATTCAACCTTAGTTTGAAATTAAATTCAATTACTTAATTACCATAATTTCATCTTCAGTTTTAATGGCGAAATCAAATCCTGGAAAGAAAGATGTTGATTCGTACACAATCAAACGAACTAAAAAGATCGTTCAACGTATATCATCATCTCTCCATATATACATCTTTATATTCATATTATTATGTATATATGTTTCTGTAATGTGTTTGTCCAGTTATATATGTTAGTTTTAGGCAGTGTTGCAAAAATCGGCCTTGGAGGCCTATTAATCGGCGATTAATCGCTAGGCGGGGGATTAACCACCACGATTTTCATTAATCGGCCTTATTAATCGTTTGGTCAAAAATTGAACATACCGATTAATCGGATAAAAATCGGCCAAATCAGGCATAAATCGGTCAAATCGGATAAATCGGCCAACTCGGTTACGGATAGAAATCGGTTAAATCAGAGATAAGTCGGCCAAATCAAAAAAAAATCGGCTAGATCGGCCAAATCAGGTATATAGTTTCAATTTTTTTTAATTTTCTATAAAAAAAATCCAATCCGATTAATCCCCGATTAATCCCCGCCTAACCGATTAATCGCTAGGCGGTACCCGGCCGCCACGCTACCGCCTAGCGATTTTTGCAACCTTGGTTTTAGGTAGAATTTATTTTTTGTTAACAACCTATATATATATATATATATATATGGGCTAATACCAAAAAAACGCACTATACTTGTCAAAAATAGTACTTTTGTGTATCGAACTTTTTTTTTCCTCATTTGTGTACTAAACTTCAAATTTTTGGCCTCTTTTACGCACTTTGGGATGATTTTGCCCCTCAAATGTTTGAAAATCCAGGGGCAAAAATGTAATAAAATTGTACAAAAATGCGTAAAAGAGGCAAAAAATGCAAGTTTAGTACACAAATAAGGAAAAAAAAAGTTCGATACATAAAAGTACTATTTTTGACAAGTATAATGCGTTTTTTTTGGTATTACCCCTATATATATATATATATATATATATATATATATATATATATATATATAATTAAACATTTCTCTATTTATTAATCTTCAAATGTTTATGGATATCAGGCAAACACTGATTCTGAGTTTCTGACTGACTGCAAACACTGATTAGGTTAGAAAGTTTTAATTTTCCTTTATAAATATTGGTGCTTTGAACTTGGTGATAATGTATAGGAGCTTCTATTATGTGTGTTGTGTTTGTGAGTGTTTCGATATCACGCAAACACTTAAAATCTTAATTAATAGATTTGTTTAATAGATGTGGTCATGTGGAATGTGTTTCTGTAGTGATACATGTTCATGCAAATTCTAGGTTGAAAATATCGAGTTGATTTTGTTAACTAAAAATTAGTACTTTGGACTTGTTTTTTATTTACTTACAGTGGGTGATTGTGTGTTAATGAGGCCGGTTGATTCGAAGAAGCTTTCTTACGTAGCTAGAGTGGAAGAGCTAGAGGCTGATAGTAAGAACAATGTAAAGGTTAGGGTTAGGTGGTATTACCGACCGGAGGAGTCATTGCAAGGGAGGCGGACATTTCATGGTGCTAAGGAGCTTTTTTTATCGGATCATTATGATTGGCAGAGTGCGCGTACAATTGAAGCGAAGTGTATTGTGCATTCTTTTAAGGATTATAAGAAGCTGGAGAATGCGGGTAACGAGGACTATTTTTGTCAGTTTGAGTACAAGGCTGCTACTGGTGATTTCAATCCCAATCGTGTTGCTGTGTGAGTACTACTACATTGAGTTTTCTTTTCTTTTTTATGGATCATTGGTATATTCTGAATCTTACAGTGAGAATTAACTGTGTTTTTCCTTCTTATATATGAAGGTACTGCAAGTGTGAAATGCCTTATAATCCAGATGATTTCATGGTGAAATGTGAAGGATGCAAGGACTGGTATATATATCTTGTTGAAATTTGTATTTTATAGGTCATGAATCTACATGTTGTATAGTTCATCATGCTACAATATATGTTGGAAAAAAGAGAAGCATACATAGGTCTTGGATAAAAATGGTGGCTTATATGATTGTGATATCATTGCCGTAATTAGAAATTGCCCGTAATATGCATGTACGAATTCAGTAAGTTGTTGCGTGATTAAAAATAGGAAACAAATTCATTTCCTTAATGGTGACGTCAGTTAACCCCAATATTTTGCAAAGGTGGTTCTACTTGCCAAAAAACCTAAAAACTTTGAAATTGTGAATCATTTTAGTACCCTGTTCTTTTCTTAGAATGCATCAAACTTACTGGCCAACATGCTTCACAGTTCCATCTATTATGGGCTTTTGGTTTCAGTGATCTATAATGGATTTAAATACAAGGGGGTTCTTATATTGTCATATGCTTGCTTCAACCAAGCTTTTGGGTTATTTATATGAACTTTGAATATCTCATTTATCTTTGCTAGCTAGATTGTCACTGATTTGATGATCAAGACCCCTGTATGTAACTATTGATGGGCTGGGAATCAAAAATGACCAACACGTACATCCCGAATAATATAATCTTAGTAATATAATCTATGTATATGTGAATCATAAATGTTTGTCCATTATGTTGTAGGTACCATCCATCTTGTATGAAGATGACAATTGAAGATGTGAAGAATTTGGAACAGTTTATGTGCTCTGACTGTCATTCGGATGATGATGCATAAGGATGCATTGAACTCATTCACAGTAGCGCTACTGCTGCGATTAAGGTGAGAGGTCATTTCATTGAATGTGACTTTGTTGGCTTTGTTAATTGAAATTTTTTCCCATATCTTCTGTAGTGAATTCTTTCAGATGAGTTATGATAATGAAACCTAATAAATCAATCTAAAAATATTTTAGATAGATTCATCTCGAAAATCTTTGAATCATTTTTTTTACCTTATTTATAATGCATGCATGATTCTGACAGACTCTAATGTAAATACTTGACAATTCAGTTCAAGTCTACCCATTGCCAAAATTAATTAATTTGTCTTCAGTTGTGTTAGGGACAATAAATTGAGCGTATTTTGGATTGAGTTTTGGGGAAAATTTCTTATGAATCTTTTTTGGAGGAACGGAAAGTGTTACATACATAATAGTGTTAGGTGCAAACCACTTTAAAAAATTAACATTTTTTTGTAATTAGCATCGCCTTGACTTGCATATATATCTAATTAATCTTGTTATATTTTGCAGGTTCAAAATTCAGTTGTGCTTGTCTCGACATCAGAGTTAAGGATATACATGTTTTGAAGTAAATGGTTATCATTATATTGAGAAGCCATTTTATTCAGTACTGTTACAGAATTGGCTATGTTACTTTTCTTTTGTTTTGTTCTTGTTATGTGTTTTGCTACTTTATGGGCTTTAACAAAGTGATTTATCAAATATATCATCTTTGTTATACCTTTCATATCAATTGTTCGGGAATTCATTAAGCTTACATTATACCAAACAACATATTTTGCTCAGTTAGTACAATACATGATGAGATATAGGTGTCAACTTTTCTTTAAAGGGAAATGTATATGTTCACTTCCATGTAATAGTGTAGTATTTTTAAACGTGACGGACGTTATAACACACCTATAACATCCATGATACTTAGCACTCTTGTATAATGAACATAAAAACTTGAAAAGCTAACGTCTATAGCTTTGATTATTGTACTTTTTATAACTATTATGTTGACAAGTTTATTCAAGTTCCATATGTACAAATTACTTTTTTGAACAAATAATTTTGGCAAGCATAAAAAAAGTTAGAAACTGGTAATGGTACGTGTATTAGTTTATATTTACAAACAAAATAATCGAAACATGGTTGGAAAGTAAAAAAAGAAGGGTTGTGTTTAGTTGTAAAGATATAGAAAAGTAAAAGTGAAACAAGAAGTGCATTTTATGGGAAAAAGGTTATCACTATTGAGGGCTATTTGGTAGACAAAAGTTAAAATTGCATCTGCGTTTTGCAAAAGAATGTGGTGTGGGACAAGTGGGTACCTTCTTATTCATTTCTGCGTTTTGGTACCTTTAGAGCACTGGGTGCAGTGCTTGCCACCTCTCGTCGTGCCACCGTGGCACCTTCGTTGTGTCTCGCTACCACACTGCCCCCCTTGTTTTTTCTCGCCACTTGAAGCCTCTTCGTCGGCACGACGAACCCATTTCCCTGACATTGATACTGTTTTGGGGGCCAAATTAATATAAATGATTATATTTTGAAAAAATTGAGTTTATAAAATTGAGTTTATGTCTTTTTTTAGTGTGTGTATGAACCGTGTGTGTATGTTAGCAGAGAAGAAGACGAAGGGGTATTGGGGTTGGTTGATTTTGGGTTGACTAGTGTGTGTGGTTGTGTGTGTTTGATGTTAAAGTTGGCTTTTTGGGTTGTAGAGTGTGTTAGCAGAAAAGAAGACAAGGGGTATTAGCTTTTTTTTTTTTTTTTTTTTTTTTTTTTTTTTTTTTGTATTTTTAATTTTAGTAAATGAATTTTATATTATTTGAAAATTTGAATAAAAATAAATGTTGTAAATTGTGGGCCCCAAATGAGTAAGTTGAAATTAGTTGTTAGTGAGGGGGTTAGTTGTGAAGGTTTGTTAAAGTGATGTGGCACCCCGTAGGCCCCAAATGAGGAGCTTCCCCTCCTCATTGCACCCAGTGCTTTTATAACGCAAATAATCAATTTATGGCTTTTGTACATCAAACACTTAAACAGCTTTTTTGCCTTTCAAAACTCAATAATCAAATAAGTAGTTTCCAAACGCAAACCCAAACACCCCCAAGATGATAACCAGGCATGATTAATATCACATGCATTTGATGCTTGATTGTTTACTTTTATGATTAATGTGAATCGGTGGCATACACGATACACAAAAAATGTTTTTGGAACAATGACTGCATGGTAATATGCAAATGTATATATGAAAAAGACATTCTCTCAGATTTGCAAAAACATTCTATTGAAATACATCAAAACCCATTTTACAAATCTTATACTTGATTGTTACAACACATAGTTTATCCCTAGCCTAATTGTAAAGTCCTCTCTCATCCATGCGCTAACACAAATATGAAGTCTCGTTCCCTCCCCATTTCGCCAATGAAAAGGAACAAGTGACATTGAATAAATGTTAACCAAGAGCTTATACTACAGAATTGTCTAACTACAATGGAAGAGTACAAAGTGTCGTGAAGTACTTCATCAGCTGGTGCCTCGAAGTGCAAGGTCTCATCAGTCGAGTTTTTTAGAAAACTTATTCATGTTGACTTCATCTAGTGTAGGATCTACATCTTCAAAGACCTGCAATACCATTAAATACTTGTAATTGTAATATGTATAGAATAAAAAATAGAAAGAAATAAATTTTGAGTGTACATACGTATGACTAGCCCATCCGGAATTAAAATAAAGCATCTTGATACTGCAACTAACTTTCCTGAATACAAACTGGGAAAAAGGAGTTAATTAGGCAAACACTCGAAATCTTGATTATTGACTGTTGTGGCGTTGACCTTAAATTTTTAGTTGTGACTGTAAAATTTATGCTCATAAACGTGGATTGTGTATGTGTAGTTATACATGTTCAAGATGATTTTAGTTTCAAAAACAAGTTCTTTGGACTTATCATTTGTGTTAGTTAAAAAAATACTAATACTATATTATGTCTATAGAAAGGTGTGTTAGACTTTTTTTTACTTCTTACAGCCGGTGATTGTGTATTAATGAGGTTAGTTGGTTCTGACAAGCTTCCGTATGTTGCTAGCGTGGAGAAGCTAGAGGTTGATCATAGGAGTATTATGAAGGTTAAGGTTAGGAGGTATTACAAGCCAGAGGAATCGTTGGGAGGGAGGTGTATGTTTCGTGGTGCAAAGGAGCTATTTTTGTCGGATCATTACGATTGCATAGTGGAGGTACGATTGAAGGGAAGTGTATGTTGGAAAATTTAGTGCACCTGAGGGATCAAATCATACTTGGGAATGGGTTCTGGAGGTACGGAGTGTACACCCATCAAGTCCCTGATTACCCTGACTCAATAGTGGTTGTGCAGGATTCTGCTGCTAGTGTTGGTTTCTGCTGATAGTGGATTCTACTGCTAGCATTAGGATTCTGTTGCTAGTGGTTCTGCTGCTAGTTGTAGGACTTTGTGATTCTGCTGCTAGTGCTAAGTAGATTCTGCTAATGAGAATGTAACTGATTTGACCTATTCAAATGACAGTTATATCTACACTTATGACCACGTTTAATTGGTCATGTAACCACTATTCTTGTCAATAATGTGAGTATTCTCCTATTTAAAAGGAAATCAGATTATGCATGAAAAACACAGAAAACACATAACACTTAAACGCAAAGGGTTATTCATTTGTGCCTAATTCAATAACAAACATTTGGTCTTATCCCAAGTAGATATTCGTGATACCCAGGTAGGGTCGAATAGTTTACTTTGGAAAGTGATAACACGATTCCAAGTGATATCCGGTAACCATTCATTGGTTCGTAGTTAAGTCATTGGTTATCTTCACCCTGTTTTGGGCCACTAAACTCCAGCAATCAAAGTAAACTATTTTGAGATAATCAATGGCTGCTGCTGTGAGGCATATGGCTGCTAACTTTTCCGAATTGGAAAAGTTTGAAGGTGTTGATTTCAAAAGATGGCAAAAGAATATGCACTTCTTGCTGTCAAGAATGAATGTGGTGTATGTTCTAAGCACTACTATTCCTGAAGATCATGAGGATGATGCTACTGTGGAATAGATAAGGAATCGAAGTAAATGGGAGAAGGATGATTACGTCTGCAGAGGTTTAATCCTCAATGATATGTCTGATTCTCTCTTTGACATTTATCAGAATGTTGAATCTTCCAAAGAACTATGGGATTCCTTGGATGCCAAATATATGGCTGAGGATGCTTCAAGTAAGAAGTTTCTTGTAAGTAATTTCACAAATTACAAAATGACTGATTCAAGACCAGTTATGGAACAATACAATGAACTTCTTGGAATACTTGGAAGGTTTACACAACACAAAATGAACATGGATGAGGCTATCTCAGTCTCTTGTATCATTGACAAACTCCCTCTTTCTTGGAAAGATTTCAAGCATACCTTGAAACATAAGAAGGAAGAACTGACACTTGTTCAGTTGGGTAGTCATCTGCGTATTGAGGAATCCCTCAGGGCGCAGGATAATGACAAGCCAAAGAGTAGCAATGCTGCTGGTGCATTTGTTGTCAATATGATGGAACATAACAATTCCACCAGGTACAATGACAATAAAGGCAAATGTAAACATCAGGATAACACAAGGGTTGATCCTAACAAGAAGGTAACACCTACTTGTTAGAAATGTGGCAAATCGGGTCACATTAAAAGGGATTGCAAAGGTGTTAAGGTTGGTGGTAAAACCAATGGTTCAGGCACTAGTAGTTCAGGGAGTGGTGGTTCTGCCAACACACTGAAAGGTCAGAATATGTTAAATGAATCTCTTCAGGTTTATTATGTTACATATGTATCTAAATCTAACTATGTGCAGGATGATGATGTTGCGTGGTGGGTTGATTATAGAGCAACTGTTCATGTGTGCAAAGATAGAAGATGGTTCAAGACTTACGAGTCACTGAATGATGGTTCTATTCTTCACATGGGAAATGAGTCAACAGCTTTGGTGCATGGTCATGGTTGTGTAGATCTTAATTTTAGTTCTAGAAAGATTGTAACTTTGTTTAATGTTATTCATGTTCCTGATATAAGGAAAAACTTGGTTTCAAGTAGTGTTTTGAATAATCATGGATATAAACAAGTTATTGAATCTGATAAATTTATATTGTCTAAACATGGTGTGTTTATTGGTTTTGGCTATTTGTGTAATCAAATGTTCAGGCTAAATATTGTCACTGACATTGTTAACTCAGCCTTTATGTCAACCTCTAAATTGAATGACTCTATCCTGTGGCATGCTAGACTTGGCCATGTACATTTTAAAAGGATGCAAGACATGTATAAGGATGGGTTAATCCCAGCATTTGACATGGACACTGAAAAGTGTAAAACTTGCATGTTGACCAAAATCACTAAGAAACATTTTCAGGGTGTTAAACATGAGACTGAGCTCTTGGAGCTTATACACAGTGACCTATGTGACTTGCATGCCAATCCCTCTTTGGGGAACAAGAAGTACTTTGTGACATTTATTGATGATGCTTCTAGGTTCTGTTATGTCTATCTGTTACATACCAAGGATGAAGCATTAGATAAATTCAAAGTATTTAAAACTGAAGTTGAATTGCAACTTGGGTCCCTGATCAAAAGATTCAGGACTGATAGGGGAGGTGAGTACATGGATACTCTGTATTTTCAGTCTGTTGGTATTATCCATGAAACGACTGCTCCCTATACTCCTCAACAAAATGGTATCTCTGAAAGGAAGAACAGGGTACTGAAGGAGATGGTTAATTCCATGTTGTCCTACTCAGGACTAAGTCAAGGGTTCTGGGGTGAAGCTATGTTAACAGCTTGCTATTTATTAAATAGGGTTCCTAACAAAAGGAACAAAGTCACCCCTTATGAACTCTGGACTAAAAAGAAACCCAACCTGAATTATCTCAGGGTTTGGGGTTGCAGGACTGTTGTAAGACTCCCTGATCCAAAATTAAAAACTTTGGGTGAAAGAGGCATTGAATGCATCTTTGTTGGATACGCTGAGCATTCCAAGGCATACAGGTTCTATGTTATTGAATCTAATGAATATGTTTCAATTAACTCAATAATTGAATCAAGGGATGCACTCTTTGATGAGAATAGATTCTCATCAGTCCCTAGACCATGTCAAAGGATTCCTAATGGAACTAATGACATTGGTGTATCAGAGTTCCCTAATGAATTATCATCTCAGGCCCCTGATGAAGTTGTGGTTCAACAACCTGAGCTCAGAAAGAGCAAAAGGATCAGGAATCCAAAGTCATTTGGACCTGAGTTTCAATTATATTTAATTGAAGGTACAAGGAATGAGGTCTCTGATCAATAATCCTATTACTTCATTGTTGAGGATGATCCCAAAACATTTGAAGAAGCAATGAAGTCCCAGGATGTTGCTTTCTGGAAAGAAGCAATAAATGATGAGATTGACTCCATCATGGGCAACAACAATTGGGTGTTGGTTGATCTACCACCAGGTTGCAAACCTCTTAGTTGCAAATGGATTTTCAAAAGGAAAATGAAGGTAGATGGAACTATTGAAAAGTTCAAGGCTAGACTAGTCATTCAGGGCTTTAGACAAGAGTAAGGGATAGACTACTTCGATACTTATGCCCCTGTTGCACGTATCAGTACCATAAGATTGTTGATTACTTTAGCATCAATTCACAATCTGATTATTCATCAGATGGATGTGAAGACAGCTTTCTTGAATGGTGAATTGGATGAGGAGGTTTATATGAACCAACCTCAGGGCTTCATTTTTCCTGGAAATGAAAACAAGGTGGGTAAACTGATTAATTCTTTATATAGACTGAAACAGACACCTAAGCAATGGCATCAAAAATTTGATGAAGTGGTTTTGTCTAATGGGTATCTTCTTAACCAGGCTGACAAATATGTATATAGCAAATTTGATAAATCAGGTAAAGGAATCATCATTTCTTTATATGTTGATGACATGCTGATCTTTGGCACTGACCAAAATCATTTTGATCTGACAAAGGAATTTTTGTCATCAAGGTTCTCCATGAAGGACATGGGGGAGGCTGATGTTATCCTTGGTATAAGGATCAAACATGAAAGTAATGGTATATCAATTTCTCAGCATCATTATATTGAGAAGGTACTGAAGAAATTTAATTACTTTGATTGTACTCCAGTGAGTACTCCCATGGATACCACTGAGAAGCTTATGCCTAATACTGGCAAAGCTGTATCTCAACTTGAGTATTCTAGGGTGATTGGCTGTCTGATGTATGCCATGACTTGTACAAGGCCTGATATTGCTTTTGTTGTGGGTAAACTGAGCAGATATACTAGTAATCCTAGTGCTCAACACTGGCAAGCAATTCAGAGGGTACTGAAGTATTTGAAGAGAACTATGGATTAGAGTCTCTCTCATATACTGGTTATCCTTCAGTGTTGGAAGGATACACTGATGCAAGTTGGATCAGTAACACTAAAGACAATTCGTCTACCAGTGGCTAGGTATTCCTACTTGGTGGAGGTGCAATTTCTTGGGCATCCAAGAAGCAAACTTGTATCACCAGTTCAACAATGGAATCTAAATTTGTGGCTTTAGCAGCTGCCGGTAAAGAAGCTGAATGGTTGAGAAACTTACTTCTTGAGATTCCATTATGGCCTAAACCTATAGCACCTATTTCTATCCGTTGTGATAGTGCTGCTACATTGGCAAAGGCTTATAGCCAGATGTACAATGGGAAGTCGAGACACTTAGGTGTCAGGCATAACATGATTCGTGAGCTAATCATGAATGGGGTGGTTTCTATAGATTTTGTTAGATCTCAACAAAATTTAGCTGATCACTTGACGAAGGGTCTTACTAGAGACTTGGTTATGAAGTCCGCTAAAGGGATGGGTTTGAAGTCCAACTTAGTCATTGAATGCTAAGACACCCAACTCCCTCCTGAGGAAACTTGGGAGCCGAGTTCAATGTGGAAAGCTGAACATTCAATGTACTGAAGCACATGTTTTACAATCATCCCAAGGTTTGTGCTTGGAACCTGCTGGAAAAGAGGATGAAGTCATTACTTCTTAATGGTTATTTTTCTTTGAAAAAGTGCTTGGCAGGAGCATGAATAAAGAGGAACCACCTATGTGAATGTTGAAGTTTTTCTACTTCAGGAAGCTATGGACTTTTAGCTTTTACAACATTTATGAATTGGATATGGACACATGGCTTGTATAGTGTCAGGAGTGTTTAAGTGTTTGAAAATATATGTGTATTTTATCTTCAGGTATTCAAATGGGTTGAAGGTTCAATTCTTAGAACACCCTGATTCTCAAATATTTGAACGTGTAATGTACTAAGATGGAAATTCAATCCTCATGATATTTTCTTTTATGCATACATTTTGTTTAATATTTTATTTTCATGTAAAGGAAGTGAACTAAATTTGGGGAGGATCGTTGGAAAATTTAGTGCACTTCAGGGATCAAATCATACTTGGGAATGGGTTTTGGAGGTACGGAGTGTACACCCATCAAGTCCCTGATTACCCTGACTCAATAGTGGTTGTGCAGGATTCTGGTACTAGTGTTGGTTTCTGCTGATAGTGGATCCTACTGCTAGCATTAGGATTCTGTTGCTAGTGGTTCTGCTGCTAGTAGTAGGACTCTGCTGCTGAGCAGTGATTTTGCTACTAGTGCTAAGTAGATTCTGCTGATGAGAATTAACTGATTTGACCTATTCAAATGACATTTATATCTACACTTATGACCATGTTTAATTGGTCATGTAACCACTATTTTTGGCTATAATGTGGGCAATTATGTGGAGATTAATGGGCCGATTAATTCTCATAATTCCATGTGACTAGCTATGAGTATTCTCCTATTTAAAAGGAAATCAGATTATGATTGAAAAACATAGAAAACACATAACACTTAAACGCAAAGGGTTGTTGATTTGTGCCTAATTCAATAACAAACATTTGGTCTTATTCCAAGTAGATATTCGTGATACACAGACATTAGGGTCGAATAGTTTACTTTGGAAAGTGATAACACGATTCCAAGTGATATCCGGTAACCATTCATTGGTACGTAGTTAAGTCACTGATTATCTTCAACCTGTTCTAGGCCACTAACCTCCAACAGTGTATTGTGCATTATTTCTGGAAGTATAAGAAGCTGGAGAATGTGGCTACTGAGGACTATTTTGTCGGTTTGAATACAGGAATTGGTATATTCTGAACTACACAGTAAGAATTAATTGTGGTTTTAATTTTCTGATATATGAAGGTACTGCAAGTGTGAGATGCCCGGTAATCCAGATAAATTCATGGTGAAATGTGAAGTATGCATGGACAGGTATATATATCTTTTAGAAGTTATATGTCTTTTATTTTTTAGTAATTACATGTTATATAGCTTTATATTGCATCAAGCATGTCGAGAGATTATGCTATAAGGAAAAAAAAGATACATGCTTAGCTCTTGGAGAAAAGATGGGTGATATACTGATATCATTTCTTTATGCAAGAAATTAGCTTATAACTATTACCAGTAGTATGTAATTTGCATGTACAACTTCACTAAATTGTTATGATGGTAATCCACCAAGAAACCTAGAAACTATGATGCGGATTGGACTTTCTTTGAAGACACGATATACACAAGCTGTTGTGCACAACAAGAATAAAGAGAAGAACCTACACATATTTTTACCAAAACACCTCTTTATTAATATTATGTATGAAAAGAATGAATGTACTTATGCCTCACCCCCTTAACTGTGTTTATTGAGAATGAGGGGTGAATCTCAGTCCTAATGCACCTAGAGTTGGTGGCTAACAAAGGAGAAAAACCAAGAGGAATGTCAGCTGCCATACACCCCTTATGGTCACCTGTATGCAACCAAACACCCCCTAAGTTCGGCTACTATAAGCAACTGATTCATACTCCTACTTGGCTAAATACTTGAACTAAACACTACTATTGAACCCCTATATTCGACTAATATGCATACTAACTCTTGTAACAATTTGCGTGAAAGAAAAAAAAAAGAACAAAATCATTTTCTTAATGGTGACATCAATTACGCCTACTATATGCAAAGGTTGTTCTGCGTGACATATTCTGGAACCATTTCTAACGCCCTATTGATTTCTTAAATACAAAGAAACATTTTTTTTTTCATATATAAGTTATTATTTATGCATGTAAATTACTGCTGAACATGCTTTTCAGGTTCATCCGTTTGGTTTTAATGACCACGCCTCATATTAATGGCAAGTGCAAGCAATATGATAATGATTTTTTGTTATATCTGACTCTTATATTGTCTTATGTTTCTTTTTATCAAGATTTTAGTTACTAATCTAAACCTTAAAAATATCAATTATCTTTGCTAGATAGTCAATCACATGATGATCAATTGACGCCCTAAATGCAACTGTTGTTGGGATGGGAAAACGACTAACACAACCTGAGTTATAGCTTATTCTATGTGTGTCCTTAATGAATATCTATTATGCTGTAGGTTCCATCCAGCTTGTATAGGGATGACAACTGAAGATGCAAAGAAATTGGAGCAGTTTGTGTGCTCTGATTGTGCTCCTTATTTGATGCATACGGACCATTGAACTCATTCCTAGCAGCACCACTGAGGTTAAGGTGAGAGGCCATTTCATAAAATGTGGCTATTGGCTTTGTTAATTGAATTTTCCCCCATATCCTCTGTATAAAATTTTTCTACAAAATATCATTGTTGAATTGAGCATCTCAATCCAAATTAATTGGTTGGAATTGCATTATGCTTGTAGTGAAGACAACTTTCTTTGGTTCGTAATATTGCTTGATTTGCAATGCATGGTTAGATATGGATGTTTGTGCCTTGATATATACTTAAATGTCACAACTTTGTAATTCAGATGGTTTTTAACCATTATGAGAACAAAGCTATGTTTGGTAGTGTTAAATAGATGACAATTAGTAGTTTGTGTATCTATACTACTATACCAAATAGTTAAGCTATATTTCATTTATATGTGAGCTATAGGGTGGTTTTGTTGTTCATATCAAAGGCAGATAGGCTTTATCTACTCTTTAGAAAACATTCGCTTATTACTTCGGGTTGTCTATAAAACAAGAACCGTATTTCCTGTAGAAGTTCCTAAACGTGGCCAAAAGAATGAGTGTATGGAAAAAAGTTACCCTACGTCCTACTTATATCTCATAATCTATATGCTACAACATTTCACATGTGCTAAGCAGGTCTTGAACTTGCAATTATTTGGTTGGGGATCTTTTCACACAGCAATAGATACCATTGAGGCACAAGCCTTTTATCGCTATCTTCTCTATTTGATTGCATACCAGCATGATGCGTAGGGATTGCATCAGGCTTTACCTCTCGAGGGATCTCGAGAAGCTTACAACCCCCACCAGGCAGTGTACCTGATCGATGTAGTATAGTATAATGACAAGTACCGGGGGATTGATCGTTCAGCTAGGAATAGTGTCGCTAGGATTAGAAAACCTAAAGACTAGGTCTAGAGATGAGGGATGATTCTTTTTGTATTTTTTTATATTTTTATGAAAGCAATTGAAAATCTCGGTTTTGAAGGAGTTGGGGGGAATTAGTTGCTAGTCAACTAACCCAATTACTAAAGATGCAATCAAAATAAAATACTAAAAATGAAAATAAACTAAATTAAACTAAAGGTGTGAGCAATATATGGGAGAATTGTGTTTACTTAGATTTCACTACTCCCTAGATATCTTTTACAGGTTAATTACTTGTTACAGTTGTGTGGATGACGGGTTGTATTCCTTAATACCATTCATGGGGTGGCGTACTTACTTCCCCAATCCTATAAGCGCCTACTTCACTCTTATGTCGAGCCGGCTAAGAAGCTCCTAACATGGGATCATTAAAATTTGCTCATGCATTAAATACAACCAATAAAACCTAGTACACATCGGTTCATGTTTCCTAAGACGTTCAAGCATTGTACACAATGGAGATCTGCCAGTTTTCTTAAGCCTAACATTGAAATCATTCATCCATTACAATTATAAACAAGTAATCAACATATAATTAATATCTAGGTTTCATTACATCTAAGCAAACACATGAAAGATCTAGCCTAGCATGTTGAAATCAAGACAAGCATAAGATATATTCAAGCAACACATAGACATATTGATTGAATTGAAAGAGGACTTATCTTAATTGAACATGAAAGGTTTCAAGGGGTAAAACCCCTTGAAAATACTGTAAAATACGACCTAGGGTTTCTCAAGTTCGGCCCTAGTATTCTCCACACAAGTTTCTCTCTTATGAATGAAAAATAGAAAAGTATATATAGATTCTGAGAGGTGACGGCATCAAGAACAAATTTCTGACGCCGTCATCTCGCCGCCAAATAATTTCTCGGACTGCCTAGATCTGGGTTTGACGCCGTGATGTGTACTCCTTATGCAGGCCGTCACCAAAAATACTCTTGACTCCCTTCTCTTGACGCCTTCAGGTTTTCACTGGGTCGTCACGGATTTTACTCCTGACGCCGTCACATTTTTCCTCTTGACGCAGTCAGGTATTGTTCTCAGCATAGAAAATTAAGTCTTTGCCGTTTTCTTCACTTTTATGCTCCAAAAACGTCCAAAATATTTCCTTTTCCAGAATTCACTCCCAAAGTACCTAAAATCACAAAAGGAACGATTTAGGGCAATATTTGATCAAATAAATTCAATTCCGGGCTTCAATGACCCCTTAAAAGTGGTTCATTTTTAGCCTCATCATATACCCTTACACTTGAGATTTGCTGATCCTCAAGCAAATGCGCTTTTATTCTAATCAAAATACAAGTTAGGGGTCATTTAACACTAATATAAAAGTAATTACAAAAAATAATCGTTCCACTAAAGACCAAAGACAAGCACGAAGGTCATACACTAGCACCTCACAAATAGTGTTTAGATACTCACATCTCTCGGGTGTAATAAAGTAATATCACAATATGGAAATGGAAAACATCTCTCACTACCTGTCATAGCAAAATAGATTACCATAGGCTTGGGAAAGGATCAAACCTCCACCACATGGCGTAAGCACCTAGGATAAACTATCAAAGAGGTCTTTTAAAGAGTTGTAACGTTAGGTGTAGGGATATGGAATACACGGTTTTGTTGGATATAGGCAGTCTTTACTAGTGGCGAGTTAACAATCTTGGTTAATTACATGTACAATATGGTGTTGCTAAGCCAAGACTAGACTCGACTTAAGCTAATAAATGAAAAATAACAAAAACATAAAATAAACATTGAATGAAATGAGATGGTAGTCCATATGTTTTTTTCAATTTTTTTTTCTTTTTCTTGATTTTTTTTTTCTTTTTTTTTTTCTTTTTTTTTTCTTTTTTTTTTTTTTTTTTTTTTTTTGCATACATTCTTACCCTACCATCCAAAATAATACATCATAGGGAATGTACATTCCCCTTACACTTGAATTTTTACATACTTTACAATAAACTAATCTAGTGACTCGAATTAAGATAATCAAAACACTTGGAGTACTTTTAAGATTAACGCACATACGGGGGTAATATATGATGTTCTTCCCCATTACTCCATAAAATTAGTACTTTACCCAATCGTCCCAAAACAATATGTACAAGGATATGACTCGACTTAGCAACCATGAAATCAATTAGATAATTAACTTAGGGTTTAACAAATAACAATAATGCACTAAAGATGAGTGCATACACGGAAGGCTAAGGCGATTTGGGTGTACATTTAAGTGGGGTGTAACAAATTCTTCCTTTAAGTAAGATGCTTAAAGTTAGAAATGAAAAGATAGGCTCGGAGGGGTGTACTAGGGATTTCGTGTACTAAAAATGAGTACAACGCTAAGGGTGTGGGAAAATTAGTTGACTTAACTAGCCAAGTAATATGACTTAAATGGTCAAGTAATTATGATACGGGTTTAACACAAGGGTAGTCTCACAAGCGGTCTCGGGATGCATCACTAACGCAAGTTCTAGAATCTAAATGCAACCGGTACACACATAAGCACTAATAATGAGTGCTTTTCCTATCAAATCTAAAGGCGAACCTCACATATTTGGGTGGAAAATTTTTTAAGTGGTATGATTTTGTGCTAGTCATACAATCTCCTATCCATGAGACGCTTGCTATGGCTAAAGTTTCACTCCTAAATGTTGTAAAAAATTGGTGATGGCGTCAAGAAGAAAATTCTGACGCTGTCAACCCGCCGCCCATAATAAAATCGGATTGCCTAGATCCAGATCTAACTCCGTCATGTGTAATGTTGTTATGGGCCATCACCACTTTTACTCTTGACGGCCATGCTTTGACGCCGTCACATTTCTACTGGACCGTCACCACTTTTGCTCTTGACGCCGTCATCAAAATGCTCTTGACGCCGTCAGGTACTATTCCCAGCAAGGAAAATTAAGACTTCCGTTTTCTTCACTTTTATGCTCCAAAAACGTCCAAAATGCTTCCTTTTCCAGAATTCACTCCAAAAGTACCTAAAATCACAAAAGGAACGATTTAGGGCAATATTTGATCAAATAAATTCAAATTCCGGCTTAAATGACCCCCTAAAAATGGATCATTTTTCGCCTCATCATCGAGACATATCACATGTCATTCACGTATCGAATCTGATACACCGATGGTAATACACATATTACATCAATTTAGGTCGCAAGTCGGAGGATTTTCATTGCCAGTCGTAGCAATACACCGTCACCTTTGAGCACCGTTGTGATTCACACACACCCGTCAGGTGAGTTCATGGTCCCACATTTTAATTATTTCTAAACCCCGTGGGGAGATACATGCTATAACCTGAACACAAATATTTTTTTCTGTATGCTATTACTATCTGATATTGCCTAAGTTGACACCCGTACTACAAGTCCCTCATATCACGAACCTTAATCACTTGCGAGTGAGTGCGAATATAGCTAATAGATCTATTGGAATGGCAACCCATCTCTGTCAAAGTGATTATTTGGCAGGAGGTGTGCTATATTCGAGGTACCATGGAAACCGAGTACATTTCCATCACCGAGGGCCCCTTTGTTATCTACATCCCCCGTGGTGTAGGTGATTTTTATCTTTATGATATTTTGATACGATGTTAAGGCTTGAATTTCGTGAGACTTAGGAGTAATATGACATCGGTTTAGTCAAGACCGATCTATCTTGGCTTGCTTATTTCAAAATACTTGACTTGTGTTCACACTATTACTAATTTAAACTACTGTGGATTCACTCAACCGTTGTGTTGACTTTTTAGCATGTTTATCTCAGGAAACTAGCAGGCATGATGGCACGGAGCTGGCAAAAAGGGCACACAGGACCTCCCTTTTATTTCAATAATTATATCATTCTTTTCAAACTCATCACTTCTTTTGTGAAACAATTAACATTTGGAAAAATGTTTGTAACTCTGACTATCTTGAGTTTTCATGGAATGATATTAACTATCTTTTGAATTGTTTTCCATAAGTATGACTGTGTTCTAAACTGTAATGACCCCGATTAGACTTCCGCTGCTCAACAAATTTTTGGGGTGTTACAGATTGGCATCAGAGCCATGGTTATAGAGAACCAAATGATTTTTCAAAACATTGGACTATAACCACACTAGATTTCTAAACAAACTATTTATCACTGAAGTGCCCTCCATGCCAGCGCTTGCCAACGTCATATTTTGAGGTTTGATTTATAGCACCCATTGCACTAAGTTCACTATGGCACCTTGATCACTGTGCATGTAGCATTATGTAGACTAAATGACTTGTATTACTATTATTTTGGAATATTACAATACCATGTCGCCCCGGTTATTATCTTGTCTGACAGTGATGACGTTATGCTGGCATCATCCACCTTCCTTACCATTGACCTATCTGACTATGACACCCACGACACCCGAGACACCCATGATTCTCCTGATACCTATGACACCTTACCAGTATCACCTGTCATTCCACCTACTGTTCCATCTGGAGACCCATCTGCAGAGACTGAGCCCTTCGAGGAGGGTGAGGTCGCTTCGACACCCGTTGATTCTTTTGCTGTGCAGCCACTTTTCCGTCCTGTCTGTGGACCTATGACACAGGATCAGTACCTGTATGATCAGTATCTCACATCTTAGCAGTTTCTTACGGCTGATGACCGTCCTACACCACCTGCTAGTCACCATTCCGGTTCAGATGCTGATGACGAGTCTTCTGACTCAGATACTTCTGACACTGCTGAATCTATTCCACCACCATCCCAGCCTACACCGATTCATCGATGCAAGCGAGTGAGGACCCTTGAGCCCTTTGAGACTGAGCCTTTTGGAGAGTTGTCTTGATACCATGATGATAGCTTCACCCGCAAATGCACGGCTCAGAAACGAGTCTGTATTTTGCCTACTCTTACTGTTCCATCACCTGTACCTCTATCTGTGCCATCACCCACACCTGTACTTCCACCTGTACCTGTGTCTATGCCTGAGCTGACACCTGTGTTATCACCCGCACCTTCACCATCACCTGTATCACCACTACCTGAGCCACATCCTTACATGCTGCCTACTTACACCGCACCCCACTCTTCTGAGGTTTTACCACCCATGCCACCACCTATGGTTTTCTACTCTCAGACTACTACTGTGCCGACACCATCACCTACTTCATCACCTATCCCATCACCTTCATCCGTTCCTACTGAGACCACTACTTCACCTAGCATTCATAGGATGGTTGATGCCCGCCGATGGTCGTTCTTGTTAGAGTGCATTCTCCGCTGGAGGTTTATTGAGGGATCACCTAGGGCTGCTGAGCTTGGAGAGAGTTCTTCAGCGGTGTTACCGGTCATTGGGGAGCCGATACACCATACCATCCCTTTACTGGCTGCTAGATTGGTTAGACATGAGGATCGTCTTGATGAGCTATTGAGTGTTATAGAGGATATATCCTTGGAGAGGATTGAGATCATGCAGGAGGAGGTCGAGAACCTCGTTGTACATAGGACAGCTCTGGATGCTGTGTTTGAGATGATGGGTACTAAGATCGAGGAGGCACAGGCTATCATTACTGAGTTCGGTCATAGAATAGATGTGCAGAGACACGAGATGGAGGATCTGAGAGAGATTGCGATCATCACATAGAAGATGTTGGAGCATCAGACCCAGGAGCTGGCAACATCTAGTGCTACTATCCACACTCTGTCAGTCACGCTTGAGGAGGTCCAGGCCAGAGAGAGAGCTAGAGACCTAGAGATGTTGGAGATGATCAGGATCATTAGAGAGCTAGAGGGGAGATCAGGAGGCACACCTGGAGCTTCATAGATCTATAACGTATCATTATATTCAGAGACATCTTAACTTGCCCTGTGCAGCATTAATAATGTTGTATCTTGTTGTTTTGTAACAATGAATTCAAATTATTAAAACTTTGTGTTGGTTATGATTGTACTGTACTGATATTGATTTATGATGTTTTGGTTGTTTGATCTTATGTTATGCTCCCATATTGAGATTCATTATAATTTCCATGTGTGTTGTTACATGTCGTGATGATTATTTATGGATGATATGGTTTATGTTGATGTATGTATTCATGGTGTGATTGTGACGTATTTTATGATGATTTCGACTATTATGAGCTTGGTTATTTCTCTTGTTATTTATTGATGTTTGGGATTTTACTTATACACTTGCAATTTTATAGAAACATGGCCCCTAGGAAAACCGAAACTACCACTGCATCACCCGCTATGCCTCAAGCTGCTATCAAGAAATTGGTTGCCGACAGTGTTGTTGCAGCTTTGGAAGAGCAAGCTACTGCAATGACGCGATCAAGTACCAACAACTGACCCACTACAGAAAGCGAGTCCTCTACGACTCGGAAATGTACCTAGAAGGACTTCATAGCTTGTAAGCCATCCCACTTCAAAGGTACTGAAGGAGTGACAGAACTTGCTCGATGGTTTGAGCGAACTGAAACGGTGTTTGTGAGGAGCGGTTGTGCCGCTGAAAACAGAGTCTCGTTTGCTACTGGAACATTGCTGGAAGACGCGTTGTCTTGGTGGAATGCAACTGCGCAGAAGATAGGTGTGGAGCAAGCCTATCAGATCACTTGGGCTGACTTTAAGGAAAAGATGTTGAAGAAGTTCTGTCCAAGAGGGGAAATTAAGAAGCTAGAAGATGAGTTTCACCTGTTGGTCGTGAAAGGGAATGATCTTAGGACTTATGATAGAAGATTTCAGGAGCTTGCCACACTTTGCCCTTCAAAGGTTCCCAATTTGGAAAAGTTGTTGGAAAGATACATTGAGGGACTGCCTAGGAGCATTGAGGGAAACGTCACCTCGTCAAAGCCCCAATCTTTTGAAGAAGCAATGACTATTGCCCAAAGACTGCTAGATAGGGAGATTAAGCGTAACTCTGCTCAGGGAAACAATGATCAAAAAAGGAAATTTGATGATCGGAAGACAAACAACAACTACAGCAACAACAACCGTAACCCCAACCAAAACTATCACCATGACAGAAACACTCACCACAACCAACAAAACCGACGACAGGAAGCTGCCAGAGCTTATGTCGCCGCACCAGTTAAGAATGCTGGGTATGCTGGACTTTCCCCGTTTTGCAACAAGTGTAAGCTGCACCACACTGGACTCTGCTATGCTAAGTGTGGAAAATGTTCAAGGACTGGTCATAAGAAACAAGATTGCAAAGCTACAAGAGCTAACTTGCAACCCGTGGCTGTGGTATGCCATGCTTGTGGAGAGAAAGGACACTACAGGCATCAGTGACCAAACAAAGACAACAATGCACGAGGAAGAGTGTACGTGCTGGGAGAAGCAAACACACAACAAGATCCGAACGTAGTCACGGGTACGTTCCTTCTAAACAACCGCCTCGTTAAAGTTTTATTTGATTCCGGAGCCGATCAAAGTTTCGTATCTATATCTCTTGCACCTCTACTTAATATCACACCAACCAAATTAGATACCACATACGAAATAGAACTAGCTGATGGAAAGCTAGTAACCACTAACACTATACTTCGGGGTTGCACCCTACACCTATTAAAGACACCTTTCTTCATAGACCTTATGCCCATTAGACTTGGTAGTTTCGACGTCATTATAGGAATGGATTAGCTATCCAAGAACCGTGCAAAAATCATTTGTGACGAGAAAGTCGTTCACATTCCTCTTAAAGATGAAACCCTAATTGTTCGCGATGAGCGAAGTAAAACACATCTAAGCATCATTTCTTGCGTCAAAGTTGTGAAGTACATCGAACGAGGATGTCAAGTCTTTTTAGCTCAAGTCACCGAGAAGAAGTCGGAGGAGAAGCGACTTGGGGATGAGCCAATAGTCAGGGACTTTCCTTAGGTATTTCCTGAAGACTTGCCTGGCCTTCCGCCAACACGTCAAGTGGAATTTCAAATTGACTTGGTGCCAGGAGCAGCACCCGTAGCACGAGCACCTTATAGACTAGCACCGTCGGAAATGAAGGAGTTATCTGAGCAATTGCAGGAATTGTCAGATAAAGGATTTATTCGCCCAAGTTCGTCACCATGGGGAGCACCAGTGTTGTTTGTAAAGAAGAAGGATGGAACCTTCCGGATGTGTATCGATTATCGTGAGTTGAACAAACTTACGGTGAAGAATCGATATCTATTGCCAAGGATTTACGATCTATTTGATCAACTACAAGGATCGAGTGTCTACTCGAAGATTGATTTAAGATCGGGTTATCACCAACTGAGGGTTAGGGAAGAAGACATCCCTAAGACAGCTTTCAGGACAAGATACGGCCACTACGAATTCCAAGTAATGCCATTTGGTCTAACAAATGCTCCCGCTGTATTTATGGATTTAATGAACCGAGTGTGCAAACCCTATTTGGACAAGTTTATGATTGTATTCATCGATGATATCCTTATCTATTCACGTAGTAAGGAAGAGAACGCAGAACACTTAAAGGCTATACTCACACTGCTCAGAGAAGAGAAATTATACGCCAAATTCTCCAAGTGTGATTTTTGGATCGAGAAAGTACAATTTCTTGGGCATGTTATCGACAGTAAGGGTATTCATGTTGATCCCGCCAAGATCGAAGCTGTTAAAAATTGGGCGTCACCTACGAGTCCTACTGAAATACGCCAATTTTTAGGTCTTGCCAGATACTATCGGAGATTTATTGAAGGCTTTTCAAGGATTTCTAAGCCTTTGACTGAGTTAACACATAAGAAGAAGAAGTTTGACTGGGGAGAAGAGCAGGAATCGGCATTTCAGTTTTTGAAGCAGAAGCTTTATGAAGCACCGATATTAGCATTACCCGAAGGAAGTGAGGATTTCGTGGTATATTGTGATGCATCAATCCAAGGTTTGGGTGCCGTATTGATGCAAAGATTTAAAGTAATCGCTTACGCTTCTAGACAACTTAAACCCCACGAGGAAAACTACAGCACTCATGATCTAGAACTAGGAGCGGTAGTGTTTGCTCTTAAGATATGGAGACACTACCTATATGGAACCAAGTGTATGGTTTTCACCGATCACAAAAGTCTTCAGCACATTTTAGATCAAAAGGAGTTGAACATGAGGGAACGTCGATAGCTAGAGTTATTAAGTGATTATGATTGTTAAATTCGTTATCAACCTGGGAAGGCAAATGTTGTAGCAGATGCCTTGAGTCGAAAGGAATGACTTAGACCG
The DNA here is from genome assembly GCA_030686995.1 of Artemisia argyi. NCBI lineage: Eukaryota > Viridiplantae > Streptophyta > Magnoliopsida > Asterales > Asteraceae > Artemisia > Artemisia argyi. The sequence continues at coordinate 19,815,958 of CM060678.1, read as the reverse complement.
CTTAGAGTCAGATCGTTGGGAATGACAATCTGATCACCACTTCCGTCTCAAATTATTGAAGTTCAAGCTGAGGCCCTTAAAGAGGAGAATAGACCGCACGAGAAGATTTATGGCATGCCAGAAAGCATGAATGGATTTGTCAATAAACTAGATGGAAGGCTGTGTTTCAAAGACAAAAGTTGGATTCCATTGTATGGAGGAATATGAGACCTCATCATGCATGAGTCTCATAAATCTAAATATTCCATTCATCCTGGCTCAGACAAAATGTATCATGATCTTAAGAAGCTGTATTGGTGGCCAAACATGAAGGCTGACATTGCAGAGTATGTCAGTAAGTGTTTGACCTCCTCAAGAGTAAAAGTTGAGCATCAAAGGCCATCCGGTCTTTTGATTCAACCAGAGCTACCAATGTGGAAATGGGAGAGAATTACAATGGACTTCATTACGAAATTACCCAAGACATCAGGTGGATTTGACACTATTTGGATCATTGTCGATCGTCTCGCGAAATCAGCGCACTTCTTACCAATCAAAGAGACTGATGATATGGACATTCTTGCACGTTTATACTTAAGGGAGATACTTTCACCACATGGAGTACCGATTTCTATTATCTCTGACCGAGACAGCCGTTTCACGTCTAACTTTTGGCAATCTTTACAGAAAGCCTTCGGAACTAAGTTAGATATGAGTACCGCTTACCATCCACAGACCGATGGTTAAAGTGAAAGAACTATTCAGACCCTAGAGGATATGCTTCGGGCATGTGTGATCGATTTTGGAAAAGGCTGGTATAAGCACCTACCGTTAGCAAAATTCTCATATAACAACAGTTATCACGCCAGTATCAAGGTCGCACCATTTGAAGCACTTTATAGAAGAAAGTGTCGATCACCAGTTTGTTGGGCTGAGATTGGATATGTACAACTCTCAGGTCCCGAGTTGATTCTTGAAACCACTGAGAAGATAGTCAAGATTAGACAACGGTTGCAAGCCGCCAGGGATCGGTAAAAGAGCTATGCCGATGTGAAAAGGAAACCAATGGAGTTTCAAGTTGGAGACAGGGTCATGCTAAAGGTATCACCTTGGAAAGGGATGATTAGGTTTGGAAAACATGGAAAGTTAAACCCAAGATACGTTGGACCCTTCCAAATCATTGAAAGGATCGGTCCCGTGGCATACAAACTTGAACTCCCTGAGGAGCTCAACAGAGTACATAACACCTTCCACGTGTCAAATTTGAAAAAGTGTTTATCGGATGATACCCTCGTGATTCCGTTGAAAGAGATCAAAATCAACGATAAGTTGAACTTTATTGAGGAACCGTCGAAATTATGGATCGGGAGGTCAAACGACTTAAGCATAGTCGTATTCCCATTGTTAAGGTCAGATGGAACTCTAATAGAGGACCCGAGTTCACTTAGGAGCGCGAGGATCAAATTTGTGCCAAATATCCACATCTATTCGACAAATCAACCCCGAGCACCGATTCAAATCTGGATTCCGGGACGAATCCAATCTAAAAGGTGGGTACTGTAATATTCTGTAAAATCCCATGTCATTTATTAATGCTAATTATCGAAATTGTTCTAATCAAAGCCATTTTTACGGCTAATTTAAATTTTTATATGAGAAACTGTTTGTTTGACACCTGAAGCACCTTGGTCACCGTATATTTTGTCACTTAGTATCACCATTGATCACTCTTGGATGCCACCCAATGAGGTTAACACTGGTAACTCCCACTTGCGACCCGACACCTTGTAATGACACTGATACATATATATTTTTTTATATATTAACTATTACGAAATTATAAATATACTATGTATATATGAGTATATATGTATACGTATGAGCAACCTCGTTAATATTTCAAGTTTTGCACGACACCGACACCCCGTTATCATTTTGGGCCTATGACTTTCCAAAGCCCACTAGATTTCTTTTCTTTTTTTTGGGCCGCGTATCACTTTAGCCCAAAAATCCGTTCTATTCTTTGTTTCTTTTGTGCCGCGCTATGCCATAAGCCCAAGACACCATTTATTTCTTTTGTTTTCTATTTGGGCCGAGCCCCTTTAGCCAAATGGTTAATTTGTTTCGCCTATTACCCAACGAGCATATAACATATATATTACATACTTGTCTCGTCACTTTACTGCACGACACACGACCTTATTATATCATGGAATGAGTACATTTCTTTGTTACATGCATAACTCAACAACAAACACCTGAAAAATTCTACTAGTACATCCATTAGTATTTTCTTTTCTCCTTTGGTTCCCTCATCACTCGACACATGAACACCCATCCCCTTTGTTTTCGTTTCATGCATGTAAGATCAACCAAACACCAACACCAAGCCACCCTAACCTCCCTAAGCTACCATTAAACAAATACTAAAGCAACTCCACTCTTCCTAAGGATTATTAACCAAGAGTCCTTGTGTCTCTTTAACCAAAACCAAAGTCACATGACTTCCTTTCTCCCCATTTGTTTAGTCGAACTAGTACTAACACCTCACATCAACACACCTAAACCTAGACCTAAACAAACCAAAAGAAATCATCATGGTCCTTTGACTTCAAAAACTCGACATGACTACACCAATGGGACTAGACAACCTTGTCTCAAGTTGATTGACAAGTCGAATGAGTTGTACCATTTGTATCACATGTGAGCCTTGCTAACCACCATAATCACCCTATAAAAACACACATTAAATGCACAATTCCCTCACACACTCAAATCTCACAAAAACTACAAGCAAAACTTTTCTTTCTCTCATTCCTTTTAAATACGAGGAGGCTACTCAAGAAATCGGGTCAAGGTTTAACTATTTGGGTAACTATTTTGAATCGAGAGTCACTATACAAGGAGGGTACCACGTTTGCTCGTTTTCTTGTCTCATATCACTCGAACTCTCCACCACCTTGATTAGGTGTTGTAAGTTTCTATCTCCCTTTTCAATTCGTATGATATTCATTTTCCATGCATTACACGCATTACACACGTCGTATACTACTTTGAAAACACCTAGGTTTTATAACTACACGTGACACTATATATAAATATACCACCTCGACACCCTTAGAAAGGGCCTTATAAATTCATTTTTCTCACGTACGATGTATAAATATTTTTCGATAACCCACTTCTTCGAACCAAACTAAACCAAACTATCTTGATATGCAAAGAATACGATACCTTATAATACGTCAAACAAGCTAGGTCCTAAGACACACTCGAAAACACTCTCTAATACAAACTATATATCGTTTGGGCCTTATGTGGGCTAACGAGCCCATAAGGGTTTCTTAAGGAAAATTTTCGGTAAAATTTACAAAGATTTCGAAATGTTTTAAAGCTTTGGCAACTGATTCTGAAAAATACAAATAAGATAAAATGTTACTTTCATTGAACAAAAAGTTTGTTTTTCAAAAACTTAACCAAGGACTATTTTTGCAAAAACTTTCGTTAAGGGGTTAAAAATGACAAAATTGTAAAACTTTCGGACTAAAAGCTAAAACAGTCAATTTATGATAATACTTGAGGGTAGAAACTGTAATTACTTTATAGTCGAGGTCTAAGGTGCAAAAAGATTAAAAAGGACTAACAAGGACTAAGAATGTAATTGTTTTAACCAATGGGTAAAAGATGTAAATTTCTTAAAAGTTAAGGGTAACTTTAATAATGATGTTTTATTACTTTACCTAATTATTTTAATATATATTATAACTTATATAATAAATGTACATTATTACTAAAAATATTTAAAATAAATATTTTTATTAACATTATTATTATAACGGATAAATTAACACTTATTGATCACCAGTTCGTATCAACGTTTTAAATAACTATAAAGTTATTTTGGAATATTTTAAGACACCCAAATCGATATCACCGTACTCGAGATATATCACATGTCATTCACGTATCGAATCTGAAACACCAATGATAATACACATATTACATCAATTAAGGTCGCAAGTCGGAGGATTTTCATTGCCAGTCGTAGCAATACACCGTCACCTTTGAGCACCGTTGTGATTCACACACACCCGTCAGGTGAGTTCATGGTCCCACATTTTAATTATTTCTAAACCCCGTGGGGAGATACATGCTATAACCCGAACACAAGTATTTTTTTCTGTATGCTGTTACTATCTAATATTGCCTAAGTTGACACCCGTACTACAAGTCCCTCATATCACGAACCTTAATCACTTGCGAGTGAGCGTGAATATAGCTAATAGATCAATTGGAATGGCAGCCCATCTCTGTCAAAGTGATTATTTGGCACGAGGTGTGCTATATTCGAGGTACCATGGAAACCGAGTACATTTCCATCACCGAGGGCCCCTTTGTTATCTACATCCCCCGTGGTGTAGGTGATTTTTATCTTTATGATATTTCGATATGATGTTAAGGCTTGAGTTTCGTAAGGCTTAGGAGCAATATGACACCAGTTTAGTCAAGCCCGATCTTTCTTGGCTTGTTTATTTCAAAATACTTGACTTGTGTTCACACTATTACTAATTTAAACTACTGTGGATTCACTCAACCGTTGTGTTGACTTTTTAGCATGTTTATCTCAGGAAACTAGCAGGCATGATGGCACGGAGCTGGCAAAAAGGGCACATAGGACCTCCCTTTTATTTCAATAATTATATCATTCTTTTCAAACTCATCACTTCTTTTGTGAAACAATTAAAATTTGGAAAAATGTTTGTAACTCTGATATCTTGAGTTTTCATGGAATGATATTAACTATCTTTTGAATTATTTTCCATAAGTATGACTGTGTTCTAAACTGTAATGACCCCGATTAGACTTCCGCTGCTCAACAAATTTTCGGGGTGTTACATAAATCAAGACTACACGGTAGACAAAGGCGAATAGGTGTATCGAAACATTTATTATAAGGGTAAGAAACGAAAGGATAGGCTCAAAAGGGTGTATCTAAGGGTATCTTGCACTAAAGATAAGTGCAACAAAAGGGTTTAAACATGGGGGTCGAATAGTCAATATGCCTAATCGATAAACGCCCACATATAGGCTTTTTGGGTGATTATCCTAAAATACTATCTTCTTAAAAAGTTTTTTTCCAGATGTATCAAGAAAACTCAATACACTACTCGTTTAAGGTCTCAAAATGGTATAAAGGCCAATTTCTAAAGTCTACAAACTACCGACACACTCATAATTTTGGTGGATTTGGTGTAAATCAGGGGAAACTGAATAGGTTAACCCTCAACATGATATTATGGGTTAAATGTGCTCGGAAAAACATGTCAAAAATTTAAAAATGGAACAATTTTTCAAAATAAACTAAAAAAATGGGGCAAATAAAGTTCAAGTTACAATTCTACTCCCATCCCCCCACTTGAAATGTACAAACTCCCTTTTGTACCCTAAATAAGCAATAGAATAAAGGAGATAAGTAGAATTAGAACGAGAACTTCCCTAAAATTTTCTCTTGAAAATGATAGAAGGATCAAGTTTGAGAAAACATGCCTTCACTTCGCCTAATGAGCAAGCTTCATATCCCTGAAATCAAGCAACTACCACAAGCATAAAACCTAAAAATAAAAATAAACGAAAAATAGAAATCCTAACTCACTTTCGTAGGAATCACGACAAGCCTTTTAAACCACCTGGTGTCCTGATGACGTCAAATAATCTTGATATTTAAGTGTGAATTTCCCCCTATTATGCTCTTTTATTCTACTTATTATATGGATATACATTTTGATTTCTTTACATTTTGTATCCAGGTCATGAATGAGCATAGGAGCTAAAGAAACGAGGAAATTGAAAATAACGCGCAAAAGATATACAATTATAGTATGCTTGATTAAGCTACGGCGTAACATTCACTCTCTATTACGCCGTAGCTGGGAATTCAAACTTGAAGACCAAAGTCAAGGCGGATCAAGAGTTACGGCGTAACCAAATCCTAAGTTACGCCGTAACATAATTAAGTCTTTCAAGCATCCCTCGAATTGGTGGTTACGCCGTAACATAACTATGGAGTTACGGCGTAATAATGACTACGAGAGTAATACGAGATCCAAGAATTAAGCTACGACGTAACAACATTTGAAGACTACGACGTAGAAGAAACCCTAATATTGGAGTTACGACTTAACACATTCATCAACTACGCCGTAACTCATTGCTTTTGGATAAGATCTTACAGGATTACACTAGCTACGGTGTAACACTCTTTTGAGCTACGTCCTAGCTATGATCGGGCCTATAAATACAACCCTAATTTCTGCATTTGTCATACAACTTTCTCGCACACAAAGTCAGAGATCATTGGGGAATTCTCAAAGGCCTTTCTACAGCAGCATACAGAGCATTTCCAAGCGAGAAATCACGCCTATAACACCATAAGTTTTTGCATTTCATCATTTCATTTACATTTCGAATTTATGAAATTTGTAAACATTTATTTGAGTGTTCAGTTTAATATGATCGGATAAGCACCTCTGGCGCTAGCCTAGTTATGATTCTTATATTGTTTTAATTATGTTTCCGTACTTTTCTTAATGCTTCTACGTGTGTGCATGCTTAGTTTATCTTAAGACCCTTTAGTTGCGGTAGTTTTCCCCAACCTGGTTATACTTGGTATGTCGGAGGAATTGACCATAGGATCCTGGCGTAGTTAGGTTGCAAGGAAATGGTTGAGATTACAACCGGCCATTCGCCTTGTGTGCAAATTGACCATCGGACCACTTTCCGGGTTGGATAAACTTAAGTAGTTAAAGTATGGTCTATGATCGTGACAACAGACCATACAAGATAAGTCTATCATGTAGTGGTACTTAATGACTCAAACCCATCTACTGTACGTCGGCTTACTAGCATCGGGTAGTGCATGTGGTTCCCGGCCGGATTCGGTGGGAGATAGGCTAGGGAACTTGACCATATGAACCTAGTGATATATGTCCGTCCCACCTGAAGCATGAGATTAGTTTAATAGGAAGCATAACCATAAACAATATAGGATGAGTAATTAGGCTAGCACATTTCTCTCTTATTGCTCAAAACTTTCATTTCATTTCCGTTTTATTTACTTTTTAGTATTTAGTTTAATCAATCATTTCAACCTTCAAATCAGTTTAAATAGTGACACCTAGACTTAATTAAGATCCAAACCACATAGCTCTTGGGATGACCTCAGTTTTACCAAAAACTAGTCTACACGCGATCGGATTCTCTGTCCGTTAGTGCAAATAGGTAGAACTTAGGTGATCGAGCATTTATAAATATTAAGACCTGGTTAGTAAAACCTGCATCATGTCCCAAGTGGACGAGTGAAGCCTCGTGAGGGTTTACAATGAACACACCATAAAGTTCATTTAAAAACTAATACAAAGTTAAAGTATGTTTGTTATAAGAATTTTTAAAATTTAATTGGTACATGAGAAAACTACGCCGTAGTGATAATGTAGAACTACGCTGTAGGTGACGAAACCTGTCAGATATCTGACACCTGGAGGATGCTATGGCATAGCCATAAATTGGACTACACCGTAGAAACTTTTTGAGGTAAATTGTTTTATGAAAGTTCCAAATCCAGCTCCTCCATCGTCTACCTTTCTCCATTACATGCAAATAGTCACAACAAAACATACCAAACCAGCTAAACTAATAAAAACTGAAAAGAAAAGGATAATCCGGGTTGTCTCCCGAAAGAGCACTTTTCCTTTATCCCAAATTACTGATGAGTTGCTCCAAATCGTTGGAGCAATGTAAGGTGTTGGTCGGAGATAATCATCTCGGAGAAAGTTAGCTTTCGCCCATTCGTTCCGATACTTCATTTTATCCTCTAGGTTTAACTGAACCTCCTTGAATTTAACCTCAATCCAATTTTCAAATGATATTCCCTTATAGCCGAATTCCTTCCTCAAGTGTTTATTAAAACATGCCCATTCATATCTTTTAACCAAAGGTTCGGTGAGCTTCCCACTATTACATTTTTTACGAAGGGGATCACAGGTAGGCCAAGCTTGAGTAGTTCTGCCCTGTTTCATGATTTCCGGTTTACAAAATTGAATCATCCATTCGACCTCTAAACCAGAATTAATACCATTGAAATAGTTATGAAACCATGGGTTTTATCAAAAGCTGAATCTTCATAGCATGACCAGATGTTTGCTTCCCTTTTCAGCTGTCTTATCCTTATTTGTCCTTTACCATTGCAAGATTTAATAAAAGGAGAACATGAAGGCATAAGTGATCTCTTCCCATCTTTCACATTTTCCTTTGGCTCACAACAATGGCGCACTATGGTGACTTTTATCGGACCTTTATTATCACCCCATGGTTCAAACGGGCGATCCTCCTCATCACTATCTTCCCTAGAAGATTCCTCACTTTCATCGCTCATATCGGAATCAACTCCATGTGCGTATTTTAAACATAAAGGGGTCATATAGTTAAAGATGTCACCTGAGATTCCAAACGTATCGGGTGAAGTTTCTTCAACTGCAATATTTGCCATGCATGAATTAGCAACATCCTTGTTTTTCTGCAAATATGTCTTCTTCATATTGAAAATAACCCTCTCATTATAAAGTTCAACTCCTAACGAGATTTCTTTCTTAAAAACATCGATACAAGCTCGTGATGTTGCAAGAAAAGGTCTTCCAAGGATAAGGTCTTCCCTAGGAATATTTGCCATGTCAATTACTACAAAGTCTATGGGAAATAGAAACCTTCAATCTTCACCAAGACATCGTCGACAACTCCTATAGGGGTTGCCTTAGTCATATCTGCCATCTCGATCACCAAACTTGTTTTTCTAAGGCTTGTCAATCTAAGTGAAAGAAATAAAGAGAGCGGCATAACATTAATGCTCGATCCTAAATCAGCCAATGCCGATAAGTTAGAATTACCAATGGTGCATGGAAGGGTAAAGCTCTCCGTTCTATCCTCCTTAGTTTGTAACTGGCAAGGCATTGCTTTTCTAGCCTTGGGTTCTTCCTTGAAAAGAATTTTATCACTAGATTGATTGTGGAACCCTTTAGATGGATAATCTTCCTTGTCTTCTGCAAAAATTGCCTTGCATGCCCCCGCAGCTGTCTTGCTTCCTTCAATCACATTATTCTCATGGATGTCATCAGCTAACTTCCCTATCATTTTTTCAAGATTTTTTAGGGATTCGTCATATTGACTGATGAGGGTCTTGTTAGTGGCTTCTTGAAAGTTTTTTAACCACTCATCTTGCTCTTCTTACTTCTTTTTCGAGTTTTCAAGATATTTATTGATTGCTTCTTCAAGACTAGGCCTCCTTTCTCCGTATGGTACTTGGTTATATCCTGGTGGTCCTATGTGATAACCATTGCTATTATTGCCTTGGAATGGTCTTCCTTCCCCATACTTAACTTCCTTAACTCTTTCATCATCCTCTTCTAAAGGACAATCTTTAGACAAATGGGCTCCTTTACATATCTCACATCCCACTTGAATGGCATGTACATTTTCCTTGAGCTTCTTCATGTCACGCCCCAAACTTTCGAGTTTACTTGTGATAAGAGCTATTCCATCCGAACTTCCACCAATGCTCCTACTACTTCCTCCATTATGCCACTTCTGAGAGTGGTCCGCCATGTCTTTTATTGCCTTTTAGGCTTGAATAGGAGTCATCCCATGGATCAGCCCCTGGGAGTCAAGAATTTGCCTCGAGGAAATGTTGATTCCCTTATAGAAGATATTCACAATCTGTTGTTTGTTAAGGTCGTGAGTAGGGCACTTGTATAGCAGATCATTGTACCTTTCCCATTCTTGGTACAATGTTTCATCTCCATCTTGTCTGAAGTTATGAATATCTTCGAGCTGTTTTCCTGTCCTTGAAAAAGGCAATACCTTTGGATGAACTGCTTTTTCAAAAGAGCCCAAGTACTGATAGTTCCCGCATATAACCTATCAATCCATCTTCTTGCTGTTCCAGTAAGAGTCATAGGGAAAACTCTAAGCATGACCGCATCATGAGATACTCCCGGAATGTTGAACAAACTAACACTGTATAAAACATTGTCAATATGCTCATGAGAATCTTCATTTTTGTTTCCCGAGAAGGGGTCTTTCCACAACTCCCTTATAAACTGGTCCTTTATCTCGAACTGAACATTTGCTTCAATAGCAGGTCTAACCAAACCAGGCCCCTATTCTTCTCTTGTCATAGCATGATATTCTTTAAGAGTGAGGGTATCAATATCAACGTCACCCATGGTACCTGAAACTTGAAAAGAAATCGTGAGAACCTAAAAATAAAATTAAAAATGCAAAACTTAAATAAAATCCTAATAGCTCCCCGGCAGCGGCGCCAAAAACTTGATGCAGGATTTACCGACTAGGTTTTAGTATTTATAAATTGCTCGTCTACCTAAGGTCTACATAATGCACTATCAGGGAATGTACCCGGTCGTGTATGGTATAGCTAACGGTAAAGCCGAGATCGTCTCAAGAGCTATGAATGTGGATATTATCTAAGTTAAGTGTCACTTGTTTTAAAGGGGGTTTTAGTATATTGATTAATTAAACTACGGAAATGAAATGAAACAAACAAAGCAATAAAATAAACGAGAGAAAATCAGAAGGGGAGAATAGTGTTAACCTAATTACTACTCTTATTATTATCATGACAAGTTTTCTAATAGTGCATCCCATCGTTTCAACTGGGGATTCAAGTCGATAGACTCAGATGGTCAAATCGTCTAATTCTATCTTACACCTTGCCCTATTCCTATAACCTTGATTATAAGAGTTTGCTTGTTGTCCTTTGATGCGTGGGAATCGCAACAGGCTTTACCTCTCGAGGGATCTCAAAAAGCTTACAACCCCCACCAGGCAGTGTACCTGATCGTTGTAGTATAGTATAGTGACAAGTACCGGGGGATTGATCGTTCAGCTTAGGAATAGTGTCGCTAGGATTAGAAAGCCTAAATACTAGTTCTAAAGGTGAGGGAAGATTCTTTTTGTATTTTTATATTTTATGAAAAGCAAGTTAAAATCTCGGGTTTGAAGGATTTGGGCGGAATTAGTTGCTAATCAACTAACCCAATACTAAGATGCAATCAAAATAAAATACTAAAAATGAAAATAAACTACTTTATACTAAAGTTGTGTGCAGTAATTGGAGAAAATGTGTTTACTTAGATTTCACAACTCCCTAGACATCTTTTACACGTTAATTACTTCTTATAATTGCATGGATGACGGATCGTATTCCTTAATACCATTCATGGGGTGGTTGATGCGTGGGAATCGCAACAGGCTTTACCTCTCGAGGGATCTCGAGAAGCTTAGAACCCCCACCAAGCAGTGTACCTGATCGTTGTAGTATAGTATAGTGACAAGTACCGGGGGATTGATCGTTCAGCTTAGGAATAGTGTCGCTAGGATTAGAAAGCCTAATTACTAGTTCTAAAGGTGAGGGATGATTATTTTTGTGTTTTTATATTTTTTAGAAAGCAAGTAAAATCTCGGGGTTTGAAAGAGTGGGCGGAATTAGTTGCTATTCAACTAACCCAAAACTAAGATGTAATCAAAATAAAATAATAAAAATGAAAATAAACTAATTATACTAAGGTTGTGAGCAGTAATTGGAGAAAATGTGTTTACTTAGATTTTATTACTCCCTAGATATCTTTTACATGTTAATTACTTGTTATAATTGCATGGATGACGGATCGTATTCCTTAATACCATTCATGGGGTGGCATACATAACTCCCCAATTCTATGAGCTCTTATCTCCTCCTACACCATGCCCAGCACAACTATAGGGATTGTAAACAGTGGCTCATGCATTAAATACAACTAATAAAGACCTAGTACGCCTCGGTTCATGTTTCTTAAGACGTTCAAGCATGTTACCATTTGGAGATCTGCCAGTTTTCTTAAGCCTAACATATAAATCATTCATCCAAGAACAAGAATAAACAAGTAATCAACACATAATCAATATCTAGGTTTCATTAGATCTAAGCAAACACAAAAGGGATCTAGCCTAGCATAATGGAATTGAGACAAGAACAAGATACAGACAACCAACACATAGACATATTGATTGAATTAGAAGAACACTTATCTCAATTACAATGCAAGGTATCAAGGGTTTGGAACCCTTGAAAAACCTGTAAAAGTTGCACCAAATTCGTCTTTAGGGTTTCTCCAAAACTTCTCTTTTTTTAAGTGAAAAATTAGAAAACTATATATAGGAAATTCTTATGTTAAGTTTCCGGAAAATTTCTGGAAAGTACTACTTCCTGGAAAATCCTGCAAAACTTCATTATGACTCAATACAAGCATTTGACTCTAACAAGTACTAATACACATGTCCATTTATTATTGTTGTGGTTCATGCTCAATTTCGTTCTTATAAACAAATTTGGATCTCCCTTACACTTATCTTTTGCAAAATACCTTTATATGCAATTAAGACGAAGTTAAAAACAAAATAAAGCATTTTCACAATTTACTTTGAAACATGAGCCACAAACAATAAAAATAAAACATGCATACGGAAACAAATAAAATCAATCAAACAAACAAACAAATAAAAACACACAAAACATGGGTTGCCTCCCAAGAAGCGCTTGTTTTTGTTCGAGTCACGAGCCTGACTCTACCTTTATTTAACGGAAATAGGGGAGGTTCTCCCTACACTTAGGATTAAGTGTGGGTGGAAGTAGCGATACACACCCTTAGGGTGTGAATATGCCACGTGAGGTGAAAGGGGTGAGTGAATGGCTTCCTTCATCCTAAAACTACCCGGATAATATTGGTTGATGGGTGGGTCGGTTCCTCTTTTGTCTCCTAGAAATATATCTAAGGATGGAAAGGTGTGTAAAGATTGAGGTTCCGGTTCATCAACACTAGGAATTTCCCTAGAACTAGGAGTAAGGTTATCACTACAAGTATTCAAACCTATATCCTCAAGTGGTGCCTGGTCCAAGGGTTCTACCTCTATTGGGGTTCCTATAGTCTCTTCTACTTCTTCTGGGTAAGTCACGGGCGGTGTGTATGCCTCAAATTATGGTAGGACTTGTGGGGTACTTAGTGGGCTTGGGTTTTCTACTATCTCTTCCATCATATCAATATCACCTATGTGTTCATCTTGTATTATGGTAGTGCCTAACCATGACATGCAACTAGGTGGCTCAACTCTAACCTCATGTGTGTCGTATGTTTTGGTGAAATCTATCCCGCTCATGCAACTAGGTAGTTCAACACTAACCATATCATAATCTTGGTTTGATTCTAAGTTCATGTTCTTAGAAACTAGGTCATCTTGCTCATACAAATCCACCAATTCGTTGAACTTATGGGTTATGGTTAGGAAGCTTTTCTCAAAATTCGTCCAAAGGGTCTCACTAAAAGGAATTGATCCTAAAAATGATCGTCTAATAGAAAACACACATGCATAAAATTCATCAAACCCATCTAACTTTACACCCGTCTCCTCTTGTATATATGTAAGATCACTTAAAAATTCATTGGAACAACAGGAGGCAAATCTATCCGAGTAAACTAATTGTTCCTCTATAGTTAATGATCTAAATGGAATTTCATCCGCCAAGGAGACAAATGAAAATGGTTTCACAAACAAAGGGCACAAAGAAAAAGATAGACTAAAGAAGACCTAAAAATAAAAATAAAATCTTACTAGAAAGGAATCTAGCAAGTAGACCTAATAAAAAGAAATTCTAACCTAGACAATAACTATTCCCCGGGCTGCGGCGCCAAAAACTTGATGCGTAGGAATCGCAACAGGCTTTACCTCTCGAGGGATCTCGAGAAGCTTACAACCCCCACCAGGCAGTGTACCTGATCGTTGTAGTATAGTATAGTGACAAGTACCGGGGGATTGATCGTTCAGCTTAGGAATAGTGTCGCTAGGATTAGAAAGCCTAATTACTAGTTCTAAAGGTGAGGGATGATTATTTTTGTGTTTTTATATTTTTTAGAAAGCAAGTAAAATCTCGGGGTTTGAAAGAGTGGGCGGAATTAGTTGCTATTCAACTAACCCAAAACTAAGATGTAATCAAAATAAAATAATAAAAATGAAAATAAACTAATTATACTAAGGTTGTGAGCAGTAATTGGAGAAAATGTGTTTACTTAGATTTCATTACTCCCTAGATATCTTTTACATGTTAATTACTTGTTATAATTGCATGGATGACGGATCGTATTCCTTAATACCATTCATGGGGTGGCATACATAACTCCCCAATTCTATGAGCTCTTATCTCCTCCTACACCATGCCCAGCACAACTATAGGGTTTGTAAACAGTGGCTCATGCATTAAATACAACCAATAAAGACCTAGTACGCCTCGGTTCATGTTTCTTAAGACGTTCAAGCATGTTACCATTTGGAGATCTGCCAGTTTTCTTAAGCCTAACATATAAATCATTCATCCAAGAACAAGAATAAACAAGTAATCAACACATAATCAATATCTAGGTTTCATTAGATCTAAGCAAACACAAAAGAGATCTAGCCTAGCATAATGGAATTGAGACAAGAACAAGATATAGACAACCAACACATAGACATATTGATTGAATTAGAAGAACACTTATCTCAATTACAATGCAAGGTATCAAGGGTTTGGAACCCTTGAAAAACCTGTAAAAGTTGCACCAAATTCGTCTTTAGGGTTTCTCCAAAACTTCTCTTTTTTTATGTGAAAAATTAGAAAACTATATATAGGAAAATAGGTGTGACGCCCTGTGTGTGACGCCGTCACCAACTACGGATTTTTATTCTTGGGGTTTTGACGCCGTCAGGACAACTCTTGACGCCTTCATGACTCTCGGATTTTTATTCTTGATGTTTGACGCCGTCAGGGTGGTACTCTTGACGCCGTCACCTACTGTTCCCAGCATGGAAAATTGAGACTTTGCCGTTTTCTTCACTTTTATGCTCCAAAAACGTCCAAAATGGCTTCTTTTCCAGAATTCACTCTCCAAGTACCTAAAATCACAAAAGGAACGATTTAGGGCAATATTTGATCAAATAAATTCGGATTCGGGCTTAAATGACCCCCTAAAAACGGATCATTTTTCGCCTCATCAGTGGCACACTTAACTCCCCAATTCTATGAGCTCTTATCTCCTCCTACACCATGCCCAGCACAACTATAGGGATTGTAAACAGTGGCTCATGCATTAAATACAACCAATAAAGACCTAGTGCGCGTCGGTTCATGTTTCTTAAGACGTTCAAGCATGTTACCAATTGGAGATCTGCCAGTTTTCTTAAGCCTAACTTATAAATCATTCGTCCAAGACAAGAATAAACAAGTAATCAACACATAATTAACATCTAGGTTTCATTATATCTAAGCAAACACAAGATAGATCTAGCCTAGCATGATGGAATTAAGACAAGAACAAGATATAGACAACCAACACATAGACATATTGATTGAATTAGAAGAACACTTATCTTGATTACACATGCAAGGTATCAAGGGGTTGGAACCCTTGAAAAACCTGTAAAGTTACACCAAAATCGTACTTAGGGTTTCTCCCAAAAAAACTTCTCTTTTTTAATGTGAAAAATTAGAAAACTATATATAGGAAAAGAGGTCTGACAGCGTCAAGACAAAGCTTGTGACGCCGTCACCTCGCCGCCAAAACTATTCTCGGACTGCCTTGATCTACATTTGACGCCGTCAAGACTAAATCATTTCCAGGCCGTCATGACTTTTACTCTTGACGCCCTACCTTCGTGACGCCGTCAAATCTGTACTGGGTCGTCATGGAATTTTGCTCTTGACGCCGTCAGGAAATTACTCTTGACGCCGTCACCTACTGTTCCCAGCATGGAAAATTAAGACTTTGGCGTTTTCTTCACTTTTATGCTCCAAAAACGTCCGAATTGCTTCTTTTTCCAGATTTCACTCCCAAAGTACCTAAAATCACAAAAGGAACGATTTAGGGAAATATTTGATCAAATAAATTCGAATTCCGGCTTAAATGACCCCCTAAAAACGGATCATTTTTCGCCTCATCATATACCCTTACACTTGAGATTTGCTTGTCCTCAAGCAAATGCGCTTTTATTCTACTCAAAATACAAGTTAGGGGTCATTTAACACTAATATAAAAGTAATTACAACAAATAATCGTTCCACTAAAGACCAATAGACAAGCACGGAGGTCATATACTAGCACCTCACAAATAGTGTTTAGATACTCACATCTCTCGGGTGTAATAAAGTGTAAATTACAATATGGAAACGGAAGATATCTCTCACTACCTGTCATAGCAAAATAGATTACCATAGGCTTGGGAAAGGATCAAACCTCCACCACATGGCGTAAGCACCTAGGATAAACTATCAAAGAGGTCTTTTAAAGGGTTGTAACGTTAGGTGTAGGGATATGAAATACACGGTTTTGTTGGATAAAGGAAGTTTTACTGGTGGCGAGTTAACACTCTTGGTCAATTACATGTACAATATGGCGTTGCCAAGCCAAGACTAGACTCGACTTATGCTAATAAATGAAAAATAACAAAAACATAAAATGAACATAAAATAAAAAGGGATGGTAGTCCGTATATTTTTTTCTCTTTTTCCTTTTTTTCTTTTCTTTTTCTTGATTTTTCGATTTTTTTTTCTTTTTTTTTTTTTTTTTTTTTTTTTTTGCATACACTTTTACCCTACCATCCAAAATAATACATCATAGGGAATGAAAATTCCCCTTACACTTGAATCTTTACATACTTTACAATAAACTAAACTAATGACTCGAATTAAGAAAATCAAAACACTTGGAGCACTTTTAAGATTAACGTACATATGGGGGTAATAAATGATGTTCTTCCCCATTACTTCATAAAATAAGTACTTTACCCATGAGTCCCAATCGTCCCAAAATAATATGTACAAGGATATGACTCGACTTAGCAACCATGTAATCAATTAGATAGTTAACTTAGGGTTTAACAAATAACAATAATGCACTAAAAATGAGTGCATACACGGAAGGCTAAGGCGATTTGGTTGTACATTTAAGTGGGGTGTAACAAATTCTTCCTTTAAGTAAAATGCTTAAAATTAGAAACGAAAAGATAGGCTCGGAAGGGTGTACTAGGGGTTTCGTGTACTAAAAATGAGTACAACGCTAAGGTGTGGGAAAAATTAGTTGACTTAACTAGCCAAGTAATATGACATAAATGGTCAAGTAATCATAATACGGGTTTAACACAAGGGTGATCCTAATGCCTCTTATCATGTAGTAAATCCTACCACACGAATGTTGTCTCACTAGCGGTCTCGGGATGCATCACTAACGCAAGTTCTAGAATCTAAATGCTACCGGTACACTCATAAGCACTAATAGTAAATACTTTTCCTATCAAATCTAAAGGCGAACCTCACATATTTGGGTGGAAAAGTTTTCTGAATATACGGTTATGTGCTAGTCATATAATCTCCTATCCATGAGACGCTTGTTATGGCTAAAGTTTCACTCCTAAATGTTGTAAAAAAATTTAAATTTGGCGCTAAAATTACACTAACAAGTATTTCTCATAGTTTTATTACACATCTACCATTAAACAAAACAAACTCAAGCGAAAGTGCATATGTAAGGTATCATCTTTTTACCCTCCCCTTACACTTAAGATGAACATTGTCCCCAATGTTCAAGTAAAGAATGTAAAAGTGAAAAAATAAAGAGAATGAAATCAAATACTCCCCTGATTCGCTCGGTGTGGATAATAAGGTGGCCATGTTAAATCTTCCTCCAAGAAAATGAACAATCAAAGCTTCCCTTCCAGAATATAAATCATCTTCTTGTCATACATAACCTGTAAAACCTGACAAAATAGACAAGACAACCTCGCGTAAAATCGGCGGCATCCTATATAAGCTACTAAATCCTAGAAAACAAGATAAGATATAATGCTTGTGGAATGAAGTTTGCAGATCTCCTGGAGATTATAAAACTTAATAATTCACACAAACCATAAGACTCCGTTAGAAAAACAAAACCGGTAAAATTTCCAGATTTTTACACTTGACGCCGTCAGAAGTGACCTGCAGAAATTCTTATGTTAAGTTTCCGGAAAATTTCTGGAAAAACTTGGTCCTTCTTCCTGGAAAATCCTGCAAAACTTCATTATGACTCAATACAAGCATTTGACTCTAACAAATACGAATATACATGTTCATTTATTATTATGGAGAATCATGATCGGTTTGTTTCTTAAAAACATATTTGGGGTTTCCCCTTACACTTATCTTTTGCAAAAATACCTTTAGGTGGAGTTAAGACTAGGCCAAAACAACAAAGTAAAGTATTTCCACTTCTTAATTTAAAAACATGATCAACCAACAATAAAAATTAAGCATGCATACGGAAGCAAATAACAATCAAACAATTAAACAATCAAAACATGGGTTGCCTCCCACGAAGCACTTTTCTTTATTTGCGAGTCTTGTAGCTAGACTCAAGGTCATGGGTTACTACGTGATACGGGTGAGTTCCTCATTGAGGACATCTTTGGGATCAAACTTAAGTTTCAACTTTCTATCGGTTTTCTTAGTATGGTATGACCTTTCAAACTTTTCTCCATCCGGATCATACAAAGTCATTCTCATATGCCATGATCCGTCACCTTCTTTAGGTGGCTTGTCCCACCTCCATTTACACTTATCTCCCTCTCTTTTCCACTTATTCATCTCTATGTTAATAGGCATTACGCTTAAGAACTCAATCATCTTCCTAAAGACCAAGGGGTCCTCAAAAGGGTCTAGCTCTTCATCTCTAGCTATGAGTTGTTCTACCGAATGTGTCTTTTCAACGAAATCTTTCTCTAGATAAAATGAGCATTGAGGTCCTATAAAGTTCCTTTCTATCCAAGGTCCATATCTAGACGGTCTCCTATTCATCTCTACCCAATGCGGTGTCGGTTCATCATCACAATCACAACTATGCTTCTTTACATTGTACACCGACCAAGTATCGCCTTCACCTACCGCTATCTTAGACTCCTTACAATCTATCATGGCGCTAGCGGTTGCTAAAAATCCTCTTCCTACCAATAATGGGCATGTAGTGTCACTAACCATGTCTAGGACGTGAAAATCCGCTAATATAGTTAACTTTCCTACGTGAACAACTACATCCTTAATCATTCCAACCGGGTGGGCAATACTCCCATCCGCTAGCCCTATCAATACCTCCGTTTCCTCTAACTTTCCTAGCTTAAGAGCGGTGAATAAGGATAAGGGAATTAAGTTGAGGCTTGACCCTAAATCGGCTAGTGTGTCGAAAGCTTCGGATCTTCCTATCTTACAAGGCAAAACAAATATACCTGGATCATCAAGCTTTTTAGGCAACTTGTTTTGAACGAAGGCGGTCCCATATTTACCTAGCTTACACTTCTCATATTTTTCTAGGAGGGCACTATAGTAAGGAGCACGCGCTAAGACATCAATGACAGGGCGTTCAAGGTGAAGTTCTTTGAATTCATCGTCAAGGTCTTGCGTAAGAGGTGTTTTAACTAAGCTTTTGACCGGTTCTATAGTGGGTGTTTTATTTGATTGGTCTTTTTGGAGAACTTGGTTTTGTTTGAAACACGTGCTCGTGGATTTGACCGAGTAGTATTGTGGACACGAAGTGGGTGATGAAACTGAAGATATGGAATTAACGTTTAGTTTCGGATTCTTGATTGTGTCGCTTGGGAGTGCTCCCATTTCTCGGTCATTGAGAACCTTCAACAACGCGTCAATTCGAGTGGTCATCTCGCTTTGCTTTTGTTTGAAATCGGCTTCAAACTTAGATATGCGAGCTTCTTGAGATGCCATGAACTTAGACATCAATCCTTCAAGATTGTTGGTACCACCAAAGTTGTTAGAAGGATTGTTGTTAAAAGTACGGTTGGAGAGTGGACCGGTTGGTTGGTAACGATTAGGTGGGTTGGAAGAATTGGGTTGATTTTGTTTCCACCTAAGGTTTGGGTGATTTTTCCAAGAGGGGTTGTATGAATCACCGTAAGTGTTTGGCTCGGGCTTGAAAGTGTACCACTTATCTCCCGCTTCGTCGGTACGCGTGGATGCGTAGTCCGCAAAAGCTGTTCCGGGGAGTTCCACACAATCACGAGTGTCGTGGGGACCACTACATAATTCGCATGAAGAAGTGATTTTGTTCACTTGGCTTGAAGGCTTAGGAGCTTCGTAAGATTTCATGAGAAACTTGACTTGGTCCTCAAGTTCCATGATCCTACGGTCGGGAGTGCTAGAATTGTTCAAAGGCAAAGATATTGCCTTGACCGTTTTGTTCAAGTCACGGGGATCATTCCAACTTTCGTTGTCATAGAGAACAAGATCTTCTATGAGTTCCCATGATTGTTCCGCACTAAGATCACGTAGCTTACTACCGGCTGATTGGTCAATGGCTCGCCTCGTGGAGATGTCGATATGGTCATAAAAGATTTGGACTTGGAGCCAAAGATCTATGCCATGATGAGGGACTTTTTGGAGTAAGTCCTTGAAACGAGTCCATGCTTCATAAAGAGATTCATTTTGACGTTGTTGGAACATCAAGATGTCATTTCTAAGCTTAGTAGTTCTCCCCGGTGGGAAAAATTGAGCAAGGAAACGAGTGGTGAGATCATCCCATGTGGTGATGGATCCCGCGGGTAAACGCTCAAGCCATTGACTAGCTTGATCCCGTAGAGAGAATTGGAATAGGCGTAAACGGGTAGTCTCTCTAGTTTCAACACCTAGGTCTATGGAATCTACGATTTTGAGAAAGTCCTTAAGATGTTGGTTTGGATCTTCGGAACGAAGTCCATGGAATGCACATCCGCTTTGCACCAACTGGATGGTGTCGGATCGCAAGGGGGTCACATTGGCTCCGGTGAGCTCAATGGTGTTTCGGTAGCCTTGATGGCAAGGTCGGGAATACTCTCCTAAGGTTCGGGGCCTAAGGGGTTCTAATGGTGGGTTTTGTTGTGGTGGGATGACGGGTTCAAAGATGTTCCCGTTGTCCATGATGTCGGTTGGTTACGAACAAAGACACAAAGAAATGAGATAGACTAAAGAAAAACTAAAAATAAAAATAAAATCTTACTAGAAAGGAATCTAGCAAGTAGACCTAATAAAAAGAAATTCTAACCTAGACAATAACTATTCCCCAGGCTGCGGTGCCAAAAACTTGATGCGTGGGAATCGCAACAGGCTTTACCTCTCGAGGGATCTCGAGAAGCTTACAACCCCCACCAGGCAGTGTACCTGATCGTTGTAGTATAGTATAGTGACAAGTACCGGGGGATTGATCGTTCAGCTTAGGAATAGTGTCGCTAGGATTAAAAAGCCTAAATACTAGTTCTAAAGGTGAGGGAAGATTCTTTTTGTATTTTTATATTTTATGAAAAGCAAGTTAAAATCTCGGGTTTGAAGGATTTGGGCGGAATTAGTTGCTAATCAACTAACCCAATACTAAGATGCAATCAAAATAAAATACTAAAAATGAAAATAAACTACTTTATACTAAAGTTGTGAGCAGTAATTGGAGAAAATGTGTTTACTTAGATTTCACTACTCCCTAGACATCTTTTACACGTTAATTACTTGTTATAATTGCATGGATGACAGATCGTATTCCTTAATACCATTCATGGGGTGGCACACTTAACTCCCCAATTCTATGAGCTCTTATCTCCTCCTACACCATGCCCAGCACAACTATAGGGATTGTAAACAGTGGCTCATGCATTAAATACAACCAATAAAGACCTAGTGCGCGTCGGTTCATGTTTCTTAAGACGTTCAAGCATGTTACCAATTGGAGATCTGCCAGTTTTCTTAAGCCTAACATATAAATCATTCATCCAAGACAAGAATAAACAAGTAATCAACACATAATTAACATCTAGGTTTCATTAGATCTAAGCAAACACAAGATAGATCTAGCCTAGCATGATGGAATTAAGACAAGAACAAGATATAGACAACCAACACATAGACATATTGATTGAATTAGAAGAACACTTATCTTGATTACACATTCAAGGTATCAAGGGGTTGGAACCCTTGAAAAACCTGTAAAGTTACACCAAAATCGTACTTAGGGTTTCTCCCAAAAAAACTTCTCTTTTTTAATGTGAAAAATTAGAAAACTATATATAGGAAAAGAGGTCTGACGGCGTCAAGACAAAGCTTGTGACGCCATCAGCTCGCCGCCAAAACTATTCTCGGACTGCCTTGATCTACATTTGACGCCGTCAAGACTAAATCATTTCCAGGCCATCATGACTTTTACTCTTGACGCCCTACCTTCGTGACGCCGTCAAATCTGTACTGGGTCGTCATGGAATTTTGCTCTTGACGCCGTCAGGAAATTACTCTTGACGCCGTCACCTGCTGTTCCCAGCATGGAAAATTAAGACTTTGGCGTTTTCTTCACTTTTATGCTCCAAAAACGTCTGAATTGCTTCCTTTTCCAGATTTCACTCCCAAAGTACCTAAAATCACAAAAGGAACGATTTAGGGCAATATTTGATCAAATAAATTCGAATTCCGGCTTAAATGACCCCCTAAAAACGGATCATTTTTCGCCTCATCAGCCTTAGCCTACAAGATGCAAGAGTCGTTAAGCGCCTCTAGTAGCTTAGAATAGTCTAACGGGATGCGGCCGGTCAGAACTTACATCACCTCTAATTCCTTAAGCAAATATGTTTGGTAGGTGGTCATTCGTTGAAATTTCCACATGAATAGTGATATTACTATCACCAAAACATACTCTTATTCGCTATGGGTCCTATGGTCAATTCTCCTAGACTTAATGGAACTACCAAACATCATTACTACCGAAAGTAGAGTGTCCTAATACATGCTAAGAAAGTATACAAATAAAATGATAATAAATGCGAGAAAACTAAATTATGGCAATAACAATTTCATAATGAGCCTAACACCAAAGGTGTTTAGCCACTCATACTCATAAATGCAGAAAAATAAATGTTAGACATGATTAATGTAAACACGAATTCGATACAAATGTAATGAATCATAAAACTTATTATTATGGCGTGAATTCTCTCTTGGAAATGACTTGTATGCTGGTGAAACTTCGTTCTCCTTGCTCCCTAATTTCCTCCTGACTTCTGTGTGGAGGAAAGTGATGTCGAAAACTTGGAATTAGGGCTAGTATTTATAGTGCTCGACTTTGCTACAGCGTAGCTCTAGGTATGACTACGTTGTAGCCCTTGTAAATATCCACTACGCTTGTAACACCACCATTTTTCACTGATCACAGCGGATAAAGTGTTTGGGGTATTACTTCATAGAATCACAGATACAGTAATAGAAAATGACTCGAAAAGAGACGTTTTGAAAATTTTAGTTATCATTCATAATTATCAGATTTTTAATTATAAAAGATATACTTTTATTTTGATGAGGTCCCAAAATTCTAAGAGTTAGGTTGGTGGTGTTTAAATGATAACCATAAAAAGTCCTCCGAGTTCAGTACCTCCTTCCGCCATAGGTCCATAGAAGTGATTAACCTAGAATACATGCTTAAAAAGTCAACACTAGGTGTTGAGTGAGAATCATAGGTTTAGGGGTTACTGAATACAAGTTCCCTGGGTTCAGTTGTTACACCCATCTGGGAAAATGCAAGTTTTTGTGATAATTGTGATGCATGCACAATTATCAGGAGTTAGTACATGAATCACACCTTAACGATCCGGGTCATGTGGGCTGTAGACCCAACATGAGGGGATAGAAGGATAACTTGCCAAAGTTATACCTTGAGTGGATTCAAATATAGTACTTATTGGTATCACCTAGTGCGGTGTTAATACCAACGGGAGTTGTCAAACTCCAATAGATCTATCAACTATATTCGCGTTCGATTGGATAAAACCTCCCAAATGATTAGATTCATGAATTTTGTTTGTGTAGTGGTGGCAGTTAGTTTACTCGTGCAAACAACCAAAGAAAAAGACTTGTATTCGGTTTTAAGTAAAGCATTTTGCATGTATCCCCCTTACAGGGTTTATAAAAGCGTTTAGAGAGAAAGTTTAAAAAGATGTAAGGCTATGAAGACTCACCTGGGTGTAGAGTAATCTAAGTAATGCAAATAGTGACTCGGGAACTAGACCGCCTTACTCACGTATCCTAGTGTTGTTGTTGTTGGTTTTGTATGTATTTCAAGCTTTTAGTTATCATGTTTTATGTTTCTTAAGTTATTGTTTTTAGGTTTAATAATGTTTTAGATATAACATAACACTGTTCAGGCAATTGTAATTCAGAAGTATATGACTCCTTACATGTAGCTCCCTACTATTGTATTATGTTATCAACATAATACCGTTCGGGCCATCATAATTCAGAAGTTAATACTCCTCACACAAAGCTCCCTATTATTGAGTTATGTTGTTATTAGGGTTTAGTTATAATCATATCACCGTTCGGGCCATCATATCTCAGAAGTATATGCAATAATCGTTCGAGGAGTCAGGGCACTTTAATTCGTAAACCCAAAAAACCCGTCAAAAACGAAATATCCACATAGTACTCCTCGCATGAAGCTCCCTAGTATTGTGTTATGCTTCTAACTTTATATAGGTTTTATACTTATATGATATTATCACTTTTTACCCTTATAGTTTATATATTTACATTTTCTACCCTAAGTTTTATATTACTTATATATTTATACTAATAACTATCTATATTAGACACAACTAGTCCCTAGACTTCTATATTAACCTAAGACTCCTAAGTTTTCTGTATTTACCATTTTAGACCTTTAACTTATACTATTTACATTTTTAGTCCTTTTAGTTTATATTTATGTTATTATCTATCCTAAGGTTTTAATATTATGCAAAACTAATCCTTACTACTTATAACTTCTTGGAAAGGTCAAAAACAGTCCCTAGACTTTATAATTTTAGGAATTTACGATATATACCCCTATGCATGTAAACTATTGCAAAACTAGTCTTAATATGCAAGTAACTTATGTTTTATCTAGTATTTAAGTTTTCTAGCCTATGTTTTACTTATTTTAAGTTATTTAAGTTATATTTAACTTGTGTATGACCTAATTTAACTACTTATAGCATGCATGCAAGTACATGACTCAGTCTAGGGTTTTAAAACGTAAACTAGCAAGTAGAATGGTTCTAGGCTCATGCAAGGTTATCTAAGCTATCTAAGGCATCTAAAATCTATCCTAAGACTATATTAAAGCTATACTAACTAAAAGTAAGACTTACTTGGCTAGGGGGTTACGTGGGTTAGAACTAAGACTAGGGTTTTCTAGGGTTTTCTAGGGTTTCCTACACCTCGTACGACTTCAAACCACAACAAAACATGACCAAGGCCTAGCTACTCATTCCTAACAGCTCCTAAGGGCTTAGTACTATAGAAATGAGAGGTAGAGAGGAGGGGAAAAGGTGTGGAGAAAAAATGAGAGGGGAGGGGGTATTTATAGTTAGCGAGAGGCGGTTTAGGGCAAAACGGGTTCATAGGTGTCGTGCATGGAGAGGGCTGAGCAAGCAGAGCTAGGGGTTGTGGCAGGTCTAGTGATGACAAGGAGGGGCTAGGGAGTAGCTAGGGGGCTGGAGTAGGCCGGTTGTGGAGGAGGAAAGCCGTGAGAGGCGGTTTAGGGAAAATGGCGACAAGTAGCTTACAAGGAGGTGATGCACCTCCTTTCTTGGGTGCTTGGAGGTGCTTATAAGCTGCTTGGTGGGTTTAAGGGTGGTTTAGGGTGATTAGGGGTGGTTTAGTGGTGGATTAGGGGAGATTTAGGGTGGATTAGCGGTGATTAGTGGTGGATTAGCCAAGTAGGTGATGCACCTACTTTTGTGTGTGCTTAGAGGTGTTAGGGTGGGTGCTTGGGTATGACTAAGGTGTTAGGGTGCTAGGTTGAGGTTTTTAAGGTGCTTATGTTTAGGTTTTAGTTAAGTTTTAGTTAAGTTTTAGACCTAGTTTCTACTTACTATGTGTTTAAGGTTTTACTTAGGGTTTAGTGCCTAATCTAAGTTCCTAAGTATGCCTAACAACTAATCCTAAGACCTAAAGGGTTTATACTAAGTGTGGGTAACCTATGGGGGATTTTTGGGAAGGTTTGACCTAATTTTCTAACCTAAATGACCTAAGTGGGTTTAGTGAGAGACTAGGGTTTATCCTTTGGTTTTGTGCCTAAGTTAGTGTCCTAAGGGTATCTAATAACTATTCCTAAGTTCCTAAAGGCTTATACTAAGTGGTAGTGACTTAAGGGGAAGTTTTGGGTGGGTTTAGACCTAATTCTAGTTATCCATGACCTAGTTATGGTTTAGGGCTTATGGGGTTTATATCTAAGTTCTAAGGGTTCTATTCTATAACCTAATAGTCCTAATATATCCTAATATACCTAAAGATACTCTTACTTAAGCCTTGAACACATTCTTACTAGTTTAACTAAGCATATAGGTTCAGATAAGCACATAATCCTACTTAAGTTTTAGTTTAGGGTTTATTAGTGTTTTATGTTATGTTTAGTGTTTTAGATTGGTGTATTACTTATTATGGTGTTGTTATGAGTTTATGCTTGACATACCTGGGGTTTATAGGATGTGAGTGTTGAGTTATTTGGCTTGTGTAGATACGTGAGCAAGTCTAGTGAGTCATGCCAGTAATAATGTATATAAAAAGCAAAAATTTACCTGTGAAATACCTACTATAGGTATTTGTAATGGGAATGATAGTAACGGGTGTTTGTGGGTTGTTATAGTCTTACCCCCTTAGAGAAAATCTCGTCCTGAGATTTTGAAGATTATAGGAGTAGGGGAGAGAATAAATCGAGAAAGTAAAGAGAAGAAGAGGATTATCGAGGAAAATGATGTGAAAAAGAAGAAGATTTTGCACAAGCGGAGTAAGAATTGCTTGTACAGATACAAGATACTTAGGTTTTTATATCTCATTATTTGCAAATAAAGGCGTCCCAATATTTGAAAACAAGAGCGTATAAACTCTTAACCTATTTGACTTATAACTTTCTCATTAAAATGTAGGAGCATCCTAGTTCATTTTAAGAGGATAGCCATTATAAATCATCCTTAAGTAGTATCGGTGGAAAATGAAGAGAGTTTTATCATATTTAAGGATATATGGTAAGGAAATTTTTAGAGACAAGTTTCAACTGATAGAGGCCATATCAGAGAAGACAAGTTCTAGAAGCGGTAGAGGAATATTCTAGTCAAGTAGAGACAAGTTCTAGTCATTATAGAAACAAGTTCTAGTCATGATAGAGACTAGTTCTAGTCATGATAGAGACAAGTTCTAGTCATGATAGAGACTAGTTCTAGTCATGGTAGGAACAAGTTCTAATGTTCTCCGGTTTAGCAACTTGTCACATGGTAGATTCCCATGTTAAGACTTAAAATGACGGACGTAGAAGATCTCATTTTTACAATTTCTTGCAAAGCAAGATTTAATATCGTAGTCGAACATAATGAGGATTACGGTTCGATGTAGATATTCTTACAAGTTCTAACTAATAGAAACTTGCGTTATGACGAGAAATGCAAGTTCTAAGTAATAGAGCATTACAGGATGAGGTAGGGAGAGAATATAGAGAGAAGAAAATAGAGTGTAAAATGACGGAGAGTTAAAAATGAAGGGAAATGGAGTGAAGGATTTATGGGAGTGGAGTGGAGTTAAAAAGGAAAAAGGATGAATGGTTAAAGTACAGGAAATGGAAAAGGAAAAAGAAGTTTGGAGTGGGTTGAGTGGGGAAAAGTGTAGGAGTGGGGAAAATGGAAAAGTATGGTTTTAATTTGTGGAGTGGGGAAAAAGGCGGGAAAATGGGATTTTAAATGGAAAAGTAGGGAGAAGTGAGAGGAAAAGATTTAAACGGTAGAAGGAGAGAAATGAAAAGATGAGATTAAACGGAAGAGTAAGAGTATGGGATACCTGAAGGAGAATATCCTATCGGAGTTTTAGATGTACTAGATATCTTTCCCAGAGTTTTGTTTTCCCCCTAAGGTTCTTCTAACTAATCCTAATTTCTAATGGTGAGGTGTTTGGTTCCATTGAATTAGAGGGTTCTAAAGAGGGATTAGGTTTAAGTGTTTTCTTTCCTAAGGGTTGACTAGGTATATTGATGCGTGGGAATTACACCAGGCTTTACCTCTCGAGGGATCTCGAGAAGCTTACAACCCCCACCAGGCAGTGTACCTGATCGATGTAGTATAGTATAATGACAAGTACCGGGGGATTGATCGTTCAGCTAGGAATAGTGTTGCTAGGATTAGAAAACCTAAAGACTAGGTCTAGAGATGAGGGATGATTCTTTTTATATTTTTATATTTTTATGAAAGCAAGTAAAAATCTCGGGTTTGAAGGAGTTGGGCGGAATTAGTTGCTAATCAACTAACCCAATACTAAAGATGCAATCAAAATAAAATACTAGAAATGAAAATAAGCTAAATTATACTAGAGTTGTGAGCAATATAGGGGAGAATTGTGTTTACTTAGATTTTACTACTCCCTAGATATCTTTTACATGTTAATTACTTGTTATAGTTGCGTGGATGACGGATTGTATTCCTTAATACCATTCATGGGGTGGCGTACTTACTTCCCCAATCCTATGAGCGCCTAATTCACTCCTATGTCGAGCCGGCTAAGAAGCTCCTAACATGGGATCACTAGAATTTGCTCATGCATTAAATACAACCAATAAAACCTAGCACACATCGGTTCATGTTTCCTAAGACGTTCAAGCATGTTACACAATGGAGATCTGCCAGTTTTCTTAAGCTTAACATTGAAATCATTCATCCATTACAACCATAAACAAGTAATCAACATATAATTAACATCTAGGTTTCATTACATCTAAGCAAACACAAGATAGATCTAGCCTAGCATGTTGAAATCAAGACAAGCATAAGATATATTCAAACAACACATAGACATATTGAATGAATTAAGAGAAGACTTATCACAATTGAACATGAAGGGATTCAAGGGGTGAAAACCCTTGAAAACACTGTAAAATATGACCTGGGGTTTACAAAGTTCGGCCCTAGTTTTCTCCACACAAGTTCCTCCCTTATGAATGAAAAATAAAAAACTATATATAGATTTTGATAGGTGACGGCGTCAAGAACAAAAGTCTGACGCCGTCATCTCGCCGCCAAATAGTTTCTCGGACTGCCTAGATCTGGGTCTGACGCCGTCATGTATACTCCTTATGCAGGCCGTCACCAAAAATTGTCTTGACGCCCTTGTTGTGACGCCTTCAGGTTTTCACTGGGTCGTCATGGATTTTACTCTTGACGCCGTCATGATTGTCTTCTTGACACCGTCAGGTACTGTTCTCAGCATGGAAAATTAAGTCTTTGCCGTTTTCTTCACTTTTATGCTCCAAAAACGTCCGAATTGCTTCCTTTTCCAGAATTTACTCCCAAAGTACCTAAAATCACAAAAGGAACGATTTAGGGCAATATTTGATCAAACAAATTCAATTCCGGGTTTAAATGACCCCCTAAAAGTGGTTCATTTTTCGCCTCATCATATACCCTTACACTTGAGATTTGCTTGTCCTCAAGCAAATGCGCTTTTATTCTAGTCAAAATACAAGTTAAGGGTCATTTAACACTAATATAAAAGTAATTACAACAAATAATCGTTCCACTAAAGACCAAAGACAAGCACGGAGGTCATATACTAGCACCTCACAAATAGTGTTTAGATACTCACATCTCTCGGGTGTAATAAAGTATATATCACAATATGGAAATGGAAAACATCTCTCACTACCTGTCATAGCAAAATAGATTACCATAGGCTTGGGAAAGGATCAAACCTCCACCACATGGCGTAAGCACCTAGGATAAACTATCAAAGAGGTCTTTTAAAGGGTTGTAACGTTAGGTGTAGGGATATGGAATACACGGTTTTGTTGGATATATGCAGTCTTTACTGGTGGCGAGTTAACAATCTTGGTTAATTACATGTACAATATGGCGTTGCTAAGCGAAGACTAGACTCGACTTAAGCTAATAAATGAAAAATAACAAAAACATAAAACAAACATAGAATGAAAAGGGATGGTAGTCCGTATGTTTTTTTCTCTTTTTCTTTTTCTATTTTTTTTTTTTTTTTTTTTTTTTTTTTTGCATACACTCTTACCCTACCATCCAAAATAATACATCATAGGGATTGAAAATTCCCCTTACACTTGAATTTTTACATACTTTACAATAAACTAATCTAATGACTCGAATTACGAAAATCAAAACACTTGGAGTACTTTTAAGATTAACGCACATACGGGGGTAATATATGATGTTCTTCCCCATTACTCCATAAAATAAGTACTTTACCCATGAGTCCCAATCGTCCCAAAACAATATGTACAAGGATATGACTCGACTTAGCAACCATGTAATCAATTAGATAATTAACTTAGGGTTTTACACATAACAATAATGCACTAAAAATGAGTGCATACACGGAGGGCTAAGGCGATTTGGTTGTACATTTAAGTGGGGTGTAACAAATTCTTCCTTTAAGTAAAATGCTTAAAGTTAGAAATGAAAATATAGGCTCGGAGGGGTGTACTAGGGGTTTCGTGTACTAAAAATGAGTACAACGCTAAGGGTGTAGGAAAAATTAATTGACTTAACTAGCCAAGTAATATGACATAAATGTTCAAGTAATTATGATACGGGTTTAACACAAGGGTGATCCTAATGCCTCTTATCATGTAGTAAATCCTACTACACGAATGTAGTCTCACTAGCGGTCTCGGGATGCATCACTAACGCAAGTTCTAGAATCTAAATGCTACCGGTACACTCATAAGCACTAATAGTAAATGCTTTTCCTATCAGATCTAAAGGCGAACCTCACATATTTGGGTGGAAAATTTTTCTGAATAGTACGGTTTTGTGCTAGTCATACAATCTCCTATCCATGAGACGCTTGCTATGGCTAAAGTTGCACTCCTAAATGTTGTAAAAAAATTTAAATTTGGCGCTAAAATTGCACTAACAAGTATTTCTCATAGTTTTATTACACATCTACTATCAAACAAACAAACTCAAGCGAAAGTGTATCTGTAAGGTATCATCATTTTACCCTCCCCTTACACTTAGGATGAACATTGTCCCCAATGTTCAAGTAAAGAATGTAAAAGTGAAATAAGTTAAATGAATGAAATCAAATACTTCCCTGATTCGCTCGGTATGGATAATAAGGTAGCCAAGTTAGATCTTCCTCCAAGAAAATGAACAATCAAAGCTTCCCTTCCAGAATAATAATCATCTTCTTGTCATACATAACCTGTAAAACCTGAGAAAACAGACAAGGCAACCTCGCATAAAATCGGCGGCAATCTACATATGCTAATAAATCCTAGAAAACTAAATAAGATATAATGCTTGTGGAATGATTTTGCAGATTTCCTAGAGATTATAAAACTAATAATTCAACAAAAACTTTAAGACTCCATTAGAAAAACAAAACTGGTAAAATTTCCAGATTTTTACACGTGACGCCGTCATGAGTAAACTCGTGACGCCGTCAGAAGTGACCAGCAGAAATTCTTATGTTAAGTTTCCGGAAAATTTCTGGAAAAACTTGGTCCTACTTCTTGGAAAATCCTGCAAATTTTCATTATGACTCGATTCAAGCATTTGACTCTAACAAATATGAATATACATGTTCACTTAATATTGTAGAGAATCATGATCGGTTTTGTTTCTTTAAAAACATATTTGGGGTTTCCCCTTACACTTATCTTTTGCAAAAATACCTTTGGATGAAGTTAAGACTAGCCAAACAACAAAGTAAAGTATTTTCACCATTTTAGTTTTGAAACATGATCTACCAACAATAAAAATAAAGCATGCATACGGAAGCAAATAACAAACACACAAAAATAGAAATCACACAAACAAAGAATGACACCATAAGCACATCCCATTATTACGAATTAACATAAGCATAAAGATAAAAATAAAATTATCCAAGGCCAACAAAGTCTACAACCTAAACTATTACAATTCCAATTGTGTTGAACTATAAGACCTTGATAGATCTTCTTGAGCACTCTAGAATCGTTAGTTATGTTAATGTAATCAATAATACACTAATAGACAATCTTTGTAACTTGTATTTTAAAGCGGAAACAAACACAAGTTTAATACTAAGAACTTTTGATCCTCTATGGATCTTTTAATAACTATGAAAAGTGTTTTCTAAAAACGTAACTCATTACATAATCGTGTGTTCCTTTTATACACAAGGAACCCTAAACCGTTTCTCAAGAAACGTATATTATAAAACTTCTAAAAGATATGCATTATCACTTTCTAATTAAACTCATGCATATCCAAACTATATTACATAAAATACGGAAATACTATATCCGCAGAAACTAATAATGTTGAAACTAGACTTCAGCAGATACACTACTTCAGCAGTAACCAGCTCTTCAGTAGTAACCTTCAGCAGAATTCTTACTTAGCAGAATTCCCAACAATCCTCCCCTAATCTTGAATTTGACATGGTTAAGTTCAAGATTCTTGATAGATCTTTGAAGTTATATACCAAGAGGATTGTAATAATACAGCACCAGGAAAGAATCAGCATCAGCAGGATCTCTATGATCAGCAAATACTTGAAAGCTCCATTCTTTGCAGCAACAAATGACTAAATGTACATCAAAACAAATTAGTTTCATACTATTCTCATCACTTCCAGGTGTGTTAACTCCTATGAGAGGTGAATCATTGAAAATAATGGATTTGATGTCTCTTTACCAATAGCCATCACTACTGGAGTAGTCAAGTGTTCTAAGGTACACTGATAACCACATGATTTTTAGCAAATCATCAGCTATAAACGGATTTGAGATGTCTTTACCTGTAGCCGTTTGCTCAGGACTAGCCAATTATTTTGATGAAAAATCATCTTGGTTAACTGATTACCAAATATGGTTTTCCACTGCCTTTACCACAAGCCATATACTTGTGGGCTAGCCAATTATTTGGAATCCAGAAAGGAAAAATCCATGGTCAATTGACAACCATTTCAACTACTCAGCAATACAGCATGGGTGAGTTGATTACCCTATGGTTTTGAGCAAACCATTACAGCTATCAACAGATTTGATGTATCTTTACCAAAGCTGTACCCTTTGGACTAGCCAACTTTTTGATGGAATAGTCAACATCAGGTAAGTTGATGACCAAAGAATAGTGTGTAAAACACCAAACCTGCATACCTTAAACACAATACTATACAACAAAAATGTTAGTTTTTTTTTTTTTTTTTTTTACTAAGTAAGAAATAAAAACAAAGATACAACATTATACCATTAAACAGAAGCTGCTCTGGAAGTCTTAATCCTTTGTTTGAAGACTTTCACCAAAGATTCAGCAAACAATCTTGCATTCCCAACTGGATCAGGAGGAATCTCCAACTTTTATTGTAGCATTTTCTCCATCAGAGACACTTTCAGTGGATATCTCTTGCCAATATCCATAATAAGCCTTAGAACAGTTGTAGTTTCCAACACATGAACATAAGGCATAGGATAAAATTTCCAACTCTGAACTTTCAATCTCTGATTGTTTTTCCATATATCATAACTAGCACCAGTGGGAGTAGAAGAATCAAACAACACTCTTAGATCACCCAATAAATACAACCCAGACCCTGTAGGAGTATGATTTGCATAAAATTTGAGAACCAAATCATATAAGGTGACCAAATCTTGATGATCAACAAGATGTAGAATCTCTTGAAGAAATGTAAAGGATATAGAAGTTTTATCCAATCTATAAATGGTATTAAACTGGCCATTCTCAGTTAACTCCCAGTGAACCAAAACATCTCTAGTTGCATCAGGCCAATCATCAGGGGATCCTTCTCTTATAAATGAAGCATCAGAAGCATTCACATTTATTAGGCTTTGTGTGGAATGTGAAGTTCTGACTCTAGACATTCTCTTTGCTCTTCTTCCAGGAACATAAATAGCAACATGTGGTAGAGAAGTTGCATCAGGAACTTCAGCTTCAGCAGATTCACCTTCTGCAGCATCAGTTTCCACTGATAGATTATCCAATTGTTCATCAATAGAATCCTGAGAAGATTCAAGTGCAGCAGATGTATATTGTTCATCCATAGCCTGCCTCATATGTTTGGCTCTAGCAGCTTGAAGTTCAGCCTCTCTTACCTTAATCTCATGAAATCTTGCCAAGTCAGCTTGTTGTTCCTCATCTAACTTTTTAGCAGCCTCTTCACCCAATCTTTCCTCCTCCATTTGTCTCTTGGTTCTCTTTCTAGATGGAGGATCTTCTGCTATCACTTGAGCTTTACCTTTATCCACATAAGATAAAGCAGCAACATGTGGTACATCAGCAGAAGTATTAGGTAAAGATACCTTTTCAGCAGCAACATGAATATCCACATTAGGAATATTCTTAGAAGCACCTGTGGAAAACTAGAAGGGGGTTGAATAGTTTTACGTCCTTTTAAAAGTTTATTACCAAAATATTTTGTAGCTTATTAAAAAAAAATTCGATTCGATCTCAAGTGAATTCAAATGACAACCAATATAAGCAATTCTAATGTAATAATGAAAGTATTCAAATGTAATGAAGAAAAGATAGAGTTAGAAAGATCAAACCACAACACGCGAATTTATAGTGGTTCGGCTACAAGGACACCTTCCTTGCCCTACTCCACTCCCCGAGTACCACACTCGAGAGTTTTCTTCACTATGTCAACAAACTCCTTATGGTGGAGAA
The DNA here is from genome assembly GCA_030686995.1 of Artemisia argyi. Lineage (NCBI taxonomy): Eukaryota > Viridiplantae > Streptophyta > Magnoliopsida > Asterales > Asteraceae > Artemisia > Artemisia argyi. The sequence goes on along the minus strand of CM060678.1, from coordinate 19,781,140 downwards.
ACCTTACACACCTTGGCTTACACGAGTTAACGACACTAAGCTAAATGTCGAGTTCTAATCGTAGCTAGAACCAATCTCACAACTTCTTCAAGGGTTCACACCTTCTTCACAACTTCACGACTTCTTCAAGGCTTCACACCTTCTTCACACCTTCACAACTTCACACCTTTTTCTATGCACAACTAATTCACAACTACTAAACTACTTTACAACACACCTAGTTTCTACAATCAACAAATTTACACAACACTTTTACAAATTTCTAACACAACTACAATATGAAACTAGCTATTCACAACACTACTACAATTAGATGGATGTAGAGAAGTGTTCTTCTTCTTGCACTTGAATGGATGAAGCTTTGGATCACTTGGAAACAAAGACTTATGAATTATATGATCAAAGGATTTTAGATCTAGAAATGGAGGTTGGATCAGAAAGTTTATAGTGCAAAAAGGTGAGGAAAATGTGTGAAATGATCCAATATTTATAGGGCCAGATTTTACTGTTCGGGAGCATGCCGGTCCCCTTAATTGGAGGCCGGTCCCCTTAATCATTAAGGGGGCCGCCTAGTAAAATTAAGGGGGCCGCCCTCCTGAACGTTGGAAAAGTTTTTCTGGATAAAATTTTCCCTTTTTGGTTGGAAATTTGAAATCATATCTTTGTGGTTTAATATAGCATTACCAAAAATGATTTACAAATATATATAAAATGTTTATATCATTTTATAAGATGTTATGTCTTAAGACAAAATTTCCTTTGATCATGTAATGCATAAGATGCTTAGTTTATGCATACCTTAAGTGATATTAGATGTAGAAGTAAATATTTGTTACCAAATACTTGTTTACTTCTTAATCTTGACTTAATTTGATTTAAGTTTTGTGATTATCAAAACACAGGTTTATTGAGAGATATTAATAACCTTTTTAAGCATTATTTATATCAACAGCACCCATTCCAGCTTTGTCATTTCTAGCCTTGATCCTGTTATACATCTGAACCAATTTGTCAAATGGAAGTGCCCACACTTGTTTCTTATTCCAAGCAGTATTATATAATGAACTGCTTTGACTTTTCACATATATTCTCATATAATCCCTCTGCTGTGCTTGAGTCATAGGTTTATCTCTTTTAGCTTTGGCTTTTAACTCATCTGCTACTTTCTTCCTCAACTTCAGCACTTTCACAATTTCAGAAGCCCAGTCCTGTTTCTCCACCCTATTACCAATAATGTCTGCAGCTAAATCAGGATTATCAATCACTTGTTGTCCAATATGCTGCCAATCTGACTCATCAAACTCTTGAACAGCAGCATCCAATTCTCTTTGTCTTTCAATAGGCAAAGTAGAAACATATCTTTGAGTGGCAGACTGATATGCTGCATCAAACTTGGCTTGCTGTTCCTCAGCCATATCAGAACTCTTCTTATAATCTTCCCAGTCTTTAAAGAGTTTTTCTTGTGCAGCTCTTTCTTCAGCTGTAACAAGCTCATCCTCAGCCACCTCAGTTCCTTCAGCAAAATCATCATGAGGAACATCCAAATCTTCCATAGGATCATCATTAAATTCTTGAACATCTCTATCAGTAGATCCTTGAGGCTTGAGGATTTCAGTGATGTCATCAGGAGAAACTTGCTGATTATGAACAGGGGAATTCAAATACTCTTTCCCTACTACAAAGAATGTATCTCCTGATGCATGAACTTTATTAGTAGAAATGTCAGCAGCAATAATACTTGGTGATTGTTTCTCCTGAAGAAGATCAGTAGCTTCAGCCATAAGCACATCATCATCACCACTAGACACTTTGGAAGATTCAGCAGCTTTCTTTGCCAAATATTGTCTTCTACTTCTTCTTCTGCTGAATTGAATTGGTGGCTTATATGGAGGTACTTCAGCAGCTTTAGGAGGAGCAACATGAGACTGTCTAGCAACTTCAGCTAGAATTTCAAGAGAATCCAAATTTGCCTCCGGAGGAACTTCAGTAGTATCCAATCCATCCTTACTTTGCTTCTGCTGATTCAACTGTGCCTCCAAATCTTGAACCTTACTTTTCAGCCTTTCAATTTCATTACCAAGAGTAGACTTGGTATCAGCAAGCTCCTTTTGGAGATCATCAGTCCTTTTCATGTACCTTCAAAGTGAATCATATACAGAAGTAAGAGTAATAGGGTCCTCTGCTCTACCAGCTGATTGTGCAGTGGTAAGAGGAGCTTCATTGAACCCAGCAGGAGAAACAGACTCATGTACAACATTAGGAAAGCCTTCATCAATTGGCTCTCTCATAGGGCTGGGTGTAGGTAGTCTAGTGAACTCAGGCTCAAGAGGCTGAAATGTATCTTCAAACTCATGAGTTTGCTAAACTGGAGCATCCTGAGATGGTGAAATGGTAGGACTAGGTGACATATGTACAGGGGAAGGTGGTGGTAAGTCAGTAGAAATAGGTAATGGTTTAGCAGTTGTAGCTGGCTCTTCCTCAATTACCACAGAAGGATTACCATCAGCAGCAACACCAGAAGATGATGGATTACCATCATCAGCAGCATTTTGAGAAGGCACATTACCAGCATCATCACCCTCAACTACATTATCATTGCCATGTGCCAACATAGCATCTAACAAAGGGTGATGTTCCCCATTATAATTTGTTTTCTTTGAGGCAAACAACTTAGAACCAAGACTTTTAATAGGCACATGGGTTTTATCTTCAGTGGTTATATCTAAAATAATTTGTAAGAACCTAGGGTACATTAAAAACTTATGTTGTTGTTTATCAATGTTTTCTAGCATATTTTCAAAAATAAACTTAGAAAAATTATAATTTAGACCCTTAGAAAGACAAACAATACCACAACCCAATTGTAGAGAGAATTGATTCCATCCACCACACTTGTTGCTAATACATTGGAGCAGCAAATGCACCAAATACCTCCACTTAGGACAAAATTGATTCTTGTGCCACTTAGTTGTATCAGTACTTTGATATCCAGCTTCCCTTAGCCCAGCAAGAATCTATGTAGTGTTGGAGTGATACACACCATTCTCATCATCCAACTGAAGCTTTGTCCTAATCAAATCTTCTGTCACCACATACTCTATACCATCAATTTCAGCTACAATCTCTGTGTCAGATCTCTTTGCAGCAGATGCCCAAAATTGCTTCACCATTGATTCACAAATCAGATTGGGACTATGTGTCAAAGAATAATGAATCTTTGACCTTTGTAGAAACTCCACCATTAAATCAAATTCTTCATGTCCATTTGCCTTTTTCAGAATAGCATACTTGTTATGATCTCCTTTCAATTCAAGTTGTGCCATTTGAATGAACTTGCGTGAGACGGTTATGAATTACTCAGAGAATTATGGGTTTAAATGGAGTAATAAGCGAATAATTTTGTTTAGGAAGAGATATGCGAAGTGGGTTATATTTGGAAGTTCCCCAATCGTGGTCAAAATTATCGGAACTAATTATTGACCAAGTCTGACGTGTAATTTAAAAATTTCCAAATTCAAAATTACCCTTCAGCAGAAATGAAAGTTAAATCTGATGAGGAATGGTCAACATCAGCAGAAACCAAGCAAATGTAAAAATATTTTCAGTGAATATCTTGATTTTTACTGTGCCACCCAACTCGCATTAATTATCATAACGCCTAAACTTAGCTTATTTAATCACCCCCAAATAACACATCTCAGTCATCAATTTACCCCAAATCGTCTCTCAACCCTAATTTCCCAATTAAACTCAATTCATCACCACAATCATGTCATCAAAACCAGAATCTTCAGATCAAAATTCCTCTTCTTCATCATCAGAAGAAGATTTACCACCATATCCCTGGGAGCTTGATGATTCCGACTATGAAAGAGAAATGGAAAGTTGATGGGAAGCACATGAAAGACGATGGAATGCACATAAGAGGGGTGAACCTAGCCATGTTTCCATTCCTGCTGTGAGAGAACTTGTCTCTCCCTTCATCTGTACCTCTGATGAAGACTCTTCAGAGGAGGAAAATGAAGATCCGACCTTTCTTCCTCCTTCCACACCAGAGAGATCCCAACCAAGGTCAAGTAAGAGAGATCCATCTCTTCCAACATCACAAAATGTGGTGTTGGATCTTCCTGCTCCAGGACCTGGTCTTTCTCATCAAGAGCACATCGGACAGAGCAAGAAGGCAGACATTGTACGTAAGGGAAAGGAGAAGCTGAAGTAGATGATTGAGGAATGTTGCCATGGACCAAAGTTCTTGAGTATTTTCTTGACTTTGGTACTTGAGCATCTTCACAGTCTTCCTTCTCTTCTTTTTCCATTTTCATCTTCAGCTTCATCATTGTACTTGTCATAGCCTCAAGTATTTGATATAGATGATAGAAGCTAGTAGTACTCGATTAGTCAAATGTTTAGGAATGGTCTTTGTAATCCAGTTGGAACTCTGAATGTAAGATGTAACTTGTTTCTTTGAATGAATGAAAAGTTCTTCTCCATTAATCAACTTGTATGACCTTCAGTATAATCAACTAATCAGAAGAAACCATGTTCAGCATACTTGACCACATTCCCTTGTATAAAGCTCTTGGTGACTTTTAACATAAAATGTACAACATCAGCACATCTGCAAAACAGGCATAAAACATGCAAATACACCAAACAAACTTGCAGAAACATTAGAGGGTTAGTGTTAAAAATTCAAAATATACATATCTACAAAGTTTACACTCACAATCCTCCCCTGAGGCATATGCCTCCCCTGAGTCTTATGCCTCCCCTTAAACTTTGCATTTAAGGGTTAAGCATACCAATATGGACCACCAAATATTGAAACCTTGGTCCATCAAATGCCTTAGTTAACAAATCTGCCACATTCTCATATGTGTGAATTTTAACCACTTTAATTAAATGTTTCTCATAAGCATCCCTGATAAAGTGGTGCCTGATTTCAATATGTTTGGTTCTATTATGAAAAACTGGATTTTTAACAATGCAAATTGTACTTTGATTGTCAATGAAAATAGTAGTATTCATAAAATTATACCCATAATCCAGCAATTGATTCTGAATCCATAGAACCTGTCCACAACAATTGGCAGCAGCAACATACTCTGCTTCAGTAGTAGAGGTAGCAGCAATGGTCTGTTTCTTGCATTGCCAAGAAATCAATCTCCTTCCAAGGAATTGGCAACCTCCAGTTGTGGATCTTCTATCCATATTGGCACCAGCATAGTCACTATCACTATAAGCTGCTAGCTGAAATGGAGACTCTTTGGGATACCAAAGACCTAATTTGGGTTGGCCTTTTAGGTACTTAAAAATATTTTTGACAGCATTCAAGTGAGAGGTCAGTGGAGTGACTTGGTGCCTTGAACATGCACTCACAGCAAATGTAATATCAGGTCTAGAGGCAGTCAAATACATCAAAGAACCAATAATTGACCTGTATAAATGAACATTCACAGGGAGATCAGGATCAATATTGTTCTTTGGTTTGGGAGCCTCATAGGGAGTAGTGGCAGTCCTAACATTCTCCATATCAAACTTTGACAACATATCTTTTACATACTTCTCCTGATGAATGAAAATACCATCAGGTTTCTGCTGAACCTGTAAACCCAAAAAGAAAGTGAGTTCTCCCATGGCACTCATTTGAAATTCTCCCTTCATCAGATCCTCAAACTCTCTACACCATGTTTCTTTGGTGGAACCAAAGATAATATCATCCACATACACCTGCACAAGAATAATATCCCTGGAATCTTTCTTGAGGAATAGAGTCTTGTCAATGGCACCTCTTCTGTAGCCATGCTTCAGCAGAAATGTGGAAAGTCTAGCATACCAAGCTCTGGGAGCTTGATGAAGTCCATAGAGAGCTTTGACAACCTTGTACACATACTCAGGATGATCAGGGTCTTCAAATCCCTTGGGTTGAGTCACATAAACCTCCTCTTCAATCTCACCATATAAGAAAGCACCTTTAACATCCATCTGATAAACCATAAATTCCATATAAGAGGCATAGGCCAAAAAGATCCTAATGGCTTCAACTCTGGCTACTGGTGCAAAGACTTCATCATAGTCAATGCCTTCCTCTTGTCGAAACCCTTGAGCCACTAGTCTAGCTTTGTTCTTCACCACAATCCCCCTTGCATCTCTTTTATTCTTCAAAATCCATTTTGTCCCAATGGCATATTTACCATCAGGGAGAGGAACCAATATCCAAACCTACTGATTCTTAAATTGCAGCATCTCTTCTTGCATTGCTTCAAGCCAACTTGAATCAGCCAGTGCTTGAGGAACACTAGTTGGCTCAACTTGAGAAAGAAAGCATGCAAACAGACAATGTTTGAAGTCTGTGTGATTGTCCCTCTTTTGATTGTAGACATAAGAAATGAAATCAACTTCACCATATTTAGTATTCTTTACAGTGCTTCTTGTTCTAACAGGTGCTTTAGGATCTAAAATAATCTCTGATAAGGGATGAGCATTATGAATCCTTTTTGTTGTTGTAGGGTTAACATCAATTGTGGCATCAAGGTTGTTGACTGTAGGCCCAAACTCAGTATCATAAGAAGCTGAGTGAAACAGGCCAGGCTTAGGCTTATAATTCCCAAGCTCAGAAGGACTTGGAAATCTTGTAAAAGGCTTCTCCAAGTCTGTAGATGCTTTAGTGGAAATGGGAGAGTTTGCATCATTAGTATCAGCATCTTTGGACTGATCAGTGGGAATAGGTGTGCCTTTAGTAGAATTGTCAGCAGCATCCTTGTTTCCACTGACTGCTTGGGCTGATTGATGTAGGATAGCTTCAGTCTCTTGTGTAACCTTTTCATTGAGTTTCTGAGCTTCCTTTGTAGCAGCATGTTCTTGCTTCTTAAGTCTTGCAAGATCCTCTGCATAATGTGACTCATCATCTTGTTCAGCAGCAGAATGATTACCTACAAAATTGTTAGGTGGAAAAGATGGTACAACAATGGTATGTTCATCTGGCTCAGAGTCACATTCTGAGTCATCATCCATGGAACCTGCAGGGTTAGAATTTGGATCTTTGGTACCTGCATTAGCATTAGAAGCATGTCTAGTATAACCCAAATAATCAGTCAAATAATCTAGGTCAAAATACCAAGAATGGCCTTGTCCCTGAGTATTAGGCTAATCTTCAAGAAACCTTAGGTTAAGGGTCTCCTCTATCCTTTTGGCATTCAGATTATAAACCCTATAGGCCTTGCTATGAGCTGAATAACCCACAATGTATCCCTTATCAGCTTTCCCATCAAACTTACCCAGTGTATCAGCAGTATTCAAAATGGTCACTTTGCAACCAAAAGGCTTAAGGTAATGAATGTCTGGAACTTTCTCAGTGAGAAGTTCATAAGGTGTCTTGACATGATGTCTAGTGATGGATACCCTGTTCAGGACATAATAAGCAGTATTACTGCTTCAGTCCAAAACATAGTGGGTAATTTGGAGTCTTTAACCATAGATCTTGCTGCCTCAATTAGGGTTCTATTTTTCCTTTCAGCAACCCCATTCTGTTGTGGGGTCCTTGGTGTACTATAGTCCCTTCTAATCCCCTTAGACTTACAGAATTCTATGAAAACAACATTTTTGAATTCTGTCCCATTGTCACACCTAATGCCTTTAACCTTTTTATTAAGCTGGTTTTCAATTAAAGTGATGAATTCTTTCAAAATAGGAGTTGTTTCATCTTTTGTTTTTAGAAAGAATACCCAGCAAAACCTGCTAAAATCATCTGTGATAACCAGGCAGAAGTACTTATGATCAATACTTCTGATAGGAGTTGGACCAAAGAGATCCATGTGCAGCAACTGAAGAGGCTCTGAAATGGTGCTCACAGCTTTGATGGCTTTGTAAGAGGCTCTGTGTTGCTTTCCCTTGTTGCAAGCAATACAATTGTGTTCATTGGTGAAGAGTTTAGAAGGAAGGCCCTGAACAAGACCAAGTTTAGACAACTTGTTGATAGTCTTGTAATTAACATGAGCCATTCTCCTATGCCACTTGGTAGATTCATCTTGGGAAACTTTGGCCACCAAACATGTTAGATCACCTTCTGGCTTGACATCATTCAGATTGAATGTGTACAAGTTTAAGGTTCTAGGAACTCTCAGCAAAACAGTTGTGTCTTCTGGAAGTTTGAAGTCCTTGGAGAGCACAAGACACTCATCTTCAGAGAAGAAGACCTTATTCTTAGTGTCACAAATTTGTGATACAGAGAATAGATTAAAATGCTCCAGTTCCTTCACATAATAAACATTTTCAAAATCTAACAAAGGTTTCTTAATAGTTCCTTTCCCAGTAATTTTGCCATCTCCACCACCAAAAGCTACACTGCCTCCTCCTTCTATGGGCACAAAGTCATGCATCTTGTCCTTGTTCCCTGACATATTTCTAAAACAACCACTATCAACTATACCTACTTCAGTACTTTTCAAATGATGATCCTACAACAACAACAAAAATATACAAAAGTTAGTACACATTGGAGACTCAAGTCATTGCTGACTTGAGCCTGCCTTGTGGATCATTAGAGATAGGCCATGTAGATGTTTTAGATCCACCATTGTTCTTGGGCCTGTAATGCAATTTAGGTCCCTTCTTTGTCCAAGAACAACCTGCTGAGGGCTTCACAGCAGTATCACAATACCCTCCACCATAATACATTGAGTCAAAGTGATTAGGCCAATAACCATTAGAAAAGAAAGAACTAGTAGGTCGAACATAAGGTCTATTACTTGTTCTCCTCCATGAAGAATGTGGTTCAGCAAAATTGGATTTCTGCTGATGTGGAATAAAAGAAGGTATATCATTAACATTCTTCCACATTTGCCTAGGTTTCCTTTGACTAAAACATACACCCATTCTTTGCTCATGAAAAGTACAATCCTTAATCAAATGAGATTTACTTCCACACACAAAACATTTCTTCTTTTTAGAAGATTTATTCAAACTAAAGGAAGTTCCATAACATGAAAAAGCATTCAAACCACAATGATTAACAGAATTGTTTTTAACAGAACCAGAAATATTGTTTTGCAAAGAATTAAAAAACAAGTCTTCAGAAGAAACAGTCTTGTGATCAGCAGTAACTCTAGAAGGCTTGAGGGGAGTCTTGGGTGATGTTTTGGGTGTGGTCTTGAGATAGGTCTTGGGAGTGGTCTTGGGCAGGTCTGACTTCTCACTTGAATCACAGCTGGCAAATGAGGTAGACCCTTCATCAGAAGACTTGTCACTGTCACAACAAGAGACAAAGTCAGTAGATTTAACAATAGGGTCTGGCAAGTCAGTTGACTTTTTGCCATAGAGATGGTGTGATCCATCAAAGTCACTTGGTATGGACATGTCTATAGGCATATGTTCCCCTCTTATAGGTCCAAGGACAGCATTCATTCCCCCTTCCTTAACAAATTTAACAGGTGTTTGATATGCTAAGGCTGGTTCAGGGTCAAAAACAGTAGACATATCAGGATATGTTAACTCTTCAGGATCTATATATTTCTCATATCCTAATGCTTTTCTAGACCTAACAGATTGGCGACCATCAATCAATTTACTCAAATTAGATGCTCCTTCCTACCATTTCATACGACCAGCTATCTCTTTATCTAACTTAGCTTGTAATTCTTGTTTTTCCTTTTCTATATCAGATTTCTCTTTTTCAGTACGTCTTAAGTCTATCTTAGCAATTTCTAAATCACTTTCTAGAACTCTTATCTTTTCATCATATTTAACTTGATTCTTTTGAAACCAGACTTTTTGTTTTTCTAAAGTTTTTAAAGCCTTTTTATAGGCCTCTACTTCAATATAACACTCATTGTACTTAGGTTTCAAATCATCAAATTCTTGTTTAAGTTCATTGTATCTTACACAACATCCAAACACACAGTTGTGTACCTGAGAGATTCCCATCAAGGAGACTTGCTCCTTCTTGTCCTCTGAAGGTGAGTATGCCAGCAGATTCACTTGTGTAGAAGTAGAAGCTTCCTCTACAGCAGGTTCATGTTCAGCCCAATCAATCTGGTGATCCAGAGTCACCAAAGCCTTTGAAGGTGCAGCCTTAGAAGTCCCTGATTCCAATGGATATAAGCCATATCTAACTTCATCACCAGACTTCCTCTCCTTGCACTCTCTTGAAAAATGACCCACTTGACCACAACTGTAGCATTTAACCTTCCTTCTGTCAAACCTTGCTGCCTCTCTTCCATTAAAACCAAACTTTCTTCCAGACTTAGTTTCAAACCTCTTTATGTTACTAGAAATCATTGCTAGCTGCCATTTCAAGTGCATCTCCTCCATTTCCAAAGGATCTACCTGTTCAAAATCCTCATAAGCAAGAACTGTTGATGTTCATATTCAGCCACAAATGAATAAACAATGTCATCCATTATACTACTGGATTTTGATTTAGGAGCAGATTGAGTTTGGGTTTGAGAAGATGCTCCTGAGGAGTAAGAGCTTGAGGCATGATGCACAGGTTTTGTGGTGGTGCTGACAAAGGCTCAGTGAGTGGATGGTCGAATGGGACTTCTAACATCAGGCTCAAGAGATTTGAGTCTGTTGTAGAGGTCATCAAAGGAAATCAAGTCCAACCCTCCTTTAGCTTTGAGAGCAATGCTAACTTGCAACCAAGATGGTGGCAAGGATCTCAGAAACTTAGCATTGCAGTCCTCATTATCTGGCCTAGCCTTCAGCTGATTAAGTTGACTTAAGATTCGGTGGAACCTGTCATAGCCTTTATGGATTCCTTCTTCCTCAGATATCTGAAACTCTTGAAACTGCTGCTTCAACATTGACTTCTTTAACCTTCTTGATTCCTCATTCCCACCAAATCTAGCCTTTATTGCCATCCAAATATCCTTGGCATCATCCATAAAGTGGAAGTCACCCATGTGATCATCTGGTATAGCTTGGAGCAGAATTGTTCTAACTTTATTTTCCCTTTGCACAGCTAGAATCTCTTCAGCAGTTCTGGGACCTAGAATTGTAACTATTCCATCAGCATCTTTAACATGCTTCTTCAGGCTATTCCCCTTTCGAACAACCTCCCAAAGATTCCAGTCTATGTTTGTGATCCAGTTCTGCATCTTCATGGACCACAAATCATAGTCTTCAGCATTCTTCAAGTATGGAAATTTAGCATTACTGTTGGAGAGGTTGAGTTGTTGAAGAGAAGTGGTGTTAAGGTTTTGGGTTGTATCAACTTCATCATCAGATCCAGGCATGTTTCTTGATTTGTTTGGATTCTTAAGGTGTAAGATTTGTGTTTCTCAGTATAACAGAGACTCTCCCGAGGCTCTGATACCACTTGTTGAACTATAAGACCTTGATAGATCTTCTTGAGCACTCTAGAATCGTTAGTTATGTTAATGTAATCAATAACACACTAATAGACAATCTCTGTAACTTGTATTTTAAAGCGGAAATAAACACAAGTTTAATACTAAGAACTTTTGATCCTCTATGGACCTTTTAATAACTATGAAAAGTGTTTTCTAAAAACATAACTCAATACATAATCGTGTGTTCCTTTTATACACAAGGAACCCTAAACCGTTTCTCAAGAAACGTATATTCTAAAACTTCTAAAAGATATGAATTATCACTTCCTAAATAAATTCATGCATATCCAAACTATATTACATAAAATACGGAAATACTATATCCGCAGAAACTAATAATGCTGAAACTAGACTTCAGCAGATACACTACTTCAGCAGGAACCAGCTCTTCAGTAGTAACCTTCAGCAGAATTCTTACTTAGCAGAATTCCCAACAAATTGTTTCAAATTACATCACCATCAATAAATTGTTCAAACATAACAGACATCAAGAAAGGTCACTGGGGAGGGGGACCATAACGGTAGTCATAACCAGGAGGGAGGTGCCCTGTGTACCCGTAGGGAGGGTAGTCCGTCTCAGGACCGGGGAATGGGTCAATCTGCAGGTGGGGCTCGATCTGATCACGGGTGGAGAGGTGCTGCATCTGGCGGATGGTATGATCATACATCCAATCAAAGCGCTGGTCAGTGGTGGTCCGCCATGCGTCCACCTGACCCATCCAGGCCCCCTGGTGTGCCTGTCAGTCTCCCCGACTCATGTGTCGGTAGTAATCAGCTGACCCAACCTCATAATCCCCGAACTGATGCTGCTGGGGTGCTCCCTCATCATCATCATCCTCAGCACCATCAGGTCCTCCTGCCTCGTACCAGCCATAGGACCCATCCACCAGCTGCATCACGATGCTCATCTGCCTGAGGGATTTAGCCCTCACTACCCTACAAGCCCCGCAGTCGCTCAAGTATCCCATGATCTAGGAAACAAGCAACTCATAAGATCGAGCCAACCGGGTCACGAACATCCCCCCATACACCTTGTCAATATCCCTCTCCCCCACACTGGTTTTCAAATAGCTGGCTACCCAAAATGGGATGTTGCAGTAAACATCCGCGGAAAAGATGGTATATAGGTAGAAAAGATCTGAAGCAGTGACACGGTGAGTGGTGCCATGACGCCCCGACAAGCAGTATGTGATGCACATGTGGGCTAACCTGATCACGGGGTCCCTTATTGATGCTGCCCCAGTAGTCGAGGTGTACACCCCGTTCCCGATGCTCGGTCAAAAAGTGGCGCACCTCATATCGTTCCTCACAGTCTCCCCATGCAACAACCTCTGCATAAAACCTCCCTCAATAGCCTCCTCCCTATTGTACAAACCAATCCTCTACCCAAACTCAATAACCGAACATGATCGAACCTCCCCTCCTAACCTAAAGTAAATAGTGGTACCCCCCATATCCGTCCTGGCCTCCGCCAAATCAAAGTGAAAAGTCGCAAAGAACTCCCTAACCAACTCACTATACACAGTCTCCCTCATCCTGAACAACCTCTCCCATTGAGGACCCGTGAACCCATCGGTTTGGATCCTCCCCAAAAACTCAGCCTCTAACCCTTGGGATCTCAGAAACGCCCAATCAATCACAGCACCAGCATCAATGTGGTGATTAACAAGCTCTGCATACTTAGTTATAGCGGCAACATTGTCGAACTTACCCCAACTGTGGACCAATTCCCCATAGTTAACTTGTTGAGACCTAGAGGAGCTGCCACGGTGTTGTTGTGATCGCTTGCTCATTTTCCTGGAAAAAGATAGAGTGGACGGAAACTATTAGAATGAGAATTTTATTGGCTCACGCTGTCAGACACATCTGACGCCGTCAGGAAGAAGGTCCTGACGCTGTCAGACCAAGCAGAAATCGGGCCATGCAATTACGAGGGAAAAATCAATTTTCAAACTCTAAACCCATTACCCAAACACTCCTTTAAGCAGAAAACATGGGTGGGGGGTCAAAAAAATCCGTGGTATGAAAGATTTTTCCTAAATTAACACATGATTCAAGTAAGACAACATCATCTAATGGTAACCTCATGATTACAAATCACCAAGGGGAAGGCATTACGATTTATCAAAGATGGGTCAAAAATGGGGTTTTGGATGAAGGGGGTTTTCAAAATTGGTTGAACCTAAGGACAATTGAACGAAAAAGAGTGAGGAAAAACTAGTTACCAAGTGGAGATTAGTCAAGGAAGATGTCGGATTGGATGATGGAGACTCGGAGGTGGAGCAGCAATTTGGGTGAGATTTGTGGGGTATGAGTTGAAAGTGATGGAGTTTGGGTTATTATTGCTGAGATAGCGGGGTGACGGCGTCAAGAGTTAACATCTGACGCCGTCAGATGCCCGCATCAGGAATAGAAAGAGGTAATTCCCCATTCAGTCCCTGTACTTAGTGTGAATAGCTAAACACAAGTAAAAACTATGAGTAGCTATCCCATTAGTGAAGTCCACCAGGGTCGAACGTTTCATTACTGTCACGGAAAGAGGTGTGGTTGTAGAAAGGGGTGGGTGAGGTTTTAGTTAAGTTGTAACCTTCGCATTGGTCAACGGTGGGTACAAAGAGGTGTTCTTCCATAGAGGGTCTCAAAGTTGTGGTGTTTTTGAGGTGCAACCTCTTTACACCGGGTTTAAAACCAAAGGAACGTCTCTTGCACAAATTTGGGAGCGTGGTTTGCAAGCATCCAACGAAAATGTTACGAAATTGCGAATTCTTCTCTTCCTGAGGATTTCTCGTTATCCTCTTGGTCAAACACCAAAGGAGTTGAAACCTCAAAGATTTTTTCGATTTTTCTTGGTGCAGATTTTTCCTTAATCTTCTCTTTGATCCTTGATATGAATTTGTCTGCTAAATCCATAAAAGCATTGCGAGTGCTTTCCATGCGTGCTTCTAAGTGCCATATTTGTTTTTCCTGGTTATTCATGAAGGTTACCATTATCCCTTCGAACTCCTCTTGTCGTGAACGTTCAGGAAAATTATGGTTGATAACCACATTCCTACGTAAATTAGGATTCCACGCGGTTTTAGTAGCAGGTTTTTCAACTCTCATTAATTCTTTTACTTGCTTCTCGATACTTCCTAATAATTGCTCTTGGGTGGCGTGTGCGTAATCGAGTTTCCCCTTGCTTGAAAACATCGGGTCCTCCCATCCTTCTTCTTCGTAATGTGCCAACCCCTCAAGAACTTTCCAACATTCGTCAATGCTAAGTCTGTTTAGCCTGCCCTTGGCTGCGTAATCTATAGCCCTCCTTGTTTGATAGTTAAGTTTATCGTAAAAGATTTGAATCTGGAGCCATGGTTCGATGCCATGATGAGGGACTTTTCGGAGTAGGTCTTTGTATCGAGTCCATGCTTCGTAAAAGGTTTCACCTTGATGTTGTTGAAACATCAAGATGTCATTTCTAAGCTTGGTAGCTCTCCCCGGTAGGAAAAATTGAGCAAGGAAACGAGTGGTGAGATCATCCCATGAGGTGATGGATCCCGCGGGTAAACGTTCAAGCCATTGGCTAGCTTGATCACGTAGAGAGAATTGGAATAGGCGTAATCGGGTTGACTCTCTAGTTGTAACATCAAGGTCTATAGAATCTATGATTTTAAGGAAGTCCTTGAGATGTTGATTTGGATCTTCGGAACGAAGTCCATGGAATGCACATCCGCTTTGCACCAACCGGATGGTGTCGGATCGCAAGGGGGTCACATTGGCTCCTTGGGTAACATCAATGGTGTTTCGGTAGCCTTGGTGGCTAGGTCGGGAATACTCTCCTAAGGTTCGGGGCCTAAGAGGTTGGTTATCTAGTGGTGGGTTTTGTTGTGGTGGGATGACGGGTTCAAAGATGTTACCATCGTCCATGATGTCGGATGGCAAAGAGTTACGAACAAAAACACGAAGAAATAAGATAGACTAAAGAGAACCTAAAAATAAAAATAAAATCTTACTAGAAAGGAATCTAGCAAGTAGACCTAATAAAAAGAGATTCTAACCTAGACAATAACTATTCCCCGGGCTGCGGCGCCAAAAACTTGATGCGTGGGAATTGCACCAGGCTTTACCTCTCGAGGGATCTCGAGAAGCTTACAACCCCCACCAGGCAGTGTACCTAATCGATGTAGTATAGTATAATGACAAGTACCGGGGGATTGATCGTTCAGCTAGGAATAGTGTCGCTAGGATTAGAAAACCTAAAGACTAGGTCTAGAGATGAGGGATGATTCTTTTTGTATTTTTATATTTTTATGAAAGCAAGTAAAAATCTCGGGTTTGAAGGAGTTGGGCGGAATTAGTTGCTAATCAACTAACCCAATACTAAAGATGCAATCAAAATAAAATACTAGAAATGAAAATAAGCTAAATTATACTAGAGTTGTGAGCAATATAGGGGAGAATTGTGTTTACTTAGATTTCACTACTCCCTAGATATCATTTACATGTTAATTACTTGTTATAGTTGCATGGATGACGGATTGTATTCCTTAATACCATTCATGGGGTGGCGTACTTACTTCCCCAATCCTATGAGCGCCTACTTCACTCCTATGTCGACCCGGTTAAGAAGCTCCTAACATGGGATCACTAGAATTTGCTCATGCATTAAATACAACCAATAAAACCTAGTACACATCGGTTCATGTTTCCTAAGACGTTCAAGCATGTTACACAATGGAGATCTGCCAGTTTTCTTAAGCCTAACATTGAAATCATTCATCCATTTCAACCATAAACAAGTAATCAACATATAATTAACATCTAGGTTTCATTACATCTCAGCAAACACAAGATAGATCTAGCCTAGCATGTTGAAATCAAGACAAGCATAAGATATATTCAAACAACACATAGACATATTGAATGAATTAAGAGAAGACTTATCACAATTGAACATGAAGGGATTCAAGGGGTGAAAACCCTTGAAAACACTGTAAAATATGACCTAGGGTTTACAAAGTTCGGCCCCAGTTTTCTCCACACAAGTTCCTCCCTTATGAATGAAAAATAGAAAACTATATATAGATTTTGATAGGTGACGACGTCAAGAACAAAAGTCTGACGCCTTCATCTCGCCGCCAAATAGTTTCTCGGACTGCCTAGATCTGGATCTGACGCCATCATGTATGCTCCTTATGCATGCTGTCACCAAAAATTGTCTTGACGCCCTTGTTGTGACGCCTTCAGGTTTTCACTAGGTCCTTGACACCGTCATGATTGTCTTCTTGACGCCGTCAGGTACTGTTCTCAGCATGGAAAATTAAGTCTTTGCTGTTTTCTTCACTTTTATGCTCCAAAAACGTCCGAATTGCTTCCTTTTCCAGAATTTACTCCCAAAGTACCTAAAATCACAAAAGGAACGATTTAGGGCAATATTTGATCAAATAAATTCAATTCCGGGTTTAAATGACCCCTTAAAAGTGGTTCATTTTCCGCCTCATCATATATCCTTATTTTTAGGGGTAGTTTTAGGTTTTCTCTTTTGTTTTAGGTTGTCTATTATTACCATTATTACTATTATTATGAGTATCACTATTCCTAGGGATTTGAAACCATCTAAGGCACTATCCATAGTGTCTCCTAAGTGAAATTTCCTAATGGGTATTCTAAAAATTGTCAAATCCTAAGGTATAATCTAAATCCTCAAGTGTATAAGTATGGTTATCCTATGGGCTAGGTAAGGGTAATCTATGACCTAAATCTACCTATTCCTATGGGGTAAGGGTGTCTATCCTAAACTAAGGTTCTAAAGGCTTAGGGTGAGGGTTATCTAATCCTAGGTTTTTTCTAATCTATATTCTAATCCTAAAGTCTTATCCTAGGTCTATTAGGGTAGAGGTTTTTGGTTTCTAATCCTAATGGTCTAAGGTTTTCTAATCCTAAAGTGTTCTAATCCTAAAGGTCTAAGGTTTTCTAATCCTAAAGTGTTCTAATCCTAAATGTCTAAGTCCTAATGATTTAAATCCTAATGGTCTATCTAACCTCAAGTATGGAAATCCTAACTAAGGTTTTGGGGTTTACTAAAGGGGATTGGGGAAAACTAGTTCGGGTATCATAGTAATCTAAAAGGAATATGCTTATATATGAGAATCATATATTTGTATATGGGATAGTTAGGGGTAGATCTCTAACTAGAACGAAGATAGCTTAAGAAAGCCATGGAAAGAAGTGAAGGTTTAGAGATCAGAGAAGAAAGAATTCAGATCTCTATGGTGAAGAATGAGGATTCTCACCATCGGTAAAGGGGAAAAAAGTTGAAAAGGGTTAGAGTAAGAGAAATTTAAAACAGTTTAGAGATTCTACTTACCTAAGACATCGGGGTAGGTTAGGGGTAAGGGTTGAGGGTAAGGGTTTTTCCTAAGGGTTTTCTAAGGTGAAGGGCAATCCTATGTCTAGTTATTCTAATCTATCCTAATTGAGGGGTACCAGGTAGTTTCTAAATCCTAATTTATTTTATTTATTTCCTATTCTACTTATCCTAAAGGCTCTAACTATCCTAAGGCATGTCTCCTAGGGTTATTTATTTACCTAAGTTTTCTAAGGTTTCCTAATTACCTAATTCCATGTGTTAGTGTTTTCTAAGTTTTCCTTGTCATTATCTATTATCTTTTGTAAAGTGCAAATCCTAAAGCGGGCAAAAGCTATTTTATGGTGATGTTTCATTTGGTTTTTCTGTATTTTAGCTATTTTAAAATGGTTTTCTTGTAAATTATCTCTTAACTCACTATAGTCAGGTTGATTATCTAAGTTATTATTATTATGACCTTTTTCTATCTTCTCAAGGAGATCAAAAAAAAATTCATCTAAGTTATTTAAAATCTCCTCTAATTGGTTTTCCTCATCTTCTAGAGTCAACCTAGAGGGTTTTTCTCCAATTTCATCTTTCCAAGATGGAATGGGAGGGTTTATTATGTAAGGTGTAGGGTTTAAAGTATAGGATTGCCTAAAGTCAAATCTAGGGGTATAGGTGGGGATATGGTGTTTAAGTATATATGGTTCTCTCGGGAGAAAGAAACCATGGGGTTCTATTTTATGGGTAGGGAAAAGTGGATGTATAATGGGGTTTAGGGGAGGTAGGGGTGATGTCTTAGCATAGAAATCTCTTAGGTGTTTTAAATTAGGGTTATCTAGGCTATTCCTAGAGTCTTCTAAGTTATAGGGTTTAGGGGAGTAATCTAGTACATTCGGAGAGGAAAGATCATTCTCCGGATGCGGACTAAATGAGATAGGGGTAGAGTAGAAGGGAGTAGACATAACTATATAATAAAGAAAATACTGTAAATCATTTAGCAGTTAAGCAGGCAATATTTATACTTACCTTAGCATATATGGATATGGCGGATGGCGGAGGTACTGAAGACTTCCTCGGGTTTAGGAAAAATTTGTTGTAGTTTAGGTTTTGACCTTGTTCTCTACAATTGAAGCTCTGATACCAATCTGTAACACCCCCATTTTTCACTAATCGCAACGGATAAAGTTTTTGGGGTATTACTTCATAGAATCACAGATACAGTAATAGAAAACGACTCGAAAAGAGACGTTTTGAAAAATTTAGTTATCATTCATAATTATTAGAATTTTAATTATAATAGATATACTTTTATTTTGTTGAGGTCCCAAAAATCTAAGAGTTAGGTTGGTGGTGTTTGAATGATAACCATAATAAGTCCTCCGAGTTCCGTACCTCCTTCCGCCATAGGTCCATAGAAGTGATTAACCTAGAATACATGCTTAAAAAGTCAACACTAGGTGTTAAGTGAGAATCATAGGTTTAGGGGTTAGTGAATACAAGTTCCCTGGGTTCAGTTGTTACACCCATCTGGGAAAATGCAAGTTTTTGTGATAATTGTGATGCATGCACAATTATCAGGAGTTATTAGGTTGCACTAAGCTCGTGAATCACACCTTAACAATCTGGGTCATGTGGGCTGCAGACCCAACATGAGGGGATAGAAGGATAACTTGCCAAAGTTATACCTTGAGTGGATTCAAATATAGTACTTATTGGTACCACCTAGTGGGGTGTTAATACCAACGGGAGTTGTCAAACTCCAATAGATCTATCAACCATATTCGCGTTCGATTGGATAAAACCTTCCAAACGATTAGATTCATAAATTTTGTTTGTGTAGTGGTGGCATTTAGTTTACTCGTGCAAACAACCAAAGAAAAAGACTTGTATTCAGTTTTAAGTAAAGCATTTTGCATGTATCCCCCTTACAGGGTTTATAAAAGCATTTAGAGAGAAAGTTTAAAAAGATGTAAGGCTATGAAGACTCACCTGGGTGTAGAGTAATCTAAGTAATGCAAATAGTGACTCGGGAACTAGACAGCCTTACTCACGTATCCTAGTGTTGTTGTTGTTGGCTTTGTATGTATGTCAAGCTTTTAGTTATCATGTTTTATGTTTCTTAAGTTATTGTTTTAGGTTTATTAATGTTTTAGATATAACATAACACCGTTCAGGCCATTGTAATTCAGAAGTATATGACTCCTCACATGAAGCTCCCTACTATTGTATTATGTTATCAACATAATACTGTTCGGGCCATCATAATTGATTGACGCTAAACCGTCAACTTAAATTGACCAAGTAATGGTCAACAAAGTCAAATAGCCTAGGTCAATGCTTCGGGTAATATAAGGTATCACCAGGTCGTTATGTCCCGTTGAAGTGTGAATTGTAACTTTAGCGTATTCGTGATCGGGTAATTATTCACAGAAAAGGGTTATGATCAGGGTTATTTGGAAATTACTAACAAAAGTAGCTTAGGAAAGCTACGTGAGTGATTACGAGAATTAAGATTACAAATATTTGAGCTAAAACCTAAAAACGTACGTTTTAATTAAAAAACGTATACAGATGATCAAAACAACAAGTACAACTGATGGACGGGAAGGGTTAAAAGTGTAAAATTAATATTTTTACAATTCTAATAATTAAAGAAAATTTTAAGAAAAATAAAAATTATTTTTACACTATTTAATTATTTATTATTAATTAATTACTAATTATCTATTTAATACTAATTAAACTAATTAGAATTATTAAAATTACTAAAAAGATTTAGAAAATTAAGAAAAATTTTACAAATCTAATTAACCATCATGGGAATCCTAAAAAATTATAAAAAGTTAATTTAATGTATTTTTAAGCTAATTAACTAATTATTAATCTAATTACTTATTAATTTCTAATTAAACTAATTATATTATAAAAAATAGAAAATGAACAGTAGAAATTCTAGAAAAATTTATAAAATTTTTTTAACTAAAATAAAAGCTAGAAAAATTATAAAAACTAGGTTATACTATATAAAATCTAATTATGCTATTTAATTGATTAATATTAATTAAAACTAAATTAAACTAAAATTAATTAGAAAAACCACTAAAAGACAAAATAAAAATCTGGAAAAATTTCTAAAATTATTTTAACCTAAAATAGAATTTCTAAAAATATAAAAGTGATATATTACTTAGAAATAAATTAAAAAGAAAAATAAATTGATAAATCCTATTAAATAGAAGCTATCACTAATATTAAAGTTGGTTTTTTAGTTTTTTTTCTTTTCCTAAACTGATTATAAACTAAAAATAACAACTTTTACTAAAAAAAACTTTAACTTTAACCCAAGGAATAAGCACTTGAAGTGCTTAATACTCCCACAGTTGACTTTTGTTGACTGTGGAGGTTTTATAGCTCAAATGGGTAAATGTGGGGTCCACAATGAAAACTTATGGTTTCTCTGAGTGCAATGAACAAGAATAAGCAGATTTGGCACAAAAATTAAGCTTCAATAAGCCACAATAATCAAATAAGCACTTGGCTTATTCCAAACTGAGACAGTTTTGGGACAGATATTGGGGGCCAAATTAGGTGGGGTCCACTAGCCTAGGGGTCAAACAAAGAGTCAATATTCACTCCCTGGTAGGAGGGGGTTGGGAGAACCCAAGGTCAAGGGTTGTGGACCACTGAGTCAACCACAATGGACCACCAAAGTGGGTGGTATGCAGCTGAGCTGCTGAGACAGGGCAAGTATCTTGCCCTGCAACTAACTTTGAGGCTTGGTGGGACCCACTAAACAAATTCCATAAATTCTAAGAAAATTCTTAAAAATCAACAAGCTGGTAGAGATTGAGCTTGTAAAAGCTCAGATCCTAAAACCTTATATCAAGCAATTTCAAGACCTCCAAAGTTTGATCAAAATTACTGAGACAGCTTTTGACTTTTTAAGAAAACAATGCACTTTGACTTTGGTGAGTTTTGATTTGTCCTTAGCTACTGAAAATGATGTATTAAGATACAATGAGACTAAATTAAGCTGAATTAACAACTAATAAACCCATATGATGATTGTGGAGTTTCAAAATCCAACAGTGAACTCATGAGATGAAATTAAGCATGAAATTGACTTTTCTTCAAAGGGTGACTGGTTTTTATGGTTTGCCTGAGTTATATTAACCTAATGTAAATTGTATCAACCAACAATAACCTCAATAACATACCTAAACATACCTAAGCAGTTTTATCCAAACACCCCTTAATAGACAATGTTTTTTTATTTCCAAAGGATTTCAAAGATTCAGACCATTAAATCAGTCCACAAGGGTATAATATGATGAGATAAGTTCACAAAAGCACATAAGTACCAATCCAACCAAAAAATTACCACTAGAACATGAGATGCTAAGATTGGCAGTTAAAACAAGAAAAGTGAGCACAATGAATTTCAATGAACAAAAATCTAATTTTAAGCTACAATATTACTCAAATACACTTAATAAGCACAAAATTACAGATAAGCACCTAATAAGCTTATGAACAGTAAAAGCTAAAAATTGAAAAAATTGCTTACAAAGCCTTCCAAGCACAAATCAAAGAACCAAGGACTCTTATGTGACTCCCATGAGTCCCTAACCCAGGGCAATCCCAAATAAACCCTGCTCCATTGCTTGGTCCTCACCTTCTATATATATATTTTTTTCTGTTTATATATATATTTTTATTATTTGTTTGAAGAAACTGAAAAAATAAGAGAAAATGGAAACTTGAATTACTGAAAATTAAATCTTATATTAATAATAATCAAAGTACATTACAACTGAAACTTGATTAAGAGTGGAAATTACAATTAAAAACAACTAAATTTTACTCTAAAAATTCTAACCACACTTCCACTGCTTCTCAGCTTCTTTATATAGCTCCAATTAGGGTTTTGGGGTACTCTTTGTCTTTTCCCAGCAGAATTAAGCACCCTTGGATGAGTTTCACCCAATCATAGCCGTTCAAACTTTTTGCCGCCCAAACTCTTTTGGAGTTTTCCTTTGATAATTGGTGCCAGGGGTATTAATTTGGAGGGTAGTGTTTGGTTTGGAGTACCAAGGGGGGGGGGGAAGGAGTGTGCAGGTGGTGAAAAGAGTAGGGTGATGATGAGTTTGGTTTTGGTTTGTAGCAGGGTTGAAGTGAGGTGGGAGGTGAGGTGGAGTCAACGCGGTCAAAGATGGGGGAGTGTTATTTAAAACGGTGGAGGAGTGGTGGTGGGCTAAAGGGTACATGGGCCTGAGGAAGGGGTGGTGGGCTTGGATCAGCTTTTGGGTTTAAATAATTAAGGGTCCGGTTGGTTTGTAACTAAAAATACCACAAGGACTAACTTTGCAATTTTTAAAAACCAAGGGACTGAAAATGACATCCCCCAAAAGTAACACCAATGACCAAAATGCCAAACACCAATATTTCAAAAAACCATTTTTTTTCATTTTCATTTTTCAAAATTTCCCGGGGACCAAATTTGTAAATTTCCAAACCTCAGGGACTAAAACTGCCATTTTCTGAAATTCCAGGGACCATTTATGTCAATTTTGGATTTTGATGGGTAAAAGTGTAATTTTCTCAAACTTTTTCACCCAAGGACTTATTTTGATAATTTTTGACTTTTCTTTGCCTTGGGTTGACTTTTCTTTCATTTTAAACTTCTAGGGACTAGTTTTGCCAAATTTTGAAACTTGAGGGACTGAAACTGCTAATTATGCAAACTTTGTTCATTTTTCATTTGTTTTTAAACATTTTGCATCTAAAACATATAAAACACACTTTTGAGATAAATTGTGTATTTTGATGCGTTTTTGGGTGTTTTTGGATGTTTTGGCAGTCCAGATACGATAAAAATTATGAGTGTTTGAGCACTCATCAATAATTCAGAAGTCAATACTCCTCACACAAAGCTCCCTATTATTGAGTTATGTTGTTATTAGGGTTTAGTTATAATCATATCACCGTTCAGGCAATCATATCTCAGAAGTATATGCAATAATCGTTCGAGGAGCCAGGGCACTTAATTCGTAAACCCAACAAACTCGTCAAAAACGAAATATCCACATAGTACTCCTCGCATGAAGCTCCCTAGTATTGTGTTATGCTTCTAACTTTATATAGGTTTTATACTTATATGATATTTTCACTTTTTACCCTTATAGTTTATATATTTACGTTTTCTACCCTAAGTTTTATATTACTTATATACTTATACTAATAACTATCTATATTAGACACAACTAGTCCCTAGACTTCTATATTAACCTAAGACTCCTAAGTTTTCTATATTTACCATTTTAGACCTTTAACTTATACTATTTACATTTTCAGTCCTTTTAGTTTATATTTATGTTATTATCTATCCTAAGGTTTTAATATTATGCAAAACTAATCCTTACTACTTATAACTTCTAGGAAAGGTCAAAAATAGTCCCTAGACTTTATAATTTCAGGAATTTATGATATATACCCCTATGCGTGTAAACTATTGCAAAACTAGTCCTAATATGCATGTAACTTATGTTTTATCTAGTATTTAAGTTTTCTAGCCTATGTTTTACTTATTTTAAGTTATTTAAGTTATATTTAACTAGTGTATGACCTAATTTAACTACTTATAGCATGCATGTAAGTATATGACTCGATCTAGGGTTTTAAAACGTAAACTAGCAAGTAGAATGGTTCTAGGCTCATGCAAGGTTATCTAAGCTATCTAAGGCATCTAAAATCTATCCTAAGACTATATTAAAGCTATACTAACTAAAAGTAAGACTTACTTGGCTAGGGGGTTTACGTGGGTTAGAACTATGACTAGGGTTTTTTAGGGTTTCCTACACCTCGTACGACTTCAAACCACAACAAAACGCGACTAAGGCCTAGCTACTCGTTCCTAACAGCTCCTAAGGGCTTAGTACTATAGAAATGAGAGGTAGAGAGGAGGGGAAAAAGTGTGGAGAAGAAATGAGAGGGGAGGGGGTATTTATAGTTAGCGAGAGGCGGTTAAGGGCAAAACGGGTTCATAGGTGTCGTGCATGGAGAGGGCTGAGCAAGCAGAGCTAGGGGTTATGGCAAGTCTAGTGATGACAAGGAAGGGCTAGGGAGTAGCTAGGGGGCTGGAGTAGGCCGGTTGTGGTGGAGGAAAGCCGTGAGAGGCGGTTAAGGGAAAATGGCGATAAGTAGCTTACACGAAGGTGATGCACCTCCTTGCTTGGGTGCTTGGAGGTGCTTGGTGGGTTTAAGGGACTTTTAGGGTGATTGGGGGTGGTTTAGTTGTGGATTAGGGGAGGTTTAGGGTGGATTAGTGGTGATTAGTGGTGGATTAGCCAAGTAGGTGATGCACCTACTTGTGTGTGTGCTTACAGGTGTTAGGGTGGGTTCTTGGGTATGACTAAGGTGTTAGGGTGCTAGGTTGAGGTGTTTAAGGTGCTTATGTTTAGGTTTTAGTTAAGTTTTAGTTAAGTTTTAGACCTAGTTTCTACTTACTATGTGTTTAAGGTTTTACCTAGGGTTTAGTGCCTAATCTAAGTTCCTAAGTGTGCCTAATAACTAATCCTAAGACCTAAAGGGTTTATACTAAGTGTGGGTAACCTATGGGGGAGTTTTGGGAAGGTTTGACCTAATTTTCTAACCTAAATGACCTAAGTGGGTTTAGTGAGAGACTAGGGTTTATCCTATGGTTTTGTGCCTAAGTTAGTGTTCTAAGGGTATCTAATAACTATTCCTAAGTTCCTAAAGGATTATACTAAGTGGTAGTGACCTAAGGGGAAGTTTTTGGTTGGTTTAGACCTAATTCTAGTTATCTATGACCTAGTTATGGTTTAGGGCTTAGGGCATTTATATCTAAGTTCTAAGGGTTCTATTCTATAACCTAATAGTCCTAATATATCCTAATATACCTAAAGATACTCTTACTTAAGCCTTGAACACATTCTTACTAGTTTAACTAAGCATATAGGTTCAGATAAGCACATAATCCTACTTAAGTTTTAGTTTAGGGTTTATTAGTGTTTTATGCTATGTTTAGTGTTTTAGATTGGTGTATTACTTATTATGGTGTTGTTGTGAGTTTATGCTTGACATACCTGGGGTTTATAGGATGTGAGCGTTGAGTTATTTGGCTTATGTAGATACGTGAGCAGGTCTAGTGAGTCATGCAAGTAATAATGTATATAAAAAGCAAAAATTTACCTGTGAAATACCTACTATAGGTATTTGTAATGAGAATGATAGTAACGGGTGTTTGTGGGTTGTTATAACGCTGTAGCTTGATAATTGGCTACGGGCGTAAAACTCTCGTTAACACTTCTACGACGTAGTTATTTTAGGAACTACGCCGTAGCTTCATCAAGGATCACGGAAGTTCTTCGAAGTATTGTGTTGATATAAATAAATGCCTAAAACGTTATTCATATCTTTCGATATCTCTATGTTTTGATAATCACAAAACGAAAACTCATCAAACCAAAGATTATGACTTAAATAAGTATTTATTAGTAAATACTCACATTCACCATCTAATCACTTAAGGTATGAATAAACAAAGTGTCTAATGCATTATAAGATCAAAGGAACATTTTTATTAATCACTAGATTTTTATAAAATGTCACAAAACATTTTATATCTTTTATAAAACACTTTTAAAATTAAAAGAATGTGTTTAATTCATTACAAATATATGAATTCAAATTTCCAACCAAAAATGGCAAATCTAATCCAGAAAAATTTTTCTCACAAAAAGACAAAATTGGGCAACGTTCAGGAGGGCGGCCCCCTTAATAATTAAGGGGACCGGTACGCTCCTGATTCCCCCCAGCTGTCTCTTTAAATACTGGTTCATTCCACTATTTTTTCTCACCTTTTTGCACTCTAAACTTTCTGATTCAAACCTCCATTTCTATCCTCTAAAATCCTTTCATCATATATACATTAATCTTTGTTTCAAAGTGATTCAAGCCTCAATACTCAAGTGCAAAGAGAAGAATACTTCTATTAATTAAGATTAGAAGTATTACAACTTAGTATCATCTTGCTATCTAAGTTGTTTGTTCATTTCATCTTGTTAATCATTTATACTTTGGTGAATAAGGTGTATACATTAGTTAGCTAGATTTAGATATAGGATCTAGAATTGTTGATTGGTTGAAGAGGTACTAGAAGTGAAGAAGTAGAAGAGCATAGAATAAGTGATAGGAGATATAAGAAGTAGTAGCATATTGAAATAGTGGTAAGTAGTGAAGAAGTTGAAGGCTTTAAGTTGTGAAGACATAAAAGACTAGGAGGTGTGAAGACTTGGAAGCTTTGAAGCATATAAGATATAGAAGGTTTTAAAGTAGAAGAATCATTGTAGTGGTATATAGATAAAGGCCCTCAAGTAGAGAGATAGAAGAATTGAAGTTGTGAAGACTTAGAAGCCTAGAAGTTGTGAAGTAGCTAAATCCTTGAAGTTGTGAATAGATAGAAGTTGTGAAGGCGTGAAGAATCAAGAGTTTTGAAGAAGTATAGAAGGTGTGAAAGCGTGTGAAGAAGTTGTGGTGTGATTGTAGTTGTGAGATTGGTTCTAGCTACGATTAGAACTCGACATTTAGCTTAGTGTCATTAATCGGTGTAAGCTTAGGTGTGTACGGTTTTCTCCGCCATTAGGGAGGTTATTGACTTAGTGAAGAAAACTCTCGAGCTCGGTGCTCGGGGAGTGAAGTAGGGCAAGGAAGGTGTCCTTGTAGCCGAACCACTATAAATCCTTTGTCTCTCAGTTTGATCTTTCCATCTCTTACTCTTTACTTACTTACTTATTAGCATTTCATATATAGTTATAATTGCTTGTGTTGTGCATATATTGATTTCACATAAAGATCAAACTAGGTTCCATTCACAACAATAATTTTATATAAACAAACTATAAGGATATACACATACTAAAACACATATACATATATAAATATAAATATATATTTAAGTGTGATATATGAAATTATAATTTCTACTCAACATTCTATATAAGTAGTGTTTATACGATAGGTGAGAATAAATTAGTAACTACACTTTTGCTTCAAAGGTTTTTGTAATTTGCATCTATTCTTTAGAAGCAAACTTTTATAAAACGAAAAAGACGTAAAACTATTCAACCCCCCTTCTAGCTTTCCACAATTGGTATCAAGAGTCACGTCTAGCAAGTTTTTTAAAATATATTGTATTTTAAAACTTGTAACGATCTATAGAATTTGAAAAATATTTAGAAGGGGAATTTACGCAACAACCACCGTTATTTGAAAATGTTCATTTTCTTGAATGGAAAAATAAATTTGAAAATTATGTGAAATCAATAGATCTTGATCTTTGGCATATCATTTCAATTGGTGATCTTCAATCAACTAAAATGAATTTTTAAAATCAATATAATAATCTTCAAACAAATATCGATAAAAATACTAAAGCTAAATTAGTGATTTACAAAACTATACCAAGAGTTGAATATGAAAGAGTATTCTTTTGTAAAACGGAAAATGATGTTTGGAAATGTCTTTTAAATTTTCACCAAGAGAAATGTAAAACCGAAGATGATAAATTTGATGTTGCACAAGAATTAGTCACTCTAGAGAATTTGATAGACAAATATTTAGTTGAAATAAACACAAGTACTACTAGTTCAAATGTGATCATTGAAGGTATCAATAACGAAGAATACATTAGCCAAATCCGAAGAAAGAGTGTAAATAAATCATGGAGCGACAAGGACAAAGAAGATGATGAAAATATGGCTTGCGAAGATATTCAAACAAATGTAAATACAAGTATTGATGGCAAGGACTACATGCTCCAAGATCCAAGCGAATCTACAAATAAAACATGGAGCGACATGGATGATGAAATTGATCATCGTATAGCATGTGAAGATTGTACAACTAAAAATAAGGTACAATCCGAAACCGAACATTTCGGCTATGATCAATTTATATTAGAATTTTCAAAATTGGAAAACAACTTCAAACATTTTTGCAACATAGACTCAAAAATTATCTTTAAAAATGAATCTTCAATGTTCGTTGAAAATAACTTTGAAAAAGAAATAATTTTAGAAGATAAAATGTCTAGACTTGAAAGTAATATTGAAATTGATCTTGAATGTAAATCATGCCAATACTACAAATATGAAATTAAAACAGAAAATGAAAAAGCAAAAATACTAGCTAAATTCGAAAATAGTTCTAAATCTTTAGAATATCTACTTAATATTCAAAAGTCATTTTATGATAAAACCGGTCTAGGATTTACAGCAAATGATCCTTTAACTAATATATCAAAACAAATAAAATTTGTTAAATCTAGTGGAGAAATTTAGAACTAATATTATTTACATCCATTATTTATTACTCTAGTCAAGAAAGTCATTGTTTGTTAGTTAAAAACAAACTATTGATGAATTCTTGTACTTCTCGACGACATCCTCATCATGTGCATTTAAATGCAATGGATGTCCTCAACTAACCATCTCGGACCCATGAGAATCTGGGTACCAAGCTCCTTTTCATGTTTAGGTAGTAAATGAACGAAGAGACATTTTTTTTGGAATCGCTCACTTTGCTATCATACATATGAAGTCTAGTAGTTCTTTTTACTCTGACTCACATTCTACGCACGAATTACATATGACGTTGTTGCGGCCATTTAATGTTTTGGTGTTACGATCTTCACTATTTGGAGTGTTGGTTTTTGTTGTGTTCGTTACTACCTCATGATGAAGGATTCAAGCGCAATGATTTTTTATCTACGCGACTTATGATGATTGTTGTGATCGATTTCGTGTTTCGGATCAAGCTTCCTTGATTTTTATTGCGTTGGGATTTTACCTTGCTACTTCGGCATGCTTTGGGCAAACTTTGAAGATGTCTACCAATATTCTCATGCCCACTCTTAAGGAAAAGCTGGACCTGAGGTAAATTTTCTTTTCGAAAACTTGTTAATGTCACATTATATCAAAGTATGCCATAATTAGTATATTAATATGATTAAATTTATAGGTTGCCCTGTTCATATATCATTAATACTAATATATGTATACTTGAAATTAGGCTAGTTGACCTTCTTGATTCTGAGTCTATTGCCCTTCTTCCTATTTATCATTTATTCTGGAAATCATTTATGACTAATAGTAGAACACTTATCATTTAGGATAAATGATCATTCTAGTTGCATTAATAGATGTGCTATAATTAAGACCAGTTAATATTTAATACAATGATGAATTTAATATATATATGTGTTAATCTTGTATCCATAGATGATTAGCTTTATCCCTTTCAATCATATTGCATTTAGTTCATTAGAATTTTCCATCATTTGTCCATGACTTTAGTTGCCATTAAACATGATTATATGTGACAATGGGTTCAACCGATTCTCTTGAATATGATAAATTTCTATTTCAAACCCATTACTTGTGATTCTTGCTATCAAAAATAAAATATCATTTTTAAAGCCTCTCTTTTTGAAAAATAATCTTTCAAATAACTATTTCATCTTTCTTTAAACAACATATTTGACTATAAGCTACCATAACTTTGCTTTAATCAAAATCAAGATTGGGAAAATTTTCTTATCCAATCTGTCAACATCTCATGAAGCAAAACTCAATCTATTTTACTCTAATACATACTTGAATCTATTTCAAAGCATTATTGAATAAAACTAAAAACGTTTTCTTAAAACTATATATCATTATCTCACATGTGTCATACACTTCTATAAAAATGACATTCACAATTTAATCAAATCATTTCATGAGAATCATGGTTTGCCTATATGGATCTTGTTTGTAACAAGTCTTGAAGTCTATACAATCATTACTTCCCATTTGTTACTTGTAGGCACTCATCAATATGTTTGAACTAGCCCACATATTATCATTTTCATATATTTGAATTTATGGTTAGCATGTTTTATTGATCCCTTGGTTATATAACTTAATTGGCAAATAAGTAGATTGCATGTAAATTAGAAATTACTTGTCTACTTAATTTATTTTAATAACATTCACTATATATATGTGATTAGTATATCCTATATTGCCTCAAAGAGTTGAATTTACTTGAATTCAAACCCAAAAACACAACCTTTCTGAAAATTTTCTACCAAAAACCCAATTCTGGCATTCTGGAATTCATTAGATGCCCCCCCCCCCCTAATTATATAAGGCGGCCCCCTTAATGATTAAGGGGACCGGCCCCTAATTAAGGGGACCGACCATCTGATGGTCGGGGTTACTGTTTTCTTTATCACTTTTTGACCCTCTTCACCCTATACTTCCCAAAACCCCAAGGTTTCAAGAACCGCAAGAATCTCCGTTAAACCCGTTTGGAGGAGGAAACTTGATTCTTACCACAACTCAAGTGATGTTGTTCCATGTCAACCAACAACTAAACCTCAAACCCACACTAATGATTCATCTCACAACCTATCATCTACTCTTGCCTTTATTAATGCTTCTTCATATGATGAGCATGCACAATCCCAAAACAACAATCCCAATCTCACTACCAATACTTCACATGTCGCTCATTCAACAAAAACACCATCCACTCATGAAGCATCTCTTCCACCCATATCATGTTTTCATAATTACCCAAGCTCAAGCATGTCTCCACCACCAAGAGTACCACCACCACATCCTACAACTTCACATGCCATTCCTATGTTGCATGTTCAAACCCTCACCCAAGACAACTATCATGCTCCTCCACCATCACCTTCCTCCGAACACTTGAAGTTCGTTGAGGAGCTAAAAGAAGCCCATGAGCTTAGCGCTCTTTTAGCATTACATCTTGCTCAACGCAATTTGGATCCACCTCAATCAAGCTCACCCTCATCACTACACAACATAAACCAAATTGAGAAGCATGTCAACAATTGCCCTTGTTGTATCTTCCTCCAAAAACAAACAATTGCATTGAATGAGCACTTTACTTGAATTGAGTATCTTCTTACTAGATCTCAACAAACACAATCACTTGAACAACATCAAAACCTTCAACCAACAAACCCAACTCCAAATTCACCCCCTCCAAGCTCTACATCACCAAACTCACCAACATCCATGAAACCAAAAGTTTACCTCCATTAAGCCATCAACATGATCCCCATTTACGATTCTCACCCAAGCATTCTATATGCTTATGCTTCTTATTTTTCAAATAAAACACCTCAACCATTTTGGGATGCAAGAAAGTTTAATGACACTCTTTGTTGGCACAATAGGATATTCTACTTGGTTTATAATTCTAGCATTATGGTTTATGTAACAATGATTATGTGGTTGACATAAGCATTTTGAATTAATGAATGTTTTTATATGTGTTTCAAATTCTCCTTTGCCATGCTTGTTATTTGTTGTTAGTATACTATATATTTTTGCTTGTGCTTCTAATATTTTTCTTGCAAGAATTCCATAGCTCGAACCCTTGGTGCCCTCAAACGAGGGGGAGCATACATCAAGGGGGAGCTTTCATCTTTTCGGCTTAAACCTTTTTGATTCTACAAAAAGGGGGAGAAGTGAATATAAACTCACTAAATACTTGTCTAAAAATTAATTTTTTGATTTAATGAGTTTAGGTTTTGTAATCATCAAAAAGGGGGAGATTGTTGATATAAATAAATGCCTAAAAACGTTATTCATATCTTTCGATATCTCTATGTTTTGATAATCACAAAACGAAAACTCATCAAACAAAAGATCATGACGTAAATAAGTATTTAGTAGTAAATACTCACTTTCACCATCTAATCACTAAAGGTATGAATAAACAAAGTGTCTAATGCATTATAAGATCAAAGGAACATTTTTATTAATCACCAGATTTTTATAAAATGTCACAAAACATTTTATATCTTTTATAAAACATTTTTGTAATTAAAAGAATATTTTAATTCATTACAAATATATGAATTCAAATTTTCAACAAAAAATGGCAAATCTAATCCAGAAAATTTTTCCTCGCAAAAGGACAAAATAGGGCAACGTTCAGGAGGGCGGCCCCCTTAATAATTAAGGGGACCAGCCCTAATTAAGGGGACCGGCACGCTCCTGATTCCCCCCAGCTGTCCCTTTAAATGCTGGTTCATTCCACTATTTTTTCTCACCTTTTTGCACTTTAAACTTTCTGATTCAAACCTCCATTTCTATCCTCTAAAATCCTTTGATCATATATACATTAATCTTTGTTTCAAAGTGATTCAAGCCTCAACACTCAAGTGCAAAGAGAAGAATACTTCTATTAATTAAGATTAGAAGTATTACAACTTAGTATCATCTTGCTATCTAAGTTGTTTGTTCATTTCATCTTGTTAATCATTTATACTTTGGTGAATAAGGTGTATACATTAGTTAGCTAGATTTAGATATAGGGTCTAGAATTGTTGATTGGTTGAAGAGGTACTAGAAGTGAAGAAGTAGAAGAGCATAGAATTAGTGATAGGAGATATAAGAAGTAGTAGCATATTGAAATAGTGGTAAGTAGTGAAGAAGTTGAAGGCTTTAAGTTGTGAAGACATAAAAGACTAGGAGGTGTGAAGACTCGGAAGCTTTGAAGCATATAAGATATAGAAGGTTTTAAAGTAGAAGAATCATTGTAGTGGTATATAGATAAAGGCCCTCAAGTAGAGAGATAGAAGAATTGAAGTTGTGAAGACTTAAAAGCCTAGAAGTTGTGAAGTAGCTAAATCCTTGACGTTGTGAATAGATAGAAGTTGTGAAGGCGTGAAGAATCAAGAGTTTTGAAGAAGTATAGAAGGCGTGAAAGCGTGTGAAGAAGTTGTGGTGTGATTGTAGTTGTGAGATTGGTTCTAGCTACGATTAGAACTCGACATTTAGCTTAGTGTCGTTAATCGGTGTAAGCTTAGGTGTGTACGGTTTTCTCCGCCATAAGGGAGGTTATTGACTTAGTGAAGAAAACTCTCGAGCTCGGTGCTCGGGGAGTGGAGTAGGGCAAGGAAGGTGTCCTTGTAGCCGAACCACTATAAATCCTTTGTCTCTCGGTTTGATCTTTCCATCTCTTACTCTTTACTTACTTACTTATTAGCATTTCGTATATAGTTATAATTGCTTGTGTTGTGCATATATTGATTTCACATAAAGATCAAACTAGGTTCCATTCACAATAATAATTTTATATAAACAAACTATAAGGATATACACATACTAAAAGACATATACATATATAAATATAAATATATATTTATGTGCGATATATGAAATTATAATTTCTACTCAACATTCTATATAAGTAGTGTTTATACGATAGGTGAGAATAAATTAGTAACTACACTTTTGCTTCAAAGGTTTTGTAATTTGCATCTATTCTTTAGAAGCAAACTTTTATAAAACGAAAAAGACGTAAAACTATTCAACCCCCCTTCTAGTTTTCCACATATTTGAATGAAGATCTACGGCGTAGCTTGAATGTTAGCTACGCCCGTAGAAGTCTCGTAGTTGTAATTATGCCGTAGTCAAAATATGGACTTCGCCGTAGGTCTTTGGTCTTCGTTGACTTTAGTCTTCAGTGAGTGCTACGGCATAGGTAGAGAATACCTCTACGTCGTAGTTAGTGCTGATTGTGCATACTTCAAATATTTTCATTTAAAACCTTCCAAATCCGCGTCTTTTCGTTCATCTGCTCATCTTTACCCTAAAAACATAATATAAACAAATAAGAGTATATATTCTAGCAAAATAATACAAAAAGATGAGTATAATAGGGGGGAAATTAACACTAAATTATCAACACTATTTGATATTATCAGCGTCACCTCAACTTTCTCTCCCCTCTCACTTCCCCTCACTCCATCTCACCTTTTAAAAGACATGGTCATCTTACCCTCACCTTTACCCATTTTTTTTAATTTAAATACTTACAAAATTAAAAACGTGAACGTACGAAATTAAAAACTTTTATTCATAAATTAAAAACATTGCATATAATTCAAATATTAAAACTATTACATTTAAAACTAAAATTAAATATTACGAGACAAGTGTTTGACCAAACCGACACGAAGGTTTTGATGCACTTGTAACGATCTGATGCACCTCATAACTTTTCGCACTTGTTCATCGGATCACATGAGGTCGTCCAGTTGATGTGCTTCCTCCGGGTACCAATGGAAAGATATCGCCTTTCCTTTGTTTTTCGAACCATATTATGTAATATGATGCATGTATACATCATATTCATTATTTTCTTTTTTTCATCACTCATGCGGGATTGACTAGTATCGCTCATTTTTTCTTCAGAACACTAAATGCTCGTTCCACATCTTTCCTTGCCAATTCCTGCATTTGCTTATACCTTATTCGCTTGTGGTCATCATCTAATGGTTCTAGAATCGTCTTAACGAGTGTCGCCAATTCCAAATATATACCGTTAATAAGATAGTATCCCCACAAGTAAGTTACACCATTAGCAACAAATGAAATCTCTGGTGCTTTTCCTTGTTTGAGATCATTAATTAAAGGGGATTACGTAAAACGTTGATGTCGTTGTTCGACCCATAAATGCCAAAGAAAGCATGCATATCCATAAGTATTATGGCGCAACAGCTTCCAACAAAATGAACGGATTCGAACCATGATCATGTTTAACATATTGCCCTTTTTGTGCGTTCGAACAACAAAACCACTTCAATCTGTATAATCAAGGCTTCCTAACATCCCCGGAAACCCGCGTATTTCTTTATGGTACCGATAAAGCTTTACAACATCAATCATAGTGGGTTTCCTCAAATACTCTAGACCGAAAATTTCCATAACAAAATTACAAAAATGATCAAGAGATCGACGGGAAGTTTTCTCATTTATTTGTAGATATTCGCCTAAAGTATCAGGAACCGTGTACGCCAATTGACGAATTGCGGCGGTGCACTTCATCAACGCGAAAATGCCTTCTTTTCTGGTACAGTCAATATTAATACAAAAGAATGGAGAATGAATATTTACCTACCGAACTCTCTAGTTGAAAAGGGGCGACTCATTCGAAACCTGATGGATCTTTACACCTTGAACTGTGTTAGATTGATACTTTGAGTTATATCACTAAGTATGCGGAATCTACTTAGTAACACTTAGAAGTAATGATTGTGAATGAAACAGTTGTTTATGAATGAGAACAATGTATGTAACAAACGATTAGCTCCAATATTATTGATGATAATAATACGAATGATCTTAGTATCACTAGGGTTACACCTTGAAGCTCTAGAAAACATATATCTAACCTTAAACCTAGGATCTCCTTTTATAGAACAAGGAGTCCTCTTCTACAAGATAAGTATAATGCTAATAGAATAAGATATACACAAGATCTATTCTATATTTATCTAAACACGTTTCCTAACAGTTATCTAAACAGCAGTGGTAATATATGTTCTTGCAGTGGTAATGAGTTTCCACTGCAAGTACATTCTTTAGCAGTTGTAATGTCTTCACTAGCCGTGGTAACTGTTAGTATAATTCCCAACAATCCTCCCCTAAACTTATGATTAATAAACAAATCAATAAGTTTCTTCAAGTAATCAGCAAACATGAGGATATGGGAATTCTTCCAAACACTTATCTTCTTCTTCTTAACTCTTTATCAGCTCTCACACTTTGATCATAAATCCTTTGCAGCAAATCTTCTATGACTTCACTTCTTTCCCGACACCTAAGCTTCACTGACATCATCACAGTTAATACTCCAGCTCTTAATGGATATTCTTTCTCTGCAAGCATAAACACATCAACTCCATCTTGAGTAGAAAGATGATGTACAGCACTTGAGTCATAAAACTTCCACAAAGTATTCATGTTGTGAGCTTCAAATCTCCAATATCTGTCACTTGGGTCAGGTTCATATAATCTTCTGAAGTGAACCCATAACTCCTTAGCCTTGACATCAACAAGTTCATCCTTCTTGAACGGATCTTGAACAATCCTCCACAAAGTATCCAAGTATTCTCTATCACAAGATCTAATAATGTCTTCATAATCTCTGCAAATACTTGTGACACTTCCAGTTCTGATAATCTTCCAAGCAACTCCAAAATCATCAGAATAGATTTCCCAACCAACTACTGGATATTTTGTTTGTAGAGGTTCAATATTAAGTACATCAGTCTCTATAAACATCAGGTTTGTAACTTGCTCTTATGTCAACTTGCTAGGACCCTCTTTTGCTTGAGATGACTCCTGAGTCTTCAATTTCTTTGCATCTTTAGATCCAAGACTCACTCCAGACCTTTTTGTCTTCATCACTACAGGTTCTTGATCCATAGGAATGAAATTACTATCTTGTCTTTTAATCCTGTAGTAAATACCTTCAATTTGATCATGTGACATTCCTTTGAATTAAGCCATCTTCATATTGCCAACATGACAACAAAAAGTCTTCATCTCAGTAATGATCTGTGCCTTTGTAAGTTTCCTTGGCTTCTTTTGACCTTTTCTTACATCCCCAATGATATCATCAAGAGCCTGCTGATTCTTCATTTGAATAAAATCTTTTAGTTGAGCAGACCTTTGTTCTTCATTCAAGGTTGTATTTGCAACAAGTTCAATAGCCTTCTTTCTGATAATAGGATCATTGTTAATCATGTAGTCAATCTCTTCCTCTGTAGGCACATAAGTGAACATTGGAGGTTTCTCATGTATGACAGTTGGTGGAACAACTGAAAGTGGTTCTGCCATTACTGCTTCAAGTTTGTCCAACCTCTTTGCTTCCATAAAACTAGCAACTTCATCTTCCTCTAGCTTTCTCTTGTTTTCATTCTCTGCTGCAGCTAATTGCTCTGCCAATCTTGCATCAAAATCAATCTGAGCTTGATCTTTCTTAGAAATCTTTGTTATTTGCTCTTGTTCTAAACCAGTCACAATAGCTTTTCCTTTGACTGTTCTTATTCTGGCAGCTTCTTCCTCTGCAGTGGTAACATTTTGGCTATCAGTGGGAATGTTTTCACTTACAGTGGAAATATTTTGATCAGTGGGAACTTGTTCTGCATCAGTGGAAATTGGTTGAGCAGTTCCAACTGTATCATCAAAATTAAAATTATCATCAACATCCATATCATAATCTTCCCCAAAGTCTAACTTCCTCCCCTTAAACTCTGCATCTGATTTCCTCCCCTGTTTGGAAGAATCTCCCAAATCTTTACTAGAACCTGCAGAAAACGCATCCTGAGGTGAAGATGATGAAGAGAATACAACTTTGGCAGATCTTTTCTTCTTGAGACTCTCAACTTCATTCTGCAATCTTTGACTCTCTGCCTTTAGTTGATTCAGCTCTGTGGCATGTTGTACTTTGGTCTGTGCCAGATCTTTCTCCAGAGCTTGAACCTGCTTGACTAATTTTGTACAAATGTCCATCAATTCAGGTAGTTGCACACTACCCTCAACACTTCCAACTATGTTACCTGTTGGGAGAGGTGAATCATGGGGCATTGATTCAGGCTCTTCCCTAGTTGGACTAGGATTAAGCCTTGAACCACCACTGCTTGTTCCTAAACCAAAAGATTCAGCAACATGCAATGTTGAGATGAGAGAAGTTGGCTGTTTATGCCTTCTCTCATAAGTGTGAGTTACAGCAGGGGTATGGTGAATTGGTGGAACAACAATATTGGGTGTGTTATTGGATACAACTGGGATGGTTGCATCTTCACCTTGTACTTGTGAAATTTTAGCAAGCATTTGAGGAAAAAGTGGATGAACCTCCCTATTCCAAAGATCTGAAGCCTTACTCATGTTTTGAAAATCTTTTGGCTTAAGACAGAAGGTTTCATAAATTCTATTATGAGGTTGCAGTTGAAACTCATTTAACACTGCTTGCACAAACCTTGGATACATCAAAAATTTATATTGACTCTTTACATTGCCTTTCATATTATTGAAAATAAACTTTGAAAAATTGAAAGTCCTATCAGTTGCCAAACAAACCAAAGGATAAGCCATGGTTGATGCAAATTGTTCATAAGATGTTTTCTTAGGACTTAGGCAATGTAAAAGAGTGTGAATTAAAAATCTCCAATGGGGACAAAAACATCCTTTTCTGAAAGTTACTTTTTGTTCAGATGTATCATACCCCATTAAAGCAATATTAGTGAAAATTTCTGAATTGGGTAATGTGATGATACCATTGAGATCATCCAATTGGAGAATTCTCCTCAAGGATGACTCAGTAACATCAATAGTTACCCCATCCACTGTGGCTCTTAAAGCATCCATAGATTCATGTGTGTCTCCCTGTACAAGAGTTATGCACTCCACAGTGTTCCAGAACTGTTTGATATAAGAGACATAGATTGTGGGATTAATAGTTAAGGCATACCTTATATGAGTTGTATTTAGAAAATCCACAATCTGATGATAAACAGGGCCACTCTTCTCGTTTGACTTTTGTAGATAGGCCACTTGGTTGTGCTCCTCGACAAATTTTAGAATCGCCATGATATTTGTGAAAAGAGAATAAAAGTGTTAGTAATCAAGATAAAAATCAAGCCGTATGATGATCAATTTATACTAATAGGGTTTGAGGAGGTTGCGTAATGTGAATTATCTTTAGAAAGGATTATCTTTGGAAAAGAATAAATTATAATAGGTAAGAAGATAATTCACAAAAGATTTACCCTATTAATAAGGAAAGACGGATATATTGACAACGGCTAGTAAAAAAAATAGATTACTGACACAACAGTTATAACGGCTAGTTCATCAGTGGAAAAATTACTCTTGCAGTGGTAACTAATGAACTAGCAGTGGTAAAATTTTCACAACATATCAAAGAGCAGTGATAAGTAAAACATGAAAATTAGCTGCTCTGATCATAGTTTTTAGCAAACTACCAGCTATCAACGGATTTGATATGTCTTTACCATGAGCCGTTTGCTATGGACTAGCCAACTCTTGATCACTTGGAGTATGGTGAGTTGATAACCATATAGTTTTTGGTAAACTATCAACCATAAACGGATTTGATAAGTCTTTACCAGGAGTCGTTTGCTCTGTACTAGTTGATTCTTATGTGGATTAGACATGGTGAATCGATAACCATTTGTTGTGTGTCAATGATACACACCTTATAACTCCAATGACTCCAATAATATGGGTTGTATGCTGCAGAACAAAATAACACTCAACTTAACCCATAAACATTAACCCAAAGTAACTTTTTAACCAAGTTACTATTCACAAAAATATCTTCCAAAAGTCAACCCGATAATAACCAAATTTACTCCTCCAACCTACCAAAACAGATAAGAGTAAATATTCTACATTAAATAGAATTCGACCTTGACTTTGCTTATAAAAGGGGGCTCAAAAACCTTTATCTTTCATCAACAAACATCTTCAATAACACAAACCCTTTACCAACACAATGAGCTGGTTCCCAATTGTCTACATATCCTCAGATGATTCATCTGATGAAGAGATCAGCTATTGCACAAACTCAGAGGAACCATCTACAGGGTGGAGTGATTACTTTCCTCCAAGTGCTACCACATCCACATCATCCAACATGAAATCCAAAAAGACTGCAGCTTCACCTGCTCCATCCTTGGAGTTCTATTCCAGTTCTTCCTCTGATGATGATGATGATCCAACCTTCAACCTTTCCAAAGAACTTCCAAAAGCCCTCACCACAGCATTGAAGTCTGCCATAAGCAACATGAAGTGGCCTGCTGGTGAGAAGCCTGCACAAGCACCAAGGCCTCCC
Source organism: Artemisia argyi (assembly GCA_030686995.1). Classification (NCBI taxonomy): domain Eukaryota; kingdom Viridiplantae; phylum Streptophyta; class Magnoliopsida; order Asterales; family Asteraceae; genus Artemisia; species Artemisia argyi. Next base: position 19,740,709 of record CM060678.1, on the reverse strand, counting down.
AAGCAAGTTCTGGGACTTGCTTGTCCAAGGAAGCAACTTTCTTTTGATAACAAGAGAAAGAAAGCTTCCAAAGGCAAGCATGATTATGAGGGAAAGGGAAAGAAGCCTATGGAGTAGATGTTAGGTTGTTGGATTTGATTTGTGATGTTTTCTGGTGATATTAGTATCTGAATGGTTGTGATGTACTTTCTTCAATATCAATAAAAGTACTTTTTCTTTTTGCTTTTATCACCAATCTTTCCAGTGTTGTATGATTATTTCCACTGTGCTTTTGATAACTCTGCATTCAAGTTAGTAGAAAACCATACATACATATACAAACAATACTAGTACCTAAAAACTATCCTGCAACACTGAAAACTATTAGACATCAAAGATTTATGGATTTAGCATTCCAATACCTGTTACCAAGTATTGAAACCTACCCACATCAAGCCCTTTTGTTAATAAATCAGCATAATTGTCATCAGTATGGATTTTGACAACATTAATAAGCTTTTTCTCAAAACAATCTCTAATAAAATGATGTCTAATTTCAATATGTTTAGTTTTAGTGTGTTGCACAGGATTTTTAATAATGCATATGGTACTACTATTGTCTATATAGATAATGGTGTTCATGAAATTGTACCCATAATCGAATAATTGATTCTGAAGCCATAAGATCTGAGCACAACAACTAGCAGCTGCTACATATTCTGCTTCAGTGGTTGAAGTAGCAACCATAGTTTGCTTCTTGCACTGCCATGACACCAATCTACATCCAAGAAATTGACATCCACCTGTGGTTGACCTTCTATCCAAACTTGCACCAGCATAGTCACTATCTGAGTATGTGACCAATTCCATAGGGGATTCTCTTGGATACCATAATCCTAAATTAGGATATGTCTTCAAATACCTAAAAATCTTTTCCACTGCTGTCATATGTGATGTCTTTGGAGTCACTTGAAATCTTGCACAAGCACATACAGCAAACATAATGTCTGGCCTTGATGAAGTAAGATACATCAAAGAACCAATCATAGACCTGTAAGTATGGACATCAACATTAGCACCACTAGCATTCTTCAACAATAGATGAGTGGTCTTGTCAGCAGGGGTATTTGAAGGTTTTGCATCAGTAAACTTGAACTTCCTAATAATCTCAGTCACATATTTGTCTTGACTGATAAAGATGCCTTCTTTACTCTGTTGTACTTGTAGCCCCAAAAAGAATGTAAGTTCTCCCATAGAACTCATTTGAAATTCATCTTTCATCAGCTTTTCAAACTCTTTGCACATCTCTTGTCTAGTAGACCCAAAGATAATATCATCAACATATACTTGAACAAGGAAAATATCACCCTTGTCTTTGTTGATGAACACAGTTTGGTCAATCTTGCCTCTATGAAACCCATTATTCAATAAATAAGTAGCTAAGGTTTCATACCACTTCCTTGGAGCCTGATGTAAGCCATAAAGAGCCTTAACCACTTTATACAATTTATTAGGGTGTTGAGGATCTTCAAAGCCTGGAGGTTGAGAGACATAGACCTCTTCATCAATTGTACCATACAGAAAGGCACTCTTAACATCCATTTGATAGACAGTAAAGCCCATAAATGATGCATAGGCTAGAAACAATCTAATAGCCTCAATCCTTGCAACAGGAGCAAAAACTTCTTCATAGTCAATACCCTCCCCTTGAGTGTATCCTTGAGCAACCAATCTAGCTTTGTTCCTGATTACAATACCTCTTTCATCTTTCTTGTTTCTGAAAACCCATTTAGTACCAATGACCTTCATACCATCAGGCAAGTCACAAAGAACCTAAACCTTTTGAAGTTTAAACTGCAACAACTCCTCTTGCATTGCTTCAACCCAGCTAGATTCTTCTAGAGCCATATAAACATTCTTAGGCTCCACTTGTGAGAGAAAACAGAAAAACAAACACTCATTCTTCCTCTTATGTTTCTTGGACTCATAAACTTCACTAATGAACCCATGAATATCATCTTTCTTTGTCTGTCTTCTAGTCTTCACACCTGATTGAAGTTCACCAATAACATTATCAAGTGGATGCACTTTGTGAATTGAAGTCTGTGATGTGCTAGGAATATCATATGTTGTAGGCATGTTTGAGATCTCTACATCATCACTTGGTGATTCCTGAGATGTATGTTCCACATTTAGGCTATCAGTGGAAACTTCTTGTGTAGCAGTGGAAATTGAGTTACCACTGCTAGCAGGAATTTCTTTATTCAATACATCAAAATTCACATCATCTGCATCACTTTTCTTTTCAGAATTGTCAACAAAGTCCCAAAGTGGCATAACAATTTGATCTTCATCATCTTTGCAAGCTTCATCTTCATCAATGAATTCTTCTGAATCTTCAAGATCTTTGTCTCCTGTACTTGAAGTAAGAGGTACATAATTCATTGTATTGGATAATGTTTCAAGATCAAATAGCCAATCTGGTCCTGAACCTGCCATGTTAGCTTTATTTTCAAGAAACTCAACATGCAAATTCTCTTCAATCTTTTTTGTTCTTAAGTTATAGACTCTGAAAGCCTTGCTAACCATAGAATATCCAACAAAGAAGCCTTCATCAGACTTTTCTTCAAATTTACCTAGATGATCAATGGTATTGAGAATAGTAACATGACACCCCAAATGGCCTCATAAACTCCAAAGTAGGAGGTCTTCCTCTGAATAACTCATAAGGTGTCTTGTTCTTTGTTTTGACCACTAAAACCCTGTTCTGAATGTAACAAGCAGTGTTAACTGCTTCAGCCCAAAAAGTCACTGGAAGCTTTGAGTCAGCTAACATGGTTCTACCAGCCTCAATTAGTGTTCTGTTTCTTCTTTCAGCAAATCCATTTTGTTGAGGAGTTCTTGCAACACTAAATTCTCTCTTAATACCTTTGTCTCTGCAGAAATCATCCATAACTTTATTCTTGAACTCTGTCCCATTGTCACACCTGATGATCTTGATCTTCTTTTCAACTTGATTTTCAACTTCAGTGATGAATGTCTTAAGGATGTCAGTTGTTTCATCCTTGGTTCTTAAAAAGAAAACCCATGTGAATCTACTAAAATCATCAGTCACAACAAGACAATACTTCTTCAAATTGATGTTGCTCACAAATGTAGGACCAAACAAGTCCATATGCAGCATGAAAAGTGGATGATCAATAGAATTGAATACTTTGGTCTTGCATGAAGCTCTGTGTTGCTTTCCTTTGAGACAGGCAACACAAGTTTGGTCATTTTCAAATCTTTTCTTAGGTAAACCTCTGACAAGTCCATCTTTCACAATCTTGTTGATGGTCTTGAAGTTAACATGACCAAGTCTTCTATGCCAAAGCATGGATTCATCCAAAGTGGCTTTTGCAAGCAAGCAAGTAACATCATTATTAGCCACTATGTTCTTCATGTCAATGCTATACAAATTACCTTTTCTAGGGATTTTAAGCAAAATGTCACTTTCATCAGGGAGCTTATAATCCTTAGATAAGATATAGCATTCATCTTCTGTGAATAGAACTCTATGCTTCTTGTCACACATCTGTGACACACTGAAAAGGTTGTACTTGAGTTCTTTCACATAGTGTACATTCTCAAAGTCTATGTTTCCAGCCTTGATAGTTCCTTTGCCAGAAACTTTGCCACCAATTCCTCCTCCAAAGCTGACAAATTGTCCACCATAAGGTTGAAAGTCTGAAAGATAGTACTTATTGCCAGTCATGTGCCTGGAACATCCACTGTCTGAATATCCTTGATCATTTGTAGTCTTTGAATGTTCCTGCACACAAAATAAAGGAATTAGTTCCTTTTGGGGACCCAAGCCACAAATGACTTGGATCTGCCTCGTGTATCAATATAATTGTATCTATCAAAGGTCATTGATACACCATTGGGATTGTTTGAGGTGATGGTTCCTTTTGGTTTCCATTCCCAACGTGCTGAGGCCTTAACAGCATTTCCCATATTTACCCTTTTATTGTTCACAGACCCACCAGTGGAAACCTTTGGCCTTGCAGTGGAAACTGCTGGCTTAGCAGTGGAAACTGCTGGTTTTGAAATTTTGGGTACCCACTTGTGATTATTGTAAACTTTCTTTTCAAAATTGGTCTTTTTCCCTGTTTGATTACATTTAACAAAATTAGTAACAGGGGGCTTAGGGTAAACTCTGTTTTTATTGCTGGCAGTGGCAACTGCTGGTCTAGCAGTGGAAATTAGTTTTATGCCAGAATTAAGCAAAACAGACCTGGGAATCATCTTGCTAAGTGGATTTGGATGAGTTAAGTTATTAGCATTATGACCATTCACCCTAGTATTCCCAAACACTTCCCTTCTGCCCATGTGATAGGTACAGCTATAAGACGGATGGTCAAAGCTACCACATATATGATAGGGTTTGTTATTGAACACAAAGTCACTACCAAATTGCCTAGATTTAACATGATTCCAACTCCTTATATTACCCCTAGGAGTTGTTGACCTACTTCTGTACATCTCTACATATCTAGTAGTGGGCCTAGTGAAATTAGGTTGTGACCTAGGCTTCTCTTTGACAACATCAGGAATACTCCTTTTAACCTCCACTTTTACATTCTCAGGAATACTAGGTTTAGACTCAACATTTAAATTTTCATCTTTAAGAGATGAGTCACTAGCACTATCAAATGTATCAACCTCAACCTGAACCTTTTCAATAACAGTTTCTTTAACAAATTTTGGTCCATAGGTCATGGTTGGTTCTTGGAATTCTTCTAATCCTGTGTGAGCTACGTCAATGCCAGGAGGTGATGGAACACCTCTTAGAGGTGGTGGAACAGTTTTGTATCCTACTCCTGACTTGGCTTTGTTCACAACTTGGGCTTCCCAAATTTTGTCAATACACTTGGATTGGTGATCCAATGTATTACAAGTTATCTTTATATTCTCACTAGCCCTTTTAACCTTTTCTAGTTCTTCCCTAAGAACCTTGTTTACAGCAACCTGATAATCTAAGTCTCTTTTTAACACAGCAATATCATCATTGAACTTAGATTCATTTACCCTATAATGCTCTAATTGAGTTTCTAAAACACCTAGGCCTCTTTTATGATTTGCTAAGTTATAATTAGTATGATTTAACTCTAGCAATTGTTCATCATATTGTGCTTTAATTTTCTCATACTCTTTTAAGGCCTTACAAGTTTTAGAGCAAGCATTATTGATTTGTACCTCAGAGTCAGAAAAAGCCATTAGTGCAAGCTCAGTAGCAACCATTGTAGACTCTGAATCATCTTCCTCATCCTCAGCCATAAAGCTCCAATCAAAGCTCACTCCATCATTAGCCAATAGCCCCTTTGGCTCATCAGTAGTAGATTCTTTCTTCTTGTCCTGCTTATACCAAGTTGACCTGTTATCAGGTTTCCTTGGTTTCCTGCACTCCCTGGAAAAGTGCACCTTCTTATGACAATTATAGCACTCCACCTTCTTTTTGTCAAAACCTACTGTCTCATTACCATTAATGTTAATCTTTCTTCCAGTCTTCTTCCAAAACTTCTTTGTTCTTAAGCTTAGTAATGCCACCTGCCATTTAATGTCCATCTCCTCCATATCATCCTCATCAATTTTATCCAAATCCTCATGATTGAGAATTGAACCACCAACCTGACTTGATATAAAGGCATAGAAGGTAGAATCACTAAGTCCTGCAATCTGCCTCTTTGAACTACCAGTGGAAACAACAATGTTAGCACTGTCATCATCACTATCACTTTCTCCATCTGAACTATCATCAACAGATGATGATATAAGTGCTACACTTCCTGAACCTGTGCTTAGTTTGCCAGCTTTCTTCAATCTTTGTTCAATAACTTTGAAGTTATTGTACAAATCATTAAGTTTCATAGTCTCTAAATCTGGCTTATCTTCCCATACAGCAACATTGGTTCCAAACTCAGAGGGTAAACTTCTTAAGAACTTTAGATTGAGGTCTTCCCTTTCCACCTTAATTCCAAAAACAGTGAGTTGAGTAACAATCTTTTGTAGCCTTGTGAAGATGCTATCAATAGATTCATTACTTGATGAACCAAAGTTTTCATAAGTCTGTTTCAGCAGGGTCTTCTGAGTCTTCTTGGTGGAATCATTACCACCAAAAATATTACAGATCTCCTCAAACAGAGTCTTTGCAGTCTTGTACTTGCTGAATGCAAGAACTTGATCTCTGGGTAGTGTCATCAGCAACTAACCTCTGGCCTTCAGATCATTCTTCATCTGAAGTCTTTCATCATTAGTAACAGGTCCAGTGTTAACCTTTATTACTTCCTTGCCACCAACCATCTCTGAAGTAGAACTTGGTTTGAAGGAATTACCAAGCATAATGATCTCCCAGAGTGTATAGTCTTGCACCATAAAAAATTGTTCGATCATAAGCCTCCACATCTCAAAGTCATTCAACTTAAGCTTTGGAAGCTTAGCAGCAATGTTGGATTGACTGGTTTCTGTCTCCATTGATTCTTCTGAGTGAACTAAGGTCTTCTAAATCAAAGTATCAAAGCCTGGCTCTGATACCACTTGATGGATCTTTACACCTTGAACTGTGTTAAATTGATACTTTGAGTTATATCACTAAGTATGCGGAATCTACTTAGTAACACTTAGAAGTAATGATTGTGAATGAAACAGTTGTTTATGAATGAGAACAATGTATGTAACAAACGATTAGCTCCAATATTATTGATGATAATAATACGAGTGATCTTAGTATCACTAGGGTTACACCTTGAAGCTCTAGAAAACATATATCTAACCTTAAACCTAGGATCTCCTTTTATAGAACAAGGAGTCCTCTTCTACAAGATAAGTATAATGCTAATAGAATAAGATATACACAAGATCTATTCTATATTTATCTAAACACGTTTTCTAACAGTTATCTAAACAGCAGTGGTAATATATGTTCTTGCAGTGGTAATGAGTTTCAACTGACAGTACATTCTTCAGGAGTTGTAATGTCTTCACTAGCCGTGGTAACTGTTAGTATAATTCCCAACAAAACCTTTTCCGGAATGAATATGTGTCGTAGATCGGGTTCTTACTAAAATAGGCGGCGACTAAATGATCATGAACACCATAACGATCTCGATCTACGTGGTTTCTCTGCCATCGATTTTCTCGTTGTCTATTACTAATAAACGACATCGCTCTTCCAATAAAATTCAAGTTCCGACTAACAATTTCAAGTTCCTAATAAACGACACCGCTCTTCCAATAAAATTCAAGTTCCAAAAACGTATCGAAATTCATTTGAATAATGATGAATGAATTATATGTTGTTTGAATGAAATATGAGAAGACATGTTTAACAATGATGAAATTTTTAGGTATTTATAATTGAAAAATAGGGTATTGTGATTTTAAAAAACAAGCAAACGAATGGTTATATATTGGAATGGGCCCATAATTAGTGAACCAAAACTAGGTGAGCACTGAGCAACTCAAAATAACTTCTCGTTTGGTGCTAATCCTCGTGTGTGACTCGACTGGCAGACAAGGGGCTAGCGCGTGACCTTTGGGTCACTAAGTTGCTTTTCACGCCCATGTCGGGCAGCCTTAGTGTAAATCACTTTTTTTGTGATTTTATTTTAGTTTATTTATTTTTTTATTTTTTAAATTGTGTAAAGTATAGCATTTTTCTTTAAGAAAATTGAAGAAGTGTAAACCATAATTGTCAGGATCCCGATCCTAATCTTAGGATCTTACGATTTTACAATACTGCAAAGCAAAAATGATCCGGATCCTACATAGGATCTTTGCAAGCTTAAGATCTTATATGATCTCGATCTCGACCATACGATCTCACTTTTCTCGGATGACATACTAAATATATATATATATATATATATATATATATATATATATATATATATATATATATATATATATATATATATATATATATATATATATATATATATATATATATATATATATATATATATATATATATATTAGAATTCAAAAAACATGTTAATCTATTTAAAGATTTCATAATCACAATTTAGGACAATATTTCAATGAAACATTCATAATATTTTATGTTTATAATATATAATAATTTGTAAATTTGTATAATATTACAAAAACTATTAGGAAATAACATTATAGTAGAATCTTAAGATCTCGATCCGATCTTACGATCACGATCTTGCAAAAACGATTTTGGGTAGTGTAGGACCTTAGATTTCACAACTTTATCACACCATTATAGAAGCAAAGATGAAGTAGAGATTGAAAGATGGTGACTTGATATGTATAAATGTAATTCATGTATATAGAGAGAGAGATGGAAATGAGAACTTATATTAAGAGAAAACACACACAAATACACACACAAGCACACCTTACACATGAGAGGTAAGGTGCCTTTTATAGTTCCATACATGGCTTTCTATGGGCTTGGGCTTGGACTTGGTTACATGATTGGATAACTAGGCTTATGAAACATAGCACATAACATATTAGCTTGCCAAGTCCAAGGCCCAATGACTAAACTATTACTAATCTTAACAAACGACACAAAGTTACAATATGAGAATGACCATCACTTCTATATATATATTTTTTAATGCTAACAATCTCCCCCTAAGGGGTGGTCATTCGAATGATGCTCCACGTGAGTGGGTCTTCCGTGTTCTTTGTCTTTAACTTTGTGTGTCGTTGTAGAATAGTCTTTAGTCTTTGTTCCTTCATGCTTTGTGATCTTTGATAACTGATTTTTCATCGTTCTTTGTTCCTTTGTGATGTGGAGTTATCTGCCTTTCGTCACTTCTGCGTCTGTGGTGGTTGTTCGCCATTCCAACATGCTCATACATCTTTGGACTTTGATATTCATATGCACGTAGTTCCCTTTCTTTCACTTTGATCTTTAGTCTTCATACTTTGTAGATTCTTCTTTTTGGCGTAGAATCTTTCTTTGAACTTTGTGTTGTATAGATCTTTGAGGGAGCTTTCTTTAACTTCCAGATGTATGTATGAGCATGTGGAATCTGTCGCCATGGAGATGAAGTGTCCCTGCATATAAACAGTTAGCAATAAAACATCCGGTACTTACATATAAGAATTAGAGATCGTCAACAGCATAGTGTGAAGACTCCTTCTAATCCTTACCAAGGCCGTTCCCATGTCAGATACTCCCGAGGGAGCTTACAAGACCTACTTAGTAGCTCAATGACTGGGTGAGTCGCTGGGGATCACTCCACGACTGTAGACCGTTTGAAACCACCGCGAACACTAAGCGTAACCCATAAAGAATTACCGAAGTGACCTGCTGTCAGGGCTGCTTGATGTTGACCCTGGCAGGAATTTCCATTCAATCATTGAGAATCACAAAAGTGAATCCTCTCATAAATGTTCTGGCAGATTGCTAAGATCTGCGTAGGACTCTAAAATTTACATCTGGCGTCCTTAATGATGAACAACCAGTTGTAGAAATATCATGTGTTCCTATGAGATCTTTTGATGAATCTCGGGGCTCTAGACTCGATAAGTGCACATTTGGTTTCCTATGCGGAGATTAGGGAGAGGTCTCCTGCTTCAATATCAACCATCTCTAAGAGACAGGTCGATAGATTACACCGGTTCCCCGTGAGAATGAAACAAGCTCTTTTAAGAAAACTTGAGTGGTTAAGAAGGTTTAGTGCAGTGCGTCACTGGGTCCATGACGTCTTTGTCTTCAATACTGGTGTCACCTGAGTAACAACCAGTAGCATACGAATTGTACCCGGTGTCTGCCCTAAGGTTGAACATTTTGAGGGCTATTTCTTTTCACCCTTTTTCATAACTTTTCTTTTTAATTCTTCAACCCCTTCTTTCTCCTTTCTCATTTTCTCCTTTTTTCAATCATACCTAAGGACTTCTAATTCTAATCTATTGGATTTGTCCTTGGGTAGATCCCTCTGGCTCTGACGGATAATAGGACGGTTTTTCCTAACCTTAGTCACCTTATAACTCCATGACTATCCTATAATTGATCACATGCCAAAAAACCTTTTTGTGAAAAATCTCTCAAAGTGTTTATGATAATAAAACACATTGTTGTTACCACTTTGAGAGTTTTGCAATTTTGAAGGACTCCCCCTTCACATGTGCTCATGAATATTTAAGAAATTTGCACATGCGAGAGGAGTTTGCACATTTGAATTGATCTACTTTCAGCGAACATGACCGATTCGAGACACGCTTACATCACTAGTTAGACTAGCTTGAAGTTATTACCCGTCCTGGTCAAGTCCAAAGAAAGTCTCTCGATACGGTACATTCTACTCAGACAAGTCCTATTCGAGATACGCTTACATCACCAGTTAGACTAGCTTGAAATTATTACCCGTCCAGGACAAGTGTTTTCGATTACTGACATTTTAAGCTTCGTCAATTCATTGGTACTTACTGAGTCGAGCTCTTTTGAGATTCAGTCACAAACTTTAAACATCTTTGATCACATTTTAATCATGTCTTCTCCCCCTCAAAAATAGCATAGCGTGATATTTTTGATATCAACTGATTAATAAAAAGCTTTTTGGAGAGAAAGACAGATTTGATTTTGCATGAAATCGGAACATTTTAGTTGTTTATACTGCCCCTTAATGATAGCATATTTAAAATTACTTAAGGGTTTTGAGGGAGTTTTCTTGAGCACTAATTTTGAGAGATTTTGAGAAATCTTTTGAACAATCTTGAAAAAGTGCTCAAGAATTTTGGTTTGAAAACGAGTTTATGCTTGAAATCTTTTTCGTTTATTTAGACTCGAACTTTTTTGAAAAAGATTTCGTCTTTGAACGTACGAGTCCTTGATTTGAAATAATCAGAAGTCATCATTCGGGTCCGGGTTTCGTACTGATGTATACGAAAGCCATCGTGAAGAAAATTTTGAGAAACGACATGTTTTAGAAAAACATATAAAAGAACTCCCGTTCAAGCATCTGTACATGTCCGTATCATTGTTGAATGACATTTCTAGAAACGTACAGAATATTAATGTATACGAGAGACATGTCGTGAGAAGAATATTTTTGGATTTTTTTGATATTATATTGTTTTTGTATTTTTTGAAATTTTATATTTTTGTATTTTGTTTTTGTTGGTTTTTCAAATTTTGTATTTTGGTTTTGCTCATCAACTCTTGGTAGAACAGTTTCAAGTACTGGAGTTGCTTGAGTAGATGTAGATGATGTTGATGTAGTTGGTGCTTCAACTTCGATTGTTGTGGATGCATCTTGTGATGGTGGTGATGGTTGATGGTTGTGAGCGGGTGCAGTGGAATGTTGATGAGATGCATTAGTCGAAGTTCCACCATAGTATTCATCAAACATTAACTCGAAGAAATTTTCCAGTTCTTGTTCTGAAGGTTTATCCGTGTTTATTGACTGAGCTCCTTGAGGTACGAGTCCTGAACTGATGTGTCCAGAAGTCTGCATGTTTGGTGCGGGTCCTAATCTGTTTTGATTAGAAGCCATTGGATTAAGCGTGGGTTCTAGAGCGTATCTCTCAGAAGCCATCTGTGAAATCTCGTCAAACTTCACATTCATCGTCTCCATAATCCTTTTTGTTCGTCTGTTATACACCCTGAATGCCCTCGAGTTTTCTGAATATCCAATGAAGATTCCAATATCACCCTTAGCTTTTAACTTCTCTAGATCTTCTCTGTCATTCGTCGGATAGCACAAAGCGCCAAACACGTGAAGGTAAGAGATGTCAGGTTTACGGTTGTTCACTATCTCATATGGGGTTTTATTGAATCTCGGATGGACTAAGGATCGGTTTTGAGTAAAACAAGCAGTGGCTACAGCATCAGCCCATAAGAATAGAGGTGCACTAGAAAAAATCAGCATTGTGCGAGCAGCTTCTACAAGAGTTCGGTTTCTTCTTTCAACTACCCCATTCTGCTGTGGAGTTCTAACAACTGATGTTTGGTGTGTGATTCCAACATCTTCAAGGTAAGTTCTTAACTCCTGGTTTGTAAATTCTGTGCCATTGTCTGTTCTTATAATCCTTACTGGAGCTTGAAGTAGAACTTGAATACGCTTCAGAAAGGTGATGATGATGCCTGGTGCTTCGTCTTTTGATCTCAAAAACTTTACCCAAGTGTATCTTGAATAATCATCAACAATAACAAGAATATACTTCTTCCCATTAATGCTTTCAACTCTCATTGGGCCACATAAGTCCATGTGCAACATATGTAACCTTGCTTCCGAACTAGGTACGGTTTTGGGTTTATATGATGATCTTTTACTTTTTCCTTGTTCGCATGATGGACATAGGTGTTCCTTGGTGTATTTGAACTTAGGAAGTCCGGTGACGATGTTGTCTTTGGCTAACTTGTTGATGGTGTCGAAATTGAGATGGGATAAACGTCTATGCCACAGCCAGGACTTAGTTTCGGTTACCCTTTTCATAAGACAAATTGGTGATGTAGAAGCCATTTGGTTGATGTCGATAGCATACAAGTTTGTACCACGATTACCAGTTAAGAGATCATCACCAACCAAATTTCTAATAAAAACCGTGTTTCTTCTGAATGCAACTTCTAAATCTGCATCACAAAACTGCCCAACTGAAAACAAGTTGTGTCCCAACCCTTCGACGTAGTAAACTCGAGTGATTAAAAAATTCTCAAACCGAAGATCTCCATAACCCTGAATAGCTGCTACATGATCATTTCCAAAGCGTACAGTTCCCATGAATTTCCAGACGAAATTGATCAGCAGCTTTAAATTCCCGGTCATGTGTTTGGAGCAACCCGAGTCGACGATCCAAAGACATATTTCGATAACCTGCCAAGAACAGAAGATTTTGTATTTGGAAACCGTTTTGAATTTGGTTCCATTGGGTTAGGGGTAAAATCCGAATCACATTCATAGAAAGTATCTATTTGACCATTTTGAACAACTTTCAATTTGCCATCCTGAAGAATGAATTCTCTACCCGTTGGTTTCCATACACAATACTTAAGATAGTTCCTAGGCATTCGACTAATAGTGGTAGTCCTAAATCGTGCAACTAATCTTTCTATAGATCTGGATCTAGCACTAGGTCTTTTTGGAACATTCTTCTATTCAGGCGTAACATTCACATTCTTAGAAACACATTCATCATGAACATCATTAATTAAACATTTCTTGCATATTAAACAAACAGAGTCATTACATGCATTAGAACCAATACTTTCGACATTACATTCAGATGAATCATGTTTCTTATTAAAAAGCGATAAATTCCTAGGGTGTTCTTCTACTTCTTCAACTTTATTCTTGCTACTACTCGTAGAAACAGGCGAGACTCTATTGTTCCTTGTATTGCTCTTAGGCTTTAGTCTGCTGCTCCTAGAGGTGCTTTCTAATCCTGTAGAAGGTAAGGCACACACATTAGGATTTATATTGTTGTCCTTTTTAGCATCCCTAGATTCTTTAGAATTAGCCTTTATGCACTTGTCATTTGTCTTAGATGTTGAGGCAGACGCACTAGTGGGACTAATCCTAAAAAGGCCAGGTGCTATCACTTTTGGTGTTTCGACAACCGCTTTTCCTTTATTAACAATCTTTTCATTTTCACTTTTCTTGGGCAAGGGTGTTGGAGTGACTGGTTTTGTCAAATCCTTTTTCTCATCGACTTTTGGAGCAAACCTTGAAATTGACATTTTTGGTTTTTGAACCGTGTTAGAAACATTTGGTTTCTCCGAAGTCAATGGTTTTGCAAACTTGGTTTCCTCACCCTTTCCTTTTTGACTTTCAAGCTGAGCCCTCAAAAGATCATTTTGCTCATTCATGTTTTTTAAGTCACGCTCATACGACAACTTGTCATACTTGCATTCTTCCTTTTTCTGATCAAGTTGTTTAAAATATGACATATTTTCTTTTTCAAGCTTTATAAGAGCATTTTCATATTTTGAAACAATTGTGGAGGTCTCAGCTCTCAGTCTTTCATCGTCTTGAACAGAATATGTTTGTAAAATGATGGACATAATATCAGTAGTCATAACAGCTTCGAAGAGAGAATCATTTAGGTTTTCCAAAACATTGATTTGCTCAAAAGATTCATTAGCCTTCTTTATCAGGGATTTGTGATCCGTGACGAAGTCAGCTGTTTCTTTCAAAAATGCTTGTTCAAAATGAATTACACGAGCATGAATGTTATTAATTTGAGGAGCAAATTCATTTTCAAGAATCTTTTTAAGCTGTAAATGAACCGTGGAATTCCAGTTAATCTCATTAAGTCTCATTTTAGATTCTAAAGTCGTTTTAAGTTGCCCAACTCTTGTTTTAAGATCATCAAGATATCCTCTGGCAGCACTTGTGTTAAAAGTGTTGTTTGAAGATATCTGTTCCTTGTTTGAAAGCGATTTGGAAGCAACTACTTTTTTAGAAAACATTTTCGAGAATGGTCGTTTTATGGAAAACACAAATGGTTCTTTTTGTGGAACAAAAGTAATACCCGAAAGTTTGTTCAATTTGTTGTAATCAATGGGTTTCAAATCCTTTTGTTTCATTTTAATAATGCTCTCTTCGACATGTTCTATTGTTTGTACAGAGTCCCGAACGACGGGAGGATCATGTTTGGTGTAAAAAAGACTACCATTATACAAAACATTCTGTTCTTCCTGAGCTTTCTTGAGATTACAAGGATTGTTGTTACCGAGAGCCATTTTGTGTTTCGTATGGTAAATCGGATTAGTTTGGTTTGAAATCATTTTCATTGTTTGACTTGACTAACCCGACTTAACCACTAATTCTTCTAGATGTGCAATCTTGTGTTCTGACTCTACGATTTCTTCCAAAAGTTTATCTTCTTTCTTTGCAAAGTCCTTTTTCAACTCATCCCTTTCTTTTTCAAGATTGGTATAAGCTGTTTTTTGTTTTGAAAGTTGGTTTGTTAATTCAGAAATTTCTTGTTTTAAAGAGTTAATGGTTTTTGTTGAACTTATTTCGAGATTAGCAAACTTGTTTTTCCATTCCCTATCTTTAACAAGTAACTTCTTATAACCAATTTCATATTCTGACTCGCGTTCTTTGTGAATTTGAAAACTTTTTGCATTTTCCTTGTATCTCTCAAGCTCAGTGGTCAATTTCTCATTCGCGGCCTTAACATCGCGATTGACCTTTTTCACTTTCTCGATTTCAATACCACAATTATTTAATAATGATTCAAATAAAGCACGTGTTTCCTCATCATTCTCAGCATGCTGTGAAACGAAGCCTCCATTATGATTCACATCTGGAGTTGCTGAAGAAGTATTGCTACTACTTGGCGTGTCCAGGTATGTATCATAAGTGGGTGCTAGCTTCTCAGAATGTTGTTCCTCATGAGGAGACATATCAAATATATCATTATTGTGACATGTGTTGAAGTTTGATACCTCAGATGGTGCATTGGTGTCATAAACAGGAAGTGTGTCAGAATCCGTGTCATACTTAGCTTCCTGAAGATTCGCCATGAATATGCAGTTCGCATCGATATCCTCTCTATCTTCCATGTCATCCATAAGAGCCATAAAATCATTCTCCTCAGCATTCAACTGAAACCCTGCCTTTGCCTTTTGTGCCAACATCACTGCTTTCTGCAAGTACTCTAGATCTTTCTTGTTCGGCTTAGTAGGACAGTTCCTTGCCATATGACCTACACCCTGGCAGTTGAAACACTTTACCGGATTACCTTGATTCACATTTCCATTAATACCAACAACTGGGGCTGCAACGTTCCTATTCTGATTACCCATTTCCTGATTACCAACATTCTGACCCCTCTGATTTCCAACAACCTGACCTATCTGATTCCTTGCATACTGACCTGCATTCTGATTCTGCATATTCTGATTACCCATGTTAAATCCAGTAGCATATCCTTGCTGATTCCCATAAACTCCAACCATTTGGCCTCCGTTGCCCATATTGAAACTCGGCTGAGCGATCTGCCTGTTGCGAGTGTTCGATGAAATCCTTTGGTTGTTGTTTGTTGGTGTAGAATATCGTCCTTGGAATGCCTTTGACAGAAAAGCAAACGCTTGTGTCAATGCTGCAGTAGTTTCATCATTTTCAGTGAATTCTGGTTCTTGGAATTGTGGAATAAGATGTTGTTGTTGTGGGTAGAACTGTTGTTGGTAGACCGGTGTTGGTTGTTGAATGTAGGATGGTTGCATGTAGTTGTGGTTAGAAGATGATGATGGTTGTTGTTGTGTGTTCACTGGTATAGGTGTTGGTGTATCAGCCATTAATGCTAGAGGATCATGCTTTTTAGCTAGTAATTCAGCTCTTACTTCATTAGCTTCATCTTGATTTTGCTTCAAGAAGTCATACACCTGATCATAAGTTACTTCATGCAAATTCTTTGTCTGATAAACAATAGTGACATATCTTCCCTATTCTGGTTGTAACTCATTCAGGAAAATGGTGTTGTTAGCAATATTTGTCTGACTGAGGTTGTGTCTTGATAAATCATTCATGATCTTACAGAATCTTTGGTAGTACGTCTCTATGGATTCACCAGGAATTGAAGTAAACTTGCGAAGTTCCTTAAGCAATTGTGTTTCCATTTCCTGTTTCCCGATGTCTGTCCCATACATTAACCTCTTGACTCTTTCCCAGACTGCATGAGCACTTACTTCACTGTCAACAGTAGCATAGATGGTTTCAGGTAAACCAAGAACGACGAAATGAAATGCCTGATCATCAGCTTCAATCTATTTTCTGTCTTCCACAGTGTATTCAGTCTCATTCTGTTCTCTGTAGTATGGTTGTACTGGGGGGGGGGGGTACCATTTGGATCACCAGGGTCTAGTACTTGTGTTGGTTTGAAGGGTCCATCCACAATGGATTTGATAAGAAGATTTCCATTTGTTTTGCTCTTAAGATAGCGCATCATACGACTAGCCCACTGTGAGTATCCACCCTTTGACAGCATGGGAAGTCGGTTTTCGGCACCGGCTGCATGAATGTCTTGCTGAGTTGCCATTGATGATTTGTAGATGGATAAAGTTGATTCTTAGATCGTTCCAACGAAATAGGAGTAGAGTTTAGAGTAAGTTGATGCAAGTTTTTATGGTGAAAATTTTGACCTAAAACCTTAAAACCTCAATAACTTCTTCTCGGAGCGTTTTTAGGCCTCGAAACTTCGCCTAAATCGATAAATCATTAACATGTCGTTCTCCTCTGTCTCACGGTCATTTTGACAGCTGATTCGTCGAAAACGGAGTTACGGTTCAAAAGTTATGGCCTTTTGAAGTTTGGTCGTCAAAAACCTCACTTTTGTCAAAATTCTCGAAACTTTGCTTGTGTTCTTGAAACTTTGGATTTGCGAAACTTCTGATTTCGAAACTGAGGATTGCGAAACTTTGGATTTCAAAATTTGTATTCTCGAAAAAAGTCAAGACAGTGTTCTCGAAAATATAAGTTCTCGAAATTTTTGGACTTTTTCGAAAAAACAGTGTTCTCGAAAAATTTTCAATTTTTCAAAAAAATAGTGTTCTCGAAAAATTTGCAATTTTTTGAAAACCCAATCTCACAACGAAATTTCGAAATTATACAATTTCGAAATTTAGCCAAAAGTCGAAGTATTTTCTTTCTTATACAAGAGAGACAATACCGAGTATCCAACTGTAAGCACGAACGAGACGGTTTCTGGTGTTCTCGAAAATTGGTCAAAGTGTGATTTCGAAATTATGGTGGTGATTTCGAAATTTTGGTAGATTTTTGATTTACCAAAAAGTTCACCCAAATGAAGTTTTTAATCCAAGATTCTTGTACTTCTAGGCTAAAAAACACCAAAACTTGAAGAAAGTTCCAAACTTGATGATTTTTATAAAACTTTTTCGTGTTCTAGAAAACAAGTACAAAAACCAAATCGAGTTTTTTAAGCTATGAAACTTCAAAAAGATTTAAACTTTCTTTTTAGAGAAGGTTTATAACACTAGTTTGTAATAAAAAAAAAAAGTGTTAAAAACCAAGAGAAACAAGAAAAGTAAGAATTTTTTGAAAACAAAAACGTGAAGAAAGCTTAAAAAAAACGAAACACAACAAACTCTTAACCCTCCTAAATCATTGTTAGGCGATTGATACCACTTGTAGGACCTTAAATATCACAACTTTATCACACCATTATAGAAGCAAAGATGAAGAAGAGATGAAAGATGGTGACTTGATATGTATGTATATATTTCGTATATAAGAGAGAGAGAGATGGAAATGAGAGCTTTTATTAAGAGAAAACACACACAAATACACACACAAGCACACCTTACAAATAAGAGGTAAGGTGCTTTTTATAGTTCCATACATGGGCTTTCTATGGGCTTGGGCTTGGACTTGGTTACATGATTGGATAACTAGGCTTATGAAACATAGCACATAACATATTAGCTTGCCAAGTCCAAGGCCTAATAACTAAACTATTACTAATTTTAACAAACGACACAAAGTTACAATATGAGAATGGCCATCACTTATATATATATATATATTTTTTAATGCTAACAGGTAGGATCCCGATCTTAAAAACTTTGGTGTGAACCATTAACATTAATGTTGACATTAAAAAATATTTAATATGTTGAAATAAAAAATAAACATTTATTTTAAAACAAATCAAAATAAAAAAATAAACTTATAATTTGAAATAAAATAGTTTGCCGTTGATATCAATTTTCCATCTATCTAGAAAGTAGTAAAATAAAAAGTTTATTTTATAGTTTAGACCTGCTGAGCACCACTCCCCACTTTGAGACAGTAGTCCATTTCCGACCACTAGCTAAAATTTAGGGTTTCATCTTCATCAATTGAATGGCGAAAACAAAACCTGGAAAGAAAGATGTTGATTCTTACACTATCAAAGGCACCAACAAGATTGTTCGCCGTATCTATCTATCTTTCTCCCTTTTCTTTTTCATATATATATATATTTTTTTTATATATATGTCAAATGTGATTGTCTACTTATATCTATCTATCTTTCTTTTCATTTTTGGGTTTCTTTTTTTAATTAGTGTTTGGATTTTTACTTATTTTATTAAGGGGATTTCATCATAAGTACTAGCTAATTTTAATTATAAAGATGCTTAAAAATAAGCAAATAAGTAGCTATAAATGTTTCATTTCTTGCTAATTTTTTTAAAAGATTGTGTCATTATGTAGTGTTTAGTGTTTAATAGATGTGAGATGTGTTGTTTTAGTTAAAAGATTGGTGCTTTGGACTTCATCTTCTTATTTTTTTTACAGCGGGTGATTAATTGTGTGTTGACTTAAAATTAGAAATTTTGACTCTAGTTATATATGTTCATTTTAGGTA
This sequence comes from Artemisia argyi, assembly GCA_030686995.1. Taxonomy (NCBI): domain Eukaryota; kingdom Viridiplantae; phylum Streptophyta; class Magnoliopsida; order Asterales; family Asteraceae; genus Artemisia; species Artemisia argyi. Next base: position 19,721,395 of record CM060678.1, on the reverse strand, counting down.
AATAAAAAAATAAAATAAAAATTCAATCTTGTTTAAAAAAGATTGGTGCTTTGGACTTGTTTTGTTACTTTTTTACAGCTTCACATTGTATTTGAATACTCCGTATATGTTTCTGTTATATGTAGTCTGTGTAAATTGTGACTCTTAAGTTTTTTATGTTTAATAGATGTTGAATGTGTTTATGTAGTTAAATATGCTCATTTTAGGTTAAAAAGATTGGTGCTTGGACTTGTTTATTACACTACTATTTGCAGCTGGTGATTGTGTGCTTCTGTCGTGTTTTTGTGGATATTACGTTCTCAAATTACTGTTTAGTGACTGTTATTATTGTGTTTAATATTGGTGTAATGTAATGCGTATAGTAATATATGCTCATTTTAGGTTAGTTTAGCTTAAAAGACTATGCGTTGGACTATTTTCTTGTTTCCTTTTACAGCTGGTGATTGTGTTGGCTTAAAATTTGAATTTGTGACTGTAAATGTTTTGTTTAGTAGTTGTGCAAATGTGTTTGTGTTGGTTAAAAAAAAAAAAAAAAATTTAGTTTAAAAAACGGTGTTTTGTACTTGTTTTTTACTTTTTACAGTCGGGTGATTGTGTGTGTGGTACACTAAATTTGAAGATTTGACTGTCACAATCATGTTTTCTGGATGAGGAATGTATTTGTGCAATAATAAATATTCAGTTTAGGTAATAAAATGAATTTTTTGTTATTAACGCTTTAGACTTGTTTTTTAAACTTTTTTACAGCTGGTGATTGTGTATTAATGAGGCCGGTTGATACCAACACGCCTCCGTATGTGGCGAGAGTGGAGAAGCTTGAGGCTGATCATAGGAGTAATGTAAAGGTTAGGGTTAGGTGGTATTACCGGCCAGAGGAATCGTTGGGAGGAAAGCGGCCATTTCATGGTGTAAAGGAGCTGTTTTTGTCGGATCATTATGATTGGCAGAGTGCGCATACAATTGAAGGGAAGTGTATTGTTCATTCGTTTAAAAATTATACGAAGCTGGAGAATGTGGGCACTGAGGATTATTTTTGTCGGTTTGAGTATAAGGCTGCTACTGGTGGTTTCACACCTGATCGTGTTGCTGTGTGAGTACTCAATCTTTTGATTTTGTGTAATTGTTGTGTTATGAACTGAACAGTAAGAAGTAATTGTTGGGTTTTTCTGATATATGAAGGTACTGCAAGTGTGAAATGCCGTACAATCCGGATGATTTAATGGTGCAGTGTGAAGAATGCAAGGACTGGTATAAATATATTTTTGAAATTATATGTATTTATTGGTTAATAGTTACATGTTATATAGCTTTATGCTGAATCGAGCATGTATAAAATTCATGCTATGGTGAAGGTAAAAGTTCATAGACTTCATGCACAAGTCTTGGATATAAAAAGTGGTTTACTTGGCTATGTAGTTACCTAGTATTCTGCTAGTATAGGTACGATATCATTGCTGTAATTAAAAAACTAACATAATCTTTGCAAATGTCTACCATGAAACCTGTAACCAATTTAGACACCCTTTTTTTAGAAATAAAGAAACAACTCTTTTTCTTCTGTTAATTTGTTGTCGGTTCTGAATGATAATCAGTTCGAAATATGCGCTGATGGAAAGAATCATGACATTAATATAGGTTATGTTTTATTTTTGTGAGTCCTAAATGAAAATACCGTTATATATAGGTTTCATCCGGCGTGTATGGGCATGACCATTGAAGATGCAAAGAAATTGGAGCAGTTTATGTGCTCTGAATGCATTTCTGACGGTGATGCAAAAGGGCCATTGAACTCATTCCCAGTAGCACCATCTGCTGAGACTAAGGTGAAAAGTCATTTCATTGAATGTCACCTGCTTGCCTTTGATAGCTGCCACTTTTTTCATGTCTTCTATATAAAATTTGTTCATTTGGTACCATTGCATGATAGGTAATGATGCATAGACCATAGAACATCCACTATTATAAATCTTGAAAAAGGTATATATAAGTGTGCCATGTTATGCACTTCTGCCACATCAATAACCCATAGAACTTTTGATCTGATGAACATATCTTCACTATGTTATAACATCGTACAAATTAATAAAATATCCTACATAACACGTATGCATTAAATCATTGATACTATGAAGACTGAGATTTAGACCTCTTCATGCTACATGGACGTTGATTAAATCTCTCTCTCTGCCCTCTTCCCCCTTTCCGTTAGGATTAATAAAAACAAAAAACCTTCTTCTGCCTCTGCATTTTTTAGGTATACTTTAATTTAATGTCTGATTTAAATACCTTATTTAAATGTAAAATCTTGGCAACCATGTCGTTGGTAATGTTCAAGGGACAGCAATTAGAGGGTGCATGGATTGCGTTTATAAGAGTATCTGATTATCGATAATCAGAAGACAGTGTTTGGCAAATTGTTTAACAAAAGTTATTGCAAGTCTGAAAAAAGCTGATTGAGACCTGCTTTTTGTAATCACCATTTTGCAAACGCAAAATTTGTTTAGCAAACGTAATCCCAAACACTCTCTTAGTATACTTTTGCATCTTCCTTACCCAATTAGTCTTCATGTCAGCCTATGTTCTATACTTTTTGTTTGGCTCTTCATATCATAGAATTATTGTGTGCACATTTTTTTAGAACAGCATTCAGTTATTTATATATTATTGAGTAAACTGAAAATCATCCCTGTGGTATTTTATTTTTAGCTCTGCTTATCCCTTGTCGATACTATTGGCATGTATCATCCCTATGAAGGCAAACATTTAGCACAGTGCATCCCTTTCCAATTTAAATGATCATTTTACCCCTAATTTAAATTATTTAATATAGCCAAACACCCTTCATATCTCTCATCTCCCTCACATCTCACTCTTCTATCCTTACACATAAACATACACTCATCTTATTCATTCACCTCCTCCAACATGTGCACCACCTCTACCACCACAATCTGCTGCCGATGTCACCAATAATATCACCATCCGCCATTGTCACTGCCGCCATTGTCACTGCCGCCATTGTCACTGCCACGACCATCAGTCGTCCGTCACCACTGTCTCCATCGCCGCCATCAGTTACCCCAACAATAAACCATCAACACCAACATACATCCACGTGTAACCACAATCATCTCCGGCATACATCTATTGCTCAAATTGACAAACCTACATGGTCCGCCATCTGTTCCATTGACTCGTAAAAAACTCAATCACCAAATTAAAACCCATAACTCTATTAAACAAATCTTAAACCTCTAGTATATCTCACTAATTTTGCCTTCAGTTTTACCATGTGAATGATGGCGTTACCAACTTACCGGCGCTTTTCAGTGACAAAGGTGTTCTAGCCTTTATGGGAATTAAAGGGAAGTGGTTGGATTTGACTTTTCTTTTACAAAAGTATTTGTTGTACTTGTGCAAATTGACAAACACAAAAAACTAAATATACGAATTAATAATCCGACTTTCTGAGCACATATATGAACAAAGCTATATCCTAGAACATGATATATATTTTCTTTTTAATATATATAATATATAATATAAATGGCAGCCAATCTATTTTGACAACCAGAGCACACATCAATAAAAAATTTAAAAACTGCCACATCACTCTTTTCCAGGCTTAAATGACCATTTTGCCCCATATTAATCTAGTGAGGGATGTAATGTGCTAGACGTTTACCTTCGCAGGGATGATATTTGCTAATAGTATCAACAAGGGATGATTAGTGCCAAAATTAACAAACCACATGGATGATCTTTGCAGCTTACTCTATATTATTACTAAGGGATAGTGCATTTGCTGACCACTGTAGAGTTATTATCTTTCATCCTTAAAACAAGAACCATGTGTCCAGCAAAACTGCTAAAGGCGACCAAAGGAATGTATGGTTGAAAATTCATGTAATAGATAAACAAAATAAAAATCAGAAATATAGCAAAATCATCTTTTGAACACAAATAAAATGTATGTACAGTTATTTTAACTTTGTGTCTCTGTAGACAAAGTTCTTCGAGCTAAATGTAAAATTTGTGCCAAAATGCTTATCCCATGGTGTGTGCGTGTGTTTTTTTTGGTTTTTTTTTTTTTATTATTTTTTATTTTTTATTATTTTTATTTTTTTTTTATTTTATTATTATTATTATTATTATTATTATTATTATTATTATTATTATTATTATTATTATTTTTTAGACTTCATTTTCAAGCTCGTATAGGATTTATCAAATTCGATAGAGGAGGTGGCAATATGAGTTGGTCGGGCAAGTTGGGTAACGGATCAAAAGATTGAAACATGTGCCATGCGTGTTGAAAATAGGCTAGGCTGGCTCAGGCTGAGATGCATGTAGTTTGTTCTTGACTTATAAAGATGGCATCAATCTGCTGGACAATTCTGGTGTTTGTATTTATAAGTTGATGTTTTGCTTATTAAGATGGTATAATTTTCTGTTTGCAGCCAGAATCAAAGCGCAGAAAGCGATAATAATTGGCGTTGGAATAATGAATTGAAGGAAGTAATAATTTTCTTGAGAATTAGCTCTAGCCTTGTTGTGATGTAGTGTACAAAGCAGTGAAGAACAGATCATGCTTGTATAATCAAGAAGCTTTCTGTTTTTAGGTCACGTGTGAAATTAATGTATTTTTTTTCCATGACTAGTGTTAGACTAGTGTCTCTTTGTTGTCATATGTTGGTAGAGATAGAGATGTCAAACTAATGCACCCTTTCCGTTATCGTTATTGTTCTTGTCTTCTTTTTTCGTGATTCACCTAGTGGTTCTGGTTGCGCCCTTGATCCATTCTATGATTTGCCCCAAGTTGATGTTACCCGAGTTTGAAAACTGGAGGGCCGTGGTATTGGCATATATTCTATAGGTTCGTGTTCATAAAAAACGTAAATTGTAAAATTGGATGGGTTGGTAGCTGGTCAAAATAGGCTAATGTCAAAAATTGTTTGTCAAAATGGACTGACTGAGTTGACTTTGGGAGTGCTTGTTCAAGCGTGTGGGTTTATGAGCTTATTTGATTTTGGCTTATACTTTATAAGCCTCAATTTTATGGCTTATTTCAGATTTGTGGGCTTATATAAGTATGTTACTACCTCCGTCCCATTTAAAGTGTCCACTTTCTTAATGCACAAAGTTTTAGGAGATTCCACTAACTAAACTCTCCACCAATCAAATATTACTTTTACCCACTAAACTCTCATCTTATTGGTTAGAAGGTACAAGTGGACACTTTAAATGGGACACGCAAAGATTCCATTGTGGACACTTTAAATGGGACGGAGGGAGTATATAATAATAAGCTTAGATAAGCCCAGTGCCGTCTTTGGGTTTATGGAGGCCCAGTGCAGAATTCAGTTTAAAGACAAATACGGGGCTTAAAATAGAAAGTAAATAATTTAATTAAAAGATAAAATGAGAAATAATTATTTTCAATGTGCCCGGCCAGCATTTTTTAATGCAACACTCTAAATCAAATACATGAAGTAACTTTTATAATATATATATTCATATCATATAAAAATTTTGAGGCCCTAGAATTTGGAGGCCCTGTGCGATACCACATCTCGCACACCCTCATATACGGCTCTGTATAAGTCCATGAATCTCAAAATAAACTGAAAATTTGAAGATTATGAAATATAAACCGAAATCAAATAATTTCATAAGCTCACATATAAGCTTAAACAAACACACCCTCTTTAATTTTTTTTTTTTTTTTTTTTTTTTTTTTTTTTTCTCTCTCTTTCTCTAAGAAGACAAGTTGAGCGTGTCAAGAATAACAAGTGATGTTACAAAGGTTTTGTTAACGACAACTTTTAGTAGCGAAGTGTTTGATTGCGTATTTACTTTTTACGGGATTGCATCCATACTTTTAAGAATTGTCCTCTAATTAATGATAATCGCTTGTGCTCTATTAACAAAACCCATATTAGAGTAGGGGCAACTTGAGTAAATATGTGAGTTATGACTTTCTTGTTTTGTTGGCTAAGCTAAAATCCAATAGAAATGTATGTCGAGGAAGCAGCCACTTTTGGAATCAAAGTTGGTTGACAGAAGCGTCAAAAGATGCATTGTTAATTGAGAACGTGACTTCTAGTATTGTAAGTTAACACACGTATACGGAAAAAGATGTATCTTTGAGTTGATAGATCATTTAGAAACAAATTCATTTTGCCGTATCGAAATATGAATGACTATTGTAGTTTCGTAACAAGTTTAGAAGAAGATGCTTTGTATATTTCCTTATCAACTTTTTAGTTCTATAATTGAACAATGTCCTGATATTTTGGGTTGTATATATAAAAATAGTTTCTGATAAGTTTTTTATTGACATGTTGCAAATGTCTTTAAACAAGTAGCTTGTATAATAATAATATATGCGGCACTAGTAATTGTCTTGATATAAGTATATAATAGTTTCATTCATAGCCACTTTGTTGGTCTAACAAACTTCAGTCTTATTTGGTCAAAGTTCCAGGAAACAAATACACCTAAAATCGAATCTCAAGTCTTCTATACTAAGAGCAATGGATGTGTTAACGAGGTGAGTTAAAGTGAAAAAGGTTAAAGTTGATGTGGCGATAACGTGATATTAAGTTAAGTTTTAACTCGGTGTTAAGACACCAATGCTTTAATGGTTGTGTTTTGTGTTATAGGAAAATAAACATAATCACTATTCACATATAAAGATTGGATATTTTTATTTATTTATTTATTTTTTTTACAAACACAACTAGTAAAGTGAACTAATTTTGTTTCTTTTGCTTTTTGTTCATATCATACATAAGTATGATTTTCTAATAAACATGTGATATTTCTTTATCTTTTAGTATTTCACAAAACAATCATTAGCATTAATTTATATCCTTAATCCCACCTTCTTTACTCTCTCCTTTTTTGTCACACTCAGCACACCTTCTTTTTCTTTTCTCCAGTTTCCACTAAATTTTTTTCATTTGAATTCAAACATCAAATTATAACCATCTTCCCAATTCCTTCAACTTTCTTCATCACCAAATTTGAAAAGTCAACAAGATTCAATTAAAGTCAACCCAACATCATATTTCTACTCTATTTCTCCAAGGTATGACTTAATTTATGCTAAAGTTTCAAACTTTCTATTTTTAGAAATAGGGTTTATCATTTCAAGATTAGGGTGTTTTACTTAAAGATATGATTAAGCAATTTCTTAAAAAGATTCCCAAGAAATCATCCTCAAAATCATCACACCATAATGATGATCAAAAGCCCGATTCTAGCTCGAATAAGGCGAATATTTCGAGTGTTAAGTCTAGTGAAGTGGTGCAGATAGTTAATGAAGCTTCTTATGAAGCATTGCCTAGTTTTCGAGACGTATCAAGTTCCGAAAAACATAGTTTGTTCATTAAGAAAATGGATATGTGTTGTGTAGTATTTGATTTTAACGACCCGTTAAAGAGTCCGAAAGAAAAAGATGTAAAGAAACAAACTTTACTTGAACTAGTTGAATATGTTTCTTCAGTAAGTTCCAAGTTTAATGAGGTTACAATATTGGAGATAACGAAAATGGTGTCTGTTAATTTGTTTCGGTCATTACCTAACTTAAGTAATGAAAGTAAGCTGCCGGATATATATGATCAAGAAGATGACGAGTTTGTTATGGATCCTTCGTGGCCACATCTTCAAGTTGTGTACGAGTTTTTGCTTAGGTTTGTGGCCTCATCAGAGACTGATGCTAAAATTGCGAAAAAGTATATAGATCAGTCTTTCGTGTTAAAATTGCTTGATCTTTTTGATTCTGAGGATCAAAGGGAAAGGGAATATTTAAAGACGATTATGCATAGGATTTATGGCAAGTTTATGGTGCATCGGCCGTTTATTAGAAAAGCGATTAATAATATATTTTATCATTTTATTCTTGAATCTGGTAAGCATAATGGGATAGCGGAAATACTTGAGCTTTTAGGTAGTATAATTAATGGATTTACGATGCCATTGAAGGAAGAACATAAGGTGTTTCTTGTTCGTGTGTTGATTCCGCTTCATAAGCCGAGGTATTTGTCTATGTATCAGCAGCAACTTGTGTATTGTGTTAGTCAGTTTGTTGAAAAAGATAGTAAGTTAGCTGATACAGTGATTAGGGGGCTGTTAAAGTATTGGCCTGTGACTAATAGTGCTAAAGAAGTGATGTATCTTAGCGAATTGGAGGAAATTCTTGAAGTTACTAAGGCTGCAGAATTTGAAAAGTGTATGGTTCCTTTGTTTCGTCAGATTGGTCATTGCCTCAATAGTCCACATTTTCAGGTATGTGTTGTAAAGTTTTTGTTAATCTGTATTATATTATCTAATCTCATCATCACAGTTTATGTGAACACAATTATGCAAAATTAGGGAACTTGTTGGTAAATTAGATATAATTACATGCTATAAATTGTTGTGATGACATAAATGAGTACTATTATGATCTTTCAGGTGAAAGCAGATGTGAGTAAATGGTTGGGTCGAGTGGGTTGGGTAATAGATTGACAGGTCAAAACATGCAATGTTTGGTGTGGGTCGAGTTATGTTGGGGTGATCTGAAACTCTTCTTTTCCAAAAATGTACAGTATGATTTTTTTTAGGGATTTTTAGTTTGTCAAACACTATTATAACTTCTTTTTTCTTTTTTCTTTTTCTTTTTCTTTTTTTTTTTTTTTTTTTTTTTTTTTTTTTTTTTTTTTTTTTTCAGTTAAATGATATTAGAAATTTGCTTTTGGTTTAGTTTTGTTCTGTTCGACCCATTTGACATGTTTCCTATTTGCCAACTTATTTGGCTTGACCCGTATGAATTGTTAGAGACAAAAGCCGAATCAATCCATATGTTAGTAGATGGTTGGCAGTGGCGGATCCAGGAATTCTAATTATGTGTGGCACAATTTTTTTCCCCGAGTTCTAGCTGATATAAAATAAAAAGTACAATATTGAGATAATGATATACAAGTTAACAAAGTTACCTTGATCACCTTACAAGGTACAACAAATTATATATCTGGTTACCATATAATTTTCAGCAATAGTCGTTGACGAAAAACATTTTCTTTTTCTTGTAAGCCTTGTCAATTTCAGTTTTGCTTCTTCTATTAACAATTTTGTGAATTGAAGTATTGAAAGGCATTCAACCAGACCACAAGAAGACTAATAAATTGCCATCAGCCTAAATTAGTTTCTTATATTTCCAAATTAACTGGACTTGTTGTTGTTGTTGTTGGTTTTTTTTTTTTTTTTTTTTTTTTTTTTTTTTTTTTTTTTTTATTATTATTATTATTATTATTATTATTGGGCCTTGTAGGTTATTTGTAAATGAATGGGTTCTATAACTAACCGTACACAAAAGTAAAATAAGATTGACACAAAATAGTTTCATAAATATGCACACTTCACATGTCCAATCTATATGTGACACGTGCCACATGTAGCCAAAGGCTACATCTGCCCCTGATGGGTGGACATTGGGCACCTCCATGTTTCTGTATGTGTTCTTGCATGATCTCTGTGTTTGAAATCTGTTGAGGGAACAAATTTCAAAAACAACATCAAGATGTACGAAAGTGATCATCCATTAAGATAGAGGGAAAAGGCAATTTGGTAATAAACAATAAGTTGTGGCCTTGTGGGCTATAAGCATAATATACATTAGCGACATTTGGATTAGTACATTACTACATTAGCAAGCCAAATAGTCAATGCCACATACAGCTACAATTCCAAGTTTCTAGCATTAACTTCATTTTCTGTGAGTATTCTAGCATACCACAGTGAATGCAATATAATATTGCAGGTTGATTAGTCAAATATCATAACCATTATAGTACAACATGGCATTTTATCACCAATGCTAGTATGTTATTTATTTAGTTCCAATCTAATATCACGCGAAATGTGAAGGCAGTCGACATTCAAAGTTTTTTGGGAGGTTGTATGTATATGAATACACATTAGGCGACTTTTAACTTGTTTGACCTGCCCAACCCATTTAACCGGATTCCTTGGCTACTTAGACTTTATCTCTCTAAATTTATCTTAAGTTAATTAGTTTTTAAGTAAATTGATCAAAAGTGCCACATTTAATATATCCTTATGTGATGACAGGTAGCGGAACGTGCGTTATTCCTATGGAATAACGAGCATATAAGGAATCTAATAATTAAAAACCGCAAGGTGATTCTGCCCCTCATCTTCTCCCCTTTGGAGAAAAACACAAAAGCTCATTGGAACCAAGCTGTTCAAACCCTAACCGTAAATGTCAGGAAAGTATTCTCAGATTTTGATCAATCATTATTCCAAGATTGTCTAGTCAGCTACCAAGAACACGAAACCAAGGTAAAGGAAAGCCTTGCAAAGCGACAGATAACTTGGAACCGCCTTGATGCCTTAGCAGCTTCCAAAACCAAGCCTATAGTCATCTCGATGTTTGCCTCACCTGTGACTATGACGACCACCACTGCAGTAAAATAATGTTGGTCAAAGTTGACTTTTTGTTTTACTTTTTGTATCTTGTATGTTTTGGTTTGCTCCTTTTTATGTTGTAGCATATTCCATGGGAAGGTGTTTGTGATGTAATATAAGTTATTGTTCTGAGTGGATACACGAGTCTGTCTTGCTACACGAAATCACACCTGTGATATGGTTTCGTAACATCCATGGGATGTTAACCATAATATTGACAACGCAAATTAGCAACCAGAAGTTGTGGGTTCAAAACCCGTGAAAGGACCGTGTGATATTGCGCTTCTTTTTCAAGATATGTTGCAATGGCTTCAAGAGTTGAATTGTTTGAGAATATGTCCCAGAAAGCAATTACGCAATGCCCTTTTTTTTTTTTTTTTTTTTTTTTTTTTTTTTTTTTTTTGGTTTTGGTTTGAGTTTTGACTAATTTACTCTTGTACCATGCCATCTCATGGAATTCTTGTGTAGTCATTTGCAAAAGTTTTTGGACTGCTCATAAAGGGGTAAACGAATGAGGCTTTGTCTGTTTAGATTATTTGAGGAGGGCGAGTCTTTGACTGATATATGTACGCGGCCTAACTGGGTCATTCCCATGACCGTTTCTCACCATTTCCCTAGCCATCCTCAAGATGTTTGCCTAGTGAGTTTTGAACTTGAAATGTTTTGTGAGGATATCATGTTTAACTCTTGCGCATGTCTCGAACTATATATAGTTGTTTTCTTTGCTTTGCGACCAAATTAAAAATTTTGTTATTTGATTCATCAAAAAAATTAATGGTCTTAAGAGGTTTATTGGAAACTAGTACAAAATCAATCTATCATCAGTAGTCAGTACTAATTACGAATATTAATGGTCTATAAAAATCGTTGTTTTTTTTCACATTTTGATTCTCAGTTATTTGATTAATTTTGTTTTTGGTCCCGAAATAGTAAATATGAAAGTTTAATTCCCTAATTTTAAGTAACAACAAGCACAACTTTTGTACTTTTACTCCTTTTCTAGTTACGTTTTTCATTTTTCAGTTCATGTATTTCAATTAGTTTTCGTAAAAATTAAGAAACACATGTATACACAACTTTAACAAAGAATGTCACGTAGGAACAAGTTATAATGATAGTTGTGCCCCTCATCGACGTGCCTTTAATGGTGAGTGGGGTTAAGTGTAAATTACAGTTGGAAATATATTTGCATACATGTAGTACCAAAATATTAATTCGGCATTGCAATGATTGTTTATATATACGCACGCACTCATAAATTTCAAAGACGGTGTACGTATTTGTTGCATATAAACTTTGTTAGAACAATCATATTTTAATAACATCGTACACATTAGAATTGATTAAAGTTTTTCTATAGAAAGAAACCTGCTATTAGTACTTTTTAGGTTTAGGTTTACGACCAAAGAGGCAAAGAGATATCACAAATTCACAATCAGAGTGGATATTCATACCTCTTTGGCTCTTTAGATGGATATCAATACCATTTCTTTTTTTTTTTTTTAGAACTACGAAACTGAAAGAATATAACAGAAAATGTCTTTTATATGATAAAAGAATTGCATTATTTCGGAGTGTTTTTGTAAAACCCTGTTCATTGAAAAAAATAGACTAATAGGAGAGCTCGATTTTGCCACGTAGGCAAAATCAAACGATGTAATTGGTTAATAAAAAGTCAAAATTGAATTGATTTTGGTCAAACTTTAATAAATTTGGTTGAGAAATTTGATTGCGAAAAAAAACACATAAAAATATTTGTGTCAAATTTCTGAAAACAAAAACTTTAAAAAAAATATGAAGTAATTAATAAAACTTTAGTGGTTGAATTTTACATAAAATATATGAAGTTAAGTGTAAAATTAAAGTTTTCATATTTTTAATAACTTTAGAAAAAAAAAATAATCTCTTACACTTTATACCCTCTATACTTTATAATATGAACAATGTTTAAAATTACATGATTATTAGTATTATTTTCAGACTTCATCTATTAAAATTATAAAATTTTGTAAATATACGAATTAGTTTTAATATACGTTAAATATTTTTTAAAAGAAATATTAGTTTTAGACTTTCATTCATTAAAATATTTTTTTTACTACATACGTTAAACAAGGACTCATTTTATTTTATTTTAAAAGTTTAATTTATGCATACACGGGCTTGAATATTAAATACGGCCAAACTATTGTTAACGAGAATATAAATATCAAATGTAAGCACGGATTATTGAGATATGAAAATAAATATACGTTATTATACTTATAACAACGACTCATGAAATTTTTATTTAAAGTTTATATCTGGATATATATCCAGAAAAACATTTTTAAAAAACTTTACAGAGCATATTTTAACTTCATCAAGAAGACTTCACTCACTACAAAAGGTCTCTCGTGAATGGCGTACTGATATATCTCTTATTCATGCTGATTACTTGCTACTAAACTCGCACATTTTGTACAACATGATATGAATAATTAAAGTTAAACAACAACATCAACCTCAACATCAAAATCTATGTCAGTTAAACAAAGTTAAATCTTTCAACCAACATTTTTTTTTACAAAATATTATTGTAAAGATATTGATATATAATAAAAAAAAATTTCGAACAAGTATTAGTTGTACTTATATCACAATTTTCACGGGTAAATTATTATGTGTCCATATATTAAACAAAAATTTTAAAATAAATTTGATTCATGTGTAAACCCCGTACGTGCATGGGACTTATAGCTAGTAAAGCTTAACAAAAAATACGAAACATAAATTGATAAAAACAAAAAATATGAAAAACAGAAGAAAAAAAAAAAAAAAAAAAAAAAAAAAAAGTCTTTTACTTTTAATAAAAGGAGTAAAAGTTGGGTAATGAGATAAAAGGTTGGTCATGAGATAAAAGGTGGTAGGGCTCGGAGGATATGCATAATAATTGAAGGAGATTGTCTCAAGTTGTAAAAACAACTTGAGTTAAGTTGGGGAAGCGTGAGCCATTGGATTAGATCAAATGGCTTAAATCAAAAGAAGTTATTTTGATTTGAGCCATTGGATCAAATCCAATGGCTCACAAACTTTCAACTTGACTTAAGTTGTTTTTTTGACTTGAGATAATCGCTTCCCCATAACAATACCTATTAAAATATGTACATTTTTCATTATTTTTAAACATCAAAATATATAAAACAGAAGCCAAAGCCAAGACACCTGGTGAGTGCTTATTCACTCACCTTTTCTGAGCTAAAATAGGACAAAATAATCCAAAAACTAATCAAAAACGCCAAAGAAAACATGTTTTTGTGATTGTGAATGTGCAGGTATGGATATCTCGTAAAAAGACAAAAAACAAACAAAAACCCGGACTAAAACGAGCACGAGAGTAGAACGAGTCAGAAAGTCATGCTGAAAATCAAGTTAAGCTTAAAAATCCTCAGAGATAGCAGAATTGGCAAGAATGGTCCCTGCACTTTAAAAGTTGACACATTTGGTCCCCCATGATATTATTTGAAGAAAAGTTAGAGTCAACCTTCAGGAATCATATTGTGGCATCATTAGTCCTTGAAGATTACTTTTTCAAATCTTGGCAGATTGGGTCCCTAAAGTTTCATTAACTACAAAATTGGTCCTTATATCTAAATCTGAAAATGATAAATCACAACAAGTCCAATGTCAAATTTGATACTAAAAGCCCAAGTCCAAACATTTGTTTTACCCAAGCCCATTTTCGGTCAACTAATACCACATCCAGGGTCAATGGTCAATATGGTCAAAATAATAAAAACGACTCATAACCCGCCCTTTTACCCCCAAAATATCACAAACCCAGAACCCCCCAATTGAGATGAACCCTAATTGCACCATTGGTTAAATTAGCTCGAACCATATCAATTAACCATGATTGACCAATGATTGGTACTTCTAGAAGAACACCTCACGTTACAGAGCATGTGTCAGAGAGAATGTTTGAAGCTATAAGGACACATGGCAAGCAATGATTGAAAAAAACACCTCATTATTCAGAGCCTTGGATACTCTTTCTAGAAGCTTGCTGACAAGTCAGAGAGAGTGCATGTTTGGGACAAATGGAAGTATATGATTGGTCAAGCCACGTCTCACTATCTGATCCAAGGGTTGTGATTAAATTTAAGAAACATAAAATGATCTTAGGGATATGAGATAATGAGAAGAAGCACAAGGTGGTGTGGATCGCCAACATGGCATTGTGACCCCCTCACTCCTCTCCTCATCTATATATAGTACTTATTTTAGCTTATGATGTATGTAATTAGTTAGTGTAATGTTACTCTGCTAGTTTGTAGTCTCAATCTCTTAATATTGTAATCATTTTAGTTTTAAAAAACTTCGAATTTCTTTATTTTAGATTGTGATTTTAAAATTCTTTCTATTAGCTTTTAGATTCTTTAATATGTTTTTATAGTTTCAATTGCTTATTAAGTTTCTAAAAAGCTTCTTAATCCTTGTTAGTTTCTCTTTACTTTTCAGTTTATTCTACAAAAATTAAAAAAAAAAAAAAAATCAGAAAAAATAAATAAATATAAAAATAAAATAAAAATAGTTTTCAATTACTGAATTAGTTTGCAAATGAGTTTTTAGAACTCATGTACAGCTCACTAGCTTGTAGTGAACCTGTTTGTTTTAAATAAATAGAAGTTCTATCTCAGTCAAATATAGTCAAAGGAGATCATGAATCATGGAACAATGGTGAACTTGGGAGAATTTGTGGTAGATTGAGTAGACTTGGAAGTACTCAGCCTATCCTAGAGATAGGCTAGCAAAGGGAACTCCCTCTGTTCTTGCTGAGGGAGATGCTTTGGTAAACTCTATCTTTGTTAGATTCTTTAGTAGTGATTGATTTGTGATTTTTAAACTGCTATTATAGATTTAGTTTTATTTGTAGTGGTTTATTATTGTAGTGTTTGAGATATTGTAGTTAGGATTGTTTGATCATTGGATTGCATCTGTTTTGCATAGATCTGTGTAGTTTAGTTTTATATAGTCACTGTTACATTTGTGGATTTGAGATTGTGCTATATTGTTGAATCTAGTGGCTATTAATTGAGAAATTTGATTCTAGTTGTGATTAGTGATTGTTTTGGATAGTTATATTAGAGAACTGTGATCTGTGTAATATTGTTGTAGTATATTTGACAGTTAAGAGGGTGTTTGGATGTGAGATTAGCTGTAGGGAATTGATTTTGGATTGCTGGTTTTCTGTCTTAAATAGGTTAATCTTTAGTAGAGATAGAGATTAGGTTCATAAAATTACAGGATTATTTCATTAAAAGTCAAATTAGATATCTCATTAGGTTAACTGTTAGTGAGTTGCTAAAACAGAAAGTGTAATCTTAGTCATAGTTGCATAATCCAGTAATATAGCTTAATCCAGTTCATAAAAAGCTTATAATAACATACAAAAGTAGATTTGCTTAATAGAAATTTGAATTAGTCAAACTAGTGTAGGCTAAAATAGTCAACTGTTTCACTATTTTAAGCTTAATAGGTTGTTGATCTTGGCTAAATTCAGAGCATCATATAGTTGTTTTTGGTTAGGTAATTGGGTGATATAGTTTCTCAGTTGTGCAATCTAGCTTTTGCCCCCACAAACTTGTGTGTTTGAGCTTTTTCAGTGTGCTAATTGCTTCTGCTTGTTAAGGCAATTGAGATAGAAAGCTGCTTTTCATTTTAGGCCTGCTAGGGCATTAATAAGCTTGTACTTGTGTTAATCTGGAATTTCTGAGTTTGTTTGTGGTTTAACTGGTGTGGTTTTTGGTCTATTTCATCTGGCTTCATCTGCTTATTAGTGTGCTTATTCATTAGCTTTGATTACTGCTTATTGAGATAATCTGAGGCTTACTGTGATATAACTTGATCATATTTGGCATTTATGAGCTTTTATAAGCATAATACACTTAAGTTTTAAGTTTCATTCAAGTTTGGTTCACAAGTGCTTAAAAATAAGCACTTGTGAAGAAGTAGTTTGTAATAAATAAGCACTTTTTCAACTTCTTTTTGTTTCAAAATTTTTATCCAAGTTTATTTTATTATTTTTGATTTTCTGGTAATTTTTCAGATTTTTCCAAGTTGTTTTGATATTTTTCTTAATTTTTCTTTGATTTTAATCACTTTTATATACCTTTTATTAATCAAAAATCCATAAAAATTAAGAAAAAGCCATAAAAAATACAAAAATATTTTAGGAAATTCTTTTATAATATTTAAGATTTTTCAAAAATTAATTTTCATTTTTCCCTTTTATTTTTCTATTTTCTTTTATTTTTAATTCATTTAAAATTACAAAAATCAAAATAAATTCATAAAAAATAAAAGAAAAGTAAAAAAAATATTTTTCTTTTTCTGGAAATTCTTTTTATTAGTTTAAGAATTTTAGAAAATTGTTTCATGCTTGTAGGATCATTTTTCAATTAACGTTACATTTTAAATAAACGCGCTTGCATTTCCGTTTTTACATTTTTCATTCTAGTGCATACTTAGCTTGTACCTCTTGCATAATTCATAATTGTTTGCTTTAATTTGAATTACTTTATCACTATTTTCACTTTCACCACTTTTCAATTCACGATTTGCACGAATCAATATTCCTTGATTCGATTCACCTTCGTACGGAAACGACTCGTGTGATCCGTATTTTCTGCGGATCATTTCGATACTATACTACTATATTATATAATTGATTTTGATGACAATCAATTTTTGGCGCCGCTGCCGGGGATGGTCGAAGTGAGTTTTTGAATATTCGTTTTAAAAAAAAAATCGTGTTTTGATAAGCCTTCCTCTATCTTGTATATATTTCTATAAAAATTGAAAAATCCAAAACACTTTTCCTAAAGTGTTTACAAAAATAATAAAGTTACAGCCTCGACTCTCCCGTGGAAGGGAGGGCGTTGTAAACCAAATAAGCTTCACAACATAAGAAAAACGTGAAATTAGTTGTTTATCGGATTACTTCAAATTCTACAACCGATTAAGCGGGAAATACGGAAGCTAAGACATTAAATTGCTAGCTGAAGAGAGAAACACTCTTCTTTCTCGTCCCGTCGCGAGTAGTTTTGAGAGAAACGGTTTCAATTAACGTAACGTTTTATAAAAAGAAAAACAAAAGAAATAAAAAGTTTTTGAGATTTGTTTAAATAAAAATAAATAAATAAAAAGATTTTTCTTTTTCTTTTCTTCTTCTTTTTCTTTTTGGATTTTGTTTTTGGTGTATGCACACCCGTTCTTCTTTTGAGAGTCTTACGTCTCCGTTCTCAAACCCTGAGCGGGTTTTATGACATAATAGTCGGGTTCATTTCCTTGACGACGAGGAGATGAACCAAAACGAACAACACAATGGACCCCCGCCGATGGGTGGTCCTCAACACAATGTTATCCCTCCGATGGGACAACAACCGGCTTTTGATCCACGTCCGATGGAGGAACAACTCCAACCACCATTCAATGGTGTGAGGAGAGCCATCGTGATTCCTGATATCAATGCCAATTTTGAGATCAATCACGGATTACTCAACTTAATCACGGATATATCCTTTCACGGGTTCGATAACGAAGACCCATATGCTCACATCAGAAATTTCACCGACATCGCTGAGACCATTAGAATGAATCAAGTTCCTCACGATGTGGTGAAATTGAAGTTGTTTCCTTTCTCCCTTAAAGGGGCAGCCCGGACTTGGCTGGAAAAGGAACCGCCTAATTCGATTCACACTTGGAATGATCTTGCTTCCAAGTTTGTGAATTATTTCTATCCTCCCTCTAAAACTTATAATCTACGATCCCAAATCTTTCGATTGCAACAAGCTTTTGATAAGTCATTTAGTGAAGCTTGGGATCGATTCAAAGATTTGTTGGAAAAATGTCCAAACCATGGGTTCACCAACCTTCAGCAGATTGATACTTTCTATAATGGGCTATGTCATGTTGACCAAGACTCACTCAATTCTGCTGCGGGTGGGAACTTGTTGGCTAGAAACACGAATGATGCTTTCACGATAATTGAGAATAAGGCTCGTGTGAAAATGTCTAGAAATAAACCTCAAGTGTCTAATAATGGTAAAAATAATGATGAAATGATGAGTATGCTTGTGGCTCTTACAAAGAAAGTTGATGCAATTTCTATTGAAAAATCGAATCATCAAGTCAATGTTGTAAATCAATGTTGTGTTACTTGTGGTGGTCCACATCCGTATTACGAGTGTTCGTCAACCGGAGCTTATGCTCAAGAGAACGTGTATGCTACAAACATGGGTGGCAATGGTTACCCACCTCTTCAAGGAGAATGAATTCTTCTCAATTACCGTTCGAGCAATTATCTTGGACCACCCAGTTTTCAAAATCAGAATCATAATAACAATGTGCAAAACCGTACACATCAAGTTAATCAAAATCAAAATCGACAAAATCAAGGTTTTCAAAACTAAGGTGTTAACCACAATCGGACTTTTCAGGGAAATCAAAATCAAGCCCCGATTCAAGGGAATTTTTAGAATAATAATCATAGGAATTTTAATCATGGAAATCAGAATTGTTGATCCCAGTTGAGCAAACAATCTTATATAGAAGTTGAATTAATATAAACACTTAAGCTTGAATGCGGAATGTAAAAGCTTAACTTAAGAAGAACAATTCACTAACAACACTTCAATATTATTAATACGAGCACTCGACAATGCTAGGGTTTTACAACCTTGAAGTGTAAACGAAAACTAAACAATACGTACTTAATCTAACCCTAGGATCCTCCTTTTATAGGCCAAGGAGTCCTACTAGGTTTACAATAACTTTCTATGCAAGATAAGAATATTCTAGACGTATAAGATATACATACAATCTATTCT
Source organism: Artemisia argyi (assembly GCA_030686995.1). Classification (NCBI taxonomy): domain Eukaryota; kingdom Viridiplantae; phylum Streptophyta; class Magnoliopsida; order Asterales; family Asteraceae; genus Artemisia; species Artemisia argyi. The sequence continues at coordinate 19,702,052 of CM060678.1, read as the reverse complement.
ATAATTATCTACTTCGAATACATGCTTATCACATTAGCAGTAGATTCCTTCAGCAGCATTATCCCTTAGCAGCATTTTGTCATCAGCAGCAGAATCATTTACATTGGCAGCAGTTTCAACACAGCAGTAGTTTCACTCAGCAGCAGAACTCAAAACCCAACAATCCTCCCCTAAACTTAATATTTATTTCTAAATTATTAAGTTTCTTCAAAGCTCATTCAAACACCAGGAGGATGCTTCCAAACACTCAATTCTTGAGATGTCTGTTGATCAAGTATCTTCTTATACTTTGACAGCAAATTGAATGCCTGATCATCAGTATCATAGTCTTTCTGCAAGTTGAGTAATCCAGCACCATTAACCATCTGATTGACAGTATTCCAGTATCTTACCACTAGGTAATCTTTTTCAGCTAGCATATACAAAGTAATTGGTCCAATTTCCAGCACATGAACTCCAGAATCTTGAAAGTGTCTCCATTTTCTTACTTTGTATCCTACTATCTCTGTCCATTCAGAATCATCCATTGAAGGTTCATACATAAGTTTTAGAGCTCTCCAGAGAACATTATCAGACATAGTCTTAATGTGATCCATTTTCTCTGTTTCATACCTTTTACCATCAAACTTCTCAGCTCCAAACTTTTCCTTGTATAACTTCCATAAATCATCAACATCCTCTCTATCAAAGTAGTATAGCATCTGTTGAAATCTAAGAAACCTGTGAGTCTTTCCATCAGATCTCTCAACATCATGAAATGCTCCTATTTTAGTATCATATCCTGTAGTTACTTTGATAATAAGATATTTGATTCCTATTGGTATGGCATCAACTACTTCAGGATCTTCCATCTTGCCAACCATAGTGTAAACCTTCAATTGTTCCTTTAAATGCTCAGGAGGAGTATGATCACAATCATTCTTGAACTCATCTCCTTCTGGCTTAGAACTGCTCCCTTCCCCTGTTTTTCTCTTCTTCTTTGCAACTGATTTATGAACAACACCTTTTCTTTTACCACTTTGCACAGAAGAAGTGGTCTTATCTGCATCAACATCAAGCTGCTTAACAACATCTTCTTCTTGAACATGCTCTACTTCAGCCACTTTTTCAGGTACCAACTTTTTATTCATCTGAGCAATATGTTCCAAATCTTCAGCACAACCCATAGGATAGAAGGTATCTGTTTGTCTTTTAGCTTGTTGATACAAGTTAAAAACCTCTTGATCAGACTTAGGTTTTAACTGTACCAATTTCCATCCCTTCATATTCTTCAGGTATCTTTCTTGCTCTTTTCTTTGTTGCAATGAAGTTGGACCTCTAAGTATCTTTTTCTTCCTTCTAGCAGCAGCATCTTCTTTTCTTTTCTTAGCATTGAACTCCCTTACCCAAGATTTCACATCAAAAGTTAGAACTTCATTCTCCTCAATCTTGATCATCTTGTTGAGTTCAATATTAGCATCTATTCTTATCTTCTCATCAACCCATTCCTCATACCTCCTTAAATCTTCTGTTTCCCTTTCAACCCTTTCCTTTTCCTTTTGAGCCAACTGTTGTTCTTCTTGATCAAGCAATTCTTGTTATTTCAATGCAACAGCTGAGTCATGTTCAACTTGTAATTCCTTAGGCCACATATGAAAAGGTATTTCAGAGTAATCAAACCCATTATGCATCCACTTAGGTTCTTCAACTTGCTTCCCCTTCCCTTTATCAGTAGATGATGATATAATCTTCTTTGGTTGAGCAGCAGGTTCTCTGAATATAACTCCTTTTAGAGGTATACTAGGTGTTGATGATGTGATTGTTGTTGTTGGTTTTTGTGGTAGTGAAGGAGTTGGTAGTGGTGTATGTTTTGAAGATGATTTAGATGGAACTTATGTAGTCTTCTTACTTAACAAAACCATTGCCTCAGCAGCAGCATTATCACTAGACCCAGCAGCAGAGTCTTGTGCATCAGCAGAATTCACTTTTCCACTAGCAGCAGGATCAGCAAAATCCTTAGCAGTAGAATCATGAGCAGCAGTAGAGTCATCAATCTTGTCAGAAATAGCAGCAATTTCAAGCTCTTTCACCATTGAATCTCCCAAAGTCATTAAAGCTTCACCCATCAACCCTGTTGCCTTCACTAGTTGCTCAGGCTCCAAAGTTTTGAGTTTTTCCACCACCTTTTCTTGAGTAGCAATCACCTTTTCCATTACAACCTCATTCCCTGATTGATCAGCAATCACAAAATTTTCAACATCATGAGGACTTTCCACATCCATATCTCCAATCTCTGGAACCTCCCCTGAAACCATTTCTTCATTCATAACCTGAGCACTTTCAACCCTCTTCAAATTTGCCTCCCCTGAACCCATTACATCTTCATTCCTCCCCTGTTTAGAAGCATCCTCTTCCAAATGAGTAGAAGGTTCAGGTGAACTAATAACTTGAGAAGTGCCCACTTTCTTTAGTCTTTTCAAGGAGGTTGAAGATCTTGATTTCTTCAAGTTCTTAATCTGTTTCCTCAATTTGGTAATGAGCTTGGCTTGTCCATCAACAACAGTAGACAGAGTAAGAACTTTATCTTCCAATGTAGTACACTTCAACCCCAAATTGGTACAAGTAACCGTCAATTCCTGAATGAGTTTCATAGTAGTCTCATCACTTCGACCTGTGTAACCTGGTCCGAGAGGTAAATCATGGACATTGTCATCATGTACAAAATTTTCCGTCAATTCATGTGTCACTTGCCTGTCCTCATCACTTCGACTTGTGTGACCTGGTCCGAGAGGTGAATCTTGGGACATTAACTCAGTATCAAACCTAGTTTGATCATCTGAGCCCCCTGTATTTTCCATTTGGCTAGGGTTACCATCCTGAGAATTAGATTCAGAAGAATCCTTTTCTCTAGATGTTGCCTTGGTTTGGGTCTTAATTATGTTATCACTGTCCCGCTCTGCTGCTAAGCTAGAAGCAGTAGTGACAGCCCTTGCCAACATGTCCCCTCCATCAACTAGGACAGCCTCATCTGGTACAGCCATACTAACACTATCCTGAGGTAGATCAGTGTGTATTTTGGGTTGTGTAGCAGATGCAGTAAAATTGTGTGTGTGATGGGAATCAGTGGGATTTCCTGATCCTTCACCCCGAATATTTTGCACAAGTTGCACCATAGAAGGTGTAAGATTTGTATGTGTGCCTGAAAAACTTTTGCCATGCTTAATCAAGAAAGTAAAAGTTTTTGAAACCAATTTTGGAGCATCATAAGTAGCAGCATGTGCTCTAAAATTTGTAAGTTGATTTTCAATAAAGAGCTGGATAAATCTTGGATAAAGCAAATAAGAACCAGACTCTTTAACACTTTTAACAATCCCCTCCAAGATCATATTTGAAAAATTGAATGGTTGACCTTTGCTTAGGCATACCATTGCAGACGCAATAGTAGTACTAAACTCATGCCACCCAGAAGTTTTAGGACTCAAACAATGAAGGAGAAGGTGTACCAAAAACTTGTATTAAGGACAGAGGAGAGCTTTTTGAAATTTAAAATTTGTATGCTTTCCCTCATATCCCAAATCTTTTAAACCAGCAAAAAAAGCAGAATTGGCAAGACAAGTGGTCTCTGTTTCATCATCTAAGAGAAGAGTTTCCCTTATAGATTATTCAGTTACACAAACCTTTTGCCCATCTACGAAAGCACTGACATATTTTTCCTCATTCATAGTTTTGACTTTAGCAGTAAGCCAAAACTGTCTGATGTAGGAAACAAATATTGTAGGATTCACAGCGAGTGCATACCTAAGAGAAGTAGCATTCAAAAATTTTACCATATCTGTGAGACCTTCAGGAACGAATTCTTCATCCAAAACGACCACACTATTGTGCTGCTCTGCCCAGTTACGTACACAATCCATGAATTAGGGTTTAGAGAAATTGGGGATAATTGACTTTGATAATGATGAAGTGTTAGGGTTTGTAATAACTTCAATTTAGAACGTGTAGAAACCAATTTTGAAGATCAATTAGGTTTTAAAATGATTGGAAGAAGTTACACATACCACCCTCTCACTTACAACCGTAGCAACATAACCATGTCATCCACAACTAGCAACATAATGAAACAACTAGCAGCAGAGTGAACTTTAGCCAGCAGCAGAGTTGACTAATCAAACTTGGTCAAAAAGTCAAGAATCCATAACAATAAATGCGCTTGATACTCCGTAATCCCTATAAAACCAGACTAAATCTTTTCCCTAATTCACCACAATCAAACCCTAATTACAATCAAAAATGCCAATCTCGCAATCAAAACTTCCAATCACCCAAATCAAATCATCAAGAACCATGAAATCTTCACCCGAAATCATCAACATCTCATCCGATTCTTCTTCTGAGGATGAGACACCGTTTGAAACATATGTACCTCCCTTCCGTCATCCTCACAATGGTTGTAGAACCAAGGAGCAAGCCAGAAAGAGGAAGCATGATCTCCCTGTCTTCAAAGATCTCCTGCATTTGAATCAAACCCCAAGTACTTCTAGGGGTAAAGAGGTGATGTCCCCCAAGCCTCCATCGTCTTCAGAATCATCAGAAGACCCTGCTTGGATCCCAAATAGACCACCATCTCCAATGGAGCTTGTTTCCCCCTTTATTTATACACCATCTGATGAGGATGAGCCACACCACAATCCACCATCCACTCCTGAAAGACCAACATCATCAAGGCCAAGACCCAAGACATCGACTAAGGCAAGAAAGACAAACCCTCCTCTGCCAAAGGAGAGAAAGATTGTACTTGGACTTCCATGCCCTAGAAATTGATGTTTTAAGTCTTTTTATTTTAGTTTGTTGTGTAGCAGTCTTTTGTTATTTCTGAACTTGATGTGGATGTCCTTAGGTTGAATGTACTCTTTTGAATGATGAATGAAAGTTGTTTAATTTCTGTTTATGAACTTGTAAATCATCAATTCTCAGCTTATCCTGCAAAATGTTAGTCCAAACACCACAAAGTATACAAGAATATATACTAGCAGTAGAATAAAATAGCAGCAGAGTACATTGAAACTTAATCATATGCTTCTGAAAAAGTTGCAGAAACAGATTAACAATCAGCACAAGACCTTTACACACTTTACAAAAACAATAAGAGATAAGATTTTCAAAGATTAATCATACCAATGTTTGCAATTAAGAATTGAAATCTCCCCACATCAAAGTGTTTAGTGAGAAGATCAGCAACATTGTTATCAGTATGAATTTTGACAATTTGAATTAACTTCTTTTCATAGCAATCCCTTATGAAATGATGTCTTATCTCAATATGTTTCGTTTTAGAATGAAAAACAACATTTTTAATTATGCAAAGTGTGCTGTTGTTATCAATATGAATTTTGGTGTTCATGAAATTGTACCCATAATCCAGTAGTTGATTTTGCATCCAAAGCACTTGACTACAACAACTTAAAGCAGCCACATACTCAGCTTCAGTTGTAGAATTTGCAACCACTGTTTGTTTCTTGCATTGCCATGACACCAATCTGTTTCCAAGAAATTGACAACCTTCAGTTGTAGACTTTGTATCCAAGCAAGCACCAACATAGTCACTGTCTGAATATGCCACCAAATTAAAAGGTGAATCCTTAGGATACCATAGGCCCAATTTAGGTTGATGCCTTAGATACCTAAAAATCCTCTTCACTGCATTGAGATGTGATTCTTTGGGACATACTTGGAATCTTGCACAGGCACATACAGCAAACATAATATCAGGCCTTGATGCTGTTAGATACATCAATAAGCCAATCATGGACCTGTACAAGTGAACATCTACTTCTTTTCCATTTTCATCCTTCAACAAAAGTTTATTGGTATCCATGGTTGTCTTAGCAGGCTTAGCATCTTCAAAACCAAACTTCTTCAAAATGTCATTAACATACTTATCCTGACTAATAAATATGCCATCTTTCTTTTGTACTACTTGTAGTCCCAAGAAGAAGTTGAGTTCTCCCATTGAACTCATTGCAAACTTATCCTTCATAAGCTTCTCAAAATCAACACACATTTCCCTGTTTGTAGAACCAAAGATGATGTCATCAACATAGATTTGAACCAGCAAAATATCATCTTTTTGTCTTTTGAGAAACTAAGTCTTGTCAATCTTTCCTCTACTAAACCCAAAGTCTAACAAATATGTTGACAAGGTATCATACCAAGCTCTAGGAGCTTGATGTAAACCATACATTGCTCTATTCACCTTGTAAAATTTGTCAGGATAATCAGGGTCTTCAAAGCCTGGTGGTTGAGACACATAAACTTCTTCTGTAATGGTCCCATAAAGGAAAGCACTCTTTACATCCATCTGATACACAATAAAATATTTGAATGAAGCATAAGCCAAGAATAGTCGAATTGATTCTATTCTTGCCACTGTTGCAAATACCTCATCATAGTCAAGTCCCTCTTGTTGTGTATATCCTTGAGCTACTAACCTAGCTTTATTTCTGATGACTATCCCCTTTTCATCTCTTTTACATCTGAAAACCCATTTAGTGCCAATCACTTTTTTTCCATTTGAAAAATCAACCAAAGTCCATACCTCTTGTAGTTTGAATTGCAGAAGCTCATCTTGCATTGCTTCCAACCAACTTGCTTCTTGTAGGGCTTTGTAGGTGTTCTTGGGTTCAATTTGAGACAGAAAACAGGCAAACAAGCAATTTTGTAGATCTTTATGACCGTTTCTTTGATGCAAATATCTTGCAAAGAAACTTTGATGTTGAAGATCTTTGAGCCCTTTAGTCATTTTTCTTGTTTGTACAGATGATTGAGGATCACTTAGAATTCGTTCTTTTGGATGATCCTTGTGAACTCTTGTAGTAGTAGTGGGACTAATAGGAATGTTGAGTTCCAAATTAGTATAATCTACTTCAGCTCCAAATAGTTTACCATCAAGAGCTTCATCATCTGTGTCATCATAGATATTCTCTAGAGGAGGCATATTTGGATCATCAGGATAGTTTGGATCATCAAAAGATCTACCCTGATTATCCAAAGAATGAAACTGTGATGTAGAAGCAGAGTTAACAGGCTTAGCAGCAGAATAGATAGAAGCAGTAGTTGCTTGTTTTGGTCTAGCAGTAGAGTCTTCTGAGTCAGCAGTAGAGTCTTCTGGTCTTGTAGGAGAGTCATCAACAACTACTTTTGGTGCTTCATTGGGTATCTTTACTGCATCAATGTCACAACTCTTAATTTCATGTCCTTTTTCAAACGTTGAAATTTTATAATTCATCTCGGAAAGTTACTATTCATTTCTACTATTCACAATTATTATTCATTTTCACTATTCATTTCCGAAATTTTTATTTCATATTCTCGTAAGATAAACTATTTTAATGATAATCCGAGATTTTGGCACTCGTCGGATCATTTCTGCAAAAAACACGAAGCCGTGTCCGAGATTTACTTTTGGGTTTAAACGTCGTTCCAGCATCCCGATATGTCCATAAAACACTATAAACGATAGAAATATGATTTTTTCTCATTTTACGACAATTCTAAAAGTTTTGAAATTTTACGTTTTCCAGTCCAGCGTTTTACGCGAATTACGCGTTTTAGACCCGCGTTTCGAGTTTTAACAGCGTTTAAGCAACCCGATAGAACTTACCATTTATTTTATATTTTATTATGGAGTATTTTGACAAGTTTAGTCATTCTTTCAAGTTTCATATTTTTACGATACCCGGATTTACGTTTCGCGGTTCAACACTTTACGGTTAGCGATTATCGGAACCAAAACTGACTCCGTGAACTGGATAATACCAAGCTTCCCACACACTCTTCCACCTTTCCCCTAAAAACCAGCCACATTCCCCTCCCCTAGCTTATGCACATGCTTTCCTTTACAACAAATATCTACATCTCATTTTACATACTTATCTTTCTAGCAAATCAACTAGCAAAAAGTCTCATTCTCCTTCTCTCTTGCTCAAAACCCACGACCCAAAACAGAAAAAATACACCATTTGGATCTTGATTCTTGGCCATTTCATCCATTAGAAGTAAACCTTATGATCCTAGCTCGATCCTAGTGTGTCACAAAGGGGTTTTGGTTAATAATCTTGAAGTTATTACAAGGTTTTCATCATCTTTTTCACATAACACTTCAAGTAAGCTTACATATTATTTTCATCACTTTCATACATGTATTTTTGATCCATTACAATTGTCATATAGATTTATGCAAGTATACATAGGTTGTCATACCACTTATTACTCATTTTTCTTTATAAACATAGATCTATAATTTTTATTAGCAATCTCATGAGATCCACCATTTTTGGTGAAGACTAGGAACCCATGGCACCCTAAGAAGGTGTATGGTAGGATTGGGTACTTGTGGAGTTTATTTGAAGTAGTTTGGTAAAGATTTGAACAAGTTACAAACTAGGAAAATCAATTTTTGAAACAATATATAAGCTACTGTCCTAAAACGCCAAATATAGAAAACTCAGGGGTTTCCAGGTAACATTGGGCTAGAGAGTTAGAAAATACTTTCAAAAACGAATCTGTGGGCGAAAGAACAGATTAAAACAGGTTTATAACGAAGGAGATATGATTTTTGCAAGTTTAACGACGAAAACTATTATTTTCTAAAAATATTAAGCTGTAACACGATTTTTATGGGTAAAATCGAGGCATTAGAAATAACCTAGAGGAACCGAACTATCAAAAATATATTAGTATATGTCAATACATTTCTGGGGATATAAAAAGCGTAGTAAACGAGCTTATAACGACCAAGATACAAGCGTTTGAATTTTAGACGATTTTAATATTTTCCTTCAGCCCAACACTTACAAAATTTTCCAAAGTATTAATCATTTCACAAAGTGACCAGGTTAAGAGCCATTTTACTCATTGATAAAATCATTTCTGGAAAATTTACGTCAATGACAAAAAGTTAGCTCACCCAGCCTAGTTTTCAAAACATCCAACCGTTTGTCAAAAGGATTTATAACGAATAACTTATGGCCTTCCAAACTTTCCCGAAAACTGCCCAGAATCTGCCAAAACAGCCCAAACACCTCACTTCGCGGCTACGTTTCTTTATGATCGAGACCTGTATGGTCAAACTTCAGTTCTATGACTTCTTAGATAAGGTGAAAATCTTTGTAAAACTACTGAGCTTATTTCTTAACTCTTAATATTCACTATTTCACGACTAGTTTTGCGAGACCATTTTAGTCATATTTTCAAGTTATGAAAAGTGTCATTTTACGTCGAAAACCTTATATTTGCCGATAGAACACCAAACGAGGATCGTGGAGTACCATTTCAACGTATTTACATGGGAAGTGTTTATTAACTTAATGGGTCAAAAATATATTTTTCGACAATAAGCGTTATTTTCAAAACTAACGAGTGGTATCGATAACATAAGTATTTGCATGTGTAGCATCATTTCATTTCTTACATTAGATCATATCATTCATATTAGGTTGCGGTTAGAGATCGTGCCTCATTTCGTGTATCCACTTTTGTCATCGTAGCTATCGCACCAGGTGAGTCATAGCCCCTACTCTTTTAATTGTTTTGTAAACTCTTTGGGGGAGAATACATGCTCGTTTTACTTAAACGCATTACTTGCTTTACATAGTTGATTACTCAAATAGTTTCAGCTTTATCTAAATATATGTTTGATCACCTGCATTTCATTGGTATGTTTGATTACCTGTATTTCTTTGGTATGTTTAATCACCTGCATTTCATTGGTATGCTTGATTACCCGTATTTCATGGGATTGATCATCCTTGTTTATATGACCTTATGGTCACCAATTGTTCCTATACGTTCATTGTAATATTGTGGTATTCCCCACTTGGCTGTGATGTCAAATGTAATATTGTGGTATTCCCCACTTGATTGTGATGTCAAACGTATTGTGGTATTCCCCACTTGGCTGTGATGTCAAACGTAATATTGCTGTTTTCCCACTTGACTGATTTATCATATGGCCTCATTGTCTGAATTATTTATATAGCCGTTTTGCTATATTTATCTTGGAATTTAAATACAAGTATTACTTTGTTCACCTAAACCAATATATATTTGGCAGTGGGTTGTAAACACACAGGTTACAAGTCTCTTATGGCGGGACTTGTAACTGAGTGGATTTACAATGCCTTTGCTGGGAAATCTTCATTCATATGCATTACATTCTTTTTCACTAGACTCTATGAACTCACCAACCTCGTATTGACACTTTAGCATGTATTTTCAGGTATTAAGCATTGGCACGCTACAGGAGGTTTTGGCAGGGCATGACATGGTCATAGAAGACTCTGATTATTCATTTGGGGACCGTTTTAAACTATTTTAAGAGCCTACTTCCGCACTACTTTTAACAATGTAAATTCAACACGTTTAATTAAATGATTTTATTCTAAAAGATTGAAGTGAAAACCATTTTTGTACTTGTGTTGTAATACCGATTGAGTTACACCCCAGCTACATGTATGCTTCCGCTGGACCCGATTCTGGGGGTGTGACAGATTGGTATCAGAGCTTTGGCTATAGCGAACTAAGTGTTTTTAAAACCTAGACTATAGCTACTTTCAAGAAAACTTAACCCTATGACCGTCACGTGCCTGCCTGCCAAGATGATACTCATTTGTGGTTTGTTGCTGACATATGTGATGAGATTTGGATCTCCTTATCTGGTATATTATATTCATTTATTATCGTTGATTACTATAATTGTCTTTCATATAAGCATATTCACGTATCATATATGTCACCCTGTTACGTCTTTCCTTGCATAGTTTCATCATTCGACCTCGAGTTTTGGTCACTTGCTTTTGTCTTTCAGAACGTCTTGGTATTTGTGAAAGACATGGTATTAGTATAACTGAGCTGAGTATTTCAAAATTCATGGAACCTCGGTGGGATATAGACTGGTCATCTATATTCAACCCGGGATAGTGAGATATAGGCTGACCACCTATGTCCGACTCAGAAATGAATTTTGCAACACTGAGAATAGTTATAATAAAATTTTGTCTGGATTTAATCCTTTACTCGATTTCCAAATGTTTCATTTATGTGTGTATACTCTCGTTGTCAGAACATTCATACTTTTCATCACCTCGTGAACCGCCGCTTGGAAGCACGTCAACTAGTCATTTCATTTCATGAATCTTCACCTTTATGCACGATACACTCATATCATAGTATTTTCTTTTATCACAAATCTCGTTTTGTCACAGTTGTCACAGTCTCTTCCTTTCTCGCCATCTTTATTATTTCCCTTCCCAATCCCCATATATATATATAAGGAATTAGGTGACACTCTATAGATTCCTATGTCACTTATCCCTCACTACTCCCAATATTGATAAGTGGATATTATCAATGACCTCCCTAGGAAAAACTTTCCATACCATCTATAAGGAGAATCCCTCGGTACATTAAGATCACTCAAAACTCAACAGAAATCTCAGGATATCACAAAACTATTCGAACCACTATCACTGGCCTGATCACCAAAATTCTATCATCTAGAAAATATTGGCTTGACTGAATTATAAGATTTGTTTAGATACGAGTGCTCACTAAGCAACACCATAGAGATAAATCCAACCTCTTAACCAAGACTATAGATTGAACATGTCCTCACCAATAGACTTTATTCAAACATGTTAGACACCTATGCATTTGTGCAGATATACATACCTGGCTATTTTATCCTCTTAATACTTTCACTTTTAAATGGATTTTTCTCCAAACTACAGTTATACAAAACATATATCTTGTAAGAAATAGTTTCCTGAGGCACTTATTTTGACAAGCAAATTCCTTTTGGTTAATCTTTTACAAAACTATTGAATGTTAGGAAAATTTAAACATCGATCTTTGGTAAACCATATTATCCACCTTATGTTGAAAACTGTCCTATCTTGCATAACTATTAAATTTTGAAACATCAAGAAAAATGTTACTTAGAAAACCGTTTGCTTAAAGTTGTAAATTCATTTATTCAGGGAAGGTTTATGAACAAAACACACAATCTCAAAACAAACTTTGGAAAAATCAATCACTATATTACATCGCTTATACATTTAGGATTTTGTGATTTGATGACATAGAGCTTGGGGAAAATCTTAGTAATGGAGACTAAGCATCGTAGGTGGAGAAAGACTCAATTCATGACATCCTGCGGAGGATCACAACCTTATCCTAATCTATTATTTTCAACAACACCCTTTGACGGACTTAACCTTGTAAGTTTTTCCACAAGATTCATGATATCCATTTCAATTATTCCTAATAGAGGAATTTGATTCACCTCAAACTCCTAGCGATTTCATTAAGATTCTTTTGGAATTACACCACCTATCATCTGCAGAAGAAATTAGAGAACGATTCAAACATAGGAAGATATGCTCAGAGCATGAGTGATTGACTCTAGAAATAGTTGGACTAACCATTTTCCATAAATCAGATTACTTTACAACCATAGTTACCGCACGAGCATAGAGATTACACCAATTGAGGCACTCTATGATCGAAGTGCCAACATCCATTGACGGAGTGAAATTTGGAAAAGTCCAACTCACTAGTCCCGTAAGCATTCATAAAATAACCTGGAATTTCCTACAAATCAAGAATCAGTTACAAGTTCGATAAATTGTAAACCCTTAGAATTTCAAGTTGGTGGCAGGGTTATTTTGAAAGATTCTGTCTAGGAAAGGCATGTTACCATTAAAAAAAAAATTCAGAAAGTTAAACCCGATATACACTGGACTATTTAATATTTCAGACAAAGTAGGCCTAGTGGCCGTCAAACTTGAACCTTGTAGGAGAACCAGTAAAAATCATGGACTGTAAGGTCGAATAGTTGAAGCGAAGTCAAATTCCTATCGTGAAAGTTCGTTGGAATTCTCAAATATCATCATCTTTTCACCAAGTAAACTTCAGAGACCAACACAAACTGAACTTCGGGACGAAGTTCCTTTTAAAGGGGAAGAATGTCACAACTCTTAATTTCATGTCCTTTTCAAACGTTGAAATTTTATAATTCATCTCGGGAAGTTACTATTCATTTCTACTATTCACTATTACTATTCATTTTCACTATTCATTTCCGAAATTTTTATTTCATATTCTCGTAAGATAAAATATTTTAATGATAATCCGAGAGTTTGGCACTCGTCGGATCATTTCTGCAAAAATCACGAAGCCGTGTCCAAGATTTACTTTTGGGTTTAAACGTCGTTCCAGCATCCCGATATGTCCATAAAACACTACAAACGATAGAAATATGATTTTTTCTCATTTTACGACAATTCTAAAAGTTTTGAAATTTTACGTTTTCCAGTCTAGCGTTTTACGCGTTTTAGACCCGCGTTTCCAGTTTTAACAGCGTTTAAGCAACCCGATGGAACTTACCATTTATTTTATATTTTATTATGGAGTATTTTGACAAGTTTAGTCATTCTTTCAAGTTTCATATTTTTACGATACCCGGATTTACGTTTCGCGGTTTAACACTTTATGGTTAGCGATTATCGGAACCAAAACTGACTCCGTGAACTGGATAATACCAAGCTTCTCACACACTCTTCCACCTTTCCCCTAAAAACCAACCACATTCCCCTCCCCTAGCTTATGCACAGGCTTTCCTTTACAACAAATATCTACATCTCATTTTACATACTTATCTTTCTAGCAAATCAACTAGCAAAAAGTCTCATTCTCCTTCTCTCTTGCTCAAAACCCACGACCCAAAACAGAAAAAATACACCATTTGGATCTTGATTCTTGGCCATTTCATCCATTAGAAGTAAACCTTATGATCCTAGCTCGATCTTAGTGTGTTACAAAGGGGTTTTGGTTAATAATCTTGAAGTTATTACAAGGTTTTCATCATCTTTTTCACATAACACTTCAAGTAAGCTTACATATTATTTTTCATCACTTTCATACATGTATTTTTGATCCATTACAATTGTCATAAAGATTTATGCAAGTATACATAGGTTGTCATACCACTTATTACTCATTTTTCTTTATAAACATAGATCTATAATTTTTATTAGCAATCTCATGAGACCACCATTTTTGGTGAAGACTAGGAACCCATGACACCCTAAGAAGGTGTATGGTAGGATTGGGTACTTGTGGAGTTTATTTGGAGTAGTTTGGTAAAGATTTGAACAAGTTACAAACTAGGAAAATCAATTTTTGAAACAATATATAAGCTACTGTCCCAAAACGCCAAATATAGAAAACTCAGAGGTTTCCGGGTAACATTGGGCTAGAGAGTCAGAAAATACTTTCAAAAACGAATCCGTGGGCGAAAGAACAGATTAAAACGGGTTTATAACGAAGGAGATATGATTTTTGCAAGTTTAACGACGAAAACTATTATTTTCTAAAAATAGTAAGCTGTCACATGATTTTTATGGGAAAAATCGAGGCATTAGACGTAACCTAGAGGAACCGAACTATCAAAAATATATTAGTATATGCCAATACGATCCTGGGGATATAAAGAACGTAGTAAACGAGCTTATAACGACCAAGATACAAGCGTTTGAATTTTAGACGATTTTAGTATTTTCCTTCAGCCCAACACTTAACAAAATTTTCCAAAGTATTAATCATTTCACCAAGTGACCAGGTTAAGAGCCATTTTACTCATTGATAATATCATTTCTGGAAAATTTACGTCAATGACAAAAAGTTAGCTCACCCAGCCTAGTTTTCAAAACATCCAACCGTTTGTCAAAAGGATTTATAACGAATAACTTATTGCCTTCCAAACTTTCCCGAAAACTGCCCAGAATCTGCAAAAACAGCCCAAACACCTCAATTCGCGGCTACATTTCTTTATGATCGAGACCCGTATGGTCAAACTTCAGTTCTATGACTTCTTAGATAAGGTGAAAACCTTTATAAAACTACTGAGCTTATTTCTTAACTCTTAATATTCACTATTTCGCGACTAGTTTTGCGAGACCATTTTAGTCATATTTTCAAGTTATGAAAAGTGTTATTTTACGTCGAAAACCTTATATTTGCCGATAGAACACCAAACGAGGATCGTGGAGTACCGTTTCAACGTATTTACATGGGAAGTGTTTATTAACTTAATGAGACGTCAAAAATATATTTTTCGACAATAAGCGTTATTTTCAAAACTAACGAGTGGTATCGATAACATAAGTATTTGCATGTGTAGCATCATTTCATTTCTTACATTAGATCATATCATTCATATTAGGTTGCGGTTAGAGATCGTGCCTCATTTCGTGTATCCATTTTTGTCATCGTAGCTATCGCACCAGGTGAGTCGTAGCCCCTACTCTTTTAATTGTTTTGTAAACTCTTTGGGGGAGAATACATGCTCGTTTTACTTAAACACATTACTTGCTTTACATGGTTGATTACTCAAATAGTTTCAGCTTTATCTAAATATATGTTTGATCACCTGCATTTCATTGGTATGTTTGATTACCTGTATTTCTTTGGTATGTTTAATCACCTGCATTTCATTGGTATGCTTGATTACCCGTATTTCATGGGATTGAACATCCTTGTTTATATGACCTTATGGTCACCAATTGTTCCTATACGTTCATTGTAATATTGTGGTATTCCCCACTTGGCTGTGATGTCAAACGTAATATTGTGGTATTCCCCACTTGACTGTGATGTCAAACGTATTGTGGTATTCCCCACTTGGTTGTGATGTCAAACGTAATATTGCTGTTTTCCTACTTGACTGATTTATCATATGGCCTTATTGTCTGAATTATTTATATAGCCGTTTTGCTATATTTATCTTGGAATTTAAATACAAGTATTACTTTGTTCACCTAAACCAATATATATTTGGCAGTGGGTTGTAAAAACACAGGTTACAAGTCTCTTATGGCAGGACTGTTGGTTGTTATTTGTATAACGGTTCCCAGATTAGGGTTAAGATAATCAATAAAGGTACCGGATATTCACTTGAAATCGTGGTATCACTTTCCAATAGAAACTATTCGACCCTATGCCTGGGTTACACGAATATCTCTATAGGATAAGACCAAGTGATGTTCTTGTTTTAGGCACAAACCAAGAACCAGATGCGTATTCAAGTTTTTAGGGTTTTATGTTTCGTATTGTATATCATATCTTCATGCAGAATGATGTGACCTCTATTTATAATAGAGAATACTCAAAACCCTAGCCCATGGAATTATTTATAATTAACGGCCCATTAATTATAACATAATACTTTCCATAATAATAGGGATCAGTGGTTATCAGTGGAAACAATATCACTAGCAGTGGTAATGTTAACACTATCAGTGGAAACAATAACCCTTGCAGTGGTAACGTAAACACATCAGTGGAAACACTAGCAGTAGAATGCCAGTAGCAGAATCACACTATCAGCAGGATCAGCTGTCAGCAGAATCCTATCAGCAGGATCAGCTGTAAGCAGAATCCTATCAGCTGATTCAATACATAACCACTATTGAGTCAGGGGATTCAGTGACCAAATGGGCGTATACTCCATACCTCCAAACCCATTACCAGGTGTGAATTGATCCCTCAAGAGCACTAAATTTTCCAACAATTCTCCCCAAATTTAGTTCTCTTCCTTTGCATGAAAAATCAAACATAAAAACAAAACAAGTGCATAAATGAAAATATCATGAGGATTGAATTTCCACATTAGTACATATACTTTCAAATATTCGAGAATCAGGGTGTTCTAAGAATTGAACCCTTCAACCCATTTGAATACCTGATGATAAATACACACAAGTTTTCAAACACTAAAATACTGCTGACACTATACAAGCCATGTGTCCATATCCAATTCATAAATGTTGTAAAAGCTAAAAGTCCAAAGCTTCCTGAAGCGGCAAAACTTCAACATTTACATAGGTGGTTCATCTTTAATTCATGCTCCTGCTTAGCACTTTTTCAAAGAAAATTAACCATTAAGAAGTAAAGTCTTCATCCTCCTTTCAGTAGGTAACAAGCACAACCTTGGGATGTTTGTAATACATGTGCTTCAGTCTACTAAATGATCAGCTTTCCACATTGAACTCAGCTTCCAAGTTTCCTTAGAAGGGAGTTGGGTATCCTTGCATTCAGTGACTAAGTTGGACTTAAACCCATCCCTTTAGCAGACTTCAAAACCAAGTCTCTAGCCAAACCCTTCGTCAAGTGATCAGCTAAGTTTTGTTGAGATTTAACAAACACTATAGATACCACCCCATTCATGATAAGCTCACGAATCATGCTATGCCTAACACCTAAGTGTCTAGACTTCCCATTGTACATCTGGCTATAAGCCTTTGCCAATGTAGCAGCACTATCACAACGGATAGAAATAGGTGCTATAGGTTTAGACCACAATGGAATCTCAAGAAGCAAGTTTTTCAACCATTCAGCTTCTTTGCCAGCAGCAGCTAAAGCCACAAATTCAGATTCCATGGTTGAACTGGTAATGCAAGTTTGTTTCTTGGATGCCTAAGAAATTGCACCTCCATCAAGTAGGAATACCCAGCCACTAGTAGACGAATTGTCTTCAGTGTTACTGATCCAACTTGCATCAGTGTATCCTTCTAATACTGAAGGATAACCAGTATATGAGAGACTATAATCCATAGTTCTCTTCAAATACTTAAAGACCCTCTGAATTGCTTGCCAATGATGAGCACTAGGATTACTAGTATACCTGCTCAGTTTACCCACAGCAAAAGCAATATCAGGTCTTGTACAAGTCATGGCATACATCAAGCAGCCAATCACCCTAGAATACTCAAGTTGAGATACAGCTTTGCCAGTATTAGGCATTAGCTTCTCACTTGTATCCATGGGAGTACTCACTGGAGTACAATCAAAGTAATTAAATTTCTTTAACACCTTCTCAATGTAATGAGATTGAGATATAGAAATTTTGTTACTTTCATGTTTAATCCTTATGCCAAGGATAACATCTGCCTCCCCCATATCCTTCATGGAGAACTTTGATGACAAAAATTCTTTTGTAAGATCAACTTGATTTTGTTTAGTGCCAAAGATCAACATGTCATCAACATATAGACAAATGATGACTCCTTTACCAGATTCATCAAATTTGCTATATACACATTTGTCAGGTTGATTAAGTAAATAACCACTAGACAAAACCACTTCATCAAACTTTTGATGCCATTGCTTAGGTGCCTGTTTTAGTCCATAAAGAGACTTAATCAGTTTACACACCTTGTTTTCATTGCCAGGCATGATGAAGCCCTGAGGTTGGTTCATGTAAACCTCCTAATCTAAATCACCATTCAAGAAAGCTATCTTCACATCCATCTGATGAATAATCAAATTGTGAATTGATGCCAAAGCAATCAGCAATCTTATGGTACTGATACGTGCCACTGGAGCATAAGTATCAAAGTAGTCTATTCCTGACTTTTGTTTAAAGCCTTGAATAACTAATCTTGCCTTGAACTTTTCAACAGTTCCATCTACCTTCATTTTCTTTTTGAAAATCCATTTGCTACCTAAAGGTTTGCAACCAGGTGGTAGATCAGTCAACACATAAGTGTTATTGCCCATGATAGAGTCCATCTCATCATTAATTGCTTCTTTCCAGAAAGCAACATCCTGGGACTTCATTGCTTCTTCAAATGTTTTGGGATCATCCTCCACAATGAAGCAATAGGAGTATTGGTCAGAGACCTCACTCCTTGTACCTTCAATTAAGTATAATTGAAACTCATGTCCAAATAACTTTGGAGTCCTCACCCTATTGCTCCTTCTGAGCTCAGGTTCAGGTTGTTGTTCCACAACCTCAGCAGGAACCTCTCCCGCAGGAACCTCATCAGTAGGAACCTCTTAAACACCATTGTCATTGGTTCCATTTGGAATCCTTTGACTTGGTCTAGGGATAGATGAGAATCTGTTCTCATCAAAGAGTGCATCCCTTGATTCAATTATTGAGTAAATTGAAACAGACTCATTAGGTTCTATAACATAAAACCTATATGCCTTGGAATGCTCAGCATATCCAACAAAGATGCATTCAATGCCTCTTTCACCCAAAGTTTTCTGCTTTGGATCAGGGAGTCTTACAACAGCCCTACAACCCCATATCTTAAGATAATTAAGGTTAGGTTTCTTCTTAGTCCAAAGTTCATAAGGGGTAACTTTGTTCCTTTTGTTGGGAACCCTATTTAATAAATAGCAAGCTGTTAACATAGCTTCACCCCAGAACCCTTGACTCAGCCCTGAATAGGACAACATGGAATTAACCATCTCCTTCAGCACCCTGTTTTTCCTTTCAGAAATACCATTTTGCTGAGGAGTATAAGGGGCAGTCGTTTCATGGATTATACCAACAGACTGAAAATACAGAGTATCCATGTACTCACCTCCCCTATCAGTCCTTAATCTTTTGATCAGGGAACTTTGTTGCAATTCAACTTCAGTTTTAAATACTTTAAATTTATCTAATGCTTCATCTTTAGAATGTAATAAATAAACATGACAAAACCTAGAAGCATCATCAATAAAAGTCACAAAGTACTTCTTATTCCCTAAAGAGGGAGTAGCATGTAAATCACAAAGGTCAATGTGAATTAACTCCAAAACTTTAGTTTCACGTTTTACTCCTTGAAAAGGTTTCTTAGTTATCTTGTTTAACATACAAGTTTTACACTTTTCAGTGTTCACATCAAATGCTGGAATTAACCCATCCTTAGACATATCTTGCATTCTTTTAAAATGTACATGGCCAAGTCTTGCATGCCATTGGTTTGAATCATAAAGTTTAGATGTAGATATAAAAGCAGAATCAATATTATCATGAACAATATTAAGTCTGAACATTTGATTACATAAATAACCAAAACCAATAAACACACCATTTTTAGATAAAACAAACTTATCAGATTCAATAACCTGTTTATAACCACAATTATTCAAAACACTACTAGAAACCAAATTCTTTCTAATATCAGGAACATGTAAAACATTAAATAAAGAAACAATCTTTCCAGAACTAAACTTCAAATCAACACATCCTTTTCCATGCATCAGGGCAGTTGACTCGTTTCCCATGTGAAGAATAGAACCATCATTCATTGACTTGTAGGTCTTGAACCAGCTTCTATCTTTACACACATGAATTGTTGCTCCAGAGTCAACCCACCACGCAACATCATCATCCTGCACAAAGTAAATGTCAGATATATATGTAACATAATAAATCTTAAAAGACTTATTAAATACATTCTGACCTTTCAGAGAATTGGTGTTACCATTCCCTCCACTTGTGCCTGATCCATTGGATTTGTTTCCAACTTTACCACCCTTGCAATCTTTCCTGAAGTGTCCAGGTTTCCCACACTTCCAACAAGTCACCTTAGGTTTCTTGTTAAGATCAGATTTGGTGTTATCTTGATGCTTACGCTTGCCCTTGTTGTCATTGTACTTGGTGGAGTTGTTATGCTCCACCATATTAACAACTGATGGACCAGTAGCAGTGCTACTCTTTGGCTTGTCAATGTCTTGAGCTTTGAGTGAATCCTCAATGCGCAAGTGACTGCCCAACTCAACAAGAGTTAACTCCTCCTTCTTATGATTAAGCATATGCTTGAACTCTTTCCAAGAAGGAGGTAGTTTATCGATGATACAAGAGACTGAAATAGCCTCATCCATGTTCATCTTGTGTTGTGTGAACCGACCAAGTATACTAAGAAGTTCATTGTATTGTTCCATGACAGGTCTAGAATCAACCATTTTGTAATTGTTAAAATTACTTACAAGGAACTTCTTACTTGATGCATCCTCAGCCATATATTTGGCTTCCAAGGAATCCCATAGTTCTTGAGAAGTTTCAACATTCTAATAAATATCAAATAGAGAATCAGACATACCATTGAGAATTAAACCCCTGCATATGTAGTCATCATTCTCCCACTTGCTCCTTGCCCTCATCTGATCCATAGTAGCATCATCTCCAAAATCTTCTGGAATCTCAGTTGTGAGAACATACACCACATTCATACTTGACAACAAGAAGTGCATCTTCTTTTGCCATCTTCTGAAATCCACACCTTCAAACTTTTCCAACTTGGAAAAGTTAGCAGCCATTTGTCTTATAGCAGCAGCCATTGATTATCACTAATAGTTTCTATTGATTGTTGGTTGTTATTTGTATAACGGTTCCCAGATTAGGGTTAAGATAATCAATAAAGGTACCGGATATTCACTTGAAATCGTGGTATCACTTTCCAATAGAAACTATTCGACCCTATGCCTGGGTTACACGAATATCTCTATGGGATAAGACTAAGTGATGTTCTTGTTTTAGGCACAAACCAATAACTAGATGCGTATTCAAGTGTTTAGGGTTTTGTGTTTCGTATTGTATATCATATCTTCATGCAGAATGATGTGACCTCTATTTATAATAGAGAATACTCAAAACCCTAGCCCATGGAATTATTTATAATTAACGGCCCATTAATTATAACATAATACTTTCCATCATAATAGGGATCAGTGGTTATCAGTGGAAACAATATCACTAGCAGTGGTAATGTTAACACTATCAATGGAAACAATAACCCTTGCAGTGGTAACGTAAACACATCAGTGGAAACACTAGCAGTAGAATGCCAGCAGTAGAATCACACTATCAGCAGGATCAGCTGTCAGCAGAATCCTATCAGCAGGATCAGCTGTCAGCAGAATCCTATCAGCTGATTCAATACATAACCACTATTGAGTCAGGGGATTCAGTGACCAAATGGGTGTATACTCCATACCTCCAAACCCATTACCAGGTGTGAATTGATCCCTCAAGAGCACTAAATTTTCCAACAGGGACTTGTAACTGAGTGGATTTACAATGCCTTTGCTGGGAAATCTTCATTCATATGCATTACATTCTTTTTCACTAGACTCTATGAACTCACCAACCTCGTGTTGACACTTTAGCATGTATTTTCAGGTATTAAGCATTGGCATGCTACAGGAGGTTTTGGCAGGACATGGCATAGTCATAGAAGACTCTGATTATTCATTTGGAGACCATTTTAAACTATTTTAAGGGCCTACTTCCGCACTACTTTTAACAATGTAAATTCAACACGTTTGATTAAATGATTTTATTCTAAAGGATTGAAGTGAAAACCATTTTTGTACTTGTGTTGTGATACCGATTGAGTTACACCCCAGCTACATGTATGCTTCCGCTGGACCCGATTCTGGGGGTGTGACAATCAATAGGAATTTCAACGTCTGCTTGAGCTTCCTTAGGTTTCTCTGGAGTAACATCATCTTCTTGTATCTCTTGATCTTTCTGTAAAGGTATGAAAGTAGGACCAACCTTCAGTTTCTCAATCAAAACAATGTCTTCTTGTGATTTGTTAGTGTCAACACTAGCAATAACAGGTACATAATTCATCGTCTTGGTCAGGATATCAACATCAAACATCCATTCAGGTCCTTTTCCTTCAGTATTAGATGTGTTCTCACTAAACTTGATATGCAAATACTCCTCCACATGTTTGGTTCTCTTGTTATATACCCTGAAAGCTTTACTATGTACAGAGTAACCAACCAAATTTCCTTCATCAGCTTTCTCTTCAAACTTGCCTAACTGATCTTTAGTGTTCAAAATAGATACAGGACATCCAAATGGCTTGAGAAAATCAATCAATGGTTTCTTCCCATGAAAAAGCTCATATGGAGTTTTGTTGTGAGGCTTCACTACCTTACTCCTGTTTTGCACAAAAAATGCAGTGTTTACAGCTTCAGCCCAAAAAGGTATAGGTAATTTAGAATCAGCTAACATTGTTCTTGCAGCCTCAATAAGTGTCCTGTTTCTCCTCTCTGCAACACCATTCTGCTGTGGAGTTTTTGCAACACTATACTGTCTTAGAATTCCTTTTCCCACACAGAATTGATTCATAACACTATTCTTGAATTCAGTACCATTGTCACATCTGATAATTTTCACTCTGTGATTGTGCAGGTTTTCAACTCTTGTGATAAATTCCTTAAGGATCTCTGGGGTTTCATCTTTAGTGGCTAAGAAAAACACCCAAGTAAACCTGCTGTAGTCATCTGTGACAACTAGGCAATATGACTTCTTGTTTAAACTTTTCACAAAAACAGGCCCAAATAAGTCCATGTGTAGCAAATGCAAGGGCTCTGTATTTTTGTTCACTGTCTTTGACTTGAATGAGACTCTATGTTGTTTTCCCTTTTGACAAGCAATACAAGTCTCACAATTTTCAAACAACTTTGTGGGCATGCCTTTCACAAGATTTCCTTTCACCAACTTATTCATTGTCTTGTAGTTCAGGTGCCCAAGTCTTCAATGCCATAATTTAGACTCATCAACAGTGGCTTTTGCAATCAGACAAGTTAATGCTCTTTTGGGAACTATGTTCTTAACATGGTCACTGTATATATTTTCGTTTCTAGGGACCTTCAATAGCACAAATTTATCATTTGGCAACTGAAAATCAGGAGAAAGGATCATACATTCAGTGTCTGTAAAAAGAACAAAATTCCTTTTGTCACACATTTGTGAAACACTAAAGAGGTTAAACTTAAGCCCTTTCACAAGAAACACCTTCTCAAAGTCCAAATTTCCAGTTCTTAAAGTGCCTCTACCAACAATCTTTCCACCTTTTGGATCATTCCCAAATGCAACATAACCACCTTCAAAAGCCTCAAAATCTTCAAGCTGAGACTCATCCCCTATCATATGTCCAGAGCAACCACTATCAACTATAACCATATCTTTAAGATCATCTAGTAGATTACCCTGCACATGAAAATAGAGAAATTAGTTTCTCTTGGGGACCCAAGCCATTACTGACTTGGATCTGCCTTGTGCATCAACATAGTTAAATTTCTTTAAATGTTGATCCCAGTTGAGCTAATACGATCTTATATAGAAGTTAACTTAAACAAATACTTAAGCTTAAACGCGGAATATAAAAGCTTAACTTAAGAAGATTTAGAATTCTCTTTCAACACTTCAATATTATTAATACGAGCACTCGATAATGCTAGGGTTTTACAACCTTGAAGTGAATAATAATACGTGTATACTCTAACCCTAGGATCCTCCTTTTATAGGCCAAGGAGTCCTACTAGGTTTACAATACCTTTCTCTACAAGATAAGAATAATCTAAATAGATAAACTATACAAAGAATCTATTCCATAATTATCCTATCGTATACAATGTTAATCTATTCAGCAGTAGTTTCACCAAGCAGCAGATAGTCTTCAGCAGCAGAGTCATTAACACTAGCAGCAGTTTCATTGTAGCAGCAGTATTACTCAGCAGCAGAGTTACTTAGCAGCAGTGTCTCTTGGTCAAAACCCAACAATCCTCCCCTAAACTTAATATTTATTTCTAAATATTCAAGTTTCTTCAAAGCTCAAAACATTACTAGGAGGATGCTTCCAAACACTTCATCTCTTGAAAATTCAGTTGATCAAATATCTTCTTATACTTTGACAGCAAATTGAATGCTTGATCATCAGAATCATAATCTTTCTGCAGCTTAAGTGGTTTGTCACTATTAACCATCTGATTAACAACATTCCAGTATCTTACCACTGGATAATCCTTTTCAGCTAGCATGTACAAGGTAATTGGCCCAAGAGTTAACATATGAACTCCAGAATCTTGAAAAAGTCTCCATCTTCTTACCTTGTAGTCAGCTATCTCTGTCCATTCAGAGTCATCCATTGAAGGTTCAAACATAAGTTTAAGAGCTCTCCACATAACATTATCAGAAGCAGTTAAGATATGATCAATTTGATCTACCTCATACTTTTTACCATCAAATTTCTTAGCTCCAAACTTTGCCTTGTATAACTTCCACAAGTCTTCAACATCCTCTCTATCAAAGTAATGTAACATCTGTTGAAATCTAAGAAATCTGTGAGACTTACCATCAGATCTCTGAACATCATGAAATACTCCAATGTTAGCATCATAACCTGTAGTTACTTTGATGATAGGATATTTAACTCCTAATGGTTTGGCATCAACCACTTCAGGATCTTCCATCTTGCCAACCACAGTATAACTCTTCAATTGTTCTTTTTGATGCTCAGAAGGAATGTGATCAAGACCATATTTAAACTCATCTCCTTCAGGCATAGAACTACTTCCTTCTCCAATCTTTCTCTTCTTCTTTGCAACTGACTTATGAATAACACCTTTTCTTTTATCACCCTGCACAGAAGAAGTAATCTTTGCTGCATCACTTTCAATCTTTTCAACAACATTAGCTTCTTGTATCTGCTCTGCTTCAACAATCTTTTCAGGCACCAACTTCTTGTTCATCTGAGCAATATGTTCCAAGTCCTCAGCACATCCCATAGTATAAAAAGTATCTGTTCTCTTCTTTGTTTGTTGATACAAATCAAAAACTTCTTTGTCAGAGTAAGCTTTCAATTGCACCAATGTCCATCCACCCATATGCTTTAGATATCTTTCATACTCTTTCCTTTGCTGTTTAACTGTTGGACCCTTGAATACTTTAACCTTTCTTCTAGCAGCAGCATTCTCTTTTCTCTTATTAGAAGTAAAGTTACTATACCAAGATTGCACATTAAAATTTGGAACTTCATTTTCTTCAATCTTGATCAGCTTGTTTAATTCAATATCAGCAGCAATTCTGATCTTTTCATCATCCCATTCATCATACATTCTTAAACCTTCAGCCTCTTTCTCAGCCAGCTGCTGATCTTCCAAATTAAACAACTCTTGTGTTTTAATAGCAGCAGCTTCATCATGTTCAACTTGCAATGGCTTAGGCCAAGAATCAAAAGGTACATCAGTAAAATCAACCCCTTTATATATCCATCTATGAGCATCAACTTGCTTGCCTTTACCCTTATCAGTAGAAGATGATGTGATTGTCTTCTTTTGAGTAGCAGCAGGTTCTCTTATTGTTATTCCTTTTTGAGGTTTTCTTGTTGCTGATGTTATACTTGTTGTTGTGATAGGTTGTGATAATGATGGAGTTGGTAATGGTGATGTATGGGTGTCAGCAGCAGTCTTCTTACTTAGCAAGACCATTGCCTCTGCAGCAACATTGACAATAGAACCAGCAGCAGAGTCTTGAACTTCAGCAGCATTTGCTATTTCACTAGCAGCAGAACCATCAACATTCTTAGCAGCAGTAGAGTTAGCAACCACTGAAGTCTTTAACACATTATCCACCTTTTCTTGTGCAGCCACCACCTTTTTCATAACTACTTCATTCCCAGACTTATCAGCAACCACAAAATCTTCATCATTCGGAGGACTATCCACATCCATATCTTCAATCACTGGAACCTCCCCTGAAACTAATCCAGCATCCATATTTTGAACATTATCAACTTTTTCAAGATTTACCTCCCCTGAATCCATGACAATCTCTTTCCTCCCCTGTTTGGAAGCATCCTCTTCCAAATGAGTAGATGGTTCAGAAGAACTTACAACCTGAGTAGTCCCCACTTTCTTCAATCTGTGCAATGAGGTTGAAGATTTTGATTTCTTGAAGCTTTTAATCTGTTTTCGCATTTTGATGATGACCTTGGCTTGACCAGCAACAACATCAGATAGATTAAGAACCTTATCTTCCAAAGACTCACATTTCAACCCCAAAGCTGTACAAGTATCCGTCAATTCTTTAATAAGTTGCATTGTAGTCTCATCACTTCGACCTGTATTACCTGGTCCGAGAGGTGAATCACTGACATTGTCATCATGTACAAGTGGATCCGTCAATTCATGAGTCACTGGCCTGTCCTCATCACTTCGACCTGTGTGACCTGGTCCGAGAGGTGAATCGTGGGACAAAAACTCAGTATCAAACCTAGTTTGATCAGCTGAGCCCCCTATGTTTTCCATTTGGCTAGGGTTACCATCCTGAGAAACAGACTCATAAGAATCCTTTTCTCTAGATGTTGCCTTGGTTTGGGTCTTAATGATGTTATCACTGTCCTGCTCTGCTGCTAAGCTAGAAGCAGTAGTGACAGCCCTTGCCAACATGTCCTCTTCATCACCTAGGACAGCCTCATCTGGTACAGCCATACTAACACTATCCTGAGGTAGATTAGTGTCCTTTTTGGTTTTCCTACGTGTATATTGTTTTGTAGGTTGTGTAACAGATGTAGTAACATTGGGTGTGTGATGGGAATCAGTGGGATTTCCTGATCCTTCACCCTGGTTGTTGTGCACAATTTGTTCCATAAAAGAAGTAAGATTTGTATGTGCACCAGAAAAACCTTTTCCATGTTTATTCAAAAAGGTAAAAGTCCTTGAGGCCAATTTAGGAGCCTCATATTCAGCATGATGGGTTCTAGTTTTAGAAATTTGTTTTTCAATAAAGATTTGAAGAAATCTTGGATATAACAAATAAGCACCATCTTCAACACCTTTAAGAAACCCAGCCAAAATCATTTTTGAAAAATTAAATGGTTGACCTTTGCACAGACATATCATTGCAGAAGCAATGGTAGTACTGAACTCATGCCACCCAGATGTTTTAGGACTCAAACAATGAAGGAATAGATGTATCAAAAATTTGTATTGAGGACAGAGGAGAGCTTTTTGAAATTTTAAATTAGTATGTTTCCCCTCATACCCCAATTCCTTCAAACCAGCAAAAATAGCATCATTGGCAAGGCAAGTGGTCTCTGTTTCATCATCTAAGAGAAGATATTCCCTTATTGATGATTCAGTTACACGAACCTTTTGCCCATCAACAAAAGCACTGACATGTTTTTCCCCATTCATAGTTTTGAGTTTGGCAGTAGACCAAAACTGTTTGATGTAGGAAACATATATAGTAGGGTTCACAGTGAGTGCATACCTAAGAGAAGTAGCATTCAAAAACTTTACCATGTCTGTGAATCCTTCAGGAATTAACTCTTCATTCAAAACAACCACACTGTTGTGTTGCTCAACCCAGGTACGTGAGATCTCCATGAATTTGGTTTTGGTGAATTGGGGATTTGTGAGTATTGGAATGATTGGGAGTAAGGGTTTGTGATAAATTCAATTTAGAACATATGAAAACCAATAATGAAGGTCAATTAGGTTTTTAAACTGATGAGTAAAAGTTACACATAACACCCTCTTACTTACAACCGTAGCAGCAGAACCGTATCATTCACAACTAGCAGCAGAGTGATAGAACTAGCAGCAGAGTGAACTTGAGTCAGCAGCAGAGTTGACTATTGAACTTGGTCAACAAAATCATAACAATTAATGCTCATATTACTCCGTAATCCCTATAAAATCGGCAAGATCTTTTCCCCAAATTACGCAATCAAACCCTAATCACTTTCAAAAACGCCTCACACACAATCAATACTATCCATCTTTACAATCAAATCATCACACAATGAAATCAACACCAGAAATAATCAATATCTCTTCTGATTCATCATCAGAAGATGATTCTCCAATGGAACCCTTTGTACCACCCTTTCGTCCTCCAAGATTTGGTTGTAGAACCAAAGAACAAGCACGCAAGAGGAAGCATGATCTTCCAGTGTTTAAAGATCTCCTCAACCTCAATCAGACTCCAAGCACCTCAAGGGGAAAACAGCCAATGTCCCCTGAAGTTCCAGCATCATCAGAATCATCAGACGACCAATGGTGGACGTTTGTGCAACCACCTCCTCCAGTGCATCATCATCAATCTCCCTTCATCTTCACATCCTCAGATGAAGAGGAAGAAGAACCACCAACCAATCCACCAGCCACTCCTGAGAGGCCACAATCTTCAAGGCCAAGGCCACAATCTTTGAGAGCAAGGCCACAACCATCACCTGGTCTTTCTCTTGGACCATCAAGACAAAACCCTCCTCTTCCAAAAGATAGAGATGTGGTGCTCGGGCTTCCATGCCCTAGGAAGATGTAGGTGTTAGGTTAGGATGTCTGTTTTGTGTTTTGTCTTATGATGTATGATCTTTGTACTTCTCTGGAATGAATAAATGATATGAACTTTTCTTGTATCAATACTTGCAAAGCACCATTCATATACCTGCAAAATGTTAGACCAAACACCACAAAGCAAACAACCAACATATGTACTAGCAGTAGAGTTAGAAAATCAATGAGCAGCATAGTACATTATGTCTCAAACATATACATATTAACAAGCAGCAGAATAACAAGCAGCACATGCATTACAAACTTTAACAAAAACAAAGAGATAAGTTTTTCAAAGATTAATCATACCAATGTTTGCAATTAGAAATTGAAACCTCCCCACATCAAAATGTTTAGTGAGAAGATCAGCAACATTGTTATCAGTATGAATTTTAACAATTTGAACCAACTTCTTTTCATAGCAATCCCTTATAAAATGATGCCTTATCTCAATATGTTTTGTTTTAGAATGAAACACTGGATTTTTAATTATGCACAGTGTGCTGTTGTTATCAATATGGATTTTAGTATTCATGAAATTGTACCCATAATCCAATAATTGATTCTGCATCCATAAGACCTGTCCACAGCAACTTGAAGCAGCCACATACTCAGCTTCTGTTGTTGAATTAGCCACCACTGTTTGCTTCTTGCATTGCCATGACACCAACCTGCTTCCAAGAAATTGACAACCCCCTGTTGTAGACTTTCTATCCAAAGAAGCTCCAGCATAATCACTATCTGAGTAGGATACCAAATCAAATGGTGAATCCTTAGGATACCAAAGGCCCAATTTTGGTTGATACCTCAGATATCTAAAAATTCTTTTCACTGCATTGAGATGTGATTCCTTGGGACACACTTGAAATCTTGCACAGGCACACACTGCAAACATAATATCAGGCCTTGATGCAGTAAGATACATCAATGATCCAATCATAGACCTGTACAAGTGTATATCCACTTCCTTTCCATGTTCATCCTTCAGCAATGGTTTATCCTTTTCCATGGTAGTCTTGGCAGGCTTAGCATCTTCAAATCCAAACTTCTTCAAAATATCATTGACATACTTATCTTGACTAATGAAGATGCCATTTTCTTTCTGTGTAACTTGCAGACCTAAGAAGAAGTTGAGTTCTCCCATGGAACTCATAGCAAACTTATCCTTCATAAGTTTCTCAAAACTAACACACATAGCTTTGTTTGTAGACCCAAAGATGATGTCATCAACATAAATTTGAACCAGCAAAATATCATCTTTTTGTCTTTTGAGAAACAAAGTTTTATCAATCTTGCCCCTACTGAATCCAGACTCTAACAAGTAGGTTGACAAGGTGTCATACCAGGCTCTAGGAGCTTGATGTAGACCATACATTGCTTTATTGACCTTGTAGACTTTGTCAGGATGATCAGGGTCTTCAAAGCCTGGTGGTTGAGCCACATAGACTTCCTCAGTAATGGTCCCATACAGAAAAGCACTCTTCACATCCATTTGATACACTACAAAGTCTTTGTATGAAGCATAAGCCAAAAACAATCTAATAGCCTCTATTCTTGCCACTGGTGCAAATACTTCATCATAATCAAGCCCTTCTTGTTGTGTGTATCCCTGTGCTACTAACCTGGCCTTATTTCTTATGACAATCCCTCTCTCATCTCTTTTGCATCTGAAAACCCATTTTGTGCCAATCACTCTTTTACCATTTGGCAGTTCAACCAAAGTCCATACTTCTTGCAGCTTGAATTGTAAAAGCTCATCTTGCATTGCTTCTACCCAACTTGCTTCTTGTAAGGCTTTGTAAGTGTTTTTGGGTTCAATTTGAGAAAGAAAACATGCAAACAGGCAATTTTGAAGATCTTTATGACTATTTCTTTGATGCAGAGATCTGGCAAAGAAACTTTGATGTTGAGGATCTTTCAGGGCTTTAGTCATCTGCCTAGTTTGAATGGATGAGTGTGGATCACTTAAGATTTGATCTTTTGGATGATCCTTGTGTATTCTTGTGGTAGGTGTAGGACTAACAGGAATATTGAGTTCCAAATTAGTATAATCAGCATAAGCTCCAAATAACTTACCATCAAGTGCATCATTATCAGTATCATAATAGATATTCTCAAGATCAGGCATGTTTGGATCATCTGGATAGATAGTATCATCAATGGATCTACCCTGAGTGTCCAAATGAGGAGACAAAGAAGTAGCAGTAGAGTTAGTAGGCTTAGAAGCAGAATGTGGTGGAGCAGTTGTTGTAACTTTTGGCCTAGCAGTAGAGTCTTCTGAGTCAGCAGTAGAGTCTTCTGGCTGTTTAGGAGAGACATCAACAACAACTTTGAGAGGCTCATTACAATCTTTTTCTGCTTCAATTGGTATTTCAATATCTTCTTCAGTTTCCTTAGGTTTATCATGAGAAACAACATCATCTTTAGGGCTGTGATCTTTCTGAAAGGGTACAAAGGTTGGACCAATCTTCAATTTCTCAATCACAACAAACTCTTCCTGTGGTTTATCAACATTGGCAATGACAGGAACATAGTTCATTGTTTTGGCAAGTATATCAACATCAAACAGCCATTCTGGTCCTTTCCCTGCAGAATTATATGTGTTTTCACTAAACTTGATATGCAGATTCTCCTCCACATGTTTGGTTCTCTTATTATAAACCCTGAAGGCTTTACTATTTACAGAGTAACCAACCAAATTACCTTCATCAGCTTTTTCATCAAACTTGCCTAGCTGATCCTTTGTATTTAAAATGGTAACAGGACATCCAAATGGTTTGAGAAAATCAATCATTGGCTTCTTTCCATGAAATAGCTCATATGGAGTCTTGTTATGAGGCTTGACTACCTTACTTCTGTTTTGCACAAAACATGCAGTGTTTACAGCTTCAGCCCAAAAAGGTACAGGTAGTTTTGAATCAGATAGCATAGTTCTTGCAGCCTCAATAAGTGTCCTGTTTCTTCTTTCTGCAACACCATTTTGTTGTGGAGTTCTTGCTACACTGTACTGTCTAAGTATTCCTTTTCCCACACAAAATTGATTCATCTCACTGTTCTTGAACTCAGTACCATTGTCACATCTGATAATCTTTACCTTGTGATTGTGCAGGTTTTCAACTCTTGTAATGAAAGCTTTGAGTACTCCTGGAGTTTCATCTTTGGTGGCAAGAAAGAATACCCATGTAAACCTGCTAAAGTCATCAGTGACAACCAAACAGTATGACTTCTTGTTCAGACTTTTTACAAATACAGGCCCAAATAAATCCATGTGTAGCAAGTGTAGTGGCACAATATTTGTGTTTACAATTTTGGACTTGAAAGAAACTCTGTGTTGTTTACCCTTTTGACATGCAACACAAGTTTCACAATTCTCAAAAATCTTTGTAGGCATACCCCTCACAAGATTTCCTTTCACCAATTTGTTCATAGTCTTGTAGTTCAGATGTCCCAATCTTCTATGCCATAATTTGGATTCATCAATAGTTGCCTTTGCAATTAGACAAGTCAAAGCCCTCTTAGGAATAATATTCTTAATATGGTCACTGTATATATTTTCCTTTCTAGGGACCTTCAGTAACACAGATTTGTCATCTGGTAATTGAAAATCAGGAGAAAGAATCATACACTCAGTGTCTGTAAAAAGAACAAAATTCTTTTTGTCACACATTTGTGAGACACTAAAAAGGTTAAACTTAAGTCCTTTCACAAGAAACACCCTCTCAAAGTCCAAATTACCAGTCCTTAGAGTTCCAATACCAACAATCTTTCCACCTCTTGGATCATTCCCAAAAGCTACATAACCACCATCAAAAACCTCAAGATCTTCAAGTTGAGATTCATCCCCAGTCATGTGTCCAGAGCATCCACTGTCAACAATAACCATATCCTTAAGCTCATCCAGTAGATTGACCTGCACATGAAAAATAGAGAAATCAGTTTCTCTTGATGACCCAAGCCATTACTGACTTGGATCTGCCCTGTGCATCAGTATAATCAAATTTCTTTAAATCACTTGATGCACTGCTATTCTTGGAAACAGTATTTGTAACATTTGTTTTTGGTTTCCAAGTCCAGCAAGCTGAGGCCTTAACAGCATAAAAGTGATTACCAACAACTGTATTTGGAAGATGTTTTGGCTCAAAAGTAGAAAGTTTTGTACTAGCAGCAGGTTGCTTGCTAGCAGTAGAGTACTTACTAGCAGCAGAATGCTTGCTAGCAGTAGAGCCATTAGAAGAACTAGTTGTTGATTTGAAAACACCTTTTGGTTTGGCAGCATAAATTGATCTAGTAGCACCAGATCTCAACAAAACAGCTCTAGGAATCATGTTTCTATTAGGATGAGGGTGAGTTTGTTTTGTAACATATTTGTGATTCACCCTTGTGTATTGATTCCAAACAGGTTTTTGGTTCTGAGGGCATCTACCAATTAAGTGATCAAAACTACCACACTTATAACAAGCCTTCTTTTGTAATTCAAACTGGTCACCTAATCTTTGTGAAACTAGGTTGTTGAAATTTCTTTGGTTCCCTCTAGGCTTATTATCAAAACATCTCAATTGTTCTCTAGACACCTCATTGTATTCAACCATTCTCCTAGCAAGTTTATTCCCTAACACAGGCTTGACAAACTTAATCTGTTCTACCTTAGGTTTAACCTGAGTAGGAATCTCTTCCTTTTTAACTGTTTGTTTTGGTTGAACCTGTTCTTCTTCACTTTCACTATCAGAACACCATTCTTCAATGATTGGAGCCTCAGGAAACTTTCTAGACTCAACCTTAGGTTTTTCTATAGTACTTATGCTACTTTCACCTACAGGTTTTTCAATTTCTAGCTCACTAATGAAAGATAGCTCTTTGCCTGGTGGAGCAAAAGCACTTTTGGCTGGAGGAGCCACTTCATTATATCCAATTCCACTGCCTTTTCTCATCAAGGTACTCTCTATAGACTTATTTACCATATCAGAAGCAAATTGTTGTTTCTTTACTCTTACTACATGTTTTTCTTTTTCAGCAAGAGCAGCTTCTTTTTCTTTTTCAGCTTCTTCTAACTTATTTTTAAGAACTTCTACTTCACTATTTTTCTTAAAAATTTCTATATCTCTGAGATTAAGTTGTTCTACATATTCCTTTTCACACTCTTTGAGATATTCTAGCCTTCTCTCAACATTTTGAATACCTACTTTATAACCTAAGTTATCAAGTTTTAGACGTTCAACTTCTCTATTTAAACTCTCATTCCTAGCCTTAAGAACTTCTATAGTGTCAGAACAAGATTTAAAAGAACATCCAGATGATTCAGAATCATTTGATACCTCAGAGTCAGAGCCTGATGATGAACCATATGCCATAAGTGCAAAGTTATGCACTTTGGGTTGAACAGCAGCAACCAAAGAGAAATTTGGTTCTTCTTCAGCCATATCACTCCAGTCATATTCTCCCAGCCCATCACAAGCTACCATTGCAGACTTTGATTCTTCAGTCTTCTTAGGAACTTCAGCATTCTTCTTTGGAGATCTACACTCTCTAGCAAAGTGTCCCTTCCTGTTGCAATTGTAGCATTCAATCTTGGACTTGTCAAACCCTGGACTCTCCTTAGCCTTGTATTTGACTTCTCTTCCAGTCTTTTTCCAGAACTTTCTTGCTCTTAAAGTCAACATTGCCATTTGCCATTTGAGATCAATTTCTTCAAGATCATCTGGATCAATATGATCCAAGTCTTGATTTATGACATGTGATCTTATGGTTGTTGTAAGCTCAGCCAAGAATGCACATAAAGCAACATCACTGGTAGAAACCTTGTCATTTGAACTAGCAGCAGATCCAGATCCATCAGCAGTAGATACTCCATAAGCAGCAGAGTGAGTATCTTGTGTCTCTTTTGATTTTGAAGACACAAAAGCAAGGTTTTGTGTACTAGAAGATGAAGTAGAAGAAGTAGCTAATTCAGACTCATACACCCTTAAATTGTTGTAGAGGCTCTCCAACTTCATTGATTCAAAGTCAGGCTTATTCCTCCACACCACTGTGTGCATACTCCATTCAGGTGCAAGACTTCTTAGAAACTTAAGATTCACATCTTCCTGTGGAACAACATACCCAACAAGCTTTAGATGACTAACCAGTTGATTTAGCCTGTTGTATGTACCAATAATCTTTTCTCCAGGTTCAGAAGTAAAGTTTTCAAACTGATGCTTCAACATATTCTTTCTGGACTTCTTAGTAGCATCATTCCCTCCAAACCTGAATTCCACTGCATCCATTAATTCTTTACCTGTTTCACAATCATCAAAGTCCATTTGAAATTCATTAGGTATTCCCATTAAGAGAATACTATGAGCTTTGATTTCCAGCTTCCTTGCTGCATTAGCTTCAGCAGACTTAATTGGAATCTCCTTGCCATCTGCACTCTTCTCAGGTTCAGAATCACCATTGATAATCACATTCCACATGTTAAAGTCAATCATGCGAATGTATTGTCTGATCCTCCTCTTCCATAGCTCATACTCAGAAGGATTGAGCATAGGTACCCTTGAAGCAGTCACCATGTGAGTTTCATCACCCATCTTATGCAAACGATTTGGAACAGCAAACTTTAAAGAAACAAAATCTTCTTGATTATAACTTCTAGATCACAAGCTCTGATACCACTTGTTGATCCCAGTTGAGCTAATACGATCTTATATAGAAGTTAACTTAAACAAATACTTAAGCTTAAACGCGGAATATAAAAGCTTAACTTAAGAAGATTTAGAATTCTCTTTCAACACTTCAATATTATTAATACGAGCACTCGATAATGCTAGGGTTTTACAACCTTGAAGTGAATAATAATACGTGTATACTCTAACCCTAGGATCCTCCTTTTATAGGCCAAGGAGTCCTACTAGGTTTACAATACCTTTCTCTACAAGATAAGAATAATCTAAATAGATAAACTATACAAAGAATCTATTCCATAATTATCCTATCGTATACAATGTTAATCTATTCAGCAGTAGTTTCACCAAGCAGCAGATAGTCTTCAGCAGCAGAGTCATTAACACTAGCAGCAGTTTCATTGTAGCAGCAGTATTACTCAGCAGCAGAGTTACTTAGCAGCAGTGTCTCTTGGTCAAAACCCAACATTAAATCACTTGATGCACTGCTGGTTTTGGAAACATTGTTTGTAACAGTTGATTTTGGTTTCCAAACCCAACAAGCTGAGGCCTTAATAGCATAAAAATGATTTCTAACAACTGTATTTGATAAAACTTTTGGCCCAGAAGTAGAAAGTTTTGTACTAGCAGCAGATTGCTTACTAGCAGCAGAGTGCTTACTAGCAGTAGAGCCAGCAACAGAACCAGTTATGGTTTTAAAAGCACCATTTGATTTAGCAGCATAAATGGATCTAGTTGCACCAGATCTTAACAACACAGCCCTAGGAATCATGTTTCTATTTGGATGAGGGTGAGTATTCTGATTAACATATTTGTGATTCACCCTAGAATATTGATTCTAAACAGGTTTCTTATGGTCAGGATAGCTATTAATCAAATGTTCAAAGCTACCACACTTATAACAAGCCTTTTTCTTCAATTGAAACTCACTACCTAATTTGTTTGAAACTAGGTTATTAAAGTTTCTCTGATTTCCCCTAGGCTTATTGTTGAAACCATTCATTCTTTCTCTAGAAATCTCATTATACTCAACCATTTTCCTAGAGATACCTTGACCTAACACAGGTTTCACAAACTTCACCTGTTCAATTTTAGGTTCAACTTTTTCAACTTTAGTAGGAATTTCTTACTTTACTACATTTTGTTCTAGTTCAACCTATTCTTGTTCCTCATCACTATCTGAGTACCAATATTCAATAATGGGAGCATCAGGAAATTTTCTACCCTCTACCTTAGGTGTTTCTAAGACACTTGTACTAGATTCACCTATTGATTTTTCTATGGTCAGCTCACTAATGAAGGACAATTCTTTTCCTGGTGGAGCATAGGCACTCTTAACAGGAGGAGCAACCTCATTGTAACCTATTCCACTTCCTTTCCTCATTATTGTACTCTCAATAGATTTATGAACCAAATCAGAAGCATATTGTTGTTTATTTACTCTTACTATATGTTTGTCTTTTTCAGCAAGAGCTGCATCTCTATCTCTTTCTGCTTCTTCTAATTTATTTTTAAGAAACTCAATTTCACTGTTTTTCTTAAAAATTTCAACATCTTGTTGGTTAATTCTATCTACATATTCCATCTCACACTCTTTTAAGTACTCAAGTCTTCTTTCAACATTTTGAATACCTACTTTGTAACCTAGGTTATCAAGTTTTAGGTTTTCAACTTCTCTAATTAGACTCTCATTCCTAGACTAAAGTTCTTCTACAGTGTCAGCACAAGACTTAAAAGAACACACAGATAAATCAGAATCATTAGATACCTCAGAGTCAGATCCAGAAGATGATGATGAATAAGCCATAAGTGCAAAGTTATGCACTTCAGGCTTGACTTGAGCCACCAAAGAATAATTTGGTTCTTCATCAGCTAAATCACTCCAATCATACTCTCCCAATCCATCACAAGATACCAATGCAGTAGTGGTATTCTTTGTTTCTTCAGTCTTCTTTGATGCTTCACCATTTTTCTTTGGAGCTCTACACTCTCTGGCAAAGTGACCCTTCCTGTTACAGTTGTAACACTCTATCTTTGACTTGTCAAAGCCAACATTCTCTTTAGGTCTATACTTGACCTCTCTTCCAGTTCTCTTCCAGAATTTTCTTAACCTCAAGGTCAGTATGGCCATTTGCCATTTAAGATCCATCTCTTCAAGATCATCAGGATCAAGGTGATCCAAATCTTGATTAAGTGCCTGTGACCTTATACTTGTAGTTAGATCAGCCAAGAATTTACATAAAGCAATATCACTGGTGGAATTATTATCATTAGAACTAGCAGCAGATCCATCAGCAGTAGATACTCCATAAGCAGCAGAGTGAGATTCTTTAGACCCCTTTGACTTTGAAGATACAAAGGAAAGATTTTGTGTACCAGAAGTAGATGAAGTATTTAACTCTGGTTCATACACTCTTAAGTTGTTATAGAGACTTTCTAACTTCATAGTTTCAAAGTCAGGTTTATTTCTCCAAACAACAGTGTGCATACTCCATTCAGGTGCAAGACTTCTGAGGAACTTGAGATTTACATCTTCTTGTGGAACCACATAGCCAACAAGCTTTATATGACTAACAAGTTGATTGAGCCTGTTGTAGGTGCCAATAATCTTCTCTCCACTTTCAACAGTAAAGTTCTCAAACCGATGCTTCAGCATGTTTTTCCTTGACTTCTTGGTAGCATCATTCCCTCCAAACCTGAATTCAACAGCATCCATTAAGTCTTTAGCAGTCTCACAGCTATCAAAGTCCAACTGAAATTCATTAGGTATTCCCATTAAAAGAATATTGTGTGCCCTGATCTCCATCTTCCTTGTGGAAAACTAGAAGGGGGGGTTGAATAGTTTACCGATTAAAATCTTTTTAACTTGTTAAGTTAGCTTTGAAACTTTCCGTTTGATCAAAGATATATATACACAAACACAATATATAACATGCAAGTAAATGAAAGAAACGATCAAACCACAACACGAGTATTTATCGTTGTTCGGCTACAAGGACACTTTTTCCTTGCCCTACGTCCACGCCCCGAGTATCCAACTCGAGAGTTTCTTTCACTAGTCAACAAGCTCCTTTCACCGGCGGAGAAAACCTTACACGTTGCTTATACTTTTACCGACACAAAGCTAGATGTCGAGTTCTTTACCAAGGGTACAACCACTCCCGTTAGTTCTTTACAAGGGTACAACTACTCCCTATACACTTCGTATTTTGAGGACTAAAATACTAATCGATCACTACTGAAAATACACAATCAAATGAAGTGTAAACTACACAAGTCTACACAATGCTAAGCTAACAAGTCTTGCAACGTTGTGTTGAATACTTGTTACTTTTAGTAAGCTCGTGAATCTCTTTGCTACAAAAAGAAACTTCACATATGAAATGTTAAGAGGTTAGATGAAAGAATGAATGTGTGTGTGAAAATATAATGTCAAGTGATGAGCCAAAATTCAACTTGTGGCTCAATATTTATAGCCAAAACCTTCTGCAGGTCTGGCGGAGCAGGCGGACCCCTGAGAAGGGTTCCGCCCGTGTACCTCCAGGGTACTGCCGGGCTTGCAGTTGGTTTTGCAATAAATCTTGCAAACCAAACAATGTCACATCTCATAACTCTTGCAAACCAAACAATGTTACATCAAATAATGTTAAGTCAAACACCAAACTTGCAAGCAACATCTAAGTAAGTCAAACACATTTCTTTCCATAAATGTATAATGACAAAACTTGCCATAAATGTGATGTGACAATTCCATTTTTAGAAAATAAGAAGTGTTGTGTTTTATGAAATGTAAAATGTAGCTAAAGTCTAGTTTACGCAAGTCTTTAAAACTAAGATTATGTTTTACTTAGAAACAAAAGTTTACATTTGTCATTAACAAAACTTAGCGAAGATCGTAAAATATAAATAACGTTTTTAGGCGATATTTGTATTAACAATCTCCCCTTTTTGTTGATGACAAAACATACACTTTGTTTTTAAGTAACTCACAAAATCTTGGTTTTTAAGACTTAAAAAAAACTTATATTAAACTTGTTTTACTTAATTTATGAAAATCATATTAAGTTTTGAACGTTCAATATATTTCTCCCCCTTTTTGTCGAAACAAAAAGTAGAGTGGCGAAGCGGAATAATACCCATGCTCCCCCTTGGTCGATACTCCCCCTAAATGGAGTGCCAAGATGGGAAACATGGATTTTGGACCCTACAAAAAAAATGTTAGTTGGTGATAGATATAGTCAAGGATGTAGTTACCATACACATTGCAACCACAATGACAACACAAACATGATCAACCAACAATGTACTAAAGTGAGTAGAAAGAAATATCATTCCAAGTAAAATTTTGACCTTAAAAAGTTAAAAGACAAGAAATGAGAACTATTCTTCTACTTGTAAACAAAAACTAAAAAAAATAACCAAGAAAGAAAAATAAAATCCTACTTTCCTAAATTGGGGCAAACGGCCTCCAAGGATTGTCTAGGATTTGTTGGGGTGGGAAAGAGCATCCAAACATTCTATGACGTGTTGGAATGCAAAACGGGTTTCATTTTGGAATTGGTTAAGCAATGTTTTGATGGTTTGACCCATTTGCTCACAATTTGAGCAAGCATGGGGATGAGTGGGTTGAAATGGGTTGGTTTTGGTTTCTTGGTTTGAGGGTTGGTTGGTTTTTGGTTCTTGGGTTAAGGATGGATTTGGAATTGGGTCAAGCAAGGTGGTTTGAAATTCCATTGCTTGATGAAGGTGGTTCTCAACCATGTTTTGGATATCCGCATATGAAGGAAATAAAGACTCAAAGGTTTGAGGTTGAGGGTGTGGTGGATTTGGGTGATCATTGTTTTCAAAGTTTGGTTCTCCATATAGAGGACCATGGATGTCATGGTAGATGGGGTGAAACAACAATGGTGTGGGTGGATGGTACACTTGTTGTGGTGGTTGGTTAGGGTTAAGATCCTCATCAAGGTCTAGAATTGACCTTGGTGATTGATTTGCAAAAGGTGGTGGTTGTGTAGGTCTTGGTGGAAGATCATTTAGATCTTGGACAAATGGGTGTGGTGATGTGGGAGGAGACCCAAAGAGTTCCATTGGCTCAATTTTGGGTAATTGTGATGGTGATGAAGTTTTAGATGGTTGAGTTGGAGCACTTGGTGGAGTTGGGTCAATAGGTGATTTAGTTGGTGGTGGAGTGAGCTCATTTGATTGATTGGTTGATGGTGATGGAGATGCAAGGTTCAAAAAGTGTTCATTTTTTATGGGTGATGTGAATTCATCCGAGGATGAGGAGCTTAGGTTGATGGGTTGATTCGACCATATTGGTTTAACACTAATCCGGGCGGTTTTCCGGATGGGTCTTGAAGGTTGAGAGGTGATTGTTGACTTAGTCATGGTGAAAAATGGTTTATAAGTTTCAGAAATTGTGTTGAGGAAGGTGTGATTTGATGCTGTTGAGGAAGGCTTAATTTATAGTGTTGATGGATTATGGAAAGGAGTGTTTGGATTTGATGTTAGTCCATACAAAAATGGAGGTTTCTAATGATTTGGAAAACTAATTGTGGGTTGTCATGTCATTGAAGTCAATCCAATGAAAATGGTGAAGTGAGAAGACAAATTTTGCACTAAATGCTTAGTGGTTTTGGTGGATTTGTGGTAGTAAAAATCTCAGGGATTTCAAGGATCCCTTAAAAGGGTTCCTTCCTTTATGTTTGAGGGTTCCTTGAGGTTGTTATGGCAAAATTTGAATTTTGGCGGGAATTGGTTTTGGTTAAGTTTATGGAAGAAGGAGTATCCTATTTTGCTAAACACATTGCAAGTAATGGGTTTCTACCTAAAAGGATTGGATTTTGGTGTTTGGATGTTGAATTGGTGAAAATGAAAACAAAAATTCTGCAGGAAGCTGGCGGCACCCTCAGAATACACAGGCGGAACCCATTTGAGGGTGTCGCCTGGTCTGTTGGGCCAATTCTGGAATTCCCAGAATTTGCACTGGTGGACCCCAATTTTGGGTTCCGCCAGATCCGCCAGACCCTAAAAATTTGGCAGTCCGCATTTTTGACCCGCGAGACGATTTTCAAAATTTTTGAAAACTCCTAAAATCAGAAAGATAAGACATTTCTGGTTAGGCAATGCAAAAATTAGACACATAAACACGCATTTCATAGGACTTTGACCTTGAGGTCGAGAATTTCACTATACTTAGTGAAAATATTAAAAACTTGAAAATTTGACAACTTGCCAAGAGTTGTCTACCTGCATCAAAGTTAGATACTACATGTTCCAAATTGTATCAAACATTGTACTAACACACAAATTCATCCCAAATATTGTTTAAACAACCAAATTTGTTCAAATAGCACCTAGTGCCAAATACTCCTACACACCCGCACTCATTGACGGTCGATCTTGTTCTTGAGCTTTCCAAGGAATCTTCCAAGATTCTTAAACATCCCCTTTGTTTGCTTGAATTCCTCCGACTCATTAGGAATATCCGGAAGTTGAGAAAGGTATTCGAGAGGAGGGAGCCTAGAGTTTGGCAAAGTGTCATCTTCACTCATTGAGGAAGACGAAGATGAGGTAGGAGGATGTGGACGTTTTCCTTGGGCTTTGTACACTCTCTTATCACTTAGTGGGACAAAGGTGTGTGGAATGAGAGAGTAGTTGAGGTGAAGACCGTTTGGAGTTGGTGGAATGGGTGAGATGAACCTAAAGAGACGGGTCAAGAGCATTTCATACGGCATAGCCGTTGTACCATGCACGGGAATGTCGGCCATTCTCTTGGCCATGTAGTAGGCAAGGTTGAAGGGTTGCCTAACGGACAAGGAGTAGAGCATGTAGCAAAGGCAAAGGTTGATATGGTTACGGTTCCCTATTGTGCTAATGACATTGGCTCTAAGGACTTCCTCCCATTTCTTGAATTGGGGCTTAAGTTCGTTCATTTCAATTCCATATGGGTCCTTTTCGACCTCATTCCCCGAACGGGTTCTCCTAGTGGTGGTGGTCCTAACAAAGAGGTGGTCACGGAGAACGTCTTTTGAGACAAGGGGTGTGTCATAAGGGTGGATACGGTCTTGGAGGTTGTCAAGAGTTAAGAGGGAGTGCAAGTCGGAATAGAGGCAAGTACCACGGTTTGGAACACCTAGGATTTGAGCAAACTCCTCAAGAGTGAAGGAGTATTGATGACCGCTAACCCTAAAGTTGATAGACATATGACCATAATCATCCGTGGAGAGGACGGAGGATGCATAGAATTCTAGAATGAACCTAGGACAAATAGGCTCGTTGATATTCAAAAGACACTCAAAGTTGATTGTGGCGAATTCGGCATAAAGGTTTGTGCCTTCAAGGAAAGATGGGTCAATGGTTCTACCCTTATGGACATAGTGTTTTTCTAAGGCTTTGAAAACGTTGACTTGGTTTGGGGTAAGGCCTTTGGTTTTTTGGTGTTTCGGTAGGTACTTAATGGTGTCCTTGTGGTCATAATGGGTTAGAGGAGGCATGATGATTCCTAGAACAACAAAATTTCGCATTTTAGTTTAAGTAAACTACTTATTATAATGTGGATGTTCTAGTGTGTGCCTATATGAAAACTATGTAGAGGTGCGGTTATCTTGACTCATTTTGATGCTTCAAAATCGTTTTATGCAAGTTTTGTTATAAAACAAAAGATAACCCAAATGCTCCTAGTTCAATGTAGCTTCGTTTGAATGTACCCGAAAATACATATTGGTTATGTATTCCTTTTAGCATTCAAGAGACATTATGCAAGTGATTTTTAAACATAACGTTTTGATTTTGTATTCTCAATGTGAGACGAAAAAATATTTGTCCTACTTGTGAGAAATTTTTGGAAGGATTTGACATGGGGTGTTTTAGCAAACATGTTTATACTAATTAAAGATGCAATTCCTAACTATGGGAAACATGATTAGTTTTATTAAACACTTAATCTAATGCATGGGTTTTTCAAGTTAATGCATAACCCCAAGTTTTTGTTTTTGTGCAAGAAATAGAATTCCTAGACTCAGATCAGGATTGTAATTATGTTTAGAATACTTACAATGATGATTTTTGTGATTTTTGTCTAATGTCCAGAACTATAATGTAGGTTCCATGAGTCCTAAGCCTAGTCTAAGAAGGTTAAAAGGTTCACATTTAAGGGGTTTTGTAAGAATGTCGGCTATGTTGTCTTCGGAAGAAACTTTCTCAATTGAGATATTTCCTTTTTGAACGTTGTCACGAAGGAAATGATGACGGATTTCAATATGTTTGGTACGAGCGTGTTGAACCGGGTTTTTGCTAAGATCAATGGCACCTTTGTTGTCACAAAGAATTGTGATGTCGTTGAGTTGAATTCCGTAGTTGACAAGAGCTTGCTTCATCCAAAGAGCTTGTTGACATGCCTTTCCGGCCGAAACGTACTCGGCTTCCGTTGTTGAGATAGCAAGAGCCGTTTGCTTATTAGAGAACCATGAGGTGAGACAATGTCCTACAAAAGTACAAATACCACTTGTACTTTTTCTATCGACATAGTCACCGGCATGATCCGAGTCGGCATACACTATGGTGTCTATTCCCGTTCCTTTGGGATACCATAAACCTAAATGTGTAGTACCTTTAATGTACCTAAAAATCCTTTTAACGGCTTCGAGATGGGTAGTTTTAGGATCTTCTTGAAAATGAGCACATAGACAAACACTAAACATAATGTTGGGTCTACTAGCCGTTAGGTAAAGTAGACTACCAATCATACCTCTATATTTAGTACTATCTACGGATTCACTTTCCTCATCCATGGTGAGTTTAGTTTCCGTGGACATGGGAGTTTTGATAGGTTTCGAATCTTCTAGTCCAAATTTCTTAAGCATGTCTTTAATGTATTTAGATTGGTTAAAGAAGATACCATCTTCTAGTTGTTTGATTTGGAGTCCTAGGAAAAAGTTGAGTTCTCCCATCATACTCATTTCAAACTCGTCATGCATGATTTTTGAGAAATCCACACATAATTCTTGACAAGTTGATCCGAATATAATGTCATCAACATAGATTTGGACTATGATAATATGTAAATCTTTCTTCTTAGTGAAGAGAGTATTATCAACTAAGCCCATGGTATACTTATGGTCAACTAGGAATGTTTTAAGTCGATCATACCATGCTTTTGGAGCTTGCTTAAGTCCGTAAAGAGCCTTTTTAAGTTTGTAAACATGATTTGGTTTTTCAAAATCGATGAAGCCCGGTGGTTGAGCAACAT
The DNA here is from genome assembly GCA_030686995.1 of Artemisia argyi. Taxonomy (NCBI): domain Eukaryota; kingdom Viridiplantae; phylum Streptophyta; class Magnoliopsida; order Asterales; family Asteraceae; genus Artemisia; species Artemisia argyi. The sequence goes on along the minus strand of CM060678.1, from coordinate 19,657,196 downwards.
ATACTTCTTCATTAATGACTCCGTTTAGAAATGCACTTTTGACATCCATTTGAAAGAGTTTAAAATTGTGTGCACATGCATATGCAAGTAAGATTCTAATTGACTCGAGCCTAGCAACCGGAGCAAAAGTTTCATCGTAGTCAATGCCTTCTTGTTGGTTATATCCTTGTGCAACTAGCCTAGCTTTGTTTCTAGACACAATTCCATTTTCATCCATTTTATTTCGAAATACCCATTTTGTTCCAATTATAGTTTGACTCTTTGGTTGAGGAACTAATGTCCGTACATCATTCCTAACAAATTGGTTTAACTCTTCTTGCATTGCAATTACCCAAGACTCATCTTTAATGGCTTCATTAATATTTTTAGGTTCAATGGTTGACACGAAACAAAAATAGTTGCTTTCATTTTGAACTTTTGACCTTAGTGTTCTTTCGTTAATGTTGCCAATGACACTATCTAATGGATGACTTTTAGATTCTTTGACATTGACAAGTTCTTTGTTAAATAGTTCATCTTCTTTGTCATCACTTAAAATTTCTTGATTTTCTATTGCTTAGCTTTCAACTAAGTCATCATCTACCAAAGGTGATGTTTTAGAGGGAGGTGGACTCTCGTCAAATGTTACGTTCAACGATTCCTCGACTCTTAAGGTTTCTTTGTTCAAAACAATGTATGCTTTACTATTTTGTGAATATCCAAGAAATACACCTTCATAAGACTTTGGGTCAAATTTGGTGAGATAATCCTTGGTGTTAAGAATGAAACATTTACTCCCAAACACTCTAAAGTATCCTAATGTAGGCTTTTTACCTTTATATAGTTCATAAGGAGTTTTATTAAAAAATGGTCTAATTAGGACTCGATTTAAGATGTACGTTGAAGTGTCGACGGCATTACACCAAAACTTTTGTGGAATGTTTTGTTCATTAAGCATTGTTCTACTCATCTCTTGCAATGTCCGATTTTTACGTTCTACTACACCATTAGATTGAGGAGTACGTGGAGCCGAAAAGTTATGAGTTATTCCATTATTATCACAAAATTTACCAAATTGAAATTCATTATCAATTTCACGACCGTGATCCGTTCTAATAGACACAATATTAGACCCTACTTGATTTTGAATTTTCTTACTTAGAATCTCAAATTTATCAAAAGCTTCATTTTTACTTTTCAAAAATTTTGTCCAAGTATATCTTGAGTAATCATCAACTATGACCAAAGTGTAGAAGTTGCCTCCATAACTTTGTATAGCGGATGGACCAAATAAATCCATATGCAAAAGTTCTAGACACCTAGATGTAGAAACCAAGTTTTTAGCCTTATGGCTATTATGGACTTGTTTACCGACTTTGCAAGCATCACAAAAGTATTGGTCATATTTCAACTTAGGAAGGTTTCGAACTAAGTCTTTGGAGGAGAGGTTTTGGATTAGTCTCATGTTAGCATGTCCTAAACGTCTATGCCACAAAGTTGAAGATTCATCTAATGAGGTAAGACAAAGTTTGTCTCTAGATGTTGGATCCATCTTTATGACATATACGTTATTCTTAAGGACACCTTTGGCTATTGTTATACCATCTTTAAGTATTTTACTTCCGTTTTCACTAAAAAGAACATTATACTTATTACAACAAAGTTGACTAATACTAAGGAGATTAAAACCTAAGTTATCAACATGAGTTACATCATCTATAAAGAGGGAGTCATGAGAGATTGTACCTTTTTCGATGATTTTGCTCTTAGCATTACTACCAAACGTAACATTACCTCCGTCACATTTGTGATAAGAAGTGAAGAGGCTTTTGTTACCCGTCATGTGCCTTGAACAACCGCTATTTTTAATCCATTCATCCGGTTCCAAACAAACTTTGAGGCACACCTATTTTATGAAAAACACTCAAACATTTGGTCCCCAATTTCTCATGGGTCCATTTTGGTTAAGCATGCCATTAATTTGTTCCAAGTATGAAAATAGAGCATAAGGGTTCCATGGCATGTGGTTTGGAGTTTGGTAATGTCTAGGAGTGTTTTGGTTCCAAACATGTTGGTAGTTTAGTCGAGCGTTGAAGTTGCTCTTTGGAAAGGGGCGTTTGGGAATTGGAGTCTTAGGTCTTGGTTGAGTAGTTTTAGCTCTAAATTCATTTTTACTAAATCCTACTCCAGTTTTAAACACAGGTTTTGTTCCACTTTTGTATGTAACTTTAACAAATTTTGAACGATCCGAAGTGGATGAGGTTACTGCTGCAGCAGGCCTGGCGGAACCTTCGGGACCAACGGGCGGAACCCTAAATTGGGTTTCGCCTGATCCGCAGGCTGCTGTAGCAATTTTATTTGATTCTTGTGCAATCTTTTCTTGTTTCATTTGACCCATTGAAGTTTCTATTTTTGTAAATCCTAGTCCTGTTTTATCAAAGGGTGACTTTTGAAGTTTCATAATTTCATCCGCACAAGAAATGCTCTTATCGAACTTCTTAAACTTTGTGGTTTGTTTTATAAGATCATTTTGAGTAATTTTGAGTTTCTCAACTTCTAGTTTAAGTTCTTCACATGATTTGCAAGGTGTGTCAATACCTTTACTCTTTTCTAATCTCTTAGCTTTTTCCTTTAACTCATAAACTTCATTTTCTAAAAACTCCTTTTTAGTTTTCAAAAATTTATTTTTGTTTATGCTTTTTAAGCTCAATTCACAAAGTTTGTTATATTCTTTTTGTAAAGTGTCATCATCAATAGAGGAGTAAGATGAGTCGGATAATACCTCATTTGAGTTGTGAGCCATGAGAGCAACATCGTCATTCTTTGGCTCATCGTCATCTCCTTCATAGTCACTCCAAGCACCACCTACAAAAGCTTGTTGAGGTTTGCTCTTGGGTGGTTTTGGACATTCTCCTACAAGATGACTTGTGTCTCCACACCTATAACACTTTCTTTCAACCTTTCCTTTCCTATCATCACGATCTTTTCAGAAAGTTTTCTTTTCATCTTTAGGTTGCCTTACAAACTTTCCTCTTCTACGAAAGAACTTCTTGAAGTCTCTAACAGCCATAGCATATTCCTCATCATCACAATCCGAAGTAGATTCTTCATCATCACTTGATTGGACTCTAGCTTTCAAGGCAATGGACTTAACTTTTTCTTTCTTACCTCTAACTAGTTCCGAATCTTTTTTCATTACCATTTTGTGAACTTTGAGGTTTCCAATTAGCTCATCAAGTGACATGCTTGAAAGATCTTTGGATTCTTCAATTGCATCACTTTTGCTCTCCACTTCGGATGGAGCGCTCTAAGAAACTTCCTGACAAAGTTCTTACTACAAAAAGATTCGTCAAGTGCTTTAAGTGAAGTAATAATAGTATTAAATCTAGCAAAAGCATTATCAATAATTTCATCTTCGAAAATAACAAATTATTCATATTGTTGAACAAGAAGATCAATTTTGTTATCTTTAACTTGTGAGTTTCCTTGATGAGTGACAATTAAAGATTGCCAAATATCTTTGGCGGTTTTACACAAAAAGACTCTTTCATATTCTTTCTTAGGCAAAGCATTGTAAAGCATCATTTTAGCTTCATTATTTTTACCTATTAATTTCTTTTGATCATCATCTTTAATGTTAGTAACTACGTTATCACCATCAATAATTATATACCACAAATCTATATCTTTAGATTTCACGTAAGTTTCAAAACGGTTTTTCCAATATATAAAACCATTTGCTTCAAAGAGTGGTGGTCTTTGCATAGATTGCCCTTCTTGGTAATTTTCAAAATCCATGGATCGTTTCAAGTTTTAAAACACAATATATTTTAAAAGCTTGAGTAACGTAGCTCTTGATGCCAATTGTGGAAAACTAGAAGGGGGGTTGAATAGTTTACCGATTAAAATCTTTTTTACTTGTTAAGTTAGCTTTGAAACTTTCCGTTTGATCAAAGATATATATACACAAACACAATATATAACATGCAAGTAAATGAAAGAAACGATCAAACCACAACACGAGTATTTATCGTGGTTCGGCTACAAGGACTCTTTTTCCTTGCCCTACGTCCACGCCCCGAGTATCCAACTTGAGAGTTTCTTTCACTAGTCAACAAGCTCCTTTCACCGGCGGAGAAAACCTTACACGTCGTTTATACTTTTACCGACACAAAGCTAGATGTCGAGTTCTTTACCAAGGGTACAACCACTCCCGTTAGTTCTTTACAAGGGTACAACTACTCCCTATACACTTCGTATTTTGAGGACTAAAATACTAACCGATCACTACTGAAAATACACAATCAAATGAAGTGTAAACTACACAAGTCTACACAATGCTAAGCTAACAAGTCTTGCAACGTTGTGTTGAATACTTGTTACTTTTAGTAAGCTCGTGAATCTCTTTGCTACAAAAAGAAACTTCACATATGAAATGTTAAGAGGTTAGATGAAAGAATGAATGTGTGTATGAAAATATAATGTCAAGTGATGAGCCAAAATTCAACTTGTGGCTCAATATTTATAGCCAAAACCTTCTGCAGGTCTGGCGGAGCAGGCGGACCCCTGAGAAGGGTTCCACCCGTGTACCTCTAGGGTACCGCCGGGCTTGCAGTTGGTTTTGCAATAAATCTTGCAAACCAAACAATGTCACATCTCATAACTCTTGCAAACCAAACAATATCACATCAAATAATGTTAAGTCAAACACCAAACTTGCAAGCAACATCTAAGTAAGTCAAACACATTTCTTTCCATAAATGTATAATGACAAAACTTGCCATAAATGTGATGTGACAATTCTATTTTTAGAAAATAAGAAGTGTTGTGTTTTATGAAATGTAAAATGTAGCAAAAGTCTAGTTTATGCAAGTCTTTAAAACTAAGATTATGTTTTACTTAGAAACAAAAGTTTACGTTTGTCATTAACAAAATTTAGCGAAGATCGTAAAATATAAATAACTTTTTTAGGCGATATTTGTATTAACATTCCTCACTGAGTTATCTTCAGTAGTCTTGATTGGTATCTCTTTACCATCAGTACCCTTCTTTGGTAAAGAGTCACCAATCATGATCACATTCCACATGTTAAAGTCAATCATGCAAATGTACTGTCTGATTCTCATCTTCCACAGCTCATATTCACCAGGGTTGAGCATGGGAACCTTTGAAGCAGTCACCATATGTGTGTCATCACCCATCTTTAGCAGTTGATTAGGAACAGCAAACTTGCAAGGTACAGATTCTTCTTGATTACAACTTCTAAATCACAAGCTCTGATACCACTTGTTGATCCCAGTTGAGCAAACGATATAATATAGAAGTTGACTTAATATAAACACTTAAGCTTGAATGCGGAATGTAAAAGCTTAACTTAAGAAGAACAATTCACTATCAACACTTCAATATTATTAATACGAGCACTCGAAAATGCTAGGGTTTTACAGCCTTGAAGTGTAAACAAAAACTAAACAATACATACTTAATCTAACCCTAGGATCCTCCTTTTATAGGCCAAGGAGTCCTACTAGGTTTACAGTAACTTTCTATGCAAGATAAGAATATTCTAGACGTATAAGATATACATACAATCTATTCTATAATTATCTACTTCGAATACATGCTTATCACATTAGCAGTAGATTCCTTCAGCAGCATTATCCCTTAGCAGCACTTTGTCATCAGCAGCAGAATCATTTACATTGGCAGCAGTTTCAACACAGCAGTAGTTTCACTCAGTAGCAGAACTCAAAACCCAACAAGAATCATGGCAATTTTCAAAACCGTGGGCAAAATTTCAATAATCAAAATCAAGGTGTTATTCCGAATCAATCGCCCACGGATGAGTTGATTAAGCAATTAATTAAAAGTCAACAAGCTTTAATGGCTAAACATGATGAAACAAAAAGGTTATTTTTCTACTCAAATCAACGATATCAACAAACATTTAAATGATCGACCCTCGGGCTCTGGAACTTTGCCAAGCAACACGATCGCTAACCCGAGGGGCGATGCAAAGGCGATCACGACAAGGAGTGGTGTTTCTTATGATGGACCAACGGCTCCGACTGCCTCTTCTTCTCTTCCTCCTAAGGTAGTCGCCCGTGAACCCGAGGTGACAACGGATACGGAAATTCCTATTAATAATGGAAGGACCAAAGACATCCAACCTCCGGTGGTCCCAACGTCTAAAGGAAAAGAAAAAGTTGTTAATGAAACTGAAAAAGAAATTCCCATTAAAACAAAGTTGCCTTATCCGTCACGCTTAAACGAACAAAAGCACCGTGAGAAGGATAAAAACCAAATGGAAAAGTTTTATCAGATTTTTCAAGAACTACACTTTGATATAAATCTCGCGGATGTTATACTTTTGATGCCTAAATTTGCTTCGATGCTAAAAGGTCTTTTGAATAATAAGGAAAAGTTGTTTGAAATGTCTAAAACTCAAATGAATGAGAATCCCTCAGCGGTTCTTCTTAAAAAGCTACCCGAAAAGCTTGAAGACCCTGGGAAGTTTCTCATTCCATGCAATTTTTCTGGGTATGGTTCAATGCTTCGCCTTGGCCGATCTTGGTGCTAGCATTAACCTAATGCCATTATCAATTTGGAAAAAATTGTCTCTTCCTAACTTGGCACCGACGCTTATAACCCTCGAGCTTGCCGACCGATCTACGTCTCGTCTAATTGGTATAGCCGAGCATATTTGTGTCAATATTGGGAAATTCAATTTCCCTGCAGATTTTGTGGTTGTTGATTTCGATGCCAATCTCATTCTCGGGAGAGGATTCCTACGGACCGGTCATGCTTTAATTGATGTATACGACGAGGAGATTACTTTACGTGTTGGAAATGAAGCCGTTACTTTTAACCTTGATCAAACCGCGAGATACTCCTCCGATTATGATGTTTCTTCCGTCAACTGAATCGATGTTATTGATGAAACTACGGAGGAGTATTCTCAAGAACTTCTTGATTTTACCGAAAATGCTTCGAGTGGCAATCCCACTCCTTCTTTTGAACCGATCGTCTCCGATTCTTCCCCTTACCTCACTCCGTTTGAGGGGAGTGATCTCGCTTGGGAAGAAATTAAACCTTGTCTTTCAAATGATTCAGTTTCACCGGAAATTGATAATTCTGACTTTGATCCGGAGGGGGACATTTTATTAATTGAGAAACTTTTAAATGAAAACCCGATTGTTTCTTCCCCTTCGATGGACCTAAAAATGGCAGACGTAAAAGAAGTAAAGCCGTCTATTGAGAATCCTCCGGAGCTCGAGCTCAAGGATTTGCCTCCTCATCTCGAATACGCATACTTGGAAACTAATAATAAATTACCCGTTATCATATCAAAAGGCCTAAAAGATGAGGAGAAGACCCGACTCTTAGATGTGCTTAAGAAGCATAAAAGTGCTATTGCTTGGAAAATATACGACATTAAGGGAATCGACCCTCGATTTTGCACTCATAAGATTCTTCTTAAAGATAATCACAAAGCTTCCGTTCAACAACAACGACGGGTTAATCCACAAATCCACGAAGTGATCAAAAAGGAAGTTATAAAACTCCTTGACACTGGAATGATTTATCCGATCTCGGATAGTTCATGGGTTAGCCCGGTTCATTGTGTTCCAAAGAAGGGCGGAATAACTGTTGTGAAAAATGACGATAATGAGCTTATACCAACTCGACTTGTGACCGGATGGAGAGTTTGTATCGACTACCGCAAATTGAATGATGCGACCCGTAAAGACCATTTCCCGCTCCCTTTTATGGACCAAATGCTTGAACGATTAGCGGGAAATAAGTTCTATTGTTTTCTGGATGGATTTTCTGGGTACCTTCAAATCCCCATTGATCCTCAGGATCAAGAAAAGACCACTTTTACTTGCCCGTATGGAATGTTTGCCTATCGTAGAATGCCCTTTGGCTGATGTAACGCTCCAGGCACGTTTCAACGATGCATGATGGCCATTTTCTCGGATATGATTGAAAAAACCATGGAAGTGTTCATGGACGACTTATCCGTTTATGGAAATTCTTTCGACTCTTGCCTCTCCCATTTAGAGAATATGCTAATTCGGTGTGAAAATACCAACTTGGTTCTAAATTGGGAGAAGTTCCACTTCATGGTTAAAGAGGGCATAGTCCTCGTCCATAAGATCTCAAAATCTGGGATTGAGGTAGATCGTGCAAAAGTTGATGTTATTGCTAAGCTACCTCATCCTACGACCGTCAAAGGAATCCGAAGTTTCCTTGGTCATGCTGGCTTTTACCGACGTTTTATACAAGACTTCTCCAAAATAGCCCGGCCTCTGACCCATCTTTTAGAGAAAGATGCTCCGTTTAACTTCACAAATGAATGCATTGATGCATTTAATTTCTTGAAGAAGAAGTTAACGGAGGCACCGATCTTAGTTGCCCCCGATTGAAGCTTACCATTTGAGCTAATGTGTGATGCAAGCGATTATGCCATTGGTGCAGTTCTGGGGCAACATAAAAATAAGTACTTTCAACCGATACACTATGCAAGTAAGACAATGAACGACGCCAAACATCACTACACGACTACCGAAAAAGAGATGTTAGCGGTTGTCTATGCTTTTGAGAAATTTAGACCTTATTTGCTCCTTAAGAAATGCATAATGTATACGGATCATTCAGCCCTAAAATACCTAATGGCAAAGCAAGATGCTAAGCCATTCTTAATGCGGTGGGTTCTTCTACTCCAAGAATTTGATGTCGAAATTCGAGACAAGAAAGGAGCTGAGAACCTTGCTGCTGATCACCTTTCATGACTTGAGAATCCCTATCAAAGTGCTCTCGAGAATAAGGAAATTACCGAAACATTCCCTCTCGAGACACTTGGGAGTGTGATTAAAATTGACCAAAGTACCCCATGGTTCGCCGATTTTGCGAATTACCATGCGGGGTATTTCATTAGGAAAGGGATGTCGTCCCAACAAAAGAAGAAATTCTTTAAAGATGTCCAACATTATTTTTGGGACGACCCCTATTTGTTCAAAGTCTGTACGGATCAAGTGATCCGGCGGTGTGTTCACGGTACGGAAGCCGTTGAAATTCTTAAGGCATGCCATAGTGGACCCACAGGGGGACATCATGGTGCCAACTTCACCATAAAGAAAGTGTTTGATTCCAGCTTTTATTGGCCGGCGATTTATCGGGATGCCCATGAATTGGTGAAATCATGTGATTCTTGCCAAGTCAAGGGAAAATTTCTCAAAAAGATGAAATGCCACAAAATGCTATTCAAGTTTGTGAAATTTTTTACGTTTGGGGCATCGATTTCATGGGACCATTCCCGTCATCAAGAGGAAATAAGTATATTCTCGTGGCCGTCGATTACTTGTCCAAATGGGTTGAAGCGAATGCGCTCCCCACTAATGACGCCCGAGTAGTTGTCAAATTCTTGAAAAGTCTCTTTGCCCGATTTGGTGCATCTCGAGCCATCATAAGTGATCGTGGGACCCATTTTCACAATGATCAATTTGCCAAAGTAATTCTTAAATATGGTGTCACACATCGTCTTTCTACGGCTTATCATCCACAAACTAGTGGTCAAGTGGAGGTGTCTAATCGTGGCCTTAAAAGGATATTAGAAAGAACAGTAGGAGAACACCGTGCCTCATGGGCCGATAAACTAGACGATGCTTTATGGGCTTTCCGGACCGCTTACAAAACACCTATTGGGTGCACTCCTTATAAGCTGGTTTATGGGGAAGGCTTGTCATTTGCCCCTAGAACTTGAGCACAAGGCCTACTGGGCCTTAAAACATGCCAATTTTGACTTGAAAACCGCGGGTGATCACAGAAAAGTTCAATTGAATGAGTTAGTCGAACTACGTGATCAAGCTTAAGAGAATTATTTGATTTATAAAGAGAAAACAAAAAGACTTCATGATGCCAAGATCAAAGACCGCGTTTTCAACGTTGGTGATCAAGTGCTTCTTTTTAACTCTCGTTTTAAGATTTTCTCGGGTAAGCTTAAAACCTGTTGGTCTGGACCATTCACTATAACACAAGTATTCCCTTATGGTACCATCGAGTTAGCTCAACCCGATGGTCCCAACTTTAAGGTGAATGGTCACCGTTTAAAACATTACTTTGGAGGGGATGTACTAACCATGGTAGTCCCGGATCTCCAGACTTTCCCCAAGGACGATTAAAATCGGGGATTGAGTCAAGCTACGTGACTCAGTAATCAAAAACAAAGTGCTTCGTGGGTGGCAACCCATGCTTATCCAATTTCATCTTCTTATTTTTCTTATTTCTAACGAATAACGTGAGGAGGGGGTGCCTCTTCTACTCTTGTGTTTCGTGGCTGTTTGTGATGTTTGTTTAGGATTGTCCTCGATTTATGATGACTCTCGTGCTTGTCATGATGTTCTTCCTCCACTCGAGTTTCATTCATCGATGCTTTTGGAAATCCTATATCCGTAAATCTTATCGATTAACGTTTTCTTTGGCATAATTAATAAACGGCCCTAGAATTTTGTTAGGATTTCCTTTACCCTTAAAACATTGAGGATAATGTTTCATTTTAGTCCAGGGGAGGGTGAATCTTCGATTCGATTTGACCATGCATTTTTCACCATGTCGTGTACTCTCGCAACTCCGTTTTCTTAAAAAATGAAAAAATTGAAAAAAATTGAAAAATTTTGAAGAAAAAGGAATGAAAATGTCATGAAAAAGCAAAAAAAAAAATGAGAAAAGTTGAAAAAATTTGTGCAAAAATATAATAAAGTTTGAATAAGTGTTTTGACACCTTGTTGACTTTCCAGCTAGCGAGAGTAGGAATAAATATTTTGACTTAACCGGGCGCGTTGAGCCCTAGCTTGCTCCCTTAACCAATGATAATCACATAAGCTTGTGCTAGTTGTGTACACAAGGAGCTATAAAATGCGAATTCTTTCTTAAGAATCTGCAAGTTCCCGTACTTGACTCTATACATGCACAGCTTAAAAGCTTTCGCTAGTCTTTTACATCAGGAGCTAGAAAACGCGAATTCTTCTTCTAGAAAGTTTTGACCAATTTATTATTAGTTTCAAAGTGTCAATCCAGCCATTTTATAGTGTGCTTGAGCTTCTTTTTAAAAAAAAAAAAAAAAAAAAAAAAAAAAAAAAAATCTTCTTCTAGAATTTGCAAGTTTCCGTAACTGACTTTGTATATGCGTGGCTGATTATCGGCTAAGTATTTGCAGGTTTCATTACTTGGAATCCTAAATTGCGAAGAGCGAGAAATGATAGAGTTTATTTAGAAGTTAGATGCTAAACATGGAGTAGTGGTTCTCTTTAGAGCTCATGAGAGGTGCTTGTGGCTTTTTACTCCCATAAAATACGTCACCGATATATAATAGATGTTCTAGGTTAATTAGTGGTATTTAGGTTTGGATAATATTTAGTTCTTTATTTTCTTAAAAGAATCTTTGCTTTAGAAGTTGGGTACATATCAAGGAACATAAAAAATAAGAGCAAAAATGAGAAAAATCAAAAGTCAAAAGTTGATTATGTATGAGGTTTTGGAGCTACCCGATAAGCTTCCATTGATGTTATGAGAAAAATAAAGAAAGAAAAAAGTGAAAAATATGAGAAAGTGTGAAAAAAAGTGAAAAATGAAAAAAAAGTGAAAGTTGAAAGTTATGATGAATAAGAGCTTGAATGTAAATAAGTTGTTGGCGCGTGAGGGGCATGTGGATGATTCTGAATTGGACACATGAGGTGCACGTGTAGTACTCCGCAACTTATCTATAATATTGTATGTACCCAAATTCCTTGATGTGGACCGAATTTCTATTGCAGTGGTTCTTGAGAGAAAATGAAAAACTACTTAGTGTTTAAACTTGGTATCACTATCGGACTTAAAAGTATTGAAACGAGAAAATTTGAAGCAGTTCATTTCTCAACAAAAGTAAAATATTGAGATACAAAAACTTAGGACATGGGAGTAAGAAGTTTCCACAAGTAACTATTATGAGTAGTGTTAGCATCTAACTTGTAGATAAGTTGTGATCTCGTTTGTACGCTTAGTTTGGGAGCTTGTGAAAAATCAAGGATGATGATTTTTATCCGTATGCTCACTTTTCCATAAGAAGTGTTTCTACTCGTTGACCCTAAAAATTATTGCAAAATAATGAAAGTTCAACAAACCGTCACAAGTATAAAGTATGAAAAGTCCAAAAATAGAAGTGAAAGTGGAATAAAGGAAAATTTTTATAAAACGGAGCGTTTACGGGAATAAATGATTTTATTACTTCTTTTGAACCTCCTTGCTACTTTACAAAGTCAGTAGGAAGAGTTATGAACTTATTTATCCCAAAAGCGTGAATTGATCACATTGCCTGAGGACACGACAATACCTTAGTCCGGGGGATTTTGGTGAGTGCTTATTCACTCACCTTTTCTGAGCTAAAATAGGACAAAATAATCCAAAAACTAATCAAAAATGCCAAAGAAAACATGTTTTTTGTGATTGTGAATGTGCAGGTACGGATATCTCGTAAAAAGACGAAAAACAAACAAAAATCCGGACTAAAACGAGCACGAGAGTAGAACGAGTCAGAAAGTCAAGTTGGAAATCAAGTTAAGCTTAAAAATCCTCAGAGATAGCAGAATTGGCAAGAATGGTCCCTGCACTTTGAAAGTTGACACATTTGGTCCCCCATGATATTATTTGAAGAAAAGTTAGAGTCAACCTTCAGGAATCATATTGTGGCATCATTAGTCCTTGAAGATTACTTTTTGAAATCTTGGCAGATTGGGTCCCTAAAGTTTCATTAACTACAAAATTGGTCCTTATATCTAAATATGAAAATGATAAATCACAACAAGTCCAATGTCAAATTTGATACTAAAACCTCAAGTCCAAACATTTATTTTACCCAAGCCCATTTTCGGTCAACTAATACCACATCCAGGGTCAATGGTCAATATGGTCAAAATAATAAAAACGACTCATAACCCGCCCTTTTACCCCCAAAATATTACAAACCCAGAACCCCCCCCCCCCCCCCCAATTGAGATGAACCCTAATTGCACGATTGGCTAAATTAGCTCGAACCATATCAATTAACCATGATTGACTAATGATTGGTACTTCTAGAAGAACACCTCACGTGACAGAGCATGTGTCAGAGAGAATGTTTGAAGCTATAAGGACACATGGCAAGCAGTGATTGGAAGAAACACCTCATTATTCAGAGCCTTGGATACTCTTTCTAAAAGCTTGCTGACAAGTCAGAGAGAGTGCACGTTTGGGACAAATGGAAGTATATGATTGGTCAAGCCACGTCTCACTATCTGATCCAAGGGTTGTGATTAAATTGAAGAAACACAAAATGATCTTAGGGCTGTGAGATAATGAGAAGAAGCACAAGGTGGTGTGGATCGCCAGCATGGCATTGTGACCCCCTCACTCCTCTCCTCATCTATATATAGTACTTATTTTAGCTTATGATGTATGTAATTAGTTAGTGTAATGTTACTATGCTAGTTTGTAGTCTCAATCTCTTAATATTGTAATCATTTTAGTTTTAAAAAACGTCGAATTTCTTTATTTCAGATTGTGATTTTAAAATTCTTTCTATTAGCTTTTAGATTCTTTAATATGTTTTTATAGTTTCAATTGCTTATTAAGTTTCTAAAAAGCTTCTTAATCCTTGTTAGTTTCTCTTTACTTTTCAGTTTATTCTACAAAAATTAAATAAAAAAAATCAGAAAAAAATAAATAAATATAAAATTAAAATAAAAATAGTTTTCAATTACTGAATTAGTTTGCAAATGAGTTTTTAGAACTCATACACAGCTCACTCTAGCTCACTAGCTTGTAGTGAACCTGTTTGTTTTAAATAAATAGAAGTTCTATCTCAGTCAAATATAGTCAAAGGAGATCATGAATCATGGAACAATGGTGAACTTGGGAGAATTTGTGGTAGATTGAGTAGACTCGGAAGTACTCAGCCTATCCTAGAGATAGGCTAGCAAAGGGAACTCCCTCTGTTCTTGCTGAGGGAGATGCTTTGGTAAACTCTGTCTTTGTTAAATTCTTTAGTAGTGATTGATTTGTGATTTTTAAACTGCTATTGTAGATTTAGTTTTATTTGTAGTGGTTTATTATTGTAGTGTTTGAGATAGTGTAGTTAGGATTGTTTGATCATTGGATTGCATCTGTTTTGCATAGATCTGTGTAGTTTAGTTTTATATAGTCACCGTTACATTTGTGGATTTGAGATTGTGCTATATTGTTGAATCTAGTGGCTATTAATTGAGAAATTTGATTCTAGTTGTGATTAGTGACTGTTTTGGATAGTTAGATTAGAGAACTGTGATCTGTGTAATATTGTTGTAGTATATCTGACAGTTAAGAGGGTGTTTGGATGTGAGATTAGCTGTAGGGAATTGATTTTGGATTGCTGGTTTTCTGTCTTAAATAGGTTAATCTTTAGTAGAGATAGAGATTAGGTTCATAAAATTACAGGATTATTTCATTAAAAGTCAAATTAGATATCTCATTAGGTTAACTGTTAGTGAGTTGCTAAAACAGAACGTGTAATCTTAGTCATAGTTGCATAATCCAGTAATGTAGCTTAATCCAGTTCATAAAAAGCTTATAATAACATACAAAAGTATATTTGCTTAATAGAAATTTGAATTAGTCAAACTAGTGTAGGCTAAAATAGTCAACTGTTTCACTATTTTAAGCTTAATAAGTTGCTGATCTTGGCTAAATTCAGAGCATCATATAGTTGTTTTTGGTTAGGTAATTAGGTGATATAGTTTCTCAGTTGTGCAATCTAGCTTTTGCCCCCACAAACTTGTGTGTTTGAGCTTTTTCAGTGTGCTAATTGCTTCTGCTTGTTAAGGCATTTGAGATAGAAAGCTGCTTTTCATTTTAGGCCTGCTAGGGCATTAATAAGCTTGTACTTGTGTTAATCTGGAATTTCTGAGTTTGTTTGTGGTTTAACTGGTGTGGTTTTTGGTCTATTTCATCTGGCTTCATCTGCTTATTAGTGTGATTATTCATTAGCTTTGATTATTGCTTATTGAGATAATCTGAGGCTTACTGTGATACAACTTGATCATATTTGGCATTTATGAGCTTTTATAAGCATAATACACTTAAGTTTTAAGTTTCATTCAAGTTTGGTTCACAAGTGCTTAAAAATAAGCACTTGTGAATAAGTAGTTTGTAATAAATAAGCACTTTTTCAACTTATTTTTGTTTCAAAATTTTTATCCAAGTTCATTTTATTATTTTTGATTTTCTGGTAATTTTTCAGATTTTTCCAAGTTGTTTTGATATTTTTTTTCTTAATTTTTCTTTGATTTTAATCACTTTTATATACCTTTTATTAATCAAAAATCCATAAAAATTAAGAAAAAGCCATAAAAAATACAAAAATATTTTAGGAAATTCTTTTATAATATTTTAGATTTTTCAAAAATTAATTTTCATTTTTTCCTTTTATTTTTCTATTTTCCTTTATTTTTAATTCATTTAAAATTACAAAAATCCAAATAAATTCATAGAAAATAAAAGAAAAGTAAAAAAAATATTTTTCTTTTACTGAAAATTCTTTTTATTAGTTTAAGAATTTTAGAAAATTGTTTCATGCTTGTAGGATCATTTTTCAATTAACGTTACGTTTTAAATAAACGCGCTTGCATTTCCGTTTTTACATTTTTCATTCTAGTGCATACCTAGCTTGTACCTCTTGCATAATTCATAATTGTTTGCTTTAATTTGAATTACTTGATCACTATTTTCACTTTCACCACTTTTCAATCTACGATTTGCACGAATCAATATTCCTTGATTCCATTCACCTTCGTACGGAAATGACTCGGGTGATCCGTATTTTCTGATGATCATTTCGATACTATACTACTATATTATATAATTGATTTTGACGACAATCAACACCACAAAGCGTCACACCTCGCTATAAAAAAAATTTCACAAGAAAAATTTTCAAGCCAAATGAAATTTACATAAAAAAAAAACATAAGCAACTTTTGCAACTTGATTGCCAAGGTAATTATTGTTAATGAAATAAAAACCCAACAAGGAGTTGGGAGAAACAAATTACATAAATGAGGATAAAGCAATTACGCAATTTATCAACAATCACTCAACCCAATTTACATTGGGAGTTTAGCTTTAGAGTATGTTTGGCAAAAATTGCTATTGTTGTTACTAATGTTGATGCTGTTGAAAAAAATTGTAGTTTTTTTTTTTTTTTTTTTTTTTTTTTTAAATTATTTATTTATTTATTATGATTATTTTTTTGGCGTTGGTGCTAATGTTGATGCTATTGTTGGAAAAAAAATTGTAGCAGACTTTTTTTTTTTTTTTTTTTTTTTTTTTTTGCAAACTAGCTGTAATTGTAAAGTAAAAGTGTAAAATGACATAATTTAACATACAAATAACAAAACCAATATGAATAGAAATAATAAATAAAAGGTCAAATCAGTAATTTTGTGAAATATAATCTCTCGCATGTTTTTGTTTAATAATCAATCAAACACAAACGTTTACATGGTATCAGCCAATGATCCTAAACCCTAAAATATCTTCCGCTCCTTAAAGCCTAAAAACCCTAATAGACAAACACTTAGCCGCCACTTTAATTCTTCCAGCCGGCGGTCCAGAGCACGTTTACAACATTTAACAATGCATACCAATGAGTTGCAAAAGATATCATCAACTATACGCATTTGCATCTCCGTCACAGTCATGGTTATTGTAGTTACAATTAGGGCTGAGCAAATCCACCCAAAAACCGACCTGAATCGACAAACCGATTGAAACCCGACCGAAACGAACCGATACTTATTGCTACAAAATATGAAAATTATGCGTTCGACATGTCAGCTGAGGTGTGTCTATATCTTGTGTAGTTGTATATATGGGTAAGACTCTTGAGTAGCAGAAACACATGCATGCACTTTATTTGTGCAAGGTAATGATGCAGTGTTATTTAGTGCATGGTGGTTGTATGTTATTACTATTCTTATTTAACACTGCCAATTTAATTTGGCCCCATATTCCACTCATATCCCCATTGGCTCTTAATTTGAACTTAAATGATCCGACGTCTTGTGCAGTGTAATCTTCAATTCTAAAGCGACGTATGAACCCATCACATAAACATTTTATGTCGATATATTGCTTCTTATTAATTATAATATCGGTGTTATATCTCGACTTTCCTAAATGATCAAGGACGAGAATCTAAAAAATATATTGTTGTCAATTTTAAGTGTGACATGTCCCGTGTACACAAAAGTTTTAGGTTATGATCGATCATCTACGTACGTGCAACCTCTAAAGGCCACAAACTTTATCAAACTACGCATATATCTAAGTATGTATCGACATTACAAACATTAGTTTAGGTGTGTGTTATCAACGTTCTCACGTAGAAATGTATACCAAACAAAAGATCATGTCAAATAATACACCATATAAAGGCCACATATTAATTGATGTTAAAACATAACAAGATTTTGAGTTAAATGCCGTCGTCTAATTATGATGTACGGAGTATAATTATAGATTCTAAAGCTACAAATTTTAGGGGTTTGTGTGCGTACATAATTAATGTTTTAAGTCAATGATTGTACATCATATAAAGGCCACATATAAATTGATTCAATTTTAACAAGCCATAGATCGATATCAGTACTGACATTATAATGTTTGATTGACTAACTACATTAACATAAAAGAAAACAGTTGATTACTATGTTCGCAATATTTCACTGTTCCATGTACATATAGACACAATACACAAAAATCAGGTTAAAAGTTAAAACCCTATAATATGCTTTGTTATTGGTGATTCAAAATCTATTATGTTAAAGGACACATATTATAAATTTTGGATCGCCAATAAGAAATATTGACACAAAATATAACTAAATACACTCAAACATTCTTACAAACTCTTGCAAAGGAGGGCTATCTCTTATTGTGAAGAGGGTTTGGACCCGTTGGGACTGTTCTCTTTTCGGAGTCAAGGTTATTGGACATCGGGGGCATCGTTCTTGATCGATGGAAGAGTTGCCGTGTTGCGGCAGCAGGCGGTGGAGGGAACCTAAAAGTTGAAGTGGTGGTGGTGGTGGTGGTGAAGATGAGGAAAGCAAGAGAAAAAATGATGTGAAAACGAGTCATTATGTTGAAAAGAAGATGAATGTGAAATGCGGACGAAGATAGTAAGGTATGGTGGTGGAAACTAACCTTAGGTTTTATATTTGGAAATGTTAGGTGTGTTAAAATTCTACTAGATTAGACAAGGAAATGTCAAAAACTTTGTTACATGGTTGATGTGATATAAGACATTGAATTTTAGCTTTTAAAGAAAATACGTTTAGTTACTTTATGTTCTAATATTAAGGCCGCACGCGCACATGCATGCATATATGCATAAGATACTAGATAATAAATTATTTACACCGGTAGTGACACATTTTTACTGTATGATATTTGTTTGGAAAGATGAAACAAAAAGACATTCAAGGCCAAGGATGAAATTAAAGGCGCTTAGCTGTAGTATTACTGTCGCATTGATAGAATTGAAATATATGTCGTCCAAAATGAATCGTTTAGAATGTCCACAATGTGTTTTACAAGGAATTGGCGCTTTATAAATTAGTTCTGTGGAATCAATCCTACACCCTCCCTAAACCCCACAACCCACACCTCACCATTAAGCTCTTGATGTTGATGCAGCGACGGGTAGATGTTCTATTCAAAGATTAGGGTATGTTTGGCAAAACTAGCTGTAAGCTGTAAACTGTAAGTTGTAAGCTGTAAACTGCAAAACTGTTAACATGAGCTATGAGCTATAAGCTGTATCTTTTTTTTCAATAAAAGTGTTTGGTAATATAGCTGTTAAATGTAATTAGAAGCTGTTAACAGTTATTTTATATTTTAACTGCTTCAATTTTTTTTTTAAAGTTTCATGAATCAGCTTTTCATTTTAGAGCTATTTGTTTAAAATAAAAGTTTAAAGTTGATGCATCCAAACGGAGCTATTTGTTTTGTAAGAGATTATTTTTGTAACAAAAAGCTTACAGTTCTATAAAAGCTGCGTACCAAACAGGCCCTAAGATGGTTTTTGTATTTTTAAAAATAGCATTTAATAGCTTTTTAATTTTACTCATTCAGACGCGGTCAGATGTTTGGCTAAACAAGATTATTGTTTTTATTATTATTATTATTATTATTATTATTATTATTATTTGTTATTTTTTAATGTCATTAAAAGGTAGTAAGAGACGGTCATGTTAAAAGCATTTTCTTTTTATTTTCTTTTTTATATTTACTTTTTCATTAATTTTTTCTTTCTTTCGGACCGTTAAGAGCTATAAACCTATTATTGAATTAGATGAAGAGAAGTTGTCTTAACACTTTTTTTTTTTTTTTTTTTACTTTGTCTTTTGTATTAAAATACGTTTAAATAGAATCATTGCATATTTTCTATTCGATAATGAATGTAAAACATAATAATAATTATGTGACAATTCATATTTTATTTAAATTAGAGGGATCATGTTAGCGGCCTTATATATCTCAACTCTAACCCAACTCATTTAGTTAAATGTTTTGAAAAGTTTAATCTAAACAAATTTATAAATTGTGAAAACTAATAGTGTAATGCGTTCAGACATTTTTACAAAATAAACAATTTTATTTGAGTTAGATTCAGATTTCTCAACCACTTTTTCAGATTAAGATGGAATCAGATTCAGACTTTTCAACCATATATTCATACTAGCTTATTAGACCCGTGGAATCCACGGGTTTTTAGAAGAGATAATGAAAAAATAATTAAAAAATAGAGTGTAAATAAAATAAGGAAAAGAAATAAGTAAATAAAGTAAATCATTTATTCGAAAGGAAATTGAAGTAATAAGTCAATGAGAGTATTGAGTACAATGTTTGTAACTAATAGTGTAATAAACGTCCATGCACGTAGCCTCTAATCTTAACCGCCTTTACAAAGCAAATGTATGTAGCTGGAAGTAAACTTGTGATAAGCCATTGAACATTTCGTTACCACCTAATAAAGTATAAAAATAAGGTGTAAGTAAAATATTTGTGTGATTGATAGAACATGTACAAAAGAACGGCATATTACATGATAAGAATATTCGTACATACCTCTTGAAACTTGATCATAGGCCGTGAAGAACCTCTTTGTAGACTACATTTGTAGTAGTCTTTGATAAATTACCATCGGCATCACAAACGACAATCTTCAAACCCTTTTTGCTTTTGACGCGTGAAAGAGCCACGTATAATTGTCCATGTGTGAAAACAGGATGTGGTAGGTACAAACCAACGTTCGAAGCAAGCTGGAGTGACTGATTTACATGAATCATTCCTCTCAGCTAAGGGATCCTAAAAATTGTTGGGCAGTCATGTTTTTGATTAAATCATAGCACTCTTCAGGGGTCCTTTTCATAAAGGTGCCCCTAGCAGCAGCATTGATGGTGTCACGATGACGAAGTGTCAAACCATTGTAGAAGGTATCTATAATGGTGACAAGAAGCATATTGTGATTGGGACATCAATCAATAGCAAGCTTATAGCGTTCCTATGCCTCAAATAAGGACTCGTCGGGAAGCTGTCTGAAGTTGCTGATATCATTTCTCAGCTTAGTTACCATGGATGGTGGAAAGTATTTTGCCAAACAACAGAGAACTTAAACCAATAATCACAATATGAATGGCTTATTTGAAAAAGGTTCCCCAATTCACAAGGATACAAAAGCAAGTTTTTATCTTTGATTTGAGAACTTATTAATGTTCATACCCACAGTTAGGTAGTATTCTGCCTTGATTTTCGACAATGTATTGTATGTAATTATTAACGAAAAAACAAAATATTTTTGGCTTTTTGTGGGTGTGTGTGAAAAAAAAAACTTTTTGAAATTATTTTTGGGATCGATTCGTTAACCGAAATCGTTTCCTTTAAGATTAGTCGCAGGGTGGCGGAAGAGAAGAATGGACTCCTTTCAGTTCGCAATTTAATGTCAGAACTTGCCTTTACCACTTGTATAGGTTGTAATCTTAAAGAATACGAAGTAATTTAACTTCACGATTTGTTTTGTTGTTTTTGATTTCTTTGGTGTTGTTAACACTTTAGGAAAAGTGTTAATGAACTTTTTCTGATGTGATTTTGATTTTTACAAAAATTTACAAAGTAGTGAAATTTGTACAAGGAGGGTTTTGAAAATCACTAATACTGCTAAACGTTTTTAAAACACGCAACAGCCTCCCCGGCAGCAACGCCAAAATTTGACTCCTCCTAAACCAGTCAACCCAAATTAACCAAGGATGGTCAACAGGTCAAGCAGTAAGGGAGTAGTGATCAATTTATGATCCGTTGAAACCACAGTGTGTTCACGGGTCGTTATGTCCGAACGAGATTGAAATTGTGTTTTGGAAACGTTTGAGTGATTCAGTGATTGAGGAAAGTAATAAATAATGATTTGGATTGAATTACACTACTGGAAATGATTAAATTAAGCTAAGTAAACAGTATTAACAATTACAAGATTACAGATGTGTATAAACGTAAACCAAATTAAAAACAGATACGATTGCGTACGGTGAAAATGACTTTTTTATAAACTTAATATTAAAAGAAAATTTTAATAAAAAAGAAAATTATTTTTTTGATTATTTAATTATTTAATATTAATTAAAAACTATTTAATAATTAATTAAAATAATTTAAACTAATTTTAATTTGAGAAAAATACTAAAGTAACTTAGAAAATTATGAAATTTTTTATAAAACTAATTAACCATTACAGGAATCCTAAAAAATTATAAAAAGTTTATAAAAATTATATTTAAACTATTTTATAAATTATTTACTTAATTATTAATTAAAAACTATTTAAACTAATTTAATTATGAAAAATACTAAATGAACAGTAAAAATTATGAAAATTTTTAGAAAAACACTTTAATAATTATAAAAGCTAGAAAAAATACAAAAAGATACTATTGGTTATAAATAAGCAGAAAAGAAATTTATTTTTGGTTTTTTTTAATTAAAACTAATTAAATTTAAATTAATTATAATAAATACTAAATAAACTCAGAAAATTATGAAAATTTTTCTGAAACTATTTTAATATATTAGAAACTTAAGAAAAATATAAAATTGGAATTTTCTTTTTGAAAAAGCAGAAAAATAAGCCAAATGACTTAAATAGAAGCTAGCACTTCTTTTATATTTTTGATTTTTCTTATTTTTATTTTACACAACTATTTTAATACTGAAATTGAACAACTTTTACAAAAACAAACTTTTTATAGCTTAAAAATAAGCTGTGTGCAAATCAAAAAGTTTGACAGAAGGTCTAACAAGCTAAAAAGATGGAATTTTGATGAAATAAGCTATTAATAAGCTACAAATGACAAAATAAGCTATAACCACTTGAAATAAACGCAATGTTGAGACAACATGATCAAGATCTCTTTATGTTTTAATGATGACAAATAAACCATCGAAACACATAAAATAACAAACGTTAGCTCAAAATCGCCGGAGCCAATGTCTGCTCCTGGCGCACTGCCCGCGCGTCAACGCGCGGGTGACGCGCCAGGAGTCTGTATGGTTCCGGGCGAATTTTTAAAGTCGGCTTTCCCCTTACCTGACAAATGTGGATCTTTCAATACATGTATGAATATGTTATGTGCTTAATTGAGAACACTCGAAACGAGTTTTGAGACTTGAGAGATCCCACTTTTAGAACACTCATTTACGGGAAAACGCCAACTCATGTTTTCTAACTATCGCCTCTAGCCAAGGATTTTCTAAACTTAGGGAGCTTATATATTTCAAGTGACATCGTGTTGAAGCATTCATATGATCATATCCCGTGCTTACGTCTTCTCTAATTACGTAACGGGTTTACTCCCTTATTGGTCAAACTAAGTCAAAGGTCACTTTGCGTAAACGCATCCTTTCCCACTTGGGTTATGCTTTACATCAAGGCAAAGCACTTAACTTGTTTTAACCAAGGTATTAGTTGAGAACGTCGAGTCGTGGAAAGTCACAAGATATGTAACTATGGATTCTCAACGTTGTGTTACTTGAACTTATAAGTAACCTATGATTTTCTCAACTTATAATCTTGATTGTATAAACCTTCTCTTCTTAATGACAATTAGATTATGCATTAATCCTCTCTTAATCTCATTTATACAAAAGACAAAACCAATCATATCCAATCATATCCAAATCAAATATTCTCTTACACAATCTCTTACACTCTTGCATATTCTCCACTACATCTAAACCATCCATTCTATTTCAACTCATCTCAACCTTCTAATTTCAACACATGGGATTTAATTTGAAACCCTAATAAGGCTCCTCTCATCCAAGCCATTGATTTCAAATTACAACACATCACAACCATCCATCCAACCCTTTATCTCCATATCATCACATGTGCTTGATCCCAACCATTGAATTCAAACTAAACACATCTCAACCATCCATCCAATCTCTCCTATCTATGCCACCACATGTGTTTGATCCTAGCCATTGAATTCAAACCAAAACCATCTCAACCATTGATCCACACTTCTTCCCCAAGCAAAGGAGGCTCTCTTTGATCTCCACCATCTATTTTAAATGAAACCATCTCAACCCTCCATTTCTCCTTTCCCCCAAGCAAAGCATATTCCTTTGGAATATTATTTCTCAACCCTAACCTAGGCATGTTTGAACCTAGCCATCCATTTCAAATGAGATCATCTCAACCATCCACATTCAACACATGTCAATTGTTTGAAAACCAAAGGAGGCTCCCTTTGATCCTAGCCATCCAATTCAAACCATTTCATCTCAACCCTCCATATTATTCTTCCCCCCAAGCATTGGAATATTCCTTGGCATATTCTTTCTCTCTTTTCTATGTCATGTGAGGAGATACACTTCTACCCCTTCCAAATTACCCTATCTACACTTTAAACCCTTGGTAATTTGGTTTCTCTTTAAACACTTCACAAAACATTTTCCAAATTGGCTATTTGAGTTGGTATACCTTAGAATGATTAATGTTAAGGTTTAGTGTGAAGTACAATTGGGGTTTAGCAAGGATAGGTATTTGTAAGATCCAAACACCCAACACTTGGGAAAATCTTACAGACGCCTGGCGCGCTGCCCGCGCGCTGACGCGCGGGTGATGCGCCGGCCTCGGTAAATTTTCCCAAGTTTGGGTTCTTGGCCTATAAATACCACCCTTGCCTCTTGTATTCCTCACCCCTTGCCATTATTATTTCTCTCTAGATTCTTTCTCTCTAAACACTCTCAAATCTTTCTTTCTCTCTATCTCTAATCTTGTGTTCTTGATTTTCATACTAACTTCTTTGAAAGAACACATATCTTTGCAAGGGAAGAAAAACAAGAGCCTAATACACTCTTGTGATTGTGTCGAGGGTCTTCTTTCTTATACCCTTTCTATTATAATCGAGTCTCTAGGTTAGGTTAGGACTTGATTGAACAAACATTCTTTCATTCAATTGTTTGTAAGGGAAGTCTTTTGTCTTGGTGACCAAGCCTAGATCTTTGGGGATCTAGTTGGGGTTTGATACTTCCGGGTGGAAGTCTTGGTAGTGATCTTTGTCATCCTTAGGTGAAGTCGAATCGCGAGATTCTTTTGGGTGGTTTCCGAGGACGGAATACCGTTAGGGAGTAACTCCTTCTTTGTGAGCATCAATATTGGTGGAGTAAATTGTAACGGTTTGTAGTCCACCGAAAGGATTATACTAGTGAATAGTATCGGAGTCGCGGATTCGTAACTGGATGTACGGATGATATAAACCCCCCATCCTGAACCAGCATATATTGTGGTGTCTTTTACTTGCTTTATATACTTAGGTTGTGTTGGTGGTTGTTTGGATTAATTATACAACCACTTGGTTTTCTTTAAGGGTTAAAGTTTTTAAACGTCTTAAAAGCCTAAGAAACCGTATTCACCCCCCTCTACGGTTCTACAATTGGTATCAGAGCGGTATACTCAAGTTTTTTAGTGTTAAAGCCTTCACGAGAAGTCGTTTTAAGTCAAAAACTTCTTTCCCGAAAACTAAAATCCTAACTAAGGTTTTTGGAAAAGTAGAGTGTAGATCCATGGCTTAAGAGAATTATGTTGAGGGGTGTTCTATGCAAAGACCACCTTTCCTAGAAACCGATGGGTTTTGCTTTTGGAAAACCCGATTTGAGACCTATGTTAGGTCCAAAGATCTTGATTTGTGGGAAATCATCCAAAATGGCAACTTTGAGTTTATGGTGGAAGACTCAGAAACAAAGTTATTGGTGAAAAAGCCACATATGGATCTTAATGATGAAGAAAGCTTGGTAAGAATGTTGAAGCCAAGATGTTGATCTATAATGCTCTACCTCGAAGGGAGTTCGAGAGGGTTCATGTTTGCAAGATCGCCAAGGAAATTTGGCACTCTCTCATCATCACTCATTAAGGCAACTCTCAAGTGAAAGATTGAAAGATCGACTTACTCATACAACAATATGAGAAGTTCTCGATCTCGGACGAAGAAACCATTGATAATGGGTACACAAGGTTCAATGCTATTATCACTAGTCTCATGGCTCTTGATCCTAGCTTCTATAACAAGAACCATGTGAGAAAGTTTCTTCGAGCACTTCCGGTAAAGTGGAGGCCAAAGGTGATGGCCATAGAAGAAGCCAAGAATTTGGCGGAACTACCTCTTGACGAGCTCATTGGAAATCTCAAAGTCTATGAGATGATTCTTGAGAACGACAAGGCAAGTACCAAAGATAAGAAGGAGAAGGTTAAGTCTTTGGCTCTTAAAGCTAAAGTCACTAGTACTCAAGCTAGTGATGGTCAAGAGGATATCAAGGAAGAAGATGATATGGATGACGAAGAGTATAATCTCATGGCTAAGAACTTTCGGAAGTTCTTTAGGAAAGGTGGTAACTTTGGTAGGAGAAATTGGTTTGGAAACCGAGATAATGGTGGAAGGAAGAACTTTGGGGGAAACCGAAGTGGTGACAACAAGGTCGGTGAAAGCTCAAGACGCACACAAGGTTGTTACAATTACGGAGAAAAGGGTCACTTCATTAATGAATGTCCTAAGCCGAGAATGAACAAGGCATTCGTTGGAGGAGCATGGAGTGATAGTGAAGATGAAGACCAACCAACAAATGACGCTACGTGTCTTATGGCCAAAGAAAAATTTGAGGTTTGCTTCAAAAGTGAACCGGATGAGTGGGTAGTTGATAGTGTTTGCACTAAACACATGACCGGGAATAGAAGATTGTTCACATCATACACGGCGTATAATGGCAATCAAGTCATTTTTGGAAGCAAACTTAACGGCAAAATTGTCGGCAAAGGTAATGTCCTTCATGACTCCATAGAAATCTCCAATGTTGAGCATGTTAGGGGTCTAAGTTTCAATTTGATTAGTGTGAGTCAATTATGTGATGATGATTGTGAGGTCAAATTTACTAAGGTAGATTGCACTATTAGTAAAAATGGTGTTGTGTTAGCAAAAGGTCATAGGAGAAATAACTTATATACATGCAAGTTGGGTGATAACTCTAAGCAACACATATGTCTTACGTCCATGGTGGACAACTCAACGCTTTGGCATAGGAGGTTAGGTCACGCCAATATGAGGTTAGTCCAAAACCTAGCTTCTAACGAGCTAGTACGGAATTTACCAAAGTTGAGCTTTGAAAGGCATTATTGTGACACATGTCTAGGGAGTCAAGGACAAACCAATAATAGGAATAAAAAGGAAATGACAATTAGTAAGGTTTTAGAATTAATTCATTTAGATTTGTATGGTCCATCTCCGATCCAAAGTTATGGAGGAAACTTCTACACTTGAATGATCATTGATGATTATTCAAATTATACTTGGATATTGTTCTTAGAAAACAAGGATGGTGTTTTGAATAAATTCAACATTTTGAGAAAGAAACTTGAAAAGCTACTTGATTGTTCAATTGTATCAATTAAAACAAATCATAGTAGCGAATTTGATAAAATGCAATTTGGAACCTTTTGTGAACAACATGGAATATCTTATAACTTATCGGGCCCGTTCACTTCTCAATTGCTTGAGATTGTTGAAAGAACACATCGTAAGTTAGGAAAGATGAGTCGTGCAATGCTTGACAAGCAATCCATTCCACAAAAGTTTTGGTGTCATGCCCTAGATACCGTTTGTCACATTTTTAATAGAGTCTACATAAGAAAGGTAATAAATAAAACATCCTATGAAATACTTAGGAATAGAAAACCATCCCTAGAGTATTTTAGAGTATTTGGTTGCAAAGTATTTATACTTAATACCAAAGAATATCTCACTAAATTCGACCCAAAGTCGTATGAAGGTGTGTTCCTAAGATACTCTCAAACTAGTAAAGCATACATAGTGCTTAATAAGGAAACAATGAGGATTGATGAATCTCTCAATGTGACCTTTGATGAGAGCATGCCCGAGCCTAAATCATCTCCTTTGGTAGAAGATGATGTGATCAACGAACCTTTAGTTCAAGATCAAGAAAGGTCGCCAACATTACAAGTTAATGTTTCGGATGAAGGCAATCCTAAGGAAGTGAGAGAAGCGAGGGGTCATCCTATACAACAAGTCATTGGTGACTTGAATAAAAGGACACTTAGGTCACAAAAATAAACAAGTCTAAGTTTTGGCATGACATTTTTCAAGAAGTCCAAATTGCTTTGGGATAGGTTTTGATGCTAAAACTTGCATCTTAGGAGGACAATCTTTAGGTGCTCTTAGAGCTTATGTGATTAAGGCTTATGTGAAGGCATGGATGGAAGATCAAACAAGTGTCTTCCAAGAGGAAAGATATGTATCAATCCATTATTCAAACAATGATTGATATTATCCAAGATTCTACATGTCTATACTATGTGTTTGAACAAGAAAAGTTGACACAATTTATCTTGCTTAATCTCGATAATATTAATATTGTGATTGCCTCCAAGATTAGATTTGATACTCATCAAAACTCACACTTGTGTTGAATACTTTGTATCTAGCTCTTCTTGTTCACCTTATGTGAAGAATATATGTTGCACACCCAAATTTTAATGAATAATGCCTCATTGCTTATAATTTGATGCATAGCTTAACAATTTATGGTGCATTCTTAATGGTAGGTAGCATATGTATTTTGTCCACATATCACAACTTAACATCAACTATAACACTCATTACTCTTTGAATAACTTTTCTCATGATCATGTGATCTAAGCACATTTACCTTTCCTATATATTCTCTTCTTCTTGATCTTCACAATTTGTACACCTAATGAGGAATCTTAGTACTAATTGCCTTAATACCCATTGGATAATAAGTGTCATCACCCACATCTAAATTCCACTTTACTATTATTTAAGGATTAGAGATCTTGTCTAAGCATTACACCTAAAATTTCAATCTAAGTTAAAAATGAATAACCAACTACTCTCTCCGAACAATGTTCTTGACAATTTCATCCTCCAAAGTAGTGACACTAATTCCTTGAGTGCAAACAATGGAAGAGAAGAAATTGCTAACAACAATGTTGTCCCTCAAGCTACAACCAAGAGTGATGGGATAGGAAATGGGTGGTTTATGATAAACAACCAACAACAATATCCTAGGATCAACCTTGAAAAACTAATGCAAGATGATGTTTGGAGCAATCCACAAAATGTTCAAGCCACATCACCCCTAACTAGGGGAATTGGTGATGAAGAAGTTTGGGAAAAGATAAGGAAGCCCTTAAGCCCAAAACTTCATGAAGGCAATCATGCAATTTGTTGCGAAAACACAATTGACATGCTTAATGCTATTAAGGATCATAGAGAAGAAACTCGTAAAATGCTCAGATCTCTTCATGATGGTGTTAAAATGCTTTAAGCATTAGCCTCAAACATGACATGCATTGTGCATCAAGATAGGGGTGTTGACACATGTGAGGACAATCTTGTAGATCACAAGAAATAGTCTCCTATTGTTTAAGTGTGTTTGTTAGATGTTTTGTGTGTATTTTGCGTTTCTTGGATCTCTTGGTACCATGATCTAGTTGTAAATTTAGCTTTCATGCTTTATAATAATAACAAATGCACTTCAATCAACCTTGTCATGCTCAACTATTGGTTATTGGAGTCATATGGGACAAATACATATATACATAATATTGTGGACTAACCCATGTGGCAAGTTTCCAAATGGTAACCTAACCCATTTTGGAATTTTCACATATGAGGATTTCTTGTTGGTTGCATGTTGTGATTTCTATGTGTAGCTAGGCCACCGCAAAGGTGAGGCTCTTGACCCATGGATCCCCACCTTGTAACAAGGGGGAGCAACGATCTAGGGGGAGCTATGTTCAAGGGGGAGCACATTCGGTCCCGCCTTTTTGATTCGACAAAAGGGGGAGAAAGAAAGCAAAAGCGTGAAGACCATAATGTTAAAGGCTTCACCAAATTACAAGGCAAAGGTTAAGTCGCATGCTACACCAAAGGCGCGCTTTGTCTTCGCAAAGTTTGGTAATTTTATTTGCTTTCGGTTTTTATTTGTCATCATCAAAAAGGGGGAGATTGTTGAGACAACATGATCAAGATCTATTTATGTTTTAATGATGACAAATAAACCATCGAAACACATAAAATAACAAACGTTAGCTCAAAATCACCGGAGCCAGTGTCTGCTCCTGGCGCGCTGCCCGCGCGTCAACGAGCGGGTGACGCTCCAGGAGTCTGTATGGTTCCCGGCGAATTTTGAAAGTCGGCTTTCCCCTTACCCGACAAATGTGGATCTTTCAATACAGGTATGAATATGTTATGTGCTTAATTGAGAACACTCGAAACGAGTTTTGAGACTTGAGAGATACCACTTTTAGAACACCCATTTACGGGAAAACGCCAACTCATGTTTTCTAACTATCGCCTCTAGCCAAGGCTTTTCTAAACTTAAGGAGCTTATATATTTCAAGTGACATCGTGTTGAAGCATCCATATGATCATATCCCGTGCTTACGTCTTCTCTAATTACGTAACGGGTTTACTCCCTTATTGGTCAAACTAAGTTAAAGGTCACTTTGCATAAACGCATCCTTTCCCACTTGGGTTATGCTTTACATCAAGGCAAAGCACTTAACTTGTTTGAACCAAGGTATTAGTTGAGAACGTCGAGTCATGGAAAGTCACAAGATATGGAACTATGGATTCTCGACGTTGTGTTACTTGAACTTATAAGTAACCTATGATTTTCTCAACTTATAATCTTAATTGTCTAAACCTTCTCTTCTTAATGACAATTAGATTATACCTTAATCCTCTCTTAATCCCATTTATACAAAAGACAAAACCAATCATATCCAAATCAAATATTCTCTTACACAATCTCTTACACCCTTACATATTCCCTTACACACTACATCTAAACCATCCATTCTCTTTCAACTCATCTCAACCTTCTAAAACATTTTCCAAATTGGCTATTTAAGTTGGTATACCTTAGAATGATTAATGTTAAGGTTTAGTATGAAGTACAATTGGGGGTTTAGCAAAGAAAGGTATTTGTAAGATCCAAACACCCAACACTTGGGAAAATCTTACAGACGCCTGGCGCGCTGCCCGCGCGCTGACGCATGGGTGATGCGCTGACCTCGGTAAATTTTCCGAAGTTTGGGTTCTTGGCCTATAAATACCACCCTTGCCTCTTGTATTCCTCACCCCTTGCCATTATTCTTTCTCTCTAGATTATTTCTCTCTGAACACTCTCAAATCTCTCTTTCTCTATATCTCTAATCTTGTGTTCTTGATTTTCATACTAACATCTTTGAAAGAACACATATCTTTGCAAGGGAAGAATCAAAAGAACCTAATCCTTAGGTGAAGTCAAATCGCAAGATTCTTTTGGGTGGTTTCCAAGGACGGAATACCATTAGGGAGTAACTCCTTCTTTGTGAGCATCAATATTGGTGGAGTGAATTGTAATGGTTTGTAGTCCACCGAAAGGATTATACTAGTGAATAGTATCGGAGTCCCAGATTCGCAACTGTACGTACGGATGGTATAAACCCCCCAACCCGAACCAGTATATATCGTGGTGTCTTTTACTTGCTTTATATACTTAGGTTGTGTTGGTGGTTGTTTGGATTGATTATACAACCACTTGGTTTTCTTTGAGGCTTAAAGTTTTTAAACGTCTTAAAAGACTAAGAAACCGTATTCACCCCCCTCTACGGTTCTACACACAAATTAAGTTAAAACCATAGAAAAAGCACTCTAAGTAAGCAGGAATCACTAATAAGCACTTATCAAAAACTCAGGCCAACAGGCCAAATGGAAGCACTTGCAGCCCTGTGTGGGGCCCACAGGGTTGATCAGAGGTCAAAATAAAAGGGTGATCTGAAAAGATGGGCAGAAGGGCTTTCCAATAAGCCAAGTTTCAAGGGCTGGGGCCCACAAATAAGCTCTAGGGGGTCTTGTAAAGTTGGGTGATTTGTACTGGGTGCACAGGGTGTTGGTTTGGTCAGGGCAACTAGCAGGGTCCAATAAGCTAGGGGCAAAGCTTCTAAAAGCCAAAATAAGCACTAGTATAATGAAATGGACCAATAAGCTGTCTAAAAAGCTAAGGGTTGGGGCTGGGGTCCACAGGTGATCAATTGGTGGGCTTATGAATTTGGGCTAATTCCCTAGTGCAGGGGAGGTACTTTCCCTGCAGGCCTAATTAAGCAGTTGAATAAGCCAACAGAAAAATTCCTAAAAATAATCTAATATCAGATTTCTCAAGTTTAGTTGGTAAATTTTATCCTCCAAAAAGCTTAAAGGCTAAAGTTGAAAAATTAAATCATGAAAAATCATTGAAAAACTAGATTTCTACCTAGCCTACGCAATTTGACTTTTTTGAGTAATTGAGATAAGTTGACTTTATTGAGATTCTAATGACTCCTACTTACTGATTATGATATATTAAGTTGATATGTTATGATTTTAAACTAAATTAACAACTAATACACTGAGTTGATGAGAAATGATTCCTGAAATTCCAACAGTGAACTAGTTAATGAGCTAACAATCTAATTTTGACTTTTCACTGAGTGAGGACTGGTTTTTATGACTTAAATGATATACTAGGACCTATGGTAGCATGTATCAAGCAAGAACAACAACAAAAGTTCAGTATATCACCAAGATATTCACCAATCCAAACAGCCTTTTAACACACTGATTTTTAGATTTTTGAAGTTAACAACTGATTCAGGCCATAAAAAAGGTTCTCAAGACTCTAATATGATGCAATAAGCTACAATGAACACTGAAACAACAAAATTAACCACAAATACTCAAGAATCCATAGTATACTAGTTGACTGTGAGATTTAAGAAAATGAATAACAAGTTTTTCTACTGAACAAACTAGCAATCTTAAATCATTACTTAACTTAAATACACTAATTAAACACAAATAACACAAAATTGAGCAATGATAAGCAGTTAAACAGTGAGATGCAAAAATTGTACAAAAGGCTTACAATGTGCAATCCAAGCTAAAAACCAAGAACCAAGACCAAAGAACCAATCCTATAGGCTTTCCACAAAGCCACTAAACCACTGCCATCCAATATTCACAGTGCTCCATGCATACTTCTTCTTCTTTGATGATTTTTTTCCACTATTTTTTTGGTATTTTTATGAATTTTTGATTTTTCTAAGTAATCCTGTCTTTTATGCACTAAAAGCTTGTATAAGCTTATAAGTGAATTCATTTGAGCAAAAAGGAGCAATAGATAGCTATTTTTAATAACAATATGCTTAACATGAAATTTGTACTAGAAATGGCATAAACTAAAAATGCTTGATAGATTAAGATTAAAGATTGAAAAAGGTTTACAATACACTAACAATACTGAAAATACAACTTTAAAACTTAAGATTACACTGAAAATTTGAAAACGAAACTAGTCGACATATATTTAGCTAAAATAAATTACACCCCTTCTTCTCTTGCTTCTCTTTCCATTTATAGACCACATTAGGGTTCCTTGGAGTACTCTGAGCAAATCCTGTAACACCCCCTAATTTGAAATGCGGCAGCGGAAGAGAAATTAGGGTGTTACGGTGAGGATCGAAGTCATAATGATAGAAAACGACTCGAAAGACGTTTTAAAAACATAATTTCATTTATAAATATTTGAAATACAATAGGTCCTTATCAG
This sequence comes from Artemisia argyi, assembly GCA_030686995.1. Classification (NCBI taxonomy): domain Eukaryota; kingdom Viridiplantae; phylum Streptophyta; class Magnoliopsida; order Asterales; family Asteraceae; genus Artemisia; species Artemisia argyi. The sequence goes on along the minus strand of CM060678.1, from coordinate 19,623,941 downwards.
AGTATTATAAAAACTTGATGTTTTGAACTAAATCAAACATCATTTATTTTACATCATATTTGATAATAATTAAACATAATTTGAAGATTTTTGCCGCCCGTTCCATGCTTGCTTCCCCTGTCAAATACCTGAGATACATGCTTAAAAGTCAACAAAATTGTTGAGTGAAATCATAGAGTTTGAATTTAATAATCATTTTGATACACAAGCAAGATTGTATTGGAAAATACAATCAGTTTGAAAACATTGATATTGCAGTTCATATATTGCACTAAGTCTCATGACACGCAAACGTTAACAAATACCTTAACGGCGGGTGTATATCAAATCAATGATACATTTTTGCCCTCGTGTAATAGGTGATTTGCCAATTCCTATTTTTACTCAAATATAATTATCACGACTAATGCGGCTAACCACATGCATATGGCATTCCGTCAAGCATTAGTGGGACAGGCTGTCAAACCTTAAATAGATCTATTCATTATATTCGCGTTCACCGCAGTGATTAATGGTTCATGAATAAGGGACTTTTGGCAATAGCTAACTTAGGCATATATCAGTCAGGAAAGCATACAGAAAATACTTGTGAATCTATTTATAGCATGTATCCCCCTCACGGAGTTTTGAAAATAATTAAATGTGAGGCTATGACTCACCTTGATTGATACTGAAAATGAAGAAAATAAAGTCGGATGAATTTTATGAAAACGGCTTCGAAACACAACCTGATAAATAAATTTATCTAAGAAATTGACCAAAAACTATTCGGTGATTATAAAGAAGATAACGAATATTAGATATTCGTTATGACGATTAAGTGATGTGCAATGAAAATATGGTGATATGCATGATATGACAAAATATGATTTTTAAAATTATCCATCGAAGTTTTAATCATAACTAAAATCTTAATCTTTTAAAATATCGTTATATATTATTAACGTTAAGTTAATAATATATATATATATATATATATATATATATATATATATATATATATATATATATATATATATATATATATATATATATATATATATATATATATATAAACAACATTTAAACATGATATGAAATAAAAAAAATATAAAATAAATAAGAATGATAAATAAATTTAGTCTTTGTCTCCTTTTCCAATCTTTACCATTTTACACTAACGATACTTGCGTTACACCGTTAGTCCTTTTTATATATTTTTCAACTATAGTCCTCTACTCTGTCCAAAAGTCAATACAAACCTTCTAATATTAATTTTTATCACATTTTAACCTTAGATTTCTGTATTTACAGGTTTAGTCCTTGATTTTCAATATTTACACATTTAGTCCTTCTAGGTGTCGTCGCGTTACATTTTTAGTCCAATTTTACAAAAATGATTATGGAACTTTTCTAAAATTTTCCGAAGCTTATTTATTAAGTATAAAGCTTATTTTAACTGCTTATTCATTTAAAAGCTTATTTTTATAGCTTATGGGCCTGGATCGAATAAACTTAAGGCCCGTTAAGATTTTTGGAGGCGAGGGCATGGAAAAAGTTTTGGGCTTGGCTTTGGCCCATTTTTATGATTCTAAAAACATATCTTATAGGCCCAGTGGGCTTACGGATTTCAAAAGCTTAGTGGGCTTTAGTTAAGCCCACTCGACAATAAATAAGTTTTTATAAATAATTTTAGTTTTGATTTTCGGTTTATGTACATTCAAAATGGGTCGTTTAAGATGTCAAAACGTGATTATTTTTACATGTTGTCTACATGAAAACTTTAGTTTGCTAGGTGGTCTATGACGTCATGAAAAGATATGGTACCATTGTTAAACTAGATTTTAAGTTATACGTTGTTTTAGTGGCATGGTTAAGCCGATGTGTAAACTTGAAAATTATCAAAATATTACTAAGTGTTATTCTATTTTTATATCGATGGATGTAAGTAGAAATAGATGCATGACATGATTATAACGTTACAACTAGAGTGAATGGTGTGTGCTACGTGATTCCTAAGCCATCCAAGATAGAGGCAAACCACGCTTTGTGTACTACTAACAATTATATACGTGAATCTAGTGTGCAAAGTGTAGACGTATAAAACAAGATATACGAAATGCATGATAACATGATATCGTATGAAATGGATTTAGAACTAGTGCAAGAGACTTACAAACACTTTTAAAGTGAACTAGAGTCGAGCTAGGTAGAAAAGAACACAAGAAACCTCGTCAAAACTATATAACCCAATCGTTATATATATTAATTTGAAACCCGATTTCTTTCTTTGCTTCCAATACACTACTACTCGACTTGTAAGCTTTGTAGAATGGAAATGGAGGTCCAATATTGGTGCTTCACAAAGCTTTTGTTTCAGCAGTTGAAATGCTGACTCTTGCTTCTCTTCCCAGTTATACTTCTTGTTCTTCTGGGTTAGTTCCGTCAATGGTTTTGAAATCTTTGAAAAACCTTCTATAAATCTCCGGTAATAACCAGCGAGACCTAAGAATTGACGAATCTCGGTTGGGAAGGTAGGTGACGTCCAACCTTTAACTGCTTCTATCTTCGCGGGATCTACGTGGATACCTTCGTTGTTGATGATATGGCCTAAAAATTGAACGGTAGTAATCCAAAAATCACATTTGGAAAACTTGGCGTACAACTTTTCCTTCTTAAGTAACTCCAAAATAGTCCTTAAGTGTTCGGCATGCTCTTCTTTATTGCGCGAATAGATTAAAATATCATCAATGAACACAATAACGAATTTATCCAAGTATGGTTTGCATACTCGGTTCATTAAATCTATGAATACAGCTGGTGCATTGGTAAGACCAAATGGCATCACCTGAAATTCATAATGTCCGTATCGTGTTCGAAAAGCTGTCTTGGGAATGTCCTCTTCCCTAACTCTTAATTGATGATATCCTGATCTAAGATCGATTTTTGAGTACACACTTGATCCTTGTAATTGGTCAAATAGATCGTCGATCCTTGGTAATGGATATCGATTCTTCACCGTGAGTTTGTTCAACTCCCTGTAATCGATACACATTCGGAACGTTCCATCTTTCTTTTTGACAAATAGGATTGGTGCTCCCCAAGGGGATGAACTCGGTTGAATGAAACCTTTATCTGATAGTTCTTTTAACTGTTCAGATAATTCTTTCATTTCGGAGGGGGCTAATCGATATGGTGCTTTTGCAACAGGTGCTGCTCCAGGCACTAAATCGATTCGGAATTCTACTTGACGAGTTGGTGGGATTCCAGGTAAGTCTTCGGGAAATACATTAGAAAATTCTCTTACAACTGGCACTTCATCAAGTTGTTTCTTCTTTTATTTTGTTTCTCCTCCCGTTATTTGGATTTGAAATACATGGCATCCTTTGCTTATGTATTTCATCGTTTTGGCGTATGAAATGAAATTGAAAGAAGTTTTAGGTTTATCACCTTGGATGATTAAGGTTTCACCGTCGAATGGAATCTGGATGATTTTCTCATCACAAATTATTCTGGCACGGTGTTTAGATAACCAATCCATACCAATGATGACCTCAAAACTTCCCAATTGAATGGGCATAAGATTGATAGGGAAAGATTTATTTAGAAGGGTTAAGGTGCAGTTTTCGATTAAGGTATTGGTACTTAAAATATTTCCATCTGCTAATTCTATTTCATAGATAGTATCTAATTCTACAGGAGTAATATTTAGATTTGCGGCAAACGAAGTAGACACAAAACTTTTATCCGCTCCTGAATCAAATAATATATTAGCATCTTGTTGATTTAATAGGAACGTACCAGTAACAACATCTGAATTCTGCGTTGTGTTCCCATCACCAAGTACATAAGCTCTTCCTCTGGCAACATTATTGGTAAATTTCGGACATTGAGGTCTGTAGTGTCCAACTTCTCCACAACCATGGCACTTTACTGCTATCAGTTGAGTATTGGCCCCAGTCGCTCGACAGTCCCTTGTCATATGACCAATTCTTTTACAGTTGCCGCAAATAGCTCTACATGCTCCAAAATGATGCATGTTGCACTTGTTACATGGGGGTAGCGTTCCAGAATAACCTTTACTTTCTGCAGGCACTGCTGCGTAAGCTCGGGTAGCTTCTTTTCGACGATTTTGTTGTTGATGATGATTACTACGATTCTGCTGCTGATCTCTGTTGCGATTCCTGTGTTGATTGTTGTTGTTGTTGTAGCTACGGTTACCACTGTAACTGTTGTTATAGCTGCGGTTGTTGCTATTGTTACCCCCTCGGTTGTCAGCACTTCTCTTATGCTCATTAATCACAGAGGTAGAACCTCTTTTGATTACCCGGGTTAACAATCTCTGAGCAAGCTCCATAGCTTCTTCTACTGACTTTGGATTCGATGAGGTAACATCTCCTTCAATGGATGGTGGCAGTCCCTCCACGTATTTCTCCAATGCTTGTTCAACATCGGGTACTATAGTTGGACACAGCACTGACAACTCCAGAAACTTTCTGTCGTATGTCTTCAAGTCATTGTACCTTACAACTAGCTGATGAAATTCATCTTCTAGTTTTCGAATCTCTGTTCTTGGACAATACTTCTTCAACATTTTATTCTTCAGCTCATTCCACGAAAGTCTGAAAGCTTCATCTGGACCCATAGCATTCGCAGTAGTGTTCCACCACGATAATGCCTCTCCTTGAAGAGTTCCTGTAGCAAAGGTAACTTTGCTATTCTCAGGACAACCACTCCTCTTGAAGACTGTCTCAGTATGCTCAAACCAATGTGCCATTTCAGTCACTCCTTCAATTCCTTTGAAGTTTGTTGGCTTGCAAGTCATGAAATCCTTATAAGTACAATTACGTGGAGTAATTGTATTAGTTTCATGATTTGCACCATTGGTATTATTCAAACGATCCGCTTCACGAGCTGCGGATATTCCCTCAGCAATCATTCTTTGAACCTCAGTGGGGGTCAAGATTACTTCTGGGTTAGAGTTTTCGCTACTTGCATGCTCCATTTTTCTATTAATAATACAAAAATATAGCATTTAGAATTTTAAACAACCCTTGTTTTAAAGATTCTTGTGAAGTAGGGAAAAATAAATTTTGAGTCTTAATAATAATTGGACATCATATGTAGTTTTTATTTTGATACAACAATCATAATCATTCCGATATGTTAGATGCAATTTATAATACACATGAACAACCATAAGCATAAGTTAACATTTGTAGATAGTAATATCAAAACCAACAGCATAACATTAATAACTTTAAAGCAGTTGAGTTGTTATAACAAAACGATACAAGCTTATTAATGCCACACGCGGCAGGCTTGAATGCCTTATTACTAGTACAAATACCAACTGTCTCTAATGATTAGGTATGTTCACATGTTCTCCCATCTCAAAGATCTGAAATCGGAGCTCTTGCATCTCGGTATGATGTTGCATCTTCATATCCCCTACAATGTTTTCCAATGTATCTGCTCTTCGGCGTGCAAGCTGGGCTTCCCAAGTACGGTCCTGTCCCTCTCTCCGCAATGATATCGTGAAGGAACGTGTATCCGAGATATCCGAACGTATCTGAGCTAACCCTTGCTGCAATTCTATCCTATCGGCTATAAGGTTATGTAAGGTGTTGTGGGTAGCATCTGAATGATCGAAAGATGAATAATCAATCATTTGGAGAAGTGAGTCTATCTGATCTTCGTGATGCTCCAATCGCGTCACTACTACAGAAGGTGTAAAGGTAGAAGGAATTTCCATCCTAGCACTCTCGCCAGTTTCATTGATATGAGCTGGGGGAGTAAAACCAGGCGGATAGGGTAATGATGGTGAAAGTGGAGAAATAGGATCAGAAATACGAAGGCGGCTGGAGGTATGTATATCTACTTCGGGGATAGGTTCTCTTTGGTGAAAATTATACGGATAAGTTTGGCTGAAAAGGTTGAGTAGGTGATCGGGTGCATATGAATTTTGACGTGGTAATGGTGTCGATAAAACAAAAGTATTGGGATTCTCAGGCGTTGTAGCAATTTCGTCTTGCTCGTAGGGTTCTGTTTCTTGAGAAACAGCGTCAGGTACAGCAGTAGAACGATAAACAGGCGAAGTAACGGACGCGACGGAAATATCAGAGTCGGATTCGAACATACTCATATTGACACAATACTGTAACAATTCATAAATAGCGCAGAATAAGAATTTATTATCATACAATTTTAACATATCGCAATTAACATATCATAGCTTAATGATTAACTTACGGAGTGCTGTAGCAAGCAGGTACGGCGGGCAAAAATTTATATGATAAAACTTTAATTTATTTGAAAGTATGGTTATAGTTCAATGTTTGAAAACATTTGGTTCTCTATAACGATGTTTCTGATGCCAATCTGTAACACCCCCTAATTTGAAATGCGGCAGCGGAATAGAAATTAGGGTGTTACGGTGAGGATCGAAGTCATAATGATAGAAAACGACTCGAAGAGACGTTTTAAAAACATAATTTCATTTATAAATATTTGAAATACAATAGGTCCTTATCAGAGTATTATAAAAACTTGATGTTTTGAACTAAATCAAACATCATTTATTTTACATCATATTTGATAATAATTAAACATAATTTGAAGATTTTTGCCGCCCGTTCCATGCTTGCTTCCCCTGTCAAATACCTAAGATACATGCTTAAAAGTCAACAAAATTGTTGAGTGAAATCATAGAGTTTGAATTTAATAATCATTTTGATACACAAGCAAGATTGTATTGGAAAATACAATCAGTTTGAAAACATTGATATTGCAGTTCATATATTGCACTAAGTCTCATGACACGCAAACGTTAACAAATACCTTAACGGCGGGTGTATATCAAATCAATGATACATTTTTGCCCTCGTGTAATAGGTGATTTGCCAATTCCTATTTTTACTCAAATATAATTATCACGACTAATGCGGCTAACCACATGCATATGGCATTCCGTCAAGCATTAGTGGGACAGGCTGTCAAACCTTAAATAGATCTATTCATTATATTCGCGTTCACCGCAGTGATTAATGATTCATGAATAAGGGTCTTTTGGCAATAGCTAACTTAGGCATATATCAGTCAGGAAAGCATACAGAAAATACTTGTGAATCTATTTATAGCATGTATCCCCCTCACGGAGTTTTGAAAATAATTAAATGTGAGGCTATGACTCACCTTGATTGATACTGAAAATGAAGAAAATAAAGTCGGATGAATTTTATGAAAACGGCTTCGAAACACAACCTGATAAATAAATTTATCTAAGAAATTGACCAAAAACTATTCGGTGATTATAAAGAAGATAACTAATATTAGATATTCGTTATGACGATTAAGTGATGTGCAATGAAAATATGGTGATATGCATGATATGACAAAATATGATTTTTTAAATTATCCATCGAAGTTTTAATCATAACTAAAATCTTAATCTTTTAAAATATCGTTATATATTATTAACGTTAAGTTAATAATATATATATATATATATATATATATATATATATATATATATATATATATATATATATATATATATATATATATATATATATAAACAACATTTAAACATGATATGAAATAAAAAAAATATAAAATAAATAAGAATGATAAATAAATTTAGTCTTTGTCTCCTTTTCCAATCTTTACCATTTTACACTAACGATACTTGCGTTACACCGTTAGTCCTTTTTATATATTTTTCAACTATAGTCCTCTACTCTGTCCAAAAGTCAATACAAACCTTCTAATATTAATTTTTATCACATTTTAACCTTAGATTTCTGTATTTACAGGTTTAGTCCTTGATTTTCAATATTTACACATTTAGTCCTTCTAGGTGTCGTCGCGTTACATTTTTAGTCCAATTTTACAAAAATGATTATGGAACTTTTCTAAAATTTTCCGTAGCTTATTTATTAAGTATAAAGCTTATTTTAACTGCTTATTCATTTAAAAGCTTATTTTTATAGCTTATGGGCCTGGATCGAATAAACTTAAGGCCCGTTAAGATTTTTGGAGGCGAGGGCATGGAAAAAGTTTTGGGCTTGGCTTTGGACCATTTTTATGATTCTAAAAACATATCTTATAGGCCCAGTGGGCTTACGGATTTCAAAAGCTTAGTGGGCTTTAGTTAAGCCCACTCGACAATAAATAAGTTTTTATAAATAATTTTAGTTTTGATTTCCGGTTTATGTACATTCAAAATGGGTCGTTTAAGATGTCAAAACGTGATTATTTTTACATGTTGTCTACATGAAAACTTTAGTTTGCTAGGTGGTCTATGACGCCGTGAAAAGATATGGTACCATTGTTAAACTAGATTTTAAGTTATACGTTGTTTTAGTGGCATGGTTAAGCCGATGTGTAAACTTGAAAATTATCAAAATATTACTAAGTGTTATTCTATTTTTATATCGATGGATGTAAGTAGAAATAGATGCATGACATGATTATAACGTTACAACTAGAGTGAATGGTGTGTGCTACGTGATTCCTAAGCCATCCAAGATAGAGGCAAACCACGCTTTGTGTACTACTAACAATTATATACGTGAATCTAGTGTGCAAAGTGTAGACGTATAAAACAAGATATACGAAATGCATGATAACATGATATCGTATGAAATGGATTTAGAACTAGTGCAAGAGACTTACAAACACTTTTAAAGTGAACTAGAGTCGAGCTAGGTAGAAAAGAACACAAGAAACCTCGTCAAAACTATATAACCCAATCGTTATATATATTAATTTGAAACCCGATTTCTTTCTTTGCTTCCAATACACTACTACTCGACTTGTAAGCTTTGTAGAATGGAAATGGAGGTCTAATTATTTCAGTGAATAAGTGTGTGAAAGATGATGTGAAGTATGCATGCAAAGTACGTACTATATATACAATATATAAAACGTTTAGTAGGAAATTCAAAGTAAACTTCTTCCCACACTATTGCATGTCAGTAGCTAGTCTTTAGAGTATGATATTATAATGGTTTTAGGATAGTTTGTGAGTGCTTAAAATAAGGAGAGTGTTGGGATGGTACCTATGGATGTCGACCATGCTATTTCCAAGCATACGATTCACAAAATTGTATGTTACTTGAGCATACATGACCATCTTTGACATTTAACCTTAGAATCATCTTAGAAATAATATTAGGAATGTTTAGAAACAAACTAGATTCAAAACGGTTAAGTTTTGAATATAGTGTAATTCGATTTGGGTTTGTTAAGGTCGACTACTTTGCCACTTAATAGCATATCAAGACTTAACGTAGGAACGTGAAACTTGGCACACTAATTATTGGCTAGTAGTTTAAAGAGGTGGGAAAATAAAATACATGGGTCATGTGTAAGATTTACGAATAATTGGTGCGATTTGGAGGTGATTTAGTTATGTCGATCGGATGAAATTTTAATAAATATGATTTTGGGCTTATCGTGTGGGCTTAGGAATAGTAAAGGGTTGGAGTGGGCCAAAATTAATTAAGGTCCGGTTGGGTAATTAAGTTAATTAGTGAATTTTAATTAGGTTTAATAAATATAATTAGGATTAGAGTTTAGGTTTAGGATTTAATAAAAAGTTTAAGTTTCGTGTAACGTGTCGAGGATTAATTCCGTCATTTCGTGAATTATATTATTTTGTGAAAATCGCCAAAATAATATAATAAGAAAAATTTTAAATTTTTCCGAGAAAATGGGAATTAGAAACGATAACGAAAGATTATATATTTATTAACGATTTGATTACAAGAAATTTTTACAGGGTTCTACAGTACCCACTTGTCATTCTGAATTTCGTCCCGAAATTCGATTTTTAAGAAATCTAACAAGTGCGTTCTATGAAAATAAGTGCGGATATTTCTCACGGAATCTATCTTCTCTTTCCCATGTATAAGTCGGTCTTCGCTTAGAGTCCCATCTTACTTTTACAATGGGGATACGATTCTGTTTGAGTTGTTTAACTTCTCTATCCATTATTTCCACAGGCTCTTCTGTGAACACTAGTTTGTCGTCCAATCTAATCTCTTTTAGTGGAATGACGAGAGTTTCGTCTGACAAACATTTCTTGAGTTGGGACACGTGAAACGTAGGCTGTACCCTACTAAGTTCATCCGGAAGTTCTAACTTATAAGCAACTGAACCAATTCTCTCCAGAATTTTGAAAGGTCCAATATACGTCGGATTTAACTTTCCACGTTTCCCAAAATGAATCATTCCTTTCCATGGCGAAACCTTCAACATGACTTTGTCTCCTACTTGAAATTCCATAGGCTTTCTCCTGACATCAGCATAACTTTTCTGTTTGTCACGAGCAGCTTGCAAGCGTTGCTTGATTTGGAATATCTTCTCAGTAGTATCATGTATTAGCTCTGGTCCGGTAAGTTGCATATCACCAACTTCTGTCCAACAGATTGGTGATCTGCACTTTCTTCCGTACAGTGCCTCAAAAGGTGCAGCCTTTATGCTGGCATGGTAGCTATTATTGTATGAAAATTCAACTAATGGCAAGTGTCTATCCCAACCTTTTCCTAAATCAATTACACATGCTCGGAGCATGTCTTCCAAGGTTTGGATTGTTCTCTCACTTTGTCCATCAGTTTGCGGATGATAAGCGGTGCTCATATCTAACCTAGTACCAAGAGATTTCTGTAGCGATTCCCAAAATCTTGATGTGAATCGGCTATCTCTATCAGAAATAATAGATATTGGTACCCCATGTCTAATCACAATTTCCTTAAAATACAACTGAGCGAGTGTTTCCATCTCGTCAGTTTCCTTGATTGGTAGGAAATGTGCGGACTTGGTTAATCGATCGATGATAACCCAGATTGTGTCTAATCCAGTCGAAGTCCTTGGTAATTTGGTAATAAAATCCATTGTGATTCGTTCCCATTTCCAGACTGGAATTTCTGGTTGCACGAGTAATCCTGATGGTTTCTGAGTCTCTGCTTTTACTCTAGAGCATGTCAGACATTTACCAACATACTCGGCGATATCAGCTTTCATATTTGGCCACCAATAATTCTTCTTAATATCTTGGTACATTTTATTGGAACCGGGATGAATAGAATATTTGGATTTATGAGATTCATGCATGATAAGGTCTCGAATACCTCCAAATAGAGGAATCCAATATCTTTCCTTAAAACATAACATTCCATCATTTCTTCTCACAAATTTTTTTTCATTATTTGGCATTCTGTCAACCTGATCTTCCAGGTTTGACCTCCTGTCAATTCTCTCATATTGCCGGTTTTCTTCTTGTAGAGCTTCCATTTGAGCTTTGATGATTTGAGCAGGAAGTGGTGAATGAATTGTCATTCCTAGAGATCGAACTCTAAGAGGTTTAATTCTATCTTTTCTACTCAACGCATCGGCTACTACATTCGCTTTACCAGGATGGTAACGAATTTCACAGTCGTAGTCATTGAGTAATTCTAACCATCTTCTTTGCCTCATGTTTAGCTCCTTCTGATCTAAAATATGCTGTAGACTCTTGTGATCGGTGAAAACCGTACACTTTGTACCATATAGGTAATGTCTCCATATCTTAAGAGCAAAAACTACTGCTCCTAATTCTAGATCATGAGTGGTGTAGTTTTCTTCATTCTTTTTCAGCTGTCGTGAAGCATAGGCTATAACTTTGTCTCTTTGCATTAGTACCGCACCTAAACCATGATGAGATGCGTCACAATACACTACAAAGTCCTCATTGCCTTCTGGTAATGCCAATATTGGTGCTTCACAAAGCTTTTGTTTCAGCAGTTGAAATGCTGACTCTTGCTTCTCTTCCCAGTTATACTTCTTGTTCTTCTGGGTTAGTTCCGTCAATGGTTTTGCAATCTTTGAAAAACCTTCTATAAATCTCCGGTAATAACCAGCGAGACCTAAGAATTGACGAATCTCGGTTGGGGAGGTAGGTGACGTCCAACCTTTAACTGCTTCTATCTTCGCGGGATCTACGTGGATACCTTTGTTGTTGATGATATGGCCTAAAAATTGAACGGTAGTAATCCAAAAATCACATTTGGAAAACTTGGCGTACAACTTTTCCTTCTTAAGTAACTCCAAAATAGTCCTTAAGTGTTCGGCATGCTCTTCTTTATTGCGCGAATAGATTAAAATATCATCAATGAACACAATAACGAATTTATCCAAGTATGGTTTGCATACTCGGTTCATTAAATCCATGAATACAGCTGGTGCATTGGTAAGACCAAATGGCATCACCTGAAATTCATAATGTCCGTATCGTGTTTGAAAAGCTGTCTTGGGAATGTCCTCTTCCCTAACTCTTAATTGATGATATCCTGATCTAAGATCGATTTTTGAGTACACACTTGATCCTTGTAATTGGTCAAATAGATCGTCGATCCTTGGTAATGGATATCGATTCTTCACCGTGAGTTTGTTCAACTCCCTGTAATCGATACACATTCGGAACGTTCCATCTTTCTTTTTGACAAATAGGATTGGTGCTCCCCAAGGGGATGAACTCGGTTGAATGAAACCTTTATCTGATAGTTCTTTTAACTGTTCAGATAATTCTTTCATTTCGGAGGGGGCTAATCGATATGGTGCTTTTGCAACAGGTGCTGCTCCAGGCACTAAATCGATTCGGAATTCTACTTGACGAGTTGGTGGGATTCCAGGTAAGTCTTCGGGAAATACATTAGAAAATTCTCTTACAACTGGCACTTCATCAAGTTGTTTCTTCTTTTATTTTGTTTCTCCTCCCGTTATTTGGATTTGAAATACATGGCATCCTTTGCTTATGTATTTCATCGTTTTGGCGTATGAAATAAAATTGAAAGAAGTTTTAGGTTTATCACCTTGGATGATTAAGGTTTCACCGTCGAATGGAATCTGGATGATTTTCTCATCACAAATTATTCTGGTACGGTGTTTAGATAACCAATCCATACCAATGATGACCTCAAAACTTCCCAATTGAATGGGCATAAGATTGATAGGGAAAGATTTATTTAGAAGGGTTAAGGTGCAGTTTTCGATTAAGGTATTGGTACTTAAAATATTTCCATCTGCTAATTCTATTTCATAGATAGTATCTAATTCTACAGGAGTAATATTTAGATTTGCGGCAAACGAAGTAGACACAAAACTTTTATCCGCTCCTGAATCAAATAATATCTTAGCATCTTGTTGATTTAATAGGAACGTACCAGTAACAACATCTGAATTCTGCGTTGTGTTCCCATCACCAAGTACATAAGCTCTTCCTCTGGCAACATTATTGGTAAATTTCGGACATTGAGGTCTGTAGTGTCCAACTTCTCCACAACCATGGCACTTTACTGCTATCAGTTGAGTATTGGCCCCAGTCGCTCGACAGTCCCTTGTCATATGACCAATTCTTTTACAGTTGCCGCAAACAGCTCTACATGCTCCAAAATGATGCATGTTGCACTTGTTACATGGGGGTAGCGTTCCAGAATAACCTTTACTTTCTGCAGGCACTGCTGCGTAAGCTCGGGTAGCTTCTTGTCGACGATTTTGTTGTTGATGATGATTACTACGATTCTGCTGCTGATCTCTGTTGCGATTCCTGTGTTGATTGTTGTTGTTGTTGTAGCTACGGTTACCACTGTAACTGTTGTTATAGCTGCGGTTGTTGCTATTGTTACCCCCTCGGTTGTCAGCACTTCTCTTATGCTCATTAATCACAGAGGTAGAACCTCTTTTGATTACCCGGGTTAACAATCTCTGAGCAAGCTCCATAGCTTCTTCTACTGACTTTGGATTCGATGAGGTAACATCTCCTTCAATGGATGGTGGCAGTCCCTCCACGTATTTCTCCAATGCTTGTTCAACATCGGGTACTATAGTTGGACACAGCACTGACAACTCCAGAAACTTTCTGTCGTATGTCTTCAAGTCATTGTACCTTACAACTAGCTGATGAAATTCATCTTCTAGTTTTCGAATCTCTGTTCTTGGACAATACTTCTTCAACATTTTATTCTTCAGCTCATTCCACGAAAGTCTGAAAGCTTCATCTGGACCCATAGCATTCGCAGTAGTGTTCCACCACGATAATGCCTCTCCTTGAAGAGTTCCTGTAGCAAAGGTAACTTTGCTATTCTCAGGACAACCACTCCTCTTGAAGACTGTCTCAGTATGCTCAAACCAATGTGCCATTTCAGTCACTCCTTCAATTCCTTTGAAGTTTGTTGGCTTGCAAGTCATGAAATCCTTATAAGTACAATTACGTGGAGTAATTGTATTAGTTTCATGATTTGCACCATTGGTATTATTCAAACGATCCGCTTCACGAGCTGCGGATATTCCCTCAGCAATCATTCTTTGAACCTCAGTGGGGGTCAAGATTACTTCTGGGTTAGAGTTTTCGCTACTTGCATGCTCCATTTTTCTATTAATAATACAAAAATATAGCATTTAGAATTTTAAACAACCCTTGTTTTAAAGATTCTTGTGAAGTAGGGAAAAATAAATTTTGAGTCTTAATAATAATTGGACATCATATGTAGTTTTTATTTTGATACAACAATCATAATCATTCCGATATGTTAGATGCAATTTATAATACACATGAACAACCATAAGCATAAGTTAACATTTGTAGATAGTAATATCAAAACCAACAGCATAACATTAATAACTTTAAATCAGTTGAGTTGTTATAACAAAACGATACAAGCTTATTAATGCCACACGCGGCAGGCTTGAATGCCTTATTACTAGTACAAATACCAACTGTCTCTAATGATTAGGTATGTTCACATGTTCTCCCATCTCAAAGATCTGAAATCGGAGCTCTTGCATCTCGGTATGATGTTGCATCTTCATATCCCCTACAATGTTTTCCAATGTATCTGCTCTTCGGCGTGCAAGCTGGGCTTCCCAAGTACGGTCCTGTCCCTCTCTCCGCAATGATATCGCGAAGGAACGTGTATCCGAGATATCCGAACGTATCTGAGCTAACCCTTGCTGCAATTCTATCCTATCGGCTATAAGGTTATGTAAGGTGTTGTGGGTAGCATCTGAATGATCGAAAGATGAATAATCAATCATTTGGAGAAGTGAGTCTATCTGATCTTCGTGATGCTCCAATCGCGTCACTACTACAGAAGGTGTAAAGGTAGAAGGAATTTCCATCCTAGCACTCTCGCCAGTTTCATTGATATGAGCTGGGGGAGTAAAACCAGGTGGATAGGGTAATGATGGTGAAAGTGGAGAAATAGGATCAGAAATACGAAGGCGGCTGGAGGTATGTATATCTACTTCGGGGATAGGTTCTCTTTGGTGAAAATTATACGGATAAGTTTGGCTGAAAAGGTTGAGTAGGTGATCGGGTGCATATGAATTTTGACGTGGTAATGGTGTCGATAAAACAAAAGTATTGGGATTCTCAGGCGTTGTAGCAATTTCGTCTTGCTCGTAGGGTTCTGTTTCTTGAGAAACAGCGTCAGGTACAGCAGTAGAACGATAAACAGGCGAAGTAACGGACGCGACGGAAATATCAGAGTCGGATTCGAACATACTCATATTGACACAATACTGTAACAATTCATAAATAGCGCAGAATAAAAATTTATTATCATACAATTTTAACATATCGCAATTAACATATCATAGCTTAATGATTAACTTACGGAGTGCTGTAGCAAGCAGGTACGGCGGGCAAAAATTTATATGATAAAACTTTAATTTATTTGAAAGTATGGTTATAGTTCAATGTTTGAAAACATTTGGTTCTCTATAACGATGTCTCTGATGCCAATCTGTAAAACCCCCTAATTTGAAATGCGGCAGCGGAATAGAAATTAGGGTGTTACGGTGAGGATCGAAGTCATAATGATAGAAAACGACTCGAAGAGACGTTTTAAAAACATAATTTCATTTATAAATATTTGAAATACAATAGGTCCTTATCAGAGTATTATAAAAACTTGATGTTTTGAACTAAATCAAACATCATTTATTTTACATCATATTTGATAATAATTAAACATAATTTGAAGATTTTTGCCGCCCGTTCCATGCTTGCTTCCCCTGTCAAATACCTGAGATACATGCTTAAAAGTCAACAAAATTGTTGAGTGAAATCATAGAGTTTGAATTTAATAATCATTTTGATACACAAGCAAGATTGTATTGGAAAATACAATCAGTTTGAAAACATTGATATTGCAGTTCATATATTGCACTAAGTCTCATGACACGCAAACGTTAACAAATACCTTAACGGCGGGTGTATATCAAATCAATGATACATTTTTGCCCTCGTGTAATAGGTGATTTGCCAATTCCTATTTTTACTCAAATATAATTATCACGACTAATGCGGCTAACCACATGCATATGGCATTTCGTCAAGCATTAGTGGGACAGGCTGTCAAACCTTAAATAGATCTATTCATTATATTCGCGTTCACCGCAGTGATTAATGATTCATGAATAAGGGTCTTTTGGCAATAGCTAACTTAGGCATATATCAGTCAGGAAAGCATACAGAAAATACTTGTGAATCTATTTATAGCATGTATCCCCCTCACGGAGTTTTGAAAATAATTAAATGTGAGGCTATGACTCACCTTGATTGATACTGAAAATGAAGAAAATAAAGTCGGATGAATTTTATGAAAACGGCTTCGAAACACAACCTGATAAATAAATTTATCTAAGAAATTGACCAAAAACTATTCGGTGATTATAAAGAAGATAACGAATATTAGATATTCGTTATGACGATTAAGTGATGTGCAATGAAAATATGGTGATATGCATGATATGACAAAATATGATTTTTAAAATTATCCATCGAAGTTTTAATCATAACTAAAATCTTAATCTTTTAAAATATCGTTATATATTATTAACGTTAAGTTAATAATATATATATATATATATATATATATATATATATATATATATATATATATATATATATATATATATATATATATATATATATAAACAACATTTAAACATGATATGAAATAAAAAAAATATAAAATAAATAAGAATGATAAATAAATTTAGTCTTTGTCTCCTTTTTCAATCTTTACCATTTTACACTAACGATACTTGCGTTACACCGTTAGTCCTTTTTATATATTTTTCAACTATAGTCCTCTACTCTGTCCAAAAGTCAATACAAACCTTCTAATATTAATTTTTATCACATTTTAACCTTAGATTTCTGTATTTACAGGTTTAGTCCTTGATTTTCAATATTTACACATTTAGTCCTTCTAGGTGTCGTCGCGTTACATTTTTAGTCCAATTTTACAAAAATGATTATGGAACTTTTCTAAAATTTTCCGTAGCTTATTTATTAAGTATAAAGCTTATTTTAACTGCTTATTCATTTAAAATCTTATTTTTATAGCTTATGGGCCTGGATCGAATAAACTTAAGGCCCGTTAAGATTTTTGGAGGCGAGGGCATGGAAAAAGTTTTGGGCTTGGCTTTGGACCATTTTTATGATTCTAAAAACATATCTTATAGGCCCAGTGGGCTTACGGATTTCAAAAGCTTAGTGGGCTTTAGTTAAGCCCACTCGACAATAAATAAGTTTTTATAAATAATTTTAGTTTTGATTTCCGGTTTATGTACATTCAAAATGTGTCGTTTAAGATGTCAAAACGTGATTATTTTTACATGTTGTCTACATGAAAACTTTAGTTTTCTAGGTGGTCTATGACGCCGTGAAAAGATATGGTACCATTGTTAAACTAGATTTTAAGTTATACGTTGTTTTAGTGGCATGGTTAAGCCGATGTGTAAACTTGAAAATTATCAAAATATTACTAAGTGTTATTCTATTTTTATATCGATGGATGTAAGTAGAAATAGATGCATGACATGATTATAACGTTACAACTAGAGTGAATGGTGTGTGCTACGTGATTCCTAAGCCATCCAAGATAGAGGCAAACCACGCTTTGTGTACTACTAACAATTATATACGTGAATCTAGTGTGCAAAGTGTAGACGTATAAAACAAGATATACGAAATGCATGATAACATGATATCGTATGAAATGGATTTAGAACTAGTGCAAGAGACTTACAAACACTTTTAAAGTGAACTAGAGTCGAGCTAGGTAGAAAAGAACACAAGAAACCTCGTCAAAACTATATAACCCAATCGTTATATATATTAATTTGAAACCCGATTTCTTTCTTTGCTTCCAATACACTACTACTCGACTTGTAAGCTTTGTAGAATGGAAATGGAGGTCTAATTATTTCAGTGAATAAGTGTGTGAAAGATGATGTGAAGTATGCATGCAAAGTACGTACTATATATACAATATATAAAACGTTTAGTAGGAAATTCAAAGTAAACTTCTTCCCACACTATTGCATGTCAGTAGCTAGTCTTTAGAGTATGATATTATAATGGTTTTAGGATAGTTTGTGAGTGCTTAAAATAAGGAGAGTGTTGGGATGGTACCTATGGATGTCGACCATGCTATTTCCAAGCATACGATTCACAAAATTGTATGTTACTTGAGCATACATGACCATCTTTGACATTTAACCTTAGAATCATCTTAGAAATAATATTAGGAATGTTTAGAAACAAACTAGATTCAAAACGGTTAAGTTTTGAATATAGTGTAATTCGATTTGGGTTTGTTAAGGTCGACTACTTTGCCACTTAATAGCATATCAAGACTTAACGTAGGAACGTGAAACTTGGCACACTAATTATTGGCTAGTAGTTTAAAGAGGTGGGAAAATAAAATACATGGGTCATGTGTAAGATTTACGAATAATTGGTGCGATTTGGAGGTGATTTAGTTATGTCGATCGGATGAAATTTTAATAAATATGATTTTGGGCTTATCGTGTGGGCTTAGGAATAGTAAAGGGTTGGAGTGGGCCGAAATTAATTAAGGTCCGGTTGGGTAATTAAGTTAATTAGTGAATTTTAATTAGGTTTAATAAATATAATTAGGATTAGAGTTTAGGTTTAGGATTTAATAAAAAGTTTAAGTTTCGTGTAACGTGTCGAGGATTAATTCCGTCATTTCGTGAATTATATTATTTTGTGAAAATCGCCAAAATAATATAATAAGAAAAATTTTAAATTTTTCCGAGAAAATGGGAATTAGAAACGATAACGAAAGATTATATATTTATTAACGATTTGATTACAAGAAATTTTTACAGGGTTCTACAAATCCCATCATAAATCTTGACCCTTGGATCCTTTAATCTAATCCTAGCCCTCCACGTATTTTGGCGGGAAAATAGGATAAGGCAATTTGCCTGTTTTATTGCAATTGGGGGGGGGGGGGGGAGGGTGGTGCATTTAATGCTGTTGTTTTGTTAGGTGTATGGTGGATTGGGCGTTAGGATGTGATGGTGATGGTGGGAGGGGTGGATGTGACTGGTGCAGTTACAAGTGGAGAAGAAGGAGGGAAAGGGGATGGTCAAAGGGGGTTTGACGCCGTTTTATTAGTAAAAAGGGGTGAGTTGGGCTGGTAGGGTGGATTGGGCTTGGGGTATTGGTGGACTGGTGAGGGTGTTGGATCAGGGTGTGTTTGGTTTGTGGATTGGATTTGCTTTTGGACTAAATAATAAAAGGGAGTTTGTTTGGTTGTAGAAATTATCACAAGGACCAATTTTGTAAATTTCTGGTTTTCAAGGGTGGGATTTGGTAACTACCCCAAAGTATTATAAGGTTAAGTTTTTCCAAGCTTTCATTACCCAAGGACCACTTTTGCAATTTTAGATATCTAGGGACCAATTCTGCCAAATCTTGAAAGTTGAGGGACTAATTTTGTAATTTCTTCAATCTGTTCACCCAGGGACAAAACTTGACAACTTGTGAATTCCCAAGGACTTTTGTTGACTTTTCATCCAAATCCAATGCTCAGGGGCGATTTATGTCAAATTCCAAACTTGAAGGACCATTTCTGCCAATTTTGCAAACTTTTGCTCCAAGGACTATTTTTGGCATTTTGTGATTCCACAAGGTGTGTTTTGACAATCTTAGCTCAAAAAGTGGTAATTTGCTTTCCCAGCTTTGGCTTTTGACACGTTTTCCAAACTCGTGCTCGTTTTTGTCCTTTTTGGTCTGATTTTTTGCCAATTTATGAAATATCCATTCCTACACGATCACAAACACAAAAACACAATATCTTTGGCATTTATGGTTAGTTTGTATCTGTTTTGGTCTTAATTTGGCCAGAAAAAGGTGTGTGAATAAGCACACACCAGTTTCGGTTTTGGATTTTATAAAACCAAGTGTTTCGGTTCAGTTTCGGTTTTAGCCAAAAACCGACCCAAACAGAACCATGCACACCCCTAACTGGAGTTATTCATGCAATGAAAAAAGGTATATTCAATCCTTGCTCAGGAGGAAATGAGGGTCCATAACAGGTCATGGTACAAAACATAGCACATTGGATAAGAACTGTGGCTGCATCAACTACCGATCGGCAGTTTTTAGCTAATGCTAGGTTGGGCAATGGTGAAAACATCATGGTTACTCTCACGTTCTCTCTAATATAGGCGGTATCCATATAAGCGAATCCACTGATTTTGAATACCCTAAATCATTACATTTGGTTAGATTAGAACATGATTAAATAAAATATATAGTTGTTAAATCATTAGAACATGTATTTAAGTCTATTAGAACATAATTAGAACACAAAATTTCCGGTCAAATATGAACATGAATTTTGGAGGAATTATGACAACTGATGTGAACATTGTTAAGAAGAATGACAATAAAAAAAGGTATAGTATGGAAAATGACTTATTTTTGTAAGTACGTTAAGCTTTTATACCTTTTAGTCACAAGGCTGTCAAGATCGCGATCCCACACAGGATCGTTTTTGTCTTTGCAAGATCGAGATCGTAGGATCGGATCGCGATCCTACGATCCTACCAATTTATCATATTTTGTAAACAAATGATATACGAGTCAAATTGTTTTACATTTCTACTCAATGTCAAAGATAAATTCATATAATATCTTCTAGAAAATGACAAAGTTCAAATTTCGAACACAAAAGTAATAGTAAAACTCAAAAAAAGTCAAGTTTCAATCGTCACATTAACGATTTAGTGGAATAATATTACATAACATAGGTCCTAAATGTCTCAAAACATACGAGCCATCGACATGATTTCAAGAAAAAAAACGTTTCAGAAGTGGCATTCCAAAACATACCATTTGATTATTTTAATCACAGTAAAGTAAAAGAAATTCAACTATTGAACACTTTTAGACTATAATCTATTTAGGAAAGTAAAAAACTATGTATAAACTATAATCTATTTAGAAAATGAAACAATAGTGGTTTACTAATTAGACATTAGTAAAACACACGTTTGTTTTTTTTGCCTAAGTAAGTGGAATGGACTTAAAAGATTTTTTTTTTTTTTTTTTTTTTTTTTTTTTTTTTTTTTTTTTTTTTTTTGAAAAAGGAAAAAAAGTGAACTCGGATCGCGTGTCGATCCTACGATCTTAAGTGCAATCCTACGATCTTACTTACGATCCTACCTCAGATGCGATCCTACCACGATCTTACACGATTTTGACTGGTGTGCACGTAAGATCGTACGATCTTACGTGTAAACTCGCGAGTTTGACAACTATTAATAATAAAAAAAAGTATAGTATATAAAATGAGTCTATTTTGTAAGTAAGTTAATCATTTATAGCTATTACCCTAAAAAATTGATGCATAATGTTAACGTAAATAATCTAAACTTAAATAAGAAAAGTGAAACGTAAATTACAGAGATACCGTTGATAGAAAAAAGTTTATAAATAGAGTGAGACGTGGCGTAACGACATGACAAAGCTTCACGCTTTAACTGTCATAACGAAGCCATAACATTTTTAAGACGTTACTTAAAGTGGTACAAATTTTAAAATATTTATAGATTTTAAATTATATCATATTTCATACATATAGAGTATACAAAAAGTGTTATGCATAATGAATTAAGTCAAAAAACTATACTTGCATTCATTTCTTTCAAAAAAAATCTTTTTTAACGGAGTTGAATTAAAAAAGGTATCACGCCTCGCGTCATTACACGCCTCATCTCACGCCACGAGTATAGCCGACGTCTTGATCTATTTTGTAATGTAAATACCACACCTCGTACCTTAGCACCACGCGGCTTTTAGAAACCTAAGGGGTGTTTGTTTCGGCTTATTTATAGGCTTATTAGCTTACATGATTTCGGTTTATATAATATAAGCCACAATTTTGTGGGCTTATTTTGACGGTTACGGGCTTATATAACATTGAAAATATTATAAGTGTCAAAATAACCAACAAAATTATAGTTTATATAAGCCAGCTTATGTTAGTATAAGCTTAAACAAACACCCCTAACTAAAAATTTACAAAACTAAACCTTACATTTTAATCTTAAAAATCAAGTGATGAAAGTGTGTGTCTGTGTCGGGTAATGGCGGCGCTGTCATATGTTGGTCAGTCAGCAACGATCAAATATTATTGTTATTGTTTCTGATGATATCTTATTCCTATTATTCAATGGCTTCATCTTCATCATCATCATGGTGGCATTCATTATTTTCTCCATCCAAAACACTTCACTGCTTCAAACGCCTCAAAGAATACGGTCAGCTTAATATTTGATGTTTAATAATGAATTTTATATGTGAGTTTGAAAGTTAATTTAGAGAGTGTTTGGGTATTGCTTATTTTAAGAACTTTTTTTAGAGGGTGTTTGGGATTGCTTATTTTTTCAGCTTATACCAAGAAGTATTGTTTAGATTTGCTTATTTAGTACTCCTAAAAGAATAGTTTTAGGATGTCCCAACTTGCTCATTGAAAACTGCTTATTTTTACCCAAAATGAGCATATAAGCATAAACAGTTTGGATTATTAAGATTTCAGACACTTCAAACTGCTTAGGTGCCTAAAAATAATCAGATAAGCTGAAAAACCAATTCCAAACACCCTCTAAGCACAGAGTTAAGTTATTTACTCTAAAATAAGCAATCTTTAATCACCAACTCTCTCTCATTATCATGTATCGACTACTATGATAATATGAGATTAGGAACTAATCAATGGGTAGTTTTGTAGATAAAAGTGAAGGCGTGAACCCCTAATTTAAAAAAGTTTAAAGGATCGGCCAACTACTTCTGATTTTAAGTTTGTTGTTTCAGTTCCTTGATAGTATGCAAATTATTTAATTGAATCACAGAATCAATAGGTAGGGGACCAGATGAATATATAGATTGATAGCATACGCTTTAAAATTTTGAATTGTATATGTAGCAGTCTTAGCTTTTGATCTTCTGTTCAAAATATAAAACCTTGTG
The DNA here is from genome assembly GCA_030686995.1 of Artemisia argyi. Taxonomy (NCBI): domain Eukaryota; kingdom Viridiplantae; phylum Streptophyta; class Magnoliopsida; order Asterales; family Asteraceae; genus Artemisia; species Artemisia argyi. The sequence continues at coordinate 19,600,621 of CM060678.1, read as the reverse complement.
AAGGGTATACATACATCTCTTTGTATATCTTTAATTTTTATATCCGCAGATTAGGCAAAATGTGATCGGATATATGCTTTAAAGTACTATGTTTTAGTACTTTTAATTTCACCACATATTGAGACAAGTATAGAACTTTACAACTTCTCGAGTTTAGTCAAACTGGAGGAATCATCAGGTACTAATTCTGAATCAGCACATGAACGAGAATAAACAAGAACAGATAACTTATATTTAGTGCAAGGCATATGGCTGATTATCTTATTTATGACACATCATTTAAGTAGCACAATACAAGTGTCAATTCAAACGGAAACTATTAACAATAGATGTTAGGGGTTAAGGCGTTAAGCTACATGTCTTGCAACAATGATTACTTTGTGAAACATGCAACAGCAATTTTAAATGCTTGCTGAATGCTGACTATTTGGCAATGTTTAACAGCTTTTAAAACCAAAGGTATGGTAATGAAATCATCACAAGATGACAAAGCATTAGCTAGTCTTAAGGAGATGGAGAACATTATAGGGTACAAATTCAAGAAAAAGTTTTTATTACAACAAGCTTTTACACATTCAAGTTATCAAGGTGCTGAATCCTACGAAAGACTGGAATATGTTGGTGATTCTATTCTCAATTTCCTAATCAGTAAACAGCAATTCTATAAGTACCCGAATCTCCCACCAGGGTCATTGACCACTCTCCGAGCTGCCAACGTTGATACTGAGAAGCTAGCACGCGTAGCAGTTAAATATAACTTTCATAAGTACCTTCGACATGAAAACCCGACGCTTAGTAAACAAGTATGTTACTCGAGGTCATGTGTTTTTCAATACCCTTAATAGTACTCTATTTAAATACATGCTCGTATTTCCATTTCAACTTATATTTATGTGATTAATCCAAACTTTAAGAGAATCATGGAGTTTGTATATGCCAATTTTAGTTTAGTAAGTTATAGCAAGTTTTAAGTCCCTTATACTGTACAATGGGTTTATGATAATTGGAATCTACAAGTGGTTTGTCTTCAGTATTGTGTAGGCATTATCCAGTTGATCTGTATAAAAAGTTGTTAATCATGCTTGTGGAAAAAGGCTAGTTGATGAATCATGTTTAATCTTTGACTTTTTTTTCATACATGTTTGTTGACGGTTATCTTATATGATATGTGTGAAAACAATATAGTGTAGTAGTAGCTTGTATGGAAGAAGTATATGTATTGTTGATATCATAGCTAGCACTAGCCGCACATATCTTGTTTCTTAGGAGATATGACTAACATGTTGAACCATGTTTTCCTGTCTATACGTGGAACTTTTGACACATTTACTTACGCACAATCAGTTTGGGTTGTGTTTTTATTTCAACCGGGTCAAATAGAAAACAATAGCCTGAATGGGAACCAGTCAGATCGACAAAGAAGTGCCAAGCCTACTGTTAATGTATATGACCTCCTACATCATTCTCATTTTGTAATCATCATTAGCACAATACTTATTCATAGGAAATGGACAAGTGTTTGTTGGTCAACTCAACTCTTTTTCAATCCATTCTAAAAAGGCTTATATTGCTACCTTTATGCTTTGTGTAAATCAGTAGGATTAATTATATGTCCCAGTTGGCATGAATTGGTGTACTTATATGTTAATATTTTAGTATCTAAAGGTTACATGTATTTAACTGCCTTCTCTTTTTGGTATATCTATTATTTGGTACAGATTCGAGTGTTTATGAGAGCTCTTGAAAAGTATCCGTTTCATTCATATGGATTGATCGATGCTCCAAAGACTTTAGCTGATATTGTGGAATCCACAATAGGTGCCATCTATGTCGACAGTAATTCTTCAATCGATGCTACATGGGAGGTTTGTTTTTGCTGTTTTTTTTATGTTAAAGTTTTCTTTTCCATAGATACAACAGTTGTTGATTATTGAAACTTTTGCCTTTGGTAATAATTTAGGTGGCTAAAATTCTACTTGAGCCCATGATCACTCCTGATATGCTTCAACAGAATCCGGTAAGGAGACTTAATGAACTCTGCCACAAAAAGAAACTGAAGCTACGATTCAGAGATAAATGGTCAAAACAAGGGGTGTATGAAGTTTTAATTGATGATCAACTTAAAGGAAGAGGTGAATACAAAACCAAGAAGGAAATTGCAATGAACAGAGCCGCTGAGGATGCATGCAACAATATTTTGAATACCATGGATGACAAAAACCTCGTAACTGAAACTGGAGAATAAGTAAATAGTACATTTTTCTCTTTAACAAAATTAGATTCTATCGCCGATACCTCCAAGGCTCCCAACTTTTTTTAGAACGGCTCCAAGGCTCCAACTTATTTAGACCAACTTGGATCTTTTGAGAAAGGTGAACATTAATGATTTATTCTTTCAGATATTGATAATTTTATGATGATAGTCGATTTTAAGGAATGTTCAAATAGGGTCTGTATGTAAAGTTTTTCCTTTGTATTTGACATAGCAGACTATATATTTTAGTTAAAACTTTCATGGTATCTATATCCTAGTGAGCAGAGTTTTAAGTCATGCATGTTTATGGGTGAAAATTGTCATCTTTCTTCGCAATAAAAGTGTAACGCCCCTTGTTAAAATTGTAGAACTCTGTAGGATCCCAGTTGGTAGCGTGACGGAAGGCTTACGTAAGGAACTTGAATGACGTGTGAACTTTCTAGGCACATATATTTTGTTGGTTCAAATAATGACCAAGGTCTTTATTATGTTTTAATAATGACAAATATGCATTCAGGACACTTAAAATCACAAGTGATACTTCACAAAGAATAATTTATTTTACACTAGCAACTCCTTTCATACACTATCGACCATCCATGACGGTAATGCTAATATTGTTTATAGATAAATCTATTGGTTTTGGCTTCCTTTCATTAGAAGTTGACACTGACTGAGCTCTGACCATGGCTGATGGTGGTGTGTTCGGCGTTGGTAACAATATGGTGTCGTTAAGAAGCATGGAGATCATATCTGATGTTGTTGGTCTGTCCGCTGCGCTATCTTGGACGCATAGAAGTGCCACATGAACAGTCCTTAAAAATTGTTGTACATCACAAGTACTTCCTAGCATTGGATCCTTTAACTCCAACGCATCTCCCCGTTGCCATAGCTCCCATGCCTGGATCATTATAGATAAGATCATAACTCATATGTTGATGATCTCTGTATATGTATAAAAAAAATTAATGCTTGTTATATTTGAATCTCTGTTGCCAAGTAAACTCGATCAGACAGGTGTCTGAGATTGCTTATTGACCATTGTATGATTAGAGATCAAACAATCAGTTTCGAGTTTCCTATAGAAATTAATTGTCTGATTTTGATTATTTTACCTTGAAAGAGATAGCCAAACACATTTTGTATCTCTATAACTTTTGGAACGAATGAACGATGTTATCATAAGTAAAAGATACAGTAATAAAAGTGATTTGGATCAGACTTACATATCCAATAAGATTAGATGTCCCGTCAAAACGAGCAAAGCTACTATTCTTTCTTCCGGTGATGATTTCCAGGATGAGGACTCCAAAGCTGAAGATATCTGACTTTACAGAGAATGTCCCTCCCATTACGTACTCGGGAGACATATAACCGCTGAACATAATAAAAATTGCTTAACGCTTCATGTAATAAAAGGTGTTAGTAAATACGTCGTCATACGAAAAGAAGTAACTTACAATGTTCCAACCACCCTATTTGTCATTGCTTCAACCTCGTTGTCCTTGAATATTCTTGCCATACCAAAATCCGAAATCTTTGGGTTCATATTCTCATCTAAAAGAATGTTACTAGCTTTTAAATCTCTATGAATAACTCGCATTCTTGAATATTTATGCAAGTATAACAACCCCTGAGCAATTCCTTCAATGATGCTAAATCGTTTAGGCCAATCAAGCATTGCCTTTCTCGTTTCATCTACAACATAACAAAAGAATCTCTAATAACAAATGTCAACTAAAAAAACTGCTGATTGCACGAACAAGAGTTAAAACTTGTCATACCAAAAAGAAAGAAATCTAAACTTTTGTTGGGCATATACTCGTAAATTAACATCTTTTCTATTCCGTGAATGCAACAACCATGAACACGAACAAGATTCGTATGTTGGAGTTTGGCTATGAGTATTAATTCATTCTTGAATTCCAAAAGCCCTTGCCCTGACGTTCTTGAAAGCCTTTTTATCGCAACTTCTCGTCCATCGATTAGCTTTCCCTGTTTTTGAAATTTCATGAAATATCTTTTTTGTAAGATCAGTGTTAGAAATGAATTTCTTACATAAGCGTTTAACATGAAATATGATCACCTTATAAACGGGACCAAACCCACCCTGTCCGAGTTTGTTTTCAATCGAAAAATTGTTTGTGGCGGCCATGATAGAGGCAACACTAAACACTAACAAATGACTTCCTTTCCCACCATTGCCTTCAAGCTGATGCACGTCTTTGAAGCTTTCTGATGCTGTTAACTCAAGGAAATATTCATCTCTCTTCCTTCTCTCTTTTGCTACATTAGATTTTGTGACTTAATAGAACAATAAACTAAAATTTACATAATTTATTGTTGATAACAAGTGCTGTACCTTCTCGTCTATGCTTTCTCTTTTTCCCGCACCACAAAAGCCCCAAACATAGGAGAACAAGAGAAATAGTGGAACCGATGAGTATCCATATCAATTGCATTTTGTTCTTGTCTTTCTTTCCTGCACAGTGACTTGTTTAGCTGCACAAGAAATTAACCCCAAAAAAAAAAAAAAAAAAAAAAAAAAAAAAAAAAAAAAAAAAAGGTATGACAGTTGCAAAGACAGCATAGAAATAACAATATTCTTACTTGAGGTTGGGTTATTTGGATTTTGGGAACTTATCACATATGCCCATGTAGAATTCTTCCATGGATCTAGGGAAAAGCTATTGCGTCCTTTCAGAATAGTACATCCAGTTCCATTGGTGTTGCTACTATTAAACCCCACACAGTCGCATTCATTCCAGCACTTGACAAAACAATCACTGATACCTAAGCTCGAGTTACCTTCGGTAGTGCTGCTTGTCATATGAGGATCAAAACTTCCATATTGATGACTAAAACTATTCTTCTCTCCCCTACATTGCAGCAAAGTTGAGTCTTCCATGCACCCCGTGTCGGAATCTAATCCATAACAAAACTCAGGGGTCCATGAAACAGGATTATTTAAATCTTCAATTTGCCCGTTAGCTTTCAAACGCCACATGGGTGTAGGACCATCATCATCTTCGCTGCCCAAATCATGATCTACGCTGTAGCTAAAGTATCCTACTGTGTTGTTGTTGTACACATAAGTGAGTTTATATTTGGCTTCGCTATTTGGACTATTCAGTTCAAACAAATACGGAAATTGTTGATCTTTTATTCTTCCACTAGTCCAGTATGGTTGGTTCCGTCGTTGAATTACTAATCTCTGTTCAGTGGGTTCCCAACTCAAAGTAAAAGCTCCTGCTGCTTCAGGATTTTCTTCGCTCAAGGAAGAAGTCAGTGTCCAATTATGTCCTGTTGTAAGGTCATGCCCAAGCTTCATACCAGGTAAAAGTACATCAGTTGGGTGATCGAAACTCTCCCACAAAACCCTCTTGTTAGTTTCATTTATCAGACGGAAATTACCGTTATCTTCAAGGGTTGCAGTCACATTCGGATTTAGACCAGCATCAACATCAGTAATCCTCATTAATGTTTTATTTTCGCAAGTGACGATCAAGTTTCCGGTGTTGGGGTCGATGGAGAGAAAAATGTTAGAAGTGGTTAAGAAGGGTGCGTTTGGGTTTGCTAACCATACTCTTTCAGAGTTTCTTAAACGTAAACTATAAATTCCTAAGTATTGGTCAAATAGAGGATTCATAAACTTATAACCATAATAGAAGTATAATGCAAACTTTGCATTCTTGGAAACAAGCTGGTCACCAGACATTAACGGGCGGTTGAGCTTTATGGTTGAAAATGTGTTTGTTGGGGGACAAAATCTGACAGTGTAATCAGCATCCCAACACCTATTGAAACCTAAATCATTAGTTTCATATCTAACTGTCTGTGGGCATGCTGATTCGAACAACCGACCATATTTTGACATGCTGCATTCTATCGGGAAGTTTTCCACGGTGTTTATACAACAATACTCTGGCGAGCCATAGACCTCGCAAGCACTCTTACACCCTCCTCCGCCCTTCAGCTGCAGCTCAAGTGGGCACTGTTCATTCAAGTCGTTAACGCAACCCATCATAAGACAACTATCCCCACGACTCGGCTCAATAGTCATTGGTAAATTGAAGCCTTTCATGAGGCTGACATTATAGAAGTCTTCACCAGTGGTCACGTCGAGCTCTAAAATCGTAACAGGCTGCGTGTAACTTCTTCCATTGCATTCCATTTCACCACCGCAATCACCCGTGACACACGACCCATGACCAGACCCATTAAATGTGCAACCTGTCCTGCCCCAGATAGTACCAGACCAGTTCCCAAGAACTTCAAAGGAGTGCCGAGCACCCTTTTCCAGCTCAAACCCGGAGACATTGAGAACCGGGCTGCCTAAGATTCCAGGCCAAACAGTGAAGCCACATTCATTGACAACAGTAATAGTAGTCCCTGAAGCTCCTGCATAAATGGACAAAATAGCATTCAGAACAAAATCTAATTAGTGTGTGTGCGGGTGAGTATTTAAGATACAAATTGACTGATGATATACCATTAAAGAGTAGGAAGAAAAGAAAGGACAGAACATGAGGTGCCATTGCTGCATGAAACTGTGAATTGGATGATGATGATGATGATGTTAAAGCCATTGTTAATTAAACCCCTTAATAAAGCAGGATACATTCCTTTTATATAATTATCTATATACAATTGTATATTCTTCCATGTGCTCCACGATCGACTTAAAATACTAAAAGTAATATGAACAGGGTCGCCTTTGCTTACCGAGTATTGACTATGGTGCTGCTGAATGTAACTAAATGATCAACTTTCGTGTACAACCGTCCACCCTTACATTCTTTCTTTCACAACCTGTATGTTAAATCTTGGCACCAACTTTTGCAACAATTTTTTTATTTTTATTTTTTTAATATCAGTTCCTTTTGCTTTTTCTTATTTTAATTGTTTTATATCTATTTAAAATTAGACTAATGATACCAATGGGCTTGTGGTCCACTGGGCATGTTTTATTCAGTTAAGCGTGCCTAGTGGAGAGTAGTACCGGTTTGGGTGACCAAACCGGGAAGTCCTTCCTTGTGGACCACTGCCCTGTCGGTATGATTTCAAAGTCCTTCAATGAAGGTTTCAACCCACCAGGGTTCGAATCTGGAGAAGGCAGGGTTTACTTCAATTTAAGTGTCGTGCCTTCGGGCGGCTTAAGTTGAAGGTTTTCCCCCCATCGGGTTTCAAATTGGACATGATTTTCCCTTGAAAGAAAGTAACCGTTAAAAAAAAAAGGAGATATTCCATTAATAAGGGTGAAAAAGGGGGTTATGTGTCAAATTAAACTAGTTATAATAATTGTGCATGTGCAGGTTTTTTTTAAAATTTTTTTGAATGATATATCTTTATGAGAAAAGTTTATTTAGGGACTAGATTTTTGTTGCATACCAAGGGACAAATCCCCACCGTTCATTTAATTGATCTAATGGTGATGATTAACCTAAGATTTAATATGGAAACCCAAGTACATGTATTTTTTTCCTTTTACTTTGTCCTTTTGTCTTTCTTATTTATTTACTTTTTTTTTTAACATTTTTTCTTTTTTTTTAATCACTTTTTTTATATTTTTTTTTCTTTCTTTTTGAATCACGTTATTTTAAATCAAGATTTTTTTATTCTTTTTTTTTAATCACATTTTTTTAAATCAAGTTTTTATTTGATTTTTATTTTTTTATTTTATTTATATTTTTTATAGATAAATTCACGTTTTTTTCCACTTTATTACGTTTTCATTTGTTTTTGTCTGTTTTCACATGTTTATATACGTTTCGGACGTTTTTGTTCGTTTTCATACGTTTTTGTTCATTTTTTACGTTTTCGTCTGTTTTCAAATGTTTTCATACGTTTTTATATGTTTTCGCCCGTTTTTTTACGTTTTCGTCTGTTTTCAGACGTTTTCGTCCATTTTTATACGTTTTCCTTCGTTTTTTGTCCGTTTTCATACGTTTTCATCCGTTTTCAGTCGTTTTCGTCCATTTTTATACGTTTTCGTCCGTTTTCATACGTTTATATATGTTTTCGTCCGTTTGCATATGTTTTCGCCCGTTTTACACGATTTTGTCCGTTTTTATACGTTTTGTCCGTTTTAGTACGTTTACATTTGTTTTTGTCTATTTTCACACGTTTTCTTCTGTTTTCGTCCATTTTCAGACGTTTTTGTCCGTTTTTTATACATTTTCAGATGTTTTCATCCGTTTTTCCTACACATTCGTTTGTTTTCTTACGTTTTCGTCCATTTACATAGGTTTTCGTCCGTTTTTAAAATTTTTTTTCTGCCATTTTAGACGTTTTCATACATTTCTGGATAACACAAGTGATATTATGTGATATTCAGATGTTTTTGTCAATTTTCGTCCGTTTTTGTACATTTTTATCCTTTTTCAAACGTTTTCGTCCATTTTCAAACATTTTCAACAGTTTTTATACGTTTTCAGACGTTTTTATACATTTTTATATGTTTTCGTCTGTTTATTTACATTTTCGTATGTTTTCTGACAATGTCATCTGTTTTTATACGTTTTCGCCCATTTTTAGACGTTTTCGTCTGTTTTTATATGGTTTTTCATCCGTTTTTGTCCATTTTTATACGTTCATAAACATTTTCTTCCGTTTTTATGTACTTTTGTCCGTTTTCAAATGTTTTCGTCTGTTTTCATACATTTTCAACAGTTTTTATACGTTTTTGGGGCAGTTTTTATACGTTTTCGTCTGTTTTTATCAATTTTTCATACGTTTTCATCCGTTTTCAAGCGTGTTTTTACGCTTTCATACGTATTCTTTCTTTTTCTTATGTTTTTGTTAGTTTTTATACGTTTCTGAATACCACAATTGATATTCTTAATATCACAAGTGATTTTCTGTGATATTCTAAATTGTGATATTCAGAAACGTATGAAAATGGATGAAAACGTATGAAAACGAACGAAAACGTATGAAAGTAAAAAAAAAACGTGAAGATCACTTGTAATATTCTGAATATCACTTGTAATTTTCTGAATATCACTTGTGATATTCAGAATATCATGTTAGGAATACAAATATTCCTATAAAATACTCGGTCACGTAAATGTTGTAATGGCATTAAGTTAGCTCGTAGTTAGTTTATTATATAGTTAGTTTTAGTTTAAGTAACACCTTGGAAGAATGACGGGTCTTTACCTACTGTATGCCTGATCCACAGCCCGGGTGTGGGCGTTTTCTTTTCTTTGTATAAATACCCCTCTCCCACCAAGGGAGAGGGTTGGACCTTCTCATATTATCAATCTAATCTTTCTAGTTTCTCTCATCCTCTCAAGGTTCCCATTTTTCTTTCTTTCTCTTCTAATCCAACGACACACATCCACCATGGAATACATGTTTGTGACTTGATGTTTATCCTACAATTGGTATCAAGAGCCAAGGTTTCATCTTAGGGCCTTGTTGAATCGAATTTGGTGTGATTTTGTGTAGTTTTGTGAGTTAGAAGAGTTTTTCTTGAAAACATCTTGGTTTGATCTATCTAGTGTTATTTGACATGTTAGAGGTGTACTTTTATGATCATTGGTGTTAGTTCTACATTGTTTTTCAGTTGGTTTCACCATATCATACATATATTTGAAGTTTGGATTGTGTTTGGGTCGTTGTTCTTGTCTGCGATTTGCTCTACTGTTTCATTTCCTGGTTTCGGTTTGCTATTGGATTCTGTGGTTTGCTAGATAGCGATTACTATTTTTGGTATAAGGACAAAACGCAAAGACAGTGACTGTTTTGGACTTTTGTGACTTGCGACATGCGTTAGCGGTTTTGTGGTTAGCGGTTAGTTGTTTGTGGTTTGCTCTTGTGGTTTGCGTTTTCTGCGTTTACCTCACTAGCGTTTAACCCATTCTGCGGTTTACTCCTTATTGCGGTTTGCTCCTAGCGTTTAACTCACCCTGCGTTTAACTCACCTAGCATTTAACTCACCTTGCGGTTTGCTTCGTTTAGCGGTTTGCTCCTCTTTGCGGCTACCTTACCTGGTCTTACGTTTAACTCACCTTTGTGTTAATCTCAGAATAGCGGTTACTTTTACTTAACGATTTGCTTACTTGTTGCGAGTATCTCTTTTCTGTTGACAATTAACAAAGTGGTGAGATTCGTGTGATTGGTTAATCATTTTGCATTTCGTGAATTGTTGTAACTTAAGTCGTTTTGATTAATCTGATTGTGATTTGACGTTGTGAGTTAATTCTTACAACTTGACTAATCTCAATTGGATATATTGTAACTTGACTTGTCACAACTCAACACTTGTTGCAAACTGTGACTCATCCGGTATCTCTCTTAGTTTAACTTGCTGGGTATATCTTTCGGTTTATTTTGTTGACTTTAGTAAAATCCCTAGAAAGAATCATTTCTCGGTTTTAGTCACAAAAGTTGTAAAATCCCGTTTGAAGACTTTGAGATGGCAACTGTTTCAGATGACATTCAAGCTGCTGGGTCCGATACCCGACCTCCTATGCTAGACAGGACTGATTATGAATCATGGGCATAAAGATTCAGATTGTATTGCTTGGGTAAAGAAAATGGTGAGAACATTCTGCGATCAATTGATGAAGGTCCTATGCAGATGGGTACTACCAGAGATATTATCTCCACAGCAGAAGATGGATCTGTCACCCATGGAATTGACAGGCCATGTACTTACAATGACCTCAGTGATACGGAAAAGAAGCGTTATGATGCAGATATTCGAGCCTCTAACATTGTGATACAAGGGCTACCCAAAGATGTGTACAAGCTAATCAACTTCAATACCGATGCTAAAGCTGTTTGGGACAACGTCAAAATGCTTCTGTATGGATCAGAGTTGACCAAAGAAGACCGTGAGTCTCAGCTGTATGATGAGTTTGAGCATTTCAAAATGAATCCTGGTGAAAACATTACCGACTACTATGTCAGATTTCACAAGTTGGTGAATGACATGAGAATGATCCGAATGACAATGACAAACATCCAACTCAATTCTAAGTTTGTTAACAACATGTCACATGAGTGGGATCGTTTTGTGACTGCAGTTAAGCTCAACAAAGGATTGAGAAATACAAACTATGAACAGTTGTTTGCATACTTACAACAACATGAGAAGCATGCAACTTTTGATCGACAATTAAGAGAGAAGCTCAATCCAACTGCTACCAATGACTCACTTGCATTCATGAATAGTATGTTGCCAAATATTCAACCTGGGCCTTCAGTGGACCACTCATCTCTACAGTCACCTGCTGCCATGAATACCCATCTTGACTTAGGGTATTCTCATACTGACAAGATGATTCACAACCTTTCCAACCAAGTGTCTCTACTCGTTCAACACTTCAGAGCTGCTCTTCCACCAACCAACAATCAACTCAGAGCTTCCTCAAATCCACGTAATCAGGCTGTTGTGGAAGATGGAAGAGTGATGATGCAGAATGTTCAGGGCAGACAAAATGTGAATCAGAGGAATGCTGGACGGGGTAACTTGCAGAACAGGGTTGGAAATGTGAATCAGGGACAAGGAAGGCAACCAAAATGTTACAACTGTGGCGGTTTGGGTCACATCGCTAGGAACTGCACTCAGCCAAAGCGTCCTCAGAACTCTGACTACTTCAAAGACAAAATGCTGCTCATGTAAGCCAAAGAGAATGGAGTTATTCTAAATGAGGAAGAATTGGCGTTTATTGCTGGGGATGATGGAAAGACGTTTGATGATGATGTGGATGAGCAACCGGTTCAGGACTTAGCTCTTAATGATCCAAACATCTTCCAAGCTGAAGATTGTGATGCCTTTGACTCAGACGTTGATGACGAACCCACTGCTCAGACAATCTTCATGGCCAATTTATCATCTGTTGCCTCACCATCACAACACTCTGGTCCCTCCAAATCATCCATCATATCTGAGGTACTTAAGTTATATGATGAATGTGATGTTAATCATGAACAAAATACCTTCAACAATATACGACAAAATAATGTTGATGAACCAAATGTGACTCAATTGGAAAACATTAATGTTTTTCCAGATGAACAACATTCGGATCATAACAGTGATTCTGACGTATCTTGTGGAATGTCTTCTGTTGTTTATGATAATGATGTGATTCATGAACAAAAAATATATTACGAAGAACAACAAACAAACGTTGTTGAATTAGATATTGCTAATATGGGAAACAATAATTTCGTCCCATATGAACAATATGTAAAGCACAACGTCGACTCTATTGTTTCTAGTGATATATCTATTGTTGATGACTATGTGTGTGAACTTGATGAATATACTGCTGCTGCACCTGATGACACTCTGACCACTAGGATTAATATTTTTAAGGATCAAGTTATGTGTTATGAACAACATGCAAAATTTGAGCTAACTGAACGTGAACAAAAAATGGATTGGCAAATGCACGCTTACATAACTGAGCAAAACTTAAAGGTTGAGGCCCTTAAGCAAGAGATAAAATCTGTTCAAAATCAACTTGATCATGCTGTTAAGGAAAAACTGGAAATTCAGGATAGCTTATATGTTCTAAAAAGTGAATTTCAGGAAAAGGAAAGTAAAATGTTAAATGAATTTTCCAACCTTAAGCAGTTGAAAAACAAACTTGAAAACAAGTTGTACATCCAAGGCCAAACCAGTCAAACAGCTCAAATGATTGAAAAAACACACTAAACTGCGTGATAAGCATAGTGATAAGGACTTAGGGTTGCTTAAAACTAACTTCCTTAAGAGCGTTAGAGCCTCTCAACCTGCCCTATATGATGCTAAGGTTATGCTTACACCCAATCATGACCCTCCAAATAGTTGGCCTGATAAAGAATTAGATGATCTTGAGTCTGCCAATACAGAAAGATTTGATAATAAAATGAAGGATCCCAAGTGCATTAAACACCGTGTCATTGTTAAGCCCCATGATTATTATGAACAAAACCGTGTGACTGTGTTTGCACCTCAAACTAAGTTAACACCAGAACAGGTATTTTGGCCATTAGATGTTGAGAAAATGAAAGCTGAGGAAAGTAAGGCCAAGACACCTCAAAAGTTAGCTGCCCCAACGGTGTATCCCCCAATACACCAATGCACTTAGTTCAGTTGTCACTTCCCACGCAATGTAAAACTCTTGTTAGCATATATGTCCTTTGTCAAATGTTCACTGATTATGACAAAACATGTAAAAAGAGAATCACACCATCGGGAATCACTGAGGGTGAACGGGGATTTGAGCTTACTAAAGAGTGTTACTTAACTGAAGTCATCCCGTTTTTTAAACTAATCAAAGAACACTTTGAGGGTTTACGACAATCCCTTGATGTTGAGCTAAAAGAAATGAAAGAGGTGTTTAAAAATGTGGAAAATAAGAGTAAACAAATTGCAATAGATCTTCAGCATAGTGAAATTGCCAGGAAAAATATTCTCATCATGAAGGAAAATTTGATTGCTAAATGTATTACACAAGATGTGTTCTATACTGCTACAGATTCTTCAATAAATGCTTGTCAGTTTCATGAAATGTCTATTGCTTTGAATAACCTTCAAAATCGTGTTGTTGAGCTTGAGGGGGAGAATTTGAAATTGCATGAAAAAATTCATAATGATGATCATGACAACATGGTCAAGCACTTTTCTAAACTAGAAGTTGATAATCTTAACTTACAATTAAAATATCAACATTTAGAAGAAAAAATAAAAATATCAAAGGCAAAGACATCTTCTGATGTTCCGGAATTTGATGCATATTTTGAATTAGCAAAAAGGGATGAAAAAATTCAAGCTCACACGAACACGATCCGGTTATTGAGGGCTCAAATTGCCCAATTGAAATCTCCCATGAATATTGTGATCGACACCCATAAATAAATGTCCGCAGATTCTCAAAATTTTCAATTTCAAAACACAATCAGCATACTTAGACATGAAAATGATTGTTTTCAAGCTGAAAACACTAAAGTAAAACAACATTACAAAGAGTTATATGATTCTATTAAGATCACTCGTGATAAAACCAATGAAAAGATAACCTCTTTGCTTAATGAAATTGAGAATCTAAAGACAAAGGTGAAAGGGAAAATGCCGGTTATTGGAAGTGACAGTATCAATTCAGTGGTATGTGAATGTGAAAAATATGCATGTGAGGCTGCTTTTATTCCTCTTCCCCTTAAGAACAATGAGCTAGTCCATAGTGATTACCTTAGACATCTTAAGAATTGCATTGACATGACCCGTGAGACCATTGAAGAAGATAGAATGGTGAGACCATCTGATAACACCCTATCTGATATTTGCTTTCTCACCAAACGGTCACAAGAATTGTTAGAATATGCCATAGGTACATGTCCCAAGATTCCCAACATGCGTGGTAGAAATGGCTCATCCTCATCTAGGAATTTGAAAAAGCATGTTACCTTTGATCTACCTTCGGCATGTTCTGATCATAGCACATCACCATCTAGACACCAAACAACTATTCAACAATCTAATGTTCCCATCTTCCCTTCTACAGGAGTAAGCAATGTCACTAAAGCTAGCGGGTCAATGCCTAAAGGCAATACAAGGAATGATAGGACTTCGCCAGCTAAGAGTGCTCAAGGGAAGAAAGTAGAAGACCACCTTAGGAACAATAAGATTGATTTGAGTGAAAAGAATCGTGTTGATTCTAGTATTTGCTTTAAGCGTACTGTATTTAATTCGAATTCTAATGCTACTTGTAAGACTTGTAATGGTTGTTTAATTTCTAGTAATCATGATGATTGTGTTGTGTCATTTTTAAAATCTTCTTACAAATCCTCAGTTAAGTTTGCTAATACACGTAAACTGGAAAACCATACTTGGAAAGCAACAGGAAAGGTTTTTACCAATGTAGGATATTAGTGGAGACCTACTGGAAGAAAGTTCACTTTAGGAAACCAGTGTCCCTTGACTAATTTGCACGATCCCAAGTCATTAGTGGATAAGAAATGGAAGGCAACTGGTAGAAAGCTCCCTTTAGTGACTCAATGCCTTGAAAATAGGACAGTAGCACCTACAAGTATCGTCTCTTCTGAGAAAACCATCGTAGATACTGATCCTGTCTCACTTAAGTATGCTTGTGCTAACCAATTGGATACCAGCTACACTTGGGGATCCATGTTTTTCAGTTATCCATATCTGTCTGGTTTCAAATGCAGGTCGTACAAATCGTCCTATGGTATTTGGACTCAGGCTGCTCAAAACATATGACTGGGGATCTCTCTCGGCTCAGAAATTTCGTGAAAAAGTTTATCGGGATAGTTAGATTCGGAAATGACCACTTTGGAGCCATCATGGGGTATGGTGATTATGTGTTCGATGACAGCTTGATCTCTAGAGTTTACTATATGGAAGGACTTGGGCACAATCTATTCTCTATTGGACAATTTTGTGATTCTAATCTCGAAGTGGCCTTCAGGAAGCACACATGTTTTGTTAGATAATTGGATGGAATTGATCTTCTCATGGGAAGTCGAGGTACTAATTTGTATACTATCTCTATCGAAGACATGATGCGGTCCTCTCCTATTTGCTTGCTCTCTAAGGCCTCAAAGAGCAAATCATGGTTATGGCACCGTCGTTTGAACTACTTGAACTTCGGCACCATTAATGAACTTTCTCCCAAAGATCTTGTTCGTGGCATGCCCAGATTGAAGTATGAAAAAGACCATCTTTGCTCATCATGTCAATTGGGTAAAAGTAAGAAGCAAACTCATAAACCAAAACCCACCAACTCCAACACAGAAGTGCTCCATACCCTTCACATGGATCTGTATGGACCCATGAGAGTGCAAAGCTTCAATGGGAAAAGATATATTCTTGTTATTGTAGATGATTACTCAAGATTTACATGGGTGAAGTTTTTAAGATCCAAGGATGAAACTCCCGATATCATAATCAAAATCATCAAGCAGTTGCAAGTTAGGCTTAACAAGACCGTAAGAATCATTCGCACTGACAATGGAACTGAGTTTGTCAACCAGCAACTCACTCAATTTTATGAAAGTATCGGCATCAGTCATCAAAAGAGTATCCCTCGAACTCCTCAGCAAAATGGAGTCGTTGAAAGACGGAATCGCACATTAGTTGAAGCTGCTCGCACTATGCTGATATTTTCTAAGACACCAATGTTTCTATGGGCTGAAGCCATCGCTACTGCATGTTATACTCAAAATCAGTCATTAATTCATCCTCTTCACAACAAAACACCTTATGAGTTGGTGCATCGTAAAAAGCCCGATCTCTCCTTTCTTCGGGTGTTTGGAGCCCTGTATTATCCAACTAATGACAGTGAAGACTTAGGTAAGCTCAAAGCTAAGGCAGATATTGGGGTATTCGTGGGCTATGCGCCAGATCGAAAGGGGTACCGAATCTATAACAAAAGAACCCTGACAAATCATGGAAACAATCCATGTCACGTTTGATGAGCTGACAGAGCATACGGCTTCAGGACACACCAGTTCTAGACCCTCACATAATCTTTTATCTCCTGGACCAATAAGTTCGGGACTTGTACAGAACTCCAACCATGTCACTCCCTATGTTCCTCCCACTTGTGAAGAATTGAAGACGTTATTTGACCCTATGTTTGATGAGTACTTCGAGTCACAGGCACCTCATGAACCGGTACAGCCGGCTGCTGAACCTAATATTATGGCTGTAAATGCACTTCATGACACAAATGGTCCATCTACCTCCATTTCCTTAGATCTGGATGCACCAGAATGTAGCTACTCTCAAAATGAATCAAATATACAATCGTCTTCTGAACACCAAGGAGTGACATCTGAAAACTCATGGGAAATGTTTTTGCACCTGAATCCTCCAACGAAGCATCATCCTCAAGAGAGTCAAACAATGCTATAACACTCCACTATCCTCAACCTCATGAATATCTCAGAAAATGGACAACTGATCACCCCATTGACAACATCATTGGAAATCCCTCACGACCTGTGTCCACCAGAAAACAACTTGCCACTAATGCCTTGTGGTGCTTCTTCAACTCCATCTTGTCCAAAATCGAACCCAAAGACTTCAAGGATGCTCTAACTAAAGTATCTTGGTTTACAGCAATGCAAGAAGAAATCCATGAGTTTGATCGTCTTGATGTATGTGAATTAGTACCACCACCTAAATGCGTAATGATCATTGCTCTCAAATGGATTTTCAAAGTAAAGTTTGATGAGCTTGGTGATGTGTTGAAGAACAAGGCTAGACTAGTTGCTAAGGGATACAGTCAACAAGAGGGTATTGACTTTGAAGAATCGTTTGCACCTGGTGCTCGTATCGAGGCCATTAGAATCTTTCTTGCCAATGCTGCTAGCAGTAACATGATTGTTTATCAAATGAATGTTAAGACTGCCTTTCTGAATGGGGAATTAAAAGAGGTGGTCTATGTTACTCAGCCTGAAGATTTCGTGGACCCTGAAAGACTAAATCATGTATATCGTTTAAAAAAGGCACTCTATGGTCTTAAACAGGCTCCTAGAGCTGTCCAAGTTTCTCCTTGCAAATTGATTTACCAAGGGTGTAGTTGATCCTACCTTGTTCACTAGGAAGACTGGAAACAACCTACTCCACGTTCAAATTTATGTAGATGATATTATCTTTGCGTCATCTGATTCTAATGAATGTGATCACTTTGCAAAGGAAATGAGTTCCAAGTTTCAAATGTCTATGATGGTACAAATGTCTTTCTACTTGGGGTTACAGATCTCACAAAACCTAAGTGGCATCTTTATTAATCAAGCCAAATATGCTCGTGACATTCTTAAGAAGTTTGGTTTTGATTCAAGTGACACTGTTGAAACACCCATGGTTGAAAGATCCAAACTTGATGACGACTCTGCAGGAGTATCTGTTGATCAGACCTAATACAGAAGCATGATTGAATCTCTCATGTACCTCACAGCAAGTAGGCCAGACCTTCTATTCGCAGTATGCATGTGTGCCACATATCAATCCAAGCCCACCAAAAAGCACTTGGAAGCAGTCAAGAGAATATTCAGGTATCTCCAATGGACAATTCACATGGGTCTCTAGTACCCTAAGGACAATGCAATGGCTCTTACGGCCTACTCAAATGCTGACCATGCGGGGTGTCAAGATACTTGCAGAAGTACTTCAGGAGGTGCTCAATTCTTGGGTGAGAAACTTGTAAGCTGGTCATCGAAAAAGCAGATGTGCACTTCGATATCATCCACAGAGGCTGAATACATTGCCATGTCCTCGTGCTGTGCTCAAATTTTGTGGATGAGATTGCAGCTATCAGATTATGGGTATGACTTCACCAAAATCCCATTGTATTGTGATAACAAAAGTGCCATTGCCCTGTGTTGCAACAATGTCCAGCACTCCAGAGCTAAGCATACTGACATTCGTCATCACTTCGTCAGAGTACAAGTGGAGAAAGGGATAGTGGAACTCTACTTTGAGAGGACAGAGTTTCAGCTGGCTGATATCTTTACTAAGGCTCTTTCTCGAGAAAGATTCCAGTTCATTCTTCCACGACTTGGGATGAAGAGCCTCACTCCAGAAACTCTAAGTCACTCCAGGAAGAGAATGAAGATTGAAGTATTGGTTTCTCATATCCTTTGTACATAGATTAAATCAAAAAGAAAATAGAAAAATATAAAACCTATAAAAACCATAAAAATCTGAAATATCATTAAAATCCAAAAAATATTCTTCTCACGACATGTCTCTTGTGTAATCAATATTTTGTTCGTCTCTAGAAATGTCATTCAACAATGACACGGAATCATACATATGCTTGAGCAAGAGCTTTTTAGTTTCAAATAAAGTTTTTTTCTAAAACATGTCTGTAGAACCGTAGACGGGGGGGGGGGGGGGGGTGAATACGGTTTCTTCGGATTTTTGGATGTTTAAAAACTTTATGCCAAAGAGAACTCCTAGTGGTTATACAACAATCCAACAACCACCAACACAACCAAAGTATATAAAGCAAGTAAAGAACACAATGATATATACTGGTTCGGGATGGGGGGTTTATACCATCCGTACGTCCAGTTGCGAATCCCCGACTCTGATACTATTTACTAGTATAATCCTTTCGGTGGACTACAAACCGTTACAATTCACTCCACCGATATTCAACAATATCGATGCTGACAAAGTAGGAGTTACTCCCCAACGGTATTCCGCCCTCGGAAACCACCCAAAAGAATCTCGCGATTCGACTTCACCTAAGGACCACGAAGATCTCTACCAAGACTTCCCACCAGAAGTATCAAACCCCAACTAGATCCCCAATGATCTAGGCTTGGTCACCAAGACACAAGACTTCCCTTACAAACAATTGAATGAATGAATATATGTTTGTTCAACCAAGCCCTAACCTAACCTAGAGACTCGATTGTAATAGAAAGGGTATAAGAAAGAAGACCCTCAACATAATCACAATAGTGGATTAGGTTCTTGTGATTCTTCCCTTGTAAATAGATGTGTTCTTCCAAAGATGTTAATGTGAAAATCATGAACACAAGATTAGAGATTGAGATAGAGATAGAGATTTGAGAGTGTTTAGAGAGAAAGAATCTAGAGAGAAAGAATAATGGCAAGGGGTGAGGAATTCAAGAGGAAAGGGTGGTATTTATAGGCCAAGAACCCAAACTTGGGAAAATTTACCGAGGCCGGCGCGTCACCCGCGCGGGCAGTGCGCCAGGCGTCTGTAAATGTTTCCCAAGTGTTGGGTGTTTGGATCTTACAAATACCTATCCTTGCTAAACCCCTAATTGTACTTCACACTAAACCTTAACATTAATCAATCTAAGGTTTACCAACTTAAATAGCCAATTTGAAAAATGTATTGTAAAGTGTTTAAAGAGAAACCAAATTACCAAGGGTATAAAGTGTAGATAGGGTAATTTGGAAGGGGTAGAAGTGTATCTCCTCACATGGCTTAGAAAAGAGAGAAAAAATATCCAAGGAATATTCCAATGCTTGGGGGGGGGGGGAGAATAAGATGGAGGGTTGAGATGAAATGGTTTGAATTGGATGGTGGAGATCAAAGGGAGCCTCCCTTGGTTTTCAAATAATTTGGCATGTGTTGAATGTGGATGGTTGAGATGAGTTCATTTGAAATAGATGGCTAGGATCAAAGATGCCTTGGTTGGGGTTGAGAAGGGATATTTCAAGGAATATGCTTTGCTTGGGGGGAAAGGAGAGATCAATGGTTGAGATGGTTTTGGTTTGAATTCAATGGTTGAGATCAAGCACATGTGGTGGCATAGATAGGAGAGGTTGGATGGATGGTTGAGATGTGTTCTAGTTTGAATTCAATGGTTGAGATCAAGCACATGTGGTGGCATAGATAGGAGAGGTTGGATGGATGGTTGAGATGTGTTCTAGTTTGAATTCAATGGCTTGGATTAGATGGAGCCTCTTTAGGGATTCAAACAATTGGCATGTGGGGAATATGGAGGGTTGAGACGTGTTGTAAGGGAATGGATGGTTGAGATGTAGTGTGTAAAGGAATATGTAAGAGTGTAAGAGATTGTGTAAGAGATTTTGTAATAGAATATTTGATTTTGATATGATTGGATATGATTGGTTTTGTCTTTTGTATAAATGGGATTAAGAGAGGATTAAGACATAATCTAATTTTCATTAAGAAGAAAAGCTTTAGACAATTAAGATTATAAGTTGAGAAAATCATAGGTTACTTATAAGTTCAAGTAACACAACGTCGAGAATCCATAGTTTCATATCACGTGTCTTTCCACGACTCGACGTTCTCAACTAATACCTTGGTTCAAACAAGTTAAGTGCTTTACCTTGATGTAAAGCATAACCCAAGTGGGAAAGGATGCGTTTACGCAAAGTGACCTTTGACTTAGTTTGACCAATAAGGGAGTAAACCCATTACGTAATTAGAGAAGACGTAAGCACGGGATATGACCATATGGATGCTTTAACACGATGTCACGTGAAATATATAAACTACCTAAGTTTAGAAAAGCCTTGGCTAGAGGCGATAGTTAGAAAACATGAGTTGCCGTTTTCCCATAAATGGGTGTTCTAAAAGTGGGATCTCTCAAGTCTCAAAACTCGTTTCGAGTGTTCTCAATTAAGCAGATAACATTTTCATACCTGTATTGAAAGATCCACATTTGTCGGGTAAGGGGAAAGCCGACTTTCAAAATTCGCTCGGAACCATACAGACTCCTGGCGCGTCACCCGCACGTTGACGCGCAGGCAGCGCGCCAGGAGCAGACATTAGCTCCAGCGATTTTGAGCTAACGTTTGTTATTTTATTTGTTTCGAAGGTTTATTTGTCATCATTAAAACATAAAGGGATCTTGATCATGTTGCCTCAACAATATCGTATCTAAAAACATTCTTCTAAAATTATGGCTTGCAGTCATTTCAGGCTGTAACCCGGACTTCAAAATCATGGCTTGCTATTACTTCAGATAGCATCCCGTTTTTCTAAATGGGGAAAACACGTCGCCAAAAAGACGGTTGTTCCTTTTATCGGGTGAAGTTCACCTTGGCATGGATTACTTTATATCCATGTTTCCTCGATCTAATGTACGCTTCAGTGCATTATTTCTTGATAAAGAAGAGAAATATTCTTTTTATCGCCAATACTTTCCCTTCTATGATTTTTTCGGAAAGTATTTGAGCATAACTTGGTGGTACCATGAGATTTTGTTTGGAAATTAATTTGAACTCAAATTTTGATAAAATTTTCACTCAATCAATGACATCACTTATTTATGTTTTAACATCCGTCATTGATTGAGGGGAAGAGTGATTTCTCAAAATTTTATGTATCATCAAAACTCTCCACACTTTGTACAAAGACCTTGCAATAATACAATTTGTGATGGTTACGTGTCAGAATGAGAATATTTTCAAAGAGTTTTCGTTAAAACTTCAAAAATTTTTTTTTGTGAACTCATTAAATCTGACACATAACAACCTCCCTCACAGATTGAGGGGGAGCAAGAAAAATGTTCCTTTTTATCAGAAAATATTAAAACTGGCCGCATTTCTCTCCCAAACGCTTTCTAACTTATTTAAATCAATTGAGATCCAAAATCTCGAAAGATTTGAAATTTTTGATCAGGGGAGAGAATGTGATTTAAATATGAAATCTGATAATCAAACGTGATCTTTTGGACTCAATAATAGGCTCCCACATATGTGCTAAACTCTTTCGAATAATGATGCACATATTGAGGGGGAGCAAAAGGTGTTTGTGGAAGTAATACCAAAGACCGACCATTTATCTTTATGCATGGAGTTATAAGGATGGTTAAGGTTAGGTATGAGTTCCCATGATCCTCCAGAACCGGAAGGATCTTCCCAGGGACAATCCATAGAGTGATTAGAAGTCCTTAAGAATGATTGAAAAAAGGAGAAAAGTGAGAAAGGGAAGAGTGCCGACTGAGATAGAGCTAGGACTGGAACAAACCCAACAAGGTTCTAGTGATGAAGTCTCGGTTAGCACTGAAGGGGTTGAAGAATGAAAAAAAAATGAAATGTGAAAAGGGTGAAAAGAAATAGCCCTCCAAATATTCAACCTTAGGGTAGAAACCGGGTTCAATTTCATAAGCTACTGGCGCTTACTAAGGTAACACCGGTATTGAAGACAAGACGTCATGGACCCAGTGACGCATTGCACTAATCTTCCCAACCACTCAAGTTCTCTTAAAAGAGCTTGTTTCACTCTCACGGGGAACCCTGTGCAATGTATCGACCGCTCATTGCGAGCTATGTTGATACCTAAACAGGAGACGCCTCCCAGTCTCTAGGAGCGGATCAAAACGAACTATTGGGCAATTTGTATATAGCAGTCAGAATATTGAGGATGATCCTTATGATTCGGATATAGAAGTTGAGATGCGTAGAGAAGCACTTGAGATACTTGGAAAAATGCTAGGGTTAGATTATAATAAAACACATGTTGAGGATATAGGTGACCGTGACACAGGGAATGATGAAGTAAATAACATAAGCTCACTAAGTACCCCACAAGTCCTACCATCATTTGAGGCACACATACCACTCGTGACTTACCCGGAAGAAGTAGAAGAGACTATAGGAACCCCAATAGAGGTAGAACCCTTGGATGACCTTTCTTTTAGTTCTAAGGAAGTTCCTAGTTTTGATGAACCGGAGCCTCAACCAAAGCCGTTACCTAATCTTCCATCTTTAGATGTGAATTTAGGAATTAAAAAAGGTCCTGATCCACCCATCAAACCATATAGTCCGGGTAGTCTTGGGATAAAGGTAATAGACTCTAAGCCTTGTAGAGAGGAAGCTGACACAGGAGTGGAAAATGACCTTACATGCTTACATCACCCATTTATGATTGATTACAAGAAACATTATGGGTTTAAACCGGGTTTATTAGGTCAAGATGGATCCCCAACTAGTAGTCTCTTGAAGTTGATAGAAAATGATCCCTTTCTAGGAGAAAATCTTAATCCACCCATTAACGCGATTGAATTAGGTAAGGTTATGATGATAGGAGCACACCCTTTTGAGCATATGATTCATCCACCACTCTTTCCTCACATGGCATATTTCCACCTTGAGGGTGTGTATCGCTACTTCCACCCGCACTTAATCCTAAGTGTAGGGAAAACCTCACCTTTATCCGTGAAATAAGGGTAGAGTCAGGCTCGTGACTCGAACAAAAACAGGCGCTTCTTGGGAGGCAACCCATGTTTTGTGTGATTTTTATTTTTGTTTGATTGTTATTTGCTTCCGTATGCATGCTTTATTTTTATTGTTGGTAGATCATGTTTAAAAACTAAAATGGTGAAAATACTTTATTTTGTTGTTTGGCTTAGTCTTAACTTCATCCAAAGGTATTTCGCAAAAAGATAAGTGTAAGGGGAAACCCTAAATATGTTTTTAAGAAACAAACTCGATCATGATTCTCCACAATACTAAGTGAACATGTATATTCGTATTTGTTAGAGTCAAATGCTTGTATCGAGTCATAATGATGTTTTGCAGGATTTTCCAGGAAGTAGGACAAAGTTTTTTCCAGAAATTTTCCGGAAACTTAACATAAGAATTTCTGCAGGTCACTTCTGACGGCGTCAGGAAGAAATTCCTGACGGCGTCACGTGTAAAATTCTGGAAATTTTACCAATTATTTTTCTATAACAACCCGCATTTTCAGGACATTTCTCCTATTCACTATTCATCAATTACTATTCACCGATTACTATTCACCGGTCACTATTCATCATTCACTATTCATCATTTTCGGAGTCAGTTTGTGATTCCGAGAAGCGTTCAAAAATTTTACTATTCATGTGACACTATTCATTCCCGAAGGGAAATCACTATTCATGATCATCGTTCATCATTTCGTAAACTGAGTTTACGAGTCTTCAAATTCGCGTAACCAGTTAGGTTTAGCTGCGAATTCATGCATCATTCATTAATGACACTTCATATAGACTGGAATAGTCTACACATCATCATCACATTAGTTACTACACGGATATGCATTATTTCCATTTACGTATGCTTAATTTGTAATTAACGATACCACTCAGTTTTACTACTAACGTATACCCAATACTCCCGACTATGATCCTAACATATTTTTATACTCATTATAATAGTATAAAAATTATATTATTAATTTACCCGGTGTTCTTTAATCAATTACTATATTTTACGGTCGGAGCTTATTACCCCGTCGGTTTGCGTAATCTCAACCTGATAATTATTTTAACACCCGATTCTCATCAGGAATGTAATCTCATTACTTTTGCAACTTCGTCGTATTTTATTTCACCTCGGTAACATTTATTTTTAGTTAACTCGGTACCCGATAACACCCAATACACAACCAAAACTAACTAATACTTACATATCTAGACAAGTTTATTAATTAGCCCCAAAAATTCTCCTTTTTCTTCCATGTTGCCGCGCCCCCCCCCCCCCCCCCCCCCCTAAGCCTCCTCCACAAATCATGGATCTTGTCCCTAAACTAGATATCTACTACCAATTATATACTTCATTTCCCACATTCTTTTCATTTAACACATTAAGCAACTAGCAACTTTCTTCTCTTTTTCTCTTTGGTGGGGATCGGCTCAAACAAAAACAACAAGAAGAAACATCAATTTTTCCAAGATCAAGTGATAATCAAGGTTATTTAGTACTTCTTGTAAGGGTTTTGAAGTTTAAACACAAGGTTTTGCAAGTTTTTCATCTCCACTAATCCACTAATCCTTCAAGTAAGTTGTCAAACTCATTTTCATAATTTCCTCAAGTATCTTTCAATGATCATACACTTTTATTCAAGATATATATGGATATGTTGATTTATACCACTCTATATACACTTTTTATAACTTACAAGCCTTAGATATATTATATAGGTGAATCCTTGGTAGATTGTTGTGATGGATGATGTTTAGGAACCCATGACACCCTAAGAAGGTGTATGGTAGGATTAGACTAGTTTTGTGGTGATTGAAAGTGGTTTGGTTGAAGTTGGAACAAGTTTGAAACTAGGAAATCGATTTTTGAAACTATATATTACCTACTGTCCTTATTTTTGAAACGTGGGAAACTCAGGGTCTAGGGTGTAATTTTGGACCAAAGATTTAGAAAATACATTCCGAGACGAAACTATGGCCGAAAACGGGGATAACAACGAGTTAATAACGAAGGAGATATGATTTTCCGAATATTAACAACGAAAAATACTTTCAAATATAGGTTCTGTCCCAAATCGCCAATTTCAGAAAACTTAGGGGTTTCCGGGTAACATTGGGTTAGATATTCAGAAAATACTTTCAAAAACGAAACCGTGGCCGCTTGAATCACTAAAATCCGAGTTACGACGAAAAAGATATACTATTTTCAATTTTAACGACGAAAACTATTTTCTGAAAAATACCTTGCTGTTGAGCAGATTTCATGGACTGTTTTGAGGCCTAAAACTTGATCTAGCCGTGACGACTTATCAAAAATATATTAGTATGTTGTCCCACGATTCCGGGGATATAAAGAACGTAGAAAACGAGCTTATAACGAAAAAGATACAAGCGTTTGAACTTAGACGATATATATATATTTCCATCAGCTTTTCTATTACAATTTTTGCCACAAAACTGTCTTGGCTGAACACCATTTTCTCTGCTGTTTTTCTTTATGATCGGATCAGTTTGAGTCCGAGCCGTAGTTTTATGAAATCAAGATCTTCCAACAAGATTTTTAAATCAATTGGCCGTTCGTCGAATAGACTTATAACGAATAAACTACGACCTCATCTATATACCCGATAAACTATATATATTTTTGACAGCTTTTACTATAATAGAATTTTTCTAAGTGTTGAACATAATACTTTCAAGTAACAACAATAAGAGTTGATTTTCTCATCGATCGAGACCCGTATCGCCAAAAGTTAAATAACACGACTTCAAAATAGTGTTGCAAGGTTTTCAAAAACGCCGAGCTTGACCATTAACACTTAACGTACAATATTTCGCGACTAGTTTTACGAGGCCATATTGGGCATATTTTCAAGTAATGAAAATGCTATTTTTGCGACGAAAACCTTATATTTGCCGATAAGACACCAAACAAGGATCGTGGAGTACCGTTTCAATATATTTACATGGAAAGTGATTATTAACTTAACGAGACGTCAAAAATATATTTTTCG
Organism: Artemisia argyi; assembly: GCA_030686995.1. Lineage (NCBI taxonomy): Eukaryota > Viridiplantae > Streptophyta > Magnoliopsida > Asterales > Asteraceae > Artemisia > Artemisia argyi. Next base: position 19,573,681 of record CM060678.1, on the reverse strand, counting down.
ACGATAAACGTTATTTTCAAAACTAACGAGTGGTATCGATAACTACGTATTTGCATGTGTAGCATCATTTCATTTCTTACATTAGATCATACCATTCATATTAGGTTGCGGTTAGAGATCGTGCCTCATTTCTGTGTATTCACTTTTGTCATCGTAGCTATCGCCCCAGGTGAGTTCATAACCCCTACTTTTACTTGTTTTACAACTGTTTTGGGGGAAGATACATGCTCGATACTATTTAAATTCAATGCTTGTTTTACTTGAACGCAATTCATGTTCTCAAACATTACTGAATGGTTGAAATACTTGTTCTATGTTTTTATACGATTTGAATTACTTATGGGGAAGAATACACTACTTGAATTATTTTTGTACAATGCCAAAGTATTACAAATTCCATACATTGCTTAAGTTTACTTATTACTACCAAGTTAAGTCCCCTTTATTATCATGGACCGTTAATTTTAGTGCTAAGCGAGAGTGAATGAATAGATCTATTGAGGGTGACGCCTCCATTCGTGTTTGGGTTGCTCCAACGGGTGCGAATGCATTTCTTGTCTTAACAATTTGAGTGTCTGGTAAACACTCTGGTGGGGCCATTACAAAGTCTAGCTTCGGGGTCATGAGCTTAAGAGACAATGTAGTATTTTTGACATATTGTCACCTTACTTTATACTTTTGGCTATTGTACATACGAAAATTTCTTATGAATTACGATGCTTTTACATCAATCTTATTACAATTGTTTACACAAACAAACTATATCATATTTGGCAGTGGGTCGTAAACACACAGGTTACAAGTCTCTTATGGCGGGACTTGTAGCTGAGTGGATTTACGATGCCTTTGCTGGGCGATCTTTTCTCTATAGGCTTTATTTGTTAAACAAACTCTATGAACTCACCAACCTCGTGTTGACACTTTAGCATGTATTTTCAGGTTTTAACCATTGGCACGTTACAAGAGGTTTTGGCAGGGCATGGCATGGTCATAGAAGACTCTGATTATTTATATGGGGACCGTTTTTAAACTATTTTAAGGGCCTACTTCCGCACTACTTTTAACGATGTAAATTCAACATTTTTGATTAAACGATTTTATTCTAAATGATTAAAGTGAAAACCATTTTTGTACTTGTGTTGTGATACCGATTGAGTTACACCCCAGCTACACGTATGCTTCCGCTGGACCCGATTCTGGGGGTGTGACATTTTCTAACGGAGTCTTAAAGTTTTTGTTGAATCTTTAGTTTTATAATCTCCAGGAAATCTGCAAACATCATTCCACAAGCATTATATCTTATTTTGTTTTCTGGGATTTGTTAGCATATATAGATTGCCGCCGATTTTACGCGAGGTTGCCTTGTCTGTTTTCCCAGGTTTAAGAGGTTATATATGACAAGAAGATGATTTATATTCTGGAAGGGAAGCTTTGATTGTTCATTTTCTTAGAGGAAGATCTAACCTTGCTACCTTATTATCCATACCGAGCGAATCTGGGGAGTATTTGATTTCATTCTTTTACCTGTTTCACTTTTACATTCTTTACTTGAACATTGGGGACATTGTTCATCCTAAGTGTAAGGGGAGGGTAAAATGATGATACCTTACAGATACACTTTCGCTTGAGTTTGTTTGTTTGATGGTAGGTGTGTAATAAAACTATGAGAAATACTTGTTAGTGTAATTTTAGCGCCAAATTTAAATTTTTTTACAACATTTAGGAGTGAAACTTTAGCCATAGCAAGCGTCTCATGGATAGGAGATTGTATGACTAGCACAAAACTGTACCATTCAGAAAAATTTTCCACCCAAATATGTGAGGTTCGCCTTTAGATTGGATAGGAAAAGCATTTACTATTAGTGCTTATGAGTGTACCAGTAGCATTTAGATTCTAGAACTTGCGTTAGTGATGCATCCCGAGACTGCTAGTGAGACTACATTCGTGTAGTAGGATTTACTACATGATAAGAGGCATTAGGATCACCCTTGTGTTCCCGTATCATAATTACTTGACCATTTAAGTCATATTACTTGGCTAGTTAAGTCAATTAATTTTTCCACACCTTAGCGTTGTACTCATTTTTAGTACACGAAACCCCTAGTACACCCCTCCGAGCCTATCTTTTCGTTTCTAACTTTAAGCATCTTACTTAAAGGAAGAATTTGTTACACCCCACTTAAATGTACAACCAAATCGCCTTAGCCTTCCGTGTATGTACTCATCTTTAGTGCATTATTGTTATTTGTTTAAACCCTTAGTTAATTATCTAACTGATTACATGGTTGCTAAGTCGAGTCATATCTTGTACATATTGTTTTGGGACGATTGGGACTCATGGGTAAAGTACTTATGTTATGGAGTAATGGGGAAGACCATCATTTATTACCCTCATATGTGCGTTAATCTTAAAAGTACTCCAAGTGTTTTGACTATCTTGATTCGAGTCATTAGAGTAGTTTATTGTAAAGTATGCAAAAATTCAAGTGTAAGGGGAATGTTCATTCCCTATGATGTATTATTTTGGATGGTAGGGTAAAAGTGTATGCAAAAAAAAAAAAAAAAAAAAAAAATCGAAAAACTAAGAAAAAAAAATAGAAAAAGAAAAGAGAAAAAACATACAGACTACCATCCCGTTTCATTCTATGTTTATTTTATATTTTTGTTATTTTTCATTTGTTAGCTTAAGTCGAGTCTAGTCTTGGCTTAGCAATGCCATATTGTACATGTAATTAACCAAGATTATTAACTCGCCACCAGTAAAGATTGCCTATATCCAACAAAACCGTGTATTTCATATCCCTACACCTAACGTTACAACCCTTTAAAAAGACCTCTTTGATAGTTTATCCTAGGTGCTTACGCCATGTGGTGGAGGTTTGATACTTTCCCAAGCCTATGCTAATCTATTTTGCTATGACAGGTAGTGTTAGATGTTTTCCATTTCCATATTGTGATATTACTTTATTACACCCGAGAGATGTGAGTATCTAAACACTATTTGTGAAGTGCTAGTGTATGACCTCCGTGCTTGTCTTTGGTCTTTAGTGGAACGATTATTTGTTGTAATTACTTTTATATTAGTGTTAAATGACCCCTAACTTGTATTTTGATTAGAATAAAAGCGCATTTGCTTGAGGACAAGCAAATCTCAAGTGTAAGGGTATATGATGAGGCGAAAAATGAACCGTTTTTAGGGGGTCATTTAAGCCCGGAATTGAATTTATTTGATCAAATATTGCCCTAAATCATTCCTTTTGTGATTTTAGGTACTTTGGGAGTGAATTCTGGAAAAGGAAGCATTTTGGACGTTTTTGGAGCATAAAAGTGAAGAAAACGACAAAGACTTAATTTTCCATGCTGGGAACAGTACCTGACGGCGTCAAGAAGGAAAATATGACGGCGTCAAGAGCAAAATCCATGACGACCCAGAGAAAACCTGAAGGCGTCAGAAGAAGGGCGTCAAGAGTTATTTTGGTGACGACCTGAAGAAGGATTACTGTTAGGTCACCATTTATGTAAACACAAGTATGATTTAGAAAGAAATAAGATGAGAATGAGAGATGGTTGATTATGAGACAATGTGAAAAGTGAAAGAGCAAGAGTTTCCTTAAGATAATCAAATAACCAACAATAAGAAATGTTACATAAGCATAGTATTTATAGGAGGAGGAGTAGGGCAACACTCCCTTCCTCCCTCCTTTATTTTGGATGTGGGCTTTAAGGCCCATGGACTTACATTCTAAAGCCTAGTAACATAAACTAAGTAGAATAAATAATTAAGCAACCTATTACAAAAGGTAATGACCGAGACTTGACTAAAATACAAAAGTATGATCCCAACAATCTCCTCCTAAGGGTCGGTCATCACGGTTGCTTGACGTCTTCATCTTTGTCGTTGACTTGTGACATGTAAAACTCTAGACGTCTTCAAAATGGTTGAATGATAATGAATGTACTTTGCTCTTTATCTTTGTTCTTTGGTGATGATGTAGTGATTGTGTCACGAAGTAGTCTGCCGTTCTTTACTCCAGCGTCTGTGGTGGTTATCCGCCATTCCAACATACTCATACATCTTCGGACCTTGACATGCGCGAAGTTCCTTTTCATACTATGAGATCTTTAGTCTTTAAACTTTGTAGATTCTTCTTTATTGATGTAGAATCATTCTTTGAACTTTGAGGTGTTAAGATCTTTGGGGGAGCTTTCTTTGACTTCAAGATGTATGTATGAGCATGTTGGAATCTACCATCATGGAAGTGAGGTACCTGCGAGTAAACAGTTTGCAATAAAACAACCGGTACTTACGGATAAGGAATTAGAGTTCATCAACAGCATATTGTGAAGACTCCCTCTAATCCTTATCCTGGCCGTTCCCATGTCAGATACTCCCGAAGGAGCTTACGAGACCTACTAAGTAGCTCAATGACTGGGTGAGTCGCTGGGGATCACTCCACGACTGTAGACCGCTATGGAACCACCGCAAACACTAAGCGTAACCCTTGAGAGGTTACCGAAGTGACCTGCTGTCAGGGCTGTTTGATGTTGACCCTGGCAGGATTTCCGTTCAATCATTGAAAAATACTTACGTAATCCTCTCATAAACGTTCTCGGAAGATTGCTAAGATCTGCGAAGGACTCGATAGTTTACAACTGATGCCCATTGATGTAGAACACCAGTTGTAGAAATACTAAGTGTTCCTAAGAGATCTTTGATGTATCTCAAGGCTCTAGACTCTATAAGTGCACACCTAGGTTTCCTATGCGGAGACTAGGGAGGGGTCTCCTACTTCAATATCAACCGTCTCTAAGAGATAGGTCGATAGGTTACGCGGGTTCCCCGTGAGAATGAAACAAGTCCTTTTAAGAGAACTTGAGTGGTTTAAGAAGGTTTAGTGCATTGCGTCACTGGGTCTATGACGACTTTGTCTTCAATACCGGTGTTGTCTTTTGCAACAACCAGTAGCATACGTATTGAACCCGGTGTCTGCCCTAAGGTTGAACATATGGAGGGCTATTTCTTTTCACCCTTTTCTTTACTTTTCTTTTTAATTCTTCAACTCCTTCTTTCCCTTTCATTCTTTTCTCCTTTTTATTTTCGTATCGTACCTAAGGACTTCTAATTCTAACTATGGGAGATGTCCTTGGGTAGATCCCTCCGGCTCTGGCGGATCATAGGACGGATATTCCTATCTTAATCACCTTATAACTCCGACAGTAGCCAAGAAACCTTTGATTGAAAATCTCTCAAAGTGTTTGTGATAAATAATTTTGGTTAACACTTTGAGAGTTTTGTGTACACTTTTGAAGGGCTCCCCCTGCACATGTGCTCATAAGTATTTAATAAATTTGCACATGCGGGAGGAGCAAACACTTTTGAATTGATCAACTTTCCGTGAACAAGACCGATTCGAGACACGCTTACATCACTAGTTAGACTAGCTTGAAGTTATTACCCAGCCTGGTCAAGTCCACAGAAAGTTTCTCGAGACGGTACATTTCTACTCAGACATATCCTTTTCGAGACACGCTTACGTGGTTAGTTAAAGAGATACATTGTCAGCTTTTAGGTGACAACTAGCTCTAGTAACTAACTTGATGTTATTACCCGTCGAGGATAAGTCCTTTCGATATTACTAACTTTTATTGTCTCGTCAATTCCTGGGTCAATACTGAGTCTAGCTCGCACATGATACAACTTTTTAAGCTTTGACTTCGTATATTTTAATCACTTTTTCATTTTTTCTCCCCCTAAAAAATAGCATATAACATGATGTTTTTGACAAACTTTTAGATTAAAATATGCCTTTTGAGTCTTACGGGGAGATTTACTAAGAACTTTTGATTTTAGAGCAAAGTATTTTGTTTTTGACAAGTGCTCCCCCTCAACAAGTGATTAGGTCTTATTGAGGTGAAATACTTGTCCTTTTGAGCAGAATTATGAAAAATCATAAATGTTTGATTAATTCTACTCAAAAGTAAGAAGCCTTCGCTCCTTATATTTAGGATTGAGGCACTGATGCGTACCTCAGGGTCCTTTCTTTACAAGTTCGGTTTGTGCACTGTAATGCGTGCACAAGCCATAATGAAGTATATAATTGACAAATCAAATCAAAATCTTACAATTTTCTACCAATCAGGTCTCTGAAATGTCAACACCGGAAACTTCTGTCTGCCTCCCACATAACTTTCCAACCTTCGAAACTGATCCCTACGCTTCAATCTGTTCTCAATCCTTAAGATGAATCTACGAGCATCCCTGGCCTCATTGGTTTTCCACCTTTTAGATTTACCCAGAGCAATGTCATCCAATCTGCTTTTGATTCCATCTCTGACGAACTTCAAGGTTTCATCACAGAACTTATGTATTTCGTCGTAAGCCATGAAGCAGTTGCGACCGTTTATGCTGCGGTAGGTGAACCCAAATGGTTGCCTGATCAAGGTTTATTGAGGTAGATGTGGAAGGTCGGGGATGTCGAACATGTTGGGTTTGGTGAGATTGAGCTTCTTCTGGTAACTTTCCACTCCCAATTGAAGATCTTCTACTCTTTCTTTGATGACTATCTGCCTGATGAAGATTAGGAGAGCTTGGATAAAAGCAAGCTGCATCTCTTTAGGTAAGCCACAGAGTTTTCCTTGAACTTTGAGCAGGTACATGTCTTCGATGTCATTGAGAAGTAGTCGTGGAAAGTCTGACTCAGAAATATCGTACTCCTTTTCATCAAGTCTTTTCAATGTGATTTTGTTGAGGAAGGGGTACCCAAAGTGAGTGACAGTCAAAATAAACTGAATTGAGACTATCTTCAAATCACTTTTTACATCGCCCATTGTCTGATTAAGTCTGCTGCTTCGATAGTACTGTGCCCGGTTGTCTGGCCAATGATGTATGCCGTAAAGTGCATTCCGGTCATATTCAACAATTTTGTCAACGAATAATGCTGAAGCTTCTTCTTCGATGGCATTGTTGAGATATCAAGCTGCAGGGAGAAAGGCGAGTGAGGTAACGTATTTCTTCTCAATCTTGCTGCCAAGTTTCAGAAATTCCAAGTCTGTGTTGAAGAAGAACTTGTACGGGATCTTTGGTTCCTTAGGCTTCCCAATCATCGGTAGCGGTTTGGACCAGTCAGTAATGTAGGGTGCGGTTTTCCTTGTGACCGGATCGACATAAGATTCAGGATTGATCCAGTCAATATTGCTTGACATAGCTTGAGCAATATTTTCCAGATGATACTCAAGTTCGATTGAGTTAGCAGACCGATCTTTTAGAAGATTGAAAGCATCATTCTTGATTCTTCGCAGCTCTTTCTTATTCATCTTAAACTTTTGCTGAATCAGTTGAGCGTATTCCACCGTTCGACCATATTGAGGTTCATGATTGTCTTCAAGAGGTGGTTGCGAATTGATCATCTTCTCAAACCAGGAGTATTCGGCACTATCGTCATGGTCTAGCCATTTAAGGACGGTTTTCGGTTTCCTTGGTTCTGTGCCTTTTGGTGAGGTGTCCGGTTTGGATTGATGATGCTTTCCTTTTCTATCTTTCTTCTTCTTCTTAGGGGACGGTTCTGGAACTTCATCGGGTTGAGGAATCTCGTCACCACCGGTGTATTCAAAGTGGTCGTGTGCCTTGGGAGCAGAACCTGATGCCTTCGGTTGTTGTGAGGAAGTTGTTGTTGTTGGATGGATGACCGGTGTTTTAGATTGAGATGAGGGTCCTTCGGCTTGTTTCTGTTTCTTTGCCTGAGAATTAGGATCCCTGTCTTCATCATCTCTTTGGCGCTTCAGTTTATCGGCCTCTGTGCTGCAAGTCTCTTTGTTCATCTTGTCTTTCAATGCTTCCAGGACTTTGGCTTCTTCAGGAGTCAAAGTGAACTTGCTTGCCAGCTTGTCTAAGAGTTGAGCTTCCAATTCATCAATAGATAGCCCTGGTAGTGGAGTAGTAGACTTGTCAACTCGAAGAGTAAATGTTGTCGATCGGATTACTTTCTTGACAGCTTGCTCTGCGAACTTGGTGAGTTCATCTCTCATGGGTGCCAGCAGATCTTTCAACTCAGCAACTAAGTGTTGTGCCATGTATTCTTGTGCTTGAGCTGCTAATGTGGCTTCCAAGTTCTCCTGTACGTCTTTGGCTAAGAAAGTCTCAACTTTGTCTTGCAACTCTTGGACGTTCGAGTTCAGCTTTGTCAATTCAGCAACTTGGGTTACTAATGTAGCCACCTGATCTTCCAGTTTGTTTTTCCTCTTTTCATGTACTCTTTTGAATGCTGACTTTAGTAACTTTGATGCAGCAGAGGCTTTGGTGCTTGGTTTCTTGATTGATTTGTCGTGTGTTGATTCGGATGCGGGAGGTGATGACTGTGAGGATTCAATGATGGTGGTAAGGTCATTGTCATCTCCTTTCTGAGGTTCGGGTTGATCAACTTTCTTTGCTTTGGCTGCTTCTTCTTCTAACCTTTGTTCTTCAGCCAGTCTTTCAGCTTCGGCCTTAAGCCTTAGTTCTTCAGCAAGCTTGGCTTCTTCTTCTTCTCTTTTCAACATTTCTTCAGCCAGCTTGGCTGCTTCTTCAGCTTTCCTGCTTTCCTCCATACGGATAGCTTCTTCCAGTTTTGCTTGGGCCAGCTCCTCAAGCCTGGCCTCTTCAGCTTCATGTTTTCTCTTCAATTCCTCTTCCTGAGCCCTTTCTCTAAGCTCCATTTCTTCCATAGTCATTAATCTTGGAGCATCAGTATCCATGGGATCTTCCTCTTCTTCTTCTCCCATTGCTGTAGCATTAGTCATTTCAATGTCTGTGGGAGATACCGAGGGATTTTCGTAAACGACCAAGTCTGTGTTGATCCCTGTGGTAGGCTCAGGAATGCTGCTTGATCTGCCAGCTTCGGTGGTTTGAGAGAACACTGGAGGTGGAGGTAGATCAGCATTGAATGCATCAATTCGGCTGTGGAGGAGACCCAGATTGAGAGCCCTTTCATTTTCTTCTTTGACTGAAAGGCCTACAGACTTTTGTTCAGCAGTCACTGGTTCTTTCATCTTCTCTCTCCTAATCCTTTCTTCTTTCAAAATTGTCTGAGCTTCGGTGAATGGTCTTTGATTGAGGTATGATGGATATACGGCATTGTCAGCAAACTCATCAATGTCATTATTCCAATCTTCGAAGGTCAAGTCTTTGTCATCAATGTCATCAAGGTTGACATCCTCGGTGATATTGGCAAAGGCCTCCCTGTAAACCGGACCTTCGTCGGATTTGGTTTGTTCAGAGTCAGACTGTTTTGGAGGAGATTGTGGTGAGGGAAACCACCCAGGTTCAGGAATGGATGCGGGCTTCTGGGCAGGAGTCCTTCTCTTGAGAGTACCCTTCTTTTTCTTAGACTTGGTAGAACTGCCGGAGCTCCCAGTCTTGGTACCTGTCTTACCCTTAAATGGTTGAACTTCATCCAAGAAACCAACTTTTTCTGCTTCAAGAGCTTGTTCGTAATACTTGTAATTCTTGCAAGCCTTAACTTTGGCATTCAAGAGACAATCGGGAAGTTTCTTTCCCTGCTTGCATGTGCTGGTATCAAGTCTCTTGACGACTCTGAGAGTATCTTCATTTCTGAACGTGTTCTTATCTTTGTCGTCAAGTCTCTGTGGGATATCATCATACTCACGAAGGAAGCTTTCGATGAGTAGTTTTGTGAAGCGGACAAATGGAATGTTGGTTGTCTTGTGTTGAATGTGCCACACAAGGTCTTCCCAAATGATACTGGCATAATCAGCTTTCTTCACATTAGCAACTGCCCAAAAGAGTTTGAGGTGTGGGAGCTTTGGGTGTTCGTGGCCAGTGTCTCTGCCAGACAAGGATTTGACAATCAGAATATATAGGGTTCTCCATGGTTGTGGAAGATACCTAATGTTGACCCTAGAATGTCTAGTAATAACTTCTTCTGATTCGTCATAACCAATATCCCTTAACCACTTTATCAGCTCTTCTTCAGTGGGGACTGGATCGTATTCTTCATCTGGGCCGAGGTCTGGTAACCCAAGTACATTCCTGAGCATATCAATGTCCACAGTGACTTGACGGTTATGAAGCATACAGGTGAAGGAAGCCTCCCCAAGATCTAGCTGAAGTGTATGCCAAAACTGGTGGATGTAGAAGCAGGAGACTGAGGCAGACTTGGTGAACAACAACTTGTTGGGGTGATATAGAAGAGCATCCACCGCAACAATACATGATGACTCGTTGCAAGTCATTTTGTTGAAGTTGATACGGAGGTTGTTCTTTCCAATCTTCCTGGTGTAATCATCTGGGAATGTCTCTTCCCATGAAAGCTTAGGTTCGGGTTCTGGTCCGTATGGAACGTCATTGTGTTCTGCCATCCGAATTGATCACAAACAAATACAAACATGGCAATGGTTTACGTTGTTAGCAAAGACATCAAATTGCTAGATTTGCATATTATACATTGATCAGTGGGTGTTTGTGTGTGTGATGACTTTTGATATATGACAAACTTGAGTTATATTACATGGTAGAAACTTATAATAATTAAGTTACAACACAATTTTATCATTACAAGAAGTTACACTTTGTAAATTTTACAACACTTAGAAAAATTCTTGATTTGGACAAGTTTACGCGTAACATGAAGAATCTACGCGTAACATGACATAAGCGTAAGAACTGAATTTAGGCATAAGTGCAAAGTCTATGCGTAAACTTATAAGTTACGCATAAGGTGAATCTTAAGCGTAGGGTCAATCTTACGCGTAAGATAAATCTTAGGCGTAGGAATTGAACTTATGCAAAGGATTACCCTTAAGCGTAAGGTATAACTTATGTGTAGGTTATGACTTATGCGTAAGTTCAAGACTTGCGCGTAAGGTCAAACTTATGCGTAAGAATTCTTATTTAAGCGTAAACTTTGTCTTATCCAAGACAAAGTTTGTCCTCGTGTCGAATCTTACACGTAAGATTCAATCTTACGCGTAGGATGAACAATTAGCGCGTAAAGACACCATTTTTCTAGAAAATCACCTTACGAAATTAGAGTTGTTTGATTCCTGAAAGTGTAAAACACACAACCATTGATCAATAATCATTTTAACACACTTAATACCCATTATTTATGCGTAAACATGCCTAAATATGATTAACGCGTAAACCCGTAAGAAGACATAATCATGAACACAATCAAACATGAATCTGGGTGAGAATAGGCATAGGGCAAGTGTATCTAACTACCTAAGGACCACATGGACCAAGTTATAACAAGAATTGACCACAAAATCATTATATCATAACTGCTAGTGCGTACGAACCCTAAACCTATGATTCTTGATCAATTACACGTTTCTGAAACAATTAAACCATAGTAGCATGATCCTAGGTATACAAGAACACAATCCCCATCATCAATTGACACAATAACACTCAGAATAAAAAATCCCTAAAGAACACGTATGAACCCTAAAATCAAATAAGGCGATTTGGGGTTTCTGGGTTCAATTAGAGTTAAGAATCATGTTTGTATATATCCTAAGATCATTTCCCAACAACAATTTTAACCATAACATCAACAATTTCTGGGTTCTTAGTTTACGCACAACCCTAATATGAATTTCAAAGATTATGATAAAACAAGCCGTTGGATTGTTATGAAATTAAAAACCATTGTTAGAAATCATGATCAAAACATGTTCACACTTACAGATTTGAAGATTGACGATTAGATAAAGCAAATGATTGTGGATCGTTGATGAGGTGGTTGAAGGTAGTAAATATTTTTGCAGGTAGAGTAAATGTTCGGTCAGCGTATGGTTTTGACCAAAGGTTAAAACAAGAATCATGTATTGACATAATTGGTCCCTTAACCTTAACTAACATTTATTCTTAATGCCTAAACACTTAATCACATATAACTTTCGTTAATTAACACCAAGACATGATTAGAACAACTTGTGGTAATCCCCCTCGACCTTAGACCGTAGTAAAATACTTGAAAAATTAATTATATTGGTCAAGGAGAGTAACCCGAAACACTTTTTGAATCAACACTATTGATAAAACGTATTTATTTTTTTTTTGGTAAAATGCAAGTATAAAAGTTAATATATTTTTGAGAAATTTGAAGAATTACTTTTCCTCCCCCTCAACATTTGTTTTAAATATTTGAAGACATTTTATAAAATAGTGTTGAAAGAGGTGGTTTATACTTGCATTTTTTTTTTGAAAAAAAAGAACCAAAAATCTTTTTGTGTTTTTGATTGATTTTCTATTTTTGTATTTTGTTTTTGAAAAGATATATACAAAAGATAGTTGAGATGTTTGACGATTAATTGTGTTTTAAAAACTTTTCCAGATCCTCTGGAGTCAAACATCGCATACCAATTTGGTGAACTAGACTAGCAAACCTTGATGGTGCCAAGGATTTGGTAAGTAAGTCCGCCAATTGGTACTCAGTCCCAACAAAATAAAGTTCAACGGTACCCTTTTCCACGTGCTCTTAGATGAAGTGATATCGGAGATCGATGTGTTTGGATTTGCAATGATGTACTGTGTTGCAGGAGATAGCAATTACACTTTTTGAATCGCAGTAGATAGGAATCTTGTTGAATAGGTAACCATAATCCTTAAGTTGTGATCTCATCCAAATGACTTGAGCACAACAAGCAGACATGGCTACGTATTCAGATTCTGTAGACGACAGTGATGTGCAATCCTGCTTCTTTGATTGCCATGACACAAGTTTGTCTCCGAGAAATTGTAATCCACCAGATGTACTTTTGCGTGTGTCTAAACATCCTGCATGGTCAGCATCTGAAAAAGCAATTAGTTCAAAACCAGAATCCTTCGGATACCAGATTCCCAAGTTAATGGTTCCCTTTATGTATCGAAGGATTCTCTTGACCTCACTGAGGTGTTTTACAGTTGGTTTGGACTGATAGCGAGAGCACATGTAGACAGCAAATACTATATCAGGTCTACTAGCTGTGAGATACATGAGGGACACAATCATACTTCGGTATTTGGTAGGGTTAACTGGAGTCCCATGTAAATCAGCATCTAGTTTTGTGGTATAGTCCATTGGTGTATTATAAGTATCACAAGACATCATTCCATGTTTCTTTAAAATTTCAAGAGCATATTTGGACTGATTTATAAAAATTCCACGGGGTGATTGGTGAACTTGTAGTCCTAGAAAGAATGAAAGTTCACCCATCATGGACATTTCAAAATTATCTTTCATTAATTTTGCAAAATCATTAGAGTAACTTCTTTTTGTTGAGGCAAAAATAATGTCGTCTACATATATTTGAACAACAAGTAAGTCCTCCCCGTAGGTTTTTGTAAATAGTGTTGGATCCACCGATCCTTTAGAAAATTTATTGGCCGGCAAGAAAGTGGATAGTTTGTCATACCATGCCCGTGGGGCTTGCTTAAGTCCGTAGAATGCCTTTTTGAGTCGGTAAACGTGATTAGGACGCTCTGGATCAACGAAGCCGTCTGGTTGGCTAACATAAACTTCTTCACGGAGTTCTCCATTAAGAAATGCTGTTTTTACATCCATTTGGTAAACCACCATGTTCCTGTGTGCAGCATAGGCCAAAAAGATCCGAACAGCTTCATGTCTAGCCACTGGAGCAAAGGATTCAGCAAAATCAAGTCCTTCTAGTTGGGAGTATCCTTTCGCTACCAGGCGTGATTTGTTGCGTATGACAGTTCCTTCAGCATCAAGTTTATTCTTCCAGATCCATTTTAACCCAATGACAAAGACTCCGTCGGGTCTTTCAACTAATTCCCAGGCTTCTAATCTTATGAATTGCTGAAATTCCTCTTGCATAGATTCAATCCAGTTGTCATAAGTCATTGCTTCTTTAATGTTCTTAGGTTCTTCGTGACAAACTGTGAGTGCATAGATACAAGTTTCTCCATCAGTGTGAAGTCGTTGTCTTGTCATTACAGGTGCATCTGGATGGCCAATAATATGAACTAGTGGATGGTCTCGAGTCCATTTGTGTGTTAAAGGGTGTAGTTGATAGGTATCGCGCATGTTAGCAGGATCCAAATTGCGTGTTGACGACTGAGCTATATCAGGAACTGTAGGAGCCGGTGTAAATGGATTAAAGAACGCATCAGGATCATGCTCTGCGGGTTGTGGAACTGATTGTGGTGTTGGATCTTCAGCTGGATGGCGGGAGTTAGAACCAGTTTGTTCTGCTGTAGATGGTGATACAATTGGGGGACCGTCTCTCTCAACACTTCTAGTTGTTTGTTGAGGTGAGTCTGGTACTGGAATGTTATCAGGTTGAGCAACGGAATTAGGTGAGACCTCAGTAGGACGGTATTCAATTGTGTCATCAAATAGTGGAGCAAACAAGGTTTCTAATTCTTTGCGGTTGAGTGGCAAGGATTCAGCCGAAGATGCTGGAGAGTTAAGACGGTTGAATTCGGGTCCTAAGCTGTGTTGCTCAGAAGCCATTTGTGTGAGTTCATCAAAATTAGCGTGAATGGTTTCTTGAATTTCTCTTGTACGACGATTCCATATCCGAAAACCTTTGGAATTTTCACAGTATCCAATGAACACTCCGATGTCAGCCTTTGCTTTAAGTTTACCTAAATCATCACGATCATTTTTCGGATAACAAAGTGCTCCAAATACATGAAAGTAATTGATGTTCGGTTTCCTTTTGTGAAAAATTTGATAAGGTGTTTTGCGATGGCGTTTTGTGATCATGCAACGGTTTTGGGTATAACATGCAGTTGAAACAGCTTCCGCCCACAAGTAATCTGGTAATTGAGCATTAATCAATATAGTTCTAGCAGCTTCCACTAATGTCCTGTTGCGTCTTTCAACAACTCCATTCTGTTATGGGCTTCTACGAATAGATGTTTGATGTTCAATTCCCACTTTCTCGAAGTATGACCGCAGTGTCTGATTCTTAAATTCAGTTCCATTGTCAGTTCTAACTATTCGTACCGTATTGCGTAGCTGAACTTGAATTTTAGTGAGAAAGGTGATGATCATTGAAGGAGCCTGATCTTTACTTCGTAGAAAGTAAACCCAAGTCCATCTGGAATAATCATCCACAATTACAAGAATGTAGCGTTTACCGTTGATACTTTGAACACGCATCGGGCCACACAAATCCATATGTAACAATTGTAAAACATGATTCGTACTGTGCTCAGGTTTTGAAGGAAAATGAGCACGAGTACTTTTTCCTTGTTCACAGGCTGGACATAAGTGATCTTTGGTAAAGCGAAATCTTGGAAATCCATCAACAAGTTTATAACGAGCAAGGTCAGTCATAGTTTTGAAATTCAAGTGCGAAAGACGTTTGTGCCATAACCAAGATTTAGTCGATTCTGCTTTGGAGAGAAGACATATCGGAGAAGTAGCAATCATATCTGACATTGATATTGTATAAAGGTTAGAACCACGTGAGCCAGACATGAGATCGTTTCCCTGTAAGTCTCGAATGAAACAGGTTTTCTCACGAAATGCGACTTCTAGATCCCCATCACAAAACTGACCAACAAAGAAAAGGTTGTGTCCAAGGCCTTCCACATAATAAACACGACTGATTTCAATGTTCCCACTGACATAGTCACCATAACCCATGATTAAAGCGTAATGATCATTCCCGAATCTGACAGTACCAATGAACTTTGAGACAAAGTTTTGCAACAGTTTGAGATTGCCTGTCATATGTCGGGTGCATCCGCTATCAACAATCCAGAGAACAATCTGCACCACCTGCATCACAAGAAGAAGACACGGATGGAACAGAAGTAAGGGTGGAACCCAAAGAAACTGCGGGTTCCTGTTGGTTAGAAGCACATGTATACAATAATTTAGGAATCCATTTAAATTTTGGTTTATGTTGTAACCAACGTTGCCAATTCCAACTAGTTCGAGCTTTCTTAATGGTGAATTCTCTAGTTGTTGGCTGAGCCCTAGATTTGTTCTCTGCACTTATGGGGGTAACATCAACTTCATTAGAAACCGTAGAAGGCGGCTTTCCTAAGATGGACTTAGAGGCAGTAGTGGGCCTAAGAGGAATGCGTGTCCTACGTTTCTTATGACGATTAAGTAGAGAATTAGCAATACATTTTGTGTGATCACCAGATGATACACTTTTACGACAAAACACACAAGATGCATTAATATTCAAAACATTCAAATGTTCATCATTCGTTACATTTAGATTTTGATTACAATTTTCCTGATTAGAATCTAAATCTGATGCAACATGAGTTTTATTCAAATTCCTAAGTTGATCTTCTACTTCTTGAGCTTCTAGTGATCCTCTTTTACGTTGCCAGAGCCTATTCTTCTTTTTACTTTTTCGCTTGGGTCTGCTAACGCTACTAGTGGAGACTAGTCCTGTAGAAGTGGAGTTATCAACATTAGTGTTTTGAACAACATTTCCTTTATCAGTTTTGTCTAATTGATACATTCCTGGTGCTATCACCGTGGTGTCAACAAACTTTCCTTTTTGGAGTATCTTAATTTTCTCTTTCAAATCAATGATGATGTGATTCTTATCCTGAATATTTGACTCAAGTATACCATTGCAATATTTGATGTCTTTGTGGTTTTGTAGAAATGCTTCATTTTCAATTTTTAAATCCGCAATTTCTTGCTCGTATTTGAGACACAAACTTTTGAAAGACTCATTGTTTTTGCAAAGTTGACAAGAGTTTGAAATATTTTGATTTTGAAGTTTCAATTCCCGTTCAAGACTTTGAGCTTGACACCATTCAATCCTCTGTTTGAGTAGACAAATTTCTTTTGAAAACTGTTTTGTCACATCATCATTTGTAATTCTCAACTTATCATTTTCCTGTTTGAGTGTCTCAATTTCCTCATTCAACAAGTTATTATCAACACAAAGATCATCCATAAGCATAGAAGTACCAGATTTATAGAGATCATTCATGATAACAGACAAAATATCAGCATTGAGAACTTGTTCCAAGAGTCGATCAGCATCATTTTTTAAAACTCGATTTCTTTGCTTTTGAGCCAAAATTTCATTTTCTGTTGAGTTGAAAACGTTTATCATATTTTTGACCTCGTTTTGAAGTTCCTGATCCCAACGTGTAGCACAGAGACGGAGGTGTTTGACAATTGGCAGCATTTGTTTTTGAAAAATATCTCTTTTTTCTCGCTCGTAAGCGGATTGAAAAGTTTCAACTTTTATTTCAGAATTGCGTGCAATTGTTTCCTCCAAAATTTTGATGTCTTCCATAAAATTTTTTTAATAGTTTAAGACACGACAACTTTTTGGTAAAGGTGTAAGTTCACCGGATGATGGTAAAGGACCATTTATTTGTGCTACAGTTTGGACAGGGGCCGCATTAGAGGAGGAAACATATGACTCTTCGACAAACCATGATTTCTCAGGTAATTCCTTTTGAGTAACAAAAGATTTAGAAAGAGGTGGAGCTTTTGAATAGTCATATGGTGTCCAATATTGAACATAACTCATTTTTGATCGACTCTCGTCTTCAAGTTCTTCTTCTTCCTCAGTATCAAAAACAACAGCACGTACAATTGTATTATCAAACATGTGATCTATACTGTAAATCTTAGGATTTTCTTTAAATGCTGTGTGAAGAAACATTGATTTGAAATCGCAAAGTGCAAATCCTTTATCGGGTCTCGGTTTTAAAGCAAATTTCTGAATTGTTGTGACAGAGTTCCCGTGTTTGTAAACAATGTGACAAAATTCTTTGAGTTGTTTTTCAAGATCAACAATATCACCGAGTAAGTCATCTATATACTTCCTTTTTCGTATTTTATGTTCACAAAACTCCTTTTTGCAATTTGACAATTCTGTTTCTGTTTTTTGAAAGAATTGTTTGAAGACGTTAAACTTGCATTTTCAATTCACACTTTTCACTTTCGAATTTCGAAATCAACTTTCCGTTTGACTCAATTAAATCTTGCATTTTGCGTTGAAGATCTTGTTCTTTATTGTAAGAATCTTGAAAAGCTTTTTCAAAACTTTTTGCACTTTTAATTTTGTCTTCCTGATTTGAAAGTTGAATTTTATAACATTCAATATCTCTTGCAAGTAACGCATTTTTTTCTTTTAAAACTTTATTTTTTTCGTTGCATTTTATGATTTGCAATTGTTGTGCATTCAGTTGTTTAGATAACAATATAAGGTCAGGGTCTGGATCAAATGATGATTCATGTTGTTCTAAATGATCATGTTTATCATTCTCAATAGGATCATCAAATGAAACAACTGTGTCATCATCAAATATGACAACTGTGCTTATTTGTTCATCTGTTTGAGAAGATGAAGATGATTTAGATGGAACAACTTGCGCCATATCTGATTCAGAAGCATAGGGTGAGGCTATTTCATGTATTAGGCATGTTTTTTGGTCATGTACCTGAGACAAGCCGTCAGTGTCATACACTGGACCTGAATCATTAAACTGAAGTTCCTGCATGTTGGCCATAAGCATCACAGCTGCATTGGCTTCCAGATCTTCCATATCATCATCATTGTACACATTTGCCATGAAGTTGTTGTCTTGTTCAGGGAAATGTCCATCTTTTTCATCTTGAAGAGCCATGAGTAATGCCTGCTTGTGAAACTTACTGCCCCGAGTTCTCGGTTTGGGACATGCTGTCGCTATATGACCTTGTTCATTACAATTATAGCACCACACTGCATTCCCTGTATTGGAGTTCCTAGTTGCAACTGGTTCAGACCTTTGCTGAGAAGACCCTGAGTTGTTCCTGAACCCCGCATTGTTACTAAACCTCTGACCATTCCCAAAGTTTCCTGAAGAACTTCCTGAACCAGATCGACCATAGCTACGATTATGAATTTCCACTCTTCCATCATTGACAACAGCTTGATTCCTTGTGTTAGAAGATGACCGTTGACGGTTGTTTGTTTTGTTGGAGAATTTGCTAAAAGCACGAGCAATAAGAGCAAGTCCCTGATTCAACGTGTTAAAGTCATCATCGTCATCGTCATTGGAATTAGAGTAATACACTGCATCATTGTTGTTTAATGGAATGAGTTGAGTAGAAGCATTCTGTGGAGATGAATCATAAGGGACCATTTGGTTCGAGGTAGAAGATTGTGGATAACTGAAGTAGTTCTGCTCTTGAACATATGCATGATTTGACATTGGTGGTGGAGCATAGGGAGATTGAGCTACGAGAGCCAAAGAATTTGGTGTTGGTGTTGGTGTTGGTGTGTATCCTCCTCGTAGAGCTCGATCTTTTTCAACTTCAGGTTCATGGTGTTTCAGGAAATCATACAACAAACCATATGGAGCATCATGAAGATTTTTTGTTTGACGAACAAATGTCACATATTTGTGCCAATCTAGACCAAGACTACGGACGAATTTGGAGTTCACTGCTATCCTTGGTACTGTGATTTTGTGACGTTCCAGATCATTGACCACATTTGTGAAACGATGATAGTAGGATTCAAGTGACTCTCCTGGTTCAATTGTGATTTCTGTGTATTCCATGTAGAGTTTGGATTCCATATCATCTTTGTTCAATTGAGTGCCTTCCATAAGGAGATGGACATGTTCCCACATAGCTTTGGCTGTTTTCTGAGCATCGACACTTCGATAAATTAGATTTGGTATTCCTTGAAGTATATAAGCCATTGCATACTCATTAGCTTCACGATGTAATTTCTGTTCTTCTGTGAGTTGAGATTCTGGAAGAGGTCTATCACCAGGAGGACGTGGAGGATCAGCATTTGGATCACCAACTTCAAATCTTGTTGGCCACTCAAATGGTCCTTCAAGTATCACTTGCTTCAAGAATTTCCCATGAGGTTTCTTTAATTCAAGAAATCGTAAGAATCGACTTGACCATTGAACATAGTTCCCAGGTGTTAGCATTGGAGGTGTTTCAAGTGATCCTGCCTCATGTCGGGATTGTTGAGTTGTAATAACTTCACACATTCTGTCAAACCAGTGAGGTTGTTTGGAGGAAAACTGAGTGTTTTGTT
This sequence comes from Artemisia argyi, assembly GCA_030686995.1. Taxonomy (NCBI): domain Eukaryota; kingdom Viridiplantae; phylum Streptophyta; class Magnoliopsida; order Asterales; family Asteraceae; genus Artemisia; species Artemisia argyi. The sequence continues at coordinate 19,553,694 of CM060678.1, read as the reverse complement.
GTGGCATTTGATATGGTTGTTGTTGAGGAATGATTTGATGTTGTTGCATCATTAGGTAATGATGTAGTGGATTAAACGGTTGTTTTTGACCGTGTGATTGTGAAGGTTGTTGATACGGTTGTTGCTGATGGTATTGTTGTTGCTGATACTGCTGATGTTGCTGTTGCTGAGAATGAGGGAGGTAGTAATTAGGTGGTTGAGACATCTTTGAACACTTGTGTAGAAATGGATCTTTGTAGAAGATTGAAATGCACGTTCCTTTGATTAAGTCCAAAATCCTTGGGGTAAGTAGAATTCTTACGCGTAACTATAATCTGACGCGTAAACTGTTAGGTTATGCGTAAAGAGTTAGTTATGCGTAAACAATAAGTTTAGGCGTAAGTTTACTCTTTACGCGTAAGCTTTGGCTTATGCGTAAGGTTAAACAACCTAATAAATCTTCCAAACTTATCCAAGCTTGAAAGATATCCGAAGTCGAAGTATTCCACTAACTTATCCAAGCTAGGGAAGTACTGAGTCACCGTAACACAAAGAGAAGATCTTTGTTGAAAGTTAAGCGTAGATACTGAAACTTACGCATAAGAAAAAAACTTATGCGTAAAGCTTAGGCGTAGGATCTGTCTTGTGCGTAGGAATTCCCACTTACGCGTAGAAATTGAATTTACTCATAGGTTTTTAGTCGTAGACTTCCAAGTTACTCGTAAGATCAGGGTTTTGACCTTAGTTATGCGTAAGAAAAGGGTTTTAGCCAAAAGTTACTCGTAGAAAGGACAAAAAGTACTGTTTACAGCTTTATAATCGTACTGTTCACTAGAGTTACGCGTAAACTGGTCAGAAACTTGAAAAATCTCAAATTTTTGAAGAAAAAATGCTTAGAAATAAGGTACTTTTGATCAAATAACTTCACCAATACTTAGAAAACACTAACTATTGAAGATTTTGCTACCAAAAACTAGTTTTCCAATATCAAAGAAGCTATAAAACCTTAAAAAAACTTTATAAAACACAACTTTATGCAACAACTAAGCTTCAAATCACTATATCAACCTTGAAACTTATCCAAGCTTCAAGATTTGAGTGAAAGAAACCAAGAAAAATGCAAAAAGATGAAGAATAAGCACCAAATACCCACGTTAATACCAAGAAACACACTTCAATCTTTATTAGGCGAATGATACCACTTGTTAGGTCACCATTTATGTAAACACAAGTATGATTTAGAAAGAAATAAGATGAGAATGAGAGATGGTTGATTATGAGACAATGTGAAAAGTGAAAGAGCAAGAGTTTCCTTAAGATAATCAAATAACCAACAATAAGAAATGTTACATAAGCTTAGTATTTATAGGAGGAGGAGTAGGGCAACACTCCCTTCCTCCCTCCTTTCCTTTGGACGTGGGCTTTAAGGCCCATGGACTTACATTCTAAAGCCTAGTAACATAAACTAAGTAGAATAAATAATTAAGCAACCTATTACAAAAGGTAATGACCGAGACTTGACTAAAATACAAAAGTATGATCCCAACAATTACACGTGACGGCGTCAAACCCAGATCTAGGCAGTCCGAGAACTTTATTGGCGGCGAGATGACGGCGTCAGAAATTTACTCTTGACGCTGTCACCCCACAAAATCTATATATACTTTTCTATTTTTCATTCATAGGAGAGGAACTTGTGTGGAGAATACTAGGGCCGAACCTAATAAATCCTAGGTCGTTTGTAACAGTATTTTCAAGGGTTTTCACCACTTGAAACCTTTCATGTTCAATTAAGATAAGTCTTCTTTCAATTCATTCAATATGTCTATGTGTTGTTTGAATATATCTTATGCTTGTCTTGATTATAACATGCTAGGCTAGATGTGTTTGCTTAGATGTAATGAAACCTAGATGTTGATTATAGGTTGATTGCTTGTTTATAGTTGTAATGGATGAATGATTTCAATGTTAGGCTTAAGAAAACTGGCAGATCTCCATTGTGTAACTTGCTTGAACATCTTAAGAAACATGAACCGACGTGTACTAGGTTTTTATGATTGTATTTAATGCATGAGCGAATTCTAGTGATCCCATGTTAGGAGCTTCTTAGCCGGCTCGACATATGAGTGAAGTAGGAGCTTATAGGATTGGGGAAGTAAGTACGCCACCCCATGAATGGTATTAAGGAATACAATCCATCATCCACGCAACTGTAGCAAGTAATTAACCTGTAAAAGATATCTAGGGAGTAGTGAAATCTAAGTAAACACAATTCTCCCATATATTGCTCACACCACTAGTTAATTTAGTTTATTTTCATTTTTATTATTTTATTTTGATTGCATCTTAGTAATTGGGTTAGTTGACTAGCAACTAATTCCGCCCACTCCTCTAAAAACCAAGATTTTAATTGCTTTTATAAAAACATAAAAATACAAAAAGAATCATCCCTCACCTCTAGACCTAGTCTTTAGGCTTTCTAATCCTAGCGACACTATTCCTAAGTTGAACGATCAATCCCCCGGTACTTGTCACTATACTTTACTACAACGATCAGGTACACTGCCTGGTGGGGGTTGTAAGCTTCTCGAGATCCCTCGAGAGGTAAAGCCTGGTGCAATTCCCACGCATCAACATCTCTGACACGTCCATCCATCAGAATCTTCCCATAAAGTTCATCCGTTACATGCCTTGTGGCAGACTGACTTAATGAAAATGCTTCGGGCTTTTCAACCGTTGGCATACTTATTGGTTCAGTTACCATGGACTTTCCCGTATCTCTTTCACTCATGTCTGTCACACTTACACATTCTTCTTCTTTTTCTGTTTCACCGGATTCAATAGCTGCAGCACCTTCTTGTACCTGATGAGTATCAGAAGATCGAGATCTTGTCGGTTGCATGCTTGACCTGGTGGTTGATGAAGTTTGTTGTGTCGTAGAAGAAGTGAAGGTGGTGTGTCTCAATCTCTTTGATCTCCTCTCCCCCTCAGGATTACCCGAGTCAGGGTCATCCTGATTACGTTTGTGAGATTGAGGTCTGCACATTTGCTCTAGAACAAGGACTTTGTCTTTTAGCTCCTTTATTGTGTGAAGTAGCTTTTTGTGATTAGTAGTCATTAACGATCGGAGAGTTGCAATATCTGTTGAGTCTTGTCCAGAGCCATAAGTGGCCATGAGTGAATGATAGAGGTTTGGTTTTTCATTCTGAATATGAGGTTGATCGGTAAAGATTTTATGCATCATTTCTCGAAGTTGATCAAAAGTGAGTTCCTCGTCTCCAGTGACCTCTTCGGCAACAGCTTCATGAATTTTTCGTCGTTTCTCTTCAGCTTCATATTGTTCTTTGAAATCGGTAGAAAATTCATGTACCGCTCGATTTAGATATCCCAATGTAATGTGAGCGATGGGAGTCTGTAGGATCTACTTCCTTGATAGATCTTTTGAGCCAATGGATCGATAGCTTGCTAATGTAATGAATAGCAGAACTATATGGAAAATCTCTGTATGCTTGTATCTATGCGGAAATTAAATACAAACACAATATACTAAAAACTCTTGATCCTCTATGGATCGTTTTATTAATCACTAAGACTGAAAAACTAAATCATACATAATACATTGGCCATGGGTTCCTTTTATACTACAAGAAACCCTAAACCATCTTACAAGAAATGAATAATCATAATACTATGAAAGATATTCTATATATCTTATCCTAAAATAAACAAAGATATCATTCTATAACATTCCTACGGATGCACTAAATCAGCAGGATCACTCTATCAGCAGAAACCAGTAGGTCGTTAGTAGGATCCTGTCAGCAGAAACTATCTTCTGACTTCAATAATTCCTAATAATCCTCCCCTAATCTTGATTTTGACATGGTTAACTTCAAGATTCTTGATAGATCTTTAACATTCAAAAGAAGAGGATTGACATTTGAACATCAGTAGCAAAGAAACAAATCAGCAGCATCTCTATGAGTAGTAAAACCTTAAGCCTCTATTCTTTGCAGCAACAAATGACAAAATGTACATCAAAACATAAGTTTCATACTATTCTCATCACTTCCAGGTGTGTTAACTCCTGTGAGAGGTGAATCATTGAAAATAATGGATTTGATGTCTCTTTACCAATAGTCATAACTACTAGAGTAGCCAAATGTTTCAGTTCAAAAACTATGTTACGCTTATAACCATATGATTTTTAGCAAATCATCAGCTATAAACGGATTTGAGATGTCTTTACCTGTAGTCGTTTACTCAGGACTAGTCAATTATTTGGTTGAGTAAATCACCTTGGTAAATTGAAATACCAAGTATGGTTTTCCACTGCCTTTACCACAAGCCATACACTTGTGGGCTAGCCAATTATTTGGAATCTAAAAGGAAAAATCCATGGTAAATTGAAAACCATCCAACTCTCAGCTATTAAGCATGGGTGAGTTGAGTACCCAATAGTTTTTAGCAAACTATTACAGCTATCAACAGATTTGATGTGTCTTTACCAAAGCTGTACCCTTTGGACTAGCCAACTTTTTGATGGAATAGTCAACATCATGGTAAGTTGATAACCATATAAGGTGTGGTGAATAACCAACACCAAAACCTACATACAACAAACATAGCACTATACAAATCTGTAAGGGTTTTTTTTTTTTTTTTTTTTTTTATTTTTCTTTTTTTATTTTTTATTTTTTATTATTTTTTTTTTTTTAAATAAAGAAAAGAAATATACAATAATAGAGAATACCATTACCAAATCACCTGAGTGAAGTTTCAAGATGAACATCATACTTGGCCTCCAATTCCATTTTGACAAGGAGACTCCTTCTCATGGCTCTGACAAGTTGTTCAGCATGATGCATATCATTCCCCACCATATAAGGAGGAATAGTTAACTTCACCTCAAGCATTTGCTTCAAAACCTCTATAGTAATAGGATATATGACATCTCCCCACATATATAAAGTTTTACCAGTGGTAGTGAAAAGAATATGTACATTGGAGAGAGGAAAATATTTCCAACAATCTACTACCCAATTCTGTTGACCCTTCCAGGCTTGAAATCTGTAACACCCCCTAAATTTCAACTAGAGCAGCGGAAGACTTTGTGGGGTATTACTTAGAGGATCGAAGTCAACGTCATAGAAAACGACTCAAGGAGACGTTTTAAAGTTATGTTTATCATTCATTTAAAAGCAAGTATTCAAATACAAAGTTGTTCCATTAGTTTTAACATATCATAGAAGATACGAGTTATTAAAAGCGAATGACAAAACATTTTATTTAACACCCGTATAGGGGTTTTGAGCCCTCTCCATGCCTTGAGCTCCTTCGCATTAATTTCCTGAGATAAACATGCTAAAAGTCAACAAAAGTTGAGTGATATTCATAGGTTTAAGTTTAGTAGTTGAACACAAGCTATAGTGATAATTGCATCGAATTACAATTATAAGTTAAAAATCATTTATTGTTGCATTAAGCTCATGACACTCATCCGATTAACAAATCTCATCATAAATGATGGATTATAGTAACAGTGGCCCTCGGGATAAGTCCTTGCCAGTAACCTATTAGATTTCAAATAAAGTGCGTTTGGTAGTTTTCTCGAATGACCAAACGGGGATTGTCAATCCCTAATAGATCTATCCACAATTATTTACGTTCACCCTACGAGTGACTAAGGTTCATGATATGAGGGGTTTTTGGCAATAAGGGACTTAAACAATAACAATTTCAGGCATAGTATAAGAAAAATACTTGTGTTCAGATTTTATAGCATGTATCTCCTCACGAAAACAGTTTTAAAAAAGTGGGCTATGAACTCACCTTAGTGGTATAGTGGTAAAAATATCGATACTCAGTTTGCAAAAAGGGAACGGCTCCACACACGACCTAGATAATATATGGCAAGGTTTAGTGTTTGATAGTCTTAATGTTTTAATCGCGAGTAGTTTTTGAATATGTGAATTGTTAATTTAACGATAGTAAAACTTGTGGTTTTATAATATATCGTAAGTTTAGTTAAGTTATATATATATATATATATATATATATATATATATATATATATATATATATATATATATATATAACGTAAAGTTTAATAATAATAATAATAATAGTTTGAAATAAAATGTAACGTCGTGATGTGAAATCGTAAAAATGAAAAGTAAAAACAAAAATGTTAATTTTTGTATATGGCCCTTGTCTTTTCCAAAATTTTACACTTTTACCCTAACGGCATTAGCGTTACACCGTTAGTCCAAAATTAAATATATTTACGTTTTACGTCAAAAACTTTATAATTCTTACACTTTTCACCCAAAAGTTTATAAAATCAGTTTTTCATCCTTAAGTTTGTGAAATGGTAGTTTATACCTCAACTTTGAAAAATTGACACTTTTAACCCAAAATTTATAAAATTTACAAATTTAGTCAAAAATTCACCAAATTCAAAACTTAGTGTTTTTATTTCTTAATTAGTTTAAAAATAGCTTATTTAACTTTTCCTAACAGCTTATTTGTCGAAAAGCTTATTTTATAGCTTATGGGCTTTTAACGAAATAACTTAAGGCCCGTTAAGCTTTTTAATTCCAATGGGCCTACGAGGGTTTTGGGCTAATATTAGGATCATAAAAACGTTACTCAACAGCTTATTGCCACAGCTTATGTGATCGGCTTATTTTTGGCTGATTGGGCTTTAAGGCCCAATCGATACTCATTTGTTTTCAAAATTGATTTCTATGTCGATTTGCTTTGTAATTTTTAGAGGTTCAAGACACGATTTTTATTGCAAAGTTTGTATACGAAAATGATTGTTTGTCAGGGGGTCTATTAGTTTGTAAAATAAAATAGTATGCTCGTTAAGTAGATTTTAAAGATATACGTTCGTTTTGGGCTTGCATGAAATGAGTTTTTAGAAGTAAAAGACTTATCGTGATACGTTAGAAAGGTATTCGAAAATAGTTTGTACGTAACTTTTTAGGTTCAAATCTTTATATCACTTGATTGTTAAGGTGGGAAATATATAGACGAAGGTAAAATATGTATGTGTCGTTTATTTAATTTACGAGTAATAAGGTGCATTTGTTTGTGTTGTGTACGAAAATAATACATATGTACATTTAGGTAAATAATGAAGAGAGTCGTATGGGAACTTACTACACCAAAATGGTGGGGTAAAACGAGACGTAGAGTCGAGGAGAGAGTAGTATGAGTGTGTAACGTGAGTGTAGACTCGACCAAAGTTCACAAACAACGACTTGTTCCTCCTAAACACCACCCAATTACTTTGAAATCCTACCCAAGCTATTCGACCCAAGAACTATGTTGGGATCAAAGTTTATAATCCCAACACGTAAATGGAACGACATTTACGGGATTACATTAGCTATCTTGTTAAGCCAAAACACATGGACTAGTTATGTAATATTGCAATAGTTTAACTTGTGTTAGGCTTTATATACCCCTCCATACTTCCATGGGGGGTGAGACTTTGTTTTGTATTTCACTTTCTTCATTATCAATAAAACATAGTTTTTCCCTTCTCTCTCTACTTTCTCTCTCTAACCATGAAGTTCATTTACTTTCATATTACTCGACCTCCCGAATCACAATATTCAACCAAAAACACGATCCTACAAGTGGTATCAGAGCCTTGGTTATTAGTTTTGGTTAATTTTTTATGGTGTTTTCTTGTCAAAATCGAATTTTTTTTGTTGTTCGAATCTTGTTTTGAAACTGCCTAACCAATATTTGTGTCCTGTTTATCATAGTGGTTAATAGTTTATAACAGATTTTTATTGTATCTAAATAGTCAAAGGAAAATAAAATATCAATCTTTCATCTAAAGTTTCACATCTGATTTTTTTTGTCCTTTTGGGTCCAAATAAATCATTCGTGTATATCTGATATTTTTTAGTGACTATTTTGGTACATCTCGTGAGAATTTTTGTGGTCATATACGTGGTCTCAAACTGCAAAAAGGTGGCCGGAATCTAATCAGAATCTCACCGGATAATAGTCAAATGGTCAAAACCCTGTTCCTATGCGTAACTTCAATTTTCTACGCATAACTTGGACAAGTTATGCGTAAGGTTCAAATAAGGCTTAAAACCCTTGTCTTACGCGTAAGATCTACGCAAAAGACACAGGTTTACGCAAAAGTTAAAGCTTACGCGTAAGATTCCTACGCGTAAGATTTCTACGCGTAAGATTTCTACAAGTCTACGCATAAAGTTATGCGTAAACTGGTCAATCGAAAAATAAAACTGAAAAGATGAAGATGAAGACAGTTTACGCTTAAAAGTAGAATCTAAGCGTAAGATGACCTAGAAGAAGCAATAGAGAATGATGATATTGACCAAAGACCACAAGCTGAATACCAACAACTGCCATCAGTAGCCAAACCAACAACAACACCCTCAACTATACTAATCTCATCATCTACAAACCCCCTCTTAACCTCAACATAACTCGAACAAAACAGGAAAATAAATTAACTAAAATGAAAAAGAAAATCAAAGGATCTCAGTTTCGTTCACCAAAGGTACCAATCTTTATAGATTTTTTGTAAGTGAACATCAAACCATCATCGATCTGTCAACACTCGGACTCAAAACAAACAATCAAATGATCTCTGTCATGTCTATTTGTGTGGTAATAAACATTATCAGCCTTCAAAGTTCAATTATCACAAAAGATATAACATCACTGATCATTGTCGAAGTCCAGATTCAAGTAATTTTCGAATATAATAGAAAGTTTCATAACCATAGTTTTAAAAATCGCGCCTAAGGCGCGCCTACTCCCTAAATCCCACGAGGCTTCAGCCTTTGGGATTTTTTTAGATCGAGGCTCACGACATTCATGAATCCCGTAAAAATCGCAGCGCCTTGGGGATTTTTGCGCTTTAGCGCCTTGGGGATTTGTGCGTCTAGAAGATGTAACGGGGTTTTGGCCTTTTTTTCTTAATAGTAAGATACATTTTGGGCTTACATGTTATATACATTTGGCCCTTTAAGTTATAAAGTATCTAATAACCCTGATATTTTAGAAAATAAATAAAACACACAGTCAACAAAGAACTATGTTTTTTTGTAATCTAATGACTAAGAATACTAGCTTATTAACAGATACAAATGTTGTTTCTTTAGTGTTAAGTGTTACCAAACAAACATAGTTTTTTTTGTTGTTGATAGTTGATAGTTTGATACATGGTAATTTGTTAAATTTTATAAGTCATAAACTCATATATTGTAATGTATATTCAGGAATTTAGGGTGGTTCATGGATTTTGATATGTTGCCTGCTTAATATTTTGGGTTTAAATGCAATGTAATAACTATTAAGTGGCATTATGCATTGAATATTGATAATTTTGTGTTATTTAAGTAGCATAAGTTGTCACATATGTTATAAAAAAACCTAAATGTATAGTGCGCCTCATATTTATGAATCCCGCGCCTTGGTTTGCGCCTCGACTCGAGGCTCTTTGACCCCCTTTGCGCCTTAGTGCGCCTTGAGCCTTTCAGAACATTGTTCATAACAATTATGTTATAAACTTTCTTTGTTTCGATTCAATCTAACATAAACAACACAAGTAGAACCTACCATGACCCTCCAAAGGATCTTGAAACCTCTACTTGCTTTCTTGATTCGACTTGTGCTAAATCTTACATCAAGGTAACGGTGTGGTTATGACTGCGTTTGTGTTAGATTCGAATTGAAGAGGTTTTAATGGAAGATTAAGGATGTTTTTTTTGAAGATGATTAACTGAGATGAGAGTGAGATCAGTTTTGGATCTGTTTGTTGAAGAGAGATGAGGTGATGGGGGCGTTATTTTTTAAGTTAGGTGAGAGAAATAGTAGGAGGGGGCGGAGTATATTGAATGTAAGATTAGGTTTTGGTTATAATGTGTAATATTTGGGATTGTGAAAGTTTATAAGTGATTTTTTTTGGATCGGGTTTATGAATCGCCAGATCATAAAATCAATTTGGATCGGACTTGGTTTGATATATTTGCAAGTTGGGCTGAGATTAACAAGAATATAGATTGGATCATGTATTGTGCTTTAAAGGATATATCATATGACTGTCTATTGATGTTGGGCTGACATAAGATACTACATATTGGTTAAATGAAATATGCTATCCGAATGTTTTGATTTGGATACATTATTTTTTGATTAAAATTGTTATAAGGTGGTTTATTGAGTGGTATGTTGGTATTACAAATTTTCACGGGGATACGGATATGTTTTTTGACAAGATCGGGAACCATTATCAAAATTCATTAAACCATCAAAAAGGCTAGTTTTGGGCATGTAACCGTAAGATGTGACTACGGCGATAATTCTTTATTATTTATTTGAGGTTGAAGTGGGATTTCACGGGTGCGTGTACTTAGTATTTTGAAGATATCGGGGTTGGTTGGATGCATGATTCTTCGAGATCCTTGTTCGAGCTTTTATCCGTACAAATGACCAAGACTTGAGTTGTTTAGTTATACCTGATGTATGGAGTTACGTTGTTGTGCTCACAGAGTATAGCTATCACTTTAAAGGAGTTATGTTGTAGTGCTCAAGTGTCACCAAAAGATGTGGATAATTCGAGAGAAGTTCATATACAATTAAGGATGGTTGGATGGGTATATGATTCTACCTTTATTGAAATTCTCAGTATTGGTTCTTAGTCAGACAATAGTGCAAGTTTAAGTCACAAGTCCGGGTTATTTTACTTCAGTCTCAAGTTCATCATATTGGGTTTTCTCCATCAGTAGTCACTACAAAAAGCCGTCAGAATGATAATGGTGTCGGTAAAGAGTTAGCTGAGAGGAGTATAAAAGAGTAGAGATGTTTATCAGCAGTTGATTCTCACGGGCTATTAATGATACTTCACACATATTCGGTTAATTAGACACATGGGGTTACGCTGCCTCCGTTTCTATCATAAACATAGTGTGTATGCTTCTGATTCCGCGAAGACATCGTGGGGGAAGAGAGAGTGGGTGTTCTTTGCTTTCTTTGACTTTTCTTGACTTCTTTGCGAAAACACTCATTTTCCACGAGGATCTGCAATTAGGGGAAAGAAATGTGCACATCAGGGACGCAAAATAGACTCACGTGATCGAGCTTACAATTTTATTACTACCGGAGAGACGTCCGCAGAGATGATCAGTGGTTCAGTTTTGTGATTTTGGTGTAATCATTTCAACTCTCGCGGGGTGTGAAGTGTGAAGTAGCCTACTTAAGTGAGAAGATCTTGCTGATTTCTTGCATGTTACCCCCGAAAGGAGCTTCCGCATTGAGCATAAACCGTGATTAAGTGACTAGTCAGATTTGCTTGGTGTGGTTTACGGTGTCATCTACAAATTCCGCTGCATACTCAAAAACTTCAATAGTTAGAAGACATGTGGACTACATCAAAGTTTCGAATCTGCTGAAGATGGTTGTCAGTTTGGGGGGAAGCTGATTTAGAAACTTCGCCTAAAAGAAGTGTACGAAGAAGCCGCTAAAGACATGCAGCATGAATTGGAGGGAAGTTAATCCATTTCATGCATATTACATCATTTGCCTACAAGTGAAGATAAAGTTTTTCAAGCCGAGGTACAAGATGAAGACAAAGAGCGTCAACTGTCACCATCCTCAACAATTTGAAGAGCTTATGAAGACCTTTCTTTATTCTTATTTGTACTTGTAGGAAATGTTGTAAGTAATCCCATATGTCGCCCCATTGGGGGAAGATTGTTGGGATCAAAGTTTATAATCCCAACACGTAAATGGAATGACATTTACGGGATTACATTAGCTATCTTGTTAAGCCAAAACACATGGACTAGTTATGTAATATTTCAATAGTTTAACTTGTGTTAGGCTTTATATACCCCTCCATACTTCCATGGAGGGGTGAGACTTTGTTTTGTATTTCACTTTCTTCATTATCAATAAAACATAGTTTTTCCCTTATCTCACTACACTCTCTCTCTAACCATGGAGTTCATTTACTTTCATATTACTCGACCTCCCGAATCATAATATTCAACCTAAAACACGATCCTACAAACTAGACTCAAGACTTAGTATTTGTGGTGAGTTTTGATTTGCATGAAATTGAAAAACGAGAGCATGCATGCATGGCATTTATGTATGGAACCTAGTGTATCCTAGTGACTAAAACTTAATGAGATGGGATGGTTATGTACATTCAAAAGTCATGAAGTGTAAGGAGTAACATGTTACTCAAATTCTTTGTTTCTAGCATGTCGACATGTCTTCATTTTCAAAAGAAACGTGGGTTTTGGATTTATAAAATGGAATGGTACTTGCGAAATAGATTTTAAAAATGGTGTAGTACTTTCCTAGGTGTATAAAATATGTATGTGAGTGAGCATGAAAAAGGGAAGTACTTGTTTGTTTTAAAACTCCATGTCGACCACCATTTTGTTTTGTAAACCGATTTGCAAATCGTGTATGAGTTGGTGACAAATGATCAAATGCAACATTTAAACATTAGTTTGTGTTTAGAAATGATTTTAGGACCTTATAGAAACAAACGTGGTTCAAAATGGTTGAGTTTTGGATCAGTTGAAATTTTATGAAATCGTTTTTGGACCAAACGTTTTGCCTAGTAAAAACGTAACTAGACTTGACGTGGGAAACTAAAAATCGACGCACTCATAGTTGGCCAGGGGAGGGACGAGAATGTGTAAAAATATGTGTGTGTCTTGTGTAGGATTTGGGCGTACGAAACTCGTTTATGGCTTGTCTAGTCGAGTGTTATGAAAAATAAAAGAAAAGGAAATTAGGCTTGAAGGGTGTGGGCCGTGAATAGTAATAGGCCAAAAATAAATGTTGGGCTTAGAATGAAATTAAGGGTCCGGTTTGGTGTAATTATAATTAGTAAGAATATTAATTATGATTAGTGAAAAGTTTAGTAAATATTTAGTGAGATGTTTACGTGAGTCCGGACGTTGTCGAACGCGTTTTGTTAAAATACGTTACGTAAGTTCGTAGGTGGTAAAAGTTTAATATTCTCGCGATTTTTAGACTATAGTGGTACAAGTGTGAGCATCGTTCCGAGGAAAAAGGGATTATATGTATCGTAGTGATTTCGAGTAACATAGCATATTTAAAAAAAAATTTGTTCTTGGTAAAAACGTTATTAATTAACAAAATGATATATTAGTCTTTGATTAACTTTTACTATTCACAGGGAAAATTACGGGAGATTACAGTACCTACCCCTTATTCTGAATTCCGTCCCGGAATTCTAGTCTAAGATGGTCGTCAGGGGTGTCTTGGAAAATAGATGGGGGTATTTGGCGCGTATTTCGTCCTCGCGTTCCCAAGTGTATTCCGGTCCTCGCCTGGAGTTCCATCGAACCTTGACTATGGGAATACGGTTTTGTTTTAATTGTTTGACTTCCCGATCCATGATTTCTACTGGCTCTTCTGTAAAGACAAGTTTATCGTCGAGTTGAATCTCTTTGAGTGGGATGACTAGAGATTCATTGGATAAACACTTCTTAGGGTTAGACAAGTGGAAGGTAGGGTGTACTCGGCTTAGTTCTTCTGGCAGCTCTAGCTTATATGCCACTGGTCCAATCCGTTCTAGGATGCTAAATGGTCCGATGTATCTAGGGTTTAACTTTCCACGCTTTCCAAAGAGTATCATTCCTTTCCAAGGAGATACTTTCAACATTACTCTATCTCCAACCTGAAATTCCATAGGTTTTCGTCTTATGTCGGCATAGCTCTTCTGCCTATCTCTTGCAGCTTGCAGCCGTTGTTTGATTTTAACTATTTTCTCCATTGTCTCATGAATGAGTTCGGGCCCGATGAGTTGTATGTCACCAACTTCGGCCCAACAAACGTGTGATGTGCACTTTCTTCCATACAATGCTTCGAATGGGGCTGCCTTAATACTAGTGTGGTAACTATTGTTGTAGGAGAATTCTACCAACGGTAAGTGTTTGTCCCAACCTTTTCCGAAGTCAATCACACATGCTCAGAGCATGTCTTCTAAGGTTTGGATGGTCCTTTCACTTTGTCCATCGGTCTGAGGATGGTATGCTGTGCTCATGTCTAACTTAGTACCTAGAGATTTCTGCAACAATTTCCAAAAATGAGACGTGAATCGACTATCTCGATCAGAGATGATGGAGATAGGCACTCCATGTCGGGTAAAAATCTCTTTTAAGTACAACTGTGAGAGTGTATTTATTTCTTCGGTTTCTTTGATAGGCAGAAAGTGAGCGGATTTTGTGAGACGCTCAAAGATGACCCATATGGTGTCATATCCTGTTGACGTCTTGGGTAGTTTGGTGATGAAGTCCATTGTAATCCGTTCCCATTTCCACATGGGAAGTTCGGGTTCTACCAACAATCTTGATGGTTTCTGATACTCTGCTTTTACTCTGGTACAAGTCAAACATTTTCCGACATACTTTGCTATGTCGGCTTTCATGTTTGGCCACCAATAGAGTTTCTTGAGATCCTGGTACATCTTGTCGGAACCTGGGTGGATGGAGTACTTTAATTTGTGCGACTCATGCATGATGAGGTCACGTATTCCTCCATAGAGTGGAACCCAACTTATTTCCTTAATAAATAGAGCATTTCGTTTGATCTTCTCACAAAACCATTTGAGTTCTCCGACATGCCGTAGATTCTTTCATTTGGTCTATTCTCTTCCCGAAGAGCTTCGGATTGCGCTTGAAGTATTTGCGATGGAAGAGGCGAACAAACCGTCATTCACAAGGATCGGACCCTGAGAGGTTGTATTCGTTCTTTCCTGCTTAAGGCATCTGCCATGACGTTTGCTTTTCCCGGATGGTAGCGAATCTCACAATCATAATCGATAAGCAATTCTAACCATCGGCGTTGCCTTATATTCAGCTCCTTCTGATCTAGGATATGTTGAAGACTTTTGTGATCTGTGTATACCGTGCACTTGGTGCCGTATAGATAGTGTCTCCATATCTTAAGAGCAAATACTACTGCTCCTAATTCCAAATCATGAGTTGTATAATTTACTTCATACGTCTTGAGTTGTCGTGAAGCATAAGCTATCACTTTGTCTCTTTGCATCAGTACTGCACCTAAACCATGGTACGACGCGTCGCAGTACACTACGAAGTCTTCACTTCCTTCTGGTAGTGCTAAAATCGGGGCTTTACAGAGTTTCTTCTTTAACAACTGAAAAGCCGATTCATGCTTTTCCTCCCAACTATACTTCTTGTTCTTTTGTGTTAACTCGGTCAAAGGCTTGGCAATTTTTGAAAAACCTTCAATGAATTTCCTGTAGTAACCGGCAAGACCTAGAATTGGCATATTTCCGTGGGGTTGGTAGGAGATGCCCAATCCTTAATGGCCTCAATCTTTTCCGGATCCACGTGGATGCCTTGTCTATCAATAATGTGACCCAGAAATTGTACAGTTCTAATCCAGAAATCACACTTAGAGAATTTGGCATACAGCTCTTCCTTCTTGAGCAACTCTAAGATGATTCTCAAGTGTTCCGCATGTTCTTTCTCGTTGCGAGAATAGATTAGGATGTCATCTATGAATACTATCACAAATTTATCTAAGTATGGTTTGCATACTCGATTCATCAAATCCATAAACACTGCGGGCGCATTGGTTAAACCAAATGGCATCACTTGAAATTCGAAGTGTCCGTATCGAGTCCTAAATGCTGTTTTGGGAATATCTTCCTCTTTAACTCTTAGTTGATGGTACCCTGACCTTAAGTCGATCTACGAATAGACACTCGATCCTTGTAGTTGATCAAACAAATCATCGATCCTGGGTAGTGGATACCGATTCTTCACGGTTAATTTGTTTAATTCTCGGTAGTCAATGCACATTCGGAAAGTTCCGTCTTTCTTCTTAACGAATAGGACTGGAGCTCCCCAAGGTGATGAACTTGGTCGGATGAAACCCTTATCTGACAACTCTTCTAGTTGTTCGGCCAATTCCTTCATCTCGGACGGGGCTAACATATAAGGTGCTCTTGCCACCGGTCCTGCTCCAGGCACGAGATCTATCTGGAATTCTACTTGGCGGGTAGGTGGAAGACCGGGTAAATCGTCAGGAAAAACTTCTGGAAACTCCTTGACGACGGGAACGTCCTCAAGTCGTTTTTCCTTTGATTTATCTTCCGTTACTCGAACCATGAATACTTGACAACCTTGATTCATGTATTTCACCGTTCTGATGTACGAGATGATACTGTGTTGCGGTTTACTCTTATCGCCTTGGATAACGAGAGTTTCACCGTTAAATGGAATGTGGACTGCTTTCTCATCACAGATGATTCTAGTATGGTGTTTGGATAACCAATCCATTCCGACGACGACATCAAAACTACCTAGCTGAGTAGGCAGGAGGTTGATGGGAAAAATTTCGTTTTGTAAGGTTATGGTGCAATTCTGAATTGTGGTGTCTATGCCAATTAAATCTCCGTTGGCCATTTTGATATCATAGGCAGTATCTAACTTAGAGGGGGCAATGTTAAGTAAGGGGGCAAAGGAAGTAGACACAAAACTCTTATCGGCTTCGGAGTCAAATAATACTTTAGCACTATGATGATTGAGTAGGAACGTACCCGTGACTACGTCTGGGTTCTGTGGTGCATTTCCTTCTCCCATCACATTGGCTCTCCCACGAGCGTTGCTTGTCTGACCATTTCCTTTGGTGAATTGGCTCTTGAAATGGCCAATTTCTCCACAAGTGTAGCATGTTGGGGTCACGGGTTGCAAATTGCTCCCGGTAGCGGGGACCTTGCAATCGTTGGTTTGATGGCCCACTCTTTGACACTTCGTACACTTAATGGTGCACTGCCCATAGTGGTGTAACTTGCACTTGTGGCATTGAGGTTTTGGACCCGCATATCCCCCGCTTCCAGTGGCGGTATATGCTTTGGCAGTCTCTTGCCTAGGGTTTTGTTGATTGTTGCGGTTGTTGTAGTGGTGGCGGTTTTGGTTGTTGTTCCTGGGGTTGTTGTTGGAGTTGTTGTTGTAGTGGTTGCCACTGTTGGTGTGGGTGATCCTTTTGTCATCAAACTTTCCCTTGAGTTCTTTGTTACACTTGACCTCTCTGTCCAACAGCTTCTGAGCGAGGGTCATTGCCACTTCTAGAGTTGGTGGGTTCGATGAGGTAACATCTCCTTCGATGCTCCGAGGGAGTCCTTCGACATATTTCTCCAGGGTCCTTTCGAAATCTGGCACCATCGTGGGGCATAGTGCCGATAGTTCTTGGAACCTCCTGTTATATGTACTGAGATCAATCCCTTTCACTATTAACTCGTGAAATTCATCTTCCAACTTTCTCAGCACAGCACGGGGGCAGTACTTTCTCAGTATTTTTGCTTTGAACTCGGTCCAGGTGAGTTGGAATGCTTCAGTCATCCCCATAGTTTGGGTGATATAATTCCACCAAGACAGGGCATCTTGCAAAAGTGTTCCAGTAGCAAAGGTAACTTTGCAATCCTCCGAATAGCCACTCCTCTGAAAGACTGTTTCGGTTTGCTCGAACCAGTGAGTAAGTCCAGTCACTCCTTCTGTACCCTTGTAGAAAGATGGTTGACAACCTATAAAATCTTTATAGGTACACTTGCGGGGTACAGAGGTTCCACTTCCTCCTGGTGGTATGCTAGTGCCGCTATTGCGTGCATTTGCTTCATTTTGTCTTCCTAAACCAGCGGCGACACCGTCAGTAATTGCTTTCTCGATATCAGCCGGAGTCATAGTTGGTGTGGACGTTTCGGTTACAGGTGTTGCGGTTTCGGGTGTTTTAGTTGCGGTCACTTTCCTTGTCTTAGCCATGACTCTATCAATATCATATATATAACCATGTTATGTTGAGAAATTATCGCGTAAAATTTATAACATTATAAATAATTATCACGACATGCTTGAATAAATCACAACACACAATAGAAGTATAAATGATTGGTTTTGTTTGTATGGACTGAAATTCCCTGTGACAATATATATATATATATATATATATATATATATATATATATATATATATATATATATATATATATATATATATATATATATATATATGAGAACACAACAACGCATAAAGAAACAACCATAGAAACATAGATCAACATCAATATATTACAACGTATCTGATAACATAATATTAATAATGTCTCGTTCATTCGTTTTACAAAGAAAACATAACAATACAAGATTCCTTTATTAATGCCACATTGGCAGGCTAAGATAGTCCTTAGCTATAATGATATATCCCTGATCTATGGATTCCCTGGTGCATCCCCGAGTCTGCGCTGAAGGTCTTTAATCATAGTCATCATGGTCTCTATTGTCAAGTCTCTGGCTCTCTCTCTAGCCTGGGTGTCTCTAATCATACTTCTCAGGTTTAGGACCTGAATGATGATCCTGTCGATCTCATCATCCTGTGACTCGATCTCTCCTTGCATCATGATAGCAATACCTCCCAAGGTACGTATCGTCTCAATAGCCCCTTGCAGATGAGTGCTCATCAGTTCAAAGCTCTCCTCCATTGCCAACTGACCAATCTCAAGGTTTCCTACATCTTCTCCTATAGCCTCTATCTGCTCTAGTAGATAATCATCGATAACTCTCACAATGTCATCAAGACGATCCTCATGGCGGGCTATCCTGGCGGCTAGTAAAGGTATGGTATGGTGGATGGGTTCTCCGGTAACTGGAAGAATCCTAGAAGCAACTGAGGATGAACTCTCTCCTAGTTCCCTAGCACTAGGAGCACCTTCCTGAGATCTCCAGTACTGAAGGAGTGGAAGTAAGAAAGACCATCTTCGAGCATCGACCCTCCTGCGGGTCTTAGGACGGGAAGTAGCCTCGGTTACGGTTTGCTCACCGGGGTCAGATAGAGATGAAACCACAATACGTGGCCTCCTACGAGGTGGAGCTGATAGTGAGGTAATGGTTGGTGAATCAGGTGCTGATAAAGGTACAATGGTGGTTTGTCGATAGAAGATGGTGGTTGGTGGAACTGGGGATAGTCGTATAGTCCTAGGGTGCTCAAAGGATGAGGATGGTGATGGCCTAATTCCAGTCATAGGTGATGTGGGAAATATCACTGGTGCCGGTGGTACAAATGGAGTAGGTAGGGGTGGAGATGGTAGTGGTATAGGTGGAGTAGGTTTCGCATGCACCCGTTTCCGGGGAGTGTGCTTACAGACAGGACCTCCTCCGTAACGTCAGAAAGGTTGACCAAAGGGTTTTGGCTCGTAAATCTGGAGTTGACGCACATGCCTATGCCTGCGATTCTGAGCAGGTGATGGGGGTGGTGGTATTAGGAGAGAAGTTTCCGAGTCCGAGTCAGATGAGAAGGTGATAGGATGGGAAGATGACGACATGGTACTGTATTAATCCCGAATAGTAAATGCAAGTCATTAATATAATCATAAACTACGTTAACATTATAAAAAGCTCATATGATAAATAACATTTTCTAACCGTTGTTGGAGCTGCGAAGGCATGGAGGGCGTAATGTGATTTTTGTAAAAATGGTCCGTTTTAAAAGCGTAGTTATAGTCCAGTGTTTTAAAATACACCTGGTTCTCTATAACCTTGGCTCTGATGCCAATCTGTAACACCCCTAAATTTCAACTAGAGCAGCGGAAGACTTTGTGGGGTATTACTTAGAGGATCGAAGTCAACGTCATAGAAAACGACTCAAGGAGACGTTTTAAAGTTATGTTTATCATTCATTTAAAAGCAAGTATTCAAATACAAAGTTGTTCCATTAGTTTTAACATATCATAGAAGATATGAGTTACTAAAAGTGAATGACAAAACATTTTATTTAACAACCGTATAGAGGTTTTGTGCCCTCTCCATGCCTTGAGCTCCTTCGCATTAATTTCCTGAGATAAACATGCTAAAAGTTAACAAAAGTTGAGTGATATTCATAGGTTTAAGTTTAGTAGTTGAACACAAGCTATAGTGATAATTCCATCGAATTACAATTATAAGTTAAAAATCATTTATTATTGCATTAAGCTCATGACACTCATCCGATTAACAGATCTCATCATAAATGATGGATTATAGTAACAGTGGCCCTCGGGATAGGTCCTTGCTAGTAACCTATTAGATTTCAAATAAAGTGCGTTTGGTAGTTTTCTCGAACGACCAAACGGGGATTGTCAATCCCTAATAGATCTATCCACAATTATTTATGTTCACCGTACGAGTGACTAAGGTTCATGATATGAGGGGCTTTTGGCAATAAGGGACTTAAGCAATAACAATTTCAGGCATAGTATAAGAAAAATACTTGTGTTCAGATTTTATAGCATGTATCTCCCCAAGAAAACAGTTTTATAAAAGTGGGCTATGAACTCACCTTAGTGGTATAGTGGTAAAAATATCGATACTCAGTTTGCAAAAAGGGAACGGCTCCACACACGACCTAGATAATATATGACAAGTTTTAGTGTTTGATAGTCTTAATGTTTTAATCGCGAGTAGTTTTTGAATACGTGAATTGTTAATTTAACGATAGTAAAACTTGTGGTTTTACAATATATCGTAAGTTTAGTTAAGTTATATATATATATATATATATATATATATATATAACGTAAAGTTTAATAATAATAATAATAATAGTTTGAAATAAAATGTAACGTCGTGATATGAAATCGTAAAAATGGAAAGTAAAAAAAAAATGTTAATTTTTGTATATGGCCCTTGTCTTTTCCAAAATTTTACACTTTTTACCCTAACAGGGTTAGCGTTACACCGTTAGTCCAAAATTAAATATATTTACGTTTTACGTCCAAAACTTTATAATTCTTACACTTTTTACCCAAAAGTTTATAAAATCAGTTTTTCATCCTTAAGTTTGTGAAATGGTAGTTTATACCTCAACTTTGAAAAATTGACACTTTTAACCTGAAATTTATAAAATTTGCAAATTTAGTTCAAAATTCACCAAATTCAAAACTTAGTGTTTTTATTTCTTAATTAGTTTAAAAATAGCTTATTTAACTTTTCGTAACAGCTTATTTGTCGATAAGCTTATTTTATAGCTTATGGGCTTTTAACGAAATAACTTAAGGCCCGTTAAGCTTTTTAATTCCAATGGGCCCACGAGGGTTTTGGGCTTGGTTTTGGGCTAATATTAGGATCATAAAAACGTTACTCAACAGCTTATTGCCACAGCTTATGTGATCGGCTTATTTTTGGCTGATTGGGCTTTAAGGCCCAATTGATACTCATTTGTTTTTAAAATTGATTTCTATGTCGATTTGCTTTGTAATTTTTAGAGGTTCAAGACACGATTTTTATTGCAAAGTTTGTATACGAAAATGATTGTTTGCCAGGGGGTCTATTAGTTTGTAAAATAAAATAGTATGCTCGTTAAGTAGATTTTAAAGATATACGTTCATTTTGGGCTTGCTTGAAACGAGTTTTTAGAAGTAAAAGACTTAGAAAAATTTTAAGAGTTTTCACGACTAGTTGTGATACGTTAGAAAGGTATTCGAAAATAGTTTGTACGTAACTTTTTAGGTTCAAATCTTTATATCACTTGATTGTTAAGGTGAGAATATATAGACGAAGGTAAAATATGTATGTTAATTTACGAGTAATAAGGTGCATTTGTTTGTGTTGTGTACGAAAATAATACATATCTACGTTTAGCTAAATAATGAAGAGAGTTGTATGGGAACTTACTACACCAAAATGGTGGGATAAAACGAGACGTAGAGTCGAGGAGAGAGTAGTATGAGTGTGTAACGTGAGTGTAGACTCGACCAAAGTTCACAAACAACGACTTGTTCCTCCAAAACACCACTCGATTACTTTGAAATCCTACCCAAGCTATTCGACCCAAGAACTAGACTCAAGACTTAGTATTTGTGGTGAGTTTTGATTTGCATGAAATAGAAAAACGAGAGCATGCATGCATGGCGTTTATATATGGAACCTAGTGTATCCTAGTGACTGAAACTTAATGAGATGGGATGGTTACATGCATTCAAAAGTCATGAAGTGTAAGGAGTAACATGTTGCTCAAAGTCTTTGTTTCTAGCATGTCGACATGTCTTCATTTTCCAAAGAAACGTGGGTTTTGGATTTATAAAATGGAATGGTACTTGCGAAATAGATTTTAAAAATGGTGTAGTACTTTCCTAGGTGTATAAAATATGTATGTGAGTGAGCATGAAAAAGGGAAGTACTTGTTCGTTTTAAAACTCCATGTCGACCACCATTTTGTTTTGTAAACCGATTTGCAAATCGTGTATGAGTTGGTGACAAATGATCAAATGCAACATTTAAACATTAGTTTGTGTTTAGAAATGATTTTAGGACCTTATAGAAACAAACGTGGTTCAAAATGGTTGAGTTTTGGATTAGTTGAAATTTTATGAAATCGTTTTTGGACCAAACGTTTTGCCTAGTAAAAACGTAGCTAGACTTGACGTGGGAAACTAAAAATCGACACACTCATAGTTGGCCAGGGGAGGGACGAGAATGTGTAAAAATATGTGTGTGTCGTGTGTAGGATTTGGGCATACGAGACTCGTTTCTGGCTTGTCTAGTCGAGTGTTATGAAAAATAAAAGAAAAGGAAATTGGGCTTGAAGGGTGTGGGCCGTGAATAGTAACAGGCCAAAAATTAATGTTGGGCTTAGAATGAAATTAAGGGTCCGGTTTGGTGTAATTATAATTAGTAACAATATTAATTATGATTAGTGAAAAGTTTAGTAAATATTTAGTGAGACGTTTACGTGAGTCCGGACGTTGTCGAACGCGTTTTGTTAAAATACGTTACGTAAGTTCGTAGGTGGTAAAAGTTTAATATTCTCGCGATTTTTAGACTATTGTGGTACATGTTTGAGCATCGTTTCGATGAAAAAGGGATTATAAGTATCGTAGTGATTTCGAGTAACATAGCATATTTAAAAAAAAAATTGTTATTGGTAAAAACGTTATTAATTAACGAAATGATATATTAGTCTATGATTAACTTTTACTATTCATAGGGAAAATTACGGGAGATTACAAAATCCCTTTCTAATATAATGAGAAGAGTCACACAGAACATATAAATCTCCAAGAAGAAACATACCAATACCTTCAGGCTTATGAGATCTATAATAGTCTGTCACCCATCCATAGATTGAGATAATATCCTGTCTGTCCACCATGTGTAAGATTTCACTAAGAAAGGTGAAATGTTTTGTGTAACCATCTTGTCTGTGAATCACATTAACTTGACCTTGACCCACTGTGGACTAACAAGTTCCCATTTAACAACCTTTTCCCACACAACAGGATCCTCTTCATCATCATCATCAAACTCAATGAATGTATTGTCTTCTGCTGGTACATCAAGAACCTTAGAAGCCCTCCTCTTCCTTGCAACACTCTTCTTCCTAGTACCAGGAGTAAAAGGAGAAGGATTATTTGTATCAGCATTTGGGTCAGTAGAAGCATCAGCAGTAGGATGAGGATCAGTAGGAACTGATTCTGAGTCCTCAGGAGGAACAAGCTTTGGATCAGTAGAAGGAATGGACTCTTTAGCCTTTGTAGCATCAGAAGATGCATCAGAAGGAATAGTCTTTGGAAGAGGTTATGAAACATCAGCAGAAACAGATGCAGTAGTATCCTTATGTTCAGAGGCTTCTCCAATAGGCGCAGACACTTCATGATCTTTAGTATCTGGAGGTGGAGATCCTTCAGCAGATATAGTTCCTCCAAGCTTATCAGCAGATGTCTTATCAGAAGTATCCACAACAGGTATAACAGCATCTGGAGCATCAGCAGAATCATCTACCTGAGTCAGAACTGAAGGAGAATGAAGTGTACCCTCATCAGCAGTAAAAGACTCAGTAGAATCTTGAAGATTTTCAGTAGAATCATCAAATCTTAATCTTTTGGCTGCAGGCTCACGCAGAAGATTTCCATGCTTCTCCAAGGGATCTTGAACATTGATTCCAGACTTATGAAGATTATCAAGAAGCTTTTCATACTCTGTGGTCAATTTATCATCAGAAAAGCCCCATACTTTCTACTTTGTGCTAGTCATACGACTCCTATCCATGAGACGCTTGCTAAGGCTAAAGTTTCACTCCTAAATGTTGTAAAAAATTTTAAATTTGGCACTAAAATTACACTAACAAGTATTTCTCATAGTTTTATTACACACCTACCATCAAACAAACAAACTCAAGCGAAAGTGTATCCTATGAGGTGTCATTATTTTACCCTTCCCTTACACTTAGGATGAACATTGTCCCCAATGTTCAATTAAAGATTGTAAAAGCAAAACAGGTAAAAGAATGAAATCAAATACTCCCCTGATTCGCTCGGTATGGATAGTATGGTAACATGGTTAGATCTTCCTCCAAGAAAATGAACAATCAAAGCTTCCCTTCTAGAAATATAAATCATCTTCTTGTCATACATAACCTGTTAAACCTGAGAAAACAAACAAGGCAACCTCGTGTAAAATCGGCGGCAATCTATATATACTAACAAATCCTAGAAAGAAAAGTAAGATACAATGCTTGTGGAATGAATGCTTGCAGATTTCCTGGAGTTTATAAAACTAAAGATTCAACAAAAACTTTAAGACTCCGTTAGAAAAACAAAACTGGTAAAATTTATAGATTTTTACACGTGATGCCGTCAGGAGTTTCTTCCTGACGCCGTTAGAAGTGACCTGTAGAAATCTTTATGTTAAGTTTCTGGAAAATTTCTGGAAAAACTTTGTCCTACTTCCTGGAAAATCCTGCAAAACATTATTATGACTCGATACAAGCATTTGACTCTAACAAATACGAATATACATGTTCATTTAATATTGTTGAGAATCATGATCGAGTTTGTTTATTAAAAACATATTTGGGGTTTCCCCTTACACTTATCTTTTGCGAAATACCTTTGGATGAAGTTAAGACTAAGCCAAACAACAAAATAAAGTATTTTCACCATTTTAATTTTGAAACATGATCTACCAACAATAAAAATAAAACATGCATACGGAAACAAATAACAATCAAATAAAATAAAAATCACACAAAACATAGGTTGCCTCCCAAGAAGCGCTTTTCTTTATTTACGAGTCTTGTAGCTAGACTCAAGGTCATGGGTTACTACATGACCTCATCATTGGTCCCATCCTCTAGGTCATCTCCTATATTAGTTTTGTATTCCGGACCTAGTTGCCAACATTCTTTGTAGAAACCAAGTATCCTATTCATAACATATTCAACTCCTCTACGTCTATCCTCATCATTCCTATAGTAAACCGCTTGTTTGTGTTCCTTTTCTAGGTTTGATAGGAGGTGGTATTGTTCAATCTTATAGGGCATTTGGTAGGAAATCTCATCATTCTCTTTCTTGAACCTAACTATCCCTAGAGTCGGATCATAACTCATCTTAGAGGTCTCAATGAATGGCTTTCCGAACACTACTTGACTTAGGCAATCATCTATCACAGGACGAGTATCCTCCACTATCACAAAGTCGGTCTCATAAGTGAAGTTTCCAACAATCACATGCAATCCTTTCACTCTTCCTACAAAACTACTTATCAGATTCTTATTGGGCATCATCCTATAACCAAGTTATTTCTTCATTACCCAATTATAATAAGTCCTAGTCATTATGTTTATAGGATACCTAGGGTCGATATAAGCTTTCCATACATGCATATGCCCAATGTTGCATGGTATGTTGATGTTAGAGGGATCACCTACGTTAATAAGGGGTGAACCAAGGATATATGGTGTCTCGGGATCATCAAATAAACCCTTGTGATATTCCCGTTCTTCCTTGGTGGGCGACTTATCAAAGTATTCTACTATGTTTTCTACTTCCTATAACTTCTCTCCCTTATCAACCTTAACTTCCTTAATTTCATCCCTAGTCTCGGTTTCTACTCCAACTTCATCCTTATCACTTTCTTCTATATTCTTATCTATTGGCTTAATGGTGAAAACATTGACAAAGTGGACGTGTTTGGATGACGAGGATCCTTAGTTTGGATTCCGCTATTGGCGTCCCTAGTCTCCTTGTGTAGTTAATGCTTGGTTGTTGAGGGCTTTCAACAAGTTGTCTATCTTATTGGTCATCTCCGTTTGTTGTTGGTTGAATTCGGTTTCAAACTTAGCTATGCGAGCTTCTTGAGATGCCATAAACTTGGACATCAATCCTTCAAGATTGTTGGTACTACCATAGTTGTTAGAAGGATTGTTATTGAAAGTACGGTTGGAGGGTGGACCGTTTGATTGGTAACGATTAGGCGGATTGGAGGAATTGTTTTGGTTTTGCTTCCACCTAAGGTTTGGGTGATTTTTCCAAGAGGGGTTGTAGGAATCACCGTAAGGGTTTGGCTCGGGCTTGAAAGTGTACCACTTATCTCCCGCTTCATCGGTATGCGAGGATGCGTAGTCCGCAAAAGCTGTTCTGGGGAGTTCCACGCAATCACGAGTGTCATGGGGACCACTACATAATTCGCATGAAGAAGTGATTTTATTCACTTGGCTTGAAGGCTTAGGAGCTTCGTAAGATTTCATGAGAAACTTGACTTGGTCCTCAAGTTCCATGATCCTACGGTCGGGAGTGCTAGAATTGTTCAAAGGCAAAGATATTGCCTTGACCGTTTTGTTTAAATCACGGGGATCATTCCAACTTTCGTTGTCATAGAGAGCAAGATATTCTATGAGTTCCCATGATTCTTCTGCACTTAGATCACGTAGCTTGCCACCAGCTGATTGGTCAATGGTTCGCCTTGTGGAGAGATCGATATGGTCATAGAAGATTTGGACTTGGAGCCAAAGATCTATGCCATGATGAGGGAATTTTTGGAGTAAGTCCTTGAAACGAGTCCATGCTTCATATAAAGTTTCACATTGACGTTGTTGGAACATCAAGATATCATTTCTAAGCTTGGTAGTTCTCCCCGGTGGGAAAAATTGAGCAAGGAAACGAGTGGTGAGATCATCCCATGAGGTGATGGATCCCGCGGGTAAACGTTCAAGCCATTGACTAGCTTGATCACGTAGAGAGAATTGGAATAGGCGTAATCGGGTCGACTCTCTAGTTGTAACATCAAGGTCTATGGAATCTACGATTTTAAGGAAGTCCTTGAGATGTTGATTAGGATCTTCAGAACGAAGTCCATGGAATGCACATCCGCTTTGCACCAACTAGATGGTGTCGGATCACAAGGGTGACACATTGGATCCTTGGGTGAGCTCAATAGTGTTTCGATAGCCTTGGTGGCTAGGTCGGGAGTACTCTCCTAGGGTTCGGGGCCTACGAGGTTGGTTTGTGTTGGGAACATACTTTTGTATTTTAGTCAAGTCTCGGTCATTACCTTTTGTAATAGGTTGCTTAGTTATTTATTTCATTAAGTTACAAGGCTTATGTATTAAAGTCCAATGGGCTTGAAGCCCACGTTTAAGATGAATGAGGGAGGAAGGGAGTGTTGCCCTACTCCTCCCCTATATATATCAAGCTTATGTAACCTTGAATATTGTTGGTTATTTGAAAATCTCAATGAAACTCTTGTTCTTTCAATCTTCATAATCTTATAATCAACCATCTCATATTCTCATCTCATTTCTTATACTTGTGTTTACTAAATGGTGACCTAACAAGTGGTATCATTCGCCTAATAGAGATTGAAGTGTTTTTCTTGGTGTTAACATGGGATTTAGGGTGTATTTCATCATCTTTTTGCTTTTTTCTTTGTTTCTTACACTCAAATCTTGAAGCTTGGATAAGTTTTAAGGTTAATATAGTGTTTAGAAGCTTAGATTTTGCATAGAGTTTTGATTTTTAAGGTCTTTTTACTCATTCTACGCAAAAATCTTCAATAGTAGTGTTTTCTAAGTATTGGTGAAGTTATTTGATCAAAATACCTTATTTCTAAGCATTTTTCTTCAAAAATTTGTGATTTTTCAAGTTTCTGACCATCTTATGCGTAAGTTTAGTGAATAGTACGACTTAAAAGTTGTCTACAATGTTTTTTTGTCCCTTCTACACTTAACATTGGTCAAAACCCTTTTCCTACGCATAACTTTGGTCAAAACCCTCTTTCTACGCATAACTTGGTATTCTACGCTTAAATCCTACGCGAAAGCTCATATCCTACGCCTAAGTTCTACGCTGAAGTTTCATCCTACGCCTAAGTTCTACGCTGAAGTTTCATCCTACGCAGAAGTTTGATCTTACGCATAAGATATAATCTTACGCGTAAGTTGCTGGAATCTACGCTTAAGTTTCATCAAAGGCTTCTCTTCGTGCTACGGTGACTCAGTACTTCCCTAGCTTGGATAAGTTAGTTGAATACTTCGACTTCGGACATCTTTCAAGCTTGGATAAGTTTGAAAGATTTGTTTGGTCTTTGAACCTTACGCATAAGAATCTTACGCATAAGCTTAAAACTTAGGCATAAGGTTAAATCTTACGCATAACTCTATAGTTTACGCATAAGATCAACCTTACGCGTAACTTTGAAGTCTAAGCATAAGTTTCAGTTTTATGCGTAAGATTTCAACTTACCCCAGGGTTTTTTTGAACTTAACCAAAGGAACGTGCATTTCAATCTTCTATAAAGATCCATTATTACACAAGTGTTCTAAGATGTCTCAACCACCACATTACTACTTCTCTAATCCTCAGCAACAACAACATCAGCAGTATCAGCAACAACAATACCATCAGCAACAATCATATCAACAACCTTCACAATCACACTTTCATCAACAACCGTTTAATCCACAACCACAATATCTCATGATGCAACAACATCAAATCATTCCTCAACAACAACCATATCAAATGTCACAACAAAACACTCAGTTTTCCTCCAAACAACCTCACTGGTTTGATAGAATGTGTGAAGTTATTACAACTCAACAATCCAGACATGAGGCGGGATCACTTGAAACACCTCCAATGCTAACACCTGGGAACTATGTTCAATGGTCAAGTCGATTCTTACGATTTCTTGAACTAAAGAAACCTCATGGGAAATTCTTGAAACAAGTGATACTTGAAGGACCATTTGAGTGGCCAACAAGAATTGAAATTGGTGATCCAACTGTTGATCCTCCACGTCCTCCTAGAGAGAGACCTCTTCCAGAATCTCAACTCACAGAAGAACAGAAATTACATCGTGAAGCTGATGAGTATGCAATGGCCTATATACTTTAAGGTATACCTAATCCTATTTATCGAAGTGTCGATGCTCAGAAAACAGCCAAAGCTATGTGGGAACATGTTCATCTCCTTATGGAAGGCACTCAATTGAACAAAGATGATATGGAATCCAAACTCTACATGGAATACACTGACATCACAATTGAACCAGGAGAGTCACTTGAATCCTACTATCATCGTTTCACTAATGTGGTTAATGATTTGGAACGACACAAAATAACAGTACCAAGGATCGCAGTGAATTCCAAATTCGTTGGTAGTCTTGGACCGGATTGGCATAAATATGTGACATTCATTCGACAAACCAAAAATCTTCATGATGCACCATATGGATTGTTGTATGATTTTCTGAAACATCATGAACCTGAAGTGGAAAAAGATCGAGCTCTTCGAGGAGGATACTTACCATCACCAACACCAAATTCTTTGGCACTCGTAGCTCAATCTAACTATGCTCCACCACCAATGTCAAATCATGCATATGTTCAAGAGCAAAACTACTTCAGTTATCCACAATCTTCTACCTCAAACCAAATGGTTCCTTATGATTCATCTCAATAGAATACAACTACTCAACTTGTTCCATACAACAACAATGATGCAGTTTACTACTCGAACTCAAATGAAGATGATGATGACGAGTTTAATATGTTGAATCAGGGACTTGCTCTTATTGCTCGTGCTTTTAGCAAATTCTCCAACAAAACAAACAACCATCAACGTTTATCTTCTAACACAAGGAATCAAGCTGTTGTAAATGATGGAAGGGTAGAAATTCAGAATCGTAACTTGGGACGATCTGGTTCAGGAAATTTTGGGAATGGTCAGAGGTTTAGCAACAATGGAGGGTTCAGGAACAACTCAGGTCCTTCTCAGCAAAGGTCTGAACAAGTTGATACTAGGAACTCAAACTCTGGGAATGCAGTGTGGTGTTATAACTGAATGAAAAAGGTCATATAGCGACTGCATGTCCTAAACCGAGAACTCGGGGTAGTAAGTTTCACAAGCAGGCATTACTTATGGCTCTCCAAGATGAAAAAGATGGACTCTCCACAGAGCAGGAGAACAATTTCATGGCAAATATGAACAATGATGATGAAATGGAAGATCTCGAAGCTAATGCAGTTGTGATGCTTATGGCCAATATGCAGGAACTTCAATTTAATGATTCAGGTCCAGTGTATGACACTGACGGCTTGTCTCAGGTACATGACCTTAATGCATGCCTAATACATGCCATTGCCTCACCTACTGCTTCTGAATCAGATATGGCGCAAGTTGTTCCATCTGACTCATCTTCATCTTCTCAAGTAGATGAACAAATAAGCACAGTTGTCATATTTGATGATGACACAGTTGCTTCATTTTATCATCCCATTGAGAATGATAAACATGATCATATAGAACAACATGAACGATCATTTGATCCAGACCCTGACCTCATATTGTTATCCAAACAACTGAATGCTCAACAATTGCAAATCATAAAATGCAACGAGAAAATCAAAGCCTTAAAAGAAACTAATGCGTCACTTGTAAGAGATATTGAGTTATAAAATACAACTTTCAAATCAGGAAGACAAGGTTAAACACGCAAAAAGTTTTGAAAAAGCTTTTCAGGAATTTACAACAAAGAGCAAGATCTTCAACGTAAAATGCAAGATTTAATTGAATCAAACAGAAAGTGGGTTTCAAAACTTGAAAGTGAAAAGTGTGAACAACTTCAAAAAGTACTTTCAAACACAGAAACAGAATTTTCAATTTGCAAAAAGGATTTTTGTGAACATAAAATACGAAAAAGGAAGTATATAGATAACTTAATTGGGGAGATTGTTGATCTTGAAAAACAACTCAAAGAATTTCGTAATATTGTTTACAAAACCGGGGGCTCTGTCACAACAATTCAGAAATTTACTTTAAAACCGAGACCCGATAAAGGATTTGCACTTGGCGATTTCAGATCTATGTTTCTTCACACAGCATTCAAAGAAATTCCTAAAATTTACAGTATGGACCATTTGCTTGATAATACGATTGTGCGTACTGTTGTTTATGATACTAAGGAAGAGGAAGAACTTGAAAACGAGAGTCGATCAAAAATGAGTCAAGTTGAAAATTGGACACCATATGATTATTCAAAAGCTCCTCACATTTCTAAATCTTTTGTTACTCAAAAGGACTTACCTGAGAAATCATGGTATGTCACCGAGTCATACTTTTCATCCTCTAATGCGGCCCCTGTCCAAACTGTAGCACAAATAAATGGTCCTTTACCATCCTCTGGTGAAGTTACACCTTTACCAAAAAGTTTTCGTGTCTTAAATTATTACAAAACTTTTATGGAAGACATTGAAATTTTGGAGGAAACAATTGAACGTAATTCTGAAATAAAAATTGAAACTTTTCAATCTGCTTACGAGTGAGAAAAGAGAGATATTTTTCAAAAACAAATGTTGCCAATTGTCAAACACCTCCATCTCTGTGCTACACGTTGGGAACAGGAACTTCAAAACGAGGTCAAAACAATGATAAACGTTTTCAACTCAACTGAAAATGCGATTTTGGTTCAAAAGCAAAGAAATCGAATTTTAAAAGATGATGCTGATCGACTCTTGGAACAAGTTCTCAATGCTGATATTTTGTCTGTTATCATGAATGATCTCTATAAATCTGGTACTTCTATGCTTATGGATGATCTTTGTGTTGATAATAATTTGTTGAATGTGGAAATAGAGACACTTAAACATGATAATGACATGCTGAGAACAAAGAATGATGATGTGACAAAACAATTTTCAAAAGAAATTTGTCTACTCAAACAAAGGCTTGAATGGTGTCAAGCTCAAAGTATTGAAATGGAATTGAAACTTCAAATTCAAAACAATTCAAACTCTTGTCAGCTTTGCAAAAACAATGAGTCTTTAAAAAGTCTGTGTCTCAAATACGAGAAAGAAATTGCGGATTTAAAAATTGAAAATGTCGAATGGCAACAAAACCGTGATGACATTAATTATTGCAACGTGAAACTTGAGTCTGAAATTCAGGATAAAAATCACATCATCATTGAGTTAAAAGAGAAAATTAAGCTACTTCAAAAAAGAAAGTTTGTTGACACTACGGTGATAGCACCAGGATTGTATCAATTGGAAAAAACTACTAAAGGAAATTTTGTTCAAAACACTAATGTTGATAACTCCACTTCCACAAGACTAGTTTCCACTAATAGCGTTAGCAGACCCAAGCGAAAAAGTAGCAAGAAGAATAGAATCTTGCAACGTAAAAGAGGACCACTAGAAGCTCAAGAAGTAGAAGATCAACTTAGGACTTTGAATAAAACTCATGCTGCATCTGATTTAGATTCTAATCTGGCAAATTGTAATCAAAATATAAATGTAACGAATGATGAACCTTTGAATGTTTTGAATATTAATGCATCTTGTGTGTTTTGTCGTAAAAGCGTATCATCTGGTGATCATACAAAATGTATAGCTAGTTCTCTTCTTAATCGTCATAAGAAACGTAGGACACGCATTCCTTCTAGGCCCACTACTGCCTCTAAGTCTATAGTAGGAAAGCCGCCTTCTACGGTTTCTAATGAAGTTGAAGTTACCCCCATAAGTGAAGAGAACAAATATAGGAACAAGCCCATTACTAGTGAATTCACCAAAAAGAAAGCAAGAACTTGTTGGAATTGACAACGTTGGTTACAACATAAACCAGACTTTAAATGGATTCCTAAATTGGTGAACACATGTGTTTCTAACCAACAGGAACCCGCACTTTCTTTGGGTTCCACCCTTACTTTTGTTCCATCCTTGTCATCTTCTTGTGATGCAGGTGGTACAGATTGTTCTCTGGATTGTTGATAGCGGATGCACCCGACATATGACAGGCAATCTCAAACTGTTACACAACTTTGTTTCAAAGTTCATTGGTACTGTCAGATTTGGGAATGATCATTACGCTTTAATCATGGGATATGGTGACTATGTCAGTGGGAACATTGAAATCAGTCGTGTTTATTATGTGGAAGGCCTTGGACACAACCTTTTCTCTGTTGGTCAATTTTGTGATGGGGATCTAGAAGTCGCATTTCGTGAGAAAACTTGTTTCGTTCGTGACTTACAAGGAAACGATCTGATGTCTGGCTCACGTGGTTCTAATCTTTATACAATATCAATGTCAGATATGATTGCTACATCTACGATATGTCTTCTCTCCAAAGCAGAATCGACTAAATCTTGGTTATGGCATAAACGTCTTTCGCACTTGAATTTCAAAACTATGACTGAACTTGCTCGTCACAAACTTGTTGATGGATTTCCAAGATTCTGTTTTACCAAAGATCACTTATGTTCAGCCTGTGAACAAGGAAAAAGTACTTGGGCTCATTTTCCTTCTAAACCTGAGCTCAGTACGAATCATGTGTTACAATTGCTTCATATGGATTTGTGTGGACCGATGCGTGTTCAAAGTATCAACGGTAAACGCTACATACTTGTAATTGTGGATGATTACTCCAGATGGACTTGGGTTTATTTTCTACGAAGTAAAGATCAAGCTCCTTCAATGATCATCACCTTTCTCACTAAAATTCAAGTTCAGTTACGCAACACAGTACGAATGGTCAGAACTGACAATGGAACAAAATTTAAAAATCAGACACTTCGGTCATATTATGAGAAAGTGGGAATTGAACATCAAACATCTATTCTTAGAAGCCCAGAACAGAATGGAGTTGTTGAAAGACGCAACAGGACGTTAGTGGAAGCTGCTAGAACCATGTTGATAAATGCTCAATTACCAGATTACTTATGGGCGGAAGCTGTTTCCACCGCATGTTATACCCAAAACTGTTGCATGACCACAAAACGCCATCGCAAAACACCTTATCAAATTGTTCACAAAAGAAAACCAAACATCGATTACTTTCATGTATTTGGAGCACTTTGTTATCCGAAAAATGATCGTGATGATTTAGGTAAACTTAAAGCAAAGGCTGACATAGGAGTGTTCGTTGGATACTGTGAAAATTCCAAAGGTTTTCGGATATGGAATCGTCGAACAAGAGAAATTCAAGAAACCATTCAAGCTAATTTTGATGAACTCACACAAATGGCTTCTGAGAAACACAGCTTAGGACCCGAATTCAACCGTCTTAACTCTCCGGACTTTTCGGCTGAACCATTGCCCCTCAACTGCAAAGAATTGGAAACCTTGTTTGCTCCATTGTTTGATGATACAATTGAATACCGTTCTATTGAGGTCTCACCCAATTCCGCTGCTCAACCTGAAAATATTCAAGTACCTGCCTCACCTCAACAAACTACAACAATTGTTGAGAAAGACGGTCCTCTAATTGCATCACCATTTACAGCAGAACAAACTGCTTCCAACTCACGACAATCAGCTGAAGCTCCTACACCACAATCAGTTCTACAACCCGCAGAGCATGATCCTAATGTGTTCTGTAACCCATTTGCACCGGCTCCAACATTTCCTGAAGTAGCTGAGTCGTCCACACGTAATTTGGATCCTGCTAACATGTGAGATACTTATCAACACCCTTCAATACACAAATGGACTCGAGATCATCCCCTAGTTCATATTATTGGCCATCCAGATGCACCTGTAATGACAAGACAACGACTTCACACTGATAGAGAAACTTGTATCTATGCACTCACAGTTTGTTAAGAAGAACCTAAGAACATTAAAGAAGCAATGACTTATGACAACTGTATTGAATCTATGCAAGAGGAATTTCAGCATTTCATACGATTAGAAGTCTGGGAATTAGTTGAAAGACCAGACGAAGTCTTTGTCATCGGGTTAAAATGGATTTGGAAAAATAAGCTAGATGCAGAAGGCACAATCATACGTAACAAATCACGCCTGGTAGCAAAAGGATACTCCCAACTAGAAGGAATTGATTTTGCCGAATCCTTTGCTCCAGTGGCTAGACATGAAGCTGTTCGGATCTTTCTGGCTTATGCTGCACATCGGAACATGGTTGTTTATCAAATGGATGTGAAAACAGCATTTCTTAATGGAGAACTCCGTGAAGAAGTTTATGTTAGCTAACCAGACGGCTTCGTTGATCCTGAGCGTCCCAATCACGTTTACTGACTGAAAAAGGCACTCTACGGACTTAAGCAAGCCCCAAGAGCGTGGTATGACAAACTGTCTACTTTCTTGCTGGCCAATAAATTTTCTAAAGGTTCATTGGATCCAACACTATTTACAAAAACGTATGGGGTGGACTTACTTGTTGTTCAAATCTATGTCGATGATATTATTTTTGCTTCAACAAAAAGAAGTTACTCTAATGATTTTGCAAAATTAATGAAAGATAATTTTGAAATGTCCATGATGGGTGAACTTTCGTTCTTTCTAGGACTACAAGTTCATCAATCACCCAGTGGAATTTTTATAAATCAGTCCAAATATGCTCTAGAAATTTTAAAGAAACATGGAATGATGAGTTATGATACTCAGAATACACCGATGGGCTATACCACAAAACTAGATGCTGACTTACATGGGACACCGGTTGACCCTACCAAATACCGTAGTATGATTGGGTCACTCATGTATCTCACAGCTAGTAGACCTGATATAGTATTTGCTGCCTACATGTGTTCTCGCTATCAGTCTAAACCAACTGAAAAACACCTCAGTGAGGTTAAAAGAATCCTTCGATACATAAAGAGAACCATTAACTTGGGAATCTGGTATTCGAAGGATTCTGGTTTTGAACTAATTGCTTTTTTAGATGCTGATCATGCAGGATGTTTAGACACACGCAAAAGTACATCTGGTGGATTACAGTTTCTCGGAGATAAACTTGTGTCATGGCAATCAAAGAAGCAGGACTGCACATCACTGTCGTCAACAGAATCTGAATATGTAGCTATCTCTGCTTATTGTGCTCAAGTCATCTGGATGAGATCACAACTTAAGGATTATGGCTACCTGTTCAACAAGATTCCGATCTACTGTGATTCCAAAAGTGCCATTGCTATTTCCTGCAACACAGTTCATCACTGCAAATCCAAACACATTGATCTCCGATATCATTTCATCAAAGAGCATGTTGAAAAGGGTACCGTTGAATTATATTTTGTTGGAACTGAGTACCAATTGGCGGACTTACTTACCAAATCCTTAGCACCATCAAGGTTTGCTAGTCTAGTTCACCAAATTGGTATGCGATGTTTGACTCCAGAAGATCTGGAAAAGTTTTTAAAACACAATTGATCGTCAAACATCAAAACTATCTTTGTAAATATCTTTCCAAAAACAAAATACAAAAATATAAAACCAACAAAAACACAAAAAGATTTTTTGTTCTTTCACTAAAAAAAAAATGCAAGTATATACCACTCTTTTCAACACTATTTTTTTTTTTGTAAAATGTCTTCAATTATTAAAATTATCAAAAACAAGTGTTACCAAAAATATTATGTTTCATCAAATGTGATGCTTCAAAAAGTTTTTCGGGATACTTTCCTTGACCTTTATTATAATTTTTAATTTTTAGAGACTTCGGTCTAAGGTCGAGGGAGAGTAAAATTCCACAAGTTGTTCTTGTCGTAGACTTGGTGTAGTTAACGAAAGTTAATATAAGAGTTAGTTGGGCATTAAGATTGAAAGTAACACAAGGTTAAGGGGCCAAAATTGTCAAATAGTGAAACTAATATTAACTTTGGTCAAAACTAAAATTGACCACTCATTCAATTCACCTGCAAAAACAGTTACACCCATTTATTACTTTCACCAAACTTGATCTAAGGCTCACAATCAAACTGCATATCCTATCATTATTCTTCAAATCTGTAAGTGACATAATGTTTTGATCATGTTTCTAAACATTGGTTTTTAATTTTATCTAAATCCTACGGTTAAATCGTTCTAAATCTATCATTTTTGATTTAGGGTTTTGCGTAAAATTGAACTTAGAAATTTAGAGTGTTAGGATGTGTTTTGGTTGATGGGAAATGATCCTTTGATGAGATATTACATGTTTGCATACTCTAATCACACCCAGAAACCTCAATTGATTGACTTTGTATTTAGGGTTCATACGTGGTTTTAGGGGTTTCTGATTTTGAGTTTTATAATTCAAATTATTGATGGGGATTGTGTTTATATATGCCTAGGAACTCAATTGTGTGGTTTAATTGCTTTAAAAACAACTCAGGATCTTGAATCGTGTATTTATGGTTCGAACACACTAGCAGTTATGAACTCTTGATTTTGTGGATAATTGTTGTTATAATTTGGTCCACATGTCCCTTAGCATATTAGGATCACTTTCCCCATTCCAATTTTAACCCAAAATCATGTATGAATCTGATTATGATTAGGTGTTCATACGATCCTACGCATAACTTTGAATTTTGACATGTTTACGCGTAAAGTTGTGTGTTTAAGTGTGTTGAGATGTGTTTGAACGTTATATTGATCAGTGGTTGTGTTATACATTTTCAGGAATCAAAAGAGACAATTTTTCAAAAGGTGATTTTCGTTAAAGACGTTTCTACGCATAAGATACTCATCCTACGCGTAAGATGGAATCTTACGAGTAAGATTCGACACGTTTGAAAAACTTGTCTTGGATAAGACAATGTTTACACAAAAGATCTTTTCTTACGCATAAGGTTTTCTTACGCATAAGTCAAATTTTACGCATAAGTCATATCTTACGCATAAGGTTCAATCCTTTGCCTAAGCTTCATTCTTACGCATAAGATTAATTCTTACGCATAAGATGAATCCTACGCAAAAGATTGCACTTACGCGTAAAATAGATGTTATGCGTAGCTTTTGTTTTCTTACGCGTAATATGATTTCTTATGCATAAGAAATGTTATGCATAGGATTTTTCAATCTTTCGCGTAACATTGCCTAAATTCATGTAATTTGTATAAGTGTTGTAAAATTTCAAATGTGTAAACTCTTGTAATGGTTAAGTCATGTTGTAACTAGATTGTTATAAGTTTCTACCAAGTGTTTACTTCTAAAACACAAGTTTATCATATAACACAGTTTTTACACAAAACACCCACTGATCAATTCAATATCTGCACAATCATGTAATTGAATGTCTGAGCTAACAAAGTATATCATTACTATGTTTGTGTTTGTTCATGATCTATTCAGATGGCACAACACAATGACATTCCATATGGACCAGAACCTGAACCAAAAGTCTCCTGGGAAGAAACCTTTCCCGAGGATTACTCCAGAAAGATAGGCAAGAACAACTTAAAAATCAACTTCAACAAAATCACGTGCAATGAATCTTCATGCATTGTAGCTGTGGATGCCCTCCTCTATCACCCGAACAAAATCCTGTTCACCAAGTCAGCATCAGTGGCCTGCTTCTACATACACCAATTTTGGCACACACTTCAGCTAGACCTTGGGGAAGGGTCCTTCACTAGCACGCTTCATAATAGACAAGTTGCTGTGGACATTGACACTCTTCGAAACGTTCTTGGTTTTCCTGAAATTGGCCCAGATGAAGAATACGATCCAGTACCTAATGAGGAAGAGCTGATAGAATGGTTACGGGATATTGGTTACGATGAATCAGAAGAAGTAGTGACAAGACACTCTAAGGTCAACATCAGATTTCTTCCACAACCATGGAGAAGACTGTACATCCTGATTGCTAAGTCTTTATCTGGCAGAGACACTGGTCACGAACACCCCAAGCTCCAACACCTCAAACTCTTCTGGGCTGTGGCAAACGTTAAAAAGGTGGATTATGCTAGCATCATTTGGGAAGATCTTGTGTGGCACATACAACACAAAACTACCAATACCAATTACGTTAAAAAGGTGGATTATGACGATATTCCACAAAGACTGGATGATGAAGCCAAGCACACTTTCAAAAATGAGGACACTCTCAGACAAATTAAGAGACTTGACACCAGCACTCGTAAACAAGGAAAACCTTTTCCCGCTTGTCTCTTGAATGATAAAGTGAAGCTGTGTAAGAATTACAAGTACTACGTACAAGATCTCAAGGAAGACAAAGTTGGGTTCTTGGACGAAGTAATTCTACCTTCGTGCATGCAGAAGAAGGGGAAGAAAGGTAGCAAGTCTGGGAGCTCCGGTAGTTCTACCAAGTCTACACGAAAGAAGGGTACACTCAAGTTCACAATTCCGGTCAAGAAACCTGAATCTATTCCTGAACCCACTCAACCACCTTCTCTAAAACCGTCTGACTCAGAAACCGAATCCGATGAAGGTCCAGTGTATAGGGAAGCCTATGCAAACATCGACACGAAGGTTAATCTTGAAGATATTGATGATAGAGACATGGCTTTCGAAGATTGGGACAAAGACATTGATGAATTTGCTGATAATGCTGAATACCCAACAAATCTCAATCAAAGACTGTTCACTAAAGCTGACACTAAATTGGAAGAAGGAAGGTTAAGGAAAGAGAAGCTGAAGGAACCCATGACTGCTGAACAAGAAGCTGCACACTCAAACATAGGCCTCTCAGTGGAAGAAGAAAATGAAAGAGCTCTTAATTTGGGTCTCCTCCACAGCAAAATAGATGCCTTCCAAGTTGATCAACCTCCACCTCCTTTGTTCTCTCAAACAAACGAAGCAGGCGAATCTAGCAGAATTCCTGAATCCACTACAGGAACCAATGCTGCTTTGATTGTCTACGAAACCCCCACAGTATCACCTACAGAAGTAGATATGCTTAATGCTTCAGCAACTGGAGAAGAGGAAGAGGAGGACCATATGGATACTGATGCTCCATATCTTTTGACTATGGAGGAAATGGAGATTAGAGAAAGGGCTCAAGAAGAAGAGTTAAAGAGAAAGCAAGAAGCAGAAGAGGCTAGGCTTGAGGAGCTAGCACAAGCCAAATTAGAAGAAACTATTCGTATGGAAGAAAGCAGAAAGGCTGAAGAGGCAGCCAAACTGGCAGAAGATAAGTTAAGAAAAGAAGAAGAAGCCAAGCTTGCTGAAGATCTTAGGCTTAAGGCAGAAGCAGCCAAATTAGCAGAAGAACTAAAGCTTAAGGCCGAAGCTGACAGGCTGGCTGAAGAACAAAGATTACAGGAGGAGGCAGCCAAAGAAAAGAATGTTGATGCCAAGGATAAACCCGAATCACAAAGAGGAGA
The DNA here is from genome assembly GCA_030686995.1 of Artemisia argyi. NCBI lineage: Eukaryota > Viridiplantae > Streptophyta > Magnoliopsida > Asterales > Asteraceae > Artemisia > Artemisia argyi. The sequence goes on along the minus strand of CM060678.1, from coordinate 19,513,335 downwards.
TGACAAGGACATCACCACTCACATTGAATCTTCACAATCACCACCTCTAGCATCTGAATCTACCCATGACGAATCAATCAAGAAACCCGCAAGTACAAAAGCCTCTGCTGCATCAAAGTTGATCAAGAAAGCTTTTAGGAGAGTTCATGAAAAGAAGAAAAGCAAATTGGAAGATCGAGTTGAATCACTTGCAAATGAAGTTGCAAAATTACCAAAGCTTAATACAAATGTCCATGAACTACAAGAAAAGGTAGATACCTTCTTAGCCAAGGATGTACAAGAAAACTTGGAAGCTACTTTACATGCTCAGGCACATCAGTATATGGAACAACACTTAGTTGCTGAATTGAAAGATTTGCTGGCGCCTATGAGAGATGAACTCACCAAGTTTGCAGAACAAGCAGTCAAGAAAGTGATCAGATCTACCTCATTTACTCTCCGAGTAGACAAATCGGCTCTACCACAACCACAGATGTCATTGGACGAATTAGAGACCCAACTCTTAGACAAATTGGCAAGTAAATTCACCTTGTCACCAGATGAAGCTAAAATCCTGGAAGCTTTAAAAGCCAAAATGTCTAAAGAGTCCTGCAGCACTGAGGCCGACAAACTGAAGCGTCAAAGAGATGATGATGACAAGGATCCTAACTCACAGGAAAAGAAACAAAAACAAGCCGAAGGACCCTCATCTCAACCCAAAGAACCGGTTATTCCTCTAACTACAACTACATCTACTCAGCAACCCAAGGCATCTGGTTCCGGTCATAAAGCCCATGACAACTTTGAATACACAGGCGGAGATGAGATTCCTCTGACCGATGAAGTACCAGAACCGTCATCTACAAAGAAGAAAGAAAGGAAACGAAAACATCATCAGCACAAACCGGACACCTCTTCAAAAGGCACAGAACCTAAGAAACCGATAACTATTCTCAAATGGCTTGACGAAGACGAAACTGCCGATTACTCCTGGTTTGACAAGATGATTAATTCACAACCACCGCTTGCAGATAATCAAGAACCTCTCGATGGTCGAACAGTGGAATACGCTCAGTTGATTCAACACAAATTTCATATGAAAAAGATGAACAAGAAAGAGTTACGCAGAATCAAGAATGATGCGTTCAATCTTCTGAAAGATCGGTCTGCTAACTCCATCGAACTTGAATATCATTTAGAAAATATTGCTCGAGCTATGTCAAGCAATATTGACTGGATCAATCCTGAATGTTACATCGATCCGGTCACAAGGAAAACAGCACCATACATAACTGACTGGTCCAAACCACTGCCCTTGATTGGGAAGCCAAAGGAACCCAAGATCCCTTACAAGTTCTTCTTCAACAACGACTTGGAATTTCTACAACACGACAGCAAGATTGAGGAGAAGTACGCCACATCACTTACCTTCCTCCCTGCAGCCAGATACCTCAACAATGCCATCGAAGAAGAAGCCTCTAACTTATTCATCGATAAAGTTGTTGACTATGATCGGAACGCACTCTATGGCATACATCATTGGCCAGATAACCGGGCACAGTATTATCGAAGCAGCAGACTCAATCAGACTATGGGTAATGTGACAAGTGAGTTGAAGATAGTCTCGATTCAGTTCATCTCGACTGTCAATCACTTTGGGTACCCCTTCCTCAGCAAACTAGTACTCAAAAGACTTGATGAAAAAGAGTACGAGATTTCCGAGTCGGACTTTCCCCGATTACTCATCAACGACATAGAAGATATGTACCTACTCAAAGTTCAAGGAAAGCTTTGCAATTTACCCAAACCGATGCAGCTTGCCTTTATCACAGCTCTCCTAATCTTCATCAGACAGATAGTCATCAAAGAAAGAGTAGAAGATCTTCAACTGGGAGTGGAAAGTTATCAGAAGAAGCTGAATCTCACCAAACCTAATCTGTTCAACATCCCCAACCTTCAACACCTATCTCAATACTCCTTGATCAGGCATCCAGCATTTGGGTTCACATACCGCAGTGTAAACGGTCGAAACTGCTTCATGGCCTATGAAGAAATCCATAAGTTCTGTGATGAAACCCTGAAGTTCGTCAAAGATGGAATCAAAAGTAGATTGGATGACTTAGCACTGGGCAAATCCAAAAGGTGGAATACCGATGAGGCCAGAGAGGCTCGCAGATTCATTACAAGGATTGAGAACCGGTTGAAGCGTAGGGATCAGTTCAGGAGATTAGAAAGCTATGTTGGAGGCAGACCTGGATTTCCTGTGTTGACATTTCAGAGACCAGAATGGTAGCAAATTTTGTAAGAACTTGATTTGATTTGTCAAATACTATTCTTCATAATGGCTTGTGCACGCATTACAGTGCACAACCTGAACTTGTAAAGAAAGGACCCTGAGGCACGCATCAGTGCCTCAATCCTAATATAAGGAGCGAAGGCTTCTTACTTTTGAGTAGAATTAATCAAATGTTTTATGATTTTCATAATTCTGCTCAAAAGGACAAGTATTTCACCTCAATAAGACCTAATTACTTGTTGAGGGGGAGCACTTGTCAAACAAAACTACTTTGTTCCAAATCAAAAGTTCTTGGTGAATCTCCCCATAAAAAAAAACTCAGAAGGGCATATTTTAATCTAAAAGATTATCAAAAACATCATTTAATATGCTATTTTTGAGGGGGAGAAAATGGAAAAGTGATTAAAATATAAGTAGTCAAAAGGGCTAAAAGTTGTATCGTGTGTGAGCTAGACTCAGAATTGACCTAGGAATTGACGAGACAATAAAAGTTAGTAATCTCGAAAAGAATTATCCTCGACGGGTAATAACATCAAGTTAGCTACTAGAGCTAGTTGTCACCTAAAAGCTGACAATAGAACTCTTTAACTAGCCACGTAAGCATGTCTCGAAAAGGATTTGTCCTAGTAGAAGAGTACCGTCTCGAGAAACTTTCTGTGGACTTGACCAGGCTGGGTAATAACTTCAAGCTAGTCTAACTAGTGATGTAAGCGTGTCTCGAATCGGTCTTGTTCGCTGAAAGTGGATCAATTCAAAATGCTTGCTCCTCCCGCATGTGCAAATTTATTATATACTTATGAGCACATGTGAAGGGGGAGCCCTTCAAAAGTGTACACAAAACTCTCAAAGTATTAACCAAAATATTTGATTATCACAAACACTTTGAGAGATTTTCAATCAAAGGTTTCTTGGCTACTGTCGGTTAATCAAGGAGTTATAAGGTGATTAAGATAGGAAAAACCATCCTATGATCCGCCAGAGCCGGAGGGATCTACCCAAGGACATCTCCCATAGTTAGAATTAGAAGTCCTTAGGTATGATACGGTAAAAGGAGAAAAGAATGAAAGGGAAAGAAGGAGTTGAAGAATTAAAAAGAAATGTAAATGAAAAGGGTGAAAAGAAACAACCCTCCATATGTTCAACCTTAGGGCAGACACCGGGTTCAACTCGTATGCTACTGGTTGTTGCTAAGGCAACACCGGTATTGAAGACAAAGTCGTCATGGACCCAGTGACGCAATGCACTAAACCTTCTTAACCACTCAAGTTCTCTTAAAAGAGCTTGTTTCATTCTCACGGGGAACCAGTGTAATCTATCGATCTATCTCTTAGAGATGGTTGATATTGAAGCAGGAGACCCCTCCCTAGTCTCCGCATAGGAAACCTAAGTGTGCAATTATAGAGTCTAAAGCCTTGAGATACATCAAGGATCTCTTAGGAACACTTAGTATTTCTACAACTGGTGTTCTACATCAATGGACACCAGCTGTAAATTATCGAGTCCTTCGTAGATCTTAGCAATCTGCCGAGAACGTTTATGAGAGAATTACGTATGTATTTCTCAATGATTGAACGGAAATTCCTGCCAGGGTCAACATCAAACAGCCCTGACAGCAGGTCACTTCTGTAACCCCATAAGGGTTACGCTTAGTGTTCGCGGTGGTTCCATAGCGATCTACAGTCGTGGAGTGATCCCCAGCGACTCACCCAGTCATTGAGCTACTTAGCAGGTCTCGTAAGCTCCTTCGGGAGTATCTGATATGGGAACGGCCTTGATAAGGATTAGAAGGAGTCTTCACACTATGTTGTTGACGAACTCTAATTCCTTATCTGTAAGTACCGGTTGTTTATTGCTAACTATTTACTTGCAGGTACATCACTTCCATGATGGTAGATTCCAACATGCTCATACATACATCTTGAAGCAAATGATAGCTCCCCCAAAGATCTTAGCATCACAAAATTCAAAGAAAGATTCTACGCAAATAAGAAGAATCTACAAAGTTTAAAGACTAAGGACATTAGAGTATCAAAAGGAACTTCGTGCACGTGAAAGTCCAAGTTCAAAGATGTATGAGTATGTTGGAATGGCGGACAACCACCACAGACGCAGGAGTGACGAACGGTAGACTACTTCATAACATAATCACTATATCATCACCAATGAACAAAGACATAGAGCAAAGTACATTCATTACACAACATTTTTGAAGACGTCTAAAGATTACATGTCACAAGTCAACGACAAAGATGAAGACGTCAAGCAACTGTGATGACCGACCCTTAGCGGGAGATTGTTGGGAACATACTTTTGTATTTTAGTCAAGTCTCTGTCATTACCTTTTGTAATAGGTTGCTTAGTTATTTATTTCATTATGTTTAAGTTACAAGGCTTATGTATTAAAGTCCAATGGGCTTGAAGCCCACATTTAAGATGAATGAGGGAGGAAGGGAGTGTTGCCCTACTACTCCCCTATATATATCAAGCTTATGTAACCTTGAATATTGTTGGTTATTTGAAAATCTCAATGAAACTCTTGTTCTTTCAATCTTCTTAATCTTATAATCAACCATCTCATATTCTCATCCCATTTCTTATACTTGTGTTTACTAAATGGTGAGCTAACAGTTTGCTAGTGGTGGGTTTTGCAGGTGGTCTTGTTGTACTGGGTTGATGGGTTCAAAGATGTTACCACCTTCCATGATGTCGGATGGTAAAGATTACGAACAAAAACATGAAGAAATAAGATAGACTAAAGAAAACCTAAAAATAAAAATAAAATCTTACTAGAAAGGAATCTAGCAAGTAGACCTAATAAAAAGAAATCCTAACCTACACAATAACTATTCCCCGGCAACGGCGCCAAAAACTTGATGCGTGGGAATTGCACCAGGTTTTACCTCTCAAGGGATCTCGAGAAGCTTACAACCCCCACCAGGCAGTGTACTTGATCGTTGTAGTATAGTATAGTGATAAGTACCGGGGAATTGATCGTTCAGCTTAGGAATAGTGTCGCTAGGATTAGAAAGCCTAAATACTAGTTCTAAAGGTGAGGGATGATTATTTTTTGTGTTTTTATATTTTATGGAAAGCAAATTAAAATCTCGGGTTTGAAAGGTTTAGGCGGAATTAGTTGCTAATCAACTAACCCAATACTAAGATGCAATCAAAATAAAATACTGAAAATGAAAATAAACTAATTTATACTAAAGTTGTGAGCAGTAATTGGAGAAAATGTGTTTACTTAGATTTCACTACTCCCTAGATATCTTTTACACGTTAATTACTTGTTATAATTGCATGGATGACGGATCGTATTCCTTAATACCATTCATGGGGTGGCACACATAACTCCCTAATTATATGAGCTCTTATCTCCTCCTACACCATGCCCAGCACAACTATAGGGATTGTAAACAGTGGCTCATGCATTAAATACAACCAATAAAGACCTAGTGCGCGTTGGTTCATGTTTCTTAAGACGTTCAAGCATGTTACCAATTGGAGATCTGCCAGTTTTCTTAAGCCTAACATATAAATCATTCATCCAAGACAAGAATAAACAAGTAATCAACACATAATCAATATCTAGGTTTCATTAGATCTAAGCAAACACAAGATAGATCTAGCCTAGCATGATAGAATTAAGACAAGAACATGATATAGACAACCAACACATAGACATATTGATTGAATTAGAAGAACACTTATCTTGATTAATCATGCAAGGTATCAAGGGGTTGGAACCCTTGAAAAACCTGTAAAGTTACACCAAAATCGTACTTAGGGTTTCTCCCAAAACTTCTCTCTTTAAATGTGAAAAACTAGAAAACTATATATAGGAAAAGGGGTCTGACGGCGTCAAGACCAATTAGGTGACGCCGTCACCTCGCCGCCAAAACAATCCTCGGACTGCGTAGATCTACATTTGACGCCGTCAAGTACAAAACATTTCCAGGCCGTCATGACTTTTACTCTTGACGCCCTACCTTCATGACGCCGTCAAAACTCTTCTGGATCGTCATGGAATTTTACTCTTGACGCCGTCAGGGAACTACTCTTGACGCCGTCATGCACTGTTTCCAGCATGGAAAATTAAGACTTTGGCGTTTTCATCACTTTTATGCTCCAAAAATGTCCGAATTGCTTCCTTTTCCAGATTTCACTCCCAAAGTACCTAAAATCACAAGAGGAACGATTTAGGGCAATATTTGATCAAATAAATTCGGATTCGGGCTTAAATGACCCCCTAAAAATGGATCATTTTTCGCCTCATCAGCAGTGTACCTGATCGTTATAGTATAGTATAGTGACAAGTACCGGGGGATTGATCGTTCAACTCAGGAATAGTGTCGCTAGGATTAGAAAGCCTAAAAACTAGGTCTAGAGGTGAGGGATGATTCTTTTTGTATTTTTATATTTTATGAAAGCAATTAAAAATCTCGTGTATTGGAAGGTGGGCGGAATTAGTTGCTAGTCAACTAACCCAATAACTAAGATGCAATCAAAATAAAATAACAAAAATGTAAATAAACTAAATTAAACTAGTGGTGTGAACAATATATGGGGAAATTGTGTTTATTTAGATTTCACTACTCCCTAGATATCTTTTATAGGTTAATTACTTGTTACAGTTGCGTGGATGACGGGTTATATTCCTTAATACCAATCATGGGGTGGCGTACTTACTTCCCCAATTCTATAAGCTCCTACTTCACTCCTATGCCGAGCCTGCAAGAAGCTCCTAACATGGGATCACTAGAATTCGCTCATGCATTAAATACAACCATAAAAACCTAGTACACATCGGTTCATGTTTCTTAAGATGTTCAAGCAAGTTACACAATGGACATCTGCCAGTTTTCTTAAGCCTAACATTGAAATCATTCATCCATTACAACTATAAACAAGCAATCAACCTATAATAAACATCTAGGTTTCATTACATCTAAGCAAACACACAAAAGATCTAGCCTAGCATGTTAAAATCAAGACAAGCATAAGATATATTCAAACAACACATAGACATATTGAATGAATTGAAAGAAAACTTATCTCAATTGAACATGAAGGGTTTCAAGGGGTGAAAACCCTTGAAAATACTATTACAAACGAGCTAGGGTTTATAAAGTTCGGCCTTAAAATTCTCTACACAAGTTTCTCTCTTAATGAATGAAAATTAGAAATGTATTTATAGATTTCATGAGGTGACGGCGTCAAGAGTAAAATTCTGACGCCGTCATCTCGCCGCTAAAAATCTTCTTGGATTGCCAAGATCCAGATCTGACGCCGTCATGTGTAATCTTGTTCTAGGCCGTCACCACATTTACTCTTGACGCCCTTGTTCTAACGCCGTCATGTTTTCTCTGGGCCGTCATCCATTTTGCTCCTGACACCGTCATCTTTTCCTTCTTGACGCCGTCAGGTACTGTTCCTAGCAAGGAAAATTAAGACTTTGTCATTTTCTTCACTTTTATGCTCCAAAAACGTCCAAAATGCTTCCTTTTCCAGAAATCACTCCCAAAGTACCTAAAATCACAAAAGGAAAGATTTAGGGCAATATTTGATCAATTAAATTCCAATTTTGGCTTAAATGACCCCCTAAAAATGGATCATTTTTCGTCTCATCACTTTCTGTTTTTGTTTAACAACTTCAACCATCCTTTCAGCATAATCATCCATATTAAATGCATCACCAAGGACAGACTTAGCTAGATCTGGATTGGAAGAAACTTGAGATGCAAGATGATCCCATTGTGGAGCTGTAAACTGTTTAGAGATCTCATCCAATTCCTTTTGGCTTTCAGCAGGTAGAGTATGTGGGATTGGAAAACCCATCCTATCCAAATCAGCTTGAATTTTCTTAGCAAGAGCCTCAGATTCTTCATCTCTGCATCCCTCTTAGCATCAACATCAAATTCTTCAGCTTGTAATTGCGCTGCTACCTGCTCACTAAGATTTTCTTGTGCTATTTCCTTCTTAGATTTCTTCCTAGAAGGGAGATCTTGTTCAATCATAATAGATTTCCCCTTATCCACTTTAGTAGAAGTAACAGCAATAGGAACAAAAGGCTGATCAGTAGAAATCTTCTCAGCAGAAGGATCAACACCACCAGTAGTTGTATCTGCTGATTGATCAGCAGAAACCACCTTAGGAAGAGGATCAGCAGGAACAGACTCCAGAGTGACATCAGCAGATGGAGTAGCTTCAGTCTCTCTTCTAAGTTGTTGCAAATACCTCCTCCTTGCATATGTCACCCTGGTAGCTTTGGGAGATGCTTTCTCTGCAGGTTGATCATCTTGAACATTCATGGCATCAGTATCATCTTTAGCACTCTCCAAAGTAGTGGTAGAAAGTAGATGAAGACCATCCAAATCAATCTTATCAAAACTTTCATTAACTTCTTCATCAGATTCAGCCACTGCACCCTTTCTCCTCTTTGACTTAAGCTTAGTCTCCAATTTCTTCACCCTCTTTACAAGTGTAACAACTGCCTCTCCAAGTGTCTTCTTGGTTTTCTTGAGATCTTTTTCTAGATCATCAACCTTTTTCACATACCTATTCTACAAAAGAGACATGGAGGTGAGAGTAACAGGACCTTCAGCTCCATCAGCAGGAATACCTGTGGCTTTAGGAGCATCATTGGTCCAGACAGGAGAATCATAAAATCCTACATCTAAATTCTTAGTATCCTCAAAACAGGTCTTAAGGGACTTGGTGTGGACACTCTTGTAGTCTGTGGAGAGTTAACAGGTTGGTCAACATCAGAAGTATCAGGTGCTACAGGCTTTTCTACTCCTAAAGACCTAATTGTCTCTACAAAAATATGTACATGCTCACCCGGAGCAACAGATTGAGGTGGTGTGGGTGGTCTAGGAGATGGTGGTGGCTAGGCATCAGCAGCAACTGATGCACTTGCATCAAGAGTAGCTAAAGGACCCTCAGCAGCATCCACTGGTGCATTAGCATCAGTAGGTTCTGGTCCACCAGCAGCATGGCCCTCATCAGGAGCTGCATTGCCACCTGGCAACATTGTAGGTAACAAAGGCCTATGAACCCCAGTATACTGGGACTGCATTGAAGCAAATAATTTTCTACATAATTTTTTAACAGGCTGATGTGTGGGGTCATTGGTCATGCCTAAAATAATTTGAAGAAACTTAGGATACATTAGATATTTAAGTTTGGTATCCTTAACATTCCTAACCATTTCATCAAATATATACTTAGAAAAATTAAAAGTTCTACCCTGAGACAGACACACAATAGAAAAAGCTATAGTAGTGGAGAATTGATCCCAACCTCCAGACTTAGAGCTTATGCATTGAAGAAGAGTGTGTACCAGAAATCTCCACTTAGGGCAGAATTGGTTCTTGTGCCAGACCTTCTCATCTCCTGCATATCCAATAGTATGAAGACCCGCAAGAATCTCTTCCTTAGGTGCCTCATACTCACCATATTCATCATCAAGTTGCAATTAAGTCCTAACCAAAGACTCTGTGACCACACATTCTTCCTTATCTACTATAGCCACAATCTTCATTGGTTCCCCTTCAACAGAAATTACCCTTGCAGTCTCCCAGAATTGTGTAATCAATGATTCATACATAATAGCGGGGGATCGAGTTAGAGCAAAATGAATTTTGGACCTCTGGAGAAACTCCATCATTTGGATATAATGTGCATCCCCTTTTGTTCTACTCAAGAAATCATTCTTGTTGTGATCTCCTTTGAATTGAAGTTTAGCCATCGATTTAAGAGAGAGTGGGTTTAGGTGATGAGAAGTTTTGAAATGGTTTTGAGTTTTTATGTAGAGGGAATCGGTTATTTGTGAGTGGGATTTGAACGTCTAGGTTGTTTGAAGCAAGTTTCCAAACGTGGAAGGTAATTGGTAATAATCGTGGAAACAATCTTTGACCAATTTTTGACTTTAATAAAATCCCAAAATAAAACTTTAAAACTGACCCTTCAGCAGAAACCAAAGTCAATCAGGAGGAACTGACGGTCAATCAGCAGAAACCTACCCAAGTTTGACTACGGTCAACCATTCCACTCATCAGCAGGAACAATGTTAGGTCACCATATTGATTTCACACAAACAAGAATGAGATAGATATAAGGATTTGGGTGATTATATGAATAAGAGAAAAATGAGAGCAAGAGTTTCCTTAAGATATCAAATAACCAACCAAATACAAATGAGACCCAAGGGTTTTATTTATAGGAGGGAAGCTAGGGCAACACTCCTAGCTCCCATTCTCCTTGAATTCATGAGCCTCTAGGGCTTAGTGGGCTTTTCATAAGCCTTAAATACATAAGTGATAACAAATGTAAGTAACTAATAATAAAGCAACCTAACATTTATTACAAATGACCGAGACTTGATAAAATAGTAAAACTTTGATCCCAACAATCACCCATTAAGGGTCGGTCATCACGGTTGCTTGACGTCTTTGTCATTTCTTCATCTTTGACTTTCATAGCTTTAGACGTCTTTCAAAAATCATGAGATAATAATCATTCATCATTCTTTGTGCTTTGTTCATTGTTGTTGTGATGGTGATCAAGTAATGAAGTTGTCTGCCTTTCGTCACTTCTGCGTCTGTGGTGGTAGTCCGCCATTCCAACATGCTCATACATCTTTGAATTATGACTTATACATGCACGTAGTCCCTTTCTTTCACATTTGATTTTTAGTCTTTATACTTTGTTGATTCTTCTTTTTGGCGTAGAATCTTTCTTTGAACTTTTTGTTGCTTTGATCTTTGAGGGAGCTTTTGAAGACTTCAAGATGTATGTATGAGCATGTGGAATCCGTCGTGATAGAGATGATGTATACCTGCGGCTAAACAGTTAACAATAAAACATCCAGTACTTATAGATAAGGAATTAGAGATCATCAACAGCATAGTGTGAAGACTCCTTCTAACCCTTATCAAGGCCGTTCCCATGTCAGATACTCCCGAAGGAGCTTACAAGACCAACTAAGTAGCTCAATGACTGGGTGAGTCGCTGGGGATCACTTCACGACTGTAGACTGCTAAGAAACCACCGCAAACACTAAGCGTAACCCACAAGGAGTTACCGAAGTGACCTGCTGTCAGGGCTGTTTGATGGTGACCCTGGCAGGATTTCTGTTCAATCATTGAGAAATACTTATGTAACTTCTCTCATAAACGTTCTCAGTAGATTGCTAAGATCTGTGAAGGACTCGATAATTTACAACTAGTGTCCTTTGATGTGGAACACCAGTTGTAGAAATACTAAGTGTTCCTAAGAGATCTTTGATGTATCTCATGGCTCTAGACTCGAAAAAGTGCACACTTAGGTTTCCTATGCAGAGACTAGGGAGGGGTCTCCTGCTTCAATATCAACCATCTCTAAGAGATAGGTCGATAGATTACACCGGTTCCCCGTAATAATGAAACAAGCTCTTTTAAGAGAACTTGAGTGGTTAAGAAGGTTTAGTGCATTGCGTCACTGGGTCCATGACGACTTTATCTTCATTACCGGTGTTGCCTTAGCAACAACCAGTAGCATATGAATTGAACCCGGTGTCTGCCCTAAGGTTGAACATATGGAGGGCTATTTCTTTTCACCCTTTTCTTTACTTTTGTTTTTAATTCTTCAACTCCTTCTTTCCCCTTTCATTCTTTACTCCTTTTGTCATATCATACCTAAGGACTTCTAATACTAACTATGGGTGATGTCCTTCGGTAGATCCCTCCGGCTCTGGCGGATCATAGGATGGTTATTCCTATCTTAATCACCTTATAACTCCATGATTATCCGACAATAGCCAAGAAACCTTTGATTGAAAATCTCTCAAAGTGTTTGTGATTATCAAACATTTTATTTAACACTTTGAGAGTTTAGTGTTTTCTTATGAAGGGCTCCCCCTTCACATGTGCTCATAAGTGTTTACATAAATTTGCACATGCGGGAGGAACAGGCACTTTTTGAATTGATCCACTTTCAGTGAACCTGACCGATTCGAGACACGCTTACATCACTAGTTAGACTAGCTTGAAGTTATTACCCGGCCTGGTCAAATCCACAGAAAGTTTCTCGAAACGGTACATTTCTACTAAGACATATCCTTTTCGAGACACGCTTACGTGGCTAGTTAAAAAGTTCCATTGTCAGCTTTTAGGTGACAACTAGCTCTAGTAACTGATACGTGGGAATCGCACCAGGCTTTACCTCTCAAGGGATCCTGAGAAGCTTACAACCCCCACCAGGCAGTGTACCTGATCGTTGTAGTATAGTATAGTGACAAGTACCGGGGGATTGATCGTTCAGCTAGGAATAGTGTCGCTAGGATTAGTAAACCTAAATACTAGTTCTAAAGGTGAGGGAATATTATTTTTGTATTTTAATATTTTTTAGAAAGAAATTTAAATTCTCGGGTTTTGAAGGATTTGGGCGGAATTAGTTGCTATTCAACTAACCCAATACTAAGACGCAATCAAAATAAAATACTAAAAATGAAAATAAACTAATTTATATTAAAGTTGTGAGCAGTAATTGGAGAAAATGTAGATTTCACTACTCCCTAGACATCTTTTACACGTTAATTACTTGTTATAATTGCATGGATGACGGATCGTATTCCTTAATACCATTCATGGGGTGGCACACTTAACTCCCCAATTCTATGAGCTCTTATCTCCTCTTACACCATGCCCAGCACAACTATAGGGATTGTAAACAGTGGCTCATGCATTAAATACAACCAATAAAGACCTAGTGTGCGTCGGTTCATGTTTCTTAAGACGTTCAAGCATATTACCAATTGGAGATCTGCCAGTTTTCTTAAGCCTAACATATAAATCATTCATCCAAGCCAAGAATAAACAAGTAATCAACAGATAATCAACATCTAGGTCTCATTAGATCTAAGCAAACACAAGATAGATCTAGCCTAGCATGATGGAATTAACAAGATATAGACAACCAACACATAGACATATTGATTGAATTAAAGGAACACTTATCTTGATTAAACATGCAAGGTATCAAGGGGTTGGAACCCTTGAAAAACCTGTAAAGTTACACCAAAATCGTACTTAGGGTTTCTCCCAACACTTCTCTCTCTAAATGTGAAAAATTAGAAAACTATATATAGGAAAAGGGGGTTGACGGCATCAAGACAAAGTTTGTGACGCCGTCACCTCGCCGCCAAAACTCTTCTTGGACTGCCTTGATCTACATTTGACGCCGTCAAGACTTAATCATTTCCAGGCCGTCATGACTTTTACTCTTGATGCCCTACCTTCATGATGCCGTCAAATCTCTACTGGACCGTCATGGAATTTTGCTCTTGACGCCGTCAGGAAGTTGCTCTTGACGCCGTCACCTACTGTTCCCAGCATGGAAAAGTAAGACTTTGGCGTTTTCTTCACTTTTATGTTCCAAAAACGTTCGAATTGCTTTCTTTTCCTGATTTCATTCCCAAAGTACCTAAAATCACAAAAGGAACGATTTAGGGCAATATTTGATCAAATAAATTCGAATTCGGGCTTAAATGACCCCCTAAAAACGGATCATTTTTCGCCTCATCATATACCCTTACACTTGAGATTTGCTTGTCCTCAAGCAAATGCGCTTTTATTCTACTCAAAATACAAGTTAGGGGTCATTTAACGCTAATATAAAAGTAATTTCAACAAATAATCGTTCCACTAAAGACCAATAGACAAGCACGGAGGTCATACACAAGCACCTCACAAATAGTGTTTAGATACTCACATCTCTCGGGTGTAATAAAGTGTAAATTACAAAATGGAAACGAAAGATATCTCTCACTACCTGTCATAGCAAAATAGATTACCATAGGCTTGGGAAAGGATCAAACCTCCACCACATGGCGTAAGCACCTAGGATAAACTATCAAAGAGATCTTTTAAAGGGTTGTAACGTTAGGTGTAGGGATATGAAATACACGGTTTTGTTGGATAAAGGAAGTTTTACTGGTGGCGAGTTAACAATCTTGGTTAATTACATGTACAATGTGGCGTTGCTAAGCCAATACTAGACTTGACTTAAGCTAATAAATGAGAAATAACAAAAAACATAAAATGAAAAGGGATGGTAGTCCGTATGTTTTTTCTCTTTTTCCTTTTTCTATTTTTTTTTCTTTTTCTTGATTTTTTCGATTTTTCTTTTTTTTCTTTTTTTTTTTTTTTTTTGTTGTTGCATACACTCTTACCCTACCATCCAAAATAATACATCATAGGGGATGAACATTCCCCTTACACTTGAATCCTTACATACTTTACATTAAACTAATCTAATGACTCGAATTAAGAAAATCAAAACACTTGGAGCACTTTTAAATATTAACGTACATATGGGGGTAATAATATTATGTTCTTCCCCATTACTCCATAAATAAGTACTTTACCCATGAGTCCCAATCGTCCCAAAACAATATGTACAAGGATATGACTCGACTTAGCAACCATGTAATCAATTAGATAGGCAACTTAGGGTTTAACAAATAACAATAATGCACTAAAAATGAGCGCATACACGGAAGGCTAAGGCGATTTGGTTGTACATTTAAGTGGGGTGTAACAAACTCTTCCTTTAAGTAAGATGCTTAAAGTTAGAAACGAAAAGATAGGCTCGGAGGGGTGTACTAGGGGTATCGTGTACTAAAATTGAGTACAACGCTAAGGGTGTGGGAAAAATTAGTTGACTTAACTAGCCAAGTAATATGACTTAAATGGTCAAGTAATTATAATACGGGTTTAACACAAGGGTGATCCTAATGCCTCTTATCATGTAGTAAATCCTACTACACGAATGTAGTCTCACTAGCGGTCTCGGGATGCATCACTAACGCAAGTTCTAGAATCTAAATGCTACCGGTACACTCATAAGCACTAATAGTAAATGCTTTTCCTATCAAATCTAAAGGCGAACCTCACATATTTGGGTGGAAAATTTTTCTGAATATACGGTTATGTGCTAGTCATACAATCTCCTATCCATGAGACGCTTGCTATGGCTAAAGTTTCACTCCTAAATGTTGCAAAAAATTTTAAATTTGGCGCTAAAATTGCACTAACAAGTATTTCTCATAGTTTTATTACACATCTACCATTAAACAAAACAAACTCAAGCGAAAGTGCATATGTAAGGTATCATCTTTTTACCCTCCCCTTACACTTAAGATGAACATTGTCCCCAATGTTCAAGTAAAGAATGTAAAAGTGAAAATTTAAAGAGAATGAAATCAAATACTCCCCTGATTCCTCGGTATGGATAATAAGGTGGCCAGGTTAAATCTTCCTCCAAGAAAATGAACAATCAAAGCTTTCAATCCAGAATATAAATCATCTTCTTGTCATACATAACCTGTAAAACCTGAGAAAATAGACAAGACAACCTCGCATAAAATCGTCGGCATCCTATATAAGTTACTAAATCCTAGAAAACAAGATAAGATATAATGCTTGTGGAATGAAGTTTGCAGATCTCCTGGAGATTATAAAACTTAATAATTCACAAAAACCATAAGACTCCGTTAGAAAAACAAAACCGGTAAAACTTCTAGATTTTTACACCTGACGCCGTCAAGAGTAAACTCCTGACGCCGTCAGAATTGACCTGCAGAAATTCTTGTGTTAAGTTTCCGGAAAATTTCTGGAAAAACTTGGTCCTACTTCCTGGAAAATCCTGCAAAACTTCATCATGACTCAATACAAGCATTTGACTCTAACAAATACGAATATACATGTTCATTTAATATTGTGGAGAATCATGATCGGTTTGTTTCTTGAAAACATATTTGGGGTTTCCCCTTACACTTATCTTTTGCAAAAATACTTTTAGGTGGAGTTAAGACTAGGCTAAAACAAGAAAGTAAAGTATTTCCACTTTTTAATTTAGAAACATGATCAACCAACAATAAAAACTAAGCATGCATACAGAAACAAATAACAAACAAACCAAATAAAATCACACAAAACATGGGTTGCCTCCCAAGAAGCGCTTTTCTTTATTTACGAGTCTTGTTGCTAGACTCAAGGTCATGGGTTACTACGTGACCTCATCATTGGTTCCACTCTCCGATTGTAGATACTCCTTGTAGAAACCAATCACCTTTTTCTCAACCGCCCCCATGATCATTTGGGCAAATTCCTTATCGACTTTATACCTTGGTCCTAGGGCCAAGCAGTCTTTGTAATAAAGACTCCTTTTTTCCCATACATAATCCATGCCCTTTTTCTTATCCTCTTCGTTGATGTCCTCAAAAGCACCAACGTTGTCCTTATCAAACCGGGATATAAAGCGAAATTCTTTCATCCTATTAGGCATCCTATAAGTGATACTATCGGTGCTACTTGCGAATCGGATCGTTCCTTCTATCTCATCATGTTCCAACTTAGACTCCTCAACAAACGGTTTGCCAAACACAACATTAGATAATCGACAATCAATAACATTAGCAAGATCCTCCACAATCATAAAGTCGGTGACAAAAGTGAAATTACCAACAAAGACATGTAAACCTTTAACTCTCCCGACAAAGTTACAAACTCCACCGGGGTATTTGGGATCCCTTCTAGGTTCAAGTCTTGTTTTCACTATGTCATTATAAACAGTTGAGGACATAATGTTGATTGGAGATTTAAAGTCAATGTAAGCATTGCTAATGTGCCTATATCCAATCATACATGATATCTTAGCATTCTTGGGATCGCCTCTCTTGATCTTAGGCTCGATTATGGTGAAAGGAGATCACGGGTTATCAATAAGATTATTATAATATGCAATCTCCTCCTTAGTGGGATATAGATTAAAATAGTCATTAAGCTTCGGATCTATTTCCCCCTCTTCAAGTCCCTCAATAACATTCACAAAGTCATTAGGCCCTAGGTCCTCATTTGAATACAAGGCGGTCGCTAGGTCACTAAATGCATGTTCGAGCTCAACCTTAATCAACCTATTAAGCTCCCTAAGTTCCCTAATCTCATTCTCAATTTGTTCACGTAACACAGCCACTTCTCTAGGAGAAAGGGGTGGATTCGCGTTTTCCATATTGGTCAACGGAATAGTCAATGAATTTTAATTTACTAACAAAGGCACAAAGAAAAAGATAGACTAAAGATAACCTAAAAATAAAAATAAAATCTTACTAGAAAGGAATCTAGCAAGTAGACCTAATAAAAAGAATTTCTAACCTAGACAATAACTATTCCCCGGGCAGCGGCGCCAAAAACTTGATACGTGGGAATCGCACCAGGCTTTACCTTTCAAGGGATCCTGAGAAGCTTACAATCCCCACCAGGCAGTGTACCTGATCCTTGTACTATAGTATAGTGACAAGTACCGGGGGATTGATCGTTCAGCTAGGAATAGTGTCGCTAGGATTAGAAAACCTAAATACTAGTTCTAAAGGTGAGGGAAGATTATTTTTGTATTTTTATATTTTTTAGAAAGCAATTTAAATTCTCGGGTTTTGAAGGATTTGGGCGGAATTAGTTGCTATTCAACTAACCCAATACTAAGATGCAATCAAAATAAAATACTAAAAATGAAAATAAACTAATTTATACTAAAGTTGTGAGCAGTAATTGGAGAAAATGTGTTTACGTAGATTTCACTACTCCCTAGACATCTTTTACACGTTAATTACTTGTTATAATTGCATGGATGACGGATCGTATTCCTTAATACCATTCATGGGGTGGCACACTTAACTCCCCAATTCTATGAGCTCTTATCTCCTCCTACACATGCCCAGCACAACTATAGGGATTGTAAACAGTGGCTCATGCATTAAATACAACCAATAAAGACCTAGTGCGCGTCAGTTCATGTTTCTTAAGACGTTCAAGCATGTTACCAATTGGAGATCTGCCAGTTTTCTTAAGCCTAACATATAAATCATTCATCCAAGACAAGAATAAACAAGTAATCAACACATAATCAACATCTAGGTTTCATTAGATCTAAGCAAACACAAGATAGATCTAGCCTAGCATGATGGAATTAAGACAAGAACAAGATATAGACAACCAACACATAGACATATTGATTGAATTAAAGGAACACTTATCTTGATTAAACATGCAAGGTATCAAGGGGTTGGAACCCTTGAAAATCCTGTAAAGTTACACCAAAATCATACTTAGGGTTTCTCCTAACACTTCTCTCTCTAAATGTGAAAAATTAGAAAACTATATATAGGAAAAGGGGGCTGACGGCGTCAAGACAAAGTTTGTGATGCCGTCACCTCGCCGCCAAAACTCTTCTCGGACTGCCTTGATCTACATTTGACGCCGTCAAGACTTAATCATTTCCAGGCCGTCATGACTTTTACTCTTGACGCCCTACCTTCATGACGCCGTCAAATCTCTACTGGACCGTCATGGAATTTTGCTCTTGACGCCGTCAGGAAGTTGCTCTTGACGCCGTCACCTACTGTTCCCAGCATGGAAAATTAAGACTTTGGCGTTTTCTTCACTTTTATGCTCCAAAAACGTCCGAATTGCTTCCTTTTCCAGATTTCACTCCCAAAGTACCTAAAATCACAAAAGGAACGATTTAGGGCAATATTTGATCAAATAAATTCGAATTCGGGCATAAATGACCCCCTAAAAACGGATCATTTTTTGCCTCATCAGTAACTAACTTGATGTTATTACCCGTCGAGGATAAGTCTTTTCGAGATTACTAACTTTTATGTTTCGTCAATTCTTGGGTGAATCTGAGTCTAGCTCGCATGAGATTTGACTTTTAAGTAACTAATAACTTTCATATTTTAATCACTTTCCCTTTTCTCCCCCTCAAAAATAGCATATGAGATGTTGTTTTTGATAAACTTTTGATTAAAATATGCTTTTTGAGTCTTATGGGGAGATATCAACAAGAATTTTGTATTTCAAACGATGAGTTTTTCAAGTGCTCCCCCTCAACAAGTGAATACTCATTGAGGTGAAATACTTGTCTTTTGAGCAGAATTATGAAAATTAGAAAATGTTTGATTAATTTCTACTCAAAAGTAAGAAGCCTTCGCTCCTTATATAAGGATTGAGGCAGTGATGCGTACCTCAGTGTCCTTTCATTACAAGTGCGGGTTGTACCCTGTTATGTGTGCACAAGCCATAGTGATAACAATTCAATCAAATGAAACAATTAATATTGAAAAGTTAATACCCATGTTTACCAGTTTAAGCTTCATCAGTGAGTGGAGCATCAAAGTCAGTGAACTTTGGTTCGGGTCTTTTGAAGAGGCTGATGGGAGATGATGGTCTGACACAGATATAGCTTTCCAATCGTCTGATCTGTTCCCGTCGAAATAACCTTTCTTCAATCGTTAGGATAAAGTTACGAACTTGTCTTCTGGAGCTGGATTTCCACCTTGGAGTTTCACCTTTTGCTATCTTTCTGCGATCATCATTCAACCTTTTGACTAGCCCATCATGAACGGTTTTAAGCGTAACATCACAGAACTTGTGTATCTCATCGAACCGCATGAAGCTTTGCAGCTTTTTGCTGTTGATGTAGGTGAAACCAAATGAAGGTTCTTAGATAAGAGTATACTATGACCTTTGATAGATTCCATCAAATGTGAATTGTGCTTTAGTCAAATTGATCTTCTGTTGGTAACTTTCCACTCCAAGCTGAAGATCTTCCACTCTTTCTTGAACTATCAATCGTCGGATGAGAGAAGTAGAGATGCCATGAAGTTGTATTGAATTTCTCTATCGAATCCACGCATTCTTCCTTGAACTTTTTCTAGATACATGTCTTCAATGTCATTTAGATAAAGGTCCGAAAAGTCTGCGTCGGGGAATTTGTACTTCTTTTCATCTTGTCATTTAACCACAATCTCATTCATGAACATATAGTTAGACCGTTTTGACTCTTGAATCTCCAAGATAGCGATGATCTTAGGTTTATGCTTCACATTCTCTAATGATTTTTCTTCTAATCTATGAGTATAACCAAGACGACGACGTTCTGGCCAGTGCTGAATCCCGTATAGAGCATCTCTGTCGTAGGCTACGATAGAGTTGCTGAATACTGGAGTAGATTCTTCAATTGCAGGAACTTCGTATCTTACGGCTGGTACTGAGATAGTAAGTGAGGAAGCATATTTCTTCTTAGATTTATCTTGGGTGAGTTGGAGGTTACGAAGATCTTTGTTGAAGAAGAAGCTGTAAGGTAACTTGGGTTTTTCAGGAAATCCTTGCAGAGGTAACGGTTTAGTCCAATCGGTGAAGTAAGGCTTTTCGTGATTTTTGGAACTGATGTCGATATTCACTTCAGGGTTTAGCCAGTCAAACTTGCCAGACATTGCACTAGCTATATTCTGCATGTGAAATGCGTATTCCATCTTGTTTCTAGATATGGACTTAAGGAATTCCTATGCATCCTTATTGATTCTTCTGAGCTCCGCCTTCGTAAGTTTCTCAATCTGAAGATCCTTCATAATGACCTGAGTAAATTGTAGTGTATTTCCTGGAAGAGGTTCTTCATCTTTGAGAGGAGGTTGAGCTTGTACCAATTCTGTCAACCAATCATTCTCAGGTGTGTCATCATTGTCGAGCCATGAATGACGTCTTCTTTTCTTTGATTTCTTAGACTTGGATGTGGCATCCTTATCTTTAGCCTTTGATGGTGACGATGGTCCTGCTTGAGAATCAAGAATAGGAGATGCACGGTAATCGGTATCGGGTTGACCTTGGTAATCATCAGCTAGGTGCATTAAAGTTTCTTCCTCATCTGTTGGACCTTGACCGGTAGCTGAGGTGTGTTGTTGTTTTCCAGGAGGAGCAATCCTTTTGTGGTTGTTGAGAAGATGATGGACCGGTTCCAGACTTATGTTTCTTACCTTTTGAGTTTGGGTCCGGGTCGTCATCTTTCCTTGACCTCTTCAAGGTTCCAGCGGCATCTTTGCACAACTCTTTAGACAAGTTGGCAGAAATAGCATTGACAAGTGCTTTCTTCAGTTGTCTGTGTTGTTTTGTAGGCAACTTTGTCGTAGAGTTGAGCAAGCAGGTCATCGAAAGATAGTTCAGGAATGGTTGGAGTTGCAGTAGAAGCTTTTACAGTGTGAAGCGTGAATGGTGTGGTTGACAACATTTTCTTAACGACACTTCTGATTCTGTGATCCAAGTTGTCCCTGATTGGTTCAATGAGGTTTGCAACTTCAGGAGTGATAATTTCAACCAGATTGTCAGTAAGATAATCTAGTGTGAAGGTCTTGATCATTCCTGACAAATCAGCTTTCATGAACTTATCGATCTGCTGCTTTGACTCCTGAAATTCTTCAACTTGCTTAATAAGACCGGTGACCATAGTTGTGAGAGTGTTGACTTGCTCCTGAAGATCAACTGGTTTAGTCGGTTCATTGATTGATTGTTGCTTTGATGCGGTTTCAGAAGGTGTAGGAGATGAATGCTCAGGTGATGATTCGGATGACGACTCGTTGTGAGAGCTTGAAGAAGAAGCTGGAGGAGTCGGATCCTTTGGTGGAGAGTCTTAAGGAGGTGGAGGTTGCACTGAACAAGTCTGCTTTGATTGCGAAGATGATTGAAGAAATATGTTGGTGTCGAAAGCGTCCTTTTCTTCATTTTCTTTTCTTCTGCGTTCCTCTGCTTCTTGTGCAAGAAACTCTAGAGTAGTGAAGAGGTCAAATTCTAGATCCGTAGCAATGTTCTCCTGTCCGCCAACATTCTCCTCTACATTTGCAGTCTCAGTCATAGTGATGTCTCCTGTATCATTTGTGTCTTTTACTTCGTCATCAGGTTGTGAAGCTGGTTCTAAAGTTGTGGACACAATGGGAGGAATCATGCTGCTTGTAGCTCCTTCATGTTCTGATTGATCGACAGGTGGTGGTGAAGGTTGAGATTGAAGTCGGCTTTGGAGTGCTGCTTCCCTCTGTTCTTTGAGAAATTGCTTTTCTTCGGCTCGTGTGTCGACAATTATACTTTTCAATTTGCGTTTGTCGACCAGTTGTTCAACGATTGGTTCATCTTCTTCATCATCATTTGGTTCATTAATCGTGATCCCTTTTCTCTTTCTAGACTCTGTTTCAAAAGTTTCAAGACTTTGTTGTATAGCAATCTCCGTAGCAGGAAATGCTTCTTCTGGTACTCTAACTTTTCGTTCAAAGTCTTGCTCTTCTTCTTCAGATTCTGTGTCGAACTCAGAGTCGCGTTCAGAGGGTGGTGGTGTAGGTTCATCTTGAAGAGCGAACTTTGGTGTTACCTTCTTCTTTGGTTTGGTAGGCTTAGTTTTGGGTGCAGGTTTAGGTTTGGTGGAAGTTTTAGTTTTGGCAGATGGTTTGGTCTTGGGAGTAGGCTTTGACTTAGTCTGAGGTGAGCCAGTGGTGCTTGTAGTACTCCCAGATTTCACACTTCCTGTACCCCGTTGTAAGCATCATCGTAGAATTTGTAGTTCAAACTTTTCTTGATGTTGTCATCAAGAAGGTATTCGGGAAGCCTCATTCCTTTAATCTTGGTAGAGGAAGTGGTCGTCTTGATAAAAGAAGTGGTGAAGTCGTCCTTGAAGAGGTGCTTAGGCTCATTAGGGCACCCATTCTTTTGATAAATTCTAGTGTGTCTTTGCAGAAATATTCAATGAGAAGCTTAGTGAATCTTGTAAACGGGATCATAGTCTTTTCACGTCCGGTTTGGATGCTGTAGACTATATCGTTCATGATTGGAACTGCAAAGTCAATAGGTGTCAAGGTCACCATTCCCCAAAATGCTTGTAAATGCTCAAGTCTGGGATGTTCGTGACCACTTTTTCTTCCTGATATAGATCTTACAACTAACAGACAGAATGTTCTCCAGGGCTGAGGTATATTCTTTGCATTGAATCAGGAATGTTTAATCAGAGGTAAGTCATCATCAACATCGTATCCTAATTCAATGAAGAAATCAAGAAGATCCAGTTCAGGCAGTATTTGAGCAAATTCATTGTCAGGTTGAGGCAGGAGGAAGACTGTACGAAGGACATCGTAATCTACAGTGTAGACTTGTCGATCCAGCGTAATAGTAAAAGACTCATCATCTAAATTAGCCTTAGCCGTAAGCCAGAACTGATGAAGGTAAAATACAGGAACTGAAGTAGATCTATTGAGCAGATGCTTGCATGGATGTGCAAGGAGAATATCTTTGACAATCCTGCATGAGTTCTCAGGGATTCTCAATTTGTCGAAGTCAACTCGAGGATTGTTGTTGCCAATCATAACATTGTAGTCAGCGGGAGTGATGTCATCCATGGTGAGTAGTGGAAGAGTTTGTTCAGGGACATTCTCGTTGTGTTCAGCCATGTTAATCTGAAAAGCATTATCATAAACCAAACATCCAGATTTGTTACGTGTTAGCACGATTGCAAAGTTTGATTATAGATAAGCATTTTTAGAATCATTTAAGCACGGATGGTTCAATTATTACATGTAGAGTGATGAGTGAACTTAGATAATTTTAGATTCATGAAGCACTTATATTATCACATATGCACAAAGATCATCCAACATCACATGATACATCTAATAAAGTCCATAATCACATATTACATGTTTTCGAAATAATAAAGTTACAATGTTCTCTAAATAATACATAAATTCAATATTATCGCAAACAACTAACAAAGGCATGATCTCGAAAAGTGAAACACATCATGATTTCGAAAAAACAGTCGAAGGATAAGTTTTTCGCAAACACATATTGTGAAGGTTTTTGAAAAACACATCAGGATGTGTTTTCGATAAGTAATTTATCGAGAACAGATCCATTAACATATTTTTGAAAACATTCAAAATGTGGGATTGTGAAAAGGTTGTCTTTTGACGTGATTTCGAAAGGATGATAAGTTTTCGCAAACACAGATTGTAAGTGTCCTCGAAAAAATTTCAAAGTGTAACTTTCGAGAAAGTTACAAAACTTTGAGATCTTTTCGAAAACACTTGAAATGAGTGTTTTCGAAAAAATATCACTTAGAGCTGGTGTTTGCGAAAAGAGGTTTTCGAAAAAAATTCTTATACAAGAATTTTTGAAGTCATGCCAACGTACGTTATTGTGAGAATCAAAGTGATCCAACTGTTGAAACCTGTTGCAAGTGATAATATGTAGTGATGAGAGACATAGTATTAACATGTAAACCATAGTTTCGAGAACACGGCATGAACATGATTTCGAAAAAATAATAGAAACATGCAACATCTTATCATAACGAAGCATAGTGAATCACAAATCATGCACATGAACTAGTTAGTCAGGAGTAATAAGCCACATGAACATTTAACGAGAAAAACCTAATTTGAATGAAAAACCCCACATATCGAGAATCAATCATACATGGATATGGATCAAATTAAAAGGCATAGCAATGAACTATACACACATAACATCAAATCCCACCAACAATTTTAAAGAAACAACCATCAAAACCACAAAACCCAAGTTGGCATAAACCCTAGATTTCGAATTTCGCTCAATCATGATAGGAAGTGTGATTAAATGATATAAGTAAGTTAGAAACGTGTAGTGTAACAAAACCCCTATCAAAATTTAACCCCCCAAACACGTTTTGATAAATTCCAAAATTACATAAACCCTAGGTTTTCAAAACGAAATAACATGAAATCTAACCGTTAGTTTTGCAATTAAACAAAAACCATTGTTAGAAATCGTATAAGGATCACGTAGAAACTTATGATTTGAAGATTGGTTGCACGGATTTTTCGTTTGAAATATGGCCGTGGATTTGCAAAGTGTATAGGTCTTGGTATTTTGATGGTTTTAGAAAAAAACGGGTATGAGATTTTTGTAGATGTAGTGTTATTTTTAAACTTTGCCCTTTTGACACTTTTAGTCCCCTAACTACAAGTTTTGTAATAAAAGTCCAATAGTTAGGTACAAGTAATTAAACAATGACAAGTTTATGAAAATATATTCCTTATGACATCGTTTTGAGAAAAGGAGAAAAGATATGAGATATCCATAACTTCCTGAAATAACGCATCTAAAGAAAATGTGCAAGTATACCAATTTGAAAAATATGTGAAAAATGTGAGCGTGTCTCCCCCTCAACACTTGTAAAATAACAAGGTGTTGAAAGAAAGTGATATACTTTCATTTTTTTTTTTTTTTTTTTTTTTTTTTTTTTTTTTTTATGAGGTAATAGAAAAATATTTTTGTGTTTTTGAGGTTTATGAAAAATAAGAGAAAAATTATTTTACAAAGATAGTTTAAGTGTTGATGTTTGATATTTTAATTTTGTTTAAGAAACTTTTCCAGATCCACTGGTGTCAAACATCGCATAACAATTTGGTGAACTAAACTTGACAACCTTGATGGAGCTAAGGGTTTTGTAAGTAAGTCCGCCAATTGGTACTCAGTACCCACAAAATATAATTCAACTGTACCCTTCTCGACATGCTCTTTGATGAAATGATATCGGAGATCAATTTGTTTGGATTTGCAGTGATGGACAGTGTTGCAGGAGATTGCAATGGCACTTTTGGAATCGCAGTAGATCGGAATCTTGTTGAATAGGTAGCCATAGTCTTTAAGTTGTGATCTCATCCAAATGACTTGAGCACAACAAGCAGACATAGCTACGTATTCAGATTCTGTAGATGACAGGGAAGTGCAGTCCTGCTTCTTTGATTGCCAAGACACAAGTTTATCTCCAAGAAACTGTAAGCCATCTGATGTACTTTTTCGCGAGTCTAAGCATCCTGCATGGTCAGCGTCTGAAAAAGCTATTAGTTCAAAACCAGAATCCTTCAGATACCAGATCCCCAAGTGGATGGTTCCCTTTATGTATCGAAGGATTCTTTTTGCCTCATTGAGGTGTTTTTCAGTTGGATTAGACTGATAACGAGAACACATAAAAACAACAAATACAATGTCAGGTCTACTAGATGTGAGGTACATGAGGGACCCAATAATACTTCGGTATTTGGTAGGGTCAACTGGAGTCCCATGTATATCAGCATCTAGTTTTGTGGAATTGGCCATCGGTGTATTCATAGTATCACAGCTTTGCATTCCATGTTTCTTTAAAATCTCAAGAGCATATTTGGACTGATTTAGAAAAATTCCACGGGGTGATTGATGAACTTGTAGTCCTAGAAAGAACGTAAGTTCACCCATCATGGACATGTCGAAATTATCTGTCATTAATTTTGCAAAATCCATTGAGTAATTTTTGTTGGTTGAAGCAAAAATAATGTCATCGACATAAATTTGAACGATTAATAAGTCCATCCCGTATGTTTTTGTAAACAGTGTTGGATCCACCGAGCCTAGAGTAAAATCATTAGCCAACAAGAATTTAGAAAGCTTATCATACCACGCCCTGGGGGCTTGCTTGAGACCGTAGAGAGACTTCTTGAGCTTGTAGACATGATTGGGACGTTCTGGATCAACGAATCCTTCAGGTTGACTGACATAAACCACTTCTCGGAGTTGACCGTTCAGAAAAGCCGTTTTCACGTCCATTTGGTAAACAATCATATTCCGATGAGCAGCAAATGCTAAGAATATCCGTACAGCTTCAAGTCTAACTACTGGAGCAAATGAATCTTCAAAATCGATTCCTTCTTCTTGAGAGTATCCTTTTGCTACCAAGCGTGATTTGTTGCGTATGACAGTGCCTTCTGCATCTAGTTTGTTATTCCAGATCCATTTAAACCCAATGACAATGATTCCTTCTGGTTTTTCAACCATTTCCCAGACTTCTAATCTTTGAAAGGATTCGAATTCTTCTTGCATATACTCAATCCAGTTTTCATAAGTCATAGCTTCTTTGATGTTTTTAGGTACGGTTTCACAAACTGTGAGTGCATAAATGCAAGTTTCACCGTCTGTTTGAAGGCGTTGTCTTGTCATAATTGGTGCATCTGGATGGACAATAATTTGACCTAAGGGGTGATCTCTGTGTCGAAGGATGAAGTTGATAAGTATCTCGCAAGTGAGCAGGACCCAAATTGCGTGTAGATGACTCAGCAATGTCGGGGACAGGTTGAGCATTTACAAATGGGTTAATGAATGGTTCTGGGTCATGCTCTGCGGGTTGTGGAACTGATAAAGGTATGGAGTCTCCAGCTGATTGTCGTGAATTGAACCCGGTTTGTTCTGTTGTTGTAGGTGATATGACTGGAGGACTGTCTTTTCCAACAGTAGTTGTTGTTTGTTGAGGTGTATCAGGTACTTGATGTTGATCAAGAAGTGTAGCGGAATTTGGTGTGGCCTCAGATGGACGGTTAACAGGCGTATCATCAAACAATGGAGCAAACAAGGTTTCGACTTCTTTACGAGAAAGTGACAACGGTTCAGCCGAAGATACCGGAAAGTTAAGACGGTTGGTTGCGGGTCCTAAGCCGTTTTGCTCAAAAGCCATTTGAGTGAGTTCATCGAAATTAGCATGAATAGTTTCTTGAATTTCCTGAGTACGACGATTCCATATCCAAAAGCCTTTTGAATTTTCACAGTATCCAATAGATATTCCAATGTCAGCCTTTGCTTTAAGTTTACCTAGATCATCACGATCATTGACTGGGTAACATAAAGCTCCAAATACATGAAAGTGACTGATGTTCGGTTTCCTTTTGTGAACAATCTGATATGGGGTTTTGTGATGGCGTTTTGTGATCATACAACGGTTTTGAGTGTAGCAAGCGGTTGAAACAGCTTCTGCCCATAAGTAATCTGGTAATTGAGCATTGATTAACATCGTTCGAGAAGCTTCCACTAACGTTCTATTGCGTCTTTCGACAACTCCATTCTGTTTGGGTGTTCGTGGAATAGATGTTTGATGTTCAATTCCCACTTTCTCAAAATACAACCTTAGAGTCCGATTCTTAAATTCTGTGCCATTGTCAGTTCTTACAATTCTGACTGTGTTGGGTAGCTAAACTTGTATTTTGGTGAGAAAGGTGATGATCATTTGAGGAGCTTGATCTTTACTTCGAAGAAAATAAACCCAAGTCCAGCGAGAGTAATCATCAACAATTACTAAAATGTAGCGTTTACCATTGATCGTTTGAACACGCATCGGACCACACAAATCCATATGAAGCATTTGTAAAACATGATTAGTACAGTGTTCAGGTTTTGAGGGAAAATGAGCACGGGTACTTTTTCCTTGTTCACAGGCTGGACATAGGTGATCTTTGGCATAACGGAATCTTGGAAATCCTTCAACTAATTTGTGACGAGCGAGATCAGTCATCGTTTTGAAATTTAAGTGAGAAAGACATTTGTGCCATAAC
Organism: Artemisia argyi; assembly: GCA_030686995.1. Taxonomy (NCBI): domain Eukaryota; kingdom Viridiplantae; phylum Streptophyta; class Magnoliopsida; order Asterales; family Asteraceae; genus Artemisia; species Artemisia argyi. The sequence continues at coordinate 19,484,809 of CM060678.1, read as the reverse complement.
CAGGATTTAGTCGTTTCAACTTTGGATAGAAGACAGATAGGAGATGAAGCGATCATGTCAGACATTGAAATTGTGTAAAGGTTAGTGCCACGTTTGCCTGACATAAAATCATTTCCTTGTAGATCACGAACAAAATAGGTTTTTTCTCGAAATGCTACTTCTAAATCTCCATCACAAAATTGACCGACGGAAAAGAGGTTGTGACCCAAACCTTCAACATAATATACTCTGCTAATTTCAATATTCCCATTCACATAGTCTCCGTAACCTATAATTAAAGCGTATTGATCATTCCCAAATCTGACAGTTCCAATAAACTTTGAGACAAAGTTAGTTAACAGTTTGAGATTGCCTGTCATATGTCGGGTGCAACCACTATCAACAATCCAGAGAACGATCTGAACCACCTGCATCACAAGAAGACGACAGAGATGGAACAGAAGTAAGGGTGGAATCCGAAGAAATAGTGGGTTCCTGTTGGTTAGAAACACAAGTGTTTAACAGTTTAGGAATCCATTTAAAATTTGGTTTGTATTGTAACCAACGTTGCTAATTCCAACTAGTTTTTGCTTTGTTTTTAGTAAATGCACTAGCTTTTGGCGTGTTCCTAGATTTGTTGATTTCTGCTCTTGGGTTGACTGCAACATCATTTGAAACGGTAGTTGGCGTTTTTCCTAAGGTTGACTTAGAGGCAGTAGTGGGCCTAGAAGGAAAGCCGGATCTACATTTCTTTTTATGATGTAAGAGATTATTAGCTACACATTAGGTATGATCACTAGATAACATACTTTGACGATAAAACACACAAGATGCATTAATATTCAAAACATTTGAGGGTTCAGCATTCGTTACATTAAGATTTTGATTACAATTTGCCAGATTAGAATCTAAATCAAATGCAACACGAGTTTTATTCAAGTTCCTAAGGCGAGCTTCTACTTCTTGCACTTCTAGTGTTCCTCTTCTACGTTGCCAGAGCCTAGTCTTTTTAGTCTTCTTAACGCTTTTTGGCTTTGGGCTGCTAACGCTCTTAGGGGAAACTAGTCTTGTGGAAGTGGAAGAACTAACATTAGAACTCTTAGCATGATTACCCTTATCTGTTCTGTCTATTTGAAACATTCCTGGTGCTATCACTGTGGTGTCAATAAACTTTCCTTTTTGAAGTAGCTTAATTTTCTCTTTCAAATCAATGATAATGTGATTTTTATCCTGAATATCAGACTCAAGTAAACCATTGCAATAACGAATGTCATCGCGGTTTTGTTGCCATTCGACATTTTCAATTTTTAACTCCGCAATTTCTTTTTCATATTGAAGACGTTTGTCTTTGAGAAAAGCAATTTTACTTCGTAGTTGCAATTCGGTTTCAATACTTTGAGCTTGACACCAATCAAGCTTTTGTTTGAGTTGACAAATTTCGTTTGAAAGTTTGTTTATCACATCATCACTGTTTTGACGCAATGTTTCATATTTATGTTTCAATGTTTCATTTTTTGACTTCAACAAATCAAGATTAGCACAGTAATCTTCAAATACCGTAGCATTGTTGGAATAATAGAGATCATTCATGATGAGAGTATAAATATCAGCATGGAGAAGTTTTTCCAAGAGTCGATCAGAATCCATTTTCAAAAATCTGTTTTTGCGTTGTTGAACAAAAATTGCATTTTCATTTAAAGCAAAAATGTTTTTCATGTCTGTAACTTCTTTTTGGAGTTCCTGTTCCCAACAAGTAGCACAATAACGCAAATTTTGAACTAAAGGCAGAATTTGTTTTTGAAAAATGTCTCATTTTTCCCGCTCGTAGGCTGATTGAAAAGTAGCAATTTTAATTTGTGAATGATGTTCAATTGTGTTTTCCAAATTATCGATGCCTTTCATGAATGTTTGAAAATAGTCTAAAACTTTACAACGTGTAGGTAATGGTGTCACAGTACCAGAAGATGGTAATGGACCATTTACTTGTGCCACGGGGTTGACAGGAGCTCCATCGAAAGATGAAACATAAGACTCAGTTACATACCATGATTTCTCAGGTATTTCTCTTGACGGAACAAAAGATTTTTAAATGTGAGGAGCTTTTGAGTAATCATATGGTTTGCAATATTCAACTTGACTCATTTTTGATCGACTCTTTTCTTCAAGTTCATATTCTTCCTCAGTATTATGTACAATAACACGCACAACATTATTATCCATCAATTGGTCCATACTGTAAAGCTTTGGAATTGTTTTGAATGCAGTGCGAAGAAAAGTGGATCTGTAATCGCCAAGGCCAAAACCTTTATCTTGTCTTGGTTTTAAAGTAAACTTTTTAATTGTCGTTACAGATTCTCCATGTTTATAAACGATGTTTTGAAAAGCTTTAATTTGACGTTCGAGAATGAGATTCTCTTCAATTAAAGAATTTTCTTTTTCTCATTTTTGCACTTTGTGTTCATAAAGTTCCTGTTTGCAAGTTGTCACCTCTGTTTGTGTTTTTGAAAGTTCCTGTTGAAGTTGTACAACTTGTTTTTGAAGATCATGTTTTTCATTTTCCAGTTTGGAAACCAATTTACCGTTTGACTCAATTATGTCATATATTTGCTTTTGAAGATTTTTTTCTTTGACATATGATTCCTGAAATGACTTTTCAAAGCACTTTTCACGATGAACTGCATTTTGAAAATTTGAAAGTTGTATTTTATAACATTCAATGTCCTTTTTCAACTCGGCATTAGTTTCTTTCAAAACTTTTGTTTGCTCGTCCATTATGTGAGTAGAAAGAAGTTGTTCATTAATTTGTTTGGCCATGACAGTACAGGCAGGGTCTGGATCAGAAGAAGGTTCATGTTATTCAATATAGTCATTTTTGTCTTGCTCAATAGGATCATCAAATCAAATGACAGTGTCATCATCAAATATAACAACTGTGTCTAATTGTTCATCCTCTTGAGAAGATAAAAATGATTAAGATGGAACAACTTGCGCCTGATCTGATTCAGAAGCAGAGGGTGATGCATTAAATTCTATGGAGCATGTGGTTAGATCATTTACCTGAGACAAACCATCAGTGATGAATACTGGGCCTGAGTCATTCAACTGATGTTCCTGCATGTTGGCCATAAGCATCACAGCTGCATTGGCTTCAAGATCTTCCATATCATCATCGTTGTAAGCATTAGCAAAGAAACTGTTCTCTTAAGCATTGAAAGTTCCTTCCTTTTCATCTTGGAGAGCCATTAGTAATGCCTGCTTGTGAAACTGACTGCATCGGGTTCTTAGTTTAGGACATGCTGTTGCAATATGACCTTTTTCGTTGCAGTTGTAGCACCATATCGCATTCCCAGATACTATACTGCTATTTGCCACATTGTCATTACTTCGCTGAGGAGCACCTGAATTGTTTCTGAATCCCCCATTGTTGTTGAATCTTTGTCCATATCCAGAATTTCCAGTATACCCTCCTGAGCCTGATCGTCCAGGATTACGGTTCTGAATCTCAACTCGACCATCTTGAACGACAGCTTTATTTCTTGTATTTGATTAAGAACGAAGACGGTTGTTGGTTTTGTTAGAGAATTTGCTAAAAGCACGAGCAATAAGAGCAAGTCCTTGATTAAACGTATTGACGTCATCATCATCATCTTCAATCTGATTAGAATAATACATGTTATCATGGTTGTCATATGGAGGAGGTTGAGGAGAAGCATGTTGCGAGGATGATTCATATGGGACCATTTTGTGTGAAGTAGCAGGTTGCTGGTAACTGAGATAATTCTGTTCCTGATCATAAACTTGATTAGACATCGGAGCATGAGATTGAGCAACGAGTGCTAGGGGATTAGAAGTAGGTGGTGGTGTATATCCTCCTCGTGCGGCTCTATCTTTTTCAACTTCAGACTCATAGTGCTTGAGATAGTCGTACAACAAACCATATGGATCTCTATGAAGATTCTTAGCTTGTCTCACAAATGTCACATACTTTTGCCACTCAGAACCCAGACTACTAGCAAACTTAGTATTGACAGCGATCCTTGGAAGGTGTACTTCATGTCTCTCTAAGTCATTGACGACATTGGTGAAACGATGAAAGTAAGATTCAAGTGATTCCCATGGTTCGATCATGATATTAGTGTATTCCAAGTAAAGTTTAGATTCCATGTCTTCCTTGTTCAGTTGTGTGCCTTGCATAAGTAGATGGCCGTGTTCCCACATAGATTTTGCAGTTGTCTGAGCATCAACACTTCTGAATATGATGTTTGGGATTCCCTGAAGTATGTAAGACATAGCATACTCATCTGCTTCACGATGGTGGTGTTGTTCAGCAGTAAGTGAAGACTCAGGAACTAGCACAGCAGTTGGAGCTACTGGAGGATCAGCAGATGGGTCACCACTAACGTAGTTAACAGGCCACGGAAATGGTCCTTCAAGGATAACTTGTTTCATGTACTTACCATTGGGTTTCTCGAGTTCTATAAACCTTAAGAATCGACTTGCCCACTGAACATAATTACCTGGTGTTAGCATTGGTGGGGTGTCAATAGATCCTGCTTCATGTCTGGATTGTTGAGTTGAAATGACTTCACACATCCTGTCAAACCAGTGAGTAGGTTTTGATGGGAGTTGGCTCTATTGTGGTGACATGGGATAGGATTGTTGTATTGGAACCATCTGATGTTGTTGCATGAGAATATGTTGTTGTGAGTAAACCGGTTGTTGATAATATTGTGGTGATTGTTGATACTGTTGCTGTTGCTGATGATACTGTTGATTCTGATGTTGCTGAGGATGGTTAAAGTTGTAGTACAGTGGTTGAGACATATTGAAACACTTGTGTGAAAAGATGGATCTTGTAGAAGGTATTGGCCAAATCTCGAAAACTTGCACAAGTAATGATTGCGAAAATTTAGACTTGAGGGTTGGCGAAAATGCTGACTTGAGTGATTGCGAAATCCTGATTTCGAAATTGTGAGATTGCGAAACTTTGGGGCTTCAGTATTTCGCGAAAACTTAGTGAATGTTAGGTAACTTTTCTAAACTATGAAAGTTTGCGAGAAAAGAAATGTGTTTTCGAAAAAATTGACTTTTTCGAGAACACAGATTCACTAACCCTCTTTCAAAATTATACAATTTCGAAAGTTATCCAAAAGTCGAAGTGCTTTTCTTTCTTATACAAGAGAGAAAAGACTGAGTCCACAGAACTGAAGTCGTTATGAATTAAGTTGTGTAGATCTCGAAATAGGGACAATATCACGATCTCGAAACTTGGGCGAGTTATGTTTTCAAAGAAAGCTAACCAAAAACGCGTTTTTATTTAAAGATTCTTGTACTTTTAGGTATAAAATGATGATTTCTTGAAGAAAGTTGAAAACTTGATAAACTTTTTCAAAAATGAAAATGTTTTCGAAAATTAGTACAAAATTCCAAGTCGTAAATTTTGAATGAAATTATGAAACTTTTTGTTTGTTATGTTTTGTAACACAAGTTTGTAAGCAAATATGTGATAAAAAACAAGAAACAAACAAGAAATGACAAGAATTTCAACAAAGTAACGAATTAAAAAACAAGTTTTGGATCGATTCTTGTGAGAAAACAATAACTATACCTTCATATGGCGAATGATACCACTTGTTAGGTCACCATATTGATTTCACACAAACAAGAATGAGTTAGATATAAGGATTTGGGTGATTATATGAATAAGAGAAAAATGAGAGCAAGAGTTTCCTTAAGATATCAAATAACCAACCAAATACAAATAAGACCCAAGGGTTCTATTTATAGGAGGGAAGCTAGGGCAACACTCCTAGCTCCCATTCTCCTTGAATTCGTGGGCCTCTAAGGCTTAGTGGGCTTTTCATAAGCCTTAAATACATAAGTGATAACAAATGTAAGTAACTAATAATAAAGCAACCTAACATTTATTACAAATGACCGAGACTTGATAAAATAGTAAAACTTTGATCCCAACAAACAATATGGTCCATCCGCAGAAACAACCCATCAGAAGGAACCAAGCTTCAGTAAAATCTCTTGTTTGGTCAAACTTTCTAATCACATTCCAACCACCTATTAATTGTCATTAACTTTTTCTAAGAATGAGCTTGACTTGGCTTATAAATAGGAGGTAAAAATCCCCAAATCTCACAAACCAAATTATCAAACCCTAGTTTACCACCACACAACTCACTTAGTAGCAATCATGAGTCCAAAACCAGAAATCATCAACATTTCCTCTGATTCATCATCAAATACGTCAGAGGATCCCAATACTTGGATTCCAATCCAACCACCACCTCATGAACTCACATCACCCTTCATCTATACTTCATCAGATGAAGATGAACCTCAAAACAATCCTCCATCAATACCATTAGAAGAGGATCTTTCCAATCTCCCCCGCTGGGTGTATGACTCAGATGCTGAAGATTCCACTGAGCGTCTAGAGCCAACCTTCAACCGATTGATGCAGCAAGAACTGGAGAGGGCCACGATATCATTCCTGAAGCATCTGGTGCCTGAGAGACCTGAATCTTCCCGACCACGACCATCAGCAAGAACAAGAAGGTCAAATCCCCCTCTCCCAAGATCAAGGGAAGTGGTTATTGGGCTACCCTGTCCTCAGCAATATGATACATTCAAGACAAGGGTAAGAGGAAGGTTGCTGATGTGGAAGGGAAGGGAAAAGGGAAGATGGAGTAGGTGTCAGGGGTGGTAGCTTGTGGGTTTAGGTTGATGGTTGATGGTTGATGTTTATGTTTAATTGTATTGTCTTTTGTCAAGATCCTGTAACTTCAAACCATGTGTAACTTGAGTGATGATCAATAGAAGTTATATTTCCCCTGTTTTATCTTATGATGTTTGTTTCCCCTGATTTATTTCCCCTGTACCACTGATGAGTACCAATGAAATGTGCATCAGGAGGAACACTACCTCAAATTATCTACTGACATGATCATCAGCATAAACGTAGGGCTGCAATCACAAACAACCAAAACAAAGACACACAATCCATACTAAACAGATAATGGTTAGTCTAAATAAAATAAACCTGCAAAACAAAGTTAGCAAAACATACTTATTATAACAGACAGAATTTACAACAATAAAACTCCCCTGAGGCATATGCCTCCCCTTAGGCTTATACCTCCCCTCAAACACAGTATTTAAGGGTTAACCATCCCAATGTGGACAACTAAGTAGTTAAACCTAGGTCCATCAAAAGCCTTTGTTAATAAATCAGCCACATTATCATCAGTATGAATCTTAAGCACCTGAATTAAGTGTTTCTCATTTGCATCCCTAATAAAATAGTGCCTAATTTCAATATGTTTAGTTCTTAGATGAAAGACTGGATTCTTAACAATTGAAATAGTACTTTGGTTATCAATATAGATTTTAGTGTTTATGAAGTTGAACCCATAATCAAGCATTTGATTTTGAATCCAAAGTACCTGGCCACAACAGTTAGTAGCAGCAACATATTCTGCTTCAGTTGATGAGGTAGCCACAATGGTTTATTTCTTGCACTGCCAAGAAATTAGCCTTCTTCCTAGGAATTGACAACCTCCTATTGTGGATTTCCTATCTAAGTTAGCTCCAGCATAATCACTGTCACTGTAAGCTTCCAACATCGGAGATTCTCTTGGGTACCAAAGACCTAACTTTGGTTGACCTTTAAGATATTTGAAAATCTTCTTCACTGCATTCAGATGGGAAGTCAATGGAGTGACTTGATGTCTAGAACAAGCACTAACTGCAAATGTGATGTCAGGCCTTGAAGCTGTTAAGTACATCAGTGAACCAATCATAGATATGTAGAGGTGAACATTCACAGCTTCATCTGGTTCATTCTGATTCTTAGGCTTTGGAGGTTCATAGAGAGTAGTTGTAGTCCTCAAATTCTCAAAATCAAATTTCTTGAGAATATCTCTCACATACTTCTCCTGATGGATGAAGATCCCTTCAGGTTGTTGCTTCACTTGTAGCCCCAACAAAAAATGTTAGCTTCCCCATTGCACTCATTTGAAACTCACTTTTCTTTAGGTTCTCAAATTCTCTATAACAAGCTTCCTTTTTGGAACCAAAGATGATATCATACACATAAACTTGAACAAGGATTATGTCTCTAGAATTCTTTTAGATGAAGAGAGTTTGATTAATTGCTCCTCTTCTATAACCATGCTCCAATAAGAAAGTTGACAACCTTGCATACCAAGCTCTGGGTGCTTGATGAAGTCCATAAAGTGCTTTTACAACCTTGTATACCTTCTTTGGATTATGCGGATCTTCAAAACCTTTGGGTTGAGTAACATATACTTCCTCTTCAATCTTGCCATAGAGAAAGGCACTCTTCACATCCATTTGATAAACCACAAAACCCATGTATGAAGCAAAGGCCAGAAATATCGTAATGGCCTCAACCCTTGCTACTGGTGCAAACACTTCATCATAATCAATACCTTTTTCTTGTCTAAAACCCAGAGCAACCAACCTTGCCTTGTTTCTAACCACAATACCCCTAGCACCCCTCTTGCATTTTATAATCCACTAGGTCCCAATAGCAATTTTTCCTGCAGGCAGATAAACAAGTACCCATACATCTTGATTCTTGAACTGTTGCATTTCTTCTTGCATTGCCTCTACCCAACTAGGATTACTTAGAGATTGTGCAATATTGGTTGGTTCAACTTGAGATACGAAACAAGCAAACAAACAATGTTGCTGATCTTTATGATTCTCCCTCTTCTGATTAGTGACATAAGTGATAAAAGCACATTGACCAAATTGTGTCTTTTTCACTGTACACCTTGTTTGAACCATGGCATTAGGATCACCAAGTATATTGGTTTGACCATGAATGGTATTTATCCTCCTAGTGGAATTAGGGTTAACTTCAACAGAAGTTTCAAGATTGGTCAGAGATGGAGTAAAATCATCATCATAAGAAGCAGATTGAAGAATGCCAGCACTTTGTATATGATTGCCAAGGTCTGAGGGCCTGGGAAACCTTGTAAAAGCTTCATCTAAACTTGTGAATGGAACAGCAAAAACAGGTACTACAGCAGAAGTACCATCAGAGGAATTGGCATCAGCAGTAACAACAAGAGACATATTGTAGGATCGAAATATATATTGATTCATGTGGTTCGGGTGGTCTTGGGTTATGGAAGATTAGATAAGCCATGGTAAGAGTTTAGAGAGAGATAGAGAGTTGGGAACTCTAGAGAGAGAAAGTGAAAGAAAAAGAAATTGAATGATTAGAAGTTCCCACCCTCTCCACATGTGGAGAGGGGTATTTATAGTTTTCTACAAAACGCCCACACCCGGGCTGTGGATCAGGCATACAGTGGGTAAAGACCCATCCTTCTTCCACGGTGTTACTTAAACTAAACTAATATCTAACTAACTAATAAGCAAACTACGAGCTATCTTAATGCTATTACAATAATCAGGTGACCGAGACTTTTACAGGAATATTTGTATTCCTAACAATCTCCCCCTAAGCGAGGTCACCTTTGAAATTAAGATCTTTGGTCTTTAAGCATTCTTTAGTCTTTATAGCTCGTAGGATCTGATTCTTCACTTTTCTTCACACTTTGTACTTCAACCAAGTGAACTTGTGATTTGAATTCCTTTGAGATATGTGATCTTTGAGCTTCCTTTAAGATCATCAGCCAAAGTAAATCTCCAAGCTCATCCATAGTTGTATTGCCTTCATGTGATGTAGTGACTAAGGACCATCATGCTCACACCCTTCTGTATCTGGAGACGTTGCATTGGAGTTGTGGATCAGGAGACTTTTTCATCAGAGTTCCGGAAACATTGTTAGTAGTCTCTCAACATTTGTTGTAGCAAGTCTCTCATCTTCATTGATATTGTGGAGGATGTGTGAGCATGAGGTATGGATTGACCCGATTCTGCTGGAAATAGGAGCTATCAACACCATCTTTATATGTGTCCCTGAAATAAAACAGTTAGCAATAAAGATAGAGAACGAATATGGCTATGTCATTCGTTCTGCGAGGACAGACTACCCTCCAGTTTTGTGAAAACCGACCTGTGATCAGGTAGAGTCTCTTTTAAAGAAGACTCTCCTTGACAGGAATTTCCAGCTTGTAGTAATGAATTTTCCAAAGAATCCACTTTGGAATCTTCATACTAAGCATGTTCTCATACCGGAACGTCTCAAAGCAGACAGCACGATAGAGTGAATCGGTGAATAGATATTCACGGATTGATGAGAAATTGATTTATAGAAATCACTCGCGTGTCATATGATAAACATTTTTGAGACACGACAAGAGTTTTCTACTTTGAATCACATTTCCATAAAAAATACTTTTGTTTGAAAGATTTTACACAATCAATGTGCTCGAGAAATTAGTTTGTGAGCACATTGAAAGGTTTTAGCAAAAGTATCCGTCAATCCATATCCTGGAACAAGTTTGATTCAATTTTGAATCGCACCATCGTTGCTTTCCAGTTGTCACTTGATCATTGATCCAAGATGGATCTCACATGTCACCTACCAAGAGCTTGAGTGATGTTCGCTCTAGAAGGATTTCCATCTTCATTGTGAATATTTTCATATCACTCGGATGTTCTGGCAATACCACAAGGATAATGCGAAGGACTCTACATATACTATCTTATTTTCCACATTGTGTGAAACAATAAGCATATTTGGAATGTGTCCTAACGAGATTTATGGATGATCTCATGGCTCTAGACTCAATAGTGCGTTTTGATCCGCTCCTGGAGACTGGGGAGGCGTCTCCTATTTTAGGTATCAACATAACTCGCAATGAGCGGTCGATACATTGCATAGGGTTCCCCGTGAGAATGAAACAAGCTCTTTTAAGAGAACTTGAGTGGTTAGGAAGTTTGGTGCAGTGCGTCACTGGGTCCATGACGTCTTGTCTTCAATACCGGTGTTACCTTAGTAACCGCCAGTAGATTATGAATTGAACCCGGTTTCTGCCCTAAGGTTGAATATTTGGAGGGCTATTTCTTTTCACCCTTTCTCTTTTCAATTCTTTTTAATTCTTCAACCCCTTCAGTGCTTACCGAGACTTCACCACTAGAACCTTGTCAGGTTTGTTCCAGTCCTAGCTCTATCTCAGTCCGCACTCTTCCCTTTCTCACTTTACTCATTTTTTCAATCATTCCTAAGGACTTCTAATCTATCTATGGATTGTCCCTGGGAAGATCCTTCCGGTTCTGGTGGATCATTGGAACTTATACCTAACCTTAACCGTCCTTATAACTCCGTGCATTAAAGTAAATGGTCGGTCTTAGGTATTACTTCCACAAACGCCTTTCGCTCCCCCTCAATATGTGCTTCGATATTCGAAAGTGTTTAGCACATATGTGGGAGCCTATTATTGAGTACAAAAGTCACTTTTGATTATCAGATTTCATATTTAAATCACATTCTCTTCCCCGATCAAAAATTTCAGATCTTTCAAGATTTTTTTATCTCAATTGATTTAAATAATTTAGAAAACGTTAAGGAGAGAAATGCTGTCAGTTTTAATTTTTCTGATAAAAGAGGAACCTTTTTCATGCTCCCCCTTAATTTGTGAGGGAGGTTGTTATATGTCAGATTTGATGAGTTTACAAAAGGTTTGAAGTTTTAATGAGAACTCTTTGAAAATTTCTCATTCTGACACATAACAATCACAAGCTGTTTTGTTGCATATTATGTACAAAGTGGAGAGTTTGATGATACATAAAATTTTGAAATCACTCTCCCCCTCAATCAATGACCCATCTAAAACATTTTGAAGACAAAATTGTTGGCATTGATTGAGTGATGAAATTTTATGAAATGTTATCATTTTGATTTCTAAAAATTTCATGGTACCACCAAGTTTTTCACAAATACTTCCCGGAAAAATCGTAGAAGGGAAAGTATTTGCGATAAAAAGAAGACTTCTCTTCTTTATCAAGAAATAATGCACTGAAATGTACATTAGATCGAGGGTGACTGAATATAAATTAATTCACGCTCGGATGAATGGCACCCTTTGTTAGGAACAACCGTATTTTTGGCGACGTGTTTTCCTTAATTTTGAAAACCGGGTTGCTATCTGAAGTAATAGCAAACCATAATTTTGAAGTCCGGGTTGCAGCCTGAAATGACTGCAAGCCATATTTTTAAGTCCGGGTTACAGCCTGAAATGACTGTAAGCCATTTTTAAGAATGTTTTGAGATACAACATGTTTTTGAAAACAACTTTATTTAAAACCGAAAAAACTCTTGCTCAAGCATATGTATGATTCCGTGTCATTATTGAATGACATTTCTAGAAACGTACATAATATTGATTACACAAGAGACATGTCGTGAGAAGAATATTTTTGTATTTTATATGATTTTTCAGATTTTTATGGTTTTTATAGGTTTAATATTTTTCTATTTACTTTTTGGTTTTTAAAATATGTACAAAGGATATTAACCAAAATCATTACTCCTCAGCTTCCAGACTTTTCTCCGCTTCCATCATTTGACATGCTGAAGAGTAACGTGAGCACATTTGACCAGGGATTAATTCAGGCATTACTCTCTCCCCTAATCAGTGCTCTCCCCCAATCCTGACAACCTTTCTGATGAACACCCACAAATAGAAGGAAGACTTTGGACGAACACCCATAATATGAAGAGGTCTTTTGATAACCAAATACATGCCGTCTTTAGTCTTCTAATCACATAGCGAAGAATGTAGAGAAGACAGTAGACACGACCTACTTCAAGATTGCCCAATATGGAGGAACAGAATACCAACCATCTTCATCTCACCAAATGCTTTCCAGTAACCTTACATATAACCCATCAGCCCGCAGCGCACACATGAGACGACAACACCCAACCAAGAATAAAGAATAGACTGGCGACTCGACCTTCTTCAGTCTTTAGTATAACACCAAAGTAACAAGTTGAACCACTGATCATCTATAGCATGTATCCATCCTTGGATATTAAGCCCTGATCACGTAGACCTGTTGTGCGTCCTTGATGTACACATTCTCTCTCCCCTGATGGTTACGATTAATCGAAATCATCATCATTATGTGTACATGTAGCCTGATGACATATACATGAAGCATTGACTAGACACCCTTTGTTACTGATTGAATCAGCCCGTGAGACGATGTCGATTAGCATTCCATGACCATGTTCTTCAACACCTTGATAGAGAGGAAGAAGTAGTGTTGGAGAACCATGGTTTGTACGACTCCTGAACTGACGTATTCAGGAGTCGTATGACCAATTCTCAATCATCATCCAACATGTAGATTAATATTCACCCTTTCCCCCCCTCAAAAATTGCATATGCCAGCCAACTGCAATTTTTGATGATTGAACTAGTGAATATGAATACCATCAACGGTAGGAAGCTCCACTTGACGGTTCTTGAGGACTGACATGTTGTTTATTCACCCTTCCCCCCCCCCCTCAAAAGTTGCATATGCCTGTCGAATGCAAGTTTTGGTTGAATAAGTGAATAATAGAATACTCCAATATGCGCCGATCCACTTGAAAATAGAATAAGCACGGAAAGAGCATGAACTTGTTGATGAGAATGGCCATAAGTAAGAAGATTCCTCTTCTTTTGAAGATAAAGTGCACTGAATCGTACACCTTTCTTTTCTTTGATGAACGGGGCCTGAAGTGTTGTCAGCAGACGCCATAATGATGACATTGAGGAACGAGGCTTGAACTAAATTGTTCAAACGTCATAGTCGTTGAAGAACGAGGCCTGAACTGATGTGAACAGACGTCATCTCTCTCTTTTCTTCTACTCTCTTGCTAACTCGTTACCAACCCTATTATCATATTGTCGGATATATGTCGTAACTACTGATGGAGAGAAACCCAACATGATGAACTTGAGACCGAAGTAATATGACCCGAATTTGTGACTTAAACTTGTACTAATGCGAGACAAAGAGCGGTGTAGAGACTTCGTGCAACATCGAATCCCTAAGTAGTCTATACTCTTCAACCAACCAACCATCAAGTATAAGATGTACATCACCTCTTGGATATCCACAACTTCATGTGACACTGAGCACTACAACATGACTCCTTAAAGTGATAGTTATTTTGTAATAGAGAGAAAGAAAAAATAACTAGATAGCCAAGTCCTTGTCGTTGTATTGAAAGCTCGAACAAGGATCTCGAAGAATCTTCATCCAACCTCCCCGATATCTTCAGATACTAAGTACACGCACCCATGAAATTTCACTTCAGCCTCAAATAAATAATACTGAACTAACCCCGTAGTCACATCTTGTCAATTCAATGCCTCAATCCAGCTATTTGTGATTTTATGGCTGAACTTTGATAATGGTTTTAACCCGACCATGGTCAAGAGCACATAGCCCATCATCACGGGATTTTACAAATCTATAGTTTAAACCGAGAAATAAGTTCTTTCACGGGATTTTACAAAACCAAGAAGAAACCGTGAGACAGCAACAGGTTGAATGTGGCAAGACTGATTTGGTTATGGCAAACATCAGTTTGGGTTAAGAATATCAAGTGAGAATTACAGATAACGTCACAATTATAAAGTCTTTGTCCAATTAACCAACCTCGAACACAAACAATTTTGACCACATGATGAAGGAACCTGATATACCAATCTTGAAAATGAAGTAGACTTACTCAAATTTGTTACCTAAGCTTGCATTGTTGTTGGAAGAACGGTGTAGAGAATTTGTGAACCATGCAAATCTCTAATTACTCAATACTATCTTGACAAAGTATGAGACAATCATCACCTCTTGCGATTATCCACAACGTCATCTACGTGTGACACTGAGTACAATAACGTAACTCCTTTAAGTGATAGTTAACCAGGTCTTCAACCATCCACCCCGACTTCTGGAAACTAGATAACCCAAGTCTTCAACTTACATCATATGCGCGAGCAAGTTATCATTGAAATCCTGCATCCAACCATCCCCGATTTCAAGATAAAATAGGTAAGCTCTTTCGTGAAATCCAACTTCACCCTCAAGCAAGGGATACCAAATTAGCTTCGTGACCATTTTGTGCGGTTGAGCAATCAAAGTGAGAAGAAACATGCGCAAATTCTTAGGAGTGCCCATGACTCATAGTCAGTCCAATCAAACATAGCTATCTGACCCAGCTGCTTGAATGTCATCCGAAACAGTCGACATCTCAATATCTTCAAACGGGATTTTACAACTTATGTGACTTAAACCGAGAAATGTTTCTTTCTAGGGATTTTACTAAAGTCAACAAAAGAAACCGGAAGATATATTCTGCAAGTTAAACTTAGAGAGAGATACCGGATGAGGGATGAGTCACAATTCGCACTCTTGAAACCGGAACTGCAAAGATTCACACTACAGGAGACAGAATCACTAGGAAACTTGCGCAAATTCTCCCCCTCAAAAAGGATATGCAATGACCTTTTTGCCAAAGAACTGAAAGTCTGTGATAGTCGTGAATTTGTCATGCGCAAAGCAGATACATGGAAGGAGACACATAAACCTACTGCAGAGAAGATGGTGATAAAGACATGCTTGTAGTAACACCTTGCTGGACTCCTCATCAATGATTTAGCAGATTAATGATTCATTGAAGTTCGGAATATGCTAGACCACTGGATGAAATGTGCTTTACTATAGAGTGAGTAAAGGGTTAAAGCACGTCTCTAAACAAATCACCTCCTGTCTTTAAGTCTGACCATCTCTTGAGAAGTTCTTGTACTACAATCTCATTAGAAGCTTGAGAAACAACATTCTCTTGATGAAGCATGATAAAGGACAAGTTAGAGACTTATACTTACATTAAAATCGTGATTTAGAACCTATATTGAGTACAACAACGTAACTCCTTTAAATATAGGTAGTGACATATACCCAACCTTCCATCCTTAATTGTATATATCCACTTCTTGAAAATCCAAGTCTAATCACCTTAAATACACTCGAGCAAGGGTCACCAAACATCGTGCGTCCATCCACCCCGAGATGTTTGTGACACTAAGTATGCCAACCCATGAATTAACACACCAACCAAGTCACCGTAATTTCCCAATTCCTGCTGTTCTCGAAGCACAAACTTATCCCGAAGATAATAGTCAGATCCCGTAAGTTTTAATATGTCAAAAACCAAGTCTAGCCTGTCGAATCTTTCGCGGGATTTTCTAAAAACATCAAGAGTAACCGCGAAATTAACAAGAACATCTAAGGGTGAGTTGCAATACTAATCTTCAAAACTTAAGTCAACAAAGTCAAGTATCAACTTGATCAAATTGCAGCAAGCCAAGTCGCAATTTGAAAAATCGCAACAAGTCAAATTGCAGACAACCAAATTGCAATACGTCAAATCGCAAGTATTAACTCGCAATGTCAAATCGCAATTGGTCAAATTGCAATCAGTCAAGTCGTAACAAATCAAAATGCAATTTGACGAACCGCAATTAATCAAATCGCAAGTTGTCAACTGTAACTCAAGTCGCAAAAATTAAATTGCAGGCTCACTCAAATCATAGGCATCCACAATGCTGACAAGCTTAAAAACTCTGTAATCACGTCGACATATATATATATACCCCGAAATTATATCCACTAAACTCGAGAATATCACAACCCAGATTAATATTCAATCCTGGATTCTTGAAGCTCAAACAAAGTCGTTGCCCAAAATTTATACTCAATCCTGATACCAGAATGTGATTTTATGTTAAGAGTGGTGATTGTTTGTTTTGACAAGGTTATATGTTGTTTAGTTGTGATCTTGGTTCGGTTGATGCAAGTTTTTACGGTGAAATTTTTGGTCTGAAAACTTAAAACCTCAAAAACTTCACTCCGGAGGTGATTTGGGCCTCGAAAAATTCGTTTCACGACTTTGTGGTAAACCTCACAATATTCAACCTGTTCCGGACGTTTTGACAGCTAATTCGCTGAAAACGGAGTTACGGTTCAAAAGTTATGACCGTTTGAAGTTTTGACGTAAAAAGTCAACTTTGGTCAAACTGAAACGCTGGAGCTAACCGCAATGGAGCAAACCACAGTAATGAGGAAACCTCAGTAATGAGCAAACCACAGTAATGAGCAAACCGCAGTAATGAGCAAACCACAGTAATGAGCAAACCCCAGTAATGAGCAAACCGCAGTTGACCAAAGCTAACCGCAGTTGACCAAAGCTAACCGCAGTTGACCAAAGCTAACCGCAGTTGACCAAAGATAACCGCAGTTGACCAAAGATAACCGCAGTTGACCAAAGATAACCGCAGTTGACCAAAGCTAACCGCAGTTGACCAAAGCTAACCGCAGTTGACCAAAGCTAACCGCAGTTGACCAAAGCTAACCGCTGTTGACCGAAGCTAACCGCAGTTGACCAAAGATAACCGCAGTTGACCAAATCTAACCGCAGTTGACCAAAGCTAATCGCAGAATAGAGACAAAACAGTCACTTTCGTCCTTTTTCGTCTTTTTCCTGTTTTAGAGTTAACCTCTACCAAGAAACAAGCTAATCTCAACCAAGAAACTTGCACTAAATCACATCAAACATCAAACTGATCAACTAATTCAACCTACCCAAGTGAAAAGTTAAGTACTACAACACCTCAAAACACAACAATACCACCAAATCATCAAAATCACCACAACCAATAATCAATTCGAGGTGTGTTCATCAAAAAATATTTCGAACCACCTAAACCAAACTACAAATTAGAGCACCAACAATCCTAGGATGAAACCATGGCTCTTGATACCAATTGTAGGATCGAAATATATATTGATTCATGTGGTTCGGGTGGTCTTGGGTTATGGAAGATTAGATAAGCCATGGTAAGAGTTTAGAGAGATAGATAGAGAGTTGGGAACTCTAGAAAGAGAAAGTGAAAGAAAAAGAAATTGAATGATTAGAAGTTCCCACCCTCTCCACATGTGGAGAGGGGTATTTATAGTTTTCTACAAAACGCCCACACCCGGGCTGTGGATCAGGCATACAGTGGGTAAAGACCCATCCTTCTTCCACGGTGTTACTTAAACTAAACTAATATCTAACTAACTAATAAGCAAACTACGAGATATCTTAATGCTATTACAATAATCAGGTGACCGAGACTTTTACAGGAATATTTATATTCCTAACACATATCAGCAGAAACAGAACCACGATCAGCAGAATCCATGTCTCTGCTATTGTCAAGAGCAGCTTGTCTCAGTAATGCCTCAGTATCTCTAGCAAACTCAAGACCAAGCCTCTCAGCTTCTTCATTTGCTGCATGTTCTTGCTTTTTAAGCCTAGCAAGATCTTTTACATAAGTTAAGTCATCCACATCAAAAGAAGCTTTGTCATCAGAAGCAACTTTGTCTTCAGAACCTACAATGTGAGTAGGAACAGAAGAAACAACAATAGTAGGTTCATCACACTCTGAGTCATAGTCTGAGTCATCATCCAGGGTACCTGCATTGTTAGTTGGTGACTCTTGTGTACCTGCAGATTGGTTAGATTTGAATCTAGCATAACCCAAATGATCTGTTAAGTAATCAAGGTCAAAATACTAATCATGACCTTTACCCTGAATATTAACCTTGTCTTCAAAAAATCTCTGGTTAAGAGTCTCCTCAATCTTTTTAGCAGACAAATTGTATAACCTGTAAGCCTTACTATGATCTGAATATCCAACTATATAACCCTCATTAGCCTTCCCTTCAAACTTTCCTAGATGATCACTTATATTCAAAATGGTCACTTGACATCCAAAATGCTTGAAGTAAATAATGGTTGGAATCTTCCCAGTTAAAAGTTCATAGGGTGTCTTATTGTGAGGTCTTGTAATTGAAACTCTATTCAGAACATAACATGCAGTGCCTTCTGCTTCAGTCTAAAACATAGTGGGAAGTTTAGAGTCATCAAGCATAGATCTTGCAGCCTCTATTAGGGTTCTATTCTTTCTTTCAGCAACCCCATTTTGTTGTGGAGTTCTGGCATTACTATAGTCCTTTTTTATACCCTTAGATGCACAAAGTTCAATTAGATTAGCATTTTTGAACTCTGTTCCATTATCACACCTGATACATTTAACCTTTTTGTTTAATTAGTTTTCAATCAGGGCAATAAATTCTTTAAGAGTTTGAAAAGTTTGCTCTTTAGTTCTCAAAAAGAATACCCAACTAAACCTGCTGTAGTCATCAGTGATCACCAGGCAGAAGTACTTATGGTCAATACTTCTGATGGAAGTTGCACCAAATAGATCCATATGCAGCAACTGAAGAGGTTCTGTAATAGTGCTCACTGCAGTAATGGCTTTGTATGAAACCTTGTGTTGCTTCCCTTTATTGCAGGCAACACAATTGTGTTCATTGGTGAAGGTCTTGGGAGGAAGTCCATGGACCAGTCCATGTTTAGCAAGTCTGTTGATGGTTTTGTAGTTCACATGTGTTATCCTTCTGTGCCACATAGTAGACACATTCAAGGATGCTTTGGCCACCAAGCATGCTAGATCACCTTCAGGTTTTACATTATTCAAGTTGAATGTGTAGAGATTGTGATTTCTAGGAACTCTTAGCAATACAAGACTCTCATCAGGTAATTTGAAGTCTTTTGAAAGAATTAGACAGCCCTCCTTAGTGAATAGAACAAGAATCTTTTTGTCACAGATTTGTGAAACAGAGAACAAATTGAAGTTTTGTAGCTCCTTCACATAGTAAACATTTTCAAAATCCACCTTTGGAGTTCTGATGGTTCCTTTTCCAGGATCCTCCCTACTCCTCCTCCAAATGTCACTGTGCCTCCATTAATAGGCACAAAATCATGCAGCTTCTCTTGATTCCCAGACATGCTCCTAGAGCACTCAGTATCAACCATACCTAAATCTTTACTTTTATGCAGATGTTCCTACAACAACAAAATATACAACAACATGAGTTAACAAAGATAGACTCAAGTAATAAATGACTTGAGCCCGCCTTGTGGATCATTATAATAAAGCCATGTAGATGAATATGATCCACCATTGTTCTTGGACCCCCTGTGTGCAAATGGTCTGTTATGTCTCCAAGAACAATCTGCTGAGGGCTTAACAACAGAATCCTAGCACGCCCCTCCCATATACCTTGGGTAATAGAAACTAGGCCAAAAACCATTCTCATAAGAATTATCAAAATGCCTAAAAGATGGGCTAGCAACATTTCTTTTCCAGCTAGTTGGAAAAGTCCTATCAGCAGGAACAGACCTACCAGCAGCAACAAACCTACCAGCAGGAATAGATTTGGTTCCGCTGGTGGTGTGGGTTGCCTGTGGAACATATGAGGGTCTTGCATGAACACTGGCATAACTAGAGGTAGAGGTCTCTTTGGTCTTGTCACTGAAAGAACAAGATATAAATTCATTAGAATTATTGCTAGAGACACTACTAGAGTCAGGGGAGTCAGGAATCCTAGTGCCAGTTTTCAATTGTGATTCAACTAAGTCCAAATGGTCTGAGGTGGGCATAAAGGTTCCTATGATGGTGGGAGAGACAGTGAGCATCTCTCCCTCTTTAACATACTTCACAGGAGTTTGAAATTGCAGAGGTGGTTCAGGGTCTAAAACACATGGTTCACTAAGGTCAAAAACTTCATTTGGCCCTATAAGGTGTCCATATCGTAAGGCTCTCTTAGTCCTAGTAGATTGGGAACTATTAATTAATTTCTCAAGGTGCTTAGTTCCCTGTTGCCACTTCATACGACCTGCAACATCATCATCAAACTTAACCTTCAACTCTTGTAGTTCTAAGTCAACTTTAGCCTTTTCTTTTTCTGAAAACTTTAACTCATTACTAGTAATCTCTAGATCTCTTTTTAACACTCTAATTTTCTCATTATAAGCCAATTGATTCTGTTGAAACCAAACCTTTTGTTACTCTAGTGTTCTAACAGCTTCCTTATAGGCTTGAGCCTGAATGTAACACTCTTTATATTTTGGTTCCATAACATCATAGGCTTCTTTAAGTGCATTATATTTTATATTACAACCAAAAACATAATCAGATACCTGAGGTGAAATGCCCATGAAGGCAAATTCTTTATCACAGCTAGCCAAGCAAGAAAATTGCTGACAAGCACTGCTTTCAGCAACTTTAGTATCATGCTCCTTCCAATAAATGCAAGCATCCACAGCAGTCACCGAGGCCTTTGAATTTCCAGCTTCCAACTCCTTCTGCTTGTAGGCTGAATACCTTGTGTTGTCTTCAGTCTTCTTAGCAGTACACTCTCTTGAAAAATGGCCTATCTCTCTACATGAATAGCACTTGACCTTTCTCCAGTCAAACCTAGCTGGATCCCTTCCTCTAAGATTGAGCTTCCTGCCAGCTTTCTTCTCAAACCTTCTGACTTTAGGAGTAAGCATGGCTATCTGCCACTTCAAATCCATCTCTTCCATATCCAGCATGTCAACTTGATCAAAGTCTTAATAGGCCAGTTGCTGTTGTTGGTCATATTCAGCAACAAACGAATGAAGTACCTCCTCAACCACATTACCAGACTGTGGATGACTCTTTGGACCAGGGGAAGTATAAGATATTGTGGAGGAAGAGCCTGAACTAGGAGCATATGTCATCTTGCTTGAAGTGGTGCTGACAAAGGCTGAGTTTGTAGGAGTTGTCGAATAAGTCGAATGCCCCTTGATATCTAGCTCAAGGCTTCTGAGATTGTTATACAAGTCATCAAAAGAGAGATAGTCCAGTCCCCCTTTGGTTTTGAATGAGATACTGACTTGGGACCAAGAAGGAGGTAAAGCTCTTAGAAATTTGGAATTGCACTCCTCATTGTCAGGCCTAGCTTTCAGTTGGTTCAGCTGACTCAAAATCTTTTGGAATCTGTCATACCCCTTGTGTACACATTCTTCCTTTGAAATCTTGAATTCCTGAAACTCTTGCCTGAGCATAGACTTTATCATTCTTTTTGACTCTTCATTCCCCCCAAACCTTGCTTTGATTGCCAACCAGATATCTTTGGCATCATCCAGATAGTGGAAATCACTCATGTGATCATCTCGGATGGCTTGAAGAAAGATGGTTCTTGCCTTGTTCTCTCTCTACACAGCAAGCACTTCCTCAAGAGTAGAAGGAGGATAGATGGTGATCATACCATCTTGGTCTTTCCCAGTCTTCTTCAAACTATTGCCATTGAGGATAACATTCCAGAGATTAAAATCACTGTTAGTTATCCAATTTTGCATCTTTATTGCCCATATCTCATATTCGTCCTTCTTAAGATATGGGAACTTGGCATTGCTGCTGCTGGTAAGAGCTAGCTGCTGAAGTTGTTGTGTTAGAGTGTTGTTGGTTTGTGTAACATCAGATGTTTTTGAATCACCCATGATTTGAATGAAAAGATGTTGAAAATAGGTTATTATTTGTTACAAAGATTCTCCTGTGGCTCTAATACCACTTGTAGGATCTACTTCCTTGATAGATCTTTTGAGCCAATGGATTGATAGCTTGCTAATGTAATCAATAGCAGAACTATATGGAAAATCTTCGTATGCTTGTATCTATGCGAAAATTAAATACAAACATAATATACTAAAAACTCTTGATCCTCTATGGATCATTTTATTAATCACTAAGACTGAAAAACTAAATCGTACATAATACATTGGTCATTGGTCCCTTTTATACTACAAGAAACCCTAAACCATCTTACAAGAAATGAATAATCATAATACTATGAAAGATATTCTATATATCTTGTCCTAAAATAAACAAAGATATCATTCTATGACATTCCTATGGATGCACTAAATCAGCAGGAACTAGATATCAGCAGGATCACTCTATCAGCAAAAACCAGTAGGTCATCAGCAGGATCCTGTCAGCAGCATCAGTCAGCAGAAACTATCTTTTGACTTCAATAATTTCTAACAGAGTCTCTAGTCGAGTGTGAGGACTTGTTGATGATGATGTTGAGATTGTTGTTGTTGCAGTAACCGTATGTGGAGGTTCAGGTATTTGTTGTGAAATTGTTTGTGTTGTATGTGGTGGTGGTGGTGGTGTTGTTGTTGTTGTTGTTGTTGTTGTTGTTGTTGTTGTTGGTGTTGGTGTTTGTTGTGGAGTTGGTGGATTAGGCACGGTGAATGGTAACGAGTCAGATCCACAAAGAGTTTCCGACGGGAAACTAGTCGTTGTGTCAACACATGACGCATGATTAGTTCATTCAGGAGTACCTACAAGTTGGTGTAACTTGGATGATTTTATTATGCTACTGGTGTCTGATTCTAACCTAGTCTCCTTTCTACCTTCCGGCCTATGTGTTGTATCCACCTCCTCTCCATCATGCCCTTCATTTGCAACATTGTCATTTTCATGATTATCAGACAATGTTGTTTCAGAATCTCCCGTAAGTGTTGTTCCAGATTCTTTACTCACGTGAGCTGGATCCTTTTCCCTTATGTCACTAGACTGCTGAATGTCAGCAAGTCGTTGTATTCTTTTATGCCTTGTATCCCCTTGTTCAACCTGTTGTTCCATACTCCCCGTCTCTAGTCCTAAATTGGCGCTAAGATCAAATTCCTTATGTGTTTCAGGGGTAGGTCCACTCGGTTTTGAGCTTTCCATAGAAACGGAAGATCTACGTATATATTCCTTGTAAGTCGTTGACTTCTTGTCAGCAAGATCAAGCAACTCTTGAGGTATGGGCATTGGTGGCTTAGTTGTTGCATCTTTTGCCAGTTGCAGATTCTTCATGACTTTATTATTAATTCTGACTTCAATTGGCCTTGCTGACAATTTGTTAGATTTCATCATATCTCTAATGATGAACTTGATGAATCTAACAAAAGGAATATAGGCACCCTTCGCCTTCTTTTTCATCTTTGACTTTAGTTTATTTTGTACCAATTCAACTAGCTCAATCCAAATTAACGAAGCATAGTCAAAGTGGCACTGATTAACCACGCCATAAAAAATCTGGTCGATAGAGAATCTTCAAGCATCAATTCCCACTTCTTTGCCTGCAAGGCATCAGTTTAGAATAGAGAAAATTGTTGCCCATAAACCTGGAAGACACTTTCTCTTGAAACTAGAAGTGTTTATGAGCTTGATTAAGTCATTAAGGCCAAGTTCCAAAAAGAATTGTTGAATTTGGTTATTTCCCGGTAGAACTTCAAACCGGTGTCTGTTGTCGGATGTTGCTGCCGGTAAGTCCAGTGCACTTCTGAGTGATTCACTTGTAAGTGTGGTTGTGTATCTGTCTACTATGACTTTCAGCATTGTGGGTTTGGAGTTGGGAACAACATGCACTGTGTTCCAGAATTGTTGAATATAAATTTGGGGAATTTCAATGGCAGTGTGGTTGAGAGCAGGGAATATTGGGTGATTTTTCAGTATTTCAACAATGATTGGATGATCAAAGTTGAACTGGTGTGGATTAAATAGATAGTTGCTGTCATCCAATCTGACATAATTGGTGGAGGGAAGGATTTGTTCAGAGGTGAGTTGTGGTAGTGATACATTTAGATTTTCTGGAACTTCTTGTGGTTGTAGTTGTTCTTAAGCCATTGTAATGATTGATTCTGAAATGACATAAAAGATGTAAGAATCTTGATAAAGTTTACACTATCTATTTTTCACTCTGTCTATTTTTGTATGCTCTGGCATTTCTTTTTCAAACATATTTCTTTTTCTTTTTCTTTTCTTATGCTTTCTTGCTTTTGTAGCATAAGTGCATGCTCTTTTCTTTTCACATGCGATTTTATTCTCTCTGTCTGTTTTTATTTTCCTCACCAAAAAATTTATTGATTTGTGATACTTTTTCAAAAATTGTTTAAGGTATAGATTAAACGTTGTTTTATAATGCTCATGCATTATAAAATACGTTTATCTAACCCTTTTGAAGCTTTGGGAAAAAGTATCAACTTCTATTCAAACAAAAGTTTTCTAGTTAGACTAGAACACTTGTTTTTCAAAATAAAAACTTTCACAGAAAATTTTGTTGCATGAGAGTAAGATTTCTTAACAACTGATAATACTTTAGACTCTCTATTACGTGGGGTAGTTAAAGGATTCCATTATCAGCTTTTAGGTGATAACTACTCCTAGTAACCATCTTGAAGATGAGAAGTATTAAGTGAAGTCAACTGTAATACGTCTTAAAAGAGCTTTTGTTGCATAAGTGTAAGATTTCTCAAAACATATCTAGACCTTGGATACTCTGTTACGTTGTGTAGCTAAAGGGATGCATTATCAGTTTTTAGGTGATAACTAGCCCTAATAACTACCTTGAAGATGAGATACCCTTAGTTTAAATAGAGTTGAGTCGTCTCAAAACCATTTGATTGAAAACAATTCAGAGTGAAAAGTCTGTTAAGTGATTGCATGAATTGGTTTGAAATTTTATTCATGGTATTGGCAATCACTAACATATTGTAAACATGTCCGTCAAATCAGTCATATACACAAAGTATTCATAAAAGTTGCAATCATAGAAAAGTCTAAGTCTAGTAATTAAACATATGCATCACATAGTCTTGTTAAGGCAATAATAGTGATACAATCCTAGTCTAATTAGCAAGGAAAACTAATCATATGCAATATTCTATGTCTCAAAGGTTTTCATTTAATCTTTAAAGTGAGAAAAACAATTGTATTTGATGAAAACAAATTGAGAAAGATACTTGTGTAGATTGTACAATCACCTTGGCTTTTTGTAAAATCATTAAGATCAAATTGTGACTTAATTTGAGAAATAATGTTTGATCAATGTTTGTTACTTAGTCAAAATTTATTAAAATGTTTGAAATACTTTATATAAATATATGATTTATAAAGGTTTTTCAAAGATTTTAAAAAATTTGGGCAGAGTAACATTTATTTAAAGTGGGTGAAAAAGCTTCGCAATATCTGGTATTACGGATTTGGTGTTGCGGGCAAATGGTCAATAAAAGTCAATTTCGCATTGAAGGTAAGACAGGTATCGCGGACCAAACAAGATGTGAGGGTAAGCCATCGCATAAAGTCTCGGAATCAAAATGTTTGTATTGAAAGCTGTGATGGCAAACCATTGCATGACATTTAGAAAGCTCTCGAATTTTTTAAATAATATTATAAATAATATTTGGGAAAAATGCATACGCTATGCGAAAAAAATTTTGGGAAAAATCTTTGGGAAAAATGCATACGCTATGCGAAAAAATTTTCCATCGCAGTTGAAGCTCTCGAATTTTTTAAATAATATTAAATGCACATTTTGCCTCTTTTCTAAAGTCATGTATTGCATCCAATATGATGTTGCATCGAGAACTGTTCATCTTCTTCCCAAAATCAGCCCATTTTAACCAAATCAAACCGTTTAAAAACCCATTTTCTTTCAAATTAGTGATCAAACCGGTTTATCTCAGTCATCTAACCACAAAGTTTTGACACTAACACACCACAATTTAAACTCAATAGTGAGACATACGCATTCTTGGTGTCCAAACCCTAACATCTGAATTGGGCATGAAAAAGTAAAAATTATGGGTGGATAAACAAGAAACATATGTAAAACATCATTTGAAACAGATTTGAAAGCTTACTTTTTGCACAAAACGGAGTGAATAGGCAAAAAATCAGTGGTACGAGAGTTCTTGTGGATGCGAGTGAGTGTGTGTTAGGTTTAGGAGAGAGAGAATGCGAGTGAATGATAAAAGTGTGTGCGTGTTTTTCTCGCATCTCATAAGTGGGGTTTGTTGACCGGTATTTTTCCATTTTGACCTTTTAGTTTTGAACTCAGGTCTGCGAGAATTTTTGGACTAGGGGAGGGTTCAAATCAGCATTTTGACAATTTTAGCAAAACTCCCCCTTGACATCGGCCCTTTTTACCCTTAACACTTTTGAATTTTATTCTTAAAATTTTAACAAGTTTTTTTAAGACATTTTGGTTCAAATAATTGAACGTTTGTGTTATATCAAAATTGTTTTTTATTTTAAAATAAAATCAATCACTCCCCCTCGAGATGAGGGTTATTATTCCAACATTTACAACAACTTTTATCATGTTTTTCATTTTTTCAACCTTTTCGCAACACTTGTTTGTGACTTATTCATGATTTCAAAAACAAACTTCTACATTTCTCCCCCTAAAAAATAGCTTAATATTTTTAAACTGTTTTTGATCTATTGATGAGGAGAAGCATTCTTTTTGAAAGTTTTATTCTTACTCGAGCTATTCTCAAGATTTGATTACAATGAGAAAAAAGTTTATAAAAAGGTATTTAGAAAAATCTTTTTGTAAAATCTTATATAGATTTTGCTCATAATAATAAGAAGATTCTCTTCTTTTCTTAAGGATTGACGCACTGATGCATATGTTCAAGGTCCTTTCTTATGTTACAGGTGTTGATTAGTGATGTGATTAACAGCCATCATGTTTGAATAATTACTGTTTTGAGTTACCAGATGTACGTGTGATGTCTGCTACATTGTTGACTGCTTTGACCTTTGGAGTTTCCTCGTCATGATCATCACGAATACTTGCCATGCCTAACCGTTGTCGGAGGTATTCAAATCTTTTGGGAGGCAAAGATTTTGTGAAGAAGTCGGCAATTTGGTAGTCAGTTTTCACAAAGTACAATTCCACTGTCTTTTTTTCTACATGCTCCTTGATGAAGTGATATCTGACTGCGATGTGGTTCGTTCTTGAATGCAGTACTGAGTTACAAGAGATGCCAATGGCACTTTTCGAATCACAATAAATTGGGATTTTGTCGTAGAAGAAACCATAGTCCGTCAATTGTGTTTTCATCCATAATACTTGGGCACAACATCCAGAGAGGGAAATATATTTAGCTTCAACAGTGGAAAGTGCAGTATGATTTTGTTTCTTTGAAGACCAGCTAATTAATTTCTCCCATAAGAATTGAGTAGTTCCAGAAGTACTTTTGCAATCAATTTGACATCCTGTATAATCTGCATCTGAATAGGCAATAAGTTCAAAACCGGAGTCTTTTGGATACACGAGGCCCATGTGAGTTGTTCCTTTTAGGTACCGAAAGATCCGTTTGACAGTAGTGAGGTATTTTTCCGTTGGCCTGGATTGGTAATGGGCACACATGCAGACGGCAAATTGCATATCTGGCCGACTAGATGTCAGATACATGAGTGAACCAATCATACTACGGTATTTTGTAGGATCAACTGGTTTTCCTGATTTATCTTCATCTAGTTTATGTCTGTGAAGCATAGGAGTACTTATGGAGTCGGATTTATCCATTCCAAACTTCTTCAAGATTTCCATGGTGTATTTGTGCTGATGGATAAAGATACCACTAGGAGTTTGTATGATTTGTAGACCCAGGAAGAATTTAAGTTCCCCCATCATGATCATCTCAAATTTCTGTCGCATGATATTTTAAAACTTTTTGCAATACTTTGGATTCGTAGATCCAAAAATAATATCATCGACGTAAATTTGAATAAGCATGATATCATCACCTTTACGCCTTATAAATAAAGTTGGATCAATTGAACCTTTAACAAATTTGTTCTTGAGGAGATATTCTGACTGAACTTTGTACCATGCACGAGGTGCTTGCTTGAGTCCGTAGACGGCCTTGTCAAGAACATATACATCATCCGGGTGATCTGGATCAATGAAGCCTTCTGGTTGGCTTATATACACGTCTTCTTCTAACTCTCCATATAAAAAGGCCATTTTCACGTCCATTTGATAGACGGTGAAAGATTTATGAGCTGCATAAGCCAAAAATAAGCGTATCACTTCGATCCGAGTGACCGGTGCAAAAGATTCATCAAAGTCAGTTCCTTCCTCTTGATTGTAACCTTTGGCAACCGGATGAGCCTTGTTTCTGATTACATCACCATCTTCATCAAGTTTGTTCTTCAAGATCAATTTCAAAGCAATTATTAGTTTTCCAAGAGGACGTGGAACCCTTCGCCAAATGCCATGTCGTGTAAATTGATTTATTTCTTCTGCATTGCAACGATCCATTTTGGTTCAGCAAGTGCCGCTTTGACATTGGTAGGTTCTATTTGACTTAGGAAAGAATTGTAGAAATAGAAATCGGCTGTAGAACTTCTTGTTTGAATAGGTTGAGAAGGATGTCTAATTATTTGGTGTAAAGGGTGATCATGAGTCCAACTTCTCTTATGCGGATGTGGTTGGTAATGTTGTTGCATGTTTGAAGGATTGATGTTTTGCGGCTCTGAAGGTTCACCGACCTCATGTTCTAGAGTCGCAAATGGATTAATGAAAGTTTCTTCTTCAGATGATGCATTGGTAATTATCTGATCATCAACATTTGTGTGGGAGGTTGGAGTGACATTGTTTGGTGAACGTTCTATTTGAATGTTAGTGGATGGAGAAGTATCTGGTATAGGATTAGCAGCTTCATAAGTAGTTGTTGATGAACCGGATACTGGAGATGGTATGTCTTCTTGATTGTTAACTTTGATAATCGAAGGTACAACGGATAATGTTGACATTTTCATCTTGTTTCCACCACATGATTCATCATAGAAGTTTTCAAACAGTCCGTCTAACACTTCCTTTTGAATATAGTTAAGTCTAGGTGTTGATGATGTGAGGTTAGGTGCAAGTCCTGTACTGTGTTGTTCAAAAGTCTTAGTCGTTGGCACGGGTTCTGAACATACATGATCAAAAGCCATTTCTTCTACTTCATCGAAATGAACATGGATTGTTTCTTGTATCAGCTTTGTTCTGCAATTATAAACTCGATAAGCACTTGATTGTGTGGAATATCCTAAGAAAGTTCCAACATCCCCTTTTTCTTTGAGCTTTCCATTATCTTCTCGATCATTGAGTGGGTAACATCTACAAGGTGCGGAGATATTTTACATCGGGTTTTCGTTTGTGAAGGATATGATATGGGGTTTTGTTGAATCGTTTATTAATGATAGATCGGTTTTTTGTGAAACAAGCGGTTGACACGGCTTCAGACTAGAGGTTTAAGGGAAGGTTTGCGGAGGATAACATTGTTCTGGCAGCTTCAACTAACGTACAGTTTAGTCTTTCAACTACACCATTTTGTTGAGGAGTGTAAGATACCGATCTCTGATGAGTTACGCCAATTGAATCGAAGAAATTCTGAAAAATCTGATTCGTGAACTCCGTTCCATTGTCTATTCTGATAAATCTGACTTGAGCTTGTAAACCAACTTGAATTCTTTTGATGAACTTGATGATGACTGTAATCCCCCGTAAATTTCCTTATAAATAGTAAAAGTAAATCAAAGATTAATATATCATTACGTTAATTTATAACGTTTTTACCAATAACAAATTTTTTTTATTTTATTATCAAATATGCTATGTTACTTAACATCACTACGATATTCATGATTCTTTTTGCTTGGAACGATGCTCACACATGTACCACTATAGTCTAAAATCGCGAGAATATTAAAAATTTCTTTTATTCGTTACGAACCTGCATTTTCCGACATTTTTCAAAAATTACTGTTCATCGGTTACTATTAACAAAACACTATTCGTCATTTCACTATTCATCATTTTTGGAGTCGGTTAGTGATATTGAGATGTTTTTCAAAAATTTTACTATTCACGAAACACTATTCACAAAACACTATTCACTCTCGGACTCACGTAAACGTCACACTAAATAATTTCTAAACTTTTCACTAATCACAAATTAATCGTTTTACTAATCCCAACATACACCCAACCGGACCCTTAATTTCATTCTAAGCCCAAAACCATTTCTCGGTCTTTTACAATTCACGGCCCACACAAACTAAGCCCATTTCATTTCTTTTGTTTTTCGTATCATTCGACTAAACCTAGTAAGAAACGCGTCTCGTACTCCCAAACCTTACACACGACTCACACATATTTTGTACAATCTCGTTCCTCCCCTAGCCAACAATTAGAGTGTCGACTTTTTTTTTTCTCACATCGAGTCTAGATACGTTTTTACTAAGCAAAGCTCATGTCCCAAAAACGATTTCATAAAATTTCATCTAAGCCAAAAACTTAACCATTTTAAACCACGTTTGTTTCTATAACTTCCTAAAATCATTTCTAAACACAAACTAGTATCTAAATATTTCAAAGTTATCAAAATCTCAAGTCACAACCGATTTACAAATCGGTTCACTAAATAAAATGGTGGTCGACTTGCATATTTCATACAAACAAGTAGTTCCTTATTTTAAGCACACTCCATCCCATATTTTACTCACCTAGGACAAGTACTATAAAAACCATTTCACAAGTACAATACCCTTATAATATTTCAATGCATACGTTTACTTTGAAAATGGAGATGTCGACACTAGGAACCAAGACTTGAGTAACATGTTGTTTCTTACACCTTCCATGACTTTTGCATACAAGTAAAGATCCCATCACATTAAAACCTTAGATACTAGAACACACTAGGTACAATCCATTTTTATATTATGAAACTACACGTTCCTTTTGAGCAAATAAGATGTCGATGGCTAGAAAACAAAGAGAAATGTTGGTTCTACTCTTTCTCATGACTTTTTGAAAACACTCCAACATCACATCACATTAAAACTTATACACTAGAACACTTCAAGTTCATATATAAATACCCATGCATGCACATTTTAGTTTTTCATTTCCATACAAACCAAAAATCCACCAAATATTTTAAGTAGTAAACTAGGCATTGGGTCGAAGCATTGGGTAGGAATTTAAGGAATTCGTGTGGGTTTAGGAGAAACAAATTGTTGTTTGTGAACCTTGGTCGAGCACACATACACACTACGTACTCATATCACTCACTTCTCGATTCTACGTCCTGTTTTAACCACCATTTTGGTGTCGTAAGTTACTAACAAACTCTTTTCAATATTTATATAAAACTTTCATTTGCATTATTTTTATACGCGACACACACAATTGCATCTCTTAATTCGAAAACTAAATATACGACATATATATATTTTACGTTCGTCTATATATTTCACACCTTAACAAATAAACTATGTAGAGTTTTGAAACTAAAAAGCTACGTACAACCTGTTTTAGAATACATTTCTAACGTATACAAACAAGTATCGAAAACTATTAAAATTTTTCTAAGTCTTTTGTTTTATAAAAACTTGTCCCATGCTAGCCCAAAACGCACGTATATCTTTAAATTTTACTTAACAAGCATACCATTTTATTTCACAAACTAATAGTCCTCATGACAAACAATCATTTTTGTATAAAAACTTTATAATAAAAGTCACGATAGGACCTAGTAATCGATCAAAAGCAAATCGACCAAGAAACTGTTTTTAAAAATTAAATCGTATCGATTGGGCCTTAAGGCCCAATCACTTCAAAATAAGCTGATCAAATAAGCTGAAGTAATAAGCAGTTTGGTAACGTTTTTATACTTCTAACCTTAGCCCAAAACAAAGCCCAAAAACCCCGTAGGCCCATTGGATTTAAAAACACTAACGGGCCTTACATTTCGTTAAAAGCCCATAAGCTATCAAATTAACTTTTCGAACTAATAAGCTGGTAGAATAAGCTCAATAAGCTGTTTTGAAACTAATTAAGAAATAAAAACATTATGTTTTGGACTAAAATTGCAAATTTTATGAAAATCGGGTTAAAAGTGTCAACTTTTCAAAGTTTCTGTATAAAATATCATTTCGTAAATTAAAGGCTGAAAAATGATTTTTATAAACTCTAGGGTGAAAGGTGTAAGAAATATAAAGTTTTTGGACGTAAAATGTAAATGTATTTAATTTTGGACTAACGGCGTAACGCTAACGCCGTTAGGGTAAAAAGTGTAAATTTTTAGAAAATACAAGGGCCATATATATAAAATTAATATTTTTATTTTTACTTTCCATTTTTACAATTTCACGTAGCGACGTTACGTTTATTTTCAAACTATTATTATTATTATTATTACTATTATTATTATTAAACGTTACGTTATTTTCAAACTATTATTACTATTACTATTTTTATTATTTACGTTATTTTCAAACTATTATTAGTATTACTATTTTTAAACGTTACGTTTTATTTCAAACTATCGTTATTATTAAACCTTACATTACATATAACTAAACTAAACGTACAATATATTATAAAACTAAAAGTTTTACTAACGTCAAATTAACCAATCATGCATTTAAAAACTACTCGCGATTAAAACATTTAGACTATCAAACCCTAAAACTTGCCATATATTATCTAGGTCGTGTGTGGAGCCGTTCCCATTTTGCAAACTGAGTATCGATAATTTTATTCACTAAACCACTAAGGTGAGTTCATAGCCTCGCCTTTACTTGTTTAAATGTTTTATAAACCCTGCGAGGGGGATACATGCTAGTTTTTACAAACTGAACACGAGTATTTTCTTGGTATGCTTTACCTGATCTCGTTATTGCTTAAGTACCTTTCCTTGCTAAAAGCCCCTCATATCATGAGCCTTAGTCACCCAGGAGGTGAACGTAAATAATTGTGGATAGATCTATTAGGGACTGACCATCCCCGTTTGGGAGTTCGAGAAAACAACCAAACGCACTTTATTTGAAATCTAATAAGTTACTGGCAAGAACCTATCCCGAGGGCCCCCTATAATCCATCATTCGTGATGAGATCTGTTAATCGGCTGAGCGTCATGAGCTTAATGCAATAACAACTGTCTTTAACTTATAATTGTATGACGGTGCAATTATCACATATAACTTGTGTTCAATCTTTTAAACTTAAACCTATGAATATCACTCAACTTTTGTTGACTTTTAGCATGTTTATCTCAGGTCTATAACGAGCAAGGATGGGACGGAAGAGCACGAAATTCTCACAAAGGCTATAAAATTTTATTATCATTCGAAAATCTATTTAACAAATTTTAAAAACCACTGGGACCTCATTTTGAAAACTCTTATATTTATAAAAATTCGAATGATAAATATTTTTAGAAAATCATTTTCTACTGAAAAACTATGAGCTGTGAAGTAACACCCAATCTTTATTCCGCTGCAAATATTTCAAAATTGGGGGTGTTACAGATTGGCATCAGAGCTTTGGTTATAGCGAAACAGATCTATTTTAGATCTGAACTATAACCGTTTTTACAAACAAAACATTTTATAGCCCTACACTCTTCGTGCTTTCCGTGCCTACAGACTACCTTGCTCAGTACATTACCTGTTAGGATTTAGTCTGCATGTTTAGAAATTGCGCGTACATAATTATTATTTCATCCGTACTATTATATCTAGAACGTAAAAGTAACTTATAAAATACTATTCCCGGTTACTACAATAACATGTCTCCAAAAACTTCCTTGAACGCCAAAACTACTCTCCGTAATACTAATACATCCCCCGTCAATCAAAATTCTCCGAACACTGAAGATCCCTACGTACAAATATCACAGCCCCAACTTAATATAGGAATCACTCAGAAATCACTCCCATCATCACCTATTTCTTCACCTCTACGTCAAAAACTTAGGAGAACCACTGAATCATATGAAGATGTGATTGGTGGTCAGGCAACATTCGAAGTTGGACAAAGTTCACGTCAAGAGAGGCCGTGGACGAATGTTGAGCCAAATTCTCCGTTACCTTACACTTTAGATTCCCCAATACCAAATATCCCAATTAGTTTATCCTCACCTAAATCCCCCAACCACAATATAAGCACACATGATTCAATATGGACTCGTGTTTATCAACAAGCCAGCACATTAGAGGCTCACACTGAACAGCTGAAAGGTTTACGACCAACAAAATTAGAATGGTACGACCGTAACCTTGACGCATTGTTCAAAAGAGCGGATGCTGAAAGACGAACAATTGAAAGGACCCTATGGATGGCTAGAGAGACAGCCAGGAGCCAAGGTCAAAAGATTGCCGCATTAGAGAGTATGTTGGCAAACCAAATGAACATGTGTCAGGAACGTTTCTCAAACATGGAAGCAGCACAACTTGAACTTGAGAAAGAGATTAGATATTTACGACAGAGGCGTAACTAATCTTAAGTTTACAAGTATCCCTGCTGCATCTACTAAACCAGACAGACTTGGTTAATATTTCACGTAATGTTCAATAAACTCGAACCCTTCAGAACTTGAATTCAAATCTATAATAACCTCCTCTTCCGTTTCATCTCTCCGTTATAAATCAATCATTTTCTTTCGTATCAAGCATGCATACTATGAATCCTCAGAATTTCATGCAAAGATCTCATCAATTGTTACCTCCCTTGATGAACAAATAACTCCACGTAGATCCATGACATATTAATAAGAGACCTTGTACTAATTGTTTTACAAAAACGATCAGTCAAGTTATTAATATTATGATGACTTCTACTATACTATTCAAATCTACCGTGAGATTTCTTACAATTGTAAGAAATTCTTAAACATACTATAATTGACCAGAAACCAAAGTATTGTCTAAAAATAAATTTTCAAGAGAGAGAAAATTTATTTTAGTGGACGAATCTGTTTGTTCCTTAGTAATCCCATATCAAGAGTTGATTATCTATCTATGATACAACGCAGACATATCTTGAAATTATATTACAGTAAGGAGTCAATTCAGTCTATCATCAATGAAATAATTAACTTCATTTGAATTATTCTGACATCAGAAGGATTCTAAGTTAAGTTCATTAACGATTTCAGAAGATGGACAACGTAAACTATGCATGTACTCCATCTTCATCAAAAACCATCATGACTACTGAAGCCGTCAGGAAATTGGTAACCAACATCGTATTAGTGGTACTCGAAGGGACTACCATAGTTGATCCAAGGGGAGATATGGACATATCCAATAAGCAAGAAAGCTGAATGGAATATAGGTCAACCCACTTTAAAACGCCAGAAGGAATGGCTAACCCTACCATCACCCATAACCAAGGAATTAGGCAAAGAGTTATACCTAATGGAAATAAACAAAAGCAAAAACTCTTAGAAATAAAGAACCTTTAAAGACTTTCGCTAGGAAACAAAAACTCTACAAGGACGTCGGTGGTATCATGGGAATAATTACTAGGTTTATGCAGATGAATAAATTCCTGTTGTGAATAAATAAACTCTAGTTCAAAAATTTCCTGATTGTACCTCTTCCTTGTAATTTACTTTAAGTTACGATGGATGTAACCTAAAGTAAAACAACTATCCTTCTACCGTATCGAAAAATCTACCTTGTAATATTTTCCAAAATAATTATAATCTACGTCAATTCCAATTCCTATCCCATTTACCAAATAACAGCATACTGTTATTTACATAGAAATTTCTGACTAGAAATTTCTAACTCATATATATATATATATATATATATATATATATATATATATATATATATATATATATATATATATATATATATATATACACACACACACAAAATAAATAAATAAATCAATGAATAAAGTTCCTACTTTATTCTTACAAGAAATTACGTATTATATCATAATAACAAAACGTTGAACATCATCTAAAACAATTTAAAGAAAAACATAAATACAACTGTGACTGAACCAAGCATCACATAATTTAGTCCTCCATTAAACATAGCCTGGCCAACTATGTCTAATTTAGGAACAAATCATGTCATGATGGAACAATCATAATACCAAAAATTCTAAATAACAATCTTCATTTAAAAGCAACAAATATAGATAAATATTACAAACTACCATAAAAACCTATCTTATTCCTTCGTCATTAGGACGAGAAGCCAACCAAAGCACAAATAGGAAAAAACCCTAATAATTCACAAAGACTAATAGAAAACTCCAATAACTAAGAATTTATCCGAATCCATGAAAATTAATAAATAAACAAATAATTAGCATCGGAAATGCTAACGTCACAATAATTACAATATAAACCATAGAATCTTCAATAGGTTGATCCGCTATGACAACAAAAACCCCCACCAACAAAACCATAGCAAAAGCCACCACATGATGAATCACCTTAATTATGCTGGAAGAGGAATATAAACAAATCATTAAAAACTATAGCAAGATTAGTTTTTAAACATAAGGACAAATAAGATTTATTTCACACTTATTGAGGATTACATAGAAACACGACAAGGAATTAAGTTAAAACAACCCTAGCTTAAGATTATTACCCCCATATCTTGTCCACGGTAATGGCTAGAACCGTGAGGGGTACGACAAACAACAAGATCGCAACCAAGAACCCAAAGTCTTCGTCCGGAACATACGCTAAGTAGACAGCGGCAAGGACGACATACACAATCGCTAGTATAGTAATTAGGCTCGTCATTTTTTCGGAAATATTTTAAGAATAGGAGATGAGAAATGATAGGAAAATGGTTGGTGGAAGAAATGGAAATTTGAAAGGGATATATGTAGGTGGAAAACTAGTCGTTAGACACTATTCACGACCGTTAGGAATCACTATTCCTGACCGTTGGCTACGGTACACCTAGCTGTTATTTTACTATTTAATACCATTACCTTCAATATTCACAACCCTTAAGTACACCAGTTACTAGATCCTGTCTAGCACAAATAAGTCTAACTAAACCACGTCTCCCAAATCTTAATCTCTCGACAACCCTCTGATCGAAAATTTTCTAATACAGAAATTTTGTTAAACTTGAATTCCGGGACGGAATTCAGAATGAGGGGTAGGTACTGTAATCCCCCGTAAATTTCCCTATAAATAGTAAAAGTAAATCAAAGACTAATATATCATTATGTTAATTTATAACGTTTTTACCAATAACAATTTTTTTTTATTTTATTATCAAATATGCTATGTTACTTAAAATCACTACGATATTCATGATTCTTTTTGCTTGGAATGATGCTCACACATGTACCACTATAGTCTAAAATCGCGAGAATATTAAAAATTTCTTTTATTCGTTACGAACCTGCATTTTCTGACATTTTTCAAAAATTACTATTCATCGGTTACTATTCACAAAACACTATTCATCATTTCACTATTCATCATTTTGAAGTCGGTTAGTGATATTGAGATGTTTTTCAAAATTTTTACTATTCACGAAACACTATTCACAAAACACTATTCACTCTCGGACTCACGTAAACGTCACACTAAATAATTTCTAAACTTTTCACTAATCACAAATTAATCGTTTTACTAATCCCAACATACACCCAACCGGACCCTTAATTTCATTCTAAGCCCAAAACCATTTCTCGGTCTGTTACTATTCACGACCCACACAAACTAAGCCCATTTCCTTTCTTTTGTTTTTCGTAACATTCGACTAAACCAAGTAAGAAACGTGTCTCGTACTCTCAAACCTTACACATGACTCACACATATTTTGTACAATCTCGTTCTTCCCCTAGCCAACAATTAGAGTGTCGACTTTTTTTTTCTCACATCGAGTCTAGATACGTTTTTACTAAGCAAAGCTCATGTCCCAAAAACGATTTCATAAAATTTCATCTAAGCCAAAAACTTAACCATTTTAAACCACGTTTGTTTCTATAACTTCCTAAAATCATTTCTAAACACAAACTAGTATCTAAATATTTCAAAGTTATCAAAATCTCAAGTCACAACCGATTTAAAAATCGGTTCACTAAATAAAATGGTGGTCGACTTGCATATTTCATACAAACAAGTACTTCCTTATTTTAAGCAGACTCCATCCCATATTTTACTCACCTAGGACAAGTACTATAATCTTTTAAAAACCATTTCACAAGTACAATACCCTTATAATATTTCAATGCACACGTTTACTTTGAAAATGGAGATGTCGACACTAGGAACCAAGACTTGAGTAACATGTTGTTTTTTACCTTCCATGACTTTTGCATACAAGTAAAGATCCCATCACATTAAAACCTTAGATACTAGAACACACTAGGTACAATCCATTTTTATATTATGAAACTACACGTTCCTTTTGAGCAAATAAGATGTCGATGGCTAGAAAACAAAGAGAAATGTTGGTTCTACTCTTTCTCATGACTTTTTGAAAACACTCCAACATCACATCACATTAAAACTTATACACTAGAACACTTCAAGTTCATATATAAATACCCATGCATGCACATTTTCGTTTTTCATTTCCATACAAACCAAAAATCCACCAAATATTTTAAGTAGTAAACTAGGCATTGGGTCGAAGCATTGGGTAGGAATTTAAGGAATTCGTGTGGGTTTAGGAGAAACAAATTGTTGTTTGGGAACCTTGGTCGAGCACACATACACACTGCATACTCATATCACTCACTTCTCGATTCTACGTCCTGTTTTAACCACCATTTTGGTGTCGTAAGTTACTAACAAACTCTTTTCAATATTTATATAAAACTTTCATTTGCATTATTTTTATACGCGACACACACAATTGCATCTCTTAATTCGAAAACTAAATATACGACATATATATATTTTACGTTCGTCTATATATTTCACACCTTAACAAATAAACTATGTAGAGTTTTGAAACTAAAAAGCTACGTACAACCTGTTTTAGAATACATTTCTAACGTATACAAACAAGTATCGAAAACTATTAAAATTTTTCTAAGTCTTTTGTTTTATAAAAACTTGTCCCATGCTAGCCCAAAACGCACGTATATCTTTAAATTTTACTTAACAAGCATACCATTTTATTTCACAAACTAATAGTCCTCATGACAAACAATCATTTTTGTATAAAAACTTTATAATAAAAGTCACGATAGGACCTAGTAATCGATCAAAAGCAAATCGACCAAGAAACTGTTTTTAAAAATTAAATCGTATCGATTGGGCCTTAAGGCCCAATCACTTCAAAATAAGCTGATCAAATAAGCTGAAGTAATAAGCAGTTTGGTAACGTTTTTATACTTCTAACCTTAGCCCAAAACAAAGCCCAAAAACCCCGTAGGCCCATTGGATTTAAAAACACTAACGGGCCTTACATTTCGTTAAAAGCCCATAAGCTATCAAATTAACTTTTCGAACTAATAAGCTGGTAGAATAAGCTCAATAAGCTGTTTTGAAACTAATTAAGAAATAAAAACATTATGTTTTGGACTAAAATTGCAAATTTTATGAAAATCGGGTTAAAAGTGTCAACTTTTCAAAGTTTCTGTATAAAATATCATTTCATAAATTAAAGGGTGAAAAATGATTTTTATAAACTCTAGGGTGAAAGGTGTAAGAAATATAAAGTTTTTGGACGTAAAATGTAAATGTATTTAATTTTGGACTAACGGCGTAACGCTAACGCCGTTAGGGTAAAAAGTGTAAATTTTTAGAAAATACAAGGGCCATATATATAAAATTAATATTTTTATTTTTACTTTCCATTTTTACAATTTCACGTAGCGACGTTACGTTTATTTTCAAACTATTATTATTATTAAACGTTACGTTATTTTCAAACTATTATTACTATTACTATTTTTATTATTTACGTTATTTTCAAACTATTATTAGTATTACTATTTTTAAACGTTACGTTTTATTTCAAACTATCGTTATTATTAAACCTTACATTACATATAACTAAACTAAACGTACAATATATTATAAAACTAAAAGTTTTACTAACGTCAAATTAACCAATCATGCATTTAAAAACTACTCGCGATTAAAACATTTAGACTATCAAACCCTAAAACTTGCCATATATTATCTAGGTCGTGTGTGGAGCCGTTCCCATTTTGCAAACTGAGTATCGATAATTTTATTCACTAAACCACTAAGGTGAGTTCATAGCCTCGCCTTTACTTGTTTAAATGTTTTATAAACCCTGCGAGGGGGATACATGCTAGTTTTTACAAACTGAACACAAGTATTTTCTTGGTATGCTTTACCTGATCTCGTTATTGCTTAAGTACCTTTCCTTGCTAAAAGCCCCTCATATCATGAGCCTTAGTCACCCAGGAGGTGAACGTAAATAATTGTGGATAGATCTATTAGGGACTGACCATCCCCGTTTGGGAGTTTGAGAAAACAACCAAACGCACTTTATTTGAAATCTAATAGGTTACTGGCAAGAACCTATCCCGAGGGCCCCCTGTTACTATAAGCCATCATTCGTGATGAGATCTGTTAATCGGCTGAGCGTCATGAGCTTAATGCAATAACAACTGTCTTTAACTTATAATTGTATGACGGTGCAATTATCACTTATAACTTGTGTTCAATCTTTTAAACTTAAACCTATGAATATCACTCAACTTTTGTTGACTTTTAGCATGTTTATCTCAGGTCTATAACGAGCAAGGATGGGACGGAAGAGCATGAAATTCTCACAAAGGCTATAAAATTTTATTATCATTCGAAAATCTATTTAACAAATTTTAAAAACCACTGGGACCTCATTTGAAAACTCTGATATTTATAAAAATTCGAATGATAAATATTTTTAGAAAATCATTTTCTACTGAAAAACTATGAGCTATGAAGTAACACCCAATCTTTATTCCGCTGCAAATATTTCAAAATTGGGGGTGTTACAATGACACTTGGAGTTTCGGCTTTAGAAGCAAGAAAATGAACCCAAGTGTATCGTGAATAATCATCCACAATAACCAAAATATTTTTCTTCCCACTTCTACTGACGACGTGCATGGGTCCACACAAATCCATGTGTAACAGATGTAAAGGAGCAATGGAACTGGGTTCAGGTTTGGATTTAAGAGTAGCACGTGTCATTTTACCCAATTCACAAGCAGAACAAAGATGGTCTTTCTTGAAAGAAAGTTTTGGTAATCCTCTGACTAAATTATGTTGAGCAAGGTCATTGATCGTTCTGAAGTTCAGGTGTTAGAAGCGACGATGCCATAGCTAGGCTTGTGATGATGTTGCTTTGGCAAGCAGACAAATCGGTTTTGGTGATGTTATTTCCTTAAGTGCAATTTGGTATAGATTCAAATCCCGAGAGCCTTTGGGAATATCAACTGCTTCAAGGGTACGAAAAATACACGAATGTTTCCGAAATGCCACCTCTAAACCGCTATCACAAAATTGACCAATACTAAACAAGTTGTAACCCAGTCCTTCGACAAAGTAGACACGTTGAATTGTGACCTTATCATGAATGAGATCTCCATAACTGGTGATTTTAGCTACATGATCATTCCCAAAACGCACTATACCCAAGAATTTGGCCACGAAGTTCTTGAGCAGTGCCCTGTTCCCGGTCATATGCCGGGTGCACCCCGAGTCGAGGTACAAGAGGCACACTTGGACAAGCTGCACATCAAAGTAAGATACACAAAATTAGGAATCCACTGATAAAGTGGTTCCACGTAGTTAGACAGTAAAGAATGCACACCTAAAGGATTAAATTGAGAAATAGGAGGTATGGTAGGTGATTCTGGCTTCTTAACTGGTTGCAATCTATACCCTACGTGTTTAAACACTCTTCTAGTAGGAACCCACTTAAAGCATAATCTAGGGTTTGAGTCATAGTGATTTAGATTTTTGCCCTTAGGAATCATTGGCTTTTGTTGTTGATGCTTAGTGTTTCTTGGCTTCGTTGTATTAGTCCTAGTGGTCTTAGCTTCATGTTCACACAATTCATATTAGCATCCACACTTTTAACAAAAACCGAATTAAAAGGAATAGAATTAGAACAAGCATTCATGCTATTAGAAGCAACAGATTCATGCATTTTAATGTTATTACATTCATCCATTCGCTTAGAGCATTTTTTATTGAAAGCATTAAAATATCTAGGTTTGTCTACAACTTGAGGTTGAGAGGCTCTAGTCTTCCAAGTGTTATTGTTAAGTGGTCTCTCCCTGCTACAAGTAGTTACTAAACCTGGACCAACAAGCAAATCTTTGTTAGGAGATTTGGAAGATTGATCATGTTGAACTAATTTCTGTTTCTTACGGTTCTTAGACATGTGTTTCCTTGACTCTTTGGGATTCTTTTCTACGAAAGGGAGGAGTCAAAGAACACACTAGTGCATCTGGAGGTGTATCCTTGCTAAGTAATGCTTGCATCCTAGCTTTTTTTTAATTCTTTCTTGTAAAGCATATCATTTGTACCATAAGGTTCACGCTTAGAAGTAGAAGCAACATTGTACATACCAGGAGCAATTACTTTAGGATTAGTTAAAACCTCTATATGTTTTGGCTCAAGAACATGAGTTTGTTGCTTTGAAGATGCCAAAAATGTTATTTAATTAGAAAAGTATGAAAATTTTGCATTATCCAACTGGCCTTTTGAAGCAAACTCAATATTCTTGGTTTTTGACAAATCAAGCACTTTAGATTTGAGTTCCTCATTCTCTTTTAAGATTAGTTTCAAAGAATTTTCATAGGAAAGCTTGCCATACTTGTTTTCTTCAACCTTTCGTTGCCAATTTGATTCGAATATCAAAGATTGTTTTTCAATTTTGGCAAACGAATTTTCAAAATTTTCATTTTGACAAGACAATTCCTTGTTCAACTCAACATTCTTTTGCAAACAATGTTTTAGACTCTCTTTTAAATCAAGGTTTTCCATTTCAAGTGACGTTTGTTGATTTTCTAAAGTCACAATTTTCTCCACATTTAGTGCGATTGTTGGTTTGATTGATTCGAATTGATTTTGAAAATATTCCTTTTGAATGTCCGAGTTTAAGCAAATAAGACCGTATTCATCTTCAAGAGATGTTACAAATTTCAAATCATTTTGCATTTTGGTCATCAATGTCTCTTCAAAGACTTTAAGTTTATCGTCAATACTTTTCACGGGAGGCTCGATAAATAATTTTATCTATTTCTTAACTTCCCTTGAGACATCTATTTCGTAAGAATTAGATCTCACAAGTTCATCAGTTGTGAATTCTTGCTTCTCACGAATAGTTCTTAGCGATAAACTTATTTGATTCCTGAGATGACAAAAGGTTTTTCTTGCTAAACTCATTGCTAGAGAGATATGGATTGACCGTAGGTACATCCACATGTTTCATAGCATTTGTTGGTTTTCGTTCAAGAGCATTTTCTTTATTAATCAGGCCATAATCAGCACTAAAATAAGATAAATTGGTTTTCTTTTGTTTTACCATTAAACGTTTTTGGTTTTCCTCATTTGAGATGTCATTTGGAACAAACAAGTAATCTTTGAATGTGTCACGTCTCATGTA
Organism: Artemisia argyi; assembly: GCA_030686995.1. Lineage (NCBI taxonomy): Eukaryota > Viridiplantae > Streptophyta > Magnoliopsida > Asterales > Asteraceae > Artemisia > Artemisia argyi. Next base: position 19,440,758 of record CM060678.1, on the reverse strand, counting down.
GTCAGAATTATACAAACTTGGTGCTTTACGTTTGACCATTTCAAGATAAGAAGGGTTAGAGAACCAAGTCCCGGTCTTAGATCCAAAATAGGATCAGATTTGGGAAGATACATGTGCATTGTCTGAGGAGTCTGACCGGTAGTGCGAATTTTCAATTCAGCTTTAGTTAATTGTTGAATACAATTAGCTTTCTCATCTTTAAGTTTAGAAACTTCATTTTCAATATTCTTTTTGCCATTTTCAAACCTTGTGATATTTCCCTTCAGAGAAAAAATCTCATCTTGTAAATCTTGAATTTGTCGTATTAGCAATAAAGGCCATTCAGACTTCTCTTCGTACAACATGTCCTTAATTTTCTTTTCTAAGGAAGCACCTTTACCTTGTTTAAGTTTATCAAGTGAGTATAATTTGTAATCTGTGTTTGAATAGTGGCATAGTTTTGAAGCATATCAACATGATCTTGACTTGTTGATACATGATTACTATTGGTACTATTAGCAGATAACGTAGGTGTAGCACTTGTAGATGTTGCACTACTTGTGTTAACTTTAGTTGTCATGCTAGTGGTACTAATGTGACCATGTATAGATTCATCAAGATCATCATTATCACCGTCATCAAAGATGTGTACCTTGTTTCCAAGAGTGTCACCATCTTCAGCATCTGTGTCATAGCTAGGAGTTGAATCACCATCATGAGCTTCAAAAACATCCACCTTTTTCCAATGAGGCCACGAACACCATGTTTGTTTCTAGCAATTCTTCTTCATCATCAGTATCCATCATGAAGTCATTTTCTTCAGCATTGAGAATTTTACCCTTTTCTTCCATGTCAGCCAACAGCATCTTTTGTCTGTAGTATGTTCTGTCACTCACTTTTCCATTTGGACAATTCTTAGCAAAATGACCTTGTTGGCCACAGCCAAGGCACTTTGGTTCCTGTACATCTTGACCTGCTTCAACCATGTCATTTCTCTGAACACCTTGACGCACAACTTCTCCTCTAGGTGGAATATCTTGACGTTTGTTCAAAGCAGTTGGTGCAGAGATGGTTCTGAGATTGTTGTTTGTTGGACATTTGTAGAAGGACCTTTGGATTTGTTTTCCAAAAAGTGCAAGGTTTTGAACAATCTTATTGAGTTGAATATTGGCAGTATCTTGATTGGACTCAATTGCTTCTTCCATTGGAGTGAAGTGAGATTCATTTTTGGAGCTGAAGGAGGATTGGTTTTTACGATAATTTGACACAAGAGCAAGATCGAGGATCAACAATAGGTGTTTATGTAGTGAGTTGAGTTAACTGTTCCTTTTCCTTTTCTTTACGTTTTTGATCAAGAATGTCATTGACTTCAACCTGATTATGTTTCATCAGATCAAACAAGTTGTTGATATCTTTGGCAGTTAAGTCTTGGTTTTTTCTGATAGCAATAGTGAAACGTCTCTATTCTGGTTGAAGGTTTGTGAGAAACATGGTATTGCATGTGTTCAATGTTTGATCGCTTAAGGTTATGACGGTTCATTTCATTGATAAGTTTGTTGAATCGAATGTAAGCATCTTCAAGACTTTCTTCTGTAAGTTGCTTGAAGGATTGGTAATTCCGTAAAGCTAGAGTTTGTTGAGTCTGAGTACCAACTTCTGCACCTTGCATTAATCTCTCCAAGGCTTTCCAGAGATCATGTGCAGTAAGATTGCTATTAATGGCATTGTAAATGTCATTGCTTAGTCCATACATAATTAAGTTTTTGGCACGGATGTCAGCTTTAAATTGAGCAAGTTCAGTTGGACTTAAGTCATCTTCAGTTTGCAGTCGTTTCATACCCTCATTAGCAGTATCAAGAATTTCCTTCATTACATACGGTCCATTCTTGATGGAGTTAATCAACAACTTATGTTCTTTGTAGCCCATAATAACATTCATGAACCTTGAAGACCATTGAATATAGTTTCCCCGATATAACATGGGAGGTCTAGCATCACTCCCTGCAGCCAATGCATCTTAAGTAGTAGACATTGTGATAATGGATCTTTGATATGAGATGTTGTTTTGTTTGAGTGAGGTGTTTTAGTTTGTTTGAGTTGTGATGGTTGAATGTTTGGAGAATTGATCTAACGCAATGAGTATGATCAAAGTCTTTTACAAATTTTAAACCTTTTTGAGGGATTTGTTAAATTATAAAAGTCTTTAGGTCAAAGTATTGCAATAGAGTCTCATGAACAGTAACTATCGCAGCTTCTGGTCAAAATTGGGCAGAGTTTTCTTTCGTAAAAGGTGGGTAACAGTAAGTATCGTAAAATCCAATGTCGCAGAGTCTTAGAAGTATCACACATATACAACAGCTATCGCAGAAGTCTAATACGATCCGAGCAGAGTTTTCTTTCGTAAATAGTAGGTAACAAAAACTTTGGCAGAGAAAGTTTCACAGCCAATTCTTTCGTATCACACACACTCTTATCAGAGACAACTATCGTGGAAACCACAACCCTTGTATTGCGGCCTAAACCCTTGTGATGGGAACAAAACAATGCGAACAAAATCTTAACCCCTACTTTTACGAGCAAAAAGTACACTACTTCAAAAACCATAAAACCACAAAAATCAGCCTAGATCTTCACTAAATACTTAGAAACTATGAATATAATGATGAAACACTCTTTCTTTTTCAGGAATAAGTTATCCTAACATACGTATAACAAGATTAACAACGTAAATGAGTAATCTAATCACTACGTATGAAGCATAAGCTATTTTAGTGAGAGAAAGTGAAGAACACCAAGAAAACAAAGCTTATAAAGACAAGAGAAGATTAAACAACACTAAAACAATCACTACAAGCAACAACAATTCATATTTGGCTCTTAATACCAATTGTTGTACCAATATTATCATGTCTACAACTAATCTAAATATGTAAAGTGGGTGTGAACACTTTAGAGAGAAGAGAAAGATAGATAACAAGAGTCTCACATCGCTAGAGCTTAGAACACACGCCTCATAACCCATGAGGTAGGGGGTATTTATTCATAACGTCTAGCCAAGCCTCCATCGCGGATATACAAGTTTCGCGATGGTAAACTTGTGTTGCATACAACTAATATTACACAACATACCCTATACTATGATACAATATAAATAGAAGTCCCTAACTAATGATTTACACTTTTCGTATTCCAACAATAACAAACAACAAACTGATGCATAAATGAAATATCGTGACGATTGAATTTCACATTAGTACATTAGCATTCCAAATATTCGAATATCAGAGTGTCACTAAAGGATTGAACTCTTTCTATTCATAGTGAATACATGAAGATAATATACACAATAGTTTACACATTTACATGTTCTACTTGACACTATGTTTTACTAGCTTGTGTCATATCCTTCAATAAGCATATCAAAGCCAAGTCCCAAGCTTTTTGAAGTAGCTAAACTTCATGCTTGTTTAGGTGGTTTTTTACTCTTGCATCTGCACATGCAATTTGTCAAAAAACCATTAAGAAATATAATTTTAACCTCCTTTATCTTGCAGTACTAAACACATACCATGGGATGATGTAATTATGTGTTCCAATCCAAAAATATCAAGCTTTCCTCATTGAGTTTAGCATTTACAATTATGCTAGATGGGAATTGGGTATCTTGATACAAGGATTTAATTAGATGGACTTTAAACCCATCCCAATAGCCGCCTTGTGTACGAGATCTCTTGCTAACCCTTTAGTTAAATTGTCGGCTAAATTTAGTTGAGTTCTTACAAACTCCACAAATATCACACCATTCATGATAAGCTCACGAATCATGCTATGTCTAACACCTAAGTGTCTAGACTTGCCATTGTACACTTGACTATAAGCCTTAGCCAAGGTAGCTGCACTGTCACATCTGATAGAAATGGTAGATATCAGTTTAGGCCATAAAGGAATTTCATAAACCAAATTCCTCAGCCACTCAACTTCATTACCAGCTGCTGCCAAAGCAACAAATTCAGACTCCATGGTTGAGCTTGTAATACAAGTCTGTTTCTTTGAAGCCTAAGCAATAGCACCTCCCCCAAGAAGGAATACCCAACGACTCGTTGATGAGTGATCGTCGGTATTATTAATCCAATTGGCATCGGAATAACCTTCTATAACAGAAGGATAACCACTATAAGTCAAACCATAATTCATGGTTTCTTTCAAATACTGAAATACTCAACCCAGAGCTTACCAATGTAGAGCACTAGGATTGCTAGTGTACCTACTAAGCTTTCCTACAACAAAAGCTATATCTGGTCTAGTGCTAATCATGGCATACATAAGACATCCAATAGCTCTAGAGTATTCTAGTTGATTAACTGGAGTTCCTTTATTATGTCGAAACTTCACAGCAAGATCTACAGGAGTATAAACAGGAGAACAATTAGCAAAGTTAAACTTTGCAAGTATCTTCTCAATATAATGAGATTGAGAAATAGAGATACCATTGTTTCCTCGTTTTATTCTAATACCAAGAATCACCTCAGCCTCCCCCAAATCTATCATATCAAAATTAGATGACAAGAATTCATTTGTCTTATCAACTTGATCTTGGATAGTACCAAAGATCAACATGTCACCCACATATAAGCAAATTATTACTCCTTTACCAGAAGCATCAAATTTGCTATATACACACTTGTCAGCTTGCTTTAAAGAAAAACCATTAGACAAGACCACATCATCAAACTTTTGATGCCATTGTTTTGGTGCTTGTTTCAGACCATACAATGATTTCTTTAATTTACATACCTTGCTTTCATGTCCAGGCATTACAAACCCTTCAGGTTGTTTCATGTAAATTTCCTCATCCAAATCACCATTTAAGAATGCAGTTTTCACATCCATTTGATGAATAACTAGATCATGTATAGCTACAAGAGCTAACAACAATCTAATAGTGGAAATCCTAGCAACAGGAGCATAAGTATCAAAGAAGTCAATTCCCTCCTTTTGTTTAAAGCCTTAGATAACCAATCTGGATTTATATTTATCTATGCTTCCTCCCACTTTCATTTTCCTTTTAAGAATCCATTTACATCCTAACGCTTTGCATCCAGGAGGTAAATCAGTTAATTCCCAAGTATCATTATGCATGATGGAATCAATCTCACATTGATATGCTTCTTTCCAAAAGGCAACATCCCTAGAGGCCATTGCTTCACTCAAAGTCCTTGGATCCTCCTCAATAATGAAACGATATTCACGTTGAGATAAAGTCTTATCTCTTGTTCCTTCAACTAAATAAAGTTGAAAATCAGACCCAAAAGACTTAGATTTTCTTTTTCTAGTGCTTTTCCTAGAAGCAGATGGACCAGGTACATCATCAGTACCATCAACCTCATCTTCATCTGTCTTACTTGAAGATGGCTGAACCATACCTCTTGGTCTAGGTATAGACGTGAACCGCTTTTCATCAAATATAGCATCTCTTGACTCTATTATAGAGTTCACCGACACATAATCATTAGGTTCTATAACATAAAACCTATAACACTTGGAATGCTCAGCATAACCAGTGAAGATGCAATATATACCTTTTTCACCCAGATTTTTCATTTTAGGTTCAGTTAGCCTTACCACCGCTCTACAGCCCCAAACCCTCAAATAAGTCAAATTTGGTACCTTCTTGGTCCAAATTTCATAAGGCGTTTGTTTACTGTTTTTATTTGGAGTTCTATTCAAAATATAACAGGCTGTGAACATAGCCTCACCCAAAAATCCTTCACTGAGTCTAGAATAGGATAACATGGAATTCACCATTTCCTTTAAAGTCCTAATCTTCCTTTTAGCCACTCCATTCTGTTGTGGTATGTAAGGAGCCGTGGTTTGATGTATTATACCAGTCGATTGGAAATAAACTGGATCGTAATATTCACCACCTCTATCAGTACGCAATACTTTTATCAAATCTGCTTTTTGAAGTTCTACTTCTTGTTTATAAATTTTAAATTTATCTAGAGCTTCATGTTTAGCATGCAGTAGATATACATAACAATATCTAGAAGCATCATCAATAAAAGTAATGACGTACTTATTATGTCCTAGTGAAGGATTGGCATGAAAATCACACAAATTACTATGTATGAGATCTAATACTTTGCTTTCCCTCTTAACACCCTTAAAAGGTTGTCTAGTGATCGTTAGCATACAACTCTTGCAACTTTCATGTGTCATGTCAAAAGCAGATATTAAACTCATTTTAGACATATCTTTCATTCTCTTGTAATGAACATGTCCAATCTAGCATGCTATAATTCATATTTACTTAAACTATTGCTATTACTAGAAGTAATCATACAAGCAGAAGCATTAAACAAAGGATAATTCAAATTCAATCTAATCATTCCATTACATACATAACCAAATCCAACAAATGAACCATGTCTTGACAAGATATACTTGTAACTTTCCAACACTTGTTTGTAGCCACACTTATTCAACACAATTTTAGAAACAAGATTCTTTCGAATCCCAGGTACATACATTGCATTATCTAAACTTAAAGTTTTTCCAGAAGTGAAAGTCAATAAAACACGCCCTATTCCTTTGATTGGTTCAGTTGCAATGTTTCCCATCTTTACAAATGATCCATCTTCAATTGATTTACAGACTTGATACCAACGAAGATCCTTGCAAACATGAGTTGTTGCACCTGAATCAACCCACCAAGCAACGTCATCATCCTGAACATAAAATGCATCAGAAATAACAAAAACATAATATAAAACATTATCTAAATTCTGCATAAAATCATAATTATAACCTTGTTGCTTTTCAGGATCCTTAGACCCACTTGCACCAGCGCCTTTATTGTCCTTACGAGAGCGACAATCCTTCTTCATATTACCAGGCTTGTTACATTTCCAACAAGCCACAGTAGCCTTCTTGTTGGCAAATTTATCATCGCCACTTTTGAACTTTCTTTTATTCTTATTGTTGTTTGAATTTTTTGCTCCATCTCCTTCAACCATGTTAACAGAAGATGATCCAATTTGGTTCTTTCCTTTAGGATTATTATCAGGTTCCTGACTTCTTAATCCTTTCTCAATTCTTAGATGACTACCGAGTTGAACCAAATTTAAATATTCCTTTTTATGTTTCAAACCATGTTTGGATTCTTTCCAGGAAGGGGGCAGTTTATCAATGACAACTGCAACCAAGATGGCTTCATGCATCATCAAATTGTGTTGGGTAATCTGTCCCAGAATCCTTAACATTTCATAAAATTGTTCCATGACAGGCCTGGTATCAACCATTTTGTAATTCATAAAATTACTCACAAGAAACATCGTTGCAGAAGCATCTTCTGCCATGTATTTGGATTCTAGGGACTCCCATAGTGCTTTTGCAGATTCAACGTTTTGACAGATATCAAAGAGGGAATCAGACGTATTGTTTAGAATGTGACCATGGCATAGGTAGTCATCATTCTCCCACTTAATCCTCTTCCTAGTCTGCTCCAAAGTTTCCTTCTCGTTTCGTTCGGGAGTGGGTGTACTCAACACAACTTTTAGGGTGGTAAGAAGAAAGTGCATCTTCTTTTGCCAGCGATGGAAATCCTGCCCTTCAAACTTTGCCAACTTATCAAACTTGCTCGTCATACCCTTCACAGATTCTCCGTTCGTCATGATCACAGATACTTCGATCTTTGTTAGAAATTATAGGATCACATTAATCTAAGAGTCGTGTGAACACTTTCAGATCAAAGTATTTCGATCGTTCTATCGAAATCTCAAATCGGATAAAACTCAGATTTTGAAACGAGAATGTGTTATATGTTGTTATGAAAACCGAACCAAAAAAGTGATGAATCTTGGACCCTGCTACCAGGGGATGCCGCCCCTGGAACCACGCTACCGGGGGCGCTGCCCCCGGACCCCCATGATTTGGGACTTCGCCCACGAATGATAATCATAATAACGTCATACAAGTGTGCACTCTGCAGAACCCCGACTTGTTAAACATTTATCATGATTATACATTGGTCAACTAAGTCAATCCATTACACTTAAATTGTATTGGTGATGTAAAAATCACCAACATGATTTGAGTTGGTTGAATTGTTGGAAGGATTGATGCTTACCTCCCGTTGATATTGAAAAAATCAGCGCCGCAACCCTACCACCACTAGCACCGAATATTTCATAAATTCACATTTTTTTCTTCATCCATGATTTCAAATGGTCTATGTGTGCGTGTAAACTTCTGGGCGTGTGTATAGATGTGGACAACATCTATATCTTCATCAAAAGGAAAAAACTCGTATAGCGCATTTGTACGAAGATCCTGGCGCAACCTTACCTGAGGATATCAACGTTTGCTGATAATCGGTGGTCAAAGGTTTTAGCAGAAATCAACAGCCAAGGGTTTTGACAGACTTTTGAAAGAACTGATGCTTTGACAGGATATGTATGAAATTTTTATTTAACTTTTTTTTCATATTTGTAGAAAATTATACGGTTCCAAAAGTTGGGCTGGATATATGCCTAAAAGTTGGAGCCGTTTGTAGGTAAATTAATATTTTAATAGAATCCGTTTGAAGCCAATAATATTAAATTTGAGCCGTTTGTGACGCCATTTAGTACATATAGATAATATTGAAAGCTTGTTTGGTATTTTATGTTCATTAATATAATGATAGCTAGTTTAGTAAATGAAATATTAGTTTAGGGGTTGAATTTATAATTTCTATTTATTAAAGAATATGGGTCCCAAAAGATGGTGTTGAGATGATGTTATGATAAGGAGTTTTTTTTTTTTTTTTTTTTTTTTTTTTTTTTTTTTTTTAATGTTGAAATGTTAAAGCTGATGTGACGCTGACATAACGCGATGTCATTTCATAACTCAAGTTACTATTCCTTATGCTCAAGCAAAACATTATTTCGCAGAAAAAGTTTTATTAAGAACATGCTAATGAACATAAGCAAATACTTTCATACGCTATCGACCATACATAGTATACATAGTAGCGATGGTCATATAGGAGAAAGAATAACATGGGATTTAAAAAAAATGTATACTACATTTACATAGCCAAGAGAAAAGTTCAATGTAAATCCTCTATAGATACAATGAACCAATTCTGGTTATCCATCTTTTAATCATAACAAAATAATCTCACTTTCATCTTTAAAAAAAATTAAACATCTCACAAACCATTAATCGTTAAAAAAAAAGAATCATGCCATTATGATTAGAATTAAATGATCCTTTCATATAGGGGCACTTCTATCTTTTGATGACTTTGAATTTTTGTATGTGTTGAAATTTATGTGTGAAAAAATTACATATAATTTGTAACTTTAAAATCACGTGTGATTTTATAAAATCACATGTGATTTATGAAATCACACGTGATTCCTAACATACAAATCACATGTGATTTGTGAAATCACACGTGATTCTAGACGCAAATTTTAACATTAAAATAAAGCTAAAAAAAGTTTCGTCGAAAGTATATTGAAGTGTCCCTCTACTGAAAGATAAAAAAATTCTCGTCGCGATTAGGGATGGGAAAAAAATCCGTACCCGATGGAGACCCAATCCCCAAACCCGATTTGACTGGGGAATCCCTGAGTTGACCGGAGATGGGGAATCCCCTGAAATATGAAACTGGGGATGGGGGTGGGGATGGGGATAACATAAATCTCCGAACCCGGCCCCGACCCCGATATTTCTAGTGTATGATTATTTAAAATTTATGTGTTATCCATACTTGATTAACTTGTATATGTATATATGTTTATGAGCATCGAGATATATGTTTATATGCATATGTGATATTTATAGGATCAAACAAAATTAGAATTAGAATTATAAGCACCAATTACATATTACTTAACTATTTTATCCAAATACACCCATATAATACATATTGTTTTTATATTATATGTGATATTACAATGTTAACGATGCTTTAAAGTTGAATTGAAAAATTATAATTAATCTAACTATGTGTGACGTATGTTTATTGAGGTACTTATGAGTCAAAATTCTTTATATTTTCGACGAGTTGGTGAAATTTTTATGTTATTTCATAAGGGTGGAGAATCCCGAATCACCGCAGGGATCCCCGATCTCCATTGGGGATGAGGATGGGGATGTAAAGCAATTCCTTGATGGGGATGGGGACGGGGATGTGGATGGAGAGTGAAAACGGGGATGGCGATGGGAAGTATAATCTCCGACATTCCCCGCCCCGTTGCCATCCCTAGTCGCGATAGTGTATTTTTTATCGCTTAACGATTTACCAATTACAAAATATTTTATTATAAAAAAAGGCGTGAAAAGATTTTTTTTTATTTTTTATTTTTTTATTTTTTTTAATGGGAAAATGAATTACTATGATTGATTCATTAGGTCTATAAAGAATCTGGGGTTATATTGAACTCAACTCGCATAGCCAATAAGATCAAATGTCTGGTCCAGACAAGTAAAAGTACTATTTTTCTCTTCCGGTAACATTTTCCACGATCAAGACTCCATAGTTAAAGATATTAGCAGATCTCTTCCGGTGTAATTTGTTCTTTTGGATAAAGCACTTTTTTTCCTTTTTTCACTTCTTTCGTTTGCGGACGCACATAGGTTTATGTTAGTTCTTTTTGCAGACATAAGTGATTCTTTTCACTTCTCATCTCTTCAAAAATTAGACATAAACGTTCACTTATTTTCACTTCTACAACCCAAACCCTATCTATTACTATGTTATTTTTTTCTTTCAAAAGCATAAAAAAACAAACGGTTTTCTTTCTTGCAAATGAAGACTTTAGATGTATATCTTCTTCTGCAAACATAATTTACAGATAAAGGCATAAAACCTCCATAAAAGACACCTTTATTTTTTGATCAACATATTTAAACTTAATGTTTTGATCCACATATTTAAACTTAATGTTTTTATATGACAATATTGTTTTAATATCAGCACTACTACAAAACAGAGCTTTTAATCGGGTGCTCAAACACGTTTAATAAGGAAGGTCTAAAAGTATTTTAACATAGAGATGAAAGTGGTCCTAGTTACTCTTCGGGACGAAGTGGAAGAGGCGAGGAGATTCTCGAACGCGGTAAAGGATCCAGTGACTGCGAAAGAATTGAACGAGGAGCCGTATGAGGTGAAAATATTATATACATGTGTGTTTTGATGTTTTGCAAAGATATTGAAATAAATATTGATTTTAAGAAGGATATTAATATAATATTAAAATGTTTCAAAGATATGTATGAAATTCACCGTTTTAAATAATAGAGAGAATTTGAAACACATATGCATATTCTTTGTATTTTAAATGTTTGATTGTAATTTATTTTCAACCACGTCATTTAATTTTTTCTTCTCATTTAATCATAAAAGTTAAAAAAGAAAAAGGAAAGGTAAATGACAGAAATACCCTTGATAAAAATTTACAAAACTAATCTGTGGAAAACTAGAAGGGGGGGTGATAAAGTCTTTTTGTAGTATAGTTTTATAACCGAAGAAATGCTTAGGAAAGTATTTCCCCGGGTCGTGTCCTAGCGAAGATGTGAATGGAATTCTTAATTCCCGATTCGTTGAAACGTGTCGTGAAAACGGTAAAAAGTGATTTTGTGAGATTATACTAATGTATAAGTAAATGAAGCACAAATAATCAACTAAGCACGTAATTCAACTAAACAAACTTAAAACGTAACGTAGAATCGAAAACGTAAGCTAAAACGTAAATAAAACGTTAACGTACGAAATAAAACGCGACTTTTAAGCTACGCTACTCCTACGGACTTGGAAATAATTTTCAAAAGTTAAAAACGATAAAAGAAAATTTTGAGAAAAAGAAAAATATTTTTTTTGACTTTTTATTTATTTTTTATGAATTAAAAACTAATTATACTAATTAAAAATTAAAAGAAAATACAAATAAAGGGAGAAAAATGAAAAATAAATTTTGAAATTTATAAAATAACTAAAAACTAATTTTAAAACTAAAAACTAATTTTTTTGGCTTTTTATGTAATTTTTGGAAATTAAAAACTATTAAATCTAATTAAAAATTAATAAAAAATAGAAAATAAATGAGAAAATTGCAAAATAAATTTCTAAAAATCTAAAGTAAATGAAAATAATTTTCTAAAATATTTTTGGATTTTTCTGGGATTTTTCTGATTTTTTTGGATTTTTTAGTAATTAAAATGTAATTAAAAATGATTAAAAATGAAAATAAAATAAGAAAAATAGTAAATTGATTCAGAAAAATTTGAAAAAATTACAGAAAATCTAAAATAATAAAATAAACTTGAGAAAAAAAATTGAAAGTAAAATAGGCTAGGCAACTGCTGATTAGCTTGAAAACTGCTTATTTTGAAGTGCTTATTAATAAGCACTTCTACCAAAACTGACCCAAACTTTTAACCAACTGATTTTATGACTCAGAAAAGCTAAATGGAACAGATTTGAGACTCAATGATCACAGAAACATAGATAATGGACACAAACACGTTCAAATAAGCACTTTGGAATAAGCTATAAGTATAAGCAGATGTAAGCAATGGGTCCAAAACAGTTAAACAAGCAATTATTAGCACAAATTAACTTGTAAGAACCAATAAACTCAGAGTTCAAGCTCAAACTCACATCAGTAGGCTTAAAACTTAAAACAGATACTATGTTTGAATCACCTAACTAGATAAGACAATTAAGCAGTGTAATAAGCTTAGGACTGAGAAATCGAGGGGGCAAATGACAACTTAAACTACTGAGATGCTAAATATCCAGAAAAACCTATGAGCAATTCCCAATTATTATCCTGAATTGAGCTGAGAACAAGTCGCCCTTAACCTGTTATGCAGTAGGGTATATTGACTTTATATGTGCACTTTAAGTTTGACTAAACCTCATATCGATTTATTACAACTTATCCTAAAGGTCCAATTATGATGATTAAACTAAATGAACACAAACTTAAAGATAATAAACACAGATTATATAATTAGCAGCAATAAATAACAATGAAGATGGAATGCAACTACGACTATTTATGTAACAACTATGAGTTTTATGATTATTCTAAGTTTTCTATGCCTAAAGTGACTTAATTATGCAGAAGAACATCACAAGAAACACCAATCAAACTCAGAATGCAAGCAATCCAAACACCCCCTTAAACAAATGATAACACCAAAACTTATTATCAATACTACACCTTACTGATTTGAACAGTTAACACTACTACTAGATGCCTTAAGCTTAATCCTTACAAACTATTGGTCCAAATCAGTTACTAAATGCTTAAGAAAATCAAATCAACAATAAACTTCAACAATCTACTAGTGAAATTCAGATCTGCATACTGGAATCGTAAACTAACAGATACTACTTATGACTGTAGGTTTTCTATTGGATCTCAAACAATGCAGAAACCAAACAAAAGTGATAAGCTATACCAGACAGTGGAGACCTACTATAGAACCAAACCAAACAGTCACACCAAATAAGTTCAGAGTATTAATCAACAAGCTCAAAACAATATAGAAACACAAATAAGAAAAACACAATTCATAAACACAGATCTAAGGAATTCAGAATTGGACTAGGGATTTAAAACCGAAACTTACTTGAAGTATAATCCCAGCTGAACAGGGATTTCTCACTATGCTAGCCTGTCTTTAAGACAGGCCATAAGCTCCATAATGGTTGTCTTTTACTCCACTAAACATTAGCTGATTCAAATGAGCACTTCTTGACTTTTGATTATTATGAACAAAGCTAAATAAGTCCAACTCTCATTAACTGATTTTAAAGTAGAAGAATAAACCACACAACTAAATATTCTCAATTAAACAGTAACTAAAAGTTTAAAGATAAATTTGCTGAAAATAAAATTGCAAGGAAATTTGAATGCAAAACTAATTTTTATTGAATGTAAAAGTTTAGTACAATAAAACTGGAATATTACATTAAGCTGAAAATAATAAACTAAACTATACTAATAAGCTACTCTAAACTAATTCCTACTCCTAATGAATTACAACGTGAGTGAGAAAGGGCTATTTATAGCCTGAGCTGAGGAGAGTATCCCAATTCCATGCTGGCAATCCACACACCTTGTGTTTCTTTTAATCCCTATCAAGCCGTTGGATATCCCTTTTAAATCACGACCCTTGGATTAGAATTCACCTAATGATGTATCCTCCGTGTGTAAGCTCATTGGTCCACGCGTCACAATCTCTGACATTCCCTGACATACTCTGGCCCTTCTAGAAGCACTTATAATTGGGTAATTATTACGGGGTTGGGGTAATTTTGTGGTGTTGGGTTTTAGGGTTCTTGCAACAGTAATAATCAGGGAAGGGGATTAAATTTGGGGGGCGGTAAACGAATGTGGTGTCTTTTATTATTTATTTTAGTTATACGTTGACCGGGTATTAAGTTTGACCGGGGTTAAAAAGGGTGTGGGCTGGGTAAATTACAAAGGGTAGTGGGCTGATTTTAACTTGGGCTTGGGGTGTCTTGGGCTAGGGATAAGTGTTAATGTTAGTTGTTTTAGTTATAGAGTTTATTTGACAAGGACCAATATTGACAATCTGAAATTTATGGGGACCAAGTCTGCCATTTACCAAAACTTTTCTCCAAGGGCTTCTTTCTAATTCGTTGAGGACCTTTTATGATTTTTCTTCAAAACTTCATTAAGGACCAATTTTGTAATTATCAGAAACTTGAGGGACTAAATTCGCCATTTCTTTCAAACTTTATCTAGGGACCATTCTTGTAACTTTAAGAATCTCTGAGGTTGAATTTGACTTTTTGAGCTTGGACTTTGACCATTTGACTTCCCCAGCTCCGGCTTTTGACACTTTCCATTCTCGTGCTCGTTTTTGTCGGTTTTGGTGTCGATTTTGTTCATTTTCCTCATATCCGTACCTGCACATACACAAATACAAAAACATGCATTCTCTTGGCATTTTTGGTTAGTATTTTGGTGTTTTTGGTCTGAAATAAGGCCTAAAAAGGATGAGTGATTAAGCACTCATCAGGGGGTTTAATAGTTTACCGCTTTTTCGATTCTTATTTAACTTAAATAACCTTTGAGAACTTGACGTTTGGTTAAAGATATAAGCACAACTTAATATGTTTGATTCTTTGAATAGACTTTACATGTGAAT
This sequence comes from Artemisia argyi, assembly GCA_030686995.1. Classification (NCBI taxonomy): domain Eukaryota; kingdom Viridiplantae; phylum Streptophyta; class Magnoliopsida; order Asterales; family Asteraceae; genus Artemisia; species Artemisia argyi. Next base: position 19,425,599 of record CM060678.1, on the reverse strand, counting down.
AACAATTCCAACTTAACTTGTTTCATACTTTGAAAAGCTTTACTTGTAATGATCCTAACTTTGCTTGTTTAGTTCTTTGAAAAGCTTTACTTATGTTTAAAGATGTAAGAACAACATTACTTGTTTTGGTTCTTTGAAAAGCTTTATATGTGATCAACAATTCTAACTAAACAACAACATATAATAAGCAAAGGTAGAGAAAGAAACAATCAAACCACAACATGATAGTTTATCGTGGTTCGGCTACAAGGACTCTTTTTCCTTGCCCTACATCCACGCCCCGAGTTTCCAACTCGAGAGTTATAAACACTAATCAACAAGCTCCTTTCACCGGCGGAGAAAACCTTACACGTCGCTTATACTTTTACCGACACAAAGCTAGATGTCGAGTTCTTTTACAAGGGTACAACCACTCCCATTCGTAGCTTACACTTTTACCAACACAAAGCTAGATGTCGAGTTCTTTACCAAGGGTACAACCACTCCCGTTAGTTCTTTTACTAGGGTACAACAACTCCCAACACACTACGTATTTTGAGGCCTAAAATACTAACCTATAACTTCTACATACATGACACACATGAAGTATAAACTACCAAAGCTTATACATGATCAAGCTACCAAGACTTACAACTTTAGAGTTGAAGCTTGCAACTTCTTGAATGATCTTGTGGAGTTCCTTGCTACATAAGAGAATCACACAAGTCAAGGGTTACTGAGTTAGTTGAGAGAATATGTGAGAATAAGTCCTAAAGGGTTAGCTAAAAATCAAGTTATGGCTTGGTATTTATAGCACACCATACTGCATGCTTGGCGGATCAGGCGGAACCCTCAGATGGGTTCCGCCCGTGTACCCCCAGGGTACCGCCGGGTCTGCAGTAGGTACATGCAATAACTCTTCAAAACAAACAAGGTCTTGTCTCATAAATCCTAGCAACCAAACAATGTCACATCACTTAAATCAAGTCAAACACAAATCTTGTAAGCCACACCAAAGCAAGTCAAACACATTTCTTACCATAAATACATATAGACAAAACTTGTCATAAATGTGATGTGACAATTCTATTTTAAGAAATAAGTGTGATGTGACAAGACACTTTCTAATTTAAGAAATAAAAACAATGTTTAGTTTAAAAGGAAATGTAAACATTAGTTAAATAAGACTTAAACACTCAAAGTGATGATTTACTCTTAGCTAAAGTTCATACTTTGTCATTAACAAAACTTAGCAAAGATCGTAAAATATAAATAACGTTTTTAGGCGATATTTGTATTAACAATCTCCCCCTTTTTGTTGAAGACAGAACATAAACTTTATTTAAAAGTAAGCCATAAGATTTAGTGTTAAGTCTTATAAAGTTAGTATTAAAACTTGTTTTTGCAAAGAGTTAGCGAAGCGGAAATATCAAAAGTTGAACAAGTTTAATATAAATTCTCCCCCTTTTTGTCGAAACAAAAAGTAGAGAAGCGAAGCGGAATAATGGCCATGCTCCCCCTTGGACGATACTCCCCCTAAATGGAGTGCCAAGAGAGGAGACATGGATTTTGAACCTACAAAAGAAAAGTTAGTTTCCGCACAAGATAAGTCATGAAAGTGTTTCATGTTAAAACACAACTACGAGTTGTGAAGTGAAATAGTACAACACTCATGCTCCCCCTTGAATATTACTCCCCTAAATGGAGTATCAAGGAAGGAAAACATGGATAATGAACCTACAAAAAGAGAGGTTAGTTTCTAAAGCACAAGATTTATGTATGGTACCATAACAAGGTATAGTTCACACATCATACCTAAATGGTCAACAAACAAAGAAAACCTTGTAGTGTAATGAAATTCATTTCATGTAACATTTAGACTTCTTAAAAAGTCAAAGACAAGAAATTTTGGTTACACTATCCTACCTCTAGAAATAAAGAAAAAAAAACTAAAAATAAGCTATGACCATAAAAAGCTACAAGGAAATCATCATTTTCCTTTGTGAGAAACATTTTCCAAAAACAAGGCTAAGGTTGTTTAAGGAAGAAAATGTGGGTTGTGGTTGTAGCGGGCTTTATTTTGAAGGTTGAGAGGGTGACACGGGTTTTGGTTTGTTGGTTTAAATGGGAAACATTTTCCAAAAGAAACGGTTTTGTTTCATTTTGGAGACTCTAAACTTGAGGTGGTGTTGGTACTCTAAACTTGGTTTGTTGGTTTTAATGAGCAACATTTTCCAAAAGAAACGGTTTTGTTTCATTTTGGAGACTCTAAACTTGAGACGTTCCACAATGTGGTTTAGGATAAACCTCATTTTATTGGATAGGGTGAAACAACAATGGTTTTGGGTGATGATACTCTTGTTGTGGTGGTTGGTTGTGGTCGAAAGACTCATTTTGGTTAAGCAATGACCTTGGTTATTCATTTGTGAAAGGTGGTGGTTGTTGTTGGTCTTGGTGGAAGATCATTGAGATACTTTTATTTTCTTATACGAAGAAAATAGAGATTCAAAGTGTTGGGAAGGTTCTTGTGGTAGTAGTAGTTATTGTTGTTGTGGTGGTTGTTGTTTGTACAAAATGGTGTAGGCTTGGTTATTTGTAAATGGTTACCATGAAGGTTTTTGTGAATGGGGTGAAACACAAATGATTGTAGGTGTGTATGACCTTGACCATTTGGAAAAATTGAGGATTTAGCATAAAGGTAGGCCAAACTCTCACGCAATGACGGTGGATGAGGTGCATCATCCAATGACTCGTTTGGTTAAAATATTGGTTGTTGATGGGTTTCCGTTTCGGCAATGGTGTTAAAAGGTGACAATGATGGAGGGCTTGATGGTTTAGGTGATAGATTTTCAAAAGTTTCCAATAGTGGATGTGGTGATGTTGGTGGTGTATGGAAAAGTTCCATTGGTGTAAGTGTTGAAGTAGTAAGATTAAGCAAATCTTGAAAAGTGATCACATTGGTATTGAAATGTGTTGAGGATGGTGTTGAGGTAGTGAGGTTAAGGAAATCTTGGATAGGTGAAGAAATGTTAAGCGAAGCATCACTTGAAGATGATGAGCTTGACTTGATGGTTTTGTTGAAGCAACAAGGTTTGACACTAATCCTAGTGGTTTTTGAGAAGGATTTTGATGGTTATGGTGTGATTTGAATTGTTGCAAAACTTTCAAATTTATAAGGTTGAAAAGGTGTTGAAATGGGTGTTTGGATTTGATGTTCTACCATTCAAAGAATGTGGTTTCAAATGATTTTCATGACCATGTCACATCATTTGATGTTAATTCAATGGAATAGGATGGAGTGAAAGATCAACATATGCACTCAATGCTTTGTGATCATAGGATGTGATTTGGTTGAAAATGTTTCAATGGTTTGAAGGATCCTTTAAAAGGGTGCCTTGGGTTAGTTATGTTTGAATTTGAATTTTTGGAGGGAAGTGGCTTCCTAATTGTTTTAGAGAGTGAGAGTTGTTCTAATATGGTTATTGGAGTTAATGGAAGATGTTTCTCACTTAGGATAATGGTTTTGACACATTACAAGTTTTGGACTTAAGAAAAATAACAAAAATTTTTTGTAACTGACTAGCGGAACCCTCACAATACACAGGCGAAACCCTGTTTTGGGTTCCATCTGGTCCGTTGGGCCATTTATGGGTTTCCCAGAAATTACACTGGCGGACCCCAATTTTGGGTACCGCCAGATCCGCCAGGGGTAAAAAATTAGGCAGTCCGCTTTTTTGACCCGCGAGACGATTTTCAAAATTTTCGAAAACTCCTAAAATCAAAGAGATAAGGTATTTCTGGTTAGGCAATGCAAAAATTAGACATGTAAACATACATATCATGGGACTTTGACCTTGAGGTCGAGGATTTTACTATACTTAGTAAGAATTGCCATAAGCATAGAAAAAAAATGACAAACACCTTAAACATTGTCATTATGCATAAAAGTTCATACAAACATAATCCAACAAACATAATAAACCATGAAAGTGAAAAACACATAATTCACGTAGTTTTAACACAAAGACGATTCTAAAGCATTCTTAAGCCAAACACTCCTTAATCGTCTCATAACCGGTCTATCCTCTTATTGAGCTTGCTTATGTACCTTCCAAAGCACTTGAAAATTCCTTTGGTTTGCTTGAACTCTTCGGATATATTTTCAATGACGGGGAGTTCTAGAAGGTAGTCTAAAGGAGGTAACTTAGAGTTAGGAAGTTAATCATCCGTTCTCATGTCAGATGATGATGATGATGATGGTGTAGGTGAGCGAGTACGTTTGCCCTTACCTTTGAAAACTTGTTTATCACTTAGAGGAACGAAGATGTGAGGAATGAGAGAATAGTCAAGGCACATTCCATTATCGTTAGGAGGAATGGGTGAGATTGTTCTAAAGAGGCAGGTGAGAAGCATTCCATAAGGAAGAGCGGTTGTTCCTACCAAAGGTATGTCGGTCATTCTTTTGGCGAGGCTAAGTTAAAAGGTTGACCGGAGGAAATGCTATAGAGCATGTAGCTAAGACAAACCTTGATGTGATCCCGGTTTCCTATGGTGCTAATTTCATTGGTTCTAAGGAGTTCTTCCCATTCCTTTAATTGGGGCTTGAGTTCATTGAATTCCATATCATATGGGTCCTAGATGACCTCATTTCCGGTTCTAGTTCTCCCAGTGTTGGTGGTCCTAATGAAGAGGTGGTCACGTAGTTCATTTTTGGACACAAGAGGGGTATCATAGGGATAGATGCGGTCAAAGAGTGTGTCAAGAGTTGAGAGGGAATGCAAGTAGGAGTAGCTGCAAGTACCATGGTTTTAGACACCTAGGATTTGAGCAAACTCCTCGAGAGTGAAGGAGTATTAATGACTACTAGCCCTAAAGTTAATACACATGCGACCATACTCATCCTTGGAGAGGGTGACGGAAGCATATAATTCTAAAATGAACCTAGAACAAAGAGGCTCGTCGATTTCTAAGAGATACTCAAAGTTGATTGTGGAAAATTCCGTGTATAGGTTTGTACCTTCTAAGAAGGATGGATCAATGGTTCTACCCTTAGGGACATATCGTTTTTCTAAGGCTTTGAAGACAACAATTTGAGTTTGAGTGAGACCTTTGGTTTTGTGGTGTTTGGGTAGGTACTTGATGGTGTCCTTGTGGTCGTAGTGAGTTAGAGGATGCATGATGATTCCTAGAAATTCAAAATTTCACATTAAAGTAAATGACTATTGTAATGTGTATGTTCTAGTGTGTGCCTATATGAAAACAATGTGGAGGTGCGGTTGACTTGACTCATTATGATGCTTAAAAATGTTTTGTAAAGCAAGTGATGTTTCAATGACGTTTTTCATTTGTTTTAACAATGTGGTGAACGGTGGTAAAGTATGGGTGACGACCGAGAGTGGATATGTGAAATGAGGTGGTGATTGTTTGACAACACTTAAAGCTTGGATATCTTCTTTGTGTTCTTCACTTGCTAGAAAGTGGAAGAGACGCATTTCATAATGAAATTCACTTGACTTTTGACGACATAGACAAATATGTTAATGAGAGTATGGATATGACAATTGCCCTTTGTTTCAAAGAGCGACACAAAGGTGAACATAGGTTTATGTATCATGAAAGGTGGTTTAATCTTAATAGGTTAGGTTATAGTGGGGATGACACACTTGCTTGGTTACATTGTGGAATCTTCTTGTGAAGATGACTCGGTGGAGTTATTGGTGAAGATGATATTGACTCTTGGTTTCTTTGAGGGCATGGAAATGGTGGATGACTCGATATTGATAGGACAAAGGATAACTCGATATTGAAATGGTGGATGAGTCGATATTGATATGACAAAGGATAACTCGGTTTATCATTTCACATTGGTTATTTGAGGTTCGAGTGATGAAAGGTTATGAGGAATATGCTTGAAGTTTTGCTCATTTTGTGAATCTTATGGGCTGATGGTAAGTTGGAGTTGTGAGTAAAGAGGTGTTTGGTTTTGAACTTAAATAAAACATTCTGTGGCTTTGGCGGACCAGGCAGAACCAAAAAATGGGTTCCGCCCGTATGGTCTGAGGGTGCCGTGGGATCTGCAGGGAAAACTCAAAAGGAATTGTCTTGATTTTTGTGGTTTTATCCTAATGTTCAAAACTAAGGTTTTAGGTCGTATGAGTCCTTGACTAAGCCTAGGGATGATGAATGCTTCTCATTCAAGAGGTTTTGTGAAAACGTTGATAGAATGGTTAACGTATAAGACTTTCTTAGTTAAGATGTTCCTCAATGAACATTTTTACCAAGACGATGATGATGGATCACAATATGTCAATTAAGAACATTATGGATTGAATTGTCGCTGAAGTCGATGTTTCCTTTGTTGAAGGTATAACAATGTTGATAAGATGAATTCCGTTGTTGATGCCAGTTTGCTTGTTCAAGTGGAGCTTGTTGATGTGCTTCTCCATCCGATACTAATTTGAGAATCTTACGCGTTTTGGAGAATCATTGGGTAAGTAAGTATAAAAGAGCAAGTACCACTTGTGTTTTTCTTATCAACTTATTACCGACATAATTCCATTTGGCATACACTATGGTTTCTATTCCCGTTCTTTTGGGAGACCATAATCCTAGTTGTGTAGTACCTTATGATGTATCCAAATAGGCTCAACTAAAGAGTTGTTTTAGGATCTTCTTTAACACGAGCACATAGACAAAAGCTAAACATAATGTTGAATCTAATTGTTATGAGAACAAGTAGTCTTCCAAACATTTCTCTACGTTTAGTTTCACCTACGGATTTACTAATCTCATTCTTGATAAGTCATCAATAACTTAACCATTGAGAACAAGAGAGCAACTAGGAATGTCTTTAAGTTAAAATCCCTTGCTTTTGTGGCTTGCTTTTATTATCAAAAGGTCTTTCACAAATTGACACTATACTCACTTGATTACTTTGAAATATCAATTTCGTTTCACTAGTTGTTTTATTCTAAATTCCAAAAATTGTTTTTGTTGAATTTGTTTAGACACAACTATGACCTATAAATCAAGTTTTATAACTTATGTCAATTTTGCTTGATTCAATGTTTGTCTCATGGTGAGGAGATGTTATTTTATACTTTTATTCTTAATGTTTTACACAACATACTTGTCTTGCCATCATTGGACTTTAGACTAAGTTATCATCTACCAAAGATGATATCATAGAAGGAGGAGATCACTCGTTAAATGTCATATTCAACGACTCCTCGACTCTTTGGGTTTTCTTACTTAAGACACTATGAACTCTATTTATTTTGAAAAAGTCCAAGAGGTACAACATCATGAGACTATGTGTCACATTTGATGTGTAAATCCTAGATATTGAAAACTCATTTTCTTTCACACATCCTAATGTAAGCTAATGTAATTTATTTCACCTTGTGTGTTTTATGTGAGATTATCATGAAGAAGTGATTGAGGAAAAACACAATTTAAGACTCAAAGTATGGTGTTTGAGAAAATTGTTTTACAAAGGTTTGTTTTGCAAGCATCACAAAAGTGTTAGACATTTTAACACATAGGAAATTCTTAGTTAGCTCACTTGTAAGCAAGAGTTAAGTGAGACATACTCAAGAGTTTTTCATGTTTATCTCTTGATGGTTAAATAACCAAAACACCTTATATCTCCTACTAGTACTAAAGACTAAATTCCTCGTTGCATAGAATCTAATCTTAGTTATTTACATATAGCAGGTAGACACTCTAGAGTATTACAAATAATACATATTTGAGCACATAATGCTAGAGACAAGATATAACCAAAGTCAAGTTTAAGTAATGCGTACCTTTTAAATTGCATAGAGATGCTATCAAGCGGATAAGCATTAAGCGTAAAAACTTGGTTTGACGACATGCTTTGAAACTCAATAACTCATGTATCCAAGAAGGTTAGACAATCATATAAAAGCATAGAGTATGATAATCTTAATTCTTTTATCATGAGTTTCTATTAGAGATAGAATTATCTCTAAATCTCTCTTCTAGGTTAGACAAATTTTACTTGTTTTGTTTTATTAGTTAATGGTGCTTTTGAGTTAAATCCTAATCCGGTTTTATCTTTAAACAACCTTTGACTCCTCAACAATCTTTCAAGAGATTTTGAGCTTTCATCAAATTTAACTAATAATTTTTCCTTTCTCATTTTGCATTTTAATCTCATGTTTGTAATCTAGACATAATTTACATTCGAGATTAATTTCAACATTACTCTTAATTTTAGACATTTTATCTTCTAATAAGATTTCCTTTTCAAAGATCTTCTTAAGAGATTTTGAAGACTCATTCTTGAAGATAGCTTTTAGGTCCATGTTGCACAAATGTTTAGACTCATTTTCTAGTTTAGAAAACTCTAGGATAAATTAATCAAAGCAAAAGAGTTTGGTTTCAAAGTGTACCTTGCTTGATGTTTTATCTAGTTTAGAATCACAAACCGGATGATTGACTTCATCTTCATCCAAGTATTCCATGAATCGCAAGCAAGACTACTACGAGCTTGACACGAGTAATCACCTTTACTTACACCTTGCTTGTTGTATCAATAAGTTGACAATAAACTACCGGATCATTGTCTTCGTCAACATTCATTACATTCCAAGATACGCAACCAGGTTCAACAAAACACACGTACTCATCTTCACTTGTACCTTCATTTAAAACATTTAAACTAGTAGCACATGTATTAACTTCTACTAAGTGTCTATCAATTAGTTTTTCTAAAACTTCTAATTCATATGTAAGATCAAATTGATCATCTTTGACTTGACATATTCCTTGATGAAAGTTTACTATATTTTTCAAACATCATTAGCCTTTTGATTTTTTTTTTTTTTTTCATATTTGGTACTAAAGCTTTGTAAAGCATTGTTTTAGCTTTAGTATTTTTATCAAGTTTAAGATAGTTATCTTGGTTTTCAAAAACTTATTTTCTTTGGTTTGAAATTACCAAAAGAAATAATATGCCAAAGATCTTGATCAATTGATTTCACATAGTTTTCAAAATTACTTTTCCATTCAAGTAAGTTTTCTTTTTCAAATCGCGGTTGGTTTTTAATAGGTTGCCCTTCTTTGAGATTTTCAAAATCCATGGATCGATCCAAGTTTTAAAATACATTCTATTTTAAAGATCTTGAGTAACGTAGCTCCTGATGCCAATTGTGGAAAACTAGAAGGGGGGTTGAATAGTTTACCGCTTTTTCGATTCTTATTTAGCTTAAATAACCTTTGAGAACTTGACGTTTGGTTAAAGATATAAGCACAACTTAATATGTTTGATTCTTTGAATAGACTTTACATGTGAATAACAATTCCAACTTAACTTTTTTCATACTTTGAAAAGCTTTACTTGTAATGATCCTAACTTTGCTTGTTTAGTTCTTTGAAAAGCTTTACTTATGTTTAAAGATGTAAGAACACCATTACTTGTTTTGGTTCTTTGAAAAGCTTTATATGTGATCAACAATTCTACCTAAACAACAACATATAATAAGCAATGGTAGAGAAAGAAACAATCAAACCACAACACGATAGTTTATCATGGTTCGGCTACAAGGACTCTTTTTCCTTGCCCTACATCCACGCCCTGAGTTTCCAACTCGAGAGTTATAAACACTAATCAACAAGCTCCTTTCACCGGCGGAGAAAACCTTACACGTCGCTTATACTTTTACCGACACAAAGCTGGATGTCGAGTTCTTTTACAAGGGTACAACCACTCCCATTCGTAGCTTACACTTTTACCGACACAAAGCTAGATGTCGAGTTCTTTACCAAGGGTACAACCACTCCCGTTAGTTCTTTTACTAGGGTACAACAACTCCCAACACACTACGTATTTTGAGGCCTAAAATACTAACCTATAACTTCTACATATATGACACACATGAAGTATAAACTACCAAAGCTTATACATGATCAAGCTACCAAGACTTGCAACTTTAGAGTTGAAGCTTGCAACTTCTTGAATGATCTTGTGGAGTTCCTTGCTACATAAGAGAATCACACAAGTCAAGGGTTACTGAGTTAGTTGAGAGAATATGTGAGAATAAGTCCTAAAGGGTTAGCCAAAAATCAAGTTATGGCTTGGTATTTATAGCACACCATACTGCATGCTTGGCGGATCAGGCGGAACCCTCAGATGGGTTCCGCCCGTGTACCCCCAGGGTACCGCCGAGTCTGCAGTAGGTATATGCAATAACTCTTCAAACCAAACAAGGTCTTGTCTCATAAATCCTAGCAACCAAACAATGTCACATCACTTAAATCAAGTCAAACACAAAACTTGTAAGCCACACCAAAGCAAGTCAAACACATTTCTTATCATAAATACATATAGACAAAACTTTCCAAAAATGTGATGTGACAATTCTATTTTAAGAAATAAGTGTGATGTGACAAGACACTTTCTAATTTAAGAAATAAAAACAATGTTTAGTTTAAAAGGAAATGTAAACATTAGTTAAACAAGACTTAAACACTCAAAGTGATGATTTACTCTTAGCTAAAGTTCATACTTTGTCATTAACAAAACTTAGCAAAGATCGTAAAATATAAATAACGTTTTTAGGCGATATTTGTATTAACATAATCCTTACATTTTAACCTTAAAAACTAAAAATCAAATGTGTGTCTGTGTCGGGTGTTGGCGGCACTGTCATTTGTTAGTCACACAGAACCGATCAAATATTATTATTGTTTCATTAGATGATTAATGATATCTTATTCTTATTATTCATTCGAATCTAGTTCAATGGCTTCATCATCATCATCATCATGGTGGCATTCATTATTTTCTCCATCCGAAACACTTCACTACTTCAAAGAATACGGTTAGCTTAATATTTCATGTTAATTGAATTTTATATGTGAGTTTGAACAACTTAACTTAGAGAGTGTTTGGGTATTTAGATTGCTTATTTGAAGGACTTATTTTTAGAGGGTGTTTGGGATTGCTTATTTTTCTGCTTATACCAACAAGTATTGTTTAGATTTGTTTATTTAGTACTCCTAAAAGAATAGTTTTAGGATGTCCCAACTTGCTCGTTGAAAACTGCTTATTTTACCCAAAATGAGCATATAAGCAGAAACAATTTGGATGATTAAGATTTCAGACACTTCAAACTGCTTAGGTGCCTAAAAATAATCAGATAAGCTGAAAAGCCAAACCCGAAACCCTCTTAAGCATAAAGTTCATTTATTTACTCTAAAATAAGCACTTAGAATATAAGGAGGTTAGTATTCTAATTTATAAGCAGATAAACACTGTAAAATAATCATAATCACCGACACTCTCTCATTATCATGTATTGACTACTAGAAAAATATGAGATTAGGAAACTAATCAATAGGTAGTTTTGTAGATAAAAGTAAAGGCGTGAACCCTAATTTAAAAGGTTTAAAATCCACCATTGTAAGATCAATTTCAAATCATTTCACTGGTTTATTTTTTCTCTTTAGGATCAGCCGACTACTTCTGATTTTAAGTTTATTGTTGCAGTTCCTTGAAAGTACGCCAGTTATAAGATTGGATCACATCATCAATGGGTAGACTGGATGAATATATAGATTGATAGCGTCTTATTTGAAATTTTGAATTGTATGTGTAGCACTCTTAGCTTTTGAACGGTGTCATACATCTTTTTGTATATCTTTAATTTTTATATCCGTAGATTATGCAAAATGTAATCGGATACACGAATACAACTATACAACTTCAAGAGTTTAGTCAAAGTGGAGGAATTATCACTTTATCAGGTATTAATTCTGAATCAGCACATGAACGAGAATAAAAAAGAACATATAAATTATATTTAGTGCAACTGCAAGGCATATGGCTCATTATATTATTTATGACGCGTGATTTCAAAAAGGAAACTATCAACGATAGATGTTAGTGGTTACGCTGCATGTCTTGCAAGAATGAGTACTTTGTGAAAACATGCAGCAGTGCCATTAAATGCTTGCTGACTAATGGGTAATTTTTTAACACCTGTTAAAACCAAAGGTATGGTATTGAAATCATCACAAGATGACAAAGCATTAGCAAGTCTTAAGGAGATGGAGAACATTATAGGGTTCAAATTCAAGAAAAAGTTTTAATTACAACAAGCTTTTACACATTCAAGTTATCAAGGTGCTGAATCCTATGAAAGACTGGAATATGTTGGTGATTCTATTCTCAATTTTCTAATCAGTAAACAGCAATTCTATAAGTACCCGAATCTCCCACCAGGGTCATTGACTGCTCTCCGAGCTGCCAATATTGATACTGAGAAGCTAGCATGCATAGCAGTTAAATATAACTTTCATAAGTACCTTCGACATGAAAACCCGACGCTTAGTAAACAAGTATGTTACTCAAGGTCATGTACTAGTACTCTATTTAAATACATGCTCGTATTTCAATTTCAACTTATATTTATGTGATTAATCTACACTTTAAGAGAATCATGGAGTTTGTATATGCAAATTTTTGTTTAGTAAGTTATAGAAATCTCTAAGTCCCTTATCTATACTACTATATAATGCATTCGGGACTATTCTAATAGTAGAAAGGCGTAAAATTCAGACTTTTACTTGCTTATTATGGAAGAATTTCAAAATTAATTAGTTAGGAAGCAGGTTGGTTAGGAAGTTGGTTAGGTAGTTTCAAGTTGGTTGTTCAAACTAAAATTATTTGGCTACCATCTCTACCATCTCTACTTATAAAGCATAAAAGCAACTAAATGAGTAACCGAATAACGCAAAATATAGTCACAGGTACCCGCCGCCGCATTGCGCGGGTACCGTTCTAGTATTGTACAATGGGTTTATGATAATTGGAATCTACAAGTGATCTGTCTTCAGTATTGTGTAGGCATTATATTTGATACGGGTAAAAAGTAGTTAAACATGCTTGTGGAAAAAGGCTATTCGATGAATCATGTTTAATCTTTGACTTTTTTCATACATCTTTGTTGACGATTATCTGATATGATGTGTGTGAAAACAATATAGTGTAGTAGGAGCTTGTATGGAAGAAGTATATGTAGTGTCGAAATTATAGCTAGCAGCACACATCTTGTTCCTTAGGAGATATGACTAACATGTTGAACCATGTTTTCCTCTCTATATGTGGCACTTTTGACTGGTAGCGTGGGGTTTGCACCAGGCTTTACCTCTCGAGGGATCTCGAGAAGCTTACAACCCCCACTAGGCAGTGTACCTGATCGATGTAGTATAGTATAATGACAAGTACCGGGGGATGGATCGTTTAGATAGGAATAGTGTCGCTAGGATTAGAAAACCTAAAGACTAGGTCTAGAGATGAGGGATGATTCTTTTTGTGTTATTATATTTTTTAGAAAACAAATAAAAATCTCGGGTTTGAAGGATATGGGCGGAATTAGTTGCTAGTCAACTAACCCAATACTAAGATGCAATCAAAATAAAATACTAAAATGAAAATAAACTAATTTAAAGTAAGGTTGTGAGCAATATGTGGGAGAAATGTGTTTACTTAGATTTCACAACTCTCTAGATATCTTTTACACGTTAATTACTTGTTATAGTTGCGTGGATGACGGATTGTATTCCTTAATACCATTCATGGGGTGGCGTACTTACTTCCCCAATCCTATGAGTGCCTACTTCACTCCTATGTCGAGCTGGCTAAGAAGTTCCTAACATGGGATCATTAGAATTTACTCATGCATTAAATACAACCAATAAAACCTAGTACACATCGGTTCATGTTTCCTAAGACGTTCAAGCATGTTACACAATGGAGATCTGCCAGTTTTCTTAAGCCTAACATTGAAATCATTCATCCAATACAACCATAAACAAGTAATCAACACATAATTAACATCTAGGTTTCATTAGAGCTAAGCAAACACAAGATAAATCTAGCCTAGCATGTTGAAATTAAGACAAGCACAAGATATAGACAACCAACACATAGACATATTGATTGAATTAAGAGAAGACTTATCTCAATAGCACATGAAAGGATTCAAGGGCTGAAAACCCTTGAAAAAGCTGTAAAATACGTACAAGGTTCGGCCCTAGGGTTTCTCCACACAAGTTCCTCCTTATGAATGAAAATTAGAAAACTATATATAGATTTAAGAGGGTGACGGCGTCAAGAACAAATGCCTGACGCCATCATCTCGCCGCCAAATAGTTCCTCGGACTGCCTAGATCTGGATCTGACGCCGTCATGTGTACACCTTATGCAGGCCGTCATGAATTTAACTCTTGACGCTCTAGTTGTGACGCCTTCATGTTTCTTCTGGGTCGTCATGGACTTTACTCTTGATGCCGTCAAATATTTCCTCTTGACGCCGTCATACACTGTTCCCAGCATGGAAAATTAAGTCTTTGGCGTTTTCTTCACTTTTATGCTCCAAAAACGTCCGAATTGCTTCCTTTTCCAGATTTCTCTCCCAAAGTACCTAAAATCACAAAAGGAACGATTTAGGTTAATATTTGATCAAATAAATTCAATTCCGGGCTTAAATGACCCCCTAAAAGTGGTTCATTTTTTGCCTCATCATATACCCTTACACTTGAGATTTGCTTGTCCTCAAGCAAATGCGCTTTTATTCTAGTCAAAATACAAGTTTAGGGTCATTTAACACTAATATAAAAGTAATTACAACAAATAATCATTCCACTAAAGACCAAAGACAAGCACGGAGGTCATACACTAGCACCTCACAAATAGTGTTTAGATACTCACATCTCTCGGGTGTAATAAAGTATAAATTACAATATGGAAACGGAAGATATCTCTCACTACCTGTCATAGCAAAATAGATTACCATAGGCTTGGGAAAGGATCAAACCTTGTTAGGAATTAAATATTCCATAGATTTGATGATACAAAGCAAGAAGAATGAAACAAGAAGAATACTGAAATGATAAGCAAAATATACTAGAATGATGGCACTGCTAGTTCATTCTTAAGGTGCTGCTAGTGTATTTAAAGGTACTGCCAGTTCAAAGAAGGTACTGCTAGAGCAAAACAAGGTACTGCTGGTACAAAGAATGATTCTGCTGAATATGGATTCTGCTGAAAACAGATTCTGCTGAAGACAGATTCTGCTGAAGACAGATTCTGCTGATGGATTCTGCTGGATCAATGAGTCACAATGCTGCTACAAGGATAAGATCGAAAAAGATATTTATTTTGTATGAGTCATGGTTATAAAAATATAAAATATAGATATTTTATGAAGTCATCAAGTTGAACACTCAAGATACAAGTTGTATCTTATTGACTTGACACATCATGAAGCAAGTGGATGACTAAAGCTTATCAAGTTGGACACTCAAGATACAAGTTGTATCTTATCTCCTTATGTTATAAAAGGAAGATCACACCATTAGATAAAATGTGTGGTTAGATGTTAATCACCATGGTGCTTCATACTTACATATTACAACACCAAGTGTGTTAAAATGTAAAGCACCAAAATGAGTGTGTGTGGGAACATGATACGAGGGGTATGATGAACATTAGACATGGGGTCTAATGTTGTTAGGTTTGTTTAGCCTCAAGGATCTTCGATCCCTGTTATTGTTTTAGAATAACCGTGCTATATTTGATCAAATAGCATTGGGGCTGTAAGTGTAATAACACTGAGAAAGTTTGGCAAAAACCTTGTTGTGATAGTGTTGTTTCTTTCATTAGAATATTCCGCCAATATTATCATCATGCTTTTCATAGCCAAAATCCTAGATCAAAGGTGTAACAACCTTGAGCCCATAAATGATTAAGTTAACTTATTTTAGAAGATCACGAAAAATGTATTCTGTAAGTTTAAAATAAGTTTTTCACAAACCTCCACCACATGGCGTAAGCACCTAGGATAAACTATCAAAGAGGTCTTTTAAAGGGTTGTAACGTTAGGTGTAGGGATATGGAATACACGGTTTTGTTGGATATAGGCAGTCTTTACTGGTGGCGAGTTAACAATCTTGGTTAATTACATGTACAATATGGCGTTGCTAAGCCAAGACTAGACTCGACTTAAGCTAATAAATGAAAAATAACAGAAACATAAAATGAACATAGAATAAAAAGGGATGGTAGTCCGTATGTTTTTTCTCTTTTTATTTTTTTCTTTTTTTTTTTTTTTTTTTTTTTTTTTTTGCATACACTCTTACCCTACCATCCAAAATAATACATCATAGGGAATGGAAATTCCCCTTACACTTGAATTTTTACATACTTTACAATAAACTAATCTAATGACTCGAATTAAGAAAATCAAAACACTTGGAGTACTTTTAAGATTAACGTACATATGAGGGTAATAATTGATGTTCTTCCCCATTACTCCATAAAATAAGTACTTTACCCATGAGTCCCAATTGTCCCAAAACAATATGCATAAGGATATGACTTGACTTAGCAACCATGTAATCAATTAGATAGTTAACTTAGGGTTTAACGAATAACAATAATGCACTAAAGATGAGTGCATACACGGAACGCTAAGGCGATTTGGGTGTACATTTAAGTGGGGTGTAACAAATTCTTCCTTTAAGTAAAATGCTTAAAGTTAGAAACGAAAAGATAGGCTCGGAGGGGTGTACTAGGGGTTTCGTGTACTAAAAATGAGTACAACGCTAATGTGTGGGAAAAATTAGTTGACTTAACTAGCCAAGTTATATGACTTAAATGGTCAAGTAATTACGATACGGGTTTAACACAAGGGTGATACTAATGCCTCTTATCATGTAGTAAATCCTACTACACGAATGTAGTCTCACTAGCGGTCTCGGGATGCATCACTAACGCAAGTTCTAGAATCTAAATGCTACTGGTACACTCATAAGCACTAATAATGAATGCTTTTCCTATCAAATCTAAAGGCGAACCTCACATATTTGGGTGGAAAATTTTTCTGAATGGTACGGTTATGTGCTAGTCATACGACTCCTATCCATGAGACGCTTGCTATGGCTAAAGTTTCACTCCTAAATGTTGTAAAAAAATTTAAATTTGGCGCTAAAATTGCGCTAACAAGTATTTCTCATAGTTTTATTACACATCTACTATTAAACAAACAAACTCAAGCGAAAGTGTATTTTTAAGGTATCATCATTTTACCCTCCCCTTACACTTAAGATGAACATTGTCCCCAATGTTCAAGTAAAGAATGTAAAAAGTGAAATAAGTAAAAAGAATGAAATCAAATACTCCCCTGATTCGCTCGGTATGGATAATAGGGTGCCAGGTTAGATCTTCCTCCAAGAAAATGAACAATCAAAGTTTCCCTTCCAAAAAAATAATCATCTTCTTGTCATACATAACCTGTAAATCCTGAGAAAACAGACAAGGCAACCTTGCATAAAATCGGCGGCAATCTACATATGCTAATAAAACCTAGAAAGCAAAATAAGATATAATGCTTGGGGAATGATGTTTGCAGATTTCCTGGAGATTATAAAACTAATAATTCAACAAAAACTTTAAGACTCCGTTAGAAAAACAAAACCGGTAAAATTTCCAGATTTTTACACGTGACGCCGTCAAGAGTAAACTCATGACGCCGTCAGAAGTGACCTGCAAAACTTCTTATGTTAAGTTTCCAGAAATTTTTGGAAAAACTTCGTCCTACTTCCTGGAAAATCCTGCAAAACATCATTATGACTCGATACAAGCATTTGACTCTAACAAATACAAATATACATGTTCATTTAATATTGTGGAGAATCATGATCGGTTTGTTTCTTAAAAACATATTAGGGGTTTCCCCTTACACTTATCTTTTGCAAAAATACCTTTTGGGTGAAGTTAAGACTAGGCCAAACAACAAAATAAAGTATTTCCACTATTTAGTTTTAGAAACATGATCTACCAACAATAAAAATAAAGCATGCATACGGAAGCGAATAACAAACAAACAAAATAAAATAAAAATCACACAAAGCATGGGTTGCCTCCCAAGAAGCGCTTTTCTTTATTTACGAGTCTTGTAGCTAGACTCAAGGTCCTGGGTTACTACGTGACCTCATCGTTGGTTTCACTCTCTGATTGTAAATGTTCTTTGTAGAATCCAATCACCTTTTTCTCAATCGCTCCTATAATCCTATGGGCAAATTCCTTATCGACTTTATACTTTGGTCCTAAAGTCAAACAATCTTTGTAGAAAAGACTCCTCTTTTCCCATACATAATCCATGCCCTTTTTCTTATCCTCTTCATTGATGTCCTCAAAAGCACCAATGTTATCCTTGTCAAATCGGGATATAAAGCGAAATTCTTTCATTCTATTAGGCATCCTATAAGTGAACCTATCGGTGTTACTTGCAAATCGGATTGTCCCTTCTATCTCATCATATCGTAACTTGGATTTCTCAACAAACGGTTTACCAAACACAACATTGGATAATCGACAATCAATAAGATTAACAAGATCTTCCACAATCATAAATTCGGTGATATAAGTGAAATTCCCAACAAAGACATGTAGACCTTTAACTCTCCTGACAAAGTTACAAACTCCACTGGGGTATTTGGGATCTCTTCTAGGTTCAAGTCTTGTTTTCACTATATCATTATAAACACTCGAGGACATAATGTTGATTGGGGATTTAAAGTCAATGTAAGCATTGTCAATGTGTCTATACACAATCATACATGGTATCTTAGCATTCTTAGGATCGCCTCTCTTTATCTTAGGTTCGATTCTAGTAAAAGGAGATCGAGGGTCATCAATAAGATTATTATAATATGCAATCTCCTCCTTGGTGGGGTATAGATTAAAATAATCATTTAGCTTCGGATCTATTTCCCCCTCTTCTAGTTCCTCAACAACATTCACAAAATCATTAGGCCCTAGGTCCTCATTTGAATACAAGGCGGTCGCTAGGTCACTAAATGCATGGTCGAGCTCAACCTTAATCAACCTATTAAGCTCCCTAAGTTCCCTAATCTCACTCTCAATTTGTTCACGTAACATAGCCACTTCTCTAGGGGCAAGGGGTGGATTCGCGTTTTCCATAATGGTCAACGGAATAGACAATGAAACTAATTTACTAACAAAGGCACGAAGAAAAAGATAGACTAAAGAGAACCTAAAAAAATAAAAATAAAATCTTACTAGAAAGGAATCTAGCAAGTAGACCTAATAAAAAGAGATTCTAACCTAGACAATAACTATTCCCCGGGCTGCGGCGCCAAAAACTTGGTAGCGTGGGGTTTGCACCAGGCTTTACCTCTCGAGGGATCTCGAGAAGCTTACAACCCCCACCAGGCAGTGTACGTGATCGATGTAGTATAGTATAATGACAAGTAATGGGGGATTGATCGTTCAGCTAGGAATAGTGTCGCTAGGATTAGAAAACCTAAAGACTAGGTCTAGAGATGAGGGATGATTCTTTTTGTGTTTTTATATTTTTTAGAAAACAAGTAAAAATCTCGGGTTTGAAGGATATGGGCGGAATTAGTTGCTAGTCAACTAACCCAATACTAAGATGCAATCAAAATAAAATACTAAAATGAAAATAAACTAATTTAAACTAAGGTTGTGAGCAATAGGTGGGAGAAATGTACCATTTGAAGATCTGCCAGTTTTCTTAAGCCTAACATCGAAATCATTCATCCAATACAACCATAAACAAGTAATCAACACATAATCAACATCTAGATTTCATTAGATCTAAGAAAACACAAGATAAATCTAGCCTAGCATGGTGGAATTAAGACAAGCACAAGATATAGACAACCAACACATAGACATATTGATTGAATTAGAAGAACACTTATCTCAATTACACATGTAAGGGTTCAAGGGCTGAAAACCCTTGAAAAACCTATAAAAATAGTATATGGTTTGGCCTTTGGGTTTCTCCAAACTTGTTCCTCTCAATGAATGAAAATTAGAAAACTATATATAGAAAACTGAGGCTGACGGCGTCAAGACCAAATGGGTGACGCCGTCATCTCGCCGCCAAAAGAATTCTCGGACTGCCTTGATCTACATCTGACGCCGTCATGTATTAACTTTTTCCAGGCCGTCACGTATTCTACTCTTGACGCTCTTCCTTGTGACGCCTTCATTTCTGTACTGGGTCGTCATGAAAATTACTCTTGACGACGTCAGGATGTTGCTCTTGACGCCGTCACCTACTATTCCCAGCTTGGAAAATTAAGTCTTTGGCGTTTTCTTCACTTTAATGCTCCAAAAACGTCCGAATTGCTTCCTTTTCCAGATTTCTCTCCCAAAGTACCTAAAATCACAAAAGGAACGATTTACGGCAATATTTGATCAAATAAATTCAATTCCGGGCTTAAATGACCCCCTAAAAGTGGTTCATTTTTCGCCTCATCATATACCCTTACACTTGAGATTTGCTTGTCCTCAAGCAAATGCGCTTTTATTGTAGTCAAAATACAAGTTAGGGGTCATTTAACACTAATATAAAAGTAATTACAACAAATAATCGTTCCACTAAAGACCAAAGACAAGCACGGAGGTCATATACTAGCACCTCACAAATAGTGTTTAGATACTCACATCTCTCGGGTGTAATAAAGTATAAATTACAATATGGAAACGGAAGATATCTCTCACTACCTGTCATAGAAAAATAGATTACCATAGGCTTGGGAAAGGATCAAACCTCCACCACATGGCGTAAGCACCTAGGATAAACTATCAAAGAGGTCTTTCAAAGGGTTGTAACGTTAGGTGTAGGGATATGAAATACACGGTTTTGTTGGATAAAGGCAGTCTTTACTGGTGGCGAGTTAACAATCTTGGTTAATTACATGTGCAATATGGCGTTGCTAAGCCAAGACTAGACTCGACTTAAGCTAATAAATGGAAAACAACAAAAACATAAAATGAACATGGAATAAAAAGGGATGGTAGTCCGTATGTTTTTTCTCTTTTTCTTTTTCTATTTTTTTTCTTTTTCTTGATTTTTCGATTTTTTTTTTTTTCATACACTCTTACCCTACCATCCAAAATAATACATTATAGGGAATGAACATTCCCCTTACACTTGAATCTTTACATACTTTACAATAAACTAATCTAATGACTCGAATTAAGAAAATCAAAACACTTGGAGCACTTTTAAGAATAATGTACGTATGGGGGTAATAAATGATGTTCTTCCCCATTACTCCATAAATAAGTACTTTACCCATGAGTCCCAATCGTCCCAAAACAATATGTACAAGGATATGACTCGACTTAGCAACAATGTAATCAATTAGATAGTTAACTTAGGGTTTAACAAATAACAATAATGCACTAAAAATGAGTGCATACACGGAAGGCTAAGGCGATTTGGGAGTACATTTAAGTGGGGTGTAACAAATTCTTCCTTTAAGTAAAATGCTTAAAGTTAGAAACGAAAAGATAGGCTCGGAGGGGTGTACTAGGGGTTTCGTGTACTAAAAATGAGTACAACGCTAAGGTGTGGGAAAAATTAACTGACTTAAGTAGCCAAGTAATATGACTCAAATGGTCAAGTAATTATGATACGGGTTTAACACAAGGGTGATCCTAATGCCTCTTATCATGTAGTAAATCCTACTACACGAATGTAGTCTCACTAGCGGTCTCGGGATGCATCACTAACGCAAGTTCTAGAATCTAAATGCTACCGGTACACTCATAAGCACTAATAGTAAATGCTTTTCCTATCAAATCTAAAGGCGAACCTCACAGATTTGGGTGGAAAATTTTTCTGAATATATGGTTATGTGCTAGTCATACAATCTCCTATCCATGAGACGCTTGCTATGGCTAAAGTTTCACTCCTAAATGTTGTAAAAAAATTTAAATTTGGCGCTAAAATTGCACTAACAAGTATTTCTCATAGTTTTATTACACATCTACTATCAAACAAACAAACTCAAGCGAAAGTGTATTTGTAAGGTATCATCATTTTACCCTCCCTTACACTTCAGATGAACATTGTCCCCAATGTTCAAGTAAAGAATGTAAAAGTGAAATAAGTAAAAAGAATGAAATCAAATACTCCCCTGATTCGCTCGGTATGGATAATAAGGTGGCCAGGTTAAATCTTCCTCCAAGAAAATGAACAATCAAAGCTTCCCTTCCAGAATATAAATCATCTTCTTGTCATACATAACCTGTAAATCCTGAGAAAACAAACAAAGCAACCTCGCATAAAATCGGCGGCAATCTATATAAGTTACTAAATCCTAGAAAACAAAGTAAGATATAATGCTTGTGGAATGAAGTTTGCAGATTTCCTGGAGATTATAAAACTTAATAATTCAACAAAAACTTTAAGACTTCGTTAGAAAAACAAAACTGGTAAAATTTCCAGGTTTTTACACGTGACGCCGTCAAGAGTAATCTCGTGACGCCATCAGAAGTGACATGCAGAAATTCTTGTGTTAAGTTTCCGAAAAATTTCTGGAAAAACTTGGTCCTATTTCCTGGAAAATCCTGCAAAACTTCATTATGACTCAATACAAGCATTTGACTCTAACAAATACGAATATACATGTCCATTTAATATTGTGAAGAATCATGATCGGTTTGTTTCTTAAAAACATATTTGGGGTTTCCCCTTACACTTATCTTTTGCAAAAATACTTTTAGGTGGAGTTAAGACTAGGCCAAAACAACAAAGTAAAGTATTTCCACTTTTTAGTTTAGAAACATGATCTACTAACAATAAAAATAAAGCATGCATACGGAAACAAAATAAAATCACACAAAGCATGGGTTGCCTCCCAAGAAGCGCTTTTCTTTATTTACGAGTCTTGTAGCTAGACTCAAGGCCATGGGTTACCGTGTATCGCTTATGCTCACATAACCAAGCGTGAGCCATCTAATAGTTTCCGCATCTTTCTTATAGTCATCTCCTAACTCTAAACATCCGCGATAGTATCTTTATTTTTTTCATGAGTATATTTAAGCCCTTTTTTCTTATCATTCTCACTTAGCATTTCTATGGGCGGATACCTACTACACTTCTCCATGGAAAAATCCTTGAACCTAGGGTGTGCGCGGGGCATTTGATAGACAAAATCTTCATCCCCTTCCGAGAATGTAATTAACCCTTCTATGAGTTTTTCATCAAGGTTGGTCAACCTTTTGAAAGGTCTTCCAAACACAACTTGGGTTAACTTATCATCAATAAATTCTCCTAGACTCTCCATAAACATGAACTCAACAAGATAAACTAAGCTTCCTACAAACACATGCAATGGTATTGCCCTAGCAATAATGTTTTCTCCTTTGTATTCTAACTCATCTAGCATGATTTTATTATATTCATTACGCGAGATTATGTTCATTGGAAGAGATGAGTTAAGATAGGAGTTAAAGCTCCCAAATCCGATCTTACAAGGAAATTGCATGTTGAATGAACTATCACTCTCAATTCTCGTTCTAGGGTCGACATACCTAAGAGGGTTCACTTCCTCTTCGATCCTATCCTTATTAATCACATCACCATCATCAAGATCCTAATCGGAGTCTGAATAGTAAAAAGGACTAGCCCTACGGTCATCATCATGATCAGACTCCTCTATCTCAGAATTATTGTCAAAGTGGTGGTTGGGCGAGAGGTTAGGTGGGTTCTCATTTTCGACAAAAGGGAGTGGGTTGGGCATTTGAAAAATCCTACGACGAAAAACACGAAAAACAAGAATCAAACGATCAATGTTATTGTTATCCATCGAAATAGTTTACGAACAAAGGAAACAAAGAAATAAGATAAACTAGAGAAAACCTAAAAATAAAAATAAAATCTTACTAGAAAGGAATCTAGCAAGTAGACCTAATAAAAAAAGATTCTAACCTAGACAATAACTATTCCCCGGGCTGCGGCGCCAAAAACTTGATTCGTAGGGATTGCACCAGGCTTTACCTCTCAAGGGATCTTGAGAAACTTACAACCCCCACCAGGCAGTGTACCTGATCGTTGTAGTATAGTATAGTGACAAGTACCGGGGGATTGATCGTTCAGCTAGGAATAGTGTCGCTAGGATTAGAAAACCTAAATACTAGTTCTAAAGATTAAGGATGATTATTTTTTTTATTTTTATATTTTTTATAAAGCAAGTAAAAATCTCGGGTTTGAAGGATTTGGGCGGAATTAGTTGCTAGTCAACTAACCCAATACTAAAGATGCAATCAAAATAAAATACTAGAAATGAAAATAAAACTAAATTAAACTAAGGTTGTGAGCAATTAGTGGAGAAATGTGTTTACTTAGATTTCAATACTCCCTAGATATCTTTTACACGTTAATTACTTGTTATACTTGCGTGGATGACGGATTGTATTCCTTAATACCATTCATGGGGTGGCGCACTTAACTCCCCAATCCTATGAGTGCCCACTTCACTCCTATGTCGAGCCGGCTAAGAAGCTCCTAACATGGGATCATTAGAATTTACTCATGCATTAAATACAACCAATAAAACCTAGTGCACATCGGTTCATGTTTCCTAAGACGTTCAAGCATGTTACCATTTGGAGATCTGCCGGTTTTCTTAAGCCTAACATTGAAATCATTCATCCAATACAACCATAAACAAGTAATCAACACATAATCAACATCTAGGTTTCATTAGATCTAAGCAAACACAAGATAAATCTAGCCTAGCATGGTGGAATTAAGACAAGCACAAGATATAGACAACCAACACATAGACATATTGATTGAATTAGAAGAACACTTATCTCAATTACACATGTAAGGGTTCAAGGGCTGAAAACCCTTGAAAAACCTGTAAAAATCGTATATGGTTCGGCCTTAGGGTTTCTCCAAACTTGTTCCTCTCAATGAATGAAAATTAGAAAACTATATATAGAAAACTGAGGCTGACGGCGTCAAGACCAAATGGGTGACACCGTCATCTCGCTGCCAAAAGAATTCTCAGACTGCCTTGATCTACATCTGACGCCGTCATGTATTAACTTTTTCCAGGCCGTCACGTATTTTTACTCTTGACGCTCTTCCTTGTCACGCCTTCATTTTTGTACTGGGTCGTCATGAAAATTACTCGTGACGCCGTCAGGATGTTGCTCTTGACGCCATCACCTATTGTTCCCAGCTTGGAAAATTAAGTCTTTGGCGTTTTCTTCACTTTTATGCTCCAAAAACGTCTGAATTGCTTCCTTTTCCAGATTTCTCTCCCAAAGTACCTAAAATCATAAAAGGAACGATTTAGGGCAATATTTGATCAAATAAATTCAATTCCAGGCTTAAATGACCCCCTAAAAGTGGTTCATTTTTCGCCTCATCATGTACTCCCCCTCGTTTAAAGGTTATAAGACAAATCGAGATATGAAATGCTTGCAAAAATATTTAGAACACATAATATGTATGATGCATGAAACAAGAATATATATGTATAACTAGCAATGAGAATATTAAGACACAAGAAACATTCATTAATTATTGAAAATAGATTATGTTAAAAGATAATCATTGGTACAAAAGCATACATATATGCTTTCCTAGCATACTACAATAGATAACATTAAGTTGCCAACTTGAGGTCTCTAGGACTTGCATGAAGATGTGGAGCATGGTGGATGGATTTAGTGGAGGTAGATTTTTGTGGGAATGTTGTTTGGAGTGATTGGTGGTCGTGAGTTTGGAGAGGAAGGGTTGGATTGTTGTGTTTGCGATGGCGGTGGAGAAGACCTTTTGAGGAGATACTCAATCCAAGTGAAGTGTTCATTGAGAGCAATGTTTTATTTTTGGAGAAAAATGCAACAAGGAAAATTGTTAACATGATTCTCAAGTTGGACCAAGTTGTTGGGTGGTGAGGAGTGAATAGAAGAAGGTTGTTGATCCAAATTGCGTTGAGCAAGATGTAAGGCAAGAAGAGCACTAAGCTCATGAGCTTCTTTGAGCTCCACAACGAACTTTTTATGTTTGGAGGAAGGTGATGATGGTGGAGTTGGATTGTGAGTAGGGATTGAGGATTGAACATGGAACATAGCATTTATGTTTTGATGAGAGTGATGGTTGTTGTTTTGAGATTGAGTATGTTCCTCAAAAGGATCATTTGGAAGAAGTGAGTGAGATGGATGTGGAATTTTGTTGGAAAGTGAAATGGTGAGGTTGTCATGTGGAGGTAAAAGAGAGGTTTCATTTGGGTGAGTTTGATGTTTAGTTGTTGGTTGGTTGGAGACAACATCATTAATTGATGTGGACTTTTGTCAAGTATCAAGTTTTCTTCTCCACACGGGTTCGACGGAGATATTTTCAACTCTTGAAGGCTTAGATCTTGGGTGGTTGGGAGATGACATGATGGGTTGAGTAATGATATATGATGAAGAAGGGTATTTATAGTGTGATGATTATGTGTTTATGTAAGGATAATATGTGGCGGATTTTTTAAACAAAATATGTTTGTGAATTTAGGGAAGTAAAGAATCAAAATAAGGTAAAATGAGCTAAAAAGCATAAAGCAAACAAGGTACCTCAACCTTCATGTGGCCGGCCCCCTTAATTAATGGTCGGCCCTTTTAATTTTAAGGGGGCCGCCCTTTATAATTATGGGGGCCGCCCAGTTCCTGGTTCCCAGATTTCCAGAAAAGGGTCTTTGGCAGAAATTTTTCTAGAAATATGTTTGTTTTGAGGTTTGGTTTTGGGCAAGTCCATTGACTCCTCCCAAAGTAACCAGTCAACCAGGTGTGGTCAACAGGTCAAACCTAAGAGAAAGTGCAAGATATAATATCCGTGGAAGTATAGGGAAATCCCCGGGTTGTTAAGTCCCAACGAGATTGAAATTGTGTTTGAAAAATGTTTAAGGGATTAAGTGATTGGGAATAGTAACAAATAATGATTTGGATTGCATTACACTACTGATGGATTGGTATTAAGATAATGAAACAATATTACCAATTACAGAATTCAAACGTAAACAAATTAAAAGTCAGAAACGTTTACAAACAGAGAAAATTGTGAGTTTTTGCACAAATTAAAACTACAGGGGGTGAAAATGAAACTTTTCAAACTTAATATTAAAAGAAAATTTAATTAAAAAGAAATTATTTTTTTGATTATTTTATTATTTAATATTAATTAAAAACTAATTTAAACTAATTAATAATTAATAAAAACTAATTTATATCTAATTTAAATTTAAGAAAAATACTAAAGTGACTTGGAAAAAAATGAGAATTTTTATAAAACTAATTAACCATCACAGGAATCCTAAAAAAATTATAAAAAGTTTATAAAAATTATTTTTAAACTAATTTACTAATTATTTACTTATTATTTAATTAAAAACTAATTAAACTAAATTAAATGATAATAATAGCAAATGAACAGTGACAATTATGAAAATATTTTCTAAAACTACTTTATGATTTATACAACTTAGGAAAAATATTAAAAAAAGTGCTAGAGATTAAAATTATACAGTAAATGATTTTATTTTTGATTTTTCAATTAAAACTAATTAAACTAATATTAATTATTATTAATACTAAATGAAAAAGAGAAAAATCTGAAAATATTACTAAATACTACTGACTAACAGGAACCTAAGAAAAATTTAAAATCAGAAAGTGCTTATAAATAAGCACAAAAATAAGCCAAATTGGCTTAAATAGAAGCTATCACTCTTTTTAATTTTGGTTTTTCTTTGTTTTTCTTTTTCAAAACTATTTATATACTGATAATTAACAAATTTTGTAAAGGGACTTTGATTGGATCTCAAAAATAAGCACTATGCAAACAGAAGTGCTTAACAGATTTGGGTATAAGCTTATTAGGACTTTTAAGAACTTGAAAAAGCTTATAAAAAGCCACACAGTGCAAACCAAAGATAAAATAAGCTACAATGAGTTAAGTTGTACTAGAAATGAACTAAAGCAAGAAAATAAGCACATGAAATAAGCTGTAAGAAGCAAATAAGCAATTGACTAAATCCTGAATACAACACAGGCCAATAGGGCAAACTTGCAGGCCTTGTGGGGCCCACAGGGGTGAACAAAGGTCCAAAGTGAGACTTGCTCCAATAAGCTAAGCTTATGGGCTTTTCAAAAAGCTAACGGCCAAACCCTGGGTCTCACAAGTAAGCTCTTGAGAGGGTCTTGAACTTGGGAGGTTCACACTGATTACTCAGTGTATGGGGTTGAATTGGACAAACTAAAAGCTGATTGCAGCTCTACCAAATAAGCTAAAAAACTGGAAATAAGCCCTGATCCTTTAAGATGGCCTTATTGGCTTTCCAAAAAGCCAAAAAGCACAGGGTGGGGCCCACTAATGAAAAAGATATGGTCTTATGAACTTTGGTGATCTACACTGAGTGCTCAGCATACAAGGGTGAAATAAGCAAACTTTGAGATCAAAATAAGCTATCTAGATGACTACTGAGATCCAATCTAAAACATGATTTAGAAAGATAAGCTCAAGGGATTTCCACAAAGCCAAGACTTAAGGTGTGGGGTCCACAATTGAAGTCAGGAAAGGGTATTGAAAGTTGGGTAAAAACCAAGGGTGCCCTGGTGCAGGGCAGTACTTTGCCCTGCAAGCTTTTTCAAAGATCAAATTAAGCACTTTAAAAAATTCTAAAAAATAAGCCAACTATGGATTTTGCAAGATCAAGTGAACGCCTTCAATTTGTGAAAACCTCAGACCTTGAAAGTTACCACAAAAATCATGAAAAATCTTTGAACTTTTGGTTTTCTGCAAGAACCTTGAATTTTTGACTTTTTGATTCGAACCTAGTTTGACTTCTATGAACTTTGATCTAGGTTTATTAATTGAAATTGGTTTATTAAGCTAGAATATGGTTAACTGAAGCCATTTTACCTACTTATGAGTTGATTTAAAGCTTATGAGACACTAAATTCCACCCAGTGAATCACTAGGAGTGATCAAAGTTGATTTTGACTTTAAAAGCTTACAACCACCTAAAACCTTGTTGCCTTGGACTATTTAGGTACTGAGTATGATGTTTGAGCAGGTTTTAGCCAATAACTCCCACAAATACACAGTCAAACAGACTATCCCAAACAACATGATCAAATTATAAATTTCTAGAAACTTGATCAAAAGGACACCAAATCTCAATCTATCAATTAGGATTTATCTAATAAGCAATGAATAAGCAAAAGAAACACAGATAAGCAAATATAAATACTTTCACACTAAAACAATAAAAATCAAAGAGTGAGCTTACAAAGCCTTCTAAGCAGAAATCAAAGAACCATGACCAAGTTACCACTCCTATAGGCTTCCACTAACCCACTGCCATCCTTTATACACAGTGCTCCAGCATTATCACCATTAAACCTGCAAGTTCTTTTTTTTTTTTTTTTTCAAGTATTGTTTTGGAATTTTTTCTTGTAATGTCCTAAACTATTTTTAAGGTTTCTAATAACTTACACAAGCTATATAGGAGCTTATATGAGCCTAAGAGTCCATATCAACAACTACAAACAATATTAGATAAATTTGAGAATTTCAAAGGAAAATTGCACAAAGTAGAGACTGAATGGAAACTTGAAATTGATTGCTGAAATATGTTTCAAATACACTAAGGAAGATGATTACACACTTTTTTAACTAAAGATTACACTAGAAATACAAAGCTTATAAAAACGACACTAATTTTCTACTAAAAACTACTACTTGCTTCTCTGTCCTTCTTCTTTCTTTTATGGGTGAGAATTAGGGTTTCAAGTGGTCTTCTGAATCTTTCCCATCAACTCTTTTGGCCATTGGATGCTTGTAATTTAATCCTGGCCCTTGATTCATTTTGGCGCCAAAAAAATATAGTGCAATTTGCACTGAGAGATTGCAAGGGGGTGGTGGCATTTAATGTTGACGTGATGTTAGGTAAGAGTGGTGGTGAGTGGAAAGGGCGGTGGGATGTGATGGTGGCAAGTGGTGGTGAAACCAGGGTGGTTTCTGGTTTTGGTGGAGTGGGAGGGAAAGGGTGAAGAGGTGGTATTTGACTGGAGTTTGACCCTGTTTTATTAATAAAGGGGTGGATTGGGCTGTGGTTTGGGCTTGGTGATGGACTGGATCAAAGGTGTGGGTGGATTGGTGATATATGGGGTGTTGGTGTTGTGTTTTGGATTTGGGCTATTAATAACTTTGAATCCGTTTGGTTTGTAGTAATAACAACAAGGACCAATTTGTAATAAGCCGAAACTTGAGGGGCTGATCTTGCAACTTTTCCAAAGCTATTCTAAGGGTGTAATTCGCCAAGTATGAATAGTGTGAGGACCATAAATGAGAATCTCCAAAATAACACCTCCATGGACTAAATTTGCCAAACTTGAAACTTCAGGGACCAAACTTGTAAATTTTCCAAACTTTTCACCCAAGGACCATTTTTGCCAAAGTTTAATAACACAAGCACCATGATTGAAAATTTCAAAAATTTTAATCCTAGGGACCATTTTTGACAATCTTACAAAGTTTAGGGACCAATTTTGTAAAATTTTGAAACTTTTCACCCAAGGACCATTTTTGATAACTTTTGACTTTCAAAGGACTTTGGTTTCCAAAACAAATGCTCAGGGACTGATTTTGTCAAGTTTTGAAAGTTGAGGGACTGAAACTACCAATTATGCAAACTTTGTTCGTTTTTCATCTGTTTTCAATCATTTTGCCCCTGAAACATATAAAACACAATCCAGGGATATTTTCTGTATTTTGAGGCATTTCTGAGTGTTTTTAAATGTTTTTGCAGTTCAGATAAGAAAAAAATGATGAGTATTTATACACTCATCATCCATCTC
The DNA here is from genome assembly GCA_030686995.1 of Artemisia argyi. Classification (NCBI taxonomy): domain Eukaryota; kingdom Viridiplantae; phylum Streptophyta; class Magnoliopsida; order Asterales; family Asteraceae; genus Artemisia; species Artemisia argyi. The sequence goes on along the minus strand of CM060678.1, from coordinate 19,394,887 downwards.
CTTAGGCAACTATGCATGTATTATCTTAATAAAATATGCATGAAAAGTATATATGTAGGCAAATAAGCACATAATTTCAACTAAGCATGCATGCAAAAACAATAATGTAATAGAGTAAATAAGCATGTCATTCTTCCTAAGACACTTAACTTAGTGTAAGTGCAAAGGTAACTAGATAGTGAGAAACTTTTGATGGAACAAATGTGACTATGTAATTCATGACTTGTTCTAGTGTGTGCCTATATGCAACAAATGTGGAGATGCGATTGCTTCGACTCCTAATGCAAAAATGAAGATATCCTAAGAAGCAATCCAAATTCTCCTTGATTCAATTTGCTTAACCCATGAATGTCAAGGATATATATTAGATTATATATTTTGACAATTTCATGTGAAATTTCATGCATGATTTAAAGAACGTTTTTAGCATTATTCAACAATGCAAGAAAAAATGATTTTCATGTGTTTCCTAGAAGTGAGAATTGTTTAAAAAGAATAGGTTGGGTTTTATAAAAAAAATTATGTAATGTAGAATTCCTAATCTTTAATTTTGTGCGAAATAGATTCCTATACTTAGAAAAGAAGAAAAGAAAAGAAAGAAATTTTATGCAATAAGTAATTAATGAAAATACAATAGAATTTAGTCAATTTGCTCCATCATTCCTAATCCTAAACGCAAGTGGTTAAATAGTTCACGCTTAAGGGGTTTAGTGAATATATCCGCAATATTATCTTCCAATGCAACCTTTTCTATAGATATATTACCTTTTTGTACATTATCTCTAAGGAAGTGGTGACGTATTTCTATATGTTTAGTCCTAGAGTGTTGAACAGGATTCTTACTTAAATCTATAGCACCTTTATTGTCGCACATTATAGGAATATTTTTTAACCTAACGCCATAGTCTACGAGAGCTTATTTCATCCATAGTGCTTGTTGACATGCCTTTCCAGCGCTTACATATTCAGCTTCGGTGGTCAAAATAGTAAGAGCGGTTTGCTTCTTGGAAAAACAAGATGTTAGGCAACATCCCATGAATGTGCAAATACCGCTAGTGCTCTTTCGGTCCACGTAATCTCCCGCATGATCTGAATCCGCATAGACAATGGTTTCTATACCGGATCCCTGAGGATACCATAATCCTAAGTGTATAGTGCCTTTAATGTATCGAAATATATGATTAACCGCTTCTAGGTGAGAGGTTTTGGGATCCTCTTGAAAGCGAGCACAAAGGTAAACACTAAACATGATATCGGGTCTACTTGCCGTTAAGTATAGTAACCTACCTATCATTCCTCTATACTTAGTATTATCTACAGACACACCTTCTTCATTTCTTGTGAGTTTCAATTCCGTAGACATCGGTGTTTTTAAGGGTTTTGAGTCTTCTAGGCTGAATTTCTTAAGCATTTCCTTAATGTATTTAGATTGGTTAAAAAATATTCCATCTTTTAATTGTTTTATTTGTAATCCTAGGAAGAAGTTTAGTTCACCCATCATACTCATCTCGAACTCATCATGCATGATTTTGGCAAATTCATCACACATTTCTTGACAAGTCGATCCAAATACAATATCATCGACATATATTTGAACAATGATGAGATTCGGGTTCTTCTTTTTAGTGAAGAGAGTGTTGTCTACCATTCCCATGGAGTAATCATGTCTAATAAGAAATGCTTTTAATCGATCATACCAAGCCTTGGGGGCTTTTTTAAGTCTATATAAAGCCTTCTTGAGTTTATAAACATAATCAGGTTTTGCGAAGTCAATGAATCCCGGAGGCTGTGCCACATAAACCTCCTCATTGATAAAACCATTGAGGAATGCACTCTTCACATACATTTAGTATAACTTAAAGTCTAGGGCACAGGCGTAAGCTAGGAGTATTCTAATAGATTCTAGTCTAGCTACCGGGGCATAGGTTTCGTCATAATCAATTCCTTCTTGTTGATTATAACCTTGGGCTACTAATCTATCTTTATTCCTAGTTACTATTCCATTTTCATCTAGTTTGTTCCTAAATACCCATTTGGTTCCTATTATGGTCACATTCCTAGGATTTGGGACTAGTTCCCAAACATCATTTGTTTTAAATTGATTTAATTCTTCTTGCATAGCCATAATCCAACTTTTATCCTTTAAGGCTTCATTTACATTCCTAGGTTCTATTGCTGACACAAAGCAAAAGAAGTTACTTTCCTCTTGAGCTTGCGATCTATGGGTTCTTTGATTCAAACTACCTATGATGTTACCTAATGGATGTGATTTTGATTCTTTAATATTTACAACCTCATTTTCTTCTAATGTTTCTACTTCATTATTATTTCCTAAGGACTTATTTTTGCTAACCTCAATAGCTTCTTCTTCAATCACATCATCATCTTCTAAAGGTAATGTTTTAGGTGGTGGAAGAGTTTCATCAAATGTTACATTTAATGATTCTTCTACTTTCATAGTATGTTTATTTAAAATTATATATGCTTTACTATTTTGTGAATATCCTAGAAAAATTCCTTCGTATGACTTAGTGTCGAATTTAGTAAGGTAATCTTTTGTATTAAGGACAAAGCATTTAGTTCTGAAAACTCTAAAGTAGCCTATATTTAGTTTTCTACCTCTTAATAACTCATAAGGAGTTTTTTCTAATAGTCATCTAATAGAAACCCTATTAAGTATATACGTTGATGTATCTACGGCGTGACACCAAAACTTTTGTGGGATAGATTGTTCATTTAGCATTGTTCTACTCATTTATGGTAAAAACCTATTTTTCCTTTCTACTACCCCATTAGATTGAGGAGTACGAGGAGCGGAAAAGTTGTGAGATAATCCATTTAAATCACAATATTTTCCGAATTCTACTTTGTTGTCAAATTCCCTACCATGATCCGTCCTAATTGAAACTATTGAGCATCCTAATTTATTTTGTATCATTTTACTAAATTTCTCAAAGGCTGCGGTTTTATCACTTAAGAACCTAATCCATGTGTATCGTGAATAATCATCTACTATGACTAAGGTGTAATGGTTGCCACCGTAGCTCCGCATTACAGATGGACCAAAGAAATCCATGTGAAGTAATTCTAAGCACCTAGTAGTGGATACCATATTTTTAGCTTTGTGACTAGCATGTGTTTGTTTTCAAATTTTACAAGCGTCACAAAAATGTTGATCATATCTTAGACTAGGCAAGTTTCTAACTAGTTCCTTAGAGACTAAAGATTGTAATGGTTGCATGTTAGCATGACCTGATCTCCTATGCCACAAAGTGGAATTTTCATCTAGAGTTGCTAAGCATATCCTATCTTCCGATTTGTCTCCTAATTTCATAACATATATACCTCATTTCCTAATTCCTCTACCTATGACTTTCTTATCCTTAATTATTTCACTATCTTTATCGGTAATGGTAACCCTACACTTATTATCACATATTTGACCTATACTAAGCAAGTTATAAGTTAGATTATCTAAATGTTCAAGATTTTTAATAGTTAGAGAGTCTTGAGAGATCGTACCTTTGCCTATGATTTTTCCACGACGATCACTACCAAAAACAACGTTACCTTCGTTATACGCCTTGTATTTAGAAAATAGCTTGCGATTCCCCGTCATGTGTCTTGAGCATCCACTATCCTTTATCAATTCATCGGGCTCTAAATCTACACCTAGACATACTTCATTAGATGCTTGAGCTATGAAACATTTGTGCTTCATTGTTTCGTCTTCGTCACTAGATTTTCTTCTTCGGGTGGTTTTTCTTTTATCTTGTGCTTTTAGTTGCTTTTTAATAATATTCTTGAATTCTTTAACGACCTTTGCATATTCTTCATCTTCACTTTCGGAACTAGAATCGTCATCATCACTAAGTTCTTTTTTGATCGTTATCTTTGTACAACCTTCTTGTTTACTCTTGACATAACTCCTGGAATTTTCGCCGTCATTACCTTCACACAAAAAATTTGAACTAGTAGATGATACGCGGGATTGCGCCCTCGCAACAGGTTTTACCTCTCAAGGGATTTTGAGAAGCTTGCAATCCCCGCCAGGCAGTGTACCTTATCGTTGTAGTATAGTATAGTGACAAGTACCGGGGGATTGATCGTTCAACTCATAAATAGTGTCGCTAGGATTAGAAAGCCTACTAAACTAGGTCTAGGGGTGAGGGATGATTCTTTTTGTATTTTTTTATATTTTATAAAAGCAAGTAAAATTTCGGGTTTTGAAGGAGTGGGCGGAATTAGTTGCTAGTCAACTAACCCAAATAACTACAGATGCAATCAAAATAAATAAAAATAAATGAAAATAAACTAAAGTAATTAGGTGGTGAAAACAGTAATGAGAAAATATGTGTTTACTTAGATTTCATTACTCCCTAGATATCTTTTACCGGTTGATTAGCTTGTTAAAATTGCATGGATGAAGGGTTATATTCCTTAATACTGGGCCGTGTACAATATTCCCTAACTCTATAAGCTCCTACTTCACTCCTATGTTGAGCCGACTAAAAGCTCCTAACATGGGATCATTAGAATTCACTTATGCATTAAATACAACCAAAAATCGTAGTACACCTCCGATCATATTTCTTAAGACGTTCAAGCAAGTTACCAATGGAAGTCTGCCAGTTTTCTTAAGCCTAACATCGAATACAATCATCCACAACAATTAGAAACAAACAATCAACCAATAATCAACATCTAGGTTTCACTACATCTAAGCAAACACAATAAAAACCTAGCCTATCATGTTAAAAGAAAGACAAGCATAAGATAGAATTAAACAACACATAGACATATTGAATGATTATTGGAAGACTTATCTTTATTCAAAAATGGATGAAAGAAGGGTTTGAAACCCCTACAATATGATGAAAATTCGACCTAGGGTTTTTGGTAAAGTTCCTCCTAATGTTCCACCCCACTTACAATGAAAAATTGGAAAAATACATATAGAGAATACATCCTGACGGCGTCATGTGGTAGCTTCTGACGCCGTCAACTCGCCGCCAAATTAAGGGTCGTATTGCCTACATCTAGTCTTGACGCTGTCACGTAGAAAAAAAAGCTTTGGGCCGTCACTTGCATTTTGACCCTGACGGCCTTGGTGACGCCGTCAGGTCAATTACACTAAAAATGTTCTGGGTCGTCACTTGTATTTTCCACTTCCACCTCTTTTTCCAAGCTTGACGCCGTCATGTGTGAAATCTTGACGTCGCCAGGTACTGTTCCAAGCATGGAATTTAAGACTTTGCCGTTTTCTTCACTTTTATGCTCCAAAAACGTCCAACATGCTTCCTTTTCTAGATTTCTCCTTAAGAGTACCTAAAATGACAAAAGGAATGATTTAGGGAAGTAATTGATCAAATAATCACGAATTCGGGCTTAAATGACCCCTTAAAAGCGGTACACTTTTCGCCTCATCAAATACCCTTACACTTAAGATTTGCTTGTCCTCAAGCAAATGCGCTTTTATTCTAATTAAAATACAAGTTAGGGGTCATTTAACACTAATATAAAAGTAATTACAACAAATAATCGTTTCAATAAAAACTAAAAACAAGCACGGAGGTCATACACTAGCACCTCACAAATAGTGTTTAGATATTCACATCTCTCGGGTATAATAAATTATATATCGCAATATTGAAATGGAAAACATCTCTCACTACCTGTCATAGCAAATAGATTACCATAGGCTTGGAAAAGGATCAAACCTCCACCACTTGGGGTAAGCACCTAGGATAATTTATCAAAGAGGTATTTTAAAAGGGTTATAACGTTAGGAGTAGGGATATGGAAAACACTGTTTTGTTGGATAAAGGCAATATTTACTGGTGGCGAGTTAATCATCTTGGTTAATTACATGTACAATATGGCGTTGCTAAGCCAAGAATCGACTCGACTTAAGCTAATAAAATCAAAAATAACAAAAACTTAAAACAAACATAAAATGAAACGGGATGGTAGTCCGTATGTTTTTCTCTTTTTTCTTTTTCTAATTTTTTTTCTTTTTTTTCTCTTTTTCTTGATTTTTTCGATTTTTTTTCATACACTCTTACCCTACCATCCAAAATAATACATCATAGGGAATTTGCATTCCCCTTACACTTGAACTTTTACATACTCTACAATAAACTACTCTAATGACTCGAATTAAGATAATCAAAACACTTAGAGTACTTTTTAAATATTAACGCACATACGGGGGTAATATATGATGTCTTCCCCATTACTCCATAATACTAGTACTTTACCCATGAGTCCCAATCGCCCCAAAACAATATGTACAAGATATGACTCAACTTAGCAACCATGTAATCAATTAGATAATTAACTAAGGGTTTAAACAAATAACAATAATGCACTAAAGATGAGTGCATACAAGGAAGGCTAAGGCGATTTGGTTGCACATTTGGGTGGGTTGTAACAAATTCTTCCTTTAAGTAAGATGCTTAAAGTTAGAAACGAAAAGATAGGCTCGGAGGAGGGTACTAGGGGTATCGTGTACTAAGAATGAGTACAACGCTAAGGTGTGGGAAAATTAATTGACTTCGCTAGTCAAGTAATATGACTTAAATGGTCAAGTAATTATGATACGGGTTTAAACACAAGGGTGATCCTAATGCCTCTTATCATGTAGTAAATCCTACTACACGAATGTAGTCTCACTTGCGGTCTCGGGATGTATCACTAACGCAAGCTCTGGAATCTAAATGCTACCGGTACACTCATAAGCACAAATAATGAATGTTTTTCCTATCAAATCTAAAGGCGAACCTCACGTATTTGGGTTGAAATTTTTTTTTAAGTGGTATGGTTTGTGCTAGTCATAGAACTCCTATCCATGAGACGCTTTTTAAGGCTAAAGTTTCACTCCTAAATGTTGTAAAAAAATTTAAATTGGGCGCTAAAATTTCCCAAGCAAGTATTTCTCTTAGTTTTATTACACACCTACTATCAAACAAACAAACTCAAGTGCAATTGTATCCTATAAGGTATCATCATTTACCCTCCCCTTACACTTAGGATGAACATTGTCCCCAATGTTCAATTAAAGTATGTAAAAGTAAAGTGGTAAAAGAATGAAAACAAATACTCTCCTGATTCGTTCGGTGTGGATAGTGTGTCAACAAGGTTAGATCTTCCTCTAAGAAAATGAACGTTGAAAGCTTCCCTCCAGAAATATAAATCATCTTGTTATCATATATAACCTGTTAAACCTAAGAAAACAATCAAGGCAAACCTCACGTAAAATCGGCGGCAATCTATATATACTAAAAATTCCTAGAAAGAATAGCATATATATCTTAATGTTGCTTTCTAGGAATTAAAGGGATATAATGCTTGTGAAATGAATGTTTGCAGATTTCCTAGAGTTTATAAAACTAAAGAATCAACAAAAACTTTAAGACTGCGGTATAAACAAAACTCGCAAAATTCTTCAGAATTTTAGTACCTGACGCCGTCAGGTTATAACTCCTGATGTCGTCAGAATATTCCTGGAAAAATCTTATGTTAAGTTTCTGGAAAATTTCTGGAAAAACTTATGCCTTATTTCCTGGAAAATCCTGCAAAACGTCATTATGACTCGATACAAGCATTTGACTCTAACAAATACTAATACACATGCTCCTTTAATATTGTAGCGAATCATGCTCATTTTCGTTCTTATAGACTAATTTGGATTTCCCTTACACTTAGCTTTTCCAAAATACCTTTATATGTAATTAAGACGAAGTTAAAAACAAAATAAAGTATTTTCAAAACAAAGTTAAAAACAAAATAAAGTATTTTCACAATTTACTTTGAAACATGATTTACCAACAATAAAAATAAAACACGCATACGGAAGCAAATAAAATCAAACAAATAAAAATAAAACAAATAAAAACACACAAAACATGGGTTGCCTCCCAAGAAGCGCTTTTCTTTATTTACGAGTCTAGTAGCTAGACTCAAGGTCACGGGCTATCCTATACGTGTGAGCTCCTCGTCGAGGACATCTTTGGGATCAAACTTAGGTTTCAATTTCCTATCGGTTTTCTTGGTACAATATGACTTTTCAAACTTTTCTCCATCCGGATCATATAGAATCATCTTCATATGCCATGATCCGTCACCTTCCTTAGGTGGCTTGTCCCAATTCCATTTACACTTATCCCCTTCCCTTTTCCACTTGTTCATTCCTAAATTTATAGGCATCACTCCTAAGAATTCAATCATTTTCCTAAAGACTAAGGGATCCTCAAAAGGGTTTAGTTCTTCATCCCTAGCTATGAGTTGCTCTATCGAATGCGTTTTATTTATAAACCCCTCTTCTAAATAAAATGGCCGTTGAGGTCCTACAAAGTCTCCATTAACCCAAGGTCCGTATCTAGATGGTCTCCTATTCAAATCTACCCAATGAGGTGTCGGTTCCTCATTAGTATCATAAGTATGCTTCTTAACATCATAGACCGACCAAGCATCTCCTTCTCCTACAGCTATCCTAGAATCCTTACAATCGATCATCGTACTTGCGGTAGCTAAGAATCCTCTTCCTATTAACAAAGGGCATGTAGTGTCACTAACCATATCAAGGACGTGGAAATTGGCTAGTATAGTTAATTTCCCTACATGCACTAGTACGTCCTTCACTACCCCTACCGGATATGCTACACTACCATCCGCAAGACCTATAATTACCTCTGTGTCATCTAATATTCCCGGCTTAAGAGTGGTGTAAAGGGACAAAGGAAGTAAATTAAGGCTTGACCCAAGATCGGCTAGTATGTCAAAAGTTTTTGAGTTCCCGATCCTACAAGGTAAAACAAATATGCCCAGATCATCAAATTTCTGAGGCAACTTATTCCAGAGGAAGGTGGTCCCATTCTTACCCAACTTAAGTTTCTCCTTATATTTCTCTAAAAGGGCGTTGTAGTAGGGAGCTCTTGCTAAAGCTTCAATAACCGGACGTTCAAGGCGAAGTTCCTTGAATTCATCGTCAAGGTTTTGTGTAGGAGGTGTTTTAATCACGCTTTTGACCGGTTTAATATCGGATGTTTTATTCGATTGGTCCTTTTGAAGAATTTGGGTTTGCTTGAAACACGTGTTCATTGCTTTGACCGAATAGTATTGTGGACAAGAAGTAGGTGACGAAACCGATGATATGGCATTAACGTTTAGTTTCGGGTTCTTGACCGTGTCACTTGGGAGTGCTCCCATTTCTCGGTCATTGAGAACTTTCAACAATGTGTCAATTTTATTGGTCATCTCACTTTGCTTTTGTTTGAAATCGGCTTCAAACTTAGATATGCGAGCTTCTTGAGACGCCATAAACTTGGACATCAACCCTTCAAAATTATAGGTACTACCATAGTTATTGGAAGGATTGTTGTTGAAAGTACGGTTAGAGGGTGGACCGTTTGGTTGGTAACGATTAGGTGGATTGGAAGAATTGTTTTGGGGCATGTTTTGGTTTTGTTTCCACATAAGGTTCGGGTGATTTTTCCAAGAAGGGTTGTATCAATCACGGTAAGGGTTTGGCTTGGGTTTGAAAGTGTACCACTTGTCTCCCGCTTCGTCGGTATGCGAGGATGTGTAATCTGCAAAAGCTTGTCCGAGGAGTTCCAGGCAATCACGAGTGTCATGGGGACCACTACATAATTCGCATGAAGAAGTGATTTTGTTCACTTGGCTTGAAGGCTTAGGAGCTTCGTAGGATTTCATGAGAAACTTGACTTGGTCCTTAAGTTACATGATCCTACGGTCGGGAGTGCTAGAATTGTTCAAAGGCAAAGATATTGCCTTGACCGTTTTGCTCAAATCACGGGGATCATTCCAACTTTCGTTGTCATAGAGAGCAAGATCTTCTATGAGTCCCCATGATTCTTCCGCACTTAGATCACGTAGCTTGCCACCAGCCGATTGGTCAATGGTTCGCCTTGTGGAGAGATCGATATGGTCATAGAAGATTTGGACTTGGAACCAAAGATCTATGCCATGATGAGGGACTTTTTGGAGTAAGTCCTTGAAAAGAGTCCATGTTTCATAGAGAGTTTCACCTTGACGTTGTTGGAACATCAAGATATCATTTCTAAGCTTAGTTGTTCTCCCCGGTGGGAAAAATTGAGCAAGGAAACGAGAAGTGAGATCATCCCAAGAGGTGATGGATCCCGCGGGAAAATGTCCAAGCCATTGACTAGCTTGGTCACCTAGAGAGAATTCGAATAGATGTAATCGGGTCGTCTCTCTAGTTGCAACATCAAGGTCTACGGAATCTACGATTTTTAGGAAATCCTTGAGATGTTGATTAGGATCTTCGGAACGAAGTCCATGGAATGCACATCCGCTTTGCACCAACCGGATGGTGTCGGATCGCAAGGGAGACACATTGGCACCATGAGTGAGCTCAATGGTGTTTTGATAGCCTTGGTGGCTAGGACGGGAATACTCTCCTAAAGTTCGGGGTCTAGGAGGTTTGTTTGCTAGTGGTGGGTTTTGTGGGTGGTTTTGTTGTGGTAGGTTGATGGGATCAAAGAGATTACCACCTTCCATGATGGCGGATGGTAAAAGTTACGAACAAAGGAACGAAGAAATGAGATAGACTAAAGAAAACCTAAAAATAAAAATCTTACTAGAAAGGAATCTAGCAAGTAGACCTAATAAAAAGAAATTCTAACCTAGACAATAACTATTCCCCGGGCTGCAGCGCAACAGGTTTTACCTCTCAGGGGATCTTGAGACGCTTGCAATCCCTCCTAGGCAGTGTACCTGATCGTTGTAGTATAGTATAGTGACAAGTACCGGGGGATTGATCGTTCAACTCAGGAATAATGTCACTAGGATTAGAAAGCCTACTAAACTAGGTCTAGAGGTAAGGGATGATTCTTTTTGTATTTTTTTATATTTTATAAAAGCAAGTAAAAACTCGGGTTTTGAAGGAGTGGGTGGAATTAGTTGCTAGTCAACTAACCCAAATAACTACAAATGCAATCAAAATAAAATAAAAAGAAATGAAAATAAACTAAAGTAATTAGGTGGTGAAAACAGTAATGAGAAAAGATGTGTTTACTTAGATTTCATTACTCCCTAGATATCTTTTACCGGTTGAGTAGCTTGTTACAATTGCATGGATGACGGGTTATATTCCTTAATACTAGTCGTAGGGCCGTGTACAATATTCCATAACTCTATAAGCTCCTACTTCACTCCTATGTCGAGTCGACTAAAAGCTCCTAATATGGGATCATTAGAATTCACTTATGCATTAAATACAACAAAAAATCGAAGTACACCTCCGATCATGTTTCTTAAGACGTTCAAGCAAGTTACCAACGAAAGTCTGCCAGTTTTCTTAAGCCTAACATCGAATACAATCATCCACAACAATTATAAAAAAACAATCAACCAATAATCAACATCTAGGTTTCACTACATCTAAGCAAACACAATAAAAACCTAGCCTGGCATGTTAAAAGAAAGACAAGCATAATATAGAATCAAACAACACATACACATATTGAATGATTATTGGATAACTTATCTTTATTCAAACATGGATGAAAGAAGGGTTTGAAACCCCTACAATATGATGAAAATTCGACCTAGGGTTTTTGGTAAAGTTCCTCCTAATGTTCCACCCCACTTACAATGAAAAATTGGAAAAAATATATATAGAGAATACATTCTGACGGCATCATGTGGTAGCTTCTGACGCCGTCAACTCGCCGCCAAATTAAGGGTCGTATTGCCTAGATCCAGTCTTGACGCTGTCACGTAGAAATAAAGCTCTGGGCCGTCACTTGCATTTTGACCCTGACGGCCTTGGTGACGCCGTTAGGTTAATTACACTAAAAATGTTCTGGACCGTCACGTGTATTTTCCACTTCCACCTCTTTTGCCAAGCTTGACGCCGTCATGTGTGAAATCTTGACGTCATCAAGTACTGTTCCCAGCATTGAATTTGAGACTTTGCCGTTTTCTTCACTTTTATGCTCCAAAAACGTCCAAAATGCTTCCTTTTTCAGATTTCTCCTTAAAAGTACCCAAAATGACAAAAGGAACGATTTAGGGCAGTAATTGATCAAATAATCACGAATTCGGGATTAAATGACCCCTTAAAAGCGGTACACTTTTCGCCTCATCAGTAGCACTTGTACTCATTTCAACTAAATATTTATCTACTATACTTTTATTTTCTACAATTTTGTATGCAAAATTTTCTTTGGCTTGACACTTCTCTTGATGAAAATTTAAAAGCCTTTTTCTACATATCATTTGCCGTTTGACAAAAAAATATTCTTTCGTATTCAATTCTTGGTAAAGCTTTGTATATAATTATTTTAGCTATATTATTCTTATCTAGCAATATTTTGAAACAATTATCTTGTTCTTCAAAAATAGTTTTTATTGGTTGAAAATTACCAATTGAAATAACATGCCAAAGATCATAATCTATTGACTTCACATAACATTCGAATCAATTTTTCCATTCAAGGAAACTTATGTTTTCGAAAAATGGGGGTTTGAATGTCACGTTCCCTTCTAAATATTTTTCCGATTCCATATATCGATTTCAAGTTTAAAAATACAATTTATTTTAAAAATCTCGTTTTTATTTTATAAAAACTTTGTTTACAAAATCTTCGATTCTATTTTTATGTGAGATCAATATTTGCACACTAGTTGATAAAACTAAATAAGAGATTAATTAATAGTAATATAGATAAGCAAATAAAGAGATAGAGATGGAAAGATCGCACCACAAGACAAAGGATTTATAGCGGTTCGGCTACGAAGCTCCTCTTCGCCCTACTCCACTCCCCTAGCACCTAACTCGAGAGTGTTCTTCACTATGTCAACAAGCTTCCTTATGGCAGAGAAAACCTTACACAACTTTTGATTACACCAATTAACGACACTAAGCTAGATGTCGAGTCCTAATCGTAGCTAGAACCAATCTCACACCACTAGTCACTACGCAACTTCTTCACAACTTATACACACCACTACGACTACTACACAACTTCTCACAACACCACTACTTCTTCTTCACAACACAACTAATTCTTCACTACTTCTATTCATAACTTTTCTTCACTACTAACACACCTTAATTACCTATTACAAAACCTCTACACCTTTACAAATAATTTACATAACTACAAGCAATATTCACAAATCTACAATACTTCTTAACTAGATGTTGAAGGAGTATTCTTCTCTTACACTTTGAGTGATGAGGGATTTGATCACTTGAAACAAAAACTTATAATCTTATGTTCAAAGCATTTAGAAGGATGTTTTGAATGGATTGGAGCAGAAAGTTTTAGTGCAAAAGGTGAGGAAAAATTGCTGGAATAAACCACTATTTATAGGAAAAAGAAACTGGCCACATGAGCGTGCCGGCCTCCTTAATTGGTGGCCAGCCCCCTTAAAATTAAGGGGGACGCCCCTTATAATTAATGGGGCTCCCTCCTGTAATGGCCTTTTTTTTGTCCTTTTCTGTTGAAAGTTTATTTGGTGAAAAACTAACTGATTTTGGTTAAAATTTTGAATTCATATATTTATTATGAATTAAACATTTTCATTTAATTACCAAAAGTATTTTTTCTAAATATATAAAATGTTTATATCATTTTATATAATTTTTAGTGTTTAAATAAAAATCCCTTTGATCATAAAATGTATTAGAAATTTGTTTATTCATACCTTAAGTGATTTAGTTGGATAAAATGATATTTTGTAACTAAATACTTGTTTACGTAATGATATTTTGTCTAATGATTTTACATTTTGTGATCGTCAAAATGCAGGAATATCGAGAAATATTAATAACGTTTTTATGTATTATTTATATCAACATAGTTGTTAGGTGTTAACATTATACGTGTGCATCTATCATGATATAGGTGTTTAATGCATATTCAGAATCATTCATCTTGCATTATATGGCGTAGGTGAGTAACGGATTTTCAGTTAACATGTTTAGTATATTAAGCGTGTTTAGTATATATATGCCTTGCTATATCTCAAGTACTATGTAAGTTACGTATCATGTTGACCCGTGAGGTCAAATTAGTATCATGTTGACCAGTGAGGTCATATTAAGTATCATGTTGACCTCTTTCGTCATATAAAGTATCAAGTTGATCCGTTGGGTCATATTAACTATCATGTTGACTTGTTGGTCATACTAAGTATCATGTTGACTCGTGTGGTCATATTCAATATCATGTTGACATGTTTGGTCATATTAAGCATCAAGTTGACCCTGTTAATAAAAATAATGTCAAAAACGTTATTTGCATTAATCGGTCTCTACTAGTCATCATAATCACAAAATACAATCACACGTTACATTAAAACTACGATTAATAAGTTTTTAATCGAGAAAACTTGTTTTCGTCATCAACATGCTTGAACGTCTTAGGAAACATGAACCGATGTGAACCAGGTTTTATTGGTTGTATTTAATGCATGAGTAAATTCTAATGATCCCATGTTAGGAGCTTCTTAGCCGGCTCGACATAGGAGTGAAGTAGGCACTCATAGGATTCGGGAGTTAAGTACGCCACCCCATGAATGGTATTAAGGAATACAATCCATCATCCACGCAACTATAACAAGTAATTAACGTGTAAAAGATATCTAGGGAGTAGTGAAATCTAAGTAAACACATTTCTCCACTTATTGCTCACAACCTTAGTTGAATTTAGTTTTATTTTCATTTCTAGTATTTTATTTTGATTGCATCTTTAGTATTGGGTTAGTTGACTAGCAACTAATTCCGCCCAAATCCTTCAAACCCGAGATTTTTACTTGCTTTCTAAAAAATATAAAAATACAAATCGAGGGGGAGCTCTAACGTCATCGGGATAACCTTTCTGATGCTAACAAAAAGGCGGAGAAAGGATATAAACTCACTAAATACTTGTATATATATTAATTTGTGATTTAATGAGTTTAGATTTTGTAAAAATCCCTACATTTTGACGATCACAAAATGTAAAATCAATAAAAATAAAATCATTACGTAAACAAGCATTTAGTTACAAAATATCATTTTATCCAACTAAATCACTTAAGGTATGAATAAACAAATATCTAATACATTTTATGATCAAATGGATTTTTATTTAAACACTACAAATTATATAAATGATATAAACATTTTATATATTTAGAAAAAACACTTTTTATAATTAAAGAAAAATGTTTAATTCATAATAAATATATGAATTCAAATTTTTAACCAAAATCAGTTAGTTTTTCACCAAATAAACTTTCACCAGAAAAGGACAAAAGAAAAGGCCGTGACAGGAGGGCGGCCCCCTTAATTATAAGGGGCGGCCCCTTAATTTTAAGGGGGCCGGCCACCAATTAAGGGGGCCAGCACGCTCCTGTGGCCAGTTTCTTTTGCCTACAAATACTGGTTCATTCTTGCAATTTTTCCTCGCCTTTTGCACTAAAATTTTCTGCCCCAATCCTTTCAAAACATCCTTCTAAATACTTTGATCATAAGATTATAAGTTTTTGTTTCAAGTGATCAAATCTCTCATTACTCAAACTGCAAGAGAAGAATACTCCTTCAACATCTAGTTAAGAAGTATTGTAGATTTGTGAATATTGCTTGTAGTTGTGTAAATTATTTGTAAAGGTGTAGAGGTTTTGTAATAGGTAAATTTAGGTGTGTTAGTAGTGAAGATAAGTTGTGAATAGAAGTAGTGAAGAATTAGTTATGTTGTGAAGAAAAGAAGTAGTGGTGTTGTGAGAAGTTGTGTAGTAGTAGTAGTGGTGTGTATAAGTTGTGAAGAAGTTGTGTAGTGACTAGTGGTGTGAGATTGGTTCTAGCTACGATTAGAACTCGAAATCTAGCTTAGTGTAGTTAATTGGTGTAAGCAAAAGTTGTGTAAGGTTTTCTCCGCCATAAAGGAGCTTGTTGACATAGTTAAGAAAACTCTTGAGTTAGGTGCTTGGGGAGTGGAGCAAGGTGATGAGTGCTCAAACACTCATCATTTTTGGTCTAATCTGAATTGCAAAACATACAAAAACACTCAGAAATGCATCAAAATACTAAAAATATTTTAAAATTGTGTTTTATATGTTTTAGATGTAAAATGAGCAAAAACAAATGAAAAACGTATAAAGTTTGCAAAATTGGCAGTTTCAGTCCCCCAACTTTCATAAAATTACAAAACTAGTCCCTGGATATTCAAAATATGGAAAATTATCACCAAAGGTCCTTTTACAATCATAAGTTGTCATATTTTCTCCTTTGGTGAAAAATTGGAAAAGTTTTGGAAATTTACAAATTAGTCCCTGGAGTTTCAGAAATTGTCAGATTTAGTCCCTGGTGGGATATTTTTGTAAGGAAAATCATTTTTAGCCCTTGGAAAATAAAAATGTATCACAAATAGTCCTTGGGTGAAATTTTCAGAAAATTACAAGTTTAGTCCCCGGAGTTTGAAAATTTGCAAAATTAGTCCCCGGGTATTTTATTTTGGAAAATATTAATTTTCATCCTTGTAATTCTCAAATGTTGTTAAAATAAGTCCTTATGGTTACCTTGGGAAAGTTTCATTTGCAGCCCCTTATCTTTTCATGAATTACAAATATGGTCCTTGTGTTTTTCATATCTACAACCAACCGAACCCTTAAAGTTATTATTACCCAACAAAACACCCCAAAACACTGATCCAATAAACCCCCAAGCCCAACCAAAGCCCACTACCCCTTCTCTAATATTAACCTGGTTCGTTGATCAGGTCAAACAACACCACCACTAATCCCTTCACCCCTCCCAGCCTTAACCTCCATTAACACAACCCTAATTTCCAGCACCTTTGTCCCCCCCCCCTCCTCACCAACTATCACCAAACACTCAACCACACCACTCCAATCCCCCCTCCTCATTTATTGCTCACCAAACCCCACCAATTGCCCAATCTCAGTTTTCCCGCCAAAAAGGTTTTAAAGGGCCAAGATCAAATATAGCCAATCTAACGGCTCAGAGAGGTGTGGGAAAGTCTTTGAAGCCCCTGAGGATCTATAAAAGTCAAGAAAGAAGCATGAAAGAGGGGTGTGTAGTGTAGCAGTAGTATAGTTAGGTTTAGCTAATGTCAATTTAATGTAATCTTGTCTTTTTAATTATAATTATAGCTTGTATTCTGTTATTTTTAAGTTAATGTAACTTTTCAATCTTCAAGTGTAAGACTTATATCATTTTCAGTGTTAATGAGATTTCAAAGATTTTAGTTAAATTCTTGTTCAAAGCCTTTTTGCTGTTTGAAACCTTTGTACAAGCTCATTTTAGCTTATATTATCAGTTAATCTAAGTATCCTAGGAATTGAAAGTCAATACTCAGAAAAAAAAAATAAATAAAATAAAAAAAAATAAAAAAAAAAAACTAGAAAACACAAGAAAATCTCAAATAAATAAAAAAAATGGTGGTTTTCAATCTTGAAGCAGAAAGGAGATGGTAAATGTTTGGTTTAGAGTCTCAGGGAGATAACTAGGTTGTGGTATGGTGCCCTGGTAACTCATCACAGTTGGATGCCCATTTGTAAGCTTCATCTCACCTCATTACATTTTACTGTAGCCATTGATAGCTCATTTGATTTTAGTATTTCTGTGTTTGATTTGGTTTGTTGCATGATTTGAGACTGTTGTCTATCAGTTTAATGGATCAAATCATATTCTTGTTTCAAAAACTTAAAATCAGATTTTATAGGGGGTGTTTGGATATAGCTTGATTGGAATACTTTTGTTGTTGTTGTGTTGTTGTTTTGTTATAGACAACCTGTAGTAGGTTTTATTAGGCCTTTAGAGTCATAAATTTTGTACCTTACACAGCCAATAGTCAACATCACCAAAATCACACCACCACAGTTAACTGTGGTGGTCATTGAGGCCATAAGCTTCCATTCTAGCTTACAACTTACATCTTTAGGTTAGTTTAGCTTTACTTTGTCATATTACATGTTTCTAAACTCATAGGATCAATCACAAGTTGAAAAAAGTCAAGGTTCAAAGTTTTCTTAAAAAGTCAATTAAGCATATTTCAGATTTTCATAAAACTTCAGGGAATTTATTTGATTTTTATGTGATGATCTAGCCTCTGAAACTTGTTGTGGTTATAGTCCAACACCTCATCTTTGATATCCCACATCCCTTTTATTTTTTTGAATTTTGTGGTGGGCCCCACAGCTCTCTAAAGTGAGTTGCAGGGCTGCAAACTACTCTGTCTCAGCAGATACACCACCACCACCACCACTTGGTGGTGGTTTTCTGAACAATCCAGTGGGTTCCATGGCCTTATCTTAGCTTCTTTCAACTCCACCCATGGTAGGCTTTAGATATTGACCTTAGGTTTGATCTAGAAACCTGTGGGTCCCACCTGATTTAGCCCCCCAAGTTTGTCCCATTTTTCAGTCAAAAAGCAAGACATGAAAGTGCTTATTGGTGCTTTTGGCTTATTCAGTGGGTCCCTTTTGGCTTATTCCAGCTTATACAAGTTAACATAACTGATTGGAACCAGATTCAGCTAGAGTGGGTCCCACACAAGCTGGTTTAAGCTTATTTTGCCCCTTGGTCAACAGAAGTCAACTGTTGACCAAATAAGCACCTCAAGTGCTTATTTTTGATTTTCATAAAAGTTGTTTTTGTAAAAGTTTGTTGTTTTTAGTTGTAAAATAAGTTTCTAAAATAAAAATCCAGAAAAATCAACTTATTTTTAAGTGATAGTTTCTATTTAATTTTATTTAAATTTTATTTTTCATTTTTATATTTTTATTTAAGTACTTAGCTATTTTATATTTTTATTAAATTCCTCATATATTAAAGTATTTATAATAATTTTTTCAGATTTTTATTTTGTCATTAATTATTTATTAGATTTAATCTTAGTTTTATTAATAATTAAGTAATAATTAGTTTAAAATAGCATAATTAGTCTTTATTAAGTAAAAACTTGTTTTTATATTTTTTATAGTTTTTATATGTTATAAAATAATTTTATAAATTTTATTAGAATTTTTACTGATCATTTAGTATTTTTCTTAATTTAAAATATTTTAATTAGTTAATTAATAATTAATTAGTAATTAATTAATAGAAAAATCATAAAAAGACAAAAATACTTATTTTTAATTTTAAAACTTGTTTTTAGTTATTTTATAATTTTAGAAATTTTATTTCATTTTTCTAGTGTTTAATTAATATTGTATTATATTTAAGTATTTTAAATATTAATAATTAGCCTTAATTAGTATTTAATTAATAATAAATAATTAATTAGTGTTAAAATTTATTTTCATTTCTAAAAATTTTCTTTTACTTTTAAGTTTGTAAAAAAGTCATTTTCACCCCCTGGGTATTTTCAGAATTCAGTTTTCACTTTTTATTTCGTACGTTTACGTTTTATTTAAACGTAACGTACGCGTTTTTAAGTTTTAAACGTTTCTGGTTTTTCCAGCTTACCAGTCTTGTTCATATAGCTTATTTAAGCTATTCCTTTGTAGATTCCTTAGCTTAATCACACATAAACCCCTTTCTCATCCAAATTCACCCGATCACGAAACCGTTTGATTACAATCCACACCTCGTCGGGACATAACGACCCGGGGAAACACTGTATTCCGCGGAGCATTGACTCTAGGCCTTTGACCTTGTTGACCATTACTTGGTCAATATAAGTTGGTGGTTTAGCGTCAATCAAATTTTTGACGCCGCTGCCGGGGAGGTGTGCGCGCTATTCTAGACGGTTTTTTCTGATTAGTGTCTTTGGAATTCGTTCCATTGTACATTTATCCATCCTTTGTTCATATTTTCCTATTTTCAAAACAAAACCGTTCCCGAAAACATTTTAAACTCTGTTTTCAACGAACACAAAAAACGCAAAAACATTTTCTTTCTCATTTGTACAAATTGTCTTTCCAAAAACCCAAAAACATTCTCCTTTACCCTTTCATATCTTTGATTCTTCATCCCTACCCCTCTATACACATTTGATTCTTTCTATGTCTCATCCACACTTTCTGGTTTGCCAATGGTGTGGTAATCCTCATAATGGTGGCAATTGCCCCAGTTGTGGCATGGTAGAGTCAGGAAACGGGTCTGTCTATAACCAAGATCCCTATTCCTACCATGATACGACTGATTCATTCCATCAGTTACCACACCATGATACTCAGCAGTTTTACTGTTGTGAGTACTGTGGTGGTTCACACTACAGTTCTGATTGTCAATCGGGAAACACGCTTGTCTATGAGCAGTTTCCTGATAACAATTTAGACTTTAGCACATACAACTCACAGCCACATCAGTTTTACTGTTGTGATTACTGTGGAGGTCCACACTTCAGCTCAGATTGTCAAACGGGAAATCCATATCCTTATGACAATTTTGACACACCTTATTACGACCAACCTCCACAGTACGACATGAATCAAGCACTTCTTCCAGAAATGCAAAATATGATGAAAATCCTTGATGAGCTTAAGGGTTTAGTTCAAGACTTTGCCCAAAGACACACTCATCAAAAATCCATGGAAGAATTGCTTGCTGAAGAGCAGGCTGCTAGAATAAATTCCCAAGATGCCTATGAAAAATCTGTGAGGGAATCCATTGCAAGAGAAAAAGCAGCCAAGTCTAGCTCTTTGTTCCGTTTTATTCCTGATGACAGTGATGATGAGGATACACTTGACATCCTTGAATTTTATAAAACTTCATCAAGTTCATCAGCTGATATCCCTTCAGTTGAGATTCCATCTCAAACAACTGCTATCACACCCGAGGTTCCCACTCATTCTCTGAGCATGGGGGATGAGCATCTTGACACTGTTCCTAATAAGGAATCGGACGAATTAATAAAGTCTAGTGTTGAGATCCTTGTCCCAATCCCAGGAGAGTCACAGGGAACTCTTGAGCATATGTGTGATATTCCTTCCCCTATTGAGTGTCCTAAAGATCAATTTGAGACTTTCTCAGATTTTAGCGATGATTGTACATCTTATGGAGACATCGAGTATGTTGAGGCGTCAGTTCCACATTCTGATGCTGATCATCTTCTTGAGGAGTTCGCTGATGAACTTGCTCACATCAATCCACTTTCATTGGAAAGTGATGATGGTCTCCTTGACTTCGAAGCTGATCTGGGAGAAATTGAAAGTCTCCTATATCATGATCCGTCACTCACTTCTGATCCCGACAATCCAATAGAGAATGTTAATCTCTTGGTTCCCGAAACATTCAACACTACTCTCACCAATCCTCTATTTGAATTCAACTCTGAATTCACTTTGATTTCTGATAATCCACTCTTTGATATTCAGAATGAGGACTGTGATGAGTCTATTTCGGAACATGAGTTCACAGATTCACATCTTGTGAATAATTCTCTTCATGAGGAGTTCTCCGGTGAACTCGCTCATCATGTCATAACTCCTCCGGAGTTTGATATCCCGGGGGGAGATGCACTCAATCACGAGAATTTGCAAATTCCCACCCACCCTCCCGGGATGTTTATGAGCTTAACCTTTGGAATCCAAATTCAGGCTACGGAGCCTGATCTCGAGGAAGAAAATCAAGTCATGATTTTCATCATGGTTTTCTTCCTTTTCTTCACCTATAAGGTGACTTCTCTTGTTCTTCACTCCTTCGGGAGTGAGGACACCATCTTTGATCCCGGCATTTTCATGTATTATTATCTTGAGCCAGATACTTATCTCATCGGTGTGGAACTTTCACGTGCTTCAAATGTTTGTCCAAACATCTTGAATGAAAGTCCGATGGAGATTGCTTCTTCCACATCATGCTTCCCCAAGGACAAATGAATTCGAGGTTGAGTCAAGCTAGCGACTCGGTAAACAAAAACAGTAGCACGCTTATAGGGTTTTCACCCTAAGTGTGGGGGAGTCCCCCATGCTATGGTTACAAGAGTGAAAATACAAAATGGTGTTTTCCACGCTTAGCTTGTAATGTTGCCATTTTACGTTCAAAATGTCGGCATAATATCCGGGATTTTGAATATTGAGGACAATATTCATCCTAAGTGTGGGGGGGTATTCGCTATTCTAGCGAATTTTATTACATTTTACTATATAATACCCCCGTTTTGGCCAAAACTTCAAAAATTTCAAAAATTTTTCACTGGTGCTTCAAAATTTTTGTGGTAATCAGTCCGCCTTGTCTAACCTACAAAAGGGATTGGCTAGTCTAGGAGCAAACGGCTCTTGGTAAAGACATCTCAAATCCGTTTATGGCTTGCAATTTGCCAAAAATTGTATGGTTCCTCAACTCCCCAAAAACAAATGAGTTGGCTAGCCCACAAGATTATGGCTTGTGGTAAAGGCCGTGGAAAATCCATAATTGGTAATCAGCTCACCAAGATGTTGACTATTCCATCAAGAGCTGGCTAGTCCAGAAGCAAACGGCTTCTGGTAAAGACTAATCAAATCCGTTGACAGCTGGTGGTTTGCTCAAAATCACACGGTTATCAGGTGTGCCACAGTTCTTACACCTGGCTACTTCAGAAGTGATGGCTTTTGGTAAAGAGTTTTTCAAATCCATCAAGTTTTCAAAACAGTATTGCTAGGGACTAGCAATAGTTTATTGTGGGGGATTGATGAGTGCTCAAACACTCATCATTTTTGGTCTAATCTGAACTGCAAAACATACAAAAATACTCAGAAATGCATCAAAATACTAAAAATATTTCAAAATTGTGTTTTATATGTTTTAGATGCAAAATGAGCAAAAACAAATGAAAAACGTATAAAGTTTGCAAAATTGGCAGTTTCAGTCCCCCAACTTTCATAAAATTACAAAACTAGTCCCTGGATATTCAAAATATGGAAAATTATCACCAAAGGTCCTTTTACAATCATAAGTTGTCATATTTTGTCCTTTGGTGAAAAATTGGAAAAGTTTTGGAAATTTACAAATTAGTCCCTGGAGTTTCAGAAATTGTCAGATTTAGTCCCTGGTGGGATATTTTTGTAAGGAAAATCATTTTTTGCCCTTGGAAAATAAAAATGTATCACAAATAGTCCTTGGGTGAAATTTTTAGAAAATTACAAGTTTAGTCCTCGGAGTTTGAAAATTTCCAAAATTAGTCCCCGGGTATTTTATTTTGGAAAATATTAATTTTCATCCTTGTAATTCTCAAATGTTGTTAAAATAAGTCCTTATGGTTACCTTGGGAAAGTTTCATTTGCAGCCCCTTATCTATTCATAAATTACAAATATGGTCCTTGTGTTTTTCATATCTACAACCAACCGGACCCTTAAAGTTATTATTACCCAACAAAACAACCCAAAACACTGATCCAATAAACCCCCTAAGCCCAACCAAAGCCCACTACCCCTTCTCTAATATTAACCTGCTTCGTTGATCAGGTCAAACAACACCACCACTAATCCCTTCACCCCTCCCAGCCTTAACCTCCATTAACACAACCCTAATTTCCAGCACCTTTGTCCCCCCCCCCTCCTCACCAACTATCACCAAACACTCAACCACACCACTCTAATCCCCCCTCCTCATTTATTGCTCACCAAACCCCACCAATTGCCCAATCTCAGTTTTCCCGCCAAAAAGGTTTTAAAGGGCCAAGATCAAATATAGCCAATCTAACAGCTCAGAGAGGTGTGGGAAAGTCTTTGAAGCCCCTGAGGATCTATAAAAGTCAAGAAAGAAGCATGAAAGAGGGGTGTGTAGTGTAGCAGTAGTATAGTTAGGTTTAGCTAATGTCAATTTAATGTAATTTTGTCTTTTTAATTATAATTATAGCTTGTATTCTGTTATTTTTAAGTTAATGTAATTTTTCAATCTTCAGGTGTAAGACTTATATCATTTTCAGTGTTAATGAGATTTCAAAGATTTTAGTTAAATTCTTGTTCAAAGCCTTTTTGCTGTTTGAAACCTTTGTACAAGCTCATTTTAGCTTATATTATCAGTTAATCTAAGTATCCTAGGAATTGAAAGTCAATACTCAGAAAAAAAAATTAAAAAAAAAACTAGAAAAACACAAGAAAATCTCAAATAAATAAAAAAAAAATGGTGGTTTTCAATCTTGAAGCAGAAAGGAGATGGTAAATGTTTGGTTTAGAGTCTCAGGGAGATAACTAGGTTGTGGTATGGTGCCCTGGTAACTCATCACAGTTGGATGCCCATTTGTAAGCTTCATCTCACCTCATTACATTTTACTGTAGCCATTGATAGCTCATTTGATTTTAGTATTTCTGTGTTTGATTTGGTTTGTCGCATGATTTGAGACTGTTGTCTATCAGTTTAATGGATCAAATCATATTCTTGTTTCAAAAACTTAAAATCATATTTTATAGGGGGTGTTTGGATATAGCTTGATTGGAACACTTTTGTTGTTGTTGTGTTGTTGTTTTGTTATAAACAACCTGTAGTAGGTTTTATTAGGCCTTTAGAGTCATAAATTTGGTACCTTACACAGCCAATAGCCAACATCACCAAAATCACACCACCACAGTTAATTGTGGTGGTCATTGAGGCCATAAGCTTCCATTCTAGCTTACAACTTACATCTTTATGTTAGTTTAGCTTTACTTTGTCATATTACATGTTTCTAAACTCATAGGATCAATCACAAGTTGAAAAAAGTCAAGGTTCTAAGTTTTCTTAAAAAGTCAATTAAGCATATTTCAGATTTTCATAAAACTTCAGGGAATTTATTCGATTTTTATGTGATGATCTAGCCTCTGAAACTTGTTGTGGTTATAGTCCAACACCTCATCTTTGATATCCCACATCCCTTTTATTTTTGTGAATTTTGTGGTGGGCCCCACAGCTCTCCAAAGTGAGCTGCAGGGCTGCAAACTGCTCTGTCTCAGCAGATACACCACCACCACCACCACTTGGTGGTGGTTTTCTGAACAATCCAGTAGGTTCCATGGCCTTATCTTAGCTTCTTTCAACTCCCCCCATGGTAGGCTTTAGATATTGACCTTAGGTTTGATCTAGAAACCTGTGGGTCCCACCTGATTTAGCCCCCCAAGTTTGTCCCATTTTTCAGTCAAAAAGCAAGACATCAAAGTGCTTATTGGTGCTTTTGGCTTATTCAGTGGGTCCCTTTTGGCTTATTCCAGCTTATACAAGTTAACATAACTGATTGGAACCAGATTCAGCTAGAGTGGGTCCCACAAAAGCTGGTTTAAGCTTATTTTGCCCCTAGGTCAACAGAAGTCAACTGTTACCCAAATAAGCACCTCAAGTGCTTATTTTTTATTTTCATAAAAGTTGTTTTTGTAAAAGTTTGTTGTTTTTAGTTGTAAAATAAGTTTCTAAAATAAAAATCCAGAAAAATCAACTTATTTTTAAGTGATAGTTTCTATTTAATTTTATTTAAATTTTATTTTTCATTTTTATATTTTTATTTAAGTACTTAGCTATTTTATATTTTTATTAAATTCCTCATATATTAAAGTATTTATAATAATTTTTTCAGATTTTTATTTTGTCATTAAGTATTTATTAGATTTAATCTTAGTTTTATTAATAATTAAGTAATAATTAGTTTAAAATAGCATAATTAGTATTTATTAAGTAAAACCTTGTTATTATATTTTTTATAGTTATTATATGTTATAAAATAATTTTATAAATTTTATTAGAATTTTTACTGTTCATTTAGTATTTTTCTTAATTTAAAATTGTTTAATTAGTTAATTAATAATTAATTAGTAATTAATTAATAGAAAAATCATAAAAAGACAAAAAATACTTATTTTTAATTTTAAAACTTGTTTTTAGTTATTTTATAATTTCAGAAATTTTATTTTCATTTTACTAGTGTTTAATTAATATTGTATTATATTTAAGTATTTTAAATATTAATAATTAGCCTTAATTAGTATTTAATTAATAATAAATAATTAATTAGTGTTAAAATTTATTTTCATTTCTAAAAATTTTCTTTTACTTTTAACTTTGTAAAAAAGTCATTTTCACCCCTGGGTATTTTCAGAATTCAGTTTTCACTTTTTATTTCGTACGTTTACGTTTTATTTAAACGTAACGTACGCGTTTTTAAGTTTTAAACGTTTCTGGTTTTTCCAGCTTACCAGTCTTGTTCATATAGCTTGTTTAAGCTATTCCTTTGTAGATGAATTAGCTTAATCACACACAAACCCCTTTCTCATCCAAATTCACCCGATCACGAAACCGTTTGATTACAATCCACACCTCGTCGGGACATAACGACCCGGGGAAACACTGTATTCCGCGGAGCATTGACTCTAGGCCTTTGACCTTGTTGACCATTACTTGGTCAATATAAGTTGGTGGTTTAGCGTCAATCGCAAGGCGAAGAGGAGCTTCATAGCCGAACCACTACAAATCCTTTGTCTTGTGGTGCGATCTTTCCATCTCTATCTCTTTATTTACTTATCTATATTACTATTACTTAATCTCTTATTTAGTTGTATCAACTAGTGTGCAAATATTGATCTCACATAAAAATAGAATCGAAGATTTTGTAAGCAAAGTTTTTATAAAATAAAAACGACATAAAACTATTCAACCCCCCCCCCCCCCTTCTAGTTTTCCACAAACTAGGCATAAATATAACATGATAGTGCAAATATAAATGCAACTAAGCACACATCAACTAACTATAATGCATAAACTCGTAAACTAGTTATGGCATAAATCTCGCCAAACATGCACTACTATGCTCGCGAACTCAATCTAAGCTAACCAAGTCTTGTCATTTGGCTCCATACTTTCATAACATGAATTATAATCATATAGGCTGAGAAAATAAGCTATCATAGCATATAATCACCCGAGACTTGCAAAAACATGATATCATGTTGTAATTATCAAAACACTAAACAAAGTGTTTGCTGATTTTCTGCAGCAGCCTGCAAATGCATCATTTTGACCGACTTAACTACATAACCAGGTTACGAGGCCTTTTATATTAAAATACACTATTTTCCCTTTCCGAAAAGGTATGGCACGCTCCCAACGGAGCTACGGTATATCCGGTATGAATTTTTAAAGTTTGGTTTGCTTCACATTTCAAAATCAGACCTTGTTGCACTAAGTCGCACTTTAGACCAATTTAACTATTAAATATGCCAAAATTTAAAGCATAGAACTGAAGTATACTCATAGGCATTCCAGAAAGTCCGACCATGACTCAATACGAGCTACTATTGATTTTATATAATTTCTCAAACATGACTAATCATTGCTGAAAATTTCAGCAACTTGTTTAACATCATATATCACATAAAAGGGAGTTTGGTTCAACTCAATAATCAACATAAACACCTCTTAAACACTCTAACATGATCATTAACATAATCCCATCATAATCCCTAATAATCATATGCATAAACCTTGAATCATAAACCATGAATTCTTGAATTCATCACATAATCATGTATAACACTTGCTAATCATAACCTCGTAGCTTATATTCTTGTTTAAACATATAATTCACTACTTACCTTGAATTGGGGAAGAACATGAAATCACTTGAAGCTCCTTAATCATTAATACCATGTTAAACCCTTATAACCCTTGCTTAATCTTTCTTAATCCTTGATGAAATTGATAGAGATAAGCACGACACTAACTGATTAAGTACATGATATACCATGTTACTAATCAAGTACATAAGCAGACTGAGTTTGTAAAACACATACTGACTGAGTGCTTAAGCACATGCTGACTGAGTACATATAGTACTATACTGGCTGAGTGCATAAGCACATACTGGCTGAGTACTTATAGTACTATACTGGCTGAGTGCATAACTGACTGAATACATAACTAACGAGCCATATAAACATGTTAATCATCCATATAGGATGTTTGAGTTCCAATTTTGGAACATTTACTATTCTAAGGCTCGGTTCTCCACTAAGGAGGGATAAGTTCCAACTTTGTCTGGAACACATGTGTGATCACATAACTGACAATATACTTATAGTACTAAATACATTAAGTAATGCATAAAGTACCATTCTGACTAATTTAGTGCATAAAGCACTTGGTGCGCCTTATAAATAGCATAAGCTTATACCTAATACAATCTGGCATGCATATATAAAGGCATCGTGCTAAAGCACTTTGCACACATTACTAAATGCATATAACATTCTTATATAAATTAAGGTTGAGCTAAATACTTGGGCTTGACTATAACATGATACTAAGCTGAGCTGAAGCTGACACTATGCTGAATATAGAAACTGAAGCAATAATATTGTTACGAGGTTAAACTAAGACATGATACTAAAATTGAATTAATTACTAAAATTGTACTATAACATAAACCGAGGCTGAGCTATAACCTGATACTACAGCTGAACTACTATAAAAGATCGCTATGGCATATAACTAAGTTTTCGCTATAAATAATACTGACGTTGAGCCACGACATACTACTGAATAAGACCAATCGGGTCTACTTAATACTGAATATGGCCAAATAGGTCAACATGATAATGAATATGACCAAATAGATCAACATGATAGTTAATATGACCAAACGGGTCAACTTGATGCTTAATACGACCGGACGGTTCAACTTGATGCTCAATATGACCAAACGGGTCAACTTGGGTCAACTAGATGCTTAATATGACCAAACGGGTCAACTTGGGGCTTAATATTACTAAACATGTCAACATGATACTGAATATGACCCAACGGGTCAACTTGATACTTAATATGACCAACAGGTCAACATGATAGTTAATATGACACAACGGGTCAACTTGATGCTTAATACGACCAAACGGGTCAACTTGATGCTTAATATGATCAAACATGTCAATATGATACTGAATATGACCACACGGGTCAACATGATACTTAATATGACCAACAAGTCAACATGATAGTTAATATGACCTAACGGATCAACTTGATACTTTATATGACCAAAAAGGTCAACATGATACTTAATATTACCTCACGGGTCAACATGATACTAATACGACCTCACGGGTCAACATGATACATAACTTACATAGTACTTGAGATATAGCAAGGCATATATATACTAAACATGCTTAATCTACTAAACATTTTTATTGAAAATCCGTTACTCACCTGGGCAATATAATGCAAGATGAATGATTCTGAATATGCCTCAAACACCTATATCATGATAGATGCACACGTATAATGTTAACATGTAACAACTAGGCATAAATATAACATGATAGTGCAAATATAAGTGCAACTAAGCACACATAAACTAACTATAATGCATAAACTGATAAACTAGTTATGGCATAAATCTCACCAAACATGCACTACTATGCTCGCAAACTCGAGCTAAGCTAACCAAGTCTTGTCATTTGGCTCTATACTTTCATAAAATGAATTATAATCATATAGGTTGAGAACATAAGCTATCATAGCATATAATCACCCGGGACTTGCAAAAACATGATATCATGTCGTAATTATCAAAACACTAAACAAAGTGTTTGTTGATTTTCTGCAGCAGCCTGCAAATGCATCATTTTAACCGACTTAACTAAATAACCAGGTCATGAGGCTAATTTTCTATGAAAGTAGACTATTTCCCCTCTCCGAAAAGGCATGGCATGCTCCCAACGGAGCTACGGTCTATCCGGTATGAATTTTTAAAGTTTGGTTTGCTGCACATTTCAAAATCAGTCCTTGCTGCACTAAGTCGCACTTTAGACCAATTTAACTACTAAATATGCCAAAACGTAAAGCATAGAACTGAAGTATACTCATTAGAATTTCCAGAAAGTCCGACCATGATTCAATACGAGCTACTATTGATTTTATATAATTTTTCAAACATAACTAATCATTGCTGAAAATTTCAGCAACTTGTTTAACTTCATATATCACATAAAGGGGAGTTTGGTTCAACTCAATAATCAACATAAACACCTCCTAAACACTCTAACATGATCATTAACATAATCCCATCATAATCCCTAATAATCATATGCATAACCCTTGAATCATAAACCATGAATTCTTGAATTCATCACATAATCATGTATAACACTTGCTAATCATAACCTCGTAGCTTATATTCATGTTTAAACATATAATTCACTACTTACCTTGAATTAGGGAAGAACATGAAATCACTTTAAGCTCCTTAATCATTAATACCATGTTAAACCCTTATAACCCTTGCTTAATCTTTCTTAATCCTTGATGAAATTGATAGAGATCATGATATGTATGTAGGACTTTAGGGTAAATCGTATATCTCATTCATGAATACCAAATTGGATATAAATATTTATAATAACATTCTAGACTTCGGGCCTTAGCCTATACTAATATTACATGGACTCTAATATATCGACTAACACTCCCCCGCAGTTGGAGCGGGAGGACAACGGACACTCAAACTGGTTCTAAATTACTGAAACAAAACATATGGTAAACCTTTAGTAAAAATATCTGCATACTGATAACCTGATGGTACATGAAGCACTCTAACTTAACCAGCAGCAACCAAATCCCGTACAAAATTAATATCAATCTCTATATGCTTCGTACGTTGATGTTGAACCGGATTAGAAGATAAGTAAACTGCACTAACATTATCACAGTAAACCAGCGTAGCATAAGACAAAGGTGTGTGTAACTCACGTAAAATATTTCGCAACCAACAAGTTTCAGCAACAGGATTGGCAACCCCGCGATACTTAGCCTCAGCACTGGAACGAGACAGCGTCGGTTGACGCTTAGAGGACCAGGAGAGGAGATTGTTACCCAGAAAAACACAATAGCCTGAAGTTGATCTCCGAGTAGTAGGGCATCAAGCCCAATCAGCATCAGAATAAGCAACCAATGAAGAAGTGCAGGAGGAAAACAACTGCAAACCATAGTCTAAGGTACCCCGAACATAGCGAAGATGCGCTTAAGAGCCGAGAAGTGAGGCTCCCGAGGATCATGCATGAAAAGACAAACCTACTGCACTGCATATGAAATATCAGGCCTAGTAAAGGTAAGATACTGTAGGGAACCAACAAGGCTCCGATATAACTTAGGATCAGAAACCGGGTCACCATCATCACCCTATTTAGACTTTGTGTCAACAGGAGTCCGAGAAGGGATACAATCAACCATATGTGCACGCTCCAATATCTCCATAGCATACTTGCGCTGTGACAAAAACATACCTGAAGAGTCACCCGTAACTGAAACACCCAAGAAATAATTAAGAGCACCCAAATCTGTCATAGCAAACTCCTTATGTAAAGAAGCAATGATCTGCTGTAATAAACCATCAGACGAAGCAGTGAGCACAATATCATCCACATAGAGTAACAAAAATGAAGTATCATCACCCTGTTTATAGATAAATAACGAGGAGTCACAACGGCTAGGAGTAAAGAATTCTTCATAGTGAAGAAAATATTTTCTTCCTGCTCTTTCCTTCTCTATGTCGTGAATGGGAGGGAGATTTTATCTCATTAAACCGACTTCAATAAACAACTAGATAAGCTAAAGCATGTTTTAATAGTTATGACATAATTAGTCCCTTGTAGTAGATTGTCTTGCAAACTAGGTCATATGTTATTTACATATCAAGTCCTCACTTGCTATATCATTCATACCGTCAAAGTGAGACTTTTCTATTCATTTCACTAAAATAATAGATATAACCAATAGGAGTTTAGATAAATTTGCTATTATTTTCTATAAAAATGGGGAAGTTACAGGTTGGTTAAACAATTTATGCTTAGGGCGTTTTGGAATAATTAAGAAGCATTTTTGAGTGTTTAGATTGAGCCAGACAACTTATTGTATATTTTCCTCATTTGTAAGACGTTAATTTTGAACTTGTGGCTAACTTCCATGTCTTTATTCTACATTGCAGTCTGAAAATTTGTTATTTTATGATATGGATACAATAGCAATAAACCAATAGCTACGATTCATATGAGACGCTAATCTTGAAACTGTGGTTAACATGTTAAAATTTGTTTTTTTATGATGGGATACAATTGTAAGAATCACCGTCTTTACTACATAAATTATTTGTTCTTTAGTTAATCGTATATATATCATGACTATATGTTGTTTAGTAGTACATTAATTGTTATATTCAACAAAGTTGGATCATATCTCAAGCAATAGTTTTTTAAACCATTTTTAACATATTCGTTATTCTTCAAGTTATATTCAATTAGAGTTTTTCTATAGCCACCACCCGCGAAGCCCGCGGGTCTATAGTCTAGTTTTAAATATTTAAAAGACTAAAAATATATAAAAAATAATAATAATAATAAATAACTT
This sequence comes from Artemisia argyi, assembly GCA_030686995.1. Lineage (NCBI taxonomy): Eukaryota > Viridiplantae > Streptophyta > Magnoliopsida > Asterales > Asteraceae > Artemisia > Artemisia argyi. The sequence continues at coordinate 19,362,602 of CM060678.1, read as the reverse complement.
AAGAATTAACATTGCAAACATTTTAAAGACTATAGGGGATGTTTGGTACAAGTGAATGACAAAGAATGGAAACACATCTAAAAATGGAATCTTTTATATAATAAAATAATTACATCATTTCGTAGTGTTTTTAAAAATCCCTTCTCATTGAAAAAAAAAAATTGGACCAATAGCAGATCTCAATTTTGCCACGTAGGCGAAATCGAGCAACGTGATTGGTCAGTAAAAAGTCAAAATTAAATTAATTTTGGTCAAACTTAATAAATTTGGTGGAGAAATTTGGTTAAGAAAAAAAATGCATAAAAATATAAGTGTCAAATTTATGAAAACAAAAACTTAAAAAAAGATGAAGTAATTAATAAACTTTTGTGATTGAATTTTAAATAATTTATATAGAGTAAAGTGTAAAATTACAAGTTTTCATGTTTTTTAATAACTTTATAAAAAACACAAATAACCCCTTACACTTTATACCCCATATACTTTATAATAGTAACTTTGTTTAAAATTATATGAGACTTTCATTCATTAAAATTACAAAATTTGGTAAATATATGAATTAGTTTTAATATACGTTAAATATTTTTTTAAACTAATGTTAGTTTAACTTTCATCCATTATAATATTTTTTTAAATAAAGACTCATTTGGTAAATATGCGAATTAGTTTTAATATATGTTAAATATTTTTTTAAACTAATATTAGTTTTAAACTTTCATCCATTAGAATATTGTTTTAAATAAAAACTCATGTTACTATTTAAAAGTTTAATTTATACGTACACGGGTTTGAAATACGTTTAAATTATTAGTAACGGGAATATAAAAAAAGCTTATAGCTTTATCATACACTTATTGTGTTATGTTAATTGAATAAGCCAATAAGCACCTTTAATAAGCATAACCAAACACCCCTTTAGTTCTAATATGAAGTTTTCTTATTTGATGTTATGACTAACTTTGTTGTTATCCTCGCTATAATGCAACACATTAGTGGTTTTGTAGTTTTATTATCTTATCGCACAAATTAAAGTGTAATGCAATTTGTTGTGTGCGTTTTTTAGAGGAGGATTAAGTATCAACACTTGATTGTCGTGGAATGATTTTCTATGCCTGCTCAAGTTATAAATGTATAATTTAGTTGATTTGCTGCTTTAGATAATACATGAATGTATTTTAATGTACCAAATATGTGTTTTAATGCCAATATAGGGAATTTTATGGTAGAAATTTTTTTCAGAGTGTAATTTGTCTTTGAATCAGTTAATGAAACTTAGCAGGTGTTTGTTATCATTGATAACACTATAAGTGTCAACCAACGGTCTAAAATATGGGTGTCTTTTACCTTGATGATTTAGACCAATTGTAAAGAAAGTTGCATTAAAGTGAAAGGTCGGTAAGGATTCAAACAATCCTAAAAGACTTGCGAATATACTTTTTGTCATTTTTTCATGCATTTATAATTTACTTATACAAGTAATAATAATTTCCTTATATAGTTCGGGCTTAGAGAAAAATTATTCTTATACATTATACATAAACGTAAGATTAAATTTGAGTTCTACCCATTACATATTTTTTCGTTTCTCTTTATGCAATAAAGAAGCTACAATGTAAGCATCTATGTTAATTTGGTAATTTTATGATCAAACATGAGAAGTAAATAACACAAACTTATGAAAATACAACTTTCCAAACAAAAAGGTACATTAGTAAAAATGATGTGATGGTTATTCATAATTAAGGAAATAAATCAATCTTCAAAGCTATCTAAATATGCTACATATTTTAACGAAAATATAAGTAAAAAAATAACACATTACAAAACACATCGTAAATTAATAGCACAGGTTTGCAAAACTAAAAGCATATATCACTAACATCTCATGCAAGTCAAATATTATCATGTGATTAATGTGATTTTACTTGAATAATAAAATATAATTTTTAATCCAAAAGCATTATCCTAAAATAATAGGTATGTTATAACATATACATATATTTTTAGTCCACCAAGGAAAATCATTTTAAACATGTTAAGTGGTTCATTTCTTAATCAATAATAATACATAATTAAAACGAAATTTTAAAAACCATGTGCATGCACAGGTATTATAACTAGTTAACAAGAAAGAGAATAATCCAAAAGAAAGAGCATGTATTCCGGTGTTTGATACAAACAAAGAACGAGAGTCAAAAAATATAACATAAATTAATTCCTTGTTTGAAATAAGTAAAAAAATAAATTACAAGGAATGGTAAAATAACACTCCAATGTTTTGATTAATTTATTATATATGTAATTTTGCTCAAGTCCATGTTATCATGTCCCTATATCTTCATCACAATCATCAACGGTAAGGCTGTAAACGAACTGAACGTTCAGTGAACATTTCATGAACCGTTCGATAAAAAGTTCGTTTATGTTCGTTCGTTTATTAAATGAACGAACATGAACAATATATTACGTTCGTTTAGGTAAATGAACGAACATGAACAAAAGTCTCGTTCGTTCATTAATGTTCGTGAACATCCGATTAGGCGTTCATTAAAGTTCGTTTATGTTTATTTATCTATTTATGTTTATATATCATATCTTTTAATTTTATAATTTTAAAAATTGGTTTGTTTAAACAAAACAACAATTATAAAACAATATATTGTGAAGAATTCTATAAAATTTATGTTTGTTTGTCTATTTTCATTTATGTTCGATCGTTTATGTTCGTTTAGCGTTCGTTTAGTGTATTAATAAACGAACATGAACAGTTCATTTTCTTAATAAACGAACATGAACAAGAAAATTCGTCCGTTTAAGAGTCCGTGTCCGTTTATTTATCCGGTTAAAATTAAATGAACGAACATGAACAGGGCTCCGTTCGTGTTCGTCCGGTTCGTTTACAGCCCTAATCAACGGCAGCCATTTCTTCATATAATTCATTATGTGCAATTTTCTTTGAAATACGCTAACAAAATAACGAGTATAATTTACATGCTCTTCTGTTGATATTAGGGATGGCAACGGGGCGGGGATTATCGGGGATGTATTTACCATCCCCTTCCCCGTTTCTCACTCCCCATCCCCATCCCCATCAAGGAATCGTTTTACATCCACATCCCCATCCCCATTGGGGATCGGGGATCCCCACAGGGTTTCGGGGATTTTTCAGCCTTATAAATTGAGCATAAAAATTACAAGTAATCGATATTATAAAGAACTGATCTATAAATGTCTTAAAAAGAATACATCGTACATAATTGGATTAATTAAAATGTCATTCAAATTTAAAGTATCGTAAATACTGAAACATCACATATAATCTAAACATAAACTGCATCGAATGTGTGTATTCGGACAAAATGTTGGTAGAATAATATGTAGTTAGTGCTTAACATTTTAAAAGTATTTGATCCACTAAATATCCCATATATATACATATATACTTCAAGTATAATACTTGTCACTACTCACAAACATATACATATAAAAGTACATGTAGTATTAATATACATATAACTTATACAGTGTATACTTATACATTAAAAGTTCGGGTTCAGGGTCAGGGATTTTTGTTATCCCCATCCCCGCCCTCATCCCCGATTTTTTAATTCGGGGATTCTCCGTCCCCATCCCCGGTCAACTCGGGGATTCCCCAGTCAAATCGGATTTCGGGATCGGGTCCCCGTCGGGTACGGATTTTTTTGCCATCTCTAGTTGATATCATTGGGACACTACAAGATCGAAACAGCAATATGAGAACAAAAGAATTTAAAATCTGAAAATCCAAGGTCAAAATAGTTAAATATATGATTAAATTTGTTAAATTGGAACACAGGTTAAGTGAATGAAGGTAATCTGAAAGAATTCATGTTAAATATTACTAGTAAACTTAAACATTAGGGACTTAAGTGTACTTTGTAATTAGATTAGGTGTTAGACATAAACTAGGATTAGGTAGCTTGGAGTGCAAGGCAAGCTTTCCACCTCCTCATCTCTATAAATAGAGATGAGGGGATGCTAGTTATTCATTCTTCTTCCTCAATTGTAAAAGCTTTATTGGTCTTAATAAATGGTTCGTTGAGGGTATAACGTGTGCATATTCTAGTCGGTTCTTTGTAGTCTCTCGTGTTTGCTACTTGTGCTCCATACAACTCGTGATCTAGCGTTTCGCGATCGAACTTCGGGTTTGTTGTCGAGGTTTTATCCAACAAGTGGTATCAAGAGCCACGGTTATTGTGGTCATCGAAGTTCGAGTACTAGTTCAAGGTGCCGAGTTGGTTTCGAGGTTAGAGCAAAGAAAACAATTTTGGGTTTCGAATCGTATCTTAAAGTTGCAGGTACATGAGAGGTTGAAGAAAGGTTTAATTAATAAAGTTTCTTTTTTATTATTAAACCTACGTGAAGTATTACTACTTACAAACTGACAAGGGTGGTTTTTGTCTTTATAGAGTACTTTCTATAAAGTCCAGGACTTCTTTTTAGTTTTCATAAACAATTCACGTGATTGGATTTTTTGGGAAAAAAATGGATTATAGTGAAGGGATTTTTGTTGCCATTTTCTTGTATACAAGTTTTGTAGTCGAGGTTCTTGGCTTTTAACTTGACTTGGTTGCTTGTTTATGATCGAGGTATTAGAAGGTTCATCTAATTAATTCGATTTGCAAGAAAGGTTTATAGCAATAAAGGGAATATTGCACACGGTTTGTGAGACTTGTCGGTAAAGTTGGTTAAGAAACAACTTGACAATGTTTTTAGCAAGGTATAAGAAGAATGGCTAGTTCTATAACTAGGTTTGACATCGAAAAATTCAATGGGAATAATGACTTCGGGTTATGGCAAATAAAGATGCGTGCTTTAATGGTACAACTCGGATGTGATGCTGCATTAGAGACATTACCCCGCGGACATGGAAGCAGGTGAAAAGGCTGCTTTGATGAAGAAGGCATACAGTACCTTGATTCTATGCTTGGGAGACCGGGTTTTACGGGAAGTTACCAAGGAAACATCTGCTGCTGGAATTTGGACGAAGCTAACTAGTCTGTATATGACTAGGTCCTTAGCAAATAGACTGTATTTGAAGAAGAAGCTGTACACGTTCTATATGAGTCCAGGTACGAAACTGGGTGATCATATAGATGAGTTTAATAAGTTGATACTTGATTTGGCGAATATTGATATCGAGATTGAGGATGAAGATCAGGCTCTTATGTTACTTACGTCGTTGCCATCGTCTTACGAAAACTTTGTGGAAACATTGTTGTATGGGAAGGAATCCTTGACAATGGAGGATGTTCTGGCGACTCTGAATTCAAGAGAGTTGAAGAAAAGAACTGAAGGCACAAATGAAGAAACTGGTGACGGGTTATACGTAAGGGGAGGGTCAGATCATTCAAGGAAAGCTCATTCCAGTGGAAGTTCGCGGTTCAAGTCAAGGGGTGGAACTGGTAAACTCAAGTGCTTCATATGTCATTCAGAGGGTTATCTGAAGAGAGACTGTCCAAAGAAGAAGTCAAGTGGGTTCGTCAGGAAGGGTAAGCATAATCAGGATTCTGATTCTTCTGATGACAACGGTAGCGCCTACTTTGGAGAAGCCTTAATGGTAGTCGAGAATGATGAGATGGCTGAATTGGTAATGGATTCAGGTGGGTCTTATCATATGACACCTAGGAGGGATTTCTTGTATGACTTCAAGGATGTTGATGGTGGTTCGGTTCAGTTAGGGGATAACAGAACATGCACTATCAGAGGGACAGGGAAAGTGAAGATACAGTTGCATGATGGTTCAAGCTTTATACTGGAAAATGTCAGGTATGTTCCAGGGTTAAGAAAAAGCTTGATTTCATTGGGTACTCTTGAAAAAGAGGGTTATAATGTGAAGTTGCAGATGGGTAGAGTCAAGGTGATCAAAGGATGTCAGGTTATGATGACCGGGATCAGGAAAGAGAACTGTGTGTATACTCTTGAAGCAAAAGTGAAGACTTTTGGTGTACAAAAGCATGGAGGTTCAAAACAAGTTGGATTCAAGCAACTTGGTCATAAACAAGTTGGGTTCAAACAACTTGGTCATAAACAAGTTGGGTCAAACAACTTGGTCCTGGTGTTAAAACAGGAGTCCATGAAGTACAGGTTGATGAACGTGTTTGGTTTGAGGTGGAACTGCAGGGAGCTTAGAAAAATCGGGAAGCTGAGGTTGTTCAGGATAGTAACGATGATGCTGCAATGGCTCAAAGAAAGTTGGAAGACAATCAACTTGAAGAAAAGACAAACACGGGCTGCTAGGTAAATGAGCAGGAAAAGATACACCTTAGTATAAAGGTGGGGGCGGACATTACGGTAATCGGAGTACCTAGTCAAGAGGGTGCAGAGGGTAATGCTGCTGAAAAGAAGAATGTGAAGGAGTCTACAAAAGCTAATCTTGGAAAATTACTTAAGTACAATGCCTGGTCGACAAGGTGGTCCCCGGTCCGAAGGTCCAGCATGAGGAAAAGGTGCTGAGTATCGGTTATGTTTAAGTGTTACTCCTAAGGTGGAAATTGTTAAATATTAGTAGTAAACTTAAACATTAGGGACTTAAGTGTACTTTGTAATTAGATTAGGTGTTAGACATAAACTAGGATTAGGTAGCTTGGAGTGCAAGGCAAGCTTTCCACCTCGTCATCTCTATAAATAGAGATGAGGGGATGCTAGTTATTCATTCTTCTTCCTCAATTGTAAAATCTTTATTGGTCTTAATAAAGGGTTCGTTGAGGGTATAACGTGTGCATATTCTAGTCAGTTCTTTGTAGTCTCTCGTGTTTGCTACTTGTGCTCCATACAACTCGTGATCTAGCGTTTCGCGATCGAACTTCGGGTTTGTTGTCGAGGTTTTATCCAACTATTCAGAATGAAGTTTTTTGAGGAGGATGAACATGAAATTAGAGAGAAAAATATGCTAGGGTTCTTGATTTTTACCCCAAAACTAGTAGCATGTGCCACTCACATGAATTATTCCCCTTTTTTTCATAGCCTTTTGATTCTCAAAGTTGAATGGAACCGTGAATGATTTTGTTTAATTTTGGTGATTCTCCCCATTCTCCTCTTTTTTTAAAGAATCAATTTGGTTTCCAAAGAATCCTATTTTAATTCCCCATTTCTATTACCAAACTAAGGAAATCTTTCTCATTCTCTTTCTTGGCTTTCCATTCCATCATACCAAACATCCCCAACGGTATAAGAAAAAGTGTCAAATGGACTAACAATGTAAAAACGCAAAACAAAATGGTTTAAAATGAAAATGAAAAAAAAGAGTAAATTACACCGGTCGTCGCTGTGGTTTGGGTCAAATCCCTATTCTCTCGCTAAGTTTTTTTTTTTTTTTTTTTTTTTTTTTTTTCCTCCTCTTGCATGATTGATCCTTATCTTGAAACTATGTAACATTATTGATCCTTATCGCTAGCGATAAGGACCAATGATGTTACATAGTTTAACGGAAGAATTTTTAACTTAGCGATAAGGACCTATGATGTTATATAGTTTCAAGATAATGATCAATCATGCAAGGAAAAAAAAAGGGGGGGGGGGGGGGGGGGACGAGAAATGAGATTTGACCCAAACCAGGATAAAAGGTGTAATTTACTTTAAAAAATGAAGAAAATAAATAAATAAAAATAAAGTAGCGCATCGTTTTCTCCGCATAACCAAACCTGCAAAAAAAAGGAAAAAAAAAAAAAAAAAAAAAAGTGGGGTGGGGGGGGGGGGGGGGGGGGGGGGTTGGGGGAGACGGGAAATGAGATTTGACCCAAACCAGGACAAATGGTGTATTTTACTAAAAAAAATATAATACAGTAGCGCATTTTCTTCTCCGTATAACCAAACTTGCAAAAAAAAAAAAAAAAAAAAAGTTTCGTTGGTGGAACGGCTAAATGCCGAATGGCGGACGAACGATGAATCACTCGGTGCAGAACAATGCGCCATTGGTCCATTGTTTGTGCGTTTGGCGGACGAAACACGCCTGAGCTCTCTTAGCTCTCTATTATTTGCATTCCTCTAAATTTAACATAAAAAAACCTGACACTGTTTGTGGTGGGTGACTTTTATATATAAAAAAAAACTTTGAGATTCAATTGGATATTGTTACATATATTGTAGAATTATTATCAGTTGTATATATTGGCTAGTTAGTGCGTGTTAATTTGTGATTCAAGCCCAATACGTGATGTGAACATTATTTTATTCAGAGGCATAGAAAATAAAGATATTCTGTAGATTTTGTATATTAGATATGTTAAACGTCGTTAGCATCCATCGAAATTCACTATGCTTTACATGCAAAGTCATAATATTAGTAGCCTTGTTTACCATCTCAGATCAAATAACCTTTTAAAATAAAAATACACGTGTTTTTTTAGTTTTAAATAAACCGCATGTTTGTACCAGATATAATCTTTCCTATAAAGAATTCAGCGCCAATGATAATGCTTACTTCAAAAAGCAAGTGTGTGATTATATTTCAATAAACAAAAGAAGTACCAATACAATATTACAACAAGCTTTCCTAAAGTAAATAAAGATCATCTTTAGTTTAATGACTTACAATTTGGTGCAACTCATACCCTCAATTGTCCCTGTAAATTCGTAGTACGAAAAAAGTTTTGTTATCTCGACTCTATTTAAGTAGGCGACTCATATATTAGTATTTGACTTTTGGTAAAAAAAAAAAAAAAAAAACCTATTGTCTATATTCGGGTTAATAGGACTGAGCATCGGGCTAAAACTGACCCGACCCGACTTGAACCGACAAAATCGAAAATCATGAAAATCCTAAATCGAAATCGAACCGACGGGCTGCTGGGTCGGTTCGGTTTGTGTCGGGCCATCGGTTCGGTTCGGTTTAGGTGTGGTTTAGCTGTATTTAGGTATGTTTTTGTCGGTTTTGAGTCGAACCGAACCGAATCGACCCGAAACCGAAAACATATAAAACATGAAACCAAAACTGAACCGGCTGGTTGTCGGGTCAACTCGGTTTTTGTCGGTTTGGTGAGTTTTGTCGGTCCGGTTCGGTTTTGGACCTTTGATGCTCAACTCTATTCGGTTATTAAGGAACATAATTTTATCGATTTGGACCGATTCAATTTGTGAAAGGTTAAATCAAGATTATCAATTTGCGTGGAGCTGATATGGCATGGAAAACTTTTCACCACATCCGCAATAGGGTGTAAACGAGACGAGTTAGCTCGCGAGCTATTTGAGATCGACTCGTAAACTACTCAAAATCGGATTGATATACTTTCGAGTCGAGATCGACTCGCGAGCCCTTATCTAACTTCAATGATATTACACTTTTACCCTTTTATATATATGTAGTTACGTAATTGTTATACAATCGAGTCGAGTCGAGCTTGATATGTCTATTTTCATCGATTTCGAGCTTTAAATCTAGAAATAATTGAGCTCGAGTCGACTTTCGAGCTCGAGTTTAGATGACGAGCCAAACTCGAGCTTGAAATCTAAAGCTCGACCGAGCTCGAGTCAAGTTTCGAGCTCGAGTTTAATTAATCGAGTCAAGTTCAAGGCAGTACTTGGCTCGTTTACACCCTAGGCGACACTAATAAGATTGTCCCAAGCAAATAGCTATCAACAAGACAAATTTAAATATTCTTTTTTAGTGTGTAAGAGAGTAATTACTAGGGGTAGGAGTGTAAACGAGTCGAGCTTGTTGAGTAGCTTGAGTTTGAACTAGACTAGTTATTGTCTAGCTTTTTGTGTTTTTATATAATATATATGTTTTATTTTATGTATATTATGCATAGTATTAGGGATTATATGTAAATACACTAAAAATATATCGAACTTTTTGAGCCGAACTTGAGTCGAATTCAAATATTTTTGTATATTTCAAGTTCAGTTGTATTAAAAACATTTTATTACAAATAAATCGAGTTTTCGAGTCGAGCTCGAGCTTCTCTCATAAAGGCTCGGTGAGATAAAGCCGAACATATATTATCAAGTCGAGTCGAGTCATACCAAAATTCGACTCATTTCGACTTGTTTACACCCCTAGTAATTACAATCGATTTTCATTTTTTCGAAAAGAGTTTTGTCAAACAGTATATTAGATGCCTTGATTATCATCAATCATTGATATTATAGATATAAAAATAATGGTCATGAGCTTATGAGTTTAGACGTTATTCCATTTTATATTTTGAGCAAAGGGTAGGGATTAAATCATTGGTAAAGTTGTCAATACTATTTAAGGAAGAAGATTTACCAAAATCTAGTACTATATATCACTCCATTATTTCTAGTATCTTTACCTCAGAAACTTTTGTTTTCATAACCAAACCATATATAATATATATATGTTTTATTTTATGTATAGTATGCATATTATAAGGGATTATATGTAAATACACTAACAATATATTGAGCTTTCCGAGCCGAACTTGAGTCGAATTCAAATCTTTTTGTATATTTCAAGTTTAGTTGTATTAAAAACATTTTATTACAAATAAATCGAGTTTTCGAGTCGAGCTCGAGCTTCTCTCATAAAGGCTCGGCGAGATGAAGCCGAACATAATATTGTCAAGTCGAGTCGAGTCATACCAAAATTCGACTCATTTCGACTTGTTTACTCCCCTAGTAATTACGACCGATTTTCATTTTTTCGAAAAGAGTTTTGTCAAACAGTATATTAGATGTCTTGATTATCTTCAATCATTGATATTATAGAAATAAAAATAATGGTCATGAGCTTTGAGTTTAGATGTTATTCCATTTTATATTTTGAGCAAAGGGTAGGGATTAAATCATTGGTAAAGTTGTCAATATATACTATTTAAGGAAGAAGATTTACCAAAATCTAGTACTATCACTCCATTATTTCTATTATCTTTACCTCCAGACACCTTTTGTTTTCATAACCAAACAATACGTACGTATTACTATGGATGATGAGTTCTTAATTCTTTCACCTTCTTCTTGTTCTTCAATTATCCACCAAAACACACACAATTCACACCATAAACTACAATCACTACTACAAACACAACCCAACCACCCATGGGCCTTCGCCATTTTTTGGAAAACCACGTATAACCATGACCATGGTCGACCATGGACCTTAACATGGGCCGATGGTTACTTTCTTCAAAACCCACACAAACCCGCCTCTAAAGAAATCCAAACTCTAGTTGGACCGGACAACACAGACGGCGCAGAGTGGTTCTACGTCGTCTCATTGGCCCAGTCCTTCAGTAGTGGGGACGACTCTGCCCCATCAAACTCCTTTGCTTCTAATAGTGTCATTTGGTTAACGGGCGCTCATAGTCTTATATCTTTTAATTGTGAAAGAGCTAAAGAAGCTTATATTCATGGGCTTGAGACGCTTGTGTATATCCCTACAACTAATGGGGTTGTGGAAATGGGGTCATATCATGTGATTAATCATACCGAATCTGATTTAGCTCATCGAGCTAAATCACTTTTCGGTGCTAGTTCTTCCTCCTCGTCATCATTTTCACCACCATATAACAATTTGGTTAACCAACCCAATGGTTATTTGATCTCCTTCGGAGAAATGGTCTCTGGGTTGCCACAAGATGAAGAAAGTAAGGACATATTCGATTTAGGAACAACCATGTTCGGTCAACAATCCAAAAAACTTGGAAAAGTGGTTGGAAACACAAACAATAAAGGTAACAAAATTTCAAAAACTGGATCTGACCATTCGGATTCTGATTGCCAATTAGTCCTTAAAACTAGGAAAAAAAGGAGTCAGAAAAAGAGAGGGCGTGATCCGCCTTTAAACCACGTAGAGGCGGAGCGTCAAAGACGTGAGAACCTTAACCAACGCTTCTACGCATTGCGTTCAGTGGTCCCGTATGTTTCAAAGATGGACAAGGCGTCCTTACTGGATGACGCCGTTTGTTACATCAATGAATTAAAAAATAAAGTTGAGGAACTCGAATCTCAACTCCAAGCTATGAACAACCAACCCAAGTTGAAGAAAATGAAAGTCAAAGCACCAGATGTCACCGTTGTTCCAAATTCACAAGGTGCAAATATATGTAAGAACAGGAATCAAACCAAAATGAACGAAACTTTGGAAGTGGAGGTGAGAATGGTGGGTGACAATGCTATGATTAGAGTTCAGTCTAGTAACGGGGATTGGCACTCTGCAAAACTGATGGATGCGTTACGAGAAATGGAAGCTAGCGTGCACCAGGCGAGCATGTCTTGTATTAATGACATAATGCTTCAAGATGTCGTCGCTAGGGTCACTGGTGTTACCGGGGATGAAGTTAAATATCATCTTCTTGCTAGATTAAATGATCAATAACTAAATACTGCTAGTATCTAGTACTAGTTATTGACAACTAGCATTATACCCACTCAAAGCAGTGCCATCAAATATATTTCGTTTTTTTTTTTTTTTTTTTTTTTTTTTTTTTTTTTTTTTTTTTATTTATTTATTTATTTATTTGTATGTTCAATTAGAGAGTTGTGATTTATTATTGTGTGAGTTTTAGGGTTTCATTCGCAGGTCACTCTTTAGTGGTTCGGGTCCCTGGGCCTGACCGTTTGGGTGGTTTAACTCGTGGTGGGATTTCAAGTGTGATGCCGTTCTAATATACTTTTTTGTGTAAATGTTAAAACTGAAAGGGGCTTGAATCTTAAATGTTTCCTAATATTGTATTGAATATTATATTTTCCAGCTAACAATAATTGATGACCTAATTAGTCGCTACACAAGAAAGTCTCTGAAGGGAGTTAAAGGTAACTATTATAGATACCTTCTTCTTAGACTGTTTTGAACTTAACTCATTGATTAAGGTGTAGAGTGGTTTGACTCGTGGAATCACGTTTGATATTGGACACATGATCAAGAGGTTGTGGTGTTGATTTGTCAAACATACTCAAGAGGTTGAACTTAACTCATTGATCAAGAGGTTGTGGTGGTGAATTGTCAAACATAGCAGCAAGATTGAAAAAGATTTGGTTATTGAATTAAGATAAAAGAGGGTTGTTGTTTTAGATTAAAAGTTGCGACCGAGTTAAATTTTTTTTAGGTCAAGAGAGCATTGTTGCTCAAAAAGAAAATAATGGTTAGGGAAGTGAATATATAAATGGGTATTATGTTTATTTCAATTGGATTTGGGTTTTGTGTTTCTTGGTCATTCCAACAAGGGACGAATTTTGTTGCAACAACATTTTATTTTATTTTATTTTATTTATTTTTTTTTAATGAGAGAAACTTGCACTACAACGTAAAACACTTGAATTAGCCATAAAAAGAAATGGGACAAATTAAGACTAGATACTTAAAAGACAATTATATAAACATAACTCAAGCGTACAACTCCTACAAATCATTTTTGACTTTTGATGCCGTTAACATTTATTTTAAAGTACCCGCCGCTGCAACGAGCAGATAACCTACTAATCTTCTACAACAATTTTTCATCTTCCTATTCTATGTTCTTACTATATAGTTTGTAGTCTTTACTTAACCTACAAAAGAGCTAGCACGCATATCTTGTTCCTTAGGAGATATGGATAACATGTTGAATCATATTTGCCTGCCTATATGTGGTTGTTTTGAACTTTTACTTATGCACGTTTCTGTTAACCATTGTATGCACATTAGTCTATTATCTAGGGTATTTAGCGTAATATATTAGCTCTATTTTAGTCAAGTTATGATAGTTATATTTGGCTAGTTTTTGCCTTGCATGGCATGCTGTAATACCTGACTATCTTGTTTCTTAATTTCTTGAGGACTTGAGACTTCTATTGTACCGTTCATTATTTTCATTGATCAATAAACGTAAATGTTTGGGTCTCTCATGTGTATGTTACTTTTCAGTCAAGTAGAGGTTCTCGAACTGTGTATATTGACAAAAGTCGGGATTCCGCATTGTATAACTTCTTGGTTTGTTGGGCTGACATCCAACAGTTTCACATTGGGTTGTGTTTTTATCTCAAATGGGTCAAATATAAAATCTTGCTGAAACAGGTTGAATTGGTCAAAGTTGTGCAAAGTCTAATTTTAATGCATATAACCAACCTCCTGAATTATACTATATTCTAAAAGGCATTGGGTTGCGGGGTCCACAGCAGGGTAATTAAAAAGTGGTTAACAACCCAATTCGGCTTCCTATTGGTTGTTCGGGACACATGGCACAACTCTATCGGTTAGAGGAGTTAATTACAACAATTAGCTATAGTACACATGAATAGTAAAACAGTACGCTAGAGTGCAAAACAGTATTTGCTACAGTGCAAACAGAGCTTTCTTTTTTTTCCCTCCACTTTTCTCTCCAAAACACCAAATTGTACAAAAGTACAAACATAATTAACAATAATCAAAACCAATTTTACAAAATTATTTGCAAAAAATATACATTTCCGGCAGCGGGCCAGTGCAGAATCCGGCGAACGCGTAGCAACAGCAAATTCCGGCCAGTGCAAATATGAAAAAAAGAATATATATATATATATATATATATATATATATATATATATATATATATATATATATATATATACAAAAAAGAAATTAGAAATTTATTCCGGCAACCACAATTTAAAAAGAGATGTTTACACGCCCGAGTCAACGCGAGTTGACACGGTGAGTCACCAGGTCATGACCGAGTCACACCGAGTTGAGCTTAAATCTTTTAGATCCACACTTTTTTCAATCTTTTATAAAGGTATTATAAAAGGTCTTATATGAAATCGAATTTAAGTAAAAAGTTACAAATTAGGGTTTGAAAAATAAAAATATAGAGGGGAAGGGGGCGCGTGAGGGTGGTTACCGAGAGAGAGACAGACCAAGGGTGGCGGTGGCGAGACTGTGGTGGCGACGCAGCAGCGGTGGCGTGTGACGTGATACGAGGCGCGTCACGGCCTCACGAGCTCTAGAAACAAAGCATATAAGCCGATCTATCGATTCAGCTAAGAAAAGTTAACGCCGGAAAATATTACGGCGACGACGGTGGCCGGAAAAGACAGCGGTGGCCGGTGTTGGGTGATCGCCGGTGGTGTGAGAGAGAGAGAGAGAGAGAGAGAGAGAGTTATGTGGTGTGTGTATGTAAAATGAATAATAAATAAAAAAAGTGGGGTTAAATATTTTTTTGATGAGGGACCAATTGAGTACAAATGAAAGTTGAGGGATGCGAATAAAGCATTGGGGTGGAGGGACTAAAACTGTCAACATAGCTAAGCTTTTGATAAAATCACTACGGGAGTAATTTGACGTACCAAATGGACTCAAACAATTACGAAACTTGCGCCATTGTGTCCAAAATGATTTTTCCAATAAAATCAATTATAAATTTGCAAAACTTTCTCGAAATCACTTTATTTGGCAAATTCGGTTTGTTTCGTGTCATTTCGAGTTTAGATTAAACATAAGTCCAAAAAAATAACACTCTTTACATTTTCCTAAAAAATTACACATTATTTTTTAAATTTATATTATATATGCATATACATAAACCAAAAAAAATGATATACATACAAATATAACGACAAATAATATAGCCAAAAAACCCGACCACTTTCAATTGGCATGCTTTCAGAATCAAACCACCTATTCTTTTCAAACGCTAAAGACCTAAACAAAATACTGATAGCCCAAAAACATACATTTCTTTACAAAATTACACACTTCCATATTAAAAAAAAAAACACACACACACACACACACACACTCAAACATATACATTAACTAAAGGAAAACAAATAACATGCCTCAAATACTCATATAACAAAATTAATATCAACCAAGACATTCCCGCGACAACGAGCGGGTTTACATGCTCGTTGTTTTTATTTAGCAATTTAAGTGTTATAATTGTAACAGTATTGTTATAGTTTTGTAATCAAAACTAGTGCGTTAATTATTTATAAAAAAATGGCCCATCATATAACCTTTCATATGAAGCATGTAGATTACATATATATTGCCGTTAATGTTTTGGTGAATCATTGTAGAAGCAATAAATTGCTCCCCGTGTTTGTGACGTGTCGGTTCCTTCGGATGGATAACGTCCTCAGTGTACTTGACACAATAGACAAACACGCGTTAATCTTGCCTTGAGTTTGTGATGAGGTGCAATTTGATAGCGATTTTAAGGGTCATTTACCTTATTTGTTCATGCATTTTATATTATCTATCTCTTCAATGGCTTAAAATCAAATATATTTGGTTTTTAGGTCATGGACTATGCATTTGTTGAAAACGTACAAGTTATGGGATCATTTTGACGAAAAATGAAAGAAAAAGACAAAGTTTGAAGTTGTGACCGGCATCCATGACGCCGTCACCAAAAGTGGCCAAAAAGTAAAGTTTTGGTATTCTTCGTGATCGGCTAGTAAATGGAGACGGGTGTCGTGATGCCGTCACAGCCCCAACATGACGTTGTCCAACTCTATCAAGTTTTGCCATCAGAGGAAGTCGGTGGAAAAATCCCTAAAATGACGCCGGCAAGGTAATGCCATCACAGCTACGGATGCCTCACAACTTGTTTTCTATGTATGTTTTTGCTATGTTTTCATAATTCGTGTGAAACTTTTGGGTGACAACCCCTAACCAAATTTTATGAGTTTTTGAGTGCTTTTTTTCCTTATAACTAAAGTAGATCAAGATACGTTATTACGTTAATTATTCAACTATGTCTATCATTATTTGCTTGATTATGTTGATTTCTTGTTCTTCGTATGCTATGATAAGCTAAATCACTTTGTGTTTACTTAGGATTGCATGATATTTATTGTTGTTTAGTTGTTTTTACTAATTTCTTGTTGGTGTTTATGATTATCTATTATTGCGAATTAATAACATCTTCAATAGTACTAACGTGCTATAACTGTTAATAGTCACACTAAGAACCACATAAACCTTAGAATTTGCCTAGGTTATTGGCGTAGCTTAGTCGCATAGGGTTCTTTGATCAAGTTTGTATGTAACACATACTGACCGCAGTGCGGTGTTGGATTGTGAGACATTAATTAATGCGTTGGACAATTAATGCATAATAATTAGTTATAGGAGTTAGACCAAGGCACTAGGAAAGTTGTTATAGGGTGCAGGAGTTGGACAAGGCACTACACTAATTTAGACATATCTTTCATAATCACCAATCAAAATGTGATAGATTCAGTGGATACAACTAGGAAATAATAAAGAGTAGTGCACCCTAAGTAAGTACATTTTTTCATCATATAAGTTTTCACCAAATTCATCTTTCTTGTCATTTAATTTTCTTGACTTTAGGTTATATTAGTTTAAATTCCAAATCTAAAAAACCCCGATTATATACTTGCTTTCTAAAATATACAAAAATACCAAAAAGAATTTCCTTTCATCCCCTAGATTATTTCGTCATACTTTACGAGCCTACCTCAATAATTCCCCTATAGAACGATCAATCCCCCGATCTTACCTTTAATACCCTACAACTATAACACCTTTAATTTAGACATATCTTTCATAATCACCAATCAAAATATGACAGATTCAGTGGATACAACTAGGAAATAATAAAGAGTAGTGCACCCTAAGTAAGTGCATTTTTCCATCATATAAGTTTTTACCAAATTCACCTTTCTTGTCATTTAGGGCCCGTTTGGTAAAGGGTAGTGTCTTTTGGATTTGGGTTAGAATGTAAAAACCCATGTTTGTTTTAAAAGTAAGGGCCCGTTTGGTATAGGGTTTTTTGGTGGGGTTTGACTCAATGATGGTTAATTCCTTTGTTTGGTGTAGATTGGGGGTGGGTTCAAACCCTACAACTCTACTATCTACAAAACCCACCCCACCCCTTACTTTTTTACACTTTTTATCATTTTGTGAGCCCACTCTACACTCTTCTCTCTTTCTCTCTCTTTATTTCTTTTTTCTTTTTATTATAAAAATATATTTTAATTTAAACTTTTCTCTCTTCTTATTTAATTTAAACATATATTAAATATAAATCCAAATTCAAATCCAAATTTTAATCCTAATCCAAATCCAAATCCTAAACCCATCTACAAACCAAACGGGCCCTAAAGCATGTAAATTGGGAACCATCCCCAATGGACCAACACTTTTTAAATACCCACCCTCTAGATGGGTTTACACTATTCATTGAGTCCTATTTTTATTTTCTTTAATCTCAACCATACAAATGTGCCTATTTTTTTTTGTCTTATTTGATTTTTTAAATTTAAAGTTCTTTAATCTTATTTAATTAATTTATAAAATATATATTAATTTTCTCTCTTCTCATTTATTTCAAAACCAAATCCAAATCTAAATCCAAATTCAAATCATAATCCTAAACCTATTACAAACCAAATGGGCCCTTAATTTTCTTGACTTTAGGTTATATTAGTTTAAATTCAAAATCTCAAAAACCCTGATTACATACTTGCTTTTTAAAATATACAAAAATATCAAAAAGAATCTCCTTTAATCCCTTAGATTATTTCGTCATACTTTACGAGCCTACCTCAATAATTCCACTAGAGAACGATCAATCCCCCGATCTTACCTTTAATACCCTACAACTGTAACACCTTTATCCAGGGCGCAAATAGGCCCACCCTAGATGAAATTGACTAAGGTTTAACGTGATTAGCTAGTCAACGAATGTTACGTTATAGTCAAACCTGATAGTCAACTAATAGTCAATGAATGTATTATATGGTTAGGAAAGTATTATGTGTCGCAACTAGTAAGAAAATAGAGTTAAAAGGCTAGAGTTGTAATTTGATAAATGTATTATAAGTGAAGTGTGGCTAACGTAAGAAGAAAGAGATTTAAGGGACTAATTATGTCATTTGGCTAAAGATGCAATCTAACTAGTGTAACCTAGGAAGTTCTAGTCATTTCCATAAGTTTCAAGAGGGTGCTTGTTTAGTTCGGTTATAGAGAAAGAAAAAGGGAAGGAAAATGGGTTAAGCTTTGATGATCTTGATAAAGAAGTAAGGGTGTTTACCCAAGGGTTAAGCCTAAGCTATAATCATCCCAAGTAAGTAATCTCCCTATCTTGTTATTATTAAGGATAAGGTTTATGATTGAAATGCGAAATCATCATATGATCAAGGTATGATCATATGATGATGTAGAAAGGAAGATGAGTATGTTTGATGGCTTATATAAACCCTTGATCATGCTTTTGATGTATTATGTTAATAGGTTTTGATTTTAAAGAGTAGATGATGATGATGATGAAGGATGGTGATGATGATGAAGATGATGCTTATGTTCTTGTTAAACTTAGCTTTGGAAGCTAAGGTAAGTAAACCGGTTATAATGTAAAGTTATAATGAATTCTATGCGTTATGTGTTATGTGGCTTGATGTGCTAAGGTTAATGAATAGCTTGTATAATCGTGATTATGTGAAATTGAGTGTAAGGCTAGTTATGTGTTAGACAAGAGTAGAATAAGGGAAAAGGAAGGTTGTGGCTTTAAGTAGTTAAGGTATGTGTTTATGGTTAATTTTGTATGAGATTAATGGTTGTTATAATGTGTAATGCGTGAATAAATTGTGTTGTTAAGTTATACCCGCTTTACTTACTAAGCATTCGTGCTTACGGTTTAATGTTTCAATGTTTTGTAGGCTATGGTGTTAATGTGAGGGCATGTGATAAGGCGAAAAGTGTACCGCTTTTAAGGGGTCATTTAAGCCTGAATTCGTGATTAATTGATCAATTACTGCCTTAAATCGTTCCTTTTGTCATTTTAGGTACTTTTGAGAAGAAATCTGGAAAAGGAAGCATTTTGGACGTTTTTGGAGCATAAAAGTGAAGAAAATGGCAAAGTCTCAAAATCATTGCTGGGAACAGTACCTGACGACGTCATGACTTCACACATGACGACGTCAAGCTTGGCAAAAGAGGTGGAAGTGGAAAATACACATGACAACCCAGAACATTTTTAGTGCAATTGACCTGACGGCGTCACCAAGGCCGTCAGGGTCAAAATGTATGTGACGGCCCAGAGCTTAATTCCTTCTTGACGGCGTCAAGATTGGATCTAGGCAATACGATCCTTAATTTGGCGGTGAGTTGACGGCGTCAGGAACTACAACGTGACTGATGAGGTGAAAAGTGTACCGCTTTTAAGGGGTCATTTAAGCCCGAATTCGATATTATTTGATCAAATATTGCCCTAAATCATTCCTTTTGTCATTTTAGGTACTTTTGGAGAGAAATCTGGAAAAGGAAGGATTTTGGACGTTTTTGGAGCATAAAATTCAAGAAAACGGCAAAGTCTCAATTTCCTTGCTGGGAACAGTACCTGACGGCGTCAAGGTTCTATGAGTGACGGCTTCAAGAGTGAAAAAAGAGGTGGAAGTGGAAAATACACGTGACGATCCAGAGACTTTCTAAGCTTATTGGCCTTACGGCGTCACCTAGGCCGTCAGGGTCCAAATACACGTGACGGCCCAGAGCTCATTTACACATGACGGCATCACAATTGGATCTAGGCAATACGAATTTCATCATGGCGGCGAGTTGACAGCGTCACAAGCTATAATGTGACGCCGTCAAGGTGTAAAGTATATTTATTTTTCCAATTTTCATTCATTAGTGTGGAACATTGTGTGGGATATTAGGGCATAAACCCTAAGACGAATTTACAGCTTTTTTTAAGGGTTTCAACCCCTTGATTCTTCCAAGTTCAATTGAAGATAAGTATTCATTCAAATCATTCAATATGTCTATGTGTTGTGTGATTATATCTTACGCTTGTCTTCGATCTTTATTGTGTTTGCTTAGATGTAATGAAACCTAGATGTTGATTATGGGTTGATTGTTTGTTTATAATTGTTACGGATGATTGTATTCAATGTTAGGCTTAAGAAGACTGACAAACTTCCATTGGTAACTTGCTTGAACGTCTTAAGAACATGATCAGAGGTGTACTACGATTTTTGGTTGTATTTAATGCGTAAGAGAATTCTAATGATCCCATGTTAGGAGTTTCTAACGACTCGACATAGGAGTGAAGTAGGATCTTATAGAGTTAGGGAATATTGTACACGGCCCTACGACTAGTATTAAGGAATATGACCCGTCATCATGCAATTGTAACAAGCTAATCAACCTGTAAAAGATATCTAGGGAGTAATAAAATCTACAACTTTCCTCAGTCAAGTAATATTCCACTCGTGCAGTGGGTGTAGGGGCTAGCCCATGGTGCGGTCAATTTATGCCTTAAAAAGGTGAATCTTCCGAAGTCATCACCCAGATAGACTCTGGTCTCAGACCTTTCGAGAAACGATTTCGAACATCGTTTTCTGACCCCATAGATCAATCATTGATTGGCAACAAGTATCAAAGAACGCATTCTATCAGACTCAGGCAGTGGTGATCAGCCTATTAACTAAACATTATTATGCCTTTTGTTCAATATATGGCATCACAGTCTATTTTCTTTCTATTACTATCTTTCTAGGTAAAAAACTGGATCAATAGCTTTCCGATTTATTGTTTCCACCACATTAGTATAATAGTTTAATTTTCATTTTTGTTATTTTATTTTGATTGCATCTTTAGTTAGTTGGGTTAGTTGGCGAGCAACTAATTCCGCCCACTCCTTCATAACCCGAGATTTTACTTGCTTCCATAAAATATAAAAATGCAAAAAGAATCATCCCTCACATCTAGACCTAGTTTAGTAAGCTTTCTAATCCTAGCAACACTATTCCTGAGTTGATCAATCCCCCGGTACTTGTCACTATACTATACTACAACGATCAGGTACACTGCCTGGTGGGGGTTGTAAGCTTCTCAAGATCCCTTGAGAGGTAAAACCTGTTGCGAGGGCGCAATTCACACGTATCAGTGACGCCGTCAGGATGTATTATCTATATATATTTTTCCAATTTTTCATTGTAAAAGTGTGGAACATTAGGAGAACTTTTGGAGAGCTTAAACCCTAGACGAATTTCCTGTAAAAGTAAGGGTTTCAACCCTTGTTCCATCCATGCTTAATTGAAGATAAGTTTTCCAATAATCATACGATATGTCTATGTGTTGTGTGATTCTATGTTATGCTTGTCTTTCTTTTAGCATGTTAGGCTAGGTTTTTATTATGTTTGCTTAAATGTAGTGAAACCTAGATGTTGATTATTGGTTGATGGTTTGTTTATAATTGTTGTGGATGATTGTATTCGATGTTAGGCTTAAGAAAACTGGCAGACTTCCAGTTGGTAACTTGCTTGAACATCTTAAGAAACATGATCGGAGGTGTACTACGATTTTTGGTTGTATTTAACGCATAAGTGAATTCTAGTGATCCCATGTTAGGAGCTTTTAGTCGGCTCGACATAGGAGTGAAGTAGGAGCTTATAGAGTT
Organism: Artemisia argyi; assembly: GCA_030686995.1. Classification (NCBI taxonomy): domain Eukaryota; kingdom Viridiplantae; phylum Streptophyta; class Magnoliopsida; order Asterales; family Asteraceae; genus Artemisia; species Artemisia argyi. The sequence goes on along the minus strand of CM060678.1, from coordinate 19,340,268 downwards.
AGGGAATATTGTACACGGCCCTACGACTAGTATTAAGGAATATAACCCGTCATCCATGCAATTATAACAAGCTAATCAACCGGTAAAAGATATCTAGGGAGTAATGAAATCTAAGTAAACACATCTTTTCTCATTATTGTTTCCACCACATAATTACATTAGTTTATTTTCATTTCTTTTTATTTTATTTTGATTGCATCTTTAGTTATTTGGGTTAGTTGACTAGCAACTAGTTCCGCCCACTCCTTCAAAACCCGAGATTTTACTTGCTTTCATAAAATATAAAAAATACAAAAAGAATCATGCCTCACCTCTAGACCTAGTTTAGTAGGCTTTCTAATCCTAGCGAACACTATTCCTGAGTTGAACGATCAATCCCCCGGTACTTGTCACTATACTATACTACAACGATTAGGTACACTGCCTGGCGGGGATTGCAAGCTTCTCAAGATCCCTTGAGAGGTAAAACCTGTTGCGAGGGCGCAGTCCCGCATATCAAGTTTTTGGCCCTGAAGCCCGGGGAATAGTTTTTGTCTAGGTTAGAATTTCTTTTTATTAGGTCTACTTCCTAGATTCCTTTCTAGTAAGATTTTTATTTTATTTTAATAGGTTTTCTTTAGTTTATCTTTTTCTTTGTACCTTTGTTAGTAAATTAAGTTCATTGACAATTCCGTTTGCCATTATGGAGAACGTGAATCTGCCCTACTACCAAACACGAAATTCACCCACTCCAAATGACATCTTGATAATCAAACAACATCAAGATGAACCTATCTATGATGCATGGACTCATTTTAAAAATTTACTCCGAAAAGTCCCTCATTATAGTTTCGATCTGTGGTCCCAAATTAAAATATTTTACCATCGAGTCGACTACTATACCAAAATGGACATTGACCAAGCCGCAGATGGGGACCTTTGGGGATTAAGTGCTGATGAAGCATGCGAAACCATAGAGAATTGTGCCTAACTTGCCAAAAAAATGGACAACCCAACAAGCGTTGTTACAGATCAATTGATCGCAAGTTTGAGGGAACAAGCAAGAAGTTTGTTTAGGGATAATAGGCCTATAGATGACATACCTAGGTACATGGAGTGGTTTAATTCCACCATAATACAAGATGAACACATAGGTAATTCAGATACAATGGAGGATGAGGTGGATTATATAAGCCCACTCAGTGCTCCACAAGTCCCACCATTATTTGAGGCATACACACCGCCCGTGACATACCTGGAAGAAGTAGAAGAGACTATAGGAAACCTAATTGAGGTAGAGCCCTTGGACCAAACACAACTAGATGAAATAGGTATGAATACTTGTAGTTACAACCTTTCTCTTAGTTCTAAGGAAGTTCCTAGTTTTGATGAACCGGAGCCTCAACCAAATCTGTTACCTAATCTTCCATCCTTGGATGAAAATTTAGGAATTAGAAAAGGTCCCGATCCACCAATCAAACCATATAATCCGGGTAGTCTTAGGATAAAGGTGGTAGACTTTAAGCCATGTAGAGAGGAAGCCAATATAGGAGTGGAACATAACCTTACATGCTTACATCACCCATTCATGATTGATCACAAGAAACATTATGGGTTTAAACCGGGTTTATTAGGTCAAGAAGGATTCCCAACTAGGAGTCTCTCGAAATTGATAGAAGATGATCCCTTTTTCGGAGAAAACTTCAACTCACCCATTGACCCAAATAAACTAGGTAAGGCTATGATAAAAAGAGCACACCCGTTTGAGCATATAATTCATCCACCACTCTTCCCTCACGTGGCATATTTCCACCCTAAGGGTGTGTATCGCTACTTCCACCCACAGTTAATCCTAAGTGTAGGGAAAACCTCCCCTATTTCCGTTAAATAAGGGTAGATTCAGGCTCGTGACTCGAACAAAAACAAGCGCTTATTGGGAGGTAACCCAAGCTTTATTTGTTTGTTTGTTTGTTTATTTGATTTTATTTATTTCCGTATGCATGTTTTATTTTTATTGTTTGTCGCTCATGTTTCAAAGTAAATTGTGAAAATGCTTTATTTTGTTTTTAACTTCATCTTAATTGCAAATAAAGGTATTTTGCAAAAGATAAGTGTGATACGTGGGAATCGCACCAGGCTTTACCTCTCGAGGGATCTCGAGAAGCTTACAACCCCCACCAGGCAGTGTACCTGATCGTTGTAGTATAGTATAGTGAAAAGTATCGGGGGATTGATCGTTCAACTCAGGAATAGTGTCGCTAGGATTAGAAAGCCTAAGAACTAGGTCTAGAGGTGAGGGATGATTCTTTTTGTATTTTTATATTTTTATGAAAGCAATTAAAATCTCGGTTTTGAAAGAGTAGGCGGAATTAGTTGCTAGCCAACTAACCCAAATTACTAAAGATGCAATCAAAATAAAATAACAAAAATGAAATGAAATCTAATTAAACTAGTGTGGTGTGAACAATGATAGGGAAAGTTGTGTTAACTTAGGTTTCATTACTCCGTAGATATCTTTTACAGGTTGATAATTTGTTATAATTGTATGGATGACGGGTCGTATTCCTTAATACTAGTCGTAGGGCCGTGTACAATATTCCCTAACTCTATAGGATCCTACTTCACACCTATGTCGAGCCGTTAGAAGCTCCTAACATGGGATCATTAGAATTCTCCTACGCATTAAATACAACCAAAAATCATAGTACACTTCTGATCATGTTTCTTAAGACGTTCAAGCATGTTACCAATGGAAGTCTGCCAGTTTTCTTAAGCCTAACATCGAATACAATCATCCGTAACAAGTATAAACAAACAATCAACCCATAATTAACATCTAGGTTTCACTACATCTAAGCAAACACACAAGAGATCTAGCCAAGCATGTTAAATTCAAGACAAGTGTAAGATATATTCAAGCAACACATAGACATATTGATTGAATTGAAAGAGTACTTATCTCAATTGAACATGAAAGGTTTCAAAGGGTAAAAACCCTTGAAAAAGTTGTGAAAATTGGACTAGGGTTTATCTCCAAAGTTACACCCTAAAAGTTACACACTAATGAATGAAACTTGCAAAACTATATATAGATTTTACAGGGTGACGGCGTCAAGAAGGAAATTCTGACGCCGTCAACTCGCCGCCCATAATGAAATCGGATTGCCTAGATCCACTTTTGACGCCGTCATGTGTAATCCTACTCTAGGTCGTCACTAATATTTGGACCATGACGGCCTATGGTGACGCCGTCATCTCCATAGTACAAAACTCTTCTAGATCATCACGGACTTTATCCACTTCCACATCTTGTATTACTCTTGACACCGTCATTAAAAAATTTGTGACGCCGTCAGGTACTGTTCCCAGCAAGAAAAATTAAAACTTTGCCGTTTTCTTCACTTTTATATTCCAAAAACGTCCAAAATGCTTCCTTTTCCAGAATTCACTCCAAAAGTACCTAAAATGACAAAAGGAACGATTTAGGGGAATATTTGATCAAATAAATTCAAATCCGAGCTAAAATGACCCCCTAAAAACGGTTCATTTTTCGCCTCATCAAATACCCTTACACTTGAGATTTGCTTGTCCTCAAGCAAATGCGCTTTTATTCTAATCAAAATACAAGTTAGGGGTCATTTAACACTAATATAAAAGTAATTACAACAAATAATCTTTCCACTAAAGACCAAAGACAAGCACGGAGGTCATACACTAGCACCTCACAAATAGTGTTTAGATACACACATCTCTCAGGTGTAATGAAGTACATATCACAATATGGAAATGGAAAGCATCTCTCACTACCTGTCATAGCAAAATAGATTACCATAGGCTTGGGAAAGGATCAAACCTCCACCACTTTGCGTAAGCACCTAGGATAAACTATCGAAGAGGTCTTTTAAAGGGTTATAATATTAGGTGTAGGGATATGTAATACACAGTTTTGTTGGATAAAGGCAATCTTTACTGGTGGCGAGTTAATCATCTTGGTTAATTACATGTACAATATGACGTTGCTAAGCCAAGACTAGACTCGACTTAAGCTAATAAATCAAAAATAACAAAAACATAAAACAAACATAGAATGAAACGGGATGGTAGTCCATATGTTTTTTCTCTTCTCTTTTTCTATTTTTTTTTTCTTTAATTAACTTTTTTTTCTCGATTTTTTTTTTATGTTTTATTTTATTATTATTTTTTTTTGCATACACTCTTACCCTACCATCCAAAATAATACATCACAGGGAATGTACATTCCCCTTACACTTGAATTTTTACATACTTTACAATAAACTAATCTAATGACTTGAATCAAGATAATCAAAACACTTGGAGTACTTTTAAGATTAACGCACATATGGGGGTAATATAAGATGTTCTTCCCCATTACTCCATAACACAAGTACTTTACCCGTGAGTCCCAATCATCCCAAAACAATATGTACAAGATATGACTCGACTTAGCAACCATGTAATCAATTAGATAATTAACTAAGGGTTTAACATGTGTCACACCTCGCCAAGGCGGAAATGCGAGGGTGTAACTTCATGGATATCATCACAACACATGGTGTCTATATAGAGAATAATTACATGCAATACAAATGGCAAAGTAGAGACACAAAGTGTCATAACAATACCCAAAAGGAAACAACATGATAAACTCCAAATGCACAGATAAACCACTTCCAATGCAACTAAGGTCTCGTCTAATCACTTCCTTCTATCATAGCCTTAGAATGCTCACCTGAAAATGATGCTTAAAACGTCAACATAATGTTGGTGAGATTCATAGGTTTAGACACACTTACACTCACAAGGCAACCAGTTTACTGTGATCATAAAATATAGCTGGACAAATAAATTACAGTTATCATATAGTTACATGTATTTGCAAGTCAATAATCACACACAAAGGCAACAACACACATAAGGCAGCATCAGGACGGCTCGTGTCCTCCGATCCCACAATGATTACAACAAGACGGCTCGTGTCCTCCGATCGCACAATAAACCAAAATTAGGTCGCATGCGTGAGCAACAGGATAAGCATCCTCCTAATTGGAACATATATATCCACACAAGCAAATAATCACACATAGCATGCATACGATAACATTATAAGTCCGAGCTCTTCTGACACACACATAATCACAGTAACTCAAATATTTAAGACAAGCATCATTCCTATCCCAAGTTTAAAACAAAGTAAAAATATGGGACTATGAACTCACCTTAAACTCTGCAGATTCCACAAAAACAAATCACAATCTATAGCACACAAAAATAATCCACATTACACAAGGTCAAGCTAAAAGCTACAACTCATGTAATACACATATGATGGATGTCTAAGACTCATATGACCCACCATGGATCTCCTAGACACCATACTAACCACCTCCATAACTTAATACTCACTAAATCCCTTGCACTCTTAAAATCAGAAAACGCAGAATTTTTTGGTACATTCACCCACATGAAATCATGACAAATAAAGCACAACAACTCACACCAAAAATTTACCATGGTCTCTCATAAGCACACAAGCTAATCCCAGAAGGCCATGGACGAATAACACACACAAGCACTCAAAAGAAAATCAAACTTGTCAACTACTCAAATTCGGATCTGAACACACACCAAAACGTTTTGATTAACATAAAATACTTCCACAAGTTTTTATCGCGAATCCCTTTCGTGGTAGTCTATTATAACCTAATACTTAACTATTCCAGAAGGCCTAGTCAAAATACCACTTTTAAAACCACAAAACACCCTCAACCTTTTACCCAAAATCTGTCCCGGTTTGACAGCTTTGACACCTTAACAAAGAAAAATCAAAAGACCAACTTCCCGACCTTGAAATCAATCGGGGCTAGACTTTTTGGAAAGCTCTTTCATTAAACTTCAATTTAGACCTAAAATTTGTGACTTAACTCTTCACCATCACTTATTTACACTCACATCTTTACAGCCATAATTTTCTGCCCAAACCCTAACACATAATCTAACGCGTTTTACACTCAATTCTCTTATCCAATAACCATATTATTAACAACTAATGATCCTAACATGTTTTATTTCATTAATTTACAGAAGTAAATAAACCCTAGATTCCATCATATTAAATATTACATGAATCATAACAATAATTACATGAAAACTAGTATTAAAAATATACCTTGATCTTGGTTTTAGCTTCAAAACAAAACCCTAAATTTTTCTCTTGTTGCTCTCCCCTTGTTCGACCGTATACTCCAAAAAGAAGGGTTAAGGAGTTTTAATTTTCTATTTATAATTATTTTGGATAACCCTTAAGGCTTAGAGTTGTATTTGATATCAAATTTGGTTTCCTTTTCCCCCCTAATCCATATATTCGGCAGCCCCTATACATTTATATATATTTTTATTTTTTTATTAAATTTATTTATTACACTCAAAACCTCAGACTTTTCATATTTTATGTATTCCCATAACAAAACCTAACATCTTTCGCGATAAAACTTAATTTTACGACAAACCGGAAAATATTTATTTTCAAAATAAAAGTTTCCAAAAATAGAATTTCACACACTCCATAAACATTTCTCACAAAAACAACATTCCCGTAACTTACTAACGCTCAAATACTTGAACGAAGACTCGTTACGCAAAACCTCAGAACACCAAATATATACAAATCATTTCTACACCACCTGGGTGATCAAAATAAACTTTCCCAAAATCAACATCACCAAAAACCACAATGACAACCACAACGCGAAGGGATTTAGTGCTAACCCAAATACTAATCACACTATAACACACAATAATCATACAATATACCCATATACCTACTCAAACCACACCAACCAAAGTTAGATAACTCAAAACTAAAGGTCTAACTAACCTGTTAAAATCACGGTTGTTACATCATCCCCCACTTAGGGAAAGCTCTTCCCGAGATTTAACGGCTTGTATCATCAGACTTCTCAGCAAAAAACTTAGGATACTTAGCTCTCATTTGATTCTCACGCTCCCAAGTAAACTCAGGACCACGCTTAGAATTTCATCGCACTTTTACCAATGCAATCTTACTACGCTTCATACTCTTAACTTCTCGGTCCATAATCTCAACAGGTTCCTCCACAAAGTGAAGTGTTCTGTTAACCTTAACCTCATCTAGTGGCACATGCAAACTTGCATCCGCCAAACACTTCTTCAAATTAGACATGTTAAACGTATCATGCACACCACTTAATTCCTCAGGCAATCTCAAACGATATGCCACAAGTCCAATCCTCTCGGTAATCTTAAATGGCCCAACATATCTAGGTGCTAACTTGCCTTTCTTACCGAAACGCACAACACCCTTCCGTGGTGACACCTTCAACATCACAAAATCCCCAACACTAAACTCCAATGGTTTGCGGCAATTATCCGCATAACTCTTTTGACGATCTCTCGCAGCCTTAAGTCTTTCTTTAATCCGAAAAACCATATCTGTAGTCTCTTGTACTAATTCAGGACCAATTAATTGGCTTGTTCCAACCTTTTGCCCACAGAACAGGTGACCTACATTACCTTCCATACACCTTCTCACGCGACACACTCAATACTAGAATGTTAATTGTTGATATAGGAGAACTCAACTAAGGGTAAATGTATCCACCGACTTCCTCTAAAATCAAACACACCCATGCTCTCAGCTCATCATCCAACACCTGATTTGTACGCTCACTTAGTTCACTCATTAGAGAATGATAAGTCGCACTCATCTACATACGCGTTCTCAAGACTCCATAACACGTTTACCACTATCGCGAAGTAAGTATTTCATTATGTTTCTTGCGACACCCCATGGCTCATTACCAACTCACCGAGCGAAAATTCTCGCCTACTCCTCCATACATCTCTTGCAAAGGTAATGATATGTCTTATCCATTCTCGGATGTATCAAATACCTTGCATGACTGCTGTCCTTACGCTTCCTCTCAATAGAACCAATAGATGGTCCCCAAAGTACATTCCTCCATCTTTGTTCCTTTCCATTTACTGGTCTAAACCAAGTAATCATTCTTCTTACATGTTCTCATCCTTGAACCACTCTCTCTAGGCTGTCAACATCATCCCCGTAACTACGAACTGAATTATCATAATCATTGCTCACCAACATCTAAGTTTCACTCATTCACTCCCACTCAGCGCTCTTAGCACGATGTGTCACAACCCGTTATTTCCCAGGTCAATACTATTTTCTAAACTCAAATTTAATTTCTTGACATTAATTTAATACGATTTAAATGAGCTATTACTTGAATCGACGCGAATTTTTGAATAAATTCTAAGTACACTAGGACTTAGGCTAATTTTTGTCCACAACGCTCCGGTACCTTGCTCCTTCTCCAATTCACAATTTTATACAACAAAACAAATTCCTATTCTTTAAATACTTACGGTTTTTAAATTCAACAAACGTAAATTTTTATTCAAGAATGTAACACTCGACATACCCGACTTTCTCAACAATTATTTTTAGAGTATTTTTATACTTTCAAAATTATTACAAAAGTCCCACAAATATTTTCTGACAACCAAGTTAAATTATTTACACCTTACGTTTAATTACGCATAACTTTCGTTCACTACTAAACTAATACCCAATACATATTTTTACTACCCAAGTACATTTTATACATTTTTACTCCAAAAATATTATAAAGCCACCCCCCCTCTCCTCAATATCTTAGACTTACACAATCAAATCTACCAAAAATTTCAAACTCATGATCATGTAGACAAGCTCATTAATGAAGTATGGTTAGACCATTCCTTGCCCCTCTCTTTCCCATGAAATCCGGCCACCCACATGGACCAAAAGGTCTTGATATTTTGACTATTTTCTTGACTCATTTGGCTATATAAACATAAACCTAGTTACTTATTTGTTACAAAGAAAAATATGCACACCTTCCATCTCACATATACAAGTCGACACGCACACTAAGGAGCAAGGAGGAGGAGAGTTTGTTGGCTACTTTCAAGAGTACTTAGGGTTGTTTAACAAGAGTTTGGAGTACTAATCTTGGGGTTACACAAGTGTTTTACTAATCTCATCTCACTTATCACTTTGTAAGTATTTTTTTTTCACTACTAATACTTCATGATTCTTATGATTTTTTTTATATGCTTGTTAAGTGTGTATACTTGGTTATCACTTGGTACATGTTGAAAAATCCTTACATCCACTTTGATCTCTTAGCAAGAAAATATATTTGAAGAAGTTTTGATTACAAGAAAAATTTGTTAGTAAAAACCTTTGCAAGAAAATGATGAAAACATTATATATATATATATATATATATATATATATATATATATATATATATATATATATATATATATATATATATATATATATATATATATGTTAGTAAACTAGTAATTTTAAACATCCTTGATGATCCTTTACTTGGACTCTTGAATATTGCTAAGTTTAGGTTTAGATCATTATTTTCTAGTTGAGATGATGATGGATGAACTAGTATTATTTTTGGAGTTATTGTTAAATAAGTAGGATGACAAAAAGGTTTGTAAAAATAGTTTGACACTTTTGATGTCAAATCTCTCCCATTCGACCTCCTATAGATAGATCAGTACCTTGGTGGCCATATTAGGCTAGAAATATAGAAAGTAGACTTAATAATGAAAACATAGCTGCTTGAACGGGTTAAAACGGACTTATAACGAAAAAGATATGCTATTTCCAAGATTGACGACTAAAACTATATTTTCTGAAAAATGGATTCTGTCCCGATTTTTGAGCTAGGAAAACTGAGATTAAATGATATATAGACTAGCCGAGACCTTGAAAAACCTAAAGTATACTTGATTACCTTCGCGGGAATATATAGAACTTGAAAAACGGAACTACGACGCAAAAGTTATGGCCTAGGAAAGTTGCGACGAAACAATACATTTTGACAGCTTTTTATTCTACTCTCAAAAGCTGATGGAAATATTAAAATGGACTTTTGGACATTTTAGAGTGTAGTTTGGCTAAAATGACGTAAATAAAAATGGTAGAGCATTACGTATATTTATTAGGTACGTTAGAGATTTTCAAAATATATATTTTCAAGACGACTAATATTTGGTCGTGAGATTTACAAGCTACGTTTCCTAAAATGGTGGATGACTTAAATACAAGATTACTTTTGATTACCTACATTTTTAACAATAAAAATTTCAACAACATGTACAAGTGATAATATAGTGTGTGACTTGCATGCTTGACCTCGTCTTCGAACCTAAGACATATGTATTATTTAGGTTGCGATTAGAGTTACCGGACCTTATTTTCAACTACTATTTTGTCCATCGGATTTGCTTTGTTAAGGTGAGTCATAGCCCCACTTTTACTCTTTATTACCTAATTTTAAATACTTGGGGTGGAAATACACTGCTTTACTTTATTGCGGACATAAGTATAAAACTGTTACATTGCCTGAGTTACCGATTACTGCCGCTAAAGTCCCCTTTATCATGAACCGTTAATTACATGCGTGTAAGCGCGAATGCTATGAATAGATCTATTTGGGTTGACACCCCGTCCGAGTTGGTCGCGCCAACCTGTTAAACGGACGCATATCATTCGGATTATTTCTGAGTGTCTGGCAAACACTTACTTAGGGGCCTAATTATACTTGATAGTATACGATTACGTCGAGCTTCGGGGTCATGAGCTTATGGCATTGTATTTTATTTTTGGGTTAACATTGTATTTGTTATAATGGTTATCTCCACTAAAAATCTTGTGTTCCGCTAAATACTTGTTTACTTAAACCTATGAACTCACCAACAATTATGTTGACGTTTTAGCGTGTATTTTCAGGTAACTAAATGAAGTTTGCATAAGTATGTATGGACCACGCTAGAGTCACGTTATGGATGCACATCATGATGAAGATGTCTTTACTTTACTTAGCGTTTGATTTTGTGTTTGAACGTGAACTCTGATGTTTTGTAAAACTTTATGTTAAATCAAACGCTTGTTTTAAAATGACTCACTTAGAGGTCATTCTTTATTTCCTTGTACTTTGATTGCCATGAAAGTCGCGCCCTCGGGTTCCATTCCGCTGCGACCTAAATCTGGGGGTGTGAGAAATTGGTATCAGAGCCAAGGTTATAGAGAACTAGGATGCATCATTGACCCTAGACTATAACCACTAGGTCACGACACTTCACTACATCATGATGTGCGTAGGCGATTACTATACATGCTTTCATTTACTCATTTTATACAAGTTACTTATACTTATACTATACTTATACTCATACGTATATATTTTTTATTGACCTGGTCACAACGACATGTCCTCATCCACTAATCCCATTATCATTCCCTCAGACTCGGACATTGAGGATACCTCATCGTCCCCTACCGTTCCAGTATCACCTGCTATTCCATCCCTCGCACCCTCTGGCGACATCTCTGCAGAGACCGAGCCATTTGAGGATGACGAGACTGCACCTACTCCACAGATATCACCATCAGTACCAGTTACCTCTACCCTCTCATCACCATCGATTGCACCATCTTCATTACCATTACCTTCCTCAACTACCCCTCAGACTACAGCAGTTCCATCACCATCTCCTGTCTACGGACCACTGACATATGACCAGTACCTAGAGACTCAGCAGTGGCTATCACCTGATGATGTTGTACCACTACCTGCTTCATCCTTTCGACCACCTCCATATATGTTACCCTCTTATGTTACACCACCAGTTTTCACCTATCGTCAGACTACTACTGTTCCACTACCACCATCATCCGGAGCTATTCCAGACACTGTTCTACCGCCTCGTAAGAGGTCTTTCACCATACTACCCTCACCATCGGACCCTTACGCCCAGGCTGCTGCCGAGGCATCTGATCGACCCAAAGCACGTCGTAGAGTCGACGCACGCATGTGGTCATTCATTCCAGATACTCTTAGTGATTGGAGGTACGAGGAGGGTACACCTAGTACCTATGAGTTAGGTGAGAGCTCATTTATGGCTGGTGCCCGAGTCCTTCCGGTCACTCGAGAGCCTATTCATCATACTATCCCTCTATTGATTGCTAGGTTGGTTCGTCATGAGGACCGACTTGACCGAGTCTGTGATCGTCTCCATGATTTCCCTTTGGGTCGTATCTACGACTTAGAGGGGGATGTTGCACTCTTGTTGGATGGTCGAGGTGACATCCAACAGACTGTCGCTGGATTAGGGACTACTCTGGACCAGACTCTTAAGCAGGTTGCAGATTTACAGAGTCAGCTCGTACAGCATTAGGAGGATCAGTATTCCTCAGTTGCAGATGCCCATGATGAGCGAGAGGCACTTAGAGACCGACTAGAGATTGCTATGGCACGTATTGTTGAGTTGGAGGAGCGAGATGCTCGTAGGAGAGATGAGATCTTAGAGCTTCGTGAGAGTATCCAGCATGAGTGTCACATGAGGGGACGTCTCACAGATCAACAGCTCTTGAGTCGTACTCGGATTACCACTTTGGAGCAGACTGTTGAGGATTCCCAAACACGCCAGGGACTGACTGATGACATCATAGCTAGCTTGACCAGGCAGATCAGAGAGCTCCAGAGTCGCTTGGGTGTTCCACTCGGTGGTAGCTAGACTAGACTAGTATCTTATGTAGCTTTTGTATCTATATCCTAGCCACGGGGTGTGTGGCATAACTAAAGACGCTTGTGATATTTTGTATGTTGTACAAAACCGTAACAAGTTATGTAGACTTATGGTATAATGCTATATGATGATATCGGCCTATGTTAGCCGAGATTTTCCATGTATTATTCAGGTGTGTTGTGGTTGATCTACGCATATTAGGATTATGCCTATGGTTGACTCTTATCACAGTATACTTTTATCATGATTTATCCTTGTCGCGATATATTTCTATCATTTTCATGGTTGTATCTACTCATGATGTGAATATATTATGGCTGTGGTGATTTATTATGGTTGACTTTTATTCCCATTGTGATTCATTCTTGTCATGAATTACTCCTATCCTTGTGGTTGATCTTATTATGGTTTGTATACGTCATGGCTATATGTATATGCTTGTGATGACCTTTGTTACTTATGGACATTAACCATTGTTATTTCTTGTGATTAGAAGAACAATGCCACCAAAGAAACAAAACATGAGTACCGCAGCCATCGACCGACTTGTTGCTCAACGAGTTACTGAACAAGTTGCTGCTACTATGGCTGAATACGAAACTAATCGCAACAGTGGCAATGGCGGGGAAGCTAGTGGAATTGCGACTAGAGTTGAACCTGCAACTCGTGGATGTACTTACAGGGAATTTTTGGCTTGCAAGCCACAGACTTTTAGTGGCACTGAAGGACCGTTGGTTTGGTAAGATGGTTCGAGAAGTTGGAATCGGTTTTTCATACGAGTAAGTGCGTAGAGGACTGTAAGGTGGCATATGCTACAGGTACCTTGCTGGACGGTGCCTTATCGTGGTGGAATTCTTATGCTCAATCAGTGGGAATTGATATTGCTTTTGAAACACCATGGGCTGATTTTAAGGAAATGATGATGGCTGAGTATTGTCCAAGAAATGAAGTTCAAAAGATGGAAGTTGAATTTTGGAACTTAGCTGTGAAAGGAGTTGACATTGCTGCTTATACTAAACGATACCATGAATTGTCTACTCTCTGTCCGGAAATGGTTTCCACTACACGGAAAAGAATTGAAAGGTACATCTGGGGACTTCCGCCTAGTATTCAGGGAAATGTTACATCTTCTAAGCCAAGTACTCTGGACGAGGCAATCCGAATGTCTCACAATTTAATGGACCAAGTTGTTCGAGCAAGGGCTGCTCGAGATGGGAATACTAATAACCGCAGCAACAACAACCGTTACAACAACCGAAACAACAAGAGGAAATGGAATACAACTCAGGAAGGAAATGCTACACCACAACCAAACAAGAAACAAGAGGTGGTTAAGGCTTATGCAACAGGCCCAGCCGAGAAAAAGGGATATGGCAGAACTCTTCCTAAGTGTGACAAGTGCCAACGTCACCACAATCCAGGTCCATGCCCTCCAATATGTGGTAACTGCAAAAAGATGGGTCATATGACCAAGGACTGCAGAATTCCTACTCCCGCAACAAATCAGAGGATTCCCGGTACATGTTTCGGATGCGGCGAAATGGGACACTACAAGAATAATTGCCCAAAGGATAAGAATAAGGGAGCGGAAACTCAGAATAATGGAGCTCGGGGAAGAGTCTACAATCTCCGAGGAAGGGAAGCTAGAGAGGACCCGAACGTTGTTACGGGTACATTCCTTCTCAATAATCATTATGCTTCGGTTTTATTTGATTCGGGTGCCGATAGAAGTTTTGTGTCTACTACTTTTGCTCCTTTACTTAACATCGCACCAACCACTCTAGACACTATCTATAAGATTGAATTAGCTAACGGTGATGTAGTTGACTCTGACACCATAATCCGCGGTTGTACCTTTAACTTCCTAAACCATCCGTTTCATATCGATCTCATCCCTGTTGAACTTGGTATTTTTGACGTCATAATTGGAATGGATTGGCTATCCAAACATCACGCAAGAATTATTTGCAATGAAAAGGTTGTTCATCTCCCTTATAATGGTGAAACCTTGATTATTCGTGGTGAACGAAGCGGAACTCGATTAAGCATAATATCATGTATTAAGACCGAAAAGTACATAAAGAAAGGATGTTATGTTTTTCTAGCACACATAACCGAAAAGAAATCGGATGAGAAACGATTGGAAGATGTACCAATTGTCCGAGATTTCCCGGAGGTCTTTCCCGAGGAATTGCCGGGATTGCCACCTACCCGACAAGTCGAGTTTCAGATTGATTTGATTCCAGGAGCTGCACCAGTAGCTAGAGCACCCTACCGACTAGCACCATCTGAGTTGCAAGAGTTGTCTAATCAGTTACAAGAACTATTAGACAAGGGATTTATCAGGCCAAGTTCCTCGCCTTGGGGAGCACCTGTTTTATTTGTAAAGAAGAAGGATGGGTCTTTCCGAATGTGTATAGATTATCGTGAACTAAACAAGTTAACAGTGAAGAACCGTTACCCACTTCCGAGAATCGACGATTTGTTCGATCAGTTGCAAGGCTCCAAATTTTACTCAAAGATTGATTTGAGGTCGGGTTATCATCAGCTTAGAGTTCGGGAAGAAGATATCCCGAAGACGGCCTTCAGGACTCGTTATGGTCACTACGAGTTCCAAGTGATGTCGTTTGGATTAACTAACGCGCCGGCAGTATTTATGGATCTCATGAATCGCATGTGCAAGCCGTATTTGGACAAATTTGTAATTGTGTTCATTGACGACATACTAATCTACTCTAAAAGCAAAGAAGAGCATGAAGAACACCTCAAGGCTATTTTAGAATTGCTCAAGAATGAGAAGTTGTATGCGAAGTTTTCCAAGTGTGATTTTTGGATTCGGAAAGTACAATTTCTAGGACACGTAATTGATAGTCAGGGACTGCATGTCGATCCCGCTAAGATCGAGGCTATCAAAGATTGGGAAACCCCTACGACTCCCACTGAGATTCGACAATTTCTAGGTCTTGCTGGGTATTATAGAAGATTCATCGAAGGTTTCTCTAAAATAGCTAAGCCTTTGACCAAATTGACACAGAAGAACCAGAAGTACGAATGGGGAGAGAAACAAGAATTCGCCTTCCAGTTCTTGAAACAAAAACTTTGTAGTGCGCCGATTTTGGCATTGCTTGAAGGAATGGAAAATTTTGTAGTCTATTGTGATGCTTCGCATAAAGGGCTTGGAGCTGTGTTGATGCAGAAGGAAAAAGACATAGCTTACACTTCTCGACAACTTAAGGTGCATGAGAAGAATTATACCACTCATGACTTGGAGTTAGGAGCAGTTGTCTTTGCACTAAAGATTTGGAGACATTATCTCTATGGCACTAAGTGTACAGTGTACACGGATCACAAAAGTCTCCAACACATCTTAGATCAGAAAGAGCTCAATATGAGGCAACACCGTTGGTTAGAATTGCTCAGCGATTATGATTGTGAAATTCGATACCACCCAGGCAAAGCAAACGTCGTAGCAGATGCTCTTAGTAGAAAAGAGCGACTTAAACCTCTAAGAGTAAGATCACTGGGCATGACAATTTGTTCACCCCTCCCATCCAAAATTCTTGAGGCCCAGACTGAAGCCCTTAAAGCAGAAAATCGACCTAAGGAAAATATCTACGGTATGCCAGAAAGTAAGAATGGTTTTACAAAAAGAACAGATGGGACGCTATGCTTGAAAGAAAGAAGTTGGATACCACATTTTGGTGGTTTGCGAGATTTGATCATGCACGAATCCCACAAGTCAAAGTATTCCATACACCCAGGATCTGATAAGATGTATCAGGATCTTAAGAAGCTTTATTGGTGGCCGAATATGAAGGCTGACATTGCCACTTATGTCAGCAAATGTCTTACTTGTTCCAAAGTTAAGGCCGAATACCAGAAACCGTCGGGTTTACTACAACAACCCGAGCTTCCTCAATGGAAATGGGAGCGTATCACCATGGATTTCATCACTAAACTTCCTAAAACTCCGAGCGGTCATGATGCAATTTGGGTGATCGTTAATCGTCTCACCAAGTCAGCTCATTTCATACCTATTAAGGAAACCTATAAGATGGAGAAGTTAGCCAGAATTTACATCAAGGAAATTGTATCTAGACATGGTGTACCAGTTTCGATTATTTCAGATCGAGATAGTCGATTCGCTTCAAGATTTTGGGAATTACTCAATGATTCCTTTGGATCCCGCCTTGACATGAGCACGGCCTATCATCCGCAAACCGATGGTCAGAGTGAGAGAACCATCCAAACACTAGAAGACATGCTCCGTGCCTGTGTGATCGATTTCGAGAATAGTTGGGATGATCATTTGCCATTGATCGAGTTTTCCTACAAAAATAGTTATCACACGAGCATAAAGGCCGCTCCATTCGAAGCATTATATGGTAGAAAATGTCGACCACCTATCTGTTGGGCCGAAGTCGGAGATGCTCAACTCACCGGTCCGGACATTGTCCACGAAACGACCGAGAAGATTTTTCAGATTCGGAACAGACTAAAGGCTGCTAGAGATCGTCAAAAGAGTTACGCCGATGTGAGACGTAAGCCTTTGGAGTTCAATGTTGGTGACATGGTAATGTTAAAGGTATCGCCTTGGAAAGACGTTATACGATTTGGAAAACGCGGGAAGTTAAGCCCCAGGTTCATTGGACCATTCAAGATTCTAGCTATAGTCGGTCCAGTGGCCTACAGACTTGAGCTTCCGCCGGAGCTCAGCAATGTGCACAATACGTTTCATGTTTCCAATCTCAAGAAGTGCTTAGCCGACGAATCCCTTATCATTCCGTTAGAAGAGATTCAGCTTGATGACAAGCTTAACTTTATTGAAGAACCGGTCGAGATTATGGATCGTGATGTCAAGCAGTTGAAACATAGCCGAATTCCTATCGTCAAAGTTCGCTGGAATTCTCAACGAGGTCCTGAGTTCACTTGGGAACGAGAAGACCAGATTCGTCAGAAGTACCCCCATCTCTTCACCAATACCACACCAATGACCAACGCTGACTGAATCTCGCGGACGTGATTCCCTTTTAGGGGGGTAGAATGTCACAACCCACTATTTCCCAGGTCAATACTATTTTCTAAACTCGAATTTAATTTCTTGACAATAATTTAATACGATTTAAATGAGCTATTACTTGAATCGACGCGAATTTTTGAATAAATTCTAAGTACACTAGGACTTAGGCTAATTTTTGTCCACAACGCTCCGGTACCTTGCTCCTTCTCCAATTCACAATTTTATACAACAAAACAAATTCCTATTCTTTAAATACTTACGGTTTTTAAATTCAACAAACGTAAATTTTTATTCAAGAATGTAACACTCGACATACCCGACTTTCTCAACAATTATTTTTAGAGTATTTTTATACTTTCAAAATTATTACAAAAGTCCCACAAATATTTTCTGACAACCAAGTTAAATTCTTTACACCTTACGTTTAATTACGCATAACTTTCGTTCACTACTAAACTAATACCCAATACATATTTTTACTACCCAATACATTTAATATATACATTTTATACATTTTTACTCCAAAAATATTATAAAGCCGCCCCCCTCTCCTCAATATCTTAGACTCACACAATCAAATCTACCAAAAATTTCAAACTCATGATCATGTAGACAAGCTCATTAATGAAGTATGGTTAGACCATTCCTTGCCCCTCTCTTTCCCATGAAATCCGGCCACCCACATGGACCAAAGGGTCTTGATATTTTGACTATTTTCTTGACTCATTTGGCTATATAAACATAAACCTAGTTACTTATTTGTTATAAAGAAAAATATGCAGACCTTCCATCTCACATATACAAATCGACACACACACTAAGGAGCAAGGAGGAGGAGAGTTTGTTGGCTACTTTCAAGAGTACTTAAGGTTGTTTAACAAGAGTTTGGAGTACTAATCTTGGGGTTACACAAGTGTTTTACTAATCTCATCTCACTTATCACTTTGTAAGTATTTTTTTTTTACACTACTAATACTTCATGATTCTTATGATTTTTTTTATATGTTTGTTAAGTGTGTATACTTGGTTATCACTTGGTACATGTTCAAAAATCCTTACATCCACTTTGATCTCTTAGCAAGAAAATATATTTGAACAAGTTTTGATTACAAGAAAAATTTGTTAGTAAAAACCTTTGCAAGAAAATGATGAAAACATATATATATATATATATATATATATATATATATATATATATATATATATATATATATATATATATATATATATATATATATATGTTAGTAAACTAGTAGTTTTAAACATCCTTGATGATCCTTTACTTGGACTCTTGAATATGGCTAAGTTTAGGTTTAGATCATTATTTTCTAGTTGAGATGATGATGGATGAACTAGTATTATTTTTGGAGTTATTGTTAAATAAGTAGGATGACAAAAAGGTTTGTAAAAATAGTTTGACACTTTTGATGTCAAATCTGTCCCATTCGACCTCCTATAGATAGATCAGTACCTTGGTGGCCATATTAGGCTAGAAATATAGAAAGTAGACTTAATAATGAAAACATAGCCGCTTGAACGGGTTAAAACGGACTTATAACGAAAAAGATATGCTATTTCCAAGATTGACGACTAAAACTATATTTTCTGAAAAATGGATTCTGTCTCGATTTTTGAGCTAGGAAAACTGAGATTAAATGATATATAGACTAGCCGAGACCTTGAAAAACCTAAAGTATACTTGATTACCTTCGCGGGAATATATAGAACTTGAAAAACGGAACTATGACGCAAAAGTTATGGCCTAGGAAAGTTGCGACGAAACAATACATTTTGACAGCTTTTTATTCTACTCTCAAAAGCTGATAGAAATATTAAAATGGACTTTTGGACATTTTAGAGTGTAGTTTGGCTAAAATGACGTAAATAAAAATGGTAGAGCATTACGTATATTTATTAGGTACGTTAGAGATTTTCAAAATATATATTTTCAAGACGACTAATATTTGGTCGTGAGATTTACAAGCTACGTTTCCTAAAATGGTGGATAACTTAAATACGAGATTACTTTTGATTACCTACATTTTTAACAATAAAAATTTCAACAACATGTACAAGTAGTGTGTGACTTGCATGCTTGACCTCGTCTTCGAACCTAAGACATATGTATTATTTAGGTTGCGATTAGAGTTACCGGACCTTATTTCCAACTACTATTTTGTCCATCGGATTTGCTTTGCTAAGGTGAGTCATAGCCCCACTTTTACTCTTTATTACCTGATTTCAAATACTTGGGGTGGAAATACACTGCTTAACTTTATTGCGGACATAAGTATAAAACTGTTACATTGCCTGAGTTACTGATTACTGCCGCTAAAGTCCCCTTTATCATGAACCGTTAATTACATGCGTGTAAGCGCGAATGCTATGAATAGATCTATTTGGGTTGACACCCCGTCCGAGTTGGTCACGCCAACCTGTTAAACGGACGCATATCATTCGGATTATTTCCGAGTGTCTGGCAAACACTTACTTAGGGGCCTAATTATACTTGATAGTATACGATTACGTCGAGCTTCGGGGTCATGAGCTTATGGCATTGTATTTTATTTTTGGGTTAACATTGTATTTGTTATAATGGTTATCTCCACTAAAAATCTTGTGTTCCGCTAAATACTTGTTTACTTAAACCTATGAACTCACCAACAATTATGTTGACGTTTTAGCGTGTATTTTCAGGTAACTAAATGAAGTTTGCATAAGTATGTATGGACCACGCTAGAGTCACGTTATGGATGCACATCATGATGAAGATGTCTTTACTTTACTTAGCGTTTGATTTTGTGTTTTGAACGTGAACTCTGATGTTTTGTAAAACTTTATGTTAAATCAAACGCTTGTTTTAAAATGACTCACTTAGAGGTCATTCTTTATTTCCTTGTACTTTGATTGCCATGAAAGTCGCGCCCTCGGGTTCCATTCCGCTGCGACCGAAATCTGGGGGTGTGACACGATGTCAGCCCTTCCTTGACGGTGGCGAATCGGACAATCGTAGTCACTGAGAAATTTCACACCCAACTTCTCTTCAACATATATTAACCTCTTATCAAATATATGCTAAAGATTCTTATGATCCGCGTAGATAACACTTCCTGCTCCATACAAATCTCATCTCCAAGTTCTATTTCCCAACTTTAAACCTTGTATCACACCATTTCTCTTATGGATCTTCCACCTCCGCGATGCCTACGCAATCTATAGAAAGATAGAAATGAATCGCCAATAGTACCTGCCATTCCTAAGGACAATCGTCTCTCAGATGGTGTCTTAGGTACTCTTCACCACTTTTATCTTACTAATGTCCATGAACACTTGCTATCGTTGACCACCTTCCTGAAGAACATACATCTTAAAGCTACACCTCTCACTTGAACAACTTGGCAAACACCCTCTTATTCTTCAACGAACAAATTGATAATCAAAACGACAATCTATCTTAAGTAAACGACGCGAAACATGAAACCGGTCGAACAAAAACGTATATTAACGAACACAAAAGGAGTACGAATTATCGACTAACGAAGTAACGAACATCAAAATCAAAGCTAGAAAAACACAATGAGAAAATTTTCCAAATAAAAGTAGACACGGATAAAATGTTCATGAAAACCCATACAAAGAAAATATAAAATACACATACCCATAAAACATCCACAAGCGTACCTCAATGAAAAAAAAACACTCAATGAACTAGATACATAACAAGTTCGGTAAATGAGAACCATAGACAGTTCTTATTCCCGTACTCAACCTTCCCAAAACAAATGAACCCCGTTTTTTTACAAGACATATCTTAAACTTATACATTTTTATAAAATATATATAAACCATTTTATGTAAGACATCAACATAACCATTTTTTTCCACACTTCATTTTCACCATAAAAATAATGGTTTCTAACAAATGACCTTGAAATACCCAAAACGAGTTTTAAAATACCATAAGGACTCCAACACAACCCCTTTACTGGATACGAAAACCACAGAAGAATCACATAATCAAAATAATCATCAAATGAATCTCATACCAGTGAACACTCACGCAAATGCATTGCAAACCAAACGATGAACTTACAGACTCATTCGTACAACGATCAAACCAAAATCATAGAAAAACACCAATACTAACAGGTCACAAAACATGTCATGAAATTCAATTGGTGTGTGTAAATGAGGGATTAAATATCCACACCAACTCGTCATGAACCAACAATACTTGAAGAATAGTATAACATTCATTCCGAGGAATGAATGTATGGAATTACCAAAGAAACGAAACAGTATCCAACAAAAACGAATTCGATTACCCAACACCTATTACGACGTCAAATAGAAAGAATATGGCATCTGTACCATCATGGTACGAATAGGAATGCCAACCAAAGAATTAGGTATACAAACAGAGTGTCTAGCAAACGAATCAACTTAAATACCACAACATAAGTACCCACCGATAATTGAGGTATCAACATATGATAGGTAGGATGGAATCTTACCACCTACACACCCCAACATATAACGACTGCCCAAACGGTTAAGAGAATACTTATCTAACCATACAGCCATCACCAACATGATATCACATACCATCTTGCACAACATATAACAACAAACATCAATCAATGCAATAATGGTCACAAGTCCACGTGTGTGATACCCTTATAATTATGTTCGCGACCATAGTTATAAGCCTATTCCACACGCATACTTACTTCCAAAACCACACATCTCAATGATAACGCACATATACCACATAACACCTAATACACCATGCAATCCATGCTATCATACTTGCAAGTCTACTTGTGTTGTGACGCATGTATAATTATGTTGGCCACCATAATTATCTATGCCCCCTTTCATAAGTGTACTCCCTCCTATGACAACACATCATGCAAACAAACATGCAAACAAAAACAAAAGACGTCACAAACAATCATCTCGAGTGGAACAATTCCAACGATCACGTAAACTCTATAATCAAAATTACTCGAATAAGGTCAATCCAATATCCAAGAGTAATCATGCTCCAACATGGCTCCAAACGGCAAAAGTCAATATACAAATTCTAAAACATAACACAAAACAAAAGACGTCGCATAATGGCTCAACTCCACTCTCGCACTTATCTCCCCACTCAGATCAATTCAACTTACTACTCGCTGTGGACTCTAGATCCGAATCCACACCATTCCATCCTAACTCCCTTTCATCTTTACTCAACCACCCATTCATGTTTTCTACCTGTTGAGGTAGTTGACAACATGCAAAACCATCTCTATTCTTTTCTTCCAATTACACATGATTCACAATCGCATACAAAGCACGAGGTTTAGACTAAACCACATCTCCTTCCTATGTGAAGTGAGGACACTACCATGGGTATTTGGTAATGGCTCCATCTCCAGAAGTCACCGTGGTTCCAAACCTCTCCACTTCTTTTCCACCAACGTTTCCCATAAATGTCCTCTCCTTGTCCGAACATAAATATATGCTATCAGGAACTCGGATTCTGCAGTTAATCCGTTTCATCCGACCACTTCTCTCGCATTCGATAGCGACAATGGTAGTCCAACGAAGCATCTTACGCGCGGAAGTCGATATAATAAAGTCGATATATACAATACTATGTATAGGGGATAGAATAGACGTCCGAAACTCAATAAAACATCTCATAAATATAGGAAAATAGACATATAAAATACTATACTTACACATAGATCCTAAATGCAACTATATGAGGGACTCCTAAGTTATAGTCTAGGTTCAACCACCTAATTCTCTATAACCAAGGCTCTGATACCAATCTGTCACACCTCGTCAAGGCGGAAACGCGAGGGTGTAACTTCATGGATATCATCACAACACATGGTGTCTATATAGAGAATAATTACATGCAATAAAAATGGCAAAGTATAGACACAAAGTGTCAAAACAATACCCGAAAGGAAACAACATGATAAACTCCAAATGCACAGATAAACCACTTCCAATGCAACTAAGGTCTCGTCTAATCACTTCCTTCTATCATAGCCTTAGAATGCTCACCTGAAAATGATGCTTAAAATGTCAACATAATGTTGTTGAGATTCATAGGTTTAGACACACTTACACTCACAAGGCAACCAGTTTACTGTGATCATAAAATATAGCTGGACAAATAAATTACAGTTATCATATAGTTACATGTATTTGCAAGTTAATAATCACACACAAAGGCAACAACACACATAAGGCAGCATCAGGACGGCTCGTGTCCTCCGATCCTACAATGATTACAACAGTACGGCTCGTGTCCTCCGATCCCACAATGATTACAAC
The DNA here is from genome assembly GCA_030686995.1 of Artemisia argyi. Lineage (NCBI taxonomy): Eukaryota > Viridiplantae > Streptophyta > Magnoliopsida > Asterales > Asteraceae > Artemisia > Artemisia argyi. The sequence goes on along the minus strand of CM060678.1, from coordinate 19,316,252 downwards.
AGGACGACTCGTGTCTTCCAATCACACAATAAACCACAATTAGGTCGCATGCGCGAGCAACAGGATATGCATCCTCCTAATTGGAACATATATATCCACACAAGCAAATAATCACACATAGCATGCATATGATAACATTATAAGTACAAGCTCTTTTGACACATACATAATCACAGTCACTCAAATATTTAAGACAAGCATCATTCCCATCCCAAGTTTAAAACAAAGCAAAAATATGGGACTATGAACTCACCTTAAACTCCGCAGCTTCCAAAAAAACAACTCACAATCTATAGCACACAAAAATAATCCACATTACACAAGGTCAAGCTAAAAGCTAAAACCCATGTAATACACATATGATGGATGTCTAAGACTCATATGACCCAACATGGATATCCTAGACACCATACTAACCACCTCCATAACTTAATACTCATTAAATCCCTTGCACTCTTAAAATCAAAAAACGCAGAATTTTTGGGTACATTCACCCACATGAAATCATGAAAAATAAATCTCAACAACTCACACAAAAAATTTACCATGGTCTCTCATGAGCACACAAGCTAATCCCAGAAGGCCATGGACCAATAACACACACAAGCACTCAAAAGAAAATCAAACTTGTCAACTACTCAAATTCGGATCTGAACGCACACCAAAAAGTTTTGATTAACATAAAATACTTCCACAAGTTTTTATCGCAAATCCCTTTCGTGGTAGTCTATTATAACCTAATACTTAACTATTCCAGAAGTCCAAGTCAAAATACCACTTTTACAACCACAAAACACCCTCAACCTTTTACCCAAAATCTGTCCCGGTTTGACAGCTTTGACACCTTAACAAAGAAAAATCAAAAGACCAATTTCCCGACGTTGAAATGAATCGTGGCTGGACTTTTTGGAAATCTCTTTCATTAAAATTCAATTTAGACGTAAAATTCGTGACTTAAATCTTCACCATCTGTTATTCACACTCACATCTTTACAGCCATAATTTTCTGCCCAAACCCTAACACATAATCTAACGCGTTTTACACTCAATTCTCTTATCCAATAACCATATTATTAACAACTAATGATCCTAACATGTTTTACTTCATTAATTTACAGAAGTATATTAACCCTAGATTCCATCATATTAAATATTACATGAATCATAACAATAATTACATGAAAACTAGTATTAAAAATATACCTTGATCTTGGTTTTAGTTTCAAAACAAAACCCTAAATTTTTCTCTTGTTGCTCTCCCCTTGTTCGACCGTATACTCAAAAAAGAAGGGTTAAGGAGTTTTAATTTTCTATTTATAATTATTTTGGATAACCCTTAAGGCTTAGAGTTGTATTTGATATCAAATTTGGTTTCCTTTTTCCCCCTAATCCATATATTCGGCAGCCCCTATACATTTATATATATTTTTATTTTTTTATTAAATTTATTTATTACACTCAAAACCTCAGACTTTTCATATTTTATGTATTCCCATAACAAAACCTAACATCTTTCGCGATAAAACTTAATTTTACGACAAACCGGAAAATATTTATTTTCAAGATAAAAGTTTCCAAAAATAGAATTTCACACACTCCATAAACATTTCTCACAAAAACAACATTCCCGTAACTTACTAACGCTCAAATACTTGAACGAAGACTCGTTATGCAAAACCTTAGAACACCAAATATACACAAATCATTTCTACACCACCTGCGAACTTTCCCAAAATCAACATCACCAAAAACCACAATGACAACCACAACGCGAAGGGATTTAGTGCTAACCCAAATACTAATTACACTATAACACACAATAATCACACATATACCCATATACCTACTCAAACCACACCAACCAAAGTTAGATAACTCAAAACTAAAGGTCTAACTAACCTGTTAAAATCATGGTTGTTACAACATGTAACAATAATGCACTAAAGATGAGTGCATACACGGAAGGCTAAGGCGATTTGGGTGTACATTTAAGTGGGTTGTAACAAATTATTCCTTTAAGTAAGATGCTTAAAGTTAGAAACGAAAAGATAGGTTCGGAGGGGTGTACTAGGGGTTTCGTGTACTAAAAATGAGTACAACGCTAAGGTGTGGGAAAATTAATTGACTTTACTAGCCAAGTAATATGACTTAAATGGTCAAGTAATTATGATACGGGTTTAACACAAGGGTGATCCTAATGCCTCTTATCATGTAGTAAATCCTACTACACGAATGTAGTCTCACTAGCGGTCTCGGGATGCATCACTAACGCAAGTTCTAGAATCTAAATGCTACCGGTACACTCATAAGAACTAATAGTAAATGCTTTTCCTATCAAATCTAAAGGCGAAACTCACATATTTGGGTGGAAAATTTTTCTGAATGGTACGGTTTTGTGCTAGTCATATGACTCCTATCCATGAGACGCTTGCGAAGGCTAAAGTTTCACTCCTAAATGTTGTAAAAAATTTTAAATTTGGCGCTAAAATTACACTAACAAGTATTTCTCTTAGTTTTATTACACACCTACCATCAAACAAACAAACTCAAGTGCAATTGTATCCTATAAGGTATCATCATTTACCCTTCCCTTACACTTAGGATGAACATTGTCCCCAATGTTCAATTAAAGAATATAAAAGTGAAATAGGTAAAAGAATGAAAGCAAATACTCCCCTGATTCGTTCGGTGTGGATAGTGTGGTAACAAGGTTAGATCTTCCTCCAAGAAATGAACATTCAAATATTCCCTTCCAGAAAAATAAATCATTTTCTTGTCATACATAACCTGTTAAACCTGAGAAAACAAACAAGGCAACCTCACGTAAAATCAGCGGCAATCTATATATACTAACAAGTCCTAAAAAGCAAATTAAGATATAATGCTTGTGGAATGAATGCTTGCAGACTTCCTGGAGTTTATAAAACTAAAGAATTAGCAAAAACTTTAAGACTCCGTTATAAATACAAAACTAGCAAAATTTCCAGAATTTTACACATGACGCCGTCAAGAATTAATTCCTGACACCGTCAGAAGTGACCTGCAGAAATCTTTACGTTATAAGCATTATCGATACAAGCATTTGCCTCTAACAAATACTAATACACATGTCCATTTAATATTGTGGAGAATCCTGCAAATACTAACTTATGTCCTACTTCCTGGAAAATCCTGCAAAACATCATATTATCGATTCAAGCATTTGACTCTAACAAATACTAATACACATGTCCATTTAATATTGTGGAGAATCATGATCAATTTCGTTCTTAAAAACAAATTTGGGGTTTCCCCTTACACTTATATTCTGCAAAATACCTTTGTATAAAGTTAAGACGAAGTTAAACGACAAAATAAAGCATTTTCACAATTTTAGTTTTGAAACATGATCTACCAACAATAAAAATAAAGCATGCATACGGAAACAAATAACAATCAAACAAATAAAAATCACACAAAACACGGGTTGCCTCCCAAGAAGCGCTTTTCTTTATTTACGAGTCTTGTAGCCAGACTCAAGGTCATGGGCAATCATGTGACCTCATCGTTGGTCTCATTCTCTAGGTCATCTCCAATCTTAGTTTTGTATTCTTGACCCGATTGTAAATGTTCTTTATAGAGACCAACCACCTTTTTCTCAATTGCTCCTATAATCCTATTGGCAAATTCCTTATCAACTTTATATTTTGGTCCTAGAGTCAAGCAATCCTTATAGAAAAGGCTTTTCTTCTCCCATACATAGTCCATGCCCTTTTTCTTATCCTCTTCATTGATGTCCTCGAAAGCACCAATGTTATCCATGTCAAACCGAGGCACAAAACGGAATTCTTTCATTCAATTAGGCATCCTATAAGTGATCCTATCGGTGTCACTAGCGAATCAGATTGTCCCTTCTATCTCATCATATTCTAACATGGACTTTTCAACAAATGGTTTACCAAACATAACATGGGATAAGCGACAATCAATAACACTAGCTAGGTCTTCAATGACCATAAAATCAGTGACATAAGTGAAGTTCCCAACAAAGACATGTAGACCTTTAATTCTTCTGACAAAGTTACAAACTCCACAGGGGTATTTAGGATCTCTTCTAGGTCCAAGTCTTGTTTTCACTATATCATTATAAACACTTGAGGACATAATGTTAATTGGGGATTTAAAATCAATGTAAGCATTGTCAATGTGTTTATACCCAATCATACATGGTATCTTTGCACTCTTAGGATCGCCTCTCTTTATCTTAGGTTCAATTCTAGTGAAAGGAGGTCGAGGATTATCAATAAGATTATTATAGTACGCAATCTCCTCCTTAGTGGGGTATAGATTGAAATAGTCATCTAGCTTTGGATCTATCTCTCCTTCCTCAAGTTCCTCAACCACATCCTCAAAATCATTAGATCTTAGGTCCTTATTTGAATACAAGGCGGTCGCTAGGTCACTAAATGCATGATCGAGCTCAACATTAATTAACCTATTAAGCTCCCTGAGTTCCCTAATCTCATTCTCAATATGTTCACGCAACAAAGCCACTTCTCTAGGGAATTGGGGCGGATTCGCGTTTTCCATAATGGTCAACGGAATAGTCAATGAATTTAATTTACTAACAAAGGCACGAAGAAAAAGATAGGCTAAAGAAAACCTAAAAATAAAAATAAAATCTTACTAGAATGGAATCTAGCAAGTAGACCTAATAAAAAGAAATCCTAACCTAGACAATAACTATTCTCCGGGTTACGGCGCCAAAAACTTGATACGTGGAAATCACACCAGGCTTTACCTCTCGAGGGATCAACTTACAAACCCCACCAGGCAGTGTACCTGATCGTTGTAGTATAGTATAGTGACAAATACCGGAGGATTGATCATTCAACTCAGGAATAGTGTCGCTAGGATTAGAAAGCCTAAAAACTAGGTCTTGAGGTGAGGGATGATTCTTTTTGTATTTTTATATTTTTATGAATGCAATTAAAATCTTGGTTTTGGAAGAGTGGGCGGAATTAGTTGCTAGCCAACTAACCCAAATTACTAAAGATGCAATCAAAATAAAATAAAAAAAATAAAATGAAATCTAATTAAACTAGTCTGGTGTGAACAATGATAGGGAAAGTTGTGTTTACTTAGGTTTCATTAGTCCCTAGATATCTTTTACATATTGATAATTTGTTTCAATTGTATGGATGACGGGTCGTATTCCTTAATACTAGTCGTAGGGCCGTGTACAATATTCCCTAACTTTATAGGATCCTACTTCACTCCTATGTCAAGCCGTTAGAAGCTACTAACATGGGATCATTAGAATTTTCCTACGCATTAAATACAACCAAAAATCATAGTACACCTCTGATCATGTTTCTTAAGACGTTCAAGCATGTTACCAATGGAAGTCTGCCAGTTTTCTTAAGCCTAACATCGAATACAATCATCCATAACAAGTATAAACAAACAATCAACCCATAATTAACATCTAGGTTTCACTACATCTAAGCAAACACACAAGAGATCTAGCCAAGCATGTTAAATTTAAGACAAGTGTAAGATATATTCAAGCAACACATAGACATATTGATTGAATTGAAAGAGTACTTATCTCAATTGAACATGAAAGGTTTCAAAGGGTAAAAACCCTTGAAAAAGTTGTGAAAATCGGACTAGGGTTTATCTCCAAAGTTAGACCCTAAAAGTTACACACTAATGAATGAAAATTGCAAAACTATATATCGATTTTACAGGGTGACGACGTCAAGAAGGAAATTTTGACGCCGTCAACTCGCCGCCCATAATGAAATCGGATTGCCTAGATCCACTTTTGACGCCGTCATGTGTAATCCTACTCTGGGCCGTCACTAATATTTGGACCATGACGGCCTATGGTGACGCCGTCATCTCCATAGTACAAAACTTTTCTAGATCGTCACGGACTTTATCCACTTCTACCTCTTGTATTACTCTTGACGCTGTCATTAAGAAATTTGTGACGCTGTCAGGTACTGTTCCCAGCAAGGAAAATTAAGACTTTGCCGTTTTCTTCACTTTTATGCTCCAAAAACGTCCAAAATGCTTCCTTTTCCAGAATTCACTCCAAAAGTACCTAAAATGACAAAAGGAACGATTTAGGGCAATATTTGATTAAATAAATTCGAATCCGGGCTAAAATGACCCCCTAAAAACGGTTCATTTTTCGCCTCATCAAAGTGTAAGGGAGATCCAAATTTGTTTCTAAGAACGAAATTGAGCATAAACCACAACAATATTAAATGAACATGCATATTAGTATTTGTTTGAGTCAAATGCTTGTATCGAGTCATAATGATTATTTTGTAGGATTTTCAGGAATTAAGGCATAAGTTTTTCCAGAAATTTTCCGAAAACTTAACATAAAATTTCTGCAGGAGCACTCTGACGACGTCAGGTACAAAAATTCTAAAAATTTTTGCATGTTTTGTTTTTCTATCAGAGTCTTAAAGTTTTTGTTAATTCTTTAGTTTTATAAACTCCAGGAAATCCGCAACCATTCATTCCACAAGCATTATATCTTAATTTGTTTTCTAGGATTTTTTTAGTATATATAGATTGCCGCCGAGTTTACACGAGGTTTGCCTTGATTGTTTTCTCAGGTTTAACAGGTTATATATGACAAGAATATGATTTCTATTTCTAGAGGGAAGCTTTCAAAGTTCATTTTCTTGGAGGAAGATCTAACCTTGTTGACATACTATCCACACCGAACGAATCAGTGGAGTATTTGTTTTCATTCTTTTACCTGCTTTACTTTTACATCCTTCAATTGAACATTGGGGACAATGTTCATCCTAAGTGTAAGGGGAGGGTAAATGATGATACCTTATAGGATACAATTTCACTTGAGTTTGTTTGTTTGATAGTAGGTGTGTAATAAAACTAAGAAAAATACTTTCTAGGGAAATTTTAGCGCCAAATTTAAATTTTTTTACAACATTTAGAAGTGAAACTTTAGCCTTGACAAGCGTCTCATGGATAGGATTTGTATGACTAGCACAAAAACGTACCACTTAAAATTTTTTTCCACCCAAATATGTGAGGTTCGCCTTTAGATTTGATAGGAAAAGCATTCATTATTAGTGCTTATGTGTGTACCGGTAGTATTTAGATTCTAGAACTTGCGTTAGTGATGCATCCCGAGACCGCTAGTGAGACTACATTCATGTGGTTAGGATTTACTACATGACAAGAGGCATTAGGATCACCCTTGTGTTAAACCCGTATCATAATTACTTGAGCATTTAAGTCAAATTACCTTGGCTAGCGAAGTCAATTAATTTTCCCACACCTTAGCGTTGTACTCATTTTTAGTACACGAAACCCCTAGTAGACCCCTACGAGCCTATCTTTTCGTTTCTAACTTTAAGCATCTTACTTAAAGGAAGAATTTATTTACAATCCACCCAAATGTGCAACCAAATCGCCTTAGCCTTCCTTGTATGCACTCATCTTTAGTGCATTATTGTTACATGTTTAAACCCTTAGTTAATTATCTAATTGATTACATGGTTGCTAAATCGAGTCATATCTTGTACATATTGTTTTGGGACTATTGGGACTCATGGATGATGTACTAGTAATATGGAGTAACGGGGAAGACATCAATTTATTACCCCCGTATGTGCGTTAATATTTATAAAGTACTCCAAATGTTTTGATTATCTTGATTCGAGTCATTAAAGTAGTTTATTGTAAAGTATGTAAAAATTCAAGTGTAAGGGGAATGCAATTTTTCTATGATATATTATTTTGGATAGTAGGGCAAGAGTGTATGAAAAAAAAATATAGAAAAAGAGAGATTAAAAAATACAGACTACCATCCCGTTTCATTTTATGTTTGTTTCATAGTTTGTAAGATTTTGATTAGCTTAAATCGAATCGAGTCTTGGCTTAGCAATGCCATATTATACATGTAATTAACTAAGATGATTAACTCGCCACCAGTAAATATTGCCTTTATCCAGCAAAACCGTGTTTTCCATATCCCTACACCAAACGTTATAACCCTTTAAAAGACCTCTTTGATAGATTATCCTAGGTGCATACGCCAAGTGGTGGAGGTTTGATCCATTCCCAAGCCTATGTTAATCTATTTGCTATGACAGGTAGTGAGAGATGTTTTCCATTTCCATATTGTGATATATACATTATTACACCCGAGAGATGTGAGTATCTAAACACTATTTGTTTGGTGCTAGTGTATGACCTCTGTGCTTGTTTTTGGTTTTTAGTGGAACGATTATTTGTTGTAATTACTTTTATATTAGTGTTAAATGACCCCTAACTTGTATTCTGATTAGAATAAAAGCGCATTTGCTTGAGGACAAGCAAATCTCAAGTGTAAGGTTATATGATAAGGCGAAAAGTGTACCGCTTTTAAGGTGTCATTTAAGCCCGAATTTGTGATTATTTGATCAATTACTGCCCTAAATCGTTCCTTTTGTCATTTTAGGTACATTTGAGAAGAAATTTTGAAAAGGAAGCATTTTGGACGTTTTTGGAGCATAAAAGTGAAGAATTCGGGATTCCGCATTATATAACTTCTTGGTTTGTTGGGCTGATATCCAACAGTTTCACATTGGGTTGTGTTTTTATCTCAAATGGGTCAAATATAAAATCTTGCGGAGACAGGTTGAATCGGTCAAAGTTGTGCAAAGTCTAATTTTAATGCATATAACCTCCTGAATTGTTTTTATTTAGCAATTTAAGTGTTATAATTGTAACAGTATTGTTATAGTTTTGTAATCAAAACTAGTGCGTTAATTATTTATAAAAAACTGGCCCATCATATAACCTTTCATATGAAGCATGTAGATTACATATATATTGCCGTTAATGTTTTCGTGAATCATTGTAGAACAATAAATTGCTCCCCGTGTTTGTGACATGTCGGTTCCTTCGGATGGATAACGTCCTCAGTGTACTTGACACAATAGACAAACACGCGTTAGTCACGCCTTGAGTTTGTGATGAGGTGCAATCTGATAGCGATTTTGAGGGTCATTTACCTTATTGTTTTGTGCATTTTATATCATTTATCTCTTCAATGGCTTAAAATCAAATATATTTGGTTTTTAGGTCATGGACTATGCATTTGTTGAAAACGTACAAGTTATGGGTTCATTTTGACGAAAAATGAAAGAAAAAGACAAAGTTTGAAGTTGTGACCGGCATCCGTGACGCCGTCACCACAAGTGGCCAAAAAGTAAAGTTTTGGTATTCTTCGTGATCGGCTAGTAAATGGAGACGGGTGTCGTGATGCCGTCACAGCCCCAACATGATGTTGTCCAACTCTATCAAGTTTTGCCATCAGAGGAAGTCGGTGGAAAAATCCCTAAAACGACGCCGGCAAGGTAATGCCATCATAGCTACGGACGCCTCACAAATTGTTTTCTATGTATGTTTTTGCTATGTTTTCATAATTCGTGTGAAACTTTTTGGTGACAACCCTAACCAAATTTTATGAGTTTTTGAGTGCTTTTTTTCCTTATAACTAAAGTAGATCAAGATATGTTATTACATTAATTATTCAACTATGTCTATCATTATTTGCTTGATTATGTTGATTTCTTGTTCTTCGTATTCTATGATAAGCTAAATCTCTTTGTGTTTTCTTAGTATTGCATGATATTTATTGTTGTTTAGTTGTTTTTACTAATTTCTTGTTGGTGTTTATGATTATCTATTATTGCCAATTAATAACATCTTCAATAGTACTAAAGTGCTATAACTATTAATAGTCACACTAAGAACCACATAAACCTTAGAATTTGCCTAGGTTTTTGGCGTAGCTAAGTCGTATAGGGTTCTTTGATCAAGTTTGTGTGCAACACACACTGACCGTAGTGCGGTGTTGGATTGTGAGACATTAATTAATGCGTTGAACAATTAACCCATAATAATTAGTTATAGGAGTTAGACCAAGGCACTAGGCAAGTTGTTATAGGGTGCAGGAGTTGGACAAGGCACTACACTAATTTAGACGTATCTTTCATAATCACCAATCAAAATGTGACAGATTCAGTGGATACAACTAGGAAATAATAAAAAGTAGTGCACCCTAAGTAAGTACGTTTTTCCATCATATAAGTTTTCACCAAATTCACCTTTCTTGTCATTTAATTTTCTTGACTTTAGGTTATATTAGTTTAAATTCCAAATCTCAAAAACCCCGATTATATACTTGCTTTCTAAAATATACAAAAATACCAAAAAGAATTTCCTTTCATCCCCTAGATTATTTCGTCATACTTTACGAGCCTACTTTAATAATTCCCCTAAAGAACGATCAATCCCCCGATCTTACCTTTAATACCCTACAACTGTAACCCCTTTAATTTAGACATATCTTTCATAATCACCAATAAAAATGTGACAGATTCAGTGGATACAACTAGGAAATAATAAAGAGTAGTGCACCCTAAGTTAGTACGTTTTTCCATCATATAAGTTTTTACCAAATTCACCTTTCTTGTCATTTAGGGCCCGTTTGGTAAAGGGTAGTGTTTTTTCGATTTGGGTTAGAATGTAAAAACCCATGTTTGTTTTAAAAGTAAAGCATGTAAATTGGGAACCATCCCCAATGGACCCACACCTTTTAAATACCCACCCTCTAGATGGGTTTACCCTATTCATTGAGTCATATTTTTATTTTCTTTAATCTCAACCATACAAATGTGCCTATTTTTTTTTGTCTTATTTGATTTTTAAAATTTAAAGTTCTTTAATCTTATTTAATTAATTTATAAAATATATATTAATTTTTTCTCTCCTCATTTATTTCAAAACCAAATACAAATCTAAATCCAAATTCAAATCCTAATCCTAAACCTATCTACCAACCAAACGGGCCCTTAATATTCTTGATTTAGGTTATATTAGTTTAAATTCCAAATCTCAAAAACCTTGATTACATACTTGCTTTTTAAAATATACAAAAATACCAAAAAGAATCTCCTTTCATCCCTTAGATTATTTCGTCATATTTACGAGCCTACCTCAATAATTCCACTAGAGAACGATCAATCCCCCGATCTTACCTTTAATACCCTACAACTGTAACACCTTTATCCCCGGCGCAAATAGGCCCCACCTTAGATGAATTTGACTAAGGTTTAACGTGATTAGTTAGTCAACGAATGTTACGTTATAGTCAGACCCGATAGTCAACTAATAGTCAATGAATGTATTATATGGTTAGGAAAGTATTATGTGTCGCAACTAGTAAGAAAATAGACTTAAAAGGCTAGAGTTGTAATTTGATAAATGTATTATAAGTGAAGTATGGCTAGCGTAAGAAGAAAGAGATTTAAGGGACTAATTATGTCATTTGGCCAAAGATGCAATCTAACTAGTATAACCTAGGAAGTTCTAGTCATTACCATAAGTTTCAAGAGGGTGTTTGTTTAATCCGGTTATAAAGAAAGAAAAAGGGAGGGAAAATGGGTTAAGCTTTGATGATCTTGATAAAGAAGTAAGGGTGTTGTTTTAATGTGGTACATTTGATTATCTTTTTTTTTGGTACTTTTTGGGTGTCAAGATATGTGCCTGTCAACGCACACTTTTGCCTCGCTAATAAAAAGGCGTTTCTCCCCCCTTTTCAATCAAACCAAAACCCTAATCATCTTCTACTGTATTTCAACCTCCATCTCTTTAATTCCTTGCTTTTATCATGGCTACACGACCACAAACATCTGCTTATGCTCTTGTGCGCACCCCTAATTTCCAAAAGTTAAAGTTTGCTGCTGGTTCCAACGAAATTGATGATTTCTTGCATGTGGCATTTGCCCACGATGATACTGAGAATGATCAGTTGTTAAGGGTGCTTGGTGAGCAGTGTGATCAATTAGTTGCAAAGGTTAAGTGGTTTGAGGACTTGGTAGAAGAAGGGGAGGGTTTCTTGCCGTTACATGAGAACGGTGACATTGGTTTGGACCGTCTGAAGGAGACTTTGAAGAGAGAGAGGAAGGTGCTTTTTGGATTGATCAAGGCTATGGATTTGGCGCGTAAAGGAAGAGAAGAAAAGAAGGTCAATCTCTTCTTTTTCGAGTGATGGGCTGGCCACTTGCTGTGGTATATTTTTGTTATCTTTTGTGTTTTTATTAGAAGTATGTATGTTGGTTAGGGCTGCATTTGGAGATTTCAGTTTATATATGGATGTGGTATCATGGATCTTGTTTTTTATGGGATGATAACTGCAATGTATGAACTTTAATGGTTGGTAATATAATTCTAAGGTTATGTTTATTAATATGTTCTTTTGTCTTGGTAAATGATCATAGCCTTTTTTGTCATATGCATCAGTATTTATATGGTTGTAATTTATGATATAATAAACATATAATTGATAAGAGAGCTAGTAGTTGTACTAAAAACCAAAGGCAGTAGTTAATTAGCGCTAAAGCTATGGCTATAGATGCCATGTACAAAATACAGGTCGATGTGACGACTTGATAATAGAGTTTTGCTTTGACGCTTGGTACCTAGTACAAATACTTATAGAAATAAGTGTCTTGAAGGAACAGTTTAGTACATAGATAGTTTGCAATTTTCTTTTTCCATTTGGCCGTTGCAACTTAGACCCGATCATTCTTCTTTTTTTGATTTTTTGAACCCTGATGTTGTGCTTTCATCATTGTTGCTTGTGAAAAGGGTTCTCCTGGCACTTTTTCTACCCATTTGTTTTTTGGGCTCTGATGTTTCGGACAAAGACTCTTGTTCTTTCAGTGTTTCTGGCGGTGTGTCCATTGGTATTGCAGTTTGTGCAGTCTCTTTTGCCAGTGTCCTGACCTGAATTTCTTTGAGCTCAAGCGATTCCGATGTTTTTGTTTTTGCTGGTATAGTTATTGGTTTTGGTTGTTCGGTGCCTGGGGTCATGTCAGAGTGTTTTAAGTCAAGTGATTCAAAGGCTTTGGTTTCTGAGATGGTAATGTTTGCTTTCGTCTCCATTTTCATTGGAGATTTTGTTGCAGAAGACTCCATGGTACTTTCTGCAATGATAGCATTGGCTGGTGGCAATAAGGGCGTGTCATCCCAGCATGTATCGAGAATGAAAAGCTGTCGTTCTTTTGTACTTTCTGGATCAAAGTGCATCTGAAAGATTATTTTCTTTCCTTGCAGAGAAAGTAGTTCTGGTGGGTAATCATAGGAGTCTTGGTGTGGCATTGTTTGTAGCAGTTCCTTACAATCCGTGACCATTGAATTCGCTTCATTACTGGAACATGTCATTGTCACATTGGCAGTGCCATCGGATAATTTGACTCTGAAGCAGTAGCTGTATACAAAACATAGAAAGTGTTGTTTACCATAGATACATTGGCATAAAAGTTGGCGTATATATAGTGCTATAATAATTTGCTAATATTTTAGGTTACCTGTAGAGTAATTCGTCTTCGGATGTTGGCTGCTTGCAATGGGTATGTGACCAGCCTTCAGAAATCTTTTACTTACAGTCTGAGCATTTCTTGAAAAACCATGGCCTTCTTGTAATGATTTTGTCAATTGTTGCGTCGACAGTAAAGCGAACATTCTGGTTCATTAGAATTGTAAATGTTTAGTAGGTTTGTATTTCTTAAGTGTTGTAGTTAAGGTGTTCATTACCTGTTGGTTTTGTGGATTTTCTTTTGCTAAATCTCCTAGAGTGACGCGGTTTCTGAACTTTTCTTGTTGTGGATCTGCACATCTTTCGTACTGGACATTCAGTATTGCGGGTGGATCAAAGAATTCGTCATACCTACATAGTTAACACATATGGTTTTAGTGCCTTTTTAATTTTAGATTGTATTTCTGTATTGTGAGTTTGTTAACTTACACGCTGCGAATTTCATGGTACTCCGGTGTGTCTGGATTGAAGTAGTATTCTGTTGCATTTGTCGCCGAAAGTTGAAGCCCTGTATTGGTATAAATATATGTTAAAAGATATAGTTAATAGTTCATACCATTAGTATAAACAATTAAATTTACCTCCATAGTCTTTTACCAAACATGAACTAACTGCAATGATTGTTGGTTTTTTGGCTTTTTTATATTCTTGCTTCCTGAAATTCTGAGCATCTTCATTCCATAGAGTAAAGCGCAGCGTTCGGCCACTGTCGGAATTACATGTTATTTATGAGAGGAAATATGGTAATTAGGGTTTACAAATAAATTTTTGATGCTTACTCTAAGTTTTGCACACCAATGTCTCTCCAAACAGCCGATTCTTTCGTTGCTTTTAGCGATTTCTATATTTCAGTTACATATTGGACACGGCCAATGTAATATGCAAATATGATAAGTAAGGTCTGTGTATATCATCTGTGTCTGTTTTATATATGCATGTATTATATACCTATTAGTAAGCCTTCTTTCAGGTCTATTTTTTAATACAGTTCTCGATGGTTGGCGAAGTTGAAATAGTGGCTTGGGAAACCTGTATCAGGCGTGTCCTGAATATCTGTGCATGTTCCAAATGCCAACGAAAGCAAGTAGGGGACAACTTGTATCCAAAGTTTTGCAGGCTGAAATCCAAATCCGGATATCCTGTAAGTTTTATTGATCTGAAGGAGGGCATCAAATTTGGCCTTGTCTCGTAAGTTGATATTTGCCTATATAGCCCCTCCCTGTAAATGAAATAGGAACTCATAAACTAAATAATTGTTTATTTTTTCATTTTTTTTAGAATATAAGAAAGGCTAATTGTTTAGATAAATCATGGAATAGTATTTTGTACCTGCTTATCAATTAGTATCACACAAAAGACGACCGGTTTTCCCTGTCTGTTTGTTGGTGTCCATTTTCGGTAGACCTTTGCATATATAACTTTACCATGATCTATTTCTTTTAAATCAGCTAGGCTAGTTTCTTCCGAGTGCGTAATAATTTATTTGCCTTCAGAATCGGATGATGGTACAATGCTAGAGGTCTGCTCCATTTGGCTGTATATCAAAATAGGGTAAAAAAAAGTTTAGTCGTATATTAAGGTGTAGAGAATGTTTACAATGCAAGTATGGATATTCTAAATTAGAAAGATAAGAAAACACAGAACAGGTAGAATATTATGTAACATAGGATGGCAATAATAATCAAACACTTGTGCTAACAGGTTAAATGGTATTTGTATAGGTAGTTGCAAGTTTTGTGGGCGTATATTAAAAATGCAAACATGAGCATGTGTAACCTGTGTAGATGAAACCATGGCTAAAAAATCTTTGTAGACAACATTTTTAGTCATGTTTTTATCCTTGCCTGGATGCTGTTTGATCAGCATTTTCAAACCTTTAGGAGACGTTGCTCTTGACAACGCAACATACAGTTGACCATGGCCAAAGACAGGTTCGGGTAGGTATACGCCAATTTTATTCAATGACTGGCCTTGGCTTTTATTCATTGTCATTGCATAGCAGAGTTTTACCGGGAATTTCTTTCTTTTAAAAACAAATGGAAGGGTTTCATCCTTATTTATAAGCAAAATCCGCGGTATGTAAACTTTTTCAGACATTCTTGTACCAATTATAATCTTTACTTGAATGATCCTGCTATATATCTGTGTAACAATCATTCGTGTACCGTTACAGAGGCCACCACCCAGGTTTAGGTTCCTTAGCAGCATTATAGGTGCACCGACTTTGATTATAAGCTCATGGGGAGGCATTCCTGAAAAGGAAAGAGTGTTTAGGTATTCCTCAGGATATAACAGTTCTGTCGCTCCTCTATCATTCGTTTTTGGTACTGCCTCATCGACACTTGTAAAAGTATAAGTATCCCCTTCTAGCATATCTAGCACTGCATAGTGTATTTGGTCTGCAGTCTTGTTTTTCGGACATACAATAGCTTTTTCTTGTAACACCGCTGCGTTTGGTGACTGTAAAGTTTCTTGATCATATATAAAATTAATAAGTTCTTGAATAGCTGTCTTGCCGTCGGGAATACAATATCTGTCTGGTATCTGTATCCATCTTGAATCTGTCGGATCACTTTCGTCTGCTTGCCCAATAGTACCGTTCCCAACTTCAAGTAACCATTTAGAAAAATCGGCAGTTGCTTCATAATCTTCTGCTAACAGGCCTATTCGTTGCAGACACATGTTTTGTTTAAGGCAAATGACTATGAAAGTTGGCCATAGGTATGACAGTGTGATAGAAGAGGCAATAATTTCTTGCTTTGGAGCCTTTTTCTTCACAGGAAGTGTCTGCCTGAAATCTCCACCTAAAATAACTGTTTTTTCTCCAAAGAGGTTGTCTGGTGTATTCATTATATCTCTTAATGTCCGATCGACTGCTTCAAAGCATCTTCGATCATTCATAGGAGCTTCGTCCCATATGATAACGTCAGTTTGTTTTAGCAATTCTGCCACTTGCGTATTCTTTTTAATGTTGCATACCGACTCTTCTGTTAAATCAAGAGGTAGTTTGAATCTTGAATGTGCTGTTTGTCCTGCCAGGAGTAACAAAGCGGCGATACCTGAAGAAGCAACTGCTAGTACAATCTTCCCTTGCGATCTTAGTGTAGAAATTATAGTTTTCCAAACGAAAGTTTTTCCTGTCCCTCCGTGACCATAAACAAAAATTAGTATCTGTTGACGATTCTGAACACCATCGACTACTTGATCAAAGATTATCCGTTGTTCAGTGTTAAGCTGAAGGACCAATCTTTCACTTTCACTTCTTAATAGATCACAGTTGTAGGATCTTTCTTGCATGACTACCCTGTTATTCAAGATTCGCAATAAGTGGGGTGGAGGAAGATCAAAGCCATAATCTTTGACAGA
This sequence comes from Artemisia argyi, assembly GCA_030686995.1. Lineage (NCBI taxonomy): Eukaryota > Viridiplantae > Streptophyta > Magnoliopsida > Asterales > Asteraceae > Artemisia > Artemisia argyi. The sequence goes on along the minus strand of CM060678.1, from coordinate 19,299,484 downwards.
TTTCCCATAGAAGTTAAAAATTCCTTGCAGTTCAAACATAAGACCACCTTCCAAGTCATCTGGATTGACATGAAGGTTTGGTATATGTAATACTTCTGCAAGTATTAACGGGATGTCTTCTGACATGGAATCTGCGTGTCACTGCAGCAACATAACCGGGTTGGAAACATCACAAAAAATGACGATTTGGCAATGAAGATTCCTCATTTCAGCAGGAGTTGCTGAGAAAGAAGCTTCTTGTAAAGCAATGTTCCATTCCTAATCACTGCCTAATAGACCCATTGCCTCGCAGGCTGCTCTATATGTAGGATAAGTGACTTCATCAACTTTGCGGAGATTTCGGAACGACATGTTGCCTTTTTGGTGACAGAGTAACATGCGCAAGTAGAATGTGTCGCCAGAGCTAGGATGTATATATGCCAAACGACCGATTGCTAAGGTAGTAGAACGCTTTCTACGCTGCCAATACTTGCCATCTTTATACCACACAAACTCTTTAGGAAAGTTCAAATATGTGAGATACCGGCCATCTCTATTGTAAGTATTGTATCTGAACCATTCAGTAAGCGTCGTTCTCTTGTTGTGCTCGTTATCAACAACCACTTGCAGTTGCTGTTGGCTTCTAAAAGTGACTCGCTGCATATTTTCAAGGTGAACTGCAAGTATCTGTACCGGTGGATCTCTGCTATGTATGTGGAATCCAAGGATTCTCAAGCATGCTTCGTGTGGTCCGATGTATCTTACATCTTGGAAATTCTTTATTTCATCAATGTGCACTGAAGAGCGGCTTGTGCTTGCCCCTGAATCTCCTATCGACCTTGTAATGCGAGTGACTATCCTATCAGTGCCCTTGGAAATGTACTTGAACAGATATTTTATAAGCATGGACCACTCGCAATATTCAACGTTGATATGGGCGTAGAACAGCATCAGCAGAGATCGGTTATATGGAACAACAGATCCATTATCAAGGGTAATATTTTGCATGACTGTTGTTATGCCTGAATCTCTTCTACAATAATGTACATATCCTTTTGGATCAATGTACGTTGCAGAGCAAAATGCCTTAGGAAAGTTCTTAGTACACTCATCACCACCGCGCATACATGGTGCGGATGTATTTAACGGGCCACATGGGCCGTGAATCATGAACTCTGTCACTATTCTATAGCCTCAGGGTCAGTTAGCGGGTCTGGTAGCTTTGCTGATACATATATGTCTACATCTTCATGGGCTTGTATACGCTCGCTTTCTTTGATCCATAGTAGTAAATGACAATGTGGCAGACCTCTTTTTTGGAACTCGACCGTATATAAGACTTCAAGGAAAAAGTAAAACGAATACATTAGTTATGTAAGTAAGAAATGTATTTACTTCACATGAGATACAGTAGACGTAATCTAAATAATACCTGCTTCAACATGGCCAAATGGTTTTGAATCTCGTAAGAAGCCCACCAAATCATGTATCTTTCTTTCAAATACACGGTCAACAACGTCGCGTCTGTCTGCAACTGTTACATGTGGAAATTCTTGCATATATTCTTTGATTTCAGGCCAGTTCACATTGCATGTGAACGTGATAAAGAATGATGGATTCCCATGCACACGGCATATAGCCAAAGCGTCCAAATAATGGCTATACATGAACCTTGGACCTCCTGTAAAAGATGAAGGAAGGATTATCCTTGAACCTACATCCGATCCATCTTGATCGCCCCGCGATAAAGCATCGTATAACCTAGCCATGTAATCACTCCGAATATCATTCTGGTGTTCTCGTATGTAGTCAATCCGTGACTGTTCTATGCTGCAGTAGGTTGTGATGACATACTGTTGAAATAGTCTGCCACTCCGTGTGAGTAGGACATATTCATCGATCCGATCGTGCACCTGGTATGAGTAGTATTTTAGCATTGTCATTTTCTTTGGTAGGTCGTCTGACGAACGGTGAGTTAATAAGACACGGCCTAGATGGTAACCATCTTCGCCAAACAGAAAAATAAGTGGGAACTGCAACGCATATAAGAAGCGTTTAGCTTATTGACACTTTTCAGTTGCCTATCATGCTGTTCAATAACCACATCAAAATAAGTCTCTACATCTGGGCCACCTTAAAAAACGATCACACCAATAGAATCGCCTGTAGGCAGTTCATGTTGGTTTGAACCGATAACACCGAACAAACGGAACTTGAACTCTGGAACATTAGCTTCTGCCATTTTATCTCTCGCTGTCCTAAACAATTGAACCAGTTCATTATGCTCATCGAGAATCTCAATCAAGTTTTCCACAATATTTGCACGCAAACCGTGACCGGATCTCTGAAAGCATTCTAAGCGATTGGCAACTTCATTTTCTGTGTCATAGATATATAGCTGAAGAAATTGAGGCCGCGAATTTTGCTCTGGACACAGGCTCCCTACCCGATGGTAAAGTTGGCCTGAAATTTTGAACACGTAAGGACCACGGCCCCTGTTTATCGAGTTGTCTATTTCTGCTCCCAATGATGTCATGGCAAATATTTGATTGTCGGCGCGAATGTTTTCCATAAGTGACGGTTTCTGAATAGTTCCTTGATGTAGTCTGGATAGTCGTCCTAGCTTTCAACCTTAACTTTACCGCCGCCACAGCATCTATGATACTCTGGCCGTCTTCTGTTACTTGTAGTGACTCTTTCATCATACCAGAAACACGCATTGCAATGATGGCAAACCCGATCACATAGGCCCATATATATGTATGTATCTGGAGCGCCTATATTGTATACAGAAGCGTAAGTCTTAGTAAAAGTTCTTTGGCAAAACAAAGTGAGATTTTCATTTCACACGTGAAAAAAGAAAGGTAAGGTTGCACCATACCTTGCCTAGATGTTGGACCTCTGCTTTGCAAGGTAGGGCGCCTTTGGGCCCTGCTTGATGACGCGCGTACTGCAGTTTAAAGAAATAGGCAAAAAAAAAAAAAAAAAAAAAAAAAAAAAAAGTAGCAAGTAAGTACAAAGTAATGTAGCAAGTAAGACATTGATTTATTGTTAATTTTTTTTAAAAAGTGAATGAAAACCTTGAGGCTGACGGCGGCGATTGTTTGCAGGTGAATCCGCATTATTGGCAGGTGGTATCGCATAACGGAACTGATCACTTTGAGTGGATGAAGGGCAACTGCCATGCAAATCTGGTGACGATAGCAACTACTGGCTACCATGCATAAGATTGTATGGATCTGGAAGGCCTGTATTACATAGGTAAGTAAATTGATTAGAAAGTTTCCTTGATTAATATAAGTACTGCCATTTTATTTTGCATATGAAACAGGAAAAGCAAGCATATGAATATACCTTGTTCAGATGTTTGAACTGTATTCCGTCGAGTAGGTCTTCACCGGCCCCTAGACGCTGAAGGATTGGATGCATCTGGAAATATATCAAAAAAATGTCCGGTAAGTAAGCAAGAAATCTTTTAGCGAATTCATGTTGCAGTTATTTATTTAAGAAAAAAAAAGAAGTTATGAAACCTTGATTGTGACATTGATGAGTATTCATGGACATATTTAGATCATTGGAAGGTGGAATTATAGTACTGGTATTGTCATTCGCACCCGAGAAAGTGCCATTGCCATCTAAACACGACGACAAAGGTATGTACTGTGTATTAGGCAAATGCTGATCAGCTATAACTGTTTGACAGTCGTTATCTATCATAACAAATCCTCTGAACCTGTAACAAAGAAAGGCATTGATGTCATGAATGTACAATATAATCTAGAAAATCTAAAATGAATAAAAGAACCGGCAAATTACATAGCAATTGTTGTTGATTGGGAATTTCTGTATAAACGTCGCATATTTTTCATATCCCTTTATCCATGAAAGGTGCAAGGCTTGTATGACATGAAGGCTGCATATCTAAAGTGGTTGTCTTTCTAGTTTGTGGCTCTTCCATGTTGCATTTATTTGTAAGATAGTAACACAAATAATTTTTAAATGTCAACCAACCTAAAACAGATTAGTATTAAAAAGCAAAGTAGCAACAGGTAGATAGATGACACATACTTGGTATCTCTACAGGCGTACGACGCACCCGTGTAAACCGTTTCGTATCCGTGTCACTCAGCATAGGCTCGAAAGTTTAACGCAACAACATTGCACTCCTTTCACGACATTCATAATTTACAGGCAAGGTATGGTATTCTTTTTGTTTTTGTGAGGTAGTATGTTTTTTATGATTCTGAGGACCATCAGGCTCACTACTAAACGAATCTAAATGCACTTCCACAGTATCTACATTAGGTAGCAGCCTATTCTTCCTTAGATCTATATCATTAGTTGGTATCCTACGTACGGTCTTTTTTTTAGTCTTCATATTTTGGCAAGCTAACCCTAACGGATTTTGGACACATATAAGCAAAGAAAGGTATGAAAAATCATGAAAGAAAGTCACAGGCACAGATATGGTATTTACATATATACACACATTAGAATCTAAGCATCATAGTATATAAATGAGATCTGTAAACATTTGGAAAAAGGAATAAAAAAGAAAAAAAGAAACAAAATTGCATGAATGTAAACATGCAAAGCAAGAAAGAGTAAAGCACAAAAAACTTCTAATAGGCATGGCAAACACAGCAAAGCTACACAAACCTTGCAGCAAACTTGCAGTTTTCTTACTATAACTCAATTTTTTTTTTTTTTATTATTATTATTTTTTTTTTTTTTTGCAGGTGTAGATCTGGGTAGTAGAATGGAGTGGAAGTTTGAGCATGCAAAGTATAAGGGTTTAGAAGGTTCATAATGTCCTTCTTTGCATTAAATGGGGCATGGTAAAAACTGAGTAAACCATGTTTTGGAAGATTTTTATGCACAAAAGTCATAGTATACTCACCTAACAATTGAGATAAGGCCATGGATGTATAACACGTTTGTACTTTAAGATATTACACTTTTTTGTATTCATATACCGTATATCATGTACAATTAGCTAAAGGGCCGGTCATTTAAATGGACCACCATGGGCTGGACTATGAAAACGGGCCAACGCATTGGACTGGGATTTTGGCGGGAACGCGCTACAGGGTAGCTACAGTGCTAAACGGTGTAGTTTTATTCCAGGTTTAAATAAACTGATAATTCAATCGAATCTAGTTCAAATGGCTTCATCATCATGGTGGCAGTCATTATTTTCTCCATCCAAAACACTTCACTGCTTCAAAGAATTAGGTTAGCTTAATTTTTGATTTTTTATGAATTTTATTGTGAGTTTATAAGTTTTAACAACTTAACTTAGAGAGTGTTTGGGTATTGGGATTTCTTATTTTAAGGACTTATTTTTTTAGCGGATGTTTGGGATTGCTTATTGTTTAGATTTGCTTATTTAGTACTCCTAAAAGAATAGTTTTAGGATGTCCCAACTTGCTCATTGAAAACTGCTTATTCTACCAAAATGAGCATATAAGCATAAACAGTTTGGATGATTAAGATTTCAGACTCTTCAAACTGCTTAGATGCCTAAAAATAATCATATAAGCTGAAAAATTAATCCCAAACTTCGTCTAAGCATAGAGTTAAGTTATTTACTCTAAAATAAGCACTTAAAATATAAGGAGGTTGGTATTCTAATTCATAAGCAGATAAACACTCTAAAATAATCACAATCACCGACACTCTCTCATTATCATGTATCGACTACTAGAAAAATATGAGATTAGGAAACTAATCAATGGGTAGTTTTGTAGATAAAAGTGAAGGCGCGAACCCCTAATTTAAAAGGTTTAAATTCCACCACTGTAAGATTGATTATAGATAATTTCACTGGTTTGTTTTGCCTTAGGATCAGCCTACTACTTCTGATTTTAAGTTTATTGTTGCAGTTCCTTGAAAGTACGCTAGCTAGTTATAAGATTAGATCACATAATCAATGGGTAGACTGGATGAATATATAGATTGATAGCGTCTTATTTGAAATTTTGAATTGTATGTGTAGCAGTCTTAGCTTTTGAACGGTGTCATACATCTTTTTGTATATCTTTAATTTTTATATCCGTAGATTAGGCAAAATGTAATCGGATACACGAATACAACTATACAACTTCAAGAGTTTAGTCAAAGTGGAGGAATTATCAGGTATTAATTCTTAATCAGCACATGAACGAGAATAAAAAAGAATAGATAAATTATATTTAGTGCAACTGCAAGGCATATGGCTCATTATATTATTTATGACGCGTGATTTCCAAAAGGAAACTATCAACGATAGATGTTAGTGGTTACGCTGCATGTCTTGCAAGAATGAGTACTTTGTGAAAACATGCAGCAGTGTCATTAAATGCTTGCTGACTAATGGGAAATGTTTTAACAGCTGTTAAAACCAAAGGTATGGTATTGAAATCATCACAAGATGACAAAGCATTAGAAAGTCTTAAGGAGATGGAGAACATTATAGGGTACAAATTCAAGAAAAAATTTGTATTACAACAAGCTTTTACACATTCAAGTTATCAAGTTGCTGAATCCTATGAAAGACTGGAATATGTTGGTGATTCTATTCTAAATTTTGTAATCAGTAAACAACAATTCTATAAGTACCCGAATCTCCCACCAGGGTCATTGACTGCTCTCCGAGCTGCCAACGTTGATACTGAGAAGCTAGCACATGTAGCAGTTAAATATAACTTTCATAAGTACCTTCGACATGAAAACCCGACGCTTAGTAAACAAGTATGTTACTCAAGGTCATGTGTTTTTCATACCCTTACTAGTACTCTATTTAAATACATGCTCGTATTTCAATTCCAACTTATATTTATGTGATTAATCTACACTTTAAGAGAATCATGGAGTTTGTATATGCAAATTTTTGTTTAGTAAGTTATAGCAAGCTCTAAGTCCCTTATATTATAAAATGGGTTTATGATAATTGGAATCTACAAGTGATCTGTCTTCAGTATTGTGTAGGCATTATATTTGATACGGGTAAAAAGTGTTGTGATTGTAATTGATCGTATGTTATTGCTTACATTATCAAGCCATTTATAGGCATATTACAACAAGGTTTAAATAATTACAGGAGAGATTTAAGGAGCTATATAAGGTAAATAGATTGATTGCAATATTTCTGTACATTCCTTCTATGTCACTTTGGTTGACCCATTGATATCGGTGTCCCTTATATGCCCCCGCAAGATGGAGGATCCATTGGATACACCAATCTTGGATCGGTTACGTAGAAATGGTGCTCTCGTCAATGGCTTGGTAAGCATGTCTGCAAGTTGATCTTGCGAGTTGATGTGAAGAACACGTAGGAGACCAGCTGATACTTGTTCCCGTACAAAGTGATAGTCTAGAGCAACATGTTTCATACGTGAGTGGTATACCGGATTTGCACATAGATACGTAGCACCTGTGTTGTCACAAAATAAGGTCGGAGTGTGGTTAGGGGTGACACCTAGTTCTTTAAGTAAGCTTTTAATCCACATGAGCTCAGCAGATGCATTAGCCAAGGCTTTATACTCGGCTTCTGTAGATGACCGGGAAACCGACTTTTGTCTTGTAGATTTCCATGAAATGATGTTGGTGCCAAGGTACAGAATATAAGCAGTAGTGGACCTACCGCCATCATTAATCCCACCCCAATCAGAATCCGAAAATGCCGAGAGAGTGAGAGAGGAGTTACGTTTTAAAAATAGGCCATGATGAATGGTGCCTTTTAGGTAACGAAGGACACGTTTTAGAGCTTTCCAGTGGGTTTGTCTAGGAGCATGCATGAATTGAGAGAGTTTGTTGATGGCAAAGGATATGTCGGGGCGAGTAAAGGCGAGGTATTGGAGAGACCCAACAAGCTTACGATAGGGAGTGGCATCAACTAAAGGAGATGAATCGTTAGGAGTCAGGGGTTCCGTGGCACTAAGAGGCGTGATAACGTCTTTTGCACCATCCATGCTAAATTGGTGGAGAATGTCTTGAATGTGACGATGTTGGGACAAAAAAAGACCCGCGGGTGTAGGAATTACTTCAACACCTAAAAAATGATGGAGCATTCCTAAATCCTTGATCGAAAATTTGTTGCTCAAAGCTTTGATAAAGTGGTCAAAGAACTCTGGATCATTGCCCGTGAGGACAATATCATCAACATAAACCATAAAGTAACAAGTGATATTATGGTGTTGATAGATGAAGAGGGATGCATCAGCCAAAGACTTTTGGAATCCAAACCGGAGAAGGAAATTGGTGAGCTCAATGTACCAAGCTCGAGGAGCTTGTTTTAGACCATATAAAGATTTTTTTAGCTTGCAGATGTGATGAGGAAATTGAGGGTGAACATATCCTGGTGGTTGAGTCTTAAAGACATCCTCATGAAACGTCCCATGAAGAAAAGCATTATTAACATCCAATTGTCGTAATGGCCAATTTTTGGAGAGAGCAACTGAAAGAATGATACGAATGGTAACGGGTTTTGTGATGGGACTAAACGTATCAAAATAGTCTTTGCTATATTGTTGAAGAAATCCTTTTGCAACGAGACGAGCTTTGTATTTGTCAATGGAACCATTGGGATTACGTTTGATGCGAAACACCCATTTGCATCCAATGGGTGTGTGAAAGGTGGGAGGTACAAGTTCCCAAGTCTCATTTTGGATAAGAGCGTTAAACTCAGAATCCATAGCACTTCGCCATTGAGGGTCTTTGGATGCTTGAGTATGAGTTGTTGGTTCAAGGGTAGGTGGAAGAGGATGGAGAGTGGTCGTGTTAACAAGGCTGGAATTGAAGTATTTGATGTTTGGTTTTCATGTTCGTTGTAGTCGAGGGTTAGCTTGAGGAGGAGATGAGGGTGTAGTAGAGGTGGAGGTGGTATTGGGTGGTGATGAGACAGGGAGTGGGGATGGAGGCGATTGAGTGACCAGTGAGGAGGTGGTTGTCGAGAGGTTGGTAGGAGAAGGTTCGATTGAGGGTTCTATGTGTTGGGTGGAGGTGGATATTGGGGTATGAGAGAGATTAGGAGTATAGGATTGGTGTATGGGTGTGGATGTAATATTGGGAGGTAAGGAAACCTGAATGACAGGAGGTAAAGTTTTAGGGAGTTTTGGTGTAGGGTGTACAGTAGATACAAAGGAATCAGATGTGGGTAGTGGAAAGGTTGGTTGGGTTTCTTTTTGAAATGGGAACAAATGTTTGACAAACTCAACGTGACGGGAATGGTAAAGACGATGGGAGATAGGATCATAGCACTTGTATGCGGATTTTGAAGAGGAGTATCCAAGGAAGATACATTTGATGGATCGGGGATGTATTTTGGATGAAGCATATGGACGCAAGCACAGAAAACACAGGCAACCAAATGGTTTTAGTTTTGTGTAGGCGATGTATTATATAACCGGTCGTATGGTGATTTGAAGTCAAGGATTTTTGTAGGCAAACGGTTGATGAGGTGGACAGCGGTTTGGAATACGTGGGACCAAAAAGATAGTGGTAAATTGGCGAGATGGAGAAGTGATAAACCAGTTTCTACAATGTGGCGATGGCGTCTTTCAGCGACGCCATTTTGTTCCGGGGTATGTGGTGGGGTGGTGAAGTGAGAGATCCCATTTTGTTGGAGATAAGGAGTAAGTCCAATATATTCACCGCCGTTGTCAGAGAAAAGTGAGACTAGAGGAGTGTGAAAAAACTTTTCAACTAATGTTTTAAATTGAGGGAATAAGATGGAAACATCTGATTTTCATTTCATTGGATACAACCAAGTGTATTTTGAGTAAAAGTCAACAAAAATGACATAATAAGTATAGCCATCGTTTGAGATTTGGACTGGGCCCCAAACATCTGAGTACACAAGTTCTAAAGGCTTGGAAATTTTAAAGGAATTTTCACCAAAGGGCATTTTATGACTTTTATTAATTGAACAAGCATCACAATGAAACAGATCAGTTGATATTTTATTATGAGAGATTCCTAAATGCTTAAGTAAGAATTTAAGAACTTTGATTGATGGATGTCCAAGCTTGTGATGCCATGAGAGAACAGATTCAGTTGACTTTGTGGTTGAATTGATTTGTGGGAGACAACGAAGCGAATTTATGGCTGCATAGTAGACAGCATTAACGTTCACTCCCCGCATGAGATGCGCCCCCGTGCAAAGATCCTTAACCAAAAAATGATAAGGGAAAAATTCAACTGAAACATTTGTGGGAGACAACGAAGCGAATTTGCCACAGAGATAAGATTATTACGTAATTGAGGAACGAAAAGGACATTTTGTAAATTTAATGAACGAGAATGAGTGGGAAGTGAGGTGTGACCAGTATGAGAGATGGGTAGACATTTACCATTGCCTAACACGATTTCGTCTGGCCCTCCGAATTCTGATAGGGTGTGTAATGAGGAGCGGTCAAATGTCACATGGTGGGATGCCCCACTGTCAAACATCCACGGTGGTGTGGGTGAAGGTGTAGTAGCCGTGGAGTAGTTGATTGTTGGAGTTGATGGGGAAGCCGATAAGATAGTAATGTTGTTTTCTTGAAGAAACCGTGCCAACTTTCTGCATTCTTTAGTGTCATGTCCTGCAAAATTACAAAATTGACAGAACAGAGAGTGACAGTTACCACGTGAAGTGTAATTAGACCCACTGTTCTGGGTTCGAGATTTGTTATCCCTTGGGCCAAAGTTATTGGATCGAGTATGATTTCGTGAGTCATAACCGGTGCGTCCCGTATAGCGAGAGGGTTGTTTCTGTGTCTGATTAACAGTAGCAATAATGGGTGCTGGTTGGGTTTCTTGCAAAGACCGTTCATAATCAATGAGTTTTGCAAAGAGATCGGAAAAAGTGAGAGGTGTATCCCTCACTTTAAGAGCAGCAGTTATGTGCTTGTAATCGTCCCCGAGTTGTGTCAGGATGTGAACGATCAGATCTTCATCATCAATTGGAGCTTGTGCCAAGGCTAATTCATCAGCAATACCCTTCATTTCATGAAGGAATTCAGCCATCGGTTTTGCGCCTTTAGGGTTCTTAGCAAGTTTCGATTTCAAAGAAATGATATGGGATCCTGAAACGCTAGCATAGCTATCGATCAGGCATTTGAATACCTGATGGGCGGTCTCGGCGGAGGAGACGATAGGTTGAATGGTGTCGGAGCAGCTACCGAGAAGAGCACCGAGAAGAATTTGATCTTGATGGTACCATAAGTTATAAGCTGTATTTTCTTTGCCTTCAAGGGTTTTTGGTGGTGGTTTAGTTTTGCCATCAACATATTGGTCAAGATTGAGACCAATGAGAGTGGATAGAACTTGCTTTCTCCATACAGGAAAGTTGGTTGAGGTGAGTTTGATGGGAAAGTGGGTATGTGTGGTGATTTCAACAATGGAGGTAGACATGATTAAAAATAATTGGAGTGGTTAATTTGGATCGTGAGAGCTCAGAGGAGAAAAAGGGCTCTTGATACCATGTTGTGATTGTAATTGATCGTATGTTATTGCTTACATTATCAAGCCATTTATAGGCATATTACAACAAGGTTTAAATAATTACAGGAGAGATTTAAGGAGCTATATAAGGTAAATAGATTGATTGCAATATTTATGTACATTCCTTCTATGTCACTTTGGTTGACCCATTGATATCGGTGTCCCTTATAAAAAGTTGTTAAACATGCTTGTGGAAAAAGGCTAGTCGATGAATCATGTTAAATCTTTGACTTTTTTTCATACATCTTTGTTGACGGTTATCTGATATGATGTGTGTGAAAACAATATAGTGTAGTAGGAGCTTGTATGGAAGAAGTATATGTAGTGTCGAAATTATAGCTAGCAGCATACATCTTGTTCCTTAGGAGATATGACTAACATGTTGAACCATGTTTTCCTCTCTATGACTCTATATGTGGCACTTTTGACAAATTTACTTGTGCACAATCAGTTTGGGTTGTGTTTTTATTTCAACCGGGTCAGATAGAAAACAATAGGCTTAATGGGAACCAGTCAGATCGACAAAGTAGTGCCAAGCCTACTGTTAATGCATATGACCTCCTATATCGTTCTCATTTTGTAATCATAATTAGCAGAATACTTATTCATAGGAAATGAACAAGTGTTTGTTGGTAAACTCAACCCAGCCCAACTCTTTTTCAATCCATTCTAAATAGGCTTATCTTGCTACCTGTATGCTCGTGTAAACCAGTAGGAAGATTAATTATATGTCCCAGTTGGCATGAATTGGTATACTTATATGTTAATATCTTAGTATCTAAAGGTTACATGTATTTACTGCCTTCTCTTTTTTGTATATCTTTTATTCGGTACAGATTTGAGTGTTTATGGGAGCTCTTGAAAAGTATATGTTTCATTCATATGGATTGATCGATGCTCCAAAGACTTTAGCTGATATTGTGGAATCCACAATAGCTGCCATCTATGTTGACAGCAATTCTTCAATCGATGCTACATGGGAGGTTTGTTTTTGTTGTTTTTTTTAAGTTAAAGTTTTCCTTTTTATAGATACAACAGTTGTTGATTATTGAAACTTTTGGCTTTGGTAATAATTTAGATGGCTAATATTCTACTTGAGCCCATGATCACTCCTGCTATGCTTCAGCAGAATCCGGTAAGGAGACTTAATGAACTCTGCCACAAAAAGAGACTGAAGATACGATTCAGAGATAAATGGTCAAAACAAGGGGTTTATGAAGTATTAACCGGTGATCAACTTAAAGGAAGAGGTGAATACAAAGCCAAGAAGGAAATTGCAATAAACAGAGCCGCTGAGGATGCATGCAACAATATTTTAAAAACTTCATAACTGAAACTGGAGAATAAGTAAATCGTACATTTTTCTCTTTAGAACATGAAGAACAAAATTAGATTCTATCGCCAATACCTCCAAGGCTCCGAACTTTTTTTGGAACGGCTCCAAGGCTCACAACTTTTTTTGGATCTTTTGAGAAAGGTGAACATTAATGGTTTATTCTTTCAAATACTGATAATTACATGATGATAGTAGATTTTAAGAAATGTTCAAATAGCGTCTCTATGCAAAGTTTTTCCTTTGTATTTGACATAGCGGACTATATATTTTAGTCAAAACTTTCATGGTATCTATAGCCTAGTGAGCAGAGTTTTAAATTATGCATGTTTATGGTTGAAAATTGTCATCTTTCTTCGCAATAAAAGTGTAACTCCCCTTGTTAAATTTGTAAAACTCTGCAGTATCCTAGTTGGTAGCGTGACAAAAGGTTTGAATGACGTGTGAACTTTCTAGGCACATTTATATATGTTGTAAAATACTTAGTGACTGATGATGATGTCGTATACTCACTAGTCCTGTGAGGGCAAAAGCATTAGGGTTAGTTTATTTAGATAATGATAAAAGGAACCTGTTTATTCTAAAAAGAGGAATCAATTTCCCTCATAAAATACTCATTTAAGTTTATAAAACCTTTGACCTTTGCTATGGTTGCTTCTTGATCGAAAGCCTCCAAAACACAATCCAATAATTTCCCCCATAAGGCCATATGCTCAATGACTGGTTTTTGATGGGCATGTGTCTGGGAAATCAAATTTCATTTTAGTAGATTGCAGAAAATATTACTTGTTTATCAATATTTGGTTTATAGTTTTAAGCGAAAATTGCTGCAGAGGGCCTGTGAAAGGGGGTTGTGTCTGTATTTGCCCAAGTTTTTTAGACATTACAATTCTAGACCAACATGTTGTGTAGATTTATACCCAACCTACACAACCTTTACGTGGCACAACCTGATTCGATAAAGGAAAAAAATGAAACAAGTCGCGTATATATATATACTCGACTTATATACATACACGGCATGTTGCATGGGAATCTTTTAACTGAAACAAGTCGCATAATTATATGCTTGACTTATAAACAAACACGACATCTTCAATTTCTTCCATGTTCAAAATTTAAAAACTTACAAAAAATACCCTTTAACTTTTTGATAATTACAACTTTTTTATATAACAAACTTTATTTGTCAAGTATTTAGCAAATATTTAGCAAATTCGTTAATGAAAAAAATATCGTTATGAAGAGTTCTGAATTACGAACAAAACGCCCAATATTGATATGCTTTTGACGTATGTACGATTTCATTTTTTTTAGTTTCAGGATTAAATTCAATAGGTTTAAAGTCACCCATTGTAATAACATGTCAAAGATCAAGATCTTTTAATTTCACATACATTTCAAATCGAGTTTCCTAATAAATACAACTATCAACCTCAAAGAGTGGTGGTCTTTGCATAGATTGCCCTTCTTGATATGTTTCAAATTCCATTGATCGTTTCAAGTTTTAAAATACAGTATATTTTAAAAATCCTTGAGCAATGAAGCTCTGATACCAATTGTAGAAACTAGAAGGGTGGTTGAATAGTTTCACCATTATTAATCATGTTTTTATAAAATTGAGTTTACAAATTGTGTTTGATAAAATGATTCGATTCGAAGCTTACGTGAAATGAACACAACAACAGATATAAGAAATGATGAGTTAACAAGTAAAGATAAGGAAAGGAAAGACCAAACCGGCACACGAAGATTTATAGTGGTTCGGCCACGAAGGTCACTCCTTTGTCCCTACTCCACTCCTCGAGTCTCACACTCGAGAGTTTCACAAACACTATATCAACACGCTCCCCTATGGCGGAACAAACCTTACACAAGCATACACCAAGTTTAATGACACTAAGCGGAATGTCGAGTCATAATCCTAGCTAGAACCAATCTACCAAAGCCCACGTGGCTTCACACCACGTACCAACACGCTAGCACGATACAACATAATACACAATATAAGACTTGCACTCAAGTCCTATTACATACACAAAACAATGAATGAAAATAATGATAGATCCACAACAATGAGATAAGATGAGCAAAACTCTTCTTCAACACTTCGTTTCTTGATTACAACGAATGTTCTTCTTTTGCACTTAGAGGAATGATGAGTGTGATCACTTATAAACAACTATAACTTGATAATGTGATAAAAGAGTATGTTTTAGAAAGGATTTCGGAATATCGAAGGTTTTGGTGCATAAGAGGTGAAGTTTTCTGAAGCAAAACAGTTATGTATTTATAGGCGTCAGGAGAGAGGTGACGGTCCCTTAAATGTTGGACGGTCCCTTATCGATAAAGGACCGCCGTCCTATTTAAAGGACCATCCAGAAAAACGCTCCACATTTTGTCCTGACGTGGTGAAAAACAATCCGGTGAAGTTTGTTGTCGGTTTTGAGCGGGAAATATGGTTGTTATGGTTTTGAATGTTGAAAACATTTTCTTAATAAAACATTTCTTTAAATTATACAAAAATACTTTTGTAAAAATGTTTTGTGAAATGAAAATGTAAAATTTTTAAATCCTTTGATCACATGCACAAGTTGGTAGAAGTTTGTACATACCTTAAGTGATGTTGATGATGAAAACGAGTTTTCTCGATTAAAAACTTATTAGGCGTAGTTTTATGTAACGTGTGCTTGTATTTTGTGATTATCAAAACTAACAGAGACCGATTAATGCAAATGACATTTTTGACATTATTTGTATTAACAATCTCCCCCTTTTTGATGATTACAAAATATAAACTCATTTTAGATAAAACTAGGCATTAATGAGTTTTAAAACGAGTGTCGTTTTGTTCTCCCCCTAGCTTAGTGCTCCCTTTTGATGAGGACACTCGGGAATCGATCAATAGAATTAAGCTGCAATATGCTAGAGGAAACATGCAAGCAAACATAGAAATCTTGCAAAAAAGATAAGATAAGGCAGGATAAACATATACTACGGACGGTCCTTTAAATTTAGGGACCGCCACCTTGATAAGGGACCACCGGCAGGAAGAGTTTTTGGATCAACATTTCAATAATTCATGCATAAACTAGATCATTCATTAAAAGACCAGAATAATGTCATTCATATGACATTTACAACATGAGTTTATAAGCATAATCCTAGTCTAATCTACTAGGATATCTCATGTTAAGTCCGGTTTTATTAGTGCTCATGCATGCTTCTCTAGAACTTGCGACCGCAAGGTGGAGAGGAGTTTTTGGGTAGGGGTTGTAGAAACCCGGATGACAAGAGGATGGAAATGATGTAGTCAAGATCATTCTTCATCTTTTGAAAGTGGTTGTCATTATAGATGCAACAAGCACAATAACCCCCATGGGCATCCACTTGGGCAAGAGTGGGATGGGACATTGTTGGAGGATGAAGTTTTTGGGATAGGATGATATTGAGGAGGCTCAAATCAACAAGATTGGAGAATTCTTGAGCTTTGATGGAGTGTAGGGAGTTGACATTTGTCATTTGAGGTGGAAACAAAGGTGACAATGAATGATCTTGAGGAGTCGGGTTTGTATACTCATTGTGAGTGAATGGTGGCCCATTTTGTGGTTGAGAGGCAAAGAAGGAGAATAATGAAGATGATGCCTCATTATGTGATGTAGGATTTCAATTGACATGGTTATTTTATGAGTTGTTTGAGTTGTTCATGAAATTACCAAGGCTTTGTTTCTTCCTCCATATGGGTTTGTCCGATATTCTTGGTTTTCTAGGGGATGATGTAACAATTCGCATTTTCGGATTACTATTCACTTTTACTGTTCATTTTTACAATTCATTTCCAAAATTTTTACTTCACATTCTTGTAAGATAAACTACTTGAATGATAAAATCCGAGAATTTGACACTCGTCGGATCATTTCTGCAAAAATCACGAAACTGTGTTCGAGAATTACTTTAGGTTTAAACATCATTTAGACACCCCGATATGTTCACACAACATTACAATCAATAGAAATATAAGTTTTTCACCTTCCATGACATTCTCAAGAATTTTGGAATTTTACATTTTCCGAATTTGCATTTTACACGATTTACGTGTTTTAAACCTACGTTTCCAGCGTTCGCAACCCATTTAACTTATCACTTATTTTTATAAGATAATAATGAGTATATTTGTAAGTTTAATCATTTCCACAAGTTTCATATTTTTACGATACCCGGTTTTAAGTTTCGTGACTTAAAGACGTACAGTTAGCGATTAACGGGACCAAAACTCACTCCGAAAATCGAGATAATATCAAAATGACCAACCAAGTCATCCATATAACCATATGGACGAAATTTATGCACATCACCAAGCATGGGTGGCTTGGTGATGAACCTTAGAAAGTTTTGTGGTCAAAATACTTACAAGTATGGAATTTCTAGGTTTCATGTGTTACATTTTGAACCATGTATTAGTATAAACCTAACCTCCTCATCCTAGTATAAATATAAGCTCATACCTATTCATTTTAACACCAAAAATCCAGCCATATGTATATTCCAAGAGAGATTCATCATTGATTTCAAGTTACAAAGTTTATATCATTATTGAAGCTTTTGTAAAGTTTCACATGATCATTGTACTAGTTTTCTCATTCCTTTGGTGATCTCCAAGCCACACAAGAAGTATTCTAGTAGAAGACTTCAAGTGCTTTCTCAAGTAATCACAATTTGGTATCAAGAGGTTAAAAGGGTTAAATGCTAGGATTCCTACATCCTTGTGCTAGTTCTTAATCTTAGATTTCATTTCTTAATTGAAAGCCAAAATTTGTAAGAAAGCCTAACACCCACTCTTGCTCATTATCATGTACATGTTTCTTATTCTTAATCTATGCTATATATGCTCTCTATATTGATATCATGATGTACAAAACCCTTAAAACAAGTTGAAAAAGCTTATATGTTAACTCATGAAAGTAAACAAGTAAACTAGTGTCTTATGCTATGAAAAACGACCAAACTAGAATAGCCATGACCTTGTATAGATAACCTACAGTTATATAGAATCTTATAAGAAAAAAGTAGCAATTTGAATCACCCAAAACGGACACACGAGTCAAAAGGTATGACAAAAAGAAATTAGCGAAAATGAAAATACGAATCTGCCAAAACTATATTCTGATCAAAATTCAGATTTTTTTCGAGGCCTTCTGGTCCGATTCATCAAAAAGTTAAAACATGAAAGTTGTCTGGAACGATTTTTTACGTCCACAACAAGGAAACTCGGCCTGAAAACGCAAAATAAAGGCAATTTTCTGCCATAAATTGTAAAACAGTTTTTGATATAAAAATTTGGTTTTTCACAAAGTTAGGTAATTAGAAACCATGTTGTTTTCGAGACTAGGTACTTACTAAAATAACAATCTTCATTCAAATAAACTTTCTTAAGTTTATTCGACCTTCGGGATAGTTTTTACATGTGAAACAATAATCCCAACTTGTAAAGTTTTCACAAGTGAAATGATAAAATCTAACTTAAGAGTTTTTCACATATGAAAGTATACCTGTAATAACCATTGTGATTTCCTAATCATAACCAAAAAACCTAGGACTTCATAACTTTCATTTTACTTTACAAAAGCTCAAGTACGGATTCAAACAAGCCAAACTTATGTTTTTCCACATCGAGTACTACAACACTAGGGAACTTCATGTGAGGGGTTTCATTTGGGTAAACAGATCGACGAGTTGCTGGATTTATGAATTAAAGTCTCCTAGCTCCTCGAACGTTTACTACATGACCTCTGAATTATGATGGCCCGAACGGTAGTACGAGATATATAAACTCAACATGTTTCATAAACCATCTTTATAAAACGACATACACAACATACTAAGTACAATATCATGAACAATATGAAAGACATATATAGGCACGTTTATGTTTTCTTAGACATTATTCCAACCCTAAGTTGCAACAATTATTCTAGGTTGCTCGTAGAAGTTCTCACGGCATATCCATCATTCTCATTATACATTTGATATCATCCAACTCACGGTGAGTCATAGCCCCGTTTTTATACTTGTTTTATAAACTCTTTGGGGGAGATACATGCTCAACTACTTTTAATTTCAATTTCGATTATTTGCTAACTATGTGTTGTATCTGAACTAAATGTTTATTTATGCTAAATAACATTATTGCCATACTTAGAGTTTCTATATCAAGAACCATTAAGCACTATGCGTAGTGAGTACGAATACTATGATTAGATCTATGGGATTAATGCAACCATTAAGTCGACTCAGTTAGAGCAAGCAAACGAAACAACCAGGACTTGGTCCAACTACGAGACAAACAGGACTTGGTCCAAATTATGAGTAGTAGAAACACTACCTATATGTGATATTGTATTTAGTACAATAGTCATACACTCGAAAGTTTTAAGAACTACATTTAGCATTTACCTATACTTGTCACGATAATTTTACAAGATTTCCACAACTATTTCCACAAACTCTATGAACTCACCAAGCTTTGTGTTGACACTTTAGCATGTATTTCAGGTCCATAATGAAAGAGGTTGGCACAGAGGAGCACGGATACTCATGAAGGCTATAAATTTTTATTATCATTCGAAAACCTATTTAATGTAATTGTTAACCTTGAAACCATCTGGGACCTCATTTTGTAAACTCTGATATTTATATAATTCGAATGATAAATCTTTTAAAACGACTCAATTAGAGTTCGTTTTCTATTGTTATAACTGTTGTGCCATGAAGTAACACCCAGTTTGAATTCCGCTGCGTATCACAAAATTGGGGGTGTTACAGATGACATTTGTTGGATGACATTGTGAAAAGGAAAGGTTATGCCATGGCAATGGATGGAGGAGGTGGTGGTTTAAATAGAGGATGAAGGTAGCAAGAATAGTAAAGCATGCATGCTTGGTTAAATTAGTTCAAATGATGCTTAAGCAAATTAGGAATGTTCACAAGACCTAAGGGTAGGCTAGTCAAAACATGCAGGGACATAAGAAAAATAACGAAACACAAATAGGTGGACGGTCCTTCAAATAGCAGGATGGTCCCTTATCATTTAGGGGACCGTGGGTTGATAAAGGACCGCCACCAGGAAGTTTGCCAGATTTCAGAAAAAGTTTCTAGTGTGTGCCTATATGAAACATATGTGGAGATGCGATTATCTTGACCCAAAAAAAATCCTAAGAGATAATCCAAAATCTCCTAATTTCAATCTTGCTCATCTTTCCATGTCGGATAACATATTTGTTACATGATCCGATAGAGGAATTGAGCGCATCGTGCATGCATGGAAAAACGTTTTTGAATTGTATTAACAATGCAAGAAAAGTTGATTTTTCCTATTCGTGAGAAGATTTTGAACATATGAATTTGGGTTTTTATGCACAAAATCAAGTTCTCTTTTTATCATGCAATAATGGTTGTTAATAAAAAGAAATAGTTACTTCCCCAATTTCTAATTTTTGTGCGCAAGAGAATCCTAGACTCAGATTAGAAGGAATACATTAAATATGAAATCTAAGGAGATATGTGTTCCATCATTCCTAATCCTAATCAAAGGTAAAAGAATGGTTCACGCTTAAGTGGTTTAGTAAGAATATCAGCTATGTTTTCCTCCGTTGGCACTTTTTCAATAGATATGTTACCCTTTTGCGCGTTATCCCCAAGAAAACGGTGCCGAATCTCTATGTGTTTGGTACGAGAGTGTTGCAAGGGGTTTTTACTTAAATCTATTGCTCCTTTATTATCACACACGATTGGAATGTTATCAAGTGTAATACCATAGTCTACAAGAGCTTGTTTCATCCATAGTGCTTGTTGACATGCCTTTCCGACGCTTACATATTCGGCTTCGGTTGTGGAGATAGCTAGTGTCGTTTGTTTCTTGGAGAACCAAGAAGTTAGGCAACAACCCATGAAGTTACAAATGCCACTAGTACTTTTTTTATCCACATAATCTCCCGCATGATCAGAGTCGGCGTAAACTATAGTTTCTATGCCGGTCCCCTTAGGATACCATAATCCTAAGTGCATAGTGCCTTTAATATATCAGAAGATACATTTAACCGCTTCTAAGTGAGAAGATTTAGGATCTTCTTGAAAACGAGCACAAAGGCAGACACTAAACATGATATCGGGTCTACTTGCCATTAGGTACAATAAACTTCCTATCATACCTCGATACTTAGTACTATCTACGGATTCACCCTCTTCATCCTTGGTGAGCTTTGTGTCCGTAGCCATTGGGGTTTTCATAGGTTTAGTATCTTCTAGTCCAAATTTATTAAGCATTTTCTTAATATATTTGGATTGATTAAAGAATATTCCATCATCTAATTGTTTTATTTGTAGTCCAAGGAAGAAGTTAAGCTCGCCCATCATACTCATTTCAAACTCGTCATGCATGATTCTTAAGAATTCATCTCACATGTCTTGACAAGTTAAACCAAATATAATGTCATCAACATATATTTGGACTATTATGATGTTTGAATCTTTCTACTTGGTGAAAAGAGTGTTATCTACCGTTCCCATCGAGTATTCATGTTTAAGAAGAAAAGCTTTCAACCTATCATACCAAGCCTTAGGGGCTTGCTTTAAACCATATAAAGCTTTCTTTAGTTTATAAACATGCTCGGGGTACTCGAAGTCAATGAATCCTAAAGGTTGTGCTACATATACCTCCTCATTGATGAGACCGTTTGGGAATGCACTTTTCACATCCATTTAGAACAACTTAAAATCTAATTCACATGCATATGCGAGTAATATTCTGATGGACTCAAGTCTAGCTATGGGTGCATAGGTTTCGTCATAATCAATTCCCTCTTGTTGATTATAGCCTTGTGCGACTAACCTAGCTTTGTTCCTAGATACAATACCATTTTCATCTAGTTTGTTTCTAAATATCCACTTAGTCCCTATTATTGTGACATTCTTAGGTCTTGGTACTAACATCCAAACATCATTAGACTTAAATTGGTTTAACTCTTCTTGCATTGCGATGATCCAACTTTCATCTTTCAATGCTTCATTGACATTTTTAGGTTCAATGATTGAAACAAAACAAAAGAAGTTGCTTTTGTTTTGAACTTGTGATCTAAGGGTTCTTTGGTTTAGGCTTCCTATGACATTATCTAAAGGGTGGCTTTTAGATTCTTTAATATTTGAGGTTTCACCTATTTCGATGGTTTCTTGAGATATGTCTAGGTTTTTCATTTTTTCAACTATGGCGTTTTCTTCATCCAAATCATCATCTACCAAAGGTGAAGTTTTAGATGGAGGGGGACTCTCATCGAATATCACGTTGAGTGATTCTTCGATGACCATTGTTTCCTTGTTAAAGACAATGTAGGCTTTACTAGTTTGAGAGTAACCTAGAAATACACCTTCGTAAGACTTTGGGTCGAACTTGGTGAGATAATCTTTGGTGTTTAGAATATAGCATTTGCTACTAAACACTCTAAAGTAATCTAGGGAAGGTTTCCTACCTTTCAAAATTTCATAAGGGATTTTTCCTATGATTTGCCTAACTAAAATTCTATTAAGGATATAGGTGGATGTATCTAAGGCATTACACCAAAACTTTTGGGGAAGCGATTGCTCATTAAGCATGGTTCTACTCATTTCTTGTAGGGTTTTATTTTTTCCTTTCGACTATCCCATTTGATTGTGGAGTTTGTGGAGCCGAGAAATTGTGATTAATTCCATTAGCATCATAATAAGCTTCGAATTGAACTTCATTGTCAAATTCTCTACCATGATCCGTCCTAATGGAAACTATGTTGCATCCTAATTGATTTTGAATTTTCTTACTAAATATTTTGAATTGATCGAAAGTTTCAGTCTTGTTTTTAAGAAACCTAGTCCAAGTGTACCTAGAGTAATCGTCTATGATCACTAGGGTGTAGAGATTTCCTCCATAACTCCGTATGGTGGAAGGACCAAAGAGATCCATGTGAAGAAGCTCTAGACATCTGGATGTTGAGATCATGTTCTTAGGTTTGTGACTGGAGTGAGCTTGTTTTCCAACCTTACAAGCATCACAAAAATGTTGGTCGAACCTAAATTTGGGAAGGTTTCTAACTAAATCGTTAGAAGACAATGATTGTAATACACGCATGTTGGCATGTCCTAATCTTCTATGCCATAAAGTAGAGTTATCATTAACCGTAGCTAAGCATATGTTCTCACTAGGTTTGTTACTAAATTTCATGACGTATAGGTTACCTTTTCTAATTCCTTTTGCAATAACTTTTCCGTTCTTAATTATCTCACTATCGTCTTTGGAAAAGATTACCTTGCAACCATTATCACAGATTTGACTAATACTAACCTAGGTTATCCACATGTTCTATGTCACACCCCCAGATTTGGGTCGCAGCGGAATGGAACCCGAGGGCGCAACTTTCATGGCAATCAAAGTACAAGGAAATAAAGAATGACCTCTAAGTGAGTCATTTTAAAACAAGCGTTTGGTTTAACATAAAGTTTTACAAAACATCAGAGTTCACGTTCAAAACACAAAATCAAACGCTAAGTAAAGTAAAGACATCTTCATCATGATGTGCATCCATAACGTGACTCTAGCGTGGTCCATACATACTTATGCAAACTGCATCTAGTTACCTGAAAATACACGCTAAAACGTCAACATAATTGTTGGTGAGTTCATAGGTTTAAGTAAACAAGTATTTAGCAGAACACAAGATTTTTAGTGGAGATAACCATTATAACAAATACAATGTTAACCCAAAAATAAAATACAATGCCATAAGCTCATGACCCCGAAGCTCGACGTATTCATATGAAATCAATCATAATAATGCCCCTAGTAAGTGTTTGCCAGACACTCAGAAATAATCCGAATGATATGCGTCCGTTTAACAGGTTGGCGCGACCAACTCGGACGGGGTGTCAACCCAAATAGATCTATCCACAGCATTCGCGCTTACACGCATGTAATTAACGGTTCATGATAAAGGGGACTTTAGCGGCAGTAATCGGTAACTCAGGCAATGTAACAGTTTTATACTCATGTCCGCAATAAAGTAAAGCAATGTATTTCCACCCCAAGTATTTGAAATCAAGTAATAAAAGTGTACAAGTGGGGCTATGACTCACCTTAGCAAAAGCAAATCCGATAGACAAAGTAGTAGTTGGAAATAAGGTCCGGTAACTCTAAACGCAACCTAGATAGTACATATGTCTTAGGTTCGAAAACAAGGTTAAGCATGCAAGTCATACACTATATTATCACTTGTACATGTCGTTGAAATTTTTATCGTCAAAAATGTAGGTAATCAAAGTGATCTCGTATTTAAGTCATCCACCATTTTAGAAAACGTAGCTTATAAATCTCACGACCCAATATTAGTCGTCTTGAAAATATATATTTTGAAAAACTCTAACGCACCTAATAAGTATACACAATGTTCTACGATTTATATTTACGTCATTTTAGCCAAATAATACTCTAAAATGTCCAAAAGTCCATTTTAATATTTCCATCAGCTCTTGAGAGTAGAATAAAAAGCTGTCAAAATGTATATGTTTCGTCGCAACTTTCCTAGGCCATAACTTTTGCGTCGTAGTTCCGTTTTTCAAGTTCTATATATTCCCGCGAAGGTAATCAAGTATACTTTAGGTTTTTCAAGGTCTCGGCTAGCCTAAATGTCATTAAATCTCAGTTTTCCTAGCTCAAAAATCGGGACAGATTCATTATTTCCAGAAAATATAGTTTTCGTCGTCAATCTTGAAAATAGCATATCTTTTTCGTTATAAGTCCGTTTTAACTCGTTCAAGCGGCTATGTTTTCGTTATTAAGTCTATTTTCTATATTTCTAGCCTAATGTGGCCACCAAGGTACTGATTTATCTCTAGGAAGTCGAATGGGACAGATTTGACATCAAAAGTGTCAAACTATTTTTACAAACCTTTTTGTCATCCTACTTATTTAACACTAACTCCAAAAATAATACTAGTTTATCCATCATCATCTCAACTAGAAAATAATGATCTAAACCTAAACTTAGCAATATTCAAGAGTCCAAGTAAAAGATCATCAAGGATGTTTAAAACTACTAGTTTACTAACATATATATATATATATATATATATATATATATATATATATATATATATATATATATATATATATATATATATAATGTTTTCATCTTCAACTTCTTGTAGAGATTTGTACTAACAAATTTTCTTATAATTAAAAATTATTCAAAAAATCATTTCTTGCTAAAAGATCAAGGTGGATGTAAAGATGTTTCAACATGTACCAAGTGATAACCAAGTATATATACTAGACAAGCATAAAAATCATGAAGTATTAGTAGTGTAAGTTTACTTACAATGAGGTTTGTGAGATGAGATTTGTAACAACACTTGTGTAACCCCCAAGATTAGTATCAAACCCTTGTTAATCTGGCCCTAAGTATCCTAGATAGTAACCAACAACTCCTTCTTTTTCCCTTGCTCCTTGGTGGATCGAAATGTGTATATGAGTGGGAGAAGATAGTTTTTCTTTTCTTGTAACTAAATATGAGTACTAGGCTTGTGTATATATATATAAAATGTGGTAAAAAGGGTGGTCAAAATATCTAGTCTTGGTCTTGTGGTTTGCCGAATTTTTAGGAAAAGAGAGGAGGCAAAATTTTGTTCCTAGCCACCAACATTAATTAAATGTCTCACCCCAATATTACAAGTTTGTATTTTTTAGATTTTTGTAGTGACTTTCTAACATAATTTAAGGGGAGGGGCGGCTCCTTGTCTAAAATAAGAAGAAAATTAGATGAAAATTTTATAAAGTGTATATATTAAATGTATTGGGTAGTAAAAATATGTATTGGGTATTAGCTTGGTAGTTAACGGAAGTTATACGTAATTAAACGTAAGGTGCAAGGAATTTAACTTAGACATCGGAAAATATTTTTAGGACTTTTGTAATAATTTTGGAAGTATAAAAATACCCTAAAAATAATTGTTGAGAAAGTCGGGTATGTCGAGTGTTACATTTTTGTACAAAAATTAACGTTTGTTGAATTTTAAAAACCGTAAGTATTTAGAGAATAGGAATTGATGTTGTTGTATAAAATTGTGAATTGGAGAAGGAGCAAGGTACCGGAGCGTTGTGGACTAAAATTAGCCTAAGTCCTAGTATACTTAGAATTTAATTAGAAATTCGCGTCGATTCAAGTAAAAGGCTCATGTAAAAATGTTTCAAATCAAACGTCAAGAATTTAAATTCGAGTTTAGAAATTAGTATTGACCTGGGAAATAGCGGGTTGTGACATTCTACCCCCTAAAAGGGAATCTCGTCCGCGAGATTCAGTCAGCGTTGGTCATTGGAGTGGTATTGGTGAAGAGTTGGGGGTACTTCTGACGAATCTGGTCTTCTCATTCCCAAGTGAACTCCGGACCTCGTTGAGAATTCCAGCGAACTTTGACGATAGGAATTCGGCTATGTTTCAACTGTTTGACATCACGATCCATAATCTTGATCGGTTCTTCGATAAAGTTAAGCTTGTCATCAAGCTGAATCTCTTCTAATGGAATGATAAGGGATTCGTCTGCTAAGCACTTCTTGAGATTGGAAACATGAAATGTATTGTGCACACTGCTGAGCTCGGGCGGAAGCTCAAGCCTGTAAGCTACCGGACCGACTCGAGCCAAAATCTTAAATGGTCCAATGAACCTGGGGCTTAACTTCCCTCTTTTTCCAAATCGTATAACGCCTTTCCAAGGCGATACCTTCAACATTACCATGTCTCCAACATTGAACTCCAAGGGCTTACGTCTCACATCGGCGTAACTCTTTTGACGATCCCTAGCGGCTTTTAGTCTGTTCCGAATCTGAAATATCTTCTCGGTCGTTTCGTGGACAATGTCCGGACCGGTGAGTTGAGCATCTCCGACTTCGGCCCAACAGATAGGTGATCGACATTTTCTACCGTATAATGCTTCGAATGGGGCGGCCTTTATGCTCGTGTGATAACTATTGTTGTAGGAAAACTCGATCAATGGTAAATGATCATCCCAACTATTCCCGAAATCGATCACACAGGCACAGAGCATGTCTTCTAGTGTTTGGATGGTCCTCTCACTCTGACCATCGGTTTGGGGATGATAGGCCGTGCTCATGTCGAGGCGGGATCCAAAGGAATCATTAAGTAATTCCCAAAACCTAGAAGTGAATCGACTATCTCGATCTGAAATAATCGAAACTGGTACACCATGTCTAGATACAATCTCCTTGATGTAAATTCTGGCTAACTTCTCCATCTTATAGGTTTCCTTAATAGGTATGAAATGAGCTGACTTGGTGAGACGATCAACGCTCACCCAAATTGCATCATGACCGCTCGGAGTTTTAGGAAGTTTAGTGATGAAATCCATGGTGATACGCTCCCATTTCCAAAATGTGGTATCCAACTTCTTTCTTTCAAGCACAGCGTCCCATCTGCTCTTTTTGTAAAACCATTCTTACTTTCTGGTATACCATAGATATTCTCCTTAGGCCGATTCTCTGCTTTAAGTGCTTCAGTCTGGGCCTCAAGAATTTTGGATGGGAGGGGTGAACAAATTGTCATGCCCAGTGATCTTACTCTTAGAGGTTTAAGTCACTCTTTTCTACTAAGAGCATCTGCTACTACGTTTGCTTTGCCTGGGTGGTATCGAATTTCACAATCATAATCTCTGAGCAATTCTAACCAACGGCGTTGCCTCATATTGAGCTCTTTCTGATCTAAAATGTGTTGGAGACTTTTGTGATCAGTGTACACCGTACACTTAGTGCCATAGAGATAATGTCTCCAAATCTTTAGTGCAAAGACAACTGCTCCTAACTCCAAGTCATGAGTGGTATAATTTTTCTCATGCACCTTGAGTTGTCGAGAAGCGTAAGCTATGACTTTTTCCTTCTGCATTAGCACTGCCCCAAGCCCTTTATGCGAAGCGTCACAATAAACTACAAAATTTTCCATTCCTCCGGGCAATGCCAAAATCGGCGCACTACAAAGTTTTTGTTTCAACAACTGGAAGGCGAATTCTTGTTTCTCTCCCCATTCGTACTTCTGGTTCTTCTGTGTCAATTTGGTCAAAGGCTTAGCTATTTTAGAGAAACCTTCGATGAATCTTCTATAATACCCAGCAAGACCTATCTTTGATAGCCTCGATCTTAGCGAGATCGACATGCAGTCCTTGACTATCAATTACGTGTCCTAGAAATTGTACTTTCCGAATCCAAAAATCACACTTGGAAAACTTCGCATACAACTTCTCATTCTTGAGCAATTCTAAAATAGCCTTGAGGTGTTCTTCATGCTCTTCTTTGCTTTTAGAGTAGATTAGTATGTCGTCAATGAACACAATTACAAATTTGTCCAAATACGGCTTGCACACGCGATTCATGAGATCCATAAATACTGCCGGCGCGTTAGTTAATCCAAACGGCATCACTTGGAACTCGTAATGACCATAACGAGTCCTGAAGGCCGTCTTCGGGATATCTTCTTCCCGAACTCTAAGCTGATGATAACCCGACCTCAAATCAATCTTCGAGTAAAATTTGGAGCCTTGCAACTGATCGAACAAATCATCGATTCTTGGGAGTGGGTAACGGTTCTTCACTGTTAACTTGTTTAGCTCACGATAATCTATACACATTCGGAAAGACCCATCCTTCTTCTTTACAAATAAAACAGGTGCTCCCCAAGGCGAGGAACTTGGTCTGATGAATCCCTTGTCTAATAGTTCTTGTAACTGATTAGACAACTCTTGCAACTCAGATGGTGCTAGTCGGTAGGGTGCTCTAGCTACTGGTGCAGCTCCTGGAATCAAATCAATCTGAAACTCGACTTGTCGGGTAGGTGGTAATCCCGGCAATTCCTCAGGAAAGACCTCCGGGAAATCTCGGACAATCGGTACATCTTCCAATCGTTTCTCATCCGATTTCTTTTCGGTTATGTGTGCTAGAAAAGCATAACATCCTTTCTTGATGTACTTTTCGGTCTTAATACATGATATGATACTCAATCGAGTTCCTCTTCGTTCACCACGAATAATCAAGGTTTCACCATTATAAGGGAGATGAACAACCTTTTCATTGCATATAATTCTCGCGTGATGTTTGGATAGCCAATCCATTCCAATAATGACGTCAAAACTACCGAGTTCAACAGGGATAAGATCGATATGAAACGGATGGTTTAGGAAGTTAAAGGTACAACCGCGGATTATGGTGTCAGAGTCAACTACATCACCGTTAGCTAATTCAATCTTATAGATAGTGTCTAGAGGGGTTGGTGCGATGTTAAGTAAAGGAGTAAAAGTAGTAGACACAAAACTTCTATCGGCACCCGAATCAAACAAAACCAAAGCATAATGATTATTGAGAAGGAACGTACCCGTAACAACGTTCGGGTCCTCTCTAGCTTCCCTTCCTTGGAGATTGTAGACTCTTCCCCGAGCTCCATTATTCTGAGTTTCCGCTCCCTTATTCTTATCCTTTGGGCAATTATTCTTGTAGTGTCCCGTTTCGCCGCATCCGAAACATGTACCGGGAATCCTCTGATTTGCTGCGGAAGTAGGAACTCTGCAGTCCTTAGTCATGTGACCCATCTTTTTGCAGTTACCACATATTGGAGGGCATGGACCTGGATTGTGGTGACGTTGGCAATTGTCACATTTAGGAAGAGTTCCGCCATATCCCTTTTTCTCGGCTGGGCCTATTGCATAAGCCTTAACCACCTCTTGTTTCTTGTTTGGTTGTGGTGTAGCATTTCCTTCCTGAGTTGTATTCCATTTCCTCTTGTTGTTTCGGTTGTTGTAACGGTAGTTGTTGCTGCGGTTATTAGTATTCCCATCTCGAGCAGCCCTTGCTCGAACAACTTGGTCCATTAAATTGTTAGACATTCGTATTGCCTCGTCCAGAGTACTTGGCTTAGAAGATGTGACATTTCCCTGAATACTAGGCGGAAGTCCCCAGATATACCTTTCAATTCTTTTCCGTGTAGTGGAAACCATTTCCGGACAGAGAGTAGACAATTCATGGTATCGTTTAGTATAAGCAGCAATGTCAACTCCTTTCATAGCTAAGTTCCAAAATTCAACTTCCATCTTTTGAACTTCATTTCTTGGACAATACTCAGCCATCATCATTTCCTTAAAATCAGCCCATGGTGTCTCAAAAGCAGTATCAATTCCCACTGATTGAGCATAAGAATTCCACCACGATAAGGCACCGTCCAGCAAGGTACCTGTAGCATATGCCACCTTACAGTCCTCTGCGCACTTACTCGTACGAAAAACCGATTCCAACTTCTCGAACCATCTTACCAAACCAACGGCTCCTTCAGTGCCACTAAAAGTCTGTGGCTTGCAAGCCGAAAATTCCCTGTAAGTACATCCACGAACTGCAGGTTCAACTCTAGTCACAATTCCACTAGCTTCCCCGCCATTGCCACTGTTGCGATTAGTTTCGTATTCAGCCATAGCAGCAGCAACTTGTTCAGCAACTCGTTGAGCAACAAGTCGATCGATGGCTGCGGTACTCATGTTTTGTTTCTTTGGTGGCATTGTTCTTCTAATCACAAGAAATAACAATGGTTAGCGTCCATAAGTAACAAAGGTCATCACAAGCATATACATATAGCCATGATGTATACAAACCACAATAGGATCAACCACAAGGATAGGAGTAATTCATGACAAGAATGAATCACGATGGGAATAAAAGTCAACCATAATAAATCACCATAGCCATAATATATTCACATCATGAGTAGATACAACCATGAAAATGATAGAAATATATCGCGACAAGGATAAATCATGATAAAAGTATATTGTGATAAGAGTCAACCATAGACATAATCCTAATATGCGTAGATCAACCACAACACACAAGAATAATACATGGAAAATCTCGGCTAACATAGGCCGAAATCATCATATAGCATCATACCATAAGTCTACATAACTTGTTACGGTTTTGTACAACATACAAAATATCACAAGCGTCTTTAGTTATGCCACACACCCCGTGGCTAGGATATGGATACAAAAGCTACATAAGATACTAGTCTAGTCTAGCTACCACCGAGTGGAACACCCAAGCGACTCTGGAGCTCTCTGATCTGCCTGGTCAAGCTAGCTATGATGTCATCAGTCAGTCCCTGGCGTGTCTGAGAATCCTCAACAGTCTGCTGATGCGTGGGAATCGCACCTTGCTTTACCTCTCGAGGGATCTCGCGAGGCTTACAACCCCCACCAGGCAGTGTACCTGATCGTTGTAGTATAGTATAGTGACAAGTACCGGGGGATTGATCGTTCAGCTTAGGAATAGTGTCGCTAGGATTAGAAAGCCTAATTAATAGTTCTAGAGATGGAAGATGATTATTTTTGTGTTTTTATATTTTATGAAAGCGATTAAAATCTCGGGTTTTGAAGGAGTGGGCGGAATTAGTTGCTAATCAACTAACCCAAAACTAAGATGCAATCAAAATAAAATAATAAAAAATGAAAACAAACTAATTAAACTAAGGTTGTGAGCAGTAATTGGAGAAATTGTGTTTACTTAGACTTCATTACTCCCTAGATATCTTTTACATGTTAATTACTTGTTACACTTGTATGAATGACGGGTTGTATTCCTTAATACCATTCGTGGAGTGGCATACATAACTCCCCAACTCTATGAGCTCTTATCTCCTCCTACACCATGACCCAGCACAACTATAGGGATTGTAAACAGTGGCTCATGCATTAAATACAACCAATAAAGACCTAGTACGCCTCGGTTCATGTTTCTTAAGACGTTCAAGCATGTTACCATTTGGAGATCTGCCAGTTTTCTTAAGCCTAACATATAATATCATTCATTCAAAACAAGAATAGACAAGTAATCAACACATAATCAACATCTAGGTTTCATTAGATCTAAGCAAACACAAAGGAAATTTAGCCTAGCATAGTAGAATTAAGATAAGAACAAAAGATAGACAACCAACACATAGACATATTGATTGAATTAAGAGTATACTTATCTCAATTACAATGCAAGGTCTCAAGGGTTTGGAGCCCTTGAAAAACCTGTAAAAGAGGCACCAAAATCGTCTTTAGGGTTTCACCAAAACTTCTCTCCTTTTTTAATGAAAAAACTAGAAAACTATATATAGGAAAATCGTCCTGACGGCGTCAAGAGTAAAATCTGACGCCGTCAACTCGCCGCCATACACTTCCTCGGACGCCCTAGATAAAATCGTGACGGCCTATGTGACGCCGTCACCACCCACGGTAAATTATTCTTGGCCACTTTGACGCCGTCATCTCTTCATCTGACGCCTTCACAACCTTCGGTAAAATATTCATCCTTTCTGACGCCGTCAAGAGTAAATCCTTGACGCCGTCACCTTGTAATTCCAGCTTGGATTTGGTACTTTGTTGTTTTCTTCACTTTATGCTCCAAAAACGTCCAAAATAGCCTCTTTTCCAGAATTCACTCTCCAAACACCTAAAATCACAAAAGGAACGATTTAGGGCAATATTTGATCAAATAAATTCGGATTCGGGCTTAAATGACCCCCTAAAAACGGATCATTTTTCGCCTCATCATATACCCTTACACTTGAGATTTGCTTGTCCTCAAGCAAATGAGCTTTTATTCTACTCAAAAGACAAGTTAGGGGTCATTTAACACTAATATAAAAGTAATTACAACAAATAATCGTTCCACTAAAGACCAATAGACAAGCACGGAGGTCATACACAAGCACCTCACAAATAGTGTTTAGATACTCACATCTCTCGGGTGTAATAAAGTAATATAACATTATGGAAATGGAAGATATCTCTCACTACCTGTCATAGCAAAATAGATTACCATAGGCTTGGGAAAGGATCAAACCTCCACCACATGGCGTAAGCACCTAGGATAAACTATCAAAGAGGTCTTTTAAAGGGTTATAATGTTAGGTGTAGGGATATGAATTACACGGTTTTGTTGGATAAAGGGAATTTTACTGGTGGCGAGTTAACAATCTTAGTTAATTACATGTACAAGATGGCGTTGCTAAGCCAAGACTAGACTCGACTTAAGCTAATAAATGAAAAATAACAAAAACATAAAATAAACATAGAATGAAAACGGGATGGTAGTCCGTATGTTTTTTTCTCTCTTTCTTTTCTATTTTTTTTTTTTTTTTTTTTTTTTTTTCATACACTCTTACCCTACCATCCAAAATAATACATCATAGGGGTTTGAGCATTCCCCTTACACTTGAATCTTTACATACTTTACATTAAACTATTCTAATGACTCGAATTAAGAAAATCAAAACACTTGGAGCACTTTTAAGATTAACGTACATATGGGGGTAATAAGTGTTGTTCTTCCCCATTACTCCATAAATTAAGTACTTACCCATGAGTCCCAATCGTCTCAAAACAATATGTACAATGATATGACTCGACTTAGCAACCATGTAATCAATTAGAAAGTTAACTTAGGGTTTAACAAATAACAATAATGCACTAAAAATGAGCGCATATACGGAAGGCTAAGGCGATTTGGTTGTACATTTAAGTGGGGTGTAACAAATTCTTCCTTTAAGTAAAATGCTTAAAGTTAGAAACGAAAGGATAGGCTCGGAGGGGTGTACTAGGGGTATCGTGTACTAAAAATGAGTACAACGCAAAGGGTGTGGGAAAAATTAGTTGACTTAACTAGCCAAGTAATATGACTTAAATGGTCAAGTAATTATAATACGGGTTTAACACAAGGGTGATCCTAATGCCTCTTATCATGTAGTAAATCCTACCACACGAATGTAGTCTCACTAGCGGTCTCGGGATGCATCACTAACGCAAGTTCTAGAATCTAAATGCTACCGGTACACTCATAAGCACTAACAATGAATGCTTTTCCTATCAAATCTAAAGGCGAACCTCACATTTTTGGGTGGAAAATTTTTCTGAATATACGGTTATGTGCTAGTCATACAATCTCCTATCCATGAGACGCTTGCTATGGCTAAAGTTTCACTCCTAAATGTTGTAAAAAATTTTAAATTTGGCGCTAAAATTACACTAACAAGTATTTCTCATAGTTTTATTACTCATCTACTATCAAACAAAACAAACTCAAGCGAAAGTGCATATGTAAGGTATCATCTTTTTACCCTCCCCTTACACTTAAGATGAACATTGTCCCCAATGTTCAAGTAAAGAATGTAAAAGTTAAAAGTAAAGAGAATGAATTCAAATACTCCCCTGATTCGCTCGGTATGTATTTTAGGTTGGCCAGGTTAAATCTTCCTCCAAGAAAACGAACAATCAAAGCTTCCCTTCCAGAATATAAATCATCTTCTTGTCTCAAATAACCTGTAAATCCTGACAAAAGTAGACAAGGCAACCTCGCGTAAAATCGGCGGCATCCTATATAAGTTACTAAATCCTAGAAAACAAAATAAGATATAATGCTTGTGGAATGAAGTTTGCAGATTTCCTGGAGATTATAAAACTTAATAATTCACAAAACTTATAAGACTCCGTTAGAAAAACAAAACTGGTAAAATTTCTAGATTTTTGACTCCTGATGCCGTCAAGAGCAATTACCTGACGCCGTCAGAATGAACCTGCAGAAATCTTTATGTTAAGTTTCCGGAAAATTTCTGGAAAAACTTTGTCCTACTTCCTGGAAAATCCTGCAAAACTACATCATGACTCAATACAAGCATTTGACTCTAACAATACGAATACACATGTTCATTAAATATTGTGGAGAATCATGATCGGTTTGTTTCTTAAAAAACATATTTGGGGTTTCCCCTTACACTTATCTTTTGCAAAAAATACCTTTAGGTTGAAGTTAAGACTAGGCTAAACAACATAATAAAGTATTTCACATTTTAATTGAGAAACATGATCAACCAACAATAAAAATAAAGCATGCATACGGAAGCAAATAACAATCAAACAATTAAAATCACACAAAACATGGGTTGCCTCCCAAGAAGCGCTTTTCTTTATTTACGAGTCTTGTAGCTAGACTCAAAGTCGTGGGTTACTACGTGATTTCATCATTGGTTCCGTTCTCTAGGTCATCTTCTAAACTAGTATCGCTCTCATAGTGTAAGTACTTTGGATCTTCAAATTCGAAAACATCCCGTCGATACTTAGAGCCAAGCTCACTAACATCTTTAAAGAACCCACAAGATAAATCAGAAACATTTCTACAACCTCTTCTAACATCGTCATCACACAAGACAAGTTGGGAGCTCATAACATCAAGACCGTCGCAATCTATCTCCCTAAGGTCTCTTCTTTTGTATGGCGTTTGGTATGAAATCCTCCTAATCCCGTCAGTGAAAGTCATGATCCCGTTCAAGTCATCCACTATCAACTTAGTGATTTCACAAAAGGGCGCTCCAAATACAACTTGCGATAACCTAGGGTCAACAAAGTCCTCTATGTTGTCCACAATTATGAACTCCATAGTGAATACCATATTTCCTATGAATACTTGGATTTCATGATCCTTACCAACCACTTTCTCTCCTTTGTAAATCATCCCCCATCTGCAGATATTGTTATAATGGAATAATGACATGAAATTCTTTGGCAGGAATACATTAATGTATATGTTTTCGAAGTACTTGTGACCGATCATGCAAGGGATTTTAAGGTTATTCGGATCACGTCGTTTGATCTTTCTCAACTCTCCATCCTTTGACCCGTATGGATTCCCTTCAAGGGAGGGACGATACTCATAAACTTCCTCACCATCCCTACGAAAAATTACCGTTCTAACACCATTGGTGAGTAATACACTACCATCTTTCTCGTCGAGGATTGCTCCCGATTCATTGATGAATGGCATCCCAAGGACAAGGTTGGTCAATGGTTGATTGGCGAGAGGGTCCACGTCATTAACCACGGTGAGGTCAGTATTGTAATCAAATTCTCCAGTCCTAATTGATACATTCTCTATTACTTTCTTGCATACAACGCGCTCTGGGAAGGTTTTGTGGTATAGAGAAAATGGGATTACGTTGATCGGGAAGCTAGGATCTATATGATTGTTAATTAAGACCTTCTCCTCAATGGTACAAGGGATTCTGAAAAGTTTAGAGTTGCTCTCCTTGGGTTGGTTGCTACCTGTACTTATAAAATCCTCTATTTCGGGTTCTTTTATAACAGATTTGCTCAAAACGGTTGAGTCTTTCTCCTTTTCCACCGATGTCGCGTTCCTATCATCCGGTTTGTCGGATTTCTGCGCGGTGCACTGCTTGGGTGAACTGGTAGGTTTCCTCGCCGAAGCGTGGTCAACCTTTGAGGTTTCATCCTTCGCTGTCTGACTGAGTTTATCAGTTTGTTGTTGGGTTGGGTTGGGTGTTGAAGCGGGTATCGTGGTGATGGTGTTTACGAAGTGGATTGGTCCGGAGGGGTTGATAGGTCCTTTCTCGTTAGGGGATAGATGTTTAAATAGCTTGCTTGGACTTTTTATTTTTACAGGGGAGGCTGGTGGACTCATGACGATAGCAGATTTAACCTCATCAACGTAAATGGGCTTATTATCAATATGCTCTTTGATAGCAGTCAACAGATTACAAATCTTGTCGTTCACGTCAGCCTGCTGTTGTTTGAATTTTGCCTCGAGTGTAGCGAGCTGCAGTTCTTGAGAAAGAATGAATTTTTTTAAATCATCTTCACAGCTTTGCCTAGGGGAATTTTGGGGCGGAAAATGTTCGGACCAAGTGAGCGGTGAGAGATCATTAAATGATACACTTCGTGTTTGGTACCTTCTAAAATTAGGTTTATCCTTCCATGCCTCATATGCTTCGGCAGAAGTTCGAGGACCCTGCCCTACGTGTGATGATGTGAATTCGTTATAAGCACGTTTTGGAAGTTCCATACAGTTGTAGGTCTCATGAGGGCCATTGCACAGTTTGCATGTAGAAGCGATTCTGCTTACTTGGCTTGATGGCTTATGAGTTTCGTAAGATTGCATGAGAGACTTGACTCGACCTTCAAGTTCCATGATCCTACGGTCAGGAGTGCTTGAATTATTCGAAGGCAAAGATATTGCCTTGACCGTTTTGTTCAAATCACGGGGATCATTCCAACTTTCGTTGTCATAGAGAGCAAGATCTTCTATGAGTTCCCATGATTGTTCCGCACTAAGATCACGTAGCTTACCACCGGCCGATTGGTCAATGGTTCGCCTCGTGGGGATATCGATATGGTCATAAAAAATTTGGACTTGGAGCCACAAATCTATGCCATGATGAGGGACTTTTTGGAGTAAGTCCTTGAAACGAGTCCATGCTTCATAAAGAGATTCATTTTGACGTTGTTGGAACATCAAGATGTCATTCCTAAGTTTAGTAGTTCTCCCCGGTGGGAAAAATTGAGCAAGGAAACGAGTGGTGAGATCATCCCATGTGGTGATGGATCCCGCGGGTAAACGCTCAAGCCATTGACTAGCTTGATCCCGTAGAGAGAATTGGAATAGGCGTAAACGGGTAGTCTCTCTAGTTTCAACACCTAGGTCTATGGAATCTACAATTTTGAGGAAGTCCTTAAGGTGTTGGTTTGGATCTTCGGAACGAAGTCCATGGAATGCACATCCGCTTTGCACCAACCGGATGGTGTCGGATCGTAAGGGGGTCACATTGGCTCCGGTGAGCTCAATGGTGTTTCGGTAGCCTTGGTGGCTAGGTCGGGAATACTCTCCTAAGGTTCGGGGCCTAAGGGGTTCTAATGGTGGGTTTTGTTGTGGTGGGATGATGGGTTCAAAGATGTTACCACCTTTAATGATGTCGGATGGTAAAGAGTTACGAACAAAAGCACGAAGAAATAAGATAGACTAAAGAAGACCTAAAAATAAAAATAAAATCTTACTAGAAAGGAATCTAGCAAGTAGACCTAATAAAAAGAAATCCTAACCTAGACAATAACTATTCCCCGGGCTGCGGCGCCAAAAACTTGATGCGTGGGAATCGCACCTTGCTTTACCTCTCGAGGGATCTCGCGAGGCTTACAACCCCCACCAGGCAGTGTACCTGATCGTTGTAGTATAGTATAGTGACAAGTACCGGGGGATTGATCGTTCAGCTTAGGAATAGTGTCGCTAGGATTAGAAAGCCTAATTAATAGTTCTAGAGATGGAAGATGATTATTTTTGTGTTTTTATATTTTATGAAAGCGATTAAAATCTCGGGTTTTGAAGGAGTGGGCGGAATTAGTTGCTAATCAACTAACCCAAAACTAAGATGCAATCAAAATAAAATAATAAAAAATGAAAACAAACTAATTAAACTAAGGTTGTGAGCAGTAATTGGAGAAATTGTGTTTACTTAGACTTCATTACTCCCTAGATATCTTTTACATGTTAATTACTTGTTACACTTGTATGAATGACGGGTTGTATTCCTTAATACCATTCGTGGAGTGGCATACATAACTCCCCAACTCTATGAGCTCTTATCTCCTCCTACACCATGACCCAGCACAACTATAGGGATTGTAAACAGTGGCTCATGCATTAAATACAACCAATAAAGACCTAGTACGCCTCGGTTCATGTTTCTTAAGACGTTCAAGCATGTTACCATTTGGAGATCTGCCAGTTTTCTTAAGCCTAACATATAATATCATTCATTCAAAACAAGAATAGACAAGTAATCAACACATAATCAACATCTAGGTTTCATTAGATCTAAGCAAACACAAAGGAAATTTAGCCTAGCATAGTAGAATTAAGATAAGAACAAAAGATAGACAACCAACACATAGACATATTGATTGAATTAAGAGTATACTTATCTCAATTACAATGCAAGGTCTCAAGGGTTTGGAGCCCTTGAAAAACCTGTAAAAGAGGCACCAAAATCGTCTTTAGGGTTTCACCAAAACTTCTCTCCTTTTTTAATGAAAAAACTAGAAAACTATATATAGGAAAATCGTCCTGACGGCGTCAAGAGTAAAATCTGACGCCGTCAACTCGCCGCCATACACTTCCTCGGACGCCCTAGATAAAATCGTGACGGCCTATGTGACGCCGTCACCACCCACGGTAAATTATTCTTGGCCACTTTGACGCCGTCATCTCTTCATCTGACGCCTTCACAACCTTCGGTAAAATATTCATCCTTTCTGACGCCGTCAAGAGTAAATCCTTGACGCCGTCACCTTGTAATTCCAGCTTGGATTTGGTACTTTGTTGTTTTCTTCACTTTATGCTCCAAAAACGTCCAAAATAGCCTCTTTTCCAGAATTCACTCTCCAAACACCTAAAATCACAAAAGGAACGATTTAGGGCAATATTTGATCAAATAAATTCGGATTCGGGCTTAAATGACCCCCTAAAAACGGATCATTTTTCGCCACATCATCTGCTCCAAAGTGGTAATCCGAGTACGACTCAAGAGCTGCTGATCTGTGAGACGTCCCCTCATGTGACGCTCATGCTGGATACTCTCACGAAGCTCTAAGATCTCATCTCTCCTGCGAGCATCTCGCTCCTCCAACTCAACAATACGTGCCATAGCAATCTCTAGTCGGTCTCTAAGTGCCTCTCGCTCATCATGGGCATCTGCAGCTGAGGAATACTGATCCTCCTGATACTGTGCGAGCTGACTCTGTAAATCTGCAACCTGCTCAAGAGTCTGGTCCAGAGTAGTCCCTAATCCAGCGACAGTCTGTTGGATGTCACATCGACCATCCAACAAGAGTGCAACATCCCAATCTAAGTCGTAGATACGACCCAAAGGGAAATCATGGAGACGATCACAGACTCGATCAAGTCGGTCCTCATGACGAACCAACCTAGCAATCAATAGAGGGATAGTATGATGAATAGGCTCTCGAGTGACCGGAAGGACTCGGGCACCAGCCATAGATGAGCTCTCACCTAACTCATAGGTACTAGATGTACCCTCCTCGTACCTCCAATCACTAAGAGTATCTGGAATGAATGACCACATGCGTGCGTTGACTCTACGACGTGCTTTGGGTCGATCAGATGCCTCGGCAACAGCCTGGACGTAAGGGTCAGATGGTGAGGGTAGTATGGTGAAAGACCTCTTACGAGGTGGTAGAACAGTGTCTGGAATAGCTCCGGATGATGGTGGTAGTGGAACAGTAGTAGTCTGACGGTAGGTGAAGACTGGTGGTGTAATATAAGAGGGTAACATATATGGAGGTAGTCGAAAGGATGAAGCAGGTAGTGGTGCAACATCATCAGGTGATAGCCACTGCTGAGTCTCTAGGTACTGGTCATATGTCAGTGGTCCGTAGACAGGAGATGGTGATGGAACTGCTGTAGTCTGAGGGGTAGTAGAGGAAGGTAATGGTAATGAAGATGGTGCAATCGATGGTGATGGGAGGGTAGAGGTAACTGGTACCGATGGTGATATCTGTGGAGTAGGTGCAGTCTCGTCATCCTCAAATGGCTCGGTCTCTGCAGAGATGTCGCCAGAGGGTGCGAGGGATGGAATAGCAGGTGATACTGGAACGGTAGGGGACGATGAGGTATCCTCAATGTCCGAGTCTGAGGGAATGATAATGGGATTAGTGGATGAGGACATGTCGCTATGACCAGGTCAATAAAAAAATACATACGTATGAGTATAAGTATAGTATAAGTATAAGTATAAGTAACTTGTATAAAATGAGTAAATGAAAGCATGTATAGTAATCGCCTACGCACATCATGATGTAGTGAAGTGTCGTGACCTAGTGGTTATAGTCTAGGGTCAATGATGCATCCTAGTTCTCTATAACCTTGGCTCTGGTACCAATCTGTCACACCCCCAGATTTGGGTCACAGCGGAATGGAACCCGAGGGCGCAACTTTCATGGCAATCAAAGTACAAGGAAATAAAGAATGACCTCTAAGTGAGTCATTTTAAAACAAGCGTTTGGTTTAACATAAAGTTTTACAAAACATCAGAGTTCACGTTCAAAACACAAAATCAAACGCTAAGTAAAGTAAAGACATCTTCATCATGATGTGCATCCATAACGTGACTCTAGCGTGGTCCATACATACTTATGCAAACTGCATCTAGTTACCTGAAAATACACGCTAAAACGTCAACATAATTGTTGGCGAGTTCATAGGTTTAAGTAAACAAGTATTTAGCGAAACACAAGATTTTTAGTGGAGATAACCATTATAACAAATACAATGTTAACCCAAAAATAAAATACAATGCCATAAGCTCATGACCCCGAAGCTCGACGTAATCATATGAAATCAATCATAATAATGCCCCTAGTAAGTGTTTGCCAGACACTCAGAAATAATCCGAATGATATGCGTCCGTTTAACAGGTTGGCGCGACCAACTCGGACGGGGTGTCAACCCAAATAGATCTATCCACAGCATTCGCGCTTACACGCATGTAATTAACGGTTCATGATAAAGGGGACTTTAGCGGCAGTAATCGGTAACTCAGGCAATGTAACAGTTTTATACTCATGTCCGCAATAAAGTAAAGCAATGTATTTCCACCCCAAGTATTTGAAATCAAGTAATAAAAGTGTACAAGTGGGGCTATGACTCACCTTAGCAAAAGCAAATCCGATAGACAAAGTAGTAGTTGGAAATAAGGTCCGGTAACTCTAAACGCAACCTAGATAGTACATATGTCTTAGGTTCGAAAACAAGGTTAAGCATGCAAGTCATACACTATATTATCACTTGTACATGTCGTTGAAATTTTTATCGTCAAAAATGTAGGTAATCAAAGTGATCTCGTATTTAAGTCATCCACCATTTTAGAAAACGTAGCTTATAAATCTCACGACCCAATATTAGTCGTCTTGAAAATATATATTTTGAAAAACTCTAACGCACCTAATAAGTATACACAATGTTTTACGATTTATATTTACGTCATTTTAGCCAAATAATACTCTAAAATGTCCAAAAGTCCATTTTAATATTTCCATCAGCTTTTGAGAGTAGAATAAAAAGCTGTCAAAATGTATATGTTTCGTCGCAACTTTCCTAGGCCATAACTTTTGCGTCGTAGTTCCGTTTTTCAAGTTCTATATATTCCCGCGAAGGTAATCAAGTATACTTTAGGTTTTTCAAGGTCTCGGCTAGCCTAAATGTCATTAAATCTCAGTTTTCCTAGCTCAAAAATCGGGACAGATTCATTATTTCCAGAAAATATAGTTTTCGTCGTCAATCTTGAAAATAACATATCTTTTTCGTTATAAGTCCGTTTTAACTCGTTCAAGCGGCTATGTTTTCGTTATTAAGTCTATTTTCTATATTTCTAGCCTAATGTGGCCACCAAGGTACTGATTTATCTCTAGGAAGTCGAATGGGACAGATTTGACATCAAAAGTGTCAAACTATTTTTACAAACCTTTTTGTCATCCTACTTATTTAACACTAACTCCAAAAATAATACTAGTTTATCCATCATCATCTCAACTAGAAAATAATGATCTAAACCTAAACTTAGCAATATTCAAGAGTCCAAGTAAAAGATCATCAAGGATGTTTAAAAATTAAAACTACTAGTTTACTAACATATATATATATATATATATATATATATATATATATATATATATATATATATATATATATATATATATATATATATATAATGTATTCATCTTCAACTTCTTGTAGAGATTTGTACTAACAAATTTTCTTATAATTAAAAATTATTCAAAACATCATTTCTTGCTAAAAGATCAAGGTGGATGTAAAGATGTTTCAACATGTACCAAGTGATAACCAAGTATATATACTAGACAAGCATAAAAATCATGAAGTATTAGTAGTGTAAGTTTACTTACAATGAGGTTTGTGAGATGA
Organism: Artemisia argyi; assembly: GCA_030686995.1. Classification (NCBI taxonomy): domain Eukaryota; kingdom Viridiplantae; phylum Streptophyta; class Magnoliopsida; order Asterales; family Asteraceae; genus Artemisia; species Artemisia argyi. The sequence continues at coordinate 19,256,819 of CM060678.1, read as the reverse complement.
GATTTGTAACAACACTTGTGTAACCCCCAAGATTAGTATCAAACCCTTGTTAATCTTGCCCTAAGTATCCTAGATAGTAACCAACAACTCCTTCTTTTTCCCTTGCTCCTTGGTGGATCGAAATATGTATATGAGTGGGAGAAGATAGCTTTTCTTTTCTTGTAACTAAATATGAGTACTAGGCTTGTGTATATATATATAAAATGTGGTAAAAAGGGTGGTCAAAATATCTAGTCTTTGTCTTGTGGTTTGCGGAATTTTTAGGAAAAGAGAGGAGGCAAAATTTTGTTCCTAGCCACCAACATTAATTAAATGTCTCACCCCAATATTACAAGTTTGTATTTTTTAGATTTTTGTAGTGACTTTCTAACATAATTTAAGGGGAGGGGCGGCTCCTTGTCTAAAATAAGAAGAAAATTAGATGAAAATTTTATAAAGTGTATATATTAAATGTATTGGGTAGTAAAAATATGTATTGGGTATTAGCTTGGTAGTTAACGGAAGTTATACGTAATTAAACGTATGGTGCAAGGAATTTAACTTAGACATCGGAAAATATTTTTAGGATTTTTGTAATAATTTTGGAAGTATAAAAATACCCTAAAAATAATTGTTGAGAAAGTCGGGTATGTCGAGTGTTACATTTTTGTACAAAAATTAACGTTTGTTGAATTTTAAAAACCGTAAGTATTTAGAGAATAGGAATTGATGTTGTTGTATAAAATTGTGAATTGGAGAAGGAGCAAGGTACCGGAGCGTTGTGGATTAAAATTAGCCTAAGTCCTAGTATACTTAGAATTTAATTAGAAATTCGCGTCGATTCAAGTAAAAGGCTCATGTAAAAATGTTTCAAATCAAACGTCAAGAATTTAAATTCGAGTTTAGAAATTAGTATTGACCTGGGAAATAGTGGGTTGTGACATTCTACATTAGTAATAGTAAGAGAGTTATGAGTGATCGTACCTTTGCCAATGATATTGCCCTTGAGCTTACTACCAAATGTAACATTACCTCCAGTACTTGCATAGTATGATGAGAATAGGTTGCGATTACCCGTCATGTGATTTGTGCATCCACTATCCTTGACCCATTCGTCGGGATCCATGTCAATTCCCAAGCATATCTCTTTTGAAGATCCGGCCATGAGACAAGTTTCATTCTTATCATCTTCTTCGCCATCACTCCAAGCACCACTAACATATGCCCTTTGGTTTTTGTCCTTTGTTTGGTGTGGACAATCTCTGACTAAGTGTCTTGTATCACCACATCCAAAACATCTTTTCTCACCCTTGATGTATCTATCTTCACGAGCCTTTTGAGGAGCTTTCTTTTCCTCTCGTGGTTCTCTTACAAATCTTCCTCTTCGCTTAAAAAATTTCTTGATATCTCTAACCGCTAATGCGCACTCTTCGTCATCACTTTCCGAGCTTGAGTCTTCATCATCACTTAATTCCTTTTTAGATTTTAATGCAATTGATTTTCTTTCCACCTTGCTATTGACAATATCGGAATCATTTTTGATGATTAACTCATGGACCTTCAAGTTACCAATGAGCTCATCTAATGACAGAGATGCCAAGTCTTTGGATTCTTCAATCGTCGTGACCTTTGCTCTCCACTTCTCATGTAAAGCCCTGAGATATTTCCTAACAAAACTTTGATAGAAATTTCTTCATCAAGTGCTTTTAAACTCGTGATTATGGTGTTAAATCTAGGAAATGAACTATCTATAGATTCATCTTCAGGTATGATAAATTGTTCATATTGTTGAACCAAAAGATCGATCTTATTATCTTTAATTTGATTATTACCTTGATGAGTGACTAACAAAGTTTTCCAAATATCTTTGGCCGTATTGCACATAAAAATTCTTTGAAATTCCTTTTTAGGCCGAGCATTGTAAATCACCATTTTTGCTTTATCATTTTTAGCTAATTTCTTTTTAAGACTATCACTTTGTTTGTCATAAGGAACAATTTCATTTTTTTAGTTTCAGGATTAAATTCAATAGGTTTAAAGTCACCCATTGTAATAACATGCCAAAGATCAAGATCTTTTGATTTCACATACGTTTCGAATCGAGTTTTCCAATAAATAAAACTATCAGCCTCAAAGAGTGGTGGTCTTTGCATAGACTGCCCTTCTTGATATTTTTCAAATTCCATTGATCATTTCAAGTTTTAAAATATAGTATATTTTAAAAATCCTTGAGCAACGAAGCTCTGATACCAATTGTAGAAACTATAAGGGGTGGTTGAATAGTTTCACCGTTATTAATCATGTTTTTATAAAATTGACTTTACAAACTGTGTTTGATAAAATGATTCGATTCGAAGCTTACGTGAAATCAACACAACAATAGATATAAGCAATGATGAGTAAACAAGTAAAGACAAGGAAAGGAAAGATCAAATCGGCACACGAAGATTTATAATGGTTCGGCCACGAAGGTCACTCCTTCATCCCTACTCCACTCCTTGAATCTCACACTCGAGAGTTTCACAAACACTATATCAACACGCTCCCATATAGCAGAACAAACCTTACACAAGCTTAAACCAAGTTTAATGACACTAAGCGGAATGTCGAGTCCTAATCCTAGCTAGAACCATGATGCGTGGGAATTGCACCAAGCTTTACCTCTCGAGGGATCTCGAGAAGCTTACAACCCCCACCAGGCAGTGTACCTGATCGTTGTAGTATAGTATAGTGACAAGTACCGGGGGATTGATCGTTCAACTCAGGAATAGTGTCACTAGGATTAGAAAGCCTAAAAACTAGGTCTAGAGATGAGGGATGATTCTTTTTGTATTTTTATATTTTATAAAGGCAAGTAAAAATCTCGGGTTTTGGAAGAGTGGGCGGAATTAGTTGCTAATCAACTAACCCAATAACTAAGATGCAATAAAAATAAAATAACATAAATGTAAATAAAGCTAATTAAACTAATGTGGTGTGAACAATAAATGGGAGAATTGTGTTTACCTAGGAATACCATTAAAAATTGAAAATTTCAAGAAACTTATTTTCTTCCAAGAAGTAGATTCAAAATTAAAGTAAGGAGTGACAAATATGAAAATAAGAGCTTTCGTTCGTAAAATTTTTGAAAAGTGTCGACTAATACGTTGTAGGGGACGAATTATAGTAATTTGTTCGAACCCAAGACATAAACAAAGACAAGGATAATAAGGCTCATTAAAGACCTGATATACAAATAGGGGATCTGTTTTGACATGAAATGGATATATCCATATATCTCTGACTCAAATTTATGAGATGATAAAATATGGCAAAAGCTATACCGAAAAATGGTTCACGTGGACGTATTCGTTCACGTAAGAGTACACGTAAAATACCAGAGGGGGTTATTCATATTCAAGCAATTTCACTACTCCCTAGATATCTTTTACAGGTTAATTACTTGTTATAGTAGCATGGATGACGGGTTATATTCCTTAATACCAATCATGGGGTGGCGTACTTACTTCCCCAATTCTATAAGCTCCTACTTCACTCCTATGTCGAGCCTGCAAGAAGCTCCTAACATGGGATCACTAGAATTCGCTCATGCATTAAATACAACCATAAAAACCTAGTACACATCGGTTCATGTTTCTTAAGACGTTCAAGCAAGTTACACAATGGAGATCTGCCAGTTTTCTTAAGCCTAACATTGAAATCATTCATCCATTACAACTATAAACAAGCAATCAACCTATAATCAACATCTAGGTTTCATTACATCTAAGCAAACACACAAAAGATCTAGCCTAGCATGTTAAAATCAAGACAAGCATAAGATATATTCAAACAACACATAGACATAATGAATTGAAAGAAAACTTATCTCAATTGAACATGAAGGGTTTCAAGGGGTGAAAACCCTTGAAAATACTGTTACAAATGAGCTAGGGTTTATAAAGTTCGGCCCTAGAATTCTCCACACAAGTTCCACACTAATGAATGAAAATTAGAAAAGTATTTATAGATTTCAGGAGGTGATGGCGTCAAGAGTAAAATTCTGACGCCGTCATCTCGTCGCCAATAAAGTTCTCGGACTGCCTAGATCTAGATCTGACGCCGTCATGTGCATTTCTGCTCTGGGCCGTCACCACATTAACTCTTGACGCCCTTGTTCTGACGCCGTCACGTTTTCTCTAGGCCGTCATCCATTTTGCTCCTGACGCCGTCATCTTTTCCTTCTTGACGCCGTCAGGTACTGTTCCCAGCAAGGAAAATTAAGACTTTGCCGTTTTCTTCACTTTTATACTCCAAAAACGTCCAAAATGCTTCATTTTTTAGAATTCACTCCCAAAGTACCTAAAATCACAAAAGGAACGATTTACGGCAATATTTGATTAATTAAATTCCAATTCCGGCTTAAATGACCCCCTAAAAACGGATCATTTTTCGCCTCATCATATACCCTTACACTTGATATTTGCTTGTCCTCAAGCAAATGCGCTTTATTCTAATCAAAATACAAGTTAGAGGTCATTTAACACTAATATAAAAGTAATTACAACAAATAATTGTTCCACGAAAGACCAAAGACAAGCACGGAGGTCATACACTAGCACCTCACAAATATTGTTTAGATACTCACATATTTCGGGTGTAATAAAGTATATATCACAATATGAAAATGGAAAACATCTCTCACTACCTGTCATAGCAAAATAGATTACCATAGGCTTGGGAAAGGATCAAACCTCCACCACATGGCGTAAGCACCTAGGATAAACTATCAAAGAGGTCTTTTAAAGGGTTATAACGTTAGGTGTAGGGATATGGAATACACGGTTTTGTTGGATATAGGCAGTCTTTACTGGTGGCGAGTTAATCATCTTGGTTAATTACATGTACAATATGGCGTTGCTAAGCCAAGACTAGACTCGACTTAAGCTAATAAACCAAAAATAACAAAAACTTAAAATAAACATAGAATGAAACGGGATGGTAGTCCGTATGTTTTTTCTCTTTTCTTTTTCTATTTTTTTTTCTTTTCTCTTAATTATTCGATTTTTTTTTTTTTTTTTTTTTTTTTTTTTTTTTTTTTTTTTTTGCATACACTTTTACCCTACTATCCAAAATAATACATCATAGAGAATGAACATTCCACTTACACTTGATTTTTACATACTTTACAATAAACTAATCTAATGACTCGAATTAAGATAATAAAAACACTTGGAGTACTTTTAAGATTAACGTACGTATGGGGGTAATAAAATGATGTTCTTCCCCATTACTCCATAACAATAGTACTTTACCCATGAGTCCCAATCGTCCCAAAACAATATGTACAAGGATATGACTCGACTTAGCAACCATGTAATCAATTAGATAATTAACTTAGGGTTTAAACAAATAACAATAATGCACTAAAGATGAGTGCATACATGGACGGCTAAGGCGATTTGGGTGTACATTTAAGTAGGGTGTAACAAATTCTTCCTTTAAGTAAGATGTTAAAGTTAGAAACGAAAAGATAGGCTCGGAGGGGTGTACTAGGGGTTTCGTGTACTAAAAATGAGTACAACGCTAAGGGTGTGGGAAAAATTAATTGACTTTACTAGCCAAGTAATATGACTTAAATGGTCAAGTAATTATGATACGGGTTTAACACAAGGGTGATCCCAATGCCTCTTATCATGTAGTAAATCCTACCACACGAATGTATTCTCACTAGCGGTCTCGGGATGCATCACTAACGCAAGTTCTAGAATCTAAATGCTACCGGTACACTCATAAGCACTAATAATGAATGCTTTTCCTATCAAATCTAAAGGCGAACCTCACATATTTGGGTGGAAAATTTTTCTGAATAGTACGGTTTTGTACTAGTCATACAACTCCTATTCATGAGACGCTTGCTAAGACTAAAGTTTCACTACTAAATGTTGTAAAAAATTTTAACTTTGGCGCCAAAATTACACTAACAAGTATTTCTCATAGTCTTATTACACACCTACCATCAAACAAACAAACTCAAGTGAAAGTTTATCTATAAGGTATCATCATTTACCCTCCCCTTACACTTAGGATGAACATTGTCCCCAATGTTCAAGTAAAGAATGTAAAAGTAAAACAGGTAAAAGAATGAAATCAAATACTCCCCTGATTCGCTCGGCATGGATAGTGTGGTAACAAGGTTAGATCTTCCTCCAAGAAAATGAACAATCAAAGCTTCCATTCCAGAAATATAAATCATCTTCTTGTCATACATAACCTGTTAAACCTGAGAAAACAAACAAGGCAACCTCACGTAAAATGGGCAACAATCTATATATGATAACAAATCCTAGAAAACAAAGTAAGATATAATGCTTATGGAATGAATGTTTGAAGATTTCCTAGAGATTATAAAACTAAAGTTTCGACAAAAACTTTAAGACTCCGTTAGAAAAACGAAACTGGTAAAATTTCCAGATTTTTAAGACTCCGTTAGAAAAACGAAACTGGTAAACTTTAAGACTCCAGATTTTTACACGCCGTCAGAAGTGACCTGCAAAAATCTTTATGTTAAGTTTCCAGAAAATTTCTGGAAAAACTTTGTCCTACTTCCTGGAAAATCGTGCAAAACATCATTATGACTCGATACAAGCATTTGACTCTAACAAATACGAATATACATGTCCATTTAATGTTGTGGAGAATCATGATCAATTTTGTTTCTTAAAAACATATTTGGGGTTTCCCTTTACACTTATCTTTTGCGAAATACCTTTGGATGAAGTTAAGACTAAGCCAAACGACAAAATAAAGTATTTTCAACATTTTAGTTTTGAAACATGATCTACCAACAATAAAAATAAAGCATGCATACGGAAACAAATACAAATCAAACAAATAAAAATCACACAAAGCATGGGTTGCCTCCCAAGAAGCGCTTTTCTTTATTTACGAGTCTTTAAGCAATTTCACTACTCCCTAGATATCTTTTACAGGTTAATTACTTGTTATAGTTACGTGGATGATGGGTTATATTCCTTAATACCAATCATGGGGTGGCGTACTTACTTCCCCAATTCTATAAGCTCCTACTTCACTCCTATGTCGAGCCTGCAAGAAGCTCCTAACATGGGATCACTAGAATTCGCTCATGCATTAAATACAACCATAAAAACCTAGTACACATCGGTTCATGTTTCTTAAGACGTTCAAGCAAGTTACACAATGGAGACCTGCCAGTTTTCTTAAGCCTAACATTGAAATCATTCATCCATTACAACTATAAACAAGCAATCAACCTATAATCAACATCTAGGTTTCATTACATCTAAGCAAACACACAAAAGATCTAGCCTAGCATGTTAAAATCAAGACAAGCATAAGATATATTCAAACAACACATAGACATAATGAATTGAAAGAAAACTTATCTCAATTGAACATGAAGGGTTTCAAGGGGTGAAAACCCTTGAAAATACTGTTACAAACGAGCTAGGGTTTATAAAGTTCGGCCCTAGAATTCTCCACACAAGTTCCACACTAATGAATGAAAATTAGAAAAGTATTTATAGATTTCAGGAGGTGACGGCGTCAAGAGTAAAATTTTGGCGCCGTCATCTCGTCGCCAATAAAGTTCTCGGACTGCCTAGATCTAGATCTGACGCCGTCATGTGCATTTCTGCTCTGGGCCGTCACCACATTAACTCTTGACGCCCTTGTTCTGATGCCGTCACGTTTTCTCTAGGCCGTTTTCCATTTTGCTCCTGACGCCGTCATCTTTTCCTTCTTGACGTCGTCAGGTACTGTTTCCAGCAAGGAAAATTAAGACTTTGCCGTTTTCTTCACTTTTATGCTCCAAAAACATCCAATATGCTTCCTTTTCCAGAATTCACTCCCAAAGTACCTAAAATCACAAAAATATTTGATCAATTAAATTCCAATTCCGGCATAAATGACCCCCTAAAAACGGATCATTTTTCGCCTCATCAAACCAATCTACCAAAGCCCACGTGGCTTCACACCTCGTACCAACACGATGGCACGATACAACACAATATACAATATAAGACTTGCACTCAAGTCCTATTACATACACGAAACAATGAATGAAAATAATGATGGATCCGCAACAATGAGATGAGATGAGCAAAACTCTTCTTCAACACTTCATTTCTTGATTACAACAAATGTTCTTCTCTTGCACTTAGAGGAATGATGAGTGTGATCACTTATAAACAACTAGAACTTGATAATGTGATCAAATAGTACGTTTTAGAAAGGATTTTGGAATACAGAAGGTTTTGGTACATAAAAGGTGAAGTTTTCTGAAGCAAAATAGTTTTGTATTTATAGGTGTCAGGAGAGAGGCGACGGTCCCTTAAATGCTAGACAGTTCCTTATCGATAAGGGACCGCCGCCCTATTTAAAGGACCGTCCAGACAAATGCTCCCCGTTTTTTTGTGACGTGGTGAAAACTATCTGGTGAAGTTTTGTAGTCGGTTTTGAGCGGGAAATATGGCTGTTATGGTTTTGAATGTTGAAAACATTTTCTTAATAAAAAAATTTCTTTAAATTATACAAAAATACTTTTGTAAAATGTTTTGTGACATGAAAATGTAAAGTTTTTAAATCATTTGATCACATGCATAACTTGGTAGATATTTGTACATACCTTAAGTGATGTTGATGACGAAAACAAGTTTTCTCGATTAAAAACTTATTAATCGTAGTTTTAATGTAACATGTGTTTGTATTTTGTGATTATGAAAACTAGTAGAGTCTGATTAATGCAAATGACGTTTTTGACATTATTTGTATTAACAGGGTCAACTTGATGCTTAATATGACCGAACATGTCAACAGGATATTGAATATGACTACACGAGTCAACATGATACTTAGTATGACCAACAAGTCAACATGATAGTTAATATGACCCAACGGATCAACTTGATACTTTATATGATGAAAGAGGGCAACATGATACTTAATATGACCTCACGGATCAACATGATACTAATTTGACCTCACGGGTCAACATGATACGTAACTTACATAGTACTTGAGAAGCAAGGCATATATATACTAAACACGCTTAATCTACTAAACATGTTAACAGAAAATCCGTTGCTCACCTAGCCTATATAATGCAAGATGAATGATTCTGAATATGCATTAAACACCTATATCATGATAGATGCACACGTATAATGTTAACACGTAACAACTATGTTGATATAAATAATACATAAAAATGTTATTAATATCTCTCGATATCCCTACATCTTGACGATCACAAAATGTAAAATCATTAAACATAAAATCATGACGTAAACAAGTATTTAGTTACAAAATATCATTTTATCCAACTAAATCACTTAAGTTATGAATAAACAAATTTCTAATACATTTTATGATCAAAGGGATTTTTATTTAAACACTACAAATTATATAAACTGATATAAACATTTTATATATTTAGAAAAAATACTTTTATTAATTAAATGAAAATGTTTAATTCATAATAAATATAGGAATTCAAATTTTTAACCAAAATTAGTTAGTTTTTCACCAAATAAACTTTCACCAGAAAAGGACAAAAAAAAAGGCCATTATAGGAGGGCGCCCCATTAATTATAAGGGGCGTCCCCCTTAATTTTAAGGGGGCCGGCCACCAATTAAGGAGGCCGGCATGCTCATGTGGCCAGTTTCTTTTGCCTATAAATAGTGGTTCATTCCTGTAATTTTTTCTCACCTTTTGCACTAAAACTTTGTGCTCCAATCCATTCAAAACATCCTTCTAAATGCTTTGAACATAAGATTATAAGTTTCTGTTTCAAGTGATCAAATCCCTCATCACTCAAAGTGTAAGAGAATAATACTCCTTCAACATCTAGTTAAAAAGTATTGTAGATTTGTGAATATTGCTTGTATTTGTGTAAATTATTTGTAAAGGTGTAGAGGTTTTGTAATAGGTAATTAAGGTGTGTTAGTAGTGAAGAAAAGTTATGAATAGAAGTTGTGAATAGAAGTAGTGAAGAATTAGTTGTGTTGTGAAGAAGAAGTAGTGGTGTTGTGAGAAGTTGTGTAGTAGTCGTAGTGGTGTGTATAAGTTGTGAAGAAATTGCGTAGTGACTAGTGGTGTGAGATTGGTTCTAGCTACGATTAGGACTCGACATCTAGCTTAGTGTCGTTAATTGGTGTAATCAAAAGTTGTGTAAGGTTTTCTCCGCCTTAAGGAAGCTTGTTGACATAGTGAAGAAAACTCTCGAGTTAGGTGCTAGGGGAGTGGAGTAAGGCGAAGAGGAGCTTCGTAGCCGAACCGCTATAAATCCTTTGTCTTGTGGTGCGATCTTTCCATCTCTATCTCTTTATTTGCTTATCTATATTAATATTACTTAATCTCTTATTTAGTTTTATCAACTAGTGTGCAAATATTGATCTCACATAAAAATAGAATCGAAGATTTTGTAAACAAAGTTTTTATAAAATAAAAACGACGTAAAACTATTCAACCCCCTTCTAGTTTTCCACAATTGGCATCAAAGCTACGTTAAACAAGATTTTTAAAATAAATTGTATTTTTAAACTTGAAATCGATCTATGGAATCGGAAAAATATTTAGAAGAGAATGTGACATTCAAACCCCCATTTTTCGAAAACATAAGTTTCCTTGAATGGAAAAATCGATTCGAAAGTTATGTGAAGTCAATAGATTATGATCTTTGGCATGTTATTTCAATTGGTAATTTTCAACCAATAAAAACTATTTTTGAAGAACAAGATAATTGTTTCAAAATATTGCTAGATAAGAATAATATAGCTAAAATAATTATATACAAAGCTTTACCAAGAATTGAATACGAAAGAATATTTTTTTGTCAAACGGCAAATGATATGTGGAAAAGCCTTTTAAATTTTCATGAAGAGAAGTGTCAAGCCAAAGAAAATTTTGCATACAAAATTGTAGAAAATAAAAGTATCGTAGATAAATATTTAGTTGAAATGAGTACAATTGCTACTGATGAGGCGAAAAGCGTACCTCTTTTAAGGGGTCATTTATGCTCGAATTCGTAATTATTTGATCAATTACTGCCCTAAATCGTTCCTTTTGTCATTTTAGGTACTTTTAAGGAGAAATCTAGAAAAGGAAGCATTTTGGACGTTTTTGGAGCATAAAAGTGAAGAAAACGGCAAAGTCTCAAATTCCATGCTGGGAACAGTAACTGACGACGTCAAGATTTCACACATGACGGCGTCAAGATTGGCAAAAGAGGTGGAAGTGGAAAATACAAGTGACGGCCCAAAACATTTTTAGTGTAATTGACCTGACGACGTCACCAAGGCCGTCAGGGTCAAAATGCAAGTGACGGCCCAAAGCTTTATTTCTACGTGACAGCGTCAAGACTGGATCTAGGCAATATGACCCTTAATTTGGCGGCGAGTTGACGGCCTCAGAAGCTACCACATAACGCCGTCAGGATGTATTCTCTATATATATTTTTCCAATTTTTCATTTTAAGTGGGGAGGAACATTAGGAGGAACTTTACCAAAAACCCTAGGTCGAATTTTCATCATATTGTAGGGGTTTCAAACCCTTCTTTCATCCATGTTTGAATAAAGATAAGTCTTCCAATAATCATTCAATATGTGTATGTGTTGTTTGATTCTATCTTATGCTTGTCTTTCTTTTAACATGCTAGGATAGGTTTTTATTGTGTTTGCTTAGATGTAGTGAAACCTAGATGTTGATTATTGGTTGATTGTTTGTTTATAATTGTTATGGATGATTGTATTCGATATTAGGCTTAAGAAAACTGGCAGACTTCCATTGGTAACTTGCTTGAACGTCTTAAGAAACATGATCGTAGGTGTACTATGATTTTTGGTTGTATTTAATGCATAAGTGAATTCTAATGATCCCATATTAGGAGCTCTTAGTCGGCTCGACATAGGAGTGAAGTAGGAGCTTATAGAGTTAGGGAATATTGTACACGGCCCAGTATTAAGGAATATAACCCGTCATCCATGCAATTTTAACAAACTAATCAAACGGTAAAAGATATCTAGGGAGTAATGAAATCTAAGTAAACACATATTTTCTCATTATTGTTTTCACCACCTAATTACTTTAGTTTATTTTCATTTATTTTTATTTATTTTGATTGAATCTGTAGTTATATGGGTTAGTTAACTAGCAACTAATTCCGCCCACTCCTTCAAAACCTGAGATTTTACTTGCTTTTAAAAAATATAAAAAAATACAAAAAGAATCATCCCTCACCCCTAGACCTAGTTTAGTAGGCTTTCTAATCCTAGCGACACTATTCCTGAGTTGAACGATCAATCCCCCGGTACTTGTCACTATACTATACTACAACGATCAGGTACACTACCTGGCGGGGATTGCAAGCTTCTCAAGATCCCTTGAGAGGTAAAACCTGTTGCGAGGACGCAATCCCGCATATCAGCTACTAGTTCAATTTTTTTGTGTGAAGGTAATGACGGCGAAAATTCCATGAGTTATGTCAAGAGTAAACAAGAATGTTGTACAAAGATAACTATCGAAAAGAACTTAGTGATGATGACGATTCTATTTCCGAAAGTGAAGACGAAGAATATGCAAAGGTCGTTAAAGAATTCAAGACTATTATTAAAAAGCAACTAAAAGCACAAGATAAGAGAAAAACCACCCGAAGAAGAAAATCTAGTGACGAAGATGAAACGATGAAGCACAAATGTTTCATAGCTCAAGCATCTAATGAAGTATGTCTAGGTGTAGATTTGGAGCCCGATGAATTGATAAAGGATAGTGGATGCTCAAGACACATGACGGGGAATCGCAAGCTATTTTCTACATACAAGGTGTATAACGAAGGTAACGTTGTTTTTGGTAGTGATCGTCGTGGAAAAATCATAGGCAAAGGTACGATCTCTCAAGACTCTCTAACTATTGAAAATCTTGAACATTTAGATAATCTAACTTATAACTTACTTAGTATAGGTCAAATATGTGATAATAAGTGTAGGGTTACCTTTACCGATAAAGATAGTGAAATAATTAAGGATAAGAAAGTCATAGGTAGAGGAATTAGGAAAGGAGGTATATATATGAAATTAGGAGACAAATCGGAAGATAGGATATGCTTAGTAACTCTAGATGAAAATTCCACTTTGTGGCATAGGAGATCAGGTCACGCTAACATGCAACAATTACAATCTTTAGTCTCTAAGGAACTAGTTAGAAACTTGCCTAGTCTAAGATATGATCAACATTTTTGTGACGCTTGTAAAATTGGAAAACAAACACATGCTAGTCACAAAGCTAAAAATATGGTATCCACTACTAGGTGCTTAGAATTACTTCACATAGATCTCTTTGGTCCATCTGTAATGCGGAGCTACGGTGGCAACCGTTACACCTTAGTCATAGTAGATGATTATTCATGATACACATGGATTAGGTTCCTAAGTGATAAAACCGAAGCCTTTGAGAAATTTAGTAAAATGATTCAAAATAAATTAGGATGCTCAATAGTTTCAATTAGGATGGATCATGGTAGGGAATTTGACAACAAAGTACAATTCGGAAAATATTGTGATTTAAATGGAATATCTTACAACTTTTCCGTTCCTCGTACTCCTCAATCTAATGGGGTAGTAGAAAGGAAAAATAGGTTTTTACAAGAAATGAATAGAACAATGCTAAATGAACAATCTATCCCACAAAAGTTTTGGTGTCACGCCGTAGATACATCAACGTATATACTTAATAGGGTTTCTATTAGATGAATATTAGGAAAAACTCCTTATGAGTTATTAAGAGGTAGAAAACCAAATATAGGCTACTTTAGAGTATTCAGAACTAAATGCTTTGTCCTTAATACAAAAGATTACCTTACTAAATTCGACCCTAAGTCATACGAAGGAATTTTTTTAGGATATTCACAAAATAGTAAAGCATATATAATTTTAAATAAATATACTATGAAAGTAGAAGAATCATTAGATGTAACATTTGATGAAACTCTTCCACCACCTAAAACATTACCTTTAGAAGATGATGATGTGATTGAAGAAGAAGCTATTGAGGTTAGTAAAAATAAGTCCTTAGGAAATGATAATAAAGTAGAAACATTAGAAGAAAATGAGGTTGTAAATATTAAAGAATCAAAATCACATCCATTAGGTAACATCATAGGTAGTTTGAATCAAAGAACCCTTAGATCGCAAGCTCAAGAGGAAAGTAACTTCTTTGGCTTTGTGTCAGCAATAGAACCTAGGAATGTAAATGAAGCCTTAAAGGATAAAAGTTGGATTATGGCTATGCAAGAAGAATTAAATCAATTTAAAACAAATGATGTTTGGGAACTAGTCCCAAATCCTAGGAATGTGACAATAATAGGAACCAAATGGGTATTTAGGAACAAACTAGATGAAAATGGAATAGTAACTAGGAATAAAGCTAGATTAGTAGCCCAATGTTATAATCAACAAGAAGGAATTGATTATGACGAAACCTATGCCCCGGTAGCTAGACTAGAATCTATTAGAATACTCCTAGCTTACACATGCCCCCTAGACTTTAAGTTATACCAAATGTATGTGAAGAGTGCATTCCTCAATGGTTTAATCAATGAGGAGGTTTATGTGGCATAGCCTCCGGGATTCATTGACTTCGCAAAACCTGATTATGTTTATAAACTCAAGAAGGCTTTATATGGACTTAAAAAAGCCCCCAAGGCTTGGTATGATCGATTAAAATCATTTCTTATTAAACATGATTACTCCATGGGAATGGTATACAACACTCTCTTCACTAAAAAGAAGAACCCGAATCTCATCATTGTTCAAATATATGTCGATGATATTGTATTTGGATCGACTTGTCAAGAAATGTGTGATGAATTTTCCAAAATCATGCATAATGAGTTCGAGATGAGTATGATGGGTGAACTAAACTTCTTCCTAAGATTACAAATAAAACAATTAAAAGATTGAATATTTTTTAACCAATCTAAATACATTAAGGAAATGCTTAAGAAATTTGGCCTAGAAGACTCAAAACCCTTAAAAACACCTATGTCTACGGAATTGAAACTCACAAGAGATGAAGAAGGTGAGTCTGTAGATAATACTAAGTATAGAGGAATGATAGGTAGTTTACTATACTTAATGGCAAGTAGACCCGATATCATGTTTAGTGTTTGCCTTTGTGCTCGCTTTCAAGAAGATCCCAAAACCTCTCACCTAGAAGCGGTTAATCATATATTCCGATACATTAAAGGCACTATACACTTAGGATTATGCTATCCTAAGGGATCCGGTATAGAAACCATTGTCTATGCGGATTCAGATCATGCGGGAGACTACGTGGACCGAAAGAGCACTAGCGGTATTTGCACATTCATGGGATGTTGCCTAACATCTTGTTTTTCCAAGAAGCAAACTGCTCTTACTATTTCGACCACCGAAGCTGAATATGTAAGCGCTGGAAAGGCATGTCAACAAGCACTATGGATGAAACAAGCTCTCGTAGACTATGGCGTTAGGTTAGAAAATATTCCTATAATGTGCGACAATAAAGGTGCTATAGATTTAAGTAAGAATCCTGTTCAACACTCTAGGACTAAACATATAGAAATACGTCACCACTTCCTTAGAGATAATGTACAAAAAGGTAATATATCTATAGAAAAGGTTGTATCGAAAGATAATATTGCAGATATATTCACTAAACTCCTTAAGCGTGAACTATTTAACCACTTGCGTTTAGGAATAGGAATGATGGAGCAAATTGACTAAATTCTATTGTATTTTCATTAATTACTTATTGCATAAAATTTCTTTCTTTTCTTTTCTTCTTTTCTAAGTCTAGGAATCTATTTCGCACAAAATTAAAGATTAGGAATTCTACATTGCATAAATTTTTTTTATAAAACCCAATCTATTCTTTTTAAACAATTCTCACTTCTAGGAAACACATGAAAATCATTTTTTCTTGCATTGTTGAATAATGCTAAAAACGTTCTTTATATCATGCATGAAATTTCACATGAAATTGTCAAAATATATAATCTAATATATATCCTTGACATTCATGGGTTAAGCAAATTGAATCAAGGGGAATTTGGATTGCTTTTTAGGATATCTTCATTTTTGAATTAGGAGTTGAAGCAATCGCATCTCCACATTTGTTGCATATAGGCACACACTAGAACAAGTCATGAATTACATAGTCACATTTGTTCCATCACAAGTTTCTCACTATCTAGTTGCCTTTGCCCTTACACTAAGTTAAGTGTCTTAGGAAGAGTGACATGCTTATTTACTCTATTACATTATTGTTTTTGCATGCATGCTTAGTTGAAATTATGTGCTTATTTGCCTACATATATACTTTTCATGCATATTTCATTAAGATAATACATGCATAGTTGCCTAAAGAGATGGATGATGAGTGTGTAAATACTCATTATTTTTGTCTTATCTGAACTGCAAAAATATTTAAAAATACTTAGAAATGCCTCAAAATACAGAAAATATCCCTGGATTGTGTTTTATATGTTTCAGGGGCAAAATGATTGAAAACAGTTGAAAAACGAACAAAGTTTGCATAATTGGTAATTTCAGTCCCTCAACTTTCAAAACTTGACAAAATCAGTCCCTAAGTATTTGTTTTGGAAACCAAAGTCCTTTGAAAGTCAAAAGTTATCAAAAATGGTCCTTGGGTGAAAAGTTTCAAAAGTTTACAAAATTGGTCCCTAAACTTTGCAAGATTGTCAAAAATGGTCCCTGGGATTAAAATTTTGGAAATTTTCAATCATGGTCCTTGTGTTATTAAACTTTGGCAAAAATGGTCCTTGGGTGAAAAGTTTGGAAAATTTACAAGTTTGGTCCTTGAAGTTTCAAGTTTGGCAGATTTAGTCCTTGGAGGTGTTATTTTGGAGATTCTCATTTATGGTCCTCACACTATTCATACTTGGCAAATTACACCCTTGGAATAGCTTTAGAAAAGTTTCAAGATCAGCCCCTCAAGTTTCGGCTTATTACAAATTGGTCCTTGTTGTTATTACTACAAGCCAAACGGATTCAAAGTTATTAATAGCCCAAATCCAAAACAAAACACCAACACCCCATATATCACCAATCCACCCACACTTTTGATCCAGTCCATCACCAAGCCCAAACCACAGCCCAATCCACCCCTTTATTAATAAAACAGGGTCAAACCCCAGTCAAATACCAACTCTTCACCCTTTCCCTCCCACTCCACCAAAACCAGAAACCACCCTGGTTTCACCACCACTTGCCACCATCACATCCCACCACCCTTTCCACTCACCACCACTCTCACCTAACATCACGTCAGCATTAAATGCCACCACCCCCTTGCAATCTCTCAGTGCAAATTGCACTATATTTTTTTGGCGCCAAAATGAATCAAGGGCCAAGATTAAATTACAAGCATCCAATGGCCAAAAGAGTTGATGGGAAAGATTAAGAAGACCACTTGAAACCCTAATTCTCACCCATAAAAGGAAGAAGAAGGACAGAGAAGCAAGTAGTAGTTTTTAGTAGCAAATTAGTGTCGTTTTTATAAGCTTTGTATTTGTAGTGTAATTTTTAGTTAAAAAAAGTGTGTAATCATCTTCCTTAGTGTATTTGAAACATATTTCGGTAATCAATTTAAAGTTTCCATTCATTCTCTACTTTGTGCAATTTTCCTTTGAAATTCTCAAATTTATCTAATATTGTTTGTAGTAGTTGATATGGAATCTTAGGCTCATATAAGCTCCTATATAGCTTGTGTAAGCTATTAGAAACCTTAAAAATAGTTTAGGACATTACAAGAAAAAATTCCAAAAAAATAAGAAAAATACTTGAAAAAAAAAAACAAAACTTGCAGGTTTAGTGGTTATAATGCTGGAGCACTGTGTATAAAGGATGGCAGTGGGTTAGTGGCTTGTGGAAGCCTATAGGAGTGGTAACTTGGTCCTGGTTCTTTGATTTCTGCTTGGAAGGCTTTGTAAGCTCACTCTTTGATTTTTATTGTTTTAGTGTAAAAGTGTTTATATTTGCTTATCTGTGTTTCTTTTGCTTATTCATTGCTTATTAGATAAATCATAATTGATAGATTGAGATTTGGTGTCCTTTTGATCAAGTTTCTAGAAATTTATAATTTGATCAGATTGTTTGGGATAGTCTGTTTGACTGTGTATTTGTAGGAGTTATTGGCTAAAATCTGCTCAAGCATCATACCCAGTACCTAAATAGTCTAAGGCAACAAGGTTTTAGGTGGTTGTAAGCTTTTAAAGTCAAAATCAACTTTGATCACTCCTAGTGATTCACTGGGGGGAATTTAGTGTCTCATAAGCTTTAAATCAACTCATAAGTAGGTAAAATGGCTTAAGTTAACCATATTCTAGCTTAATAAACCAATTTCAATTAATAAACCTAGATCAAAGTTCATAGAAGTCAAACTAGGTTCAAATCAAAAAGTCAAAAATTCAAGGTACTTGCAGAAAACCAAAAGTTCAAAGATTTTTCATGATTTTTGTGGTAACTTTCAAGGTCTGAGGTTTTCACAAATTGAAGGCGTTCACCTGATCTTGCAAAATCCATAGTTGGCTTATTTTTTAGAATTTTTTTGAAGTGCTTAATTTGATCTTTGAAAAAGCTTGCAGGGCAAAGTACTGCCCTGCACTAGGGTACCCTTGGTTTTTACCCAACTTTCAATACCCTTTCCTGACTTCAATTGTGGACCCTACACCTCAAGTCTTGGCCTTTTGGAAAGCCCTTGAGCTTATCTTTCTAAATCATGTTTTAGATTGGATCTCAGTAGTCATCTATATAGCTTATTTTGATCTCAAAGTTTGCTTATTTCACCCTTGTATGCTGAGCACTCAGTGTAGATCACCAAAGTTCATATGACCATATCTTTTTCATTATTGGGCCCCACCCTGTGCTTTTTGGCTTTTTGGAAAGCCAATAAGGCCATCTTGAAGGATCAGGGCTTATTTCAAGTTTTTTAGCTTATTTGGTAGAGGTACAATCAGCTTTTAGTTTGTCCAATTCAACCCCATACACTAAATAATCAGTGTGAACCTCCCAAGTTCAAGACCCTCTCAAAAGCATACTTGTGAGACCCAAGGCTTCGCCCTTAGCTTTTTGAAAAGCCCATAAGCTTAGCTTATTGGAGAAAGTCTCACTTTGGACCCTTGTTCACCCCTGTGTGGCCCACAAGGCCTACAAGTTTGCCCTATTGGCCTGTGTTGTATTCAGGATTTAGTCAATTGCTTATTTGCTTCTTACAGGTTATTTCCTGTGCTTATTTTCTTGCTTTGGTTCATTTCTAGTACAACTTAACTCATTGTAGCTTATTTTATTTTTGGTTTGCACTGTGTGGCTTTTTACAAGCTTTTTCAAGTTCTTAAAAGTCCTAATAAGCTTATACCCAAATCTGTTAAGCACTTTAGTTTGCATAGTGCTTATTTTTTAGATCCAATCAAAGTTCCTTTACAAAAGTTGTTAATTATCAGCATATAAATAGTTTTGAAAAAGAAAAACAAAGAAAAACCAAAATTAAAAAAAGTGATAGCTTCTATTTAAGCCAATTTAGCTTATTTTTCTGCTTATTTATAAGCACTTTCTGATTTTAAATTTTTCTTAGGTTCCTGTTAGTCAGTAATATTTTTAGTAATTTTTTCAGATTTTTTTCTTTTTCATTTAGTATTAATAATAATTAATATTAATTTAATTAGTTTTAATTGAAAAATCAAAAATAAAATCATTTACCGTATAATTTTAATCTCTAGCACTTTTTTATATTTTTCCTAAGTTGCATAAATCATAAAGTAGTTTTAGAAAATATTTTTATAATTGTCACTATTCATTTGCTATTATTATCATTTAATTTAGTTTAATTAGTTTTTAATTAAATAATAAGTAAATAATTGGTAAATTAGTGTAAAAATAATTTTTATAAACTTTTTATAATTTTTTTAAGATTCCGGTGATGGTTAATTAGTTTTATAAAAATTCTCATATTTTTCCAAGTCACTTTAGTATTTTTCTTAAATTTAAATTAGATATAAATTAGTTTTTATTAATTATTAATTATTTTAAATTAGTTTTTAATTAATATTAAATAATAAAATAATCAAAAAAATAATTTTCTTTTTAATTAAATTTTCTTTTAATATTAAGTTTGTAAAAGTTTCATTTTCACCCCCTGTAGTTTTAATTTGTGCAAAAACTCACATTTTTCTCTGTCTGTAAACATTTCTGACTTTTAATTTGTTTACGTTTGAATTCTGTAATTGGTAATACTGTTTCATTATCTTAATACCAATCAATCAGTAGTGTAATTCAATCCAAATCATTATTTGTTACTATTCTCAATCACTTAATCCCTTGAACGTTTTTCAAACACAATTTCAATCTCGTTGGGACTTAACAACCCGGGGATTTCCCTGTACTTCCACGGATATTATATCTTGCACTTTCTCTCAGGTTTGACCTGTTGACCACACCTGGTTGACTGGTTACTTTGGGAGGAGTCAATGGACTTGCCCAAAACCAAACCTCAAAACAAACATATTTCTAGAAAAATTTCTGCCAAAGACCCTTTTCTGGAAATCTAGGAACCAGGAACTGGGCGGCCCCCATAATTATAAAGAGTGGCCCCCTTAAAATTAAAAGGGTCGACCATTAATTAAGGGGGCCGGCCACCTGAAGGTTGAGGTACCTTGTTTGCTTTCTGCTTTTTAGCCCATTTTACCCTATTTTGATTCTTTACTTCCCTAAATTCACAAACATATTTTGTCTAACAAATCCGCCACATATTATCCTTACATAAACACATAATCATCACACTATAAATACCCTTCTTCATCATAAATCATTACTCAACCCATCATGTCATCTCCCAACCACCCAAGATCTAAGCCTTCAAGAGTTGAAAAGATCTCCGTCAAACCCGTGTGGAGAAGAAAACTTGATACTTGACAAAAGTCCACATCAATTAATGATGTTGTCTCCAACCAACCAACAACTAAACATCAAACTCACCCAAATGAAACCTCTCTTTTACCTCCACATGACAACCTCACCATTTCACTTTCCAACAAAATTCCACATCCATCTCACTCACTTCTTCCAAATGATCCTTTTGAGGAACATACTCAATCTCAAAACAACAACCATCACTCTCATCAAAACATAAATGCTATGTTCCATGTTCAATCCTCAATCCCTACTCACAATCCAACTCCACCATCATCACCTTCCTTCGAACAAAAAAAGTTCGTTGTGGAGCTCAAAGAAGCTCATGAGCTTAGTGCTCTTCTTGCCTTACATCTTGCTCAACGCAATTTGGATCAACAACCTTCTTCCACTCACTCCTCACCACCCAACAACTTGGTCCAACTTGAGAATCATGTTAAAAATTGTCCTTGTTGCATGTTTCTCCAAAAACAAACCATTGCTCTCAATGAACACTTCACTTGGATTGAGTATCTCCTCACAAGGTCTTCTCCACCGCCATCGCAAACACAACAATCCAACCCTTCCTCTCCAAACTCATGACCACCAAACACTCCAAACTCTCCAAACAACATTCCCACAAAAATCTACCTCCACTAAATCCATCCACCATGCTCAACATCTTCATGCAAGTCCTAGAGACCTCAAGTTGGCAACTTAATATTATCTATTGTAGTATGCTAGAAAAGCATATATATATGCTTTTGTACCAATGATTATGTTTTAACATAATCTATTTTCAATAATTAATGAATGTTTCTTGTGTCTTAATATTCTCATTGCTTGTTATACATTTAAATTCTTGTTTCATGCATCATACATATTATGTGCTCTAAATATTTTTGCAAGCATTCCATTTCTCAATTTGTCTTATACCTTTAAACGAGGGGGAGTACACGTCGAGGGGGAGCTCTAACGTCATCGGGATAACCTTTCTGATGCTAACAAAAAGGGGGAGAAATGATATAAACTCACTAAATACTTTTATATATATTAATTTGTGATTTAATGAGTTTAGATTTTGTAATAATCAAAAAAGAAGAGATTGTGGATATAAATAATGCATAAAAATGTTATTAATATTTCTCGATATCTCTACATTTTGACGATCACAAAATGTAAAATCATTAAAAATAAAATCATTACGTAAACAAGCATTTAGTTACACAATATCATTTTATCCAACTAAATCACGTAAGGTATGAATAAACAAATGTCTAATACATTTTATGATCAAAGGGATTTTTATTTAAACACTACAAATTATATAAATGATATAAACATTTTATATATTTAGAAAAAACAATTTTTGTAATTAAAGGAAAATGTTTAATTCATAATAAATATATGAATTCAAATTTTTAACCAAAATCAGTTAGTTTTTCACCAAATAAACTTTCACTAGAAAAGGACAAAAGAAAAGGTCGTGACAGGAGGGCGGCCCCCTTAATTATAAGGGGCGGCCCCTTAATTTTAAGGGGGCCGACCACCAATTAAGGGGGCCGGCACGCTCCTGTGGCCAGTTTCTTTTGCCTACAAATACTGGTTCATTCCTGCAATTTTTCCTCACCTTTCGCACTAAAACTTTATGCCCCAATCCTTTCAAAACATCCTTCCAAATCCTTTGATCATAAGATTATAAGTTTTTGTTTCAAGTGATCAAATCCCTCATTACTCAAAGTGTAAGAGAAGAATACTCCTTCAACATCTAGTTAAGAAGTATTGTAGATTTGTGAATATTGCTTGTAGTTGTGTAAATTATTTGTAAAGGTGTAGAGGTTTTGTAATAGGTAGATTTAGGTGTGTTAGTAGTGAAGAGAAGTTGTGAATAGAAGTTGTGTATAGAAGTAGTGAAGAATTAGTTGTGTTGTGAAGAAGAAGTAGTGGTGTTGTGAGAAGTTGTGTAGTAGTAGTGGTGTGTATAAGTTGTGAAGAAGTTGTGTAGTGACTAGTGGTGTGATATTGGTTCTAGCTACGATTAGGACTCGAAATCTAGCTTAGTGTAGTTAATTGGTGTAAGCAAAAGTTGTGTAAGGTTTTCTCCGCCATAAGGGAGCTTGTTGACATAGTTAAGAAAACTCTCGAGTTAGGTGCTTGGGGAGTGGAGCAGGGCGAAGAGGAGCTTCGTAGCCGAACCACTACAAATCCTTTGTCTTGTGGTGCGATCTTTCCATCTCTATCTCTTTATTTACTTATCTATATTACTATTACTTAATCTCTGATTTAGTTGTATCAACTAGTGTGCAAATATTGATCTCATATAAAAATAGAATCGAAGATTTTGTAAGCAAAGTTTTTATAAAATAAAAACGACGTAAAACTATTCAACCCCCCCCCTTCTAGTTTTCCACAAACTAGGCATAAATATAACATGATAGTGCAAATATCAATTCCACTAAGCACACATCAACTAACTATAATGCATAAACTCGTAAACTAGTTATGGCATAAATCTCGCCAAACATGCACTACTATGCTCGCGAACTCGAGCTAAGCTAACCAAGTCTTGTCATTTGGATCCATACTTTCATAACATGAATTATAATCATATAGGCTGAGAAAATAAGCTATCATAGCATATAATCACCTGAGACTTGCAAAAACATCATATCATGTCGTAATTATCAAAACACTAAACAAAGTGTTTGCTGATTTTCTGCAGCAGCCTGCAAATGCATCATTTTGACCGACTTAACTACATAACCAGGTTATGAGGCTAATTTTATATGAAAATAGACTATTTTCCCTTTCCGAAAAGGTATGGCACGCTCCCAACGGAGCTACGGTCTATCCGGTATGAATTTTTAAAGTTTGGTTTGCTGCACATTTCAAAATCAGACCTTGTTGCACTAAGTCGCACTTTAGGCCAATTTAACTACTAAATATGCCAAAAATTAAAGCATAGAACTGAAGTATACTCATAGGCATTCCAGAAAGTCCGACCATGATTCAATACGAGCTACTATTGACTTTATATAATTTTTCAAACATGACTAATCATTGCTGAAAATTTCAGCAACTTGTTTAACATCATATATCACATAAAGGGGAGTTTGGTTCAACTCAATAATCAACATAAACACCTCTTAAACACTCTAACATGATCATTAACATAATCCCATCATAATCCCTAATAATCATATGCATAAACCTTGAATCATAAACCATGAATTCTTGAATTCATCACATAATCATGTATAACACTTGCTAATCATAACCTCATAGCTTATATTCATGTTTGAACATATAATTCACTACTTACCTTGAATTGAGGAAGAACATGAAATCACTTGAAGCTCCTTAATCATTAATACCATGTTAAACCCTTATAACCCTTGCTTAATCTTTCTTAATCCTTGATGAAATTGATAGAGATAAGCACGACACTAACTGATTAAATACATGATACACCATGTTACTAACCAAGTACATAAGCAGACTGAGTTTGTAAAACACATACTGACTGAGTGCATAAGCACATGCTGACTGAGTATATATAGTACTATATTGGCTGAGTGCATAAGCACATACTGGCTGAGTACTTATAGTACTATACTTGCTGAGTGCATAACTGACTGAATACATAACTAACGAGCCATATAAACATGTTAATCATCCATATATGATGTTTGAGTTCCAATTTTGGAACATTTACTATTCTAAGGCTCGGTTCTCCACTAAGGATGTCTAAGTTCCAACTTTGTCTGGAACACATGTGTGATCACATAACTGACTATATACTTATAGTACTAAATACATTAAGTAATGCATAAAGTACCATTCTGACTAATTTAGTGCATAAAGCACTTGGCGCGCCTTATAAATAGCATAAGCTTATACCTAATACAATCTGGCATGCATATATAAAGGCATTGTGCATAAAGCACTTTGTACACATTACTAAATGCATATAACATTATTATATAAATTAAGGTTGAGCTAAATACTTGGGCTTGACTATAACATGATACTAAGTTGAGTTGAAGCTGACACTATGCTGAATATA
The DNA here is from genome assembly GCA_030686995.1 of Artemisia argyi. Taxonomy (NCBI): domain Eukaryota; kingdom Viridiplantae; phylum Streptophyta; class Magnoliopsida; order Asterales; family Asteraceae; genus Artemisia; species Artemisia argyi. The sequence continues at coordinate 19,231,812 of CM060678.1, read as the reverse complement.
GAAACTGAAGCAATAATATAGTTACGAGGTTAAACTAAGACACGATACTAAAATTGAATTAATTACTAAAATTGTACTATAACATAAACCGAGGCTGAGCTATAACTTGATACTACAGCTGAACTACTATAAAAGATCGCTATGGCATATAACTAAGTTTTCGCTATAAATAATACTGACGTTGAGCCACGACATACTACTGAATAAGACCAATTGGGTCTACTTAATACTGAATATGGCCAAACAGGTCAACATGATAATAAATATGACCAAACAGATCAACATGATAGTTAATATGACCAAACGGGTCAACTTGATGCTTAATACGACCAGACGGTTCAACTTGATGCTCAATATGACCAAACGGGTCAACTTGATGCTTAATATGACCAAACGGGTCAACTTGGTGCTTAATATGACTAAACATGTCAACATGATACTGAATATGACCCAACGGGTCAACTTGATACTTAATATGACCAACAGGTCAACATGATAGTGAATATGACACAACGGGTCAACTTGATGCTTAATACGACCAAACGGGTCAACTTGATGCTTAATATGACCAAACATGTCAACATGATACTGAATATGACCACACGGGTCAACATGATACTTAATATGACCAACAAGTCAACATGATAGTTAATATGACCTAACGGATCAACTTGATACTTTATATGACCAAAAAGGTCAACATGATACTTAATATGACCTCACGGGTCAACATGATACTAATATGACCTCACGGGTCAACATGATACATAACTTACATAGTACTTGAGATATAGCAAGGCATATATATACTAAACATGCTTAATCTACTAAACATTTTTATTGAAAATCCGTTACTCACCTAGGCAATATAATGCAAGATGAATGATTCTGAATATGCCTCAAACACCTATATCATGATAGATGCACACGTATAATGTTAACATGTAACAACTAGGCATAAATATAACATGATAGTGCAAATATAAGTGCAACTAAGCATACATAAACTAACTATAATGCATAAACTGATAAACTAATTATGGCATAAATCTCGCCAAACATGCACTACTATGCTCGCAAACTCGAGCTAAGCTAACCAAGTCTTGTCATTTGGCTCTATACTTTCATAACATGAATTATAATCATATAGGTTGAGAACATAAGCTATCATAGCATATAATCACCCAGGACATGTAAAAACATCATATCATGTCGTAATTATCAAAACACTAAACAAAGTGTTTGTTGATTTTCTGCAGCAGCCTGCAAATGCATCATTTTGACTGACTTAACTACATAACCAGGTCACGAGGCTAATTTTCTATGAAAGTAGACTATTTTCCCTCTCCGAAAAGGTATGGCACGCTCCCAACGGAGCTACGGTCTATCCGGTATGAATTTTTAAAGTTTGGTTTGCTGCACATTTTAAAATCAGTCCTTGCTGCACTAAGTCGCACTTCAGACCAATTTAACTACTAAATATGCCAAAACGTAAAGCATAGAACTAAAGTATACTCATTAGGATTTCCAGAAAGTCCGACCATGATTCAATACGAGCTACTATTGATTTTATGTAATTTTTCAAACATAACTAATCATTGCTGAAAATTTCAGCAACTTGTTTAACATCATATATCACATAAAGGGGAGTTTGGTTCAACTCAATAATCAACATAAACACCTCCTAAACACTCTAACATGGTCATTAACATAATCCCATCATAATCCCTAATAATCATATGCATAGCCCTTGAATCATAATCCATGAATTCTTGAATTCATCACATAATCATGTATAACACTTGCTAATCATAACCTCATAGCTTATATTCATGTTTAAACATATAATTCACTACTTACCTTGAATTGGGGAAGAACATGAAATCACTTGAAGCTCCTTAATCATTAATACCATGTTAAACCTTATAACCCTTGCTTAATCTTTCTTAATCCTTGATGAAATTGATAGAGATCATGATATGTATGTAGGACTTTAGGGTAAATCGTATATCTCATTCATGAATACCAAACCGGATATAAATATTTACAATGAACATTCTAGACTTCGGGCATTAGCCCATACTAATATTACATGTACTCTAATATATCGACTGACACTCCCCCGCAGTTGGAGCGGGAGGACAACGGACACTCAAACTGGTTCTAAATTACTGAAACAAAACATATGGTAAACCTTTAGTAAAAATATCTGCATATTGATAACCTGACGGTACATGAAGCACTCTAACTTGACCAGCAGCAACCAAATCCCGTAAAAAATTAATATCAATCTCTATATGCTTCGTACGTTGATGTTGAACCGGATTAGAAGATAAGTAAACTGCACTAACATTATCACAGTAAACCAGCGTAGCATAAGACAAAGGTGTGTGTAACTCACGTAAAAGATTCTGCAACCAACAAGTCTCAGCAACAGCATTGGCAACCCCGCGATACTTAGCCTCAGCACTGGAACGAGACAGCGTCGATTGACGCTTAGAGGACCAGGAGAGGAGATTGTTACCCAGAAAAACACAATAGCCTGAAGTTGATCTCCGAGTAGTAGGGCATCCAGCCCAATCAGCATCAGAATAAGCAACCAATGAAGAAGTGGAGGAGGAAAACAACTGCAAACCATAGTCTAAGGTACCCCGAACATACCGAAGATGCGCTTAAGAGCCGAGAAGTGAGGCTCCCGAGGATCATGCATGAAAAGACAAACCTGCTGCACTGCATATGAAATATCAGGCCTAGTAAAGGTAAGATACTGTAGGGAACCAACAAGGCTCCGATATAACTTAGGATCAGAAACCGGGTCACCATCATCACCCAATTTAGATTATGTGTCAACAGGAGTCCGAGAAGGGTTACAACCAACCATATGTGCACGCTCCAATATCTCCATAGCATACTTGCGCTGTGACAAAAACATACCTGAAGAGTCACCCGTAACTGAAACACCCAAGAAATAATTAAGAGCACCCCAAATATGTCATAGCAAACTCGTTATGTAAAGAAGTAATGATCTGCTGTAATAAACCATCAGACGAAGCAGTGAGCACAATATCATCCACATAGAGTAACAAAAATGAAGTATCATTACCCTGTTTATAAATAAATAACGAGGAGTCACAACGGCTAGGAGTAAAGAATTCTTCAAAATGAAGAAAGTATTTTCTTCCTGCTCTTTCCTTCTCTATGTCGTGAATGGGAGGGAGATTTTATCTCCTTAAACCGACTTCAATAAACAACTAGATAAGCTAAAGCATGTTTTAATAGTTATGACATAATTAGTCCCTTGTAGTAGATTGTCTTGCAAACTAAGTCATATGTTATTTACATATCAAGTCCCCACTTGCTATATCATTCATACCGTCAAAGTAGGACTTTTCTATTCATTCCACTAAAATAATAGATATAACCAATAGGAATTTAGATACATCTGCTATTATTTTCTATAAAAATCGGGAAGTTACAGGTTGGTTAAACAATTTATGCTTAGGGCGTTTTGGAATAATTAAGAAGCATTTTTGAGTGTTTAGATTGAGCCAGACAACTTATTGTATATTTTCCTCATTTGTAAGACGTTAATTTTGAACTTGTGGCTAACTTCCATGTCTTTATTCTACATTGCAGTGTGTGAAAATTTGTTATTTTATGATATGGATACAATTGCAATAAACCAATAGCTACGATTCATATGAGACGCTAATCTTGAAACAGTAAAATTTGTTTTTTTATGATGGGATACAGTTGTAAGAATCACCATCTTTACTACATAAATTATTTGTTCTTTAGTTGATCGTATATATATCATGACTATATGTTGTTTAGTACATTAATTGTTATATTCAACAAAGTTGGATCATATCTCAAGCAATAGTTTTTGAAACCATTTTTAACATGAGGTGTGCTACAGCCACCTACACTTTACAAAATTTTTCCCACACGCTGACGTGGCGGAGTGTTGATTGGTTGGTTTTCACCCGCGAAGCCCGCGGGTTTATAGTCTAGTTTTAAATATTTAAAAGACTAAAAATATATAAAAATAATAATAATAATAATAATAATAACTTAATGATTAACACTGCAAACATTTTAAAGACTATAGGGGATGTTTGGTACGAGTGAATGACAAAGAATGTAAACACATCTAAGAATGGAATTAACAAGAAAGAGAATAATCCAAAAGAAAAAGCATGTATTCCGGTGTTTGATACAAACAAAGAACGAGAGTCAAAAAATATAACATAAATTAATTCCTTGTTTGAAATAAGTAAAAAAATAAATTACAAGGAATGGTAAAATAACACTCCAATGTTTTGATTAATTTATTATATATGTAATTTTGCTCAAGTCCATGTTATCATGTCGCTATATCTTCATCACAATCATCAACGGCAGCCATTTCTTCATATAATTCATCATGTGCAATTTTCTTTGAAATACGCTAACAAAATAACGAGTATAATTTACATGCTCTTCTGTTGATATCATTGGGACACTACAAGATCGAAACAGCAATATGAGAACAAAAGAATTTAAAATTTTATCTGAAAATCCAAGGTCAAAATAGTTAAATATATGATTAAATTTGTTGAATTGAACACAGGTTAAGTGAATGAAGGTAATCTGAAAGAATTCAGATTGAAGTTTTTTGATGAGGATGAACACAAAATTAGAGAGAAAAATATGCTAGGGTTCTTGATTTTTACCCCAAAATTAGTAGCATGTGCCACTCACATGAATTATTCCCGTTTTTTTCATAGCCTTTTGATTCTCAAAGTTGAATGGAACCGTGAATGATTTTGTTTAATTTTGGTGATTCTCCCCATTCTCCTCTTTTTTTAAAGAATCAATTTGGTTTCCAAAGAATCCTATTTTAATTCCCCATTTTTATTACCAAACTAAGGAAATCTTTCTCATTCTCTTTCTTGGCTTGCCATTCCATTATACCAAACATTCCCAACGGTATAAGAAAAAGTGTCAAATGGACTAACAATGTAAAAACGCAAAACAAAATGGTTTAAAATGAAAATGAAAAAAAATAGTAAATTACACCGGTCGTCGTTATGGTTTGGGTCAAATCCCTATTCTCGTCGCTAAATTTTTATTTTTATTTATTTTATTTTATTTTTTTTCTCCTCTCTCTTGCATGATTGATCCTTATCTTGAAACTATGTAACATTATTGATCCTTATCGCTAGCGATAAGGACCAATGATGTTACATAGTTTAATGGAAGAATTTTTAACTTAGCGACAAGGACCTATGATGTTATATAGTTTCAAGATAACGATCAATCATGCAAGGAAAAAAAGGGGGGGACAAGAAATGAGATTTGACCCAAACCAGGATAAACGGTGTAATTTACTTAAAAAAATGAAAAAAAAAAAAAAAAAAAAAAAAAAAAAAAAAAAAAAAGAAAAGAAAAAAAGCGATTCTTTTTCTCCACATAACTTATTGGTCCTGAACGGTCAACTAAGTTTCCCAGGTGATGGTCAACCTAGTCAAACGTCTAAAACCAACTAACCAAGGAGTACAGTGTATTCCCGGGTCGTTATGTCCCAGCGAGGTAGGCAATTGTATTCAAAAACGTTTAAAGTGATCGGGTGATTTAACAGGAGTATCAGAAATTTGATTTGAGTGATTAAACTACGAGATTATGATTGAAAATGACTTAGAAACACTATTGGAACAATTACTGATGATCAGATTATCTATAAACGTAAGTTATACTAAAAACGCGCGTTTGAATTAAAAATAACGCGAACGCGCAAAATAAAAAGTGAAACGTGAGCAAATAAAGTCCTACGAACGTGAAAATTAGATTTTTACAATCCTAATGTCTTAAGAAAATTTTTAGAAAAAGAAAAATAATTTTCACACTTTTTAATTAATTACTATTAATTAATTACTAATTTCTAATTACTTTTTAATTAACTAAATTAACTAATTATTAATTAATTATGAAAATTAACTAGAAAAATGAAAATTAAATTTAGAAAAATCTTAAATATTATAAAACTATTTTTAAAACAGCAAACCTAATTTTTCTACTTTTTAATTATTTAATATTAATTAAAACTAATTATTTAATTAATTTAAACTAAAATTAATTATAAAAAATACTAGATGAACAAGGAAAAATCTAAAAAAATTCCTAAAATTATTTTAACTAAACAGGAACCTAAGAAAAATTTAAAAATGAAAAGTGCTTATAAATAAGCAGAAAATAAGCCAAAATGGCTTAAATAGAAGCTATCACTTTCTTAAATTTTGTCTTTTTCCAATTTTTCTTTTACACAACTAATTTATAACTGAAAATAACCAACTAATGTGAAGGAACTTTTTATGAAGCTCAAAGATAAGCTCTTGGTGAGCTTATTTGCTTATCAGCCAAGCTTACTAAGCCAAATATGAAATTTTGAAACTCAAGAGGCTAGGAATAAGCTAACAACTGAACACTGAGATAAGATTAAGCTAGAGTATACTTAGTGTGACTAAGATAAGCTGGAATAACTCAACAAGCTAACTGACATAAGCTACAAACAAGTGATAAGCCATTCCAAAACCAACTGTGAACAACTCAGGCCTGCAGGGCTTTTTAAGGGCAAATTCATCCTATTGAATAAGCTAGGAGGTCACAATAAGCATTTGGAGTAGGAAGCTGAGGTGAAAGGGTTTCCAGAAATCCCAAGCTTTCACCAAGGTGCTCACAAATGAACTTATAACAAGCTTTTGAAAAAGTCACAACTGAGCTGAGTTGCTCAGTGTAAACAGACAAATGGTACAACAAAAAGCCACAAGCAGGCTTAATGAATAAGCTTGTAATTGAAAAATGAGCTTTGAAACCTATAGTATGGTGGATTAACTTTAAAAAAAACCAATTATCACAACCTTAAGCTCACTGCTGAGCTTTTGACAGGCTTATGAATCTGAGTACTTACACTGATGGCTCAGTGTAAGTATTCAGATGTCAAGGATTTCATGAGTCAAACTCACTCAGCAAATAAGCTTGATATAGACCTAAAAGCATATATATGCCAAGCATGCCAGAAGGGCTTCTCAAAACCACAATGACCTAAGGCCAAAGCTCATGAATGAGTACTATAGGGTCTTGTGAAAACAGGCTCAAAAACCAAAACCCCTGGTGCAGGGCATATTATCTCACAACAGGGCATTTAAGGGTCGAATCTAAGCGACCAAACAAACTTCAAATTGAAATTTTCTTTTTGCTTATGAAAAACAAGCTGGCAGGTGGCTCAAATTAACAAAAGGTACCTCATTCCATCTACAATTAAGTCCTACAACTTGTTTTGAAATCTGTCTCAACTATGCAGTTATGCAAGTTTTGACTTTTAGAAAAAACTTGCTAGGTTGACTTATTTGAGTTTAAATTGATTCCTAACAACTTAATATTATGAATTAAGCTAAAGTGTGACTAAAATTAGCTGTGTTGAACACTTATGAACTGGTGTGATGAGATATTGGCTCTGAAAATCCAACAATGAAACTGTGATGGAAATGACAAGGGTATTTTGACTTTTAAACTAGTGAAGTGCTATTATTATGCATCTTATTACTCTAATATGACCTAGGGAGTATGACTAAACTGAAATTGACTCTTAATAACCACAACAACACAGAATAACAAGCTGACCCAAACACCCCTATAACTAGCAGTTTTAATGAGATTATGAAGTAACTAAACTAATTAAGTCATGAAACCATTAAATCAACTTATACAAACCTTAATTAAGTATAAACTAACAAATACAAGCAATGAACACTAGTAATTACTACTTAACAAAGTTTATGAGGAAATCATGTCACAAAAGCTTACTTGGTATCCAAAAGCGATTTCTGACTGAGAATGAGAACCCAAACCACATTACATCCTAATGTCTCCCACTGAGACTCTAAACCAGGACATCCACCTTCATCTCTTCTGCTTTCTTCATTTTTTTATTATTTTTTTATTTGTTTCTTAATTTTTTGTATTTTGGAGGAAACTGAAATTTAAGCTCAAATGGGAATAATTAAACTAGAACTTATATTATTGAAAGGGAAACAGATTACAATGCTTGAGTTTGAAATGGAAATTACAAATTACCACTAATTTGACATAAATTTAAGTAAACTAAAACTACACTAAAAAAAACTAACTTTTCACCACCACAGCTTATCTTCATCTTTTATATCTCAACATTAGGGTTTCTGAGCTTCATTTGGACTTTTCCCATCTTGAATTACAACCCTTGGATGAAGAGAATCAATCCTGGCCATTTAAACTTTTTGCCGCCAAAACCATTTTGGCTCTTTCTTCTGATTTATTGATGCCAGTTGGTATAATTTGGAGTTTAGTGTTTGTTTGAGGTGCTTAGGAGGGGGGTGGAGTGTTGGAGAGGTGAAACAGTAGGGGTGATGATGAGGGTGAGTTTGGTAGTAGCAGGGGTAGGATGGTGATGTGGAGAGGGTGAGGTGGATGGTTGGTTGACCAGGTCAAAGGCTGAGGTTTGACTGTGAATTAATAAAAACGGACGGGGAGTGTTATATTTTGGAATGGGCTGGTTTGTTGTGGGCTTTGGGGTATAACGTGGATTGGACTTGGTTACTTTGTTGGGCAATAATAATTCAAGGGTCCGTTTGGTATTTCAATAAACACAAGGACCAGTAGTGTAATTTTAGAAAAGACCTGGACTGATTTTGAAACTTTCCCAAAGTACACATGAGGACAAAACTTGCCATTTTCCAAAATCCAAGGATCTTACATAATATTTTCCAAATTTACATTTCCCGAGGACCAATTTTGCAAAACTCCAAACTACGGGGACCAAACATGTAAATTTCTCAAAACTTTCACCCAGGGACCAATTTTGATAACTTTTGATTTCCCAAGGTCCAAAAATGATTTTTCTTTCAAAAATATCCCACCAGGGACCAAACCTGTCATTTTCTGAAACTCCAGGGACCTTTTATGCCAATTTGGATTTTTAGGGACCAAACATGTAATTTTCTCAAACTTTTTACCCAAAGTCTAAATTTGATAATTTTTACTTTTAAAAACTTTGGGTTGACTTTTCTTTCGTTTTAAAACGTCAGGGACTAGTTTTGTCAATATTTGAAACTTGAGGGACTGAAACTGCCAATTGTGCAAACTTTGTTCGTTTTTCATTTGTTTTTAAACGTTTTGCATCTAAAACATATAAAACACACTTTTGAGATAATTTCAGTATTTTGATGCATTATTGGGTGTTTTTGGATGTTTTGGCAGTTCATATAAGACAAAAATGATGAGTATTTACACACTCATCAATCCCCCACACTAAACTATTGCTAGTCCCTAGCAATCTTTTGAGAAAAACTTAATGGATTTCAAACTCTTTACCAAAAGCCATCACTTCTGGAGTAGCCAGGTGTAAGAACTGTGGCACACCTGATAACCGTGTGATTTTGAGCAAACCACCAGCTGTCAACGGATTTGATTAGTCTTTACCAAAAGCCGTTTGCTTCTGGACTAGCCAACTCTTGATGGAATAGTCAACATCTTGGTGAGCTGATTACCAATTATGGATTTTCCACGGCCTTTACCACAAGCCATAATCTTGTGGGCTAGCCAACTCATTTGTTTTTGGGGAGTTGAGGAACCATACAATTTTGGGCAAATTGCAAACCGTAAACGGATTTGAGATGTCGTTACCAAGAACCGTTTGCTCCTGGACTAGCCAATCCCTTTTGTCGGTTAGACAAGGCGGACTGATTACCATAAAAAATTTTGAGCTCCAGTGAAAAAAATTTAAAATTTTTGAAATTTTGGCTAAAACGGGGGTATTATATAGTAAAATATGATAAAATTCGCTAGAATAGCGAATACCCCCCCCCCCCCCCCCCACACACACACTTAGCATGAATATTGTCCTCAATATTCAAAGTCCCGGCTATTATGCCGACATTTTGAACGTAAAAGGGCAACATTACAAGCTAAGCGTGGAAAAATCATTTTGTTTTTTTCACTCTTGTAACCATAGCATGGGGGACTCCCCCACACTTAGGGTGAAAACCCTATAAGCATCCGGCTCAAGGTAATGATACATGAAAATGCCGGGATCAAATATAGTGTCCTCACTCCCGAAGGAGTGAAGAAGAGAAGAAGTCACCTTATAGGTGAAGAAAAGGAAGAAAATCATGATAAAAAGCATGATTTGATCTTCTTCCTCGAGAGGAGGCTCCGTAGCCTGAGTTTGGATTTCAAAGGGTAAGCTCGTAAACAACCCGGAAGGTGGGTGGGAATTTGCAAATTCTCATAATTGAGAGCATCTCCCCCCGGGCTATCAAACTCCGGAGGAGTCATGATATGATGAGTGAGTTCACCGGAGAACTCCTCATGAAGAGAATTATTCACAAGATGTGAATTTGTGAACTCATGTTCCACTGTGGCTAATTAAGTTGATTAGGGAATTTAATTATATTTACTAAATATAATTAGGATTAGGATTTAGGTTTAGGATTAAATGAAAAGTTTAGGTTTCGTGTAACGTGTCGAGGATTAATTCCGTCATTTCGTGAATTATATTATTTTGTGAAAATCGCCAAAATAATATAATAAAAAAAATTTCAAAATTTTCCGAGAAAATGGGAATTAGAAACGATAACGAAGGATTATTTATTTATTAACGATTTAATTAAAAGATATTTTTACAGGGTTCTACACCTTTTGCCCCATTTAGGAAATGTGTTGAAAGACTTCTACTTATAGAAGTAGGATTTTCTTTTTCTTTTATTTCTTGGTTATTTTTTACCTTTTATTTTATTTTTAGAAGTAGGAGGATATTTTTCATTTGTCTTTGACTTTTTTAAAGTCAAATTTTACTTGAAATGACATATTTTACTACTTTCTTATTTGCATTGTTGGTTGATCATATACGAGTTGTGATTGTGGTTGTTTATATTCTCATATGTGTGGTGACTACAAGCTTGATTTTGTGTCATTATCACCAACTAACCATTTTTTGTAGGTTCAAAATCTATGTTTCTCATTTTGGCACTCCTTTTAGGGGGAGTATCGACCAAGGGGAGCATGTGCATAGTTCCGCTTCGCTACTCTACTTTTTGTTTTGACAAAAAGGGGGAGAAAGATATATTAACTTTTAAACTTAAAATGATTTTCATCACTTAAGAAACACAAGTTTAATAGAACATTTTTCTAAGTCTTAACACTAAAATTTGTGAGTTACTTAAAAACAAAGTTTATGTTTTGTCATCAACAAAAAGGGATAGATTGTTAATACAAATATCACCTAAAAACGTTATTTATATTTTACGATCCTTGCTAAGTTTTGTTAACGACAAAATGTAAATTTTAGTTTTTAGTAAAACATACTTTTAGTTTAAAGACTTGCATAATTAGACATTTGCTACATTTTACATTTCACATAAAACACAACACTTTTTATATTTCTTAAAATAGAAAAGTGTTAACATCACATCATACATTTATGGTAAGTTTGTGTGTTTGACTTACTATAACCTCTTACACATTTTTTGAAGCATTCCACTTTTGATTCAATGTGTTTGACTAGAATTTAGTTGATGTGACTTTGGTTGATTTGAAAAGATTTATTGCAAAACCTTCTGTCAGCCCGGCGGAACCCTGGAGGTACACGGGCGGAACCCATCTGAGGGTTCCCCCGTATCCGCCAGGCCTGATGAATGTTTTGCTATAAATACCAAGCCATTTGTTTGAATTTTTGCTTTATCACTTCTCATTACATTTCACACACATACATTCATATCATTCATCTAACCCCTTAACATTTCATTTTGATGTGAAGTTTCTTTTGTAGCAAAGAAGTTCACAAGTTCATATAAAGTTACAAATATCCAACACAACGTTGCAAGACTTGTTAGCTTAGCATCGTGTAGACTTTGTGTAGTTTACACTTCATTTGATTGTGTGTTTTCAGTTGTGATCGGTTAGTATTTTAGGCCTTAAAATACATAGTGTGACGGGAGTTGTTGTACCCTTGTAAAAGAACTAACGGGAGTGGTTGTACCCTTGTAAAAGAACTCGACATCTAGCTTAGTGTCGGTAATCGTGTAAGCGACGTGTAAGGTTTTCTCCGCCGGTGAAAGGAGCTTGTTGACTAGTGAAAGAAACTCTCGAGTTGGATACTCGGGGCATGGACGTAGGGCAAGGCAAAAGAGTCCTTGTAGCCGAATCACGATAAATACTCGTTTTGTGGTTTGATCGTTTCTTTCTTTATACTTGCATGTTATACATTGTCTTTGTGTTCATATCTTTGATTAAACGGAAAGTTTCAAAAGATAATTAAACGAAAAACCGGTAAAACAATTCAACCCCCCTTCTAGTTTTTCACAGATTTGTTTAGCTGTTTTGCTCGATCGTATGAATACCGCTGAATTGTTATACTCACATAAAAATTTTGTAATTCTCGAAAATCAAGTAGAAAATAAATTAGACATAACCCATATATAACTATTCCTAGTATTTGAAAAATCTAAGTCGAACATAGGTAGTCAGACTATGTTCCACTGTCCCTAGGTTAAATATAGGTGACTAGACTATATTTAACCGAGGTTCGATAAAATTTTCAAATACTTAACTTAGTTATACTCGTGATATGTCCATTGTTGGACAAGTATGAAGTTTGCATAAGTATCTTATATACAAAGAGTGATATAAGTTTGTACATACGTAAGAATTAATCATAAGTAAGTAGTATGAGTGTGTAACACAAGCGAATAAGGAAAATGCGCGCAGAAATGGAAGTTTTAAGCAGTTCTAAATCAGTCCACATCAGGCCAGAATCACGGACCTTTAACAATGACGATTTCGAAAGAGATCTTGATGAATGTAGAGAAAGATGTTGAACTTCAACTTTTGTAGATGATGAATTAGTTTATAATAATTATAGGAAAATGACGGACAATAAAACAATAACACAATAGATAATGAGGTAATAATAAATCAATGTTTTAAGTTAATAAGAGAGGGGAAGAAAATTTTTTAAGAAACAACTAAATGGTTTAGAAGATAGTAGTAAACTAGTTTTACAATGTAATTGAACAAATGATTTGTAAATGGGTGACAAAAAGTTAATTCTGAACTAGTTAAAGTAGTTTATAAAAGGGAAAATTATCTAAAAAAGTATCATATTTGACACTTTTTACCGTTGTGTGTACTCAACTTTTTTTTTCCTAAAGTATCACTAAACTTTGTAATTTGGTACATTGTGTGTACCCGATGACCTGATAACCGGGCTCGTCCTACGTGGAGCCGGTTACTTGCCAACTCAGCTTGTCCTACGTACACACAATGGTAAAAAATATCAAATATGATGCATTTTTAGATAATTTTCCCTTTAAAATTCCAAAAAACATATTTTTGAAAAAAATTTAAAAAATTCGAAAATTTTTCTAATTTTTTTTTGAATTTCTAAAAATTTCTAAAAATATTTTTTAGAAAAAAATAAAAAAAAAATTCTAAAAAATATTTTATAAAAAAAAATCGAATAAAATTTTTTTCGAATAAATTAAAAAAAATATATTTGAATAAAAATAATTTTTAGAAAAAATGTTTTTTAAAAAATATTTTTATTCAAATATTTTTCTAAAATTTTTTTATTTTTTTCTAAAAATATTTTTTCTAAAATATTTTTTTTCTAAAAATATGTTTTTCTCTAATATATTGTTTAGAAAAAATGAATAAAAATAATTTTCTAAAAAAAATTTTTCAAAAAAAAATTAGAAAATTTTTCGAATTAAATTTTTTTTTGTTCGAAAATATGTTTTTGGAATTTTAAAATTCAAAAACATTTTTACGAAAACCTTTTTTTTTTAATTCAAAAACATTTTTTCAAAAACATTTATTCATTTTTTCTAAAAAAATATTTTAGAGAAAAACATGGCTTTTGTGGTCATCTTTCCAAATCTTGAAGGACTGGAGTTCACATTTTGACATAATAATTTTGTAGAAGATATGTGACATGAGCTTTTAAGCTTCGCACCTGATGCCCTTCTAGCATCACTACCGAAAACTGCAATGCTCGACTTTGAAACGTCACGAAAAGAACCATTAGAGGGTCTTGATATAGCAATGTGCATAAACGTAGCAAAAAAAAGGTTTTCGAAAAAATGTTTTTGAATTTTAAAATTCCAAAAACATATTTTCGGAAAAAAAAAAATTTAATTCGAAAAATTTTCTAATTTTTTTTTGAAAAAAATTTAAAAAAAAAATATAAAAAATTATTTTTATTCAATTTTTCTAAACAATATTTTAGAGAAAAAAATATTTTTAGAAAAAAAATATTTTAGAAAAAATATTTTTAGAAAAAAAATAAAAAAAATTTAGAAAAATATTTGAATAAAAATATTTTTTAAAAAACATTTTTTCTAAAAAATATTTTTATTCAAATATTTTTTTTTTAAATTTATTCGAAAAAAAAATTTATTCGATTTTTTTTATAAAATATTTTTTAGATTTTTTTTTATTTTTTCAAAAAAATATTTTTAGAAATTTTTAAAAATTAAAAAAAAATTAGAAAATTTTTTGAATTTTTTAAATTTTTTTTCGAAAATTTGTTTTTTGAAATTTTAAAGGGAAAATTATCTTAAAATGCATCATATTTGACATTTTTTACCATTGTGTGTACGTAGGAAAAGCTGAGTTGGCAAGCAACCGGCTCCACGTAGGACAAGCCCGGTTATCAGGTCACCGGATATACACAATGTACCAAATTATAAAGTTTAGTGATACTTTAGGAAGAAAAAAAAGTTGAGTACACACAACGGTAAAAAGTGTCAAATATAATGCTTTTTTAGATAATTTTCCCTTTATAAAATAGTATTGAATAAGATTATTAGCTTAAGGTAGTAATGGGGTAATTCTTTGGGGAATAGTAAATCCATTTGTAATATAATAAAAGATAGCTTATATGACAATAAAGGAGTTGTTTATAAAATGGCAGTGAATTTTCAAGGTAAATAAATAGAATGTGACGGGTTTCATATAAAACACCGTTGTGTAAGGTCATGAAAAGATTTTTAAAGATCATAGCATTACTCATGATTTTTGAGAAAATAAATGAGACAACTGTGTCACCCACAATGCATGAGAAAGTTTTAGGGGATCATCAAAATGTATAAATATGTATTTAATTGTTTAGTAATCTGGTGAAACATATATAATTACGAGAGGTAGGGTTTGACATGATGCTTTGGAGACAATGCATCATTATCATTCGATAAAACTTTTAAAGTTTTATGTTTATCACTTAAACTTGTGGGACCTCTTTGTTAAACTCGGATGTTTTATATTAATCGAATGATAAATTATTTCAAAACGTCTCATTTAGAGCCGTTTTCTATATCTTGTACTGTGAACTGATCGGTAATACCCCAATGACACAATCTTCCGCTGCGATAATTTTGGGGGTGTCACAGCGTGTAACGTTTCCATATTTATCTACTTTTATATATTGTGTATTCTATGGGATACTGAATAACGACACTTTAGTTCTTCGCACAGGTCATGCCAATTTTTAAGGAAAAAAAATATTATCAACGTTTGAAATGTAGTATTTGATTTTGAATTTCCAACCATGGGCCTGTTTTTTATAATGTAGTTGTAGCATTGTGTTTGCAACATAGGATGTGTATAATGCACTAATAAAAGATAAGAGTTTGATAGAAAACATATTTTTAGCTCTTGCTATGTCTTGTGAACAAAATTTAAAATTTTAATCGATAATGATACATAATTAAAACTTTAGGAAAAACCCCGTGCGTGTACATGTATTATAACTAGTTATAAGTTAATAAGATATTAGTTCTTTTTCTTTTCCAATAAGATATTAGTTCTTTTTCTTTTCCAATTTTATAATAACAACTTTTATTTCTAATTTTATATTTATTTAAATCAATCCAAATTAAAATTCTAAACGCTTCTAGCAAATCAAACAAATCAAATGGGCCTAAACAAATTTGGAGAAGGATTCTCTAAACAATGGCTTACACATGTCCAATTAAGTCGTAAAAACAAACTTTAAAGAATCCATCTCTAACAAATTATCTTTTGATTTGAGTCATTGAAATGTCCAACTTCAAAGAGGCTATAGAGAAATAAATTGTTTAGTGTGACATCATTACAACGCACCCTAAAACTTTTTGAATGAGAAAGATGGCACCCGCCGCGTTGCGGCAGGCTTTTTGGTTTTGGTTTTGGTTTATGTTATTGTTTTGTGACAAAATTATGTATTTGTTTAGACAAACGTTGTGGCGTCAAGCTTTATTTATTTGTTTATTGAAACATGTCAAGCTTTTGTAATTGTCGCATATGATTTTTTGAATATAGCCTTCTCTGTTTTTGTAACTAGCGGGGTTGCCCGCGCGTTGCGGCGGGTGCGTTTTGTGTTTTGTATTTTGTCGGTTGTACGGAAATTTATGTAAAAAAAAAAAAAAAAAACTGTAGCATGTACTATAGCACTGTTCATGCTACAGTACTGTTCATAAGTGTACTATTCATAAGAAGCCCAATAAATGTAATATACTAGGTTTTGAACCCCGCGCGTTGACGCGAGATGTTTTGCCAAAGAATGTTAAAAAAAAAAAAAAAGTACCATGTACTGTAGCACTGTTCATGCTATAGTACTGTTCATATAAGTTACTATTCATAAGAAGCCTAATGTTATGTATACTAATATAATCTTTCCTATAAAGAATTCAGCGCCAATGATAATGCTTACTTCAAAAAGCAAGTGTGTGATTATATTTCAATAAACAAAAGAAGTACCAATACAAAATATTACAACAAGCTTTCCTAAAGTAAATAAAGATCATCTTTAGTTTAATGACTTACAATTTGGTGCAACTCATACCCTCAATAGTCCCTGTAAATTCGTAGTACGAAAAAAGTTTTGTTATCTCGACTCTATTTAAGTAGGCGACTCATATATTAGTATTTGACTTTTGGTATAAAAAAAAAAATCATATTCTCTATATTCGGGTTAATAGGACAGAGCTTCGGTCTAAAACTGACCCGACCCGACTTGAACCGAAAAAATCGAAAATTGAAAATCATGAAAATTCTAAATCGAAATCGAACCGACGGGCTGCCGGGTCGATTCGGTTTTGTGTCGGGCCATCGGTTCGGTTCGGTTTAGGTGTGGTTTAGCTGTATTTATGTTTGTTTTTGTCGGTTTTGAGTCGAACCGAACCGAAACCGAAAATATATAAAACATGAAACCAAAACTGAACCGACTGGTTGTCGGGTCGACTCGGTTTTTGTCGGTTTGGTGGGTTTTGTCGGTCCGGTTCAGTTTTGGACCTTTGATGCTCAGCTCTATTCGGTTATTAAGGAACATAATTTTATCGATTTAGACCGATTCAATTTGTGAAAGGTTAAATCAAGATTATCAATTTGCGTGGAGCTGATATGGCATGGAAAACTTCTCACCACATCCGCGATAGGGTGTAAACGAGACGAGTTAGCTCGCGAGCTATTTGAGATCGACTCATAAACTACTCGAAATCCAATTGATATACTTTCGAGTCAAGATCGACTCGCGAGCCCTTATCTAACTTCAATGATATTACACTTTTACCCTTTTATATATATGTAGTTACGTAATTGTTATACAATCGAGTCGAGTCGAGCTTGATATGTCTATTTTCATCGATTTCGAGCTTTAAATCTAGATAATTGAGCTCGAGTCGACTTTCGAGCACGAGTTTAGATGACGAGCCAAACTCGAGCTTGAAATCTAAAGCTCGACCAAGCTCGAGTCAAGTTTCGAGCTCGAGTTTAATTAATCGAGTCAAGTTCAAGGCAGTACTTGGCTCGTTTACACCCTAGGCGACACTAATAAGATTGTCCCAAGCAAATAGCTATCAACAAGACAAATTTAAATATTCTTTTTTAGTGTGTAAGAGAGTAATTATTAGGGGTAGTGGTGTAAACGAGTCGAGCTTGTTGAGTAACTTGAGTTTGAACAAGACTCTAGTTATTGTCTAGCTTTTTGTGTTTTTATATAGAGTAAATTACATGGATGGTCCCTGTGGTTTGTAAAAAATTTCACCTACCGTCCCTCAAACTTAAAAGTTGCATATATGGTCCCTTTTGACTCAAAAGAATAACATGGATGGTCCTTATGTTGGACGGCCGTCCATATCTCCGTTAAACGTCACCCACGTGATAAAAACGTGAGGGTAAAGTCGTCTTTTGCCATTGTAGCTAACCCCATAATAAAATAAGAGTTCTCTTTCCCTATAAAGTTATCATCCCCACATTTCCATCTTTTTTAATTATCTTCTTTGTCTTGATTAACAACAACCATGGTTATATGTGCTTGTGAAAGAAGGGCAGTAATTCGCACATCTTGGACTGACATAAACCCAGGAAGACGATTTTACAGTTGCCCTATAAAGGTAAATGTTCAAATCTTAAATTAGGGTTCCAATTGGTATTGCTTTGAGCCCTAATCGATGGGTTTTTTTGATTGATTGTTTTTTAGGGATCCAGTTGCCCATTCATTGATTGGTATGATCCCCCCATGTGTGCGCGTGCTGTAAACATCATACCTGGACTTTTAAGGTCAAGAAACGTGCTTGAAGCAAGATTGTTGGAAGCAGAAGCAAGTCGTCAAAGAATGAAAAAAATGTTGGTTATAACATGGTTATCCATTCTAGTGTTTGGTTTGTTCAAATTATTCACATAAGTTGCTAAGGTTTAGGTATGATGTAATGGGTAGGTATGATGTAATGGGTATATTGACTTTTCTAGTCAATATTGTTTTGTAATGCAACAAAAACTATGTTATGGATTTCAGCATGTAATGGAAAACTATGTTATGGATATATGTTTTTTGTGTTATGCATTATCAGTTTCTGATGTTGGTTTTAGTTGTGTTTGTGTTGTTGTGGTAAACTAGCCACTGCAAGTGACCCATTTAAAAGTCGAAAGCAATTAAAAAAAGTCAACTTGACCAATTTGTCACAATGCACAATAGCAATAACTAAATGCCACAATGACCAAAACACAAGTCAAACAAAGATAACAAGTATCCAACATACACTTGTAATTGTCATAACAAGTGAAATTCTAATGACCACTGGCCATACATAATAGATTACTACAAATAACAATTCTAACACAGATAACAAGTACCCAAAACAAGAGTTTTTTTTTCTGACTTGCAGCCTTCTTCAAACAGATTTATTTTTCACAATTTTCTTCTTACCCTTTTGACTTGCAGCTTGACTTTTACTTGGAGCAACACTTGCAGGCTTCTTTTTTTGACTTGGAGCAGCACTTGCAGGCTTCTTTTTTTGACATGGACCTTGACTTTGAGTTGGAGCAGCACTTGCAGTCTTCCTTTTCTTGTTGCTTGTTTGACCACCTTGAATCTTGCAGGTTCTTTTGTTGTGTCCTGTCTGCTTGCACAAAGCACAAGTAACAGTCTTCATGGCTTTTGATAGCTTACCATCCTTAACCATATCAATCTTTTCACTAGCAGATTTCCTTCTTTTCTTGTTTGGTCTGCCAGGTTGTGGATGATATGTTGGAGGCAGTAAAGTTGTCTGGACTTGAATCTTAGGCCACATTGTTGGACCATTAATTGGACCAATGGTGTGTGAGTACATTTTCCTCCATGTCTCAAGTCTGTAACAAGGGTGCACCCACTCTTCTATTAGACCAGGATTCATCTTGTTCTGTGCCATGTCCCAATTAACAGCTACTGCATGCTTGCAAGGTATGCCAGTTAATTCCCAATACCTACAAGTGCATGTTTTCTGAGATACAGTAACTACACACTGATCAAACCATGGTCCAGTAACTTGGTACTTATCACCTCCATTCCAATGAGCTACATATTCAGCAGCTTTTTCAGATATACCCTTAAGGATTTTAGTAGCAGTGGGGGTTAGAGGTCCTTCACTCTTATCTATGATGCTGTTCACAGTCTTAATTCTCCTCATTAAATACTCCCTAACATACTCTAGTGCACTAATGATTGGCCTATCCCTCCCTTCTACAAGTTTACCATTGAAGACCTCACACATATTACTCAATAAGACATCTGATTTAGCCCTTCCTGTTAAATAGACCTCACACATATTACTACTTTGTTTCAATATTTAAGTCAAATAATAGTACATGTTAAGCAATATTAATACCTGTAAAATGACTTCTGCTCCAGTGATGTGGAGGAATCTTGCAAAGCCACTCATAAGCTTCCTTATTGAATTCTTTCAATTCATCCATAGCACGAGTAAAATGTGGTACTGTAGTGGCAGTAGCACACTTCCATAGAAGATCTTTAAATGCTTTACCACTCCATTTCAGCTTCATATTCTCTTGTATAATTATACAAATTTGCATATTGTTGGGTGTGGTCTCCTCTTAACTGGTTAACAGCTTTTGCCCTAGCTCTAAATGCTTTCATCCTAGAGATTTCAAGCTTAAACTTCTGCTGACTTTGGGCTTGAACAGCTTTAATAGGTATACCTGGGTTTGTTTCAATTTGACGCAGGATATCTTTTGCTAAGAAATTTGCTGTACAAGCTTTGACTCTTCTGGTTTGCAAACACTTATGGTCAGGATTGTATGTTCTCACAGACCATGTCTCATCCTTGCATTTTGATATTTGTAAAGACCATGGGCATTTATTAGTTGGTTTGTTGGTAGGGTTACCAGCATAAATGCCCTTTGACTTGAATGGAGATAACCTTATCTTGGTTTTTGTCATCTTATCCTTCTTTGACTTTGACCATCTAACTTGATTTGGGCCAACCTTACAACCAGGCCCAACTGAACAACCTTGCATAGCAGGCCCAACTGATTTACCTTGCACATCAGGCCCAACAATTTGACTTGGCCCAGCTGGATCATCACCTCCAAGTGTTGGAATGGTACCAAAACACTCAGCTCTAATTCTCTTATCATTCTTTTTCAACTCAATTTCCCTTCTTGTTTCAATTGCATGGAGCTTAATCATCCCCTTAGCCTCTTTTGCAGTTCCAATACTCTGGCCTACATAGAAATATGTTTGGTTACTCCCACCAACTGCATTCTTACCCATTTCTTTCCTTAACTCCTTTAACTTTTTTTCCTAGCCTTCTCTATATCATCATCTGCATCATCCCTACTATCAAATTCATCATTGTCTAATACTTCCACATCGACAGGTTCTTCAAAAGTAACATGCATCTTTTTTTCACTACCCATAAACTCTTCATTCACATCTACATTAGCATGGAAGTCTACCATGTCTACTTCTACATCAATTATGTCATCCTCAAAGTAATCACTGTCTTCCTCATCATCAGTATCTTCCCCACTTTCACTTTCTTCTCCACTTTCACTTTCTTCCCCACTTTCACTATCTCCCCCAATTTCATTAGTTTGTAATGTCTTTTCAACCTCTGTGGCCTTAGCAACTACCTCAGTATCATCTAAATCAAAGAAAGGGTCAAAGTCTTGGTTGTCCAAAGCAGAGTAAAAATCTTTTGTAAACTCAGTTTGACCCATTTCCTTAGCAACACTACTTTCACAAACATTATTAACCCCACTGCTTTGACCTATTTCACTCCCAAACCATTCTAAAGCTAACTGCTTAGCACAAGATTTCCTAGCAACAACTTCCACATCTTCTATTTCAGTAATGGTACACCTCTTAAATGGTGAAGGATTATAAGTGTCTACTGTTGTTTCATCATGTTCAATGTACACATTCAACAGCCTATGACCTAGCAATACATGCCTACAAAGTTCATGCACATCTTGGTCACTACCTAAAGCTCTAATCCCATGGTCTAAATCAAGATCAGGAATCAAATATTGGTAGTACATTATCCTATCCCCTTCATAACCTAACATCAGAATCGTCTCATTCAACTCGATCACACTAAACAAATCCACGTCTATGTTATCAACAAAGCTAAACCTACCATTAACATATTTCCTTCCTGGTGACTCTGAAAACATCCCTCCATGATGAATCTTCAGATTAAAGAAGTTAGGGTCTTTGGCTGGATATAACACAATAAAAACACATTATTAATTAGGGTTTCCAAAGAAGAACCTCATTAAACAATCTTAACAAAAGTTTTCATGATCAAAATTAAACAAAAATGTAACTTACCATAAACACGAGCATAATCCACGACTGCGTCATTTTTATTAGTGTCACGTATATTCCACATAGCCAAAACCATTGTGCATAAGATCAATCTTTATTTAATTAGGGTTTGAGATTGAAGATGAACAGTGCTGGCTTGATGGTTTTGGAGAGGGGAGAGGGAAAATTAAATGTGAGAACAGAGTGAGTTATTTTTATTGGGAAGGATAAAATATTATGGGGTTAGCTACAATGGCAAAAGACGACTTTACCCTCACGTTTTTATCACGTGGGTGACGTTTAACGGAGATATGGACGGCCGTCCAACATAAGGACCATCCATGTTATTCTTTTGAGTCAAAAAGGACCATATATGCAACTTTTAAGTTTGAGGGACGATAGGTGAAATTTTTTACAAACCACAGGGACCATCCATGTAATTTACTCTTTTATATAATATATATGTTTTATTTTATGTATATTATGCATAGTATTAGGGATTTTATGTAAATACACTAAATTTCGAACTTTTTGAGCCGAACTTGAGTCGAATTCAAATCTTTTTGTATATTTCAAATTCAGTTGTATTAAAAACATATTATTACAAATAAATCGAGTTTTCGAGTCGAGCTCGAGCTTCTCTCATAAAGGCTCGGTGAGATAAAGCCGAACATATATTATCAAGTCGAGTCGAGTCATACCAAAATTCGACTCATTTACACCCTCGTAATTACAACCGATTTTCATTTTTTCGAAAAGATTTTTGTCAATCATTAGATGCCTTGATTATCTTCAATCATTGATACGGAGTATTATAGAAATAAAAATAATGGTCATGAGCTTATGAGTTTAGATGTTATTCCATTTTTATATTTTGAGCAAAGGGTAGGGATTAAATCATTGGTAAAGTTGTCAAATACTATTTAAGGAAGAAGATTTACCAAAATCTAGTACTATGTATCACTCCATTATTTCTATTATCTTTACCTCAGAAACTTTTTGTTTTCATAACCAAACCATATATATATATATATATATATATATATATATATATATATATATATATATATATATATATATATATATATATATATATGTGTGTGTGTGTGTGTGTGTGTTTTATTTTATGTATAGTATGTGTAGACGTATGGTCCGGACTGGGCCAAGAATGGGCCAGGCCTGGCAGACAGCGGCCCATCCACACCTTAACCCTAATCCATGCCTTATAAATATAGGGCTGGGATTTCATTCACCACACAATACAATATCTCATAACAGGTTATCCTAAACCTAATAGCTATTATATGCTCCGCGCATCACATACTAACTTGACCGTCGGAGGTGGATCCCGGGGCTACGGCCTCGGGTCCACTCCTAACGGGTTCTCTTTGTTGACAGGTCTACTTAGGGCTCGAGAAGACGACTAACGGCCCAAGGAGAGTCGTTGAATCAACCCGCGCCAGATTATGCATCAACAAGTTGGCGTCATCCGTGGGACATGACTACGACAAATTCCGTGTTCTCACTAAAAAGTCAAATCGACTTTATGATATTCATACGATCCAAGATATACATATGATATATTGATATTCGTACAAGTAATTCTTATTTTTTAAAATACTTAGAAGATTTTACATAAATCTTTTTATTTGATAAACACGATTTTATCTATCGCTACGAGCGCATTAAATCCGCACGATTGGACCTATTTTATCTTTTAGCCGCGAACAACGCAGTCACGATAAATCTACCCGCGTTAGGCCATGCGTTCGGAAATCTTAGCAGATTGGCGCCATGAGCGCACTGTCATGTACAGGCACCACGATGCTAGTCAATCGCCATGAGCGCACTGTCACTGTCACGTACAGGCACTGGACGAAAGCCGTGGTCAACTGCGATCATCCAAAAACGTTAGAGTCTATGCGGTCACGATAAATCTATCTGCGTCTGTGCGTGCAACAGAAATTATTAGTCGCGGTCATGGTACATCCATCCGCGCCATTCTTTAAATAATAAATAAAAAATAAAAAGATCAATTAATCGCCATGCGCGCACTGTTTTTATTTATTAGCTACGTGCTACTTCTTTTATATAAATTGTAAAACCTCACGATAGGTGTAATTCACTACTACTTCTTTTATATATTATTTATATATGTTATGTGCTATACTTTTGCTACGCGCTAATCTTTTACTTTATTAGGTTTTATATGTTGCGATTCGCGACATATACTTTTAATATTTGCATTGAGTATTTTTCAGGATTTGAATACTTAAGTTTAATGCTCCTACACGAGTAACACCATCAAACTTGGGGGGCTACCAGCGTATATACTACTGTTTCCGTACAAGTCACGCAGGCATATTTGGAAGCAGATCGTACGTAAGAGGTATTGCAAGCCCAGTACAAAGACGGATTTAAATATTCACACCATCTTGCCGCAAAGAAGACGTCATCTGTCGGTTGTAAAGACGAATGTAATATTCGCGCACAGCGCGCACCTCTGTCGTGCACAGCGCGCATCCTTACTGCGCACATCGCAAACTTTTGTCGCGGACAACGCGCACTTCTGCCACAGGAGCACGTCTTCTGTCGCACTATGTTGTATCGCTACTGGTATAAAAGGTACGCCCTTATCTAGGACACAACATAGGGATCCACCTATCCACCTTCACAATTGTGAGACAATCACAATCGCAATCCCAGTGCGCACTGTCGTATCTGGGCTGCGCAGTATGCTCCAACCCATGCGCATGCATGGGCCATGCCATCTTGGTTGATTGGGCCTACACGGCCATGAACAGAACTGAAGTTTAGCATAACATATCCACGCACTATGTCATACTAAACTTGGGGGGCTTGTAGACGTATGGTCCGGACTGGGCCAGGCCCGGCAGACAGCGGCCCATCCACACCTTAACCCTAATCCATGACTTATAAATATAGGGCTGGGATTCCATTCACCACACAATACAATATCTCATAACAGGTTATCCTAAACCTAATAGCTATTATATGCTCCGCGCATCACATACTAACCTGACCGTCGGAGGTGGATCCCGGGGCTACGGCCTCGGGTCCACTCCTAACAGGTTCTCTTTGTTGACAGGTCTACTTAGGGCTCGAGAAGACAACTAACGGCCCAAGGAGAGTCGTTGAATCGACCCGCGCCAGATTATGCATCAACAGTATGCATATTATAAGGGATTATATGTAAATACACTAACAATATATCTAGCTTTCCGAGCCGAACTTGAGTCGAATTCAAATCTTTTTGTATATTTCAAGTTTAGTTGTATTAAAAACATTTTATTAAAAATAAATCGAGTTTTCGAGTCAAGCTCGAGCTTCTCTCATAAAGGCTCGGCGAAATGAAGCTGAACATGATATTGTCAAGTCGAGTCAAGTCATACTAAAATTCGACTCATTTCGACTTGTTTACACCCCCTAGTAATTACAACCGATTTTCATTTTTTCGAAAAAAGTTTTGTCAAACAGTATATTAGATGCCTTGATTATCATCAATCATTGATATTATAGATATAAAAATAATGGTCATGACCTTATGAGTTTATATGTTATTCCATTTTATATTTTGAGCAAAGGGTAGGGATTAAATCATTGGTAAAGTTGTCAATACTATTTAAGGAAGAAGATTTACCGAAATCTAGTACTATATATCACTCCATTATTTCTATTGTCTTTACCTCATAAACCTTTTGCTTTCATAACCAAACCATATATATATATATATATATATATATATATATATATATATATATATATATGTTTTATTTTATGTATAGTATGCATATTATAAGGGATTATATGTAAACACACTAACAATATATTGAGCTTTCCGAGCCGAACTTTAGTCGAATTCAAATCTTTTTGTATATTTCAAGTTTAGTTGTATTAAAAACATTTTATTACAAATAAATCGAGTTTTCGAGTCGAGCTCGAGCTTCTCTCATAAAGGCTTGGCGAGATGAAGCCGAACATAATATTGTCAAGTCGAGTCGAGTCATACCAAAATGCGACTCATTTCGACTTGTTTACACCCCTAGTAATTACAACCGATTTTCATTTTTTCGAAAAGAGTTTTGTCAAACAGTATATTAGATGCCTTGATTATCTTCAATCATTGATATTATAGATATAAAAATAATGGTCATGAGCTTATGAGTTTAGATGTTATTCCATTTTATATTTTGAGCAAAGGGTAGGGATTAAATCATTGGTAAAGTTGTCAATACCATTTAAGGAAGAAGATTTACCAAAATCTAGTACTATATATCACTCCATTATTTGTATTATCTTTACCTCAGAAACCTTTTGTTTTCATAACCAAACTATATATATATATATATATATATATATATATATATATATATATATATATATATATATATATACTAGACGAATACCCGTGCATAGCAACGAGATTTTATAACGACAGATTGTTTAGTGATAAAAGAAAGTTTATGGGTTATAAATGAAAATAATAAAAGTTAGGGGTGGCAAATCTTGCCCAATTTGTAATTTTGGGCGATTTTTGACACTTTTTTAAAAGTTTGGGGCGTTTTTTGCCCCCTTGCATTTATTTGATGGGCTTTTACAGGCAAAAGATAAAAACAGATATTATTAGATGGGCTTTCGAATCACACAATTCAACTTTCAAGCAATTACTCTCATTTTTTTTCCGACCAATTCACTTGTCACTGGTAACTATAAAACATTCCAACTATTTTAATTTTAATTTATCTCATTTATTAACTATTTTACGCATAATTATTTAATACTCTAATTAATTGATAGATATATTTAATTAATTGCATTTTTATTCATTTAATACTCTATTTTTTTTAAGAAAAATAATTAAATATAGTTAAGACTTAGATGCTTGATCTTTTTTTACAAGATGAATTAAAGGGGTTTTTAGGACTGTTCCGAATGTTTTTAATAGTTGAATTATAATTTGCTCGTTTTAGCCCGTGCCTGTTTGGCCCGATTTATAATATGTCCGTTTAGCCCGTGCCCGTTTTAACCCGTGCCATTTTAGCCCGTGCCAGCCCGTTTTGCCATCTCTAATAAAAGTTTGAAGATTTACGGATTAAATGTGTTGACTTATTGACTTATTGACTTTGTTGACTTATTGACTTTGTTGACTTATTGACTTTGATACTTAAGCTCATGTCAACATAATGTTTTGAAACCCGGTTGAACCGTTCCCGTCGTGTCCAGTTTTCAAAACTATATGTTTTTCCCAGTTGAACCCGTTGGTCCGGTCCAGTTTTCAAAACTATATGCAACATCAACTTGTTAGCTTGTATAAAGTTTTGTGTGTTTTATTGATTTGTATAATGTGTATAATAACATATACTTTTTATTTTAGGGTGTTTTAAAAATAACATTAATTAGTGTGTTTAATTATTTTATATTTTATATTATGTTGTAGCTTGTTTAAATTGTATATTGTGAAAATTTTATTGTACCTTTTTTAGTAAGGGGTGTTTTAATTGATTGTTTTTAATTTGATATAGATGTTTTTAATTGGTTGTACCATATGAATAAATTATTGTAATTTTAAGTTATAGGGTGTTTTAATAAGAGCATTAATTACACAATTCATTTTCTCTCACTCTTCTAGTATAGAAGGGCAAAATGGGGATTGACTGAAAATTCAGTTTTCCACTTTTCCCATTTGATTAAATCTACATTATAAGTAGTTAAGATATGTTTTATTTTATGTATAGTATGCATATTATAAGGGATTATATGTAAATACACTAACAATATATTGAGCTTTCCGAGCCGAACTTAAGTCGAATTCAAATCTTTTTGTATATTTCAAGTTTAGTTGTATTAAAAACATTTTATTACAAATAAATCGAGTTTTCGAGTCGAGCTCGAGCTTCTCTCATAAAGGCTCGGCGAGATGAAGCCGAACATAATATTGTCAAGTCGAGTCGAGTCATACCAAAATTCGACTCATTTCGACTTGTTTACACCCCTAGTAATTACAACCGATTTTAATTTTTTCAAAAAGAGTTTTGTCAAACAGTATATTAGATGTCTTGATTATCATCAATCATTGATATTATAGATATAAAAATAATGGTCATGAGCTTATGAGTTTAGAAGTTATTCCATTTTATATTTTGAGCAACGGGTAGGATTAAATCATTGGTAAAGTTGTCAATACTATTTAAGGAAGAAGATTTACCAAAATCTAGTACTATATAAGTATATATCACTCCATTATTTCTATTATCTTAGAAACCTTTTGTTTTCATAACCAAACCATATATAATATATATATGTTTTATTTTATGTATAGTATGCATATTATAAGGGATTATATGTAAATACACTAACAATATATTGAGCTTTCCGAGCCGAACATGAGTCGAATTCAAATCTTTTTGTATATTTCAAGTTTAGTTGTATTAAAAACAATTTATTACAAATAAATCGAGTTTTTGAGTCGAGCTCGAGCTTCTCTCATAAAGGCTCGGCGAGATGAAGCCGAACATAATATTGTCGAGTCGAGTCATACCAAAATTCGACTCATTTCGACTTGTTTACACCCCTAGTAATTACAACCGATTTTCATTTTTTCGAAAAGAGTTTTGTCAAACAGTATATTAGATGCCTTGATTATCTTCAATCATTGATATTATAGATATAAAAATAATGGTCATGAGCTTATGAGTTTAGATGTTATTCCATTTTATATTTTGAGCAAAGGGTAGGGATTAAATCATTGGTAAAGTTGTCGATACTATTTAAGGAAGAAGATTTACCAAAATCTAGTACTATATATCACTCCATTATTTCTATTATCTTTACCTCATAAACCTTTTGTTTTCATAACCAAACCATATATATATATATATATATATATATATATATATATATATATATATATATATATATATATATATATATATATATATATATATATGTTTTATTTTATGTATAGTATGCATATTATAAGGGATTATATGTAAATACACTAACAATATATTGAGCTTTCCGAGCCGAACTTGAATCGAATTCAAATCTTTTTGTATATTTCAAGTTTAGTTGTACTAAAAACATTTTATTACAAATAAATCGAGTTTTCGAGTCAAGCTCGAGCTTCTCTCATAAAGGCTCGGCGAGAGGAAGCCGAACATAATATTGTCAAGTCGAGTCGAGTCATACCAAAATTCGACTCATTTCGACTTGTTTACACCCCGTAGTAATTACGACAAATTTTCATTTTTTCGAAAAGAGTTTTGTCAAACAGTATATTAGATGTCTTGATTATCTTCAATCATTGATATTATAGAAATAAAAATAATGGTCACGAGCTTATGAGTTTAGATGTTATTCCATTTTATATTTTGAGCAAAGGGTAGGGATTAAATCATTGGTAAAGTTGTCAATATATACTATTTAACGAAGAAGATTTACCAAAATCTAGTACTAGATATCACTCCATTATTTCTATTATCTTTACCTCGAGACACCTTTTGTTTTCATAACCAAACAATACGTACGTATTACCATGGATGATGAGTTCTTAATTCTTTCACCTTCTTCTTGTTCTTCAATCATCCACCAAAACACACACAATTCACACCATAAACTACAATCCCTACTACAAACACAACCAAACCACCCATGGGCCTTCGCCATTTTTTGGAAAACCACGTATAACCATGACCATGGTCGACCATGGACCTTAACATGGGCCGATGGTTACTTTCTTCAAAACCCAAACAAACCCGCCTTTAAAGAAATCCAAACACTAGTTGGACAGGACAACTCAGACGGTGCAGAGTGGTTCTACGTCGTCTCATTAGCCCGGTCCTTCAGTGTTGGGGACGAGTCTGCCCCATCAAATTCCTTCGCTTCTAATAGTGTCATTTGGTTAACGGGCGCTCATAGTCTTATATCTTTTAATTGTGAAAGAGCTAAAGAAGCTTATATTCATGGGCTTGAGACGCTTGTGTATATCCCTACAACTAATGGGGT
Organism: Artemisia argyi; assembly: GCA_030686995.1. Classification (NCBI taxonomy): domain Eukaryota; kingdom Viridiplantae; phylum Streptophyta; class Magnoliopsida; order Asterales; family Asteraceae; genus Artemisia; species Artemisia argyi. The sequence continues at coordinate 19,201,649 of CM060678.1, read as the reverse complement.
TGTGGAAATGGGGTCTTATCATGTGATTAATCATACCGAATCGGATTTAGCTCATCGAGCTAAATCACTTTTCGGTGCTAGTTGTTCCTCTTCGTCATCATTTTCACCACCATCTAACAATTTGGTTAACCAACCCAATGGCTATTTGATCTCCTTTGGAGAAATGGTCTCTAGGTTGCCACAAGATGAAGAAATTAAGGACATATTCGATTTAGGAACAATCACGTTCGGCCAACAATTCAAAAAACTTGGAAAAGTGGTTGGAAACACAAACAATAAAGGTAAAGAAGTTTCAAAAACAGGATCTGACCATTCGGATTCTGATTGTCAATTAGTCCTTAAAACTAGGAAAAAAAGGAGTCAAAAAAAGAGAGGACGTGATCCGCCTCTAAACCACGTAGAGGCGGAGCGTCAGAGGCGTGAGAACCTTAACCAACACTTCTACGCGTTGCGTTCAGTGGTCCCGTATGTTTCAAAGATGGACAAGGCGTCCTTACTGGATGACGCCGTTTGTTACATCAATGAATTAAAAAATAAAGTTGAGGAACTCGAATCTCAACTCCAAGCCATGAACAACCAACCCAAGTTGAAGAAAATGAAAGTCAAAGCACAAGATGTCACCGTTGTTCCAAATTCACAAGGTGCAAATATATGTAAGAACAGGAATCAAACCAAAATGAACGAAACTTTGGAAGTGGAGGTGAGAATGGTGGGTGACAATGCTATGATTAGAGTTCAGTCTAGTAACGGGGATTGGCACTCTGCAAAACTGATGGATGCATTACGAGAAATGGAAGCTAGCGTGCACCAGGCGAGCATGTCTTGTATTAATGACGTAATGCTTCAAGATGTCGTCGCTAGGGTCACTGGTGTTACCGGGGATGAAGTTAAATATCATCTTCTTGCTAGATTAAATGATCAATAACTAAATCCTGCTAGTATCTCTAGTACTAGTTATTGATAACTAGCATTATACCCACTCAAAGCAGTGCCATCAAATATATTTCGTTTGGTTTTTTTTAATTTTTCATTACTTCTAGTTGTTAACAATGTTTTTTTTTTGTATGTTCAATTAGAGAGTTGTGATTTATTATTGTGTGAGTTTTAGGGTTTCCTTCGCAGGTCACTGTTAGTGTTTCGGTTTCCGGGGCCTGCCCGTTTGGATGGTTTAACTCGGGAGTGGGATTTCAAGTGTGATGTCGTTTTAATATATTTCTTTTTTTTGTGTGTAAATGTTAAACTGAAAGGGACTTGAATCTTAAATGTTTCCTAAAATTGTATTGAATATTATATTTTCCAGCTAACAATAATTGATGAGCTAATTAATCGCTACACTAGAAAGTCTCATAAGGGAGTTAAAGGTAACTATTATAGATACCTTCTTCTTAGAGCATACACAATGCTAACACAAGTTACATCTTAACGCATTGCCACATCAGCTTTAACATTTTCACACTAACTCACAAAAAAACACCCACAACAATAACTCAACCTTAACTCAACAACAATTTACAAAAACACTCATTTATTTAGGGGGGAAAAGTGATTTTTTTTTTTTTTTTTTTTACAAACAATGCACCTTAACTCAACGTTAACTGGGTAACGCCCCGCGTTAAAGCCCAGCTAACGCAAGTCAAAACAACAATAACGCAAGCTTAACATGAGTTAACAAGGCCTTAACGTGGATCCCCACGTTACCACTGCTGCTGCTCTTAGACTATTTTGAACTTAACTCATTGATTAAGGTGTAGAGTGGTTTGACTCGTGGAATCACGTTTGATATTGGACACATGATCAAGAGGTTGTGGTGTTGATTTGTCAAACATAATCAAGAGGTTGAACTTAACTCATTGATCAAGAGGTTGTGGTGGTGATTTGTCAAACATAGCAGCAAGATTGAAAAAGATTTGGTTATTGAATTAAGATAAAAGAGGGTTGTTGTTTTAGATTAAAAGTTGCGACCGAGTTAAATTTTTTTTAGGTCAAGAGAGCATTGTTGCTGACTGTGTGCAAAAAGAAAATAAGGGTTAGGGAAGTGAATATATAAATGGGTATTATGTTTATTTCAATTGGATTTGGGTTTTGTGTTTCTTAGGCCGGTCATTCCACCAAGGGATGAATTTTGTCTAACACTTGTGTTTCATTTTATTATTATTATTATTATTATTATTATTATTATTATTATTATTATTATTATTATTATTATTGTAGGATCGAATTATATGTTGATTATGTGGTGAATCGGGTGGTCTTGGAAGATGAAAGAACATGGTAAACATAGTTAGTGTTAGAGAGAGAGAGTAGAGAGAGGGGAAGCTTTCTTGAGAGAGAAACACCTTTGATGTGTGTGTATTATGAGAAAACAACCAACCTTTCCAAATGACATGGAAAAGGTATATATACAATTACAAGTATACGCCCTCCTACGGGCTGTGGATCGGGTGTACAGTGGGTAAAGACTCGTCCGTCCTCCACGGTGTGATTAATATCTAATCTAATAAATACAAAACTAAGAGCTATGCTAAGTATGAAAATACATGGGGTGACCGAACCTTTTTCTTAATCCTAACAATCTCCCCCTAAGGGAGGTCACCCCAGAAAAAATTAATTGAATCTTAGCATTCTATAAATTGATCTTAAGCTCTAGCTTGTATCCGTTGATTCTTCAAATTCATTACTCTTTGTGCTTCCAGCAGTGGACTTTTGATGACCTGTTTTATATCTTGGATGTTCCTTGACGATTCACTGAGTTTTTCATCCAAATGTTTGTCTCCAAGTCATCTTTGTGCAGTATCGTCTCCATGTAACGCAGACATCTTTGTAACGGCATGCTCACACTTTTCATGATCATGATCTTCAGCATCAGAGTTGTGGAAGCATAGCTGAAGCCCATTCAATGATCATGATTTCTTGATTACAATGTCGAAGTGTGAGCATGGGGTGATGGATCAGCATCTTTTCGACAATCTACTGCAACCGTCAGAAATTCCTGTAAGCAAACAGTTAGCAACAAATCATCCGGTACTTACAGGTTTGGAATTAAAGATCATCTACAGCATAGTGTGAAGACTCCTTATAACCCTTACCAAGACCGTTCCCAATCGGCAACCCCCGAGAGGATTTACACGATCTACCTAAGTAAATCAACGACTGGGTGAGTCGCTGGATTTCACTCCACGACTGTAGACCATTGGTAACCGCCGCGACCACTAAGCGTAATCCACAAGGAATTACCGAAGTGACCTGCTTTCAGGGCTGTTTGATGTTGACCCTAGCAGGAATTTCCATTCAATCACTGAAAATCACATCAGTAATTTCTCATGAATGTTCTGGTAAATTGCTAAGATCTACATAGTACTCTCAAATGTGCAATTGGTGTCCTTGATAATGAACCACCAGTGTAAAAGTATTCAGTGTTCCTATTGAGATCTTTTGATGCATCTCGTGGATCTAGATTCGATAAGTGCATAATTTGGTTTTCTTATGCGGAGACTAGGGAGAGGTCTCCTGCTTCAATATCAACCATCTCTAAGAGATAAGTTGATAGATTACACCGGTTCCCCGTGAGAATGAAACAAGTCCTTTTAAGAGAACTTGAGTGGCTAGAAGGTTTAGTGCAGTGCGTCACTGGGTCCATGACGTCTTGTCTTTAATACCGTTGTTACCTTAGTAACCACCAGTAGCATGTGAATTGAACCCGGTTTCTGCCCTAAGGTTGAATAATTGGAGGGCTATTTCTTTTCACCCTTTCTCATTTCATTTCTTTTTAATTCTTCAACCCCTTCTTTCCCCTTTCTCATTTATCTCCTTTTTACATAATCATACCTAAGGACTTTCTAATACTATCTATTGGGGTATTGTCCTTGGGTAGATCCCACCGGCTCTGGCGGATCATAGGACGGTTTTCCTAACCTTAGACACCTTATAACTTCATAACTATCCTATGTTGCCAAACACCAAATCATTGAAAATTCTCTCAACGTGTTTATGATTAAGAAACACATTTTGTTAACGCGTTGAGAGTTTTATCATTTTCAAATGCTCCCCCTTAACATGTGCTCGTATGTTTTGATTCGAAAATTCGCACATGTCGGGAAGAGTTTGCACTTTTGAATTGATCCACCTTTAGTGAACATGAACAGGCATTCGAGACACGCTTACATCACTTGTTAGACTAGCTTGAAGTTATTACCCGGCCCAATCAAATCCATAGAAGGTTTCTCGAAACGGTACACTCTACTTAGACAAGTCCTCTTCGAGACACGCTTACATCACTGGTTAGACCAGCTTGAAATTATTACCCGACCAGGACTAGTTCTTTCGATTGATGACAATTTATGTTTCGTCAATTCATTGGTTAAGTCTGAGTCTCGCTCACATGAGATGCTAGGATCCTTTTATCACAAACCATTTGCTCCCCCTCAATATGTGCATTGATGTACAAAACGAGTTTGGCACATATGGGAGAGTGTTTTAAGTCCAAACAAATCACATTTTAATCAGGTTTCATATTTAAATCACATTTTCTCCCCCGATCAAAAATTTCAAACCATTTGAGATTTGTGATCCCAAGTGATTTAAATAAGTTCCAAGATTTTTGGGAGAAAAATGTGGTCAGATTTAAGCATGACTGATTTTGAGACGATACATTTGCTCCCCCTCAATCCTTGAGGGAGCATGTTATGTGTCAGAAATGATGAGTTTATAAATGATTTAGAGTTTAACGAGAAACTCATAAAAAATTCATATTCTCACACATAACAATTCCATTCACTGCTTTTAATTCACAAAGATCATGTTTTGATGATATAGAATTTTTGAAATCATTCTCCCCCTCAATCGATGACCCATTTTCAATTTATCACTTTTTCTTCAAAAGATTAATCATTTGGCATCGATTGAGAGGCAAGTTTTATAAAAAAATTGCAAGTTTGATTGATTTTCAAAAATCATGGTACCACCAAGTTTAGAACAAATACTTTTCCGAAGAATCATTGAAGGAAAAGTATTCGTGATGTAAAGAAGACTTCTCTTCTTTTACAAGAAATGATGTACTGAAACGTACATCAAGTCGATGAGACATGAATATAAGGTAATCCATGTCCGGGTGAACTTCACCCAGTAAAAGGAACAACCGTCTTTTTGGTGACGTGTTTTCCCCATTTTGAAAAGCGGGTTGCCATCTGAAGTAATAGCAAGCCATTATTTTGAATCTGGGATGTAGTCTGAAATAACTGCAAGCTATGATTTTAAGTCCGGGTTACAGCCTGAAATGACTGCAAGCCATTATTTTAAAGAAGATTTTGAGAAGCGACATGTTTTAGGAATGGAAAAAATAGAAAAAAAAACTCTCACTTAAGCATATGTATGTTTTCCTGTCATTATTGAATGACATTTATAGAAACGTACACAATATTGATTACACGAGAGACATGTCGCGAGAAGAATATTTTTGGAACTTTTATGTTTTTTTGATTTTTATGGATTTTGTTGGTTTTATAATTTTCTATTTTCTTTTTGGTTTTTAAAATATGTACAAAGGATATTATGCAGTTTAAGAGGATTTTGACATGAATACCGAAAAGAGGATATCGGTCTGCACGTAGTAGAGGTCAGTAGTCAACATCTCTTAAACTTTCACCACCAAAGCGTTCGAGGCTCCTTAATTTTCGTCTGAACTTGAGCCTTTTCAATGTGAAGCTTTGATAACTCAGCAACGTATCATCTCACGCTTGACTAGTTCTTCTCATCTTTCTTCCCTGCTGAAGGCTGAAGTAGTGCATACCAAAAGTATCCAGAGACCACTTCCCCCCAAGTAGTTGAAATGATGCAGTCAGTCTCATTATATGAAGCTCAGAAACCCGAAGTACACACACAATCAAATATGTACTTCTTTGTCATCAGAAACTATTTCTTACATCTCTTCCCCCACGTAGTTGGAATAATACACCAAAAGAACGAGTTAAAACACTGATCTTCTCTGCGGTTATGACATTTGTCTTCCCGGAATAACTTCACTTAAGTAGAAGTGTAAAGCTCATCACGTGTACTCATTGTGCGTTCTGATGTATGTCTCCTTCCCCCTTGCTGGTTTTGATACCTCAGAATCAGCAACACATTTTACGCCCATATACTTGAAATCTTGTGAGAAGAACAAAATAAGCTCAAATGTATCCTGTGAGAATCAACTTGCTGAAGAGCAATGTAAGCACATCTAATTAGGGATTTTAACACATACTTTTCACTCTCCCCTAATTAGTGCTCTCCCCTAAACAGACAACCTTTCTTGATGAATGCCTTGAATATGAAGAAGTATTTTGATAATTAAATGCATATCGTCTTTAGTCTTCTAACACGCAGAAGAAAATGTAGAACAGACTGTAGACTCGAACTTCTTCAACGTTGTCCATTTGGGGAATAGAATATCAACATCTTCATCTTGACAAATGCATTCCAATCATATTACATATAACAAATCAGCCCATAATGTACACATGTACCCAAAGACAAGAAGAAACGATAACACCAAAGTAACAGTTTGAAGCACTGATCATCTCTGCGGATATCAACTCCGGAATAAATGATTAAGCCCGATCATGTGAACCTGTTGTGCATCCTTGATGTACACATTTCTCTCCCCTGATGGTTACGATTAATCAGCTCGTGATGTACACATGAAATGATAATACCAAAGTAACAAGTTGAACCACTGATCATCTCTGCGGTTATCAATCCCGGAATAAGTGATTAAGCTCGATCACGTGAACTTGTTGTGCGTCCTTGGTGTACACATTCCTCTCCCCTGATGGTTGCGATTAATCGGAATCATCATAATGATGTGTACATGAAGCATTAACTGGAAGCCCTTCATCAATAATAATATCAGTGATGAGGCGAAAAATGAACCACTTTTAGGGGGTCATTTAAGCCCGGAATTGAATTTATTTGATCAAATATTGCCCTAAATCGTTCCTTTTGTGATTTTAGGTACTTTGGGAGTGAAATCTGGAAAAGGAAGCAATTCGGATGTTTTTGGAGCATAAAAGTGAAGAAAACGCCAAAGTCTTAATTTTCCTTGCTGGGAACAGTAGGTGACGGCGTCAAGAGCAACATCCTGACGGCGTCAAGAGTAAATTGCATGACGGCCCAGAAGAAACGTGAAGGCGTCACCCAAGGCCGTCACGTGTTAACTTGTCAAAACTTGCGCGCGGAGTAGCCGATATTGTTTTGGTCATAACTTTTGCATACGAACTCGGATTTAGGTGATTCAAAATCCCACGCGAAGAGGACGAAGAGATCTACAATTTGGTGAAAAAATGGTCTTGACGGCGTCAAGAGGAACAGGCTGACGCCGTCAAGATGGGCCGACAGAAAACATGCCTATAAATATAACATCATAACTTCACTTTTTGTAAGCCCTAAACCCTAAGGTCGATTCCTGGGTTTAGGTGGGTGTTTTTCCAGCAACTTAGAGGGTTTCAATCACTCTATAAACATCATGTATTGGTTTGATGATTCTATCTCAACTATGTCTTTCATTATTCTTGTTGATTGTCCTTCTTTGATTATGTTTTATTAATTCACCTTGTGTCTACTTATGATTATGTGAAACTTGTATATAATTGATTAGATCTCATTGATTTCTTGTGGATGGTTGTGTCTATCTCCATCAATGAGGGCTTGTTGATGTGTGTGTCTATCTCCATCAATTAAGGCGTGACAACTTCAATAGATCTAGTTGGTTTAGTTTATAATTCTTGTTTCCTATTGATTCTTGTTTTGATTGAATGGATTCGATGTTAGGCTTAAGAAAACTGGCAGATCTCCATCGTGTAATGTGCTTGAACGTCTTAAGAAACATGTAGCCAAGGCATACTAGGCTATTAAGGTAGTATTTAACGCATGAGCCACTGTTTACAATCCCTATGGTTGTGTCGGGCATGGCATAGGAGGAGATAAGAGCTCATAGAATTGGAGAGATATGTATGCCACTCCATGAGTTATTAGGAATACACCCGTCAATTAAAATAAGGTTTACTGTCAATAGGTAGAATTGGATAGCTAGCAAGGAGTAACATATCATGGGTAGACATGCTTCACTTATCTTGTAGAATCCTAGTTTACTTTTCTTGCACATTAGTTTAATTAGTAGCTTTTGGGTTAGTTGATTAGCAACTAATTCCGCCCCTTCTTCCAAAACCCGAGATTTTCACTTGCTTTTCATAAAATATAAAAACACAAAAAGAATCATCCTTCACCTTTAGACCTAGTTAGATCAATTTCAATCCTAATGACACTATTCCTAGCTGAACGATCAATCCCCCGGTACTTGTCACTATACTATACTACAACGATCAGGTACACTGCCTGGTGGGGGTTGTAAGCTTCTCGAGATCCCTCGAGAGGTTAAGCCTGGTGCAATCCCTACGCATCAAGTTTTTGGCGCCGCAGCCCGGGGAATAGTTATTGTCTAGGTTAGGATTTCTTTTTATTAGGTCTACTTCCTAGATTCCTTTCTAGTAAGATCTTATTTTTATTTTTTAGGTTTTCTTTAGTCTATCTTATTTCTTTGTGTCTTTGTTCGTAACTCTTCACCACCCGACATCATGGACAACGGGAACATCTTTGAAGCCGTCATCCAACCACAACAAAACCCACCACTAGAACCCCATAGGCCCCGAACCTTAGGAGAGTATTCCCGACCTAGCCACCAAGGCTACCGAAACACCATTGAGCTCACCGGAGCCAATGTGACCCCCTTGCGATCCGACACCATCCGGTTGGTGCAAAGCGGATGTGCATTTCATGGACTTCATTCCGAAGATCCAAATCAACATCTTAAGGACTTCCTTAAAATCGTAGACTCCATAGACCTAGATGTTGCAACTAGAGAGACTACCCGATTACGCCTATTCCAATTCTGTCTACGGGATCAAGCTAGTCAATGGCTTGAGCGTTTACCCGCGGGATCCATCACCACATGGGATGATCTCACCACTCGTTTCCTTGCTCAATTTTTCCCACCGGGGAGAACTACCAAGCTTAGAAATGACATCTTGATGTTCCAACAACATCAAAATGAATCTTTTTATGAAGCATGGACTCGTTTCAAGGACTTACTCCAAAAAGTCCCTCATCATGGCATAGATCTTTGGCTCCAAGTCCAAATCTTTTATGACCATATCGATCTCTCCACGAGGCGAGCCATTGACCAATCGGCCAGTGGTAAGCTACGTGATCTAAGTGCGGAACAATCATGGGAACTCATAGAAGATCTTGCTCTCTACGACAACGAAAGTTGGAATGATCCCCGTGATTTGAACAAAACGGTCAAGGCAATATCTTTGCCTTTGAACAACTCTAGCACTCCCGACCGTAGGATCATGGAACTTGAGGACCAAGTCAAGTTTCTCATGAAATCTTACGAAGCTCCTAAGCCTTCAAGCCAAGTGAACAAAATCACTTCTTCATGCGAATTATGTAGTGGTCCCCATGACACTCGTGATTGTGTGGAACTCCCCGGAACAGCTTTTGCGGACTACGCATCCACGCGTACCGACGAAGCGGGAGATAAGTGGTACACTTTCAAGCCCGAGCCAAACCCTTACGGAGATTCATACAACCCCTCTTGGAAAAATCACCCAAACCTTAGGTGGAAGCAAAATCAACCCAATTCTTCCAATCTGCCTAATCGTTACCAACCAAACGGTCCACCCTCCAACCGTACTTTCAACAACAATCCTTCTAACAACTATGGTAGTACCAACAATCTTGAAGTATTGATGTCCAAGTTCATGGCATCTCAAGAAGCCCGCATAGCTAGGTTTGAAATCGAATTCAACCAACAACAAACGGAGATGACCAATAAGATAGACAACTTGTTGAAAGCCCTTAACAACCAAGCGTTAGCCACACCTAGGAAGGACACTAGGGACACCAATAGTGGAACCCAAATTAAGGACCCCTCATCATCTAAACATGTCCACTTTGTCATGTTGTCACCATTAAGCCAATAGATAAGGAAATAGAAGAAAGTGACAAGGATGAAGTTAGAGTTGAAACCGAGAGTAGGGAAGTTGAGGTTAATAGGGGAGAAGAATTTGAGGAAGTAGAGCCTAAAGAAAAGTACTTTGATAAGATGCCCACCAAGAAAGAACGGGAATACCATAAGGATTTATTCGATAGTCCCGAGAGACCATATATCCTTGGCACACCCCTTATCAAAATTGGAGACTCATCTAACATTAACATACCATGCAACATCGGGCATATGCATATATGGAAAGCTTACATCGATCCTAGATCTCCCGTAAACATCATGACTAGGACTTATTACAATTGGGTAATGAAGAAGCAACTTGATTTTAGGATGATGCCCAATAAGAATTTGATAAGTAATTTTGTAGGAAGAGTGAAGGGATTGCATGTGATTATAGGCAATCTCACTTATGAGATAGATTTTATGATAGTGGAGGACACTCGTCCGGTGATTGATGCTTGCCTAAGCCAAATAATATTCAGAAAACCATTTGTTGAGGCCACTAGGATGAGCTATGATCCGACTCTAGGGATAGTTAGATTCAAGGGAGAGAATGATGAGGTTGCTTACCAAATGCCCTACAAGATTGAGCAATACCGCCTTCTCTCTAATTTCGAAAAGGAACACAAGCAAGCGGCTTATTATAGGAATGATGAGGATAGACGTAGAGGAGTAGAGTATGTAAAGAATAGAATGCTTGGTTTCTACAAAGAATGCTTGCAACTAGGTCCGGAATACAAAACTGGTTTAGAAGACGACCTAGAGAATGAAACCAATGATGAGGTCACGTAGTAACCCATGACCTTGAGTCTAGCTACAAAACTCGTAAATAAAGAAAAGCGCTTCTTGGGAGGCAACCCATGCTTTGTGTGATTTTCATTTTTGTTTGTTATTTGCTTCCGTATGCATGCTTTATTTTTATTGTTGGTAGATCATGTTTCTCAATTAAAATGTGGAAATACTTTACTTTGTTGTTTTGGCCTAGTCTTAACTCCACCTAAAGGTATTTTTGCAAAAGATAAGTGTAAGGGGAAACCCCAAATATGTTTTTAAGAAACAAACCGATCATGATTCTCCACAATATTAAATGAACATGTGTATTCGTATTTGTTAGAGTCAAATGCTTGTATTGAGTCATAATGAAGTTTTGCAGGATTTTCCAGGAAGTAGGACCAAGTTTTTTCAGAAATTTTCCGGAAACTTAACATAAGAATTTCTGCAGGTCAATCTTGACGGTGTCACGAGTTTGCTCTTGACGGCGTCATGGGTAAAAATCTGGAAATTTTACCGGTTTTGTTTTTCTAACGGAGTCTTATGGTTTTTGTGAATTATTAAGTTTTATAATCTCCAGGAAATCTGCAAACTTCATTCCACAAGCATTATATCTTACTTTGTTTTCTAGGATTTAGTAACTTATATAGGATGCCGCCGATTTTATGCGAGGTTGTCTTGTCTATTTTCTCAGGATTTACAGGTTATGTATGACAAGAAGATGATTTATATTCTGGAAGGGAAGCTTTGATTGTTCATTTTCTTGGAGGAAGATTTAACCTGGCCACCTTATTATCCATACCGAGCGAATCAGGGGAGTATTTGATTTCATTTGTTTTACTTATTTCACTTTTACATTCTTTACTTGAACATTGGGGACAATGTTCATCTTAAGTCTAAGGGGAGGGTAAAATGATGATACCTTACAAATACACTTTCGTTTGAGTTTGCTTTGTTTAATGGTAGATGTGTAATAAAACTATGAGAAATACTTGTTAGTGCAATTTTAGCGCCAAATTTAAAATTTTTTACAACATTTAGGAGTGAAACTTTAGCCATAGCAAGCGTCTCATGGATAGGAGATTGTATGACTAGCACATAACCGTATATTCAGAAAAAATTTCCACCCAAATATGTGAAGTTCGCCTTTAGATTTGATAGGAAAAGCATTTACTATTAGTGCTTATGAGTATACCGGTAGCATTTAGATTCTAGAACTTGCGTTAGTGATGCATCCCGAGACCGCTAGTGAGACTACATTCGTGTGGTAGGATTTACTACATGATAAGAGGCATTAGGATCACCCTTGTGTTAAACCCGTATTATAATTTCTTGACCATTTAAGTCATATTACTTGGCTACTTAAGTCAATTAATTTTTCCACACCCTTAGCGTTGTACTCATTTTTAGTACACGAAACCCCTAGTACACCCCTCCGAGCCTATCTTTTCGTTTCTAACTTTAAGCATCTTACTTAAAGGAAGAATTTGTTACACCCCACTTAAATGTACAACCAAATTGCCTTAGCGTTCCGTGTATGCGCTCATTTTTAGTGCACTATTGTTATTTGTTAAACCCTAAGTTAACTATCTAATTGATTACATGGTTGCTAAGTCGAGTCATATCCTTGTACATATTGTTTTGGGACGATTGGGACTCATGGGTAAGTACTTATTTTATGGAGTAATGGGGAAGAACATCATTTATTACCCCCATATGTACGTTAATCTTAAAAGTGCTCCAAGTGTTTTGATTTTCTTAATTCGAGTCATTAGATTAGTTTATTGTAAAGTATGTAAAAATTCAAGTGTAAGGGGAATGTTCACCCCCTATGATGTATTATTTTGGATGGTAGGGTAAGAGTGTATGCAAAAAAAATAAAAAATAAAAAAAAATCAAGAAAAAGAAAAAAAAAATAGAAAAGGAGAAAAGAGAAGAAAAAACATACGGACTACCATCCCTTTTTTATTCTATGTTCATTTTATGTTTTTGTTATTTTTCATTTATTAGCTTAAGTCGAGTCTAGTCTTGGCTTAGCAACGCCATATTGTACACGTAATTAACCAAGATTGTTAACTCGCCACCAGTAAAAACTGCCTTTATCCAACAAAACCGTGTATTTCATATCCCTACACCTAACGTTATAACCCTTTAAAAGACCTCTTTGATAGTTTATCCTTGGTGCTTACGCCATGTGGTGGAGGTTTGATCCTTTCCCAAGCCTATGGTAATCTATTTTGCTATGACAGGTAGTGAGAGATATCTTCCGTTTCCATATTGTAATTTATACTTTATTACACCCGAGGGATGTGAGTATCTAAACACTATTTGTGAGGTGCTTGTGTATAACCTCCGTGCTTGTCTATTGGTCTTTAATGGAACGATTATTTGTTGTAATTACTTTTATATTAGTGTTAAATGACCCCTAACTTTTATTTTGAGTAGAATAAAAGCGCATTTGCTTGAGGATAAGCAAATCTCAAGTGTAAGGGTATATGATGAGGCGAAAAATGAACCACTTTTAGGGGGTCATTTAAGCCCGGAATTGAATTTATTTGATCAAATATTGCCCTAAATTGTTCCTTTTGTGATTTTAGGTACTTTGGGAGTGAAATCTGGAAAATGAAGCAATTCGGACGTTTTTAGAGTCTAAAAGTGAAGAAAACGCCAAAGTCTTAATTTTCCTTGTTGGGAACAGTAGGTGACGGCGTCAAGAGCAACATCCTGACGGCGTCAAGAGTAAATTGCATGACGGCCCAAAAGAAACGTGAAGGCGTCACCCAAGGCCGTCACGTGTTAACTTGTCAAAACTTGCGCGCGGAGTAGCTGATATTGTTTTGGTCATAACTTTTGCATACGAACTCGGATTTAGGTGATTCAAAAGCCCACGCGAAGAGGATGAAGAGATCTACAATTTGGTGAAAAAATGGTCTTGACGGCATCAAGAGGAACGGGCTGACGCCGTCAAGATGGGCCGACAGAAAACATGCCTATAAATATAACATCATAACTTCATTTTTTGTAAGCCCTAAACCCTAAGGTCGATTCCTGGGTTTAGGTGGGTGTTTTTCCAACAACTTAGAGGGTTTCAATCACTCTATAAACATCATGTATTGGTTTGATGATTCTATCTCAACTATGTCTTTCATTATTCTTGTTGATTGTCTTTCTTTGATTATGTTTTGTTAATTCACCTTGTGTCTACTTATGATTATGTGAAACTTGTATATAATTGATTAGATCTCATTGATTTCTTGTTGATGGTTGTGTCTATCTCCATCAATGAGGGCTTGTTGATGTGTGTGTCTATCTCCATCAATTAAGGCGTGACAACTTCAATAGATCTAGTTGGTTTAGTTTATAATTCTTGTTTCCTATTGATTCTTGTTTTGATTGAATGGATTCGATGTTAGGCTTAAGAAAACTGGCAGATCTCCATCGTGTAATGTGCTTGAACGTCTTAAGAAACATGTAGCCAAGGCATACTAGGCTATTAAGGTAGTATTTAACGCATGAGCCACTGTTTACAATCCCTATGGTTGTGTCGGGCATGGCATAGGAGGAGATAAGAGCTCATAGAATTGGAGAGATATGTATGCCACTCCGTGAGTTATTAGGAACACACCCGTCAATTAAAATAAGGTTTACTGTCAATAGGTAGAATTGGATAGCTAGCAAGGAGTAACATATCATGGGTAGACATGCTTCACTTATCTTGTAGAATCCTAGTTTACTTTTCTTGCACATTAGTTTAATTAGTAGCTTTTGGGTTAGTTGATTAGCAACTAATTCCGCCCCTTCTTCCAAAACCCGAGATTTTCACTTGCTTTTCATAAAATATAAAAACACAAAAAGAATCATCCTTCACCTTTAGACCTAGTTAGATCAATTTCAATCCTAACGACACTATTCCTAGCTGAACGATCAATCCCCCGGTACTTGTCACTATACTATACTACAACGATCAGGTACACTGCCTGGTGGGGGTTGTAAGCTTCTCGAGATCCCTCGAGAGGTAAAGCCTGGTGCTATCCCTACGCATCAATCAGCCCGTGAGAAGATGTCGATAAACCTCACGAGTCCTGAACTAAAGTATTCAGGAGTCATGAGATGATGACTAATTGAGTTTGCTCCCCCTAAATTAGGCCATCGTATGTAAAGAGCTTCTTCAATAACTTGTGAAGTTTATGAATCGGCTCCCCCTCAGACTGACGATCCTATTTTATAGATTCAATACATTAAGTCATGATCCCGTATGAGGGTCTTGATGTTAACCATCTTCTTCTTTATCTCCCCCTCAAAAATGGCAAGCAAATGACATTTTTTCCATAGTTGAGATTCCATGATGGTTGAAATTTAATCATGTGCAGCATAAATATGCGTGTAGACCCAAAAACTACTGCGAAGAAGATGATGATTAACGCTCTCTTGTAGCAGTCCCTTTTTTGTCTCCTCATCAGTGGCTTAGCAAATGAAGAGTTCAATTAAGCATATAATATGCCTAAACCACTTGTTGAAATGTGTTAAACCTTAGTGGGAGAAAATATCTGCGTACAAGAGCCTAATGACCATTCTACAAACATCATCAACATGTAGTATCTTCATCCTTTCCCTTCTCCCCCTCAAAAACTGCATATGCATGTTTGCAATTTTTGATTGAATAAGTTAAGCACAAAAATATAATCCAATGTATGTCGATCCACTTGATGACTGTACGAACATGGGAAAAGCATGAAGCTTGTTGATGAGAATGGTCATAAATAAGAAGATTTCTCTTCTTTCTAAAATAAGGCGCACTAAAACGTACACCTTTCTTTTCTTTGAGGAATGGGGCCTGAAGTGTTATCTGCAGACGCCATAGTTGTTCAAGACCGAGGCTTGAACCGTTGTGTTCAAACATCATATTTGAAGAACGAGGCTTGAACTGAAGTGTTCAAGCGTCATCTCTCTTTTTTCTACTTCTCTTTGCTAACTCGTTACCAACCCCATTATCATACTGTCGGCTCTTTGTTGCGACTACTGATAGAGAAAAACCCAATATGATGAACTTGAAACTGAAGTAAAATAACCCGAACTTGTGACTTAAGCTTGCACTAATGTGTGACTAAGAGCGGTGTATAGAGTTCGTGCAATATCAAATCCCTAAGTACTCTATACTCTTCAACCAACCAACCATCAAGTATAAGACGTACATCATCTCTTGAATATCCACAACTTCATGTGACACTGAGCACTACAACGTAACTCCTTAAAGTGATAGTTATTTTGTGGTAATAGAGAAGAAGAAACACAAAAATAACTAGATATCCAAGTCTTCGTCATTGTAATTGTTGAAAGCTCGAACAAGGATCTCGAAGAATCTTCATCCAACTACCCTGATATCTTCAGATACTAAGTACACGCACCCGTGAAATTTCACTTCAACCTCAAATAAATAATAATGAACTGACGCCGTAGTCACATCTTGTGTTTTAACTGCCCAAATCTAGCCTCTTTAATGTTTTGAATGAACTTTGATAATGGTTTTATCCCGATCATGTCAAACACACATAACCCCATAAAAACACATAACCCTGTAAAAAATTCGTTATAACCAAAATGCCATGAAGTATGTCAAAACTCATCAAATACATGAAGTGCATACATTATCCCTTCTTTGAAGTTGATGTCGTATATGATTTAAACCGAGAAATAGGTTCTTTCGCGGGATTTTACAAAACCAAGAAGAAACCGTGAGACAATGATAACTTGAATGTGTTATGACAAATCTGGTTTTGGTGAATATCTATTTGTGGGAACATGCAAGAGATCAACAACAATTCTTCTCACATATGTAGAATACTTCACGAACCATACTAAGTAAAGTAGTATAAACTACTTCCCCCTGGAGGTTGACCTTATATCATCAAATTACACGTGTCTCCCCCATGATGGTTTCGAACTTTCGGAAGCATCATTGACGTGTACGACCATATACATGAGAAGTTCTTGTCATAAGCAAACATCTTGAAGAAAATCATGAATGACATTGAAGGATCTAGAAAGATTTTGCTTAGACTGTGAAGTAACTTTGACGTGCTGTAGTGCCGAATATTCCATAAGAATTGCTGATCACATCTCAACCCTTAAATCCATTAGCTAACAAACCAACCTCGTATTCTGTCGGCTATTGTTGTGACCACATGGTAGAGTAAACCCAATATACCAGACTTGAAAATGAAGTAGACTTCCCCAAAGTTGTTACTTAAGCTTTCACTGTTGTTAGAAGAACGGTGTAGAGAATTTGTGCACCATGCAAATCTCTAAGTACTCAATACTCTTCGGACAAAGTATGAGACTGTCATCACCTCTTGCGATTATCCACAACGTCATCTGCGTGTGACACTGAGTACTATAATGTAACTCCTTTAAGTGATAGTTAACCAGGTCTTCAACCATCCACCCCGACTTCTGGTAACTGGATAAACCAAGTCTTCAACTCAAATTATAGATACGAGCAAGTTATCATTGAGAGTCATGCATCCAACCAACCCCGACTTCAAGATAAAGTAAAATCACACCATTGTGAAAGTCAACTTCAATCTCAAGTGAGTGATACCCGATCAACTCCGTAATCACTTTGACATTCCAAGTCCAAAATCTCAGCCACCATGTACACAATACATCCTAATTCTTTAGGGTTTGAAAACTAGGATTTTGTATGTTGAATTTTCCATTCTTGTAAAAAATGCATAACTCCGTGAAAATTTATAACAGTCAAAATACCACTCATTTGCCAAAAATTGTATAAAAAATTAACATAATGTATAAAACATACATTTGTATTATCAAAAATTTTGGCTCAAAAATATAGGCTTATAATCAAGATATTTTGGCCCCATATTTGCTTATACAATTTTCAGCCCACACGAAAAAGTTACTTATGCAACAACATTCATCCCTGGTGGAGTTACTAACTCAACACAATATGACCAAATCCAATTAGTGAAGCCCAAGTCCAATAAGCAAACATTAAAACTCGGACCCAATGAAAATACCCGATCCAGACCACTTCATCAAATATAAACAAGCAGAATCCCTAATTAAACTCATTTTACTAACCCTATTCACAACTTACATCCGCCCCCATCCTAACTTCTATGAAAAATGAAACACCTCATCTTATCTTCATCAACAAATCGAGTACAAGAACCAAAACCTTTCCTTCTGTATCTGTTTACAGACAATCGAGCATAGACCAAAGCTAAAACAAATCCTCTACGTTTCTTGATAGCTCTGAAAAGTGAAAATCGAGTACCCATAGTTACCTTACTTGGGTTTTTCTTTCTACTTTAACCTCGAACAGTAAGCAGGTCTTAAACTTTCGAATCACATGAGATGTCGAATTCGAAGATAAAGTATTTATGGCTTCAAGATCTTGTTAAAGGTCTAAGGTAGGTGATTGTTTGTTCTATTTTTGTTTGTTTTGGTTTTTCATTAAACAAAACAAAGTTAGACAACAACGTAATTGTCAGTTGTCTTTCTTTTACTTCGGATATCAAAAAGAAGTTAAGGCTTAAAAAAATCGATGATGTGTCTCTCTTGTAGCACTTGTCTTTGGACGTGTCTTTGATTACCAAACAAGAGATAAACTGAGATATTCATTTTATTCAATCATTTTCGAATCCTAGATGTTCTAAAGAGATGAAGGGATCTGATTTTGTAGAAATGTTCTGAAGTTGTGGTTGTTCTTGGAGATCGATGAGATATGATAGTTGTATGTTTTGTTGAATTTGTTGTTCGAGAGATTAACTACTTATGATAGTGATTGGATTGTTGTTGGTTTGGATTTGGTATTGATACATCAGTATGAGTCGTAGTTGCATTTTTGTTGTGATCAACTGGTCCGCTTCTACTTCATCTTTTCTTTTTGTTTTATGGACATATCGTACTTTTTAAAGAAATTTTTGGCAGCATGTCTTTTAGATTTTGCAAATAAAATTGAATTTCAATAGCTAATCGCTACCCCCATTTCATCACAAATCGCTATATTCTGTACTTGTACATTTTGTCTTTTTGCAATAAAACAAAGAAAACTGTCCTTAGCAGCAGAAAAACTGGATATGGGTTTTCTCAATCAACAACCCGCTACCAAGAACACTTACTGAAACCCAGATCTGACCAATATTCCAACATACCTTTTGACCATATATTCACAGGACTGGTACAAAAGTCATAAAAATGATGAAGTTATACATAAACTATTGTTGGGAAGTAAACCACAAACAGGTATGTAAACATAAAGTGAAAGCATGTGACAACTTTGACCACTTTTGACACATAAAACCTGTATGAAATACTGTTAACGAGGCACCAAAACAGCCTCATAACAGGTACGACTCACACAAAATCAACACACATAAAACCTTGCTCTGATGCCAATTGTAGGATCGAATTATATGTTGATTATGTGGTGAATTGGGTGGTCTTGGAAGATGAAAGAACATGGTAAACATAGTTAGTGTTAGAGAGAGAGAGTAGAGAGAGGGGAAGCTTTCTTGAGAGAGAAACACCTTTGAGGTGTGTGTATTATGAGAAAACAACCAACCTTTCCAAATGACATGGAAAAGGTATATATACAATTACAAGTATACGCCCTCCTACAGGCTGTGGATCGGGTGTACAGTGGGTAAAGACCCGTCCGTCCTCCACGGTGTGACTAATATCTAACATATTACTATAATACCTAATCTAATAAATACAAAACTAAGAGCTATGTTAAGTATGCAAATACATGGGGTGACCGAACCTTTTTCTTAATCCTAACAATTATTATTATTATTATTATTATTATTATTATTATTATTATTATTATTATTATTATTATTATT
Organism: Artemisia argyi; assembly: GCA_030686995.1. Taxonomy (NCBI): domain Eukaryota; kingdom Viridiplantae; phylum Streptophyta; class Magnoliopsida; order Asterales; family Asteraceae; genus Artemisia; species Artemisia argyi. Next base: position 19,181,969 of record CM060678.1, on the reverse strand, counting down.
ATTTGAATGAGAGAAACTTGCACTACAACGTAAAACACTTGAATTAGCCATAAAAAGAAATGGGACAAATTAAGACTAGATACTTAAAAGACAATTATATAAACACTAGCAGTGTCCCCGCGCGATGCAGCTGCGGGCATCCTGTAATTTAATTTTTTCGGCTAATAATTTATTTTATTTGTACGTTAATTAGTTTTTTATTGCAAAAGTTTGATGAAATTTTGCTTAGTTTGTATTATTTTATTTATTATTATTATTATTATATTTTGTTTACTAGTTTGCTTGGTTTGTATAATATGTGAACATATTTTAGTTTATTATGTTCTTTTTGACAATAAATTTACGGATATCAAAAATTTCGTTTAGCTCGTGTCCGTTCGGGCTCGAGCCCGTTTTACCCATGCCCGTTCAGGCTCGAGCCCATTTGGCCCATTGCCCGTTCAGGTTGAATATTTGTATAATATGCTTTATTATTTGTATTAGTGACATTTAATGCAAGAATTGTGTTTAAGTTGGTTGTAGAATATGTTTGATTATTTGTATTTCTTATGTAAGGGGTGTTTAATAAGTGCATTAATTGTATTTTTTGACTAGTTAATTAATTGTATTTAATATACATAATAATTTATTTATTGTATATTTAATGTTAGTATTAATTGTATGTTAGAATTAAATATGATGAGAATTTCTATAAGTAGCACTGGTTGTTGTACTTATAGCTTTAGAAGTTGTAAGACTTAATTTTAAGTATTCTATTAATAGTAGGTCTTCCTCCATTATAATATAGTATGATAACTCAAGCGTACAACTCTTATCAATCATTTTTTACTTGATACCGTTAACATTTATTTTAGGGTACCCGCCGCTTCAACGCGCAGATATCCTACTAGTCTTCTCCAACAATTTTTCATCTTCCTATCCTATGTTCTTACTATATAGTTTGTAGTCTTTACTTAACCTACAAAAGAGCTAGCACGCATATCTTGTTCCTTAGGAGATATGGATAACATGTTGAATCATATTTGCCTGCCTATATGTTGTTGTTTTGAACTTTTACTTATGCACGTTTCTGTTAACCATTGTATGCACATTAGTCTATTATCTAGGGTATTTAGCGTAATATATTAGCTCTATTTTAGTCAAGTTATGATAGTTATATTTGGCTAGTTTTCGCCTTGCATGGCAAGCAGTAACACCTGACTATCTTGTTTCTTAATTTCTTTAGGACTTGAGACTTCTATTGTACCGTTCATTATTTTCATTGATCAATAAACGTAAATGTTTGGGTCTCTCATGTGTATGTTACTTTTCAGTCAAGTAGAGGTTCTCGAAGTGTGTATATTGACAAAAGTCGGGATTCCGCATTGTATAACTTCTTGGTTTGTTGGGCTGATATCCAACAGTTTCACATTGGGTTGTGTTTTTATCTCAAAGGTTGCGATCCCTTACAAAGAGGGTGCAAATTAAAAAGTCTAAAAAGACTTTCCCACCGTCCGATCATCTAATTATTCAATTGTACGGTCTGATTTAAATTGGGGAAAAAAAAGATGCTCCGTTCTATTAAAATGATAAAAAAAGTCATTTAACAAACAAAAGCGGTCATATCTATTCCCTCCATCTTCTCACTCACATTCATTTCACTCTTTATTCTCTCTCAATTCTCTCACTAAAAAATTGGGGGAATAATTAGGGTTTTGATTCTCATATTTCCTATCAAAAGCTCCGATAATCTACTCGAAAAGATGAATCCTAATTGTAAGTTTATCAATTATTCTAATTCATACATATAATTTCATTATCCAGGTTTTTAATTTCTCTTATTTTTCTTATTTAATTTTCCCCCAAATTTTACTATTTTGTAAAATTTTGTGAGAATATTTATTAAAAAAGTTTTTATTTATTTTTTTTTATTTTTTTTTATTAGTTGATGTTTGATTCAGCTTCTATAGTTGTTTTATATGTTCATCAGTTGGTGTTTGTTTTAGCTACTATAGCTATCGTTGTGATTTGGTTTCAGTTATTGTTTGTGCATTTTTGTTTATATTGATTTCAGTTATTGTGTAAGTAGGTTCATCAGTTATTGCTAGTGCGTTTGTGTTTCTTGAAAGTAGGTTCATCAGTTATTGCTGGATTTGTAAATTAGGTTCATCAGTTATTGCTGGATTTGTAAATTAGGTTCATCAGTTATTTGAAAATTAGGTTCATCAGTTATTGCTGGATTTGTAAATTAGGATCATCAGTTACTAAAAGTAGGTTCATCAGTTATTTGAAAATTAGGTTCATCGGTTATTGCTAGTGTTTTTGATTATCAGTTATTGTGCAAGTAGGTTCATCAGTTATTGCTGCATTTGTAAATTAGGTTCATCGGTTATTTGAAAATTAGGTTCATCAGTTATTGCTAGTGTCTTTGTGTTTCTTGAAAGTAGGTTCATCAGTTATTTGAAAATTAGGTTCATCAGTTATTGTGCAAGTAGGTTCATTAGTTATTGCTGGATTTGAAAATTAGGTTCATCAGTTATTTGAAAATTAGGTTCATCAGTTATTGCTGGATTTGTAAATTAGGTTCATCAGTTATTTGAAAATTAGGTTCATCGGTTATTGCTAGTGTTTTTGATTATCAGTTATTGTGCAAGTAGGTTCATCGGTTATTGCTGCATTTGTAAATTAGGTTCATCGGTTATTTGAAAATTAGGTTCATCAGTTATTGCTAGTGTTTTTGATTATCAGTTATTGTGCAAGTAGGTTCATCAGTTATTGCTGCATTTGTAAATTAGGTTCATCAGTTATTGCTGGATTTGTAAATTAGGTTCATCAGTTACTGAAAGTAGGTTCATCAGTTATTTGAAAATTAGGTTCATCAGTTATTGCTAGTGTTTTTGATTATCAATTATTTGCTAGTGTTTTTTAAAAGTAGGTTCATCAGTTGTTGTGCAAGTAGGATCATCAGTTATTGCTAGTGCGTTTGTGTTTATTTTGGTTTGGCTTCATCTTTTATTTTGATTTTTTGTTTATTTTGGTTTCAGTAGGTTCATCAGTTTCACAATTATTTGTTTTATTGGATAGGTAAAAAAGCTAAAAAAAAGGAAAGAAACCTATGGTTTAGTGATTCGATGTTGGATTTGTAAGAGAAGGAAAGGAACAAGGGAAAGGAACAAGACAAACAGATGGAAGACTTGAGAAAGAAGTACCTAGCAAAGATTCTATTGTCTGAGTCCAATGAGAACAGAAAAATACTGGAGAGCGAGGTTCATGAATATCAAAGTTTAAGTCTGAAGGAAAAGAGAATGCTCCAAAAGATGTCAAAGAAGTCTATTTGCGAACGTAGCAGCGCTTATTTCGAAGAAGCTAGCGCTCTTCTTCGAAAGTGAACACAATGGTCAAGTGAAAACAATCTGATATAATTGATGAATGTTTGGAATATTTGTTTGCTTCGTATGGTTAAATAGTTTCTGGAACAATCTGATGTAATTGATGAATTGTATAAATATTAGATTTTTTTGTTCATCAGTTGTCAGTTGGTATGGAAAAGTGATTTTGGTTGGTTGGTATCGACAAGTTATTTCAGTTTAATAGAACTCAGTTTATTTTACTTTTTTAATCTTATATTAATAAAACGATTAGTGATGCGTTGTGGTACAAAAATTAATGCATTTAACGCAATTTTAACACAAAAAATCTAAGCTAGACATTTCATCAAACACGTGGTGTGCAACAAAAATGACTAAAACGTCATCTTTAACATTCGATATCTCACTCATATCATATCGAATTTGAGTGATTCAAATTTCTTGATAAAGAGTGAACCAAAATCTACGACTTTCGTGTTTTAAGTTTATCATGATTTGATAAATTTAAAGGTAAAAAATATGGTCAAAAATACCAAAAACATCAAGAAAATAAAAAAACCATTGAATATGTAAAAAAAAAGTTTGAAATAATTAACAAGATTTATACCATATTAAAGAGGATTAAATTTTAAAAATTATGGTGAAATCGGTTTTTTCTAAAAGTTTGTCGTTTAAAAGATATGTGCGTTTGAAATTTGAGGTGGAAAAAGAAAAAACATGTAAGTTTACGATTTTACCCCTATGCAGATTTTTTAAATAAAATGGGGGGGGGGACACTTGTCAGCGTAGGAACACTTTGTAGATTTTTTATTTTTTTCTACTTTTTAAAGGATCCGGTGTCTTTATCTCAAATAGGTCAAATATAAAATCTTGCTGAAACAAGTTGAATCAGTCAAAGTTGTGCAAAGTCTAATTTTAATGCATATAACCTCCTGAATTGTTTTTATTTAGCAATTTAAGTGTTATAATTGTAACAGTATTGTTATAGTTTTGTAATCAAAACTAGTGCGTTAATTATTTATAAAAAAATGAGCAAGTTTTTGATGGTTAGCTGACTCCAACCAGGTGTTTCGACGTTCGACCCATACTAAATGACCCATCATATAACCTTTCATATGAAGCATGTAGATTACATATATATTGCCGTTAATGTTTTGGTGAATCATTGTAGAAGCAATAAATTGCTCCCCGTGTTTGTGACGTGTCGGTTCCTTCGGATGGATAACGTCCTCAATGTACTTGACACAATAGAAAAACACGCGTTAGTCTCGCCTTGAGTTTGTGATGAGGTGCAATTTGATAGAGATTTTAAAGGTCATTTACCTTATTGTTTCGTGCATTTTATATCATTTATCTCTTCAATGGCTTAAACTCAAATATATTTGGTTTTTAGGTCATGGACTATCCATTTGTTGAAAATGTACAAGTTATGGGATCATTTTGACGAAAAATGAAAGAAAAAGACAAAGTTTGAAGTTGTGACCGGCATCCGTGATGCCGTCACCAAAAGTGGCCAAAAAGTAAAGTTTTGATATTCTTCGTGATCGGCTAGTAAATGGAGACGGGTGTCGTGATGCCGTCACAGCCCCAACATGACGTTGTCCAACTCTATCAAGTTTTGCCATCAGAGGAAGTCGGTGGAAAAATCCCTAAAATGACGCCGGCAAGGTAATGCCATCACAGCTACGGACGCCTCATAACTTGTTTTCTATGTATGTTTTTGCTATGTTTTCATAATTCGTGTGAAACTTTTGGGTGACAACCCCTAACCAAATTTTATGAGTTTTTGAGTGTTTTTTTTTCTTATAACTAAAGTAGATCAAGATACGTTATTACATTAATTATTCAACTATGTCTATCATTATTTGCTTGATTATGTTGATTTCTTGTTCTTCGTATGCTATGATAAGCTAAATCTCTTTGTGTTTACTTAGGATTGCATGATATTTATTGTTGTTTAGTTGTTTTTACTGATTTCCTGTTGGTGTTTATGATTATCTATTATTGCCAGTGTTGCAAAAATCGGCCGAATCGGCCGATTAATCGGTAATCGGCCCAGGACCTTGGAGAGAATTCCACGGAAATTGGCCGAGTCAAGAAAATCGGCCGATTAATCGGTAAAAAATCGCTAATCGGCCCCGGACCGCCTCAATACCGATTCACGATTTTTGCAACATTGATTATTGCGAATTAATAACATCTTCAATAGTAATAACGTGCTATAACTATTAATAGTCAGACTAAGAACCACATAAACCTTAGAATTTGCCTAGGTTATTGGCGTAGCTGAGTCGCATAGGGTTCTTTGATCAAGTTTGTGTGCAACAGATACTGACCGTAGTGCGGTGTTGGATTGTGAGACATTAATTAATGGGTTGGACAATTGCATAATAATTAGTTATAGGAGTTAGACCAAGGCACTAGGCAAGTTGTTATAGGGTGCAGGAGTTGGACAAGGCACTACACTAATTTAGACATATCTTTCATAACCACCAATCAAAATGTGACAAATTCAGTGGATACAACTAGAAAATAATAAAGAGTAGTGCACCCTAAGTAAGTACGTTTTTCCATAATATAAGTTTTCACCAAATTCACCTTGTCATTTAATTTTCTTGACTTTAGGTTATATTAGTTTAAAGGGTAAATTGCAAAAATGGTCCTTCACGTTCCATGAAATTGCAAAAACGGGGCCGAGACAAAAAGTAGCGCAAAAAAGACACCAACGTTCCACATTTTCGCAAAATCGCCACTGAGAGCCATTTTTCATTAATTTCATCGTTAAGTGCCACGTATTTGAGGGTAGTATCGTCATTTCACTGTTCATACTTATTAAATTTGCCGCCATAATCACCTATGTGCTTGGTATCAATGTGATTAGACCTCAATGACTAAATTTGCAAAGTTATTTTCAAACATCTACCCCCATAAACCCCCGTACAACCCATATCTTCTCCACCACGACTCGCATTGACCATAGCAGAATCACAACAAGAATGCAATCAACTCAAATGTCAGAAAACACAACCATGATAACCACCACCATAACGACAACGACCACCACCAGCACCAACACACACCAACAAACTTCAACGTTTGTGACCACAACAACTCTGACACATCCCCCACAACAACTCCAATGTCCACGTTGTCATTCAGAAGACACAAAGTTCTGCTACTACAACAACTACAACACATCGCAGCCACATCACTTTTGCCGTAGCTGCCGCAGACACTGAACCCATGGCGGCGTGCTCCGGGACATCCCTGTTGGAGGTGGATGCCGGAAAAATAGAAAAAGGAAAAACCCCATGAACCCCACCATCACCTCGGCTTATGTTACCACGTTTGATCAGCCAGAGTACCAGGACTACCAGAGTGTGATGCCGCCTCCCCAGAGCCTGCTGCCGCCTACCCAGGGCCTGCCGCCGCCTCTACATGTTGATGCCGGTGATGAGAATGGGTTTGTGTCGTCGTTGTTGGAGGATGTTTCTTTTGATGAAGGTGTCTGGCCATTTTTTGGCAATTAGTGTAGTTTGTTTGTTGGTTTGTTAGTTTTAGTGGTGTATGTACCCCGATCTTTTGATGGTAAATGGTATGCTTGTAAATGGTAAATGAATGGTAATTCGTAGTAGTTATATTTACACCCAGACTTGCCCATTTTGACAATCATGTTTGACTTTTGCACATGATTGTACATGCATCAAAAGACCCAGAATTGCGCAAAAATGAATCTAAAAAGAAGGCACAAAAATAATGTGCAGGCACAAAAATACCCAAAATTACCCAATTTGACAATCAATTTTGACTTTTGCAGCTAACATTATGGTTGACTTTTGCAAAAATACCCAATGGTTGACAAGCAAAACATAATAAATCAACACAACAAACCATAGATGACCGAAACATAACAAAATCATAATATATCATTAAAGTTCAAACATAACATTCATAAAAAAGATGGAAACATAAAAGGAACAATCAAAACAAAGATGACCATGAAAGAAACTCTAAAGTCCCTTGACAAATGCATGCTTGTTGAAGAGCTTGAGCCTCGCTTCTGCCATCTTCTTCTTCAAATCCAAAAGCTCCATAACATCGGACTTTTGAAGCTTCTTCAAGAACTCCAAGCATTTGAACATCTGCACCGAGGGACGCACCAGTTCCATTTCAGAGATCATCTTGTTCCTTTGAACGACAATATCAAGCAACTCTTGATATGCCACAAACAGCTCTTTGGCATACTTGACATCACGCTCTGTCTCCCTAGCAAAAAACACCGTCATCTGGTATGGTAACTCGGTTGAGTTAGCAGCAGCAGCGAGTTCCTCAAGAAGGACAAATTGAGACATTCTTTTGCTATATCCTTGACAAAGTAGTTTTATTGTGTTTGTTTCTGGGTATAGGCTTTAAATAGGCGTGGTAAGTACATGTGAAACTGTGTTTTAGGCGTGTTTGGGTAATAAATGAAAAACGTTTGGGTTACCAAGTTTTTGGCATCCCAAAATTATGCGCAGGCACAAAAATACCCAAACTTACCCAATTTGACAATCAATTTTGACTTTTGCAACTAACATTATGGTTCAAACATAACATTCATAATATATCATTAAAGTTCATGTGGAACATTCATAAAAAGGATGAAAACATAAAAGGAACAATCAAAACAAAGATGACCATGAAAGAAACTCTAAAGTCCATCAAAACAAAGAGCTTGAGCTTCGCTTCTGCCATCTTCTTCTTCAGATGCAAAAGCTCCATAACATCGGACTTTTGAAGCTTCTTCAAGAACTCTGCGATCACTCCTTGGGTTTCTTGTCAGCAGCAACATTGGGTTTTTTGTCAGCCATTAGTCTTCGCCTCTTGATTGATCTTCCTTGGTCTTCAAACTTGTCCTCTGTGATCACTCAATCTTGACCAACTCCATTTTTTCCATCTGGTATCACAGCCACATCAGAAACTCTTTGTTCACCATTTCCAACTACTACAGCACACTGATCATCTGGTATCACAGCCACATCACAAACTCTTTGTTCACCATCTCCAACTACTTCATCACACTACTCATCTAGAATCACATCCTCATCACGAACTCTTTGTTCACCATCATCACCATCAACATCCACAAGTGGAAGCAAACTGAAACTAATTGGTTCAGCATAAAGAGCATACACCTCTGTTCCTTCTCCAACTGCAACAACGTCATCAAGTTCATCAAATTCTTGATCTATTTCAGCAAACATGTCACTAATCTCTTGAGGCTCTTGAGGCTCTTCAATCGCATGCAACTCTTCAGGTTCAGGTACATCAACTAAATGGTATGGATCACCATGCCATTCTTGTTTAACCTCTTCATCACTTGCGTCAGCATAATACGCATCATCAAAATCGAGATCATAAGAATCGAGCAAACCTGTAGACTCCTGATGCGTGGGAATCGCAACAGGCTTTACCTCTCGAGGGATCTCGAGAAGCTTACAACCCCCACCAGGCAGTGTACCTGATCGTTGTAGTATAGTATAGTGAGAAGTACCGGGGGATTGATCGTTCAGCTTAGGAATAGTGTCGTTAGGATTAGAAAGCCTAAATACTAGTTCTAAAGGTGAGGGATGATTATTTTTGTATTTTTATATTTTTATGAAAGCAATTAAAATCTCGGGGTTTGAAGGATTTGGGCGGAATTAGTTGCTAATCAACTAACCCAATACTAATATGCAATCAAAATAAAATACTAGAAAAGAAAATAAGCTAAATTATACTAAAGTTGTGAGCAGTAAATGGAGAAAATGTGTTTACTTAGATTTCACTACTCCCTAGACATCTTTTACACGTTAATTACTTGTTATAATTGCATGGATGATGGATCGTATTCCTTAGTACCATTCATGGGGTGGCACACATAACTCCCCAATTCTATGAGCTCTTATCTCCTCCTACACCATGCCCAGCAAAACTATAGGGATTGTAAACAGTGGCTCATGCATTAAATACAACCAATAAAGACCTAGTGCGCCTCGGTTCATCTTTCTTAAGACGTTAAAGCATGTTGCCAAGTGGAGATCTGCCAGTTTTCTTAAGCCTAACATATAAATCATTCATCCAAGACAAGAATAAACAAGTAATCAACACATAATTAACATCTAGGTTTCATTAGATCTAAGCAAACACAAGATAGATCTAGCCTAGCATAATGGAATTGAGACAAGAACAAGATATAAACAACCAACACATAGACATATTGATTGAACTAAAAGAACACTTATCTCAATTACAATGAAAGGTATCAAGGGTTTGGAACCCTTGAAAAACCTGTAAAAGTTGCACCAAAATCGTACTTAGGGTTTCTCCAAAACTTCTCTCTTTTATGTGTGAAAATTAGAAAACTATATATAGAAAAATAGGTCTGACGGCGTCAAGACCATCCTTGTGACGCCGTCACCTCGCCGCCAAAACTCTTCTCGGACTGCCTTGATCTACATTTGACGCCGTCAAGACTTAAGCATTTCCAGGCCGTCATGACTTTTTACTCTTGACGCCCTACCTTCGTGACGCCGTCAAATCTGTATTGGGTCGTCATGGACTTCTGCACTTGACGCCGTCAGAGAATTACTCTTGACGCCGTCACCTACTGTTCCCAGCATGGAAAATTAAGACTTTGGCGTTTTCTTCACTTTTATGCTCCAAAAACGTCCGAATTGCTTCCTTTTCCAGATTTTTCTCCCAAAGTACCTAAAATCACAAAAGGAACGATTTAGGGAAATATTTGATCAAATAAATTCGAATTCGGGCTTAAATGACCCCCTAAAAACGGATCATTTTTCGCCTCATCATATACCCTTACACTTGAGATTTGCTTGTCCTCAAGCAAATGCGCTTTTATTCTACTCAAAAGACAAGTTAGGGGTCATTTAACACTAATATAAAAGTAATTACAACAAATAATCATTCCACTAAAGACCAATAGACAAGCACGGAGGTCATACACAAGCACCTCACAAATAGTGTTTAGATACTCACATCTCTCGGGTGTAATAAAGTATAAATTACAATATGGAAACGGAAGATATCTCTCACTACCTGTCATAGCAAAATAAATTACCATAGGCTTGGGAAATGATCAAACTTCCACCACATGGCGTAAGTACCTAGGATAAACTATCAAAGAGGTCTTTTAAAGGGTTGTAACGTTAGGTGTAGGGATATGAAATACACGATTTTGTTGGATAAAGGAAGTTTTACTGGTGGCGAGTTAACAATCTTGGTTAATTACATGTACAATATGGCGTTGCTAAGCCAAGACTAGACTCGACTTAAGCTAATAAATGAAAAATAACAAAAATATAAAATGAACATAGAATAAAAAGGGATGGTAGTCCGTATGTTTTTTCTCTTTTCCTTTTTCTATTTTTTTTCTTTTTCTTGATTTTTATATATATATATATATATATATATATATATATATATATATATATATATATATACATTTTTTTTTTTTTTTTTTGACATACACTCTTACCCTACCATCCAAAATAATACATCATAGGGAATGGGAATTCCCCTTACACTTGAATCTTTACATACTTTACAATTAACTAAACTAATGACTCGAATTAAGAAAATCAAAACACTTGGAGCACTTTTAAGATTAACGTACATATGGGGGTAATAAATTATGTTATTCCCCATTACTCCATAAAATAAGTACTTACCCATGAGTCCCAATCGTCCCAAAACAATATGTACAAGGAGATGACTCGACTTAGCAACCATGTAATCAATTAGAAAGTTAACTTAGGGTTTAACAAATAACAATAATGCACTAAAAATGAGCGCATACACGGAAGGCTAAGGCGATTTGGGTGTACATTTAAGTGGGGTGTAACAAATTCTTCCTTTAAGTAGAATGCTTAAAGTTAGAAACGAAAAGATAGGCTCGGAGGGGTGTACTAGGGGTTTCGTGTACTAAAAATGAGTACAACGCTAAGGGTGTGGGAAAAATTAGTTGACTTAACTAGCCAAATAATATGACTTAAATGGTCAAGTAATTATGATACGGGTTTAACACAAGGGTGATCATAATGCCTCTTATCATGTAGTAAATCCTACCACACGAATGTAGTCTCACTAGCGGTCTCGGGATGCATCACTAACGCAAGTTCTAGAATCTAAATGCTACCGGTACACTCATAAGCACTAATAGTAAATGCTTTTCCTATCAAATCTAAAGGCGAACCTCACATATTTGCGTGGAAAATTTTTCTGAATATACGGTTATGTGCTAGTCATACAATCTCTTATCCATGAGACGCTTGCTATGGCTAAAGTTTCACTCCTAAATGTTGTAAAAAAATTTAAATTTGGCGCTAAAATTGCACAAACAAGTATTTCTCATAGTTTTATTACACATCTACCATTAAACAAAACAAACTCAAGCGAAAGTGCATATGTAAGGTATCATCTTTTTACCCTCCCCTTACACTTAAGATGAACATTGTCCCCAATGTTCAAGTAAAGAATGTAAAAGTGAAAAAGTAAAGAGAATGAAATCGAATACTCCCCTGATTCGCTCGGTATGGATAATAGGGTGGCCAGGTTAAATCTTCCTCCAAGAAAATGAACAATCAAAGCTTCCCTTCCAGAATATAAATCATCTTCTTGTCGTACATAACCTGTAAAACCTGATAAAATAGACAAGACAATCTCGCGTAAAATCGGCGGCATCCTATATAAGTTACTAACTCCTAAAAAACAAGATAACATATAATGCTTGTGGAATGAAGTTTGCAGATCTCCTGGAGATTATAAAACTTAATAATTCACAAAAACCATAAGACTCCGTTAGAAAAATAAAACCGGTAAAATTTCTAGATTTTTACACCTGACGCCGTCAAGAGTAAACTCATGACGCCGTCAGGATTGACCTGCAGAAATCCTTATGTTAAGTTTCCGGAAAATTTCTGGAAAAACTTGGTCCTACTTCCTGGAAAATCCTGCAAAACTTCATTATGACTCAATACAAGCATTTGACTCTAACAAATACGAATACACATGTTCATTTAATATTGTGGAGAATCATGATCGGTTTGTTTCTTAAAAACATATTTGGGGTTTCCCCTTACACTTATCTTTTGCAAAAATACTTTTAGGTGGAGTTAAGACTAGGCCAAAACAACAAAGTAAAGTATTTCCACTATTTACTTTAGAAACATGATCAACCAACAATAAAAATTAAGCATGCATACGGAAGCAAATAACAATCAAACAAATATAATCACACAAAACATGGGTTGCCTCCCAAGAAGCGCTTTTCTTTATTTACGAGTCTTGTAGCTAGACTCAAGGTCATGGGTTACTACGTGATCTCATCATTGGTTCCACTCTCTAGGTCGCCTTCTAAACCAGTTTTGTATTCCGGACCTAGTTGCAAGCATTCTTTGTAGAAACCAAGCATCCTATTCTTTACATACTCTACTCCTCTACGTCTATCCTCCTCATTCCTATAATAAGCCGCTTGCTTGTGTTCCTTTTCAAAATTAGAGAGAAGGCGGTATTGCTCAATCTTGTAGGGCATTTGATAAGCAACCTCATCATTCTCTTCCTTGAATCTAACTATCCCTAAAGTCGGATCATAACTCATCCTAGTGGCTTCAATAAATGGTTTTCCAAATATTATTTGGCTTAGGCAAGCATCTATCACCGGACGAGTGTCCTCAACTATCATAAAATCTATCTCATAAGTGAGATTCCCTATAATCACATGCAGTCCCTTCACTCTTCCTGCAAAATTACTTATCAGATTCTTACTAGGCATCATCCTAAAATCAAGTTTCTTTTTGATGCGTGGGAATCGCAACAGGCTTTACCTCTCGAGGGATCTCGAGAAGCTTACAACCCCCACCAGGCAGTGTACCTGATCGTTGTAGTATAGTATAGTGACAAGTACCGGGGGATTGATCGTACAGCTTAGGAATAGTGTCGCTAGGATTAGAAAGCCTAATTACTAGTTCTAAAGATGAGGGATGATTATTTTTGTGTTTTTATATTTTTATGAAAGCAAGTAAAATCTCGGGGTTTTGAAAGAGTGGGCGGAATTAGTTGCTATTCAACTAACCCAAAACTAAGATACAATCAAAATAAAATACTGAAAATGAAAATAAACTAATTATACTAAGGTTGTGAGCAGTAATTGGAGAAAATATGTTTACTTAGATTTCACTACTCCCTAGATATCTTTTACACGTTAATTACTTGTTATAATTGTATGGATGACGGATTGTATTCCTTAATACCATTCATGGGGTGGCATACATAACTCCCCAATTCTATGAGCTCTTATCTCCTCCTACACCATGACCCAGCACAACTATAGGGATTGTAAACAGTGGCTCATGCATTAAATACAACCAATAAAGACCTAGTACGCCTCGGTTCATGTTTCTTAAGACGTTCAAGCATGTTACCATTTGGAGATCTGCCAGTTTTCTTAAGCCTAACATATAAAATCATTCGTCCAAGACAAGAATAAACAAGTAATCAACACATAATCAATATCTAGGTTTCATTAGATCTAAGCAAACACAAAAGAGATCTAGCCTAGCATAATGGAATTGAGACACGAACAAGATATAAGCAACCAACACATAGACATATTGATTGAATTAGAAGAACACTTATCTCAATTACAATGCAAGGTATCAAGGGTTTGGAACCCTTGAAAAACCTGTAAAAGTTGCACCAAATTCGTCTTTAGGGTTTCTCCAAAACTTCTCCTCTTTTTATGTGAAAAACTAGAAAACTATATATAGGAAAACAAGGGTGACGGCGTCAAGAGCAAGGGTGTGACGCCGTCATCTCACCGCCAAATACTTCCTCGAACGGCCTTGATCTACTTATGACGACCTATGTGACGCCGTCATCAACCACGGTATTTTATTCTTGGGACTTTGACGCCGTCAAGAACAACTCTTGACGCCTTCAGGTACTGTTCCCAGCATAGAAATTTGAGACTTTGCCGTTTTCTTCACTTTTAGGCTCCAAAAACGTCCGAAATGGCTTCTTTTCCAGAATTCACTCTCCAAGTACCTAAAATCACAAAAGGAACGATTTAGGGAAATATTTGATCAAATAAAGTCGGATTCGGGCTTAAATGACCCCCTAAAAACGGATCATTTTTCGCCTCATCATATACCCTTACACTTGAGATTTGCTTGTCCTCAAGCAAATGCGCTTTTATTCTACTCAAAAGACAAGTTAGGGGTCATTTAACACTAATATAAAAGTAATTACAACAAATAATCGTTCCACTAAAGACCAATAGACAAGCACGGAGGTCATACACAAGCACCTCACAAATAGTGTTTAGATACTCACATCTCTCGGGTGTAATAAAGTAATATAACATTATGGAAATGGAAGATATCTCTCACTACCTGTCATAGCAAAATAGATTACCATAGGCTTGGAAAATGATCAAACCTCCACCACATGGCGTAAGCACCTAGGATAAACTATCAAAGAGGTCTTTTAAAGGGTTGTAACGTTAGGTATAGGGATATGAATTACCCGGTTTTGTTGGATAAAGGAAGTTTTTACTGGTGGCGAGTTAACAATCATAGTTAATTACATGTACAATATGGCGTTGCTAAGCCAAGACTAGACTCGACTTAAGCTAATAAATGAAAAATAACAAAAACATAAAATAAACATAGAATGAAACGGGATGGTAGTCCGTATGTTTTTTTTTTTTTTTCTCTTTTTCTTTTCTTTTTTTTTTTTTTTTTTTTTTTTTTTTTTTTTGCATACACTCTTTCCCTACCATCCAAAATAATACATCATAGGGGATGAGAATTCCCCTTACACTTGAATCTTTACATACTTTACATTAAACTAAACTAATGACTCAAATTAAGAAAATCAAAACACTTGGAGCACTTTTAAGATTAACGTACATATGGGGGTAATAATATTATGTTCTTCCCCATTACTCCATAAAATAAGTACTTACCCATGAGTCCCAATCGTCCCAAAACAATATGTACAAGGATATGACTCGACTTAGCAACCATGTAATCAATTAGAAAGTTAACTTAGGGTTTAACAAATAACAATAATGCACTAAAAATGAGCGCATACACGGAAGGCTAAGGCGATTTGGGTGTACATTTAAGTGGGGTGTAACAAATTCTTCCTTTAAGTAAGATGCTTAAAGTTAGAAACGAAAAGATAGGCTCGGAGGGGTGTACTAGGGGTTTCGTGTACTAAAAATGAGTACAACGCTAAGGGTGTGGGAAAAATTAGTTGACTTAACTAGTCAAGTAATATGACTTAAATGGTCAAGCAATTATAATACGGGTTTAACACAAGGGTGATCCTACTGCCTCTTATCATGTAGTAAATCCTACCACACGAATGTAGTCTCACTAGCGGTCTCGGGATGCATCACTAACGCAAGTTCTAGAATCTAAATGCTACCGGTACACTCATAAGCACTAATAATGAATGCTTTTCCTATCAAATCTAAAGGCGAACCTCACATATTTGGGTGGACATTTTTTCTGAATATACAGTTATGTGCTAGTCATACAATCTCCTATCCATGAGACGCTTACTATGGCTAAAGTTTCACTCCTAAATGTTGTAAAAAAATTTAAATTTGGTGCTAAAATTGCACTAACAAGTATTTATCATAGTTTTATTACACATCTACTATTAAACAAAACAAACTCAAGCGAAAGTGCATATGTAAGGTATCATCTTTTTACCCTCCCCTTACACTTAAGATGAACATTGTCCCCAATGTTCAAGTAAAGAATGTAAAAGTTAAAAAGTAAAGAGAATGAAATCAAATACTCCCCTGATTCGCTCGGTATGGATTATAGGTTGGCCAGGTTAAATCTTCCTCCAAGAAAACGAACAATCAAAGCTTCCCTTCCAGAATATAAATCATCTCCTTGTCATACATAACCTGTAAATCCTGACAAAAATAGACAAGACAACCTCGCGTAAAATCGGCGGCATCCTATATAAGTTACTAAATCCTAGAAAACAAAGTAAGATATAATGCTTGTGGAATGAAGTTTGCAGATTTCCTGGAGATTATAAAACTTAATAATTCACAAAAACCATAAGACTCCGTTAGAAAAACAAAACCGGTAAAATTTCCAGATTTTAACTCCTGACGCCGTCAGAATGGACCTGCAGAAATTCTTATGTTAAGTTTCCGGAAAATTTCTGGAAAAACTTGGTTCTACTTCCTGGAAAATCCTGCAAAACTTCATTATGACTCAATACAAGCATTTGACTCTAACAAATACGAATATACATGTTCATTTAATATTGTGGAGAATCATGATCGGTTTGTTTCTTAAAAACATATTTGGGGTTTCCCCTTACACTTATCTTTTGCAAAAATACTTTTAGGTTGGAGTTAAGACTAGGCCAAACAACATAGTAAAGTATTTCCACTATTTAGTTTAGAAACATGATCTACCAACAATAAAAATAAAACATGCATACGGAAGCAAATAACAAACAAACAAATAAAATCACACAAAACATAGGTTGCCTCCCAAGAAGCGCTTTTCTTTATTTACGAGTCTTGTAGCTAGACTCAAGGCTATGGGTTACTACGTGATTTCATCATTGGTTCCACTCTCTAGGTCGTCTTCTAAACTAGTATCGCTTTCATAATGCAAGTACTTCGGATCTTCGAATTCGAAAACATCATGTCGAAACTTAGAACCAAGCTTACTAACATTCTTAAAGAATCCACATGATAAATCATAAATATTTCTACACCCTCTCCTAACATCTTCATCACACAAGATAAGTTGGGAGCTTATCATATCAAGCCCGTCACAATCTATTCCCTTAAGGTCTTTTCTCTTGTATGGCGTTTGGTATGAAATCCTCCTAATCCCATCAGTGAAGGTCATGATTCCGTTCAAGTCATCCACTATTAAATTAGTGATTTCACAAAAGGGTGCTCCAAAGACGACTTGTGACAACCTAGGGTCGACATAGTCCTCTATGTTGTCCAAAATCGTGAATTCCATAGGGAATGCCATATTTCCTACGAACACCTGGATTTCATGATCCTTACTAACCACTTTCTCTCCTTTGTAAATCATTCCCCATCTGCAGATATTGTTGTAATGGAATAGGGACATAACATTCTTAGGCATGAATATGTTGATGTAGACGTTATCAAAATGCTTGTGACCGATCATGCATGGAATTTTGAGATTATTCGGATCACGCCTCCTTATCTTCCCCAACTCTCCATCCTTTGATCCATATAGATTCCCCTCAAGAGAGGGGCGATACTCGTACACCTCCTCACTATCCCTACGAAAAATTACCTTCCTAACACCATTGGTGAGTATTACACTACCATCTTTCTCATCAAGGATTGCTCCTGATTCATTGATAAATGGTATCCTAAGGACAAGGTGGGTTAACGTTTGATTGGTGAGAGGGTCCATGTCATCAACCACGGTGAGGTCAGTATTGTAAACAAGCTCTCCAATCTTAATTCATAGATTTTCTATTACTCTCTCGCACGCAATGTGCTCTGGGAAGGTTTTGTGGTATAGGGAAAGGGGGATTATGTTGACTAGGAAGCTAGGATCTATATGACTATCGGTTAAGAGCTTTTCCTTAATGGCACAGGGGATCTTGAAAACTTTATGGTTACTTTCCATAGTCTGATTGCTACCCATACTAATAACATCCTCCATTTTTCTCTTGGGTTCTTCTATAATAGATTTACCCAAAATGGTTGGATCACTCTCATGCTCTTCCGATTTCTCTCTCCTTTCATCTGGTTTGTCGGATTCTTGCGCGGTGTATTGCTCGGGTGAGTCGGTAGGTTTCCTTGCCGAAGCATGGTCAACCCTTGAGGTCTCATCTTTCGCTGTCTGACTGAATTTGTTAGTTTGTTGTTGGGTTGGGTTGGATGTTGAAGCAGATATTGTGGTGATGGTGTTTACGAAGTGGATTGGTCCAGGGGGGTTGATAGGTTCTTTTCCGTTAGGAGATAGATGTTTGAATAACTTGCTAGGACTTTTTATTTTTACAGGGGAAGCTGGTGGACTCATGACGGTAGCAGATTTAACCTCATCAACGTGAATGGGCTTATTATTAATATGCTCTTTGATAGCAGTCAACAGATTACAAATCTTGTTGTTCACATCTGCCTGCTGTTGTTTAAATTTTGCCTCGAGCGTAGTGAGCTGTAGTTCTTGAGATAGAATGAATTTTTTTAAAGTGTCTTCACAGCTTTGCCTAGGGATACCTTGTGACGGAAAATGCTCGGACCAAGTGAGTGGTGAGGAGTCATTGAAGGATACGCTTCGTGTTTGGTACCCTCTAAAGTCAGGTTTATCCTTCCATGCCTCATAGGCTTCGGCAGAAGTTCGAGGACCCTGACCTACGTGTGATGATGTGAATTCGTTATAAGCACGTTTTGGAAGTTCCATCCAGTTATAGGTCTCATGAGGGCCATTGCACAGTTTGCATGTAGAAGCGATTCTGCTTACTTGGCTTGAAGGTTTATGAGCTTCGTAAGATTTCATGAGAGACTTGACTCGACCTTCAAGTTCCATGATCCTACGGTCGGGAGTGCTAGAATTGTTCAAAGGCAAAGATATTGCCTTGACCGCTTTGTTCAAATCACAGGGATCATTCCAACTTTCGTTGTCATAGAGAGCAAGATCTTCTATGAGTTCCCATGATTGTTCCGCACTAAGATCACGTAGCTTACCACCGGCCGATTGGTCAATGGTTCGCCTCGTGGAGATGTCGATATGGTCATAAAAGATTTGGACTTGGAACCAAAGATCTATGCCATGATGAGGGACTTTTTGGAGTAAGTCCTTGAAACGAGTCCATGCTTCATAAAGAGATTCATTTTGACGTTGTTGAAACATCAAGATGTCATTTCTAAGCTTAGTAGTTCTCCCCGGTGGGAAAAATTGAGCAAGGAAACGAGTGGTGAGATCATCCCATGTGGTGATGGATCCCGCGGGTAAACGCTCAAGCCATTGACTAGCTTGATCCCGTAAAGAGAATTGGAATAGGCGTAAACGGGTGGTCTCTCTAGTTTCAACACCTAGGTCTATGGAATCTACGATTTTGAGAAAGTCCTTAAGATGTTGGTTTGGATCTTCGGAACGAAGTCCATGGAATGCACATCCGCTTTGCACCAACCGGATGGTGTCGGATCGCAAGGGGGTCACATTGGCTCCGGTGAGCTCAATGGTGTTTCGGTAGCCTTGGTGGCTAGGTCGGGAATACTCTCCTAAGGTTCGGGGCCTAAGGGGTTCTAATGGTGGGTTTTGTTGTGGTGGGATGATGGGTTCAAAGATGTTACCACCTTCCATGATGTCGGATGGTAAAGAGTTACGAACAAAGGCACAAAGAAATAAGATAGACTAAAGAGAACCTAAAAATAAAAATAAAATCTTACTAGAAAGGAATCTAGCAAGTAGACCTAATAAAAAGAAATTCTAACCTAGACAATAACTATTCCCCGGCAGCGGCGCCAAAAACTTGATGCGTGGGAATCGCAACAGGCTTTACCTCTCGAGGGATCTCGAGAAGCTTACAACCCCCACCAGGCAGTGTACCTGATCGTTGTAGTATAGTATAGTGACAAGTACCGGGGGATTGATCGTTCAGCTTAGGAATAGTGTCGCTAGGATTAGAAAGCCTAATTACTAGTTCTAAAGATGAGGGATGATTATTTTTGTGTTTTTATATTTTTATGAAAGCAAGTAAAATCTCGGGGTTTTGAAAGAGTGGGCGGAATTAGTTGCTATTACTTTTTTCATTTGCTGGAAAGCTTCCTCCGCTTATCTTGTCCAGTAAAAGTCACTTTTCTTTGTGCACTTCTTGAGTGTCTTGAAGAAAGGTAGTGACTTTTCGGCTGATTATGACAGGAACCGGTTCAAGCTTGCCAACTTTCCATTTAGTCTTTGCACTTCTTTTAATCATTTAGTGTGAAGGTACATTTCTTGGGGTTCAATTTCATATTGATACTTTTCAACGTTCGGAACGTCTCTTCCACATCCCTGATAATGTCATTCTTCGTGCGACTTTTTATTACTAAATCATCCACATACACCTATAGGTTCATCCAGATCTATATGTAGAAGGCTTTATCTACTAATCTTTGGTATGTCACTCCAACGTTCTTTAGACCGAACGACATTTTAGAATAATAGAATATACCTTCATTGGTGATAAATGATGTTTTCTCTTCGTCCTCCTCGGCCATTTGTATCTGGTGGTATCCCATATACGCATCCCAAAAGCATTTGAAGTGATACCCGCAAAGGGATTCTATCTTCCAGTCTATTCTGGGAGCGGATAACAGTCATGTGGGCAGGCTTTGTTCAGGTCTTTGAAGTCAACGCACATTCTCCAGCTATTATCGTATTTCTTAACAATTACGGGATTGGCTAGCCAATTGTGATAGTGCACTTCCTTCATGATTCCTGCTTCGACAAGCCTTTCCACTTCTTCCCGTATTGCTTCTTTCTGGGGCCTGGTGATAACGCTCTAATTATACATATTTCTCGAGCATTATATTATATGTTTTATGATCATTTAGTGTGAACTTTTGGTACTTAATAGCATAAAATGAATGCAGGTTCAATCTCGGTTTCTCTGAAGCAAGAAACATCACAAAACCTTACTATCTCACCACTTAAAGAAAATAAATAAGAAGTCTACTATTTTAGTCTTTTAAGCAAGCAAGTGCGCCGGTTTTCCAGCTAAGTGCGTCGCACTTGTCCTCTCGGTCAAAGGAAGTCAATAAGTAATATTCAATAAACATGCGCCGGTCTTACAATCGATGTACGCCGTACTTCCTTTGCATTTATGAAACTTTGGCGCCAAGAAAATAGCTAAGTGCGTCGCACTCATAATCATTGTGCGCCGTACTTTGCCTATCAGTAAGCCTATAAATAGAGCTCATTTGCAAGCATTTGAACTCTCCACTCAACAACCAATTTTCACTAAGTAAAGATAAGAAGTGCTACGTGATCCTTAGCCATCGGTAGACGTGAACGAATCAGAAACAGGGGACGTTATATACTTGTTGGTGTCGAACTCTTGGTTACTTGTGACACTTGTTTAATCCATTTGATCAATCAAATCCGTATGTCTCTTGTTTACTATTTAATCATTTATGTTGTTATGAACTCATTACCCATGAGAGGCTAAACCTCTTGTGATTGCTTGGATATGTGAATATAATAAAGTGACTTATGATTATGCTTTGATCTCTATCAATTTCAAGTTTATGTTGTGAACTATTTCATCTCTAGTCTTTCCACGTTTGATTATTGAAACTGGTTGAATATAATGTGTTGGGATAGGTCGAAAGAACCAACTTGTTAAAAGCAAATCTAGGAACTTGTCTGCGTTTCTAGCCTTTGAAAGGAGAAATCCACTTAGGAGAATTAATAATAATCTAGACTTGATATCGAATACTATCTCGAGAGAAATCACTTGATGGATAAATATGAATCTTGAATTGAACCTACAAATTATGAAATTGCTCTTTTGACGAAAATAGCTAGTTTATAAGTTGTGCACTACTACATTATCAAACTGAGATCATACATAAACATTGTCACTAGATTATCTAAACTATCCAAGCAATCATTCGTTTTATCATTTGAATTCTTCATATTATCATTATCATTACTTGTCTTGTTTACTATTCATTTTTACTTAATACGAACGAACTAAGTCCCTATGGATAAGACCTGGTCTTACCTAAATCTTATACTACCAACGAGGGTTATACTTTGCCCGTGTGTTTGGTTTATTAAAATCGGTGAAACTAGTATTATAAATTTAAAGCTTTCCTTACACATCACCTGGCCTCGTTTCTTTTGTCTTATCGGGGTATATCCTTCGCGGATGTTGAGTCGGTGCTCTGCTATATTCCACGGGACTCCCGTCATGTCTGCTGGGCACCAAGCGAACACGTCCAGGTTCTTTCGTAACAATTCACATAGCTTTTTCCGGCCTCCCCCGTGAGAGTGGAGCCTATTGTCACTGTTTGGTCTGGATGTTGCGGGTGAATTGCGATTTTGATCTTTTCTTCCGCTGGAGGGTCGGCCACGGGGGTTTCTTCTGTTGGTTCGGAAACCATTGTACATTCAAGCGCGATGATTTTGCTACTCCTCAGTGTGAGTACTCCTCTCTCAACAATACTCCCTAACGGTATTCCGCCCTCGGAAACCACCCAAAAGAATCTCGCGATTCGACTTCACCTAAGGGTCACCAAGACCACTACCAAGACTTCCCACCGGAAGTATCAAACCCCAACTAAATCCCCATTGATCTAAGCTTGGTCACCAAGACACAAGACTTCCCTTACAAACAATTAAATGAGTGAATAAGTTTTTTTGAACCAAGCCCTAACCTAACCTAGTGACTCGATTCTAATAGAAAGAGTATAGATAAGAAGACCCTCGACACAATCACAAGAGTGGATTAGGTTCTCGTGATTCTTCCCTTGCAAGTAGATGTGTTCTTTCAAAGATGTTAGTATGAAAATCAAGAACACAAGATTAGAGATAGAGAGATCTGAGAGAGATTGAGAGAAAGAATCTAGAGAGAAAGAATAATGGCAAGGGGTGAGGAATACAAGAGTCAAGGGTGGTATTTATAGGCCACGAACCGAAACTTGGGAAAATTTACCGAGGCCGGTGCGCCACCCAAGTGTCAACGCGCTAGGCTTCTGTAAATATTTCCCAAGTGTTGGGTGTTTGGATCTTACAAATACCTATCCTTGCTAAAACCCCAATTGTACTTCACACTAAACCTTAACATTAATCATTCTAAGGTTTACCAACTCAAATAGCCAATTTGGAAAATGTTTTGTGCAGTGTTTAAAAGAAAACCAAATACCAAGGGTAGAAAGTGTAGATAAGGTAATTTGGAAGGGGTAGAGATGTTATTCCTCACATGGCATAGAAAAGAGAGAAAGAATATGCCAAGGTATATTCCAATGCTTGGGGGGAAGAATGAGATGGAGGGTTGAGATGAAATGGTTTGAATTGGATGGCTAGGATCAAAGATGCCTTGTGTTTGGATTAAGAAGGGATATTCCAAAGGAATATGATTTGCTTGGGGGGAAAGGGGAAATCAATGGTTGAGATGGTTTAGGTTTGAAATGGATGGTTGAGATGTAGTGTGTAAGGGAATATGTAAGAGTGTAAGAGATTGTGTAACAGAATATATGATTTGGATATGATTGGATATGGTTGGATTTGTCTTTTGTAGAAATGAGATTAAGAGAAGATTAAGACATAATCTAATTGTCATTAAGAAGAAAAGGTTTAGACAATTAAGATTATAAGTTGAGAAAATCATAGGTTACTTATAAGTTCAAGTAACACAACGTCGAGAATCCATAGTTTCATATCTCGTGACTTTCCACGACTCGACGTTCTCAACTAATACCTTGGTTCAAACAAGTTTAAGTGCTTTGCCTTGATGTAAAGCATAACCCAAGTGGGAAAGGATGCGTTTACGCAAAGTGACCTTTGACTTAGATTGACCAGTAAGGGAGTAAACCCGGTACGTAATTAGAGAAGACGTAAGCACGGGATATGTAACACCCCCAATTTTGAAATATTTGCAGCGGAATAAAGATTGGGAGTTACTTCACAGCTCATAGTTTTTCAGTAGAAAATGATTTTTCTAAAACATTTATCATTCGAAGTTTTGTAAATATCAGAGTTTTCAAAATGAGGTCCCAGTGGTTTTAAAATTTGTTAAATAGGTTTTCGAATGATAATAAAAATTTTATAGCCTTTGTGAAAATTTTGTGCTCTTCCGTCCCATCCTTGCTCGTTATAGACCTGAGATAAACATGCTAAAAGTCAACAAAAGTTGAGTGATATTCATAGGTTTAAGTTTAAAAGTTTGAACACAAGTTATAAGTGATAATTGCACCGTCATACAATTATAAGTTAAAAACAGTTGTTATTGCATTAAGCTCATGACGCTCAGCCGATTAACAGATCTCATCACGAATGATGGATTATAGTAACAGGGGGCCCTCGGGATAGGTTCTTGCCAGTAACCTATTAGATTTCAAATAAAGTGCGTTTGGTTGTTTTCTCCAACGCCCAAATGGGGATTGTCAATCCCTAATAGATCTATCCACAATTATTTACGTTCACCTCCTGGGTGACTAAGGCTCATGATATGAGGGGCTTTTGGCAAAAAAGGTACTTAAGCAATAACGAGATCAGGTAAAGCATACCAAGAAAATACTTGTGTTAAGTTTGTAAAAACTAGCATGTATCCCCCTCGCAGGGTTTATAAAACATTTAAACAAGTAAAGGCGAGGCTATGAACTCACCTTAGTGGTTTAGTGAATAAAAATATCGATACTCAGTTTGCAATAATGGGAACGGCTCCACACACGACCTAGATAAGGTATGGCAAGTTTTAGCTTTTGATAGTCTTAGTGTTTTAATCGCGAGTAGTTTTTAAATGCATGATTGGTTAATTTGACGTTAGTAAAACTTTTTAGTTTTATAGTATATTGTACGTTTAGTTTAGTTATATATATATATATATATATATATATATATATATATATATATATATATATATATATATATATATATATATATATATATATATAACGTAAGGTTTATATATATATATATATATATATATATATATATATATATATATATATATATATATATATATAACGTAAGGTTTAATAATAAAAATAGTAACGATAGTTTGAAATAATGCGTAACGTTTAATAATAATAATAGTAATAATAATAATAGTTTGAAAATAGACGTAACGTTTAATAATAATAATAGTTTGAAAAATAATACGTAACGTTTAATAAGAATAATGGTTTGAAAATAACGTAAAGTTTAATAGTAATAATAAAAATAATAGTTTGAAAATAACGTAAAGTTTAATAGTAATAATAGTAATAAAAATAATAGTTTGAAAATAACGTGACGTTTAATAATAATAATAGTAATAATAAAAATAGTTTGAAAATAACGTAACGTCGTGACGTGAACTCGTAATAATGGAAAGTAAAAATAAAAATAAAAATATTAATTTTAGTATACGGCCCTTGTATTTTCTAAAAATTTACACTTTTTACCCTAACGGCGTTAGCGTTACGCCGTTAGTCCAAAATTAAATATATTTACATTTTACGTCCAAAACTTTATATTTCTTACACCTTTCACCCTAGAGTTTATAAAAATCATTTTTCACCCTTTAATTTACGAAATGACATTTTATACCGAAACTTTGAAGAGTTGACACTTTTAACCCGATTTTTATAAAATTTGCAATTTTAGTCCAAAATTCACAATTTTCAAAACTTAATGTTTTTATTTCTTAAATAGTTTCAAAACAGCTTAATGAACTTATTTTGACAGCTTATTAGTTCGAAAAAGCTTATTGGTAGCTTATGGGATTTTTAACGAAAACTAAGGCCCGTTAGTGTTTTTGAATCCAATGGGCCTACGGGGTTTTTGGGCTTTGTTTAGGGGTAAGATTAGGATTGTGAAAAAGTTACCCAACAGCTTATAGTAACAACTTATACGATTAGCTTATTTTGAAATGATTGGGCCTTAAGGCCCAATCGATACTAAAAATTTTCCAACACTAGTTTCCAAGTCGATTTGCTTGATGACTTTTATAGATTCAAAATGCGATTTTTATTATAAAGTTTTTATACGAAAATGAATGTTTGTCATGAGGTCTATTAGTTTGTAAAATAAATAGGTATGCTCGTTAAGTAAATATTAAAGATATGCGTGTGTTTTGGACGTGGCATGGGACGAATTTTTATAAGAAAAAGACAGAAAATTTTAATAGTTTTCGATACTTGTTGTGGTACGCTAGGAATGTACTCCAAATTGATTCGTACGTAGCTTTTTAGTTTCAAAACTCTACATAGTTTATTTGTTAAGGTGTGAAATATATAGACGAACGTAAAATATATATATGTTGTATATTTAGTTTTCGAATAAAGAGATGCAATTGTGTGTGTCGCGTATAAAAATAATGCAAATGAAAGTTTTATATAAATATTGAAAAGAGTTTTTGTTAGGACTTACGACACCAAAATGGTGGGTAAAACAAGACGTAGAGTCGAGAAGTGAGTGATATGAGTACGTAGTGTGATTGTGGGCTCGACCAAGGTTCACAAACAATAATGTGTTCCTCCTAAACCCACACGAATCCCTTGAATTTCTACCCAAAGCTTCGACCCAATGCCTAGTTACTACTTTGAATATTTGGTGATTTTTGGTTTGCATGAAAATGGAAAATGCAAGCATGCATGCATGCGGTTTATATAAGGTACTTGGTGTATTCTAGTATCCATGTTTTAAATTGATGTGATTGTTGCTTGTTATTCAAAAGTCTTCAAGTTGAAAGAGTGACATTTTCTCCATGTTTTGGTTTTATACATGTCGACATCCTCAAAATGCAAAAGAAACGTGTGGTTTGGCTATTTTAAAATGAGATGGTACTTTTGATATGTATTTTAAAAGTTTGTAGTACTAGCCTAGTGAATATAATATGCAATGGAGTGTGCTTAAAATAAGGAGGTACTAGTTGGTTTTGATTCATGCATGTCGACTACATATTATTTAGTGAACCGATTTGTAGATTTGTTGTGACTTGTGGGATTATGGTATCTTGGCAATATTTAGACCTTAGTTTGAGTTTAAAATGGTTTTAGGACTTAATAGAAACAAACGGGGTTTAAAACGGTTTAGTTTTGGATTAGTTGAAATTATATGAAATCGTTTTTGGACAAAACGTTTTGCCTAGTAAAAATGTTGTTAGACTTGACGTGGGGAACTAAAATTCGACACTCTAATTGTTGGCTAGGGGGGATCGAGATTGTACAAAAATATGTGTGAGTCGTGTGTAAGAGTTGAGAGTACGAGACGCGTTTCTAGCTTGTCTAGTCGAATGGTTTCGAAAACAAAAATAATGAAATGGGCTTGATTTGATTTTGCGCTGTGAATAGTAACAGGCCGAGACTTTGGTTTGGGCTTAGGGTAATTAAGGGTCCGGTTTAGAAGTAAATTAGGATTATAAATTAATTAATTGTGATTAGTGATAAGTTTAGAAATTTATTAGTGAAACGTTTACGTGAGTCCGAGAGTGAATAGTGTTTTGTGAATAGTGTTTCGTGAATAGTAAAACTTTTGAAAAACATCTCAATATCGCTACCCGACTCCAAAAACGATGAATAGTGAAATGATGAATAGTGTTTTATGAATAGTAACTAATGAATAGTAATTTTTGAAAAATGTCGGAAAATGCAGGTTCGTAACGAATAAAAGAAATTTTTAATATTCTCGCGATTTTAGACTATAGTGGTACATGTGTGAGCATCGTTCCAAGCAAACAGGGATCATAAATATCGTAGTGATTTTCAAGTAACATAGCATATTTGATACAAATAAAATAAAAAAAAATTGTTATTGGTAAAAACGTTATTAATTTACGTAATGATATATTAGTCTTTGATTTACTTTTATTATTTATAGGAAAATTTACGGGGGATTACAGTACCTACCCCTCATTTTGAATTCCGTCCCGGAATTCAAGTTTAACGAAATTTCTGTATTAGAAAAATTTCGATCAGAGGGTTGTCGAGAGATTAAGATTTGGGAGACGTGGTTTAGTTAGACTTATTTGTGCTAGACAGAATCTAGTAACTGGTGTACTTAAGGGTTGTGAATATTAAAGGTAATGGTTTTGAATAGTAAAATAACGGCTAGGTGTACCGTACCCAACGGTCGGGAATAGTGATCCTAACGGTCGTGAATAGTGTCTAACGACTAGTTTTATTCCTACATATACTCCTTTCAAATTTCTATTTCTTCCACCAACTATTTTCCTATCATTTCTCATCTCCTATTCTTAAAATACTTCCGAAAAAAAATGCCGAGCCTAATTACTATTATCGCAATGGTATATATCGTTGTTGTCATCACCTATTTGACTTTTGTTACGGATGAAGATTATGGAGTTGTGGTTGGGATGTTGGGGTTCCTAATACCACTCACGGTTCTATCGTATGCGGTTGATAAGGCATGGAGGCACTAGTCTTGAGCTAGGGTTGTTTAAAATGTAACCTTGTTATGTTTCTATCTAATCCTCAATAAATGTGAAATAAGACTTATTTGTCCTTATGTTTAAAAACTAATCTTGCTATTGTTTCTAATGGTGTACTTATACTTATCTTTTAAAATAATCAGGGTAATCCATCCTATGGTGGTCCTTGCTATGGTACTGTTGATGTGATTCCTTATTGTTTATGTCGGATCAGCCTATTGAAGATTCTATGGTTTATATTGTAATTATTGTGACGTTAGCACTTCCGATGCTAATTATTAATTTCCATGGGTTCGGATAAACTTTTCGTTATCAGAGTTTCCTATTAGTCTTTGTGAATTATTAGGGTTTTCCTATTTGTACTTTTGTTGGCTTCTCGTCCTAATGACGAAGGAATAGGATAGGTATTTTATGGTAGTTTGTAATATTTATGAATAGTTTAGTTTTATCTATATTTGTTGCTTTTAAATGAAGATTGTTATTTAGTAAATTTGGCATTATGATTGTTCCTTCATAACATGATTCTTCCTAAATTAGACATAGTTGATCAGGCTATGTATAATTGAGGACTAAATGATGTGATGTTTGGCTTAGTCACAATGGTGTTTATGTTTTTCTTTAAGTTGTTTTAGATGGTATTCAACGTTTTGTTATTATGATATAATACGTAATTTCTTTTAAGAATAAAGTAGGAACTTTATTCATTGATTTATTTATTTATTTTGTGTGTGTGTATATATATATATATATATATATATATATATATATATATATATATATATATATATATATATATATATATATATATATATATATATATATATATGATGAGTCAGAAATTTCTAGGGAAATAACAGTATGCTGTTATTTGGTAAATGGGATAGGAATTGAATTTGACGTAGATTGGGTGTTACTTCACAGCTCATAGTTTTTCAGTAGAAAATGATTTTTCTAAAACATTTATCATTCGAAGTTTTGTAAATATCAGAGTTTTCAAAATGAGGTCCCAGTGGTTTTAAAATTTGTTAAATAGGTTTTCGAATGATAATAAAAATTTTATAGCCTTTGTGAAAAATTCGTGCTCTTCCGTCCCATCCTTGCTCGTTATAGACCTGAGATAAACATGCTAAAAGTCAACAAAAGTTGAGTGATATTCATAGGTTTAAGTTTAAAAGTTTGAACACAAGTTATAAGTGATAATTGCACCGTCATACAATTATAAGTTAAAAACAGTTGTTATTGCATTAAGCTCATGACGCTCAGCCGATTAACAGATCTCATCACGAATGATGGATTATAGTAACAGGGGGCCCTCGGGATAGGTTCTTGCCAGTAACCTATTAGATTTCAAATAAAGTGCGTTTGGTTGTTTTCTCCAACGCCCAAACGGGGATTGTCAATCCCTAATAGATCTATCCACAATTATTTACGTTCACCTCCTGGGTGACTAAGGCTCATGATATGAGGGGCTTTTGGCAAAAAAGGTACTTAAGCAATAACGAGATCAGGTAAAGCATACCAAGAAAATACTTGTGTTAAGTTTGTAAAAACTAGCATGTATCCCCCTCGCAGGGTTTATAAAACATTTAAACAAGTAAAGGCGAGGCTATGAACTCACCTTAGTGGTTTAGTGAATAAAAATATCGATACTCAGTTTGCAATAATGGGAACGGCTCCACACACGACCTAGATAAGGTATGGCAAGTTTTAGCTTTTGATAGTCTTAGTGTTTTAATCGCGAGTAGTTTTTAAATGCATGATTGGTTAATTTGACGTTAGTAAAACTTTTTAGTTTTATAGTATATTGTACGTTTAGTTTAGTTTTATATATATATATATATATATATATATATATATATATATATATATATATATATATATATATATATATATATATATATATATATATATATATATATATATATATATATATATATATATATATATATATATAACGTAAGGTTTAATAATAAAAATAGTAACGATAGTTTGAAATAATGCGTAACGTTTAATAATAATAATAATAATAATAATAGTTTGAAAATAGACGTAACGTTTAATAATAATAATAGTTTGAAAAATAATACGTAACGTTTAATAAGAATAATGGTTTGAAAATAACGTAAAGTTTAATAGTAATAATAAAAATAATAGTTTGAAAATAACGTAAAGTTTAATAGTAATAATAGTAATAAAAATAATAGTTTGAAAATAACGTGACGTTTAATAATAATAATAGTAATAATAAAAATAGTTTGAAAATAACGTAACATCGTGACGTGAACTCGTAATAATGGAAAGTAAAAATAAAAATAAAAATATTAATTTTAGTATACGGCCCTTGTATTTTCTAAAAATTTACATTTTTTACCCTAACGACGTTAGCGTTACGCCGTTAGTCCAAAATTAAATATATTTACATTTTACGTCCAAAACTTTATATTTCTTACACCTTTCACCCTAGAGTTTATAAAAATCATTTTTCACCCTTTAATTTACGAAATGACATTTTATACCGAAACTTTGAAAAGTTGACACTTTTAACCCGATTTTCATAAAATTTGCAATTTTAGTCCAAAATTCACAATTTTCAAAACTTAATGTTTTTATTTCTTAAATAGTTTCAAAACAGCTTAATGAACTTATTTTGACAGCTTATTAGTTTGAAAAAGCTTATTGGTAGCTTATGGGTTTTTTAACGAAAACTAAGGCCCGTTAGTGTTTTTGAATCCAATGGGCCTACGGGGTTTTTGGGCTTTGTTTTGGGCTAAGATTAGAATTGTGAAAAAGTTGCCCAACAACTTATAGTAACAGCTTATACGATTAGCTTATTTTGAAATGATTGGGCCTTAAGGCCCAATCGATACTAAAAATTTTCCAACACTAGTTTCCAAGTCGATTTGCTTGGTGACTTTTATAGATTCAAAACGCGATTTTATTATAAAGTTTTTATACGAAAATGAATGTTTGTCATGAGGTCTATTAGTTTGTAAAATAAATAGGTATGCTCGTTAAGTAAATATTAAAGATATGCATGTGTTTTGGACGTGGCATGGGACGAATTTTTATAAGAAAAAGACTTAGAAAAATTTAATAGTTTTCGATACTTGTTGTGGTACGCTAGGAATGTACTCCAAATTGATTCGTACGTAGCTTTTTAGTTTCAAAACTCTACATAGTTTATTTGTTAAGGTGTGAAATATATAGACGAACGTAAAGTATATATATGTTGTATATTTAGTTTTCGAATAAAGAGATGCAATTGTGTGTGTCGCGTATAAAAATAATGCAAATGAAAGTTTTATATAAATATTGAAAAGAGTTTTTGTTAGGACTTACGACACCAAAATGGTGGGTAAAACAAGACGTAGAGTCGAGAAGTGAGTGATATGAGTACGTAGTGTGATTGTGTGCTCGACCAAGGTTCACAAACAATAACGTGTTCCTCCTAAACCCACACGAATCCCTTGAATTTCTACCCAAAGCTTCGACCCAATGCCTAGTTACTACTTTGAATATTTGGTGATTTTTGGTTTGCATGAAAATGGAAAATGCAAGCATGCATGCATGCATGCGGTTTATATAAGGTACTTGGTGTATTCTAGTATCCAAGTTTTAAATTGATGTGATTGTTGCTTGTTATTCAAAAGTCTTCAAGTTGAAAGAGTGACATTTTCTCCATGTTTTGGTTTTATACATGTCGACATCCTCAAAATGCAAAAGAAACGTGTGGTTTGGCTATTTTAAAATGAGATGGTACTTTTGATATGTATTTTAAAAGTTTGTAGTACTAGCCTAGTGAATATAATATGCAATGGAGTGTGCTTAAAATAAGGAGGTACTAGTTGGTTTTGATTCATGCATGTCGACTACATATTATTTAGTGAACCGATTTGTAGATTTGTTGTGACTTGTGGGATTATGGTATCTTGGCAATATTTAGACCTTAGTTTGAGTTTAAAATGGTTTTAGGACTTAATAGAAACAAACGGGGTTTAAAACGGTTTAGTTTTAGATTAGTTGAAATTATATGAAATCGTTTTTGGACAAAATGTTTTGCCTAGTAAAAATGTTGTTAGACTTGACGTGGGGAACTAAAATTCGACACTCTAATTGTTGGCTAGGGGGGGATCGAGATTGTACAAAAATATGTGTGAGTCGTGTGTAAGAGTTGGGAGTACGAGACGCGTTTCTAGCTTGTCTAGTCGAATGGTTTCGAAAACAAAAATAATGAAATGGGCTTGATTTGGTTTTGGGCTGTGAATAGTAACAGGCCGAGACTTTGGTTTGGGCTTAGGGTAATTAAGGGTCCGGTTTAGAAGTAAATTAGGATTAGAAATTAATTAATTGTGATTAGTGATAAGTTTAGAAATTTATTAGTGAAACATTTACGTGAGTCCGAGAGTGAATAGTATTTTGTGAATAGTGTTTCGTGAATAGTAAAACTTTTGAAAAACATCTCAATATCGCTACCCGACTCCAAAAATGATAAATAGTGTTTTGTGAATAGTAACTGATGAATAGTAATTTTTGAAAAATGTCGGAAAATGCAGGTTCGTAACGAATAAAAGAAATTTTTAATATTCTCGCGATTTTAGACTATAGTGGTACATGTGTGAGCATCGTTCCAAGCAAACAGGGATCATAAATATTGTAGTGATTTTCAAGTAACATAGCATATTTGATACAAATAAAATAAAAAAAAAATTGTTATTGGTAAAAACGTTATTAATTTACGTAATGATATATTAGTCTTTGATTTACTTTTATTATTTATAGGGAAATTTACGGGGGATTACAGGATATGAGCATATGGATGCTTCAACACGTTGTCACGTGAAATATATAAGCTCCCTAAGTTTAGAAAAGCCTTGGCTAGAGGCGATAGTTAGAAAACATGAGTTGACGTTTTTCCCGTAAATGGGTATTTTAAAAGTAGGATCTCTCAAGTCTCAAAACTCGTTTCGAGTGTTCTCAATTAAGCACATAACATATTCATACCTGTATTGAAAGATCTACATTTGTCGGGTAAGGGGAAAGCCAACTTTCAAAATTCGCCCGGAACCATACAGTGTCCTGGCGCGTCACCCGCGCATTGACGCGCGGGCAGCGCACCAGGAGCAGACATGGGCACCGGCGATTTTGAGCTAATGTTTGTTATTTTATGTGTTTCGATGGTTTATTTGTCATCATTAAAACATGAAGAGATCTTGATCATGTTGTCTCAACAGCTTCGTTGCCTATTTTCACCTGGAGTGTTATCTGCCCTATTGGCCATATGACGTTACCACCGAATCCGATAAGAGGTACCGTGGTCGAGACCATTGTACTTCTTATCTCAGGCCGGAGCCTATTAAAGCAGTGCTCATATTGGATGCCGAGCCCCCATCTACATATATGCGGTGTACGCAATGGCCTCCGATTTCTGCCTCTATGATCATCGGGCCTTCATTCCCTTTATCTTGTCCTAGAGGTGGGAAAGAAATTTCCGGGACGGGAGAGAAGCTTTGTGTTATCTTTTGTCTGGCTGAATTTTGCCACGTTTGTATCATTAAGATGGGTTGTGCCTTATCTTTTGAGGATGTTTCTCCCTTTTTTTGCTATTTTTTACTGGTCCTTTCGGCTATTTTGTTTTAGCTCTTTGATCACATGTGACAGCTTTCCATTTTTTATCAACTCCTCAATTTGCCCTTTTAAATGTATGCACTCGTCTGTGTTATGCTCTACCTCTCTGTGGAAGTCACAAAACTTGTTGACATTCCTTTTTTCAACCGGGGTTGTCATCGGAGGTGGGGGTTTGAATTTTGCTTTTCCTAGAGCCAGAATTTCCTTTGGGGACTTGGAGAGAAGGGTGAACCAGTCCAGTCTCCTATCCGATCTCTGTTGACCCTTAAACGCCCCCCCCCCCCCCTTTTCAAAAATTTTGCTTTTGACTTCCGTTGGACTGCCCCTATAATGAGGATGGTTTCCTCCGTTCTTGATTTCCAGCTGCCACTTCTCCCCTGAGGAAGGACATGGTTGCCCTCATCATTTCATCAACGCTTCTAGGGATGTTATCATGCAAGCGCTTGATCAACTCTGGTTGTTTATCCCGTGCATGAACCCTGATATTTTCAGCACTTCTGGGGCCCCCTTCACATGTCTGCATTTTTTTTAATCGTTCCATGAAGTCTTCTGTGGATTATCCTTATCCTTGCATTATGTTGTGGAGCTCTACGGGATCCTTAATGCACCTCTTTTGCTGGAGGAAGTTTGCGAGGAATGCTTCCCTCAATTCATCATAGTTTTCTATTGTTTCTGGTGGGAGGTCCTCAAACCAGAATCTGGCGGAACCCGTTAGCGTGGAATTGAACATATGACACCAGATTGGCATGGCCCAGCGTTTCACTTTTGCGGCGGATTGGAAGATCTTGAGGTGGTCCTCCGGATCCTCGCTTCCGTCGTATATCTTGACCTGAGTCGGCATGCGCGTCCATTTCGGCATCTTGAAGTGATGAATGCGGGGAGTGAACGGATCAGAGTCCCGACATGACCAGGGTTGTGCCAGGTCGTCATCTTCGACTTCAGATCTCCGCCTTCTTGACCTCGACTTTTCCTCTTGTGACCCCGGACTTCTAGATCATCCTTGCATCAAGGAGGTGATCCTCGGCTGCGGTGTCTTCCGGAATCACGGGGGCAGAGACTTTGGTAGTGGCTGTAATCCCTTTCGTTATGGTAGGACTGACGCCGGGAGCGTTGTGAGTATGCGGACATACTTTTTTCCTTACTTTCGCCCCGAGCCTATAGAACACTCCGTTTTCCAGCCTTTTGAACACATCTCCGCTCTCTGGACCCCTTCTTCTAAGAGACCTTGACCTACGGTTTCGCGAGTCAGGGCTTGAGGACGCACTTTGTCGGCGTTTAGCTTCAATCTTTCTCCTTAGGTCCTTCTTCTGGCGGGGTGTTCTGGATTTAGATTGTTGCG
This sequence comes from Artemisia argyi, assembly GCA_030686995.1. NCBI lineage: Eukaryota > Viridiplantae > Streptophyta > Magnoliopsida > Asterales > Asteraceae > Artemisia > Artemisia argyi. The sequence continues at coordinate 19,146,500 of CM060678.1, read as the reverse complement.
ATGCTTCCTCGAAGAGGTGTGCTTTTACTTCGTCGAGCTTTTGTTTTGTTTTTGACGATATTTCTCAGCCATAATCGGCATGAGTTGGTCGTAGTTCCTTTCACAGTAACCTTGGAGGTCTGTGCTAGGTGTAGGTACGCCATTGCCTCCCAACATCTTCTCTTTATCCTTCATGCCCGTATTTCGCACGGCAGATATGGGTGCGGACGTATTGGTGTTTGCTTGTTGGCTCATGGCGAGTAAGAAGAACAGACGAAAACATATATAAATGATCGAAAACGTGCAAAAATGGACGGAAACGGACGGAAAACGTAAGGAAAACATGGACGAACATGTAATTTTCCTTACGTTTTCGTCTGATTTTCTTACCTTTTTATCCGTTTTAAATGTTTTCATATGGTTTAATCCGTTTTTACACGTTTTTGTCAATTTTTTTTACATTTTCGTTCATCTTTATACGTTTTCCTTTGTTTTCCTATGTTTTCGTCCGTCTTTATACGTTTACGTCTAATTTTCTTATGTTTTCATACGTTTTTATCCGTGCAAAAATGAACGGAAACGGAAGGAAAACGTAAGGAAAACATGGACGAAAATGTAATTTTCTCAATATAAAAAAAAAGAAAGAAAAAAAACAATAATGATTACTGCGTATGTCGTTAAATAACTACTTCATCCGTCTCAAATTATTAATCTTGTCTATTTATGATATTTTAGCCCGTTAAAAAAGACTTTAGATGATATAATATTTAATTGATGAAAAACGTAATTGATCACGAAATAAATGAATAAAAGAAAAAAGAGTTTGTTGAGTTGAGTTTTTTGGCCATGTGGGTAGCAAAGTCAAGTCAACTAGTTGACATCACATCACATCACATGCAACTGATTCTTTCTAGATAACGCTTTGAGTTTGGGCTTCAAAAAAGCCGGCCCGAAAGCCCCAGATCTTTCTCGATCCATTTATTTTCTTTTTTCAAAAAAAAAAAAAAAAAAAAAAAAAAAAAAAAAACGATAAATAAGTTTTCTTGAACAACAGGGAAACCCAACCTGGTATAAATATCTGAAAAAAACATCTGTCTCAACAAACGATTAAGAAAAAAAAAAACATTATTCTCAGATAGTTGTCGTTCCTGATTTAAAAAAAAAAAATAATTATGGATTTTGAGTTACGAAGAGCGAGAGAGAAACTTGAAAAGGAACAAAAGGATCGAAAAGAAAAAGCGAAACAAAGATTGGAAAAAGAAAGAAAAGCAAAACTAGAAGCCACACGTCAGCGTGAAGCTATTGAGGCTGCTCAAAGATCTCGAAGGATTCATGCTATGGAAGCTCAACTTAAGGTATTTATTCATTTTTTTATTTGTTTCTTTGATGGATGGATTGATTGATTGGTTTGGTATGATTTGATTATATGATGAATGATTGATGGGCAAATGGGTTTGTTTATATAAGGTTATTATGTTATAATAAAGCCTATATATGTTTCAAAATAAGCCGAAATCATCTAAACTCAGAAGCCCACAAATAAGCTTAAAATGAAATTTGGGATTAGAAGTAGGGATACCCATTTGAAAATATATCCAACTTGATACACTATTCTCTAGTGTAATGTATAAACTTTTAATTTATCTTATTGTGTGCATAATTACAAGTAAAGAAGTTGGATACATTTGAATGGATAATCACTTAAAAAAAGTATGGGACTTATTAACTTAATGATACACGAAAATATGATATATATCTTAGAATCCTAATTCAAATCTGCTTATTTTTTTCCCGTAAAATAGAAGATTTTGCTTTTTGTTCCTTTTTATAATGTGTCAAAAGTCAAAACGTTATAAGCATTGCTAAGCAGTTGCTAATAAGCAAATCCCATACAACCCATATAGTGTTTTGGTATGGAATATAGACACTTTTGAGGGTGTTTGTGATTTGCATATCCAAACCTTTTATTTGTCATTCACTAGTAAAATAAGAAATTTGAATAAGCAGTTTGGAGTTTCTTATGCTAAACTGCTTATTCAAAAAGCAATAAGCATATAACCACTTTAGTATGCCTGCAAACTTCCGTTAAGCTTTAACATTTGATGCTCAATTAATTGTTGCGTTTAGAATATAGCCGTGTAGGTCAGAGATAAGTTTGATATCATATTATTGTTTAGGAACTCGGTATATATATAGGAAGCTTAATGTACATAGTGGATCGTCAAGGTGATCGGCTCTTGTGTTGCACTCTCCATTGTATCGTCCCTAAGGGGTCGGAAATATCATTGAGTTATTTCACTTATATGTACATGAGGTGTGTATAACTTTAAACTTTATGAGGATCATTTAAGCAGAAAAATTCCAACTCTAGGCTACATTGATAAGCCGGTTTAGGAGAATCCTTAAACTACAGACAATAATGATCTTGGTGTCAGCGTATTTCACTATTTCTTATGCAGCTAATTGCGATCATTAAATTTGAATAAGCCTGTTAGACTAATTAGTACACCCTAAAATAATTAAATAATCAGAATCTGGTTGTTATATCCGAACACTTAAGATTCGATTATTGCAATTTGAAAACGCAATATTCAGATGACCATTTTGTAACACAATCCCAAACACCCTAACCCTTTCTTCATGAGTATTGTATTGAATGTGCCTTCCCATGTGCATAGTTATATGTCGCACTATATAGAGGTATGGAAATTTCTCATCTTCTTGATGCTATTTACAATTCAGGCAGATCAGCAGATGGAAGAGAACATCTTTTCCGGAAGAGGAATTTCTTTTACTCGTGTTTTAGAGGCCGTACCGTTTGAGGGTTCCGGAGACAAGATCAAACTACCAAATTCATGTTTCAATGATTTATCCGGTGAAGGTGCGTTTGAAAAAGGCCCGCTTCATTTCCAGTTGTCCGTAGTTGACCAAGATATGTCTTCAAAGTCAAACCCTGCTGAAAGTCCAGCCAATGGGTCAACCCATGCAGGGGTCTTGGAATTTAGTGCTGAAGAAGGTACTGTCGGGATCCCACCTCACATTTGGAATAACTTATACTCCAAACAAGATCCAATGACTCCATTAATTGAAGTAAAGTACGTCTGGTTAACAAAGGGAACATATGCAAAGCTTCAATCAGAAGAACTCGGGTTCTCAGATATACCAAACCACAAAGCCGTTCTTGAAACAACCCTTCGCCAGCATGCGACTTTATCTGAAAATGAAGTTTTAACTGTCAAACATGGCGTGTTGACTTACCATCTACGTGTACTTGAGCTGAAACCCTCACCAAGTGTATCTGTTCTTGAAACAGATATTGAAGTCGACATTATGGGTCCTGATACACTTCCTGAAAAACCCAACAACCAACACGTCCTGAAACCACTAACGTTTGGGAAATCAGAATCTGGTGTCATAAATGAAGGGGAATACGTTTATTACAAATTTTCAGTAGATGATGACACATGGGGTATAATTAGTCGAGGAGATGCTGAAATAGAAGTGAAGTTAGATTCAGAAGCTAAAGATGGAGATACTGATCTTTATCTTTCACAACACCCGTTATTATTCCCAAACACGCACCAACATGGTTGGTCTAGCCATGACATGGGTTCAAAATGCTTAGTTCTTGGGTCAAAGGACCAGAACCTGGGTGCTGGAACTTACAGTGTCGGTGTATATGGCTTCAAAGGAACCACAAAATACAATATTAGAGTATCCGTTCAAGATACTTCCAACTCAAAGGTAGGTCAACAACCTGTGTCTGCAGCTTCTTCTTCATCAACAGCGGATACTGTAGAATGCAGCAATTGCAAACATTATATACCCTTGAGAACCATAGCACTTCATGAGGCGTATTGCAGGAGACATAATATCGTTTGTCAACATGAGGGATGTGGTATAGTGTTGAGGACTGAAGAGGTTAAGAACCATGTTCATTGCCAGAAATGTGGACTTGCTTTTCATAGTGGAGAGATTGAAAAACATATGAAAGTGTTTCATGAGCCGCTAACTTGTCCATGTGGGGTCATCCTCGAGAAGACACAGATGGTAAGCAATTATGTCTTATAATTAAGTTATGCTAATTTTGACCCATTTACTTATACGTGGGTCATTCAGGTTGTGTTTAATTCCTATACGTATCTGTTTTGCCATTGCTGCAAATGATATTTCTTTCCAAGTGTTGTTGACTTGATGTCGGTCTTGCTTATTGCAGGTGCAACACCAGTCATCAGAGTGTGCCTTACGTCTTGTGACATGTCGATTTTGTGGAGACATGGTTCAAGCTGGTTCTTTAGCTGCTGATACACGGGATCGGTTAAGAGGACTCTCAGAGCATGAGAGTCTTTGTGGGTCCAGAACTGCCCCGTGTGACTCTTGTGGACGGTCTGTCATGTTGAAAGAAATGGACATCCATCAAGTAGCTGTTCATCAGAAGAGTTGATTTCATTGTGCTTATATTTATATTTTCCAATTGTACGATGGGGTTCTCAGCTGTGTAAATCGATGTTATTGTTTGTCTAATGTTATTTCTCTTCTGAATTAATGATTTATACATGTGCCCTATGTTATGGATCATCTCATGTACTTGTATTTAAATGGCAGCAAGAGCGTTTTGTATTACTTACTCCGTATTTTAGTTGTCTTGTCAAAGTGTCTAAATTTATGTCTCGAGAGGTGTAATTTGGATAGTCTGTATATTTAGACACTCGACTGGCAGGACTTGCTCCATGAGTTATACGTGTTCGGTTTAGAGTTGTCGTTTTGGCATGATTAACTAATAGTAACTATAGACAGTCGCAAGGAGTGAGGATCAAATGATAAATAAAAGTAAAATGAGAAGATGAGAAGTAATGACAACCGCACATTTCAGATGCACGCAACTCTCATAAATTTCGCACTCTTCATTTGAAATGTGTGGCTAATTTACGCTTGCAATTTCATTTTCTTGTAAATTTAGATAGAGTGTGACTATACAATTGTAATATAGTTGTTATTCAGAGCATACGTATGCTGTATTCGTGTACCAAATGAGGATAAAAATAATAATTTTCGTTACCTCATTTGTAACAAAGTAATCATTACATTATTCAGTGAGTCACCAAGTTTGATGACTAGATTATCCTAAAAACAATTAAATGTCCTAAGTACAATAATATTAAAACGACAAATATTTATTTAGTTAGTGACTGGAATACTAGATAGCTATATTAACATATTTCCTTAAATTAAAAAAATAAATTTAAATATTGGTTTCAACTCTAAATTGCTAATTGAAATACTAGTATAGCAAATGATTATAATTTTGAAACACACAAAAACTAAAACGCTGTAAGCTTATATATGTGAGATTGTGATCGAGTTTACGATCTGTTTATATGCGTATTTTATAAGATCATATTTTATGTCATTTTTTTGGAATTATTATGATTTAAAGATGAAAAATGAGTTTATAAACTTTTAAGTAAGTTGAAAATAAAAAATTAATAAATTAATAAATAAATAAATAAATATAAAGTATAAACTCACATAATATATTTCTTTTTCTAGATCTTAAAATAGTACATGTCTATTTTAATAGTGACACAAAGCTTTAAGCTAGTAAAAAGAAATTCATTCTTAACCAATTAAATATCTTATTTTCATTGATTGTAGTTTAAAAAATAAAAAGTTTCAAAATAGACTCAGAAAAATAAATTTAAAGAATAAGATAGGGTAAGCTTAAAAATAAGCTTAAACAAATGTATTTTTGTGACATGTAGAGGTTTAAAACACCCTAACAATAAAAGTAGTGCACATGTAAGTGGTAGGAAGAAACAAAAGGTGTGATAAAAGTCAAATAATAAGAAGACAGAAGACACTTAAAAAATAGCCGTTACGAAGATCCAAAGTCTCTTTTACATGGTTTCAAAACACATAAAACCACCCCACCGCCCATCACACACACAAACATCCTTAAAAAAAAACACTGACGTCATCACACTATCGAACTACTTATAAAACATCAGTTCATTCGACATCTCCAAGGTTTAACTTCTATGTATATTGCCTGCTGCTGCTGATTGTACTATAAATTAATAGGTATTCTATCAGTTTCCCGTTTTCTTTTTTCTTTTTGTAAATGATTAGAGGCTTAAAAAAATGACTAATCTCGTGCTTAAACTTACGTCTCACTGTTTTATTGATTTCTAAAAATCATATCAGTTTTAGGCATAAAATTAAGCACATATTTAGCTATCCGGGTCCTTTTTTTTTTTTTTTTTTTTTTTTTTTTTTAATTTTTGCTTGTTATTCACCCATATAAATTTGTTTAGTTATTAAGTGTATGTTTGACGAAAGTAACTGTTGGAAATGGAGATGTAGCTTTAAATGGAGCCGGATATTAAAAATTGTGATTATTTCTATAAGCTACATGAAGTAGCATTTGATTTCAAGAAACAAAACTTATATTTTAAGTAGCTTATTTTATTATTATTATTTTTTTTCAAAAAATAAGCGTAATCTTCACGTAATCTTGTGCGCCAAACATACCCAAAATACCATGAATTTCGAGCTTTACTGATTGTAAGTTAGATTTTGTATTATAAGCTAATAGTATTGTCATTTTACTTTTAGTGTTCATTTTAAGATTTTTAGTAACACTTCAGTTAATCTTAGTTTTAACCACCACCAAATGGCCTAGTGGTAAGGCACGTGACTTCCTCACAAGAGGACTAGGGTTCAAACCTCACTAGTTACACATTTGGGGTGGCAATGAAAGGGTCAGAAATGGTCACGAGGACACCTCAGTTAGGCCACGTACATTTGAGTTAAAGACTCCCGGATAACCTGAACAGCGAAAACCTTATCTGTTTACATTATTAATATATTATGAATAAAATCTAATACGACTAATATGTACAGTTTGTAAAATTAGATTACAAGATATGCTATTGTTTCTAATGGACGATTTATTTTGTGTAGGTGAATGTTGTTATGGCTACAAGTTCAGAAATTGGGCTTGCAGCTGCGATAAACATCCTCACTGCATTTGCCTTTTTGGTTGCATTTGCTATACTTCGGATACAGCCGCTCAATGATAGAGTTTATTTTCCAAAATGGTATTTAAAGGGGTTAAGAAATAACCCACTTCAGTCGGGTGCATTTGTGCAGAAGTTTGTGAACTTGGACTTCAGATCATACTTGAGGTTTCTGAACTGGATGCCAGCTGCTTTGCGTATGCCGGAGCCCGAGCTTATTGATCATACTGGACTTGACTCTGTTGTTTACTTGAGAATATACTTGACCGGGTTCGTAGTGATCTTCTTTTTATTCCTTCTGTTTCAGTATTTTATCTTATGTTGATTGCAATATCAAACAATTTTACCCGATGCACTTTTAGGTTCACCGACTTTATTAAGGGGTTTTGTATGTGCTTTCGTGACTAGTCTAGGGTGTGTGGAACAAACCAAATAGGGTCAAAATAATCTCTATAATCGCTGAATTCCTTTCGATTAACGTATGCCATCTTTGTTTTTGACACTTTATCGTTGTATAGGAATCCTTATGGATTGTTTAAAGGGTAAACTGAGAAATACCATTTTTCTTATCAAGTATGGAATTTTGCATTAAAGTGTAAAAGAACAACAAGTATAATTTATACAATATTTAAAATATGATTACCTTGTTATGTTCTAATTGATAAAGAATTGGTATGTTAACGTTTCAGGCACAAATGATGTTTAGTTATATTTATTTGGTTGATGTTTTCTTGATTCTTACCTTTGTTTTTTAACCTCTTCCCACTAAACAGACTCAAAATTTTTGTTCCGATTGCATGCCTTGCTTTTGCGGTCATGGCGCCAGTCAATTGGACTAATCGGACTTTAGAGGAGTCTAAACTAACATACAGTGACATAGACAAGCTTTCAATATCCAACATTCCCAAAGGTTCAAACAGGTATTTATCATTTTCCATTCCACCTTTTAATTTATAGTTATGAACTAAAAAGTATCTGTCTAAAATGTGGTTGCAGGTTCTTTACCCACTTAGTCATGGCTTACGCCTTTACATTTTGGACCTGTTATATTTTGAAGAGAGAGTATTCGATAATTGCAAAAATGAGGCTGCATTTTATTGCATCAGAACAACGGCGGCCTGATCAATTTACTGTAAGATCACATTTTCTGTTCAATTCAAAACTTTAATGTTTACATTTATAAGTTGATGCTGACGCAAACTTTGACCACATTTTAGGTGCTAGTGAGAAACGTGCCTCCAGACCCTGATGAGACGGTCAATGAACTTGTGGAGCATTTTTTTCTGGTCAACCATCCAGATCATTATTTATCTCATCAGGTTCATCGCTAATACTTTTATTTCTATTTTTACTAATTTAATAACAAGGATATTGTGTTATCTATTTTCTTTTCTTATTAAAACATCTTCATTGTAGGTTGTTTACAATGCAAACTTACTCTCCAAGTTGGTGAATGAGAAGAAAACAAAGAGGAATTGGCTTGACTATTATCAACTGAAATATGACAGAAGTAACCAGTCAAAAAGGCCATTGATGAAGGTATTGCTTTCTTTTCTTTAGGTCGCTATAATGCCATCTTTTAGAATGCAATGTTACTGTTTCTTACTTTTTTTCTTCGTTTTTCTCAATGGAACAGACGGGTTATCTTGGCCTGTTCGGGAAGAGTGTGGATGCTATTGATTATTATCAATCTGAGATTGAGAAGCTATCGAAGGAAGTAAGTACTGAAAACACATGTTTATAGGTGTTAACAACTTAAACAAAATATATACACATTTTGTACTTTTTTTTTTATAGAAATATCTAATTCCTTACATTTCTTAATTGCTAGATATCTAAGGAGAGGGAAAAGATTATAACAAGCTCCAAATATGTTATGCCAGCTGCATTTGTTTCTTTTAAATCACGATGGGGTGCTGCAGTTTGTGCACAAACTGAACAATCCAGGAACCCGACTATTTGGCTAACCGAATGGGCCCCGGAACCCCGTGATGTTTATTGGGATAATCTTGCCATTCCATTTGTTTCACTCACAGTTAGAAGACTCATAATTGCTGTGGCATTTTTCTTCCTTACATTTTTCTTCATGATCCCGATAGCATTTGTACAGTCACTTGCAAACATAGATGGAATAGTGAAAGCAGCTCCTTTTATGCGAGGCATTATGGAAGTGTAAGTTCTTTTCTTAAGTTTGCTATGATTTCATTTCATACGTTTATTATTTTCTTAATTTTACAAGGTTATTCTGTCTTTATGTTCTCCTGCAGGGAATTTGTCAAGTCATTCATTCAAGGTGTTCTGCCGGGAATTGCTTTGAAGATATTCCTTGTCTTTTTACCTTCAATCTTGATGATGATGTCTAAGTTTGAAGGGTTCACCTCCATATCGGCTCTAGAGAGAAGATCTGCATCAAGATATTATATTTTCCAATTTATCAATGTCTTTCTTGGGAGCATAATCACTGGGACTGCGTTTCAACAGCTAAATACATTCATCCACCAGCCTGCAAACACGTAAGATTTTCACAACGCACTAATTATATCAACATGATGTCGCCTTTTTAACTCTCATAAAAATTGCCACATATTTTCTTTGTTCTTTTGAAGTAAAAAGGATATGTGACAAATTTTGGAAGCAATTTGTTCAACCATGTGTTTAAGTCGGAAGTTGTTTTCGTGGGGCAGAATAAACATGTATATATGTGTCAGTTAAGGGTCAACAACATTCTTCTGTCTTTGATGATATTTGACATATAGTAAAAAGGAAGTTCTATACTGTTAAATGTAGCAATATAGAAACCATCAATTGCCATTATACATAATTTTGTTAGAAGTTATACGATTGATGCATTTTGGCTATTGTAACGGACTTGCCATATAAAATACTCTTGATGTTTTTCTATTGCTCAATTTGCCCGTGTGTTATAAAGCCTATGTGAACATTTAACTAATGGTTAATTCGTGAATTCTTGCATATATACAGTATCCCGGTGACAATTGGGGCATCTATACCGATGAAAGCAACCTTCTTTATAACTTATATCATGGTAGATGGATGGGCTGGAGTTGCTGGGGAGATTCTGAGGTTAAAACCACTAATATTCTACCACTTAAAGAACTTTTTCTTGGTGAAGACCGAAAAAGATAGGGAAGAAGCAATGAATCCTGGAAGTTTATCATTCAACACGGGTGAACCTCAAATCCAGCTTTATTTCTTACTTGGCCTTGTTTATGCTGTTGTCACCCCAATTCTGCTTCCATTCATAGTCGTATTCTTTGGGCTGGCTTACATTGTATACCGTCATCAGGTAAATGTTTTAAGAATTGGTTCTGTATATGATATCTCGTTGATTCATTAAAATGTTCTCCAACTGACTGTTACTGTTTTCTTGGTGTAGATTATAAATGTGTATAATCAGCAGTATGAAAGTGCAGGATCTTTCTGGCCTGACGTTCATGGCCGCATAATTACTGCATTGATCGTTTCACAGTTGCTTCTAATGGGTCTGCTTAGCACTAAAGAAGCTGCCCAGTCAACTCCATTGCTTATTGCACTCCCTGTGCTTACCATATGGTTTCATAGATTCTGTAAGGGGCGGTACGAACCAGCTTTTATTAGGTTCCCTTTACAGGTGAGTTGGTTTATTATTTAACATAGCTAGAGGTGGCAAAGTGGGCGGGTTGGGCAGTTGAGTATAATGGGTCAAAACGGGCAACTTTTGTGCTCATGCGAAAATGGGTCAGATCTTTAATGTTTTCTCACTTTTTTTTTAATCCCGGTGTCTTAAACAGTGTTACGAGAAACTATATCACTACGCTAGTAAATATAATGGGTCAAAATGTCTAACCTTAATGTGCAAGCCAAATGGGCTGGGTCAGTCCTGTCCACCAACACTTTTTTGTCCTATTTCGCTAAATAATCAATGTATCAAACATAATTATAAAAACTATAGGATTGAAACCGAAATAATAGTACACGTTCTTTTATATAATAAGTTCTATGACAAAGCATTTAGATAAACATTAGGCAGCTTTTGACTGTCCAACCCGTTTAAGTTTTTAGCTACTACTGTAGTTTTATTAACATTTTACCCGTTATGAAGAAAATACAACCTGGGTTGACTCATTTTTGTTTAAAGGTTCAAAATTGACACGTGCTGTTTCAAACTTGTGTCCCTATGATGTCATGAAAATGTTAATAGTACTTAACTATTTATGAAATGTATTTACGTTCCTTTTACAGGAGGCCATGATCAAAGACACACTAGAACGTGCAAGGGAGCCGTGCCTAAACGTCAAAGGTTATTTAGAAAATGCATATGTTCACCCAGTATTTTACAATGAAGACAGATGGGACGGTAGTGATGATGGGATCAGCGATGAGGAGTCGCAGAAAGAACCACCTCTGGTCGCCACAAAGCGCCCTTCACGAACAAACACACCAGCAAGAAGTCAGCGAAGTGAGTCAACACGAACCTTGTTGGGTGTCACAGATGAAAGATCTTGCCCTTAAGATGGAATTCAGGTTTTTCTACTTGGACTTTCTTATGAAGGATTGAAATGAGGCCATGTATATAGTTTCATTGATTGTTTCGGCTTATAAAAAGATAAGAGTTATGTTTTGGCATTGGCAACTTAGGCCATCTTTTTCTTGATGGAAACACCTAATTGTGCCTATGTCTAATGTAGTAATGCAGAGAAACTTATTTCATATCTTATAAATTGGAGTGGTATCAGAGTCCTTACTCCTTAGTCATAATAACATAAAAGATTACTAGGATAAGCCCATAAAGCTAGAAAAGAAAACCCACACAACTCTAAAAAATTAAGTCGAAACAATTTGGGCTCATATATTGTTGGGTGAAAAGACATTTAGTTATGTTGATCATTTGGTACAAGTTTTTAAGGATCTAGATCCTCTCAATTTCAATATGAACTTGAGGTGTGGATTAGTTACGGATTCTTGTGGTGTTAGACTATTCAATATGTCTTTTTCTAATTTTTGTCCCGATGTCACATAGCTAAAAGCATTAGATGAACTTAATATATCAGGTCGGGTTGCAAATACTAATCTCATGTTCAACAATATTAATTGAATTCAAATATATTATCTAGTGGTACCCAAATTTGAACAGGGTGGACAAACATATAATCAAACATGTAGTCAAAAAATAAAGTTTGGACAAACATGCGTTTGTGGCCTTGTGCGTCAAAAACATAGAAGCTTCCATAAATAGACAAAAAAGAAAAAGATTCCACTAATTAAACTACGTTAGCTCTGCGTTGTCATATTTTGGACGAAGCAATCATTACTTGTACACGACGGGTTGAATCTGGTACACTCTGGATCCTAAAAAAAATGTCTTCCATGAAATCACATATTAAAGAGAATATCCTTTTTTTTCTTGGAAGAATATTACTTATAAAGAATATCCTTATGAGTAATGATCTATGTTTTAATCATGAAACCTACACATGATATATATTTATCGAGCTAAAACCCATTACCTAAAAATTAAAAATAAGTTTAGATTGATATGATATTACTTTATTAGTTAGTCATTGTGGTCGAGGACAATTATGTTCCATATATCGGAAGTTCAAATCATGTCTTAGTCATTTGTCGTGTGTCCAACGATAATTGCTATTCGCATTTCATGTTGAATACTCTTAGATTCGCATTTCATGTTGAATATTCTTATCATTTTCTTATTTTTATGAAAACTTATGAGTTTGGAATATATAAAAACAAAAGATAAGCTAGTAATATGAGTGGTTTGGAGTCTATTTTAAATAGATGAACAATTTCAAGTGTTTTGGGCTTTCTCTTGGTGAATATGGTATTAATCACAAGAAAGCAGTGATTAAGGAATTAGAGATAGTCAAGAGTATAAAAAAGGAAGATCAAGAAACTGATGATGCCTTGGTAGGATGGTATAACAGTGGTGATATGCACAACACAATCACACCACATCATAATCGGACTAATAATGCACATGATACAACAACACATATGCATATTTGTGGTGTGCACATCATTTATTGTGGTGTGCATATCACCTCCAATGACATAATGCATGGTTCTTGAGTGTGAGGTCTCGAGGTAACTACACTTGGGGATACATTGGTGTCATGTCTTTAGTATAGAAAATGAAGTCAGTTTGGTTGATGACCATAGATGTACATGTAATGACAATGCCTTCCTATGTATAATGTTTGATACCAAGTCCTATGTATAACAGTGGAAGACATGTTTTAGTTTGTTAGTCTGCAGTTTTGATGTATTTCATTCTGGTTTGGATTTATCGGCTTGTCCATGAATTCATTGAATTCGAGGATAACTTGATTGATCAAGTTAGACAAATATCAACTATTTAATCAAATTAAGTGACTCAAATCAAAAGAAATATGAGATGATTTAGCTATTCGATTTGATCCAATGGTTGATAATTATAACTTGATCAATCAAGTTATACTCTGTTTATGAATTCCTGATGAAGTCTGATTATGGCTACTGTAGCGTGGATCAGGTTTCAGAAAATAGGAGTTGGAGTGCTAGTCCAACTGGTCCTAGTTTATCCTAAAGTGGAGTAGTCCTTATTGAGTTAGGATATGTTTAATGTAATCCTAGTTATAGTACAACGCGTCTATGTTAGTCTATATATACCGTGAAGGGTAAGGATTCTCATTGTAACGTATTGGAGTTTTGAGTTAGTTTCTTCAATAAAACAAACCTGTGTGTTAGGCAGTAACATACCTGTGTCGTGTTCTTGTTTACACCTGCTGTGTTACAACTCTCTGATAACAACAATTGGTATCCAGAGCTTGTGAAGAAGTTCCTGGTGATTAGTATCAACGTTCCAAACCTGTGATCCTGTGGTTAGACGTGAAGAACTGTGACCAGTATATCAACGATTTAGGGTTACAGAAACCTTAAAAAGAAACGACTTAAACCTATGAACCTGTTGGTTAGTCGTGAATTGCAGCCCACTGTGATTGGAGCCCAAGTTGATCACAACCCAATTTTTTCTCTTCTTAGACAGTAAGTTGGAAACAGTCTTTAAGACTGTCGATTGTCTCACTGTCTTAAAATAATTCTAGCCGTGACATAAGGGCTGGAAGATTCTCCATTACAAACCTATTCGCGATCCAGAAGAAGAACCAAGATGACTGTAGATCCATCAGGTTCTAACCCACCACCACCACCAACAAAGGAATCCAATTTGACGTTTCAGTGCCCAATGTTAACATCAACTAACTACACCATATGGAGGATGTGTATGGAGGTACTTCTTGGAATTCATGGAGTCTGGGATGTGGTAGATCCGGGCTTAGACGATCCAGAGAAGAATAACATTGTTAAAGGTTTGTTGTTTCAATCAATACCAGAAGACCTGATTTTGCAAATCGGGAATCTAAAAACCGGGAAGGAGATGTGGGAAGCAATTAAGACCCGTAACTTAGGTGCTGATCGTGTGAAAGAAGCTAGGCTTCAAACCCTAATTACGGAATTCAAGAATCTGAAGATGTCAGATAATGGTACTATAGATGCATATGCCTCAACACTATCGGGGATTGCTTCTAAGTCAGCCACGCTTGGAGAAGTCATGTCGGAACACAAGCTGGTAAAGAAGTTTCTCACAAGTCTTCCTAGACATTTTGTCCATATCGTGGCAGCCCTAGAACAAGTTTTAGACCTTAAAACAACGGGGTTTGAGGATGTGGTTGGTAGATTGAAAGCGTATGAAGAGAGAGTGAAAGAAGATGATAAAGCAAACGATGCACAAGAAAAGTTGCTTTATGCTAGGACGGAAAGTTCCAATAGGAATAATGACTCAAGTGGAGGAAGAGGACGTGGTTCAAACTCTCGAGGTCGTGGTCGAGGTCGTGGTCAAGGACGTGGTAGGGGCAACTATCAAAACCAAGGTCAAAGTGACTCATCGAAAAACCGTGAAGATAATAAACAAAAGGGTAAGAAACATGAGCAACGTGACCTCTCACATATAAAGTGTTACCGTTGTGATAAGTACGGACACTTTGTTTCAAAATGCCCAGATCGAAAAGGAGACTATGAAGTAAACCTCAGTGAGACAAAAGAGAGAGATAGAAATCATGAAGAAGGTACATTCTTTATGATGAACTTGGTTCAAGAAACGGTTTTCATGAATGAAGAAAAGTTTACTCCTCCAAAGATCGAGTCCAACACCGAGGAAGATGATGTATGGTACTTTGACAACGGAGCAAGTAATCACATGACAGGTAATTACTCTTACTTCTCTGAGTTAAATGAAAATATAACCGGTCGTGTAAGATTTGGAGACGGTTCGTGTGTAAGTATAAAAGGAAAAGGCTCTATTTTGTTTCAAGGGAAAAATGGGAAACAAAAGTTGCTAAAAGATATTTATTACATTCCCGCACTTCGTAGTAATGTGATAAGTCTTGGACAAGCTTCAATATCCGGTTGTGATATTAGGATACGAGGTGATTTCTTAACCATGCGTGATAGTTGTGGAAGTTTGCTAATTAAAGTCCCGCGAAGTGCAAATCGTCTTTACAAGGCTCAACTACAAGTTGGGAAACCTTATTGTTTGCAAGCTAACATTGATGAAGAGTCGTGGTTGTGGCACGTGCGGCTTGGTCATATCGGTTTTGGTGCAATGAATTTGATGCACAAGTTAGCTAAAGGGGTACCGGTAATTAAGCATCAAGATCAAATATGTGAGTCTTGCATGGTTGGAAAACAAACAAAGAAGTCATTCTCTAAGAAAGCAACATGTAGAGCTTCACAATTACTTGAGATGGTTCACGGGGATATATGCGGACCGATAAATCCTCCTACTCAAGCAGGTAACTCTTATATCCTAGTTCTTATAGACGATTATTCTAGGTACATGTGGTCTTTTCTCTTGAAGCACAAAAGTGACGCGTTTGGAGTAATCAAAAGATTCAAGACATCAATTGTCACACCCCAAAAATGGCGCAGCGGAATGTCATTTAATGGATGTGACTTCAAGATCACGAACACATGGTGTCATAATAGAGAAATACTAAATTGCATACATCACAACACAAGTCAAAGTTACAACGATCCCAACATACGGGTAAATAGATGTCCTGTTACATAAGTTCACAAAGGACAAGTCTTAAGGGGACATTTCCAAATGTGTAACTCCTCGGGAATACAACCCGGTAGAGTCTCGTCTTATGTCTGCTAAGCCAGGCCAATACTTAACCTTCTAATGGAACTTCATTCTTAACACCTGAAAATGGATACTCGAAAACGTCAACATAAAGTTGGTGAGCTCGTAGGTTTAAGAGTTAAACCACGGTGCTGTGATTAGCATAGCGTAGGACAATAGTGAGCAAGATGTAAGCATATATGCATATAGTTGAAACACAGCGTTGGCGACAACTGAACCTACCAATAGTGTTACACACGTGTTACTCATAATGGGGAGCTACCCCTGATAGTACTATCAATTCGTTTCGGCTCCAAACGGAGTTAAACAGTTGCGCATTTCATGTTACACAAATTTAGCATCACAATGGGTCACATATAGCAATCAAACACACATATTGTCCAAAAACAGAAAAACATTGTATCACAGCATGAAAACAGTTAAAACAACATTTGAGTACCATTTTCCCCCAAGGAAAAACGTTATGAAAAAGGGGCTACGAGAACTCACCTTAGTAAAGCAGTCTGAATAGAGTAAAGTCTAATAGTATAAGTGTGCGGCACCGACACGCGACCTAGATTAGTAAGGCATGCTTTAGTTCACTATTTTAGTCTTAAGACTCGATGGAGTTTAGATAAGTTTGAAAGTTTTAAAATGTTTTTGTTGTGGTTGCTTGTGTGGCAGCATTTAAGTTTTAATAGTTTGGTAAGTATTGGCTCTTGGAAAGTGCATAAGTAAATACATATGTATAAAAGTATACAAGACGGATGAGTCTTCGTTAAAAAGTATTCGAAAGACAAGGTACGAATAATAATCACAAGTAAAGTGTCGTGAATAATAGACGTGGTCGGAAGATATAAAAACGTCATTAACTAATAGTATACTTATAAGTTTTAGTTAACAAAAATCAATTAATTAGCGGAGGATAAATTATGTATTTATAAATGTGTATGTTTGAATGTATTAACATAAGGTGGTGAGTGTAAAATATAATAGTTTCATTTTAGTCTTTTAGTCGGGTTTACTAAAAATATACTAAGTATAGAATTTGACAAAAGTCGGGCATGACCCATTCGTAAATATTAGTTTTGCCTTATAAGTCAATTGCCACAAAAATATCTCATGTTAAAATAATAGTTTTACTAATTAAATATACTTAGTTTTATTTTGTTGGAAGTTATTAACTAGCCCTTAATTGTTTAAGTGTTAAATGTGAAATAATGTCAAAAAGAAATAAGTATAAAAAATGATAGGAAGGGGATTTGAACCTTGCACCTCTAGCTTAAAAGCCAGCGCCTTAACCATCAGACAAACCCAACTTATTGGGTTATCCTTCCCAACAGTTTGTATAGATGGGTCGTTTGGACTGTGACTTATTAATAGGTATATAACAGTTTGTATGTGTTTGTGTTTCAGATTCATTTTCGACGATACCAAATAAGTTCTTAAGTTCAGTAGTGTTTTTAACAATTAAATAAACACTTGAGTTTTTAAAGAAAACCAAATAGGCACGAAAGGAGCACTTCGACAAATACCATTTTCAAATCGAAACGAGATTTATAACTAATTAGCATATACGTTCAAATAAGCATATGTTTTACCAAGATACGTTGTAAGTTTTCGCAATAAGCACTTTTCCAAAAATAGCCAACACTTATGTTTTCTTTGAACTTTTATTCCTTTATTTTACTTAAGTCCAAAATGTTTCAAATAAGCTCATAAAATTTAGTATGTGTCGAAAGGTTAAAGAGAATAAGTAATAGCTTATTCTCTAGTGCTTATTTGAGTTTCTTAAGTTCAAATCTACCACACAAGCTTAAACAACAATCCTTACACCATGTTTATGTCTAGATCGATTTGTATAAAACTCGAGAACAAGTGTATAACTTTCCAACATCAAACATATTTATATAAGTATTAAGCATAAAAAATATTTTGTAACATAAATGACGAAGAAATAAAATTTTTTGAGATTAACAATAGCCTTACAAAGCTTGTTGGTGTGAGTGTTTGACAAGAATGAGACCAAGGCACCAAAACACAAAGGTTACTTAACCAAGAACAAGGTAGACCCAAGAAGCTCCAAGTTTTGATTCAAGAACACCAATGAGAATTAGTTTTTGTGAAATTTGAAAATGAAATGTGTGTTTGGTCTGGGGTTCCCTTGGCAGCAGTTAAGGAGAAACAAAGAGGAAAGTTTGACATGTCTTTTGGGTCTTGTAAGTCTATGTGTGTCATATTCAAGTTAAAAACAAATAGGGTGGGATGTTTTTCAAGGTTACCATGTGAAGTGTGTAAGGGATTAGGTGTGTGTCTTTGTTGGATCGACAGAATTTCAAAGACAACAAGAATGTGCTTTTGACTAGCTTTCTTTGATGAAGTCTTGTGATAAGCTTGTTTGAGCAAAGGTAGCTATCAATCTCCACCTTCAAGGTGGTCTTGTGATACTTGTTTGGGAAGAGCGAAAGAAGCACAGTAAAAGGATAGATAGTGATCTATCATGAATTTGTTTCTTTTTGACTTTGAGATACTAGGAAAATGTAAAATATATTATGAGCTAAGAATATATGGTGGTAGGGGCGGTTTACCAAAGAAATGAAAAGTGTGTATAACTATTATTGAATGTATTTTGTGTAGCCTGTGCCCCGTTGAGTTATAATATAAACGCATTACCTCGGTTTGGCAAAAATGCGAGAAATGCATTTTTGGGAACGTTTTTATAAATTTAAAATAAGAGAAAATTATTGACTCCGAAAATAATTAATGAATTTAAGCCATTACTAATGTTGTGTCGGTACGCGTGCGGGCTCGATTTCTCAAACATTAATACATAAAAGTAACTATGAGGCTTCAAAAATAAATTGTTTTGAATTTTTAGGTTGAGTAAAGACCTGGAAAAATGTTGGTTGTTATAGTCTACCCCCGTTAAGTGAATTTTGCCCTCAAAATTCAGCTGGTACTAATGTCAAACAGGTGTGGGTACTTATGTCTCATCTGATCCTCTCGTTCCCAAGTAAACTCAGGACCACGCTTTGAATCCCAACGGACTTTAACTATTGGTATCTTTCTACGCTTCAACTTCTTGACCTCACGCTCTACAATCTCAACAGGTTTCTCCACAAAGTGTAACTTGGGATCTATCTGAATCTCTTCCAATGGTATGTGTAAGGTGTGATCAGCAAGGCACTTTTTAAGGTTTGATACGTGAAATGTATCATGAACGTTACTTAGCTCTTGAGGTAACCTCAGTCTGTAAGCTACTGGACCGATTCTCTCAGTGATCTCGAAAGGTCCTACGTACCTGGGTGCTAGCTTGCCCTTCTTACCAAATCGTACAACACCTTTCCAAGGTTATACCTTAAGTAATACATGATCTCCAACACTGAATTCCAGAGGTCTCCGTCTATTGTCGGCATAACTCTTCTGACGGCTACGTGCAACCTTGAGTCTATCCTTGATTTGAATGATCTTCTCAGTGGTCTCTAACACTATTTCAGGTCCTATCATTTGGCTTTCTCCGGCTTCTGCCCAAGAAATGGGCGAACGACACTTCCGCCCATAAAGTGATTTGAATGGTGTCATTTTTATGCTAGCATGGTAACTATTGTTGTAGGAGAACTCGACCAAGGGAAGGTGAGTATCCCAATTACCACCAAAGTCTATGGCACACGCCCTGAGCATGTCCTCTAAGGTCTATATGGTACGCTCACTTTGACCATCGGTCCGTGGATGGTAAGCAGTACTCATATCTAAGTGCGTTCCCAGTGACTATTGCAATGATTGCCAAAAGTTTGACGTGAAACAGCTATCACAGTCAGATATGATCGATATAGGCACACCGTGTCTCGCTACTATCTCATTGATGTAGAGTCTTGCCAACTTGTCCATGTTGTAATCCTCTCGGATTGGTAAGAAATGTGCAGATTTAGTCAATCTATCTACGATGACCCAGATTGTATCGTACCCGCTACTAGTCCTGGGTAACTTTGTAACGAAGTCCATGGTTATCTTTTCCCACTTCCATTCAGGAATTCCCGGTTTTTGTAACAAACCAGATGGTTTCTTGTGCTCAGCCTTTACCTTCAAGCAAGTCAGGCACTTGCTAACGTAGTCAGCTATGTCTTTCTTCATCCCAGGCCACCAATACAATTCTCTAAGATCGTAGTACATCTTATCTGCTCCTGGATGAATGGAGTACCTCGTTGTATGTGCTTCATTCATGATTAGGGTCCTCATACCACCAATTAACGGTACCCAAATTCGGTCAACAAAGTACAGTCCCCCGTCATTCTTTGTATCCAATTGTTTATCTAAACCTCGCATCTTTTCTGTGGGTGCATCCATATTCTTAGATGCCTCCCTCTGAGCCGCTAGTATCTTATCCTTGATACCTGAATGTATGGTTATACTCATGGCTTTTACCTTCCTAGGCTTGAGTCTTTCCTTCCTACTCAAAGCATCAGCTACTACGTTCGCCTTACCTGGGTGGTAGCGAATCTCGCAGTCATAATCGCTGAAGAGCTCGATCCATCTCCTCTGGCGCATATTCAACTCCTTCTGATCGAAAATATGTTGGAGACTCTTGTGATCAGTGTAAATAATACTTTTCGTCCCATATAAATAATGTCTCCATATCTTGAGAGCGAACACTATAGCGCCTAGCTCCAAATCATGAGTGGTATAGTTTTTCTCGTGGATCTTCAGCTGTCGGGATGCATAGGCAATCACTTTACCCCTTTGCATTAATACGCACCCAAGACCTTGACATGATGCGTCACAATATACTACGAAATCTTCTGGTCCATCGGGGAGAGCCAGGATTGGAGCATTACATAGGTTGTTCTTCAAGGTTTGAAAGGCTTCTTCTTGTTCCTCACCCCATTCGTACTTCTTATTCTTTTGAGTTAGCAAGGTAAGAGGTTTGGCAATCTTAGAGAAGTTTGCGATGAATCGAATAACCTGCCAGTCCTAGAAATGAGCGGACTTCTGTCGGGGACTTAAGAGCTTCCCAATTCTTCACGGATTCGATCTTGCTAGGATCCACATGAATACCATCATTGTTAACTACATGTCCAAGGAATTGGACTTCCTGTAGCCAGAATTCACACTTCGAGAATTTGGCGTACAGTTTCTCTTTCTTGAGTAACTCTAGGATTAACTTCAGATGCATTTCATGTTCCTTTTTTGTTTTGGAATAGATCAAAATGTCATCGATAAATACGATAACAAATCTATCTAAGTATGGCCTGCATACTCGGTTCATCAAGTCCATGAAAACCGCAGGCGCATTTGTCAGTCCAAAAGGCATAACCGTAAACTCGAAATGACCATATCGAGTTCTAAATGCGGTCTTTGGGATGTCATCTTCGTGTACTCGTAACTGATGGTAGCCGGAACGCAGATCTATCTTGGAAAAGTATCGTGAACCTTGTAGTTGGTCAAATAGGTCGTCAATTCTCGGGAGAGGGTAACGGTTCTTAATGGTTAGTTTATTTAGCTCCCGGTAGTCAATGCACATTCTAAACGAACCATCCTTCTTCTTGACGAACAATACTGGTGCTCCCCATGGCGAAGAACTAGGTCGAATGAAACCTTTGTCTTGGAGTTCCTTGAGCTGATTAGACAACTCCTCCATTTCAGTGGGTGCCAATCGGTAGGGAGACTTTGCAACCGGCATTGCTCCGGGAATTAAGTCTATCCGAAACTCAACTTCTCGCGTAGGGGGTAATCCGGATAAGTCGTCGGGAAATACTTCTGGGAAGTTTCGAACGATTGGGATATCTTTTAGTTTCTACTCGTCTACTTTCATGCTCATGAGATGCTTCTCTTTTTCTTCAAGTCGCTCTCCATAGACCTTAAGTAATTCACCGTTTGGTAGTGGTATTCGGACCATCTTCTCGTGGCACACTATTTCAGCCTTATGCTTGGACAACCAATCCATTCCCACAATCACGTCGAAGCTTCCATGTCCGAAGGGTATCAAGTCAATGCTAAAGGTGTAGCCTTCTAACTCTAGTTTGCACCCGCGAATGATCTTATTTGTTTCTACTTTTTGACCACTTGCTATTTCAATTTCGTAACTAAAGTCTAGTCTACTAGGTTTTATATTCAACAGAGGCATGAATTTAGTGGAAACAAAACTATAATCGGCACCAGAATCAAATAGCGCAGTAGCATAATGGTCGTTTAAAGAGAACGTACCCGTCACAATGTTCGGGTCTTGGCGTCCCTCTTCAACATTCATCACAAATACCCGACCACGAGCAGGGTTACCATTGTTACCACGGTTTGCATTGTTTCCACCAATCGCTAAAGCTTGATTCTGGTTGTCCTGCACCTGCCCCCGTGTCCCATTCAACCTAGGACATGTATTTCGAAAGTGATTCGGGTTTCCACATTCATAACATGCCTTTGGGTTGACGGTATTTATTGGTGCCACCTGTTTAGCGACCGCCCAACAATCTTTTGCCATATGACCAACCTTTTTGCAATTGAAACACACTTGACATGGCATAGTCTCTGGGTGATGGTAGTTACATTTGGTACATATAGGGTGAGAGCCCACATAACCTTTCTTTCCCGTGGTTGTTGCTATGAATCCTTTTCCCCATTTCGCTTTCTTATTGTCACCCTTTGCACCACCTTGCTTACTCGGCTCACTTACGGCCTTCCTCTTGTCACCACTCTTTGAGAACGTCCCATTCCTAACCATCTCATCCGTTAAGGTTGCAGCTTTCAGAATCGCACTCTGAATAGTAGGGGGTTCAGTTGCTTTCACCATCCCGCGAATCTCGGGGGCTAACCCATAGATATACCTTTCAATTCTTTTGGATTAAGGAGTGACCATATGAGGTACTAGTCTAGCGAGCTCATGGAACCGATCGGTATAAGCCGTGTGATCCGCTCCTACCATAGCATGGTGGTAGAACTCATGCTCCAGCTTCTGCATCTCATTGTCTGGACAATACTCCTCCCTTAATAGTGCCTTAAATTCATCCCAACTCATCCCCATGGCAGCTTCCCTGCCCCTAGCCTGAATTTGCGTGTTCCACCAAGTCAATGCTTTTCCAGTCAATGAACAGACATCAAACTTAACCTTCTTACGGTCCGCACACTCACTTATGTCAATTACTGACTCCATCTTTTCTACCCATCGAGTATAAGCTATGGCACCTCCATTGCCATCAAAATCCACTGGTTTGCAAGCGGTGAATTCCTTGTAGTTACATCCCCTGTTACCATTGTTATTGTTCCCATCATTGACGTGATCACTTCCACCGTCGTTGTCCGCTTGGTTATTCCCACTCACGTTGTTTCCTTGGTTACTCATATGGTCACCAACTTGGGTGACAATAGTGGGTAGCAATTCACGAAGTTGCTGGGCGATAATGGTAGCAACATTAGGAGTCTCATTGCCGGTATCGTTGCTTCGAGTGCCGCGACCTCCTGCCCTACCTCCTCGTCCACCAGTCCTTCCACCCCTCGGTGGTGGAACACCACGGTTAACTCGAGACGACCTTCTTGGAGGCATGATTCTACAAGGTAGGACATCGGTAAACGTTAGACAGGATATAGGTAGGAAAGGTCGGTATACGTGTCGTGCTACTATACTCAACTTCCTATTTGACAATCCATGAATTTGATAAGTCCCTGTCGCATCATGTTATCGTAAAAATGTTGGCCAGGCGTTTTTAAGATAGCATCATGCTGCATTTACTAATCATCATCACTTCGTGCCATACTACACGCATAATCGCAAATGCAGTCCCTATTTATGCAAGCTATATGAGGGTTCTTAGGTTATAGTCTAGGTCAAACCGCCTAATTCTCTATAACCAAGGCTCTGATACCAATCTGTCACACACCAAAAATGGCGCAGCAGAATGTCATTTAATGGATGTGACTTCAAGATCACGAACACATGGTGTCATAATAGAGAAATATTAAATTGCATACATCACAACACAAGTCAAAGTTACAACGATCCCAACATACGGGTAAATAGATGTCCTGTTACATAAGTTCACAAAGGACAAGTCTTAAGGGGACATTTCCAAATGCGTAACTCCTCGGGAATACAACCCGGTAGAGTCTCGTCTTATGTCTGCTAAGCAAGGCCAATACTCAACCTTCTAATGGAACTTCATTCTTAACACCTGAAAATGGATACTTGAAAACGTCAACATAAAGTTGGTGAGCTCGTAGGTTTAAGAGTTAAACCACGGTGCTGTGATTAGCATAGCGTAGGACAATAGTGAGCAAGATGTAAGCATATATGCATATAGTTGAAACACAGCGTTGGCGACAACTGAACCTACCAATAGTGTTACACACGTGTTACTCATAGTGGGGAGCTACCCCTGATAGTACTATCAATTCGTTTCGGCTCCAAACGGAGTTAAACAGTTGCGCATTTCATGTTACACAAATTTAGCATCACAATGGGTCACATATAGCAATCAAACACACATATTGTCCAAAAACAGAAAAACATTGTATCACAGCATGAAACCAGTTAAAACAACATTTGAGTACCATTTTCCCCCAAGGAAAAACATTATGAAAAAGGGGCTATGAGAACTCACCTTAGTAAAGCAGTCTGAATAGAGTAAAGTCTAATAGTATAAGTGTGCGGCACCGACACGCGACCTAGATTAGTAAGGCATGCTTTAGTTCACTATTTTAGTCTTAAGACTCGATGGAGTTTAGATAAGTTTGAAAGTTTTAAAATGTTTTTGTTGTGGTTGTTTGTGTGGCAGCATTTAAGTTTAAATAGTTTGGTAAGTATTGGCTCTTGGAAAGTGCATAAGTAAATACATAAGTATAAAAGTATACAAGACGGATGAGTCTTTGTTAAAAAGTATTCGAAAGACAAGGTACGAATAATAATCACAAGTAAAGTGTCGTGAATAATAGACGTGGTCGGAAGATATAAAAACGTCATTAACTAATAGTATACTTATAAGTTTTAGTTAACAAAAATCAATTAATTAGCGGAGGATAAATTATGTATTTATAAATGTGTATGTTTGTATGTATTAACATAAGGTGGCGAGTGTAAAATATAATAGTTTCATTTTAGTCTTTTAGTCGGGTTTACTAAAAATATACTAAGTATAGAATTTGACAAAAGTCGGGCATGACCCATTCGTAAATATTAGTTTTGCCTTATAAGTCAATTGCCACAAAAATATCTCATGTTAAAATAATAGTTTTACTAATTAAATATACTTAGTTTTATTTTGTTGGAAGTTATTAACTAGCCCTTAATTGTTTAAGTGTTAAATGTGAAATAATGTCAAAACGAAATAAGTATCAAAAATGATAGGAAGGGGATTTGAACCTTGCACCTCTAGCTTAAAAGCCAGCGCCTTAACCATCAGACCAACCCAACTTATTGGGTTATCCTTCCCAACAGTTTGTATAGATGGGTCGTTTGGACTATGACTTATTAATAGGTATATAACAGTTTGTATGTGTTTGTGTTTTAGATTCATTTTCGACGATACCAAATAAGTTCTTAAGTTCAGTAGTGTTTTTAACAATTAAATAAACACTTGAGTTTTTAAAGAAAACCAAATAGGCACAAAAGGAGCACTTCGACAAATACCATTTTCAAATCGAAACGAGATTTATAACTAATTAGCATATACGTTCAAATAAGCATATGTTTTACCAAGATACGTTGTAAGTTTTCGCAATAAGCACTTTTCCAAAAATAGCCAACACTTAAGTTTTCTTTGAACTTTTATTCCTTTATTTTACTTAAGTCCAAAATGTTTCAAATAAGCTCATAAAATTTAGTATGTGTCGAAAGGTTAAAGAGAATAAGTAATAGCTTATTCTCTAGTGCTTATTTGAGTTTCTTAAGTTCAAATCTACCACACAAGCTTAAACAACAATCCTTACACCATGTTTATGTCTAGATCGATTTGTATAAAACTCGAGAACAAGTGTATAACT
This sequence comes from Artemisia argyi, assembly GCA_030686995.1. Lineage (NCBI taxonomy): Eukaryota > Viridiplantae > Streptophyta > Magnoliopsida > Asterales > Asteraceae > Artemisia > Artemisia argyi. Next base: position 19,120,361 of record CM060678.1, on the reverse strand, counting down.
TTCCAACATCAAACATATTTATATAAGTATTAAGCATAAAAAATATTTTATAACATAAATGACGAAGAAATAAAAGTTTTTAAGATTAACAGTAGCCTTACAAAGCTTGTTGGTGTGAGTGTTTGACAAGAATGAGACCAAGGCACCAAAACACAAAGGTTACTTAACCAAGAACAAGGTAGACCCAAGAAGCACCAAGTTTTGATTCAAGAACACCAATGAGAATTAGTTTTTGTGAAATTTGAAAATGAAATGTGTGTTTGGTCTGGGGTTCCCTTGGCAGCAGTTAAGGAGAAACAAAGAGGAAAGTTTGACATGTCTTTTGGGTCTTGTAAGTCTATGTGTGTCATATTCAAGTTAAAAACAAATAGGGTGGGATGTTTTTCAAGGTTACCATGTGAAGTGTGTAAGGGATTAGGTGTGTGTCTTTGTTGGATCGACTGAATTTCAAAGACAACAAGAGTGTGCTTTTGACTAGCTTTCTTTGATGGAGTCTTGTGATAAGCTTGTTTGAGCAAAGGTAGCTATCAATCTCCACCTTCAAGGTGGTCTTGTGATACTTGTTTGGGAAGAGCGAAAGAAGCACAGGAAAAGGATAGATAGTGATCTATCATGGATTTGTTTCTTTTTGACTTTGAGATACTAGGAAAATGTAAAATATATTATGAGCTAAGAATATATGGTGGTAGGGGCGGTGTACCAAAGAAATGAAAAGTGTGTATAACTATTATTGAATGTATTTTGTGTAGCCCGTGCCCCGTTGAGTTATAATATAAACGCATTACCTCGGTTTGGCAAAAATGCGAGAAATGCATTTTTGGGAACGTTTTTATAAATTTAAAATAAGAGAAAATTATTGACTCCGAAAATAATTAATGAATTTAAGCCATTACTAATGTTGTGTCGGTACGCGTGCGGGCTCGATTTCTCAAACATTAATACATAAAAGTAACTATGAGGCTTCAAAAATAAATTGTTTTGAGTTTTTAGGTTGAGTAAAGACCTGGAAAAATGTTGGTTGTTATATCAATTGAAAAACGAATGGGTAAAGAGATTGTGACATTCCATATGGATAGAGGTGGTGAATTTACATCACATGACTTTAATCGGTTTTGTGACCAAGAAGGAATAGCACGTATGTTGACGGCTCCTTATGCACCTCAACAAAATGGAATTGTGGAACGACGAAACCGTATTCTACTTGAGATGACAAGTTGTCTCATGAAGGCAAGAGGTGTACCAAATCACTTTTGGGGTGAGGCAATTCGGCATGCAACTTATATAATAAATCGAACACCTACACGAGCATTGGTAGGAGTTACGCCATATGAAAAGTTTTATGGAGAAAAACCGAATCTTGAAGACTTGAAAGTGTTTGGTTGCATTGCCTATGAAAGAATCGAAGCATTTGAAGAAACTTGATGATAGATCGAAACCAATGGTTTATCTCGGAAAGGAACCAAGTTCTGGAGGTTTTCGACTTTACAACCCACGTGAAAACAAAATCATAATCAGCACCTATGTTGTTTGTGATGAGAAAAGAGGTTGGAATTGGACAACGAAATCTGATGATTCAAACCAAGCTGGAAAAGAACCAGGTATATTTGCTGTTTGTTGGAACGATATACATGTAAATGGTTATGATCAGGTATTGAACGAGGAAGAACAAATTGCTCACGACACCAGCCCGACACCTGTTCACTCGACACCTTCTGTTACTGTTCAACCGAGAACACCAGCTAGATGGCACTTTAAAGGAGATGGGTTTTCAACAATTCATGCAAGAAAAGTCGGTTTATAAAGCAGTAACCAAGGGAGAATCTATCATTGTTGCAGTTTATGTAGATGATTTGTTCGTGACTGGGACAAGCTTAGATTGCATCAATGAGTTCAAGAAAAGAATGGCATCTCAATTTGAAATGTCGGATCTTGGTGAATTAACTTATTACTTGGGTATTGAAGTATCGCAAGAAAAAGATTGCATCAAGATCAAGCAAGAGAGATATGCACTAAAAATCTTAAAAGAAGCTGGTATGGAGATTGCAATGCAACTTTATATCCAATGGAAAAGGATCTCAAGTTGTCGAATGCTGAAGATGAACCAGAAGTAGAAGCTACTCAATATCGAAAGGTAGTAGGTTGCTTACGTTACCTCTTGCACACTCGTCCAGATTTGACTTACTCGGTTGGAGTGGTTAGTCGATATATGCAAAGTCCAAGAGAATCACATGCTCATGCTATCAAGAAAATCCTACGCTATCTTAAAGGTACAATTTCGTTTGGAATTGAATACAAGCGGGGTAATGACATGAAATTGGTAGGATACAGTGATAGTAGTCATAATGTTGACATTGATGATGGAAGAAGCACTACTGGACATGTATTCTACCTTGGTACATCGCCCATTACATGGTGCTCACAAAGCAAACTACCGTCGCGTTATCTTCGTGTGAAGCTGAGTTCATGGCAGCCACTGCAGCTGCATGTCAAGCAATTTGGCTTAGGGAGTTATTGGCGGAAGTGACAGGTTTGGAAAGACAAAAAGTGATAATAAGAGTTGACAACAAATCGGCAATTGCATTATCAAAGAACCCAGTCTTTCATGGTAGAAGCAAGCACATCCACACTCGATATCACTTCATTCGTGAATGTGTGGAAAATGAGCAGGTTATAGTGGAACATATATCCGGTGAAGAACAAAGAGCAGATCCGTTAACGAAGGCCTTGGGGCGCATAAGGTTCAAGGAGATGAGGTCGCTACTTGGTGTGCAAGAGTTGCCCTCTTCGACTCAGAAATTCAGGGGGTGATTGTTGATGAATTCCTGATGAAGTCTGATTATGGCTACTGTAGCGTGGATCAGGTTTCAGAAAATAGGAGTTGGAGTGCTAGTCCAACTGGTCCTAGTTTATCCTAAAGTGGAATAGTCCTTATTGAGTTAGGATATGTTTAATGTAATCCTAGTTATAGTACAACGCGTCTATGTTAGTCTATATATACCGTGAAGGGTAAGGATTCTCATTGTAACGTATTGGAGTTTTGAGTTAGTTTCTTCAATAAAACAAACCTACGTGTTAGGCAGTAACATACCTGTGTCGTGTTCTTGTTTACACCTGCTGTGTTGCAACTCTCTGATAACAACATACTCGACTTGAGAGCTCAGTCTCAAATTTAGTATTAAATATATAGCATTTCTTTTTATAAACAAAGTAATTTTAGTGTTATAAACTTGATTTTATGTTTTTAAGCTCTAATCAAATTTGTCTTCTTAAGTACAAGACGAATATTCACGCAAAATAATATATAACAGCAAATAATTATACTTGCGAATTTTTATTTTGGGATGACCACTGATGCAACTTACAAATTCGATATGTAATCATTGTGAGAAAAAAAATTATTAATTATAAACGAAAACAATAAAAGTTTGAAAATTAAATAATATTTAAAATATTGATTTAACAATGAATATTGTTAACAGTTTTAATAAAAAAATAGTTTAGTAATTGAAAAATGATTTTACCTCCCTAGATTAAAAAAATGGTTGATTTATACATCAAATTTTTTTGATAAAAAACATCATTTGTACAAGTTGTATAGCATATCATATACTCCCTCCGTCCCAAATTTATTGTCCACTATTGATTTTTTTAGTCTTTATTCTTCAACTTTGACCTTAAATATTTTTATGGATGTTATATAATATTTGATGCAAAATATATAAATGGATAGGGTTTTAAGTGTACTTTTTAATGGTATAATTTTTCATCAAGTATTATATAACAAAAAAAAATTATTTGTGGTCAAAGTCGAACTAGTTTGACTTTGAAAATTCAAACTGGACAATAAATTTGGGACGGAGGGAGTAATACTGTAATGCATAAGATGTAGTAATAAAAGTATAAAAAAATGTGGTTTTGCAAATCAACCCCGTTAAAAAAATACGGAGTACAATATACATCAAATTTTTTGATAAAAACATCATTTGTACAAGTTGTATAGCATACCATATAATACTTTAATGCATAAGATGTAGTAATAAAAGTATAAAAAAATGTGGTTTTGCAAATCAACCCTGTTAAAAAAAATACTCAGTACAACGTAAGTCAATAATACAAGACACATGCCATGTACAGTGGTTTATACTTTATAGTACATTGACAGACACACACTTGAGTTTAAACTTGTTTTAACACATTTAAATCCATAGTGGCAGACGGCCGTTTTGGTTGGACAAAACACATAGTTTGACCATTATCATCGTCTTTACACATAATACAAACCAAACTTATATATATCAAACTCAAACCAATCTACTACTATACGTTTGGATCAAATGGAGGAGGTTATGACGTTAGCAGATGCAGCGTACCATGCTAACAAGGTGATCACAGCTGTGACACCACCATCGTCCTCAAGAGGTCCAGTCATGTTGTTGTATAGTGTTCCTTTGTTATCAGCGTTACTTGCGTTTGCTATTGCTCAGTTTCTTAAAGTCATTACTACTTGGTCAGTTTTATATCTCATCTAAAGCTAAGCCTCTTCGTTTCACTTTTTAGTTCATTCAGCTTAATTATATAGAAGCTTTATACCATAGAAACTGATTGGTTGACTAGAGTAGAGTATGTTGTTCATTTCTAGTTAGAGATACCGATTCGCCACGGGCACCCACACACGCTGTAAAGAGGAAACAAACGCATAGTGGGCGTGTTCCTGTGTGTTCTATATGTTAGCCGAACTAAGGCATAAGGGGGTATTTTTTTGAGCTTATTCGTGGGTTTATGAGCTTATTCAGTTTCGTCTTACATTTCATAAGCCTAAATTTTTGGCTTATATGACATATATAACCCATAAGTCTCAAAATAAGCCGGAAAATTTGAGCTCATGAAAATATAAGCCCGGATCAAATAAGCGCATAAGCCCACTAATAGGCTTAAACAAATACCCTCTAAAAAACTAACACGGACATAATGGACATTAATACCATGTGGAAGTAGTGCGAGTAAACAAACAGATTAATACAGCCAGAAGTATTAGGGTAATTAGCTTGGTTTCTATTACTGTTTCTGTATCTGTAGACCCTTTTTATTCATTTAATCAATTTGATTCAAAAGTCTTAGCCTCTATGCCAAATGATCATATTTTGCTTTAACAATTTTGGTTTCTCAAAAAGGTTAGCGTGTTTTTGGAATTGGTAAATAGCTGAAAGAGCTGTGACTAAAATCGCTGCATTTACTGACCTCTCCATATGTCCTTCTTAGAAGTTCAGGTATAAGGAAAAGAGATGGGATCCTAAAAAGATTGTCGGCTCTGGTGGAATGCCATCATCTCATTCTTCAACTGTTGTGGCACTTGCAGTATCTATTGGTCTACATGAGGGAATTGATTCATCATTGTTTGCAATTGCTGTTGTCATGGCTTTTATTGTATGTATTCTCAACCTATAGCTCGTGTCCAACAATAATTGCTTTGTTTATCCTAGTTTTGTGAAGATTTAAGTTTCAACAAAATTTCCTCTTCTTTCTAGGCATAGTAATTATTTTATTAGCTTGATGGTATACCTTCCTTTTTTTTCCCCCCACACCAGGTTACATTTTATATGTATAAATTACGCAGGTTATGTATGATGCAACTGGAGTCAGACTCCATGCTGGTCGCCAAGCTGAAGTAAGAAATCATATCCCAATAATATGACTTATGTTGCCTTTTCTTTGTCATTATGTTTTGTGCAATTGGATCTAACAAGAACCTGCTTATACTTATCCTGGATGGTTGTACACTTTGGGTCATTTCAGTAGCTAGTTATCGGCAGTTCTTGGAACATAAATTTCAACTAGTTCCTATGCAGCTAATTGCATTCAACGGATCTTTTAACAGTATTAACAGATAAGCCAGAGTATCAATCCTTATCTCCGCTTATGTTACACTTTGTGCAGGTGTTGAACCAGATAGTGTGTGAATTTCCTCCTGAGCACCCTTTATCCACATCCATACCTCTACGTGATTCGCTTGGGCATACTCCATTACAGGTTACTCTTAGAGAATGTTCTTAGTCTATATTCTTATAACACGTGCTAATGAGCTATATGGACTTGTATATTAAAGATAAACTTCATAATTTGAACTCTAATTGTTGAATAGAAGAACAAATATCAAGTTTCATATCCTAAGAAATATTTTAGCGCTACAATCAGAAATTATGAAAGAAGAACGGAAGGGAGATATATGGTAATTCACTAGGATTAAATAAATGTGTATTCGAATCAACCCAGTAGCGGATAAATTCCAACGAGCCTTTGTTCCTTAATCAACAATTTAGTGGAGATCCACAAAGTTTACTTTTAGTGTCCTTAAAGTATTGTCTGTGCATATTATCTTACTCTAAGGTGGTCTCTCGACGTATGTTTCGGAATGTGATAATGAATATATAACTAGAATCAGAACTGTAATAAAACGGGCTGTTATAGTAGAAATAGTATGTAGATGTGCTTTTAGTTTGTCTGACGCTGCAACAAATATTATGTTTATGTGTTTAGAAAATTCTGAGAATTCAATAAATCAATTGATATATTTTAACCAAAAACAACATTCATGTGAAATGGAGTAGAAGTCTCTGAATTTAGTAGGGGTAAATGAGTAATTTAGCTTGACTGCAGAACTTTTTTGCGACTTGAAGGCACAAGTATTAGATCCCAAACGCAAATCAAAACACCATATGTTGGACACTTATTGAGTTGACAGAAGGCTTTTAATTCACTAAAAATTTGCTTTATTTTGAACAGGTGGTTGCAGGGGCCATACTAGGATGCATAGTGGCATTCGTGATGAAAGCAACTGACTAGCTAGGGACACATTTTCTGGTCCACCATATTCTGATTGCCTCGGCAAAGATGGATAATGCAAAGCATTATCTGCTTTTGGCTACTTGATTTGCTGTATTCACAATTGTTTACAATCTGTAATGTACTTAAAGGTTGTTTAATACAGCTCACTGTAAAAAAGTTGTTCTTTGAATTGTGAATGCTACCCTTTGTAAAGTTTATCAAGCATTCAAACCTCAAAAACCTAGGTTTATGCCAACTGCAAGTCATCCATCGTATGGCTTTCATTTATAATGCCATAGCTTCCGAGCAATTTCTAGGTGTCTAAAACCATTAAGATTGTTGGTGTTTTAGTGTGTACTAGGGTGATACTCAAGTTAATATGCAGACAAGTATGAGCCTTAAATTTTTCAGCATCACTGAATGGTCTATCTTTTCACTTTGATCAAATGTCTTTGTGGTAGAACTTTTATTATGCTTAAACAAGAGTTGCCCTCTTAAGAGCAAGAGTCTCCTTGTTAGAAATCTCAGCCTCGAGATTTAGCCGCATCTCTAGTTTTGGCTCAAATATAAGATGAAATAGGCCGAGAAATCATTCAAGAGATATATATGGCTCGCATTAGACCTCTCAACTCTTCTCTTTTTATTCGGAAAGACTTTTTGTTCATTTCAATGGATCCAACATGTACTTAGTTGCAGTTTACAATATTTTGACATTTCCAAAGATACTATTCGGCAGAGAGGGACAAACATTGATTTATGGAAAAATATCAACAAGATTACTACATACATATAAGACCTTGAATTTGGACAGAATCATATAAAAGACTACTTAAAACAAAAATAGAAATGGATTCATCGCTGAAAATCGGAGAGAAGAAGCCTCATGTGGTCATCATACCAATTCCAGCACAAAGCCATATCAAGTGTATGCTCAAACTAGCCAGGCTCCTGCACCACAAGGGCATATATATAACCTTTATCAACACTCAATCGAACTATAAGCGACTAGTGAAGTCGGGTGGGACTCACTGGCTTGACGACCATCCTGGCTTTCAATTCAAAACGGTTCCTGATGGTCTCCCTTCTGTTACAGATGATGATGTCGAGCATACTCAAACGCTAGCTGAACTCTGGACCTACGTTGGAAACACTTTCTGTGATTCCTTTCTTGATATTGTATCTAGCCTTGAACTTCCTGTTACTTGTATTATTTGTGATGGTTTCATGACTTACACGAATATGATTTACACTGCTGGGAAGCTTGGAGTCCCCATCGTCCTTTTTTGGACCATGGCTGCATGTGGATTCATGGGATTTTACCAGGCAAAAGTTCTAATGGAGAAAGGACTTATTCCGCTTAAAGGTAAGAGTTTGTCCTAGTCTCTCAACTCCCAAAACTGACTATCAAAAGTCCAAAACCATCATGTTTTATTTCTAATAACCTTACACTGCTTTTGCAGATGAAAGTTATTTGACTAAGGAATATCTTGATGTGGAAATAGACTGGATTCCTGGAATGGAGGGAATCCGTTTAAAGGATCTACCTGAGTTTAATCTTGGGTTCAGATACCTCCTTGAAACTGCTCAGGCGGCAGATAAGGTTTCACATATAATCATCCACACTTTCGAAGAACTAGAGGCTAGCCTTGTCAAACATATTAAGTCCGTCTTTCCTAATGTCTACACCGTCGGTCCTCTTCAGTTACTTTTGAATCAAATTACAGAAAAAGAAACCAAGAAATCTTATTTCAATGGTTATAGTTTATGGAAGGAAGAACCTGAGTGTATACAGTGGCTCCAGTCAAAGGAACCGAATACTGTGTTGTATGTTAATTTTGGAAGTCTTGCAGAAATGTCCCTACAGCATCTGCTAGAATTTGGTTGGGGACTTGTAAATAGCAACCATGCGTTTTTATGGATAATACGGAGCAATTTGGTTGTTGAAGGGACACAACAAGTTTTGCCTCAAGAACTCAAGGAGGCAATTAACAAGAAAGGATTCATAGCAAGCTGGTGTTCGCAGGAAGAGGTTCTGAACCATCCATCAGTTGGTGGATTCTTGACACACGGTGGTTGGGGTTCGATCATTGAAAGTTTGTCGGCTGGGGTTCCAATGATATGTTGTCCATTTTCAGGTGACCAGCGGACTAATTGTAGACAGATGTGCAAAGACTGGGAGGTTGGCATGGAGATTGAAAGGGATATGAAGAGGGACGAAGTGGAGAAGATGGTGAGGCTGTTAATGGAGGGAGCAGAGGGCGAGAAATTGAGGAACAAGGCTCTTCAATGGAAGAAAATGGCGGAAAACGCGACTGATCCTAAGGGCTCATCTTCTTTGGATACAGAAAAACTTGCAAATCTGATTATCAACTTCTGAATACTTTAAACTTGCTCCTGTGTTTGTTATGGGTTGTTCTTCGAATTGGTTGAAGGGTTGTTTTTTGCAAACCATATACAACAGAGTGAACAGACCATAAAAGTTAAAATCGATATACAAGGTTACTTTTCATCTTGATGGGCTCAGTGACGGAAATATGGTGGGTCCCGGGACACCCATGGTTTTTCGTAACGTATTGTTAATTCTTATAAAAATCACAATTTTTTTTTCAAATGCACTTGGTCCAAGAAAATTGTCTTTATAATCATGTTTAGTTTTTTGTAAATGCACAAAGTCATTTTTAGTCGTGATTCCGTCTCTGAATGCGCTCATTTCGAAAGTAAAACAAACTCAACGTGAAAAAACAAATCGCAATCCTATATACAAACTATTGGAAAACTATAGCACACCATAAGCCAAAAACTAAAAACACAAAATAGCTTAAAAACTAAATAAACGTCTGTCTTCATGAGCTGAGCTAAGTGCCTAGCAGTTAGAATTCAGCATTAAATCCAAGTAACAGCCTGCTCACTATGGTTGCTTATCATACGAATTACAAATTATTTGATTCTGTTTGCCTATATCATTCGACAACAACATCGTTTGACTGTTGTTACCGGCTTATTGCACAAGATAATGCATATTTGGAAATATTTTAAATGCATATAGTCACGACAATGAAGCTATAAAGGATCAAGAAACTGTAATGTCTTTTTTATTTATACTTGCATCGTATAACATGAGATGCTTTGGGATATAAAGTCCAACTTTAGTATAAGATACACAAATACTTGCCATTAAATCCCTTGGACAGGATTAAAAAACAATGATGACATATTATCTTTACCAATATTCGGACGACCATGCCCATCTCCTTTACCATACATAAAGTGTGCCGTCCTAATGAGGTCTGCTGCATAGTTGATATATTCCCGAACGAATTGTGAATTAGAATGTGCTCGTTCTTTATTGAGTTTTTTCCATGTCTCATCAATTATCATTTTAATGTATGATCTGGCTTCAGCCTCAGAAGCACCACTCTCATGCATGCAACACTGGACTGCCTTTGCAATATCCCCTCTTGCCATTTCGTCCTTAAAAAACATGGAAAATTAAAAGTTACTAACAACTTCTATATACCATATTTTGAAACATCTTTAGCACTAAAACCTTTCATGGTAATGAAAATATGAATTAAGGGTTAGCAACATTTTTTATGGAATGTTAGCTTAACCCCGAATAATATAAGGTCATACCGAAGATGTTCCTAAGTCATCAACAAGTCGGAAAATAAGAGCTGAGTATCTAATTGCATTCTCTGAACTTTCAAAGCATTGCAAGATTTCTTCGTTTGAACCGGCTGGTATTGAAAACATAACATGGGCGAGTACTACATGACATGAAATTGATACACAAGCATTGTTCAAGTACTCTTGGAGTGTTGGTGTATATCCACTGTGGTACCACTTTGCCTCTACAAGGTATGCCTTGCTTAATTCTGCCCACTGCAATATTACAATCCCAGAATATGAAAGTTGATATTAAAATCACGATATCAATAATCACAATGGATATATGTATAAAGTTAATTACCGCTTTCTGTAGGTACGGAAGACAGAAGAATCCTGTGTTTGTCAGCGTGTTTAATGCCATCTCATTTACTGTGTTGTAGAATGCAAGGAAACATATCTTCATATAATCTGGGAGTTCTTGCACCGCATTGATATCCCATCTGAAAATTTATTTATGTCGATGAATATGTAATTTGTGCAAATATTACGAGTAGTAATTAATAGTACACATCGAATCTGAGCTAGCTAGGGAGGTAAGAGTATATCAATATTTACCTGCATATAACATCTGTAAATTGTTCAAGTTCATCTACAGTACCATACACATCATAGACATCATCGATAGTAGTTATCATGGCATTAACCTTTGTTAGATTTCTCCTTCCAAGGCTAAACCGAGGTGGGTTAATATTACCAACCGACCACATGAAATTCTCTACCAACCGGTCACGAGCAAAGGGTAACTTTGTTTCCCAACTTGTATTTTTCCACCACCTATTCATGGTATCACCAACATCATCATTAGTGTATACATACAAACTTATTATCTTTACTTTTTACGACAATCCTTAATTTTAAGAGGTATGTGTTAGCATGTATCCTTCACGCACACACTACCAATGTGATCAATATAAAATGTTACCTTGATGCGTATTTCAGATCTTCCTGGTGGATAGCTTGAACCATATTAAAATCCAATTTTGCTAGCTCAATCAATGTGGGATTCATGCCACTACTTTTCTCATATGCGTCAATAAACCATCTCGCCTCTACCCTTGGTACTCTCCAATGCTGAGGAAGCTCTAAAGCATGACTTACTAATGATGATATACTTTCATCAATCTTCTCTAGATTTTCCGTGAGATATTTGGTTGTGAAGTCTTTAGCATCATCCAATATGCTCTCATCCTCGAAAGAATGATAGGATGCCTCATACAAGTTCAAAATTCCCACCATATCCTCGTGTGAGCATGGGTTAACACTTTGAATATCGTCCTCAAAGTTGTTAAATATCTCTAGATAAATATTAAACAAACATAACTTTTATCTTCATTATTGAAAAAAATACTATATAGGTGCACAATAAGTTAAACTACTAGTTTGTGTTAGTTACTATGCTTCTTTTGCATTTATGTACTCCGTATCTTATTTTCCTTTAGTTGCCTGAGTATATGTACACATATAAATTATAATATTATCGTCGAAAATAAATCACCACTATAATAAAAGAATGTCAACCTTGAGGAACCGGATAATCATGTTGTCTTAGTAGTCGAAAACCAAGAGCTTTAAGGTTCAAGTCCATTTTATTCCATTTGTCATGAGAATTGTAGTAATTGTTGTAAACCATCTCCAAGACATCTCTAATTTCATCCTCAAAATGATACGATATTCCAAGTCTCTGCAGTTTGTCAACCAACTCAAGGCTACTAAATGGATTATCCACGATACTCGTTTTGCAGTGCTGAATCATCGTCTTCACTACTCCTTTTAAAGTATGTGCCCTCGCTGCGTAATCTCCTCCCTGTGTACGTGAAAATATAATGGAAGATAAGCATAATTTTTCATCCTATATATATTAGAAACTAATACAGCATGTAAATGGGAAATAAATGATAATCGTACTATGTATTTAGTAGATAGTGATTGAATATGATCATATGACCATAACGATGACTCATAATTTGCCGTTCTTCTAATAATGGGTTCAACCGCAATGGAATCTGAGGATGAGGGATTTGATGAATATATTGGTTTGCCAATATTAAAACGTCTATTTCTAGCAAGAGATGTTCTGTAAGGTAGAACTGGAGCTGAAAAGAACCAAACTATTGAAGCCATGGAGAAAGATGATCAGATATGCTAGCAAGTTACAAGTTTGTCTATATATAGAGGTTTAAGTAATTGCTATATCATGTATGCTATAACCATATAGTCTACCATATACCATAAGTCTTGTGTGCAGCACTAGTACTATGTATACGCATAAATGTATTTGTAACATTATTCTGTAAGCATTAATTATGCATTTAACATGTACTAGTATTATATATGTGTTAATCTGAATATCCCGTCGTTTAAGTATTTATGAACAAATAAAAATAATAAAAAAAGACTAATTATGACATCGATTAATTATCTAGCATGCATGGGATAAAAAGAGCCTCGCATTTGGTATTCATTTATCTCCAATGATGTATCGGTCTATAACTACAACAAACAGGAGGACGGACGACGAGGTTTTTGGCGGCGACACCCTTGTCCCCGCCGAAAGTCACTAAATGACAAAAAATGTGCTGAGCTGGCACAAATTCTCGCTGACCGCCCATTGCATTTTCAACGCAAACTTTCGGCGGGGACTTGTCCCCGCCGAAAGTAGTTTTGCAGATCACAACTTTGACCAAAGTATTCACAATTTCAACTCCACTTTTTCGCGGGACTGTCCCCGCCGAAAGTATTTCACAATCTTTGACCAAAATAGTTGCGCTTTTTATTGTCCCGGGTATTATTCCCGCCATTACTTTTGGCGGGGACATGTCCCCGCTAAAAGTTTAGGCGCCAAATTTTCCTCCAAGCTGCAACTTTCTTCCAAAATTTTTTTAATATATATTATAACATACACATAATACATATTAAATCATAAATTCGGCAAAAAAATACAAAACACACATAACAATGGATAGTTTAACGTCAGAACAGGAGTGGGCAAAGGCTTTATCACACGAGCTCTTGTATAATGAAATTATAAAACATTGGGGCATTGAAATTTTTGATGAATATGGTTCGTACGCGAACTGTGCACCGTGGCAGAGAGACCGGATTCTGATATGGTTGAGGAAAAAATCATACTATAGAGAGTATTTGGAAGAGGTAGATACTGCTGAAGCTCAACGTGCTGCTGAAGCTCAAGCTGCTGCTGTTGGAGGTGAGGATGAAGCTGAAAGCACGTTTGATGAAGCTGCTGCTGTTGATAATCTGGAAAATAGAATAACAAGTCTTGAAGCTATGTTTGCATATCTCAAGGAAAAGAGAGCAAGGAAAGAAAGAGGTGGTGCGAGTTCAAGCAAAGCGGGAGTTAGCCGCAAAAAAAAGTAAACGGGTTGTTTCATTTGGTTGTCGTGTTGTTTAGTTTGAGTTGTTTTGTTTGGTTGTCGAGTTGTTTAGTTTGAGTTGTTTCGTTTGATCTGGTTCGTTTGCTTGTCGAGTTGTTTAGTTTGAGTCTGTATGAAAATGTATCTGGTTTACAACTCTTGTGTGGTTTGAATAAAATGTTTGCCTTCGTGTTTGAAGCTAAGCGTGTGGTGTTTCGGATTCCTTTATAAACTGCTTAGGTTCTTACTGTGGACGTTTATTAAACTCTTGAGTGTTTGGATAGAAGTTTACGATTTCTAGTGGTAAAGCAACAACAACAACAATAACACAACACAACAAACAACATTTTATTAAACAACAACAACAATAACACAACAAACAACAAACAACAACAATAACACAAGAAACAACAAACAACAAGAATAACAGAAGAAACAACAAACAACAACAACAACAACAACATCATTACATACGAAGATTTTCCATGTCACCTAACAGGTCACGGAGTATTGCATCCGATTGACATGTGTGGTCATTGTTGTCGGGATTCGTTGCCATTGCAAGTCTTGCCTCGAGCAACCTGACTTTTGTCTCTAACACCTGTTTTTGTGCCTCCAGCATATTTATCCTAAGATCTTTTTCATGGCAGTTTGTGCACCCAAAACCGTGAGATGTTGAAGCAGAATATATTACTTGTAATTGTTCATCAAATTCACTCTTCCATATAAAATATCCACATCCATGATCTTTCTCTCTTGGCTTCGAAAGAGGACATGCATAATACTCCCATCCAAGTGTATCTTTTTAATGTGATGTTCTTTTTTTATATTTCCTGCTCCACAAGTATACATAAAAGGATTATATCGTTGCATCTGGTTGACAGTGTGTGTTTGTAGTTGTGTGTGGTAGAATCGTGATCTGGGTGGCCCGATCTACAAGTTGAGTTGATAAAAGGTGGTGGCCAGAAAAAGATTCCGGCGGCCGGAATCTGCTGGTGTCGCCGGGAAACAGAAACTGTTAGAGAGAGAGATATATATATAGTGAGATGAGTGTGTGTGTGAGATGATATGGGTTAGATGAGTGTGTGTGAGTTTATATGTGAGGAAAACTTGTTAGGTGGGTTTATATCGTGTAATACCACATCATCTCGACTCATTCATTAACATCTCGTGTATAACCATATCATCTTGACTCATTCGTTTAACATATCGTGTATAACCCTATCATCTTGACTCATTCGTTTAACATCTCGTGTATAACCGTATCATCTCGACTCATTCGTTTAACATCTCGTGCATAACCGTATCATCTCGACTCATTCGTTTAACATCTCGTGTATAACCGTATCATCTCGAATCATTCGTTTAACATCTCGTGTATAACCCTCTCATCTCGACTCATTCATTTAACATCTCGTGTATAACCGTATCATCTCGACTCATTCGTTTAACATCTCGTGTATAACCGTATCATCTCGACTCATTCGTTTAACATCTCGTGTATAATCATATCATCTCGACTCATTCGTTTAACATCTCGTGCATAACCATATCATCTCGACTCATTCGTTTAACATCTCGTGTATAACCCTATCATCCCGACTCATTCGTTTAACATCTCGTGTATAACCGTATCATCTCGAATCATTCGTTTAACATCTCGTGCATAACCCTATCATCTCGACTCATTCGTTTAACATCTCGTGTATAACCGTATCATCTCGACTCATTCGTTTAACATCTCGTGTATAACCCTATCATCTCGACTCAATCGTTTAACATCTCGTGTATAACCGTATCATCTCGACTCATTCGTTTAACATCTCGTGTATAACCCTATCATCTCGACTCATTCGTTTAACATCTCGTGTATAACCGTATCATCTCGACTCATTCGTTTAACATCTCGTGTATAACCGTATCATCTTGACTCATTCGTTTAACATCTCGTGTATAACCCTATCATCTCGACTCATTCGTTTAACATCTCGTGTATAACTGTATCATCTCGAGTCATTCGTTTAACATCTCGTGCATAACAGTATCATCTCGACTCATTCGTTTAACATCTCGTGGATAACCATATCATCTCGACTCATTCGTTTAACATATCGTGCATAACCATATCATCTCGACTCATTCGTTTAACATCTCGTGTATAACTGTATCATCTCGAATCATTCGTTTAACATCTCGTGTATAACCCTCTCATCTCGACTCATTCGTTTAACATCTCTTGTATAACCGTATCATCTCGACTCATTCGTTTAACATCTCGTGCATAACCATATCATCTCGACTCATTCGTTTAACATCTCGTGTATAACCGTATCATCTCGAATCATTCGTTTAACATCTCGTGTATAACCCTATCATCTCGACTCATTCGTTTAACATCTCGTGTATAACCGTATCATCTCGACTCATTCGTTTAACATCTCGTGTATAACCGTATCATCTCGACTCATTCGTTTAACATCTCGTGTATAACCATATCATCTCGACTCATTCGTTTAATATTTCTTGTATAACACTATCATCTCGACTCATTTGGTCGAACCGGTTAACCCGGCCGGGTCGATCCGGGTTTCAAAACTTAAAAATGATGTAAAAGTCTTTTTTTTAGTGCTTTAAAACTTTATTTTATTAGTAATTAAAATTAGTTAATTAAATTAATAAAAATGATAAAATGTTAATTTTTGTGTAAACTCTTTTTGGCGGGGACATGTCCCCGCTAAAAGTTTTCGCAAAAATTTTAGTAATTCCCTCGTTGCATTTACTTTACCCCGCCAAAAGTTTTGGCGATTGACCAAAACTTTTAGCGGGGACATGTCCCCGCCAAAACACTTTTGGCGGGGACATGTCCCCGCTAAAAGTATTACCACTAACTCACTCAATTATTAACCAGATCTAAAAAACACTTGTAAAAAAAAATTAAAAAAAAAATAAAAAAAAAACAAAAAAAAAAAAAATTAAAAAAAAAAAAAAAAACACAACAACCATAGCACCACACCTCCATCTCCATCTTCCTCACCACAGCACCACCACTTCACCACATCTCCACCACTTCACCACCGACCACAGCACCACATCTCCACCACTACACCCCAACAACCATCATCTCCACCACTTCACCACACTCGCACCACTGTGCACGATGCCTCTCCTCAAACCCTCTCATCATATAATTCTCTCCTCAAGCCCTCACCTCAGTTAATTCTTTCTTTTTCTCACCTCTTTCTTCCCTCAGCCGACTCTTGCACAGTGAACGGTGTGAAGTTTATCGTACACGACCGTGATTTACATCGTTCAACCCAAAACAACAAAATTTCAACTCCTAATCCTAGATTCCAAGCGGAGGAATGTATTATGGCCAGCTTGAAGAAATTATCGAGCTTGAATATATTCCGTTCAAGGTTGTGTTGTTCAAAGTTAAATGGTTCGACACTAATAACACTGGTCGCATAAAACGTTGTACCTATAGAAACAACATTACACAAATTATGACAGATCGTGTATCATTTGAAAGTGAACCATACATTCTTGCAACACAAGCAACACAAGTCTTTTACCTTGATTTCCCGGGTAAACGTGGTAATGTCAAGGCCGTCCAAGATTCTTATCATCGAAAGATTTGGAACCCGGATATCATCGTGGTAGAAGACAATCAGGATGTTGTACATGGCAACACATCATCACATGTCACACTCTCTGCTGAGTTGGATACGTTGAATTATGACACCATAAATAGAGATGTTGAGCCAGCGGAAGTTGAGGCACCACCACAACCAATTATCACTTATGTCGACGACGACGAAGATAATATTCATTATGATGACCACGTTCCTCATGATTTAGCATCTGATGGTGAAGATTACGTCGATCGTGAAGATGAAGCTGACACTAATAATGAGGGTTTTTATCTTAGTGATGAGGGAGATTGATCTCAAATTGTAATTTGTTAAATGACACTTATTTGAATGAAATTGTTATCGAGTGGTTAAATGTGTTTATTTATTTATTTTATTAGTTATTATTATTATTATTATTATTATTATTATTATTATTATTATTATTATTATTATTATTATTATTATTATTATTATTATTATTATTATTATTATTATTATTATTGTATAAATTGTTATTTATTTCAATGTGTGTGTATATGCGTATATGTGTATATGTGTTTCTTCACTAATTATATTTTCTTGTACTAGTACGTTTACATATGGCAGATGTTGTTGCTAGGAGCCACGGTGGCGATGGAGGCAATGAGCCACCCCGTGGTCCGACGAGGATAGGCAGTTATTGTCAGAGTAAGAATTTCTAGATTATTTTAATTAAACTTGATTATTATTTGAAATTGATAACTTGTTATTTTATATCATCATCACTTGAATTTGGTTACTTGTAGGATCTAAATCCAGACCTCCCAGACCTCCCAAGCCCAATGCCAAAATTGGGAAAGGCGGAAAGTCGGTGCGTGGTCCCACAAAGAACACGCGGCTCCGCAATGAGAGGAAAGAGACTGGTCGTCCGGTATCGATCAGATTTCGGAAGAACGACAAAGGGATGTGGGAGCATGTGGGCGACCACGCGAAGTGGTTCTCCAACTTGGTCGGGGAATTGTTACGGCAATCAATTCCTATGCATTACAAATCCTGGTCGGCTGTTCCTGCTACCGCGAAGGCCCACATCGACGACCAGCTACACGTAAGGTTTTTTTTTTTTTTTTTATCTTTTATTTTTTTTTAATTATTGTGTTTGTTTATTTTAACTTTGCTATTTATTTAAATTTGATTGTTTATTTAAATTTGAATATTTATTTTAATTATATTTTATTGCAGCATTATTTTGATCTCGGCGAGCACCTTGCCAGTGCTGATGGAGAGGATACTGTCAAGAGTATCGAATATTATCTCCAAAAGCGATACGACGACAACAAGTGGCGGCACAAAAAGATAAATTTTACTGAGCAAGGTGGGATGGAGAAGCTGGAGGAGATGAAGGCAAAACGCCCGGAGAACATGTCGGAGTCGGATTGGGCAGAATATGTAAATTTTTGGATCCACACTTTATTGTTATTGTTATTGTTATTGTTATTGTTAATAATAATAATAATAATAATAATAATAATAATAATAATAATAATAATAATAATAATAATAATAATTCATTTATATAACATTTTTTTATTATTTATAATACTCAGGCTAAGCACTGGTCAAACCCGGATAATTTGAAGAGAGGGGAGACCAACAGGCAGAACCGGCTCGCCAATCCGACTGCCAGCCTTCATGGGTCGCATTCGTTAGCTATTATACGCGATAACTTCGTAAGACGCTTTTTAATCATTTCATTTATATATAAAGTGTTTGGTGAGTCGTTATTGAGTTTATTTATAAACAGCTGAGAGAACCCACCGACGCTGTGGATGGTAGAGACTTGATCGCGATGTACAGACACAACCATACGAGAGACGGCGTTTGAGAGTCTGCATTGTCCGAGACTAGATATGTAAGTATAATTTATTTCCATAAAACTTACCCACATTAATGCAAATATAATATATCACGACTTATATATTACTTTGCTTATTTTTTTGTAAAACAGAACCAGATGATACAGATGATGACGGAGAGCACCTCCGGGGGGACGATCATGTCTGACCTCGATATTATGCGCCACGTGATCGGTGGCAAGCAGCGAGGTCATATTCCTGGCATAGGTCCAGTCTTACCCGGCGGTGGTCGTCAGACGACCCTCAGCGCCGCACGAGCTCGTGATCAAGCCTCCGCGTCGTCCCTGCACGAAACAGTCCAGAAGCAAACCCAGGAGATGTCCCAGCAAAGGACACTGATTGATATGTTAGTAGGGTGGGCTAAGACACAGCCGGGTTTCCCCGCTGAGCTAGCGACTCAGGCGAAGATATCGGGATCCCAGGAGGCTTCACCATCACCAGGTGAGTCTACAGGTACCCCAGAGGAGGGGAGTGGGGCTAGTGGGGGGACTCAGGAGTAGCGTATGGGTTGTTTGGGTTGATTTATATTTGTTTTGGGTTATGGACAAATGTTTGGATAGTTTCATGGATTATTATGTCTTTATGTAGTTTATGTGTTAGGATTCCCGCTACATTGTTCCCACGTATAGTTTTGTAGTGTATAGCGGATAGCTAGCTTATGTAGTGATCATGTGATAACGGTTTTTGAACCGTATTTTGCGAATTTGGATACAAACACATGATTATGTTAATTTTTAACAAATTTGGATATTTATCATATTATGTTTGGCGAATTTGTGTCTTGAGTGTCTTGTGGTGTTGTAATTAGATTATATACAGGTTGTGGATTTGTAGTGATAATGTAGATTTTTTCCGGAAAAATTCCGGAAAAAATCTGGAAATTACCCATTTTGCAGCAATTTGCTGCAAAATGGGTCAGACACTTTTAGCGGGGACATGTCCCCGCCAAAAGTTTGCTGCATTATTAGTAAGCACCACTTTCAGCGAGGACATCTCCCCGCCAAAAGTGAGTACCATTTACGTGTAAAATACTTTCTGCGGGGACACATCCCCGCCAAAAGTGGGTACAATTTACGTGTAAAATACTTTCAGCGGGGAAGTGTCCCCGCCAAAAGTGAGTACCATTTAATTTATAAAATACTTTCAGCGGGGACACATCCCTGCCAAAAGTGTTGCCACGCTGGCAAGTTTGACCTAACCAAAATTATCCACGCTGGCAGTGTGGGTCTCACTTGTCACCGCCAAAAGAGAGGTTCGTCGCCGCCGAAAGTTTACAGCGAAGGGCTTTAGCCTAGGCACTTGCCGAAAGTGTTGGGCGGGGAGAAGTCCCCGCTGAAAGCGAGGAATTGTCCCCGCTAAAAGCAGCTAATGTTGTAGTGTTTTGCAATTGTTAACCATCAATATATATATATATATATATATATATATATATATATATATATATATATATATATATATATATATATATATAGTTAGGATCAAATAAAAAGAAAACTTAAAATAAAAATGATAAGAAGAAACCACAACCACTTATTTCAAATGCATCTACAAAAAATGATGCATCTCCCCTTAAAATTCTCCCTCCTATTTGAAATGTGTGGGTAGAAATCCTTCTTATTCTTCCTATTTTAGTTTTTCTTCTTACCGGATCCCTACCATATATATATATATATATATATATATATATATATATATATATATATATATATAGGGAAGGGATCTAATAAGAAGAATAATTAAAATAAGAATGGTAAGAAGTAATTCTAGCCACACATTTTAATGTAGGAGGGAAAATTTGAATGAAGATGCATCCATTTTTGTAGGTGCATCTAGAATGTGTGGTTGTGGTTACTTCCGATCCTTCCTATTTTTATTATTCTTCTTATTTGATCCTATATATATATATATATATATATATATAGTTCTATACTCCCGATTCTGTATCTTCTCAAACACATTTATAGTTCTATTTTCCATTGGTTTTACGAACAAAAAATGTGGAGGCTGTGTTTAGCTATATATGTCATGAGATTTGTATTATTATCAAGCGGAAAAAGGAAGTTTCTTTTTAACCATGACTCTAAATGATATGGGAAGCCCTTGAAGTAGCGGGAGGGTTGTTTTTTGCATTTCTTTAAGAAATATGGGAAGGCCACAAAGTAGTGAGAGGCCAAGTATAAGACAACAAACAGAACGTCATGTCGTATCTTCAGGCCGTAATATTCAACACGACGTGAAACACGACTCATGATCAGCAAAAAATAAACAAGTTAGGGTTGTTTTTAAAATGCTTTCGATCATGTTCGCGTTAATCAACTTAACCCGTTTATTAAATAGGTTGTGATCATGTTTGAAGATGGGTTAAACATATCGACCTAACAACTCATTTATTTTTAAAGATAAAACAAAATAATATATCATGTTGGAAAATTTAATGCACTTGACGGATTAATTCACACCTGGTAATGGGTTTGGAGGTACGGAGTGTACACCCATTTAGTCACTGAATCTCTTGACTGAATATAGATTATGTTAGTGTGAATCTGTTTCTGCTGATCTGAATCTGCTGACAGTGGATTCTGCTGCTAGTAGGATTCTGCTGCTAGTTGATTCTGCTGATAGTGTGATTCTACTGCTGGCATCAGTTTATTCTGCTGCTCATTTTTAACCACTGATTTCTACTATTATGGAAAGTATTATGATATAATTAATAGGCCGTTAATTATACATAATTCCATGGGCCAGGGTTTGAGTATTCTCTATTATAAATAGAGGTCATAATACATCTGCATGGATATACAATACAACACAAACCCTAAACACTTGAATACGATTCTGTTCTTGATTTGTGCCTAAAACAAGAACATCACTTGGTCTTATCCCATAGAGATATTCGTGTAACCCAGGTATAGGCCGAATAGTTTCTATTGGAAAGTGATAACACGATTTCAAGTGAATATCCGGTATTCATTGATTATCTTAACCCTAATCTGGGAACACTTAAACAGCAAATAACCAAAAATCAATAGAAACTATTAGCGATAATCAATGGCTGCTGCTATGAGACAAATGGCTGCTAACTTTTCCAAGTTGGAAAAGTTTGAAGGTGTTGATTTTAGAAGATGGCAAAAGAAGATGCACTTCTTATTGCCAAGTATGAATGTGGTTTATGTTATGACAACTGAGATTCCTGAAGATTATGGAGAAGATGCTACTATGGAACAGATGATGGCAAGAAGCAAATGGGAGAATGATGATTATGTCTGCAGAGGTTTAATTCTCAATGGTATGTCTGATTCTCTATTTGATATTTATCAGAATGTTGAAACTTCTCAAGAACTCTGGGATTCCTTGGAAGCCAAATATATGGCTGAGGATGCATCAAGTAAGAAGTTCCTTGTAAGTAATTTTAACAATTACAAAATGGTTGATTCTAGACCTGTCATGGAACAATACAATGAACTTCTTACTATACTTGGTCGATTCACAAAACACAAGATGAACATGGATGAGACTATTTCAGTCTCTTGTATCATTGATAAATTACCTCCTTCTTGGAAAGATATTAAGCATATGCTGAAACATACGAAGGAGGAATTAACTCTTGTTGAGTTGGGCAATCACTTGCGCATTGAGGATTCACTCAAAGCACAAGGCATTGACAAGCCAAAGAGTAGCAATGCTACTTGTTGATATAAATAATGTAGAAAAACATTATTCATATTTTTCGATATCCCTAAGTTTTGACGATCACAAAATGTAAAAACATTAAACGCAAAATTAATACGTAAACAAGTATTTAGCAACTAATATCACTTCATCCAACAAAATCACTTAAGGTATGAATAAACAAGTGACTAATACATTTTATGATCAAAGAGATGTTTATTTAAATAATACAAAGTTTATAAAAT
The DNA here is from genome assembly GCA_030686995.1 of Artemisia argyi. Classification (NCBI taxonomy): domain Eukaryota; kingdom Viridiplantae; phylum Streptophyta; class Magnoliopsida; order Asterales; family Asteraceae; genus Artemisia; species Artemisia argyi. The sequence continues at coordinate 19,097,061 of CM060678.1, read as the reverse complement.
TAAATAAACTCATTATATATTTAGAAAAAACACTTTTGGTAACTAAAGGAAAATGTTTAATTCATAATAAATATATGAATTCAAATTTTTTAACCAAAATTAGTTAGTTTTTCACCAAATAAACTTTCCCCAGAAAAAGACAAGAAAACTGCCGTTTTCATCTGGACGGCCCCCTTAATTATAGGGGGCGGCCCCCTTAATTTTAAGGGGGCCGGCACACAATTAAAGGGGCCAGCCACGCTCCCCTGTCAGATTCTGTCAGAAATTTTCCTTATAAATACCACCTCAAACCTGGTATTTTTCTCACCTTTTGCACGAAAATTTTCAGATCCAATTCTCTCTAAACATACTTCTAAAACCCTTTGATCATAAGATTATTAATCCTTGTTTCAAGTGATCCAATCTTTTCATTCCCTCATCTCAAGTTAAGAAGTATTGTACATTTGTATATATTGTTTAGTAGTTGTGTATATTACTTGTAAAGGTGTAGAAGGCTTGTAATTAGATAGATCTAGGTGTGTTAGTTGTGAGTAGAAGTAGTGAAGAAGAAGTAGAGTTGTGTAGAGCAAGAAGTAGTGAAGTAGTGAAGTAGTGAAGGTGTGTAGTAGTTGTGGAGTGTACAAGTTGTGTAGAAGTCGTACTAAGTTGTGTAGTGGTGTGAGATTGGTTCTAGCTAAAATTAGAACTCAACATTTAGCTTAGTGTCGTTAATTGGTGTAAGCAAAAGTTGTGTAAGGTTTTCTCCGCCATAAGGGAGCTTGTTGACATAGTGAAGAAAACTCTCGAGTAGGTGACTCGGGGAGTGGATTAGGGCAAGGAAGGTGTCCTTGTAGCCGAACCACTATAAATCCTTTGTCTCGCGGTTAGATCTTTCCAACTCTAACTTATTACTTAGCTTACTTACTTATATCTCGTATATAGCTATAATTGTCTATATTATGTATGTGTTGATTTTACATACTTAGCTTACATCGTTATTACTTTTCATACCTCGATATAGTTGTTCATATTGTTCAAGACTTGAGTTCACATAAGATCGAATCAAAGTTTTAAGAGTAAACAAGACTTTAAAACTAAACTAAGTTTTCATAAATAAAAAGGGACGTAAAAATACTTGTCTATATTGTTATTGTTTACTTGCGTAGATATTAATTCTTATAAGTCATACTCATCCATATTGTTATTATTTACTTGCGTAGATATAAGTACTTATAAGTATACATGTATTGATCTCACATAAACTAGAAACGAAGTTTTGTTTTAAACAACTATGTTTTCATAAAATTAAAAAGACGTAAAACTATTCAACCCTCCCCCCCTTTCTAGTTTTCCACAATTGGCATCAGAGCTACGTTAAACAAGATTTTTTAAAATATATTGTATTTTAAAACTTGTATTGATCTATGGAATTGGAAAAATATTTAGAAGGTCAATCTATGCAAAGACCACGACTATTTGAAAGTGATGGTTTTCTTTATTGGAAAAATCGATTAGAAACTTATGTGAAATCAAAGGATCTAGATCTTTGGCATGTTACTAATGGTGATTTTCCTACTATACAAAATAATCCCGAAACTAAAAGGGATGAAATTGTACCTTTTGGAAAACGAAATGATGATTTAAAAAAGAAACTTGCTAAAAATAATGAGGCTAAAATGGTAATTTATAATGCGTTACCACGCAAAGAATATGAAATAATTTTTATGTGTAAAACCGCAAAAGAAATTTGGAATTCTTTACTAATCACTCACCAAGGTAATAGTCAAGTCAAAGATAATAAAATAGATCTTCTTGTACAATAATATGAACAATTTACGATTCCGGAAGAGGAATTAATAGATAATTGTTAGGTACCCATATTGATTACACACAAGCAAGAATGAGATAGATATAAGGATTTGGGTGATTATGAGAATGAGAGAAATATAAGTGCAAGAGTTTCTTTATAATATCAAATAACCAACCAAGTTTACATGTATCCTAAGCTTAGTATTTATAGGGGAGGAGTAGGGCAACACTCCCTTCCTCCTTTTTCCTTCTAAATTTTGGGCTTGGAGGCCCATGGACAAAATAACATAAGCCTAGTAACATGAAACTTTACATAAATGAAAGTAAGTAATAGCTAAGCAACCTAATGTTTATAACAAATGACCGAGACTTGATAAATAGTAAAACTTCGTTCCCAACAATCTCCCCTAAGGGTTAGTCATCACGGTTGCTTGACGTCTTTGTCATTTCTTCATCTTTGACTTTCACAGCTTTAGACGTCTTTCAAAAAAATCATGAGATAAAAAATCATTCATCGTTCTTTGTTCTTTGTTCGTAGTAGTTGTGATAATGATCAAGTTATGAAGTTTTCTGCCTTTCGTCACTTCTGCGTCTGTGATGGTAGTTCGCCATTCCTACATGCTCATACATCTTTGAACTTTGACTTATACATGCACGTAGTTCCCTTTCTTACACTTTGATCTTTAGTCTTTATACTCTATAGATTCTTCTTTTTGGCGTAGAATCTTTCTTTGAACTTTGTGTTGCTTTGATCTTTGAGGGAGCTTTTGATAACTTCAAGATGCATGTATGAGCATGTGGAACCCGTTGCCATGGAGATGATGTGTCCCTGCAGGTAAACAGTTAGCAATAAAACATCCGGTACTTATAGATAAGGAATTAGAGATCGCCAACAGCATAGTGTGAAGACTCCTTCTAACCCTTATCAAGGCCGTTCCCATGTCAGATACCCCCAAAGGAGCTTACGAGACCTACTAAGTAGCTCAATGACTGGGTGAATCGCTGGGGATCACTCCACGACTATAGACTGATAGTAAACCACCGCAAAAACTAAGCGTAACCCACAAGGAGTTACCGAAGTGACCTGCTGTCAGGGCTGTTTGATGTTGACCCTGGTAGGATTTCCGTTCAATCATTGAGAAATACTTATGTAAATTCTCTCATAAACGTTCTTGGCAGATTGCTAAGATCTGCGAAGGACTCAATAATTTACAGCTGGTGTCTATTGATGTAGATCACCAGTTGTAGAAATACTAAGTGTTCCTAAAAGATCTTTGATGTATCTCATGGCTCTAGACTCGAAAAGTGCACACTTAGGTTTCCTATGCGGAGACTAGGGAGGGGTCTCCTGCTTCAATATCAACTATCTCTAAGAGATAAGTCGATAGATTACACCGGTTCCCCGTGAGAATGAAACAAGCTCTTTTAAGAGAACTTGAGTGGCCAGAAGGTTTAGTGCATTGCATCACTGGGTCCATGACGAATTTATCTTCAATACCGGCGTCACCTTAGTAAGAACCAGTAGTATACGAATTGAACCCGGTGTCTGTCCTAAGGTTGAACATATGGAAGGCTATTTCTTTTCACCCTTTTCTTTACTTTTCTTTTTAATTCTTCAACTCCTTCTTTTCCCTTTCTTTCTTTTCTCCTTTTTTTTTCATATCATACCTAAGGACTTCTAATTCTAACTATTGGTGATGTCCTTGGGTAGATCCCTCCGGCTCTGGCGGATCATAGGACGGTTTTTCCTATCTTAATCACCTTATAACTCCATGATTATTCGACAATAGCCAAGAAACATTTGATTGAAAATCTCTCAAAGTGTTTGTGATTATCAAACATTTTGTTTAACACTTTGAGAGTTTTGTGTTAACTTTTGAAGGTCTCCCCTTTCACATGTGCTCATAAGTGTTTTAATAAATTTGCACATGCGGGAGGAGCAAGCACTTTTTGAATTGATCCACTTTCAGTGAACAAGACCGATTCGAGAAACGCTTACATCACTAGTTATGCTAGCTTGAAGTTATTACCCGGCCTGGTCGAGTCCACAGAAAGTTTCTTGAAATGGTACATTTGTACTAAGACAAATCCTTTTCGAGACACGCTTACGTGGCTAGTTAAAGAGTTCCATTGTCAGCTTTTAGGTGATAACCAGCTCTAATAACTAACTTGATGTTATAACCCATCGAGGATAAGTCTTTTCGATTATTTACTTTTATGTTTCATCAATTCTTGGGTGAATCTGAGTCTAGCTCGCATGAGATTTGACTTTTAAGCAACTTTGAATTTTCATATATTAATCACATTAACTTTTTCTCCCCCTCAAAAATAGCATATAAGATGATATTTTTGACAATCTTTTGATTAAAATATGCCTTTTGAGTCTTATGGGGAGAATTCAACAAGAACTTTTGATTTCAAGAACGATGATTTTGTTTCAAGTGCTCCCCCTCAACAAGTGAATTCTTATTGAGGTGAAATACTTGTCTTTTGAGCAGAGTTATGAAAATCAGAAAATGTTTGATTAACTCTACTCAAAAATAAGAAGCCTTCGCTCCTTATATCAGGATTGAGGCACTGATGCGTACCTCAGGGTCCTTTCTTTACAAGAACGGGTTGTACACTATTATATGTGCACAAGCCATAATGATAACAAATCAATCAGTAATAATTGAAATGTTAATACCCTTGTGTACCAGTTTATGATTCATCAATGATCGGAGCATCAAAGTCTATGAACTTAGGATCTGGTCTTTGGAAGAGTTTGATGGGAAATGAAGGTCTGACACCGATATAACTTTCCAATCGTCTGATCTGTTCCCGGTGAAATAACCTTTCTTCTATTTTCGTGACAAAGTTTCGAACTTGTCTTCTGGAACTGGATTTCCACCTTGGAGTTTCACCTTTAGATATCTTTCTCCTATCATCATTCAACCTTTTAACTAACCCATCACGAACAGTTTTGAGCGTAGCATCACAGAACTTGTGTAACTCATCGAGCCTCATAAAACTTAGTTGCTTTTTTCTGTTGAGGTAGGTGAAACCGAATGACGGTTTTTGGATGAGCGTATACTGTGACATTTGATTTATTCCATCAAATGAGAGTTGTGGCTTAGTCAAATTGATCTTCTGTTGGTAACTTTCGACTCCAAGCTGAAGATCTTCCACTCTTTCTTGAACTATCAATTGTCAGATAAAGAGGAGTAGAGATGAAATGAAGTTGTATTGAGTGTCAGTTTCGAATCCACGCATTCTTCCTTGAACCTTTTCTAGATACACGTCTTCAATGTCATTTAGATAAAGGTCGAGAAAGTCTGCTTCAGAGAACTTGTACTTCTTTTCATCTTGCCTTTTAACCACAATCTCATTCATGAACATGTAGTTGAACCTTTTCGACTCCTGAATTTTCAAGATAGCAATGATTCTTGATTTATGCTTCACGTTCTCTAATGACTTAGTTTCTAACCTGTGAGTGTAATCGAGTCGACGACGTTCAGGCCAGTGTTGAATCCCGTGTAAAGCATCTCTGTCGTAAGTAACAACGGAGTTGCTAAAGACCGGAGTTGATTCTTCAATTGCAGGAACATCATATCTTGTGGCTGGCACTAAAATAATCAATGATGAAGCATATTTCTATTTGGAGTTCTCTTGTGTAAGTTGGAGGTTACGAAGATCTTTGTTGAAGAAGAAGCGGTAAGGTATCTTTGGTTTTTCTGGAAATCCTTGCAGAGGTAATGGTTTAGTCCAATCGGTGAAGTAAGGCTTGTCGGGTTTTCCGGAATGGATGTCGAAATTCGCTTCAAGGTTTAGCCAGTCAAATTTTCCAGACATTGCACTAGCTATATTCTGCATGTGAAATTCAAATTCCATCTTGTTTCTAGATCTAGACTTTAGGAACTTCTGTGCATCTTGATTGATTCTTCTTAACTCAGCCTTTGTAAGTTTCTCAATCTGAAGATCCGCCATTATACTCTGAGTGTATTGCAGTGTATTGCCTGGAAGTGGTTCTTCATTTTCGAGAGGATGTTGAGCCTTGACCAAATCAGTCAACCAATCATCTTGAGGTGTGTCATCATTGTCTATCCATGAGTGATGTCTTCTTTTCTTTGACTTCCTAGACTTGGATGTAGTATCCTTGTCTTGAGCTTTGGAGGTTGATGATGGTCCAGGTATAGAATCAGGAATTAGAGAGGCACGGTAGTCGGTATCGGGTTGTCCTTGATAATCATCAGTAGGTTGCATGAGTGTTTCTTCCTGGTCTGTGGGACTTTGACCAGAAGCTGAAGTATGTTGTTGATTTCCAGGAGGAGTTGAATCCTTTTGTGGTTGGTGAGAAGATGATGGACCGGTTCCAGACTTGTGTTTCTTTCCTTTTGAGTTCGGGTCTGGGTCATCATCTTTCCTTGACCTCTTCAGGGATCCAGCAGCTTCTTTGCATGACTCTTTTGACAAGTTAGCTACAATGGCGTCAATAAGTGCAGTTTCTTCAGTTGTTAGATTGGTTTTGTATGAAACTTTGTCGTAGAGATGAGCAAGCAGGTCTTCGACCGATGATTCAAAAATGGTTGGAATTGATGTTGAAGCTTTAGCAGGGTGAAGAGTGAATGGTGTTGTTGATAGCATTTTTTTTACGACACTTTTGATCCTGTGCTCCAAGTTATCCATAATTGGTTCAATAAGACTTGTCACTTCAAGGGTGACGATATCAACAAGATTATCTGTAAGGTAATCGAGTGTGAAAGTCCTGATGAGTCCTTCCAAGTCTGCTTTCATGAACTTATCAATTTGCTGCTTTGCCTCCTAAAATTCTTCAACTTGTTTAGCAAGATTAGTAACCTAGGTTGTGAGATTTTTAACTTGCTCCTGAAGATCAACTGGTTTTGTCGGTTCTTTGATTGATTGTTGTTTTGATGCGGTTTCAGAAGGTGAAGGAGATGAATGTTCCGGTGATGATTCAGAAGATGACTCGTTGTGGGAGTTCGAAGAAGAAGCTGGAGGAGTCGGATCCTTTGGAGGAGAGTCTTTAGGAAGTGGAGGTTGCTCTGAAGATGTCTTCTTAGAGTGTGAAGATGACTGAAGGAATATGTTGGTGTCGAATGCTTCTTTTTCTTCACTTTCCTTTCTTCTACGTTCCTCTTCTTCCTGCACAAGATACTCTGGTGTGGTGAAAGGATCAAATCCCTGATTGTTGGCAATGTTCTCCTGTTCATCAACATTCTCCTCAATATTTGCAGCTTCCGTTATAGTGATGTTGCCTTCTGCATCTGTAACAACCGTGGTTTTAGCAGGTTAGTTAGACTTTTAGCCTCGAGTTAATCTAACTTTGTTTAGTGTGGTTTGAGTAGTTATATGTGTGTTATTGTGTGTTATAGTGTGATTAGTATTTGGGTTAGCACTAAATCCCTTCGCGTTGTGGTTGTTATTGTGATTTTTGATGATGTTGATTTTGGGAAAGTTCATTTTGATCACCCGTGTGGTGTAGAAATGACTTGTGTATATTTGGCGTTTTGAGGTTTTGCGTAACGAGTCTTCGTTCAAGTTATTGAGCGTTAGTAAGTTACGGGAATGTTGTTTTTGTGAAGAAATGCTTATGGAGTGTGTGAAAATCTATTTTTGGAAACTTTATTTTGAAAATGAATATTTTCCGGCTTGTCGTAAAATTAAGGTTTATCGCGAAAGACGTTAGGATTTGTTATGGGAATACATAAAATATGAAAAGTATGAGGTTCTGAGTGTAATAAATAAATTTAATAAAAATAAATAAAAATAAATATATAATAATAAGGGGCGGCCGAAAATTGGATTAGGGGAAAAAAAAGGAAACCAAATTTGATACTAAATACAACTCTAAGCCTTAAAGGTTATCCAATATAATTATAAATACAAAATCAAAACTTCCCTACCCCTTTTTCCTGCAATTAAAGTCGACACAAGGGAGGAACAAGAAGAAAAAATTAGGGTTTCATAATTGTCTAGCAATAATCAAGAATCAAGGTAAAATCTTTAACCCTTACGTGTAATTAATTAATTATTGTTATGATTCATGTAATATTTAATATGATGGAATCTAGGGTTTATATACTTCTGTAAATTATTGAAGTAAAACATGTTAGGATGATTAGATGTCAATAATATGGTTAATGGTTAAGGGAATTGAGTGTTAAACGCGTTAGATTATGTGTTAGCTTCTGGGATGAGCTTTATTTGTCGTGATTTTATGTGGGCGAATGTACCCAAAAATTCTGCGTTTTCTGATTTTAAGAGTGCAAGGGATTTAGTGAGTATTAAGTTATGGTAGTGGTTAGTGTGGTGTCTAGGAGATCCATGGTGGGTCATATGAGTCTTAGACATCCATCATATGTGTATTACATGGGTTGTAGCTTTTAGCTTGACCTTGTGTAATGTGGATTATTTTTGTGTGCTATAGATTGTGAGTTGTTTTTGTGGAAGCTGCGGAATTTAAGGTGAGTTCATAGTCCCATATTTTTAACTTGTTTTAAACTTGGGATGGGAATGATGCTTGTCTTAAATGATTTGAATTACTGTGATTATGTGTACGTGTGTTAAAGAGCTCGGACTTTTAATGTTATCGTATTTATGCTATATGTGAACGGTAATGATATGATGTGTGATTCTGTGTGATCCAATTGGGAGGGTGCTTACCCTGTTGCTCGTGCATACGACCTAATTGGAGAGTAGCAGCCCTACTCACTATTTTTCTATGTGGTCCGATCGGAGGGTATTAATTTACCCATTATTTGGAGCGGGGGTCACGTTCCGGCCCGGTATGTTGTGAATTTGGATCGGTGGGCACGTTCTGCCCAATGGTTGCCTTATGTGTGATATTGCCATGTGAATATATGTAGCTTATATGATAACTATAATTATTTGTCCGGCTATGTTTTATAATCACAGTGATTTTGGTTGCCTAGTGTGTTGAGTCTTAAACCTATGAATCTCACCAACGTTATGTTGACATTTTAAGCATCATTTTCAGGTGAGCATTCTAAGGCCAAAGTTGAGGGCAGCAATTAGGCGAGACTTAGTTGCATATGGAGACCTTACTTATGTTTTGGGATTTGACTTTATTTGGATTTGGTTTTGATACATTTATGTTTTCTGTTTGGTACTTTCATATCTATTGAAGATACCCTTTGGATTTTGTTTTGGTTATTTATCTTGGGGTATTGTTACAACACCGTGTGTTGGTACATTGCTCTATTTATGTGCATGTAGTTGATCTCTATGTTGACACCAGGTGTTGTGATGATATCCATGAAGTTACACCCGCGCGTTTCCCACCGTGGCAGGTTGTGACAGCATCTGTGTCTTTTACTTTGTCACCGGGTTGTAAAGCTGGTTCTAAAGTGGTAGACACAACAGGAGGAACTATGCTGCTAGTAGTGCCCTCATGTTCAGGTTGATCGACAGGTGGTGATGAAGGTTGAGGATGAAGTCGGCTGAGGAGTGATGCTTCCCTCTGATCTTTGAGAAATTTATGCTCTTCGGCCCGTGTGTCGACAACAATACTTTTCAATTTTCTTTTGTCGACCAATTGTTCAACTATTGGCTCGTCTTCTTCATCATCATTAGGTTCATTGATCGTAATCCCTTGCCTTTTTTGTTTGTCTGCTTCAAATGTTTCCAAACTTTGTTGTTTAGCAATTTCCATTTCTGGAAATTCTTCTTCAGGTACTCTTACTCTTCGTTCAAAATCTTCTTCTTCTTCAGTTTCTCTGTCAAACTCAGAGTCGCTTTCAGAGGGTGGCGGTGTAGGTTCATCTTGAAGAGCGTGCTTTGGTGTAACCTTCTTTCTTGGCTTAGTTGCAGGCTTCAGTTTGAGTGTAGGTTTTGGTTTGGTAACGGGTTTAGTTTTGGGAGTAGCTTTTGATTTTGATTGTAGTGATTCAGTAGTGCTACTAGTACTCCCTGATTTCCCACCTCTTTTACTTCGAGTTTGTATGGTAGTCTCTTCCTTAATCCCTTTATAAGCATTATCATAGAATTCATAGCTTGAGCTTTTCCTGATATTTTCATCAAGAAAGTACTCAGGAAGCCTCTTTCCTTGTTGCTTTGTTGAAGACGTGGTCATTTTGACAAAAGAAATGGTGAAGTCGTCCTCGAAGAGGTTCTTTGGCTCATTTGAATCTCCCATTCTTTTGATGAATTCTGGTGTATCTTTGCAGAAATACTCAATGATTAGCTTTGTGAACCTTATGAATGGGATTATAGTATTTTTACATTCGGTTTGAATTTTGTAGACTATATCACTCATTATGGGAATTGCAAAGTCAATCGGTAGCATACTGACCATTCCCCAAAACACTTGTAAATGCTCAAGTCTGGGATGTTCGTGACCACTTTTTCCTCCTAATAGTGAACGTACGACCAACATATAGAAGGTTCTCCAAGGCTGAGGCATGTTCTTTGCATTGAATCTAGAATGCTAAAGCAGAGGTAAGTCGTCTTGAACATCGTATCATAGGTCAATGAAGAAGTCTAGGAGATCCAGTTCAGGAAACATTGGAAGAAATTCGTTCTCAGGTTGAGGTAGAAGGAAAACTGTACGAAGGACTTCGTGATCTACAGTGTAGACTTGTCGATCCAGCGTGACAGTGAAAGACTCATCATCCAAGTTAACCTTTTCCGTAAGCCAGAACTGATGAAGGTAGAACACTGGAACTGAAGTTGATTTGTCGAGCAGATGCTTGCATGGATGTGCAAGGAGAATATCTTTAACAATCTTACACGCGTTCTCAGGAATTCTTAATTTGTCGAAGTCAACTCGAGGATTGTTTCTGCCAATGGTGACGCTGTAGTCAGCAGGGATGATGTCATTCAGTGTGAGCAATGGAAGAGTTTATTCGGGGACATTCTCATTGTGTTCAGCCATGTTAATCTGAAAAGACATTATCATAGACCAAACATCCAGATTTGTTACTCGTTAGCACAATCACAAGTTTGATTACAGATAAACACTTAGAATCATTTAAGCACGGATGGTGTAATTATAATATGTGAAGTGACGTATGAAGTAAACTTAGATAAGATTGATCTTTTAGAATCATGAAATCAAGCATAGAGTACTTAGACATTCACATGAGCACAAATATTATCCAAGATACATGATTACATCACATGTTACATCAAATAATAATTACAACATAATTACATGTTTTCAAAATTACAACATTCTATGATCTCGAAACATAACATTTAGGACAATTATCGCAAACATGTATAAATCCTTGATTTCGAAAATATGTCAAGTGTGATCTTCAAATAAACAGAAACAATAAGAGTTTCACAAATGCAAATTTTAAGTGTTTTTTAAAGGATCCCCAAAAATGTGTTCTCGATAAATGATTTATCGAAAATACAGATTTGCAACAAAATTTCGCAAACACTCGAATTGAGCATTTTCGAAAGTTTTCACTGCTTGTGTTCTCGATAAAAATTGAGCAGTGATGAGAATCCTTCGCAAACATATTAAACATGTTTTCTCGAAAGAAATCCAAAGTGTATTTCCGAAAAAATGGTATTTTCAAAAATACAAGTCTTTGAAATTTTTTTCGAAAACACATGTTTTGTGTTCTCGAAAGATTTCCACCATTACTGGTGATTGCGAAAAATGGTTCTCAAAAGAATTCTTTTACAAGAATTTCGAAAATGTGTTAACGTACGTTTCACTTGAATAATTGAGTTTCCAAAGGTTGTAACCTGAAGCATAGAATGATACACAATCAATTACGGTACAAGAATACAACATATTAAGGAATTTCGAAACTTGAGTATCACAACTTATCGAGAATCACAAAGACATGTAATCACTCATCATATCTAACATGTTATGCATCTATTATTATTCATAAAAACAGGTTGTGCACGAATAATTGGCCATAAGAACACCAAACGAGAAAAACCCAATTAAAACAAAACCCTAGTTATCGAAATCAAATCATTCTTTGATTATGAAGTAATTAAGGCGTATCAAAACGTTAAAAGCACAAGAAACATCATATCCCACCAATAATAACAACAAAACAAACACATAATCAAAAGTATCCAAATCGGACTAAAACCCTAGATATCAAGAATCAAACAAACATGTTTTTGGTTGTGATTAATTGTTATGAGCTAGTTAAGAACATGTTTTAAGACAAAACCCCTATGAAAAATTACTCCCTCAAACACGTTTTGATTAATTCCGAAATTTTGAAACCCTAGAACTATAAATCGCGATTTCTTGAAATCAAACCGTTAAAATTGTGATTAAACGAAAACCAAGATTACCTTAAGATCATGTAGAAACTTACAGGTTGAAGATTTGAAGTACGGATTTTCCGTTTGATTTTAAGCCGTAGGTTTCAAAGTAGGGTGTTTGTTTGTTTTTGATATTTCTGAGAAACGGGGTGTTTCTTTGTGCATATATTTTGAACTTTGGAATTTTGTCACTTTTAGTCCCCTAACTACTTACTTTGCATCATGAGTCCTTAATTTTGATACAAGTTAATAACCAAAGGCAACAATATAAGATATACTCCCTATGCCATTGTTTTATGAAACCTTTAACGGGATGAGACAAAAGAAAAAAATTATGAGACTTCCATTATATCCTGAAACAACGCATCTTATGGAAATATGCAAGTATACCGTTTTTTTTTTTTTTTTTTTTTTTTTTGAAAAATTAAAAATTTTGAGCGTGTCTCCGCCTCAACACTTGTAAAAGATAAAGAAATAACAAGGTGTTGAAAGGAAGCGATATACTTGCTTTTTTTTAAGAAATAAAAAAAAATCTTTTTTTGTTTTTGATGGTTTTATAATTTTGTGTTTTGTTTTTGAGAAAATATTTACAAAGATAGTTTTGATGTTTGACTTTTACTTGTGTTTTAAAAACTTTTCCAGATCCTCTGGAGTCAAACATCGCATACCAATTTGGTGAACTAAACTAGCAAACCTTGATGGAAGTAATGCTTTTGTAATTAAGTCCGCCAATTGGTACTCAGTTCTCATAAAATATAATTCAACGGTACCCTTTTCGACATGCTCCTTGATGAAATGATATCGGAGATCAATATGTTTGGATTTGCAGTGATGGACTGTGTTGCAGGAGATTGCAATGGCACTTTTGGAATCACAGTAGATCAAAATCTTATTGAATAGGTAGCCATAGTCTTTAAGTTGTGATCGCATCCAAATGACTTGAGCACAACAAGCGGACATAGCTACGTATTCAGATTCTGTTGATGACAGTGAAGTGCAGTCCTGCTTCTTTGATTGCCAAGACACAAGCTTATCTCCAAGAAACTATAATCCACCTGATGTACTTTTTCGCGTGTCTAAGCATCCTACATGGTCAGCGTCTGAAAAAACTATTAGTTCAAAACCAGAATCCTTCGGATACCAGATTCCCAAATGGATGGTTCCCTTTATGTATCGAAGGATTCTTTTTTCCTCATTGAGGTGTTTCTCAGTTGGTTTAGACTGATAATGCGAACACATATAGAAGCAAATACAATATCAGGTCTACTAGATGTGAGATACATGAGGGACCCAATAATACTTTGGTATTTGGTAGGGTCAACTGGAGTCCCATGTATATCAGCATCTAGTTTTGTGGAATTGGCCATAGGTGTATTCATTGTATCACAGCTTTGCATTCCATGTTTCTTTAAAATCTCAAGAGCATATTTAGACTGATTTAGAAAAATTCCACGGGGTGATTGATGAACTTGTAGTCCTAGAAAGAACGTAAGTTCAAATCATGGACATTTCAAAATTATCTTTCATTAATTTTGCAAAATCAATTGAGTGATGTTTGTTGGTTGAAGCAAAAATAATGTCATTGACATAAATTTGAACAATTAATAAGTCTGCCCCTATGTTTTTGTAAAGAGTGTTGGGTCCACCGAGCCTATAGTAAAGTTATTAGCCAACAAGAATGTAGATAACTTGTCATACCACACCCTTGGGGCTTGCTTGAGACCGTATAGAGACTTCTTTAGCTTGTAGACATGATTAGGACGTTCTGGATCAACAAATCCTTCAGGTTGACTGACATAAACCACTTCACGGAGTTGACCATTCAGAAATGCCGTTTTCATGTCCATTTGATAAACAACCATATTCCGATGAGTTGCGTATGCTAAAAAGATCTGTACATCTTCAAGTCTAGCTACAGGAGCAAATGATTCTTCAAAATTGATTCCTTCTTCTTGAGAGTATCCTTTTGCTACCAAGCGTGATTTGTTACGTATGACAGTTCCTTCTGCATCCAGTTTGTTTTTCAAGATCCATTTTAAGTCAATGACAATGACTCCTTCAGGTTTTTCAACCATTTCCAGACTTCTAATCTTTGAAATGAATCAAATTCCTCTTGCATAGACTCAATCCAGTTTTCGTAAGTCATAGCTTCTTTGACATTCTTTGGCACGGTTTCACATACTGTGAGTGCGTATATGCAAGTTTCACCGTCTGTGTGAAGTCGTTGTCCTGTCATAATAGGTGCATCTGGATGGCCAATAATTTGAACTAAGGGGTGATCTCTAGTCCATTTGTGTGTCGAAGGGTGAAGTTGATAAGTATCTCGCAAGTGAGCAGGATCCAAATTATGTATAGATGACTCAGCAATGACAGGGACAAGTGGAGCTGGTGCAAATGGGTTAAAGAATGGTTCTGGGTCATGCTCTGTGGTTTGAGGAACTGATATAGGTATGGAGTCTCCAGCTGATTGTCGTGAGATGGACCCGGTTTGTTCTGTAGTTGTTGGGGATACAATTGGAGGACCGTCTCTTTCAACAGTTGTTGTTGGTTATTGAGGTGTATCAGGTACTTGATTTTGATCAAGATGTGCAGCGGAATTTGGTGAGGCATCTGATAGACGGTAATTAATCGTATCATCAAACAATGGAGCAAACAAGGTTTCCACTTCTTTACGGGAGAGTGACAATGGTTCAGCCGAAGATTCCGGAAAGTTAAGACGGTTGAATGCGGGTCCTAAGCTGTTTTGCTCACAAGCCATTTGAGTGAATTCATCGAAATTAGCATGAATAGTCTCTTGAATTTATCTTGTACGACGATTCCATATCCGAAAGCCTTTTGAATTTTCGCAGTATCCAATAACTATTCCAATGTCAGCCTTTGCTTTAAGTTTACCTAGATCATCACGATCATTAACTGGATAACATAGAGCTCCAAATACATGAAAGTAATTGATGTTTGGTTTTCTTTTGTGAACAATATGATAAGGGGTTTTGTGATGACGTTTTGTGATCATACAATGGTTTTGAGTGTAACATGCGGTTGAAACAGCTTCCGCCCATAAGTAATCTGGTAATTGAGCATTGATTAACATCGTTCATGCAGCTTCCACTAACGTTCTATTGCGTCTTTCGACTACTCCATTCTGTTCGGGTCTTCGTGGAATGGATGTTTGATGTTCAATTCCCACTTTCTCAAAATACGACCTTAGAGTCTGATTCTTAAATTCTGTGCCATTGTCAGTTCTAACAATTCTGACTGTGTTGCATAGCTGAACTTGTATTTTGGTGAGAAAGGTGATGATCATTTGAGGAGCTTGATCTTTACTTCGAAGAAAATAAACCCAAGTCCAACGGGAGTAATCATCAACAATCACTAAAATGTAGCGTTTACCGTTGATACTTTGAACACGCATCGGACCACACAAATCCATATGAAGCAGGTGTAAAACATGATTAGTACTGTGTTCAGGTTTTGAAGGAAAATGAGCACGGGTACTTTTTCCTTGTTCACAGGCTGGACATAAGTGATCTTTGGCATAACGGAATCTTGGAAAGTCTTCAACCAATTTGTGACAAGCGATTTCAGTCATCGTTTTGAAATTCAAGTGAGAAAGGCGTTTGTGCCATAACCATGATTTAGTCATTTTAGCTTTCGATATAAGACAAATTGGAGATGAAGCGATCATGTCAGACATTGAAATTGTGTAAAGGTTAGTGCCACGCTTGCCTGACATCAGATCATTTCCTTGTAGATCACGAACAAAACACGTTTTCTCCTGAAATGCAACTTCAAGATCCCCATCACAAAATTGACCGACTGAAAAGAGGTTGTGACCTAAGCCTTCAACATAGTAGGCTCTGCTAATTTCAATATTCCCATTCACATAGTCACCGTAACCCATGATTAAAGCGTATTGATCATTCCTGAATCTGACAGTTCTGATAAACTTTGAAACAAAGTTTGCTAACAGTTTGAGATTGCCTGTCATGTGTCGGGTGCAACCGCTATCAACAATCCAGATAACAATTTGAACCACCTGCATCACAAGGAGACGACAAGGATGGAACAGAAGTAAGGGTGGAACCCAAAGAAATGGTGGGTTCCTGTTGGTTAGAAGCAAAAATATTCAACAGTTTAGGAATCCATTTTAAATTTGGTTTGTATTGTAACCAACATTGCCAGTTCCAACTAGTTTTTGCTTTATTTTTGGTAAATTCACTAGCTTTTGGCTTGTTCCTAGATTTGTTGATTTCTGCTATGGGGGTGACTGTGACATCTTCGAAACAGTAGTTGGCGGTTTTCCTAAGGTAGACTTAGAGGCAGTAGTGGGCCTAGAAGGAATGCCTGATCTACGTTTCTTGTGACGATTTAAGAGATTATTAGCTACACACTTAGTATGATCACCAGATAACACACTTTGACGACAAAACACACAAGATGCATTAATATTCAAAACATTCAAAGGTTCATCATTCGTTACATTAAGATTTTGATTACAATTTGCCAGATTAGAATCCAAATCAGATGCAACATGAGTTTTATTCAAGTTCCTAAGGTGAGCTTCTACTTCTTGCACTTCTAGTGTTCCTCTTCTACGTTGCCAGAGCCTAGTCTTTCTAGTCTTCTTAATGCTTTTTGTCTTTGGTCTGCTAACGCTCTTAGGGGAAACTAGTCCTGTAGAAGTGGAAGAGCTAACATTAGAACTCTGAGCATTATCACCCTTATCTGTTTTGTGTATTTGAAACATTCCTGGTGCTATCATTGTGGTGTCAACAAACTTTCCTTTTTGAAGTAGCTTAATTTTATCTTTTAAATCAATGATGATGTGATTCTTTTCTTGAATTAGAGACTCAATTTTTCTATTGCAATGTGCAATATCATTCTGATTTTGTTCCCATTCAGCATTGTCAATTTGCAATTTTTGAATTTCCTTTTCATATTGAAGACATTTATTTTTTAAAGACTCATTGTTTTTGCAAATCTGGCAAGATTTTGAAACATTGTGACTTTGAAGTTGCAATTCCAGTTCAAGACTATGAGCTTGACACCATTCAAGCCTTTGTTTGAGTTGACAAATTTCTTTTGAAAATTGTTTACTCACATCATCATTGTTTTTCTTCATTTTATCATTATCTTGTTTCAATGTCTCAATTTCCTTGTTCAGCAAATTATTATCAACACAGAGATCATCCACAAGCATAGAAGTACCAGATTTATAGAGATCATTCATGATAATAGACACAATATCAGTTTCAAGAACTTTTTCCAAGAGTCGATCAGAATCTGTTTTCAAAAATCTGTTTTTACGTTGTTGAACCAAAATTGCATTTTCATTTAAAGTGAAAATGTTTATCATAGATTTAACTTCTTTTTGGAGTTCCTGTTCCCAACGAGTAGCACAATGATGCAAATTTTGAACTAAAGGCAGAAGTTGTTTTTGAAAAATTTCTCTCTTTTCGCGCTCGTAAGCTGATTGAAAAGTAGCAATTTTAATTTCCGAATTATGTTCAATTACGTCTTCCAAATTTTTGATGCCTTTCATGAAAGTTTTAAAATATTCTAAGACTCGACAACGTGTTGGTAAAGGTGTCACAGTACCAGAAGATGGTAATGGTCCATTTACTTGTGCCACAGGTTTGACAGGAGCCCCATTGGAAGATGAGACATATGACTCAGTTACATACCATGATTTCTCAGGTATTTCTCTTGATAGAACAAAAGATTTTGAAATATGAGGAACTTTTGAGTAATCATATGGTTTGCAATATTCAATTAGACTAATTTTTGATCGACTCTTTTCTTCAAGTTCTTCTTCTTCCTCAGTATTATATACAAAAACACGCACAATATTATTATCAAGCAATTGGTCCATACTGTAAAGCTTAGGAATTGTTTTGAACGCAGTGTGAAGAAAAGTTGATCTGTAATCGCCAATGGCAAAACCTTTATCGGGTCTTGGTTTTAAAGTAAACTTTTGAATCGTTGTTACTGATTCTCCATGTTTGTAAATGATATTTTGAAATTCTTTTATTTGACGTTCGAGAGTGAGATTTTCTTCAATTAAAAAATTTTCTTTTTCCCTTTTTCGCACTTTGTGTTCATAAAATTCCTGTTTGCAATTTGACAACTCTGTTTGTGTTTTTGAAAGTTCCATTTGAAGTTGTGCAACTTGTTTTTTGAGATCATTTTTTTCATTTTCTGATGCGTGGGAATTGCACCAGGTTTTACCTCTCGAGGGATCTCGAGAAGCTTACAACCCCCACCAGGCAGTGTACCTGATCGTTGTATTATAGTATAGTGACAAGTACCGGGGGATTGATCGTTCAATTCAGGAATAGTGTCGTTAGGATTGAAATTAATCAAACTAGGTCTAAAGGTGAAGGATGATTCTTTTTATGTTTTTATATTTTATGAAAAGCAGGTAAAAATCTCGGGTGTTGGAAGGAGGGGCGGAATTAGTTGCTAATCAACTAACCCAAAAGCTACTAATTAAACTAATGTGCAAGAAAAAACTAAACTAAGGTTCTACAAGATAAGTGAAGCATGTCTACCTATGATATGTTACTCCTTGCAAGCTATCCAATTCTACCTATTGAATTGTCACACCTTGCTTTAATTGACGGGTTGTATTCCTTAATACCATTCATGGGGTGGCGTACTTACTTCCCCAATTCTATAAGCTCCTACTTCACTCCTATGTCGAGCCGGCTAAGAAGCTCCTAACATGGGATCACTAGAATTCGATCATGCATTAAATACAACCATAAAAACCTAGTACACATCGGTTCATGTTTCTTAAGACATTCAAGCAAGTTACACAACGGAGATCTGCCAGTTTTCTTAAGCCTAACATCGAATACAATCAACCAAACAAGAGACAATAGGAATCAAGAATTATATGCTAAACCAATTAGATATATCGAAGTGTCACGCCCTAATTGATGAAGATAGACACAAACATCAACAAGGGATCAATAAGATCTAATCAATTATATACAAGTTTCACATAAACATAAGTAGACACAAGGTAAATTAACAAAACATAATCAAAGAAGGACAATCAACAATAATAATGAAAGACATAGTTGAGATAGAATCATCAAACCAATACATGATGTTTATGGAGTGATTAAAACCCTCTAAGTTGCTGGAAAAACACCTACCTAAACCCAGGAATCGACCTTAGGGTTTAGGGCTTACATAAAGTGAAGTTATGATGTTATATTTATAGGCTAATTTTCTGTCGGCCCGGTCTTGACGGCATCAGTGAAACCATGACGGCGTCAAGAACAATTTTTCTTCACCAAATTGTAGATCTCTTCATCCTCTTCGCGTGGGCTTTTGAATCACCTAAATCCAAGTTCGTATGCAAAAGTTATGACTAAAGCAATATCAGCTACTCCGCGCGCATATTTTGACAAGTTAACACGTGACGGCCTTAGGTGAAGCCGTCACGTTTCTTCTGGACCGTCACCACTTTTACTCTTGACGGCATCATCAAATTGCTCTTGACGTCTTCAGGTACTGTTCAAAGCAAGGAAAATTAAGTCTTTGCCGTTTTCTTCACTTTTATGCTTCAAAAACGTCCAAAATGCTTCCTTTTCCAGAATTCACTCCCAAAGTACCTAAAATCACAAAAGGAACGATTTAGGGCAATATTTACTTGATGAGGCGAAAAATGAACCACTTTTAGGGGGTCATTTAAGCCCGGAATTGACTTTATTTGATCAAATATTGCCCTAAATCGTTCCTTTTGTGATTTTAGGTACTTTGGGAGATAAATCTGGAAAAGGAAGCAATTCGGACGTTTTTGGAGCATAAAAGTGAAGAAAACGCCAAAGTCTTAATTTTTCCATGCTGGGAACAGTAGGTGACGGCGTCAAGAGCAACACCTTGACGGCGTCAAGAGCAAATCTCATGAATTTCCATGACGACCCAGAACGGATTTGACGGCGTCACGTAGGAAGGGCGTCAAGAGTAAAAGAGTCATGACGGCCTGGAAGTACTTAAGTCTTGACGGCGTCAGAAGTGGATCTAGGCAGTCCGAGGAGAGTTTTGGCGGCGAGGTGACGGCGTCACATTGTTTGTCTTGACGCCGTCAGACCTATTTTTCTATATATAGTTTTCTATTTTTCACACATTAAAGAAAAAAGTTTGAGAGAGAAGTTTTGGGAGAAACCCTAAGTACGATTTTGGTGTAACTTTACAGGTTTTTCAAGGGTTCCAACCCCTTGATACCTTGCATGATTAATCAAGATAAGTGTTCTTCTAATTCAATCAATATGTCTATGTGTTGGTTGTCTATATCATGTTCTTGTCTTAATTCTATCATGCTAGGCTAGATCTATCTTGTGTTTGCTTAGATCTAATGAAACCTAGATATTGATTATGTGTTGATTACTTGTTTATTCTTGTCTTGGATGAATGATTTATATGTTAGGCTTAAGAAAACTGGCAGATCTCCAAATGGTAACATGCTTGAACGTCTTAAGAAACATGAACCGAGGCGCACTAGGTCTTTATTGGTTGTATTTAATGCATGAGCCACTGTTTACAATCCCTATAGTTGTGCTGGGCATGGTGTAGGAGGAGATAAGAGCTCATAGAATTGGGGAGTTATGTGTGCCACCCCATGAATGGTATTAAGGAATACGATCCGCCATCCATGCAATTATTACAAGTAATTAACGTGTAAAAGATATCTAGGGAGTAGTGAAATCTAAGTAGACACATTTTCTCCAATTACTGCTCACAACTTTAGTATAATTTAGATTATTTTCATTTTTAGTATTTTATTTTGATTGCATCTTAGTATTGGGTTAGTTGAATAGCAACTAATTCTGCCCAAATCCTTCAAACCCCGAGATTTTACTTGCTTTCATAAAAATATAAAAATACAAAAAATAATCATCCCTCACCTTTAGAACTAGTATTTAGGCTTTCTAATCCTAGCGACACTATTCCTAAGCTGAACGATCAATCCCCCGGTACTTGTCACTATACTATACTACAACGATCAGGTACACTGCCTGGTGGGGGTTGTAAGCTTCTCGAGATCCCTCGAGAGGTAAAGCCTGTTGCTATTCCCACGCATAAAGTTTTTGGCGCCGCAGCCCAGGGAATAGTTATTGTCTAGGTTAGAATTTCTTTTTATTAGGTCTACTTGCTAGATTCCTTTCTAGTAAGATTTTATTTTTATTTTTAGGTTCTCTTTAGTCTATCTTTTTCTTCGTGTCTTTGTTTGTAAAAAAACCTTTCCATTGAATCTTCCGTTCACCATTATGGAGAACGTGAATTCACCAAGTCCGACACTAGAGTTTTACCAGAAAAAATATAATTACTCCAGTTTGGATATACCTAGATGGACGAATGAAATGAGGAGGACTGGATCTTATATTGATTTTATTGAGTACCTTGAGAAAAGAGGCCAAGCGCATAAGACTTTTAAAGAATTCACCTTAGGAGCTCCATCAACCCCTCAAAATGCCCCACTTAGTGAAACCTATGCACCATATGAGCCTTCACCTAGGATAGTTTCGTATGAGCCACCTAGCTGCATGTCATGGTTAGGCACTACCATAATACAGGATGAACACATAGGTGACCTTGATGTGATGGAGGATTTAGCCGAACATGATCACATTGATCAAAAAGACCTAGGTTTTATGATCGATGATGATGAATCTCAAGAAACACATGATGAATCTTTTGGGCAATTTGTATATAGCAGTCAGAATATTGAGGATGATCCGTATGATTCGGACATAGAAGTTGAGATGCCTAAAGAAGTACGTGAGATACTTGGGAAAATGTTAGGGTTAGATTTTAATGAAACACATGTTGAGGATATAGGTGATCTTGACACAAGGAAGGATGAGGTAAATAACACAAACCTACAAAGTACCCCACAACTCCCATCATCACTTGAGGAATACACACCACCCGTGACTTACTCGAAAGAAGTAGAAGAAACTATAGGAGCCCCAATAGAGGTAGAACCCTTGTACCAAACACAACTAGAGGATATAGGTTTGAATACTTCTAAGGATAACCTTACTCTTAGTTTTAGGGAAGTTCCTAGTTTTGATGAATCGGAGCCTCAACCAAAACCGTTACCTAATCTTCCATCCTTGGATGAAAATTTAGGAATTGAAATAGGTTCTGATCCACCCATCAAACCATATAGTCCGGGTAGTCTTAAGACATAGGTAGTGGACTCTAAGCCTTGTAGAGAGGAGGCCAATATAGGAGTGGAAAATGACCTTACATGCTTACATCACCCATTTATGATTGATCACAAGAAACATTATGGGTTTAAACCGGGTTTATTAGGTCAAGATGGATCCCCAACTAGTAATCTCTTGAAGTTGATTGAAAATGATCCCTTTCTAGTAGAAAATCTTAATCCACCAAGTAACTCGATTGAATTAGGTAAGGTTATGATGATAGGAGCACACCCCTTTGAGCATATAATTCATCCACCACTCTTTCCTCACGTGGCATACTTCCACCGAGATGGTGTGTATCGATACTATCACCCGCACTTAATCCTAAGTGTAGGGAAAACCTCACCTTTATTTGTAAAATAAGGGTAGAGTCAGGCTCGTGACTCGAACAAAAACAAGCGCCTCTTGGGAGGCAACCCATGCTTTGTGTGATTTTCATTTTATTTGTTTGTTTGTTTGTTATTTGCTTCCGTATGCATGCTTAATTTTTATTGTTGGTAGATCATGTTTCTAAACTAAATAGTGGAAATACTTTACTTTGTTGTTTTGTCCTAGTCTTAACTCCACCTAAAAGTATTTTTGCAAAAGATAAGTGTAAGGGGAAACCCCAAATATGTTTTTAAGAAACAAACCGATCATGATTCTCCACAATATTAAATGAACATGTGTATTCATATTTGTTAGAGTCAAATGCTTGTATTGAGTCATAATGAAGTTTTGCAGGATTTTCCAGGAAGTAGGACCAAGTTTTTCTAGAAATTTTCCGGAAACTTAACATAAGGATTTCTGCAGGTCAATTCTGACGGCGTCAGGGGTTTACTCTTGACGGCGTCAGGAGTTAAAATCTGGAAATTTTACCGGTTTTATTTTTCTAACGGAGTCTTATGGTTTTTGTGAATTATTAAGTTTTATAATCTCCAGGAGATCTGCAAACTTCATTCCACAAGCATTATATCTTATCTTGTTTTCTAGGATTTAGAAACTTATATAGAATGCCGCCGATTTTACGCGAGGTTGTCTTGTCTATTTTGTCAGGTTTTACAGGTTATGTATGACAAGAAGATGATTTATATTCTGGAAGGGAAGCTTTGATTGTTCGTTTTCTTGGAGGAAGATTTAACCTGGCCATCCTATTATCCATACCGAGCGAATCAGGGGAGTATTTGATTTCATTCTCTTTACTTTTTCACTTTTACATTCTTTACTTGAACATTGGGGACAATGTTCATCTTAAGTGTAAGGGGAGGGTAAAAAGATGATATCTTACATATGCACTTTCGCTTGAGTTTGTTTTGTTTGATGGTAGATGTGTAATAAAACTACGATAAATACTTGTTAGTGCAATTTTAGCGCCAAATTTAAATTTTTTTACAACATTTAGGAGTGAAACTTTAGCCATAGCAAGCGTCTCATGGATAGGAGATTGTATGACTAGCACATAACCGTATATTCAGAAAAATTTTCCACCCAAATATGTGAGGTTCGCCTTTAGATTTGATAGGAAAAGCATTTACTATTAGTGCTTATGAGTGTACCGGTAGCATTTAGATTCTAGAACTTGCGTTAGTGATGCATCCCGAGACCGCTAGTGAGACTACATTCGTGTGGTAGGATTTACAACATGATAAGAGGCATTAGGATTACCCTTGTGTTAAACCCGTAATTACTTGACCATTTAAGTCATATTACTTGGCTAGTTAAGTCAACTAATTTTTCCCACACCCTTAGCGTTGTACTCATTTTTAGTACACGAAACCCCTAGTACACCCCTCCGAGCCTATCTTTTCGTTTCTAACTTTAAGCATATTACTTAAAGGAAGAATTTGTTACACCCCACTTAAATGTACACCCAAATCGCCTTAGCCTTCCGTGTATGCGCTCATTTTTAGTGCATTATTGTTATTTGTTAAACCCTAAGTTAACTTTCTAATTGATTACATGGTTGCTAAGTCGAGTCATATCCTTGTACATATTGTTTTGGGACGATTGGGACTCATGGGTAAGTACTTATTTTATGGAGTAATGGGGAAGAACATAATATTATTACCCCCATATGTACGTTAATCTTAAAAGTGCTCCAAGTGTTTTGATTTTCTTAATTCGAGTCATTAGATTAGTTTAAATGTAAAGTATGTAAAGATTCAAGTGTAAGGGGAATTCTCATCCCCTATGATGTATTATTTTGGATGGTAGGGTAAGAGTGTATGCAAATATATATATATATATATATATATATATATATATATATATATATATATATATATATATATATATAGAAAAAGAAAAAAAAGAAAAAAAAAACATACGGACTACCATCCCTTTTCATTCTATGTTTATTTTATGTTTTTTGTTATTTTTCATTTATTAGCTTAAGTCGAGTCTAGTCTTGGCTTAGCAACGCCACATTGTACATGTAATTGACTAAGATTGTTAACTCGCCACCAGAAAAACTTCCTTTATCCAACAAAACCGTGTATTTCATATCCCTACACCTAACGTTACAACCCTTTAAAAGACCTATTTGATAGTTTATCTTAGGTGCTTACGCCATGTGGTAGAGGTTTGATCCTTTCCCAAGCCTATGGTAATCTATTTTGCTATGACAGGTAGTGAGAGATATCTTCCGTTTCCATATTGTAATTTATACTTTATTACACCCGAGAGATGTGAGTATCTAAACACTATTTGTGAGGTGCTTGTGTATGACCTCCGTGCTTGTCTATTGGTCTTTAGTGGAACGATTATTTGTTGTAATTACTTTTATATTAGTGTTAAATGACCCCTAACTTGTATTTTGACTAGAATAAAAGCGCATTTGCTTGAGGACAAGCAAATCTCAAGTGTAAGGGTATATGATGAGGCGAAAAATGAACCACTTTTAGGGGGTCATTTAAGCCCGGAATTGACTTTATTTGATCAAATATTGCCCTAAATCGTTCCTTTTGTGATTTTAGGTACTTTGGGAGAGAAATCTGGAAAAGGAAGCAATTCGGACGTTTTTGGAGCATAAAAGTGAAGAAAACGCCAAAGTCTTAATTTTCCATGCTGGGAACAGTAGGTGACGGCGTCAAGAGCAACACCTTGACGGCGTCAAGAGCAAATCTCATGAATTTCCATGACGACCCAGAACGGATTTGACGGCGTCACGTAGGAAGGGCGTCAAGAGTAAAAGAGTCATGACGGCCTGGAAGTACTTAAGTCTTGACGGCGTCAGAAGTGGATCTAGGCAGTCCGAGGAGAGTTTTGGCGGCGAGGTGACGGCGTCACATTGTTTGTCTTGACGCCGTCAGACCTATTTTTCTATATATAGTTTTCTATTTTTCACACATTAAAGAAAAAAGTTTGAGAGAGAAGTTTTGGGAGAAACCCTAAGTACGATTTTGGTGTAACTTTACAGGTTTTTCAAGGGTTCCAACCCCTTGATACCTTGCATGATTAATCAAGATAAGTGTTCTTCTAATTCAATCAATATGTCTATGTGTTGGTTGTCTATATCATGTTCTTGTCTTAATTCTATCATGCTAGGCTAGATCTATCTTGTGTTTGCTTAGATCTAATGAAACCTAGATATTGATTATGTGTTGATTACTTGTTTATTCTTGTCTTGGATGAATGATTTATATGTTAGGCTTAAGAAAACTGGCAGATCTCCAAATGGTAACATGCTTGAACGTCTTAAGAAACATGAACCGAGGCGCACTAGGTCTTTATTGGTTGTATTTAATGCATGAGCCACTGTTTACAATCCCTATAGTTGTGCTGGGCATGGTGTAGGAGGAGATAAGAGCTCATAGAATTGGGGAGTTATGTGTGCCACCCCATGAATGGTATTAAGGAATACGATCCGCCATCCATGCAATTATTACAAGTAATTAACGTGTAAAAGATATCTAGGGAGTAGTGAAATCTAAGTAGACACATTTTCTCCAATTACTGCTCACAACTTTAGTATAATTTAGATTATTTTCATTTTTAGTATTTTATTTTGATTGCATCTTAGTATTGGGTTAGTTGAATAACAACTAATTCTGCCCAAATCCTTCAAACCCCGAGATTTTACTTGCTTTCATAAAAATATAAAAATACAAAAAATAATCATCCCTCACCTTTAGAACTAGTATTTAGGCTTTCTAATCCTAGCGACACTATTCCTAAGCTGAACGATCAATCCCCCGTTACTTGTCACTATACTATACTACAACGATCAGGTACACTGCCTGGTGGGGGTTGTAAGCTTCTCGAGATCCCTCGAGAGGTAAAGCCTGTTGCGATTCCCACGCATCATTAATCAAATAAATTCCAATTCCGGCTTAAATGACCCCCTAAAAACGGTTCATTTTTCGCCTCATCATATACCCTTACACTTGAGATTTGCTTGTCCTCAAGCAAATGCGCTTTTATTCTAATCAAAATACAAGTTAGAGGTCATTTAACATTAATATAAAAGTAATTATAACAAATAACCGTTCCACTAAAGACCAAAGACAAGCACGGAGGTCATACACTATCACCTCACAAATAGTGTTTAGATACTCACATCTCTCGGGTGTAATAAAGTAATATCACAATATGGAATTGGAAAACATCTCTCACTACCTGTCATAACAAAATAGATTACCATAGGCTTGGGAAAGGATCAAACCTCCACCACATGGCGTAAGCACCTAGGATAAACTATCAAATAGGTCTTTTTAAGGGTTGTAACGTTAGGTGTATGGATATGAAATATACGGTTTTGTTGGATATAGGCAGTCTTTACTGGTGGCGAGTTAATAATCTTGATTAATTACATGTACAATATGGCGTTGCTAAGCCAAGACTAGACTCGACTTAAGCTAATAAATGAAAAATAACGAAAACATAAAATAAACATAGAATGAAACGGGATGGTAGTCCGTATGTTTTTTCTCTTTTCTTTTTCTATTTTTTTAATACACTCTTACCCTACCATCCAAAATAATACATCAATAGGGAATGAACATTCCCCTTACACTTGAATTTTTACATACTTTACAATAAACTAATCTAATGACTCGAATTAAGAAAATCAAAATGCTTGGAGTACTTTTAAGATTAACGCACATATGGGGGTAATAATATGATGTTCTTCCCCATTACTCCATAACACAAGTACTTTACCCACGAGTCCCAATTGTCCCAAAACAATATGTACAAGGATATGACTCGACTTAGCAACCATGTAATCAAATAGATAATTAACTAAGGGTTTAAACAAATGACAATGATGCACTAAAGATGAGTGCATACACGGAAGGCTAAGGCGATTTGGGTGTACATTTAAGTGGGTTGTAACAAATTCTTCCTTTAAGTAAGATGCTTAAAGATAGAAACGAAAAGATAGGCTCGGAGGGGTGTACTAGGAGTTTCGTGTACTAAAAACGAGTACAACGCTAATGGTGTGGGAAAAATTAATTGACTTAACTAGCCAGGTAATATGACTTAAATGGTCAAGTAATTATGATACGGGTTTAACACAAGGGTGATCCTAATGCCTCTTATCATGTAGTAAATCCTACTACACGAATGTAGTCTCACTAGCGGTCTCGGGATGCATCACTAACGCAAGTTCTAGAATCTAAATGCTACCGGTACACACATAAGCACTAATAATGAATGCTTTTCCTATCAAATCTAAAGGCGAACCTCATCTATTTCGGTGGAAAATTTTCCTAAATGATACGGTTTTGTGCTAGTCATACAATCTCCTATCCATGAGCGTTTTCTAAGGCTAAAATTTCACTCTTAAATGTTGTAAAAAAATTTAAATTTGGCGCTAAAATTACACTAACAAGTATTTCTCATAGTTTTATTACACATCTACCATCAAACAAACAAACAAACTTAAGCAAAGGTGTTTCCTATGAGGTATCATCATTTTACCCTCCCCTTACACTTAGGATGAACATTGTCCCCAATGTTCAAGTAAAGAATGTAAAAGTGAAATAAGTAAAAAGAATGAAACCAAATATGTAACACCCCAAAAATTTGATAAGCAGCGGAAGACTAATCGGGGTCATTACAGTTTAGTACACAGTCATACTCATAGAAAACAATTCAAAAGATAGTCAATATCATTCCATGAAAACTCAAATAGTCAGAGTTACAAACATTTTTCCAAAATGTTAATTGTTTCGCAAAAGAAGTGATGAGTTTGAAAAGAATGATATAATTATTGAAATAAAAAGGGAGGTCCTGTGTGCCCTTTTGCCAGCTCCGTGCCACCATGCCTGCTAATTTCCTGAGATAAACATGCTTAAAAAGTCAACACAAAGGTTGAGTGAATCCATAGTAGTTTAAATAGTAATTGTGTGAACACAAGTCAAGCATTTGAAATAAACAAGCCAAGATAGACAGGTCTTGACTAAACTGGTGAAATATTGCTCCTAAGCCTCACGAAACGCAAGCCTTAACATTGATTTGATATATCATAAAGATAATAACAATCACCTACACCACAGCGGATGTAAATGACAAAGGGCCCTCGGTGACAGGAAATGTGCCAAATTTCCATAATACCTAGAATATAGCACACCTCCTGCCAAATGATCACCTTGACAGATGTGGGCTGCCATTCCAATAGATCTATCAACTATATTCACGCTCACTCGCAAGTGATTAAGGTTCGTGATATGAGGGACTTGTAGCACAGGTGTCAACTTAGGCAATATCAGGTGATAACAGCATACAGAAAAATACTTGTGTTCGATTTATAGCATGTATCTCCCCACAGGGTTTAAAAACAATTAAAAATGTGGGACCATGAACTCACCTGACAGGTGTGTGTGAATCACAATGGTGCTCAAAGGTGACGGTGTACTACTACGACTAGCATTGAAATTTCTCCGACTTGCGACCTAAATAATACATTGTTATCGGTGTCTTAGATTCGATTTGTAAATGGCATGTGATATGTCTCGTGTACGGTGATAAGCATTCGGGTGTCTTAATATATTCCAAAATAACTTCACGTAGTTATTTGTAATGTTGTTTCAAAACGGTGTCTATTAAATATTAACTCGTTGGTAATAATAATAACACTTAGTAAAAATATTTATAATTAAATATTTTTAGTAAAGTTATATATTTACTTTAAGGTTACAAAATATATACATATTTATATATAAAAATCAAATAATACAAAATAATTAATGAATAAAGTATCTTTGTCATATTTGACCCTTAACTTTAATAAAGTTACACTTTTTACCCTTTGGTCAAAAATAATTACATTTTAGTCCTTGTTATAACTTTTGCACTTTTACACCTCAATCTTTGGAAAAATTACAGTTTCTACCCTATGTTTTATTCAAAATTCGACAGTTTCCAATGTGGTCCGAAAGTTTAGTGATTTTATCACTTTTAGTCCTTCAACGTGGGACTTTTGCAAAAATAGTCCAAAATCTAGTTTTTGAAAAGTTAACTTTTATTTTTATAAAAGCTACCATTTTTATCTTCTAATATTTATAAAAATCAGTTTTTATAAATCAAATATCATTCAAAAATCTTAAGTTTTCAAATCGAAATTCCATAAGGAAAATTTGTTGGGCTCGTTAGCCTGGTTAAGGCCCAAAGTGGGTTTACTTGTTTAAAAACATAGCTCGACTAGGATTTGGTTTTGGCTTCATTTACGTAGTATAAAATCGTGTAGGGTTTGCATGTTTTGTTAGTTTGATTAAGTGTGAGTCGGTGATTTAGAGTGTGGAAGAAAATATATGCATTGTACGCGTAAAAACAAAATGGCGAGGCCTTTCCTCAAGGGTGTCGAGGTGTGAAAACATAGTCACAAGTGTTATGAATATGATATACTAAGAAAGTAACGTGTATCGTGTGATAAATCAATGTGATATGCATGAATGGAATGATGTACGAATTGAAAAGGGTGATAGTTAACTTACAACACCAAAGTGGTGGTGATGATGTCGTGTGTACGAGACAAGTGAACAAGCAAATGTGGTACCCTCTCCCGTCTAGTGATCCCTTTATCCAAAATAGTTACCC
Organism: Artemisia argyi; assembly: GCA_030686995.1. Taxonomy (NCBI): domain Eukaryota; kingdom Viridiplantae; phylum Streptophyta; class Magnoliopsida; order Asterales; family Asteraceae; genus Artemisia; species Artemisia argyi. The sequence goes on along the minus strand of CM060678.1, from coordinate 19,066,765 downwards.
AACTCGTTCAAACCCAAAACCTTGCTTGTGTGCGCCTAGTGTTCTTCGACAGTAACCAAGAAGGAGAGTTTTGTGATATGCAAACTTGGTGAAGCTTGAGAGTGTGAGAAATCTTGCATTAAATGTGGTTTATATAGGATGGTTAAAAGTAGTTGTGTGTTTGACATGGTGAGACATGTCTCCTTAGTTGTCAATCGAAGGTGGACAAACTTGTCCCTTGCTTTACGTTCTTGTCATGTCGAGTAGAGGTGGAAGGGAGCAATGAGAGTTGACCTTGATTAGTAGGGAAATAAACAATTAGTTTAGAGGCACATGTGGTAATGGTATGTTGGGGGTAATGAAGCACACGATCCCTTGGTCCTTAGCCGATTAGGATAACTAGGTGGTTAATGCGTTTGTAAAATGGCTTGACGGCTGCAAATGGTGGCTCAAGGTTGCAAGATACAAAGTCAAAAGGGAATGTTGTAAGGTTGTGTCGTGTGAGTAGGGAACTAAGCAAACAAAACATGTGTAATATTTAGATGGGGTACGAGCTGAGCTCGTTGAGTAACTTGTAACACAAAAGAAGGAAAAAATATATAACTAACCATTGGGCTTGCGAATTCTCGGCCCAAGTGAATAAAAAAAAAGAAACCGTGTGGGCTTGTGGTAGTCTCGGCCCAAAGAAAACATAGAAACAAATATTGATTGTTGGGCTTGTGATTTGTGCTCGGCCCATCACAAAAATAGGGTGTCGGTGACTAGTGCTTTCGTACTTTAGCTTCGGTGTCGGTGTCAGTTCGTGAAAACCATAAAAACGTAAACGGTGTCGTCATACATATATATATACTTATATATACTTTGTGATAATAATTTGTAGTAATTAATATATATTTCGTCACATATATATTAATCATATATCGGTGTCCAATTAGGGTGCCAGGTCGCAAGTGGGAGTTACCGGTGTTAACCTCATTGGGTGACATCTAAGAGTGACAATCGGGTGATATCAGGTGACAAAACATAATCGGGTGTCAAACAAACGGTGACTAACATAATCGGGTGTTAAACAAACGGTGATCAAAAATAAAAATTTCAAATTAGCCCGCAAAAATGGCTTAGTTTAGAATAGTGTCGATAATTAGCATTAACAAATGACCTGGGATTTTACGGAGTATTACAATACCCACCCGTTAGATTGGATTCGTCCCGGAATCCAAAGTTGAATCGGTGCTTGGGGTTGTCTCATCAAATAATTGTGGTTATTTGGCTCGCATTTGATCCTCGCGCTCCCAGGTGAATTCGGGTCCTCTCTGTTGATCCCAGTTGAGCTTAAACGATCTTATATAGAAGTTAACTTGAATAAATACTTAAGCTAATACGCGGAATATAAAAGCTTAACTTAAGAAGATTTATGATTCTCTTTCAACACATCAATATTATTAATACGAGCACTCAACAATGCTAGGGTTTTACAACCTTGAAGTGAATAATAACACGTACATAAACTAACCCTAGGATCCTCCTTTTATAGACTAAGGAGTCCTACTAGGTTTACAATACCTTTCTCTACAAGATAAATATATTCTAGATAAATATAATATTTACACAATCTATTCTATATTTATCTAAACCGTATACATCCTTATCATATTAGCAGCAGATTCTGTCAGCAGTATTTATCCTCAGCAGCACTTTGACCTTAGCAGCAGAATCATTACCACTAGCAGCAGTTTCACTCAGCAGCAGTTTTACTCAGCAGCAGTTTCAGACCCAACAATCCTCCCCTAAACTTATTATTTATTTCTAAATAAGTAAGTTTCTTCTAAGCTCAATTAATCACTTGGAGGATGCTTCCAAACACTTCAACTCTTGAAAATTCAGTTGATCAAATATCTTCTTATACTTTGACAGCAAATTGAATGCTTGATCATCAGAATCGTAATCTTTCTGCAGCTTAAGTGTTTTGTCACCATTAACCATCTGATTAACAATATTCCAGTATCTTACCACTGGGTAATCTACTTCAGCTAGCATATACAAAGTAATAGGTCCAATTTCTAGCACATGGACTCCAGAATCTTGAAAGAGTCTCCATTTTCTTACTTTGTATTCTACTATCTCTGTCCATTCAGAATCATCCATTGAAGGTTCAAACATAAGTTTAAGAGCTCTCCACAAAACATTATCAGAAGAAGTTAAGATATGATCAATTTGATCTCTCTCATACTTTTTACCATCAAATTTCTTAGCTCCAAACTTTGCCTTGTATAACTTCCACAAGTCTTCAACATCCTCTCTATCAAAGTAGTGTAACATCTGTTGAAATCTAAGAAACCTGTGAGTCTTACCATCAGATCTTTGGACATCATGAAATGCTCCAATATTAGTATCATACCCTGTAGTTACTTTGACAATAGGATATTTAATTCCTAATGGTTTAGCATCAACTACTTCAGTATCTTCCATCTTGCCAACCACAGTATAACCCTTCAATTGTTCTTTTTGATGCTCAGAAGGAATGTGATCAAGACCATATTTAAACTCATCTCCTTCAGGCATAGAACTGCTTCCTTCTCCAATCTTTCTCTTCCTCTTTGCAACTGACTTATGAATAACACCTTTTCTTTTATCACCCTGCACAGAAGAAGTAGTCTTTGCTGCATCACCCTCAATCTGTTCAACAACATTAGCTTCTTGAACATGCTCTGCTTCAGCTACCTTTTCAGGTTCCAACTTCTTGTTCATCTGAGCAATCTGTTTCAAGTCTACAGCACATCCCATAGGATAGAAAGTATCTGTTCTTCTCTTAGCTTGTTGATACAAGTCAAACACCTCTTTATCAGAATAAGGTTTCAACTCTATCAATTTCCATCCAGCCATATTCTTTAGATATCTTTCATATTCTTTTCTTTGTTGTTTAACAGTTGGTCCTTTAAGTATCTTTATCTTCTTTCTAGCAGCATCATTTTGCTTTCTCTTCTTGATAATGAACTCCTTGTACCAGGATTGTACATCAAAAGTTGAAGTTTCATTACCTTCCTCTTTGATCAACTTTTGAAATTCAATATCAGCATCAATTCTGATCTTCTCATTGACCCATTCATCATACTTCCTTAACTCTTCAGCCTGTCTTTTCTCTTCTTCCAAAAGTAACTGTTGATCATCATCATATAATTTAAGTGCAACAGCAGAATCATGTTCACTTAGAAGTTCCTTAGGCCAAGAATCAAAAGGTATATCTGTGAAATCAATGCCTTTATACATCCACCTCTGAATATCAACTTGCTTGCCTTTACCCTTATCTGTAGAAGATGATATGATTGTCTTCCTTTGAGTAGCAGCAGGTTCTCTTATTGTTATTCCTTTTTGAGGTTTTCTTGTTGCTGATGTTGTGTTTGTTGTGGTAATAGGTTGTGATAATGATTGAGTTGGTAATTGTGGTGTATGGGAGTCAGCAGTAGTCTTCTTACTTAGCAAAACCATTGCCTCTGCAGCAGCATTGTCCATAGATCCAACAGCAGAGTCTTGTACTTCAGCAATATTCACTATTCCACTAGCAGCAGAACCAGAAAAATTCTTAGCAGCAGAATTATGAACAGCAGTAGAGTCAGCAATAGCAGCATTTTCAACATGTTTTACCATTGAATCTTCCAAAGTCTTTAACACATTACCCATCAACCCTGTTGCCTTCACTAGTTGCTCAGACTCCAAAGTTTTAAGAGTTTCTACCACCTTGTCTTGTGCAACAACCACCTTTTCCATAACAACTTCATTCCCTGACTTATCAGCAACTACAAAGTCTTCATTATTCTGAGGACTATCTACATCCATTTCTTCAATCACTGGAACCTCCCCTGAAACTATTCCAGCATCCATATCTTGAACATTATCAACTTTTTCAAAATTTACCTCCCCTGAATCCATGATAGTTTCATTCCTCCCCTGTTTGGAAGCATCATCTTCCAAATGAGTAGATGGTTCAGAAGAACTTACAACTTGATTAGTCCCCACTTTCTTCAATCGTTTCAAAGAGGTTGAAGATCTTGATTTCTTAAAGCTCTTAATCTGTTTTCGCATTTTGATGATGACCTTGTCTTGACCAGCAACAACATCAGATAGATTAAGAACCTTCTCTTCCAAAGACTTACATTTCAACCCCAAAGTGGTACAAGTAGCCGTCAATTCTTTTATAAGTTGCATTGTAGTCTCATCACTTCGACCTGTATTACCTGGTCCGAGAGGTGAATCACTGACATTGTCATCATGTACAAGTGGATCCGTCAATGCATGAGTCACTGGCCTGTCCTCATCACTTCGACCTGTGTGACCTGGTCCGAGAGGTGAATCTTGGGACAAAAACGCAGTATCAAACCTAGTTTGATCATCTGAGCCCCCTATGTTTTCCATTTGGCTAGGGTTACCATCCTGAGAATCAGACTCATAAGAATCCTTTTCTCTAGATGTTGCCTTGGTTTGGGTCTTAATGATGTTATCACTATCCTGCTCTGCTGCTAAGCTTGAAGCAGTAGTGACAGCCCTTGCCAACATGTCCTCTCCATCACCTAGGACAGCCTCATCTGGTACAGCCATACTAACACTATACTGAGGTAGATTAGTGTTCTTTTTGGTTTTCCTACGTGTATATTGTTTTGTAGGTTGTGTAACAGATGTAGTAACATTGGGTGTGTGATGGGAATCAGTGGGATTTCCTGATCCTTCACCCTGGTTGTTTTGCACAATTTGTTCCATGAAAGAAGTAAGATTTGTATGTGCACCTGAAAAACCTTTGCCATGCTTAATCAAAAAGGTAAAAGTTCTTGAAGCCAATTTTGGAGCATCATATTCAGCAACATGGGTTCTTGTTTTAGAAATTTGTTTTTCAATAAGGATCTGAAGAAATCTTGGATATAGAAAATAAGAACCATCTTCAACACCTTTAAATAACCCCGCCAATATCATTTTAGAAAAATTAAATGGTTGACCTTTGCACAGACATATCATTGCAGAAGCAATGGTAGTACTGAACTCATGCCACCCAGATGTTTTAGGGCTCAAACAATGAAGGAATAGATGTACCAAAAACTTGTATTGAGGACAGAGGAGAGCTTTTTGAAATTTTAAATTTTTATGTTTCCCCTCATACCCCAAATCTTTTAAACCAGCAAAAATAGCAGAGTTTTCAAGACAAGTGGTCTCTGTCTCATCATCTAAGAGAAGAGATTCCCTTATAGATGATTCAGTTACACGAACCTTTTGCCCATCTATAAAAGCACTGACATGTTTTTCCCCATTCATAGTTTTGATTTTAGCAGTAAACCAAAACTGTTTGATGTAGGAAACAAATATAGTAGGGTTCACAGTGAGTGCATACCTAAGAGAAGTAGCATTCAAAAACTTGACCATGTCTGTGAAACCTTCAGGAACTAACTCTTCATTCAAAACGACCACACTATTGTGTTGCTCAGCCCAGATACGTGAAAGCTCCATAAATTAGGTTTTAGAGAATTTGGGGATTTGTGATTATTGGAATGATTAGGTGTAAGGGTGTATGATAACTTCAATTGAGAACATATGAAAACCAATTATGAAGATCAATTAGGTTTTAAACTGATGGATGAAAGTTACACATAACACCCTCTTACTTACAACCATAACAGCAGAACCGTATCATTCACAACTAACAGCAGAGTGATATAACTAGCAGCAGAGTGAACTGGAGCCAGCAGCAGAGTTGACTAAAGACCTTGGTCAACGATACATAACAATTAATGCACATATCACTCCGTAATCCCTATAAAACCGGCGAGATCTTTTCCCCAAATTATGCAATCAAACCCTAATCTCTTTCAAAAACGCCATACTCACAATCAATACTATCCATCTTTACAATCAAATAACCAAACAATGAAATCAACACCCGAAATTATCAATATCGCATCCGATTCATCATCAGAGGATGAATCCCCAATGGAACCCTATGTCCCACCTTTTCGTCCTCCACGGTTTGGTTGTAGAACAAAGGAACAAGCACGTAAGAGGAAGCATGATCTTCCTGTGTTTAAAGATCTTCTCAACCTAAATCAAACTCCAAGCACCTCAAGAGGTAAGCAACCTATGTCCCCTGAGGCTCCAGCATCATCAGAATCATCAGAAGACCAAGCTTGGATTCCTGTGCAACCACCTCCTCCAGTGCATCATTATCAATCTCCCTTCATCTACACATCATCAGATGAAGATGAGGAAGAACCAGCAACCAATCCACCTGCCACTCCTGAGAGGCCACAATCTTCAAAGCCAAGGCCACAATCTTCAAGGTCAAGGCCACAACCATCACCTGGTCTTTCTCTTGGACCATCAAAACAAAACCCTCCTCTCCCAAAGGATAGAGAGGTTGTGCTTGGGCTTCCATGCCCTAGGAAGTGATGGAGATCTAGGTGTTAGGTTATGATGTCTGCTTTTGTATTTTGTCTTTTGATGTTTGATCTTTGTACTTTGTGAATGAATGAATGATATGAACTTGCTTGTTTCAATTTCTTGTAAATCATCATTCGTATGCCTGCAAAATGTTAGACCAAACACCACAAAGCAAACAACCAACATTTGTACTAGCAGTAGAGTTAGAAATTCAAAGAGCAGCATAGTACATTATATCTCAAACATATACTCATAAACAAGCAGCAGAATAACAAGCAGCACATGCATTGTACAAACTTTAACAAAAACAAAGAGATAAGTTTTTCAAAGATTGATCATACCAATGTTTGCAATTAAAAATTGAAACCTCCCCACATCAAAATGTTTAGTGAGAAGATCAGCAACATTGTTATCAGTATGAATTTTAACAATTTGAATCAACTTCTTTTCATAGCAATCCCTTATAAAGTAATGTATTATCTCAATATGTTTTGTTTTAGAATGAAACACAGGATTTTTAATTATGCAAAGTGTGCTGTTGTTATCAATATGGATTTTAGTATTCATGAAATTGTACCCATAATCCAATAATTGATTCTGCATCCATAAAACCTGTCCACAGCAACTTGAAGCAGCCACATACTCAGCTTCTGTTGTAGAATTAGCCACCACTGTTTGCTTCTTGCATTGCCAGGACACCAACCTGCTTCCAAGGAACTGACAACCCCCTGTTGTAGACTTTCTATCCAAAGAAGCTCCAGCATAATCACTATCTGAGTAGGATACCAGATCAAATGGGGAATCCTTAGGATACCAAAGGCCCAATTTAGGTTGATGCCTCAAATATCTAAAAATTCTCTTCACAGCATTGAGATGTGATTCCTTGGGACACACTTGAAATCTTGCACAGGCACACACAGCAAACATGATATCAGGCCTTGATGCTGTAAGATACATCAATGATCCAATCATAGACCTGTACAAGTGTATATCCACTTCCTTTCCATATTCATCCTTCAGCAATGGTTTATCTTTGTCCATGGTAGTCTTGGCAGGCTTAGCATCTACAAACCAAACTTCTTCAAAATATCATTGACATACTTATCCTGACTGATAAAGATGCCATTTTCTTTCTGTGTAACTTGCAGACCTAAGAAGAAGGTGAGTTCTCCCATTGAACTCATAGCAAACTTATCCTTCATAAGCTTCTCAAAACTAACACACATAGCTTTGTTTGTAGACCCAAAGATGATGTCATCAACATAGATTTGAACCAGCAAAATATCATCCTTTTGTCTTTTGAGAAACAAAGTTTTATCAATTTTGCCCCTGCTAAACCCAGAATCTAGCAAGTAGGTTGACAAGGGTCATACCAAGCTCTAGGAGCTTGATGTAGACCATACATTGCTCTATTAACCTTGTAAACTTTGTCAGGATGATCAGGGTCTTCAAAGCCTGGTGGTTGAGACACATATACTTCCTCAGTAATAGTCCCATACAGAAAAGCACTTTTCACATCCATTTGATACACTACAAAATCTTTGTATGAAGCATAAGCCAAGAATATTCTAATTGCTTCTATTCTTGCCACTGGAGCAAATACCTCATCATAATCAAGGCCTTCTTGTTGTGTGTATCCCTGTGCTACTAACCTTGCCTTATTCCTTATGACAATTCCTCTCTCATCTCTTTTACATCTGAAAACCCATTTTGTGCCAATCACTCTTTTTCCATTTAGCAGTTCAACCAAAGTCCAAACTTCTTGCAGCTTAAATTGTAGAAGCTCATCTTGCATTGCTTCCACCCAACTTGCTTCTTGTAGGGCTTTGTAAGTGTTTTTGGGTTCAATTTGAGAAAGAAAACATGCAAACAGGCAATTTTGAAGATCTTTATGACTATTTCTTTGATGTAGAGATCTGGCAAAGAAACTTTGATGTTGAAGATCTTTCAGTGCTTTAGTCATCTGCCTAGTTTGAATAGATGATTGTGGATCACTTAGGATTTGATCTTTTGGATGATCCTTGTGTACTCTTGTGGTAGTTGTAGGACTAACAGGAATATTGAGTTCCAAATTAGTAAAATCAGCAGCAGCTCCAAATAACTGACCATCAAGTGCATCATCATCTGTGTCATAATAAATATTCTCAAGAGAAGGCATATTTGGATCATCAGGATAGATAGATTCAGCAATAGGTCTGCCCTGAGAGTCCAAATTAGGAAACATTGAAGTAGCAGTAGAGTTAGTAGGCTTGGAAGCAGAATGTGGTGGAGCAGTAGTTGTAACTTTTGGCCTAGCAGTAGAGTCTTCTGAGTCAGCAGCAGAGTCTTCTGGCTTTGTAGGAGAGACATCAACAACTACTTTGAGAGGCTCATTACAATCTTTTTCTGCTTCAATTTGTATTTCAATACCTTCTTCAGTTTCCTTAGGTTTATCATGAGAAACAACATCATCTTTAGAGCTTTGTTCCTTCTGAAAGGGTACAAAGGTTGGACCAATCTTTAATTTCTCAATCACAACAAACTCTTCCTGTGGTTTATTAACACTGGCAATTACAGGAACATAATTCATTGTTTTGGCAAGAATATCAACATCAAATAACCATTCTGGTCCTTTCCCTGCAGAATTAGATGTGTTCTCAGAAAACTTTATATGCAAAGTCTCCTCTACATGTTTGGTTCTCTTATTGTATACCCTGAAGGCTTTACTAATCACAGAATAACCAACCAAATGCCCTTCATCAGCTTTTTCATCAAATTTGCCTAGCTGATCCTTAGTGTTCAAAATTGTAACAGGACATCCAAATGGTTTGAGAAAGTCAATCAGTGGCTTCTTCCCATGAAATAATTCATATGGTGTCTTGTTATGAGGCTTGACCACCTTACTTCTGTTTTGCACAAAGCATGCAGTGTTCACAGCTTCAGCCCAAAAAGGAATAGGTAGTTTTGAATCAGATAACATTGTTCTTGCAGCCTCAATAAGTGTCCTGTTTCTTCTTTCTACAACACCATTCTGTTGTGGAGTTCTTGCTACACTGTACTGTCTTAGAATTCCTTTCCCCACACAGAATTGATTCATCACACTATTCTTGAACTCAGTACCATTGTCACATCTAATAATCTTCACCTTGTGATTGTACAAGTTTTCAACTCTTGTAATAAATGCCTTGAGTATTTCTGGAGTTTCATCTTTGGTGGCTAGAAAGAACACCCAAGTAAACCTGCTAAAGTCATCAGTGACAACAAGACAATATGACTTCTTATTCAAACTTTTTACAAATACAGGCCCAAATAAATCCATATGTAGCAAGTGTAATGGCTCAGTATTTGTGTTTACAGTCTTGGACTTGAAAGAAACTCTGTGTTGTTTACCCTTTTGACATGCAACACAAGTTTCACAATTCTCAAAAGTCTTTGTAGGCATCCCTCTCACAAGATTTCCTTTCACCAATTTGTTCATAGTCTTGTAGTTTAGATGTCCCAATCTTCTATGCCATAATTTGGACTCATCAATAGTGGCCTTTGCAATTAGACAAGTTAAAGCCCTCTTAGGAATAATGTTCTTAATATGGTCACTGTATATATTTTCCTTTCTAGGGACCTTCAGAAGCACAGATTTGTCATCTGGCAATTGAAAATCAGGAGAAAGAATCATACACTCAGTGTCTGTAAAAAGAACAAAATTCTTTTTGTCACACATTTGTGAGACACTAAAAAGGTTAAACTTAAGTCCGTTCACAAGAAACACCTTTTCAAAGTCCAAATTTCCAGTTCTTAGAGTTCCAATACCAACAATCTTTCCACCTTTTGGATCATTCCCAAAAGCTACATAACCACCATCAAAAGCCTCAAAGTCTTCAAGTTGAGACTCATCACCTGTCATGTGTCCAGAGCATCCACTGTCAACAATAACCATATCTTTAAGCTCATCCAGTAGATTGACCTGCATATGAAAAATTGAGAAATCAGTTTCTCTTGATGACCCAAGCCATTACTGACTTGGATCTGCCCTGTGCATCAGTATAATCAAATTTCTTCAAATCACTTGATGCACTACTATTCTTGGAAACAGAGTTTGAAACATTTGTTTTTGGTTTCCAAGTCCAGCAAGCTGAGGCCTTAACAGCATAAAAGTGATTACCAACAACTGTATTTGGAAGATGTTTTGGCTCAGAAGTAGAAAGTTTTGTACTAGCAGCAGGTTGCTTGCTAGCAGCAGAGTGCATACTGGCAGCAAAATGCTTGCTAGTAGTAGAGCCAGTAGAAGAACTAGTTGTTGATTTGAAAACACCATTTGATTTAGCAGCATAAATAGATCTAGTAGCACCAGATCTCAACAAAACAGCTCTTGGAACCATGTTTTTATTAGGATGTGGGTGAGTTTGTTTAGTTACATATTTGTGATTCACCCTAGTGTATTGATTCCAAACAGGCTTTTGGTGTTCAGGACATCTAACAATCAAGTGGTCAAAGCTACCACACTTATAACAAGCCTTCTTTTGTAATTGAAACTGATCACCTAATCTTTTTGAAACTAGGTTATTAAAGTTTCTTTGGTTACCCCTAGGCTTATTATTGAACCTTTCCATCTGTTCTCTAGGTACCTCATTGTACTCTACCAGTTTTCTAGAGAAGTTATTTCCTAACACAGGTTTAACAAACTTTACCTGTTCTACCTTAGGCTTAACCTGAGTAGGAATTTCTTCCTTTTTAAAACTTTGTTTTGGTTTAACCTGTTCCTCTTCACTATCACTATCACTATACCATTCCTCAATAATTGGAGCTTCAGGAAATTTTCTATCCTCAACCTTAGGTGTTTCAATTTTACTTGTGCTACATTCACCTACAGGTTTTTCAATATTTAGCTCACTAATGAAGGATAGTTCTTTTCCTGGTGGAGCAAAAGCACTTTTGGCTGGAGGAGCCACTTCATTATATCCAATTCCACTGCCTTTTCTCATCAAATTATTCTCAATAGATTTATGAACCATATCAGAAGCAAATTGTTGTTTTTGTACTCTTACTACATGTTTATCTTTTTCAGCAAGAGCTTCCTCTTTTTCTTTTTCTGCTTCTACCAACTTATTTTTAAGAACTTCTACTTCACTGTTTTTCTTAAAAATTTCTATACCTCTTAGATTAAGTTGATCTACATATTCTTTTTCACACTCTTTGAGATATTCTAACCTCCTCTCAACATTTTGAATACCTACTTTGTAACCTAAGTTATCAAGTTTTAGGTGTTCAACTTCTCTATTTAAACTCTCATTCCTAGCCTCAAGTACTTCAATAGTGTCAGAACAAGATTTAAAAGAACAACCAGATAATTCAGAGTCATTAGATACCTCAGAGTCAGATCCTGATGATGAACCATATGCCATAAGTGCAAAGTTATGCACTTTGGGTTGAACAGCAGCAACCAAAGAGAAATTTGGTTCTTCTTCTGCCATATCACTCCAGTCATAATCTCCCAGCCCATCACAAGCTACCATTGCAGACTTTGATTCTTCAGTCTTCTTTGGAACATCAGCATTCTTCTTTGGAGATCTACACTCTCTAGCAAAATGTCCCTTCCTGTTGCAATTGTAACATTCAATTTTAGACTTGTCAAACCCTGGGCTCTCCTTAGCCTTGTATTTGACTTCTCTTCCAGTCTTTTTCCAGAACTTTCTTGCTCTTAAAGTCAGCATTGCCATTTGCCATTTGAGATCAATTTCTTCAAGATCATCTGGATCAATATGATCCATATCTTGATTTATGACATGTGACCTTATAGTAGTAGTAAGCTCAGCTAAGAATGCACATAAAGCAACATCACTGGTAGAAATCTTGTCATTTGAACCAGCAGCAGATCCATCAACAGTAGAGACTCCATAAGCAGTAGAGTGAGATTCTTGAGTCTCTTTGGATTTTGAAGACACAAAAGCAAGATTTTGTGTACTAGAAGATGAATTAGAAGAAGTAGACAATTCAGATTCATACACCCTTAAATTGTTGTAGAGGCTCTCTAACTTCATTGTTTCAAAGTCAGGCTTATTCCTCCACACCACTGTGTGCATACTCCATTCAGGTGCAAGACTTCTTAGGAACTTGAGATTCACATCTTCCTGTGGAACAACATAACCAACAAGCTTTAGATGACTAACTAGTTGATTTAGCCTGTTGTATGTGCCAATTATCTTTTCTCCAGATTCAGAAGTAAAGTTTTCAAACTGATGCTTCAACATGTTCTTCCTGGATTTCTTAGTAGCATCATTCCCTCCAAACCTGAATTCCACAGCATCCATCAATGCTTTTCCTGTTTCACAATCATCAAAGTCCATTTGAAATTCATTAGGTATTCCCATTAAGAGAATACTATGAGCCTTGATTTCCAGCTTCCTAGTTGCATTAGCTTCAGCAGACTTGATTGGTATCTCCTTACCATCAGCACTCTTCTCTGGTTCAGAATCACCATTAACAATCACATTCCACATGTTGAAGTCGATCATGCGAATGTATTGTCTGATCCTTCTCTTCCATAGCTCATACTCAGAAGGATTGAGCATAGGTACCCTTGAAGCAGTCACCATATGAGTTTCATCACCCATCTTAAGCAAACGATTTGGAACAGCAAACTTTAAAGAAACAAAATCTTCTTGATTATAACTTCTAGATCACAAGCTCTGATACCACTTGTTGATCCCAGTTGAGCTTAAACGATCTTATATAGAAGTTAACTTGAATAAATACTTAAGCTAATACGCGGAATATAAAAGCTTAACTTAAGAAGATTTATGATTCTCTTTCAACACTTCAATATTATTAATACGAGCACTCAACAATGCTAGGGTTTTACAACCTTGAAGTGAATAATAACACGTACATAAACTAACCCTAGGATCCTCCTTTTATAGACTAAGGAGTCCTACTAGGTTTACAATACCTTTCTCTACAAGATAAATATATTCTAGATAAATATAATATTTACACAATCTATTCTATATTTATCTAAACCGTATACATCCTTATCATATTAGCAGCAGATTCTGTCAGCAGTATTTATCCTCAGCAGCACTTTGACCTTAGCAGCAGAATCATTACCACTAGCAGCAGTTTCACTCAGCAGCAGTTTTACTCAGCAGTTTCAGACCCAACACTCTCTTAGAGTTCCATCTGACCTTAACAATGGGAATGCGTCTATGCTTAAGTCGTTTGACCACCCTATCCATAATCTCAACGGGTTCCTCAATAAAGTTCAACTTATCGTCGATTCTGATCTCTTTCAACAGAATCACGAGTGTTTCATCCGATAAACACTTTTTCAAATTTGACATGTGGAAGGTGTTGTGTACTCTACTGAGTTCCTCAGGTAGTTCAAGTTTGTATGCTACGGGACCGATCCTTTCAATGATCTCGAAGGGTCCAACGTATCTTGGGTTTAGCTTTCCACGTTTTCCAAACCTAATCATCCCTTTCCAAGGTGATACCTTAAGCATGACCTTGTCTCCAACTTGAAACTCTATTGGTTTCCTTCGCACATCGGCATAACTCTTTTGCCGATCCCTAGCGGCTTGTAATCGTTGTCTAATCTTTACAAGTTTCTTAGTGGTTTCAAGAATCAACTCGGGACCTGAGAGTTGTACATCTCCAATCTCAGCCCAACAAACTGGTGATCTACACTTTCTTCCATAAAGTGCTTCAAACGGTGCAGCCTTAATACTAGCGTGATAACTGTTGTTATATGAGAATTCCGCTAATGGTAGGTGTCTATCCCAGCCTTTTCCAAAATCAATCACACATGCCCTAAACATGTCCTCTAGGGTCTGTATAGTCCTTTCACTTTGACCATCAGTCTGTGGATGGTAAGCGGTACTCATATCTAACTTAGTTCCCAAGGCTTTCTGTAAAGATCGCCAAAAGTTAGACGTGAAACGGCTGTCTCGATCGGAGATAATAGAAATCGGCACTCCATGCCGGGAAACTATATCCTTTAGGTACAAACGTGCAAGAACGTCCATATCATCAGTCTCTTTGATTGGCAAGAAGTGCGCTGACTTCGTGAGACGATCGACAATAACCCAAATAGTGTCCAACCCACTCGATGTCTTGGGTAATTTCGTAATGAAGTCCATTGTAATTCTTTCCTATTTCCACATTGGTAGCTCGGGTTGAATCAAAATACCGGATGGTTTTTGATGTTCAGCCTTTACTCTTGAGCAGGTCAAACACTTACCGACATACTCTGCAATGTCAGCTTTCATGTTTGGCCACCAATACAACTTCTTTAGATCGTGATACATCTTGTCCGAACCAGGATGAATGGAATATTTAGACTTATGAGACTCGTGCATGATGAGGTCTCGTATTCTTCCATACAATGGAATCCAACTTCTGTCCTTGAAACACAGCCTTCCATCTGGTTTCTTGACAAATCCATTCGTGCTTTCTGGCATGCCGTAAATCTTCTCGTGCGGTCTATTCTCTACCTTAAGGGCCTCAGCTTGAACTTCAAGAATTTGAGACGGAAGTGCTGATCTAATTTTCATACCCAATGATCTAACTCTGAGGGGTCTAAGTCGTTCCTTTCGACTCAAGGCATCTGCTACAATGTTTGCCTTCCCCGGGTGATAATGGATTTCACAATCATAGTCACTTAACAACTCTAGCCATCGACGTTGCCTCATGTTCAACTCCTTTTGATCTAAAATGTGCTGAAGACTCTTGTGATCAGTGAAAACCGTACACTTGGTTCCATATAGGTAGTGTCTCCAGATCTTAAGAGTGAATACCACCGCTCCTAATTCTAGATCATGAGTAGTATAGTTTTCCTTGTGAGGTTTAAGTTGTCTAGAAGCGTAAGCGATTACCTTAAGTCTCTGCATCAATACGGCACCCAAACCTTGGATTGATGCGTCACAATATACCACGAAGTCCTCACTTCCTTTGGGTAGTGCTAATATCGGTGCTTTACAAAGCTTCTGCTTCAAGAACTGAAATGCCGATTCTTGTTCCTCTCCCTAGTCAAACTTCTTCTTCTTCTGTGTTAACTCAGTCAAAGGTTTAGCAATCGTTGAAAAACCTTCAATAAACCTTCGATAATATCCGGCAAGACCTAAAAATTGGCGTATCTCGGTAGGACTCGTAGGTGACACCCAATTTTTAACAGCTTCGATCTTGGCAGGATCAACATGAATACCTTTACTGTCGATAACATGCCCAAGAAATTGTACCTTCTCAATCCAAAAATCACACTTTGAAAATTTGGCATATAATTTCTCTTCTCTGAGCAGTGTTAGTATAGCCTTTAGGTATTCTGCGTGCTCTTCCTTACTACGTGAATAAATAAGGATATCATCGATGAACACAATCACAAACTTATCCAAATAGGGTTTGCACACTCGGTTCATTAAGTCCATAAATACAGCGGGTGCATTTGTTAGACCGAATGGCATTACTTGGAATTCGTAGTAACCGTATCTTGTCCTGAAAGCCGTCTTAGAGATGTCTTCTTCCCTAACTCTCAGTTGGTGATAACCCGATCTCAAATCAATCTTCGAGTAGACACTCGATCCTTGCAGTTGATCAAACAAATCATCAATTCTTGGCAACGGATATCGATTCTTCACCGTAAATTTGTTCAACTCACGATAATCGATACACATCCTGAAGGTTCCATCCTTCTTCTTTACAAACAACACTGGGGCTCCCCACGGTGATGAACTAGGGCGAATAAATCCTTTATCTGACAATTCCTGCAATTGCCCAGATAACTCCTTCATTTCCGACGGTACTAGCCTATAGGGTGCTCGTGCAACGGGTGCTGCTCCTGGCATCAAGTCAATTTGAAATTCCACTTGATGAGTCGGCGGAAGGCCAGGCAAGTCCTCAGGAAAAACTTCTGGAAAGTTCCCGACTACTGGCACATCCTCGAGTCGCTTCTCTTCCGACTTCTTCTCAGTGACTTGAGCCAAAAAGACTTGACATCCTCGTTCAATGTACTTCACAAATTTGATGCAAGAAACGATGCTCAGACATGTTTTACTTCGCTCTCCGTGAACAATCTGGGTTTCGTCATTCAGAGGGATGTGAACGACCTTTTCGTCACAAATGATCTTAGCGCGGTTCTCGGATAACCAATCCATTCCTACAACGACGTCGAAACTACCAAGTCTAATAGGCATAAGGTCGATGTCAAATGGGGTGTCTAGTAGTCGTAGGGTGCAACCTCGGAGTATAGTGTTAGTACTTACTAGCTTTCCATCGGCTAGTTCAATCTCAAATGTGGTGTCTAGTTTGGTCGGTGTAATATTAAGTAGGGGTGCAAGGGAAATAGATACGAAACTTTGGTCGGCTCCGGAATCAAATAAAACTTTAACGAGGCGGTTGTTTAGAAAGAATGTACCCGTGACTACGTTCGGATCTTGCTGGACATTTCCGTCTCCCAGCACGTATGCTCTCCCACATGCATTGTTGTCCTTATTTGGGCACTGTCGCCTGTAGTGTCCTTTCTCTCCACAAGCATGGCATACTACAGCCACGGGTTGCAAGTTAGCTCCTGTAGCCTTGCAATCTTGTGTCTTATGTCCAATCCTTGAACATTTCCCACACTTAGCATAGCAGGGTCCAGTGTGATGCATCTTACACTTGTCGTAGAATGGAAGAGGTCCAGCATACCTAGCATCCTTAACTGGTGCGGCGACATAAGCTCTGACAGCTTCCTGTCGTCGATTCTGTTGATTGTGGTGGGTGTTCCTGTCATGGTGATAGTTACGGTTGGGGTTACGGTTGTTGTTGTTGTTGCTGCTGTTGTTGTTGTTGTTGCTGTTGTGGTTGTTGTTGTTGTTGTTGTTGTTTGTCCTTCGATCATCAAACTTCCTTTTGTGATCGTTGTTCCCCTGAGCAGAGTTACGCTTAATCTCCCGGTCTAGCAGTCTTTGGGCAATAGTCATTGCTTCTTCCAAAGATTGAGGCTTTGACAAGGTGACGTTTCCCTCAATGCTCCTGGGTAATCCTTCAATGTACCTCTCCAACAACTTTTCCAAATCGGGAACCTTTGAAGGGCAAAGTGTGGCAAGCTCCTGAAATCTCCTATCATAAGTCCTAAGATCATTTCCTTTCACAACCAATGTGTGAAACTCATCTTCTAACTTCTTGATCTCACCTCTAGGGCAGAACTTCTACAGCATCTTCTCCTTAAAGTCAGCCCAGATGATCTGATAGGCCTCTTCCACACCTATCTTCTGAGCAGTTGCATTCCACCAAGACAACGCGTCTTCCAACAATATTCCAATAGCAAACGAGACTCTGCTTTCAGCGGCACAACCACTCCTCACAAACACAGTCTCAGTTCGCTCAAACCATCAAGCAAGCTATGTCACTCCTTCAGTCCCTTTGAAGTGAGATGGTTTACAAGCTATGAAGTCCTTATAGGTGCACTTCCGAGTCGCAGCGGACTCGCTGATGAGGCGAAAAATGATCCGTTTTTAGGGGGTCATTTAAGCCCGAATCCGACTTTATTTGATCAAATATTGCCCTAAATCGTTCCTTTTGTGATTTTAGGTGTTTGGAGAGTAAATTCTGGAAAAGAGGCTATTTTGGACGTTTTTGGAGCATAAAGTGAAGAAAACGGCAAAGTACCAAAAATCCAAGCTGAAAATACAAGGTGGCGGCGTCAAGACCAAAAGCTTGACGGCATCAGACATGAAGAATTAAATATCGAAGGTGGTGACGGCGTCAGACGTACTGGTGACGGCGTCAAAGTGGCCAAGATTAATATACCGTGGGTGGTAACGGCGTCACATAGGCCGTCACAAGTGGATCAAGGCCGTCCGAGGAAGTTTATGGCGGCGATGTGACGGCGTCAGAATTAACTCTTGACGCCGTCAGACTATTTTTCCTATATATAGTTTTCTAGTTTTTTCATTAAAGAGAGAGAAGTTTTGGTGAAACCCTAAAGACGATTTTGGTGCCTCTTTCACAGGTTTTTCAAGGGTTCCAAACCCTTGAGACCTTGCATTGTAATTGAGATAAGTGTACTTTCAATTCAATCAATATGTCTATGTGTTGGTTGTTTATCTCTTGTTCTTGTCTCAATTCTACTATGCTAGGCTAGATCTCTCTTGTGTTTGCTTAGATCTAATGAAACCTAGATGTTGATTATGTGTTGATTACTTGTCTATTCTTGTTTTGAATGAATGATTTATATGTTAGGCTTAAGAAAACTGGCAGATCTCCAAATGGTAACATGCTTGAACGTCTTAAGAAACATGAACCGAGGCGTACTAGGTCTTTATTGGTTGTATTTAATGCATGAGCCACTGTTTACAATCCCTATAGTTGTGCTGGGTCATGGTGTAGGAGGAGATAAGAGCTCATAGAGTTGGGGAGTTATGTATGCCACCCCACGAATGGTATTAAGGAATACAACCCGTCATTCATACAAGTGTAACAAGTAATTAACATGTAAAAGATATCTAGGGAGTAATGAAGTCTAAGTAAACACAATTTCTCCAATTACTGCTCACAACCTTAGTTTAATTTAGTTTAATTTCATTTTTATTATTTTATTTTGATTGTATCTTAGCTTTGGGTTAGTTGATTAGCAACTAATTCTGCCCACTCTTCTAAAAAACCGAGATTTTAATTGCTTTCATAAAATATAAAAATACAAAAATAATCATCTCTCACCTCTAGAACTATTAATTAGGTTTTCTAATCCTAGCGACACTATTCCTAAGCTGAACGATCAATCCCCCGGTACTTGTCACTATACTATACTACAACGATCAGGTACACTGCCTGGTGGGGGTTGTAAGCCTCGCGAGATCCCTCGAGAGGTAAAGCAAGGTGCGATTCCCACGCATCAAGTTTTTGGCGCCGCTGCCGGGGATTGTCTATCTTTACATTTATTTCTCATCTTTCGCAAAAGAGTGCGGCGCCATCAAGTTTTTGGCGCCGCAGCCCGGGGAATAGTTATTGTCTAGGTTAGAATTTCTTTTTATTAGGTCTACTTGCTAGATTCCTTTCTAGTAAGATTTTTATTTTTATTTTTAGGTCTTCTTTAGTCTATCTTATTTCTTCGTGCTTTTGTTCGTAACTCTTTACCATCGGACATCATGGAAGGTGGTAACATCTTTGAACCCATCATCCCACCACAACAAAACCCACCATTAGAACCCCTTAGGCCCTGAACCTTAGGAGAGTATTCCCAACCTAGCCACCAAGGCTACCGAAACACCATTGAGCTCACCGGAGCCAATGTGACCCCCTTGTGATCCGACACCATCCGGTTGGTGCAAAGCGGATGTGCATTCCATGGACTTCGTTCCGAAGATCCAAACCAACACCTTAAGGACTTCCTGAAAATCATAGATTCCATAGACCTAGGTGTTGAAACTAGAGAGACTACCCGTTTACGCCTATTCCAATTCTCTCTACGGGATCAAGCTAGTCAATGGCTTGAGCGTTTACCCGCGGGATCCATCACCACATGGGATGATCTCACCACTCGTTTCCTTGCTCAATTTTTCCCACCGGGGAGAACTACTAAACTTAGGAATGACATCTTGATGTTTCAACAACGTCAAAATGAATCTCTTTATGAAGCATGGACTCGTTTCAAGGACTTACTCCAAAAATTCCCTCATCATGGCATAGATCTTTGGCTCCAAGTCCAAATCTTCTATGACCATATCGACATCTCCACGAGGCGAACCATTGACCAATCGGCCGGTGGTAAGCTACGTGATCTTAGTGCGGAACAATCATGGGAACTCATAGAAGATCTTGCTCTCTATGACAACGAAAGTTGGAATGATCCCCGTGATTTGAACAAAACGGTCAAGGCAATATCTTTGCCTTCGAATAATTCAAGCACTCCCGACCGTAGGATCATGGAACTTGAGGACCAAGTCAAGTTTCTCATGAAATCTTACGAAGCTCCGAAGCATTCAAGCCAAGTGAACAAAATCACTTCTTCATGCGAATTATGTAGTGGTCCCCATGACACTCGTGATTGTGTGGAACTCCCCGGAACAGCTTTTGCGGACTACGCATCCACGCGTACCGACGAAGCGGGAGATAAGTGGTACACTTTCAAGCCCGAGCCAAACACATACGGTGATTCATACAACCCCTCATGGAAAAATCACCCAAACCTTAGGTGGAGACAAAATCAGCCCAATTCATCCAACCCACCTAATCGTTACCAATCAAACGGTCCACCATCCAACCGTACCTTCAACAACAATCCTTCTAACAACTATGGTAGTACCAACAATCTTGAAGGATTGATGTCAAAGTTCATGGCATCTCAAGAAGCCCGCATAGCTAGGTTTGAAACCGAATTCAACCAACAACAAACGGAGATGACCAACAAAATCGACAACTTGTTGAAAGCCCTCAACAACCAAACATTAGCCACACCTAGGAAGGACACTAGGGACACCAATAGTGGAATCCAAGCTAAGGACCCCTCATCATCCAAACATGTCCACTTTGTCAATGTTGTCACCATTAAGCCGATAGATAGGGAGATAGAGGAGAGTGACAAAGATGAAGTTAGAGTAGAAGCCAATAGTGAGGATGAGAGTAGGGAAGTTGAGGTTAATAAGGATGAGGAATTAGAGGAGGTAGAACCTATAGAGGAATATTTTGATAAGTTGCCAACTAAGGAAGAACGGGAATACCATAAGTATTTATTCGATAGTCCCGAGACAACATATATCTTTGGCGACCCCCTGATCAAAATGGGAGACCCCTCTAACATTAACATCCCATGCAATATCGGGCACATGCATGTATGGAAAGCTTACATAGACCCTAGATCCCCCGTGAACATCATGTCTAGGACTTATTACAATTGGGTGATGAAGAAGCAACTCAATTTTAGGATAATGCCCGGTAAAAGTTGGATAAGTAATTTTGCAGGAAGAGTTAAGGGAGTACATGTGATTATAGGGAATCTCACCTATGAGATTGATTTTATGATAGTGGAAGACACGCGTCCAGTGATAGACGCTTGCCTAAGTCAAATAATATTTGGGAAATCATTTGTTGAGGCCACTAGGATGAGTTATGATCCGACGTTAGGGATAGTTAGATTCAAGGAAGAGAATGATGAGGTTGCTTATCAAATGCCCTACAAGATTGAGCAATACCGCCTTCTCTCTAATTTCGAAAAGGAACGTAAGCAAGCGGCTTATTATAGGAATGATGAGGATAGACGTATAGGAGTAGAGTATGTTAGAAATAGAATGCTTGGTTTCTACAAAGAATGCTTGCAACTAGGTCCGGAATACAAAACTGGTTTAGAAGACGACCTAGAGAGTGGAACCAATGATGAAATCACGTAGTAACCCACGACTTTGAGTCTAGCTACAAGACTCGTAAATAAAGAAAAGCGCTTCTTGGGAGGCAACCCATGTTTTGTGTGATTTTTATTTGTTTGATTATTATTTGCTTCCGTATGCATGTTTTATTTTTATTGTTGGTTGATCATGTTTCTCTACTAAAAATGTGAAATACTTTATTATGTTGTTTAGCCTAGTCTTAACTTCAACCTAGAGGTATTTTTGCAAAAGATAAGTGTAAGGGGAAACCCCAAATATGTTTTTAAGAAACAAACCGATCATGATTATCCACAATATTTAATGAACATGTATATTCGTATTTGTTAGAGTCAAATGCTTGTATCGAGTCATAATGAAGTTTTGCAGGATTTTCCAGGAAGTAGGACAAAGTTTTTCCAGAAATTTTCCGGAAACTTAACATAAGAATTTCTGCAGGTCCATTCTGACGGCGTCAGGGGTTTACTCTTGACGGCGTCAGGAGTCAAAAATCTGGAAATTTTACCGATTTTGTTTTTCTAACGGAGTCTTATGGTTTTTGTGAATTATTAAGTTTTATAATCTCCAGGAAATCTGCAAACTTCATTCCACAAGCATTATATCTTACTTTGTTTTCTAGGATTTAGTAACTTATATAGGATGCCGCCGATTTTACGCGAGGTTGCCTTGTCTACTTTTGTCAGGATTTACAGGTTATTTGTGACAAGAAGATGATTTATATTCTGGAAGGGAAGCTTTGATTGTTCATTTTCTTGGAAGAAGATTTAACCTGGTCAACTAAAATCCATACCGAGCGAATCAGGGGAGTATTTGATTTCATTCTCTTTACTTTTTAACTTTTACATTCTTTACTTGAACATTGGGGACAATGTTCATCTTAAGTGTAAGGGGAGGGTAAAAAGATGATACCTTACATATGCACTTTCGCTTGAGTTTGTTTTGTTTGATAGTAGATGAGTAATAAAACTACGAGAAATACTTGTTAGTGTAATTTTAGCGCCAAATTTAAAATTTTTTACAACATTTAGGAGTGAAACTTTAGCCATAGCAAGCGTCTCATGGATAGGAGGTTGTATGACTAGCACATAACCGTATATTCAGAAAAATTTTCCACCCAAAAATGTGAGGTTCGCCTTTAGATTTGATAGGAAAAGCATTCATTATTAGTGCTTATGAGTGTACCGGTAGCATTTAGATTCTAGAACTTGCGTTAGTGATGCATCCCGAGACCGCTAGTGAGACTACATTCGTGTAGTAGGATTTACTATATGATAAGAGGCATTAGGATCACCCTTGTGTTAAACCCGTATCATAATTACTTGACCATTTAAGTCATATTACTTGGCTAGTTAAGTCAACTAATTTTTCCCACACCCTTAGCGTTGTACTCATTTTTAGTACACGATACCCCTAGTACACCCCTCCGAGCCTATCTTTTCGTTTCTAACTTTAAGCATCTTACTTAAAGGAAGAATTTGTTACACCCCACTTAAATGTACACCCAAATCGCCTTAGCCTTCCGTGTATGCGCTCATTTTTAGTGCATTATTGTTATTTGTTAAACCCTAAGTTAACTTTCTAATTGATTACATGGTTGCTAAGTCGAGTCATATCCTTGTACATATTGTTTTGGGACGATTGGGACTCATGGGTAAGTACTTAATTTATGGAGTAATGGGGAAGAACATCACTTATTACCCCCATACGTGCGTTAATCTTAAAAGTGCTCCAAGTGTTTTAATTTTCTTAATTCGAGTCATTAGAATAGTTTAATGTAAAGTATGTAAAGATTCAAGTGTAAGGGGAACGTTTAAACCCCTATGATGTATTATTTCGGATGGTAGGGTAAGAGTGTATGCAAAAAAAAAAAAAAAAAAAAAAAAAAAAAAAAAAAAGAAAAAAAAAATCGAAAAAATCAAGAAAAAGAAAAAAAAATATATATATATAAAAAAAAAAAAAAAAAAAAAAAAAAAAAAAAAAAAAGAAAAAAAAACATACGGACTACCATCCCGTTTTTATTCTATGTTTATTTTATGTTTTTGTTATTTTTCATTTATTAGCTTAAGTCGAGTCTAGTCTTGGCTTAGCAACGCCATCTTGTACATGTAATTAACTAAGATTCTTAACTCGCCACCAGTAAAACTCCCTTTATCCAACAAAACCGTGTAATTCATATCCCTACACCTAACGTTATAACCCTTTAAAAGACCTCTTTGATAGTTTATCCTAGGTGCTTACGCCATGTGGTGGAGGTTTGATCCTTTCCCAAGCCTATGGTAATCTATTTTGCTATGACAGGTAGTGAGAGATATCTTCCATTTCCATAATGTTATATTACTTTATTACACCCGAGAGATGTGAGTATCTAAACACTATTTGTGAGGTGCTTGTGTATAACCTCCGTGCTTGTCTATTGGTCTTTAGTGGAACGATTATTTGTTGTAATTACTTTTATATTAGTGTTAAATGACCCCTAACTTGTCTTTTGAGTAGAATAAAAGCTCATTTGCTTGAGGACAAGCAAATCTCAAGTGTAAGGGTATATGATGAGGCAAAAAATGATCCGTTTTTAGGGGGTCATTTAAGCCCGAATCCGACTTTATTTGATCAAATATTGCCCTAAATCGTTCCTTTTGTGATTTTAGGTGTTTGGAGAGTAAATTCTGGAAAAGAGGCTATTTTGGACGTTTTTGGAGCATAAAGTGAAGAAAACGGCAAAGTACCAAAAATCCAAGCTGAAAATACAAGGTGACGGCGTCAAGACCAAAAGCTTGACGGCGTCAGACATGAAGAATTAAATATCGAAGGTGGTGACGGCGTCAAAGTGGCCAAGATTAATATACCGTGGGTGGTGACGGCGTCACATAGGCCGTCACAAGTGGATCAAGGCCGTCCGAGGAAGTTTATGGCGGCGATGTGACGGCGTCAGAATTAACTCTTGACGCCGTCAGACTGTTTTTCCTATATATAGTTTTCTAGTTTTTTCATTAAAGAGAGAGAAGTTTTGGTGAAACCCTAAAGACGATTTTGGTGCCTCTTTCACAGGTTTTTCAAGGGTTCCAA
The DNA here is from genome assembly GCA_030686995.1 of Artemisia argyi. Taxonomy (NCBI): domain Eukaryota; kingdom Viridiplantae; phylum Streptophyta; class Magnoliopsida; order Asterales; family Asteraceae; genus Artemisia; species Artemisia argyi. The sequence continues at coordinate 19,041,980 of CM060678.1, read as the reverse complement.
ACCCTTGAGACCTTGCATTGTAATTGAGATAAGTGTACTTTCAATTCAATCAATATGTCTATGTGTTGGTTGTTTATCTCTTGTTCTTGTCTCAATTCTACTATGCTAGGCTAGATCTCTCTTGTGTTTGCTTAGATCTAATGAAACCTAGATGTTGATTATGTGTTGATTACTTGTCTATTCTTGTTTTAAATGAATGATTTATATGTTAGGCTTAAGAAAACTGGCAGATCTCCAAATGGTAACATGCTTGAACGTCTTAAGAAACATGAACCGAGGCGTACTAGGTCTTTATTGGTTGTATTTAATGCATGAGCCACTGTTTACAATCCCTATAGTTGTGCTGGGTCATGGTGTAGGAGGAGATAAGAGCTCATAGAGTTGGGGAGTTATGTATGCCACCCCACGAATGGTATTAAGGAATACAACCCGTCATTCATACAAGTGTAACAAGTAATTAACATGTAAAAGATATCTAGGGAGTAATGAAGTCTAAGTAAACACAATTTCTCCAATTACTGCTCACAACCTTAGTTTAATTTAGTTTAATTTCATTTTTATTATTTTATTTTGATTGCATCTTAGCTTTGGGTTAGTTGATTAGCAACTAATTCCGCCCACTCTTCTAAAAAACCGAGATTTTAATTGCTTTCATAAAATATAAAAATACAAAAATAATCATCTCTCACCTCTAGAACTATTAATTAGGTTTTCTAATCCTAACGACACTATTCCTAAGCTGAACGATCAATCCCCCGGTACTTGTCACTATACTATACTACAACGATCAGGTACACTGCCTGGTGGGGGTTGTAAGCCTCGCGAGATCCCTCGAGAGGTAAAGCAAGGTGCGATTCCCACGCATCACTCGCTTTCAGCAGTGGCTCGGTTATTGCTACTAGTTCGTGCCATTGCAGCAGCCTGCTCTTCCAAAGCTGCAGCAACACTGTCGGCAACCAACTTTCTGATAGCAGCCTGGGTCATAGCGGGTGACGAGGTAGCAGTAGCGGTTTTCCTTGGGGCCATAACTCTATAAAATCGCAAGTGTATAAGTACAAATCCCAAACATCGATCAACAACAAGAGAAATAATGTAACCAAGCTCATAATAGTCGAGATCATCACAAAGTACATATCACAACCACACCATGAATACATACATCAACATAAACCATATCATTCATAAATAATTATCACGACATGTAACAACACACATGGAAATTATAATGAATCTCAATATGGGAGCATAATAAAAGATCAGACAACTAGAACATCATAAATCAATATCAATACAGTACAATCATAACCAACATAAAGTTTTAATAATTTTGAATTCATTGTTACAAAACAATAAGATACAACATTATTAATGCCACAGGTGGCAAGTTAAGATGTCTCTGAATGTAATGATATGTCATAGATCTATGAAGGTCCAGGTGCGCCTCCTGATCTCCTCTCCAGCTCTCTGATGATCCTGATCATCTCTAACATCTCCAAATCTCTGGATCTCTCACGGGCCTGAATCTCCTCAATAGTGGCTGAAAGAGTGTGGATGGTAGAACTAGATGCGGCCAACTCCTGTGTCTGATGCTCTAGCATCTGCTGCGTGATGATCGCTATCGCTCTCAAATCCTCTATCTTATGCCTCTGAACATCTAGTCGATGACCAAACTAAGTGATGGTAGCCTGTGCCTCCTCGATCTCTGTCCCCATCATCTCAAATACCATCTCTAAGGCTGTCCTATGTACCACGAGGTTCTTGACCTCCTCCTGCATACCCTCAATCCTCTCCAAGGATATATCCTCAATAACGCCCAACAGCTCATCAAGACGATCCTCATGTCTAACTAACCTAGCAGCCAAAAGAGGGATAGTATGGTGTATCGGCTCCCCAGTGACCGGTAACACCGCTGAAGAGCCATCTCCAAGCTCAGCAGCCCTAGGCGATCCCTCAACCAACCTCCATCTATGAATGTAATCCAACAAAAACGACCATCGGCGAGCATCAACCAATCTATGAATGCCGGGTGAGGTGGGGGTCTCAGTGGGAACAGGTGATGGTGATGGAACTGGTGATGAAGTAGGTGATGGTATCGGTACGGTAGTAGTCTAAGAGTAGAAAACTGTAGGTGGTGGCATGGGTGGCAAAACCTCAGAGGTGTGGGGTGCGGTGTAAGTAGGTAACATGTAGGGATGTGGCTCAGGTGGGGGTGATACGGGTGATGGTGGAGGTGCTAGTGATGCCACAGGTGTCAGCTCTGGCATAGAAACAGGTGGTAGTACAGATGTGGGTGATGGTACACGTGTAGGTACAGGTTGTGTAACAGTAGAAGCAGGCAAAATACAGACTCGTTTCCGAGCCGTGCATTTGCGGGTAAAGTCTCCCTCATGATATCGAAAAAACTCTCCGAAAGGCTCAGGCTCATAGGGCTTAAGAATCCTCACTCGCTTGCTTCGACGAATCGGTGCAGGCGGGGATGGTGGTGTAATAGAAGCAGCAGTGTCAGAAGTATCGGAGTCAGAAGACTCGTCATCAGCATCTGAACAGGTGTGGTGACTAGCAGGTGGTGTAGGACGGTCATCAGCCGCAAGAAACTGCTGAGACGTCAGGTACTGATCATAAAGGTACTGCCCCTGTGTCATAGGTCCACAGACAGGACGAAAAAGAGGCTGAATAGCAAAAGAATCAATGGGTGTAGAAGCAACCTCACCCTCCTCAAAGGGCTCAGTATCAGCAGATGGGTCTCCAGATGGAACAGGAGATGGTATGGAAGGTGATACAGGTTGGGTGTCATGGTCAGAATCATGGGTGTCTCGGGTGTCATGGGTGTCATAGTCAGATAAGTCAATGGTAGGGTAAGTGGATGATGCCAGCACGACGTCGTCACTGTCGGACAAAATAATAACCGGGGGCGACATGGTACTGTAATATCCCAAAAATAGCAGTAATATAAGTCATTTAGTCTACATAATGCTATATGCACAGTGATCATAGTGTCATAGTGAGCTAAATGCAATGGGTGCTAAAAATCAACCCTTAAAACATGACGTTGGCAAGCGCTGGCACGGAGGGCACTTTGGTGATAAATAGTTTGTTTAGAAATCTGGGGAGGTTATAGTCCAATGTTTTGAAAAATCATTTGGTTCTATATAACCATGGCTCTGATGCCAATCTGTAACACCCCGAAAATTTGATAAGCAGCGGAAGACTAATCGGGGTCATTACAGTTTAGTACACAGTCATACTCATAGAAAAATATTCAAAAGATAGTCAATATCATTCCATGAAAACTCAAATAGCCAGAGTTACAAACATTTTTCCAAAATGTTAATTGTTTCGCAAAAGAAGTGATGAGTTTGAAAAGAATGATATAATTATTGAAATAAAAAGGGAGGTCCTGTGTGCCCTTTTGCTAGCTCCGTGCCACCATGCCTGCTAATTTCCTGAGATAAACATGCTTAAAAAGTCAACACAAAGGTTGAGTGAATCCATAGTAGTTTAAATAGTAATAGTTTGAACACAAGTCAAGCATTTGAAATAAACAAGCCAAGATAGACAGGTCTTGACTAAACTGGTGAAATATTGCTCCTAAGCCTCATGAAACGCAAGCCTTAACATTGATTTGACATATCATAAAGATAATAACAATCACCTACACCACAGCGGATGTAAATGACAAGGGGCCCTCGGTGACAGGAAATGTGCCAAATTTCCATAATACCTCGAATATAGCACACCTCCTGCCAAGTGATCACCTTGACAGAGGTGGGCTGCCATTCCAATAGATCTTTCAACTATATTCGCGCTCACTCACAAGTGATTAAGGTTCGTGATATGAGGGACTTGTAGCACAGGTGTCAACTTAGGCAATATCAGGTGATAACAGCATACAAAAAAATACTTGTGTTCGATTTATAGCATGTATCTCCCCACGGGGTTTAAAAACAATTAAAAATGTGGGACCATGAACTCACCTGAAAGGTGTGTGTGAATCACAACGGTGCTCAAAGGTGACGGTGTACTGCTACGACTAGCAATGAAATTCCTCCGACTTGCGACCTAAATAATACATTGTTATCGGTGTCTTAGATTCGATTTGTAAATGGCATGTGATATGTCTCGTGTACGGTGATAACCATTCGGGTGTCTTAATATATTCCAAAATAACTTCACGTAGTTATTTGTAACGTTGTTTCAAAACGGTGTCTATTAAATATTAACTCGTTGGTAATAATAATAACACTTAGTAAAAATATTTATAATTAAATATTTTTAGTAAATTTATATATTTACTTTAAGGTTACAAAATATATACATATTTATATATAAAAATCAAATTATACAAAATAATTAATTAATAAAGTATCTTTGTCAAATTTGACCCTTAACTTTAATAAAGTTACACTTTTTACCCTTTAGTCAAAAATAATTACATTTTAGTCCTTGTTATAACTTTTGCACTTTTACACCTCGATCTTTGTAAAAACTACAGTTTCTACCCTACGTTTTATTCAAAATTCGACAGTTTTCAATGTGGTCCGAAAGTTTAGTGATTTTATCACTTTTAGTCCTTTAACGTGGGACTTTTGCAAAAATAGTCCAAAATCTAATTTTTGAAAAGTTAACTTTTATTTTTATAAAAGCTACCATTTTTATCTTCTAATATTTATAAAAATCAGTTTTTATAAATCAAATATCACTCAAAAATCTTAAGTTTTCAAATCAAAATTCCATAAGGAAAATCTGTTGAGCTCGTTAGCCTGGTTAAGGCCCAAAGTGGGTTTACTTGTTTAAAAACATAGCTCGACTAGGATTTGGTTTTGGCTTCGTTTACGTAGTATAAAATCGTGTAGGGTTTGCATGTTTTGTTAGTTTGATTAAGTGTGAGTCGGTGATTTAGAGTGTCAAAGAAAATATATGCATTGTACGCGTAAAAACGAAATGGCGAGGCCTTCCCTCAAGGGTGTCGAGGTGTGTAAACATAGTCACAAGTGTTATGAATATGATATACTAAGAAAGTAACGTGTATCATGTGATAAATCAATGTGATATGCATGAATGGAATGATGTACGAATTGAAAAGGGTGATAGTTAACTTAGAACACCAAAGTGGTGGTGATGATGTCGTGTGTACGAGACAAGTGAACAAGCAAATGTGGTACCCTCTCCCGTCTAGTGATCCCTTTATCCAAAATAGTTACCCAAGTCGTTCAAACCCAAAACCTTGCTTGTGTGCACCTAGTGTTCTTCGACAGTAACCAAGAAGGAGAGTTTTGTGATATGCAAACTTGGTGAAGCTTGAGAGTGTGAGAAATATTGCATTAAATGTGGTTTATATAGGATGGTTAAAAGTAGTTGTGTGTTTGACATGGTGAGACATGTCTCCTTAGTTGTCAATCGAAGGTGGACAAACTTGTCCCTTGCTTTGCGTTCTTGTCATGTCGAGTAGAGGTGGAAGGGAGCAATGAGAGTTGACCTTGATTAGTAGGGAAATAAACAATTAGTTTAGAGGCACATGTGGTAATGGTATGTTGGGGGTAATGAAGCACACGATCCCTTGTCCTTAGCCGATTAGGATAACTAGGTGGTTAATGCATTTGTACAATGGTTTGACGGCTACAAATGGTGGCTCAAGGTTGCAAGATACAAAGTCAAAAGGGAATGTTGTAAGGTTGTGTCGTGTGAGTAGGGAACTAAGCAAACAAAACATGTGTAATATTTAGATGGGGCACAAGCTGAGCTCGTTGAGTAACTTGTAACACAAAAGAAGGAAAAAAAATATAACTAACCATTGGGCTTGTGAATTCTCGGCCCAAGTGAATCAAAAAAAAAAAAAAAAAAAAAAAAAAAAAAAAAAAAAAAAAACCGTGTGGGCTTTTGGTAGTCTCGGCCCAAAGAAAACATAGAAACAAATATTGATTGTTGGGCTTGTGATTTGTGCTCGGGCCATCACAAAAATAGGGTGTCGGTGACTAGTGCTTTCGTGCTTTAGCTTCGGTGTCGGTGTCGGTTCATGAAAACCATAAAAACATAAACGGTGTCGCCATACGTATATATATACTTATATATACATAGTGATAATAATTTGTAGTAATTAATATATATTTCGTCACATATATATTAATAATATATCGGTGTCCAATTAGGGTGCCAGGTCACAAGTGGGAGTTACCGGTGTTAACCTCATTGGGTGACATCCAAGAGTGACAATCGGGTGATATCAGGTGACGAAACATAATCGGGTGTCAAACAAACGGTGACTAACATAATCGGGTGTTAAACAAACGGTGATCAAAAATAAAAATTTCAAATTAGCCCGCAAAAATGGCTTAGTTTAGAATAGTGTCGATAATTAGCATTAACAAATGACCTGGGATTTTACGGAGTATTACAAAATACTCCTTTGATTCGCTCGGTATGGATAATAAGGTTGCAAGGTTAGATCTTCCTCCAAGAAAATGAACAATCAAAGCTTCCCTTCCAGAATATAAATCATCTTCTTGTCAAACATAACCTGTTAAACCTGAGAAAACAAACAAGGCAACCTCGCGTAAAATCGGCGGCAATCTATATATGCTAACAAATCCTAGAAAGCAAAGTAAGATATAATGCTTGTGAAATGATGTTTGCAGATCTCCTGGAGATTATAAAACTAAAGATTCAACAAAAACTTTAAGACTCCGTTAGAAAAACAAAACTGGTAAAATTTCCAGAATTTTACACGTGACGCCGTCAGGAATTTCTTCCTGACGCCGTCAGAAGTGACCTGCAGAAATTCTTATGTTAAGTTTCCGGAAATTTTCTGGAAAAACTTTGTCCTACTTCCTGGAAAATCCTGCAAAACATCATTATGACTCGATACAAGCATTTTACTCTAACAAATACGAATATACATGTTCATTTAATATTGTGGAGAATCATGATCGAGTTTGTTTCTTTCAAAAAAACATATTTGGGGTTTCCCCTTACACTTATCTTTTGCGAAAAACCTTTGGATGAATTTAAGACTAAGCCAAACAACAAAATAAAGTATTTTCATCATTTTAGTTTGAAACATGATCTACCAACAATAAAAATAAAGCATGCATACGGAAACAAATAACACTCAAACAAAATAAAAATCACACAAAACATGGGTTGCCTCCCAAGAAGCGCTTTTCTTTATTTACGAGTCTTGTAGCTAGACTCAAGGTCATGGGCTATCGGGTGTCGCTTATGCTCACATAACCAAGGGTGAGCCATCTAATAGTCGCCTCATCTTTCTTATAATCATCACCTAACTCTAAACATCCGCGATAATACCTTTTATTCTTTTCATGAGTATATTTAAGCCATTTTCTTTTATCATTCTCACTTAGCATTTCTAGGGGCGGATACCTACTACACTTCTCCATGGAAAAATCCTTGAACCTAGGGTGTGCACGGGGCATTTGGTAGACAAAATCTTCATCCCCATCCGAGAATGTAATTAACCCTTCCATAAGTTTTTCAACAAGGTGGGTCAACCTTTTGAAAGGTTTTCCAAACACAACTTGGGTCAACTTACTATCGATAAATTCTCCTAGATTCTCCATAACCATGAACTCAACAAGATAAACGAAGCTTCCTACAAACACATGCAATGACATTGCCCTAGCAATAACATTATCTCCTTTGTATTCTAACTCATCTACCATGATTTTATTATATTCACTACGCGAGATTATGTTCATTGGGAGAGATGAGTTAAGGTAGGCATTAAAGCTCCTAAATCCAATCTTACAAGGAAATTGCATATTGAATGAGCTATCACTCTCAATCCTTGTTCTAGGGTCGACATACCTAAGAGGGTTCACTTCATCTTCCATCCTATCCTCATTAATCACATCACCACCATCTAGATCCTCATCGGAGTCTGAATAGTAAAAAGGACTAGCCCTATGGTCATCATCGTGGTCAGACTCCTCCATTTCAGAATTATTGTGAAAGTGGTGGTTAGGCGATAGGTTAGGTGGGTTCTCATTTTCCATTAAAGGGATTGGGGCGGGCATTTGGAATATCCTACGGCAAAAAACACGAATAACAGGAATCAAACGATCAATGTTATTGTTATAAAAATAAGATAGACTAAAGAAAACCTAAAAATAAAAATAAAATCTTACTAGAAAGGAATCTAGCAAGTAGACCTAATAAAAAGAAATCCTAACCTAGACAATAACTATTCCCCGGGCTGCGGTGCCAAAAACTTGATGCGTGGGAATTGCACCACGCTTTACCTCTCGAGGGATCTCGAGAAGCTTACAACCCCTACCAGGCAGTGTACCTGATCGTTGTAGTATAGTATAGTGACAAGTACCGGGGGATTGATCGTTCAACTCAGGAATAGTGTCGTTAGGATTGAAATTAATCTAACTAGGTCTAAAGGTGAAGGATGATTCTTTTTATGTTTTTATATTTTATGAAAAGCATGTAAAAATCTCGGGTGTTGGAAGGAGGGGCGGAATTAGTTGCTAATCAACTAACCCAAAAGCTACTAATTAAACTAATGTGCAAGAAAACTAAACTAAGGTTCTACAAGATAAGTGAAGCATGTCTACCTATGATATGTTACTCCTTGCTAGCTATCCAATTCTACCTATTGAATTGTCACACCTTGATTTAATTGATGGGTTGTATTCCTTAATACCATTCATGGGGTGGCGTACTTACTTCCCCAATTCTATAAGCTCCTACTTCACTCCTATGTCGAGCCGGCTAAGAAGCTCCTAACATGGGATCACTAGAATTCGCTCATGCATTAAATAGAACCATAAAAACCTAGTACACATCGGTTCATGTTTCTTAAGACGTTCAAGCAAGTTACACAATGGAGATCTGCCAGTTTTCTTAAGCCTAACATCAAATACAATCAACCAAACAAGAGACAATAGGAATCAAGCATTATAAGCTAAACCAATTAGATCTATCGAAGTGTCACGCCCTAATTGATGAAGATAGACACAAACATCAACAAGGAATCAATAAGATCTAATCAATTATATACAAGTTTCACATAAACATAAGTAGACACAAGGTAAATTAACAAAACATAATCAAAGAAGGACAATCAACAATAATAATGAAAGACATAGTTGAGATAGAATCATCAAACCAATACATGATGTTTATGGAGTGATTAAAACCCTCTAAGTTGCTGGAAAAACACCTACCTAAACCCAGGAATCGACCTTAGGGTTTAGGGCTTACAAAAAGTGAAGTTATGATGTTATATTTATAGGCTAGTTTTTTGTCGGCCCGATCTTGACGGCGTCAGCCAAACCATGACGGAGTCAAGAAAAATTTATATTCAATAAATTGTAGATCTCTTCGTCCTCTTCGTGTAGGCTTTTGAATCACCTAAATCCGAGTTCGTATGCAAAAGTTATGACCAAAACAATATCAGCTACTCCGCACGCACGTTTTGACAAGTTAACACGTGGCGGCCTTGGGTGACGCCGTCACGTTTCTTCTGGACCGTCACCACTATTACTCTTGACGGCGTCATCAAATTGCTCTTGACGCCGTCAGGTACTGTTCCCAACAAGGAAAATTAAGTCTTTGCCGTTTTCTTCACTTTTATGCTTCAAAAACGTCCAAAATACTTCCTTTTCCAGAATTCACTCCCAAAGTACCTAAAATCACAAAAGGAACGATTTAGGGCAATATTTAATCAAATAAATTCCAATTCCGGCTTAAATGACCCCCTAAAAAACGTTCATTTTTTGCCTCATCATTTTCCAGTTTGGAAACCAATTTGCCGTTTGACTCAATTAACTCATGCATTTTCTTTTGAAGATTTTGTTCTTTGACATACGATTCCTGAAATAACTTTTCAAAACACTTTTCGTGTTTAACTTCATTTTGAAAATGTGAAAGTTGTATTTTATAACGCTCAATGTCCTTTTTCAAAACTGCATTTGTTTCTTTCAAAACTTTATTTTGCTCATTCTTTTTCTGAGTAATTAGAATTTGTGCTTGAAGTTGTTTGGCCATGATAATATAGTCAGGATCTGGATCAGAAGAAGGTTCATGTTGTTCAATATGATCATATTTGTCTGTCTCAATAAGATCATCAAATGAAACGACAGTGTCATCATCAATTATAACAACTGTGTTTATTAGTTCATCCTCTTGAGAAGATAAAAATGATTCAGATGGAACAACTTGCGCCTTATCTGATTCAAAAGCAGAGGGTGATGCATTTTCTTGTATTAAGCATGTGTTTAGGTCATGTACCTGAGACAAACCATCAGTGTCATACACTGGGCTTGAATCATTCAACTGGAGTTCCTGCATGTTTGCCATAAGCATCACAGCTGCATTGGCTTCAAGATATTCCATATCATCATCATCATTGTAAGCATTGGCGATGAAACTATTCTCTTGTTCAGTGAAAGTTCCTTCCTTTTCATCTTTGAGAGCCATTAGTAATGCCTGCTTGTGAAACTTACTGCCCCGAGTTCTCGGTTTTGGACATGCTGTTGCAATATGACCTTTTTCGTTGCAGTTGTAGCACCACACTGCATTCCCAGATTCTGTATTACCATTTGCCGCATTGTCATTTCTTCTCTGAGGAGCACCTGAATAGTTTCTGAATCCCCCATTGTTGTTAAACCTTTGTCCATACCCAGAATTTCCTGAATACCCTCCTGAACATGATCGTCCAAAGTTACGGTTCTGAATCTCAACCCGACCATTTTAAATGACAGCTTGATTCCTTGTATTTGATGAAGAACGAAGATGGTTGTTAGTCTTGTTTGAGAATTTGCTGAAAGCACGAGCAATAAGAGCAAGTCCCTGATTCAACGTATTGACATCTTCATCATCATCTTCTATGTAATTCGAGTAGTACATGCTATCATGGTTGTCATATGGAGCAAGTTGAGGAGAAGCCTATTGCGAGGATGATTCATATGGGACCATTTGGTGTGAGGTTGCAGGTTGTGGGTAACTGAAATAATTATGTTCCTGAACATAAGCGTGATTAGACATTGGAGGTTGTGCTGCATGAGATTGAGCAACGAGTGCTAGTGTATTTGAAGTTGGTGGTGGTGTATATCCTCCTCGTGCAGCTCTATCTTTTTCAACTTCAGATTCATGGTGCTTGAGATAGTCATACAACAAACCATATGGAGCATCATGAAGATTCTTTGCTTGTCTCACAAATGTCACATACTTTTGCCAATCATAACCCAGACTACTGACAAACTTCGTATTGACTGCGATCCTTGGAAGGTGTACTTCATGTCTCTCTAAGTCATTGACGACATTGGTGAAACGATGATAGTAAGATTCAGGTGATTCCCCTGGTTCGATCATGAAGTTAGTGTATTCCATGTAAAGTTTAGATTCCATATCTTCTTTGTTCAGTTGTGTGCCTTCCATAAGTAGATGAACGTGTTCCCACATAGCTTTAGCAGTTTTCTGAGCATCAACACTTCTGAATATTGGATTTGGAATTCCCTGAAGTATGTAAGCCATAGCATACTCATCTGCTTCACGATGAAGATGTTGTTTAGTAGTGAGTGCAGACTTAGGAACTGGTACAGCTGTTGGAGCTACTGGAGGATCAGCAGCTGGGTCACCTCCAACGAAGTTAATAGGCCACTGAAACGGTCCTTCAAGGATAACTTGTTTCATGTACTTACCATTAGGTTTCTTGAGTTCTATAAACCTTAAGAATCGACTTGCCCACTGAACATAATTACCAGGTGTAAGCATTAGTGGAGTGTCAATAGATCCTGCCTCATGTCTGGATTGTTGAGTTGAGATTACTTCACACATCCTGTCAAACCAGTGAGTCTGTTAGGATGGAAGTTGGCCTTGTTGTTGTGGCATTAGATAGGATTGTTGTAGTGGAACCATCTGATGTTGTTGCATGAGAAGATGTTGTTGTGAGTAAACCGGTTGTTGATGATACTGTGGTGATTGTTGATACTGTTGCTGTTGCTGATGATACTGCTGATTCTGAAGTTGCTGAGGATGATTAAAGTTGTAGTATGGTGGTTGAGACATAATGAGACACTTGTGTGGTAATGGATCTTGTAGAAGGTATAGGTTGAGCCAATTCTCGAAAACTTGCACAAATTTGTGTTCTCAAAACTTTGTCAGAAACAGTTCTCGAAACTTTTGAGATTTAGAGATTGCGAAACTTTGTAAACTCGAAACTGTGTTTTTCGAAATTTTGGTGATTTTGAAACTTTGTTTTTTCGAAACTTTTGTTAATTGCAAAATAGTTTTCGAAAAAATGACAAACTTTCGAGATCCTGGAGCTTTTTCGAAAAAGAGTGTTTTCGAAAAATGTTAATGTTTTCGAAAAACCCAACTTTTCAAAGAAATTTCGAAATTATACAATTTCGAAATTTAGCCAAAATTCGAAGTATTTTCTTTCTTATACAAGAGAGAAAACACTGAGTACATGATCGGTAAGACGAAAAGAGGCAACTTCTTGTGTTTTCGAAACTTGGGCAATGGAGTGTTTTTGAAACTATGTAGTGGATGATTTCGAAACTTGGCAGATTATGTTTTTCAAAGAAAGCAATCCAAAAACTAGTTTTTAATCCAAGATTTTTGTACTTCTAGTTGTAAAATGATGATATCTTTAAGAAAGTTATAAACTTCACAAATTTTTTCAAAAATGTAAATTTTTCAAAAAATAGTACAAAAACCCAAATCGTTATTTTGAAAGAAAGGTTAATACTTTTTTGTTGGATTTGATTTTTAACACAAATTTGAAGCCAAAGATGTGATAAAAACCAAGAAACAAACAAGAAAGTACAACTATTTTGCAAAATAACGAGAGAAAGATTAATGTTTGGATCGGATTCAATGTAAAACAAAAACTACACCTTCATATGGCATATGATACCACTCGTTAGGTACCCACATTCATTACACACAAGCAAGAATGAGATAGATATAAGGATTTGGGTGATTATGAGAATGAGAGAAATATAAGTGCAAGAATTTCTTTATAATATCAAATAACCAACCAAGTTTACATGTATCCTAAGCTTAGTATTTATAGGGGAGGAGTAGGGCAACACTCCCTTCCTCCCTTTTCCTTCTAAATCGTGGGCTTGGAGGCCCATGGACAAAATAACATAAGCCTAGTAACATGAAACTTTACATAAATGAAAGTAAGTAATAGCTAAGCAACCTAATGTTTATAACAAATGACCGAGACTTGATAAATAGTAAAACTTCGTTCCTAACAATAATGCTTTTGCTAGATTTAACACAATTATCACAAGTTTAAAAGCACTTGATGAGAATTTTTCTTGTAAGAATTTTGTTAGGAAATTTCTTAGGGCTCTTCATCCAAAATGGCGTGCTAAAGTTACGACGATTGAAGAATCAAAGAATTTGTCAACTCTACAACTTGACGAATTGATCGGCAACTTAAAGGTCTACGAAGAAATATTAAAGAAAGACTCCGAGATGGTCAAAGGAAAAAGGAAGCAAAGCAAATCAATTGCGTTGAAAGCTAAAAAGGACTCTAGTGACGAAGAATGCTCAACCTCCAAAAGTGATGAAGAGTATGCTATGGCCGTACGAGACTTCAAGAAATTCTTCAAAAGACGAGGAAGATACGTTAGGCAACCATATAATGAAAGAAAGTGTTTTAAGTGAGGAGATCCAAATCATCTTATTGGAGAATGTCTGAAATTGTCAAAAAGTCAAAACCACAAGGCCTTTGTAGGAAGAGCATGGAGCGATAGTGTTAATGATGAAAAGGAGAAAACAAAAAATGAAAAGTGTCTCATGGCAAAGGCATCCGATGAGGTACGTTGTAAAACCGAATACTATAGTGATGAACATTTATCTGTAGATGAAAAAGACTTAGATAACGAATATAGTAGATTGTGTAAATTAGGTCAAAAGGTCATAGCTAAAAATAAGTCACTAAAACATATTAATAATCAATTAGAAAATGAAGTACTCGAATTAAAAATTAAACTGCAACATTTGGAAAAAGAAAAAGAAGTTTTTATAGAATGTAAAACATGTTTAGAGGTCAAAAATAAAAACGAAAAACTTAAAGATGAAATTTTCAAACTTGACAAGTTTAAAAATAGTAGTAACTCACTTAAGAAAATAATAAGTGTTCAAGAAACTTTGGGAGATAAAACCGGTCTAGGATTCGACTTAACTAATGTTTCAACTAGTGAAAATAAAAATGGAAAGTTTGAATGTGAATCTAGTAAACAAAAACCATTAGACTCCAAACCTAAGTATGTACCTATAAAAGATAGAAAAATACCTATTGCGAATGATGAGGAAGTAAAAAGTTTTTATAAACCATCATTAAAAGCCAAAACCGGATTTTCTAAACTAAAATTAAGATCTAAAACTCCACCTCCAAATAGACCAAATAATCCTCATCCTCGGTCTAAAACCCCTTATCATAAGAAAAATCAAGGTAGACAAAACTTTTCTAATAATAGTCACCCAATGTGGAATTATCTACATCAACCAAGCTTCAACCCATGGGGAATACTTCCACCATACATGTATCCTAGTCAATTGCAAACCATGTTTGGTTCAAACAACTTTGAACAAATGAGACCATGGGAACCAAGTGGCTAAGTTGTCACTTTTTGTATATATTGGAATCTCATCTACAAATGACTTCTATAAGTCAACATGGCAACTTGATGTGTTTGAAGAAATTTTATTGAAGACTAAAAGGTACGCGCTTCTTTTAAGTTCATCGTTAAAATTTATATTCTTAGATTAATAACTGGTTAAATTAATGCTTAGTTATTAAGCTAGTAATACTTACTTACTCACGCATTATGAACCCCTCATAGTTGGCTTTCCTAGGATTGAAATAAAATTGTTCCTTGTCAAACAACATAGAAAATGGAAATCTTCTATGTCCACTAGTAGAAAACTCATGGTGATGAAGTGAAATGAGTCAAGTGGATTAATTATTAACATAGAAGTAAGATTAGATTTCTCGCTTTAGAAAACTATGGATGAAACAAGCTCTCGTAGTCTATGGCATTAAGTTAGATAAGTGTGCAACAACAAAGGAGCTATATAAGTTAGGATAGACCCTATTCAACACTCTCACATCAAACGTATAGAACTACGTCATCAATCACTTATGATCATAGGTTATGTAGAAAAGGTAGCTTTGGAAGATAACATTGCCGATATGTTTACCAAACTCCTTAAGCATGAACTATTTAATCACTTGCGTTTAGGATTAGGAATGATGGAGCAAATTGATTGAATTCTTAAGAATGCTTAAAACTTTCTGAAATTTCAAAGTTCAAAAAAAAAAAAAAAAAAAAAAAAAAAAAAATCTCTGTCAGATGGGCGGACCCCTTAAAGTTGTAAGGGCGGCCCCCTTAAATATTAAGGGGACCGGCCACACTTTATGGGGGCCGACCATCTGAGCTTAAAAAATTCTAGTTTCTTTTTTTTTCACTAATCTGAGTCTAGGATTCTATTTTGCACAAAATCAGGAATTGGGATATTTTGTTAGTGCATCAATATGTTTTCAAAGGAAACCCCAATTCAATTTTTAAAATCATGCTCATGTTTAGGAAAACTCATTGTTGAATAATGATAAAACCTATAAGCTATCGGGTGTAACAGGTTTTCACTATCTTTAATTTACATTTTTGGTCCTTGTGGCATGGTAGGTATAACGAATTTAGTCCTTAGGAAGTCATTTATGTTTTCAAAGTTAGTACTTTTCCGATAATGTATAGGACCCGATATAAGTTATATCTTGGATTATATCAAATACATCTATCCTTATTCCATTGTATTACATATGAACCTGGTAAATTGATTTTATATGTATACCATGCCTTATTTAATTTCTTGATAACATTGACCCAAAATCGAATAAAAAACGAATCAAAACCGTCCCAAATTTATACCGAATCAAAAACGTTCCTATCTCATTCATTATATCTCTTTAATTTCTTGATAACATTCCGAATCAAAAACATTCCTATCTATACTTGATTTGCTAAACAATTTAAGTCGCTTATCATAATTTGGGTAATATTGTTCACATAGAATCATGAGATCATAAACTCATTTGATAAATACATGTTTCACTAGTTAAGTTGTGTTAGAGAATTTAGTGATGCACTTGCTGATTTAAGTAGTTTTTTTTTTTTTCATCTGTCAAGTTTGTCTAATTTAATTAAGAAATCAATAACTCATATGACAAACACATACTGTATTTCGTTAGCCTTTTTTTGCTACACAGAGATTGCTAATGATGAATCGAATATATCACAAAGCACATTTGCTTGTTATACCTTTAAATAATACGTACATTAGTTAAATTGATTTGAAGAAACATTCATTGGATCTTCATTATTGCTACGTATCCATGTTCACAACTCCTTACCCTGCGAGGTTAATGAAATGTAGAAGCACTAATATTGTTTTCAAATATATCGATTATGCATGTGTTTTAATGCATTGTATGTGTGTAGTCCCATTGTGTCGTAAACCTTTTATGGAGTCCATATCCAGTTTGTTGATTCGAAAACTGCCGTCTGCAGAAGCACATTGTTGCTTTCAAACGTACGTGTACACATATTTTGTTTATTACCTCAAATGAATGTATTTTATTACACTTGCAGTTAGCTCATCGACATCCACAGTCAAGAACATAAGCGAGGATTCAAGAAAAACATGTAAAAAGTAAGGAAACCCCTTTACGGGTCGCCTACAGGAGAGGATTCGAGAAAAAAAAATCTAAGGACTAAATTTGTTAAACCCGACAACCCACAAGGACCATTTCGTAATTTTTTACCTCCTATCATAAGTTGTAATATATGGAGTAACGTAAACAACCGCTCATGCAAACAATGGTAACCTCTTTGAACAAAAAAAAAACTATAGTAACTTAAAGCAATTTTTTTGAAAACTTTAGTAACATTTTTGTGTAATAACCCTTCTTAACCAATTACCTAACACCAAATACACCCCTTCTTGGGCAAACTTTTGACTTTTAAAAGTCATACTTTGTCAGTTCTTATAAAAATTTATTGATAAATGATCAACTAAGTATACAAACATCATTAATCAATGGCAAAACTAAAAAAATGCAAACTTAATTAACCCTTAAAAAGGATCATACAAAACAAAATTCATAATTTAGATTCATGGGTATTTTACAGAGGATAAAAAAAAAAAACTACCCAAAACACAAACATAATCAAGATAGCATCATAACAAAACTTACCTAAACTAACCTAAGATACCTAATTCCAATTTACCCAAGAAGTATTTCTTTTCATGGGCAATTAACTCTGCTTCTAACACCTGAATCTGAAGCGTCATTGCTTGTTCAACATCACGTTTTTGCATATCATTCGGATGCCGAACGGTTGAACATGCCACACGACCACGTGTTGTTTCTAGTACTTTAATTGCTTGTTGCCTAGCTTTTATGGATGTGGTGAGTTTAAGGCATAGTTGTTTCAATTTTTTTCTTGTGCTGCTTGTCTCTTTCAGCTTCTCTACTAAGAAGTCTTGTTACAAACTCTGCCATTCTCGACTCATGATCGCGCGTAACAGCCATTTGCAAAAGTGTAACTAGGAAATAGGAAAAAATTTATGGGTGGTGTTTCAAAAGTGTAATCAGGGTTAGAAAAAGTTTATGAGTTGTGTTGAAGAACACTGGGTTGATTTAAAAACTAGTAAGTAGAGGTGGCAAAATGGGTGGACCGGGCAGGCACGGGCCACGGTTCAAACGGGCTACGGGCTAAATGGGCACGGGCTAGACGGTACGGGCCAAACGGTCGCATGTTATATGAATCGCTTTACAAAAGACCCAAAACGACGAAATAAATTCCTCAAACGTAACACCTCATTTACATTTAAATATTAAATATATTATATCTATAAGTTTTTCTTTAAAAACAATTATAATTTCCTCCAATTGACAGAAAATATGTGCCCGTTTGTACCCATTTAACTTTTAGATGAGCAATATATGCCCATTTCGAAAAAAAGAGAGGGCTAAATGTGCTCAAATCTTTCAATTTACTCAAATTAGCCAATCTTTTTTCTATTTATTTTTTATTATTCTGGGCACAAATTGCCTCCACTACTAGTAAGGAATCGAAGTTGAAAGGTTTTAGGAAATTGAAACGGTTGTTTGATCGGATTATGATAGAGAGTGTGATATACAAGAGTTATCAGGGGCGGACCCATGTAGTGGATAGGGGGGGCAACTGCCCCTCATGGTTTCTTCAATAATCACATTTTGTAATGTTAATTTATGATCTTTAATCTCGGTGCCCTCCACTAAAAACTGAAAGTGCCCTCCACCCAAAGCTAGTTGAAGGAAAAGAAGAAAGAAATGGGTTGGTGAGGTGAAGACATGAACTTGTTTGTAGAAAGTAATGCCATGGCTGTAATGTGAAGAATGCCGTGGTTATAATGTAGAAGACGACTAAAAGGAAGAAAGAGAAAAAAGAAAATGATATTAGATAGCTTATAGGTTTTAACTTTTGTAGGTTTTAGCTTATCACATCCTACTTTTTGTTGTAT
The DNA here is from genome assembly GCA_030686995.1 of Artemisia argyi. Lineage (NCBI taxonomy): Eukaryota > Viridiplantae > Streptophyta > Magnoliopsida > Asterales > Asteraceae > Artemisia > Artemisia argyi. The sequence goes on along the minus strand of CM060678.1, from coordinate 19,023,425 downwards.
CGTTTTTCAAGGAAAACAAGTGCAATATTTCTTTGCTTTTATTATGTTTTGGTTTACAATCAATGTAATAAGAGAGTAAATATAACTTGTACGTAGTATTTGTTAGCTGTAAGGTTTAACCTCTATCATTGAACATATATCCTGATATTATGTTAAATTGAACCCGACACGATTACTTGACCGATTGAGTTGTTGCTGTTCAAGAAAAAAAAAAAAAAAAAAAAAAAAAAAAAAATTCCCCTCACATCTTAATTTCCTGGTTCCGCCACTAAGAGTTATATTGATTGTTGCAAGTTATGTCCTTGTGAATAGGGTGGCATCGGGAAAGTAACTAGGTAAGTAGGTGAGTAAATTGGCGGGAAAAGTGAAATGACTAAAATACCCTCACTTGGTCCTCAAACTAACGAGATTTTCTAACGATCGTTAAGCCGAGGGACACAATTTGCAGACAAACACTCACAGTAGTGGCATAATTTACAGAGATTTATCTTTTCGGTAACTAAACATGCGAATTTGGATATACTCAAGAACATTTTTTGCAGTTTACTCTTTTTACTACATTTTAATATATATTCTTTTGTGGCAATGTCAATCCAGTCACACTAAATTAAAACATGAATGTAAAAACAAAATACGTGCACAACTCAATCCAATTGCACTACACAAAATCATAAAAAACAACATCATAAAAAGAGTCGTAACATATATATACAAACAAAAGATAATAAAATTAATAATTTAAAAAGCAGCATATTTAGTTAGAATGGGGGTTCTGTCAAGAAGGATTTAAGGTGTGTTTAGTTTTTCCTTTAGCTAAAAAATTGGGTCCATAAACCTATTTAATATACCTCCGTCTCAAAATTATTGTTCACCGACAATAAACACACAGTTTAAGAAAATATAATAATTACTGTATTCTTTCTCTTACTTTTTTGCAAAATGTCACTTTTACCCTTAAGGGGGAGGGAGTGGTTCACCCATTCTCTATCCCATCACTCACTCCCAACCAATCCCCTTCTGCCACATCATACACCAACTTTTTCCATCACTCACACATATTTTTAGATGCAACACTTCACTCACCCTTCACTCACTTTTTTTTTTTTTTCTTTTTTCTTTTTTAAATTCCATTAAAATTATAAAAAAAACTAAAATTCCATTAAAACTTAAAAAACATTACATAATATTTCTAAAAAAAAATAAAATAACATTACATAATACTAAAATACTAAATTTCATAATACTAAAAAACTAAACTTCATCGTCTTCATCGTCCACCTGGAGGTATGGTAATTGTTAAGCGTGAATATGCTCCATAAGATCAAATCGGAGACGAAAATGTGTTTCCTCATTTCGTATCTCAACTAAGGCTGCTTCGTCAAATACCGGTTGGATCGGAGGATCCCGAATATGAACTGGGGAGATTGCGGTACCGACGTTATGTAGAATCATGTTGTGCAATATCACGCACACATAAACTAGTTTTCTAATTCTGTCTACTGTGTATGGCCATAAGGGTCGTCTCAGTATACCCCATCTACCCTTGAGAACACCAAATACCCGTTCAACATTTTTTCGAGCCGACTCTTGTACTTTCTTGAACTTTTTCTCTTTCGGGTCGGTTGGATATTTGGACGGTTTAACAAAAGTAGACCATGCAGGATATATGCCATCGGTTAGATAGTATTCACGCTTGTATGTACGGCCGTTCACAACAAATGGGCACTTAGGTGCCGTACCATATCCACAAATCTTGAGACGCCATTGCCTCCATCATAATCGTGGGGTATTGATGATCCCCCTTTTATATTGACCCCTCAATTCGGTTGGACAATTCCTCCAAACGAAATGTGTGAAATCTAGGCTGCCGATCATAACCGAAATGTGATGTCGAGCTTCGCGTGCTTCATAAAAACATGCAATATCATGGCCTGTTGGCCTACGTAGGTAATCTCGACCGTATATCTCAATAATAGCTTTACAAATAAATTGAAGACATTCACGTGAAGTTCTTTGGGCCATTTCTAAATATTCGTCAAACTCATCCGGTGGATTACCGGTTGCGAGTTGTTTAATGGCAGACGGACATTTTTGTATGGCTGTGAAACTTTTTTTCGCTCTAGCATCGTAACCTTCTTGAAAATACTCGAATCTAGGCTCAATAGCATGTGTTATTTTTAAAAATAAACTTTTAGGCATACGATACCTATCTTCAAATACTTCATCGTTGAATTTCGGATCTTCACAAAAATAATCACGATGTAATCTTTCTGCAGCTCTTATGCTATCGCGTTTTACTGATCTTCGTGTCGACATTGCTGTATCAGCTTCCTCATCTTCGTCAATCGCGTTAGCAAAAACGTCGAGACTACTATCATTAGACCACTCAAACGGCTCGTCTAACCATACAGTCGAACCTATACTTTTATGCTCCATATGGTTGATTTTTTTTTTAATTTTTTTTTTTGATGTCTACACTTCTTTTTTCTCAAATGTGTCCAATATATATACTCACATCTCCACAAAAAGTATCCGTTTTCCTCCCCAACGGCCAAAATTAAAGTTGCAACGTTCAAAAAAAAAAAAAAAAAAAAAAAAAAAAAAAAAAAAAAAAAAAAAAACGAGTCTCGTGCGTGAAACTTTGAGGCACGAGGCCCTTGCCGTGCGTGAAGGGAGGGCCGGCGGTGGTGTTCCCGTGGGTGAGGGATCCCGTCCTATGTTATCCCGTGCCTACTCCCACCTCCCTTATGGAATTAATTAAATCATTGAATAATGTTTGTAATTTTTAGAAACATTATGTACAATATGGTAAATTTGCTACATTCTTCACAACCATATTTGGAAGTGGACAATAATTTTGGGACAACCTGAAATAGAAAGAGGGACTATAAATTTGGGACGGACGGAGTATTTCTTTTTAAGTGAAACTCACTATTTCACTTAGCTGATCTATATCCCTAAGACAAAAATTTTTAATGCCTTCCCAATAAGTGGTTTATATAGACGTAGTACCCACATGGTCCCTTAACTAAAAAAAGAAACACCTCTTTGGAATATTAAGTAAAAGGGAAAGACTTGGGAACAAAAACAAATAAAAGAAAAATGAAATTTGCATGTCCCCAGTTAGACACATTTTCTAACCTATATGTTGAATTTACGGCAATGGTTAGGCGGTAAACGAACTGGACGAACATAAACGAAGCTTTTTTTATGTTTTCTCGTTTAATTTTGATCGACAAATAAACAGACACGAACGCTTAAACGGACGGATTTTCTTGTTCATATGCGTTTATTAAAAAAATGCATTATTCATTTTCGTTTATTAAGACACTAAATGAAAACGGTCGTAAATAAATAAACTTAGACCAACAAACATAAACTTTATTAAATTATGCACAACATATTATTTTATAAGTGTTTTTATTTTATTTTTATTTTTATTTTTTATTTTTTTAACTATATTTAAAATTATACAATTAAAAGACATGATGTACGAACACAAATAAATAAATGAACATTAACGAACACGTAATCGGACGTTCATGAACAAAAATGAACAGACGCGACTTTGGTTCATGTTCTTTCATTTAACTAAATAAACGTAAAATACTGTTCGTGCTCATTTATTTAATAAATAAACGAAATTTTTACCGAACATTTCATAAAATGTTCACTGAACGTTTAATTCGTTTAAAACCCCAGTAATGACCACTCTCAAATAGCAAAAATAATCAACCTAACTACTTCCAAAAAGAACTACAACGTGTTAATTTATAAGCCATATCTACAAAAACATAGTACGAAGATAATCAAAGAAACTCCACTATTGACAACCGTTTACAACCCTAGCAATGACCACTATCAAACAGCAATAATAATCAACCTAACTACTTCCAAAAAGAACTACAACGTGTTAATTATAAGCCATAACAAGAAAAACATACCAGGAAGATAATCAAAGAAACTCCACTATGCACAACCCTATTATAATCCATATTTGACAAAATGAAATAATATTTTTGTTGTGTAAAATTAAAAATTGGTCCGTTTTGACTCCTCTATTGCTGACCAAAAATTATAAACTTTATTAGCTAATTTAAGTTTTGAAACATATCCAATTAATAATTTTTTGAAGTGATAACCGTAACATGTTATAAGACGTGAACCGAAATTGTGTGTTTTTGGATTTAAAGATTTAATTTTTTTTTTTTTTCTAAATATTCATCTTTAAAGATACATTAAAGCTATATATATTCAAGATTTAATTTTTTCTTCTAAACTAATTATAATGCCCGTGCACGTGCAGTTTTTTTTTTAATTATAATTTTTTATTATTAAAGATAATTATTTAAAAAGTTTAATCTTATTGTTAGCTGCATCTTTTATATATATATATATATATATATATATATATATATATATATATATATATATATATATATATATATATATATATATATTCTTTTGTAAATTTTTATTTATCTTTTAGTATATAAACAAAACGAATTTATAAATTTATAAATTAAAAAATAATAATTAATTAAAAGATTACTTAATAAGGAAATAATATTTTTTTTAAATACGAAAGTCTCCACTAAGGGTTTTGTTTTATTATATAAAAGATATTCATCTTTCAAGATACATTAAGGGTAAAAAGCTATAAAATACCATCATACTTTAAAATAAGTACCAAGTTGAACTATTTACTTTTTTATTGTTTACTTGACCAACGAACTTTCAAATTTTAATTTGACTTGAAACATTTCTTTAGACCGTTAGTCTTCATGTGGCAATGTTAATCCTTTTAGTCAACGAATGTTTGCAAAGTTAGTCATTTTATACTAACGATTGTTTTTAATTAACTAAAAATTTGGTTTTTCTTACGTTTTAATACTTATTCATCCGTTTTTACACGTTTTCGCTCGGTTTTACACGTTTTCATCCATTTGTACACGTTTTTGTCTATTTTTATACGTTTTCATCTAGTTTTACACGTTTTCGCCCCCGTTTTTACACGTTTCATCCGGTTTTACTTGTTTTAGTCCATTTTTACACGTTTTCATCCATTTTTTACACGTTTTGCCCGATTTTACATGTTTTCATCCATTTTTATACGTTTTCATATGTTTTTACACGTTTCGTCCAGTTTTACACATTTTCGTCTATAAAAACGGGCGAATAAGTATTAAAACGTAAGAAAAACTAATTTTTTAGTGAATTAAAAACAGTCGTTAGTTAAAAGAACTAACTTTTCAAACGTTCATTGACTAAAAGGACTAACGTTGCCACATGAAGACTAACGGTCTAAAGAAATGTTTAAAGTCGAATTAAAATATGAAAGTTCGTTGGTAAAGTAAGCAATAAAAAGTAAATGGTTCAACTTGATACCTTTTTAAAAGTACGATGGTATTTTATAGCTTTTACCCATACATTAAAGCTATATATTCATCGTATTACTATGATTTAATGAAACAGACAACATTATTTCATTCCAATTTAAACTTTACAGTCAACTTTTAACAGTAATATGTGATAGTCGGATTCTGACCGAAAAGCTAACTTGCATAAATCCCTAAACTTAAAACGACAAAGATATTGTAAATTTTTACAAATCAGGTGCAAGCTACTCTTTCACTTAAAATGCAATTAATTATTTTATACTTATGTTTTCTGTTAGTGGGCTTATTAGTATTAGTTTTAGATTATTATTTGTATTAGATTAGGTATCAAGCCCAAGTTAGGGTGTAAATATAGGACATATGTAATCTCACACTTTATCAATTATTTAATCAAGGTTTTCATGGTATCGAGCCAAAACTAAGGTCCATTCACGATTTATTTATTTTCACATTCAACTAAAGCTCGACTGGTGGTTTTTTTGTGATAATGTACCCTCCGGTTAGCTCGAAGGACCCCCCTTCGAGCCTCATCGCAACCTACATATCGAAGGCTCTGGCTACCCTTCTTAAACTTTCAATGGCGTAAAACTAATAATCAGTGATCTATTTACCAAGTGGGAATTTGCCAGTCGAAAGATAAAGCCCTTCGGGGTATCCTTTAATAAGTTGTAAGGACGGAACAATGCCAAGCCCAAACATTGGTAAGACCAAGTCTTACCCACGTCTCCTCTTCCTCCTTAGCTCCCCCGCTAAAGCAGGAGGAGTGGGACACTAAACCCTAACGGTTACCATAAATTATAGGACGCCCCCATGATCTCCAAGAAATGTGTGAACACTCTCCAAGGCTATTTCATCACCTATAAATAGTCTTGGACGAGTCATAAATCTGGTATGCAATCTTGATTGATGCTAAACCACCAACTTATATTGACCAAGTGAATGGTTAACAAAGTCAAATAGCCTAGGTCAATGCTCCGGGTAATATAAGGTATCACCAGGTCGTTAAATCCCGTTGAGGTGTGAATTGTAACCTTAGCGTGCTTTGTAATCGGGTGTTTATTCACAGGAAGGGTTTGTTATAAGAATTATTTGAAAATGATTAAACAAAATAGCTTAGGAAATCTATGTGAATGATTACGGGAATAAAGGTTTGGAAGAGATTATTTAAAACCAAAAACCGTACGTTTGCTGAAATCGCGGACAAACGTACAAAAAGGTGAATACGGTGATCTGGAAAGGCTACTGGTATGAAAATTTACTTTTTACAAAACTAATGATGAGAGAAAATTTTTGGAAATTTAAAACTAATTTTTACACTAATTTTATAATTACTATTAATTAAATACTAATTTTCTAATTACTTTTAATTAACTAAATTAACCTAAATTATAAATAAAGATGAAATTAACTTGGAAAAATAAAAATTAAACTTAGAAAAATCTAAAATACTATAAAACTAATTTTAGAAATGAAAATATATTTTTAAGACTATTTAATTAATTATTGCTAATTATTAACTAATTATTAATTACTTTTTAATTATTTAAATTAGCCTAAATTCTAATTAATTATTAAAATAAACTAGAAAATGGAAAATAAAATTTGGAAAAATTAAAAATAATTAAAACTAATTTTAAAATTTAATTTATATTTTTCTGATTTTCTAATTAATTATTATTAATTATTAACTATTTAATAATTACTAAAAACTATTTTAAATTAAGAAAAATACTAAATGATGCAACAAAAATCTGAAAAAATTACAGAAATTATTTTTACACACCAGAAGCCTAGGAAAATTATAAAAATGGAAATTGCTTAATAATAAGCTGAAGAATAAGCCAATTGGCTTAAATAGAAGCTATCACTTCTATTAAGTTGGGCTTATTTGAGATTTTCTTTTTCCAAACTGCTTATTACAAGTTTTTAAGCAACTTTTATGAAGTGGGTTTGACTGAGGTCAAGGAAATAAGCACTTCAAGTGCTTAAACCTATGACAGTTGACTTTTTTTGACCAAGAGTGGAAATAAGCTCAAATGAGCTAATGTGGGGTCCACTTTGGTGAAAACTGATGAAAATAAGTGCAATGAACAAGTTAAAGCAAGTAACTCACAAATAAGCTAACACAATAAGCCACAAACTCAGAATAAGCACTTTGCTTATTTAGATTCTGAGACAAAATGGGACAGACTTTGGGTGCAATCCTAGGTGGGGTCCACAAGTCTAATGGTCAAATAAATGGTCAATACTACTTCCCTGGTAGGAGGGGGTTGTATGGAACCAAAATGGGGGCGTGGGACCCACTGGGTTAGCCACAAACTACCACAAAAGGTGGTGGGTGAGATGGTCTGCTGAGTGCACAGGGCACTGGGTTGCCCTGCAGGTCACTTCAAGGGACAATTTAGTCCATTTAAAAAATTCACAAAAATATAAAACTTGTGAAAATCAAAGGTTCTACTGATAGACTAAACACACAACAAGTTTCAGACCTCAAATCCAAACACAAAATTCAGATTAATTCTTGCCATTTTTGCTAAAATCTGAAATTATACTTTTTGACTTTTTGGAAAACTTTAGGTTTTGACTTTTGGGAACTTTGATTCCTGATTTAGTGATCAAATATGTTTAGTTAAGCTATATAAAGACTAATTTAAGTAGAAATACCAACTTATAAAAAGGTTTGATGGGTTTTGGGTTCAAAACTCACCACAGTTAACTGTGGTGATCACTTTCTTGTGATTTTGACTTTTGTTGTGTTCTTTGAACAAAACCTTGGTTCCCCTGACCTTATATCCACCCAATAAACTTAATGAAACACAGATTTGGACAATTAAGTAACTAGAATAGCACAAATAAGCTACTACCAAACACCCCTTAAAAAATAGTTATAGATGAAAATAAGGTTCAATCAAGTGCACAACACAACCTACTGATTACAACTACTTTTATAACTAATAATTAACTAAGATAAGTAAAGATAAACTACTAATACTACTTGTTGCTGAGAAAATGAAGTTTGTGCTTACAAAGCCTTCCAAGCTAGGCTGCCAAGGACCAAAGAACCAAATCAACCATCCTAATGACCTCCCATGAGGTCCCTAACCCACAGCCATCCTTTATTAACTGTGCTCCAAGCTTATTCAACCCTTGATCACCAATTTTTTTGTTTATTTTTAATTTTTCTTAATTATTTTTAATATTTATAGAAACTGAGTTTAGGATGTTCACACAAGCTTATAAACCTTATAAAACCTTGTTTTCTGAGTTTACATAAACTTATGGATGACTTGTACACACATTAGAAGCTTTAATTAGCACTTGAGAATTTGAAATGGAACTTGAAAAGTGAAAATGAGAATTAAACTTTAAAACAGAACTTTCATTGATAAAAAAGATTACAATACATTAAAATAAACTGTAAAACATTAAAACTAAAGATATTACACACTTTTGCTCATGTATGAGCTACAATATATATAACGAAACAAAATTAGGCCTTTTCTCTTCCCACTTGGTTCCTTTTTGAATTCTGAGAGTCCAGAAGGGCTTCATGTTGACTCTTGACCAACTCCCAGCCGTTAATTTTATCCTTGCTTCATCCTGGCCTTTGAATTAAAAATTGGCGCCAAAAGATAAACGGGGCAAGATTGAGTGGAACTGGTGGGGGTTGGTGTTGGAATTAATTGTGGTGGGTTAGTTTGGTGTGGACATTAATTGTGGGGGTGGCTGAGGTGAAAAAGGTGAGGGGGGGGGGAGTTTCCCTGGTTTTGCGCTGGGTGTTGGGGGAAGAAGGAGGACCGAGGGGTTTTTTTTATTTAAAAAGGAAAACGGGCTAAGGGATCTTGGGCCTGGGTGGTGGATTGGGTTGTAATTGGATTGGGGTTTGGTTTTGGGTTATGGTTATGTAATAAGGGCCCGGTTGGTACTTAGTTATCACAAGGACCATTTTTGCAACTTTTCCAAACCCAAGAGACTAAAAGTGTAATTTTCCCAATTGCTTCCAAGGACCAAATATGTTATGATTCCAAAGTTCACAAACCATTTTTTTCATTTTCCAAATTTCAGAATTTCCCAGGGACTTATTTTGCCATTTTTGGATTTTCAGCTACCAAACTTGTAATTTTGGAAAACTTATGACCCAAGTGTAATATTTTGTGAAATTTGACTTTCAAAACCTTGGGTTGACTTTTCCTTTCAAAATAAATGCATAGGCACTAAATTTGACAAGTTTTGAAACTTGGGGGACTGAAACTGCCAATATTGCAAACTTTGATCGATTTTCCTTTGTTTTTGCACATTTTGCATTTAAAACACATAAAACACAATCTGGGATAATTTAAGTATTTTGATATCTTTTTGATTGTTTTTGTATGTTTTGGCAATTTAAATACGTCAAAAACGATGAGTGTTTGAGCACTCATCAATCCCCCACACTAAAGTATTGCTAGTCCCTAACAATCTTTTTAGAAAGCTTGATGGATTTTAAACTCTTTACCAAAATCCATCACTTCTAGAGTAGCCAGGTGTAAGAATTGTGGTACACCTGATAACCGTGTGATTTTGAGCAAACCACCAGCTGTCAACGGATTTGATTCGTCTTTACCAGAAGCCGTTTGCTTCTGGACTAGCCAACTCTTGATGGAATAGTCAACATCTTGGTGAGCTGATTACCAATTATGGATTTTCCACTGCCTTTACCAAAAGCCATAATCTTGCGGGCTAGCCAACTCATTCGCTTTATGGGATATGGGGAGTTGAGGAACCATACAATTTTGGGCAAATTGCAAGCCGCCAACGGATTTGAGTTATCTTTACCAAGAGCCGTTTGCTCCAGGATTAGCCAATCCCTTTGTCGGTTAGACCTGGCAGACTGATTACCACAAAAATTTTGAAATAAAGTGAAAAATTTTTGAAAATTTTGGCCAAAAACGGGGGATTAGGAGATATATTTTGATAAAATTCGCTAGAATTTCCTCCCCACACTTAGAAATGAATATTGTCCTCAATATTCAAAGTCTCGGCTATTATGCCGACTCTTTGAACGTAAAAAGCCAAGATTCGAATCTAACTACAGAAATACCAATTTTCACTTTATTTCTATATATATACAACTTTTTTTTTTCAAACTTATATACATATATACATTTTTTCAAACAGCGGGGGGTTGGCCATTCCCCCACACTAGGTGGTAGAAAATAGAAAGAATCAGAGATATGGGTGAAAACCCGTATTGTGCTATTGTTTTTGTTCATCGAGTCGCTAGCTTGACTCGATCCCCGAATTCAATTATCCTTGGGGAAAGTTTGGAGATCCGGGACAACTATGGATGGTATGTCCTCTCCAAAGTAGTGCTTTAAACGATGTCCATTCACTTTGAAATTAGGACCGTCATTTTGAGATAATTCGACGGTACCATATGGATAAACTTTTGTGATAGTGAATGGACCAGTCCATCGGGTTTTGAGCTTTCCCGAGAAGATCTTGAGTCTAGAGTTAAAAAGAAGGACTCGATCACCAACGTTGAAAACGCGGTTTTTGATTTTTGAGTCATGAATCTTCTTTGTCTTTTCTTTATAGATCAAAGAGTTCTCGTAAGCTTGATCACGAAGTTCGTTTAATTCATTTAGTTGAACTTTTCTATGATCACCCGCCATTTTGAGGTCAAAATTGGCATGCTTGAGAGCCCAATTGGCTTTATGCTCAAGCTCGATCGGAAGATGGCACGCTTTCCTGTACACAAGTTTATAAGGCGTACACCCAATGGGTGTTTTGTAAGTCGTACGGAAAGCCCAAAGTGCATCATCTAGTTTATCCGACCACGATGCACGATTCTCACCTACAGTTCTTTCCAATATTCTTTTAATGCCCCGATTGGAAACTTCGACTTGTCCACTTGTTTGAGGGTGGTACGCAGTGGAAAGACGGTGAGTTACACCGTACTTTTGCATGACTTTGTCAAATTTGTCATTACAGAAGTGCGTACCACGATCACTAATAATAGCACGTGGAGTTCCGAATCGGGCAAAAAGAGCTTTTAAAAATTTCACAACTACTCGGGCATCATTTGTGGGTAAAGCTTTCGCTTCAACCCATTTTGACAAGTAGTCAACTGCCACGAGTATGTATTTGTTTCCGTGAGAGGATGGAAATGGCCCCATAAAGTCGATGCCCCAGATGTCAAAAATTTCACAAACTTGAATTGCATTATGAGGCATTTCATTCTTTTGTGAAATATTCCCTTGACGTTGACAAGCGTCACAGGACTTGACCAATTCTTGGGCATCCTTGTAAATCGAGGGCCAATAAAAGCCGGAATCAAACACCTTTTTGGCGGTGTAGTTAGGATTGTGGTGGCCCCCAGTGGGACCAGCATGGCAAGACTTTAAAATTTCAGCGGCTTCCTGCCCATACACACACCGCCGGATGACTTGATCCGCGCATATTTTGAACAAGTAGGGGTCGTCCCAGAAGTAATGTTTTACATCTTTGAAAATTTTATTTTTTTGTTGGGACGACATCCCTTTCACAATGAAGTTACCCGCAAGATAGTTTGCAAAGTCGGCAAACCATGGGGTAATCGAGTCTCCACGAAATGAAACCGCATTGAGGGTTTCGAGAGGAAATGTTTCATTTATTTCCTTTTTCTCGAAAGCATCTTGGTGAGGGTTTTCAAGGCGGGAGAGATGATCAGCAGCTAGGTTCTCAGCTCCTTTTTTATCACGAATAATGATATTGAATTCCTGAAGGAGGAGAACCCAACGGAGGAGTCTCGGCTTTGCATCTTGTTTTGCAAATAGATACTTCAAAGCCGAGTGATCTGTATACACTATGCTTTTAGTCAGAATCAAGTATGGCCGGAATTTTTCAAAAGCATACACCACAGCTAATAATTCTTTTTCAGTGGTGGTGTAATGACTTTGAGCCTCGGTCATAGTCTTACTGGCATAGTGTATCGGCTGAAAATGTTTTGTTTTGCGTTGCCCCAAGACTGCCCCTATCGCATAATCACTAGCATCACACATGAGCTCGAAGGGCAAGTCCCAATCGGGGGCAACAAGAATCGGTGCCTCGGTAAGCCTTTTCTTTAGTGTTTCAAAGGCTTCGATGCACTCGGAGGAGAAGATAAAAGGAGCGTCCTTCTCGAGGAGATGGGTCATAAGCCGGGCGATTTTAGAAAAATCTTGAATAAACCTACGATAGAAACCGGCATGACCCAAAAAGCTCCTAACACCTTTCACAGTCGTGGGATGAGGCAATTTTGCAATGACGTCCACTTTGGCTCTGTCAACCTCAATCCCGTTCTCTGAAATCTTATGGCCGAGGACAATGCCCTCTTTGACCATAAAGTGACTCTTCTCCCAATTTAGACATAACTTTGTGTCTTCACAACGTTTTAGCATGCTGTCTAAATGGGAGAGACATGATTGGAATGAATCCCCAATGACCGAAAAATCGTCCATAAAGACCTCCATAGTTTTCCCGATCATGTCGGAAAAAATGGCCATCATACATCTTTGAAACGTGCCCGGAGCATTACATAAGCCAAATGGCATACGTTTATATGCGAAAGTTCCATAGGGGCACGTAAAAGTGGTCTTTTCTTGGTCTTGCGAGTCAATGGGAATCTGAAAGTAACCCGAGAAACCATCGAGGAAGCAATAGTACGCATTCCCCGCTAATCTCTCGAGCATCTGATCCATAAAGGGCAGAGGAAAATGATCCTTACGGGTGGCGTCATTTAACTTACGATAATCAATGCAGACGCGTCAACCCGTAACCAAACGAGTTGGAATTAACTCATTCTCCTCATTTGTGACAACAGTGATGCCACCCTTTTTTGGAACACAATGGATTGGGCTGACCCAAGGACTGTCCGAGATAGGGTAAATCAATCCGGCATCAAGAAGTTTTAAAACCTCTTATTTGATAACCTCGTGAATTTTTGGATTCACCCTTCTTTGTTGTTGGACTGCAGGTTTGAAGTCGTCCTCTATTAAAATCTTGTGAGTACAAAATTCAGGGTCAATGCCCTTGATGTCGGAGAGTCGCCAAGCAATTGCTTGTTTATGAAACTTCAAAACCTTTATAAGAGCAGCCTTTTCCTCAATACTTAAGTCTTTAGCAATTATGACGGGCAATTTATCATCACTCTCCAGAAATGCATATTCAAGATGAGGCGGCAAGTCCTTAAGTTCAACCTCGGGAAAGTCATCAGTTTTCTCAACATTTTTGACTTCCACTTTATGAAGTTGTTGTGGTAGAACAGGAAGAGGAGAGGGATCTTCGTTTAACAATTTTTCAAGCATGAGAATATCCCTCTCGAGGTCTATCTCTTGGTTATCGATTCCATCGGGAATCGAGTCACTTTTGAGAAACGCCTCCATTTCTTCTAAGATGAAGTCACTTCCCTCAAACGGAGTGAGGGAAGGAGAAGAATTGGCAACGATGGGACGAGAAGATTGAGTGAGATTTTCACTCAGAGAATCATCGACAAAACCTAAAACCTCCTGAGCGTACTCCTCAGACGCAACATCAATGACATCAATTCGGTTAACCGATTCGGCGTCATAATTAGAGGAGTACCTCGCTGTTTGATTAAGGTTAAAGGTTACAACTTTAGTACCAACACGAAGAGTTATTTCCTCTTCGTGCACATCAATTAACGCACGACCCGTCCTTAAGAATCCTCATCCAAGAATGAGAGGAACTCGCGGGTCAGCGTCGAAATCAACAATCATAAAATCCGCCGGAAAATGGAACTTTCCCACTTTTACAAATACATCCTCGGCAATGCCGAGGGGACAAGATGTTGAGCGGTCTGCAAGCTCGAGAGTCATGCAGGTGGTGATGATTTTTGGGAGAGAGAGAGCTTTTTCCATATTGAATAAGGCATCAAGTTGATGCTTGCACCTAGATCGGCCAAGGCGAAGCACTCAACCATTCCGGGAAAAACACATGGAATAAGAAATTTTCCCAGATCTCCTAGCTTCTCGGGAAGCTGTTTCAAAAGAACTGCAGAGCAGTTTTCATTGAGTGGAGTTCGAGCCATTTCGAATAGTTTCTCTTTATTGTTCAACAGATTTTTGATTGTTGATGCGAATTTAGGCATCAACAGGAGAGCATCCGCGAAACTGATATCAAAATGAATATCTCAGAAGATTTGAAAAAACTTTTCCATTTGATGATTTGCTTTTTTGCGGAGCTTCTGGTCTTGTAACCTAGATGGATATGGTAGTGAAGGTTTGGATTTAGGGTTTTCTCCAGGAGTTGTTGGTGGTTCAAAGACAACTCTTGGTTTTGGAATGGTTTTTGGTACATCCTGAGGATGGACGTCTGCGGTACTTCGTGGGCTAGTAATTTGCACCTTGTCCGTTGTCTCCTCAGGCTCACGCTCCACTACCTTAGGAAGAGAAGAAGAGGTAGTAGGGGCCGTGGGTCCATCATATGCAACACCGCTTCGGGTAGTGATCGCCTTAACATCGCCCCTCGGGTTAGCGATCGTATTGCTCGGAAGTTTTCCTGAGCCCGAGGGTTGATCATTCAAAGACTTCTTGATGTCTGCGATCTGAGTCATTATTACTTTGTTCATCTCCTCCTGAGATTTCATGAATTGTTTCAACAACTCATCATTTGATGAGCCGGTTGGAACAATTGCTCGAGTAGGGTTAGGAGGAGCTGGATTAGGGAAGTGCTGAGTAGTCGGAGTGATGGCTTGATTTTGATTAGGAAAATTCTGGCCCCGATTGTTTTGATGGGAACCGTGGTTTTGGAAGTTTCCCTGATGTTGGTTGCCATATCCATGAGAGTTGTTTCCCTGAAAGTTGTTTTGACCTTGGTTTCGATTATAGTTTCCTTGATGTTGGAAACCTTGGTTTTGGTTTTGATTGACATTTCCCGAATTTTGGTAACCTTGGTTTGTTCGATTCTGATTTTGATTCTGGTTACGGTTGTTTTGGACATTATTGTTTTGATGGAAACCGGGTGGCCCAAGGAAATTGTTAGAACGATAGCTTAGAAGATTGCGGTCCCCTTGCGGTTGGTAGCCATTACCTCCCGAGTTATAGGACCCTTGAATAGCATGTACGTTCTCTTGAGTATAACCACCTGTGGTTGGACACTCGAAGTAGGGATGTGGACCTCCACAAGTTTCGCAACTTTGATTGACAGTCTTGGCTTGTTGGTTTTGAACTTGTTGATTTTGCATAGTTTGGTTCATTCTCAACACAGCCGTAGAGATATCATCCATCCTTTTAGCGAGAATTGCTATTTCAGAGGATGAGGATGCTGAAGTGGTAGACTTACATGACTCTTCCCTCTCGGCTGAGGAATCCCAGAAATTATGGTGGGCAGTCATGTTCTCAATGAGGTCGTAGCACTCTTCGGGACGCCTTTTCATAAAGGTCCCTCCAGCAGCAGCATTGAGGATGTCTCGGTGTCTCAAGGTCAAACCATTATAGAAGGTATCTATAATGGTGACTTGTAACATATTGTGGTTGGGACACCGATCAATCACAAGCTTATAGCGTTCCCAAGCTTCGAATAAAGATTCGTTGAGAAGCTGACGAAAGTTGCTAATGTCATTACGCAACTTGGTAACCATGGATGGTGGAAAATATTTGGCTAAAAATTTAGTGACCATCTCATCGAAAGTGTGAATCGAATTTTTCGGAAGTCGATCAAACCATGCAGTGGCATGATGTGTTAGAGAATAGGGAAAGAGAGATAGATGAAGGGCATCATCGGAGACACCATGTTGTTTCATGTTTTGGGTGACGGTAAGGAATTTATCAAGATGCTTGTTTGCATCGTCACCCGGTAAACCGTGGAATTGGCATGAATTCTGGACTTGTTGTATCATATGATGTTTAAGTCCAAAATCAGTGGCCACAATATTAAGAGGGGCAATGGGTCCTCCCCTCCCTTGCATTGTGGGTTGACATAACTCCTCCATCGTTCGGAGATCAGGAGCTGCATCATCTTTGGGTGGTTCTTGGTTGTCGTTTCCGTCCATTTCCGGAACTGGATCCTCAACAATAGGACGTAACTCAGTTACGTTTCCTAGTTGATGATTTCATTTCGTTTGTGAACGAGTGCGCATGCACTAGGGATAAAAAATTTTTGGACAATATTTTTGGAACCGTCCCGTAATCTAAAATCGTTTTTCTTTAAGAAATCACCTTAAAAGAAAACCGAATCAGAAAACGTTACGATATGTTTTGTTGTTTTTAATTTTTTTTTTTTGGTGCTTCAACACTTTAGGAAAAGTGTTAATGACTTTTTTTTGTTTTGATTTTGAAAATATACACAAGTGGTGGTTTTTGTACAGTGAGTGAGGTGAGATAACACTAATCTCAAAAGACGCTGCAGAAACGCGGACACCTCCCCGGCAGCGGCGCCAAAAATTGATTGATGCTACACCACCAACTTATATTGACCAAGTGAATGGTCAACAAAGTCAAATAGCCTAGGTCAATGCTCCGGGTAATATAAGGTATCACTAGGTCGTTAAATCCCGTTGAGGTGTGAATTGTAACTTTAGCGTGCTTTGTAATCGGGTGTTTATTCACAGGAAGGGTTTGTTATAAGAATTATTTGAAAATGATTAAACAAAATAGCTTAGGAAAGCTATGTGAATGATTACGGGAATAAAGGTTTGGAAGAGATTATTTAAAACCAAAAACCGTACGTTTGCTGAAATCGCGGACAAACGTACAAAAAGGTGAATACGGTGATCTGGAAAGGCTACTGGTATGAAAATTTACTTTTTACAAACCTAATGATGAGAGAAAATTTTTGGAAATTTAAAACTAATTTTTACACTAATTTTATAATTACTATTAATTAAATACTAATTTTCTAATTACTTTTAATTAACTAAATTAACCTAAATTATAAATAAAGATGAAATTAACTTGGAAAAATAAAAGTTAAACTTAGAAAAATCTAAAATACTATAAAACTAATTTTAGAAATGAAAATATATTTTTAAGAATATTTAATTAATTATTACTAATTATTAACTAATTATTAATTACTTTTTAATTATTTAAATTAGCCTAAATTCTAATTAATTATTAAAATAAACTAGAAAATTGAAAATAAAATTTGGAAAAATTAAAAATAACTAAAAACTAATTTTAAAATTTAATTTATATTTTTCTGATTTTCTAATTAATTATTATTAATTATTAACTATTTAATAATTACTAAAAACTATTTTAAATTAAGAAAAATACTAAATGATGCAAGAAAAATCTGAAAAAATTACATAAATTATTTTTACACACCAGAAGCCTAGGAAAATTATAAAAATGGAAATTGCTTAATAATAAGCTGAATAATAAGCCAATTGGCTTAAATAGAAGCTATCACTTCTATTAAGTTGGGCTTATTTGAGATTTTCTTTTTCCAAACTGCTTATTACAAGTTTTTAAGCAACTTTTATGAAGTGGGTTTGACTGAGGTCAAGGAAATAAGCACTTCAAGTGCTTAAACCTATGACAGTTGACTTTCTTTGACCAAGAGTGGAAATAAGCTCAAATGAGCTAATGTGGGGTCCACTTTGGTGAAAACTGATGAAAATAAATGCAATGAACAAGTTAAAGCAAGTAACTCACAAATAAGCTAACACAATAAGCCACAAACTCAGAATAAGCACTTTGCTTATTTAGATTTTGAGACAAAATGGGACAGACTTTGGGTGCAATCCTAGGTGGGGTCCACAAGTCTAATGGTCAAATAAATGGTCAATACTACTTCCCTGGTAGGAGGGGGGTTGTATACAACCAAAATGGGGGCGTGGGACCCATTGGGTTAGCCACAAACTACCACCAAAGGTGGTGGGTGAGATGGTCTGCTGAGTGCACAGGGCACTGGGTTGCCCTGCAGGTCACTTCAAGGGACAATTTAGTCCATTTAAAAAATTCACAAAAATATAAAACTTGTGAAAATCAAAGGTTCTACTGATAGACTAAACACTCAACAAGTTTCAGACCTCAAATCCAAACACAAAATTCAGATTAATTCTTGCCATTTTTGCTAAAATCTGAAATTATACTTTTTGACTTTTTGGAAAACTTTAGGTTTTGACTTTTGGGAACTTTGATTCCTGATTTAGTGATCAAATATGTTTAGTTAAGCTATATAAAGACTAATTTAAGTAGAAATACCAACTTATAAAAAGGTTTGATGGGTTTTGGGTTCAAAACTCACCACAGTTAACTGTGGTGATCACTTTCTTGTGATTTTGACTTTTGTTGTGTTCTTTGAACAAAACCTTGGTTCCCCTGACCTTATATCCACCCAATAAACTTAATGAAACACAGATTTGGACAATTAAGTAACTAGAATAGCACAAACAAGCTACTACCAAACACCCCTTAAAAAACAGTTATAGATGAAAATAAGGTTCAATCAAGTGCACAACACAACCTACTGATTACAACTACTTTTATAACTAATAATTAACTAAGATAAGTAAAGATAAACTACTAATACTACTTGTTGCTGAGAAAATGAAGTTTGTGCTCACAAAGCCTTCCAAGCTAGGCTGCCAAGGACCAAAGAACCAAATCAACCATCCTAATGACCTCCCATGAGGTCCCTAACCCACATCCATCCTTTATTAACTGTGCTCCAAGCTTATTCAACCCTTGATCACCAATTTTTTTGTTTATTTTTAATTTTTCTTAATTATTTTTAATATTTATAAAAACTGAGTTTAGGATGTTCACACAAGCTTATAAACATTATAAAACCTTGTTTTCTGAGTTTACATAAACTTATGGATGACTTGTACATACATTAGAAGCTTTAATTAGCACTTGAGAATTTGAAATGGAACTTGAAAAGTGAAAATGAGAATTAAACTTTAAAACAGAACTTTCATTGATAAAAAAGATTACAATACATTAAAATAAACTGAAAAACATTAAAACTAAAGATATTACACACTTTTGCTCATGTATGAGCTACAATATATATAACGAAACAAAATTAGGCCTTTTCTCTTCCCACTTGGTTCCTTTTTGAATTCTGAGAGTCCAGAAGGGCTTCATGTTGACTCTTGACCAACTCCCAGCCGTTAATTTTATCCTTGCTTCATCCTGGCCTTTGAATTAAAAATTGGCGCCAAAAGATAAACGGGGCAAGATTGAGTGGAACTGGTGGGGGTTGGTGTTGGAATTAATTGTGGTGGGTTAGTTTGGTGTGGACATTAATTGTGGGGGTGGCTGAGGTGAAAAAGGTGAGGAGGGGGGGGGGAAGTTTCCCTGGTTTTGCGCTGGGTGTTGGGGGAAGAAGGAGGGGTTGACCGGTCTTTTGACCGAGGGGGTTTTTTTTATTTAAAAAGGAAAACGGGCTAAGGGATCTTGGGCCTGGGTGGTGGACTGGGTTGGAATTGGATTGGGGTTTGGTTTTGGGTTTTGGTTATGTAATAAGGGTCCGGTTGGTACTTAGTTATCACAAGGACCATTTTTGCAACTTTTCCAAACCTAAAGGAATAAAAGTGTAATTTTCCCAATTGCTTCCAAGGACCAAATATGTTATGATTCCAAAGTTCACAAACCATTTTTTTCATTTTCCAAATTTCAGAATTTCCCAAGGACTTATTTTGCCATTTTTGGATTTTCAGGGACCAAACTTGTAATTTTGGAAAACTTGAGACCCAAGTGTAATATTTTGTGAAATTTGACTTTCAAAACCTTGGGTTGACTTTTCCTTTCAAAATAAATGCATAGGGACTAAATTTGACAAGTTTTGAAACTTGGGGGACTGAAACTGCCAATATTGCAAACTTTGATCGATTTTCCTTTGTTTTTGCACATTTTGCATTTAAAACACATAAAACACAATCCCTGGGATAATTTAAGTATTTTGATATCTTTTTGATTGTTTTTGTATGTTTTGGCAGTTTAAATACGTCAAAAACGATGAGTGTTTGAGCACTCATCAAATCTCCACTATCCTACTTTGTCACATTTTCATTTAACTTCTCATATCAAATACTTATTCACACGCCGGAGGTGGTTCGCAGGGCCCAACCCCTGCGCAATCACTTGACGTAGTGTCTTCGTATTTCTTATTTCTTGTTAGACACAAGCTTGGCTCAACCAAAACATCCCCTATATCCTTTGATCACCATCGAAGGCATGGTCATGCAATTTATTGTACAATCAGTGGCACCATCCGTGGGACCCGCTACAATTGGTCTCGTTATTCCCAAGCAAATAACCAGTCAAACATACTCACTACTTTTTCAGCATGAATCAGGAAAGAGAAGTTACACCCCCACTGGGTTTTTCGACTTTGACCCCATTACCAGCAACTGACCCTAACGGTCTCCCACCAATTACGGTGTCCACATTCACAACATGATCTCACCTTGAAACAACACCCAATCATCACGCCTCAACATCGGCCAATCCGGAACTAGCTATTAGCCCTGCTTTCGTTGAGGCTAATTAAGAAGCGTTGGAATCTTTGTTAAGGGCCCGTAGGAGGCAAATTCGTAACACATATATGCGAAGGGAGTTGGAATACTCCAGTGATGAGTGCAATGAAGAAATACAGATGGAGCCAAGGCCTTCGGTGTCAGGCGCTACTCCTTATGCCCTACGCATTGGATCCCCTATCGGCTGAAGGACAGGAGGAAGATCTGTCAGCTTTGATGGAGTCCCTGAGAGGGCTCCCATAAGGAGGGAAGGAGTTGCAGGTGAGGGTTCCAATGGAAGGAGCCAACGAAGGGATAACTCGGGGGTAAACCTACCTCCTTTGCTAGCTGCTCATTTGGGGAGAAATGAGACAAGGATGCCTCTACAACCTTCTCACACATCCGATGTAGAAGGCCATCAACCTCAATTCAACATGGGGAGAAGCCTCCCTCACAATGGTATGTACCCTCAGTTTCAGTCTCAGAGTTATCCTCAAAACCTTTATCCTCCCATAAACAGTCAACCTAGTAATAACCATTTCCCACAAGCTACCACACCCTACGGACAGCCTGTGATATACCCTCCGTACACCATGTTTAATAACTATCCTTTTAACATAAATACCCCTTATGCTCCTTATCCTAACCAAACCCCTTCAGGGGCACCTCTTTCGCACAATCCCTATAACGCCATCCCCACAAACATGCCACCCTACAATTGTCTATATCCAGAGCCTACAGGTCCTTTAACGCCTTTTGTAAGGTGGATCTAAGATTATCCTTTACCTGATGGTTTGAAGATGCCTTCGCACATAGGCACCTATGACGGAAAGGGGGACCTGGATAACTTTATACACTTGTTCGAAGGAGCGATCAGGATGCAAAAGTGGGTTATACCAGTAGCCTGTCACATGTTTACATATACCCTCCGAGATTCTGCCTGTATCTAGTGGAACAGGCAGAAACCAGGCAGCATCGTTAACCTTGATGATCTAAAGGCCAAATTCAGGTCGCACTTTAGTCAACAAAGAAGTTCACAAGGACTCACCTTACAGTGCATAACATCAAGCAGAAGGAAAACGAAAGCACGAGGAGTTTTGTCACAAGATACACAGACGAGACTCTGCAAATCCTGGGCTTACATGAAGAGCAACGTATCTTTGGCTTCGTGCATGGCCTACGAAACCATCACCTGGTGGAATTTGATGAAACGAAAAGTGTACCGCTTTTAGGGGGTCATTTAAGCCCTAAGTCGAGATTATTTGATCAAATATTGCCCTAAATCATTCCTTTTGTCATTTTAGGTACTTTTGAGAAGAAATTTGGAAAAGAAAGCATTTTGGACGTTTTTGGAGCAAAAAAAGTGAAGAAAACGACAAAGTCTCCAAATCATGCTGAAATTGGTACCTGACGGCGTCAGGAATTGCATGTGATGCCGTCACTCATGGACAAAGAGGTGGATAAATTAAATACACGTGACGCGCTAGAATGTTTTTGGAGGATTTACACGTGACGGCGTCACCAAGACCGTCACGTACAAAATACAAGAGACGGCCAAGAGACAAGTTACATATGACGGCGTTAGATCTGGATCTAGGCAATACGAGTGTTTTCATGGCAGAGAGTTGATGGTGTTAGGATTTACACATGACGCCGTCAGACTCAAAAATCTATATATAGTTTTCAAGTTTTCATTTGTTAAAGAAGAGGAGAACTTTGAGAAACCCTAGCACGATTTTTACCTTACTTTTATGGGTTCCAAACCCTTGTTTCATCCATGTTTGATTGAAGATAAGTTTTCCAATAATCATTGAATATGTCTATGTGTTGTTTTGATTCTATCTTATGCTTGTCTTTACTTTAACATGCTAGGCTAGGTTTTCTTTGTGTTTGCTTAGATGTAATGAAACTTAGTTATTGATTATTGGTTGGTTATTTGTTTATAATTGTTGTGGATGATTGATTTCGATGTTAGGCTTAAGAAAACTGGCAGACTTCCACTTGGTAACATGCTTACACATCTTAAGAAACATGATCGGATGTGTACTACAATAAATTGGTTGTATTTAATGCATAAGTAACTACTAAAGAGGCCATGTTAGGAGCTAGTAGTCAGCTCGACATAGGAAGAGGTAGAAGCTTATAGAGTTAGGGAAGATCGTACACGGCCCTACGAATGGTATTAAGGAATATAACCCGTCATCCATGCAATTGTAACAAACTAATCGACTAGTAAAAGATAGCTAGGGAGTAGTGAAATCTAAGTAAACACATTTTCTCTTATTATTGTTTTTCTCCATATTTACTTTCGTGTCATTTTATTTTATTGTTATTGCATTTGTAGTTATTTGGGTTAGTTGACTAGCAACTAATTCCGCCCATCCTTCCAAAACCCGAGATTTTTACTTGCTTTTCATAAAATATAAAAATACAAAAAGAATCATCCCTCATCTCTAAACCTAGTTTAATTGATTTTTAACCCTAGCGAACACTATTCTTTGAGTTGAACGATCAATCCTCCGGTACTTGCCACTACACTATACTACATCGGTCAGGTACACTGCCTGGTGGGGATTGCAAGCTTCTCAAGATCCCTTGAGAGGTAAAACCTTTTGCAAGGTTGCAAAACCACACATCAAGTTTTTGGCGCCGTAGCCCAGGGAATATTTATTGTCTAGGTTGAAATTTCTTTTTATTAGGTCTACTTGCTAGATTACTTTCTAGTAAGATTTTTATTTTTATTTTTATAGGTCTTCTTTAGTCTATCTTATTTTTTTTGTTTT
Organism: Artemisia argyi; assembly: GCA_030686995.1. Lineage (NCBI taxonomy): Eukaryota > Viridiplantae > Streptophyta > Magnoliopsida > Asterales > Asteraceae > Artemisia > Artemisia argyi. Next base: position 18,999,813 of record CM060678.1, on the reverse strand, counting down.
CTTTGTTCGTAACCATTGCCATCCGCCATCATGGTAAACGAAGATCTCTCTAATCTTAGAATCACTAGGAGTCGTAGTTCCTTAAGAAATCTTGTTCCGCCCTACGCAGAACCTGAAAGGGAAATGCATAGGCTAAGGCAATCTCTTCCAACACCCGAACCATCTGGCGCAGCCATCAACTTTGATGAGGCCCTTTCTGAAGAAGATTCAGATCATCACCTTACACCCCCTATCCCCCAATCCAACCACGATATGGGCACTCCAGAAATTCCCACAACTTAAGGATTACTCCTCCCCAAACCCTCGCGGCTTTTCAAATGCCATTGTTTTTCCAAACGAACGCACCAATGAGGTCTTGCGTGCAAACGATGTTTGGCTTGTCCAAAGTGTATGCAAGTTTCACGGGTTGCAAATTGATGACCCAATTCAACATGTTAGGGATTTCTTGAAGATAGTGGACACCCTCCATACGGATGGGGCCACTAGAAACACGTCCCGATTGCGGTTCTTTCCTTTTACCCTTCTAGAAAAAGCCAAAGATTGGTACGATAAACTTCTTTCTGAGTCCATTTTTACATGGGAGCAACTTATCTCTAAATTGTATGAGAAATTCTTCCTAGCAGGAAAAACCTCAGCATTTAGGGATAGAATCCTCCGTTTCCATAAAAGAAAAGACGAACCCATCTGTAGATCATGGATTAGATTCAAGGATCTAATAAGACAAGTTCCCCATCAAGGCATCGAGCTTTGGCTTCTTGTCCAAATCTTTTATGACAACGTCTCCCAAAACGACCAGAACGGGATCAATAATTTGATAAAAGGGAAAATAGCCAATCTAAGCGCCGAGGAAGGGTGGAATAGGATTGAGGAATATGCTCAAGACCAGGATGATACCTGGGATGAACCCCGATTCGACTATGAATATATCCGAAATCATCTAAACACCCTCGCCTGAGAATCGGCTGAGAAAGCTTCACGAGAGGGTATCATACCTAGGAGGGTCGCGAACAGCTAAACGACTATCAAACCCATACTTGATTTGCGACCACTGTGGGGGACCGCATGAAGTAGAAGAATGTGGGGGAGAAACCACCACCGAACATGCATACTTGTCAAGCCATGACATCTTCGATGATCCTTCCCTTTTGAATTTTTACCAAAATGATAATTTTACCCCTTGGGGAAATCTTATAAAAAAAGAGGAGGGAGAGAAAGGTCCTGACTTCAAAATCAGGAGCAGTTTTGAGGATGGTCTTGGACACTTCACTCATGAAAAGGGCTTACAATTGAAAGGGCTTGATGAGCTCATCACTGAACAGCAAAATGACATAGAAAAATGGTTCCTAGAACTTAATGCTACCTTTGATGGCCATAACAAGCCCCACATAAGCCAAAAAGACCCCCTGCTCGCTATTACTACTCGAGCCGGAACAACAACAAGGGACCCTCCTTATCCGAGCCAACACCCCGTCTCTGTTGCGCCAAATACTCCTCACGAGGAAGAAGGTAATGTGAGTGATGAGACTCTCGAGCAGCCCCCTCAAATGACCTCTTCTCCACCTGCTCCACCCAACCAACCTGTGAAAGTCCCATTTTCGTCCCGCCTCAAGAATCAAAAGATTGAGAATGATAATAAAAGATTCTTGTCATATTTAAAGGATTCGGTAGTCACCATACCCCTCCTTGATGCATGCTACCATATGCCCAAATATAGCACATGCTTCAAGAGATTACTTGCCAACCGAAAGAGACTCGAAGGTCTTGTGACTCTAGGAGAAGAATATTCGGTGGTGACCCAATGAGGACTACCGAAAAAGGTAGACGACCCGGGTAGTTTCACCTTGCCCTGTGATGGATCTAAACACATGACTTGTGTTATAATGATACTTTGAATGATACTAACAAGTATGCGGAATCTACTTGTTAATACTTAGAAGGTTTGTATATAAGTTTGATTGTGAGTTGTATATGAATGAACAAAGTTGTATGAACACAAAACAATTAACCAAACTATTAGCTCTAATATTATTAATGATAATAATACGAGTGATCTAGAATATCACTAGGTTTACAACTTGAAGCTCTGTGAATTGATACGTGCATAACCTTAAACCTAGGACCTCCTTTTATAGGACACAAGGAGTCCTGTACAAGATAAGTATAAGCATAGAATAATAGAATATTTACAAGATCTTTTCTATTCTTATCTATACACATGTTTCCTAAAAATTATCCTACAACAGTGGTAATAATATGTACTAGCAGTGGTAATGAGTTTCCACTGCTAGTGTATTCTTCAGCAGTTGTAATCTCCATGCTTAACAGTGGTAACTGTTAGTATAATTCCCAACACCCTGTTCCATAGGATCTCTATCGGTAAAAAATGCTCTAGCTGATTTAGGGGCAAGCATCAACCTCATGCCTTATTCCATGTTCCTCAAACTAGGGTATTCCGGATTGAAAACAACCCGTATGAACATCCAACTAGCTGATAGATCAGTCAAATACCCCTTGGGGATATGCAAGAACGTGCTAGTTAAAGTAGGGAAGTTCAAATTTCCATTTGACTTTGTAATCTTGGAAATGGAGGAGGATGACCTAGTGCCCATCATCTTAGGGAGACCATTTCTTGCCACCGCTCGTGCCGTCATCGATGTTCATGACGGCAAGTTAACCTTGCGAGTAGGAGCTGACAGCTTAACCTTTGATATTAAGGATACGATGAACCTTTCTCTTGAAGCAGCTAACCGGTTGTATTTCATCGGAGAGGTCGATGAATTAGCCGATGTCATTGACAACTGTGTTGTGAACAAATCGAAGAAGGCTGGTTGCGGGATGAGGCTTTCCTACCCTTATTTGAGAAGGAGAAGACATAGGGTGTTAGCGCAGTTTCCTTCCCGGACGAGAAGTCACTGAACCACTCGAGCTACGTAAACTCGAAAACAAACTTAAACCCTCCGTCATCGATCCACCCAAGTTAGAACTCAAGGAACTCCCAAACCATTTAGAATATGCTTTCCTCCAGGGAGAAGATCAACTGCCAGTAATCATAAATTCTTCCCTTGAAGATGGACAAAAAGATAAACTCCTGGGAGTTTTAAAAAATATAAGGGAGTCATTGCATGGAGTATAGCCGACATTAAGGGGATCGACTCGACCTTCTGCACGCATAAAATCCTTATGGAAGAGAATTATAAACCAGCCGTGTAACCCCAGAGGCAAGTAAATCCCAACATCAAGGAGGTTGTGAAAAAAGAAGTCATCAAACTCTTGGATGCAGGGCTAATCTACCCAATTTTAGATAGTCCGTGGGTTAGTCCTGTACAGGTTGTACCAAAGAAAGGAGGGATGACAGTGGTGAAAAATGACAACGGTGAATTGGTGCCCCAAAAGAGAGTCACTGGTTGGTGTATGTGCATCGATTATAGAAAGCTAAATGAAGCCACCCGAAAGGATCACTTTCCTCTCCCATTCATAGACCAAATGTTGGAAAGATTAGCAGGGCATGAGTACTACTGTTTCTTAGATGGGTTCTCAAGGTATTTCCAAAACCCCATCGCCCATGAGGACCAAGAAAAGACCACGTTTACATGCCCATATGGGACATTCACCTATAAGAGAATGCCTTTCGGGTTATGTAATGCTCCCGCCACTTTTTAGCGATGTATGACCGCAATCTTTCCAAAGTTAATGGAAGACAGCATGGAAGTTTTCGTGGATGATTTCTCGGTCTTTGGAGACTCTTTTGATCGCTGTCTTGCTAACCTCGAAAAAATGTTCAAACGTTGCGAGGAGACCAACATGGTTCTAAACTGGGAAAAATGCCATTTTATGGTAAAAGAAAGGATTGTGCTAGGGCACAAAGTCTCAGGAAATGGAATTGAGGTGGATCGAGCAAAAATTGAAGCTATATCTAAGCTACCTTATCCAACTACAGTCAAGGCAATACGTAGCTTCTTGGGTCATGCCGGTTTGTATAGGAGATTCATTAAAGACTTTTCTAAAATAGCTCGGCCAATGACTTAGTTGCTTGTAAAGGATGCCCTTTCGATTTCTCTCAAGAATGCAAGGATGCGTTCGATTGGTTGAAGCTAGAACTCACGCAAGCCCCGATCATGGTTACACCTAATTGGGAATTTCCCTTCGAAATCAAGTGCGACGCCAGTGATTATGCTGTTGGAGCGGTATTAGGCCAAAGGCTTAACAAACACTTCCAGACAATATACTATGCTAGAAAAACTATGAATCCTGCTCAAGAGAACTACCCCACCACTGAAAAGGAGCTATTGGCCGTAGTATTCGCTTTTGATAAATTTCGCCAATATTTTGTCCTTTCAAAAACGGTCGTTTTTACAGATCATTCGGCTCTCTTCAATACGTTTTTGCTAAGCAGGACGCTAAACCACGACTAATTCGTTGGATCTTGTTGTTACAAGAGTTTGATGTTGAAATTAGTGATAAGAAGGGGGCAGAGAATCTAGCAGCTGATCACCTCTCTCGCCTCGAAAATCCCAGCCTTAGCGAATTTGACAAGAGTAAGATTCGGGATTCATTTCTTGAAGAGCAGCTCATGTCAATAACTGATTCTGAGCCATGGTATGCGGATTATGCTAACTATCTAGCAAGTAGAATTATTCCGGAATACATGAACAGACACGAAAGAAAAAGGTTCTTCGCCTAATTAAAATACTACTTTTGGGACGAACCTTTCTTGTTCCGAAGATGTCCTGACCAAGTAATCAGGTGCTGTGTTTCAGAAAAAGAGAAATGAAGATCATGAAAGAATGTCATTCAGGCCCCTCTGGGGGGCATCATAGAATGAACACTACTGCAAGAAAATTTTTTGATGCAGGATTCTATTGGCCTAAAATATTTCATGATGTGAAAAGAACGATACAAGCATGCGACGCATGTCAACGAGCTGGAAATATCTCAAGGAGGGATGAAGCACCTCATAATTTTATACAAGTTTGTGAGGTTTTCGATGTTTGGGGAATAGATTTTATGGGCCCCTTCCCATCTTCAGGGGGAACAAATACATCTTAGTGGCCATTGATTATGTTTCAAAATGGGTAAAGGCACAACCCTTAGGACCAACGATGCTAGGGTAGTTATTCATTTCTTAAAGAAACTATTTGCTAGGTTCAGCATTCCTAAAGCTCTCATTAGTGACAGGGGAACCCATTTTTACAACACACAAATGGAAAAGGCCATGAAAAGATACGGAGTCTTCCACCGATTCTCCACCGCTTATCATCCTCAAACCAACGGTCAAGTAGAAAACACCAATAGAGCGATTAAGAGAATATTAGAAAAAACGGTCAATCAGAACAAAAAGGATTGGTCATTTAAACTCGATGAAGCTTTATGGGCATTCCGAACTGTCTATAAAACACCAATTGGAACAACCCCGTTCCGCATGGTTTATGGCAAGGCATGTCACCTTCCAGTAGAGCTGGAACACAAGGCATATTGGGCACTTAAGGCGTGTAATTTGGATTATACGGTTGTAGGAACAAATAGGTTCTTACAACTCCAGGAGCTTGATGAATTAAGATTGGAAGCATATGAATCCTCCGTTACATATAAAGAAAGGGCGAAAAGATGGCAGGACCAACGAATTAAGAGACATAAAGAGTTCTTAGAAGGAGACAAAGTTCTACTATATAACTCTCGTTTAAGGTTGTTTCCTAGGAAACTTAAATCTAGATGGTATGGACCTTTTGCCGTGAAAAGCTCCTCTAAAACTGGAGTTGTTGTCTTAATGGACAATGAGAGTAGGGAATTCACTGTGAATATACAACGCGTTAAGCATTATCAAGAAAATGGTAATGAAATGATCAATGAGGAGGACATAACCTTTGATGACGAGGTCACGTAATAGCCCATGACCTTGAGTCTAGCTACAAGACAAGTAAATAAAGAAAAGCGCTTCTTGGGAGGCAACCCAAGTTTTATTTGTTTGATTGTTTGTTTGTTTGATTTTATTTGTTTCTGTATGCATGCTTTTATTTTTATTGTATTGTGGGTCATGTTTCAAAATAAATTGTGAAAATGCTTTACCTTGTTGTTTAACTTCGTCTTAACTTCATAAAAAGGTATTTTGCAAAAGATAAGTGTAAGGGAAATCTAAATTTGTTTTAAGAACGGGCTTGAACATGAATCACGACAATATGAAACGAATATGCATATTAGTATTTGTTTGAGTCAAATGCTTGTATCGAGTCATAATGATGTTTTTTAGGAATTCCAGGAATTAAGGCGTGAGATTTTCCAGAAATTTTCCGGAAACTTAACATAAGATTTCTGTTAGAGCACTCTGACGGCGTCAGGGTTATCACCTAACGGCGTCAGGTGTAAAATTCTGAAAATTTTTGCGACTTTTGTTTTTCTACCGGAGTACTAAAGTTTTTGTTAATTCTTTAGTTTTATAAACTCCAGGAAATCTGCAAACATTCATTCCACAAGCATTATATATATATATATATATATATATATATATATATATATATATATATATATATATATATATATATATATATATATATATATATATATATATATATATATATATATATATATTGTAACAAACTAACAATATTAACTAGTATGGTTTGTGTGTCTTGAATCGAATCAATAAGAGAAGAAGAAGAAATAAGAGAAGAGTTTAGAGAGAGGAAGATGGGTGTTTTCTATAGAGAGAGAGTTGAGAGAAAAATAAGAAAATGTTAGATTGAATGAAAAGCACCAACCCTCTCCACATGTGGAGAGGGGGTATATATAGTTTTCTACAAACGCCCACACCCGGGCTGTGGATCAGGCATACAGTGGGTAAAGACCCGTCCTTCTTCCACGGTGTTACTTAAACTAAACTAACTAATACATATAATTAACTAACTACGAGCTAACTAAAATGCTATTACAACAATTAGGTGACCGAGACTTTTACAGGAATATTTGTATTCCTAACAATCTCCCCCTAAGCGAGGTCACCTTTGAAATTAAGCTCTTTGGTCTTTAAGCATTCTTTAGTCATTGTAGCTCGTAGGTTCTGATTCTTCACTTTTCTGCACACTTTGTACTTCAAGCAAACGAACTCGTGAATTGGATTCCTTTAAGTTGTGAGATCTTTGAGCTTCTTTGAGATCATCAGCCATAGTAAATCTCCAAGCTCATCCTCTGTAGTATCGCCTTCATGTGATGTAGTGACTTTAGGACCGTCATGCTCACACCCTTCAGTATTAGGAGACTTCACATCAGAGTTGCGGATCAGGAGACTTTTCATCAGAGTTACGGAAACGTTGTTGGTAGTCTCTCAACATTTGTTGTAGCAAGTCTCTCATCGTCATTGATAATGTGGAGGATGTGTGAGCATGAGGTATGGATTGACCCGATTCAGCTGGAAATAGGAGCCATCAACGCCATCTTTATATGTGTCCCTGAAATAAAACAGTTAGCAATAAAGATAGAGAACGAATATGGCTTTGTCATTCGTTCTGCGAGGACAGACTACCCTCCGGTTTTGTGAAAACCGACCTGTGATCAGGTAGAGTCTCTTTTAAAGAAGACTCTCCTTGACAGGAATTTCCAGCTTGTAGTAATGAATTTTCCAAAGAATCCACTTAGGAATCTCCATACTTAGCATGTTCTCATACCGGAACGTCTCAAAGCAGACAGCACGATAGAGTGAATCGGTGAATTGAAATTCACGGATTGATGAGAAATTGATTTATAGAAATCACTCGCGTGTCATATGATAAACATTTTTGAGACACGACGAGAGGTTTTAGCTTAGAATCACATTTCCATAAAAAATACTTTTGTTTGAAATATTGTACACAATCGATGTGCTCGAAAATTAGTTTGTGAGCACACTGAAAGGTTTTAGCAAAAGTATCCGTCAATCCATATCCTGGAACAAGTTTGATTCAACTTTGAATCGCACCATTGTTGCTTTCCAGTTGTCACTTGATCATTGATCCAAGATGGATCTCACATGTCACCTACCAAGAGCTTGAGTGATGTTCGCTCTAGAAGGATTTCCATCTTCATTGTGAATATTTTCATATCACTCGGATGTTCTGGCAATACCACAAGGATAATGCGTAGAACTCTAAATATTTTATCTTATTTTCCACATTATGTGAAACAATAAGCATATTTGGAATGTGTCCTAACGAGATTTATGGATGATCTCATGGCTCTAGACTCAATAGTGCGTTTTGATCCGCTCCTGGAGACTGGGGAGGCGTCTCCTGTTTTAGGTATCAATATAGCTCGCAATGAGCGGTCGATACATTGCACAGGGTTCCCCGTGAGAATGAAACAAGCTCTTTTAAGAGAACTTGAGTGGTTGGGAAGTTTAGTGCAGTGCGTCACTGGGTCCATGACGTCTTGTCTTCAATACTAGTGTTGCTTTAGTAACCACTAGTAGATTATGAATTGAACCCGGTTTCTGCCCTAAGGTTGAATATTTGGAGGGCTATTTCTTTTCACCCTTTCTCATTTCATTTCTTTTTCATTCTTCAACCCCCTCAGTGCTTACCGAGACTTCACCACTAGAACCTTGTTGGGTTTGTTCCAGTCCTAGCTCTATCTCAGTCCGCACTCTTCCCTTTCTCACTTTACTCCTTTTTTCAATCATTTCTAAGGACTTCTAATCTATCTATGGATTGTCCCTGGGAAGATCCTTCCGGTTCTGGTGGATCATGGGAACTTATACCTAACGTTAACCAACCTTATAACTCCATGCATAAAGATAAATGGTCGGTCTTTGGTATAACTTCCACAAACGCCTTTTGCTCCCCCTCAATATGTGCATCGATATTCGAAAGAGTTTAGCACATATGTGGGAGCACATTTATTGAGTCGATCACTTTTGTTTATCAGATTTCATATTTAAATCACATTCTCTCCCCCGATCAAAAATTTCAAATCTTTCGAGATTTTTTATCTCAATTGATTTAAATAAGTTAAAAAACGTTTGGGAGAGAAATGCGGTTAATTTTTTTAATATTGTCTGATAAAAGGAACCTTTTTTCTTGCTCCCCCTCAATCTGTGAGGGAGGTTGTTATGTGTCAGATTTGAAGAGTTTACAAAAGATTTGAAGTTTTAACGAAAACTCTTTGAAAATGTACTCATTCTGACACATAACACATCATAAATCATTATGTTGCAAGGTTTTATGTACGAAGTGTGGGGAGTTTTGATGATACATAAAATTTTGAGAAATCACTCTCCCCCTCAATCAATGACGGATGTTAAAGCATAAACTATTAACGTCATTGATTGAGTGAAAATTTTGTCAAACTTTTGAGTTCAATTTGATTTTCATTCAAAATTTCATGGTACCACCAAGTTTTGCACAAACACTTTCCGGAAAAATCATAGAAGGGAAAGTATTTGGCGATAAAAAGAAGATTTCTCTTCTTTATCAGGAAATAATGCACTGAAGCGTACATTAGATCGAGAGTGCATGAATATAAAGTAATTCACGCTCGGATGAACGGCACCCTTTGTTAGGAACAACCGTCTTTTTGGCGACGTGTTTTCCTAAATTTTGAAAACCGGGTTGCTATCTGAAGTAATAGCAAGCCATATTTTTGAAGTCCGGGTTACAGCCTGAAATGACTGCAAGCCATAATTATAAGAATGTTTTGAGAAACGACATGTTTTAGAAAAACATTATTTGAAACCGAAAAACTCTTGCTCAAGCATATGTATGATTCCGTGTCATTGTTGAATGACATTTCTAGAAACGTACATAATATTGATTACACAAGAGACATGTCGTAAGAAGAGTATTTTTGGATTTTTTTTTTTTTTTTTTTTTATGATTTTTCAGATTTTTATGGTTTTTATAGGTTTTATATTTTTCTATTCACATATTGGTATAAGATATGTACAAAGGATACCAAACAGTTTAAGGAGATGTTGACATGAGCATCACAATGAGATTATCGTTCAGCTCATTGTAGAAGTATGTAGTCAACATCTCTTAAACTTTCACCACCAAAGCTTTCGAGGCTCCTGAATAATCGTCTGAAGCGGTAGTTGCCATGATATAATCTTAAACGGGATTTTACAACTCTTGTGACTTAAACCGAGAGATCGATTCTCTCCCGGGATTTTACTAAAGTCAACAAAAGAAACCGAAAGATCTAATATGAGTGTTAGACTTAGAGAGAGATCTTGGATAAGTAACAATTAGCATTAAGTGTCAAGTCGCGACAAGTCAAGTTACAATAGATCCGATCGTAATAAGTCAAGTCGTAAAGATTAACTCACAACGTCAAATTACAATCAGACTACTGGAAACGACTTAAGTCACAACAATTCACCAAACACAAGTAGTTAACAAATCACTAGAATCTCACAACTGAGTTAATCGCTAGACACCCACCAAATTTCTGAAAGTTTTTATTGCCTCCTCATTGTGAAGCTTTAGTAGCTTCCCCCCAAACCGACAATCACCTACATGAGACCACCTCCCCCAAGAGGTTGAAGTGATGCAAAAAGTCTCATTGTATGAAGTCTCGAGAGCCCGAAGAGAACGATAACACCGAAGTAACAGGGTGAACCATGGATCATCTCTGCGGTTATCAATCCAGGAATGTATGATGAAGCCCGATCACATGACCCTGTTGTACGTCCCCAATGTACACATTACTTTCTGGTTTGGAGCAGTCGTCTATTCAGGGGAATAATATATCGACATCTTCATTTCACCGATTGCTTTCCAGTTATCTTACATATACCAACTCACTCCATATTGTACGCATGTATCCAACACAAGAAGAGAATGATGACACCAAAGTAACAGGTTGAAGCACTGATCATCTCTGCGGATATCACCTCCGGAATATATGATTAAGCCCGATCACGTGAACCTGTTGCGCGTCCTTGATGTACACAGATCTCTCCCCTGATGGTTGCGATCTCATCGGAATCATCATACCATTGTGTACATGAAGCATTAACCAGAAGCACTTTGCGATAAATCATATCAACTCATATGAAGATGTCGATAAGCAATATCATCTCACACTCCAATTGTTCTTCTCATAATTCTTCCTAGTGAAAGCTGAAGTAATACATACCACAAGTATCAGAAGACCACTTCCCCCATGTAGTTGGAATGGTACACCAAACGCCACAAGTTAATACACTGATATTCTCTGCGGTTATGACATTTGTCTTCCCGGGATAACTTCAATTAAGAAGAAGTATTAAGTTCATCACGTGTACTCATTATGCATTAAGATGTATGTCTCCTTCCCCCTTGCTGGTTTTGATACCTCAGAATCAGCAACACATTATAAGCACATCTACTTGAAATCTTGTGGGAAGAACAAAATTGGTTTAACTGGATCTGGTGAGACTCAACTGCTACAAAGACTCTCTCTGACTATCTTTACCAACCCTTATGTAGGCTATTTGAAGTGACCACTTATGAAGTAAACCCGATATACCAAAGTTGAAACTGAAGAAGAATTCCCCAAATCCGTAACTTAAGCTTGCACTGTTGTTGATTAAAGAACGATGTAGAAGAATAAGTACAACACCTCTTGAGACTATCCACATTCGCATTTGCGTGTGACACTGAGCACTACAATGTAACTCCTTGAAGTGATAGCCATAACCCGTGAGAACTACAACGTAACTCCTTCCATCGGGTATAACTAGATAATCCAAGTCCCAATCATAAACTTTAAGAGTTCACGCAAGTCATCAATCGATGCATGAAGTTTCGATGATGAAATAAGTAGACGCCTTCGTAAAATACTCTTCAATCTCAATTAAGGGATGCCAAATAAACTCCGTGATCACTTGACATTTCATGTCCAAATTGTTAGCCGTTTAGACATTTTAACCGACATTTTCCATAATGTTCTTCGGGTTGATTTACAAAGTGCACATTGGTAGGAGCAACAATCCTTGATTTAAGAACGAAAAGACGGATCATTATTCATGTGTGCAACTTCGTAATCATGATAGTCATCATCAACACCTTGAGGAATAACTAGAGATTGGATTACTTGAGCAAGTGATCAATCATCATTCATAATACTTCTAGATGGTGCATCTTGATCAATCATCATTCGTTGAAGCTTGGAAGTAATCATCAAACATAAATCCCAGTCATCCTTAGTAAGTAGAACATTAGGTGTTGGAGGAGAGTCGTATGACCATTCTTCAAGCATCAATCACCATGTGGTATAATCACATTTCTCCCCCTCAAAAATTGCAAGTGATGTTTGCACTTTTTGATTGAGCAAGTGAATAAGAATACAATCAATCATGTATTTTATTCACTCTTCTCCCCCTCAAAAATTGCATACGAAGTTTGCCATTTTTGAATGAGAAAGTGAATGTGAATTCAAGCAAAGATGAGTAGATCCACTTGATGACTGAACGAACATGGAAGAAGCGTGAACTGTATTGTTGAGAATGGTCAAAACTAAGAAGATTTCTTTACTTCTTAAGATAAGGCGCACTGAATCGTACACCTTTCTTTTCTTAGATGAACGGGGCCTGAAGTGTTGTCAGCAGACACCATAATGATGAAGTTGAAGACCGAGGCTTGAACTGATGTGTTCAAACATCATAGCCATTGAAGAACGAGGCCTGAACTGAAGTATTCAGACGTCATAGTAGACATACATCAGCATTGACCTTCTATACCTCCTGAAGTAGGAGATATGTTTGATTTGGGCCTCCAGACTTTGAGTCTTCTCATGTAGTGAGTGATTGATGTACCTGCAATAGAGTGAGGACTACCTGCACTAACATAACAAACTTGATTGCACATATATGGGTTAGTGACATTGGTATCCAAACCCTTGGGGGTTTCACGATCAACCATGGTATTACCATTGGTAAGTATCCTTCCGGTAGGTATCCACTTAAGTCCAGCATCCTTAAAAATTCTACCAGTTGGAATCCACTTACGGCAAGGTCTAGGATAACTAAGCTTCTTATGCATAGTGGAAGGCTTATCGATATTCCTAGTCTCCAAAGATTTAGCAGTTTGTGTCCACCTAGAAGAAGTTTTAGGTTTGTTTTGCTTCTTATGCATTGTAGATGACTTTCTGTAAATCCTAGACTTAACAGGTTGAACCTTAGCATTGTTCCTCAATATCCTAGGAGGGATCATATAAGGTTGAGAACCTAAGATTCCATCCTTATGAAGTAGTGCCCTTTTCCTAGCCTTTTCTAGATCATAGTTCTTCTACAAGTCATTTATATCATAATTGTTTTGAACCTTAATGCTAGGTTTCAACACTGTTTTTGAACTAATCCTAGAGGAGCTGGGTGTAGGAGTAACTACTTGTTGAGGTTTCACCGAACTAGAAGCAGTAATCTTAGGCAAATAATGTGTAGTGACTGGTTTTGTCAAAACTTGTACCGCATCAACTTGGGAGGCAAACCGTGTTTTTGAAATTTTTGGTCGTTCAGATCTAAACGCAGTCGGTTGCCTAACAACGGATTGGTTTCTATTTGATTGAAAACCTATTTTCCCCAAGATTGATGGTTTTGCAAACTTAGTGTTCACACTATCCCCTGTTGCTTTTCTTAGCTCGTTCTTTAATGCAGTTATTATGAAACCCATTTTCTGAAAATGAGCTTTGAATTCATCATTTTGGGCAATCAAAGAAGTTGTTTGTTCTAACGTCTTAGTTCTCATTTCTATGATTGTCTCATTAAGATTTTTACAATTCACTTTCAAAGACTCATTTTCATCAAGTAATTTAGCCACTTTTTGTTCAAATTCAATTGCATCACAATCATGTTTAGCCTTAACTTCACCACACATATCACACATCTCAGTAACACGTTTTTTCAGGTTGTTGATTGTCAAGTTCTTGGTTTCTAGCTGAGCTTTCAAATCATTAATTATAAAGTATTCACGGAAATCAGGAAGTTCCGGATTTTTACATGGTTGATTATTTTGAAGACTTTCTTCCTTTTGTTGCATTGCGATTTCAAGTGAAATACAATGTTTTTCAAGTTGCAAAAATCTCTTTGAAAGTTCAATAAAAGTATCTTTATCAACCATATCATTTGATTTAAAAGCATCAGCCGTCAACACAGAACTTAACACTTTATCACGTTCAGCATCCTGATCACTTTCTCCCCCTTTATGACTCATATTTGTTGGATTAGACATGGTATTGCTATCAGTCTTTTCCAACAAATTTGTGTCATAAGTGAGTTTGATTTGATCAGTATGCTCCCGTTCATTAGAGAGCACATTAAGTTGAACAGTTAAGGGTACCTCAGCACATGACATTTGTTCATTATCCGGACTAAAATCAGCATCCATGCCATGGGTGTCTAGAGTCAATGATTTGCTGGTAGTGTCAAGCTTATCAGACTCTGATCCTATACGCATCGTGACACCTAACCCAACATCCAAAGCATTTCCCGAATCGTCAATACCATCACATGATTGTACCAGAGATCCCTTCATTTTGTCATCATCTAAACGTCTGTGTTGTGCTCTTTCCACAATGAACGCCTTAACATCATCCATGAGTTGGATGAGTGTACCTCTGAACGTGTCAACCTCAATTCCCGTGTGATCAGCAAAGCACCTTCTAGTCATCTCACTGTAATGGTCATACTCCAGAGTGAATTTTGAATCAAAGAATCCTTGGAGTTGTTTGTTAATCGCACAAAGAGCAGCCATGGATCTAATTTTAGAAGATTCTTCTTGGTCAAGTTGTTGTTGTAATTGATCTAAGTAAAGAATCATTGTGTCTGTGAAAGTCTGAACATCTTGACCAAAGAGTGTTACAAATGCGCGTTCGAATCCCATCTTGAATCCAGTTCCCTCTAAAAGTACCGAGAGATGTGAATGAAGTTGTCGAAAACATTCTATGCAGCTTACATTTGCATTGTGAAGCACTTGTTGTGGCTGAAGCAACTCTCTCCCTTGCGATTTAGAGCACAAAGATTCCATATTAGCAATATTAGAATCAAACACCTTTATTTGTTGTACAAGGTTGGAAGATTTTGACATGTTGTGATCATTCACGGGATTTTACAAGTCAATGATTTAAACCGAAAAATATAATCTTTCGCGGGATTTTACAAAATCAAGTCAAAACCGTGAGACACCGAAGAATAGAGTTGAACGTGTACTGAGAACTGTTGAATCGGTACTATGACTAGTGATTGTTTGTTAAATGTGAAGCTTGTTAGATTGAAATCCGAATGAATCCTGACTTTCTATCTAATAAACACGAGAATATCTCAACCCACCAATAATTCACAATCCCGGATTCGTGAAGCTCACTCAAACCGTTTTCCAATATTTATCGCAACAATTTAGCACCAAGAGTAATACATAAAACCATAAAAGAAAACAAAGCACTCGTCCCTTGTAAACTTGTAGTAATAAACTGCTTGTCCCTCAAATAAACGGCCCAAAAAAAATTTAGTGCAAGCCCAAAATTCGTAAGTAACAAATGAGCCCAGTTTGATGATCTAATAGGGTTTGAAGAAAAATTAAAAGTCGGTTAAAGCCCAAATTAATACCATTACCCCTAATAACACGCCTCTTATCACAAACCTAATCCTCTCAAAAATAATACGCAGTCACCAAACTTATCACCAAAATTATCATCAATCAGACTCCAAGAAAACTCGTCCCTTGTGATGCAACTGATCCGAACACCAACAACAAACAAAGTTGATCGAGATTACTTACTTGAGTAACCAACAGGAGATTCGAACACGGTAGGTCTTAATTATGTTTCTTGTTTTTGTTTTTGTTCAAACCGAATGAAAGGAAGGAATGATAACTAAGTTGTTATTGTTCTACCTTAATTATCTTCGGATATTATCAATGAGGATAAAACTCAACACGGTCAATGATGAAGTTTTCTTGTGCTCGAATCAGTGAGTACTTAGAGGAAATAACTGAGGTTGTTGTTTAGATTAATTTCCTTTTCATCATTTACGTTTAGTGTTTTACTTTTAAACCGAATGAAAAGGTCGAATGAAAACACGAGTTAATTTTCTTTTCTTGAGATGGACGGAAATGCACTGAAGTTAAGACCTCAAGATGGATCGATGATGGTTAATCTCTTGTGAGTTTGTCTAAGGACGAATCTTGGATTGCACAAAGAGATGCCTGAGATCGTTTGGTTTCATTTGCTGGTTATAGTTTGAGTCTTGGTTTAAATGAAAAAAGGATTAACAGTTGATGGCAGTGGGAATGGGATGATGACGATTAGTGTGTTGTTGAATTAGATTATGTCCCGATTAGGATTAGTTGTTAACAGTCCATCCTCTTCACGTTGTTTTATTACCCAACATTTGAAAATAAATAAATAAACGCAACACCAGGCTCTACACTTGAAAGGTAATCGCAAATTCCAAAAGTTAAACGCAGATTTGAGGTAACCGCTAGCAACAGTTAATCGCAGGATTGAGCTAAAAAGCTAATCGCAATATTGAAGTTTGAACTAAACGCAAGAAAGAAAATGACAATACCGTCACTATCTTAATTGTTGTCTTTTACCCCTTCTTGGAGAAAAATGCCAAATTCAGTAACCAAAGGACCACAAACAAACGCAACAATACAGATGTATTAATCGCAAAAGAGAAAAACATAACCGCAACCTTCAGCCAATCGCAAGACCAAATGACAAATCTGTCACTTTCTTCCACTTTCGTCTTTTACCCGATATTGGACACAAGTGACCAAACCACAACCAAGAAAGAAGGAACTCGCAAATATGAAGAAAAAAAATAGCAGTAAAGAAAAATCAGACAAGGACTTTCAACTCTTATGAAAACCACAACAATTTGCAAGCAAATATTTGTAAAGACAAAAATATTACTTTTGTACCAGTTATAGCAAAAGTGATGAAGTAAGAGTGAAATTTTATAAAAATGAACCAAGCTAAAACACAAGAGGAACCCATTCGACCCAAGAAGCACAAGAAGAACCAATCTAAACAAAGACTCCCAAGAATGTAACCATGGCTCTTGATACCAATTGTAATAAACTAACAATATTAACTAGTATGGTTTGTGTGTCTTGAATCGAATCAATAAGAGAAGAAGAAGAAATAAGAGAAGAGTTTAGAGAGAGGAAGATGGGTGTTTTCTATAGAGAGAGAGTTGAGAGAAAAATAAGAAAATGTTAGATTGAATGAAAAGCACCAACCCTCTCCACATGTGGAGAGGGGTATATATAGTTTTCTACAAACGCCCACACCCGGGCTGTGGATCAGGCATACAGTGGGTAAAGACCCGTCCTTCTTCCACGGTGTTACTTAAACTAAACTAACTAATACATATAATTAACTAACTACGAGCTAACTAAAATGCTATTACAACAATTAGGTGACCGAGACTTTTACAGGAATATTTGTATTCCTAACATATATATATATATATATATATATATATATATATATATATATATATATATATATATATATATATATATATATATATATATATTGCCGCCGATTTTACGCGAGGTTTGCCTTGATTGTTTTCTCAGGTTTAACAGGTTATATTGGACAAGAAGATGATTTATATTTCTGGAGGGAAGCTGTTGGGAATTAAATAAACAGAAAGAATCAGAACATAAAGGTTTAAGGAAATACATCAAGTATGTTTCTGCTGATAAAGCACAAAGCACGTTTCCACTGATGGATTCTGCTGAAAAATGTTTTCTACTGAAGGTGTTTCTGCTGATGGATTCTGCTGATGCTACTATGACTCATACGACAGCTGTGTAGATAAGTACGACTTATTCTACTAACTCATATACAAGAAAAATATCTTTATTGTAGTCATCAAATTGAACACTCCAAGTGAGTTGCAATCCTAGATACATGTTGTATCTTAATGACTGACATGATAAATCATCAACTAGCTAGAATGAAGCTTAGTCATAAGCTAGTAAATTAGATGAGTCATATAGATTGTAAAAGATCTTTTCCTTGGACTATAAAAGGAAGATCTTAGATATGTGTATATATATATATATATGCATGTGACGAGTGTGATAGTGATAGACATATACATACAGAAAAACATTAGAACAAACACAAGATTCAAGGTCTTTGTAACCCTAGTGATAGTGAAGATCACTCGTATTATTCTGAATAATATTGAATCGTTTGGTGAAATACTTTCATTGTTCTTTGTTAAATAAACACAAGCATCACAGTTCCATTTCCAATAAAAATTCTAAGTGTGGTTAAGTAGATTCCGCATACTTAATCATATTCACTCAAAGTATCATATTTACACATTAAAAGGTCCAACACCTATAGTGTGTGATCAAATCAAGTGATCCTCTCAGTTGGTATCAGAGCTTCCAGGTTGATACTTTTGATTTAGAAGAAGAAGAAATGGATACAGAATCTATTCAAACAAATGTTGCTGCAAAGTTGCAGTTCTCAAACAGAATGAGTTTGAATTGTGGAGGTTAAGAATAGAACAGTTTTTCCAGGTGCAGGATTACACTCTCTAGGAAATCATTGAAGATGGAAACTCTTTCAAACTCACAACCACTTTATCAACAGTTGAAGGTAGGGAAATTTCAGTTGTTCAAACTATCCCTACAACTGCTGATGAAAGAATAAAGAAGAAAAATGACCTCAAGGCCAGAAGTATGCTGATGATGACCATTCCAAATGATCAACTTATAAACTTCAGCAAATTCAAAGATGCCAAGTCATTATTTGAGGCAATTGTTGCAAGATATGGAGGGAATGAAGCCACCAAGAAGACCCAGAAAACCCTTCTCAAGCAGCATTTTGAAAATTTCTCATCAACCATGAATGAATCTCTTGACCACATGTTTACAAGGCTACAGAAAATTGTGAGTCAACTTGCTATTCTTAGGGTTGATATACCTCAAGAAGATTTAAACTCAAAATTTCTGAGAAGCTTACCAGAAGAGTGGGCTATGCATGTTGTTGTTTGGAAGAATAAACCAGACATAGACACTATGGATCTTATGGATTTGTATAGCAACTTTAAAATTGTGGAACAAGAAGTAAAGAAAACTGGTGTCTCTAGTTCATATACTGGGAACATGGCTTTTATGTCATCTCCTAGTATCTCAAACCCAGTTAAAGATGAAAAGGTTGATAGTGGTGCTGGTGCTGCTAGTTCATCAAGCAGTACCTTTGGTATATTGAATGAAAAGGCTTGTTGTGCCTTTTTCACAAGCCAGAATAATGGGTCCATGCTCACTCATGAAGATCTCTTAGAAATCAATGATGATGATTTAGAAAAGATAATGACATTTGTAACTTAAAAGCTGAAGTAGATAGGCTTAGTAAGGCTAAAGAGAATATTCAAATGAGTGTAGAAACACTAGATTATGCATCTAAGGGTGTGACTAACTTAATTGAATGTCAAGTAATTAATAAAGCTAAGTCTGGTGTTGGATACAAATCTGTTCCTCCACCATATAGAGGTATTCCTTCACCCCCAGGAATTGACCTAGAACACACAGGATTACCTGAATTTCAACTACCTGAATTAAAATATGGTGTTCAACCAAAATCTAATGTAGTTGATAATGAACCTTTGAAAGAAAGTGAAAGTTTAAGTAAAACTTCACTTCCTAAGGACAAGGTGTGTTCTTGTAGAAAGTCAGATGGTCCAATCATTGAGGACTCAACATCTAATGATAAAAAGTTTATACAGGTTATGTCTAAACCTGAAGTGGTTAAGAAAGCAAGAACAAGAGTTCCTAAGATAGTCAAACACAATACTGATAGGCCTAAGACCAATGAAAAACATGTTAGGCAACCAGTAAGATATTGTGAACAATATAGAACCATAAACAAGCCTAGAGGTAACCAAAGGAATTGGTATAGCCTCAAGTCTCTCCAACAAAGAGATAACAAAGTTTGTTACACATGTGGTAGTTTTGACCATCTTGCAGCTTTCTGCAACCAATGGGTATATGGGTATGAAAGTAATAGTGTGAACTACAAAAGGCAAACACCTAAATCTCATTTTCACTCTAATTCTAAAAGATCAAAACCCAAAACAGTCACAAAAGCAGTTCCTGCTGATAGAGCAAAAATTGTTCCTGCTGAAAGGAAAATGGTTTCTGCTGAAAAACCATATATGACTGTTTACCCAAAATCAACAATTAAGGGTGCAAAAACAACTTTCAAATATGCATCTAATATTGTTCAAAGGCCCATTCAAACAAAAGCAGTGGTCCAAAAACAAGTTTGGAGACCAAAGGGTACAACTACAAAGCTAGCAGTCTCTGCTAAGCATACTGCTGCTAAGGGAAACAGGGCAAATGCTGTTAAGGCCTCAGCATGTTGGATTCTTAAATCCAATGTTGCATCAACAATTCTCAAAAGATTACATTTCATTGATGCAAGAGGCGGATCCAAGTCAGAAATGGTTTGGATCCCAAAACAAAACTAATTCCTTTATTTATGTGCAGGGACATTCATCAGCAGATACTGAAGATCAAGGATTCTCAGATAGTGGATGTTCAAGGCACATGACAGGCAACAAGTCTTATCTCTCAAATTTTCAATCAGTAGATGGAGGCTATGTTACCTTTGGAGGAGGAATTGGAGGAAAAATTACTGGTAAAGGTACTATTAAAACCGGTAAACTAGATTTTGAAGATGTGTACTATGTGCAAGAGCTTAAGTATAATCTTTTTAGTGTCTCACAAATGTGTAACAAAAAGAACAAAGTTCTCTTTACTGACACTGAATGTCTTGTATTTTCTTCTGATTTTAAGATGCCTGATGAAAGTCAAGCACTTCTTAGAATTCCAAGAAAAGGCAACATGTACAATGTTGATATGAAGAAAATTGTTCCAAAGGATTCTCTTACTTGTCTTATTGCTAAGGCCACATTGGATGAATCTATGAAATGGCATAGGAGGCTTGGTCATATTAACTTCAAAACCATAAATAAAATTGTCAAAGATGGTTTGGTAAGAGGTTTACCTCAAAAACGATTTGAAAATGATCAAACATGCATTGCTTGTCTTAAAGGCAAACAACACAAAGCCACTTGTAAGCCCAAAATTTTTAACTCTGTCAATCAATAATTGTTTATGCTGCATATGGACTTATTTGGTCCTACAAATGTTAGAAGTTTGTTGCATAAGAGATATTGTCTAGTTATTACTGATGACTTTAGTAGATTTACATGGGTATTCTTTTTAGGTACTAAGGATGAGTCTTCTAGCATTCTTAAGACTTTCATTACAGAGATAGAAAACCTAGTAAGCAAAAGAGTAAAAGTCATTAGATGTGATAATGGGACAGAATTTAAGAATAGAGTTATGGATGATTTCTGCAAAGAAAAAGGTATTAAAAGAGATTTAGTGTTGCAAGAACTCCACAACAGAATGGAGTTGCTGAAAGGAAAAATAGAACACTAATAGAAGCTGCTAGAACTATGTTAGCTGACTCTAAGTTGCCTATAACTTTTTGGGCAGAAGCAGTCAACACTGCTTGCTATGTTCAAAATAGAGTTTTAGTTGTAAAACCTCACAATAAGACATCATATGAACTTTTTAGAGGTAGAACTCCCGAAATAGGATTACTCAGACCTTTTAGATGTCATGTGACAATTCTAAATACCTTAGACCATCTTGGAAAGTTTGATGGAAAAGCAGATGAAGGATTCTTAGTTGGATATTCTATCAATAGCAAAGCATTCAGAGTATACAACATGAGAACTAGAAGAGTACAGGAAAATCTACATGTGAAGTTTTTGGGAAATAAAACCAATGTAGAAGGTCAAGGTCCCAAATGGCTATTTGATTTTGAATCTCTATCCAAATCAATGAATTATGTGCCTTTTGTTGCAGAAACTAATGAATTTTCAGGTTCACAAACTGCTGATGCAACAAATGGAGAAGGATTAGAGAATGAGGCAAATCAAGATTATGTGATAATGCCAATATGGACAAATACAAGTGTGGATTCAACTTCAATAAATGGTGAATCTTCTTCTGGAAATTCTAAAGAAGATGTTGAAGATGAATATAAGGAAGAAGGAGCTAAGGAACAAGAGTTTCAAGTCAGAAGTAACACTGTTGTTTCTGCTGATAAGCAAATCGTTCCCGCTGATGAGCAAAATGTTTCTCCTGATGGACCATCAGAAGAAACACAAGCAAATCTCTCAGAAGATGAGGTGGATTTCAACAACCTTCCACCTGATTATCAAGTTCTTTCTACTCCACACTCAAGGATTCACAAAGTCCACACCCTGGATAATGTAATTGGAGATGTACAATCAGGAGTGAAGACAAGACAACAATTGATGTCTTCAGATCAACAAGGGCTTCTTGATGCCCTTTATGCTTCAAAACAGCATGAGTTTTCAAACTCTTGCTTATTTGTATGTTTTCTCTCACAAGATGAACCAAAGAATATTCATAAAACCCTAGAGAATTCAAGCTGGTTGGAGGCTATGCAAGAGGAGCTTCTTCAGTTTAAGATTCAAAAGGTATGGGTGCTAGTTGATTTACCAAGTGGTGTAAGGGTAATTGGCACTAGATGGGTTTTTAGGAATAAAAGGGATGAAAGGGGCATAGTGATAAGAAATAAAGCTAGATTAGTAGCTCAAGGGTACACACAAGAAGAAGGCATAGACTATGAAGAAGTTTTTGCTCCAGTAGCAAGGATTGAAGCCATTAGACTCTTTTTGGCTTATGCTTCATTTATGGGATTCACAGTTTATCAAATGGATGTCAAGAGTGCTTTCTTATATGGTACTATTGAAGAGGAGGTGTATGTCTCACAACCTCCTGGTTTTGTTGATCCTGACCATCCAGACAAAGTGTACAAGGTTGTTAAAGCTCTATATGGCCTACATCAGGCACCAAGAGCTTGGTATGAAACACTGGCTTCCTACTTAATTTCAAATGGATTTCAAAGAGGCAAGATAGATCAGACACTTTTCACCAAGAAGCATAAGAAGGATCTTTTGCTAGTTCAAGTGTATGTGGATGATATCATCTTTGGATCTACAAGGAAGGAGATGTGTTTGGAGTTTGAGAAGCTTATGCACAATAAGTTTCAGATGAGTTCCATGGGGGAACTTACATTCTTTTTGGGTCTGCAGGTTAAACAATCAAGAGAAGGAATCTTTATTAGTCAAGACAAATATGTTGCAGAGATTCTTAGAAAGTTTCAATTTGCTGATTCCAAAACAGCAAGCACAACAATTGATCCTGAGAAGCTACTTCTTAAAGATGTAGAAGGAACTAATGTGGATGTACACACATACAGATCTATGATAGGTTCTTTGATGTATATTACATCATCAAGACCTGATATCATGTTCTCTGTTTGTGCTTGTGCAAAATATCAAGTAACTCCTAAGGTTTCTCATTTAACAGCAGTCAAGAGAATTTTTAGATATCTCAAGGGTCAACCTAGGTTGGGTCTGTGGTATTCTAAGGAGTCATCTTTTGACTTGGTAGCATAGTCAGATAGTGATTATGCTGGTGCTAGCTTGGAGAGAAAGTCAACAACTGGAGGATGTCAATTCCTTGGGTGTAGACTTATCTCATGGCAGTGTAAGAAGCAGACAATGGTGGCTACTTCAACAACTGAAGCTGAATATGTAGCTGCTGCAAATTGTTGTGGTCAAGTTCTATGGCTTCAAAACCAACTTCTTGATTATGGGTACAATTTCTTACATACCATTATTCATATTGATAATAGTAGTACAATTTGCATTATTAAAAATCCAGTGCAACATTCAAAAACAAAACACATTGAAATAAGACATCATTTTATTAGAGATTGCAATGAAAAGAGGTTAATTCAAGTAATGAAAATTGCTTCAGAACAAAACTTTGCAGATCTTCTTACAAAAGCTTTTGATGTTGGTAGATTTCAATACTTGGTAGCAGGTATTGGAATGCTTAATCTTTAAATTTTTCAATATAATGTGTTCTTGTATATAGATTTTGTTAATGCATCTAACTTTGTAATCTAAAACTACTATTACCAATTTAAAGTTATTCATACAGTTAGTCCTATACATAATTCTAATTCAAGACAAGTACTTTGTACTTTGTTCTTTTGGTTTTAGACTAACAATTTCAGGTATGAATGTTTGAGCTCAAAGGCTATTTCAAGTGAAATGTGTAAGCAACAAATTTCTGATGCTGCTGAATGCTGATCATTGCGGCTGATATAATAGGTTCATGATAGAAAGAGTTTGGGATTTCAAAACTCCTTAAAACTTCTTTCTTGGAACCTGATTATGATGTTTCACTTTGAATTGATAAAATTAGTTGATCAGTTAATAACTGATACAACTCACTTTCTATCATTTTATACTCTCAAGTATAATGTGACTAATCTACGGATATCTGATAGAAAGAACAGCGAGCAACAGTGAATCTAACACTTGTGTTAGAGGTAACAAATGCCACGAGCTGAAACCCTGTAAAGAAAGCCTTTTGAATAGGTTTATCTGTACACAGGCAGTTATTTATAACTGAAAACATTGGTTCTCACACAACCAGAGGTTGCTTTAAACCGAAATTTTGATTAAGTGTTAGTTACCACACTTAATCCCTTCAAAATGGTTAGAAGCAGTATGATTTTTAATCATAAAATCATGTTCATACTGCTAAGTCAAATATTTCTTTAAAAAAAAAGATTTTCAAAGAGACTCAGAAAATCATCTTATGATGGATTATGAGTCAATGCTCAGTGATTCACCACTCATAGGAGGTTACACACCTAGAAGTGATGAGGGCAGCATTTAAACTCTTAAGGAATTGATGGCTTCATGTACAAATTGTCTGAAAACATGGAAATTGCTAGATTAGATGATATGATATGATTGTGAGAGATCTTCCAAACAGGGGAGGAAATTGCTCAAGAGAGAAATAAATCTCAGGGGAGGTTACAAAAGCCCTTTAAAGGAAGATTAACCAAAGAAAAAGAAGGAAAAGATAAGAGCATACAAGATGATGACATGGTTTCTACTGATAAAGAACAAGAACAAAGCTAATAGGAGAAAGTTCTATCTAGATCAAAAGATGAAAGGTTTCAAGTTCAGTTCACTACGTTTGTTCATCACTTCCAAAGACATGCTGAAAGATGATTTCTATTTCTTGGAACAAGCATCCAAGATACACAGCATCATTGACTCTTATAATTCTTCAAGTTGAAAATTGCACCATCTTTTAGTCCAAGATTGGAGCAAATAACAGAAAGCAGATGAGTTACAGAGAAAGACATTCAATCACTCAAAAGAGAAGAAAGTTCATATCACAGTCTGACAATGAAGTGTTTGAAAGATCTTCACAAAGTCCTCATTTAATTCAGAAAAACATGTTTGAATGTAATTCACATGTTTAGGGGAGGATTGTTGGGAATTAAATAAACAGAAAGAATCAGAAGAATCAGAACATAAAGGTTTAAGGAAATACATCAAGTATGTTTCTACTGATAAAGCACAAAGCACGTTTCCACTGATGGATTCTGCTGAAGAACATTTTCTACTGAAGGTGTTTCTGCTGATGGATTCTGCTGATGCTACTATGACTCATACGACAGCTGTGTAGATAAGTACGACTTATTCTACTGACTCATATACAAGAAAAATATCTTTATTGTAGTCATCAAATTGAACACTCCAAGTGAGTTGTAATCCTAGATACATGTTGTATCTTAATGACTGACATGATAAATCATCAACTAGCTAGAATGAAGCTTAGTCATAAGCTAGTAAATTAGATGAGTCATATAGATTGTAAAAGATCTTTTCCTTGGACTATAAAAGGAAGATCTTAGATATGTGTATATTTATGCATGTGACGAGTGTGATAGTAATAGACATATACATACAGAAAAACATTAGAACAAACACAAGATTCAAGGTCTTTGTAACCCTAGTGATAGTGAAGATCACTCGTATTATTCTGAATAATATTGAATCGTTTGGTGAAATACTTTCATTGTTCTTTGTTAAATAAACACAAGCATCACAGTTCCATTTCCAATAAACATTCTAAGTGTGGTTAAGTAGATTCCGCATACTTAATCATATTCACTCAAAGTATCATATTTACACATTAAAAGGTCCAACACCTATAGTGTGTGATCAAATCAAGTGATCCTCTCAGAAGCTTTCAACGTTCATTTCCTTGGAGGAGGATCTAACCATGTTATCACATTATCCACACCGAACAAATCAGGGGAGTATTTGTTTCATTCTTTTACCTTCATTACTTTTACATCCTTTTTATTGAACATTGGGGACAATGTTCAGCCTAAGTGTAAGGGGAGGGTAAATGATGACACCTTAGAGAATACAATTGCACTTGAGTTTGTTTGTTCAATAGTAGGTGTGTAATAAAACTAAGAGAAATACTTGTTAGAGCAATTTTAGCGCCAAATTTAAATTTTTTTACAACATGTAGGAGTGAAGCTTTAGCCTTAATGAGCGTCTCATGGATAGGAGTTGTATGACTAGCACAAAAACCGTACCACTCAAAATTTTCCACCCCAAATATGTGAGGTTCGCCCCTAGATTTGTTAGGAAAAGATGCTTATGAGTGTACCAATAGTACTTAGATTCTAGAACTTGTGTTAGTGATGCATCCCGAGACCGCTAGTGAGACTACATTCGTGTAGTAGGATTCACTACATGATAAGAGGCATTAGGATAACCCTTGTGTTAAACCCGTATCATAATTACTTGACCAATGAAGTCATAATTACTTGACTAGTAAAGTCAATTAATTTTTTCTCACACCTTTGCGTTGTACTCATTTTTAGTACACGATACCCCTAGTACACCCCTCCGAGCCTATCTTTTTCGTTTCTAACTTTAAGCATTTTACTTAAAGATAGAATTTGTTTACAATCCACCCCAAATGTACACCCAAATCGCCTTAGCCTTCCTTGTATGCACTCATCATTAGTGCATTATTGTTATTTGTTTAAACCCTTAGTTAATTATCTAATTGATTACATGGTTGCTAAGTCGAGTCATATCTTGTACATATTGTTTTGGGACGATTGGGACTCATGGGTAAAGTACTATTGTTATGGAGTATGGGGAAGAACATCATATATTACTCCCATATGTGCATTAATCTTATGAAGTACTCCAAGTGTTTTGATTATCTTAATTCGAGTCATTAGAATAGTTAATTATAAAGTATGTAAAAGTTCAAGTGTAAGGGGAATGCAAATCCCCTATGATGTATTATTTTGGATGGTAGGGTAAGAGTGTATGCAAAAAAAAATCAAAAAAGAAAATAAAAAAAAAATCAAGAAAAATAAAATAAAAAAATAGAAAAAGAAAAAGAGAAAAAACATACGGACTGCCATCCCGTTTCCTTTTTATGTTTATTTTATGTTTTGTTAGTTTATGATTAGCTTAAGTCGAGTCGAGTCTTAGCTTAGCAACGCCACATTGTACATGTAATTGACCAAGATGATTAACTCGCCACCAGTAAAGATTGCCTTTATCCAACAAAACCATGTTTATCATATCCCTACACCTCACGTTATAACCCTTTTAAAAGACCTCTTTGCTAGTTTATCCTAGGTGCTTACGCCAAGTGGTGGAGGTTTGATCATTTCCCAAGCCTATGGTAATATATTTGCTATGACAGGTAGTGAGAGAAATTTTCCATTTTCATATTGTGATATATACTTTTATTACACCCGAGAGATGTGAGTATCTAAACACTATTTGTGAGGTGCTAGTGTATAATTTTTGTGCTTGTTTTGGTTGAAGTGGAATGATTATTTATTGTAATTACTTTTATATTAGTGTTAAATGACCCTTAGCTTGTATTTTGATAAGAATAAAAGCGCATTTGCTTGAGGACAAGCAAATCTCAAGTGTAAGGGTATTTGATGAGACAAAAAGTGTACCGCTTTTAAGGGGTCATTTAAGCCCTAAGTCGAGATTATTTGATCAAATATTGCCCTAAATCGTTCCTTTTGTCATTTTAGGTACTTTTGAGAAGAAAAATTGGAAAAGGAAGCATTTTGGACGTTTTTAGAGCGAAAAAGTGAAGAAAATGACAAAGTCTCAAATCATGCTGAAATTGGTACCTGACGGCGTCAGGAATTACATGCGACGCCGTCACTCATGGACAAAGAGGTGGATAAATTAAATACACGTGACGTGCCAGAATGTTTTTGGAGGATTTACACGTGACGGCGCCAAGGCCGTCACGTACAAAATACAAGAGATAATTGGGTAGGTATAGAATGGGTATTCCTCACATGGCATAGAAAAGAGAGAAATAATATGCCATGGGATATTCCTCTAAAGGGAAGAGTGTGAGAGGTTAGGTTAAGAAGTAACCATGGTTAGGTTTAGAAGGAAGTATGTAGAGAATAAACCATGGTTAGGTTAGAAGGTTAACCATGGTTAGGTTAAAGGGTGTATCTAAGGGAATGTTTCATCTTTTGTGTGGTTAAGAGTTAACCATGCTTGGGTTAAGAGAAGCATATCCAAGGGAATATTCCATCCTTGGTGTGGTTAAGATTTAACCAAGGTTAAGTGTAGAGAACTAACCATAGTTAGGTTAGAAAAACCATGGTTTGGTTAAGAGACCATATCCAAAGGAATATTTCTTCCTTGGAGAGAAAGTGTGGATGTTGGTGAAAGGATGTGAAAGGGTGTAAGGAGTGTAAGAGTTGGATTGTGTGTGTGTAAGGGAATATGTAAGAATGTATGTGATAGGGAGCCTTGTGTGTGTAGAAGGTGAAATGGTTGTGACTACTGTGTGTATTTTGAAAATAAAGTTGTTGAGATGTGTAAGGAGTATGTTGGTTAGATATGATGTGTGTAAGAATGAGTTGTATGTGTAAGAAGTG
This sequence comes from Artemisia argyi, assembly GCA_030686995.1. NCBI lineage: Eukaryota > Viridiplantae > Streptophyta > Magnoliopsida > Asterales > Asteraceae > Artemisia > Artemisia argyi. The sequence goes on along the minus strand of CM060678.1, from coordinate 18,970,959 downwards.
TGTAAGAGTGATTGGATGGGGTGCCTTGTGTGTGTGAAGAGAGGTATGTGAGTGAAGTGTGTGTAATTTGAAATTAAAGGTGTGTGTAGAAAAGAGTGTATGTATGTATAGGGAAGAGTATGTATTGGTGTATGAGAAAGGTGTATAGGGAATGTATAAAGTGGGGAATCTTGTGTGGGAGAGCGTGAGTCAAAAGGGTGTAAGAGTGTAAGAGGTGTAAGGGAATATGTAAGAGGTGTAAGAAGATGTTGGCTTGTCTGGAGGCTTTGTCCTTTGTGTTTAAGGAGGTGATTAAGATGAGATTAATAAGTAATCTAATTTTCATTAAGGAGAAAAGGTTTAGACAATTAAGATTACAAGTTGAGAAAATCATAGGTTACTTATAAGTTCAAGTAACACAATGTCGAGAATCCATAGTTTCATAACTCGTGACTTTTCACGACTTGACGTACTCAACTAACATCTTGGTACAAACAAGCCAAGTGCTTTGCCTTGATGTAAAGCATAACCCAAGTGGGAAAGGATGCGTTTACGCAAAGTGAGCTTTAACTTAGCCTAGCCAATAAGGGAGTAAACCCGTTACGTGATTAGAGAAGACGTAAGCACGGGATACGAGCATATGGATGCTTTCACGTGATGTTACTTGAAGTATATAAGCTCCCTAAGTTTAGAAAAGCCTTGGCTAGAGGCAAGAGTTAGAAAACATGAGTTGGCATTTTCCTGTAAGTGGGTGCTTTAAAAGTTGGATCTCTCTAATCCCAAAACTCATTTCGAGTGTTCTCAATTAAGAACATAGCATATTCATACCTGTATTGAAAGATCCACATTTGTTGGGTAAGGGGAAAGCCGACTTTCAAAATTCGTCCCGACATTCACAGAAGCCTGGCGCGTCGCCCACGCGTTAACGCGCGGGCAACGCGCCAGCAACAGGTATGTGAGTCGGGGAATTTTGGCTACCGTTTGTTATTTTATGTGTTTCGAAGGTTTATTTGTCATCATTAAAACATTAGAAGATCTTGATAATGTTGCCTCAACACACTCGTTCAAATGAACTCAAGGCATGCTTTAATTTTTTTTTTTTCGTACGGGTTGTCGTTTCATTCATGACTCGTCTTGTCGTGTTAATTCATCTACAAATAACGTGTGGAATTCTCATGCAAATTCCTATGCAAACTCAAATGTTATGAATGCAAACACGAATGGTGTTTCTGGTATTAATGCTATTGGTCCCACTTCCACTTCTACTAATGGAATATTATTACGGAAAATGCTAAATATTTCTACTTTATCATCCTTCAAAGTGTCATACTCACAGAATCCTGCCAAGTGACAGAACTGACGGTTTGAATGCAGAGAGAGAATGAGTAGGAAAAAACTATATGATATTGTTTTGAGCGTAGGAGGATTTATATGATGAAAATGTAGGAATATGTAGAAAAGCTCTATTTAATATACATACTAATACACCATCAAATCTGTTGCCGTTTGGAGGACGTCACGCGACGTCACATTCTCTTAGCCCAAACCGATGAGTAGCGTGGCCCAGTTGCTGCTACTATTGCTCGGTCCAGTATTTTTTTATGTAATTTTTAATATCGGGATATATGACAAAAATTGTAGCTTCTACAGTCTACACATATCGAAACCATCGTCTTCTCAAATGGGTTCGCTGCTACAATTACTCCAGGCCCAGCAACGCTTTATTGAACAGTTTGGCTTTTCAAACCAAGTGGGTCAAGCCCATTAGCATCCTATGGCCTTTACTGCTCAAGTTTCAATAGCCCAACATTCCCAACAGGCTGGTCCATCTCAGGCGAACCATTCACTACAACAAGCCCAACAAGCTTTCAGGACAAGTGACTTTGCTAATTTAGGAAACGAGCGAAGCACCGGTCCGCCGCGTTGCGGCGGGACGTCGTAATTGGCATTTTTTTTAAATGTCATTCTACGGAAGTGTTGTGTCGATTGGGTTTGTATTAGGAGAACTTGTTATATGTGAAAGTGTTGTTTGTTTATCGATGTTTGATAGCTAATCACTAATATAACTACGACTTAGTAGATATGAAAATGAATAGAGATATGTTTACGAAGGTTTTTTATTAATGTGATTTGTAAAACCAAACCTTCATAAAGCTTTTTTTTTTTTTTATTGTGGGGTGTTGTGCGAAAAAAGTGAAAAAGAAAATTTTAGTATGACATGATATTGTAGCAATTGAAAGAGATGTACGGATAAAGGAGCAAAGGTGGAGGTTACAATGGTTGAGTTCTCATTGATCAAATGATCAGATATGAAAATGAATTAATATTTGTTTATGAACGATTTTAATTACCGTTATTGTTAAAAGCAAATGTAAATATATTTTTTTTTGGTGCAATGGTGAATGTATATATATTAATCTCCATCAAATGTACAAAACATAAGAATAGAAACAAGCATTGGACATTACCCAAGCTTGATACAGAACTAGAAATAATACCACAAACTATATTCAATATCTGACATCAGACATTACAATCACTAACTCAGACAACACTTTCTAATTCACATCTTTAACAGAACAGAGCAAATCACTTCAGGCTTCAACATAACAGTTTGCAAACAGCCAATTCCATCACCATGCATAACCCGTTGGACTCTTTTGAGCAGCTCCACAGCCTCCGGTGCCAGGAAACCAAAAGTATCAAATGCAAAAGGTATAAACGCGTGTTGGTTATCAAGGCACGCTTTCTCGTGTTTGGTTACTTTGCATGAAGCGGCTTTCAAAGCAGCCTGACCTGCCGTAAAAGCATGATTCCCCAATCCCACAAGTGGAGAAACCCCCGTTAGATCTACACAAGCATGTTTCCCCCCTATCCATCCAAAAACCAAAATGTCAGCTGGTCTAAGTGTCGATCTTCCTTCCATCGGGTCGGTCAAGAAATTCACAGGTGCTTCTTTCTTAACTGAAATCCCAGCACGCCTGAATATGTCAAAAAGAACATCCCTAACCAAATCGTGACGGTATTTGAACCCCGGAAGCTCTCTACAATGAACTGCATGCTCTCCGAATGAGTCCAAACAAGCTTTGTGACAAACCGGGCAAATTTCATCAACCGGAAAAATTGGGATCATGAGGCGATATTTAAGGATAGTGCGATACTCAATCGGCGACATATGTTGACCGAGGCCGTCTATAGGGATGGCAAGAAGAAATTCTTGAGCATGTGGTGCACGCAGACACTCAAAAACCGCTTTTTGTTACGACCCCAAGGTCTTTGAATGTAGTTTTTAAAAGATTAAGTTTCGCTATTCAAAAAGGGCTAGCGGCGCAGCTTGTTGCCCGCTTGCCTGTCGCTTCAGTGTAAAACTTCAAATAATTAGTAGATGTTTGGTTTTCACCGAAATAAAAAAAAATTCCATCATCAATTCACCATTATAGCACCTACCATCTAACTACATTTCCCCATCTCCAATCTACTTAACCACTCATCCTGCCACCACAGTAGAGAAGTAGATATAGAGTGAGGCTTCACTAGGAACCCATAACCCCTCCAATCAAGGGCTCTTCCAAATGTGCTACATTTCCATCTTTACAAATGGCTTCACACATTTAGAAACACTCTCCTTGAGGGAGGTCCAACCATTACCTCCTGTGATGGTGTATTGAATGGACCAAGAAGGTTCATCTTTCACACCTCTCTATTCCATTCATCATACACCATCCTCCTAGACCATTTACCCTTCACAAAGTAAATGGCTTCACACATTTAGAAACACTCTCCTTGAGGGAGGTCTAACCATTACCTCCTGTGATGGTGTATACAAATGTAAATATTAGTTTAAGTTATGATATTTAATTGAATTCGATGATTTAGGCAACAGTTAGACTAAATAGATCACTCGAGTTTTTATATTTATGTTATGTTAGTTTACGGTTTAACATAGATATTTAGTTATTCTTGTTAGTATTATGATGGTTTACCATTATAATGGTGTACATTGTGCATTTGGCGGGTTTAATGTAAAAAGTAAATCGGGAGGTTTTTTTTGCTCTTTTTGGTAAATAACATTGTTTTGCATGGGAAATTAACCGAGTGTTTTAATTGCAATTTAATTTAACTACGTTTTGTAACACTTATTGTTGAAAAACTTTTGGCATTCTGACAATCTAACTATGCCTATTTATATCTAACATTTACAATCAATTAACGGTATCTTATTTTAACCCTAAAAGTGTAATCACAACCCTAATTTCTTCTACCTAATTTCATATTTGAAAACCAATGGTTGCCACACCTAATTTGAATGAGCTGAAAAATGCGTGCAGATCAGATGATCTAGGATATGCATTTGTGTTCCTTTTTTTGCATGAGATGACAGAGGAAGAAGCTTTTCTTGTGCGCATTGGAGACGAATGTACGCAGTTGAGGGCAGTTATGGAAAAGCGTTAACAAACTATGAATGAGGCTGATTCATTCGGCCCTTTTCATGAGGTGGCTAGCAATGGGCATGATTGCTTGTTTGACATGCAGCTTATGGTTCAAAGGAAGTTGGACATGTTAAGTGCAGTTCTGGTGGCAGCGCGTCAAGCACTTGAGGAGAAGGCTGGATATGCTCAGTATGTGAAGCCTGAAGAAGATGAAAGCGTTCATTAGGTTGTTTCATTTTTATTTATTTATTTATTTTGATGTTATGCTTATGTTGTCCTATGGGTTGATGGAATCAAACTTTTGTGGTTATGGGTTGTAACTATTAATATAATATGAATGGAAATGGCTGATTATGATCAGCTTTTTTAATATAAATATAAATTTTATTGTGTTTAGATTTAATTTTTGTTGCCATTTGCGGTTACAAAACGCTTCATTAGTTATTCTTTTTTGTTTCTTTGAAATTCATATATATTGGTTCAAATGTCATTTTTATTAGTCTGTTTTGGTCATACTTTGGTTTGAAGAATTTATGTGTTGTGTTTTGATGCAGACATGGATTAAGAAAGTTATGACTTGTTTGGTTTTGAACAAGATTTATAGATTGATTTTAGAGTTGAAGGTTACTCTGTTAGAAGTGCATGATAGGTTGTTGAGGATTGGTCATGAGGTTAATGGGATTGTTAGCGCGTATAAGATAGAGAAGTATTTGTTTGATGTTAATTCCATTATTGAATCTGGGAGTGGAACAGGGAATATTGGGATATTTTTTATGTGTTATCTGTTAGTAATCTTCAGAAAGATGTGAGCAATTAGTGAAGGTTAGAGTGATTTAATACAATCTTTAGAAGAGAACTTTTAAAAGAGAACCTATGTACGTATACCAGTTTGACTATTCTGCACTGGATGGATGATTTCCTTATGAAACAGAGTTCTATTTTTGCAGTTTATTTACCGAACACAGGGCAACACATCTACATTAAGTAGGTATCATTAAAAAGATAGTAGGAAGAAATTTTACCGCTTGTTTTTATGTTGTTGCAGTGCTTGCATCCTGCTTTTACAGTTGCACGGGCTTTAATAGTCCATCGGCCTTGATATTATGTTAACATATCATAAGTTAAACTGCAATTGCAATCATGGCCGATGGACTATTATAGCCCTTGTAATTGAGATTGAAGCAAATTGGAATTGAAAGGAAGTATATTATGTGTTTCTGATGAAGGTCCTTGTTTGTATTTATAATGAGTATTGGTTGTTTCAGTGTTGGTCATTTTTTTTGTTTAATATTATTACATTTTTTTGTTTCTCATTTGTTTTACTGGCCATATAAAAGAATTGCTTGAAAGGTTGGTATGTTTTGAACCTTTTTCTAGGTATATGTTTATGTATTTGTAGCAATTTTCATGTTGTAGCCATTGGCATCTCGGTGCAATGGTGTAGGTGAAACACTAATGTTCTTTGTATTTTTGGTCTGAAATCACAGTAATTTCATATATGAATGGAATGTTGTTTTACTATGGATGAACACATGAGGTGAAGTAATGTCAGGAATGGGGTCTTCATTAGATGAATATAAGGTAAAATCTTCTTTCAATGTTTTTTTATTTTTGTGCTTTAGAAAGTTATAGTGGTTAAGGGGTGTTTCGTTTTGCTTATTTGAACTGCTTAGTGAATCATTAGTCTTCGGAAGATATGAGAGCCTTAGCCAAATATCTATTAAGCATTGTTTTGTGACTGTGTGGAAGGTACAAAATAGTTTTCTACAAAATCCATTTGAAGATGTGTATTATGTGTTAGCTGCATGTGTGTCTTACCTCAGTGTCATCTTGTTTTAAATGAACCTAAGAAAAGACCTTGAAGATCAGACATGGTATTTTTGGTTATGCATATCATAGTAATTTTTGGGTTGCTGAGCTTCTTAGTGAAGAGTGTGATGGTAGTAGTCATGCAATTAGGTATTACAAAGATATGATATCAATCACTGATAATCAGATTGCTTTTAAGCGAAGGGTTATTAAGAAGTTTGAGTCTTTTGGGCAAAGGGGTATGTTTCTTCGTGTTGCTGAAGTATTAAGGATGAAAGAACAGGAAGATATCGTGGAGATGGGCTATTTGGCATTGCTGGTGAGGGCTTGCGAGCGTCGGTATGTTGCACTCACCAAGGTTATAATGTCAATTTATCATTAAATAGTCTTGTAATGGTTTAGTAATGTATTGGTTAGTATGTATGTAATGGTATGTGTAGTTTGTGTTAAAGTGTTAGGTTCTACTGAAAGGATGAAAGCGTATGTCAGCATTATGCCGTGTCTATGTTGTTTAGCTGTGGATAAATTTTGTATTGGCAGTCTGTGTATCTCAACTTTATGTATGAAGTAATCGTTCACAGCTTTATGAATAAAAATAGCTTTTGCTTTGTATGCAAAGTTGTGTTGATATAGTATAGTTATTAGAGTATAATGCTTTCTTAATAATCACTATTCTTTTTTATATGTTTCATATTGAGTGCATTTTTGTTAGTTAGAGGCTTAATTTGACAACAAAGATGGAACTATAGTGAAACCTGTGTATAGTCATGAAGGTTTGGTAATCAGTTTTGACAATTTAAATAAATCCATAATTATTGATTGGTTTCTTATTGGTTCAGGTGAAGTTAAAATTAGTAGTGTAATATATCCATAATTATTCATTAGCGGATACGTCTTTTGTAATGAATGGAGTTGATGTCTTAGTAGATGCTATTGTCTCCTTTTTTTAATACTCCCTCCGTCTCTTATTAAATGTCCAGTTTTGACTTTTTGAGTCTTTTTTGTTTAACTTTGACCTTAAATATTTTTGTTTGTATTATATGATACTTGATAAAAATTATGTCAATGAAAAGTACATTTAAAACCCAATTCATTCATATATTTTGCATCATGTATTATATATTTTATATAAAAATATTTATGGTCAAAGTTGATAAAACAAGACTTTGAAAATTTAAAGTGGACATTTAATATGGGACGGAGGGAGTAATACTTTGCTTGTTTGTTGTCGTTCTTTTTTTTGCCTATAAAAGCATAGCCGTGCCAAAAAGCTAGTTTCATTTAAGTTTTTTTTTTTTTTTTTTTTAATTGTTTTTCTGAGGTTACAACTAACATCAATGGCTGGAACACCAAATTTTGATGAACTAAAGCAAGCCTGTGGTTCTAATCGGCTTCATCATTGTTTTAAGTTTCTTTTTGCGCAAGAATGGAGAGAAAATGAGGGTCTTATTGTGTATCTTGGACAGAAGTGTGCTGATCTCCAAGCAAGTATTGACAGGAGAGATGGGTTGATTCAAGAGGGTCAGTCTTTTAGCCTTTTTGATGATCTTGCGGTTGATGGGTTAGACTGCATGGTTGAGACGCAACAGAGGGAACGCGAGATTTTAGCAGGGTTGAGTGTTGTTTTGGACTTAGCTCGTAAAGGTAGGGTTGAAAAGCAACGTCATGTTGGTTTGATGGATTTGAAATATTAGCTTGGTCTGAAGCACTAGTTTATGCTATCAAGGATGTGTGCCAAGAGTGTTAAGCGTGTTGCCAGGAAGTTTTTTAAATTTTAAGTTTGTGGTGTTATTTATTTATTTATTTATTTTTTAAGCTAATGATGATGCTGGTGTTCATTGTCATGTAATTTCTGTAAAGTAATTGGTATCATGAATAAAATCTTGGTGCAGTTGTTATTGATGTTTTCATAATTAGTAATGAATTTGCTGTTGGTGTGTTTATACTTGTGTAATCATGTATGACTAAATTTTATAGAAGTGTATGGGTAAGTGTTTTGCTATTTCTTTTGAATTTTACTTATGCATTACCTACATTTGTAAATTTGAAATGATCTATTATATGACTATTTGAAGCATATATATAAAGAAATATTTATCAAAGAGTATAGCAAGAAATTATGACATGAAGAAATAAAAAATCTGACAATAAAAAAGTAGTAGCTAGCAAAAGCAGTTTTCATTATATTACATAAGTTAAGGTATTTGTACAAACGTCTGCTTAATGATGGGTGCCCCAAATGGTTTCCAAAATAAGTTGCATATGTTTTGACATATATTTGTGCAATTAGAGTTCTGAAACACAAATATTTTACAAAACATGGCTTGAATGTTGTTTACGTATGCAAATTTTCAAAGAAGTTATGGTTGACCCTGAACGGTGATAAACCGTTTAAATATTTACATGGCAGCTAGTCGATAACAAAAGGTACTAACGGGGTGAGTAACATGGTAACTTCAGCTTCAGTTGGCCTGTTTCTTTTGAACATTTCTGGTTTTCATTTTCTCTACTAATGAGCTTCCTGGTCTGGCTGCATAATTTGGAAAAATAAATTTATCATTATTTAAAGAAAATAAGACATGGCAATGATATTTTTCATGTTTCTATGACTCAAGAGGAACAGTTAACAATGCATTATTTCCGCTAAGTTTGAATGGTTGTAGATTAATAATGTTGGTTGCTTTTGGTTGTTTGTATGAGTCATTGGAAACATGTTGAAAGAGTGCATCAGCAGAATCCAAAGTGAGTGCAGAAAATATTAGATTTGTGGATAAATATTAATACGTATATGACTAGAATCGAACTCGAGACCACGGTATTGCACACTTTACGTATGAGAATTAAAGTTTAATAATTTAAATATAAAAAGTTATATTTAATTATTAATTACACAAAGCAAATAAAGAACGTTAGTAATTAACGAAAATTGACTAACGTACAAAGATAAGGACCAACAAGAAAGATCTAGAACCCTTGTGGGCTCTTAGATCCGATCGGCCCAGGGTTGATAACACAACCCAAGCCTTAACTTGTTCCCTAAATTTTGTATCCTATAAAAGCAATGTTAAGGATTTTAATTTGTTTCTCACTCGTACACATTAAATCTAAAACTAAACAATTGTTAACTGCTTTTCTCTTTTCTCAAATTACATCACAGATACATACATGCATACGTATGTCATGCATGGACATGTATAGTATATTAAAGATTGCTTTTCTTTTGGTTAATCGACTAGCAACAATATCACAAAAGGGTTATTTTTTGGTGATTTGTTTCTAATGAAAATTGTTTTGCTTTTAAACAAATATTGTTTTGTGTATATTTTAACTATCATTAACTTTAATTCGTTAATAGTACGTGTGTACAAGAATGTGGTACAATCACACTATTGATTGTATCTTTGATCAAATAACAAAACGGTAAGGGGTTATTCATTGATCCTTATAAACCCTAATTAGGGTTCATCCAATTGTTCAAGAATTCAAGATTGCATACGGTACGTTCTTATTTATGTTTTTGTTAATAATTATATGTTATATTTGATCCATAGCTTCCGCATACATGTGTACTTTGATTTATATGATTGTCATGATATTTAAATTCTAACAGTGGCATCACGAGCCAGGTATAACATGTAATTGATTACTAAAACATAATATAAAAAAGTATCTTTAATAGTTTTAGATACATGTTTTGGATATAGGGTTTTTTCTTTAAAATTTCTTTAAAAATTTTTGAAACCCTAACCCTAATTTTGGGGGGGGGGGGGGGGGGGGTCGATTTTCCATGAACCCTAATTAGGGTTTGTGGTTTAATTAATTAAATTGTAATTAATTAGAAACTCTAGGTCATTAACCGGTTATTTGAACGTACTTGTGACCTACGTGGTAATTGTTATGCTTTAATCCGTGACAAAACATGCATGTTAGTCATGGATCATTAATTGTTTATTATTATTGTCACATGTTTAGATAGATCTAATATTGGGGAAGACCTCAATTATATTATTAAAATCAATTATGTGTTATGTGGTATGTGATTAGCTTTGGCCTACGCAATTGACTTGTCAATGTATGTGGCTCACTTCCATTAAGAGGTGAAGGCCATAGTTAATTATATGCATATAAAAATCTAGAATTGATTTTGTTAGGATCTTTTCTAAAAAGATTGCATGTGGCTAATTGTTTCACCTTTATAATTGTTATGTTATTAGTTGTTTTGATTTGTTTTTATTACTTGTTTTATTATTTAATTGTTGGACACGTTTGTAAGCAATAAAAGGGTAATTTTTATAAAGAAAATAATATGGACTAATAATGGTGAAACTTTAAGTGATAAAGATTGAATCTTGCGGTGTCTTATGTGCCAACAACGGTTCGCTTCGCACGGTAATTCGCTCCAAGTCGAGACTAGCAAGATTCATACTTTATTACATGTTTTAAGATTTAATCCAAAAACTTTGGCTTGATTAATGGTTTTGTACAACATGTTTTTAAAAGTAACTCCTTTAAGACAAATTCATAGTCGTGATAAGAAGACTTAGAAAGAGCCTTAGAGTCTGCCTTGGTTATCACACTTACGGATACGTCTTAAACGATTTTCTTTTAACTTCATTCTTGTATAATATCATCTTAAGGTATTTTACTTCAAGTAAAACTTTTTGTATTAATTCTTAAGAATTGGAAATAAAAAGGTTTTGAAAACTTATGTTATAAAGATGAGTGCATGCATCTTTATACATGTTTTGATTTTCACATCAAAAAGGTATACCCTTAAAATTTAAGTTACATGCCATCTAACTATAAGGAACACTTGGAATTAATTATTTGGTATGCGTGAGACCTAGGCCAAATATTAATGACAAGGTAAATTTCCGAGTGTGCGTGAGACCACACATGGAGAATTTGCAGTTTCTAAGTTAGACGACTTAATTAAGTTGATGCGTGAGACCTAGAACTTAAGGCATGAGATGGGATGAAACATGCTTACATGACAAATTGATGAATCAATTTGATGTAAATCCCATAACGATCTAGGAATTAGAAATCTTGTTTGCCAGTTATTGTTCGACAGATTACCATCTTTTATACTTTCACCACTAGCAGATCAACTGATGTGGTGGAATCTATGTAAAGTTGGATCCTAGATTTTCAAGAATATATGTTGGTTATATGAATATATCCTTGGGTATTATATTTTCTTGGAAATAAATTATCGAAAATACTTAAATTGAATTTTGTAAATTCTTTAAATGTATTAATGCAACATTAAAACCGTAAACGTGAGTTATTCTTTTATCAAGTAGATTTTACTAAAAGAATAAACCTAGTCTTCTTTCCATAAGAGAAGTGAGAGACTTAATCCTAATCCTTTTCATTAATGAGAAAGGTATAATAGGATTATTAGAATTGTCTAAATTCTAAGTACATAACTCATAGCAAACTTTAATAGTTATGATTATTTGCACTATATGAGTTATTAAATTAGAAGGTAGACTGATTACTGCACAATGGTAAAAGACGAATTAGATTATTTTATCTAGTTGTTTTGATTTAACAATTTAAAGATACTACATACAATTGTTGGAATGGTAGATCTATACAGGAAGAAATTGCATACCCAGTTTTTTTCAAGTTAATAGTTTGGAATGTGATGAATCACATTTACGTAGTACAATACATTCTTTTAGTACCTAATTAATTGTTACGAATGGGTTTTCTCAAAGATGTAGGAAAGTGAATAGCACACTATTTACTTTCACTGGTTATGAAACACTTACAATGTTGTCAAATCCAGTGGGAGCATTGTGTTCTTATTACTGAATAAGGGATTATTGTAATGTTCTCTAATTCAGTAGGAGTTATAAGACTTATTGTCTTAATTGTTACTCAACTTACCTTTTGAATGTCTCAAGATAATTACTTTCCAAATATAGACACTAATATTTTCAAGGATAGTCATGTGAGTTTCCTTCATTGATTGAGTAACTCTATATCTACTAGTTATGCTAATGACACAAATCATATTGTTCACATTAACAAACGCGTGCGTGTTGTTTATGTGGTACATGATGTTGTTCCATGCACAAGTGGGAGAAATCTATATTGTGTGCAAGGTACAACACATAAGAATATGATTTAACGGATTCTCTTAACTGCAAAGTAAGAGACCATAGTTCTAATATGATTAATATGCATCTAATCTAAGAAACACTTGGTGTTGAAATTTAGTAAACGTGAGACGCAGGCTAAATATTAACAACAAGGTGAACTTCCATGTATGCGTGAGACCAACATGGATAATTTATTGTTTCTAAATTAGACACCTATTAGAACATGTGTCAATATGATAACTAGACAACTTCAACTATAATATTTATGTATTATTAGAATGACATAAATAAATGAAGTAAATAAATTAACTTTAAATTACTATTGAAACCAAATGGTGGTGTTCAAGAATACTTTAGTTATACATGTTTATATCTTCTTATAAACATGAAGTCTTCTACAAAGACTTATAATAAAGTAAGACGTTAACTTGTTATGTTTTAATTAAAACATATACAAGGAGTCATTGAGTTGATCAATGATTAATAACGTGTAATGGGATTATAACGGTTTATGTCTTCTTGTTGGGACATGAACATGAAGTAACTTGATTAATAAGTACTTGGGTTATAAAGCATGCAATTGGCTTAAAAATACTATTATACCATTAAGTTGATTTAGTTGGTAAATAGACAAACCAAAAGGGTTATGGTTATCTTATATATATCGTTAGATTTTCTTACAATATTAATTCTAATAAAATACTATTATTTATGGTGTGTTCAGTTAGGGAAATCAAACTCTTGTTAGATTGTTTGATTAAAGATAACTATGATTTCTTTTCTTCCTAAAGTTATCAAGGTTAGAAAATTGAGTATGGATTGAATATACTCAAATTAGACTGATAGAAGATTAATAAGACGTTATTGAATTATGAGATGTGATGAATCACATTAAGTCTTAAAATTGAAGTTCTGAATTTGTTAAGCTAGTTAATATGTATTTGTAATATCCTAAAAGGGAATATTGTATTGTCACTTTAAATGCTAAGTGTTTATATACTAATATAATACTAAAGGCAAGTGGGAGTTTATTACAAAATGCATAATCTTCTAAAAACACACTAGTAAAAATCATGATGAGGCTTAACATGTAAATGATAAACCTCATGATGATGGAATTATCATTCATAGATCCACTTGGATATCTCAGATATTTGATTAATATGTTGGGAATTATATGATGAAGTATTATCAAAATTATGAATTGGATAAATTACTCATACTATGAATGTTATAGATGCTGTTCATAAAGATATTCAAATTTAAAATTTGGTTTATCTTAATTCTTAATGGTTAGAGAATGAAGATGAGGTTATTCAAAGATTATATAACCCTAATGGTTTAAATCTTTGTGTAGAAATCATATGGACAAAATTGTACACATATCTTAATGCATATCTTATGACAAGATTATTAATTATACTTAAGCAATTAACTATGATTGAATACTCTTTCCTAAGAACATTAAATATACAAAGATGCTAATTGTCATATTTATATGAATATGAAATTTGACAATGAATATCAAAAACTCTTTCTTGTATGATTACTTGAGCGAGGACGATAAGTAATCAAAGGGAGTTTATGAATTCAAGTAAATCTATGGAAGTGTACAAAGTGCAATAATCCATGAATGGATAAATGCATGCATCTAGGAAATTGCTCTTATGTTTAATTATTAAAATTCATGCATTGATTTATAATTGAAATAAGATAATTTCTAAGTATTCCTGAAAACTAGTGGGAGTATTATGTTTGATTTACTAAATCATATATGTTGTATAACATATAATAAGTAACATTCCATATAAGTAAAAGGTTAGACTTAGTTTGGAATGAAACTTTACTTTAGAAGGTTTAGAAAATTAAACATACAACCTTGGAACTAAAGTTTATGATTTAATAAACATGTGCGGTAAATAATGAAATCTAAGTTTGACTGAACGATTTTCATGTGCATCATATTATTGTTATATCATGCTTAAATGCATAATGATTTAACAATGTTTGATATCTTGTGTAATGAATATTCTAATGGAATATGTTTGAACTTAGAATAATGATTCTCAACCTGGAATAGCTCCTAAACATTACACAATGGATATTAAGTTTACGGAAATTTTAAAGAGCATATTGTGTTTTGTACAATGATGCTGGTTTAAATTGAGATGACACTCAATAACTAGTCATGAAAGGATTTTATCCTTATTAATAGCCATATGAACTAGTTATGCTCAACTAAGAGCATAGTTGCATTATACATTAAAGAATTAGAATACTTTAAACTTTAAAACGTTTGAAAGTTTGATTGTTATGAATTGATGGTTGAGGATATCACATCATTTATGAAATATTTTGTGACTATATCAAGATAGTTGGATACACACATACAAGAATTTTTGTTAATTAAAATTTTGAAATAAGTATTCTCAAAATTCGGATAGATCAAAGTTGGATGAAATAATGCCTTGTCAATAAGTATGATTGTCGTTACTTGAGGCATAATTGTCTTCAAGATATTACTTGAGACAAAATTCATTAACTAGAATTATCATGCATTGATCTATTTAGTATTTGGATAAAGGACATTAAACAATTATTATCTATAATGAATTAAAGTACTTAGTACGTTTGTTTTCATTAATAATAAATTATTTCATATATTTGCATGTTTAAATCCGTGAATAACTTATGTTATTTTAAATTGTCCGTTGTCGATTAATGATATGGGAATATCATCAAACTAAGACAAATCTGAGTATTGGTTAGAATATACTTGAAAGTATATTGATGCGTTGACATACCAATTTCACATGATATTCAATGAATTGAATATAGGACTTATCCCAACTACATGATTTTACTTTATGGATCTTGTCAGTAAGTAAATCATGAATTTGTTATCCTCAGACTTGAGATACCAGATAAGTGTCATGGATGTAGTGCATTTCTGTGAAGCAATCTACCGCTCACCGTAACACGGAGTTATAAGGGTTGTTTTCAGAAGTGTTGCAAAGTCCATGGGTTATTCTTGTAGTCAAGAAAGAATTTGTTCATTCAAATTTGTTTTGAAGTTTAATACTGCTGGGCCACTCGTAGGGTTGACGAGATGTATGCGTGCGCACGCCCAAAGTCTATCTGGAATACGTTCAGATGTTTTGGTAATCTTGCTCAATCATAAACAACGAGAAACAGAATTGTTAATTAAAGAATGACTGAGATCCATATCTTTATTAACGTGGTATTAGAAACAAAAGGATAATAATAATGATGAATCATTAAAGGTTTTTCCAGGAGACCTTCCTCGAGTTGATCTAGGGGCATTGGCGTGTTGCTAGACGCTAACCAATGTCATTATACTATTAATAGATATCCAAGTGGGAGCTGTTAGATTTTGTGGATAAATATTAATACGTATATGACTAGAATCGAACTCGAGACTACGGGATTGCACACTTTATGTATGAGAATTAAAGTTTAATAATTTAAAGGGGAAAGTGAAGGTGTGGTTGTTATGTACCCAACCTTAGGTATAGAATTCATCAAAACTACACTGTTTTATTAAAAGTATAAAAACCCAAACTCACTTTTCCATTTCACTTCTTCTCCATAACAGAAGCAAATCAAGCCACCTCTGATCTCATCACCACTTCAACCACGACCTTAATATGCTATCACGAATACATCCGAGGCTATCATCAAGATGATAACTTCCATCGAATCCTTAATGGATCTTGGGGTAGCTCCATAGCTAATAAAATTCTTTAAGTTCTATACTTTGTCATCATCTAAATTGTTGATTTGATTCTTGGAAATTATCAATGGTTAAACATAACCTAATCACATAAACGCATGTATATCTAATCACATCATAAGGGGTAAATTGTATTGCATTTGAAAATTTATATTGCACATGTACACTGCGCTATCTTTGGTGTCATATCTGATTATTGAACCCTAGTAAGTGGCATCCTAATCTGCTTATAATGTTTAATTGTAGATTGAATTTTTTTGTATGGCAAGAAAGAAGTGTTGACATTGATTAATGTTTAGTGTTTTTTTTCAAATGCATAGCAGGTGTTTGATGAAATGTGCAAGTCAAACTTTTGATATAATCACATAATAGATACTAGTAATAGTCTAATATGACGTTGTGCTTTTAATAAGATTGTAAATTTCTTGATGCTCATTTTTTTTTCAGGTTCTGGTCATGTAAAGCTAGAAAGGATGCACAAGAAAGAGCTTTATGGCACAAAAATGTATTGTCATTACAAGGATTTGGTGTAATGGAAGGAGGCCTAAGCAAAGACCTTCAAAGTTTTATCTATATGAAAAAGCACGTCGTAAGACAGCCATTTCAAGTTGAGAAGCTGCAAAGAATTCCAAGTCTAGATCTTTAAGTTGACATATATGGGTTGATGTAAAAGTTATATGTAATTTTAGTTAGAATTGCAATACACTCTTGGATAGTATGATGTCATTTCATTAATAAAAGAGCTTCGTTTGGCAAATTAAAGTTCAATTACATCTACATTATTGTTGTTTTCTTGTTTGGTTAATACTTGCTTGACTATATTACTATACACGGGTCGATAACAAATATATTGCAGTAGCCAAGAAATGGAGCACATGCTTGTAATTTAAGGACATGAGCCAAGGGCCCCCCACTGATATTAACATTTCACTAACATTCACTTTGCACATTAGAACCTAAAATACCCACTGTCACTACCAAAATGGACAACACCACCTGGTCTTTCGGATCCAACAAAGCCAGGCCAAATTGAGAATTGTTTCTATTGCAGGTCATCAAATACAGACAACCAAAAACCAACACAGTCACCTATTTATCTTTTTATCCCCCACCACCTATTTATCTTTTTATCCCAACTCGTGTCCCAAACACTCCCTTAAATACACCATCACCTAAGTCCACCATGCCAAACTCACCAACATCTGTACCTATTACCACATCAGGAAAAAAAACAAAAAACCAAAAAAAAAAAAACATTAAATTTTCCTACTGCACTCGTGTTGATCCCTGAATATGGTTCACAAAATCTGAATATTAGTAACAAATTACATTGCAATCCTTTTCAGTTTGACCCGCTTCCGCTTCATTTTTTATTCGTTTAGAGATTGAACCAAACACTCCATTTCAATTTTGACCCACTTTCACTTCATTTTTTATCCGTTTTGAACCAAACACTCAGTTTTGAGCCTCTTAAAGAGCATCAATATACTGCAGTAGCAAAAACTGAGTGTAAGTGGCAGTATCATGACTTTGGTATTACCCACTTTGTCAACAAAATGAATACATTTGGGTGTTAATAAGCTTATTGGTCTTTTTTTCGGCCAACGTAAATTATATATAATAAAAAAAAAAAAAGGCCCAACGTAAATTTAAAAAAAAAAAAAAAAAAAAAAAAAAAAAAAAAAAAAAAAAAGTTTTGACCTTTTGCAGCTGGTTGAGGTCTGCTGCCAAAATTGAGAGTTATATAGTTGCAAGTGGTATAACAGCTTAAAAGTAGACTTGTATACAAGTTGCATTTCTTTTGCTTAGAACCTCAACCCAAATGGAAGTAAAAACATGATGCAGACCTTAGACAAAATATGATGCAGACCCATATGCCAAACACCCTTAAACAGCAAAAACACAATGCAAACCCATATGACAAACATTAAGGAGCAGAAACATAATGTGCCAAAATAACGACATATCATAAGATGATAACTTAATATAACTTCTAGTTAATAAGCAAAATAACAATATTTTTTCATATATATATATATATATATATATATATATATATATATATATAAAACACATTCGATAACAACATAAGCATCATTCTTTTTTTTGCATGCAAACAGCCTTCTTTTTCTTACAGCTAGTGATGTTATGACCTGATTCCCTACAGTAAGAACAAGTTACGGTCCTCTTTTGCTTGACCTCTATAGGATGCTTGACTCTTGTTGCATTTCTTGGACGTCCTTTAGTGTTAGTAAGCCCAACGGGATCTCGAACTGTAATTTGAGGCATCATGTCTACTTGAGAAATTCCAATACGAGCATCTTTACATGCCTTCTCAATCTCTGTTGGCTTTTTCCGTATCATTTGATCTTCTAAAAACTCCACCAAAAAATTGTTTAGTCTTTTTATTTCCGAAGGTACATCTCTTGCTTGTTCAATTGCCTTTGTATAATTAGCTTGAACATACCATAAAGCTAACGCACTAACCTCATTTTCACAATTTGTTTCCTCGATTTCGATACTAGCATTACCAACTTTGTACCTACAATCAAGTTTCCACCGAGGTAAAATATAGTGATCGGGTAGGGTGTCAACATGTTTTTTTTTCATTACATATAGGATATGTTTGCACAATATCCCATATGTTTCGAACATAGCACACGAACATGTGAGATCCAATTTATCCAAGAAGCAATAGTTAACGACTCTCCAATGTTTTTTATCAACATTCACCTGCCCAACCCAATAACTAGATTTTTCCTCGCTCTTGATTTTAGTCTCGTGAGTTAAATTCTTGGTTGCTTCTATCCACTGCTTCTGAAATACCTCGAAAATCTTTTTAGTATAACATGTGCCTGCAAAAAATAATTTATAATATGTCATGCATGTGGTAGTTTGTTCACAGAATAGTAGTTGATGATAAACATAATGGATATCAAATAGCAATACCTGCTTTTGCTTCTATTGGATGAACAGATGAAAGAACTGGCGTAGAGTTAATAGTCTGAAAGTCTTCATCTTCTTCGGCGGCTCTTCGAGTGTCGACAGCTTTATCAAATTGAATAACAAATTCATTCAACATGGTCTTCGAATTCACAAATCCGTCAAAAAAAGAATGAATACTCTCACTTCTTCCGCTTATTGTCATGCCAGCAAGAAAAATATCTTTAAAAAAAGTAGCAACCCAAAATTTCCTTTGGTTATACATCTCCATCATCCAACTGCTAGTCTCAAGATTATACTTATCACGTAAAACTTCCCATTGGCTTTCAAATTCTTCGACGGTATCACTTTTTATCCATTTCTTAAAAGATTCTTGGAAATCACTATAACGAACTCTAAACGGCTGAAGATGTTCCAACACGTGCTTCTTAATGTTCCATGCACAGTAACGATGTCGAGTGTTTGGAATTACATGCTTAACTGCATTACAAATTGCTTTATCTTGATCTGTTATAATTGCACTTGGGCACTTGTTAAACATGCACTTTAAAAATTGCTCAAAAACCCATATGAAGGTCTCTTCTTTTTCATTTTCTAGCAAAGCGCCACCAAAAATTATTGATTGACCATGATGATTCACTCCAACAAATGGAGCAAACGGAAACTTGAATTTATTCATTAAATAGGTAACATCAAACACAACAACGTCTCCAAATTTTAGATAGGCATCTCTTGATCTTCCATCAGCCCAAAATATATTTTTAGGAGACCCATCATCAAACAAGTCTATCTTAAAATATTGGTTAGCATCTACTGCTGCTTTTTCTTGGAAATGTTTGATAAGAGAATAAAACTCCTTACCTTTATATTGTTTTCGTTCTTCAGCTAATATATCAGCACATTGCTTTGAGGTTACATTAGGTTCATTTGGAGACTTCATTGCATTTACAGCTTTTCTAACTTGACAAGGTCTTAAACCGGACTTACCAAGTTCCACCATAAGAGATTTACAAGCCATGGAGCGATGAAATTTATTGTGAGAACGATGTTTCATTACTTTCGTTGGTGTACGGGTCAAATCATGATTGTGTGTATCGTTAAAGATATCCGCACACCATTTCCCGTCTTTTGTTTTAGAAATTCGGAGTTCCGCTTTACAACCGGTCCTTACATCTCTTCGACGTTTCTTAGATACCTCATTAGAACTATTACCCTTCTGTCTCTTAAAACCCTCTTTGTTGCAAACATATAACTTTCTATAAACCTCATTTGTCGTCTTGTTTTTATAATCCCAATGTATACGTATACCAAAGCCGTGTAGGAAGGCATACCGATTATAAAATGTATATGCATCATCGGGTGTGTTAAAAATCTTTCCCAAAATATCATCATCCTTAACTTCATCATAGTTTGGTCTCTCACAATCAACATTCTGGTGATCGACTAAATATCCATTTATATCGATATCTTCAATTATAGAGGTTTGCATTTGCATTTCAGTTGCCATACTCAGATTGAGAGGTCCTGTGAAAAACAATACACGTAGATAGATGTTTGGCCATAATGGTATGAAAAGCTACTTTGAAGTAGAATAAGAAAGATGTAAATGATTAGTCAGCTCAAACTAGGCATGAAGATTGGTGATTAAAATTCAGTAGAATAATGTTGTTAAACTTTACAATAATGTCAATTCAATTGAAATTTTAAACAAAGTAGGTTCATATCATATTGAAACATTTAATCAAACACTTGGTGTGCGGTTCATATCATACTCTTCTATCATCAAAATTCTTGTACTCATTGACTTAATCTTACAATATAAACACTGAAATAAAATGAAATTGCTTTTCTAACTCAGATGCAAATTGAGATTCTGAGATTAAATGAGAAGATGCAGGTTTTGGTTGAAGTGGAAAGAAAAGAAAAGTAATGACGACCCAAAATTATAACAGGTAGTAGATTGATTTTGAAGGTACCTTTGGTTGAATATCAATTTGTGATAGCATAGTAAGGTTGCGG
This sequence comes from Artemisia argyi, assembly GCA_030686995.1. Lineage (NCBI taxonomy): Eukaryota > Viridiplantae > Streptophyta > Magnoliopsida > Asterales > Asteraceae > Artemisia > Artemisia argyi. Next base: position 18,949,912 of record CM060678.1, on the reverse strand, counting down.
TTGAAGCAGTGATTCACATAGAGGTTGCTCCCCTTTTCTTCGGTTGTGGAGAAGAAGTGAAATGGAGAAGAAGTGAGTTTTGGGGGATTTTTATATTTTTAATAAAACGGTGTAGTTTTGGTGGGTTCTACACCCAAGCTTTGGTACACTACAGCCATATACTCACTTTCCCCTAATTTAAATATAAAAAATTATATTTAATTATTAATTATACAAAACAAATAAAGAACGTTAGTAATTAACGAAAATTGACTAACGTACAAAGATAAGGACCATGGATAAAAATAGAGAACAAGAAAGATCTAGAACCCTTGTGGGCTCTTAGATCCGATCGGCCCAGGGTTGATAACACAACCCAAGCCTTAACTTGTTCCCTAAGTTTTGTATCCTATAAAAGCAATGTTAAGGATTTTAATTTGTTTCTCACTCGTACACATTAAATCTAAAACTAAACAATTGTTAACTGCTTTTCTCTTTTCTCGAATTACATCATAGATGCATACATGCATGCGTATGTCATGCATGCACATGTATAGTATATTAAAGATTGCTTTTCTTTTGGTTAATCGACTAGCAACAATATCACAAAAGGGTTATTTTTTGGTGATTTGTTTCTAATGAAAATTGTTTTGCTTTTAAACAAATATTGTTTTGTGTATACTTTAACTAGCATTAACTTTAATTCGTTAATAGTACGTGTGTACAAGAACGTGGTACAATCACACTATTGATTGTATCTTGGATCGAATAACAAAACGGTAAGGGATTATTCATTGATCCTTATAAACCCTAATTAGGGTTCATCCAATTGTTCAAGAATTCAAGATTGCATACGGTACGTTCTTATTTATGTTTTTGTTAATAATTATATGTTATACTTGATTCATAACTTCCGCATACATGTGTACTTTGATTTATATGATTGTCATGATATTTAAATTCTAACAGAAAATAGTGTACCAAAAAGGCTAATCAATGGTGTAAAATTAAAGTGAATTTAAAAAGACTATTCTTATCAATCAATTATTAGTATTATTTAACTTTAAAGTGTGGCAGCTGGTGTCTTCAAAGGTAATTCAGAAAGCATTAGTGTATGAGTGTTTTTTTTTTTTTTTTTTTTTTTTTTTTTTTTGGTTGAATAGACTTGGCAAATTCGTTTTTATGTGTACAAAAGTTATGCATGTGGGAAATAATTTTGACTTTTGTTTGGCTAGTTAAGTCAGTTTAGTTATATTTCAGATGGGTGTGTGTCATGTTTGGGTTAGTTTGCAGCTCATAATCTTACGTTTATTAATATAAAAGAGTAAAATGACTAAAGAATATCAATTATCAACTATTGAATATTGATTAATCTACTCATATGCTATAATCTCACATTAGCAAAGACATTTTCTAATAGCAATAGCAAAATGTTGCCCCAAGGGTGCATACCAGGAAAGTTTTTTTGCAAGAATTGAATAAAGCAATTGTACTACAGAACTTGAAGACACCTAACTCTAAACAGGCACACTTTCAAAATGGGTCAAAAAAGGTTCGCTTTAACATGTTCCCTTTGTAACTCTGTTTACCTTTTAAACCATTTTTGGTGGTCCTATTTGGGTCTTGATGTTTTTATGAAAGTTATCGGGGAGCTGGGATGCTATTTGTATTTGGTATTATCTTAGCAAAAACCAAAACCTTAATCAAAAGCACATGTAAAAGTAAACTGCAGGTAACATTTCAATTTACCTTGGGTCAGCGAATGTGTATGTGTACTATCTTCATGTAAACTGCAGGTAATATTTCGTAGATCCGTAGTAACACCTGCTCCAACAGTAAACTATAAATAATTACTATAACTTAAATCGTTAGTTGTATACTGATACGAGTTCATAATATGATATACCTTCGCCCAATAAAAGCGTTTGTTTGTTGTTCGTTACCAGCATAGGACGTCCCCTTTCTAAGGTTTGAGCATGATGCGCTACAACAGGAAATTGCTATGGATGAATATCATGTAAGTAATCACTGACGTGGCTGCCTCGCAAATCAGCTAAAGAAAAAATGTACCTCTAGCCATAGAGTTTACACAGTCGGTATTCCTTTGCAGTTGCAAGTACTTTATAGTTGTTTCCTACCAGTATCTATTACCAAAAGACAACAGCTGGGTATAAAAAATTTGTAAAATCGTCAGTGTTCACTATAATTAAAAAATGACATACATATAATATGCGACAATTACAAAGCGTACACAAATAAATTCACGAACCTTGACGGGTAAGATGATCCAATGTACTGCTGTTATTTGATTCATTGTTGTTCAATTATAAGTATATATTAAATCACAAAGGAATTTACGCAAACCGGGGCCCCATTAGTTGCATTACAATCCTACCAAAATCCATAGTTGTCTCTTGAAGTTAAGAAGCTCATTAGGAAATGTAATCATATAATCAAATAACATATTAACAGGATATACTCAATTTCAGCAAGCAATTAGTTACCTTTTGTGTAAATTCCTTCAATGATGACCTGAAAGAATTTGCCACCAAAAGTGAGACATAGAAAACAACATTACGCATTCTGTAAAACAATTTAAATTACATTGTGAGATCCGTATTTGCACCAAGTTGTATTAAATTACCTATGGTAGTTCGATTACTTAGACGGTCCTTTCATCTGTTTCTTCATCAGTACCTGTGGGAAATGTAATTAGAAAATGTTAGATATAATTGCAACACTGAGTTGTATGTTATAAGTTTTAGGCGTAGCAAATAGAAGTAAATGATTTTCCGGATTGTAAAAACGTTGTTTTGAAAAACCCTTAACAACAATGAAACTTATGCACATCTTATACCAAAAAATGATGAAACAATGGATCTAAAAATAGTTTGCCCTGCCAAGACACGGAGATTCGAGGCTTTAGTCAAACCCACAAATTCATCATTGCCTATTATAACCAACAAAGGTAGGTCCAACTAAAAACACAACAACAGAATGTGAAGCACGTTGGCTGCAACCACTAAATCCATGTGGCTATCACGGCAAAATACCATAACTGAAAAAAGCATCATAAACCAAAACTGATCATCGTGAAACGACACCAGCCTCCCGCCATGGCTGCAACAACAAACTCAAAACAGGGGACGTCTGCCATGGCTGCTAACCTAGCATGTTGCCCGGCCAAGACACGGCTGTTATCAAGTTTTGGTGAACCCATCAACAAGCCAAAAAACGACTTGAATATAACTGCAACACCAAATTAATATCTTAAGATTCAATTATTTCGATTTAACACAGTAGAACCGTAGAGGGGGGGGGGGTGAATACGGTTTCTTCGGATTTTAGAATGTTTAAAAACTTTAAGCCACGAAGATGAACCAAATGGTTGTACAATCAACACAACAACCACATACACAATCCAAAGTATATAAAGCGAGTAAAGAAAAACACCACGATATATACTGGTTCGGGATGGGGGGGGGGGGGGTTTAGACCATCCGTATCTCCAGTTGCGAATCCACAACACGATACTATTCCACTAGTATAATCCTTTCAGTGGACTACAAACCGCTACAATTCACTCCACCGATATTCACCAATATCGATGCTCACAATGAAGGAGTTACTCCCACGGTATTTCGCCCTCGAAAACCACCCAAAAGAATCTTGCGATTCGAATTTACCTAAGGGTCACCAAGACCACTACCAAGACTTCCCACCGGAAGTATCAAACCCCAACTAGATCCCCAATGATCTAGGCTTGGTCACCAAGACACAAGACTTCCCTTACAAACAATTGAATGAATAAATGATTGTTTGTTCAATCAAGCCCTAACCCAACCTAGAGACTCGATTGTATTATAAAGGGTAGAGATAATAAGACCCTCAACACAATCACAAGAGTGGATTAAGTTCTTGTGATTCTTCCATTGTAAGGAGATGTGTTCTTTTAAAGATGTTAGTGTGATAAACTAAGAACACAAGATAGAATTAGAGGATTAGAGAGAAAGAATATAAAGAGAAAGAATAATGGCAAGGGGTGAGGAATACAAGAGGCAAGGGAGGTATTTATAGGCCAAAACCCAAACTTAGGAAAATTTTACCGAGGCCGGCGCGTTGCCCACGCGTCAACGCGTGGGTGAAGCGCCAGGATCACTGTAGAATTTTTCCCAAATCTTAGGTGTTGATCTTATAAATACCTAACCTTGCTAAACCCCCAATTGCACTTCACACTAAACCTTAATATTAATCAATCTAAGGTTTACCAACTCAAATAGCCAATTTGGAAAATGTTTTGTGAAGTGTTTATGAGAAACCAATTATCAAGGGTAGAAAGGTAGAAAGGATAATTGGGTAGGGGTAGAATAGGTATTCCTTACATGGCATAAAAGAGAAGAGAATATGCCATGGGATATTCCTCTATAGCGAAGAGTGAGTAAGGTTGGGTTAAGAATGAACCATGGTTAAGTTAGGAGTAACCAAGGTTGGGTTAGAAAGAGGTGTGTAGAGAGCAAATGATGGTTAGGTTAGATAGTGAACCATGGTTAGGTTAAGGGGTATATCTAAGGGAATATTCCATCCTTGGTGTGGTTAAGAGTTAACCATGGTTGGGTGAGAAATGGGTGAGTGGAGAACTAACCATAGTTGGGTTAGAAATGAACCATGGTTGGGTTAAGAGAAGAATATGCTAGAGAATATTCCATTTCTTGGGGAAGAAGGTGAAATGGATGGTTGAGATGTGTTTGTTTGAAATGGATGTTTAGGATGAAGAGTTTGTAAGGAATATAAGGTATGAGTTGGATTGTGTAAGAGTGAAGAGATGTGTGTAAGGGAATATGTAAGAATGGGATGTGATGGGGAGCCTAGTGTGTGTAGAGAATGAGATGGTTGTGAGTAGTGTGTGTATTTTGAAAATAAAGTTGTTGGAGTTGTAAGGAACTAGTTGGTTGGATATGATGTGTATAAGAATGTAAGGAATATGTAAGAAGAATTTGATGGGGAGCCTAGTGTGTGTGAAGATGAGTATGTGAGTGAAGTGTGTATATTTTGAATGTAAATGTGTGTGTATGTGAGTTGTATGTGTAGAAAATTATGTGGGTGTGTATAAGAGAATATGTGGGGAATGTATAAAGTGGAAGGAATATTGTAAAAGAGAATATTGTGTGGGAGAGTATGGGAGACAAAAGGTATAAAGGTGTAAGAGGTGTAAGGGAATATTTAGAGAATGTTGGGGATAAGATTTAGGGAGGTTTGGAGGATTTGTCTTTTGTGAAAGAGTGATTAAGAAGGTGATTAAAAAATAATCAAATTATCATTAAGAGGAAAAGGTTTAGACAATTATGATTATAAGTTGAGAAAATCAAAGATTACTTATAATCTCAAGTAACTCAACATCGAGAATCCATAATCTCATAACTCGTGACTTTCCACGACTCGACATACTCAACTAACACCTTGGTATAAACAAGCCAAGTGCTTTGAATCATTGTAAAGCATATCCCATGCGGGAAAAGATGCGTTTACGCAAAGTGACCTTTGACTTAGGTTGACCAATAAGGGAGTAAACACGTTACGTGATTAGAGAAGACGTAAGCATGGGCTATGAGCATATGAATGCTTTCACTTGATGTTACGTGAAATGTATAAGCTCCTTAGGTTTAGAAAGGCCTTGCCAAAGGACTAATAATGTTTATTTGTGATTTAAAAGGACCTTTGGTGACTTTTTCAAGTTTTTAGAATAACTAGGGACTAGTTTTGATAACTTTTGAAAGATGAGGGACTGAAACTGCCAATTATGCAAACTTTGTTCATTTTTCATCTGTTTTTGATTATTTTGCATCTGAAACATATAAAACACATTCCTGGGATATTTTCAGTATTATGATGCATTTTTTAGTGTTTTTAGATGTTTTGGCAGCTCAGAATAGGTAAAAATGATGAGTATTTACACACTCATCAATCCCCCACACTAAAACATTGCTAGTCCCTAACAATCTTTTGAGAAAAACTTAATGGATTTGAATCTCTTTACCAAAAGCCATTACTTCTGGAGTAGCCAAATGTTTCAGTTCAAGTAAGAGCCATGGTACACTGATAACCATATGATTTTGAGCAAACCATCAGCTGTAAACGGATTTGATTTGTCTTTACCAGAAGCCGTTTGCTTCTGGACTAGCCAACTCTTCACGATTAAGGATATGGTGAGTTGATTCCCATACAATTTTTGGCAAATTGTCAGTCATCAACGGTTTTGAGATATCTTTACCAAGAGCTGTTTGCTCCTGGATTAGCCAGTCCTTGTGTGATTAAGACATGGTGGACTGATTACCATTTGTTGTGTTTAGTGCGAAGCACTTCCACTAAAAAAAAATTTTGGGCTAAAACGGGGGTATTATGGCACTTATAAGGTAAAATTGTGATAAAATTCGCCAGAATTCCCCCCCCCCCCCCCCCCCCCCACACTAGAACTGAATATTGCCCTCAATATTCAAAGTACCAGCCATTATGCCGATATTTTGAAAATTTTTGATTTTAAATTTGAAACTTGGGCGAGTGTGGGAATAGCATTTTTTTTTTCAGATTACTTTATATATAACAGCATGGGGGACTCCCCCACACTAGTTTGGTAGAAAGTAGAAAGAAGTCAGAGATATTGGTGAAAACTCGTATTTTGCTAATTTTTGTTCACCGAGTCACTAGCTTGACTCGATCCCCGAATTCATTGGTCCATTGGGAAAGTTTGGAGATCCGGGACAACCATGGATGGTATGTCCTCTCCAAAATAGTGTTTCAAACGATGACCATTCACTTTGAAGTTAGGACCTTCGGGTTGAGATAACTCAACAGTCCCGTATCGGTATACTTTTGCAACAGTGAATGGTCCAGTCCATCGGGTTTTTAATTTCCCCGAGAAGATCTTTAACCTTGAATTGAAAAGAAGGACTCTCTCACCAACGTTGAAATCGCGGTTCATAATTTTGGAGTCATGGATCTTCTTTGTCTTTTCTTTGTAGATCAAAGAGTTCTCGTAGGCTTGATCACGAAGTTCCGTTAATTCATTGAGTTGAATTTTACGGTGATCACCCGCTTTATGAAGGTCGTAGTTTGCATGTTTCAAGGTCCAATAGGCTTTGTGCTCGAGCTCGATCGGTAAATGACACGCCTTCCCATATACAAGCTTGTAGGGAGTACACCCGATGGGTGTTTTATAAGCTGTACGGAAGGCCCAGAGTGCATCATCTAGTTTGTCCGACCAGGAAGCATGGTTTTCACCTACGGTCCTCTCAAGAATCCGTTTAATACCACGGTTTGAAACTTCCACTTGCCCACTTGTTTATGGGTGATACGCGGTAGAAAGACTGTGAGTAACACCGTACTTAAGCATGACTTTTGCAAAAGTGGTAGATATATGGATAACATAATCTGATTGTTTAGTGTGTTTTGATGTGGGTGTTTTTTGTTCCGTGTGTGTGTCTTTTATGTTTGATATCTGATTGTGTGTGTGTTTTGTGTATATGTGTCTGTGCTTTGTGAGGAGGAAGACTCTGGAATGTAGAGAACACACAGTGCACATTAAGCATTATTTTAATACATTAGTGTAGCTATACTCACAAATATACTATAGCAGAAACATTATTTTAATAAAGTGGAATAGTACCACCACGCTAAATGTAATTTTGTATAATTAAAGAATATGTCATTATATTCCATCGGGTTGACTATATAACCTGCGAAGAAACTAAGTAGGACCTAAGCCGACCTAATTATGCTATCGGATCTATCGGGTTGACCCGATAAACTAAGTTTAACCCGAATCAACCAATCCTATAAGGTTTTATCGGGTTTGAGTCGGGTCAACCTATTTGACATTCTATCCGCAGCCGTATTAGACGAGTAAAGTAAAGTAACTCCCAATACTGTCTTCCACGGGTTATGGGTCCTAATACCGTCTTCCACGGTGTATGAGGGAGGTTGATATGTAGACAGCCTTACCCCTACCTAAGGTAGAGAGGCTGCTTCCGGTTCTACCTAAGGTAGAAAAGGACCTCCAGCCGTATTAGACGAGTAAGCTTTTAATAATTAAATAAAACATACAACATTATTTTATTTAAATTTAAACCTTATGTCAACTTTTAACACTAAGATGTGATAGTTGGATTCTTACCGAAAACTTAACCAACATAAATCCCTAAACTTAAAACGACAAAGATATTGTAAACTTACAACTCGCAACTCCTTCACTGTCGTGTCCATGTCTGTCTGAATATTCATTCCCACACGCCGACCATATAAATCACCAAACCCTAAAAAGCTAGCCTTGACCATACACCTACATTTTCAACTAAACCTAAAAAGCTAGCCGGGGGTTGGAAAAATATGACAGGAAAGAAGCGATTTGCTTCGAAATCAGTGATATTGTTATTGGTATTAATATGTATCGTTGTGTTAGTCGGGTTATTATCCCAATTTAAGCTTCAATCAGCTACTGAATTTAGTTATAAAGATGACTTAATCGAGTATCCGGTGAAGGATAAAATTGCTTTTTTATTTCTTGTTAGAGATAACCTTCCTCTTGATTTCCTTTGGCATAATTTCTTTAAGGTTTGTTTTATGCTTTTTGCTCTTTTATATTCATAATGTACCTGTTTCGGACTAGTGTAATATAATGTACCTTGTAATCAGTCTAGGCGGGATTAATCAGATTAGCATTTCCGGTAAGTTTTTGGGATTTTCGGAAAGATTTGCCTTATACCACCAACTTGTAATATGTATAAACAGCGACTATAAGTGATTAAAACAAGTGTCCGGCATGTTTATGGTATTTCCAGCAAGATTTGTAGGTTCCCAATAAGTTTGACCAATGTTGACTGATTTGCACAAATCGAAAAGGTTGGTGGCCGATTAGCGCCTAGGCTACGATTAATCGGCCTTTTAGACTTTTTTTTTTGCAACACTGATGATAACTACTTATCGGAAACAACTTATAAAAGCTAAAGAGGGTAAATTGTTTCTTCATCCAAACAGCTAATTTCCATACTCGGATAAGGAGATACTCATAAGTTGTTTTGAACACTCAAACCTGCTTATATGTTGCATCTAAACACAATAGCGGGTAATCCCAAACACATTCAATGTTAAGAATGCTGACTATATTATATTAAGTCAAGGACTTTTTGTTCTTGAATTCAAGTGTGCTTATCATGTTTTCCCTAAAAATACAGATGATATGAACTCTTCTCGCAAATAATGCTTGAAGATAATTTTTCTTAGAAATGTGAATCAATATTTGACTTTGGTGTCTAGTGAGTGAGTTAGATGGATCGGGCTACAATTTTGTTCGTGAAAAATGGAGTTATCTGTTTTGGGCTAATGGCTGTTCGCTTAAGTTTGGTGTCTGCAGAGTCTGTCATATACTCATTTGTACAAGGAAGTGTGACATTTTGCAAAATGAAAACGATTTGATATTTAAAATATGAATATGTTTTGAGAGTCGTAATAGTTGAATATAGAAAGTTGACGAGCTTACAGAATGCAGATCCTGAGAATTTCACAATCTACATACACTCGAAGCCTGGTATTCTGTTCGACAAGTCTGTTACCAAATCAGCCTTCTTCTACAATCGGCAATTGAGAAACAGTGTTGAGGTAATTCATCAGATAGAACCTGCTATACTTTTGGTAGTTAAAGTTCTAGAGTAAGGGGGTGTTTTGATGTGCGTTCTGAAAGTGACAGTATGATATCAAATACAGTAATAAAAATCAGATTAACAGCTTTAGAGAAACATGCTGTAGAAAATCGTATCTGGACGTGCTTTTGCTGGTCGAATTTGTGATAATAGAAGTTTTAGTGCTTGACAAGTTTTGAAGTTTTGAGTAATTAGTATTTTGTAGATAGAATGACCAAAAAGAACCTTTTTGCGATAAAGGATAGACGTCGTGTGAAATGTGAGTTAATTTCTTACAAGAGTGGGATAAAATAAGGGGTAAATATGTTATAATCATCTTTCGCCCTTTGATAATATTGTCTAAAACTAATTAACCGATCCCCATAAATTAGATACTCAGTATGGTAACACCGAATCCAGACACCAGCAAAGGCAATTAACATGATGACTAGCTTGTCTTTTAAACTGTAATTTGTTGTACAGGTTGGTTGGGGTACACCAACTATGGTTGAAGCAGAGAAGCTGTTGTTCAAGGCGGCGACCCTTGATGATCCACAAAATTCGATATTCGTTCTCCTCTCTGACAGGTTACTTTCTCTGACAGCATCCAAATATATGTCATACTTGATATGATTCATTCAGTTTTACAAAATGTATCATATTTGATGAAATTTATTAAGTTCTTTTCTTTTCAGCTGTGTCCCTCTGTATAATTTCAGTTATATATACAAATATCTCATTTCATCTCCACGAAGTTTTGTGGACAGGTACTTATCAATGTCTAGTGGAAGTCTCAGTTTATTAGTGAAAGCTTAGTTGTACATCTATTGATTTCTCGAGTATTCTTTGATGTTTATTCAGCTTTATAGATGCCACGGATGATCCCAGGGAAAAACGCTATAATCCAGAGATGTCCCCTGACATACCCGAAGACAAATGGCGGAAAGGATCCCAGGTCATTTTGTCTTTTGAACTTAACTCATATATATTTTTTGTTCTAATATATGACCCCCAAAAATGTTTACACATACAAATGCGCCTTTCATTGCTGTACGAGACTAATGTCCCTGACTAATGTACGATTTATCTAAAATATAAATATTAGGCAAACCATGCAAACCTTTGGCTGTAATTTTAACGAAACACAGAGATCAAAAAGTCCATACCACCTGGCAGATACATACAACAACAACAATACCCTGGGTTGAAATAAGAAGTTAGAATTACAAATATGCTGTTAGTATATTGAAACCTTTGGTTAAAATAATAATTATAGTTATAAACTTGTGTCACGACTGTGGATCAAATGAGAAATAAAATTAAAATGAGAAAGGTGAGAAGAAACCACAATCGCACATTTCAGATGCACCTGAAAAAATAGATGCACGTCCCTTATAATTCTCTCCATCATTTGCAATGTGTGGCTAATATTTCTTCTCATCCTTCTCATTTCAATTTCTCTTATTAGATCTCTTCCCCTTGTTTCACGTGTATAAATGTATAATTGTGTTTATTAGCAGGCAAATTGTATGACTGGTAAAGTCTTCTTTATGCTATGCTTATTGCTTCTATAAGATCTTGTCATTCTCGTTTCAAAAATATATTGACAAGGGTTATTTTCTATTCTGATTCGCCATCATGATCAACAATCTTTATTCCTGATGAACATTTGTTTGCCATAGCTTTATAAAAAGCATAGGCTGTTGGCATCATGTGAACTTGTTTAAAATGCTATAATTCGCTAAATTTAGCGACAGGCTAGATATATGAAATGATCAACAACCTTGATATATCGTTCTTCATTAACCTTTAATCTCTCATAAGATTGTCTGGATCCTCTGGTATTTTGCTAGAAAAAATGAAAAAGAAGATTTATCTTTTCATAAAACCCATGCATCGAGTTATGTATGTGAAGTTAACTTTAAACAATTATATGATTTCAGTGGATCACATTGGGCAGAAGGCATGCAGAGGTGGTTGCATATGATCAGGATGTTTTCCCAATCTTTGAGAAACACTGTAAGGTAGAGATGAAAATATCACTGCATTGGAGGTTTAATTTGCTTCTCCAAATATCAATACTATGTGTCTGAATTGAACCTATATTCAATCAACATAGACACAGTGATCATCATTTTACCCAAAGACGAAGCTTGTGTGCCGTTTTAAAGATGACAATTGAACCCATTCATTTATGATGGGAAAAATTAACTTTTTTGCTAAAACGGAAACGTGACAAATGGGTTGAAATGGCCAATAATCAATGTAACTTCATGCATACAAACTCCTAAATCCATTTCATGATTAGATCGTTATTTTAATCAAATTTAACGAGTTACTTATTTATATTTTTCTTTGAAAGAAGTAGACAAATAAATTTCTTGGGGGTCAACCCAATACGACCTGCATGTTTTGGCCTGTATAAAAATGGTCGGGTACCCGCCCGCAAACCTTGCCACTTGTGTTTTGGTATTATGAGCATGCTATCATGTTGTGATTTTTATCTTATTATCATTGTCAATTTAGGAAAATGATTATGAGACCTAATATATATGCCTAAATTTTAGCCTAATCATATGTGGCATGATCTTGATGGTTTGTGAAAAAGTGGGTCCCTTAGCTGCAACCATCAACCATCAGGATGGTGCCACATAGGTTTAGGCATATCTTTAGGTCTCCCAATCATAGCTCGTCAATTTATACATGCTCCTTTTTGCTTTTTGAAAAATTTCAGCGGCGACCGCTTCTAGACTTGAGCAAAGGAAATGAGTCTCTTGTAAGTAAAATTGAAATGTTATTTCGTTCCATGCACATGTACCTATAAATATACTGGATTTCAGCTACTGGTTATTATGAATTGATGGGTTGATTTATTAAAAAGCACTCTTTCTTATTGTTATATCGCAGATAGAACAACAGCAACACAATTGCATCCCAGATGAGCATTATGTGCCAACCTTACTTGCAGTAAGCAAATTGTTGATGCTCATTATAGCAAATATATTACGCCCCTCGAGTGATTTTTCACAAAAATTGTTTTAACTATATTATGAATTAACTCCACAAATACTTGGAATCCTTATTCCTTAAACATCTTATTATTACGATTCAAACAGCAGAAACACGTCCATTAATCCATACACGTTCTTCTAAATCCATTTTATTAAAACTGTCCGGATTCTGATTATTCAGTTTCACATTATCATTTTCCATACCCGATATTCAGGCACCCCTTAGAGAAAATTGATTTTTTTTTTTTTTTTTTTTTTTTTTTTTTTTTACTATTTCTGTGATAAGATGCGTGGATATGAAGTTGAATTGGAGCGAAGAACATTAACTTATTCTTTATGGAACCAGTCTACTGAACCGATGAATACACAAGCCTGGCACCCTGTAACATTTGGTTTTGCAAGTGCCAGCCAAAAGAACATTCAAGATATTAAGGTATTTATTGCTCCCAATCATTTCATTTGCTTCAATACATCTATATTTCATTTATTATATATGTGCTGAATATCATGAATATTGCAGGATATTGACCATGTTTATTTTAAGTCTGAAAACCGGACTGAATGGTGTGGTACTAGATCTAGTAGTGGTCCTTGTTATTTATTTGCTAGGAAATTTTCGCGTGGTGCAGCCATGCGACTTTTGACCAATGGGGTAGTTGGTCCCTATGATCCCAGCACATTGTTCTTAGACTCAACATAATAGACTCGTTTGTTTATGCTCTTATGGGCAAAAGCTTGTACAGTCATTGCAGATGTCTACTGAGGTGATGTACATATTGAGGCGATTGTGGATATACCATACATCTGTGTTCCTGTGCAAGTAGTGGATAAACATTGTATTGAAAATTAGATTTTTTTATTTGTTTAAGCAAATGACCAGATAACCCTCAATCAGACATTAGATGACCAACATAACCTAGCCATTTGATATGTAGTGGTGAAAAAAACACTCTCTATCCCATTGTTTGTGTAATTTTATCTATGCTTTGATTACTGCGAGTGTTAGGCCATGCCTTTGGTATGTAATTTTACAATTATGTAAATAAGTTTTGTCGTAGCAACCTCTTAAGTTACTTATGAAACCTAACTAAATTTGTTTTCTTAAGAATTAGAATGAAAATGAGATTTATTAAACACTGTAATAATTGATTATTTTGACTTGATACAACAATATACAGATATGTTCAATTCCAGAATTCAATCTCTATATACATGTTAACATTTTATCCATTTAAACAATCAATATACAAGCAAGATCTATTCCAGAATTTAACTAAAGATTTAAGAATAAAATATTACAAACAGAATTCCCTAAGATAAGAAAAGGAATTGAAGCATATTGATCGGCGGTTGTGTGTGTTTCGAGAGAATTAGCTAACTTATTAAAATTGGAATTGCTATCCGTAACACGGATTAACTAGAGACCTAGCTAGCTAACTATTCTCGAGTCTCGACCCAGCAACATTTCCCTCCTAAACATGAGCAGGTTGCAGATTTCTCTTGAAGGTTCATATTAAACCATTCCCCTTAAAATGATTCTTGTCCTCGAGAATCGGTTTGGAAATAGATATTTGACTAAATTTCTTGCAAAGGTTTTTAATCAACTTCATCTTGGTTAGTGGATTCCATTTACCATGTCAACCCTGAATGAACTTGTATGATCGCCCAAAATTTGACCAAAAGATGTCCAAACAAAATTGAGCAGTTGTGTGATCCCAACATAAATGCTTCATTTACTAGTGTTATCCACTTCCTTTTATTTCAAGATAAAACACCCTTTTGCATTGCCAGCGGAGGCGAAGAGGATGTGCAATTGGTGCAGTCTCTTAGGGTGGCAATCTTGCTTAAGGTTGCCTCAAATTTTTATACCAACAACCAATCAAAATGTTATGCCTCAACATGGATTTTAAGTGGCAATCTTGGTCCTCTCAAGTATTAAATTTTTTACCTAACCATTGCCTGCTTCTCATAATTTTATTAAATGTCAAACGGTACTATTTTTCTTGGAAACTTGCACACCGAATCGGTGTGATCTCCCGTTTGAAGCACCGAAATAGTCTTGCCGAAGGAGAGGCAGTGGAGGTTGCCGATCGGCAAGCCTTGCCGAGACCATTTTACCGCAAGATAGCCACCCCCTCAGGGCCTCACAATTTAAGGGGCCTCACTTTATGTACTTATGCTATATATCAGACCGTCTCTTCTTTGTAAATCTCATTAGTTAAATACAACTCATCTTGTCACAATAAATAAAACGTCATTAAAGGGCCTCAATATAAGAAATTGTTATAAATAAACAACTTTTATGCACACTTTTAAGTTTTTTTAGTTTTGATGGGTTTCTTTTTAATTTTCGCCCGGGGCCTCCACTGATTGCCAGCACTTTCTTTATACTGCATGTCTGCACCCATTTGTATTTGACTTTTCCCACTCATTTAATATCGGTTTAATCGAAACAGAAGAAGAATGATCCAGTGATTCAATTTCCTTATATCATTTTCTTCAATAATCTTATTAAAAACCACCAAACAATTGTTGTTGTCATTGAATACTTTGATTCAGTTTCTTTACCGATAACTTCTTTACAAAGTTCTTTTTTTTTTTTTTTTTTTTTAATAACATTTCTAACATAAACTCAAATTTCATTAATAATTAAAACGTTACATATTAATTCAAATAAAATAAAAACATTATAATAAAATTCAAATGACATTAAAACATTATGATAATAAAACAACTAAACTAGTTTGGATTATGATACTGCCAATGTCTTCCACCAAATCGGCTTTGAGGTTAAGATGAGTTGCTTTGTCGCATATCTCCCTGGTAATTTCCAACTATTCCTCATGCGTTCTTAAGGGATCATAAGAACGGTGCTGCTCCGCTGGAAAGAATTCGGGAGATATCGCCCGCCCTTCGTCTTGAATTATCATATTATGTAATATGATGCATGTGTACATAATATGTCCAAGACGCTCTTTGTCAAATCTTTTAGCCGGATGTTTAATCATTAGGAACTTCTTCTTTAGTACACCAAAGCACGCTCCACATCTTTTCTTGATGTTTCGTGCATCCTCTTATACAATTGACGCTTGTTGGAAATAAGGTAAATGATCGGTTACTTCTCGAACAATTCGTGTGAATAGTCTTCGGCTCATTCGGTACTAACTTCATTTTCATCATCCGAAGATCGAATCTGCAAAAAATATCTCGAAAGAATTCATGGTGTGAAAAAATATAGAGAATGTTTGAAATAAGATTTGTGAATTGGTGTGTTTATGTTGTGTATTTATAAGGAAGTTTAAAAGATTTTTTTATTTTTTTATTTTATTTATTTATTTATTTTTTTTTTGTCTTTAACTTCAAACGCCCACATATATAATGAAGATATGGATCAAAAAGGCAAATAAAAATGAAATGGTACTCAGTCGCTCCCACGACCTATTTGGTTTTTTTTCGTCCCTCGACCGACTCACCCCACTAAAGACGATCGACTCAAATCGATCGAATCACTCGATCGTATACTCGTTCTGTGAGTAGCCTCAGAACACAAATCCTACAGTAACAACATGAAATAAAAATAATGCAGCAAGTGTTGCAACTACCACTAAAACACTTAAATCCCTAGTGAAAGTGTCGATGAAAAATGTAACTGCAGTCTCTATAAATCCTGAATTCAGTAATTAAAAACTTAACTAAACACACTCCAATGAGCCAAGGGTAGCTATGCTGAAACGAGCAGGTAGTTCGTGTCATTTCATAGAGTGGGATCAAATCGTAAACCATGCATAAGGGAGAGAAAATGGCTGATAGTTTCAATCCTTAATATAGTAGTCTCTATACTACATATAAAGAGTGTATGGTCAAACCTTGAAAAGTAAAATGTTGAAAGTCAAAGATGAGAGAAATATGTAATTAATACTCTTATTAAAACACCCCCATTACTTAAAAATACAATAATTTATTCACATTGTACAACCAATTAAAAGCATATCTACCAAATTAATCTATACTACATATAAAGAGTGTATGGTCAAACCTTGAAAAGTGAAATGTTGAAAGTCAAATGTGAGAGAAATACATAGTGTAATTAATACTCTTATTAAAACACCTCATTATTTAAAAGTACAATAATTTATTTACCTTGTACAACTAATTAAAAGCATATCTACCAAATTAAAAATAATCAATTAAAACACTCTTACTAAAAAGTACAATAAAATTTTCACAGTGTACAATTTAAACAAGCTACGACATAATCTAGAATATAAAATAATTAAACACATTAATTAATGTTATTTTTAAAACATCCTAAAATGAAAAATATATGTTATTATACAAATTAATAAAACACACAAAGCTTCATACAAGCTAACAAGTTGATGGTACATATAGTTTTGAAAATCGGACCAGACCAACGGGTTCAACCGGTAACCGGTGTCGCCACCAGTTCGGCTAACCAATAAAAGTCATCTGAAACGATTTGTTGCTATGCACGAGTACTCGTCTAGTATAACAAATGTACTTGCACATCGGGAATATATTAGCTACAATTTTTTGTAGCCAATTAGCTACAATTTTGTACTATAAGTGTAAGTCCCTGATCCTTTTTGTGGGTCCATGATTCATTACTTGTTTATTTTTTTGTGAAGGATTGTATCCCATTGGCTACAAAAATTACAGTCAAGTTATCCCCTATTTTTTTCCTATTATGCATGTAGGCGGGAAGAAGAAATGAAGAAGTGTGTTTGTTTTTCCTCTTATGTGTGCATGGAGGAAGAGGAAATTCGAGAAGTGTGTTTGTTTATTCTTAGACATAAGAAAAAAAATTACTTATTTCCTGTTTTCTTTTCTTTTTTCATTTCTTATATCTTCAATACTTCGGATCCACCTCTTTTCACACAGACATGGTTTTACATAAAACATCTAAAAAAACAAACAAAACCTTAAGACCAATATTATGTGTGTTATTCAACATAGATTTTTGAATCCTACTATATTCACATTTCCTAAAACTTACAACTAAGTTTCTAACATCGTATTAATCCAAAAACAATTTTCCAAATAACAATTGAAGGCTGCTTTCACAAACTTAACATGTTTATGGAGTAGCAGTTCATATTTTGTAAACATGTAAGCATCTAATTATCAGGTACTTCTCTTTGTACACTGATGAGGCGAAAAATGAACCGTTTTTAGGGGGTCATTTAAGCCGGAATTGGAATTTATTTGATCAAATATTGCCCTAAATCGTTTCTTTTGTGATTTTAGGTACTTTGGGAGTGAATTCTGGAAAAGGAAGCATTTTGGACGTTTTTGGAGCATAAAAGTGAAGAAAACGGCAAAGACTTAATTTTCCATGCTGGGAACAGTACCTGACGACGTCAAGAAGGAAAATGTGACGGCGTCAGGAGCAAAATGCATGACGACCCAGAGAAAACGTGATGGCGTCAGAAGTAGGGCGTCAAGAGTTATTTTGGTGATGGCCTGAAGAAGGATTACACATGACGGCGTCAGCTCCAGATCTAGGCAGTCCGTGAACTTTATTGGCGGCGAGATGAC
Source organism: Artemisia argyi (assembly GCA_030686995.1). NCBI lineage: Eukaryota > Viridiplantae > Streptophyta > Magnoliopsida > Asterales > Asteraceae > Artemisia > Artemisia argyi. The sequence continues at coordinate 18,931,695 of CM060678.1, read as the reverse complement.
GGCGTCAGAAATTTACTCTTGACGCCATCACCTCACAAAATCTATATATACTTTTCTATTTTTCATTCATTAAGGGAGGAACTTGTGTGGAGAATACTAGGGTCGAACCTAATAAACCCTAGGTCGTTTGTAACAGTATTTTCAAGGGTTTTCACCCCTTGAAACCCTTCATGTTCAATTAAGATAAGTCTTCTTTCAATTCATTCAATATGTCTATGTGTTGTTTGAATATATCTTATGCTTGTCTTGATTATAACATGCTAGGCTAGATCTTTTGTGTGTTTGCTTGGATGTAATGAAACCTAGATGTTGATTATAGGTTGATTTCTTGTTTATAGTTGTAATGGATGAATGATTTCAATGTTAGGCTTAAGAAAACTGGCAGATCTCCATTGTGTAACTTGCTTGAACGTCTTAAGAAACATGAACCGATGTGTACTAGGTTTTTATGGTTGTATTTAATGCATGAGCGAATTCTAGTGATCCCATGTTAGGAGCTTCTTAGCCGGCTCGACATAGGAGTGAAGTAGGAGCTTATAGAATTGGGGAAGTAAGTACGCCACCCCATGAATGGTATTAAGGAATACAATCCGTCATCCACGCAACTGTAACAAGTAATTAACTTCTAAAAGATATCTAAGGAGTAGTGAAATCTAAGTAAACACCATTTTCCCACATATTGCTCACACCACTAGTTTAATTTAGTTTATTTTCATTTTTATTATTTTATTTTGATTGCATCTTTAGTTATTGGGTTAGTTGACTAGCAACTAATTCCGCCCACTCTTCCAAAACCCGAGATTTTACTTGCTTTTATAAAACATAAAAAAAATACAAAAAGAATCATCTTTCACCTCTAGACCTAGTTTTTAGGCTTTCTAATCCTAGCGACACTATTCCTGAGTTGAACGATCAATCCCCCGGTATTTGTCACTATACTATACTACAACGATCAGGTACACTGCCTGGTGGGGGTTGTAAGCTTCTCGAGATCCCTCGAGAGGTAAAGCCTGGTGCAATTCCCACGCATCAAGTTTTTGGCGCCGCAGCCCGGGGAATAGTTATTGTCTAGGTTAGAATTTCTTTTTATTAGGTCTACTTGCTAGATTCCTTTCTGGTAAGATTTTATTTTATTTTTAGGTTTTCTTTAGTCTATCTTTTCTTTGTGTCTTTGTTTGTAAAAATCTTTTCATTGACTATTCAGTTAGCCATTATGGAGAACGAGAATCCACCATACTACCAACCACGAAATTCACCCACTCCAAATGACATCTTGATGTTTATACAACATGAGGATGAACCTATCTATGATGCATGGGCTCGTTTTAAATATTTACTCCAAAAAGTCCCTCATCATAATTTCGATATGTGGTCCCAAATTGAAATATTTTACCATCGTGTCGACCACTATACCAAAATGGACATTGACCATGCCGCAGATGGGGACCTTTGGGGATTAAGTGTTGATGAAGCATGGGAAACCATAGAGAATTGTGTCATACTTGACAAAAAAATGGACAACCCAACAAACGTTGTTACGGATCAATTGATAGCAAGTTTAAGGGAACAAGCAAGAAGATTGTTTGGGGATAAGCCTATAGATGAGATAACTGGGTGCACGGAGCGGTTTGATTTCACCACAATACAAGCTGAGCACATTGGTAATCTTGATAAGATGGAGGATAGCGTTGAAAATCTAAGCCCACCAAGTACCCCACAAGTCCTACCATCATTTGAGGCATACACACCGCCCGTGACTTATTCGGATGAAGTAGATGAGACTTTAGGAATCCCAATTGAGGTAGAACCTTTGAACCAAACACAACTAGAGGATATAGGTTTAAATACTTATAATGATAACCTTACTCTTAGTTCTAGGGAAGTTCCTAGTTTTGATGAACCGGAGCCTCAACAAAATCCGTTACCTAATCTTCCATCCTTAGATGTGAATTTAGGAATTGAAATAGGTCCCGATCCACCCGTCAAACCATTTAGTCCGGGTAGTCTTAGGATAAAGGTGGTAGACTTTAAGCCATGTAGAGAGGAAGCCAATATAGGAGCGGAACATAACTTACATGCTTACATCACCCATTCATGATTGATCACAAAAAACATTATGGGTTTAAACCGGGTTTATTAGGTCAAGATGGATCCCCAACTAGTAATCTCTTGAAGTTGATTGAAAATGATCCCTTTCTTGGAGAAAATATTAATCCACCCATTAACCCGATTGAATTAGGTAAGGTTATGATGATAGGAGCACACCCCTTTGAGCATATAATTCATCCACCACTTTTTCCTCACGTGGCATACTTCCACCGAGAAGGTGTGTATCGCTACTATCACCCGCACTTAATCCTAAGTGTAGGGAAAACCTCTCTTATTTCCATTAAATAAGGGTAGAGTCAGGCTCGTGACTCGAACAAAAACAATCGCTTCTTGGAAGGCAACCCATGCTTTGTGTGATTTTTATTTTGTTTAATTGTTATTTGTTTCCGTATGCATGCTTTGTTTTTATTATTGGTAGATCATGTTTCAAACTAAAATGGTAAAAATACTTTATTTTGTAGTTTGGCTTAGTCTTAACTTCATCCCAAGGTATTTCGCAAAAGATAAGTGTAAGGGGAAACCCCAAATATGTTTTTAAGAAACAAAACCGATCATAGATAGGAGATTGTATGACTAGCACATAACCATACTTTCAGAAAAAAATTCCATCCAAATATGTGAGGTTCGCCTTTAGATTTGATAAGAAAAGCATTTACTATTAGTGCTTATGAGTGTACCGGTAGCATTTAGATTCTAGAACTTGCGTTAATGATGCATCCCGAGACCGCTAGTGAGACTACATTCGTGTAGTAGGATTTACTACATGATAAGAGGCATTAGGATCACCCTTGTGTTAAACCCGTATCATAATTACTTGACCATTTAAGTCATATTACTTGGCTAGTTAAGTCAATAAATTTTTCCCACACCTTAGCGTTGTACTCATTTTTAGTACACGAAACCCCTAGTACACCCCTCCGAGCCTATCTTTTCGTTTCTAACTTTAAGCATCTTACTTAAAGGAAGAATTTGCTACACCCCAGTTAAATGTACACCCAAATCGCCTTAGCCTTCCGTGTATGCACTCATCTTTAGTGCATTATTGTTATTTGTTTAAACCCTTAGTTAATTATCTAATTGATTACATGGTTGCTAAGTCGAGTCATATCCTTGTACATATTGTTTTGGGACGATTGGGACTCATGGGTAAAGTACCTATTGTTATGGAGTAATGGGGAAGAACATCATTTTATTACCCCCATATGTGCGTTAATCTTAAAAGTACTCCAAGTGTTTTGATTTTCTTAATTCGAGTCATTAAATTAGTTTATTGTAAAGTATGTAAAAATTCAAGTGTAAGGGGAATGTTCATTCCCTATGATGTATTATTTTGGATGGTAGGGTAAGAGTGTATGCAAAAAATAATAAAATAAAATAAAATAATAAAATAAAATAAAATTAAGAAAAAGAAAAAAAATAGAAAAAGAAAAGAGAAAAAACATACGGACTACCATCCCGTTTCATTCTATGTTTGTTTTATGTTTTTGTCATTTTTGATTTATTAGCTTAAGTCGAGTTTAGTCTTGGCTTAGCAACGCCATATTGTACATGTAATTAACCAAGATTATTAACTCGTCACCAGTAAAGACTGCCTATATCCAACAAAACCGTGTATTCCATATCCCTACACCTAACATTACAACCCTTTAAAAGACCTCTTTGATAGTTTATCCTAGGTGCTTACGCCATGTGGTGGAGGTTTGATCCTTTCCCAAGCCTATGGTAATCTATTTTGCTATGACAGGTAGTGAAAGATGTTTTGCATTTCCATATTGTGATATATACTTTATTACACCCGAGAGATGTGAGTATCTAAACACTATTTGTGAGGTGCTAGTGTATGACCTCCGTGCTTGTCTTTGGTCTTTAGTGGAACGATTATTTGTTGTAATTACTTTTATATTAGTGTTAAATGACCTCTAACTTGTATTTTGACTAAAATAAAAGCGCATTTGCTTGAGGACAAGCAAATCTCAAGTGTAAAGGTATATGATGAGGCGAAAAATGAACCATTTTTAGGGGGCCATTTAAGCCGGAATTGGAATTTATTTGATCAAATATTGCCCTAAATCATTCATTTTGTGATTTTAGGTACTTTGGGAGTGAATTCTGGAAAATGAAGCATTTTGGACGTTTTTGGAGCATAAAAGTGAAGAAAACGGCAAAGACTTAATTTTCCATGCTGGGAACAGTACCTGACGGCGTCAAGAAGGAAAATGTGACGGCGTCAGGAGCAAAATGCATGACGACCCAGAGAAAACGTGACGGCGTCAGAAGTAGGGCGTCAAGAGTTATTTTGGTGACGGCCTGAAGAAGGATTACACATGACGGCGTCAACTCCAGATCTAGGCAGTCCGAGAACTTTATTGGCGGCGAGATGACGACGTCAGAAATTTACTCTTGACGCCGTCACCTCACAAAATCTATATATACTTTTCTATTTTTCATTCATTAAGGGAGGAACTTGTGTGGAGAATACTAGGGTCGAACCTAATAAACCCTAGGTCGTTTGTAACAGTATTTTCAAGGGTTTTCACCCCTTGAAACCCTTCATGTTCAATTAAGATAAGTCTTCTTTCAATTCATTCAATATGTCTATGTGTTATTTGAATATATCTTATGCTTGTCTTGATTATAACATGCTATGCTAGATCTTTTGTGGGTTTGCTTGGATGTAATGAAACCTAGATGTTGATTATAGGTTGATTTCTTGTTTATAGTTGTAATGGATGAATGATTTCAATGTTAGGCTTAAGAAAACTGGCAGATCTCCATTGTGTAACTTGCTTGAACATCTTAAGAAACATGAACCGATGTGTACTAGGTTTTTATGGTTGTATTTAATGCATGAGCGAATTCTAGTGATCCCATGTTAGGAGCTTCTTAGCCGGCTCGACATAGGAGTGAAGTAGGAGTTTATAGAATTGGGGAAGTAAGTACACCACCCCATGAATGGTATTAAGGAATACAATCTGTCATCCACGCAACTGTAACAAGTAATTAACCTGTAAAAGATATCTATGGAGTAGTGAAATCTAAGTAAACACCATTTTCCCACATATTGCTCACACCACTAGTTTAATTTAGTTTATTTTAATTTTTATTATTTTATTTTGATTGCATCTTTAGTTATTGGGTTAGTTGACTAGCAACTAATTCCGCCCACTCTTCCAAAACCCGAGATTTTACTTGCTTTTGTAAAACATAAAAAAATACAAAAAGAATCATCTCTCACCTCTAGACCTAGTTTTTAGGCTTTCTAATCCTAGCGACACTATTCCTGAGTTGAACGATCAATCCCCCGGTACTTGTCACTATACTATACTACAACGATCAGGTACACTGCCTGGTGGGGGTTGTAAGCTTCTCGAGATCCCTCGAGAGGTAAAGTCTAGTGCAATTCCCACGCATCATACACATATATCCTAAGGAAACTTGAAAAAGTTCATACGGGAATTAACCAATGCACATGTGCACGTAAATTACACGTGCGCACATGTTCATTGGTACTTCTAGTACAAACCTCTACCTGCCACCCATGTCAAATTAATTAACACCGGATCCTAGTTGCGTTAACCGAAACAATTCCTATTATATCAATAATATATGGCAGATTTAGAAAACTAACTAGCAAAGGGTACGCACTTAGTGTTAAACAATGAAAATTTCTTTTAAAAATTACTGTAATTAGTTATTTTACATTGTTGATGGTGCTTAGGGTATTCATGGTCATATGTACCCTCTATTTCACTAATATATCAACTACAGCCTCAGCCTCAGCCTCAGCCTCAGCCCCAGCCCCAGCCCCAGCCCCAGCCCCAGCCCCAGCCCCATCCCCATCTCCTGCCCCAGCCTATTTCACCAAACATACCCGACCTATGTTTTGTCTTTTAGTTATTTTTGTTTACTAAGAGGGAGATGGGTGGAGTCACTTGGCACCAGCGCCAAGTTGACGTGTAACTTGTACTAAACGGCTGAAACGCCCAGGCTTCTTTTTTTTTCTTTTTTTTTCTTTTTTTTTTTTTACTGATTTAGCATAACATCACACTTATATTAACACCTAAAAACTGTACAATACATGTATCATTCGCCTTGACCCGTACATGATCAAAATGGGTCAATATGGGCAAGAATGGCACTATGCCAAACACCCTTAAAACTATAAAGAAACTACTTAACTACTTGATCATTACATAACCATGAGTTTATATGTTCGTACACAAAAGCATACAACCCAGGGCGTTTCTTGGTAGGAGAGCGTGTAGGGAAAAAGGCTCCATACCCAATTATTTCACCGAGGTCTAGTTCTCGGTCTTCGTACCCTTGATTGCACTACCACTAGCTTCACCTATAATAAACATAACGAAGCAACGTAAGCAATAGCTTAGTGAGATAACATATAAAAGATACTAGTCATAACATGGCATAATACTATGGTTGCTTCGTATTGTTATTATATACTAGTCGCCCACTAAGGACGTTGTGAACCCATATTGGTTCAATATAACTGAAAATGTTCTAGTCGTCCACTTAGGACGTCTAAGTCATATATTCCATGAATTTGAGCCGGTTATACACACTGATCATCCACAAAGGATATCTAAGTCCCATTTAACGAGATGAGACACTAATAAAGGCTCGGTCATCCACTAAGGATGTCTAGGCTCCATTTCGGAGCATGTTATGACATAATAACATGTGTCGTCCACTTAGGACGCTATACAAGTAGTATCATGGAAATAGAGTTAAAATCACATAACTAAACCCAAACGGGTCATTCGGTGCTGTTTTGACCCGTCTAGCATAATTCACATATAAACATACTACAAGTAACTCATTTAGGCACATAACGTATAATTGTAACACCATGAACTTGCAACTCAAATATAATACATGAACCTTACCATGAATACCACAATTAAAGTGGCACACTAACGGGTTACCAAGGACCCGGTTCTATGCTTAAATATGTTACTCACCTTGTAAACGCTTGAATAGAACACGAGCTCCCTTAAACACGTCCCTGGCTAACTCTTATAACCTAGGAACACATAAATGACATGGAGCTTATTTAGGACATAACTAAGCTTATCATAATAAGCACTAAAAGGATAGATAAGCCATAAGGGGGTATTTGGTTTGTGGCTTATATAACCACACCAACATAATTTCTGAAAATTAACACCACAAAATGGTGTTATAGCACCTTAATAAGGTACTGATACGTGGGAATCGCACCAGGCTTTACCTCTCAAGGGATCTTGAGAAGCTTACAACCCCCACCAGGCAGTGTACCTGATCGTTGTAGTATAGTATAGTGACAAGTACCGGGGGATTGATCGTTCAGCTAGGAATAGTGTCGCTAGGATTAGAAAACCTAAATACTAGTTCTAGAGATGAGAGATGATTCCTTTTGTATTTTTATATTTTTATGAAAGCAAATTAAAAATCTCGAGTTTGAAGGATTTTGGGCGGAATTAGTTGCTAGTCAACTAACCCAATACTAAGATGCAATCAAAATAAAATACTAAAAATGAAAATAAACTATATTAAACTAAGGTTGTGAGCAATAAGTGGGAGAAATGTGTTTACTTAGATTTCACTACTCCCTAGATATCTTTTATACGTTAATTACTTGTTATAGTTGCGTGGATGACGGATTGTATTCCTTAATACCATTCATGGGGTGGCGTACTTACTTCCCCAATCCTATGAGTGCCTACTTCACTCCTATGTCGAGCCTGCAAGAAGCTCCTAACATGGGATCATGAGAATTTACTCATGCATTAAATACAACCAATAAAACCTAGTACACATCGGTTCATGTTTCCTAAGACGTTCAAGCATGTTACCATTTGGAGATCTGCCAGTTTTCTTAAGCCTAACATTGAAATCATTCATCCAATACAACCATAAACAAGTAATCAACACATAATCAACATCTAGGTTTCATTAGATCTAAGCAAACACAAGATAAATCTAGCCTAGCATAGTGGAATCAAGACAAGCACAAGATATAGACAACCAACACATAGACATATTGATTGAATTAAGAAAAGACTTATCTTAATAACACATGTAAGGATTCAATGGTTGAAAACCCTTGAAAAGCTGTAAAATTCGTATATGGTTCGGCCTTAGGGTTTCTCCAAACTTGTTCCTCTTAATGAATGAAAATTAGAAAACTATATATAGATATTATAGGCTGACGGCGTCAAGAACAAATGGGTGACGCCGTCATCTCGCCGCCAAAATAATCCTCGGACAGCCTTGATCTACATCTGACGTCGTCATGTTGTCCATTTTTGCAGGCCGTCACACTTTTAACTCTTGACGCTTGGTGAGTGTTTATTCACTCACCTTTTCTAAGCCAAAATTGGACCAAATAAACCAAAAACTAACCAATAATGCCAAAGAATATGTGTTTTTGTGTTTGTGAATGTGCAGGAACGGATATTTAAGAAAAGGACGAAAAATCACGAGAAAATGACAAAACGAGCACGAGATTTAGAAAAGTTTGAATAAAGCCGGAGCCGGGGAAGCTAGTGGTCAAAGTCAAGGCTCACATGGTCATGAAAGTCCTCAGAGTTTCAGAAATTGCAAGAGTGACCCGGGAATAAAGTTTGATCAAGTTTACACATTTGGTCCCTCAACTTTCAAAGTTGTCAACTTTGGTCCTTATGAAGATATTTTGGAAGAATGACAACTCAGCCCCTCATCATTCATGAAATGCCACAAAAGACCTTTGGAAAAATATTTATGATGATTGCCAATTTGGGTCCTTGAGTTTTCAGATTATACATAATTGGTCCCTTGATGATACCATTTCTACACACCAGATCCTAAATCCAAAATAAAAACAAACACATACCCATTACCACTGCTGGCCCATGAGCACTCATGTAACACCCCCAAAATTTGATACAGCGGAAGACTCAACAAGCTTTCGGGGTGCTACGGGGATTGGTATCCAACACAAGACATAATAGAACGAGATAAAGTAAACATAATAAAAACGCAACCAAAACGGGGTTTTAAAGTTTACATTTATCCCAACATCATTCAGAGTCAGGCCCAAAATAAAATAACAGTAGGTCCATAATTCAATATCAGAGTTTAGAAAAATAGATCCATAAGCCAAGAGCCTTAGCCGAGCCTTCCATTCCAAGCATCCATAACATCACTTAATTACCTGAGAAAACGTGCTAAAAGTCAGCTTTCGCTGGTGAGATCATAGGTTTAAATTCATCTAACAATATAGTGGACATATACGCAAAACGCTTGCTAGCTAGACTAAGGATTCACTAAAAGCCTGCGGATACCCTCCGCTCCAATCCTAACACACGGATACCCTCCGTTCCAACATAGATATTCGGGTAACCCCCGCAATACCAAATAAATACTCGGATAACCTCCAAAGTATCAATAACCTATAGGTGCACGCTATAGTATCTAAATAAGCCAACCTTGAATAGTACACACGAACCGTATGACTAAAGCTGACAATTCCAAACAATAACCAAATAAGCCAACCTTGAATAGTACACACAAAACATGTGACTAAAGCTGACAATATATCCTAATCTATACGCATAACAAGTTTTAGAAAGAATATAGAAGCGATAAATAGTCCACATAAAATAATTTGCACGTTTCTCACTCCAAAGTATTGAAAACATAGTTCAAGAGTAAAAGTGGGGCTATGACTCACCTCAAGTCCAGAAAATAGCAAGAAGAAGTCGGTAGAAATAAGATGTATAGTAACTCACAAAACAGCAACTACGGACTCGGCACGACCTAACACTATCAACTCGTTCAGAAATCATTTCCTCAAATTCAACATATTCCCAAACCCGGACGTAATCCGTTTTATTTTCCGAAAATCCATTTCGTATTAGTTTGGTGTATTTACGTTTGGTATCCATACGGGTGGTGGGTCGACACAAAACAAACCAAAAGGTTACGCAAAGAATAATAAAATAAAATATAGATCTAATATTAGCCCAATATATTATTTAAATAAATCGCCGAAGTTTATTAAATCCGTCGATTTGATAATCCTCGTATTTATTTACGTAACATACCGTTCCAAGATTACACCCAATCCTAAAGCACATAGCACATAAATACTATATGGTATATATCGTAGTTTAATAAATTCCTCATATATATCGTCAAATTGGCCAGATTTCCCGATATATATACACGCAATTTATTACCCTTTACATATACCACAACCTATGGGCGTCGTAGGATACGATGCCCATTAATATATTCATTTCATATAGCCAAATAACCCGGTTCAACCCTTCGGTTAAGTGGTTATTTAGTTATAGAAAACGTTTATATTAATCGTCATATATCCGTGACAACACAAAAGTCACAAATAATACTTACCTGAACTCGAGTGACTACGACTCCGCATAACTCGATAAGTTTACTAGTTATATATATAAAATGACATTTTATTTAATATTTAATAGTTTGTCGAGAGTTTCTCGTTTTATAACACATTTTTATAATAATAATACGTTCAATAATATTACGCCACTTTCGTAGCCTAATATATATCTAGTCGTATTATTTATAATATGACTCGGGATTATTATTTATGCTTTATTTGTAAATAGTTATCGAGTCATACGAAATGGTCACATGTCCGAGTCATGACTCTCGGCTCATTGTCCAAGTCCAAAGAAATAAGCAAATGTCATAAAAACAATACATCTCCGTCCAACACAATCTCAATCCACGTGCTACAACAATAGGGTCCGACTACGGCACCCGACTAACCTATCTCCGTCAATCTAAGTGACCGTCTCACAATCGGTCCCCAATATCACAATTCGTCAACACTTCTCAATACCAAAATTCAATATCCAATGTCGAGACCCAAACATGGTCTCGACCCACATGTATTCGGCCAAGGAACAAGTAAACAACCAACTAATAACAATTAATCCAAACCAAGTTATATTCAAGCAACAAAATAATCAAAGTCATACTCGGGTGGGTTTACCAAGTCACACCCAAACCCACACGACTCGACCGAGTCGCGGTCAATACCACGAGCCAAAAGGGCTCGAACCAAGTATCGAGGGTCACCAAAAAGGCTCCAAAGAACACTCCAAAATATACCCATTCGACCCAAAGGTCTCGGCAACAACAACAACAACAATACGGCTACGAGCCGCGACTCACAAGAGTCGAACCAAGGCAATAACGAGCCCAAGGCTACTAAGAGCCAAACCACGGCTCCAAAAATAACAAGAAAACGAGCCCACGGCTTGAGTCAATATCCAAGCCGTGAGTCGAGGACTCACGGTTCGAACCAACCCACGGATAACAACCCGGATACCAAACCATTTATAAAAATCGAGGTTCCAACAAAACCCCATAAGTATTTACTCCGTTTTTGGGTGAAAACCCAACCGAATCCAAAACCCATCGTGACCAAGGGTCACGTTTTAATAAAATACGCGAGTCACACTCGCCTCACCTTCGGTTAAATATGCTATAAACCGTGTATCCCTTCGAAAATGGTGATTGGTGGTGAGATTTGGTGAAAATACGTGATGAAAATGGTGTAATAAGGGCGCGTGTAGGGGCGGATCTAGGAGATTCGAGGGTGGGGATCTCGAAAATAGTGGTGGTTTGTAGTGGTGGTCGGCGGTGAAGTGGTGGCGGCCGGATTATCCAGTCGGCGGCTAGGGTTAGAGGTGAGGGGAGGGAAATGAGAGAGAGAGAAGTGAGGGTGAGTGTTGGTGTGTTTGTGTGAAAACCGGACCAACAAGGACCAATTTGTGGTTTACTCTTTTTATTTTCTTTTTTTTTAAGTAATAATAATGATAATAATAATATTAGTAATAATAATATTACTAGTAGCGTTGAGTGGGTAAAGTGGGTAAATGTAAAACATACGGCCCGTAACTCGAACTCATTTCAAACTTCAATATCTCCCGAAAAACATCCCGTAAATAATTAAATATAGTCGGACTCGTAAAACGAATCATAAAATTTCCCGTTAGGTAAACCTAGTGCCGGAGTCAACGTAATACCAGTGAGAATTTTAAGAATACATCATCACGTAAATTTCCATAATGAATTATTAAGATAATTCACAAATTCCATAACAACATAAAATATAATTATCCATAAAAATTGGTCTTACAAGTTCGTTATGAATGAAAATTCCAAATAAAAATTATAAACGAACTTTAACGTAATGCGGGTTTTCAAAATAACTCCCTAAATTGCCGGTTGTCACAACTCAAGCCCATCACCCAACTTAATCCAACCCGACCCATCCTATTAATATTACCCGGAAGTCAAACCCCCAAAACCCACAGTCAAACAATTAATTAAAACCAAACGCGCCATTTACTGTGGATCATCTTCCCCCACAAATTACCCACCACATTTTTTACCTCGTACCTATCCACATCAAATAACCTCGTACTAAGAATCTATCTAGAAGCTGACAACGTGTCAGAAATGTTATCATAAATCCTCCACCGTGGCACCTTTGAGCTCCCTGATTGGTCCTTGATACGTGGATTGAAGATAAGAAGGTTTCAAACGGATAAGAAATTGGTGGGATGTCGACATTCTGAGTAGGATTGAAGATATGTGGCCTCCATTTGAGCTCTAGATCTTTCCTAAACCCTAGCACCCCTTATCTTGGTCTCGGCTATAAATAGACCCCTGTTTCACCATTGTTTAGTGTGTAGGTTTTATGTAATGTTACTCTGCTATTTTTATTTTGTAACTCAGTTTTAAATTAATGAAAGTTTAAATTTTATTGTCTTATTTTATTTTCAGTCTAGCTTATTACTTATTTTTCCTTTTAGCTTATTGCTTATTTTTACTCATTTCTGTCTCATTTCTTTTAAATCAAGTTCTTTCCTTTTGTTATTTATATAGCTTGAATCATCTGTTTTATCTAGTTATTATTGTTGTTGTTGTTTATTATTCAAAGAAAAATAAAAAAAAAATCAAAAAAATCTTACAAAAACAAAAAAATATGTTCTGTTTTCATTGTTTAAATCTATTTCAGTGTTTGTTTGCTGTTTACACAAGCTCATTCAAGCTTATATAGCTTGTTGTGAGCCTTGTTGGTTTTCTTTTCTCAAAAATCCAAAAAAAGCAAAAAGTCAATAAAAGTCAAACTGCTCAGCTTATTCAATAAGCTGAGCTTATTGGAGGTTAAAAGGCTACCACAAGGTGCCCAGTGGTCTGTCTTAAAGGCAGGCTAGCATAGTGAGCCCCCTCTTTTCATGCTGAGGGGGATTTGGTTTGTAAGTGTCCACTTTTACATTTTCATCTTGGTAGCTTATTGATACTGTAGCTTAGATCTGTTACTACTAGCTTATTTATACTTAATATTGGATAATATAGCTTAATATTGATTGTTGATTGCTTATTTGTCATATTTGATAGCTGTGTTTGTGATTTGTTCTCATACTGTCTCATATAAGCTTATATCTGTGATCTCTTTGATTCTGTGTATATGGTGTTTATGATCATTGTTTCTGAGTCACATCATATGTATGAATCATGTTGAGCATGTTTGATTGGGTTTGAACTTGATTTGATAGGCCTGTGTGTGATTTAAGGTTGTGACAGAACCCTTAAGGGGTGTTTGGATGGTTGTAGTTTGCTGTTCTTAGGCCTCATTCAGAGTGAAATATTGGTTTAGGTAATTCACTTAGGTTATATTAGAGTTAGTACAATATAAAATCAGTAGGTTATTAGCATAAAAGTCAAATCACTAGGTAAAATTAGCATACAGTTAGTATAAGCAAATTTTAGGCTCAGAAAACTTATAAGTAGTTGCATAATATGTAACAGTAGCTTATTTTAATCACAAATTAGCTTAATATCATTTTAGTAATCATTTTAGTGTAATCAAAAACCAAAAAAGTCAACATTCTGTTTCATTTCAAAAGTCAAATATTTTTCAAACTCAGATTTTGGTAGAAACTTTGAGAGCTTGTGTAGATTTTGACACTGATTGGAAATTGTTGTGGTTGATTGTTTTGAGAAGTCCAACACCTAAACTAATAATCTCAAAAAGAAAATCTTATTTTGAAACTTGTTTGCTTATCTAAAAAGCTTGCTGAAAATAGCTTATTGGAACAATACTTGCCCTGCACCACAGTTCTGAGCTCAGTTCTTGGGTTATTTTAGCTAAGTAAACTTGTTCTAAGATCTGAGTTAAAGGTGTATTTGTGTTCTTGGGTTGGTAGAGAATATATTGCTTTCAAAATTTTGTATCTCAGAGCTTATCTTCATAGCTTATTTAGCTCATCTTTTTGTGCAATTCTGCCTAATCTGTTTTGCTTAATAGGCTTGCAAAAGCTTATTAGTGATCTTAAGTTGGTAATATTGATTGTTCTGGGCTTAATATAGTGTATTGCATCTGTTTCAAGTGTTATTTGGCCTGTGCTTATTCTGCTTGGCTTATTTCTCATCATAAGTGCTTATTGTGCCTTATTTCATCATAACTTGTGCTTCTGTGAGTCATTTGGTCTGATTTATGTTTCTATAAGCTCATTTAAGTTTGAAAAGTGTTTGGTAAAAGTTTGGTCAAGATTTGGTCAACTGTGCTTAAAAATAAGCACTTAAATAAGCTGTTTTTAAGCTAATAAGCAATTCTATTGCTTATTTTTCACTTTTGATATTTTTCCTAGATTCAGAATATTATTTTAGATTTTCCCTGAAATTTTAATATTTTTCTGAGTTTATTTGCTATTTTTCTTATTTAATTTTCATTTTTAATCACTTTTTATTACTTTTTAATTATTAGAAAATCCAAAAAAATCAGAAAAAGCCAAGAAAAATCCAAAAATATTTTAGAAATTTATTTTCAGTTATTTTATAATTTTAGAAAGTCATTTTGCATTTTTCTCACTTTATTTACATTTTCTTTTAATTATTAAATTAGATAAATAGTTTTTCATTCATAGAAATTAAATAAAAAGTCAAAAAAATATTTTTCTTTTTATTAAAATTTTATTTTATCATTTTTAACTTTTTAAAATTAATTTGAAGTCCGTAGAATTAGTATAGCTTAAAACTCGCGTTTTATTTCGCGCATTACGTTTAAATAATCGCGTGTGCATTTCCGTTTTTGCGTTTTAGACTTTAGTGCATTGCTAGCTTGTACTTTTTGCATATTTCTTAATTGTTAGTTGATAATTGAACTATTTGATCACTATTTGCCTTTTTCACCACTTTTCAAATCACGATTACACGAATCAATATTCTTGATTCCATTCACCTTCACTTTGAAACGACTCGGGTGATTCGTATTTCTTGCGGATCATTTCGATACTTTATTACTATACTATAATAAGATTGTTTCTTTCACACGAATCAACGCTCTACTTGTGACGCCTTCATTTCTGTATTGGGTCGTCATGGTCTTTACTCTTGACGCCGTCAGGAAAGTCTTCATGACGCCGTCACACACTGTTCCCAACATGGAAAATTAAGTCTTTGGCGTTTTCTTCACTTTTATGCTCCAAAAACGTCCGAATTGCTTCCTTTTCCAGATTTCACTCCCAAAGTACCTAAAATCACAAAAGGAACGATTTAGGGCAATATTTGATCAAATAAATTCAATTCCGGGCTTAAATGACCCCTAAAAACGGATCATTTTTCGCCTCATCATATACCCTTACACTTGAGATTTGCTTTTCCTCAAGCAAATGCGCTTTTATTCTAGTCAAAATACAAGTTAGGGGTCATTTAACACTAATATAAAAGTAATTACAACAAATAATCGTTCCACTAAAGACCAAAGACAAGCACGGATGTCATATACTAGCACCTCACAAATAGTGTTAGATACTCACATCTCTCGGGTGTAATAAAGTATAAATTACAATATGGAAACGGAAGATATCTCTCACTACCTGTCATAGCAAAATAGATTATCATAGGCTTGGGAAAGGATCAAACCTCCACCACATGGCGTAAGCACCTAGGATAAACTATCAAAGAGGTCTTTTAAAGGGTTGTAACGTTAGGTGTAGGGATATGAAATACACGGTTTTGTTGGATATAGGCAGTCTTTACTGGTGGCGAGTAAACAATCTTGGTTAATTACATGTACAATATGGCGTTGCTAAGCCAAGACTAGACTCGACTTAAGCTAATAAATGAAAAATAACAAAAACATAAAATGAACATAGAATAAAAAGGGATGGTAGTCCGTATGGTTTTTTTTTTTTTTTTTTTTTTTTTTTTTTTTTTTTTTTTTTTGCATACACTCTTACCCTACCATCCAAAATAATACATCATAGGGAATGGAAATTCCCCTTACACTTGAATTTTTACATACTTTACAATAAACTAATCTAATGACTCGAATTAAGATAATCAAAACACTTGGAGCACTTTTAAGATTAACGCACATACGGGGGTAATATATGATGTTCTTCCCCATTACTCCATAAATAAGTACTTACCCATGAGTCCCAATCGTCCCAAAACAATATGTACAAGGATATGACTCAACTTAGCAACCATGTAATCAATTAGAAAGTTAACTTAGGGTTTAACAAATAACAATAATGCACTAAAGATGAGTGCATACACGGAAGGCTAAGGCGATTTGGGTGTACATTTAAGTGGGGTGTAACAAATTCTTCCTTTAAGTAAAATGCTTAAAGTTAGAAACGAAAAGATAGGCTCGGAAGGGTGTACTAGGGGCTTCGTGTACTAAAAATGAGTACAACGCTAAGGGTGTGGGAAAAATTAATTGACTTAACTAGCCAAGTAATATGACTTAAATGGTCAAGTAATTATGATACGGGTTTAACACAAGGGTGATCTTAATGCCTCTTATCATGTAGTAAATCCTACTACACGAATGTAGTCTCACTAGCGGTCTCGGGATGCATCACTAACGCAAGTTCTAGAATCTAAATGCTACCGGTACACTCATAAGCACTAATAGTAAATGCTTTTCCTATCAAATCTAAAGGCGAACCTCACATATTTAGGTGGAAAATTTTTCTAAAAGTATGGTTATGTGCTAGTCATACAATCTCCTATCTATGAGACGCTTGCTATGGCTAAAGTTTCACTCCTAAATGTTGTAAAAAAATTTAAATTTGGCGCTAAAATTGCACTAACAAGTATTTCTCATAGTTTTATTACACATCTATCATTAAACAAACAAACTCAAGCGAAAGTGTTTCTGTAAGGTATCATCATTTTACCCTCCCCTTACACTTAGGATGAACATTGTCCCCAATGTTTAAGTAAAGAATGTAAAAGTGAAAAAGTAAAAAGAATGAAATCAAATACTCCCCTGATTCGCTCGGTATGGATAATAAGGTGGCCAGGTTAGATCTTCCTCCAAGAAAATGAACAATCAAAGCTTCCCTTCCAGAAAAATAAATCATCTTCTTGTCATACATAACCTGTAAATCCTGAGAAAACAGACAAAGCAACCTCGCATAAAATCGGCGGCAATCTACATAAGTTACTAAATCCTAGAAAACAAAATAAGATATAATGCTTGTGGAATGAAGTTTGCAGATTTCCTGGAGATTATAAAACTTAATAATTCAAATAAAACTTTAAGAATCCGTTAGAAAAACAAAACTGGTAAAATTTCCAGATTTTTACACATGACGCCATCAAGAGAAAGCTCATGACGCCGTTAGAAGTGACCTGCAGAAATTCTTGTGTTAAGTTTTCGGAAAATTTCTGGAAAAACTTGGTCCTACTTCCTGGAAAATCCGGCAAAACTTCATTATGACTCCATACAAGCATTTGACTCTAACAAATACGAATATACATGTTCACTTAATATTGTGGAGAATCATGATCGGTTTGTTTCTTAAAAACATATTTGGGGTTTCCCCTTACACTTATCTTTTGCAAAAATACCTTTTTGGGTGAAGTTAAGACTAGGCCAAACAACAAAGCAAAGTATTTCCACTCTTTAGTTTAGAAACATGATCTACCAACAATAAAAATAAAGCATGCATACGGAAGCAAATAACAAACAAGCAAAATAAAATCACACAAAGCATGGGTTGCCTCCCAAGAAACGCTTTTCTTTATTTACGAGTCTTGTAGCTAGACTCAAGGTCATGGGTTACTACGTGATCTCATCGTTGGTTCCACTCTCCGATTGTAAATGTTCTTTGTAGAAACCAATCACCTTTTTCTCAATCGCTCCTATAATCCTATGGGTAAATTCCTTATCGACTTTATACTTTGGTCCTAGAGCCAAGCAATCTTTGTAGAAAAGACTCCTCTTTTCCCATACATAATCCATGCCCTTTTTCTTATCCTCTTCATTGATGTCCTCAAAAGCACCAACGTTATCCTTATCAAATCGGGATATAAAGCGAAATTCTTTCATTCTATTAGGTATCCTATAAGTGATCCTATCGGTGTTACTTGCAAATCGGATTGTCCTTTCTATCTCATCATATTCTAACTTGGATTTCTCAACAAACGGTTTACCAAACACAACATTGGATAATCGACAATCAATAACATTAGCAAGATCTTCCACAATCATAAAGTCGGTGACAAAAGTGAAATTCCCAACAAAGACATGTAGACCTTTAACTCTCCCGACAAAGTTACAAACTCCACCGGGGTATTTGGGATCTCTTCTAGGTTCAAGTCTTGTTTTCACTATATCATTATAAACACTTGAGGACATAATGTTGATTGGGGATTTGAAGTCAATGTAAGCATTGTCAACGTGTCTATACCCAATCATACATGGTACCTTAGCATTCTTAGGATCGCCTCTCTTTATCTTAGGTTCGATTCTAGTAAAAGGAGATCGATGGTCATCAATAAGATTAGTATAATATGCAATCTCCTCCTTAGTGGGGTATAGATTAAAGTAATCATTTAGCTTCGGATCTATTTCCCCCTCTTCTAGTTCCTCAACAACATTCACAAAATCATTAGGTCCTAGGTCCTCATTTGAATACAAGGCGGTCGCTAGGTCACTAAATGCATGGTCGAGCTCAACCTTAATCAACCTATTAAGCTCCCTAAGTTCCCTAATCTCACTCTCAATTTGTTCACGTAACACAGCCACTTCTCTATCGGAAAGGGGTGGATTCGCGTTTTCCATAATGGTCAACGGAATAGTCAATGAATCTAATTTACTAACAAAAGCACGAAGAAAAAGATAGACTAAAGAAAACCTAAAAAATAAAAATAAAATCTTACTAGAAAGGAATCTAGCAAGTAGACCTAATAAAAAGAGATTCTAACCTAGACAATAACTATTCCCCGGGCTGCGGCGCCAAAAACTTGATACGTGGGAATCGCACCAGGCTTTACCTCTCAAGGGATCTTGAGAAGCTTACAACCCCCACCAGGCAGTGTACCTGATCGTTGTAGTATAGTATAGTGACAAGTATCGGGGGATTGATCGTTCAGCTAGGAATAGTGTCGCTAGGATTAGAAAACCTAAATACTAGTTCTAGAGATGAAAGATGATTCTTTTTGTATTTTTATATTTTTATGAAAGCAAATTAAAAATCTCGAGTTTGAAGGATTTTGGGCGGAATTAGTTGCTAGTCAACTAACCCAATACTAAGATGCAATCAAAATAAATACTAAAAATGAAAATAAACTATATTAAACTAAGGTTGTGATCAATAAGTGGGAGAAATGTGTTTACTTAGATTTCACTACTCCCTAGATATCTGTTATACGTTAATTACTTGTTATAGTTGCGTGGATGACGGATTGTATTCCTTAATACCATTCATGGGGTGGCGTACTTACTTCCCCAATCCTATGAGTGCCTACTTCACTCCTATGTCGAGCCTGCAAGAAGCTCCTAACATGGGATCATTAGAATTTACTCATGCATAAAATACAACCAATAAAACCTAGTACACATCGGTTCATGTTTCCTAAGACGTTCAAGCATGTTACCATTTGGAGATCTGCCAGTTTTCTTAAGCCTAACATTGAAATCATTCATCCAATACAACCATAAACAAGTAATCAACACATAATCAACATCTAGGTTTCATTAGATCTAAGCAAACACAAGATAAATCTAGCCTAGCATAGTGGAATCAAGACAAGCACAAGATATATAGACAACCAACACATAGACATATTGATTGAATTAAGAAAAGACTTATCTTAATAACACATGTAAGGATTCAAGGGTTGAAAACCCTTGAAAAGCTGTAAAATTCGTATATGGTTCGGCCTTAGGGTTTCTCCAAACTTGTTCCTCTTAATGAATGAAAATTAGAAAACTATATATAGATATTAGAGGCTGACGGCGTCAAGAACAAATGGGTGACGCCGTCATCTCGCCGCCAAAATAATCCTCGGACAGCCTTGATCTACATCTGACGCCGTCATGTTGTCCATTTTTGCAGGCCGTCACACTTTTAACTCTTGACGCTCTACTTGTGACGCCTTCATTTCTGTACTGGGTCGTCATGGTCTTTACTCTTGACGCCGTCAGGAAAGTCTTCTTGACGCCGTCACACACTGTTCCCAGCATGGAAAATTAAGTCTTTTGCGTTTTCTTCACTTTTATGCTCCAAAAACGTCCGAATTGCTTCCTTTTCCAGATTTCACTCCCAAAGTACCTAAAATCACAAAAGGAACGATTTAGGGCAATATTTGATCAAATAAATTTAATTTCGGGCTTAAATGACCCCCTAAAAATGGATCATTTTTCGCCTCATCAGGTACCCATCACTTTTTCTTATCATTTATACATGATTACTAGGGTTCTTGGTGATTTCTCAAAATCATAATTTCATATAAACATGTAAAATTCCACAATAACCCCATAAATGGCATAAGGATATGAACTTTAGGCTTTACCCACAACTAGGAAGCCATAACATACGAGTTTAACAACAAGACAAGATCTTTACCTCAAATTGGATGGTGGGAACCCTAGCTTATTCGTTTATAAGCTTATGTGAGGTGAAACATTGCTTAATACTTGTTTAAAATTAATCTTGGATCAAACCCTAGCTTCTTGATGTGATATATGTATATGTCGTGATATATGGAGAGAAAGAGAGAGACTTCTGGACATTCTAATTACCTTGGAATGAAGAATCCAGGTTATTAAAATTTTAAGTTTCACACTTTGGCAACTTTAGCCCATGGTAGGAAATTGTTACAAGATTTAGTACCTGAAAAGATTGGGGTGTTACAACTCTCCCCCACTTATTCGGTTTGGGTCCTCACAAACCATTCCTGATAAAAAGTGGGGTAGTATTTGATGAGATCCTCTTCGGGCTCCCATGTGCACTCCGACCCCTTTCTGTGCTTCCATCTTACCTTAAGAAGGAGGACCTCTCTTTTTCTGAGTTTCTTGACCATGGTGTCAAGAATCTCTACTGGCTCTTCAACGTAGCCAAGTTTCTCATCAACTGTTATATCCGCTAGAGGGATATATTGTGCCTCATCTGCAAGACATTTTTGTAACTGAGACACGTGGAAAGTATTGTGAATATTGTTCAACTCTTCTGGTAGCTCAAGTCTGTATGCTACTTTTCCAACTCTATCGATTATTCTGAATGGACCAATGTAACGTGGTCCTAGCTTTCCACGCTTCTTGAATCGGATAACACCTTTCCAGGGAGAAACTTTCTGCATGACACGATCACCAACTTGAAATTCTATAGATCGTCTCCTCTTGTCTGCATAAGACTTCTGTCGATCCTGGGCCATCTTAAGCCTTTCTCTGATTTGATCAATCTTATCGTTCGTTTGTTGAACAACATCTGAGCTAGCTAATTCTCTTTGTCCGATTTCACCCCAACATATAGGAGTTCGACACTTCCTTCCATACAACATCTCGTATGGAGGCATCTCAATGCTGGAATGATAACTGTTATTATAAGAGAATTCTGCTAGCGCTAAGTACTTATCCCAGCTACCACCGAAGTCGATAGCACAGGCTCGAAGCATATCTTCCAGTGTCTGAATAGTCCTTTCACTCTGACCATCTGTCTGTGGATGATAAGCCGTGCTAAAATGGACACGAGTACCTAGATTCTCTTGGAATTTCCGCCAGAATCTAGAGGTAAATCTGATATCTCTATCTGATACTATAGAGACTGGTACTCCATGTCTAGCTACTACTTCGCGAAGATACAACTCCGCGAGAGCTTTTGAGGACATTGATTCCTTAATAGGAAGGAAAATCGCACTCTTTGTTAAACGATCTATAATTACCCATATTGCATCATGCTGACGCAGTGTCTTGGGTAATTTCGTGATAAGATCCATAGTGATCCTTTCCCATTTCGAGATAGGAATCTCGAGAGGTTGTAGCTTACCATAAGGTTGCTGATGTTCTGTCTTAACTTGGAGGCAAGTAAGACACTGCTCGACATATTTTACAATATCTCTTTTCATACCTGGCCACCAATAATCTGGTTTAAGATCATAATACATCTTGGTGGCACCTGGGTGAATGGACTATTTTGACTTATGAGCCTCGTCGAGCAACAACTTTTTGAGCTCTTTATTATTCGGTATCCATATTCTACCAAAGCGTGTTCTGAGTCCTCGTGAGTCCACAACTAAGTTGTGCACCTGACCCACGAGTCGTTCTGAGTTTACATCACCGTTCTCCCATGCTTCTAACTGAACTATTTCGATGTTCTCATAAAAGTCTAGAGTAATCACCATCTGAAGTGATTTTACTAGTAGAGAATCATGCCTTGTCTTTCGACTTCAGGCATCTGCCACAACGTTGGCCTTACCCGGGTGGTAAAGAATTTCACAATCATAATCTTTGACTAGATCCAACCAACGTCGTTGCCTCATATTGAGGTCACGCTGATCAAAGAAGTATTTGAGACTTTTATGGTCGGTAAAGATCTTGATCTTTACTCCATAGAGATAATGCCTCCACAATTTTAAGGCAAAAACTACTGCTGCTAGCTCTAAATCATGAGTGGGGTAATCTTCCTCATGTTTCTTGAGCTGCCTGGAAGCATAAGCTATGACTCGGCCTCTCTGCATGAGAACACAGCCGAGGCCATTAGCCGATGCATCACAATAAACTTTCAAGTCATCATTGCCTTCTAGCAATACTAAGACTGGAGCCTGACTTAACTTCTGTTTAAGAGTCTGAAAAGCGAGTTCCTGATCCTCATCCCACTCGAATTTTACATTCTTGCGGGTGAGCTCAGTGAGCGAAGAAGCAATCTTTGCAAAATATTGGATAAAACGGCGGTAGTAACCCGCAAGTCCAAGGAAAGATCTAATTTCTGTGGGAGTTTTCGGTCGCTCCCAATTCATGATGGCACTGATTTTAGCTGGATCTACTTTAATGCCTTCGCTGTTTACAACATGCCCGAGAAATTGAACTTCTCGGAGCCAGAACTCACACTTCGAGAACTTAGCATAAAGCTTTTCTCGTCTTAATATACTGGGGACTTGGCGCAAGTGGGTTTCATGATCACTAGCTGATTTGGAATAAACCAGGATATCGTCAATGAAAACAATAACTGACTGATCTAACATCGGACGACAGACCCAATTCATCAGGTCCATAAATGCTTCTGGGCATTCGTCAAGCCAAATGGCATAACTGTAAACTCGTAATGCCCATACCTAGTCCGGAAGCTGTTTTCGGGATGTCCTCTTCCCGAACCTTTAACTGGTGATATCCTGATGTAAGATCTATTTTTGAAAAGAAGCTTGCGCCCTGGAGCTGATCAAATAAATCATCAATCCTAGGAAGAGGATAACGATTTTTGATGGTAACTTTATTGAGCTCTCGGTAGTTGATGCACATTAGCATACTACCGTCTTTCTTTTTGACAAAAAGAACTGGTGCTCCCCACGGGGAACTACTAGGGCGAATGAAGCCCTTGTCTAGCAGTTCTTGTAACTGCTTCATGAGTTCCTGCATTTCTGATGGAGCAAGTCTGTAGGGAGTTTTAGCGATAGGGGTACTCCCTGGAATAAGATCAATGCGGAACTCTACTTGTCTATCAGGCGGTAGACCTGGGAGTTCCTCTGGAAAGACATCAGGAAATTCCTGAACAACTGGAATTTTATTAAAGTTTGGAACGGGTTTCTGACAGCTACGTGCCAAGTGTTTCTTGGTTCTAGCATAAGTACAAATAGCAAGGTTAGCCTTTTTATGCTCACCATAGATAACTGTTTCTCCCCCACTTGGGGTTCTGAGTCGGACTAGCTTATGATGACACAAAATGATGGCTTCATTTGTGCCGAGCCAGTCCATATCGATAACTACATCAAGCTCTCCTATAGGGATAGGAATTAGGTCGATCGGATACTTTTCATTATCAATTTCTATTTCACAGTTCTGAAAGACATCAACTACACGTATCACTTTGTTATTAGCTACTTCCACATCTAGTGGTGGCTTAAGCTGGCTAATTGGAACAGAAAATCTCCGACTGAACCTTTCGGATACAAAAGATCTATCTGCACCAGAATCAAATAACACACAAGCAGGTAATAGATTCACAAAGAAGGTACCTATCACAACGCCGTATGTTTCCTTAGCTTCATCCACAGTCATCTGATGAACACGAGCTGGGGGTCTATGTGGTCTTTGGGTAGTAGGAAAGCCAGGGGCTCTTGAAGGTCTAGAAGTAGATGGCGCCCCTCGCCTTTCTGTATTCCTCTTAGGTTCTTGTTGACGTGGAGGAGGAGGTCTGACATTTGGACAAGATTCAGTCGTGTGATTAGGATCATAGCATTTCCTGCAAACCTGAGCTGGTTTTGGACAATCTTTACTGATGTGACCAGGTTCACCGCAACTGTAGCAGGTCCGGCTACCTTCACGGCATTCCCCTGGGTGATACCTTTTACAATTCGCACACAGTGGAAAACTCCTACCCCCCGTGCTAGGATAAGCCTCATTTGGCTTAACTTTCTTTCGAGACGAACTAGCCTGCTCCATCTTTCTCTTAGGAGGAATCTCTTCCTCTTTCTTTGTTTCCTGTTCTCGCTCTAAAGCTGCATTCATGAGCTGATCCATGTTTTTCCAATCCCTGGCTGAAATAAACTGACAGATATCCTTTCGAAGCATATCCACATAATGTTTCATAAGCAACCTTTCATCATTAGCATATTCAGGCATAAAATGTGCTCTGTCCAGGAAGGTCATGGAGAAATCATGTACTGACTTCGTGGTCTGGTGAGTACCCAAGAAGTCTCGGCGAATCTTATTAAGTTCCGCCTCTGGAGCAAAGTTCTGAAAGAGTAATTCCTTGAACTGCTTCCAAGTCATACTCCTAGAAATTTCTGGTGTTTTTGATGAAAGGGTCCAATTCCACCATGATTTAGCCCGATCGCGAAGGAGATTAATAACAAAATTAACCCAATAATCTCAGGGACCTTGCTGGTGGCAAATGCCCCTTCAACATCCTGGATCCATATGTGGCATTTAAAAGGATCCTGTTCTCCCGAGTAAGTCGGGGGCTTCCAAGTTGAAAAGTTAGTATAAGTAACTTCCTTAGTTAGACCGACTCGTGCAGCCAGCTTCTGATCAAGTTCTGTTGTGATAGCCTGAGCTATGATCTTACTGAGACGTTCTGTATAATATGGTATAGCTGCTTCCTGTGCCTTGGCTACTTCTTGAGATATCATATCTCTGATCTGTCTAGCCATAGCATCAGAAATAGGAGCATTATCATGCTCATCTGTTTTTGGTGGATCGGGGGTTGGCTCCCGATCATCCTGTTCTGGTATGTCTACATGAGTCGGCCACTCAGAGCTTTCAGGAGGTCTTTCAGCCATATCTACGCTGAAAGTTAAACATATTGCACGATAAGGGAATAATAAGACTAACTGTAAGATTCATAATTCACTCCTTTAGTGTAACATAACACCAGTAAGTTCCCGTTATGTGATGCGATTATTACCACGTTGGCCAGACGTCGTAATAATTCCATCAGATAACCAAGTTCTTACCATTACCATATTACACTAATAATGCGGAAACGTATGCTAATACTAATAATGATGCTACATAATAATGCAGAAACGTATCTAATACTATAGGTCCCATAAAGCCTAGGTTTAAGTCTAAGTACCCATCTACAGTGGATACCTAAATCCCTTAAACCACAACTCTGATGCCAACTTGAAACGCCTAGGCTATATATATATATATATATATATATATATATATATATATATATATATATATATATATATATATATATATATATATATTTTTACTGATTTAGCATAACATCACACTTATATTAACACCTAAAAACTGTACAAACATGTATCATTCGCCTTGACCCGTACATGATCAAAATGGGTCAATATGGGCAAGAATGGCACTATGCCAAACACCCTTAAAACTATAAAGAAACTACTTAACTACTTGATCATTACATAACCATGAGTTTAAATGTTCGTACACAAAAGCATACAACCTAGGGCGTTTCTTGGTAGGAGAGCGTGTAGGGAAAAAGGCTCCATACCCAAGTATTTCACTGAGGTCTAGTTCTCGGTCTTCGTACCCTTGATTGCACTACCACTAGCTTCACCTATAATAAACATAACGAAGCAACGTAAGCAATAGCTTAGTGAGATAACATATAAAAGATACTAATCATAACATGGCATAATACTATGGTTGCTTCGTATTGTTATTATATACTAGTCGCCCACTAAGGACGTTGTGAACCCATATTGGTTCAATATAACTGAAAATGTTCTAGTCGTCCACTTAGGACGTCTAAGTCATATATTCCATGACTTTGAGCCGCTTATACACACTGATCATCCACAAAGGATGTCTAAGTCCCATTTAACGAGATGAGACACTAATAAAGGCTCGGTCATCCACTAAGGATGTATAGGCTCCATTTCGGAGCATGTTATGACATAATAACATGTGTCGTCCACTTAGGACACTATACAAGTAGTATCTTGGAAATAGAGTTAAAATCACATAACTAAACCCAAACGGGTCATTCGGGGCTGTTTTGACCCGTCTAGCATAATTCACATATAAACATACTACAAGTAACTCATTTAGGCACATAACGTATAATTGTAACACCATGAACTTGTAACTCAAATATAATACATGAACCTTACCATGAATACCACAATTAAAGTGGCACACTAACGGGTTACCAAGGACCCGGTTCTATGCTTAAATATGTTACTCACCTTGTAAACGCTTGAATAGAACACGAGCTCCCTTAAACACGTCCTGGCTAACTCTTATAACCTAGGAACACATAAATGACATGGAGCTTATTTAGGACATAACTAAGCTTATCATAATAAGCACTAAAAGGATAGATAAGCCATAAGGGGGTGTTTGGTTTGTGGCTTATATAACCACACCAACATAATTTCTGAAAATTAACACCACAAAATGGTGTTATAGCACCTTAATAAGGTACCCATCACTTTTTCTTATCATTTATACATGATTACTAGGGTTCTTGGTGATTTCTCTAAATCATAATTTAACATAAACATGTAAAATTCCACAATAACCCCATAAATGGCATAAGGATATGAACTTTAGGCTTTACCCACAACTAGGAAGCCATAACATACAAATTTAACAACAAGACATGATCTTTACCTCAAATTGGATGGTGGGAACCCTAGCTTATTCGTTTATAAGCTTATATGAGGTGAAACCTTGCTTAATACTTGTTTAAAATTAATCTTGGATCAAACCCTAGCTTCTTGATGTGATATATGTATATGTCGTGATATATGGAGAGAAAGAGAGAGACTTCTGGACATTCTAATTACCTGGGAATGAAGAATCCTGGTTATTAAAATTTTAAGTTTCACACTTTGGCAACTTTAGTCCCTGGTAGGAAATTGTTACAAGATTTAGTACCTGAAAAGATTGGGGTGTTACAACGGCGCCACTACATCCTCACACCAAGTCGAACGCCAAGTTGCTTGCCAATAATTTGGCTTGCGCCAAATGATGGAATTCTTGCAATTTTCAACCATTGCATTTGCAACAGATACTTTTCGTTTTTTCTTTCTTCAAAAAACTTATACACTTTATTTTTACATAACCAATTTTCACTCTATACAAACCTCTTTTACACATTCATTTTTCACTTTTATTTCTTTACTATATCACAAAAAATGTCTCAACATCCAAATGATCTTTTTTTCAATAACCTTATCGGGATGTCGCAACATCCAAACTCATCATCTGTCAAATCCCGCTACAACTTCATCTGCAAACTCAATATCATCCTCATTACAACCTCACTTTGCTCCATTTGGTAGCCAATATACTATGCTACCATACACACCCGAGTAACATTATCTTAAAAAACACAACTACTTCAATAACAATTTCAACATTTTCAGCAAAATCAACCACAATTCTATCCACCACAACAAACAAAACCATAACCACCATCACAACCACCAAAAGAAAAGGCGCGACGAAAAGGAAAAAGACCTGAAAACAACAACAACAACAACCACCACCACCACCACCACAACAACCGAAAAGATTGTCACTCATTGTACGCTGATATCATCAAATAAGAACATGTTTTTAGTATCAATATCCCGTATTTATAGCTCGTTTTTATATGGTTTTTAACTTTTTATATATTTTAGTACTGATTTTACATATTTGCATGTTTTATTACTAAACCACAGCAATAAAGTGAAAGCCACATAACAGAACATAAAAGAAGCAAAAAGAAGTGAAAGGTTGCATTCAGAACTTCAATACGCCGTATAGACCCTAAATGCTATATGACGTATACACTCAATACATGGAAATTCTAAGACATAGGCACAAGACCATACGGCGTATACATTGTTATGTCCATATAACATACGAGAAGACAACGAGTTGCGCATCTAAGTGTTTGAAGACCCATACGTCGCATGGGAGTTGATATCCATACTCCATATACACTGAAGATTATTGACGCGGCGTAAAGTGCAAGCTAGATGTAATAGTGCAAATAAAGGACCCATACGCCATATAGGGTATTATGCATATACATCGTATCGACTGACGGGCTGGGCTTATCTTATGAATACCGACCTAATTATTCATTAAGGTCATGTTTTTCTTAACCATAGAAGAACAAAGAAGATTTCTATAGCTTTTAAACCATTCCCAAGGTTGCAACCATCACAAGATCGAAGGTTTACACATCATAAACATTTGTTTTTATCAGTTTGATAGTCATCATACTTTACATTACATTTAATCTTTCAAATTCGACTTTTATGCATTTATCTTGTGTTATAGAAGGCTAAGCACTTCTGTGCTTGCTTTGTTATAAACCTTCCATATTAATGACATGATTTATTGAGTTTAGTGTAGCTTTGTCTTAGATAATTTATGTGCGTGTTAGTATACTTACGCCCCTGAGTCTATCACGGCTATCCGTTGATAGTAGTTGATTAGTAGGTCACAAACTGAAAGTCGAGTACTTGATTCACTAATATCACTTAGTGGTTAGGATTATGGACATTAACCTAATGGGATTAAAAGTAGTAGACAATAAGGTTTAAGATTTAGTGAAAGGTAAACCGGCAATTTATCATAAAATGAAAGTTGAGTAATTGATTAACTAATATATTGACAAATATCACAGTGGTTAGGAATATGGACTTCAACTTAACGGGATTAAAAGTAGTAGACGATAGGGTTTAAGATTAAGTGAATGGTAAACTAGTAATTTATCTAGTAATTAAGTGTATGACAAAACACATTAAAAACATATCACATAGATTAGTTAGGGTATTTAATGCTTAGATAATAACTAGGCTATCAACCATTATCGTACGAGGCATTCAGAACCCGTGCTCCGCACAGATTGAGAAACTAATTGTTCATCACGTAATTGTTGTGTGTTTCGTCGGGTGTATGCATATTTATAGTTTAGTACGCTGAGCGAAATATTTATACTTTGTTCTTTAAAAATTTAAGAATTGGTACCCATGCTGTAACTGATAATGATATCTCATTCTCATCTCCTACGCCTCCTCAATTCCTCGCAATTACTATATTCATTATATATCATTTAAAGAAAAAGAATAGATGCTATGGATACAAATATCGAGTTAGCTATCTAAGTTTACTCATTCATGTTATTTTTGGCTATTTAAGCTTAGATCATTCATATTAGCCATGTAATAAATAGATCAAATGTCAAACCAATGCAGGTATTCACTTTCAATCTCTCTTAATATTATTAAAACTTGCTAATTTGTAATTTTTGTAGGTAGATATGGCACCCTATTTTGAAATAGAAACCCTTGCAATTCATCTAGCCAACTTTTAATTTTATACTAAATACCATGTAATTAATTTCGGCAACCCTTTCACTTCATCTCCTTTTATGATTGTATACTTATTATGAGCTTACATTGAAGGCATGTAATAAGTGAAACAAAAATAGAGTCTCTTCATATTTTATGGACATTTTTTGCAATGAATTCGACACAAAAAATGGAGCCTAATGTTACCCCTTCCTACTAATTACGACACATTCTCACTTTCATGTCCCTACCAACATACCAAAACTCATCATTTCATGAATACCAACATCAAATTTTATACATATTTGTAAGATTAAAATTAACACAAATAATTTGTTAACTTTAATTAATACCATATAGTAACAATTGGTAAAGAGATCCTCAAATCCCTATAAAAAAACATATATTAAAATAAATTCTAATAATATTAATTTTGTGAAGTTATACTTTCGATCAATCCAACTTTGATTTTGTATTATTCCTAATGTCAATACATGGGGTGGATGCATTGCAACCTCTTAAACTGCTTAAGTGGAAGGAAAAAATAATTAAAAGCAAGATTCAAGCCACCATTAATATTCATCAAAGCTTTGTCACACTAATTATAAACATTGTTTACATATGATTTTCATTTTCTTGCATGCCTAATTTTTTGACAGTTCTTTCATAAATGTGGAGATATTATTCACTCCGTCTCCATCTTCCATTTTGTTTTGTTATCAACATCTTGATGTACCCCGTTATCGTCACTAACCACTTATCAATACCTGCAAGAATAACAATAATAAACTACTAACCAACCCAAAATATTTAAAATATGTTAGCAGATCTAACCCTCGGTTCCTTCTCAGGCAATAACACATTCATTTGTCTTCCATAAACTTCGAATCTGGATCTCGATGTTGTATATGCATGCTTCACATTAAATTATGGGAATCCATCTTGAGTGTCTTGATTACTCCACATTCAATTAGAGGACTGAATCTT
The DNA here is from genome assembly GCA_030686995.1 of Artemisia argyi. NCBI lineage: Eukaryota > Viridiplantae > Streptophyta > Magnoliopsida > Asterales > Asteraceae > Artemisia > Artemisia argyi. Next base: position 18,900,321 of record CM060678.1, on the reverse strand, counting down.
ATAGTATTATAGATAGAATTTAAAACATAACAACAAAATAATAAGAATAGCATACATTGCATGGATTCATCAAAGAAAAATAAACAAAAACTAAAAACTACATCAAGTCCATAATTCAAACTAAAATGTAAAGTCGAATAAAACAAACACGAAGAAGAAGAAAGGGAAAAGAAGTAGAAATGTACACATCTTTTTGCCAGATGCTCTAAAAATGCTTCTAACGTTTACCTGCAAAAACCAAGATTATCGTTAAATTTTTTTGTAGCACCTTTTATTGTTATTGTGAAATAGATGACCACACTAATGGTATATTTCACAACCTTATAACCTACACACGAAATAAAGAAAAAAGAAAATCAATAATGAAATTCGAACTTTTGTGTTTGTGCATGTGATTTTGGCCGTTTATATAGGCATGAATTATGTTAAATCATAAATTATTCATGCAACCATTGTATTTCATCTAACCAACTTGTAATTCTATACTAAATACCATGTCTCTTCATCTAGGCAAATTTTAATTCTATACTAAATACCATTGAAGGCATGTAATAAGTGAAGCAAAATAGAGTCTCTTCATATTTTTTGGACATTTTTTGCATTAATTTCGACACAAAAAATAGAGCCTCTTCATATTTCTACAATAAATTTCGAGCATTAGCTATCTTGTACTCTATGCAATCTTGAGGCATCCACATTCAATTAGAGGGGACAATCTTATAGTATTACGAGGCAGGCAGAACCCGTGCTACGCACGGGCTAAGAATCTAATTGTTAATCGTGTATTCTTTCTGTATATTGGTGAGTGTATACTTAATTATTGTTTAGTATGTTGTATGAAATATTTTAACTTTCTTGTATAAAAATTTAAAAGTGTTTGATGTTGTTTTGGTTTTGTGGTGTGTATTCTATATATGGGCTTTTTGTTATTAAGTTGTGATGTCTTTGTTTCTTTTGGCCTATTACTTATTTGCATGATAAAAAAAATGACTTTGTTTCTTTTGGTCTATTACTTAGCCCTACAATACTTGTCTATTAGATGGTTTTTGCATGGTAATACGAAGCACACGAGGTCTATCTAATTGGTCATAGTTTAATGTGCGTTAAATATTTTATTTATTAAGTTTGTAAGTTAAAGTTTGTGTAATAATGTATATATAATAATGCCACATAAACTGTATAAAAATCGTTACAAACCTTTTTAGCTTCATCTCATTTTATTGTACAACTAATTTCATTGAAAATTAACATTGAATTCTAACTAATATTACTCCGTAATAAATTTTATCAATAAACTCATTCTAAATAGCTAACTAATGAATATTAATTAACATACAATTAATAATTCCTAAAACCTTTGGACTCCACTTTTATGTCTTAAACTTAATTTTTTTTTTAATTTACAAATGGGTTTTAGCAAAAATTATATACTTTTTCTTTTATATTCATTATTCAAGTTGCATGCTTACATAAACTAATCATGCTAAAAAGTATCATTTAACCATTTAAATGTTGCTTTACATACATGCTCGTGCACATTTTCTTTAAACAATTCGCACATGTGAGCTACATCAATTGAAAACACACATAAATTACTTGTATATGAAAATGCATTAACATAATACATATATCTATATATATTTCATTAGGTTAAATCATCAATTATTCTTGCAACCTTTTCAACTTCATCTCAATCCAAAACCGACTTTTAATTGTATACTAATTACTAAATATCATGTGATAAATTTCGGTAAGCTTTGCACTTCCATCTCGATGTTGTATATACTTCACATTAAATGCACCGGTTTTGTTTTCCGATAAAAGTTTGAACTTTTACTTATGTTTAAAACTCAAGTTTTTATTTGATATTCTAATTTACAAACGGATTTAAGTCAAAATTATGTACTTTTCCTTTCTATTCATTACTCAATGTGATATTTCTAATATGTCGTATTTTGCTATTATAGCAAACTCATTTAATTGGCGTAAATATTGGTTTCTCACTAATGATTCTACATATAGAAAAAGAAAACACTTTGCGATGCGCGAACCTTCTTCTTTTAAATAATAATTTAATTGCACACGATAAATTCATTCTAATATTTCTCAAAGAGCATTCGAAAGCAACTACTTACATAAACTAATCACGCTAAAAAGTATCATTTAACCATTTAAATGTTGCTTTACATACATGCTTGTGCATATTTTCTTGAATCAATTCGCACATGTGAGCTACATCAATAGAAAACGCACATAAATTACTTGTTTATGAAAATGCATTAACATAATACATATATCTATATATATGCTTATCTATAACAATCACCTAAATATGTAAGAAAAAAAATAAAATAGTTGGTATCCCAATGCATTAACATAATACATATATCTATACATATGCTTATCTATAACAATCACCTAAATATGTAAGAAACAAATAAAATAGTTGGTATCCCAATCTTTGGTTCCATTTATCTTTGCATGTATATGAAACACAGTCTTAATTCCGACTCTCATTTTTAGTTGAATGCACGTTGTAGACTATGGTAACAATGCATAAAGTAAATCACATTGCCTTGTCTTTTTTTATCTACTAAATATGCTATCAATCGAATATTACATCCTATAAATTAAAAAAATAAAATAAAAAAAAGAGCATGCTAAATTCATTGGTAAAAGGTGTTGGTTTAAAGAGCTATGAAACATGTAAAAATCTTAAAAATGTCAGAGGAAAGTGGTGGAGAAGTAAGGAATACTTGGATAAAACCTCACGTGTTATAAACATTTTTGGATGAGCATACATGATCTTGTGTGATTTTCATGGTACCTGCGTATGATAACTAAATTAAGAAAAAAAAAAGACCAAGTTAATTACAAAGATCTAAAAGATGTACGAATCATCTTCAAAATGTTGCAAAAGAGAATTTACATACCGCTACCAACAATCAAAGATCTAAAAGATGTGTGAATCATCTTCAAATGTACATACGAAATGTGATTTTGGCCGGTTTATATAGGCATGAATCAGGTTAAATCATTAATTATTCTTGCAACCTTTCGCAACCCTTGCACTTCATCTAACCGACTTTTAATTCTATATTAAATGCCATGTGATCAATTCGGACAACCCTTGCACTTCATCTCCTTTCATGATTGTATAGTTATTATGAGGTTGTATTGAATTTCGAGCATTAGCTATCTTGTACTCTATGCAACTACTAAACGACTCCAACTTGTTTCTAACTCTAAAAACTCTATCATCATAACTCCACATTAAATTTAGGGACTGAATCTTATAGTATTATAGATTCGACACAAAAAATGGAGCCTAAGATTACCCCTTCCCACTAATTACGACACATTCTCACTTTCATGTCCCTACCAACATACCAAAACTCATCTTTTCATGAATAATAACATCAAATTTTATACATATTTGTAAGATCAAAATTAAAACAAATAGTTTGTGAACTTCAATTAATACCATATAGTAACCATTGGTAAAGAGACCCTCAAATCCCTATCAAAAGACATAGATTAAAATAAATTCTCAAAATATTAATTTTGTCTAGTTATACTTTCCATAAATTCAACTTTGATTTTGTATATTTCTAATGTCATGGGTGGATATATTGCAACCTCTTAAACTGCTTAAGTGGAAGGAAAAAATAAATAAAAGCAAGATTCAAGCCACCATTAATATTCATCAAAGCTTTGTCACACTAATTATAAACCTTGTTTACATATGATTTTCATTTTCTTGCATGCCTAATTTTTTGACAGTTCTTTCATAAATGTGGAGATATTATCCACTCCGTCTCCATCTTCCACTTTGTTTTGTTATCAACATCTTAATATACCCCGTTAGCGTCACTAACCACTTATCAATACCTGCAAGAATAACATTAATAAACTACTAACCAACCCAAAATTTTAAAATAGGTTAGCAGATCTAACCCTCGGTTCCTTCTCAGGCAACAACACATCCATTTATCTTCCATAAACTTCAAAGTTGGACTATCAACCGACTTCACATGCAAGAAAGTTAACCATTTGCTTACCTTTGCATGTATACCCCCTTGCATTAATCAAGTCAATATTTCTACATGAACCATTGCGCGTAACATTAATATGCATAGTACACTTTCATTGGACGGAGAAATTTTACATTAACCTATGAAAATGCATTAACATAATACATATATCTATATATATGCTTATCTATAACAATCACCTAAATATGTAAGAAACAAAGAAAATAGTTGGTATCCCAATCTTTGGTTCCATTTATCTGAACATGCATGATCTTGTGTGATTTTCATGGTACCTGCATATGATAACTAAATTAAGAAAAAAAAAGACCAAGTTAATTACAAAAATCTAAAAAATGTGTGAATCATCTCCAAAATACTTTTCATTAACACACTTCAACAAACATGTACGTACTAAATGTGGCAAAAGAGAATTTTACATAACGCTACCAACAATCAAAGATCCAAAAGATGTATGAATCATCTTCAAATGTACATACTAAATGTGATTTTGGCCGGTTTATATAGGCATGAATTAGGTTAAATCATTAATTATTCTTGCAACCTTTTCAACTACATTTCAATCCATAATCGACTTTTAATTATATACTAAATACGTGATCAATTCTGACAACCATTGCACTTCTATTTTGATGTTGTATATACTTCACATTAAATTATGGGACTCCATCTTGAGCCATAAAAACAGATGGGGTACATACCAAGGTTACGGTTATTGATGCCAATGAGTTCAATGCCATCAATTGCTAGCATGCGATCCATTTCATTATCATCATGTGCCTAGAAACAAAAAGTAGAGATCAAAAGGAAATTGGTTAGTTGGTGTTGCACGGAATTTACACACAAACAATAATAAACTAACAACAAACATTTGATTCATACAAAATCATCAAACTACACATAAATTAAAGTTTCACACACACACACACACATCATTAACAAAGACCAAATGGTGTTATTTATAGTATTCAATGATGGTGGTTGAAGTGTTTGTACATTTATTTGAAGGCAAATGAAAGGAGCAAATGATTAAATAAAAATAAAGGCTAGCAACACTTCGTATGGTTTCAATCATTTACATTTGAAACACTAAATATAGCTCATATGTACTTACCACTTAAGCATGAACATTAAATCAAGGTACTTACGCATGAAGCCTCCGCATAATGAAACTCTATTTTCTGCATTTAATTCCGAGCATTAGGTAACTTGTACTCTATGCAATCTTGACGCCTCTACATTAAATTTTAGGACTCATTCTTATATGTTTATAGATAGATAAATAGATTAGACTTGCACTACAAAAGACCCACTAAGTCGTCCTTGCTAATTAGACATTGCACCAATGAATCATGTCGTTAATAGGTTATGGTAATGGCTAGGTAAGTACATCTTTCTCCTACTGATTCAAGCTTATTTTCATTTACTTATTATTTATTTCTTATCATTTTAGTATTTCATAACTTCTATAATCACGTGGATTTAAAACACAAGTTGTTTTCTTTATTAATTTACTTTTAAACAATGTCATTTCACTCGCTCCAGCGAACGGCCCAATTTTAGCGAGTCTATACTATACACGAACGGTCCAGGGATGAAGATGAGGGCAATCTAGTCATTTCAGTTTGTCTATATCCACAGACGAAAATGAATCCAAGATAATTTCCAAACCATAAGGACTAAACATGCAATTTGACTTTTTATATTTTAGATTGTAGATCTGGCACAAGTAACACACAACGTATATTCCCAAAATTTCAAATTTCAGTGAGAGGGAAAACCAAACAACACAAACACAAACACAAACACAATCTTCTTCATTTCTCTCATCCAAAAAAAAAACTAAAAATGGGTGAAACCCTAACTCCTAACCGTACACCAGGCCACAAACAAAGACCACAAATCCTATCACCCGACCGGCCTCTTTTCCTCGGCTCCAACGATGACAAGCTCGAACGCGCTCAAGCACGCGCCGCACGCGCTGCCGCCATCCGTCGAAAACCCGTCGCTGCTCGTCAAGCGACCGACTCGACGGATCCGCCGTGTCTCGGTCAGGAGCAGATTATGGAGTTGTTTCAGAACTGCATCAAATTAGCTAGTGAAAATGTATTTATTTATTTTTTAAAATTAATTAATTAGTACTAATTTATGTTTTTGATTAATTAATTGTTTTGTTTGTGTAGAAAATAAATCAGAAGAATACGTGGGAGTTGAATTTGATTGATCATTTGTGCGATATTATTAAAGTCGAACAGGAGAATGACGTCGAGACCAATTTTCAGAAGGTAATGTTTCGGTTTTATTCATTTCTGCTGGTTGAGCCAACGGGTACTTAATTGTCGATTTTTTTAATGTTTAGTACTTATTTAGACTTGTACCATTGTGTATACCGCAACTGTTAACTTATTGGGGAAACGAAGCTTAAAACTTATTTTAAGACTTATGGGATTATATAAGCATGTTATGTAAGCCGATAAATCTCAAAATAAGATGGAAACTTGGGAATTATGAAATATAAGCTGAAATCAAATAAGCTCATAAGCTCACATATAAGCTTTAAACAAACACCCGCGAAATAAGTAAGTAAAGCTATAGTTATCTCTATTTGTGACAATGGTTGTTATAACGAGATGCACAGCTTTTAGTTAAGAATGGTTTGGTGAAGTTTGTGAAAATTGGGGGCGGATTATATATATAAAGTATTTTTTTTTTTCAATGGTTGTATTGATGGGTTGTTAATTGTTCTTTGTCCCCTTGCAAATGTTATGTGAGTTTTAGAAATTCTTTAAGGTGTTTTAGGGACATGGGAATTAGCCAAATAAGTACGCTTTGAAATGGATTTGGATTACAAGCTAGTGCTTTCTGTGTTTCTTATGCCCGACTCTTCTCGCAAACGGGCATTTCTTAATACATGGATGTTAACACTCAGTATTTCCGTTGTTATTCTAAGATAATTCTCATAAGATTGATAGTGTATTATCACCAAAGAAAACAGATAGAAATCTCTTTTAATAAGGTTTAAAGACTTGTCCATGTGTGACAGGAACGTAGCACGGGAATTACTCTGTCCAAATGGCATGATATTGACTTTAACGGATTAACTGTGCGTGTGTTTTAAAACTTGTATTGTACTGTACACATCTTTGGGTTTTACTGAAATTTGTGATAGTCTGATGTGAGATGAAACTTTGAAAAATCATTTGCATCGAAAAAGTTAATCCAAGAGTTCGAAATAGGTTTGGGTTGAAATGGGTCATATGGGTGGGGCTGGGTTGACCTTGACTGCTTACATTTTTTTGAGTTTAATGTGACTATATCTTGTTCCTGAAGTTTTATGCATGAAAAGGTACACTCTGGGGCAATTTTTTTATCTGTCCATCCCATTTGACTGCTACCGTTATAGCTAAGTTTTTAACTGACCTGTTGGAGATAAATCAGCCTCCTCCGCAGTTCACTAACATTACCAATTACTAAGATGAACAATAGCTATCTTTATGCTGTATGAGTCATGTGCATGATGTATGTCGAACGACCTTAGCAAACATAGGATGTTTTCTCTTGTTGATAGTATACATGCACAATTGTTACATACACTGATACACATGAATGTCACATACTCACATCACACATTTCTGACTACAGGCAAGTTGCACTCTTGAAGCTGGAGTTCGAATATACTCAATGAGGGTGGATTCAGTCCATTCTGAAGCATATAAGGTTCTCGGAGGGATTACTCGAGTTGCACTGGATTCCGAACAAGGTAAAGCTTATGAAGTCAAAATGTTCTTATTTGTCGTTCCTGGCTTGCATAATTTTATAAATCATCAATATTAGGAGTAACATCGTTGGACTAACTTATATAATATTGTTAAATTCTTGCTAATTTAAGTATGATGCTACAAAATCTGTAATGACCAATTTAGAAACTTTTATATTGTGCTGTTAAAACAGATAATGCAGATGATGTCAACACAGACAACATGCCAGGAGAACGCACCACAAAGAAGGAGAAGGAACACAAGGTTTTTTCATTGTTTTATTTGTAATTTCTCATTTTTGGTGTAGATGAAGTAGTGACAAATGATATATCTGCAGTTATCTCCTTTAACAACATTGGAATCATCCTTTGAGGCTCTTAATGTAAAAAAGTTTGATGGTAAGGGTGCAACCTATATCTTTTCTTTTTTTATTTGCGTGAATTGCGTAAAAAGGTAACACTTTATTATAGGTGACCCACTTTTTGAGGATATCAAATGGTCATAAGAAAAGTAGGTTGTGTATAATAGATATTCGATTTCGACCACTGTTGGTTATATTTCTATGCAATTAGCATATCCAGCTTAACTAAAAAGCATTAATTACTTCATTCTCTAGTTGCATTTGCTGTGGATCCTCTGTATCATCAAACAACTGCCCAGTTTGATGAAGGCGGATCAAAAGGTCTTTTACTGAATAACCTTGGAGTCTACGGTGGCTGCCGAATGGTTTTTGATTCACTTGAAGTACCCGGGAAGTGCATGTCATGCTCAAGTGACCATGATAAAGCACATACTATTGATATATCTTATGCCAAAGGTTCGTTTTTTCAGATACATTTATTTTTTGTGTTTGCAAATTGGACTTTTCTGAACTGTTAGCTTTTTGCTTGAACTGTAGATGGTATGGAACAAATGGTATCAAATTTCTCAAAGAAACTTGAAATATCACCAACTCTAAGGGCTATAGTCGATATGTTTGATGAAGATAATAGAAGACCAGCAGATACCTTTTCGTCTTCCCAAAACTCTGTAGAACCCGATTTTGAAGCTTATGATGATAATGCATATAATGAAGGTGGACATGATGAACCTTCAACCTGGGACTATATTAATGATAATCAGGCAAGCGTGCATGATGAGGGCGCATATGAAGGAGATGAAGAACTCTTTGCACCGGTTCATCATGAGGTACAGTATCACTCTACTCATTACTAATATGTGTTTGCAATTTGCAAAAACTTGTTTACGCCGGCTTAGGAAAATATGTAAATATTGAGTTGTTCAAACTTGTAGAAGTGTAAAAGTTGCACATGAATCTAAAAGTGTAGAGATGAAATTGTTAAAACTAAGTGTAATAAACTGACCAAGTGAACACAAAACCATCGTGTATATATGTTTCCCAGTGCTTACGAATGCTAGTGTATTTATGTGTTTATAACTTTGAACATGCCAAAATTTTGCGCATATTTTCAGAGCGGTGTATGATAAATGTGTCAAAGTTGCATGCTGGACTGAAACCTTCCTAGTTGTATATGGAACGTAATTAATTAAAAAGAACAGACCAACTGATATATGGTTTTTTACAGGAGAACGAGCCATATGCTTCTCAAAATGGTGAAGTAGATGACAAATTTGCAACAGTTGACAGCTTTCTGTTTCTAAGTCTTGGCTTAAATGGAAAACAAAATGCATGGGCGGGTCCCGAGCATTGGAAATATCGGAAGATTAAAGGTAATTGTCATGGAAAGAACATAAGTTAATTACATAAAACTCCCTTTTTCCCCATTTTTAAGTTTATATATTTTTGCAGGCGTAGAAGACCCTGTTAAGGAAAACGGATCGTCACCAGTAATGGCGAAAAAAACAAGGAATAAGAAACAAGCCGAACCTGAAGTAGAATTCATGAAAGCATTGGATTTGGAAAGTGACATGGATAATATCTTTGCTCCTCCTAAAAATCCAAGAACACTCTTGTTGCCTGCAAATAGGGAACCCGGTAACACCACACTTCCAGAGGATTGCCATTATCAACCAGAAGACCTTGTGAAGCTATTTTTTCTTCCAAATGTTATGGTAAGGTCACAATTCTGCATGGGTTGATAATCTAACTGTATCTGAATGTATTAAACCGCAAGTTTTCTGATGGCGAATTTATCTTGTGTAGTGCCTTGGAAAGAGAGGAAGAAGGCATTCAGGTAAGTTGAATTTAGAAGTTCGATTAATGACAGTTGAAAAAAGATGTGAAATTAATATAGATATGATGCAGGGTAGAACCTACTTCTGTAAAGTAGGTCTTTTCTGAGGGTTGACTGCCTCTTGAAAAAAACATTTTTATTATTTCCTAAAAATTCTAATCAGGTCCTAACATTCATATGGTAAATAAGATGGTCTATGCATATCATTTTCAGATGAAGCCGGTCAACAAGGAGAAGGGAATAACGAAACATTTGCGTCTTGGGATGATGAATGTGGGCAATTTGATGATGGAAATGCTTTTGATGATGGAAATGCTTACGGTGATGTTGAGGACTTTACCACACTTGTCTCTCAGCCTCGTCAGGTTTGTTCGAAAATTTGTTTAAACCACTGAACTAAAAATGTCATCAATTTTTATCAAATTTAGAATGATAATTACTGGTAGTACAGTTTTTTAATTTGCCAGTGTGTAACTTTTGCCTTTTTCATATATGTAAAAACAGGTAAATAAGATTGAAGTCGAGTATGACAAAACATCTAAGCAAGTTGATGTTCAGGCACTCAAAGAGACTCTTTGGTCATCTATGCAAGAAAAACCTGTAAGCTCTTTTTCATCCCTGCCAAGCTGAATCATTTACAATTGTTACGCCTAAATGGTGAAAACATTTACTGATGAAGTCAACTTTATATGGGTAGTAGAAATGTAGAATACAAAAATATATCTGTACGTACACTAATTTATGTATGTATTATGGTGCAGGAAACAAAGACATTGTCTTTTAAGCACTTATTGACATCTTTTCCAGCTGATAAGAAACCGGCTGCTGCATCCATTGATATCATCTCCCCACATCTTTGTTTCATTTGCGTGTTACATTTGGCTAACGAGCATGGATTGAGTATCCATGGATGTGCTAACTTGGATGACCTCACAATACACCTTCCCTTAGAAGTGGTCTAATCTCCCATCTTATGGGTGAAATCGGCAATAGCATTGTAACAATTATCAGTTAAAAATGAATTAAGTACACTTTTTGTGTAGTTTTCATTGTGTTGTAGAATCTGATTTAAGAAGGTGAATCTTCGTAACACTATATCTTTTATAGTGTGTTCAATGGATGTAACTTGGATTGTTTTGTTAGTACTTGTGATTGACACGTATATTTTGATTGAGGTGGTGTTTGAATGTGTTCTCAAGCTGATAATTGCAGCTTTGATATTCGCTTCCGTTCCAAAATAAATGTCTTGTATTCTATTTTAAATGTTTCTTTGCAGTGAATTCTCATATATTATGTTAGACATAGCAAATTACAATATTGGTTATTGTAACAATAAATTGCGATGTCATTTTGATAGCAATTTAAATACTCTAATCAGTGTTCAGAGCTACTTTAAAAACATATTATTCAGAAACTTATATTTTTCACTTCTTAAATAACACTTATATATATTTTTGTACTACCTCGTTTCTCACCTAGCCAACTATTAGTATGTCGAATCTCAAATCCATAGGTCGAGTTTTGATATGTTTTTAGAAGGCAAAGTGATATATTACTACTGGTATGTATCTGTCTCGGGAGATACCAATCTATGAAAATACTTTTTTTGTTGATTTGTATACATTTTTAGGAGAAAATAATTGGGAGACCTAATATATGTGCTTAAATATATATGCATTCACCTTTACTTAATTGGGCAAGTATTAGGGGGTGCTTGGTTGGGGGTAATGGGGGGTGGGGAATGGGAAAGGTAATGATTAAACATGCTTGTTTATGACTAGGGAATGCAATCATTGCTTAGTATGAGGTAATGAGGCATTACCCAGTAAATTGGGAGGTATGGTAATGATTACCCACCAGCAGCAGCCGCCACCACCAGCAGTAGCCACCACCACCACCAACAGCCACCACCACCACCACCACCAGCCGCCATCACCACCACCACCAGCCACTAGCCACCACCACCACCACCAGTAGCCACCACCACCACCACCCACCCACCACCATTAGCATCCAGCACCACCACCACCACAAGCCGCCACCACCACCACCAACCACCACCACCAGCCACCACCACCACCACCAGCCACCAGCCACCACAACCAGTAGCCACCACCAGCACTACCGACCACCAGCTACCACCACCACCAGTCACCAACACTAGCCACCACCCACCAGCACTAGCCACCACCACCAGCACTAGCCACCACCATCAGCCACAACCACCACCACTAGCCACCACCATCAGCCACAACCACCACCACTAGCCACCATCACCACCAGTAACCACCACCACTAGCTACCACTACCACCACCACCACCACCAGCAGCAGCAGCAGCCACCACCACCACCCACAGTAACCACCACCACTAGCTACCACTACCACCACCACCACCAGTCACCACCACCACCAGCCACCACCACCACCAGCCGCCATCACCACCACCACCACCAGTCGCCACCACCACCATCACCTTAGAGGTTAATGAGTTTTTGTTAAACCAAGCACCATCAAAGATAATGATAATCTTCATTCCATTCCTTTGCATTCCCTTTGCATTCCCTTTCCCTTTCCCATTCCCCATTTTGAACCAAGCGCACCCTTAGTGTTTATTTATTTTTTTTTAAAAACAAATTGTAAGGTTTTTTTCCCCCTCAAAAATCTATTATCAAAATGACTAGACAACGTCGGCCTACCACTCGGTATTTGTGTACCACGTGAAAAACGATATAGGTGGCAAAGTCATGAAGGATTGGGACATTGGGTTATTAGTTTATTACCGTAAATTTTCATATCTACTACTCCGTAGTTTATAATTGTTACAAAAAATATGTAATGCATTTTGTTTTATGGATATTGGGCTCCAATCATTAGCAACCCATATCAAACAATTAAAAGAAAAATGATATATATTCCTACTTAATATTTTTACATATCTTCATACTTACGTGATTATAGGAAATGGATTGATCTATGGATTAAATTAAGAAAGATAATTAGTGAATTACACATGTTATAATTTGATGTGGGTAGAAGGATAAGTAGAAAGATATTGTAGGAGGATGTAGCATTGCTCAACAATGGAAGAAAACCATTTTTGTTGAAATGTAAATCCTAATTTATATTATGTGATAAATGTTACAATAAGTTGTAATTAATATTTTTTAAACTGTGTATAAACAAAACAAAGTTAACCCTAATCAAAACAAATGGTATTTGGTAGCTTTTGCAAACACTAAAGCTGTGATAAATTTTTTTAAACTATGTCTAATGTATAAACTACTTTGGGACGAACGAAGCTGTGAATATTTATCCTTTTTTTTTTTTTTTTTTTTTTTTTTTTCTTTTGAGTTTTACAAATCATAGAATAAATATCTAGTTTCTACTAATAGCCCCTAGACCACTTCACCTTTAGAATCGATTTTACACCACCGACTCAAACGAAAAACACACACATACAATGTATCTTTCATCTTTCTCAACTAGATACTCTAAAATCCCTGCAAAAATGACGTCATCACCACCACCTGTAAAAACATCCATAGCACCACAACCAACATCTTTACCAACACGTACAATACCGGGCAGTTACGGGTTGCCTTTACTAGGACCCTTAACTGACCGGTTAGACTACTCCTGGTTCTCAGGAAACGACGCGTTTTTTAAAAAACGCGTCGAAAAGAACCAGAGTACGGTTTTTCGTACAAATGTCCCACCTTGTTTCCCTTTTTTCCTAGTCAACCCTAACGTTGTTGCTGTGTTGGATGTCAAAAGCTTTAGTCATTTGTTTGATATGGAGTTAGTTGATAAGAAGAATATTCTAGTTGGTGATTTTATGCCAAGTACTAAGTTTACTGGTGATCGTAGAGTTTGTGCTTATTTAGATACTACTGAACCTCAACATGAAAAGGTACGTTTTACATTTGAGCACTCATTGTTATGTCCTATTAGTGACAACAGTAGATCAACTTTTTCACATACCAATAAATCATTGCTATGCTGATTTAGGCACAAGTTTAGTTAAACTTTTATGCATCTCGATTATTTTTCTTTACGTTTTTATCTATTGTATTATATCCTCTTACTTATCTTCCTGCCTATCGAAGATAGATTTGAAAACTTGACGTAATAGTGGATCTTGTCAAGTTACTACAAATCTACTAGCACATTTTCTGTTTGATCTAAATTAAGAAACTAGGAATAAGTTTGATGGAAATATCTAGTTTTATATTTACCATAGTAGATAGTTTTTTTTTTTTATGTGAAAAGGTAATTATTTATTTATTTATTTATTTTTATTTTATTTATTTATTTTCTTTTTCTTGAGTTAAATATTTCTTGAATGAAGACAGCATCAAGGAATTGAATATCACCTTATCTTCATTTCCCAAAGCTCATAGGATCTCCACCATATATTATTACCATGTGCAAAGCTAGTCAAAATAGAAGAAAATATTCATATTTGTACAATTATTGAACTGAGTTAATAATATCAAAACGTATTTTAATAGATAGAAAAATAGAGAAAATATTCATATTTGTACAATTATTGTACTGAGCTAGCTAATTTTATCATGTTTATTTATTGGGATTTTTTAATATGTGCCATCATCATGGCATATTTTTATGTGTATTTATTAAACACAATAATTACTTAAATTATGTTAATTTCCATATAATACAATATTAAATATGGTAAATGAAAGCAAATTAGAAAATTATTAATTTCAAGTAACATTCAAACATGTCAACTTATATTCATTAAATGGTTTTAATTGTGTGCCACCATGGCACAAATTATAATAATTAATAAATTATTAGATGATAATTTGATGCTGACACTTTGACATATTTTATTGACTTGAGATATAATAAAGCAATAGTGATTTTACTAAATAAAATCGTGACAAGTGTTATTATCATTTCACATTATCAATATGAATATAATTTCCATTTTATTTTTGGATGGCGTCAAATAAATAGTGACACGTTGATCCTAAAAGATTTAGCATTTTCTTCATTTCTCGTTATCAGAGTAAATAATAATTTTGAACTTGTCTCATTATGTTGTTGATGATTTATAAATCCAAGTTACTAGCGTATATGGGAGTTTAGTAAAACTTATTATTGCAAAGTTTTAGCCATTTAGGCGCTTTAAAAATGATCGAATATGTCACATGTGATTATTTTTTTATTTTTTATTTATTTATTTATTTTTTTTTTTGAAAGATGGATTTATTGCAAGAGGAACATAGGCCATAAGCCAAGTACATAAAGAGCATAGGCTCAAAACAACATTACTACACCAAACACAACCTAAACAGACACAAGTTATTGGAATTCAAACACAAACATACAAGAAAGGAACTACAAATACCAACATACTAACCCATCAACTCGTATCAATCTTCAGTCTCATTTCACCTTATCATGACTCAGTCATCCTTCCATATAGTAAGAGGAGATGTTCGATGAACCCAATCTTTAGCCAATTTATCAGCATCCAAATTGCATTCCCGATGAACATGAACAACCGAATGACTTGAACAACTTGATAAAAATATGTCTACCTCTTGAAAGTAAGCTAATAACCTCCATGGTCTCTTGGTTGGAGCATGAGTCCATGAAACCGCATTCAAAGAATCACTTTCAATAACGATCTTTACCGAGTTCAACTCCACTTTTTTGTTTAACATCTTGCATGCTTCTTTTAAGGCCAGCACTTCCGCAACATTAGAATCCATAATACCAACCGGGATAGAGAACATAGCAAGAACAACACCCTCACTATTGCGTAATAAACCACCGATACCCGCCAAACCCGGTTTACCCTTTGCCGAACCGTCTACATTGAATTTTAGCGATCCATCTTGAGGCGGACACCATTGAAAAGGCCTTTTGACCTTACAGACATCACCAAAGCAAACTGAAATTGAGAAAAAATTGACAAAGAAATCCAATAAAGAGTATGAGCACGGCGGAAAGAAGGCTTTGATCCAACCCCCAGTCCTAAATTTTACTAGATCGATAATCTGAGACGATGAAACTTTCTTTTCTGAGAAAACTGCCTTATTTCGAGCTTCCCAAATATGCCACAGAACAGAAAAGAAAGACATAAACCACACTTCTTTACATTTGATGTCTTTATCCATATCTTTCCACCATACGAACAAGTCGGTTATGCTTCGAGGAGTTACCCACATGCAACCCCAGCCCTCAACTAACGCCCACCAAATAGAAAGCGAAATTTTGCAATGAACAAAAAGATGATCGATTGTCTCTACATTACCCTTACAAAGTGGACATTCACGATGATTATCGGAAATAACACCAATTCTTGATAAAAAAGCTCTAGTTGGAAACTTACCCGGCAATACTTGCCAGCAAAGAAGACGAGCCTTAGGCGGAACCTTGAATTTCCGGATCGATGAAAGGAGTGGATTACCATGGTAATTCATATTTTCCACTTCATAACTAAACGATTTCGATGAAAACTTACCCGACGACTCAAAAGACCAAATCACTTTGTCATCATTCGATGCCACTAACATCATTGAATTTAGAAGTGAAGAAAATGCTTCATAGTGATCCACCTCCCAATCAAATAATCTTCTTCTAAATTTAACATCCCAATTCCATTGACCGTCCTCCCAGAAGCCAAAGTTGCAGACTGGACCAGATTTGTGAATTGCCAATGTGAATATCCTCGGAAATGATACTTTTAAAATATGACCTTCCACCCAATGATCTTCCCAAAATCTTGTTTTGTTCCCTCTCCCGACACAGTGCATCAAACCTTTTCTCACTACAACACTGATGATGATTGCAAGTGAATTAGACCAGAGATCTTCTTCCATAACGGAGACACAAAATATTTCCTCGGACTTGAAGGAGATAGACTAGACTCATTGCTTCCATACTTTGCATCAATTAACTTTCTCCAGTACGCCTCTTTCTCATTTCCATAACGCCATAACCATTTACATAGCAACGCTTCGTTTCTAGTTCGGATATTTCCAACACCAAGGCCCCCATTTTGCTTGCTTTTAGTGATCGTATTCCAATCAATTGTGCATAGCTTCCGTTCGATAGGATCTTTTGCCCAAAAGAAACTTCTCCTGATTCTATCTATCTCCTCTACCACACATGCTGGGACCTGAAATAAAGATAAAAAGTATAAAGGAAGACTATTGAAAACTGATTTTATAAGAACTATCCGACCCGCTCTTGAAATGAATCTAGACTTCCATTTTATTAAACATTCTCTAAGCCTCACAATTACGGGGTCCCATACTGCTTTAAAAGCAGGATTAGCTCCGACCGGCAAACCGAGGTATCGGAAAGGAATGGTGCCAACTGAGCAGCCGAGATCGTTACCCCATGAATGAACCAAATTCTCCTTAACTCCGACCCCAATTAACGTGCTTTTAGAAAAATTAATTCTTAAACCTGTTGATAGTTGGAAACATCTTAGAACTCTTTTAACATTCAATAAAGATTCCTTATTAGCATCACAAAAGATCAACGTATCGTCAGCAAATTGAAGGTGAGATATAGGAAATGAATGAACTTTTCCGACATTGTCACATGTGAACTTAATTGTATTTATTTGGTACATGTCTTACTCATATTTTGGCCCGTGGTTAGGACTTAGGAGTTAGGACAGGTTAAGCAACAATGTGAAATTGTGAATAGTTTGTTGTGATTATGTGAAAAAGATGCTCTTATAATCGAGTAGTCGTTTGACGAACTCTATTTCGATTAAATTCAGTAACTCGTTTTAAGCTCGTCTACATTAGATTTTAGGCACGTTTGATGCCCGAGTTAGGTCCCATGAACAGTTTGTATATGGGTAGCAATGGTGTTGATTTGGGGATGTTTTTTCAATGTCACTCACATGAATTTTTAAGCTTTAAAAAAAAGGATTTTGCTTACAGCAGCCTGAGCCCTTAAGAGTTGTCGTTAAGCAAATAATTTTCATTACAATATCTCTTTTGAATGATTCTGATTGGATGATAATTCCAAAAAAAATAGAGAAAATCCCAGAAATATTACATATACAAATGATTGATTGTGATTGAATGAATCATATTATTATAAGAAATTATAGTAAAACAAACCATCTTAATGACAACTCTTAGAAATGTTGTTAGTAAAACCCAAAAAGTAACTATAGTTTTTGGTAATATTGAGACAAGATTGTAAGATAATTTAGGGGCAAATTATCTAAAAGTGTATCAAAATTGACACTTTTTACCGTTGTATGTAGCCATGTTATTTTTTTCCTATTGTGTGATTAAACATTCGAATTTGGTACATTGTGTGTATTTTGTGACTATTCAGCCTTGTAAAATGACCCTTTGACCCTTCAAAATTTGGAAAATATAAGGGTAAAATGGTCACAAAATACACACAATGTACTGAATTAGAAAGTTTAGTCACACAATAGGAAAAAAAATAACATGGCTACATACAATGAAAAAAAGTGTCAAGTTTGATACATTTTTAGATAATTTAGTGGGTACCCCTTGATTTTTGTTGCAACTCCGATCAATTTGTTGGCCTACTCTCCATACTTTGTTTTATTGCAAAACTCATCTTATATACGGACAATTATCCACGTGAATACCATGGTTTTTTTTTTTTTTTTTTTTTTTTTTTTTTTTTTTTTTTTTTTACAAATATATAATCAAACCACGCAAACAAACTCAACTAGAAATGTACATGCAACTTTTTCAGACATGCACTCGACACATTACGAGTTATTAGGAAAATGAAATTGATTTAAATAACATAATCAATCCCTTAAAGAAAAGAATTATATCCCCATTCATTGTCAACACAAATGACACACTTCTAGTTCGGACCATACACGTAATTTAATTATTTTTGTAGGCTTGTACAATGTTTTGGCTCTAGCGAGTCCCATCAATAATTTAGTCAAAATTGTACAATTAGACAACTCAAACTATATATATATGGAACCATCAAGTTCGCCTAGTGGTCAAGCACCGATTAGTACACATCTAAATGGAAGAGATGGGATCTGAAACGGCTAAAGAATACTCGGTTAGGCTACGTAGATTTGAGTTAAGAGCCGAACGCTCAGTAAATACCCGAACAAGATAAATCCCATCTGTTTTTTAGACAGCTCGAACTAAGCGTGGTTCTACAGGTGTGATTAGAGCGATACTCCTTAATGAAAATTGTTTTGTTTAGGAAAAAGAACAAAGTTGCTGGTACTTTGTAAACGTAACTCTAGATTGAAAATTTTCATCTTTCTAATATATTGTGTGATGATAGTTCAGTTTGCATTTATGATGGCAGATCAAGAACTTCGCTATGGACACACTCAAACGAAGCACATCTATCATGATCCCGACCTTAACAACCTTGCTAGACTCAATGTGGGACACTGTCGAGTCTCAACTCCCATCTGGTCCAGTCAGCTACCTCGTACCCATTCAGAAGTTCTGTTTTGCCTTCTTATCCCGTTACATAGCTGGAGCGGACACCGCCAACTCACCCGATATGGCTGAGAATGGGTACTTGCGCATGGATCGTTGGCTCGGGGTTCAGCTCCTCCCAACTGTCCCAATAAATGCCTTCCAGCCGTTAGTTGAAATATTTTTACATTCCTTCCCTTTCCCCTACTTCCTAGTCAGCAATGACTATAACAAGTTATATGAATTCATCGAGGCCGAGGGTAAAGAAGTAATTTCACGAGGTCAAACCGAGTTTAAGTTAAGTAAAGAAGACGCCATCCATAACCTCTTGTTCACACTCGGGTTTAACGCATTCGGCGGGTTTTCCATATTTTTACCTAGCTTATTAGCCTCGCTAGGATCTGATAAATCCGGGATTCAAGAAAAGTTACGTAAAGAAGTGAGAGAGAAAGCTGAGTCGGGTTTGAGCTTCAAATCAGTTACAGAAATGGATCTCGTTCAATCATTTGTTTATGAAACCCTAAGACTAAACCCACCTGTCCCGTTGCAGTACGGGCGTGCCCGTAAGGATTTTGAGCTAAGTTCTCACGACTCGGTTTATAATGTGAAAAAAGGTGAGCTTCTTTGTGGGTATCAGCCTTTGGTGATGAGGGATCCAAAAGTGTTTGATGACCCAGAAACGTTTATTCCAGATCGGTTTACTAAGGAAAAGGGTAAAGAGTTGTTAAATTATTTGTATTGGTCAAACGGGCCACAAACCGGGACACCGAGTACCTCGAACAAGCAATGCCCAGGAAAAGACTTTGTTACCCTTACAGCATCATTGTTTCTAGCACACTTATTTTTGAGGTATGATTCAGTTACTATAGCGGATGGTTCATTCTCTGGGGTTGAGAAAGCAAAGCAATGAGTTATTTATATTGTACGATCACATTTCACATATTGTCTATTGGAGCAAAATCGAGCCTGTTAAAAGAACCACTCGAAGATTTTATTTTGTGATTTATATTGCCAAATTATTTATCTATTGTGAATAGTAAAACTCTGTATTTACAGGGGCCTCTTAACTTCAGCAATAAACTGTCTCTGTCGATTTCTATTAGTTTACCTACAAGTTGGTTCGTTGGGTTGTGCTTTATCAACAACGGTTCAAAAGGGCCAACTGTTCTTGTGGGTCGAAAATTATCTTTGTGCGTTAAAAATACACATGACTTATAAATCGTTCTACCAGCAAGTTAGAATTCTATCCTAATAGCGAATCATATACTTTTTGTATAACATATTTAACAAGTTAACTAATTATAAAGTTCAAGAAATGTCTAGAACAAGTGTTTGTGTGTCGATTAACCAATCTTTGTCGCTATCCGTTTTGACACCACTTAATAACGGCAGACTCTGAACCATACGTCCATATGCAGATGAGCTTTTTTTGGACTAAGTAATGAAAAAAGTAACATAATGAATGATACATTGATATGCCAAAATAGAGTTCATATTTTATGCAATTCAACAAAATATGTAAATAATATTTCACATAATAATCTGTTAAATAAATTAACCTAAATACCCTAAACATTCTACAATAGACGTTTATCCAAACAACAATCGATTTTGTGGTATACGCTAACAAATAGTTATAATAGAGAACTTGATCTCATAAACATCAAAACTCAAATCACTATGCAAGCCGTGACGTACCTAATTTCAAGCAGTGTTTACAGACTTAGTACTGCCTTCTTTCCAACCTCTTTGTTTGGCTCTTAACTCCCACATTTCACTTTGTTGTTTTTGTGCTAGTAAAGCTGCTTCGGCTTTTTCACGAGCTTCTTCACACGTTTCCATTCCTGAATTACACTTGTCTGCTTCTTTTTGATATTGGGATGTTAACTTCTTGGCCTCGAGAAGTGCCATGTCAGCACGTTGTTGACTTTCTAGAGCTTCAGCTTCACGTAGCTTTAATTCTTCAGAGAGAAGCTCGACGAAATTCTTTTCTGTGTCTCCACTCACTTCAGGATCATGCTTTGCACAATCTGCTTAAAACATATATTCAGCACTTAGAAATTATCTCGGAAGGGTCAAATATAATTACATTAGCGTAAAAAGAACACAGGTAAAACAATACAAAAATCTCCCAGGGTGTATTTTTTCGCATAATACCCCTTATATCATTTTAGTCAAAAAAATTAATCCATTACTAACATAGTTTGACATGCTAAATTTTTACAAAAAATATCTGGACAATACATGTTCTGGGTCAACCAAAATCAACTGTTAGAAAAGAATTTCCTGTTTTGACCTGTTACCCAATCCACTCGCCCTTCCCATTTTGTTTCCTCTAAGCCAGACACTGAATAAAAATACGATAAAGCATTAGCCGTATCCTGCTTTTACTTTCACTAGAAGGTTCATATCAGTCCGAATTCCGAAATATCTGATTTCAAGAATTCATTAAGTTGCCCCACCGTGTCTCTCTTTCCTATGCATGCGTGTTTAGCTCAAGATCTTTTGTATAAATTTCTCACATTTGTAATTTGCAAATTCAAAATTTCCTTTACAGTACACCAATATATCCCATATGTATTTGTGGTTGACATTTTAGAGTTACAAGCCATATGTTGCATCGATATGCTGCCCCATCAGAAACACTATAATAATTTCATGAAAAAAACATATCACACAGTATCTAAATGGTTCAGCAATTTATCTAGATCCAGAAATTGCAAGAATCTCATTAATATTTTGTGAAACTTTGTATTAAAATTATAAAAAGAAGATTGTCTCGGTTAAAAGAAAGATGTAAAACAAGATCTTCATTGCATCAAAGATTCCGGCCATCAGATTTGTTGGAACTTTTTATGTTCTAACAAATATATGATATGACACAAGCAGTCAAGATTATGTGGCCATTATGAATGTTTCAGATCTCAGTTAAACCTGTTTGTCACCAATGAGGCATCAAGCATTAAAGAATACAGAATATTCTTTTACTAAAAGACTTCAAGAGATGAATTACGAAAACAATATGATCCATCAGGGAATAATGTGAAAATAATGCTCCACGATTATAGAGGAACTAAAGTAACAAGTACTGGATGGTGTAAAGTTTGCAATGTGCCATGTGCCATGTGCCTTTGCATGTGGAGGGGGGCTATTGCATGGACCCCGTAGACTTATTGTGCAGGAGGTGTTGAGCCCACGGTTATTAAAGAGAACTACGGTGCACATACATAAATGAAAATTAAGAACAATAATTTCATGACAGTCATACTAACCTGTGAAGGAACCGTTGCTTAGCGCTGCAAAAAAAACAAACAAACCAAGTTTCAGCTTCACACGTCTTTTAATAAGCTAAACTGAAAGAAAGTAAGAAACAGGACGACGTTATCAAATCTAATGGCTCCCACAGTAGGTACAAGAAGCAATAACTGATTCTAAAGTTCTGTAAAACTGTAAGATATATCCGCATAAATGATTTCTACGCATGTATGGATCTAGTGTCAACTGCAATTATATTTTTGCTTCGAGTAGGTTGAACTGTTGAAGGATTGTTAATACTCGATATACAGTCATCTCAAATGTCTTCCCTAAAACAGAACTTCTAATGCCGTGGATCCTCTCTGAGAAACCAACCAATGCTAATTGTTTACAATAATAAGCATAATTTAAGTATTATAGTGATTTCTAAACCCACCCTCAAAAGCGCATATTACTTTAGACATCAAACATCAAACAAATAGCCAAACATAGTTGTTACAGACAATTCTACACAAATGTAACACACTCTCCTTATGTCAGTAACCAGAAAAGGAAGCACCTTTGTTACGATAATATCTTGTAGGAGCATGATAAACTTAATGTCGGACAGAATCACTCATCAAATAAGAAGCTTTTCCTATAAATCTACTTACAGATTTATGAAGTGAGTGAAAATGCCTACTTCTTCAAAAATTTAAAAAAAAAAAAAAAAAAAAAAAAAAAAACACTATATCAATAATATAATCTTTGAAGCTAAGTGAGCATAGCTCTGTAACTCAATCATCAAACAATTCCTAATTACTTGCAATATTGTTATCAACATATGAGATTAAAAATTAACACGTTTGATCCCTAAAGTCAGAATATAACTAAGATCCAGTGGGAGGGTTTTGGGAACGATGAAGTGCAAATTGGGCCAGATAGCTACATCGAAGTTACTGCATATCGATCTGCTAGAATTTGAGGTATTTAAGATATCAAGAGAGATGAAAAGGTAGCAACTTTAGGATCAAATTTCTTGTAGGTGCAGTCAACATTGAACTAATTTAATCTTCATAGCCATCCTCTGATATCTACTTACAGATAGAGTGCAATGATCCAAATGCATCCTTAATTCCTTATGCACACTACACCACACATATATTGTCAATCGTATAATTTCTGAAGTGAACATGATTCTTTATGCTAATTATATCTTCTTATCAAATTTGAGCCTACAAATAACTTGTTTCATTCCTAAACTAATAGTGTCACTAAGATCCAATAGTTATCATCATTAGGGTTTTGAGATCCATAAACTTCAAATTAGGTCCAATAACACAATCAAGATCCCAAAATATGATCCATCAAAAGCAAGATTATGCAATAATCAGTCATACCCTTATCAAGGTTGCCTTTAGGTAATCTTTTATTTATAGCAAGAATACACTTAACTGTTACATGGTAATCTATGAAGTAAAAATTTTACTAACAAGATTCAAGATTCCAAATCACAACAGATCAAACCAATATCATCTAATAACAACTAAAACCCATTCTTGCAAAAAGCCAAATTGTGGAATTGAGAGTAAAAAATGCAAAAAATACTGCTACCAAGATGGTAAAAAGGCAAAAGATTCCTAATTCCAACAGATCAAACCACTATTAAGCAAAACTAACTCATACCCATTTCATAAAAACCCCAAAGATTGCATCTTGCAACAGCATGTTACATTTGATTTTAATTGTGCATATGTTTATTTATGCAATTTTACACTGTATATTTATAGCTATAACTATTTTGTCAAACATTTTTATTAAATAAAAAGCTGCAACTTGTAGCCAAGGTTTATGATTACCGGTTTACAACTAATTTCGTCAAAATACCAATATGATGATAATCAATAGAATAAAACATTTAATGCAAAAAAATATCAGTCTCTTTAAGATAAAAACGCAAGCATTTATTTGGATACCAATATTATTAAGGTAATACTTAAAGATATTAAATGCATATACATGCACCTATTAAAGCATACCTAAAGACTATAAATAAAAGATTACCATGTAACAGTTAAGTGTATTCTTCTAAATTGCGTCAAGAAAAAGAAGATTATCTTAAAATCATCATGAATACACAAATGATTTTCATTGTCTTCTGTTTGCTAGGTAAACACGTATTTGATTTTGTCAATTTATGTTTGATATCAAAGATTATAATGTATAACTAATAACACGTTTAATGTAGTTTGTGAACAAGTTTGTATGTCAAGAATTGAACGGGGTCGTCTTCATGTTGTTGATGAAAAGAATTCGATGGTGATTACCGCAAATAAAGGCAAATGTGATGAAGTACGAATTGGCCTATGCAAAACATGGTGTACGGAATGTTGTATGGATGATTGTGTGGAAAAGTATCGTGCTCACTCTGGAACGTGTGAAGAAGGCCCGCTAGGCCCATACACTGAATGTATTTGCCATTATTGTTGATTCACCGAATAATATATTGATCAATCTTACTTGTGTTTTTAGAATTGCTAATAAAACGTGAATTCATGTATCAATTTATATGTTTGCTGGATTCAATTTTTATAGGTGTAACATATATCTATCTTTAGTTATATAACTCAATCAGAAAACTATTCCATTCTCATAACGATCTGCTAGAATTTGAGGTATTTCAGATATCATAGGAGATGAAAAGGAAGCAACTTTATGATCAAATTTCTTGCAGGTGCACTCAATATATTACAAATGTCATCCTTAATTACTTATGCAAATTACACCACACATATATCGTCCATCGTATAATCTCTTGAGGTAAGTGAACATGATTCTTTTTGCCGGTTATATCTTCTTATCAAATTTGAGCCTACAAATAACTTGTTTCATTCCTAAACTAATAGTGTCACTAAGATCCAATAGTTATCATCATTAGGATTTTGAGATCCATAAACTTCTAATTAGGTCCAAGAACACGATCAAGATCCCAAAATATGATCCGTCAAAGCAAGATTACGCAATAATCAGTCATACGGTCATACTAAAAAACCATAAGTTGATAACTTAAACTAACAAGATTCAAAATTCCTACAAAACCCAAATTGTGGAAATGAGAGTAAAAAATGGAAAAATTACTGCTACCCAGATGGTAAAAAAGCAAAAGATTCCTAATTCCAACAGATCAAGACCATATAATAAAAACAGCAGATCAAGGAAAAATAAGTAATACCCACCTTGAGGAATGGAGAGGAGAGGTTGAGAATCACAATCACAGTTGCAAACAGGGCAAGAAACAGCAGCAACAGAAGAGCGATGAAGGGCTTCAAGAAGATGCCAATATAAAGGTGGACCTATTAAATAACCAACCATACTTATTCCTATAAATGTTATTAACATCTTTACTATTGCTGGATTACATCCTCCTGATCCAACCCTGTTTATTGCCATTTTTAGCTACTAATTCTCACACACTTTGACACTTTTAGTTCCCTTTCTCTATAGATGTATAATTGGAGTGTGTATGTATATGTGATCTTGTGAGAGATGATGCAGTGGGAAAGAGAAGCAAATTGATGAGGAAATGGGGTGCCTTTTTTTTAGTTTTTATATTTATTTGTGTTTTGGGTTTTCATTGGATCACCGACAGATGAATGTATAAACAAGGGGTTAAAGATTTTGATCTTTTGTCTTTTTTACTGTAATTACGAATCAAGAAGGGGTTAAAGATTTTGATATATTTTTTTTGCTGTAATTACGAATCTCAATGGTATGGAGTATGGACAATGGAGTAGTGTTTTAGGATGAGAGTATTGTTTTGATTGGGTAAAATTGGTGATGTAATGTAAGAGGTTATTTGTAGACCTCATGATTAAGATGTAAATAACTACTAGTAGTAATTATGCTTGCTAATTATCCTTATTGTTGTTGTCGATCTCCTTAGACTGCTGGGTGTGGCCCGTGGCGTGAGAGCCTCGCCAGTCTGATGTGAACTGTGCTTTTGGCTATGTTTGGTGCGGAGCTTTTTTGAAGCTTTTTGGGGTAATGAGCGGTGAGAATGAGCTTTTTTATTTTTGATGTTTGTTTGGCATAAGAGTTGTGGGCTTTGCTATTTTTTAGGAAAGCTCATTTTTTCGATGCTTCTTTATGAAGCTGTGAGCTTTTTTGGCTACTGCTCACAGCTCACAGCTACTGCTCACTGCTTCTGCTCACAGCTACTTTTGCCAAACATAACCTTTGTGTCACTAGTATCAAGCCACAACACCGATCTCATATTGCGCCAGTAGTCGTACAGGCTGGACCTTGCATAAGCCACGTTCAGGCATCATAGTTATTAAATGCGGGATTTGACTGGACGGTTGTTGTTTACCGTTATCATTCTCTTTCTTCCTTTGCTAACGGGGCAATTATTTTGAACTTTTAAAACGCGCGCATTTTCGCACTGTTTGTAGCCACGCGCGGTCTTTTGGACTGTCTTTCTTATTTTTCAAGGCCTGGTGGGTCCTCTTTATACGTGCACCCTTGCTAGGTTTATTCTGTGTATTTGGACGCTTCTTGTGGCCTAAGAAGATTTCGGTATATAAGGGTCTCATACTTTATTTTTTTTAACATGTTTTTTCCTCACCTTTCTTTGTGGTTTTGTACTCGTCGCTTGAGTTTTCTTTTTTCTTTTAAGAACTTCGCCTTTTGATTTTACCGAGTCGATGTGTGATGAATCTTGCTGATCATTTTTTCAATCATCGTGCTTTTGAGGAGGAAGGAGAGGCTACCTAGGCGATAGGTCTGTGTTGCTCCCCGAAGTCCGTCCCCAACGGTAGAGGCTAGTGAGTCCTCAGTTACTATAGATAAGCTTGAGTCATTTCTAGGTTAGTATCCCTGGGTCAGGGGCTTGTACCCTCGTGTTCCCAAGAGCGAAGATCGTGCCAATGTGCCTCAACATCTTGATACCATAGCATTATACCTTGAGTATGTTATCCATGGTAACCTTAGATTTCCTTTGCACCCATTTTTCCGGCAATTGTTCAACTTTTATGGTATTTGTTTGCCGCAATTGCATCTAAGCGGGGTGCAGCGGATAACGACTTTTATACTGGCATGTTGTAGTGTAAACATGCCTTTGGCTGTTGAAGTTTTCCGTACTTTTTTTTCTTTTTGAAATGATATGGTTCATGGTACACTATAGAAAAAAGGAAGACTGAGATGAACCTTTAAATTGATGCCTTCCTCTAAGGGTTTCCATGGTTGGCATAGGAATTGGATCTGGGTCCACCATTTGGAGGGTCATTTACCATGTCAGTATAACCGGTGGAAATGTCATGTTAGGCTAGATAAGGCCAGGCTTTTTATCGAGTTTACCAATGTACAAAGGAATTTGTATCAAGCCCTATGTGCCATGTAGGTTCACCAGAGACCTTATCACGAGGGAGCCCCTGGTGCAAGCTCAGTTAAGTACCCTGTGTGAGGATGGTTGTATTCTAATGCTCCATTAGGATGGTGTTGGTAAAGAATCTTTTCATGCAAGTGCTTTTTGCAAGATTCCATACTTGTCTCTTGTTATCTGATTCGTATCTTTTTACCCTCTTTTGCAGTGATGAGCCTTGGCGATCTTATGACGCATAAAGATAACGAGCTTTTATATGTTTCTAGTGATTCGGTCATTTCTTTCTTTAATCCTGAATTAGATGCTCTCAGAGGGTGATGCCCTAGTTGGAGCTTCTCAGTTGAGTAATCAGGCTCATGATATCACACCTCGCCAAGGCGGAAACGCGAGGGTGTAACTTCATGGATATCATCACAACACCTGGTGTCTATATAGAGAAACAACTACATGCACAAAAATAGAGCAAAGTACAAACACAAAGTGTTGTAACAATACCCCAAAACAAAATAACCAAAACAAAATCCGAAACAATACATAAATCCAAGTATAGATGATAAACCACTTCCAATGCAACTAGGGTCTCGTCTAAACACATCCTTCTATCTTATCCTTAGAAAGCTCACCTGAAAATGATGCTTAAAACGTCAACATAATGTTGGTGAAATTCATAGGTTTAAGACACACATACACTCTCAAGGCAACCAGTTCACTGTGATTATAAAAAAATAGCTGGACAAATAATTTATAGTTATCATATAAGCTGCATGTATTCGCAAACCAATAATCACACACAAAGGCAACCACTTGGACGGTTCGTGTCCACCGATCCCATATTGGCATCAATTAGGTCGCATACGCGAGCAACAGGATAAGCATCCTCCTAATCGAATCACGTATATATCCACACAACAATTGGCATCAAATGGGTCACCCAAATGAATCACGTATAATCTCACAATCAAATCATCACACATAGCATACATACGATAACATTATAAGTCCAAGCTCTTTGACACACACATAATCACAGTA
Organism: Artemisia argyi; assembly: GCA_030686995.1. NCBI lineage: Eukaryota > Viridiplantae > Streptophyta > Magnoliopsida > Asterales > Asteraceae > Artemisia > Artemisia argyi. The sequence continues at coordinate 18,871,222 of CM060678.1, read as the reverse complement.
ACCCAAACATTTAAGACAAGCATCATTCTCATCCCAAGTTTAAAACAAAGTAAAAATATGGGACTATGAACTCACCTCAAACCTTGCAACTTTCACAGCACAAATCACAAATCTAAACAACACAAATAAGTCCACGTTACACAAGGCCAAACTAAAAGCTACAACCCATGTAATACTCATATGATGGATGTCTAAGACTCATATGACCCACCATGGATCTCCTAGACCCTATACTAACCATCATCATAACCTAACACTCACTAAATCCCTTGCACTTTTAAAATCACAAAACGCAGAATTTTATGGTACATTCGCCCCCATGAAATCATAACAATTAAAGCTCAAAAACTCACACAAAAAATTCACCATGGTCTCTCATAAGCATACAAGCTAATCCCAGAAGGCCATGGACTAATAACACACACAAGTACTCACAAGAAAATCAAACTTGTCACCTATCCAAATTCGGATCTGAACGCACACCAAAAAGTTTTAATTGGAATGAAATACTTCTACAACTTTTTATCGTGAATCCTTTTCGTGCAAAAACTCAACTATTCCAGAAGGGCTAACCTTAATATCACTTTTTCACCCACAATTCACTATCAAACTCTTACCCAAATTATGTCCCGGTTTAACAACTTTGACACCTTAACAAAGAAAAATCAAAAGATTAACTTCCCGGCCTTGAAATCAATCGTGGCCGGACTTTTTGGAAAGTTCTTTCATTAGACTTCAATTTAGACCAAAAATTCGTGATCTAACTCATCTCCTACTATTTTATCTCGTCGTATCTTTACAGCCCTACAGAGCTGTCTCAAATTAACTCAATGTTTAAAACGTTTTATTACCAAACCAACTTCACTAATCATCATACCATTAACATCTAATGATCCTACCATGTTTAACATCATTATTTTCCAGAATTTTATAAACCCTAAATCCATCATAATTTATATTACATGAATTAGATCAATAACTAATTAATTGAATGAAAACTAGCATCGAAACTATACATTGATCTTGATTTTTGGCTTCAAAAACAAAACCCTAATTTTTTTCTTCTTTCTCTTTAGCTTGGTCGATCATAATTTGCAGAGAATGAGGGTTATGGGTCGTTTGTTAGGGATATATGGGTTGGGGGTTGGGCTTGTTTGGGCTGGACTAGGATTCCTTAGGCTAGAAATTGTATTTGGGCTCAAATTGGGTTTTCTTTTCCCCTAAAAACCCCTTGGGCCGATTTTTATATATCATATACATATATTTTTTAATTAAATTTAATTATTACACTTAAAACCTTATTCTCTTGATATTTTATTAGAACCCATAACGAAACCTAACGTCTTACGCGGTAAATCTTAGTTTTACGACAAACCGGAAAATTATCATTTCCAAAACAAAGTTTCCAAAAATAGAATTTCACACTCTTTTTGAAATATAACTCATAAAAACAAACTCCTCGTACCTCAATAACACTCAAACACTTGAACGAAGGCTTGTTACACAAAAACACTAAAACTACACAAGTCATTTCTACACCACAAAGGCGATCAAAATGAACTTTCCCAAATTTCATACTTTCCAAATCACAATAAAAACCATTTACGCAAAGGGATTTAGTGCTAAAACTCACCTATATCACACATATATCACTGCAATCATCTAGGACACACCAAACAAACGGCAACCAAGTCAAGACTATCAATCAAACTAACCTGCTAAAACCACGGTTGTTACACATGACAAGTTTGTTGCTAAGGTGGTGCACCGACCTGTTGCTCGTTTAGGCGCAACTGGTATGTTGAACATTGCAGTTCCTGAATCCGGAGGAACCAGTGTTGGTCTTTCTTAGCCTGGTCCTTCAGGCAGTGTTCTGAAAGGCTCAAGGCGCACTAAGGCGCAAAGGGGGCAAAGAGCCTCGAGTCGAGGCGCATTTCAAGGCACGGGATTCATGAATGCGAAGCACATTAAAAACATTATGTTTTTTTTACAACATATTTGACCATTTATGTAGCCTAAATAACACAAAATAACGTTAAAATACTTAATGCATGAGACATATTGCCATTATAAATATTAAAATGGATCAGTTGTCACTTCTAAAACGGATCAACTCTTTGACTCGATGACCTATATAGAGATTAAAATTCATATCAGACTAAATATGCTTGTGTCTTACACTTGTAGCTTACATCTAACAAAGCTCACAATTTAACCCAAAATATCAAGCAAGCAACATATTAATATTCAAGGCACAATGCCATATTTTCATGAAACAAAGTAACTTCTTAAAGAAAATTTCAATCAATAAAATAAACATAAAATTAATTCAAATTTACAAATCATACAAATACTAACTCTATGACTTAAAAAACCCATGTACCTTATCTTAATAAAAAAAAAAAAAAAAAAAAAAGTGTTACATCTCCTAGGCGTAAAAAGCCCCAAGGCGCAAAGGCGCAAAAAGCCCCCAAGGCGCGCGCTTTTTGTGGGATTCATGCATGTCGTGAGCCTCGATCTGAAAAAAGCCCAAAGGCTAGAGCCTTACGCCTAGGCGCGATTTTGACAACTATGCCTTCAGGGTCGGGCGTCAGCGCCCGTCAAAAGTATTGCTTAGGCTGATCATTTGGGTGTCAACGCCTCGTTTGGCCGTTTGGTTTACCACGTTCGGTAAGGACGCCAGGTGTGACCGAAGTCACGAGTTCGGGTAACACTCACGGTGTAGCTAGTGTGTACATGTGAGAATTCACTATGTTTTGCTTGGTTAATGAACTTACTATTTATAAATATGGTTCTAGGGTTTCATGCCTCCCTGGAAGGCCATCTATGGTTGACGATGGTCCACGTAGTGGACATCCAATGGAGGAGACAAGAATGACATGTGACGTGTCATCCTTAGCTTAGCCGGATGCATGAAATGATCCATACACGATTGCAGCACTACCTTTGGGCTAATGAGGTACTGACACGTATTTGCTTGTTGCAACGATCATAGGCAAAGCACCTAGTCCTGTCGTTGCCTATTTGCGTTTGCCAGCCTTTGAGCCACGCCTGTGAGTTTACTTCCCAGGCATGTTATGACAAGTTACGGGCGTGATGTGATGGGCTTGTTTAGAGCGTATTGGCATTTAGGTAGTTTGGACCGAAGGTCCTATACACTATCAATTATTTTATGGGTTTAGGTAAAAAAATAGCAACGATATATTTTCAAAGTCTCGTGTTGATACGTTAACTATAAACTGTCTCATTAAAAGCAATAAACTTTTTTTAAAGTGTTCTGATATATACATTTTGATGTATTATTATACAAAAAACTGACACGTGTCACTATTAAATGTAATTGCAATTCCAAAACACTCAACACTTGACAGTGAAGAAGCCCATCTTCCACACTGAACAGATCTGAAAACCCTCCAAAATGAACATCAACATATCTGAGATACCAACAGATCTAATAACCAAATCCCAGATCAATTTCCGTCAACTCGCAGGCCTACAATCCTTCAACCCTAACGACACCCACCCATCATCAATCTCCACCGTTGATGATTCATCATCTTCATCTTCTCACGTGCGATGCACGTGTTGTGATGGGGAGCTTCTTAGAGGGTCAAATTCACTTATTTGTATTTACTGCGGTGAATTAAATGATAATAATAATGTTGTTAAAGATGATTTACTGTTTAAGAATACTAATGCTTATGGCTGGTTACTTCAAGCTTTGAATTTTAATGGATCGGTTAGCCTCCCTCTTTTTTTTTTTTTTTTTTTTTTTTTTTTTTATATATATATATATATATATATATATATATATATATATATATATTTAAGTTGGATTGTTTATATTGTTTTTCGATGACCTTTTGGCCGACTAATTTAATGGTTTTGAGCTTACACTATGTTCTTGAGTTTTATTATTAAAGAAACATAAAGAAATGTAAAGTAAACACTTTATGTGTTAAAATTTTATTTTTTTCCATCTCGCCCCTCCCATCTAATGTTCTTCCCGAAAAAAAAAATTGTTTCGGCCCTACCAAGAAATTTTTTCTAGCTCTGCCACTTTGCACCCAACAGGAATTGAACTTGATACCTCACACATTTTAGAGTGATAGTCACAAGCCCTTTTGGTACTAGGCCACCCTTGAGTGGTTATCGCCACACAAACTTAGGGAAAGTTAGCGTGGCAAATTAGAGTTGTTTGGACCTAGCAGGAATTGAACTTGTGAGTTGGGTTTATACTTATGTTATATAAGCAGCTTATGGTTTTTATATCTTAAGCTCATAAGCCCATGTTTAGTGTTTGGATTAGCTTATGTTTAATAAGTTGATAACCTCACAAGTTTTATTTATAATGCAACATGTTATATAAGCCCAACCCAACTTAAAAAAGCCACACTTTTGGGGCTTATCAGAAACCCCTTATATATGCTCATAAGCCTACTCATATAAGCTTAGCCAAACACTTAGTTTGGGCTTGTTTGACGCATATAAGCTAATAGATTGATTTTTAGATGATATTTGAACAGTTTATTTGCCATTAACTGTTTTTTAGCTTGTTATATGGTTAAAAAAGGGTGTTTTGGTTGCATGCCTTAGAAGGGTTTTAAGAATTCTTTGCTTGTATCTGAAATGAGGTTATGGGAAAATGCTTATCAACTTTTAGCGAGGCGGAAAATGTTATATCGGAAAAGCTGATTACAAAGGAAATTTAAAACTGGATAGCTTGTTTTTGATAAGCTCACTCAACACTCTCTCTTGATAAGCAGTTGCAAATACATTGGTTCCGTGGAGATCCCTTAAATATCACTTCATTGCAAGTGATAAAAATTTGGAAATTTATTGCCTTTTGTATTTAGTTATTTACTCATTTTGTAAGTAGAATGGCATGAAAACATGAATTACTATTTACGAATACAAAGTTGTGCCCTTTTGCTGGGGATATGTAATTTTCGTATGTTGCAATTGCTGCTGTAAGTAACAAAGTCGCCAGACGGTTGATCTGTTAGAGTGACTGTGTTATTCAAGAGTGCTTTAGCTATTATTCTCATGTTTGGAATACTAATTATACCATGAGTCTTCTAATGGTGGATTTGAATATAGATTTGGAATAACTGTATTGAAGTTTATGATTATGGTTTAGCGCAATGCCATTATGCCCTTAACATTCGATTTACATTACTTGTAGGAAAGGGTTGGGTCGTTGGCTGAAGGAAACGGAATTAATGGAGGGCAGAGTCCTGCAGAAGATGAATTAAGTTTGTCCGAGCTTCTAGATTTGAAAATTGTATGGCGGGACGTGCCTAAAAGATCTGAAAGATATTCCCATGTCAAGACCTCTGTACTTAACAGTTCTTCGAGTCTTAGTAAAGCCGAGTTTGATGATTTCTTTGTAGAGTCAAAAAGAGCTACCGTGTCAGATGTACCCGAAGTACAACCAGTTGCCAACAAAACCGATCAAGATACAGCCTTTGAGGGTCAAGAAAATCTTACTCTGTACCAGAATGTTTTGCCTCCCGAGACATCTGTCACCTCCTCCATTGATGTGGGTGATGATGCTTCATCTGGTTGGAATGCAGACTTTCAGTCTGCAGATAATACGAAAGTGGAGAACGATACTTCCGGATCATTTGAACCTTTTGTAGTTGCTAAAACTGATTTATCCGCCCACATGGATTCAGTTTTTGGACAGATGGAAGGGCTAAAAGACAGAAAAACGAACGATGATTCAGACCTGTTTCCTTCCGCAGATAAAGATTGGATTGAAGATGACCTTTTTGGGCAGGTGGAAGGTCTTGATAACAAAAAAACGAACATTGATTCTGATCCTTTCCCTTCTACCGGCGAAGATTGGGCCCAAGATGACCTTTTTACCAACACGACCTCTGCATCTTTTCAGCAAGCTGAGCCGTTGGATCCAGTTGTTCAAGCAAATGACGGGTTTCCAGTTGTTCAAGCAACTTTTCAAAATGAAGGTCTTGATAACAAAAAAACGAACGTTGATTCAGATCCATTCCCTTTTACTGGCCAAGATTGGGCTCAAGATGACCTTTTTGCCAACACGACCTCTGCAACTTTTCAGCAAGCTGAGCCGTTGGATCCAGTTGTTCAAGCAAATGACGGTTTTTCAGGTCATTTAAATGATCATGATTCAGAAGGTGTGGATGAAGAAGACTGGTTTAATGATGGTAATTGGCAGAAAAGTAGTGCCAATAATACTGCGGTCTCTATGCAGGCTGACCAGTTAAACATGTTTGACAAGCATGATGACGGATCATTACAGGATAATCTGAATGATTCATCTACACAAGGTGTCGATGTGGATTGGTTTGAAAATACAAACTGGCAGAAAAGTGCTACAAACAACACGACTATCAATAAAGATAATTTATTTGATATGAAACCACAGAATGATGCCATTTCTTCCTCGTCGTTGTTCAATGACTTGATTCAGAACGACAGTTCAGATCCTGATAATTCAAAGAAACAACAATCAGACGCCACTGACTGGTTTCAAGATAGTCGGTGGGCGATTGGAGCTTCTAGCTCTACTATCAATATGGTGGCCAGTAAAGATGATGCGTTAGATGACTGGAATGATTTCACGAGCTCAACCGGTACTGAGAAAGTTGCTGCTGGCGACAAGATGTCAGAATTAAATCTGTTTCCATCTACAGCTGATACACATCATACACAGGAAGTGGATTTTGGCAACTTTTCACAGTCGGATCTATTTTCTGGTTCATTTAGTAATAAAAATCCAACTGAAACTCAAGCAGGGTTTGATATGTTTTCAGAAGTTTCTACAACAAGCAGGTAAAAACACTTTTCTTGATGGTGTTTTGTTCGTGACAATCATTTTCACCCATGATACTCGTGTTAGATATTGTATCTCTATTTATAAGCCAGCAGAAAATTAGTCAGTCTTTTGCTAATCACCTACATATCCAGGAATGCTAATGTCGAAGCTGAAAATAGTGGCGAGGGACCAAAGAACGATAAGTTTTCCCTCAATGCAACCACAAGTCCAAAAAAGGATGTGCAGATGCTGTTGTCACAGATGCATGACTTGTCTTTTATGCTCAAGAGCGAGCTTTCAATCCCTTCGAAGCCAGATGATAGCGGTTCTTCTCACAGTTAAGGATCAAGGTGATATGCTTGTGTACATTTGAAATTCTGCATTATTTTTTTTATTAATCGTCATGTTGTACCACCTGTATACCTACGAGCTGGATTATAGAGAGAATAGTGTATATAGATAGGTAAGATGATCGTTGAGATCCGGTGTTTATTTTGCTTCACTGGTGAGTTAAAATTATTGTTATGAATCCTGTTGTTTCTTATTCCTTTCTGGTCTATTTGCATTGTAGTCATTTGAATGTAAAAGGGTATTTACTTGAACTTTGTAAAAGACTTCAAATTTTCCTATACAAGTTTTTCCATTTTGTTGTGTTTTCATTAAATGAAATCAGCAGAGGTTCATAGAACTAGCATCCTGTCCTACATTTAGTCATCTATGAAATCATTATGTAAGTTTTTAAGATAGAATGTGAATGAAATCATTTTTTTTTTTTTGAAAAGATGAAATCAAAATAATAGTAGCTTCTTGAGGTGCATTGTATTGGACTTTTGTGTCATATAGCTTACTAAAATCTCGTGGTTATTGATAAGCTAGGAGACTGTTTGACTAGTTTGTGTCTTTTTATCTTACGAATCTTTACATATACTAGACGAGTACCCGCGCCTAGCGGCAGCGGTGTCTGGTTTTCGACAAAGTTTAAGCGATGGATGTTTTCTTTTGACAAATCGTATTAGTGGCATCATGAATTCTTCCCGTATAATTGTTTTACTGATGGCATGGTTGCATAATGGCGATGATGTATACTTTTCAACAAAATCGTATTAGGAACTGTAAGATCTTTTTTTTTTTTTTTTTTTTTTTTTTTTTCTTTTTCTTTTTCTTTTTCTTTTTCTTTTCTGCTGTCTCCTTGAATGTTTTAAGTCAAATTTATCGATTGATATGTAATAATAGACTAATCGTGTAAAGTGACGCTGGCATGATTTTTAGAGACAATTTTACCATTTGTGGTATTGGGTTATAGTCAAATTTTCATGTGTCGATAAATTCATGATTGGCGTTAAAAGTGTTTTACTTTTTGGTGTTATTATCTAAGCTTATTTAGTTGCAATTGTTTTCGTGAAAATTTAACATGTATTGTGCTTGTTCTCCTAAGTTAGTTGATACAATGTTAACAAACAAATTTCCATAAACATTTATGTGTTTTTAAGGTAATAGTTGTTCGTGTGTTCGCGCACGTAGTTTTTGTGTGTGTATGTTTAGTTTTTTTGGTTTGTGTTCACAACTTTTGATATGAAGTAGGATAGCCGTAGATAATCTTAGATGTAATATTTATAGTATAGCAAACATTTTAATCTAAATCATATGGTTTCAAAAATAAATGGCAAGTACACTAATTAAGTGTGCATGCACCCTTTGGCAAAGATACGAGCTGGCATTATATATGAACTCTTTAAAAGTAATGGATATGCATTATAGTGCAAGTATATGGATTGTCTTTTTTATTTTAAAAACCATGAAAGTTTGTATCTCTTTCGATTTGTATTTCTAGTTGTAACAAATTAGTAAAGTTTCCCATGAGAACTTGTAACTTTTTTATATTTTATTTATCTAATAGGAATAAGTTAAATTGGTAATGTTGTTGGTTTATTTTTTGGTTACACGGCTGTAACGAAGACCATCTGCAAAAGGCTATAAGAATAACTTAAGTTTGTACCACATATGTAAATGGTTAAAAATGAGTCGAAAATGTTGTGTATATCTACAAGGCCCCGTTGGGTGTTCTCCAAGACCTTGAGAGGATCAGAAGTAAGTTTTTTATAGGTGCTAATCATTCTGACAGGAAAATGACATGGGTTGCTTGGGATCAGGTTTTGGCTGCGAAAAAAAGTGGGGGTCTTGGGATTTCGAGCTTTTATGCTCTTAACCGGGCTTTACTCCTTAAATGGGTTTGGCGCTTTATATCTCAAGATGGGTCCTTATGGTACCATATTATTAGAGCTTTGTATGGTACCTCGATTGACAATCTTGGTTCCAGATCTTCATCGTGCTAGAGTTCCATCATTCGGGAAGTTCGTGTTTTAGACGATAAAGGTTTTAATCTTTTATCTCATTGTAAAATGCACGTGGGTAACGGTGATCGGACCAAGTTTTGGCTAGATTTTTGGTCTTCGGATATGGTCCTGTGTGATCGATTTCCTCGTATCTTTGCTTTAGAAACTGTCAAGGATATTTCGGTAGCTGCTAAGATGGATGCTAGCTCTTTATGTGCTTCTTTTCGTAGACCGATTCGAGATGGGGTAGAGAGACAGCAATGGCTTGATTTCTTACACGTTATTGATTCGGTTAACTTATCTTCGTCTCCAGACAGATGGTCGTGTGATCTTAACGGTGAAGGTACGTTTCGTGTCAAAGATATTCGGTTAATTCTTGATGACATCTATCTCCCTTCTCTGAATGTGGAAACGCGGTGGGTTAGATTTGTTCCTATCTATACTACCTTATAATGTATTTAGGACATATATATTTAGAAGTCTTAAAATGTTTAAGACCAAAAACATTTCTTTAATAGGAAAGATGCATACATGCTTGTAATTTTTTAAGACTTACAAGAAAAGAAGCATAGTGTACACCACTTTAATTCCCATAATTTTCAAACTTACAAAACAAGATGCATAGTGTACACCACTTTAATGCACACATTAAAAAAACATTAATGCTATTTAATGTAATTAATTAATTAATTGGTTAATAAATACAATTAACACAGTTATTAAAACACCATTTACATAAGAAATACAAATTATCAAGTATATTGTACAACCAAATTAAATACAATTCCAGCATTAAATGTCAGTAATATAAATAATAAAGCACATTATTCAAGCCCGAACAGATAACGGGCCAAATGGGCTTGAGCCCGAACGGGTGCAGGCCAAACAGGCCCAACGGACTCGAGCCCGAACGAGCTCGGGCTAAATGAAATTCTTGATATCTGTAAAGTTATTATCAAAAAAACATAATAAACTAAAATGCATAATTCACCGAAAAATTTAATTTCAGGGTACCCGCCGCTGCAACGCGCGGGTACCCTTCTAGTTAAAGTTAATGTGTTTGCTTGGCGGGCTCGCCTTGATCGGCTTCCTACCCGTCTTAACTTGAGTAAAAGGGGTGTCCTTACGAATTCCATTACTTGTCCAATTTGTGATTCGTCTAATGAAGATGTTCATCATTTATTTTTTGGCTGCTCGATGGCTCAGGAGCTTTCCTCTCTGATTTGTCGATGGTGGAATCTCCCATGGACAACGATGGGCTCTTTTTCAGATTGGGATGCGTGGTTTCTTTCAACCCGTCTTTCGTCTAAGCTTAAATCTTTATTGGAGGCTGTGTTTCTTATAATGTGGTGGCTTATTTGGTCATTTCGGAATAGGCTTTTATTTGATGAGGTACCTCCAAGGCGTTCAAGGATCTTCGACGACATAGTCTCTTGCTCCTTTAATTGGTGCTCCAATCGGTGTTCTAGCTGTATTTCTAAAGAATTTTGGTATAAGAACCCTTATTTAATTTCGATGTAATATTTCTAGCGCCTTGCTAGTTTTTAATAAAAAGTTGCCGTTCAAAAAAAAAAAAAAAAATGTTGTGTATATACTTGCCACTATAAAATGTGAGAGTAACAAAACTCAATAAGACAACTAAATTCATAGAAAAAATTGCAGTATTCAAAATGGTGGCCATAGAGTTTTTGATTGACAAATTATATGGACAAAGTATTCAGATGAAGAAATTTCTGACCCATACAATATATAAATAGATCCAAAAGGCGTTTAATGAGTTTTCTATAACTCTTATAGTGGGTATGTGGTTAGCATGCGAGTTGTTATGAGAGTTGTATTAGCGTAGTTTTCATTAAAACATATGATTAAACAAGCTTCATGAGAATCATGCATACACTGAATTCTCATACTTCACACTCCACCTATACAAAAGTTAAAAGTGGAAATTCTAAATATTTTAAACTTATAATGATATAAATTTGTTACATATTCAATAAGAACACATGTACAGTACTGTAGAGGTAAATATGAGTCAAAAATATTGCTTCGCGTTGGAGTTTGAAAGACGCCGACTTCAATATGCACTGAGCCACTATGCGACACAAAATCATGGCTAGCAACCTCCACTACCTTAATAACGCTGGGAACAAATGAATAATAGCTACGCCGACATCAATATGCACTGAGCCACCAGGCGACATAACATCATTCTGAAAACAAAGATAGAACACTGTTAAACTTGCAAGAATGCATGGATTGATAATACTATCCAACACAAATATGTACATAAACAAAACATGGGTTATTAGACACAAAAGTTACTAAAGTTTGCCAAAAAGTGCGATTTGGTTACTATTGTTTTTTGGTTACAAAGAGGTAACTTAAGTAAACGGGTTTGTCATTTGGGTTACTCAAAGATTAAACATGTTACATAAATGTTACTGCGAGGGTGGGCAACCGGCTGATTACCAGTTCCCCTTGTCCACATCAGCACCATAGTTTAAAATGTTACAAGGAAGTGACTATAGTTTACGGGTTTATTAAATAGGTTACTGAAACTTAACAAAAAGTTATTATGCGTTTTTTATTATTATTATTATTATTATTATTATTATTATTATTATTATTATTATTATTATTATTATTATTATTATTATTATTATTATTATTATTATTATTATTATTATTATTATTATTTTTACATTTTTCTCCTTCGCATATCTTTGTATATTTTCGTACATTTTTATCTGTTTTTATACGTTTTTCTCTCTCATCGTACTTTCTTTACATTGTTTTACGTTTATGTATGTTTTTCTCCAGTTTCATACTTTTTTGTCAATTTTTGTACGTTTTTGTTGGGAAGAGGGTCGATACACGGTAAGGTGGTTAAACCTTCGTTCTTTGTGTATGAGATATGCTTGTGTGAATATGATTAAGTATGCGGAATCTACTTAACCACACTTAGAAGATTTATGTTTGTTGTTATGGAAATGGAATAGTTAACACCAAACGATTCAATATTATTCAAAAATAATACGAGTGATCTTTAGCTTATCACTAGGGTTACAAAGACCTTGAATCTTATGTTTGTTCTTTCTATTGTCTGATTTTGAGAGTTGTGTATGGCATTGTCACTTGACTTGTCTCTCGTATTTTTCTTTCTTTTTCTTGCTTTGCTTCACACACACAATTCTACATATCTAAGATTTTCCTTTTATAGCCTAAGGAAATATCTTTTACAAACTACATGACTCAACAAATAACTAGCTTATGACTAATCACTATTCTAGCTTAGTCATACAAGATACATCATGTATCTAAGATAAACAACTCACTTGGAGTGTTCAATTTGATGACTAGAACTAAGATATTATCTTTTTATGCAAGTGTTGAATAAGTCGGTCTTATCTACACAGCTGTTTGTTATGAGTCATAGCTGCACAGTCATAGCAGCAGCAGAATCAAGCAGTAGAATGATTCAGCAGCAGAGTCAAGCAGTAGTAGTTTCAAGCAGCAGTAGATTCAAGCAGCAGAATCAAGCAGCAGTAGATTCAAGCAGTAGAATCAAGCAGCAGTAGATTCAAGCAGCAAAATCAAGCAGTAGTAGATTCAAGCAGCAGAATCAAGCAGCAGTAGATTCAAGCAGCAGAATCAAGTTCAGTGGAAACTCGCTTTGATTCTTCTGATATTTAATTCCTAACAATCCTCCCCTAAACATGTGAATCACATTCAAACATGTTTTCCTGAATTAAATGAGGACTTTGTGAAGATCTTTCAAACACTTCATTGTCAGACTAGTTGATCTGAACTTTCTTCTCTTCTGAGTGAATGAACTTATCTTTCTCTGGAACTTATCTGCTTTCTGATCTTTCAACAAGTGATGAACAAACGTAGTGAACTGAAATTGAATCTTTTCAACTTTTTGACCTAGATAGAACTTTCTCCTTTGAAATGCTTCATCCTTTCTGAATACAACATTTAAGAATGTTCTTGTCATTTTCAACCTCTATGTCATCATCATGTCATCATCTTGTATGATCTTGTCTTTTTTTTTTTTTTTTTTTTTTTTTTTTTTTTTTTTTTTTGGTTAATCTTCCTTAAACTGGGCTTGTATTTCCTCCCCTGAGATTCAAATATCACCTTATATTGATATCCTCCCCTTGTTTGAAAGATTTTCTCACAATCATAACATCATCATCTGATTTAGCATTGTTCTATGTTTTCAGACAATTTGTACATGAAGCCATCAATTCCTTAAGAGTTTAAGATTCTGTCCTCATCACTTCTAGGTGTGTTAACTCCTATGAGAGGTGATTCAATGGACATTTTTGACTTATGGTCCATCATTTGATGGTTTTTAAAGTCATCTTTTGAAAATCCTTTTAAGAAACTTTTGCCTTAGCAGTATGCATATGATTTTATTATGAAAAATCATACTGCTTACAACCATTTTGAAAGGATTAAGTGTGTAACAGACACTCAATCAAAATTTCGGTTTAAAGCAACCTCTGGTTGTGTGAGAACCAATGTTTTCAGTTATAAATAACCGCCTGTGTATAGATAAACCTATTCAAAAGGCTTTCTTTACAGGGTTTCCAGCTCGTGGCATTTGTTACCTCTAACACAAGTGTTAGATTCACTTTTGCTCGCTGTTCTTTCTATCAGATATCCGTAGATTAGTCACATTATACTTAAAAGTATAAAATGATAGAAAGTGAGTTGTATCAGTGATTAACTGATCAACTAATTTGTCAATTCAAAGTGAAATATCATAATCAGATTCCAAGAAAGAAGTTTTAAGGATTTTTGAAGTCCCAAACCTTTTCTATCATGAACCTATTATATCAGCAGCAATGATCAGCTTTCAGCATTAATGATCAGCAGCTTTGATTAGCAAATTTCACTTGAAATAGCTTTTCAGCTCAAATATTCATACCTGAAATTGTTAGTCTAAAACCAAAAGAACAAAGTACAAAGTACTTGTCTTGAATTAGAATAATCATAGAACTAACTGTATGAATAACTTCAAATATTGTTAATAGTAGACTTAGATAACAAAGTTAGATGCATTAACAAAATCTATGTGCAAAAACACATTATTTTGAAAAATTTAAAGATTAAGCATTCCAATACTTGCTACCAAGTACTGAAATCTTCCAACATCAAAAGCTTTGGTAAGAAGATCTGCAAAGTTTTGTTCTGAAGCAATTTTCATTACTTGAATTAACCTTTTCTCATTGCAATCTCTTATAAAATGATGTCTTATTTCAATGTGTTTTGTTTTAGAATGTTGCACTGGATTTTTAATAATGCAAATTGTACTACTATTATCAATATGTATAATGGTATGTAAGAAATTGTACCCATAATCAAGAAGTTGGTTTTGAAGCCATAGAACTTGACCACAGCAACTTGCAGCAGCTACATATTCAGCTTCAGTTGTTGAATTTGCCACAATTGTTTGCTTCTTACACTGCCATGAGATAAGTCTGCATCCAAGGAATTGACATCCTCCGGTTGTTGACTTTCTGTCCAAGCTAGCACCAGCATAGTCACTGTCTGAGAATGCTATCAAATCAAAAGGTGATTCTCTAGAATACCATAATCCCAACCTTGGTTGACCTTTGAGATATCTAAAAATTCTTTTGACTGCTGTTAAATGAGAAACCTTTGGAGTTACTTGAAATCTTGCACAAGCACAAACAGAGAACATTATATCAGGTCTTGATGATGTAAGATACATCAAAGAACCTATCATAGATCTGTATGTATGTACATCCACATTTTCTCCATCTGCATCTTTAAGAAGTGGCTTCTCAGGATCAATTGGTGTGCTTGCTGTTTTTGAATCAGCAAATTGAAATTTTCTAAGTATCTCTGCAACATATTTGTCTTGACTAATAAATATGCCTTCAGATGATTGCTTAACTTGCAGACCCAAAAAGAATGTAAGTTCTCCCATAGAACTCATCTGAAACTTATCTTTCATAAGTTTTTCAAAGTCTAAACACATCTCCTTCCTTGTAGATCCAAAGATAATGTCATCCACATACACCTGTACTAACAGAAGATCTTTCTTGTGTTGTTTGATGAAAAGTGTCTGATCAATCTTTCCTCTTTGAAATCCATTCTCTAATAAATAGGAAGCTAGTGTTGCATACCAAGCTCTTGGTGCCTGATGTAGGCCATATAGAGCTTTAACTACCTTGTACACTTTGTCTGGATGGTCAGGGTCAGTGAAGCCTGGAGGTTGTGTAACATACACCTCTTCTTCAATTGAACCATATAAAAATGCACTCTTGACATCCATTTGGTAAACTGTGAAGTTCATAAATGAAGCATAAGCTAAGAAAAGCCTAATTGCCTCAATTCTAGCTACTGGAGCATAAACCTCATCATAGTCTATCCCTTCTTCTTGTGTGTACCCTTGTGCTACTAATCTAGCCTTATTCTTAATCACTATGCCTCTTTCATCCCTTTTATTTCTAAAAACCCATCTAGTGCCAATTACTCTTACACCATTAGGTAAATCAACTAGCACCCATACCTTTTGAATCTTGAACTGATGAAGCTCCTCTTGCATAGCCTCTAACCAGCTTGAATTCTCTAGGGCTTTATGAATATTCTTTGGTTCATCTTGTGAGAGAAAACATACAAACAAACAGGAGTTTGAAAACTCATGCTGCTTTGAAGCATAAAGGGCATCAAGAATCCCTTTTTGATCTGAAGACTTCAATTGTTGTCTTGTCTTCACACCAGATTGTACATCTCCAATCACATTTTCTAGGGAGTGGACTTTGTGAATTTGTGTTTGTGGAGTGGAAGGAACTTGATAATCAGATGGAATATTGCTCAAATCCACCTCATCTTCTGAAAAGTCTGATTTTGTATCTTCTGAAGGACTAGCAGCAGAGACAATTTGCTTATCAGCAGGAATTGTTTGATCATCAGTGGGAACATTTTGCTCATCAGCAGGAACATTTTGCTGTTCTTCTGTTCTTCCTTCTCTGATTTTATCTTCAACATCTTCTTTAGCTTTGCCAGAAGAAGATTCTCCATTGGTTGAAGTTGATTCCACATTGGTATTTGACCATATTGGCATCATCACATAATCTTGATGTGTCTTCTTGTCTAACCTTGCCTCATCTGTTGCTTGTGAACCTGAAAAATCATTAGTTTCTGCAACAACAGGCACATAATTCATTGAATGGGTTAGAGTTTCAAGATCAAATAGCCATTTTGGTCCTTGACCTTCTACATTAGACTTGTTCTCTAAGAACTCTATATGTAGACTCTCTTCTACTCTCTTAGTTCTTATGTTGTATACTCTAAAAGCTTTGCTATTGAGAGAATATCCAACAAAGAAACCTTCATCTGCTTTACCATCAAATTTTCTCAAATGGTCTAAGGTATTCAGAATTGTCACATGACATCCAAAAGGTCTAAGAAATCCTATTGCAGGAGTTCTACCTCTAAAAAGCTCATATGATGTCTTATTGTGAGGCTGTACTATTAAAACTCTGTTCTGAACATAACAAGCAGTGTTGACTGCTTCAGCCCAAAAAGTTATAGGCAACTTTGAATCAGCTAACATAGTTCTAGCAGCTTCTATTAGTGTTCTATTCTTTCTTTCAGCTACTCCATTCTGTTGAGGAGTTCTAGCAACACTAAATTCTCTCTTAATACCTTTTTCTTTGCAGAAATCATCCATAACTCTATTTTTAAATTCTGTCTCATTATCACATCTAATGACTTTTACTCTTTTGCTTACTAGGTTTTCTATCTCTGTAATGAAAGTCTTAAGGATGCTAGAAGTCTCATCCTTAGTTCCTAAAAAGAATACCCATGTAAATCTACTATAGTCATCAGTAACAACTAGACAAAATCTCTTATGCATTATACTACTTACTGAAACAGGTCCAAATAAGTCCATATGAAGCATAAACAATGATTGATTGATAGAGTTAAAAATCTTGGGCTTACAAGTGACTTTGTGTTGTTTGCCTTTAAGACAAGCAATGCATGTTTGATCATTTTCAAAACGTTTTTTTGAGGTAAACCTCTTACCAAACCATTCTTAACAATCTTATTTATGGTTTTGAAGTTAATATGACCAAGTCTCCTATGCCATAACATAGATTCATCTAATGTGGCTTTTGCAACAAGGCAAGTTAAAGCATCTTTAGAAACAATGTTATTCATATCAACACTGTACATATTGCCCTTCCTAGGAATTTTAAGAAGCACTTGACTTTCATCAGGCATCTTAAAATCAGGAGAAAGTACAAGACATTCAGTCTCAGTAAAAAGAACATTATTCTTTCTATCACACATCTGTGAGACACTAAAGAGATTATACTTAAGCTCTTGCACATAAAACACATCTTCAAAATCTAATTTACTGGTTTTGATAGTACCTTTACCAGTAATCTTTCCACCAATTCCTCCTCCAAAGGTAACATATCCACCATCAATTGATTGAAAGTTGGAAAGATAAGACATGTTGCCTGTCATGTGCCTTGAACACCCACTATCTGAATATCCTTGATCTTCATGATCTGTTGGTGAATGTCCCTGCACAAAATAGAAAAATTAGTTTTCTTAGGGGATCCAAGCCAACACTGACTTGGATCTGCCTCTTGCATCAATGAAATGTAATCTCTTGAGGACTGTTGATGCAACATTGGATTTAAGAATCCAACATGCTGAGGCCTTAACAGCATTTGCCCTGTTACCCTTAGCAGCAGTATGCTTAGCAGTAGAAACTACTAGCTTTGTAGTTGTACCCTTTGGTTTCCAAACTTGTTTTTGGACCACTGATTTTGTTTGAATGGGCCTTTGAACAATATTAGATGCATGTTTGAAAGTTGTTTTTGCACCCTTGATTGTTGATTTTGGGTAAACAGTCATATATGGTTTTTTGTGACTGTTTTGGGTTTTGATCTTTTAGAATTAGAGTGAAAATGAGATTTAGGTGTTTGCCTTTTGTAGTTCACTCTATTACTATCATACCCAGATACCCATTGGTTGCAGAAAGCTGCAAGATGGTCAAAACTACCACAAATAAAACAAGCTTTATTGTGAAAAGCAAAGTCATCACCTAGTTGGTAAGACTTGAGGTTATTCCAATTTCTTTGGTTACCTCTGGGCTTGTTTGTGGTTCTATATTGTTCACAATTTCTAACTGGTTGCCTAACATATTTTTCATTGGTTTTAGGCCTATCAGTATTGTGTTTGACTATCTTAGGAACTCTTGTTCTTGCTTTCTTAACCACTTCAGGTTTAGACATAACCTGTTTATTTACAAAGGACACCTTGTCCTGAAAAAGTAATGTTTTACATGAACATTTACTTTCTTTCTTAGGCTCATCAGCTACTATGTTAGAGTTTGGTTGAACTCCATATTGTAGCTCAGGTAGCTGAAATTCAGGAAATCCTGAATGTTCTAGGTCGATCCCTGGGGGTTTTGGGATACCTCTATAAGGGGGTGGGGCTACATTATATCCTAATCCTGACTTAACTTTATTATTCACTTGACTGTCTATTATTTTGTTTACATTTTTAGAAGCATGTTCAAGCTTCTCTTTAGTCAATTGAATGTTTTCTTTCTCAGTCTTAACCCTATCCAATGCTTCTTTTAAGGCTTCAATAATTTTATCTTTAAATTGATTATCATTTTCAAGTAAAGTTTTAGCATCAGTAAAGGTAAGTTCATTCCTTTTATAGTGTAGGATTTGCCTCTCTGCAGATTCTAAACCACTTTTATAATTGAAACAATCTAGATCAGATTTGGCGTATCGAACCTTTTGGTCATCATACTGTTTAATTAAGTTTTTTAAGTCATTAAGAGCAGTACAAGTATTTGAACAGGTTTTATGATCATGTACCTCAGGTGCAGTAAATGCCATAAGAGCCATCTGTGAAGAACCCATTTCTTCATCATCCATGAAGCTCCAATCAAAACCTAACCCATCAATTGCTACCATAGCTTTTGGTTCAGACATCTCCCCTGTATTGGATTTTCTTCCAACATCTCTATTTCTGCTATCTTGCTGTCTTGGCCTTCTACATTCTCTTGAGAAGTGTCCCATCTTGTGACAGTTGTAGCATTCTATCTTTGACTTGTCATAACCAGCAGGATCATTGCTACTGATTGTGATCTTCTTCCCCGTCCTTTGATAGAATTTCTTAGCTCTCATGCTAAGAAGAGAAATTTGCCATTTTAGATCCATTTCCTCCAGATCATCATCATTGATCTCTTGAAGGTCTTCATGAGTTAACATGGATCCATTATGTTTGCTTGTGAAGAAAGCACAACATGTTTTCTCATCTAAAATTCCAAAAGTACTGCTTGATGAACTTGCAGCACTTAAACCATCATGAACTTTTTCATTAGTAACTGGAACTGAATTACTAGGAGATGACATAAATGCCATGTTCCCAGTGCTTGAACTAGTACCTCCAGTTTTCTTCAAATCTTGCTCAACAATCTTAAAGTTGCTATACAGATCCATAAGATCCATGGTGTCAATGTCTGACTTGTTCTTCCAGACAACAACATGCATAGCCCATTCTTCAGGTAAGCTTCTCAGAAATTTTGAGTTTAAATCTTCTTGAGGTATTTCAACTCCAAGAATAGCAAGTTGACTCACAATATTCTGCAGCCTGTTGAACATATGGTCTAAAGATTCATGGTTGGTTGATGTGAAATTTTCAAACTGTTGCTTAAGAAGAGTCTTCTGGGTCTTCTTGGTGGCTTCATTCCCACCATACCTTGCAATAATGGCCTCAAATAGTGACTTTGCATCTTTGAATTTGCTGAAGTTTATAAGTTGATCATTTGGAATGGTCATCATCAGCATGCTTCTGGCCTTTAGGTCATTCTTCTTCTTAATTCTGTCTTCTGCAGTTTGTGGCTTGGTTTGCAGCTGATCAACTTCCTTACCATCAATTGTTGATGTAGTGGTTGTAGGCTTGTAAGAATCTCCATCTTCAATGATTTCCCATAGTGCATAATCTTGCACTTGAAAATATTGTTCTATTCTTAACCTCCACATCTCAAACTCATTCTGTTTGAGCATTGGTAACTTAGCAGCAACATTTGTTTGAATAGACTCAACATCCATTTCTAATTTCTTCTTCTAAAACAAAAATATCAACCTGTAGCTCTGATACCACTTGTTGGGAAGAGGGTCGATACACGGTAAGGTGGTTAAACCTTCGTTCTTTGTGTATGAGATATGTTTGTGTGAATATGATTAAGTATGCGGAATCTACTTAACCACACTTAGAAGATTTATGTTTGTTGTTATGGAAATGGAATAGTTAACACCAAACGATTCAATATTATTCAAAAATAATACGAGTGATCTTTAGCTTATCACTAGGGTTACAAAGACCTTGAATCTTATGTTTGTTCTTTCTATTGTCTGATTTTGAGAGTTGTGTATGGCATTGTCACTTGACTTGTCTCTCGTATTTTTCTTTCTTTTTCTTGCTTTGCTTCACACACACAATTCTACATATCTAAGATTTTCCTTTTATAGCCTAAGGAAATATCTTTTACAAACTACATGACTCAACAAATAACTAGCTTATGACTAATCACTATTCTAGCTTAGTCATACAAGATACATCATGTATCTAAGATAAACAACTCACTTGGAGTGTTCAATTTGATGACTAGAACTAAGATATTATCTTTTTATGCAAGTGTTGAATAAGTCGGTCTTATCTACACAGCTGTTTGTTATGAGTCATAGCTGCACAGTCATAGCAGCAGCAGAATCAAGCAGTAGAATGATTCAGCAGCAGAGTCAAGCAGTAGTAGTTTCAAGCAGCAGAATCAAGCAGCAGTAGATTCAAGCAGCAGAATCAAGCAGCAGTAGATTCAAGCAGCAGAATCAAGTTCAGTGGAAACTCGCTTTGATTCTTCTGATATTTAATTCCTAACAGTTTTCATATGTTTTTCGTATATTTTCATAGGTTTTCATATTTTTTTTATTACATTTGTGTGCGCATTTATACGCTTGTGTACGTTTCATACGTCTTTTTACGTTTTCATACTAGTTAAACGTTTTTCTACACCTTTGTATGTTTTATACTTGTTATGTTTTATGCGTATGTAAAAAGTGTATAAAAAGTGTATAAAAATGTGTAAAAACGTGTAAAAACAAACAAAAACGTATGAAAACAGAAAAAACGTAAAAAGAACAGAAAAAAAATGTCTGAAAACGGAAAAAAGTAAGAAAAGCAGATAAAAACGTAAGAAAAACATACGAAAATGTAATAAACTGGGCGAAAAGATATAAAAATGGACAAAAACATTTAAAAGCGAAAAAAACGTAAGAAAAACGGACAAAAAACGCAAGAAAACGGAAAAAACGTAAGAAAAACGGACAAAACGTAAGAAAAACGGATGAAAGTGTAAGAAAATGGACGAAAACGTATAAAAACGAACGAAAACATATGAAAACGGAAAACCCGTAAAAAAAGGGTCAAAAAACGTAAGAAAAACGGACAAAATGTATGAAAACCAAATTTTGAGTTAAGTATAAACGGTCGTTAGAATAAAGGACTAACAGTGCAAATGTTTGTTACAAACGGCCGTTAGCTAACGGAAAAAACTAACGACAGTTAGTCTGAGGGACCATTTTTGAAATTAACGGGAAAAAAAAAACCTGTAGTAGAAGGTTAAAACATACAGAGTAACTTATATAACCGGTGACCAAACTTGAGTAACCTCTTTGTAACCAAAAAAACTTTAGTAACCAAATCGCACTTTTTGGCAAACTTTAGTAACTTTTGTGTCTAATAACCCAACAAAACATGCATATGCATGTATGTGCTTGCAAGTGAGAAGGTTAGATGCATGGACAGAACTATTTAGGGTAACTAGCAGGGTACCCGCGCAATGCGACGGCGGGTACCCGGTGGCTAATTTGTGGAGAGCAAATGTTTGTCATTTATAAGTTTTCTCTAACAGTAACTTTACGAAAGAATGACAACTTTTAATTAAAATAACTATAAGCAATAGCAATACAAACTATTTCATATTCAAATAAAAGTTGTTTTTGTTATAAGCAATATTTTCTTGTTGGTTATAGTTGTTTTTGTTATGATGTTACTGCTCTCGTCTTTTTTTTATTTTTTTTTATTTTATTTTTTTTATCTATCTATCTTGGACCAGTGACGACTGAGGTAAAAAACAAAGTTGTGGGTGATTGATTTTGACTTATTGAAAAATGTTGTATCTTTCTGATTTTGTCAAAGTTCACGGTGTTTGGCCAAAACTTCCCGGTGTTTGACTTTTAAAGTTGTTAGGTTACTGTTATAAGATCTTTAAAGATCGATTCTTGAAATGATATGGATGAGTTTTAATGGAGGGTTGCACGTTATGTTTAAATGATTGTAATATTGGGTGTAGGGGTGTTTTTAATGCTATTAATGTAGAATTATAAGGATTTTGGTCTGAATTTTGACTCATGCTTGTTTTTGTTGTACACAATGCTTTGCTTGTTGTAATTATAAAAATTCTTTGCTTTGAAGTGTTGTAAACCTTGCATCCTTTTTTGTACATCTTAATTTTTTTTGAGAGAGAGTCATTCCTCCATTATAAGTAGTATAGATTCGTGTATTCCAGCAATATACTTTCCAATTAGTGTAATAGAAATCGTTTCCTAAAGTAGAGTATGTATCATTGACAAAGAAACAATGAATAGTGACAATAAAAAGATGAAAGAAAGATTAGAGATGTCATGTATACATATATCATTATAACATGTTTCCTTTATTGTCATGAATACGAGTCAACAATTATCTATATATAGGCGTGTAACAAGAAGTCAAAAAAGAGATGAATACAATAGTTTCCATTTTTGTAAAAACGGATCAAAGGTGAAAGTCAACCCAAACCAAAAGGACCATTATTGTAACTTTCATAACTGAAAAAACGTTAAAGGATGACCGGTGAAAACATACGCAAACCACAATGACCAATAATGTATGTTTTATTAAGTATTAACCTGCAAACCGGTCAAACAGGTAAAAAACCAGTCAACATTACGTATATTGTACAAAATTTGAAAGTATCTTAGCGATACAAGTAATATATTTAGTATGTTACGTATTTCGGTACTTTTGAAAAACTATGTTGCATATCTTTAGACTTCTCCGGACCATTTTTCAACAATCAACTTTTCACTTTGACCATAGACCCTTTATAAGTAGTTAAGATTTGAAAACATGAGCACGTTTGAAATTCTTAAAGAAGTTAAGTACATGTGTATATGGATAATAACAAGAAGAAATTTTTAAATGACCCATTTATATTACCACTAGTAAAGTGAACGTTGCCCGTCTTTTTTTATTTTATTTTTTATTTATATTTATATTTATTTCATTTATTAACCTATTTTCATGATTAATTTCATATTTACTCAAAGTGCAATTATTGAATGTATAATGTACAATATTTTTAATGCATTTTTGAGTATATATGAAATTTCCAACTAAAAGAAGGGAAGATATGAAATTCTCATTTATTTATTATTATTATTTTTTTAACATAGGCGACCTCCATGCGACTTCCCAGGCGACTCTTGGATTTTTGTCAAACTTGCGCGACTGAGACATGTTATGTGACTTTTCTCCTGGGCGACTAAAGCATGTGCGGGAGACATGTTTTGTTAATTGTGACATGTTTTGTTAATTGGAGGTGCACTAAAAGAAGGTTTTGTCAAAACTTCAAAAACATTTAGAGGTGCTGTGTTTTGAAGATAATGTTGGGAGATTGACAAGAAAATGAAGGTTTTTAGGGTGCAGTAAATATTTTGAAGGTAATATTGGGAGACATGTTTATGTTAATTGGAGGAAAGAGAAAAATGATAAAATATAACTTGGGAATGTGGTGGAGAGCTAGCAACGTGGAGGTTGAATTTAAGTCATAGTGGTTGGAGACACGTAATGGGGACCATAAGTTTGCTTTGGTAAACACAAAAAATTTTGGTTTATGTTAGGTCATGATTTCTTAACACAAGATCACTAAATCCTAGAGAGAGAAAGAATGTTAGAGAGAGAGTGGATGAAACTCTAATATGTAAATGAAATGAAACTTGATATTGCAAGAGAACTAACACCCTCAAATGAGGGGATACATGGGTATTTATAGGTAAGGGCTAGGGCTTCACTAAACTTTGACAATATTACAAACTAAGCCCTTAGACCTTTACCAGACATATAAACTTAGCATAAAACTTAATAAAAACATATTAAATCACTAACATGCTAATATAATGTTGCAACCTATTACAAAACTCAATGACCGACACTTGAATTAATAAAGTCTATTCCCAACAATCTCCCCCTAAGTGTTGGTCATCAAAGGTTGCTCGACGTCGTCATCTTTTAAACTTTGACTTTGTAGTTGACGTCTTCAAAAATAGTAGCAAAATCTTTCATCGTTCTTTGTTCTTTGTTCTTTGTTGATGTGGTGGTGATCATGTAATGAAGTTGTCTGCCTTTCGTCACTTCTGTGTCTGTGGTGGTTGTCGGCCATTCCAACATGCTCATACATCTTTGAATTTTGACTTTATCATGCACGAAGTTCCTTTACATACACTTTGATCTTTGGTCTTTATACTTTGTAGATTCTTCTTTTTGGCGTAGAATCTTTCTTTGAACTTTGTGATGCTTAGATCTTTGGGGGAGCTATCATTGACTTCAAGATGTATGCATGAGCATGCTGGAATCTACCATCATGGAGGTGATTTGTACCTGCAGGTGAACAGTTAGCAATAATCTACCGGTACTTACAGATAAGGAGTTAGAGATCGTCAATAGCATATTGTGAAGACTCCTTCTAACCCTTATCAAGGCCGTTCCCATGTCAGATACTCCCGAGGGAGCTTACATGACCTACTTAGTAGCTCAATGACTGGGTGAGTCGCTGGGGATCACTCCACAACTGTAGACCACTATGGAACCACCGCAAACACTAAGCGTAACTCGCAAGGAGTTATCGAAGTGACCTGCTGTCAGGGCTGTTTGATGTTGACCCTGGCAGGATTTTCTTTCAATCATTGAGAAATACTTATGTAAATTCTCTCATAAACGTTCTCGGCAGATTGCTAGGCTCTGCGAAGGACTCGATAATTTACAGCTGGTGTCCATTGATGTAAAACACCAGTTGTAGAAATACTAAGTGTTCCTAAGAGATCTTTGATGGTTCTCATGGCTCTAGACTCAATAAGTGCACACTTAGGTTTCCTATGCGGAGACTAGGGAGGGGTCTCCTGCTTCAATATCAACCATCTCTAAGAGATAAGTCGATAGATTACACCGGTTCCCCGTGAGAATGAAACAAGCTATTTTAAGAGAACTTGAGTGGCTAGAAGGTTAAGTGTAGTGCGTCACTGGGTCCATGACGTCTTTATCTTCAATATCGGCGTCGCCTTAGCAACAACCAGTAGTATACGAATTGTACCCAGTGTCTACCCTAAGGTTGAACATATGGAGGGCTATTTCTTTTCACCCTTTTCTTTACTTTTCTTTTGAATTCTTCAACCCCTTCTTTCTCCTTTCATTCTTTTCTCCTTTTTTCATATCATACCTAAGGACTTCTAATTCTAACTATTGGTGATGTCCTTGGGTAGATCCCTCCATCATAGGACGGTTTTTTCCTAACCTTAGTCACCTTATAACTCCATGACTATCCTACAATTGCCATTGAAACCATTTAGAAAATCTCTCAAAGTGTTTGTGATTATTAAACATTTTGTTTAACACTTTGAGAGTTTTGATTTTCTTTTGAAGGACTCCCCCTTCACATGTGCTCATGAATATTTAACAAATTTGCACATGCGGTAGGAGTAAGCACTTTTTGAATTGATCCATTCTTAATAGACATATACCCGAGGGACACGTTTACGTCGCTAGTTAAAGGGATGCATTGTCAGCTTTTAGGTGACAACTAGCCCTGGTAACTAACTTGAAGTTGTTAACATTCCTTGAAAAGGAAGTTAGACCCGTCAAAGTATACATCTAAGAAGAGTTTCTCGAAACGGTACTTTCTACTTTGACAAGTCCTGTTCGAGACACGTTTACGTTGCTAGTTAAAGAGATGCATTGTCAGCTTTTAGGTGACAACTAGCTCTAGTAACTAACTTGAAATTATTACCCGTCGAGGACAAGTATTTTCGAATACAAACTTTTGATGTTTCGTCAATTCTTGGGTCAATTCTGAGTCTAGCTCGCATGATATTCAACTTTATGCATCTTTGAACTTTCATATTTTAATCACTTTCATTTTTCTCCCCCTCAAAAATAGCATATGAGATGATGTTTTTGATAAAACTTTTGATTAAAATATGCCTTTTTGAGTCTTACGGGGAGAAATCAACAAGAACTTTTGATTTGAGAATGATGATTTTGTTTCAAGTGCCCCCCCCCCTCAACAAGTGAATGCTTATTGAGGTGAAATACTTGTCTTTTGAGCAGAGTTATGAAAATCAGAAAACGTTTGATTAACTCTACTCAAAATTAAGAAGCCTTCGCTCCTTATATCAGGATTGAGGCACTGATGCGTACCTCAGGGTCCTTTCTTTACAAGAACGGGCTGTACACTGTTATGTGTGCACAAGCCAAAATTATGAATGAAGAAAATTATGGTGAAATAATGATGAAGATATACCAAACAAATGATCAGACTTGAGTTGTATCTGGACGGCGGTAAGTGAGAATATTCTGAATCGGTTCCCGTGCTCCAATTAAGCTCTCCAATGTGCGTATCTGCTCCCTAAACTTTAGCTTTTGATCAATCCTATCCATGAACTTTAGTGCTTCCCTCACATCTTTTCTTATCCATCCTACATTTATCCCTATATCATGTTCTTTGAGTTTTTCATTCAGCTTGATTCTGACATACTTTAGAGTCTGATCCCCGAACTTGTGAACCTCTTCGTACCTCATGAATCTGTATCCATCCTTACGCGGGTAAACAACTCCAAAGGGTTTGTTGTTGAAGATGAAAGGTTTTAAATGCGGGATCGGAGGTATTTGTTTTTGCGGAGGAGTAAAGTTGAGTGACGTTTGATAGCTTTCAACTCCTAATTGTACATCTTCTACTCTTGCTTTGATGATAGTTTGACGCATGAAGAGCATAATTGAGTTGATTATGTCATACTGAAGGCTGCCAGGCAGATGCTGAAGTTTGCCTTGAACCTTGAGTAAGTACATATCTGCTATGTCATTGAGATTCAACCGATGGTAGTCTGCTTCACTGAATTTATACAATTTGTCATCGATTCGACGGACCTCAATTTCATCAAGAAAGTTATACCCGAATCTTTTCTCTGTAACAGGAACTGCAGTGATGGCAAGAATTCGTTGTTTTGAGAAGACTTTACGCTTGGATGTGAATGTCAACTTGTACTTGTAGAACCATTTGCGCATCTCTGGCCAGTGAAGGGTGCATAAAGCTGCTTCAATGTTGTACTTGCTGACAGACGTGGAGTACAATCCTCTCATTTGATCGTCAAGTTCTTCCAGAGGATATGAGGCTGCTTTAAACTTGGTTAGAGATGTAGCATAACGGTGATCTGGATCGGCATTCCCATGGATAAGATATAGATCATTGTTGAAGAAGTATTGCTTGGGGATTTTTGGTTCACTTGGAGGACCAACAAGGGGTAAAGGTTGAGAAAAATCTTGAAATTTGAAATCATCAGGATCCGTGCCAGGGTACATTCTATCCCAAGATGGTCTCTTTTCCCAAGTAATGTTTTCCGATAGAGCTCTTGCAACTTCATCAACGTTATATTCAAACTCGAGTTTGGTTGTGGTGAATGTTTTAAATTCAGTGAACCCTGCTGCACGAATCTTAACCAAGTCAGAAAGCTGAAGTCTTTGTGTTTGCATCACTTTCTTGATTCATTTTGTGAAGTACACAATCGATCCTTCAGTCATTTCTTCAACTTCAGGGTCATCAGGGTGAGCATCGACCATGTCATCAAACCAATTAAACGAAGGTGCATCGGGTTTAATCCACTCGGGAGCTGGTATTAATTGAGCATCCTGAGGTGGTTCTTCGATGTTTTCGGTGATTATTGGAGGGATGTCATCCATATCTACACCTGCTTCCTCGGTAGATTGTGTAGGGTTTGGATCAGCAGAAACGTTAACCGTTGTGGTTTTAGTTGGAGGCCTGGAGGTAGAACCGGATACTTTCTTCCTTTTTCCCTGTTGTGGTTGATCATCTGGGTCAGAATCATCATGACGACGCTTTGTAGCCTTCGTCTTCTTGCAAGTGTCGTCTTTCTTTTCAGCTCTTTTGATTAACTTAATCAGTGCCTTGCGTAGATCATTCTCATCCGGATCATTCACAATAGCTTCCAACAATCTTCCTTTGAGATCACTTACCGAAGGGTTTGGAGGTAGAGTTTGAATGGTGATTTGTAACAACCGTGATTCTAGCAGGTTAGTTAGACTTTTAGCCTCGAGTTAATCTAACTTTGTTTGGTGCGTTTGGGTAGTTATATGGGTGTTATTGTGTGTTATAGTATGGTTAGTATTTGAGTTAGCACTAAATCCCTTCGTGTTGTGGTTGTTGTTGTGATTTTTGATGATGTTGATTTTGGGAAAGTTCATTTTGATCACTTATGTGGTGTAGAAATGACTTGTGTATATTGGGCATTTTGAGTTTTTGCATAACGAGTCTTCGTTCAAGTTATTGAGCGTTAGTAAGTTACGGGGATGTTGTTTTTGTGAGGAAATGCTTATGGAGTGTGTAAAAATCTATTTTTGGAAACTTTATTTTGAAAATGAATATTTTCCGGTTTGTCGTAAAATTAAGGTTTATCGCGAAAGACGTTAGGTTTTGTTATGGGAATACATAAAATATGAAAAGTATGAGGTTTTGAGTGTAATAAAGTAATTAATAAAAAAAATATTATTAGGAGGGGGGCGGCCGATTAAGGGTAGTAGGGGGAAAAAAGGAAACCAAATTTGATACCAAATACAACTCTAAGACTTAGGGATTATCCAAATTAATTATAAATACAAAATCAAAACTCCCCTATCCCCTTTTCCTGCATAATAAGTCGACACAAAGGGGGATCCAAGAGGAAGAATTAGGGTTTCATAATTGTCTAGCAATAATCAAGAATCAAGGTAAAATCTTTAACCCTTATGTGTAATTAATCAATTATTGTTATGATTCATGTAATAATTAATATGATGGAATCTAGGGTTTATATACTTCTATAAATTATTGAAGTAAAACATGTTAGGATGATTAGATGTTAATATTATGGTTAATGGTTAAGGGAATTGAGCGTAAAACATGCTAGTTATTGAGTTAGGGTTTGGGCAGATTTGTAAGGCTGTAAAGATGTGAGTGTACATAACAGATGGTGATGAGTTAGATCACGAATTTTAGGTCTAAATTTTAGTATAATGAAAGAGCTTTTCAAAAAGTCCAGCCACGATCAATTTTGAGGTCGGGAAGTCAGTCTTTTGATTTTTCTTTGTTAAGGTGTCAAAGCTGTCAAACCGGGACAGATTTTGGGTAAAAGTTTGAGGTTGGCATGTGGTTGTAAAAGTGGTATTTTGACTTGGTCTTCTGGAATAGTTAAGTTTTAGGTTATATTAGACTACCACGAAGAGGATTCGCGATAAAAACTTGTGGAAGTAATTATTAAAAATCAAAACTTTTTGGTGTGCGTTCAGATCCGAATTTGAGTAGTTGACAAGTTTGAATTTTCTATGAGTACTTGCGTGTGTTATTGGTCCACGGACTTATGGGATTAGATTCTATGCTTATGAGAGACCGTGGTAAATTTTTGGTGTGAGTTGTTAAGCTTTATTTGTTGTGATTTCATGTGAGTGAATGTACTCAAAAATTCTGCGTTTTCTGAGTTTTAGAGTGCAAGGGATTTAGTGAGTATTAAGTTATGGTAGTGGTTAGTGTGGTGTCTAGGAGATCCATAGAGGGTCATATGAGTCTTAGACATCCATAATATGTGTATTACATGGGTTGTAGCTTTTAGCTTGACCTTGTGTAATGTGGATTATTTTTGTGTGCTATAGACTGTGAATTGTTTTTGTGGAGCTGCGGAGTTTAAGGTGAGTTCATAGTCCCATATTTTTACTTTGTTTTAAACTTGGGATGGGAATGATGATTGTCTTAAATGTTTTGGTTTACTGTGATTATGTGTGTGGTATTAAAGAGCTTGGACTTATAATGTTATCGTATGTATGCTATGTGTGATTATTTGCTTGTGTGGATGTTTATGGGATCCAATTAGGATAGCGACCTAATTGATGATATGTTTTTGGGATCCAATTAGGATAGCGACCTAATTGATGATATGTTTTGGGATCCAATTAGGATAGCGACCTAACTGATGATATGTTTTGGGATCCAATAAGGAGGATGCTTATCCTGTTGCTCGCGCATGCGACCTAATTGGTGATTATGGGATCGGGGGACACGAGCCATCCTATTGGTTGCCTTATGAGTGTTGTTGCCTTTGCGTGTGGAAATTGACTTGCAAATGCATGTAGCTTTATGATAACTATAATTATTTGTCCAGCTATATTTTGTAATCACAGTAAATCCGGTTGCCTTGTGTGTTGAGTCTAAAACCTATGAATCTCACCAACGTTATGTTGACATTTTAAGCATCATTTTCAGGTGAGCATTCTAAGGCCAAAGTTGAGGGCAGCAATTAGGCGAGACTTAGTTGCATGGAGACTTATTTATGTTTTGGGATTTGATTTTATTTGGTTTTGGATTTGATACATTTATGTTTTATGTTTGGTACTTTCAAATTTATTGAAGTTACCTTTTGGATTTTATTTTGTTTATCTTCGGGTATTGTTACAACACTGTGTGTTGGTACATTGCTCTATTTATGTGCATGTAGTTGTTCTCTATGTTGACACCAGGTGTTGTGATGATATCCATGAAGTTACACCCGTGCGTTTCCGCCGTGGTGGGGTGTGACATGATTGGTGTTGTTTGAAACCTCTGAGAAATAATTCCTTCAAGATTATCTCTGACGTAGTGTTCCACAGTAGAAGGAAGTTTCTCACGGATATACTTGCGAACCTCTCCAGGTAGTCTCTCTTTCACCTGGTGCTTAACTGCTGCATCAATGTTATACCCTTTGAATGTCTCAACATCATTCTTTTGGTCGTCAAATTGTTTTTGGAGCGTCTTAAGTTGATCATGTAATGATTTCAGCAGGCTTGGGTGAACTGTTGTTGGTGAAGGAAGGGTTTGCTGAGGATGAACTTGTTATGGTGATGTGGGTTGAGGTTGTGTTTAGACTGTTGACGGTTCATCATCAACACCAACTATGTCGATAGTGGTGTCGTTACTGGTGTCAATCTGCACATCATTACCATCACCATCAGATTCTTCATCACTTTCATCATTCTCATCTTCTTCATCATCTGTTTCCTTAGCTTCTTCACTTTCAGACTTATTTTCCTCATCACTACTTTCTTCATTCACGGGTGCATCATCATCTTTGCTTTTTGAAGCTTCTTCTTCTTCACTTTCAGCTGGTTTATCGAAAGAGTCTTTTGGTTCAGAACTGGATGATTGAGCTTCATTATCAGAATCATCATCATCTTGATCAGAGGATGACAATGTTTGTGAACATGTTTCTTCTGATGATTGATCATCTCTTTCTGAATCTGGAGTCGTCATTTCCACATCCTGAGTACCAGAACCTTCACCTTTCTTTGTAAGTCTAGCAATTCTTTCCTCCTCCATTTGTTTGCCTTTTCTTATGGTTAGTTGCAGTTGTTCATCTTCTTCGGAATCGGACATCGGTAAGCTGACTGATTCTTCCTGAGTTTCTTTTGCTTTTCCCTTATCTGCCTTTTTCTTCTTTGTCAGTATAAGCTTATCAGTCTTTGTCTCCTGCTGAGCATCTCCTTCATCATCAGTTGGTTCGTTACGAAGAGTTGTCACTTTCTTCTTAGGTTGTATAGTGACTTTCTTTGTTCTGGATTTGGGAATTGTTTTGATTGTAGTTGCAGCTTTAGAAGTTTTCCCTTTCTTCGGTTGAGTCAAACCAACTTGGTCGTTTCTTTGAGCTTCATCATATATTTTATATGCTTCAGTACTAAGGATTGCTTTAGGTATGAGACTTGCAGGGATTCTCATTCCTTATTTTTGAGTATTTGTCTTCTGAATTCTGGTTCTAGAATACATGTGATCCATAGCAGAGGTGTGTTTCTTATCTTCCAATCCAGGATCAATATCTGGGTGTATTTTCATGAAATGAGCAATGAGACACTTAGTGAATCTGTAGAATGGAATTCTTGTGGTTGATGCTTTCAGAAACGGTCTTGCTTGATAAACCATATCCTCCCAAATCAGTTGAGCATAGTCAATATTAGCTTGTTTGACAACCCCCCAGAAAATTTGCATGATTTCGAGAGAAGGGTGTTCATGCCCAGTTTCCTTGCCTGTTAAACTATTGGTGAGGATTGAGTAAAGTGTGAGCCATGGTTGTGGAATGAATTTTCTGTCGATAGTGGATATTTTGTTGAGCGTGACTTGTGATTCATCATACTGCAGTTCTCGAAGAAGTCTGACAATGTCTGACAATGAAGGCAAATGAGTGAATTTCTTGACATTTGAAGGCAAACCAAGTACAGTGCGGAGAGTTTGCACATCAAACACAATTTGTTTGTGATCAAGACGAACACCCAATGTCTTCTCATTTTTGCTAATTTCAACAGATTCCCAAAACTGAGTTAAGTAGACTTCTGGTACTGTAGTTGTGATGGTAAGAAGATTAAAAATGAAGTGTTCTTTAAGTATCTCTAAGATGATAGCACAAGTTGGATGACATGTGATTGTCTCAAGATTTATCTTATGGTTTGTCTTTGCGATTGTTCTTTCTTCTCCTTGAATCAATTCGTGTCTAGGTGTTGATGCTTTTGCCATGTTTGGACCTGAAATGAGTCATAAAACCAACAAATGCCATGTGGTGATAAGCTTGTTAGTGCTAGACAAAAGAACAATATCCATGATAGAAAAACAAACACCTAAGACAAAACCATCATCACATATACATCACATGATACAATCAATCCTGAGTACCACATCACAAACAGAAAATCACATCACTTTGACAAACATAAGTCACATAACTCAAAAATATTTTCCTTAAAGTCTAAGTCGACAAAACACCCATAACTTGATAAAATTTTGAAAAATTTCGGCAGCATTTCTTTTCATAAAATTGGAAAAACTATAACCCATACATGATGGTTCCATTTGAAACTCCTAACTAGGAGTGGAAAAATCTTTGTCTTTAACTCGACAGACATAACTCAAAAAATAGTACATAACTCGATATCTATGATCATAAATCAATAGCTTTACCCATGTGATCATAACTCGATGAAAGTAATACACAATAACCTAACTCGATAAGCTCAGACATTAACTCAATAACCATCCTGAGAGCATAACTCGATAAGCATTTATGTATGTAACTCGATAAGCCCAGATAATCAATGTAACTCGATAATACTCAGAAAACGTAACTCGATAAGGATAGCTAAATAGAAGATAACTCGATAAGCATAGAAACTATATAACTCGATAATCATTCTAACTCGATAAGCACCATAACTCGATAAACTCATTACTTAACTCGCAAAATTCATCACAAAACTTTCAAAATTCAAAATCATATAGATTGATGATAAAACCACAAGCAGATGCGATCAAGACTTAAGCTACATACTAATGAACACAACTGAGCCACATTCAATACTTTTTAACAAACAAACACAAACCCAGTGGGTGCCAAGAAAAGTCGATCATTTTAATCCTTAAACACCTAGTTTGCGCTAGATTGAAGCAATGGTAATCAAAATGAGGGTGGATAATAACACATTGAAACATGCCACAACTACCCATCTACATTAATTACCCTAAAACATTCAATCTAAGAAACACCCAAATTAGATATTCATGAACCCTAAAATCGATTTGAGACAATTAAAACCATGGAACGATTAAAGAAAATTAGGGCGAGTGATTGTTGTAAGAAAATGATAAACTTGAACACTTACAATTGCTGAAATATGTAACACTTGAAAATCTTGAATTTTAGAAAAAATAATAGCGAGGGTGCGTTTGATTGTGTGAAAAAGTGAAAACAGATATTAAAACCTGGATTTATATTTAAGACTTTGGTGTATTGACACTTCAGGTCCTCTAACTTGTTTTCAAGTCAAAGTACTCAATTATTTCTGCACATTAAGTCCCTCATGGTTTTAGAACTTAGAAAATGTGAGTTTGAGCAATAAACTTTACGAGTATTTTGGACATTGCACCCACTTGAACCAACTACGAGATGTAAATTTGAAAAACTTAATAATCAATGGTTTTAAAAACTTGTCGTGATGTAAAAGATTTTCGTGATGAGAAAAACTTTGAAATGAAGAAGTAGAAAAAGTTAACTGTCTCCCCCTCAAGATATGTATGGTATAAAGTGGAGAAAAAGTGATTTAAACAACATATCTTGAAGAAGGAAACTTTTTTTTTTGAAAATGAAATGAAAAATCTTTTTGGGTTTTTGAAGTTTTGTATTTTTGTATTTTGTTTTGGAAAAGATATTTACAAAGATATTTTTGATGGTTGACTCTCACTTGTGTTTTAAAAACTTTTCCAGATCCTCTGGAGTCAAACATTGCTTACCAATTTGGTGAACTAAATTAGCAAACCTTGTTAGAGGTAATGATTTGGTGAGTAAGTCTGCCAGTTGGTACTCAGTTCCCACAAAATATAGTTCAACTGTACCCTTTTCAACATGCTCCTTGATGAAATGGTATCGGAGATCAATGTGTTTAGATTTGCAGTGATGGACTGTTTTGCAGGAGATTGCAATGGCATTTTTGGAATCACAGTAGATCGGAATCTTATTGAATAGGTAGCCATAGTCTTTAAGTTGTGATCGCATCCAAATGACTTGAGCACAACAAGCAGACATAGCTACGTATTCAGATTCTGTTGATGACAGTGAAGTGCAGTCCTGCTTCTTTGATTGCCAAGACACAAGCTTATCTCCAAGAAACTGTAATCCACCTGAAGTACTTTTTCACGTGTCTAAACATCCTGCATGGCCAGCGTCTGAAAAAGCTATTAGTTCAAAACCAGAATCCTTCGGATACCAGATTCCTAAATGAATGGTTCCCTTTATGTATCGAAGGATTCTTTTTGCCTCATTGAGGTGTTTTTCAGTTGGTTTAGACTGATAACGCGAACACATATAGACAGCAAAAACAATATCAGGTATGCTAGATGTGAGATACATGAGTGACCTAATAATACTTCGGTATTTGGTAGGGTCAACAGGAGTCCCATGTAAATCAACATCTAGTTTTGTGGAATTGGCCATTGGTGTATTCATTGTATCGCAACTTTGCATTCCATGTTTCTTTAAAATCTCAGGAGCATATTTAGACTGATTTAGAAAAATTCCACGGGGTGATTGATGAACTTGTAGTCCTAGAAAGAACGAAAGTTCACCCATCATGGACATTTCGAAATTATCTGTCATTAATGTTGCAAAATCAATTGAGTGTCTTTTGTTTGTTGATACAAAAATGATGTCATCGACATAAATTTGAACAATTAATAAGTCCGCCCCGTATGTTTTTGTAAATAGTGTTGGGTCCACCGAGCCTAAAGTAAATTTATTAGCCAACAAGAATGTAGATAACTTGTCATACCACGCCCTTGGGGCTTGCTTGAGACCGTAGAGAGACTTCTTGAGCTTATAGACATGATTAGGATGGTCTGGATCAACAAAGCCTTCAGGTTGACTAACATAAACTACTTCACAGAGTTGACCATTCAGAAATTCTGTTTTCACGTCCATTTGATAAACAACCATATTCCGGTGAGCAGCATATGCGAGAAAAATCCGTGCAGCTTCAAGTCTAGCCACTGGAGCAAATGATTCTTCAAAATCAATTCCTTCTTCTTGAGAGTATCCTTTTGCTACCAAGCGTGATTTGTTACGTATGACAGTTCCTTCTGCATCCAGTTTGTTTTTCCAGATCCATTTCAAGCCAATGACAATGACTCCTTCAGGTTTTTCAACCATTTCCCAGACTTCCAATCTTTGAAATGATTCAAATTCCTCTTGCATAGATTCAATCCAGTTGTCGTAAGTCATAGCTTCTTTGACGTTCTTTGGTACGGTTTCACATACTGTGAGTGCGTAGATACAAGTTTCACCATCTGTGTGAAGTCATTGTCTGGTCATAATTGGTGCATCTGGATGGCCAATAATTTATACTAAGGGGTGATCTCTAGTCCATTTGTGTGTCGAAGGGTGAAGTTGATAAGTATCGCGCAAGTGAGCAGGATCCAAATTGCGTGTAGACGATTCAGCAATGTCAGGGACAAGTGGAGCTGGTGCAAATGGGTTAAAGAACGGTTCTGGGTCATGCTCTGCGGTTTGTGGAACTGATTTAGGTATGAAGTCTCCAGCTGATTGTCGTAAGTTGGAACCGGTGTGTGCTGTAGTTGTTGGAGATACACTTGGAGGACCGTCTCTCCCAACAGTTGTTGTTGTTTGTTGAGGTGAATCAGGTACTTGATGGTGATCAAGATGTGCAGCGGAATTTGGTGAGACCTCAGAGGAACGGTTTTCCAACGAATCATCAAACAATGGAGCAAACAAGGTTTCCACTTCTTTATGGGAGAGTGACAATGGTTCAGCCGAAGATTCCGGAAAGTTTAGACGGTTGGATGCGGGTCCTAAGCTGTTTTGCTCAGAAGCCATTCCATTAAGCACGAGTCCGAAACTGATTTGTTCCGAAGCCATTTCTGTTATATCTGAAAAGAAAAAAGAATAGAGAAAACAGAAAACATGGATCCCCAAGTGTAACTGGGTTCCGGATGTTAGAAGCATAAAGATGTAGTGTCAATTATCTTATTGACACTCAAACAGACAATTCCGATGGTTTTCATTCTAGCCTCAGGGGTAGATGTTGTGGAGTTCACGTTAGTTTTGGTGCAAATGTCTAAAATCTTTCCTGTAGGAATCCACCTAAGACCAATCATTTTGAAAATTCTACCCGTGGGTACCCACCTAATGTTAGGTCTAGGAGATGTTTTCCTTTTAGATGCAGTGGAATGAAATGTGGGAGCATCACTTGGTTGAGAAAACCTACGTCCTATATTGATCCACTTCTTAGGTTTCTGACTTATGATATTTGGTTCAACGGGTTTGTTTGTCTTAGTCGATTGAGCCTTTTCAAGTGAATTTCCCTTTTGAAGATATTTTAAAGCACAGACAACATGATTATTTACGCAACTACTCTTAGATTCTCGCCAATTCCTATTAGTTTGTTGAGAACCCCTAGGTTTTGGTTTGTTACTACTAGCAGTGTTTTGTACTACAGTGGAAGGCATCACATGAGGTTTTAGACCTAGAATTCCATCCTTTTGAAGTAGCGCCTTTTTCCTAGCCTTTTCTAGATCATAGTTCTTGTACATGTCATATGTGTCATAAGACTCTTTACTTTTAATGCTCGTTTTAGACACTGTTTTCGAACTAATCCTAGATGAGCCAGGCATAATCACGTGTTGAGATTTAGCAGACACAGATGCATTTTCCTTAGGCCTAGAATGTGGAGTGTCTGGTTTTGTCAAATTGTTTTTCTCAACAACTTGGGAGGCAAACCGAGGTTTTGAAAATTTAGATCGTTCAGATTTAAATGCAGTTGGTTGTCTAACCACTGATTGTTTTCTGTTTCCTTGAGAAGTCGGTTTCCCCAGGATTGATGGTTTTGCAAACTTAGTATCCGCACTCTGGCCAGTCAGTCTTCTTAATTTGTTTTGCAATGCAGCATGTGCAAACACCTTTGCTTGAATTTGACCTTTTAAAAGCTCATTTTCTTTAACTAATGTATCCACACGTTTACTTTGTTCATTCGAAACTTGACCATTGTTGCCCAAAGTTAAAGATTCGTTTTGCAATTTAAGTTCAAGCGAGATGCAATGTGCCTCTAGTTTTGAAAAATCTTTATGAAACTGGGCAATGGTCTTTTTGAGAAGAATGTTTTCAGACTCAAGATTTGGTAGGATGTTTCAGTTATTGGATTATCAGGTAAGGACTCAGACTCAAAATGTTTGTTAAGACATTGTACAACATTCTGGTCAACCTCACCTTCATTACTGAAGTTAGGTTGTTCAGATTGTTGTTTCTCATTTGCAGGCATAATATGATCAACAGTAGATTGTACCTCAACCATTTGCTCTTTGTCAAAGTTAGGTTCTGTGTCATAGATTGGTATGACATCTTCCTCAACCATCTGTTCTTTGTCAAAGTTGGGCTCTGAGTCGTAGAAAGGTCTGATCTCTGCACAGTCTGCATCTGTATCATTCCCCAATCTGCTGTTTTCATTCTGCTCTTCTGATTATGTCCCATTGCTATCCATGAAAACCAAATTAGCTTCCAATGCATCAACTTTATGATTTTGCTCTTTTTGAATCTGCATCTTCATTATTTTAAGTTTTCTCTCCTTCAGCCTATCCTTCAAATGAAGTGATCTGTCATAAAGCACCCTTTCTAGATAGCTCATTCGTGAAACAAACTGATCTCTAAAAGCTTCAACCTCCATACTAGTGATGTTTTCTCTCCATAACTTGCATTGAGATTCATAATCTCGAGAAGTTTTGAACACCTTAAAATCCATGGTCATGAACCCTTTGAACAAAGTCTTGAGCGCTATAAATCCTACCATGCAATCACTTCCCTGTTCAATTTGCTTTTCAAGTTGAACTATGTTGTCTATGAGTTTCCTTTGGAAGGTTAGAATGTCCGTTTCAGTGCCGAAGAATACGGTAAAGGTACTCCACGAAGGAAACCTTGTTTCAGAGAGAATCGTGCATTGAGTCTTAATTGAATGAAAATATGCTAAACAATCTTCCTTTGAATGGATGACTTTTTTCTCAACTTTATCCTGAAAGTCTGTATTACTGATATCTGCAGTATTCCCAACAGTTCCTTTAGCATTCCTTCCTTGTCTATCAACTCTTTCACCTTGCACAACAGCTTAATTCCTTGTGTTAGAAGAAGAACGAAGACGGTTGTTTGTCTTGTTGGAGTATTTGCTGAAGACAAGAGCAATAAGTTCGCGTCCTCGATTCATAATAGCTTCTTTATCATCGTCATTTGTTGTGTCACTGCTTTCATATGGAACAAGTTGATTTGTTGCAAATTGCTATGAAGAATCATATGAGATCATTTGATTAGAGGTTGCAGTTTGTGGATGGTTGTAAGCAAGATTTGCCATTAACATCACATTTGCTATATCGGCTTCCAAATCTGTTGTATTGGATTCCAAATCTGCATATTCATCATCAGATGGAATATCTCCCATGACACTTTTCAAAACAGCATTGAGATTACCCCCTTCAACTTCCATTTGACTAAGTGTGGCATTGTATTCAACATTATCATCAGAGAGTGAAGTTGAATCATAATCTTGAGCTTCCACATCTGCAATATTTTCTGTATATGCCATGAATGCCATGCTTGGTTTGATAAGATCTTCTTCATCGTCAGTATCTTCCATTGTGTTAAAGCATTCATAAGTTGATGTCATCATGCATTTGCCTTTATCAGTAGATACTTGTCCAAGCTTCACAAGATTTTGCAGAAGAGATTGCATATGATTATGTAGTGTTGCAGGATGGTACTGTGGAATGAAGATAGGCTCAGGTGCATTAGGAGGATTGAAGAAGAGACCATTTGGAGTGTAAATTAAGGATCCATGGTCAACAGCTGGAGATGGTGGAGCAGGGAGAATGGTCTTCAGTGGATTCATACTTAAACAAGATTCAAGAATTTGCTTCATTCTGATGTGATGAAGTTCTTCTGTATGATGCATAGCTTCAAGATATTTCCACATTTCATAAGCACTGGCTTGAAAGTCCATATTCATGTAAATTGAATTGGGAAGGGCTAATGTCATGAACCATGCAGCTTGTTTGGCAGCATAGTACTTATCAAGTTCAGCAGCATTTAAATCTTCATAAGTTTGTAGCTTGATAATCCCTGTTGAGTCAGCAAGAAATATCATTTTGTATGGACCTTCTCGAATGGATTTAAGCATGAGATCTGCAGCAGGACAATCTGTGAGCCATTGTAGAAATCTCCGTTTCCAATCAGTATATGTTCCTGGTAGCAACATTGGAGGCCTTGATTCATTGCCAAATAGCAGAACATGACGAATGAGGGAGCTGTGACTTTGTTGTTGATGATGCTGTTGCTGTTGCTGATGAGAATATTGGTGAGGAAGGTAGTTGGAAGAATGTACTGTTGCTGATGAGAATATTCGTGAGGAAGGTAGTTGGAAGAATGTACTGTTGCTGATGACTGTTGCGGATGAGAATATTCGTGAGGAAGGTAGTTGGAAGAAGGTGATTGAGACGTTGTAGATGACATTGCTCTCCCCCTTGATTGTTGCGACGTAATTGAAATAATCAAACAAAATGTCACTTTCAAGGTCGATATAGTGATTTTGAATTTTCCCTCCAAAAAATAATTTGAAAAATTTTCACTCCCAAAATTTGAAAAACACTATGAAATGCAATTTTAAGGTTGCAAGAAAAATTTGAGTTTCAAAAATTTTGCCGCCAAATTTCACCGAAAAAATTTGAATTTTGGCCAAAAAATTTGAATTTTGGGCCAAAATTTTCATTGTTAAACCAAAATTTGAATTTCGCGTAAAAATTGAACGTTTAGTCTCTGGTAAAAATTAATTTTTTTTTTTGGAAATAAGAAGAGAAAGATAAGAAGGAAAAACTTTGTTAAGAGCAGTGATTATGTTAAACTTGGATCTTTAAGGATAAACAAAGGTTTGTAGTTTTAGGTATGACTTGCAAACTTGAAAAAAAAAATTGGCTTCTAACTCGGTAATAAGCTTACTCGGTAACAATCAAATCTAGTCTGCTAACTCGGTATAGTTTACTTGAGTCCTTAACTCGATAAAGCAAACAGTGAACTTAACTCGGTAACTATTTCCATGAGTACATAACTCGATAAGGCAAGTAGACAGCTTAACTCGGTAACACTTTTGGTTAAGTAACTTGGTATGGTTTGTTCACAACTTAACTCGGTAAATCAAATAAGGTCTCTAACTCGATGAGATGAAATGCTAACTCGGTGACAAGAAAGCAACTTAACTCGATAAGTCAAACCAATTTAACTCGGTAAAGAGCATCAACTTGGGCAGAGTTTCCCCTAGGTATTAGCCACAAAGAACCTTACTCGATATACGATAAGGTAAGGCTAACTCGCCAAAATTAACTTAACTCGTAGGATAGAACTAAACTCGCAAGAGTATAAACTTAACTCGCTAAACTTTAAATATCTAACTCGCTAAGATTAAAGCCTAACTCACTAAATTTAGTAAACCCAAACTCGATAAAAACTTGCTAACTCGCAAGTTTGGCGATGAACAGTAACCGAATAGTACAAAAATCACATTTAAACCAAGTTTTTCTACCAAATCAAACCTAAAACAACCTATATTATCCCTTGGCGAATGATACCACTTGTTAATTCATGATTTCTTAACACAAGATCACTAAATCTTAGAGAGAGAAAGAAGCTTAGAGAGAGAGAGAGAGTGGATGGAACTCTAATATGTAAATGAAATGAAACTTGATAATGCAAGAGAACCAACACCCTCAAATGAGGGGATACATGGGTATTTATAGGTAAGGGCTAGGGCTTCACTAAACTTTGACAATATTACAAACTAAGCCCTTAGACCTTTACCGGACATATAAACTTAGCATAAAACTTAATAAAAACATATTAAATCACTAACATACTAATATAATGTTGCAACCTATTACAAAACTCAATGACCGACACTTGAATTAATAAAGTCTATTCCCAACAGTTTAGTTGGGTAAAGTAGGAAGTGAGATGTTCTGTTTTGGTAATTTGTTTTAAGCCATACTAGTCGTGTACAAAAACGAGTTTGACCAAAAAATGATTGGGTTTGAAAATCGAACCGGTCTTTAGTCAAAGGACAAAACCGGTTCGGATCGGTTTGGATTTTGGAGGAAAAAACCCAGACTATTTCAATCCGGTTTGGGTCAGTTTGGAAAAACAGGTTACAAACCGGGGTTTTCATCTTTTTTTGGGTTTTGTTCAGCAGTTTCGACAGCGGGATTTCTGTTTTTTTGAACATTCGCGTTTTATACACAATAAACTCACTAAACTTCAAATTTTATTAAATAAACTTATAATACATCAAACATAAAGAACTTGAAACACAAAGCTAATACATTTGAAAGCTAACACATCAAGTACTTGAAAGCGAGTTCTTCATCGGAAAGTTTAATTGTGAGCTTCTTCGCAAGTGATATCTTCTTTTTCAGCTTCGGAGGACCTAGACTCGCTAGCAGCTTCATCTTGAGTGATTTCTTCATCGGAAAGTGATATCGTTAAACCCTCTTCCACCTCAACATCATGTAATTGTGCCTCGTATTCTAGTCCGTCTTCAAGACTTGAAATGTTTTGTATACGTTCGGCTACATCTAAGTGATCATTCAAGCAAATACACATCTCCAAAGATGCCGGTGTGAGTCTTGTTCTTCGTATTGATAATACCTTTCCACTAGTAGTAAAAACGGATTCCGAAGCTACCGTAGAGGCTTGTACGCATAGTAAATCTCGGGCCATGGCGGCTAGAACTGAAAATTGAGATTTCCTTCCTTTGCACCAAGCCAAAATATCAAAATTTGTGAATTCTTCGGGTCCCATAGTGTTTATCCAATCGGTTCCAATATATCTCCCAAATTCGTTAGTCGATGGTTGGTCACTCCTAGCCCGTTTAGTGCTTTCCTGTCGTAAACTATAAAATAAGCCACGCATCGGATCCATGGTAGTATTTTTAGAAATCGAGGAAGAAGCCGAACTCGTAGAAACATTTGTTGAACAATATTTATTAAATAAACATCAAATAAAACTCTAAAAAACATTTGTTAAAATATTT
The DNA here is from genome assembly GCA_030686995.1 of Artemisia argyi. Lineage (NCBI taxonomy): Eukaryota > Viridiplantae > Streptophyta > Magnoliopsida > Asterales > Asteraceae > Artemisia > Artemisia argyi. The sequence continues at coordinate 18,828,028 of CM060678.1, read as the reverse complement.
TTTTGCTTCTTTTGCAAAGTAAACGTTTTCGTGATGCAAATCCAAATCAATAGAAATATTTTCGATAAGTAGTTCCACCCCGTTAATGTTAAAGTATGGTTTCAATGCGGCGGCACAAGTAATTACCAGTGGAATTTTTTTGAAATATTTTCTAAGTTTTCCTTTCATGGATTAAACCATACTTGCAAATAGTGGACCATTAAATTCGTATTCGCCTAATTTTGAACACATCATGTAAATTTGGTTGAGTACCAAATGACTCGTGGGATAATAAAGACCCGATAATAAAGTTGTTGTGGTTTTAAAAACTTCGAATAAAACGGTTATTTGTTTAATAGTATGCCAATTCTCGACCAAAAATGGTGCAATCGGACGCCTTTTGGCAAGTTCGTCATGAAAAACTTGTAAAGTATTTTTTTTGGCGTAAACCACATATAAACATTTTATAAGTTGAATTTCATCTTGTAGGAATGTCCCAATTATGGGTTAAAAAATGGAATCCGTCTCCGTACATAATTTTATACATTCTTTATAGTTTATATATAAATTTACTCGAACAAAATATATCTTGTAACATATTTTTAAAAGTGTTTTTTTATCATACTTATTTCGGGTTTCGCTAGTCCGTCTTGCACAACCAAGTTTATGATGTGTGCAACACATCGACTATGAAAAAAATGTCATCCGAAGGAGGTTGGTATTTTAGTATTAGCTTTTTGACGGCGTTTGTATTATTACTCGCGTTATCAAATGAGATTGAAAAAAAATCTTTTGATCAAATTTATACACTTTTATTACATCTCGTAACATACGAAATAAATTTTGACCCGTGTGAGGATACTCAAAGTTTTCAAAAGCAATCGTACGCTTCATCATTTGCCAAGTTACGGGATCAACCAAATGCGCGGTAACACAAACTTACGAATCGGGCAAACCATGAGGAGCCGACCAAACATCGGTTGTTAAGTTTACACTTATCTTTAAATTTTCAAAATTTTTTTAGTTCAATTTAGCCTTTTTCCAAGCTTTCATACAATCGCGTTTAAAAGTAGCATGACTTACATGAGTATATCGCTGTTGAAGAGTATTTTGAACCACCCTAGTTAATCGAGGGTTGTCGAAGTGGTTGAATAGCAAACCTTCTTGAATCACAAAGCTTGCAAATTATTGCCGACACCGGTCCATCTCGTATACAAAAATACCCCCCTTTCGTCCCAAAGATGATTGACCCGATTCCAGAATGGATTTGAGTGCTTCACAATAATTTTTGGTATGAGCCTTCAACGTCGAGTTGGATTCATGTTTCATAAAATGACAGCAATGTTTACAATGAGCCTTAAATGTATTATACGACAATTTGACGAGGTTGAAAGTACACCAAATTGCGGGGTTTCAAGTTGTTTCTAAAACTTCAACAATCGTTGGTGCATTTGTAGAACCAACACCGGCGGAAGTTAAAGAAGATTGAGTTGCCATTAGTGAGCGTTTAGTGAGCGATTTGAGTGTTTCAAGAGTGTATTTATAAACTAAAAATTGGAATAAAAAACCGGGAAAAAAATAAGATGGGGGACAAGAAAAAATGGTAGGGGACAAGAAAAAACGGGCAAAAACATCACAGTGGCCCAGAAATTTATTAACGTTAGAAAACCGTTTCCCAACCGGTTTTTCCTAACCGATTTTCCAAACCGGTTTTTAAAAAACCAAAACCAAACCGAGTACAACGGTAAGATATACAAACCGGTCCCAAACTGGCGGTTTTTTGCAAAACCGAACTGGTTTTGGTCAAAACCGGTGTTGACCAGTTTCGGTTTCATTTTTTTTGGGTTTCAGTTTTTGGCCCCCGACTAAGCCATAGTGGTGGGTGACACGTAGTGGGGACTGTAGGTTTATTTCGGTAAATACAAATTTTTTGGTTCAGTTTGGTAAAGTGGATAGTGCGATGGTCTGTTTTGATAATTTGTTTTAAATTTTTAATAACAATTTATTTCTTGAAATCCAGATTGGTTAATGATGAGTGCTCAAACACTCATCATTTTTGGTCAAATATGAACTGCAAAACATTCAAAAACACTCAAAAAGGCATCAAAATACTGAAAATATCCCAGGGATTGTGTTTTATATGTTTCAGATGCAAAATGAGTAAAAACAGATGAAAAATGAATAAAGTTTGCATAAATGGCAATTTCAGTCTCCCAAGTTTCAAAACTTGTCAAAAATAGTCTATATGCATTTCTTTTGAAAGAAAAGTCAACCCAAGTCTTTTAAAAGTCAAACATTACAAAAATTGATCCTTGGGTCTTAAGTTTCAAAAGTTACATGTTTGGTCCCTCAAATTTCAAATTATGCAAAATAGGTCCTTGGGAATTTTGAAACATGGAAAATTGCAATTTTGGTTCTTGGATTATGGAAGCTTGGCATCATTAGTCCTTTGGAATACTTTGGGAAATATACAACATCAGTCCACCAATTTTAGAAAATTGCAACAATGGTCCTTGTGATATACCACAACCAAACCGGACCCTTCTTTTTATTATTTCCCAATCCAAAACCATCCCAATCCAAATCCAAAGCCCAAGCCCATCACCCGTATACCCGGCCCACTCCCTAAAACAGATACCCCAGTCTCCTCCCGTTTCCCTCCTCCCTGTCTCCCCCCTCCTCTCACCTTTTCACCAACACAACCACCATCATTAATACCCCTCACCAACCCAAACCAACCCCCCTCCTCATTAAATAACCTCACCAGCTCCACTAAAATTGCCCGTTTGTTTTTTGGCGCCAATTCTTCAATCAATGGCTGAGATGAAGTGATGATCAAATTGATGGTGAGGATATGGTCTTGGGTCAACAAAAATACCATGGGAACTCTCAATTTGAAAAAGGAAGCCATGTGGAAGCTTGTAGTGCCTAGTTTGATATCGTAGTATATATATTAGTTCATGTAAGCCATATAGGGCATGTAGTATTAGTATTAAAGTATTGTAGTGTCTAATTTATCTATTGTAATCAGTTTTAAATTAATGAAAGTTTCAGTTTAAGTTTCTCTTTTGTTTTCAAAATTCAAGTTTAATTTAAGAATTCCTAGTATTGTTTTAAGTTCACCAATGATTCTAAGTTGATTGTATACTCATATAAGCTCAAACAAAAGACTTTTAGAAGCTTTATAAATTTCTACTTCAATTAGAAGTTCAAAATCATAAAATAGTCAAAAATATATAAAAAATCAAAGAAAATAAAAAATAATGTTGCAGGGTGGAAGAAAGGCTGGAGCACAGTAAATCAGGGATGGCTGTGGGTTAGTGGTTTGTGGAAATCATTAGGAATAAGTATTGGGTCCTTGTTCATTGGCTGGTAGGCTTGGAAGGCTTTGTAAGCTTTCCAATTTTCATTTTTATCATCTTAGCATAGAAGTATTTCTAGTTGTTTTTCTGTATCAATTTAGTCTTTTAATTGTTTATTAGATAAGTAGTGATCATTAGGTTGTGGTTTAGAGGTATTAAAATCAAGTTTCATATGATTCTGTGTTCATAAGGGGTGTTTGGCTTTGTCTGTATTATAGTGTATCAGTTGATTTCCTTGTTCACTTGTTGCTCATACACAATACTCAGTACCTAAGTAAACCATAACAAGCTAACTTTTAGTAAAAACAAGCATAAAAGTCAAAATCATCATTAATTTGGTCTAGGATCTGTCTGAGTTGGAATTTTGAGAAGCACAGGCCTCAATTCAAGTCACAAGTATAAGTTTTAGCTTATTTTGTTCTTCATATATCTTATATAACTTAAACAAGTCCATAAATCAGTGTTTGAAATTCATTTTGGTCAAAGTTCACTAAAACTCAAAAAGTCAAAATAGTATAACTTTGCAGAATCTCACTTTTTGTGAGAATTTTCCTGATTTTTGTGATAAGAATCAAGGATTGAAACTTTTTGTGGATAAAATATGTCACCTCAACTCCATGAATCCATGGATAGCTTATTTTTTAGATTTTTTCTCTGATCTGTGCATTAGCTTATTTTAGGGTGCAGGGAAAGAATCCTCCCCCGCACCAGGGATTTTACCCTTATTCCTTGGCTTGTTGTGCCAATCCAGTGGACCCCACACCAAGCCCTTTGGCTTTTGAGTGGCTTATCAGTGGTAGTGTTCATACCATAGCTTATTTGTGGGTTTAGCTTATTTGTCCTAGCTTATTGGTCCACTTTGGTTTCCTGACCTCAGATCTTACACTGAGACACTCAGTGTTGAGACCCAATTTCACCAAGGAATTCCTAGTTCATTAGTGGGGGCCATTCTCACCTTATTGGCTTTTTAGAATCTCCAATAAGCCATCTTGCTGGATCAGACCTTATTTTGTAGTTGTAAGCTTATTTAACCTTAGTAATCAGAGCTTATTTGTTGTTCATTTCACCATAGTGTTCTGAGTACTCAGGTTTTTGCCAAATTTCATACAAGCTTATCTAGCTTATTAGTGAGATTCTTGGCTTGCTTCTTGGCTTATTTTATAGACCACCAGTCCAACTTGAGGGTTCAACGCCAAGTTTTGACCTCTGACCCCCTTGTGGCCCCCACAGAGGGCTGCAGGTAGGCCAAATTTGGCCTTTGTGACATGTCAATAAGCATAAGTGCTTATTCCTTGTTTCTAGCTTATTGTGCATGCTTACTTGGTTTCTTTGTGCTTAATTCTTGTTTATATTGTTGGTTGTTTGCTTATTTAGACTTATAGCTCAGTTGTGTGCCTTATTCAAGCAATCTCAATCATAATAAGCCCTTTGGCTTAATCTTTTAATCAAATAAGCCCACAAATTGCTTATTTCTGAGTTTCTATCAAACTTGCTTCACAAAAGTTGTTTAAAATCAGTTACTAATCAGATTTGAGAAAGAAAATTCCAAAAAAGTCAACTTTTATAGAAGTGATAGCTTCTATTTAAGCCAATTGGCTTATTCTCAGCTTTTTGTAAAAGCAATTTTCATTTTTATATTTTTCTTAGGTTTCTTATAGGTTAAAATAATTTTAGTAATTTTTTCAGATTTTTCTCTTATCATTTGGTAGTTTTTATAATTTAAGTTATTTTTTAATAATTAATAAATTAGTTAATAATTAATAATAATTAATTTAAAATCCAGAAAAATATAAATTTAATTTTAAAATTAGTTTTTAGTTATCATAGATTTTTCTAGATATTATTTTCAATTTTCTAGTAAAATTTCATAATTAGTTGTATTTTAGGTTAATTTAATTAATTAAAAAGTAATTAGAAAATAGTTTTTAATTAATAATAATTATATAAATAGTGTAAAAATTAATTTTCTTTTTCTCAAAATTTTCTTTATTCATTAGGTTTGTAAAAATATCATTTTCACATCCGTAGCCTTTTTCTTTATTTAGATTCACTTTTTAACACGTACGTCTGTTACCGTTTTCAATTTAAACGTACGTGTTTAGGTTTTTAAGCGTTTCTTTCTCATCTGAACTCACGTAATCAATCATATAGCTTTCCTAAGCTATTTAGTTTCATAATTCTTCAAATTTATCAATCATAACCTTTTTCTGTGAATATCACCCGATCACAAGCACGCTTGAATACAATCCACACCTCGTCGGGACATAACGTCCCGATGATTCCCTATATTATCCGGAAGCATTGATCTAGGTAGTTTGACTTTGTTCACCATTAACTTGGTCAATTAGGTTGACTGTTTAGCATCAACCAGTTAACCATATATAACGGGCAAACATCATGTTAAATGACACTTCCTTCATCTTAAAATTATTGTCTATCTTTTCATTTTAGTATGTCTCAAAATAATTGTCCACTTGTTATTTCAATTAGTCAAAAAAGATTATTTGATTGATTGAAAAGAATAATGGTCATATTTTAGGGCATGCTTAGTTCATATTAAGGAATAGAAAAGGGAAAGACTAAGGGAATGTAAAGGAATACTAATAGGTATTATGATTGCTTTAGTGTTGCCTGGTTGGTTTAAAAATCATAACACTTATTTAAAAGATACTCCCTCCGTCTCAAAATTATTGTCCCCCGACAAAAAACACACAGTTTAAGAAAAGTACGTTTATTACAGCTTTCTCTTTCTTACTTTTTGACAGAATGACAATTTTGCCCTTAGGTAATTAATTAAAGTCTTCTTTAAGGTATGTAATAATAATTTTAAACAAGGGTAATATAGTAAACTTGGTTAAATTCTCCTATCTATTTTTAGTAATGGACAATTAAATTGAGACGGATGAAGTAATAAAAAGGCACGAAAATCAAAAAAGGAAAAAGATAAATAAGGGATAAAAAAAGGCACAAACAAACAAATTGGATCTTTTTTTTTGGAAGGCGATCTTTGATGTCATCATATGAGACGAGATGCAAAAGAAGGGCACGTGGGTGGTGGCAGTTTGAGAACAAAAGAAGAGCACGTGGGTGATAAATTTCCATTACCTACAGTGATAAATTTCCAATACCCCCAAAATTGCGGGTAATGGAGGATTGGCCTGTTTTGGGGAATCATTGATTGCATTAATAAATTAATAAAATATTACGGTCTCAACATCATTAATTTACAGAGGTTTTACTGTACATCATGACCCTCAACCAAGCGCCCCCTTAGTAAATTATATAAATGGTCACTATGGTTTGTCCATTTTTTCACATTTATTCACTGAATTTTTTTTTGACATACATGGTCACTGAAGTTTCCAATCGTTACAGATTCAGTCCATTTTGTTACATAAATGGTCACTGAAGTTTCAAACCACAGTGACCATTTATGTAACGAAATTGAAACCTTAATAACCAGATCTGTAACGATTTGAAACCTTAATGACTGACCTTGTCAAAAAAAAAGTTCAGTGACTAAATGTGAAAAATGGACAAACCACAGTGACCATTTATGTAATTTACTATATTTTTTTTAAACTGTGTGTTTTTTGTTCGGGTACATTAATTTTTGAAAAGGAATGGGTATTACACGGTCTATTTTTTGCTAAATACCCGAAACCGTAGAGGAAGGCCACCACATCATCTTGTTACAACTTGGGCTGCATATGTGCTAAGCTGAGATTGAGATTGACTAGGCGGCACTTGGAGATTGACTACCTTTGACTTGGAATGAACTTTGTCTCAACAAGTCATGATCCAAGTTTGACCTCAGAAAAAATTTTCAAGTTTGACTTGATAGGATGACTGGATAAGAAGCTCAATAATATTAATTAAGGGGTGTTTGGGATTTGCATATTTGTTACTGTAGAGTGCTTGGTGTGTTGCGCATTTTATAGCAACCAAAACATCAGTTTTTTTCACAAAACATTCTTATTGATTTCACAACCAAAAAAATTCACTCACTGCACTTTCTATTGATTTTACCTTAAAAAGAAAAAGAAATCGATAAAACTCGTTGTCCATAACACTGTACCTATGGCGAAGCCACGATACACTATGGCGCCACGATAGGTGCCATTGCGAGCAGTGGCGGATCCAGGATTTTCGAGTAGGGTATGCACATTTTTTTTAGAGTTATTAATAAATAAATAAAAAATCCAAGTACGGTATCATGGGTCGGGTTTTTTTCGTTTTCTGAATCGTATAAAAAAGTTATCTCAATTTTGTAATAACGACAATGCTAAACTCTAAATTTCAATCCTAATTCATGATTATAAGTGAAAACCCAATTTTTTTGATTATAATGGAGCTCAATGTAAACATACATAAGGGGAAAAAAAACTGTAATATTAACTATTGTATTTCAAGTGTAAATTGTACTTCAAGTGTGGTTTGGGCTCAGCTTAAAGTATAACATCAAAAATAAAACATCATAATTGGGTCATATGAAGTCTTATTATCTCATTTGACCTACTCAGAGCCTCCTTCTTCTTCATTCTTCTTCAGTAAACTTTGCCGCTGTGCTGCTTTCCTCAAAATAACCAGGAGTACTTCTTCTTCTTTTCTTTTTTCTTCAATTAGGGTATGCACACGAAATTTTCTTGTATTCTAAAGGGTGTGCACTAATATATTTTTAGTGTATTTTATTGTTACTTCTGAGAAAAAATATTTTTTTACACTACTAAAATTTTACACAGGGTATGCACATGCATACCCTGCCTTCAAGCTAGATCCGCCCCTGATTGCGAGGCGGCCTGGATAACATGTTCTCTTAGGCTACGTTGCTCAAAAAATTTGATTATGGAGCTTTTTTTTTTTTTTTTTTTTTTTTTTTTTTTTTTTTTTTTTTTTTTTCATCTGAGCAATAGACTTGAAAAAAAAATTAATTTGTTAAAAAAATTTAATTACTAGAAAATCAGCAATCCCAGACACTCCCTTAGAAAAAAAACCTAGCCAGTCAAATAACATCACTCTATGCTCAATTTGACAGCTAAAATAACATTTTACTTGGACTAGCTCAACTTGTTAGCAGCACTGCTCGGATAACTTCAAGCTCATTTTTGTACTTAAACTCAATAAGGTTTGAGTCTTACGAGCTCAGATAACACGATGAAATTTTTGTTTCTAAAGACACACACACACACTACACTATACCTATGTCCCATGTGGGACTTGTACCTTAAACCCCATGGAGAGGAACGCCTTACGTATAGACCCACATACCACTAGACTAGATGCCCTTTGGCTACTCAATAAAAAACTTGATTAGTTTGCAACCCTAGTCACCACTACAAACTTATAAAAGATGACACTGCTATACAAACATTAGTAGCTTATGTAGAGTTCCATTTGCATTTTGCAAAGGATCCCTTTTCTAGTTGTGATATTCTGATCACAAAAGAACCGCATTTTACTTGGATTTTCCAAGACTACTTGTCCTAGAATTAGCGCCCTTTGCCTATTTTTAGGCCAGCAACAGGTAACATGCATGCAAAAGAAGAACACCAACCCATCAATCCATAATTATACATGGCAGTTCAAAACATTCAAGAAAAGACAACATCCATGACATGGTTATTACAAGAAAACGATAAACGAAAGGAACAAAGGCGTCTATGTTTTGATTGAACCAAAAGAAACATATCGCAAATAACAAGAAAAACCAGAGTCTCGACTCTAGACCTTAGCATGAAGCGCAAGTGCAGGGTACTAGATACGCATCCCTGCGAATGCATTTTCCAGTCCTACATATTGAACTTGAGGTCCTGAGTTAATATTTTGCAGAACCTGATCAGCCAAACCTCTGGTGGTACCATCCTACGAAACATAATTAAATTACAATTAGCACCTTTGTGTATTATGCGTGATTACGTAATACTGAATATTTAAAAATAGAGAATGAGTCATAACAAAATAGGCTACATAAACATGTTTAATAGATTAATTACATGACCAAACAAGACATTAATAGGTGATAAAATAAGATACCATTTATGAAACTTGAAATATTACCACAATTAAATATTTCATTTTGTGTTATTCTTAGATAACCAGTGTTGTTATAGCTGCTATGAGAAATTAAGGTACCGATTATTGTGACATGATCACCAGTTGCAAAACCCAAGTTAACCGAGAAGATGTACTTACACAAATGTAGTTAAGGTATGCAGGATTCCTTAACTGCAGAGGGTATCATCTCTTCAGTGCATCACAGCACCTGCAGTTTTACCATGAAGGTTTTAAAAACTGTATAATACAAGAATAAAGTTACAGATGTGCATGTGCTAAGGTTTACCGGCAGAACCTCGAGAGCTCAGTCAGTCGCAGGTAGCAAATCAGTATATTCTTCAACAAAGGAGGTTGAGGTATTCCAGTGAACTAATCAACCATTTTGTTTAAATCCATTGTTACAACATAAAATCTGTCTACAAAAGACCCAATGTAAGCCTTCCCTTCTTCTTGGCTAAAGATTCTACCGAGTATAAGTAAAGCTACATGCTAACCAAAGGTACTATTAGTTGATATATATATATATATATATGTGTGTGTGTGTGTGTGTGTGTGTGTGTGTGTGTCATCTGAATAGATATGTTCTCGTAACTAAGTGTATTTAGAAAAGCTTATTTTTTTAATTTACGACTTTATGCAAAATTGTATACATTCTTCATTTATCTATTGTAATTAATTTGATTGTACTATATAATATTGTTTTGAGTCTCTTTTGGTTCCATCCAAAAACCTTCATTCTTAACATTTTCTATGTAAGTAAGAACTATTTAAATTTGAGATTTTAATACATTATATAAACTTTTTTAAATAAAATAAATACTCTTGAGCACTCTTCAATAAGGTGTGTTACTATTTAATACCAAAAAGAACAATAATAGAATTTATGAAAAATCCAAAGATGTTTATTTAGACAGTTTTGCGCTTGAGTGACCAAAACTGAACAAAGCGAATTGATACGATTTTATCTTTAAAGACCGGCCAATAGCAGTTAGAAAGATTGCATACAATTAATTCTCTCTTGATTTTTTAGATTCCTAATAAGAAATAAGAATGTTTAACAGAGTTAAATTCACCGATTTTGTAAGGTCGCCACCCATTTCCATGCAACGAAGGCACACAGGAACAATTTCAAGTTGCAAAAGATAACGAACAACATTTGGAGTATCAGGACCTGTCTCCTGTGTAAGATTGAGATATAAAATGATAAAATTATAGGGTTGTGACTACATAAAATTTAAGAATCAAATACGGTCCAAGGTTACAAGGCAGATAAATATACGGAGTTGCAAGAAATATATCATTTGGATAGACAGCTAGTAGTACCTTTACAAGCGCCCCAATAACACCTAAGCCAGAGAGTCGCAAGTAATCATACTGCAAAACTAGTGACTCGATAGTCATATAAGGGTAAAAGTATGTAGGTATATGAGCTGCACATATATAAAATAAGAATGAAATAAGAATTTCGATAAACAAGCAAAAAGATCTAAAATATATGAAAGCAGTAAATTAAATTGAGGATCATGTAATATTGTCTCTAAGTATCAAGCTAACACAACCGTTAATATTTTTTCTGAAATAAAAAGGGAGGTGATACCGTTAAGAAAATCCACTCTTTTTCCAGGGAGGAAAGCTATGCACTGCAAGCATTAAAAGAAAAATACTGAGTCGCCATAATGTGTATAGACACACACAGGAGTTATTTAGAAAACTTACAAAGATAGACAGAATATCAATTTACGTTGTATCAAAAGACTATGAGAAAAGGGTGATCAAACTTGTTTATCAACTTATTACAAATAAGCATCATCCAAATACCCAAAATTGCTTAATTGTCGGCTATAACAATATACAATAAGTGGCTTAAATAAGCTTGTCCAGACACCAACTAGGCACAAAAAAGTAACACACCTGAATTAGGACAAGTGCATTGCAAATTTTTGTGGTGTCATGCATAGTAAGCCGAGGAGGATGCAACAACCTGTATGCTGACATAAGTTCCTGAAAGTGGAGGAAATGATATCTTAATCATAAGTTTATAAACAACATCATCTTTTCCAAACTAAGTAACTAACGTTATAATAATATTTATGTATAGCGTTTATGAACGCTCAATCATAAAAGTAACGTGGCTGTGTTTGTTTTGTATCAGTATTCCACATTAAGAAATATCATCCTGAGCTTTAAAAAAAATAGAATTACCACCTGGAATATATTTACAAGAACATACCTCCAACAGTGAAAACATTGTACCTCTGGACTCCTAAAGCATCAAACCGAGCTCAGGTCCTTGATGAGGCGAAAAATGAACCACTTTTAGGGGGTCATTTAAGCCCAGAATTGAATTTATTTGCTCAAATATTGCCCTAAATCGTTCCTTTTGTGATTTTAGGTACTTTGGGAGTGAATTCTGGAAAGGAAGCAATTCGGACGTTTTTGGAGCATAAAAGTGAAGAAAACGCCAAAGACTTAATTTTCCATGCTGAGAACAGTACCTGACGGCGTCAAGAAGAGAATCCTGACGGCGTCAAGAGTAAAAGTGGTGACGGGCCAGTACAAACCTGACGGCGTCACAAGAAGGGCGTCAAGAGTTATTTTTGTGACGGCCTGGAAAAGAAATACACATGACGGCGTCAGACCCAGATCTAGGCAGTCCGAGGCACTATTTGGCGGCGAGATGACGGCGTCAGACATTTGTTCTTGACGCCGTCACCTATCAAAATCTATATATAGTTTTCTATTTTTCATTCAATAAAAGAGGAACATGTGTGGAGAAACCTAGGGTCGAACCTTATAAACCCTAGGCCGTTTTGTACAGTATATTCAAGGGTTTTCACCCCTTGAATCCTTTCATGTTCAATTGAGATAAGTCTTCTCTTAATTCAATCAATATGTCTATGTGTTGGTTGTCTATATCTTATGCTTGTCTTGATTTCAACATGCTAGGCTAGATTTACCTTGTGTTTGCTTAGATCTAATGAAACCTAGATGTTAATTATGTGTTGATTACTTGTTTATGGTTGTATTGGATGAATGATTTCAATGTTAGGCTTAAGAAAACTGGCAGACTTCCATTGTGTAACATGCTTGAACGTCTTAAGAAATATGAACCGATGTGTACTAGGTTTTATTGGTTGTATTTAATGCATAAGCAAATTCTAGTGATCCCATGTTAGGAGCTTCTTAGCCGGCTCGACATAGGAGTGAAGTAGGCGCTTATAGGATTGGGGAAGTAAGTACGCCACCCCATGAATAGTATTAAGGAATACAATCCGTCATCCACGCAACTATAACAAGTAATTAACATGTAAAAGATGTCTAGGGAGTAGTGAAATCTAAGTAAACACAATTCTCCCACATATTGCTCACAACCTTAGATTAATTTAGTTTATTTTCATTTTTAGTATTTTATTTTGATTGCATCTTAGTAATTGGGTTAGTTGGCTAACAACTAATTCCGCCCTACTCCTTAAAAACCGAGATTTTTACTTGCTTTTCATAAAACATAAAAAATACAAAAAGAATCATCCCTCATCTCTAGACCTAGTTTTTAGGTTTTCTAAGCCTAGCGACACTATTCCTAGCTGAACGATCAATCCCCCGGTACTTGTCATTATACTATACTACATCGATCAGGTACACTGCCTGGTGGGGGTTGTAAGCTTCTCAAGATCCCTTGAGAGGTAAAACCTGGTGCAATTCCCACGCATCAAAGTTTTTGGCACCGCAGCCTGGGGAATAGTTATTGTCTAGGTTAGAATCTCTTTTTATTAGGTCTACTTGCTAGATTCCTTTCTAGTAAGATTTTATTTTTATTTTTAGGTTTTCTTTAGTCTATCTTATTTCTTCGGGTTTTTGTTCGTAACTCTTCACCATCCGCCATCATGGCAACCGACGAATTCTCTAACCTTAGAATCACTAGGAGTCGTAGTTCTGCTAGAGACCTTGTTTTGCCCTATGCAGATGCTGATAGAGAAATGCATAGACTAAGACGATCCCACTCAATACCTGAACCATCTAGCATAGCCATCGATTTTGATGCACCCCTTTCTGAAGAAAATTCAGAAAATCACCTTACAACCCCTAGCCCCCGGTCTAGCAACGAAATGAGTACCCCCGCAACTCCCACTCCAAAATGCCTTAAGGATTACTCATCCCCAAATCCTCGTGGTTTCTCAAACGCCATTTTCTTCCCAAACGAACACACCAATGGGGTCTTGCATGCGACCGATGTTTGGCTTGTCCAAAGTGTGTGCAAGTTTCGTGGGTTAAATGAGGATGACCCGATTCAACACATCAAGGACTTCTTAAAAATAGTAGACACCCTCCATACGGATGGGGCTACTAGAGACACGTCCCGATTACGATTTTTCCCTTTCACCCTCTACGAAAAAGCCAAAGAGTGGTATGATAAACTTCCTTCTGAATCTATTTTCACCTGGGAGCAACTCATATCCAAATTTTATGAGAAATTCTTTCCAGCCGGGAAAACTTCAGCATTTAGGGATAGGATCCTCCGCTTCCGAAAAGGGAAGGATGAACCCTTCCATGAATCGTGGATTAGATTCAAGGTTTTAATAAGACGAGTTCCCCATCATGGCATCGAACTCTGGCTTTTGGTCCAAATCTTCTACGACAATATCTCTCTAAACGACCGGAACGGAATCAACAATTCTAGAAAAGGGAGATTAGCCGACCTCAGTGCCGAGGAAGGATGGAATAGGATTGAGGAATATGCTCAAGACCAGGATGACACTTGGGATGAACCTGAGTCGACTGCCGGCATGTCCGAAATCACCTCAACATCTTCAGATCGGTTAAGAAAAATCCACAAGAGAATGGAATACCTAGCCGAGTCACAATTACCTAAACAACTTTCAAATCCTTACCTAATCTGCAACTACTGTGGGGGCCCGCACGAGGTAGAAGAGTGCGGAGGAGAACCCACAACTGAACATGCATGCTTGTCAGGAGGTGACATCTATGCTGATCCCACCCTTTTGCCTTTTTACCAAAACGATGATTACACCCTCTGGGGAAATCTGGTGAAGAGGAAAGAAGGAGAGGAAGGACCTGAATTTGAAGTCAGGAGCACTTTTGAAGACGACCTTGGTCACTTTACTCAAGAAAAGGACTTACAATTAAAAGGTCTCAATGAACTTGTCGATGAGCAACAAAATGACATCGGAGAATGGTTCAACAAGCTTAACTCCACTCTCGATAACTTAGACATGCCATCAGTAAGCCAAAAAGACCCCATGCTCGCAATTACCACTCAAGCTGGAACAACAACCAAGGACCCTCCTTACCCTAGCTCGCACCCTATCACCCCCGATCCTAACAAGCCTCGCGAAGAGGAGGGTAATGTGAGCCGCGAGGCTCCGGAACAACCTCCCTTGGCAACTTCGACCCTTCCTAACCAACCTGTGAGAGTCCCGTTCCCATCCCGATTAAAAAACTAGAAAACTGAGAACGATAATAAAAGATTCTTGTCATATCTAAAAGACTCAGTAATCACCATACCCCTCCTTGATGCTTGCTATCACATGCCGAAGTACAACACATACTTTAAGAAATTACTCGCCAACCGAAAGAAACTCGAGGGTCTTGTGACTCTGGGGGAAGAATGTTCGGTGGTGACACAACGAGGGTTACCAAAGAAGGTGGACGATCCTGGCAGCTTCACCTTGCCTTGTTCCATAGGATCTCTATCAATAAAGAATGCTCTTGTCGATTTAGGGGCAAGTATCAACCTCATGCCTCACTCCATGTTCCTTAAACTAGGATACTCCGGATTAAAGCCTACCCGTATGAACATCCAACTAGCCGATAGATCAGTCAAATACCCCGTAGGGATATGCGAGAATGTGCTAGTCAAAGTTGGAAAATTCAAATTCCCAGTTGACTTCGTAATCTTGGACATGGAGGAGGATGACTTGGTACCCATCATCTTAGGGAGGCCATTCCTTGCTACCGCTCGTGCAGTCATTGATGTTCATGACGGCAAGCTAACCTTACGAGTAGGAGCCGATAGCTTAACCTTCGATATTAAAGACACTATGGACCTCTCTCTCGAAGCAGCTAACTGGCTCTATTTCCTTGGAGAGGTCGACGAACTCATGGATGTCATTGATGACTGTATTGATGAACAGATCGAGGAAGGCTGGTTACGGGATAAGAGTTTTCTCCCCTTGTTGGAGGTAGAAAAGATGGAGGATGTTGGAGCAGTCTCCTTCTACCCTAGACTGGAGACTACTGAACCCCTCGAACTTCGAAAACCCGAAAACAAGCTTAAGCCTTCTATTATCGAACCCCCTGAGCTAGAACTTAAGGAGCTTCCTAACCATTTAGAGTACGCCTTCATCCAGGGAGAGGACCAACTACCTGTAATCATAAACTCTTCCCTCGAACATGAATAAAAAGGTAAACTCTTAGAGGTCCTAAAGAAATATAAGGGAGTGCTTGCATGGAGTGTAGCCGACATTAAGGGGATTGACTCAACTTTTTGCACACATAAGATTCTCATGGAAGAAGATTATAAACCTACAGTGCAACCCCAGAGGCGGGTGAATCCCAACATTAAGGAAGTTGTGAAGAAAGAAGTCATCAAGCTCCTGGATGCAGGATTGATCTACCCAATCTCTGACAGCCCGTGGGTTAGTCCTATACAGGTTGTACCAAAGAAGGGAGGGATGACTGTGGTTAAGAATGACAAGGGTGAGATGGTACCCCAGAGAACGGTTACGGGCTGGCGGGTATGCATCGATTATAGAAAGCTCAATGATGCCACGAGGAAAGATCACTTTCCCTTACCATTCATTGACCAAATGTTAGAGAGATTGTCTGGGCACGAGTACTATTGTTTCTTGGATGGATTCTCACGGTATTTTCAAATTCCCATAGCACCTGAGGACCAGAAAAAGACCACGTTTACTTGCCCTTATGGAACGTTCATCTACAGAAGAATGCCTTTTGGGCTTTGTAATGCCCTCGCCACTTTTTAGCGATGCATGACCGCAATCTTTCACGAACTTATGGAAGACAACATGGAAGTTTTCATGGATGACTTTTCAGTCTTCGGAAACTCCTTCGACCGCTGTCTTGCTAATTTAGAAAAAATGCTTAAACGCTGCGAGGAGACTAACTTGGTGTTAAACTGGGAAAAATGTCATTTCATGGTGAAAGAAGGAATTGTGTTAGGACATAAGATCTCAGGGAATGGGATAGAGGTGGACCAAGCTAAAGTTGAAGCTATATCTAAGTTACCATACCCCATGACTGTTAAAGCGATACGCAGTTTCTTAGGGCACGCTGGGTTTTATCAGAGATTCATCAAAGACTTCTCCAAAATAGCTCGGCCAATGACTCAGTTGCTAATGAAGGATGCTCCTTTCGACTTCTCTCAAGAATGCAAGGATGCATTCGATCTCTTGAAAAAAGAGCTCACACAAGCTCCTATCATGATTACACCCAACTGGGAGCTACCATTTGAAATCATGTGCGACGCTAGCGATTTCGCTGTCGGGGCTGTATTGGGCCAACGACGTGACAAATTATTCCAGCCTATTTACTACGCTAGCAAAACCATGAATCCCGCTCAAGAGAATTACTCTACCACTAAAAAAGAATTGTTAGCTGTAGTGTTCGCATTCGACAAATTCCGGCAATATCTTGTCCTTTCTAAGACAGTCGTGTTCACTGATCACTCGGCTCTTCGATATCTTTTTGCTAAGCAAGATGCTAAGCCACGGCTAATTCGGTGGATCTTGTTGTAACAAGAATTTGATGTTGAGATTCGTGATAAGAGAGGGGCAGAAAATCTGGCTGCAGATCATCTATCTCGTCTTGAAAATCCCTTGAATGAGCATGATAGAAGTGAGATCCGGGATTCATTTCCTGACGAATAACTCATGTCAATAACTGATTCGGAACCTTGGTACACCGATTTTGCTAACTATCTGGCAAGCAGGATCGTCCCAGAACACCTGACTAGATACGGGAGGAAAAGGTTCTTCTCTCAGTTAAAATAATACTTCTGGGATGAACCATTTTTATTCTGGAGGTGTCCTGACCAAATAATCAGACGTTGTGTTTCGGAAAATGAGGCAGTAAAGATTATGAGGGAATGTCACTCTGGTCCCTCTGGAGGGCATCATGGGATAAGCACTACCGCCCGAAAGATTTTCGATGCGGGATTCTATTGGCCCACAATTTTCCGTGATGTCAAGGAAATGGTACAAGCATGCGATGCTTGTCAACGGGCCGGGAACATATCACATAGGGATGAAGCACCTCAGAATTTTATACAAGTATGCGAGGTTTTCGATGTTTGGGGAATCGACTTCATGGGACCCTTTCCTTCTTCGGGAGGGAATGAATACATTCTAGTTGCCATTGATTATGTTTCAAAATGGGTAGAGGCACAAGCCCTTAGGACCAACGATGCCAAGGTGGTTATTCATTTCCTGAAAAAGCTTTTCGCTAGATTCGGGATTCCTAAAGCCCTCATCAGTGATAGGGGAACCCACTTTTGCAATGCGCAAATGGAAAAGGTCATGAAGAGGTATGGGGTGTCCCATCGATTCTCCACCGCATATCATCCGCAAACCAATGGCCAGGTAGAAAACACAAACAGAGCCATTAAAAGAATACTTGAAAAAATGGTTAGTCAGAATAGAAAAGACTGGTCATTTAAACTCGACGAGGCCTTATGGGCATTCCGAACCGCCTACAAAACACCTATTGGAACTACCCCGTTTCGCATGGTGTATGGTAAGGCGTGTCACCTGCCGGTGGAATTAGAACATAAAGCTTATTGGGCACTTAAGGCATGTAATTTAGATTATACAATTGCCGGAACCAATAGGTTCTTGCAATTACATGAGCTTGATGAGCTTAGACTAGAAGCCTATGAGTCCTCCATTACGTATAAAGAAAGGGCAAAAAGCTGGCATGACCAAAGAATTAAGAAACCCAAGGAATTTACAGAAGGGGACAAAGTCCTATTGTACAATTCTCGGTTGAGGTTATTTCCCGGGAAACTCAAGTCTAGATGGTATGGACCGTTTACGGTAAAAAGTTCATCTAAAAATGGAGTTGTTGTGTTACTAGACAATGAAGGTAGAGAATTTACTGTCAACATACAACGTGTAAAACATTATCAAGAAAATGGTAATGAAATGGTTAGTGAGAAGGATGTAACGTTTGATGATGAGGTCACGTAGTAACCCATGACCTTGAGTCTAGCTACAAGACTCGTAAATAAAGAAAAGCGCTTCTTGGGAGGCAACCCATGTTTTGTGTGATTTTTATTTTTGTTTGTTTGTTATTTGCTTCCGTATGCATGTTTCATTTTTATTGTTGGTAGATCATGTTTCAAAACTAAAATGATGAAAATACTTTACTTTGTTGTTTGGCTTAGTCTTAACTTCATCCAAAGGTATTTTGCAAAAGATAAGTGTAAGGGGAGACCTCAAATATGTTTTTAAGAAACAAAACTTGATCATGATTCTCCACAATATTAAGTGAACATGTATACTCGTACTTGTTAGAGTCAAATGCTTGTATCGAGTCATAATGATGTTTTGCAGGATTTTCCAGGAAGTAGGACAAGGTTTTTCCAGAAATTTTCCAGAAACTTAACATAAGGATTTCTGCAGATCATGTCTGACGGCGTCAAGAGTTTACTCTTGATGGCGTCACGTGTAAAAAAATCTGGAAATTTTATCAGTTTTGTTTTTCTAACGGAATTTCAAAGTTTTTGTTGAATCATTAGTTTTATAATCTCCAGGAAATCTGCAAACATCATTCCACAAGCATTATATCTTATTTTGTTTTCTAGGATTTATTAGAATAATATAGATTGTCGCCGATTTTACGCGAGGTTGACTTGTCTGTTTTCTCAGGTTTTTCAGGTTATGTATGACAAGAAGATGATTTATATTCTGTAAGGGAAGCTTTGATTGTTCATTTTCTTGGAGGAAGATCTAACCTGGCCACTTTAATATCCATACCGAGCGAATCAGGGGAGTATTTGATTTCATTCTTTTTACTTATTTCACTTTTACATTCTTTACTTGAACATTGGGGACAATGTTCATCCTAAGTGTAAGGGGAGGGTAAAATGATGATACCTTATAGATACACTTTCGCTAGAGTTTGTTTTGTTTGATAGTAGATGTGTAATAAAACTAGGAGAAATACTTGTTAGTTTAATTTTAGCGCCAAATTTAAATTTTTTTACAACATTTAGGAGTGAAACTTTAGCCTTAGCAAGCGTCTCATGGATAGGAGGTTGTATGACTAGCACAAAACCGTACCACTTAAAAAATTTTCCACCCAAATATGTGAGGTTCACCTTTAGATTTGATAGGAGAAGCACTCATTATTAGTGCTTGTGTGTGTACCGGTAGCATTTTAGATTCTAGAACTTGCGTTAGTGATGCATCCCGAGACCGCTAGTGAGACTACATTCGTGTAGTAGGATTTACTACATGATAAGAGGCATTAGGATCACCCTTGTGTTAAACCCGTATCATAATTTCTTGACCATTTAAGTTATATTACTTGGCTAGTAAAGTCAATTAATTTTCCCACACCCTTAGCGTTGTACTCATTTTTAGTACACGAAACCCCTAGTACACCCCTCCGAGCCTATCTTTTCATTTCTAACTTTAAGCATCTTACTTAAAGGAAGAATTTGTTACAACCCACTTAAATGTACAACCAAATCGCCTTAGCCTTCCGTGTATGCACTCATCTTTAGTGCATTATTGTTATTTGTTAAACCCTAAGTTAATTATCTAATTGATTACATGGTTGCTAAGTCGAGTCATATCCTTGTACATATTGTTTTGGGACGATTGAGACTCATGGGTAAAGTACTATTATTATGGAGTAATGGGGAAGAACATCATATTATTACCCCCATATGTACGTTAATCTTAAAAGTACTCCAAGTGTTTTGATTATCTCGATTCGAGTCATTAGATTAGTTTATTGTAAAGTATGTAAAAATTCAAGTGTAAGGGGAATTTCCATTCCCTATGATGTATTATTTTGGATGGTAGGGTAAAAGTGTATGCAAAAAAAAAAAAAAAAAAAAAAAAAATTCGAAAAAAAAAACATACAAACTACCATCCCTTTTCATTCTATGTTCGTTTTATGTTTTTGTTATTCTTCATTTATTAGCTTAAGTCGAGTCGAGTCTTGGCTTAGCAACGCCATATTGTACATGTAATTAACCAAGATTGTTAACTCGCCACCAGTAAAGACTGCCTATATCCAACAAAACCGTGTATTCCATATCCCTACACCTAACGTTACAACCCTTTAAAAGACCTCTTTGATAGTTTATCCTAGGTGCTTACGCCATGTGGTGGAGGTTTGATCCTTTCTCAAGCCTATGGTAATCTATTTTGCTATGATAGGTAGTGAGAGATGTTTTCCATTTCCATATTGTGATATTACTTTATTACACCCGAGAGATGTGAGTATCTAAACACTATTTGTGAGGTGCTAGTGTATGACCTCCGTGCTTGTCTTTGGTCTTTAGTGGAACGATTATTTGTTGTAATTACTTTTATATTAGTGTTAAATGACCCCTAACTTGTATTTTGACTAGAATAAAAGTGCATTTGCTTGAGGACAAGCAAATCTCAAGTGTAAGGGTATATGATGAGGCGAAAAATGAACCACTTTTAGGGGGTCATTTAAGCCCGGAATTGAATTTATTTGCTTAAATATTGCCCTAAATCGTTCCGTTTGTGATTTTAGGTATTTTGGGAGTGAATTCTGAAAAAGGAAGCAATTCGGACGTTTTTGGAGCATAAAAGTGAAGAAAACGCCAAAGACTTAATTTTCCATGCTGAGAATAGTACCTGACGGCGTCAAGAAGAGAATCCTGACGGCGTCAAGAGTAAAAATGGTGACGGGCCAGTACAAACCTGACGGCGTCACAAGAAGGGCGTCAAGAGTTATTTTTGTGACGGCCTGGAAAAGAAATACGCATGACGGCGTCAGACCCAGATCTAGGCAGTCTGAGGCACTATTTGGCGGCGAGATGACGGCGTCAGACATTTGTTCTTGACGCCGTCACCTATCAAAATCTATATATAGTTTTCTATTTTTCATTCAATAAAAGAGGAACGTGTGTGGAGAAACCTAGGGTCGAACCTTATAAACCCTAGGCCGTTTTGTACAGTATATTCAAGGGTTTTCACCCCTTGAATCCTTTCATGTTCAATTGAGATAAGTCTTCTCTTAATTCAATCAATATGTCTATGCGTTGGTTGTCTATATCTTGTGCTTGTCTTGATTTCAACATGCTAGGCTAGATTTACCTTGTGTTTGCTTAGATCTAATGAAACCTAGATGTTAATTATGTGTTGATTACTTGTTTATGGTTGTATTGGATGAATGATTTCAATGTTAGGCTTAAGAAAACTGGCAGACTTCCATTGTGTAACATGCTTGAACGTCTTAAGAAACATGAACCGATGTGTACTAGGTTTTATTGGTTGTATTTAATGCATAAGCAAATTCTAGTGATCCCATGTTAGGAGCTTCTTAGCCGGCTCAACATAGGAGTGAAGTAGGCGCTTATAGGATTGGGGAAGTAAGTACGCCACCCCATGAATGGTATTAAGGAATACAATCCGTCATCCACGCAACTATAACAAGTAATTAACATGTAAAAGATGTCTAGGGAGTAGTGAAATCTAAGTAAACACAATTCTCCCACATATTGCTCACAACCTTAGATTAATTTAGTTTATTTTCATTTTTAGTATTTTATTTTGATTGCATCTTAGTAATTGGGTTAGTTGGCTAGCAACTAATTCCGCCCTACTCCTTAAAAACCGAGATTTTTACTTGCTTTTCATAAAACATAAAAAATACAAAAAGAATCATCCCTCATCTCTAGACCCAGTTTTTAGGTTTTCTAAGCCTAGCGACATTATTCCTAGCTGAATGATCAATCCCCCGGTACTTGTCATTATACTATACTACATCGATCAGGTACACTGCCTGATGGGGGTTGTAAGCTTCTCAAGATCCCTTGAGAGGAAAAACCTGGTGCAATTCCCACGCATCAGTCCTCCGGCCTGTATCATGAGGAACAAACAAAAATAAGCGTAGATGGACATAAATTCCAAATGTTTTTATACACTTAGCTGAGTAGCTGACTTCTGGTATATAATATCTCATATTCATCAATTAAAATTTCTAGCTACAAACCTATGTATGTAAATCAAGATAAATGTCATTACATGTTCTATAAATAAAGTAAACAAATCATATGAAAGAGTGATCTATAAGCTATGCTTTTCAATATTCGAATTTAAACAGGAATTCATCCGAAGTTTAGGTTTTGTGTTTAATGATTTTCAATATAGCTGTGCTTGTTACACGAATGGAGACATTTACGACGGCATATATATAAACAAAATTGTCGGTGGTTTACAAGTTTATAATGTATGTTTCACGTGTGTCTACTCCATACGTAAAATAAAATAAAGATTCTGATCTAAAATGAGATTATTGTAGATTCTATGCACACGTTCGTAGTGATTGTGTTCTTAAATTGATACAAATTGATAAGTTTAATTGATTGCTAGATTCATGATCAGTGACATAAAGTGGAAAGCGACAACTTCAATCGAGCATAACTTAAAAGCGAGCTTATGGGAGGCGCAACCTGTCCAATGCTCTCAACAAACACACACGTGCAAGCAAAGCAACATAACCTCGCGCCCAAAATCCATCATTTGAATCACCAAAATTTGAGTTAGCCCCAGAACTAGATTCTTAGTATTGTTCACAATTCAGATCTAGTTTTTTTTATTAATAATTTTTGGTTTTTTAATCTTTTAATCTTTTATTTTTTATTTTTTATTTTTAGGGTAAAGGGATTCAATCTTTCAATTTTTTAGTTATCAAATAAAAAACATATATTATAATCCCATAATATTATTGCAAAATTTGCCTTCAAGGAAAAGAGGCATATAGAGACTCAATTGAAAGAAAGAAAGAAAAAAAATCTAAATTTAAGGCGATCCAAAAGCCACTTGAAATCCATCTTTTGACTAATGTAAAAAAAAAAGGCAAATAAAAAAGTTGAATCTAGAATTGATTTTTAGTCTAGAAAAATTATACCGAACTTAAGTCAAAGAATTTTTCATAATTTTAAGACCAAGGTCAATGATATAAATCTCATTTTAGAAGTGTAATAACAGATTTACAACAAGACTGTCATAAATTATACAAAAATACTTACTTAACGTACACATACAGATCCAACAAACACTCACACAAACACAAAAATAGAAAACCCAATTCTAGCATCAGATTTGATCATCATTAAATCAACTAATGGAAGATAAGATTCATTAACCTGCAAAATTTTCAGCGTAGATATAATGATTTGTTAGTAAAACGAATTTGTGTGCGTGTGTGTCTATATAATTATACCTTGTTTGCTTTGAATATATTGTTGAGCTGCGTTATTGCTTTAGATCTCGTGCGAGACAAGTTAACCAATGGTATCAACCTCTTAATTTGAGAATGCTCAGATGTGGATAAAGCTGAAGTGGCTCGTGCATTGTTCGGAGGAGCCATGTTGGTGCTTGATGAAGAACCGGCGGTGTAATCCACGTACAATGAACCTGGCAAGTTGTCCATTTGTCTCAAAAGTTGCTTCTTTCTAAGATAATTGTGTGTATGTGTTTATTTGTTTGGCTTTTAAGTACCAGAAGAACTAAGTGATAAAATTTAATAATAGCATGAGAATTGTGAGTCTACTGTGACAAAGAATATGCTAGGGTGACGGAAAATGTGAGCAACAGTGTCCACGTGGCATTCATGCATGGTCTTTCATATTGTTCTCGATACCTAGTTAAGTAACTCTAGTCTGATAGATTATAAACGTGATATTACGGGTTTGATATATATATATATATATATATATATATATATATATATATATATATATATATATATATATATATATATATATATATATATGGGAATATATTAGCTACAATTTATTGTAGCTAATTGGCTACAATTTTAAGCTATATAATGTGGGTCCCTGATTCTTTTTGTGGGTCCTGATTCTTTTCTGTGGGTCCCTGATATATATATACTAGACTTCAAAGCCCGCCCGATGGGCGGGCATGACTTGTAATTGTAATTTTGATGGTTTCAGTTAACGTAAAATTATTTTTAAGGACGACGATTTAATTATATTTTTTTAGGTTATTAGTTTACGGTTGAGAAATTTTAAGAGAAAGTTAATTATTAATTTTAAGGACGCCGATTTCATTTTATTTTGTTAGGCTATTAGTTTATGGTTTGGAAATTTTTAGAGAAAGCTAATTATAATTTTGATGGTGTCAGTTAACGGAAAAATATTTTTAAGCACGTCGATTTCATTTATTTTTGTTATGATATTAGTTTACGTTTGTAAAATTTTAAGAGAAAGTTATTTCAAGAACATGCAAGTGGTGTTGACCGTTATTAATTATTAAACAATTTGACAAAAAGCAATTTACAATTGTAAATTTGTTTATACTTTTTACTTTTTAGTTTAAAATAAGTGGTCTATTTATATACTTCTTAAGATATTATTGTCCATCTGTCCCAAAATATGAGTATAGTTTGACATTTTGTATGCAACTTTGTTCTTAAATATTTTTGCGCTGTATTATATAACAGTTGTTTCAATATATATATAGATGGATTCAATTTTAAATGTATTTTCATCTATGTAATTTTGATCAAGTATTATATAATACAAATAATAATATTTAAGGTAAAAGTTGGGCTTACTTGTACTCAACTAACAAAGTATTTTCATAACTTGCCATCTCATCAAATGAAAAAGATATAAACGTACCAATTTCTATATTGAATGCATTAACACTAAAAATAAATGAATGTTAAGATTTATAGAACAATTAAAACATACAGAGTTAATTAATGTAAATTTACTTCAAAGTTTAATCTCAATGAGACACTGCGCACGTCTGATAGGTACTCTATTACATGCAATTTACTCTAAATAAATCTCCATAAGCAAGGTTATAAACAGTGTCGTGAAAACACATAGGGATGCTTGTGTGCCCAATTTAACTCGTCTGCTATTTTTCCTTCACAATAATACAACTACACCTCTCGTTGTCCACCAGAAAAAACCTACACAACAAAGATGATCATAGACAACAAAATCTTACATTCAAAATGTTACTAAGAGGGCATTTTGGTCTCCTTATTTAAGTGCATATCAGTTTAAGATATGTGGGCATGTG
Source organism: Artemisia argyi (assembly GCA_030686995.1). Classification (NCBI taxonomy): domain Eukaryota; kingdom Viridiplantae; phylum Streptophyta; class Magnoliopsida; order Asterales; family Asteraceae; genus Artemisia; species Artemisia argyi. Next base: position 18,802,323 of record CM060678.1, on the reverse strand, counting down.
TGTCTCAGTAAAACTTTAAACTCCAGCAACTTAGTTTTTGAATTAACACCCGTCGGGGAAACATTTTTTTGTCATATCAAAGACTGAGAACAGGGTGGTGCATAGCTAAATATAAGTAAAATTGATTCGATGGAAGAATGACATAACTACCATAAACCGGAATTTTCTCTACTGTTACCTCACTCCATTGTTATCCATTATCACTTTGTTCCAAGTAGTTGGTAGTTACAGCTCAAGTTGCAGTCACAAATTCATGTAGTGAACTGCATTATAAAGTTAATAACGAATCTAATGAATGAACAACAACTTCAGACGTATTTATTTGTTTAACAATTTTGTCTCTTGTTTCTGTCATTCAAATAATATCTCTCCAACTTGATTTTAACTTTTCATTCCTAAATTACAACAACATGTTCTAATCATTTTAAAGAATTGTGTGAAAACTACTTTCAAGTCAAGTTTCTTACTTGGATACATGAAGAATGAGCATGACTGCGCGAGATCCTTGGTCATCTTCCCGGATTCAACAGTGCCAATTAGAGGTGGCAATTTGTGCCCAAAATAAAAAAAAATGGCTAACTTTGTCTACTTTGTAAAAGACTTGGGCACATTTAGCCTCATCCTTTTTTTTTAAATGGGCATATTTAGCCTATTGAAAAGTTAAATTGACACTAACGGGTATATATTTTTTTTTCTTAATTAGAGAACATTATAATCGTTTTTAAATAAAAACTTATATATATAATATATTTAATTTTTTTAAATATAAAAGAAGTATTACGTTTAAGTAATTTATTTCGTCATTTTTGGTCTTCTATAAAGCGATTTGTATAACATATGACCGTTTGGCCCGTGCCCGTTTAGCCCATGCCCATTCTAGCCCGTGCCCGTGCTCGCCTGGCCCGCCCGTTTTGCCGCCTCTAGTGCCAATAGATGCTGCTTCTTCTAAGTCATACAAATGTATTGTGAGTGTTTCTATATATTCTTAAGCTAAAAGGTTCAGGTTGCTCTTTAACAGTTGACGCATGATATGAGTTAACGATTTAAATCTTTTAAATGGTTGTACCGTGACAAAGATCTAAAAGCCATTTCAATTGTTGGGTTGTTTATGTGAATTGCATGAGTGGTTATGGATATATATCAGTTATATGGCGTTAAATAAACATAGCACTAACATATTTGTAAATAACGTCCCAAAACTATAAAATAATCCCAGTTTTGAACCATCAATCCAATGTGACATCAACCATTTTTCGGGTAAAACGGCCATTTTGAGCAATTTTGAACAGAGACATATCAAAAAATGCAAGTGAGAATATACATACTTGGCTTTGGCACTCAAACTCCTCTGTATATTGTTTGGCACTCGAATGATATCTTCCTTTGCATATTGTTGTGATCGAGACCTGATGTGGTTTTTTTTATCAGTTGTAGAATCACTTAAGGGAGTGTTTGGGATTGCTTATTTTTCCCACTATTTTTAAGCATTTTGTATTATCCAAACTTGTTATTTTGAGATTAAAAACACACATTCTAATAAGCAGGCATGGGGATGCTTTAGGTTTTTATTTATGGGTTAAATGAACAATTAAAAAAAATACAGCTTTTATGAAATCTGTAATTTAGATGCATAATTCCACCTATATCATTAGGATGCGCTTTACCTTGGAGTAGCCAAAATCGCAAATTTTGAGCCGAGGAGCATGGCTAATTAGTACCAGTTCAGTTGTATTAACTTATCCCTTAAATTCTATAGCGGTGATAAATTTTTGGATCTTGGCTTGTGCTTTTTCTTTCTCATCTGAGCCATTAATGGTTGTAGGATATGCTGTGCTGTTGTTGCTGCCATTAAAAACAAAAGTCATGATTAGAGGTGGTGATTTTGACACACTTGTTTTTAAGTGGGCTGATTTGAGTTGGATCTTATCTCTAACGAGTCATATGGGTAGAACGGGTCAACAATATAATTTAACATAAACCACAGGGATCGTTCGTGTGATTTGATCTTTAGGAAAGTTAGAATATTAATGATCTCATATAACCATTTGAACCTGGAAAAGTTCCATTGTAAGAAAAGCTATTGGTTCAAGATAGAAATGAAACCCTAGAAAAGTTCCATTGTAAGAAAAGCTATTGACTCATTAAAGATAGAAATGAAACCCAAATCAGCCTATTCTTGACTAAACAGTTCAAAATTGCCATTCAAATTAGAAATGCCTCAAAATGTTTACTAAGCTTTGTGTGTAAAGAGATTTTCATCAACCCACTCACCAAGAGTATTTGAAATTGCTACAGTTACCAAGCTCGCAATATGGCCTGCACAAAGTGGTTTGACCAATTTTGTATAGTGAGGTTGGTTACATTCCATGGCCAATACACAAAGTTTAGTAACATGCTTCTCAATCACCTTTGCACCGTCATGAAGACCACGCATGTGACAATAGGTTTCCGCATTCATTTCCGTCCGTGAGCATTCTATAAAAAAGTTGCAAAGCAGTCATGATGTCCATGGGCTCACCAAAAGCAGGAGCTGGAGCGGAACAACTACCTCAACAGGAACAATACCCTCTTGATTGCAAGAGGAAAAACATCGATTAGAGGATAAAACACTTTAAGTCAGATAAGAAATAAGCTATGACTGTAATTTAACAGAGATCACACTCATAAGGGACTTACATTGCCATGATTTACTTTTAATAAGATTTTCAAGTGAAATTGTCAAAAGAAGCGAGTAAAGCATGTAAGGAAAAGATTAATACCTCACAAAATGAATCATGCAAAAGAAAACTGATACAATCAAGCTGCGGTGCACTTTGATAACTTTGTAAGCATTATGAATGGTTCGGGTGAGAGTCAGTTTGATCAAGACTTGACCACATATTTTACCTAACTTTGTGCAGAAACTCTTCGCAAAAATCTAATTGAGCATTTTCATTGCTTTTGTGAATATACTAATGGGTAATAATGGACATGTTGGATAATCAAAACACTTCTGTACAAATATTTTGAAAGCTTACTTCCATTAACTCCGACTTCATCCACCTATATAGCATCTTCATTGTCCTCATCATTACAAATTTTAAAAGCTTCTTCCCAACCTGAGTATATTTCATGACATAAGCATAGTATTTCTCATAAACTATGATTGATCAGCAACAAATACAAATAATTAACATGATATGAATAAGCAAAGAAGAATGGCCAAACTTGTACTTCTTGCATGAATCTTCAAGTCAGCAGGGACAATAAGTGATATATGTGTAGTTAGTATGCCAGCAACACATTCGCTAAAAGTTTCTTGATAGTGAACCTGATATAAAAAGAACAAAATATATAGCCGAACTGATAGTATTTCTACATGGAAAAAAACAAAGAAAACAAAAAGTTGATTTTACGATTTCTATATGCCTGCAAAACAATCTCATTTGCTTTCAACATGATGGACTTCTGCTCTTCACCCATTGTCGACATATTAGTCGTTGCAAGCTTCATAACTGAATATTGCATACACATATTGTACCATCATATGGTGTAAGGCATAGCTAAAGGAATATATAAAAAAAATGTTTATGAGTCGTTGCAAGCTTCACACCGTATCGTACGTTCGGAAGGGATTTTTGCTAAATCCTTGTCCAACGCAACCTTTCGTTCCTCACTGTCCATAGACACCAACACTTTTATCTATCTTCTAGCACTTTTTCGTAATCGTTAAGAGTCATTTCCTGCAATGTGGACATGAAAAAAGCTCAACAATCACTATTTATGAAACAATATTGACATCCACGGTTCACATGATCACAATCATGAAAGACAAATAATTTCATGCACCACCTTTTCGTTTTTCTCATCAGCCACTTCACAAGTGTTCTCTTTGATTGTATATGTTGCCTCTTCTTGTTTCTCCAAGTCTATAATCTTTTGAGTATCAGCAACAACCTCTTCCCACTCTCTATAAAACTTAATAAATTATTCGCCATTAGAAAGTATATGCTTTTAGTTCAAATGTGAAATAAAGTAAACACTTAAATTTTGAGGACTGAATTAAACCTAAATAACAACACCTTTGCCTATTGCATTCTTTCTTTACACACTCCTACGGTGGTTGACTTATGAATATCATTGACATATTTTTCAATAGCGAAAGAAGGCCGGTAAAAAGTGGCTGGAAAAGTGTTTAAGAAATAAATTAAGTAACGGTTGATGAATTACAAACACCGTAAAATATTTATATAGTGAATAAAGAACAAAAAGAAATGAATGGTAATGCGATAAGAGGAAATAAAACTTAATAAATTATCTGCCATTACAAAGTATATGCGACCAAATGCGAAATAAAGCTTCTTTAGAACATTATTATTTAAAATTTGTTCTAAGCAAAATATTAGAAGACAAGTGTTGAGCGACACTTTAAAAATTTTATCAAGAACAAAAGATAATAGATTCACCTATGTATCTTTGATGACACGTAAGCTTTTGCTTAAACCACCCCCGTCTCCTCAGATCCGAATGATAAGAAAGACTCATCATCATCTGACTCATCACAATCATCTTCTACATCATAAGAGCTAAACCTATCTGTTTGTTGGTCATGTTGGCATCTCACATGCTTCATCGATTTCCTTCATGTCAGGAGTGATCTCGTTGATGACATCACTATTTACAACTGACTTCCATTTGGTCATGTCAAGAGATGCTTTACGCAGCTTATGACATAAGTATTCTACCTCCCTTTGGCCTGTCACAAACACAAGTATTCCGCCAGACAGAAGTTTTTTGTGAATTGCTAATATTTTTTTATAAGCTTGGCCAATGTAGTCCACGACATCTGTTCTTTTTGAGAAATGTGTAGTTACTGGATATTGTCGAGTAAGAACTTCAATTACATGTGGTGGATTAGCCAACATTTTACCACCAGCCACAAAGTCTTCAACTCGCATGGTGGCACTCATCAATATGAGCCTTAATGGGAAAATCTTTTTTTCAGGGCTAATTATCTTTCCTGTTGTAACCTCGTATTCTTTTTACTGTTCATATATTTTATGCAATTAACACAAGATCACGCCCGTTGGCAAAGTAAGCAAAATAAAAACTCATAAACATAGCAAGTAGTTGTACCTGTACAAGTTCAATCTAAGGAAAAAAAGAAATATTTTCATGTAGCGCATGATATACTGATTTTCCCTAGATTATTACTATTTTATAAATAGATAAATCATATTGTTATATTGAAAAAAATCTAATGAGATTATCATTATTTATTAATAAAAATACTAATAACCGGGGGGCTTACTTAGCACTTTAGAGCATGTTTCAATAAACCGGGGCTTACTTAGCACTTTAGAGCATGCTCCAGTTAGTTTCCACCCTGCAACCATCATGGGATTCATGGCATTTTACTTTGTTGACTTGTGGCTGGTGAGCAATGAAACCAAACAAATAGTCATACAATTTTCTTAAGCCAATTTTGACATGTTTAACCTATTGAACATTTGACTCACTCACCTTTTAGCTAATCTACTTATCTGAATCGAATTTACAATTACAAATAATATATGACCCAAATCGACCCAGTTATAAGTATCATATACTTGTCATAATTCATACCGGACACAAGCCTGCCAGGAAGAAGTGGTCTATAGTCAATTGCATAACCTTCATCTTTATGACCAGTACGCCATTTCGACGGTCTCCAATATCTAGCAGCCATTGTGAGAACAACCTGGTGTCTTCAAGTGTGGTTGTGTCTAATGTCGTCTGTTGTAGAGGCATATTCTGGTCAAGAAGAAAAACTTTAAAGCGTGACCACAGATATGACTCAGAAACTGAGGATGCAATCACTGCCTTAAAAAGATTCATATGACTAAAAGTTCACAGTAAGAACAATAAATGCAACAACTTACTCCAGTCTATATGCCAAGCAGGCTCCAACCGCCGAACAAAGGACGTTATTCAAGAGCACTTGTTTCCACAGGTGTGAATCTGTAACGGGTCAAAACAGGCTGGCCTGGCCCATATTACTTTTTATCCAATTGTTGAACTTTATGAATAACCAACACCTTAAATGTAACTGAAAAAACTATATATAAAACAGTAGTAATAAAAAGACTTCCGAGTTCCAATCCATATGATTTTGCAGTGAAAGAGGATGATCATACCATATTTGTGAAATTCTTCATGATGTCCATAGAACCAAGATAAGCATCACAGAAGATAACATTGGCATCACAGAGTTCTTTATTAAGCTTCTCAATAGCATATTTCATTTCAAAATTGAATTGCATTATCATATTGTTTATCGTATTGATACATTCACCGTTATTGCTATTATATTGACACAAATAGTAAGGTGCACAACCGATTGGATCCAATCCCATCACAACCACTCACCTAACCTTTGCATTGTACAAATTCTACGAAAAAGAAAATCTATATTATTAAACAAATTTGTCATATTAAAAAAAAAATAAATTTTGTAAATTAATGTATGTAATCGTTAGTCCCAATTGAAATGCAGAAAACTGAGGCTGAATGATATTTGCAGCTTCAGTTTCCCTCAACAGCATTTCACCATCATCAGCAAGTCGTCATCGCCATCAAGCCGTTATCGCCAGAAAGTCGCATCATCATCAATCTGCCATGATCAGTAAACGGTGATCTTAGTGCACAAAAAAAAGAGAAGTACATCTCTAGTAGAAACTATAATTTTGTAATTATTGATAACCATAAATAAGCCTCTTTTAGCAAGAGTAAAATTATTTGTATTAACCTTGTAGCTGTTTTAGAATCACCCGTTTGCATTCGTATAAATTTGCGCAAACAATAGAAATTCACCAAGAATATGGCAATAGTCTCACGTTAGCTTTACATTCACCCGAAGATACAAAAAAATGATCGTATAAATTTGCGCAAACAACAGAAATTCGGGTATTGAGAAAGAAACACATACCCTTAAAACAAAACAAAGAATATGGTAATGCATACACAATCATTCAGTACGGTTTTGAGAAAAAAACATATACCTTTAAACAAAACAAAGGAGATACAAACCTGCAAAAAAATAAAAATAAAAATAAACATATGCATACACAAAATCATCAAAATAACATAGTTTCATTAGGGTTATGAGAAAAGAAGTCACACCTTTTTTTCCAATAATATTTAAACAAAACAAAGAATATGGTAATGCATACACAATCATTAATTAGGGTTTTGAGAAAAAACATATACCTTTAAGAAAACAAAGGAGATACAAACCTGCAAAAAAAAAACATATGTATACACAAAATCATCAAAATAACATAGTTTCATTAGGGTTATGAGAAAAGAAGACATACTTTTTTTCAATAATATTAGGGTTTTGTGAGGATACGAATGAATGAGGCTGTGAAGATGAATTTACTAAAAGGTTATACCGCAAATCATACCAACAAAGAAGACGAACAACCTGCACATCAAATCAGAAAAAAAAAATTGTGTAAGGATGATAAGAAGACGTAATGTTTAGGTTGATATTAGGGTTTATAAAATACCGTATATTAATTTAAAATTAAAATATTCTAAATCTATAATTAAGGAACATATATTTGAATTTAATTACATACATTTATCAATAATAGGGTACAAAATTAATCACAAGTGTTGTGTTGGTATAATGGTAAAGATGCATGTCAAATGTATGAAACAACCAATGTTCGAATCTTGCAGTATGCTTTTTGTAAAAAAAAATCTGGACAAAGAAATTTAAAAATTGCTTAAAATGTGATGACATAGCTGAAATTGAATTACTGGGCATATATATATATATATATATATATATATATATATATATATAATCTCATATTATTTTAATTGTTAATTAGTTCATTTGATATATGATCATATAGTGTTAGATTATGACAAGTGTCATTATGAAAATTTGGAAAAAGAGAATAAAAATGATGTAGTGTTTCCGTTACAAGCAAAAAAAGAAAATACAATATGGAGGAATTTAGGGAAAAAGAAAAGATGGTGTTATATGTGATTACTAGAAAGAAACATGTGATTAATGTATTTTGAATTTAAGTTGAAAGATGTCGAACCATAGACCGGTCAAAGTTCAATTATAAGGCACATGAAAAATTTATCAAATATGACGAGGAATGCAAAGTGTAAATGTTGTATGTCAAATGAAAAATAAAATGGATTCATCTTAAATCCCAGAAATTAAGGCATAAACAATGCATATATTTATTATGCAGGGCGTACCGGCGCGATATGCATATCGAAGCAAGTACAATTTTTAACGCACACTGATGAAAAGTATCTATATAAATTAGTCATGGCTGGTTTGTATGATGCGAGTGATCGATCTTTATATATAAACAATTTAATTACATTTACATTGCAACATAACGTATGCAGCAAAAATCATTGATTTCATGTGATTTACACGAAATTAAGCTATGCACTATGGATTTTGGGCCCGATGGTTTAGCCAATACATTAGGCTAGTCAAGAACTTTCGATGGATGTGTCAAAACCAATTTATAACAAACGAGAGAAGCAATATTGGGTGTATGACAATACCAAATGAAAGAAGCAAGGTGAACATAGCAGGGCATAATATTCACTATGTGAACAACATGATGCTCATGAAATGGTAGTGCAGTGTTTTGAACGACTGAACATATGTTAAAAAGCACACTAGGAAATTACTAGAGGAAAACGTTAGCATTAAAAAATGTATTTAGAAGTGATGGTCATTCTCATTTATTGTAACGTTGTAATGTGTCGTAGTTTTAGTTAATAGAATAGTCAATGGGCTTATGGTTTGGGCTAAGCTAATATGTTAATATTCATATTAAGCTAGTCCATTTATGTTTAGAAGATATTTATGTAAAAAGCCCAATCCATCACCAAGCCCATCCAAGCCTTTTAGGGCAACATGTATCTTACTATAAATACACCTCAAAGCTCATTTGAGGTGTGTGCTTGTGTATGTATTGTGTGTGTTTTCTTTGAATAAAAGCTATCTTTCCATCTCTCTCTAACTCATACGATATACATCAAGTCACCATCTTTCTTCATATTGTTCTTACATTGTTTAGTGATAAAGTTGATAGTATCTAAGGTCATACAAGTGGTCTCATTCACCTAACAATGATTTAGGAGGGATGAGAGGTTGTTTGGTTCAAGTTTTTAGCTACATACACGTTTTTTTCTTTAAAAAGTTCTTTACTTTTCTTGTTTTTCTTGGTTTTTAACACTTTTTTGATTACAAACTAGTGTTATAAACTTTTTCTAACAAGAAAGTTTAAATCTTTTTGAAGTTTCATAGCTTATAAATTTCGATTTGGTTTTTGTACTAGTTTTCGAGAACACGGAAAACTTTCATAAAAATCATCAAGTTTGCTACTTTCTACAAGTTTTGGTGTTTTTAAGCTTAGAAGTACAAGAATCTTGGATTAAAAACTTCATTTGGGTGTGCTTTTAGACTACTCGAAAATCTGTCTCAGTTTCGCAAATACTGCCAGAGTTTCGCAATCTCCACTTTGACCATCTTTCGAGATCACAAACCGCGACTCCTCTCGTGCTCACACTTGGATACTCGGTCTTTTCTCTCTTGTATAAGAAAGAAAAGTACTTCGACTTTTGGAAAACTTTCGAAATTGTATAATTTCGAAAAGTGGTTTGGTGACTTTATGTTTTTGAAAACACCTTAAGTTTCGAAATCACAATTTATCGCAAACTTGAGTTTCGCAATCTCTCAATTGAGTTTCGCAAACCCTAAGTTTTGAGAACTTCAAGTTTCGCAATCAAGTTTTCGCAATCTTTGAAGGTGCAAAAGTTTCGAGATCACTGCAAGCTCTACAGTTTCGCAAACACAGAACTTTCGCAAACAAAAAAATTTCGCAACCCAAGAAGTTTCGCAAACCAAGAAGTTTCGCAAACATCTCTAAAGTTTCGAGAACACATCAAAGTTTCGCGAATTTTGACAAAAGTGAGGTTTTTGACGATCAAACTTCAAACGGTCATAACTTTTGAACCGTAACTCCGTTTTCGCTGAATTTGCTGTCAAAACGACCGTGAGACCGAGAAGAAGGACATGTTGAATATCTAAAGATCATTTAAGCCAAGCTTCGAGGCCCAAATCCACTCCGAACGGAAGTTATTGAGCTTTCAAGGTTTTAGATCAAATTTTTCACCACAAAAACCTGCATCAACCTTCACCAAACTCCACTCCTATTTCGTTGGAACGATCCAAGAATCAACTTTATCCATCTACACTTCATCAATGGCCTCTCAGCAAGACATTCATGCAGCCGGTGCGGAAAACCGACCTCCAATGCTTGAAAAAGGTGGATATCTCCCATGGACAAGCCGCATGCTTCGTTATATCAAAACAAAGGATAACGGTCACCTAATGATCAAATCCATTAAAGAAGGTCCATTTCAGCCAAGACAAGTTCAAATTGAAGGTAACCCAAACACAACACCTCCTACTCAACCATTCGTGCGTGTACAAACAGAAGCAGATTACACAGATGAAGACAAGACGCAGATCAAAGCTGATGATATGGCAATGCATTTAATCCAACTTGGATTACCACGCGAGATCTTTGCTGCGGTTGACAGTTGTGAAACTGCTTTTGACATGTGGGAACGAGTTAGAAGGATATGTCATGGAACAGATATTGGGCAACAAGACGTTGAGAACAAACTTCTAACTGAATGGGAGAACTTTAAAAGCACTGAAGGTGAACAGATTGAATCCTACTACACAAGGTTTTGCACAATCATGAATGAGCTAATCAAAAACAAGTTGACACCATGAACAATTGCAACAAACATCAAATTCCTCAACAACCTTCCAGAAGAATGGGGTCGTTATGTTACAATTGTCAACCAAACAAAGGATTTACATAAGGTGAATTATGATCAACTCTATGACTTTCTGAAGCAAAACCAAGCTGAGGCTAATGAAGTAAGGAAAGAAAGATTAGCTAAAAAGCATGATCCTCTCGCATTAATTGCTACTACACCAACACCGTTACCAGTGAATACACAACAACCATCATCATCTTCTACTCACAACTACATGCAACCATCATTCATTCAACAACCAACATCGGTCTACCAACAACAGTTCTACCCACAGCAACAACAACATGTTATTCCACAACAGCAATACCCACAATTCCCAGAACCAGAATTCACTGAAAATGATGAAGCATCTGCAGCCTTGACTCAAGTGTTTGCTTTTATGACAAAGGCATTCCAAGGATGCTATTCTACACCAACAAACAACAACCAAAGGATTTCATCGAACACTCGTAACAAGCAGATTGCTCAGCCGAGTTTCAATATGGGCAATGGAGGCCAAATGGTTGGAGTTTATGGGAATCAGCAGGGATATGCAACTAGATTTAATATGGGTAATCAGAATATGCAGAATGCAGGAAATCAGTATGGTCAGTATGCAGGGAATCATATGGGTCAGTTTGTTGGAAATCAGAGGGGTCAGAATGTTGGTAATCAGGCAATGGGTAATTGGAATGTTGCAGCTCCAGTTGTTGGGAATCTGGGAAATGTGAATCAGGGTAATTAGGGTAATCCCGTAAAGTGTTTCAACTGCCAGGGTGTAGGTCATATGGCAAGGAACTGTCCTACTAAGCTGCATAAGAAAGATCTATAGTACTTGCAAAAAGCAGTGCTGTTGGTGCAAAAAGAAAAGGCAGGGTTTCAGTTGAATGCAGAGGAAAATGATTTTCTGGCACTCATGGATGACATGGAAGACAGAGAGGATATCGATGCAAACTGCATATTTATGGCAAATATTCAGGAGGCTAAGTATGACACAGATTCTGATACACCTCCGGTTTATGACATCAATGCAGTTTCTGAGGTATCAAACTTCAACACATGTCACAATAATGATATATTTGATATGTCTCCTCATGAGAAACAGCATTCTGAGAAGCTAGCACCCAGTTATGATACATATCCGGACACGCCAAGTAGTAGCAATACTCCTTCAGCAACTCCAGATGTGAATCATAATGGAGGCTACGTTTCACAGCATGCTGAGAATGATGAGGAAACACGTGCTTTGTTTGAATCATTATTGAATAATTGTCGCATTGAAATTGAGAATGTGCAAAAGGTTAATCGCGATGTTAAGGCCGCGAATGTTAAATTAACCGCTGAGCTTGAGAGTTACAAGAAAAATGTTAAAGGTTTTGAGTTTCATCACGAAAGATTGTCAGAATTAGAAACTGGTTATCAAAATTCCATCTCAAGGGAAAAACTTTTGCAACTCAAGTTTGATACACTTGATGTTAATTCTTTTAAAAAGATCAAATCCTTAAATGCGGAAATCTCTGATTTGCAAAACCAACTTTCTAAAGAAAAATCAGCCTGTTCAAATCTTGAAAAAGAATTGGATGAGTTGAAAAAGGAATTTGCAAAGAAAAAAGATAAACTTTTGGATGAAATCGTCGAGTCAGAACACATGATTGCACATCTAGAGGAACTAGTGGTTAAGTCGGGTTAGTCAACTCAAACAATGAACATGATTTCAAATCAAACTAATCCGATTTACTATACGAAACATAAAGTGGCTCTTGGTAACAAAACTCCTTGTAATCTCAAGAAAGCTCAGCAAGAACAGAATGTTTTGTATAATGGTAATGTACTTTACACCAAACATGATCCTCCCGTCGTTCGGGATTATGTGGAAACGATGGAACTTGCTGAAGAGAGCATTGCTAAAATGAAACAAAAGGATTTGAAACCCATCAATTACAACAAATTGAACAAACTTTCGGGAATTACTTTTGTTCCACAAACAGAACCATCTGTGTTTTCAATAAAACGACCATTTTCAAAAATGTTTTCTAAGAAAGTAATTGCTTCAAAATCTCTTTCTAAAATGGAACAAATGTCTTCGAACAACACTTTTCATACAAGTGAGGCTAGAGACATTCTGGATGATGTCAAAAAGAGAATTCAAGAACTTCAAAATATTGTTGCTTCTAAAACTACAATCAGTATTAACAACTGGCATTCCAGTTTTCATATTGAACAGAAAAAGGTTTTTGAAAATGAAATTACTATCCCACTGAATAACATCAGTGCGAGGGTAATCCACTTTGAGCGAGAATTTTTGAAAGAAACAGCCGACTTTGTCAAGGACCACAAATCCCTGGTAAACGAAGCTAATGTAACTCGTGAAAACATGAATGTTTTGGAAAGGTTAAATGATTCTCTCTTCGAAGCAGTTCTGTCTACTGATATAATGTCTATCATCATACAAACATATTCGGTTCAAGACGATGAAAGACTGAGAGCTGAGACCTCTGAAATTGTTTCAAAATATGAAAATGCTCTTATAAAGCTTGAAAAAGAAAATGTGTCATGTTTTAAACAACTTGATCGAAAAAAGGAAGAATGCAAGTATGACAAACTGTCGTATGAGCGTGCTTTCAAGAACATGAAAGAGCAAAATGATCTTCTGAGGGCTCAGCTTGAAAATCAAAAAGGGAAGGGTGAGGAAACTAAGCTTGCAAAACCATCCACTTCGGACAAACCAAATGTTTCAAACACGGTTCAAAAACCAAAAATGTCAATTTCACGGTTTGCTCCAAAAGTCGATGAGAAAAATGATTGACAAAACCAGTCACTCCAACACCCTTGCCCAAGATAAGTGAAAATGAAAAGCGTGTTGATAAAGGAAAAACGGTTGTCGAAACACCAAAAGTGCTAGCTCCTGGTCTTTTTAGGATTAGTCCCACTAGTGCGTCTGCCTCATCATCTAAGACAAATGCGTGCAAAAAGGATAATTCTAAAGAGTCTAGTGATGACAAAAAGGACAACAATATAAATCCTAACGCGTGTGCCTCAACTTCTACAGGATTAGAAAGCACCTCTAGGAGCAGCAGACTAAAGCCTAGGAGCAATACAAGGAACAATAGAGTCTCGCCTGCCTCTAAGAGTAATTGCAAGAATAAAGTTGAAGAAGTAGAAGAACACCCTAGGAATTTATCGCTTTTTAATAAGAGACATGTTTCATCTGAATGTAATGTCAAAAGTACTGTTTCTAATGCATGTAATGACTCTGTTTGTTTAATGCAAAAGGAATGTTTAATTAATGATGTTCATGATGAATGTGTTTCTAAGAATGTGAATGTTTCGCCTAAACAAAAGAAGGTTTCAAAAGGAACTACTGCTAGATCTAGATCTTTAGAAAGATTAGTTGCACGCTTTAGGTCTACCACTAGTAGTCGTATGCCTAGGAACTACCTTAAGTATTGTATGTGGATACCCACGGGTAGAGAATTCACTCTTCAGGATGGCAAATTAGAAATAGTTCAAGCTAAACAAGTAGCAACTGTCCCTGAGTATGATTTGAACTTTACTCCTAACCCCATGGAACCAAATTCAAAACGGTTTCCAAATACAAACTCTTCTATTCTTGGCAGGTTATCGAAATATGTCTTTGGATCGTCGACTCGGGTTGCTCTAAGCACATGACTGGGAATTTAAAGCTGCTGATCAACTTCATCTGGAAATTCATGGGAACTGTACGCTTTGGAAATGATCATGTAGCAGCTATTCTGGGTTATGGAGATCTTCAATTTGGAAATTTTTTAATCACTCGAGTTTACTACGTCGAAGGGTTGGGACACAACTTGTTTTCAGTTGGGCAGTTTTGTGATGCAGATTTAGAAGTTGCATTCAGGAGAAACACGGTTTTTATTAGAAATTTGGTTGGTGATGATCTCTTAACTGGTAATCGTGGCACAAACTTGTACGCTATCGACATCAACCAAATGGCTTCTACATCACCAATTTGTCTTATGACAAGGGCAACCGAAACTAAGTCCTGGCTGTGGCATAGACGTTTATCCCATCTCAATTTCGACACGATCAACAAATTAGCCAGAGACAACATCGTCACCAGTCTTCCTAAGTTCAAATACACCAAGGATCATCTATGTCCATCATGCGAACAAGGAAAAAGCAAAAGAGCATCATACAAACCCAAAACCGTACCTAGTTTGGAAGCAAGGTTACATATGTTGCACATGGACTTATGTGGCCCAATGAGAGTTGAAAGCATTAATGGGAAGAAGTATATTCTTGTTATCGTCGATGATTATTCAAGATATACTTGGGTAAAGTTTTTGAGGTCAAAAGATGAAGCACCAGGCATCATCATCACCTTTCTGAAGCGTATTCAAGTTTTACTTCAAGCTCCAGTAAGGATTGTAAGAACAGATAATGGCACAGAATTCATAAACCAGGAGTTAAGAACTTACCTCGAAGATGTGGGAATCACACATCAAACATCAGTTGTTAGAACTCCACAGCAAAATGGAGTAGTTGAAAGAAGGAACCGAACTCTTGTGGAAGCTGCTCGCACAATGCTGATTTATTCTAGTGCACCACTATTCTTATGGGCTGATGCTGTAGCCACTGCTTGCTTTACTCAAAACCGATCCCTAATCCATCCAAGATTCAATAAAACACCATATGAGCTTGTGAACAATCGCAAACCGGATATCTCTTACCTTCACGTATTTGGCACTTTGTGCTATCCGACGAATGACAGAGAAGATCTAGGAAAGTTGAAAGCTAAGGGTGATATTGGAATCTTCATTGGATATTCAGAAAACTCGAGGGCATTCAGGGTGTATAATAGACGAACAAAAAGGATAATGGAGACGATGAATGTGAAATTTGACGAGATTTCACAAATGGCTTCTGAGAGATACACTCTAGAACCCGCACTTAATCCGATGGCTTCTAATCAAAATGGATTAGGACCCGCACCAAACCAGCAGACTTCTGGACACATCAGTTCAGGACTCGTACCTCAAGGAGCTCAGTCAACAAACACGGATAAACCTACAGAACAAGAACTGGAAAATTTCTTCGAGTTAATGTTTGATGAATATTATGGTGGAACTTCGACAAATGCATCTCAACAACATTCCGCTGCACCCGCTCAAAACCATCAACCACCACCACAACCACAAGATGCATCTACCACAATCGAAGTTGAAGCACCATCTACCTCAACATCATCTACATCTACTCAAGCAACTCCAGTACTTGAAACTGTTCTACCAAGAGTTGATGAGCAAAATCAAAACACAAATTTTCAAGAAGAACCAACAAATAATTCAAACGATGTTGCGTTAGAAGAAGAAGAAGTATTTGAAAACCCGTTTGCAACAGACTCTGCTGAATCTTCTTCAAGGTTACAAGAACCATCTAACACACATACATTAAACCCAAGGTACCCTTCTACACTCAAATGGATAAAAGACCATCCAATAGAACATGTTATTGGTGAACCTTCTAAGCCAGTTCAGACGAGGAGACAACTTGCCACCGATCTCGAATTGTGCATTTACATTTGCTCAATCAGCCTCAAAGAACCAAAGAACATTCGGGAAGCAATGGCAGAAAACCCATGGATTGATGCAATGCAGGATGAAATTCTTCAATACCAGTTACATGATAGTTGGGAACTTGTTGAATGACCACTTGATAAACGTGTTCTTGATCTCAAGTGGTTGTGGAAGAACAAACTGGATGAGGAAATGACTGTAATTCGTAACAAAGCTCGTCTCGTGGCTAAAGGTTATCCACAAGAAGAAGGGATAGATTTCGAAGAATCATTCGCGCCTGTAGCTAGACTTGAAGCAGTCCGGATTTTCTTAGCCTATGCCGCTCACAAAAACATCACAGTCTATCAGATGGACATTAAGACAACTTTCTTGAATGGAACTCTGAAAGAAGAAGTGTATGTGAGTCAGCCAGAGGGATTCATCGACAAAGATCATCCAGACTACGTCTACAAGCTTAAGAAAGCCATTTATGATTTAAAACAAGCTCCAAGAGCGTGGTATGACGAACTATCATCTTTCTTGCTCAAAAACAATTTCACCAAAGGAACGGTTGATGACACCTTGTTTATCAAAAAATTCAAAGATGATATTTTGATCGTTCAAATTTACGTGGACGACATTATTTTTGGATCAACCAATCCTAACCATTCAAAACATTTTGAAAATCTCATGAAAAGCAAATTTGAAATGTCCATGATGGGGGAACTAAAATTCTTTCTTGGTTTACAAATACATCAATCCCCTCGTGGTATTTTTATCAATCAAGCTAAATATACACTAGAGATTTTGAAAAAACATGGAATGGAAAATTGTGATTCTGTTGGTACACCAATGGTCACTTCACCAAAAATAGGTGCTGATTTGTTTGGGAAACCCATCGATCCGAAGAAATATCAGAGCATGATCGGTTCTCTCATGTACCTAACTGATAGTCGACCCGATATTCAATTTGTTGTTTGTTTATTAGCACGGTTTCAGGCAAAGCCTACCGAACTTCACCTCAAAGAGGTTAAACGGATCTTTCGGTATCTACGAAGCACCATTAACTTGGGACTTTGGTATCCGAAGGATTCGGGGTTTGATCTAACAGCATTTTCAGATGCAGACCATGCTGGTGATCAAGTTACAGCAAAGAGTGCATCAGGTGGAGCACAATTTTTGGGTGAAAAGCTAGTAAGCTGGTCATCACAGAAACAGGATTGTACTGCGCTATCAACCGCCGAAGCCGAGTATGTGTCTCTATCTGCGTGTTGTGCCCAAGTTGTATGGATGTGGACACAACTCACAGATTATGGCTTTACTTTTGACAGAATACCTATGTATTGTGACTCAAAAAGTGCCATAGCCATCTCGTGCAATCCCGTTCACCACTCAAAGATGAAGCATATCAAAGTCCGCTACCATTTCATCAAAGAGCACGTAGAAGAGGGTACTGTTGAATTATTTTTCGTTAAGACTGATTACCAACTCCCCGATCTATTCACTAAAGCCCTTCCAAAAGAACGGTTTGATTATTTAGTTCGACGAATTGGCATGCGAAGCCTAACTCCTGAAGAGTTAGAACGTCTTCTCGAATCTTCTTGAAAAATGTTTTCAAAATCGCTTCGTTGTAAATATTTTTGAAAAAACAAAATACAAAATTTGAAAAACCAACAAAAACAAAATATAAAAATATAAAATTTTCAAAAAATACAAAAACATTATAAAATCAAAAAATACAAAAATATTCTTCTCACGACATGTCTCTCGTATAAATCAATATTCTGTACGTTTCTAGAAATGTCATTCAATAATGATACAGATATGTACAGATGCTTGAACGGGAGTTCTTTTTATGTTTTTCTAAAACATGTCGTTTCTCAAAAGTTTCTTCACTATGACTTCTTAGTACTTCAGCTATGGACTCGTTCTTCAAAGAAAGGAAAGTGCTTAAATCAAAACACTGGTTTTGAAAATCTTTTGCGCACTTATCCTAAAAACTTTATGGCTTTCGTATACTTCAGTACGAAACCCGAACCTAAATGATGACTTCTGATTATTTCAAATCAAGGACTCGTACGTTCAAAGACGTTATCTTTTTCAAAAAGTTCGAGTTTAAATAAACGAAAAAGATTTCAAACAAAAACTCGTTTTCAAAACCAAATTCTTGCGCACTTCTTCAAGATTGTTCAAAAGATTTTTCAAAATCTCTCAAAATTAGTGCTCAAGAAAACTCCCTCAAACCCTTAAATGATTTTAAATGAGCTATCATTAAGGGGGAGTTCAAAAACAAAAATGTTCCGAATTCATGCAAAATGAAATCTGTCTATCTCTCCAAAAGCTTTCTCTTAATCAGTTGATATAAAAAATATCACAATATGCTATTTTTGAGGGGGAGAAGACATGATTAAAAATGTGATCAATGATGTTTAAAGATCGTGGCTGAATCTCGAAAGAGCTCGACTCAGATATAACCCTCGAATTGACGAAACTTAAATGTCAGTAATCGAAGAGACTTGTCCTGGACGGGTAATAATTTCAAGCTGGTCTAACCAGTGATGTAAACTTGTCTCGAATAGGACTTGTCTAAGTAGAATGTACCAATTCGAGAAACTTTCTTTGGACTTGACCAGGCCGGGTAATAATTTCAAGCTAGTCTAACTAGTGATGTAAACGTGTCTCGAAGTGGTCTAGTTCACTGAAAGTGGATCAATTCAAAAAGTGCAAACTCCTCACGCATGTGCAAATTTCTTAAATATTCATGAGCACATGTGAAGGGGGAGTCCTTCAAAAGAAATGCAAAACTCTCGAAGTGTCAACAATGTGTTTTTTTTATCATAAACACTTTGAGAGATTTTCTAAATGGTTTCAATGGCAATTATAGGATAGTCATGGAGTTATAAGGTGACTAAGGTTAGGAAAAACCGTCCTATGATCCGCCTAAGCCGGAGGGATCTACCCAAGGAAAATTCCAATAGATAGAATTAGAAGTCCTTAGGTATGATTGAAAAAAGGAGAAAATGAGAAAGGAGAAAGAGGGGGTTGAAGAATTAAAAAGAAAAGTTATGAAAAAGGGTGAAAAGAAATAGCCCTCCAAATGATCAACCTTAGGGCAGACACCGGGTTCAATTCGTATGCTACTGGTTGTTGCTAAGGTGACACCGGTATTGAAGATAAAGCCGTCATGGACCCAGTGACGCACTGCACTTAACCTTCTAGCCACTCAAGTTCTCTTAAAAGAGCTTGTTTCATTCTCACGGGGAACCGGTGTAATCTATCGACCTGTTTCTTAGAGATGGTTGATACTGAAAACAGGAGACCTCTCCCTAATCTCCGCATAGGAAACCAAATGTGCACTTATTGAGTCTAGAGCCCCGAGATTCATCAAAAGATCTTATAGGAACACATGATATTTCTACACTGGTTGTTCAACATTAATGACACCAGATGTAAACTTAAGAGTCCTACGCAGATCTTAGCAATCTACCGAGAACGTTTATGAGAGAATTTACACAAGTATTTCTCAATGATTGAACGGAAATCCTACAAGTGTCAACATCAAACAGCCCTGACAGGTCACTTCGGTAATCTCTTGTGGGTTACGCTTAGTGTTCGCGGTGGTTTCAAACGGTCTACAGTCGTGGAGTGATCCCCAGCGACTCACCCAGTCATTGAGCTACTAAGTAGGTCTTGTAAGCTCCCTTGGGAGTATCTGACATGGGAACGGCCTTGGTAAGACTTAGAAGGAGTCTTCACACTATGCTGTTGACGATCTTTAATTCGAACCTGTAAGTACCGGTTGTTTTATTGCTAACTGTTTACCCGCAGGTACACATCATCTCCATGGCGACAGATTCCACATGCTCGTACATGCATCTCAAAGTCAAAGGAAAGTTCTCACAAAGATCTAAGCAATACAAAGTTCTAAGAAAGATTCTACGCCAAAAAGAAGAATCTACAAAGTAACGTGACAAAGATCGGTGTGAAAGAACGGGAATAGCAAATGCATGTATCACAAAGACTAAAGACGTATGAGCATGTTGGAATGGCGAACAACCACCACAGACACAGAAGTGAAAAAGGCAGATAACTCCACATCACAAATGAACAAAGAACGATGAAAAGTCAGTCATCAACGATCACAAAGCATGAAGGAACAAAGACTAATGACTATTCTACTACGACACACAATGGTCAACAACAAAGAACAAAGAAGACCTAATCACGTGGAGCATCATTCGAATGACCACCCCTTAGGGGGAGATTGTTAGCATTAAAAAATGTATTTAGAAGTGATGGTCATTCTCATTTATTGTAACGTTGTAATGTGTCGTAGTTTTGGTTAATAGAATAGTCAATGGGCTTATGGTTTGGGCTAAGCTAATATGTTAATATTCATATTAAGCTAGTCCATTTATGTTTAGAAGATATTTATGTAAAAAGCCCAATCCATCACCAAGCCCATCCAAGCCTTTTAGGGCAACATGTATCTTACTATAAATACACCTCAAAGCTCATTTGAGGTGTGTGCTTGTGTGTGTATTGTGTGTGTTTTCTTTGAATAAAAGCTATCTTTCCATCTCTCTCTAACTCATACGATATACATCAAGTCACCATCTTTCTTCATATTGTTCTTACATTGTTTAGTGATAAAGTTGATAGTATCTAAGGTCATACAAAAAAGATCACACCTATACAATCTAACCGTTTAAAAAAAATAATAAAAAAATCCAGTTTAACCATTTAGGGTTAAAATTTCTATTTCTATTATGAAGGATGAAATGGAATCACATTGATATTGTTTATAGTATAGTCTCACTCAAAGGATATGACTATACAGGTTTATTATAGTGTAGATGTCAACTTTAAATCTAGTATATTTTCATCAATGTATTTTGATGAGTGTCTAAAAACTCATCATTTTATACCCATCTGAACTGTGAAAACAGTTAAAAATACACAGAAACACCACATAATACTACAAAAATCCTTGGATTGTGTTTTTATATGTTTCAGGTACAAAAGGATTGAAAACAGATGAAAAATGAGCAAAGTTTGTACACTTGACAGAATCAGTCCCCGAACTTTCATGAATTGTCAGATTTAGTCCCTGGAAGTTCAAATTTGAAGATATGACAACTTAAGTCCTTGGGAAATCATAAATGGTCATTATTGGTCCTTGGATGAAAGTTTTCATGAAATGGCAAGAAAGGTCCCTCAACTTTGAAAAATGGCATAAATGGTCCTCGGGTGTTCTAAATTGGAAAAAAAATGCAATTATGGTCCTTATATTATTCACACTTGGCATAAGTGGTCCTTATAATAACTTCAGGTCAGTTGCATATTACACTCCTCACTTTCACCAAATTACAATTTTGGTCCTTGTTATAAACCACAAACCAAACCGGACCCTATTATCCTAAACCTTTAAATAAACTAAACCCAATAAACCAAATCCATTACCCCAACCCTTTTCCTGGACCAACACACAAAAGCCCAAACCACCCTTTTATTTATATACCAGGGTCAAATACCCTGGTCAAACACCACCATATCTCTGGTTTCACCACCACCTCAACCCCCTAGCTGTCTACCTTGTCCCCTCCACCTCCATAACATCCCAAAACCCATTAATTGCCCTAAAACCCTCACAAGTTACCTCAACTGACACCTTGATATTTTGGCACCAAAAAGTGGAATTCAATGGCCAGGATTCATTAGACTAAACCAATGGTCCAGATGTGGTGGGAAAGTCTTAGAGATCAAGTGGGAGCCCTACAAATCTTTATAAAAGAAGAAAGAAGTAGGGGAGGACGAGTAGTTTAGTTAGTTAATTTTAGTATCGTAATTAGTGTAATTTAATTTCCAGTTTTAGTTTTTAGTATAAGAAAGTTGTAATCAACAAATTCAGTATAATATTAACTCTTTCTGAACTTAATTTCAAGTTTTATTTAGCCAATTCAGTTTTGGCAATTTTAGAGTGAAATTGACAACTTGCTTTAATCTTGCTCACAATTGTTGTTTGTTGGTTATTTTAGCTCACATAAGTCATAAATAAGCTTTTATAAGCTTCTTGAGTACTAAAAGTAGTGTTAATCTTTAAAATGCAAAAATCACCAAAAATACTCATAAATAGCTTTTAATTCAAAAATCAGCAGAAGAGAAGATTCAAACATGGAGTATGGCATAATTTGGATGGCCAGGGTTTAGTATCTCAGGGGAGACCATAGGTTGTGATATGGGACCTTGATTCCTTGGATATAACTTGAGGTCATTTGTAAGAAATTCCTTAATTTTTGCTTAATACTGTGTAATTGTTTATTTGTGTTCATTTGTTGCTTATCTATGCTTCTACTGCTTATTTATTGCTTATTAGATAAAATCCAATTCATACATTAGGCTTTTGTTTTAGTTTGTTCAAAGTTTCATTCAAATCAAGAGTTTAACAGGCTGTTTGGATTTGTATGATTTGCTGAGCATTTGTTGACCTCATTGTCTAAAACTTGTTCAAACATATCTCTCAGTACCAAAATAGAGTAGATAAACCAAATTTAGGTGGTTGTAAGCTTTCAAAGTCAAAATCATCCGAAAATTCACTTAAATAACCTTCTGTGTATAATGTAAGTTAGCATAGGCATCATTTCAATTCACAAGTAGGTCACTTAGCTTATTTTGGTCTCATAACAACTTATTATAACCTTTTCAGTAGATTAGAACCAATCAAAGTTCACTTAAGTCAAAATAGGATCAAATCTCAAAAGTCAAAATTTCATGTTCAAGCATAAATCCAATTTTTGGATGAATTTTCCTGATTTTTCTGTTTAGAATTAGGCTTTGTAATTTTTACAAGTTAAAGACTACTAGCTTAACTCTTGAAATCCTACTTGGTTTATTTTTTAGATTTTTTTAGTTGCTTATTTAATAGCTTAAATCAGGCTGCAGGGTAGGTGCATGCCCTGCACCACAGTTCCTGTCCAAACCACCCAACTTCTAGGTCTCCCCTAGTGCTCATTAATGGGCCCCAGGACCTAACTTTGGGCTTTTTGAAAAGCTTATTAGAGTCAGGCTTATTTGTGGCTTCAGATCCCTGGCACTTAGTATATTTTAGCCTAAAAGCTGCCCTGATCATACCCCTTATACTGAGTACTCAGTCTCACTCACCCAAGTTCAAGCCCTCCCCTAGGGCTTATTAGTGGGGCCCAGTGTATGATTCTTGGCTTATTAGAAAGACCTCCTGCCCATCTTGAGGGTTCAAGGTTCAATTTGGACCCCTGAACCCCCCTGTGGACCCATATTGGTCTGCAGGTCTGCCATCGTGGCCTGTCACTTTGGCAGTTTGGCCTTTTGCTTATTTCTAGTTTCCGGCTTATTCATTGTGCTTATTTCCTTGTTTTGGCATATTTCAAGTTAGTCTCTAACGTTTGTAGCTTAATTAGGTCTGTGGAACCATAGTATAGCCTTTTAGTAGCTTTTTCAAACAAGCAAAGTCCTAATAAGGTTTGGTCCTCAATCTGTTAAGCACTTTGCTTTCCAAAGTGCTTATTTTTAAGTTCTGATCATTTTGTCTTTATTAAAGTTGTTTATTTTCAGTATCTAATTAGTTTTGTAAAAGAAAATTCCAGAAAATCCAAAATTAAATAAAGTGATAGCTTCTATTTAAGCTTTTTAGCTTATTTTCAGCATTTTACAAAAGCAAATTTCATTTTTATAATTTTCCTAGGTTCCTGTAGTAATAAAATAATTTTAGAAAAAGTTTCATAATTTTCACTGTTCATTTGCTATTTTTCTTAATTTAAATTTGTTTAAATTAATCAATAATTAGTTTTTAATTAATAATAATTAATTAAAAAGTAGGAAAAATATATTTTCTGTTACAAAAATAGTTTTAAGTTATTTTAGATTTTTCCAAATTTAATTTTTATTTTTCTAGCTTAAAATCTTAATTATTTGTATATTAGTATAATTTAAATTAGTTTAAATAATTAATAAATAGCTTTTAATTAATAATAATTAATTAAATAGTTGTAAAAATAATTTTAATTTTCCAAAAATTTTCTTTTATCATTAGGATTGTAAAAATATAATTTTCATAGTTGTAGGGTTTATATTTCTCTCGTTTCACTTTTTATTTCGTGCGTTCGCGTTATTTTTCATTAAACGTACGCGTTTTAGGTTTTTAATCATTTTAATCTAGTCTTCACGTAATCATTCTCCTAGCTTATTTAAGCTATTTTCTTTTACATTTCCTTAGTTTAATTAATCATTCACTTATACCCTTTCCCATTCAAATTCACCCGATCACAGATTCGTTTTTAATACCTTTGCACGCCTCGTTGGAATTTAATCACCCGGGGAAACACTGTATTCCACGGAGCATTGGTCTAAGCTGTTTTGACTTGTTGACCATTTACCTTGGTCAATATTATCTGACTGTTTAGCACTAATCAAATTTTGACACCGCTGCCGGGGAGGTGTGCTGCGTACTATCAAACCGAATTTGAAGATTAGTGATTCTGGATAATCACTCATTGTATAATTATCCATCCTTGTTCATATTTTCTTATTTTAATATAAAAACAAAACGAATCATGAAGTTTACTAAATCATATTACTCAAAGATTACTTAGTGTGATCTAAGAGGAAACGATTTGGTTTCTTGAAACGATTACCAAAAATATTTTAATTTAGTTTTCAACGAACACAAAAATCCAAAAATATTCATCTTTACCCTCTTACCTTTTTAAATTCTTCATTCCCTACCCCTCTATTACCTTTGATTCTTTCTATGTCTTATTCTCACCTTCTTGGTTGTCAATGGTGTGGTGGCCCTCATAATGATGGTAATTGTCCCAGTTTTAGCATGGTAGAGTCAGGAAACGGGTCTGTCTATAACCAAGATCCCTATTCTTACCATGACATGACTGATTTATTTCATCAGCTTCCGCACCATGAAACTCAGCAGTTTTACTGTTGTGAGTACTGTGGTGGTTCACACTACAGTTCTGATTGTCAATCACGAAACACGCTTGTCTATTAGCAGGTTCCTGATAACAATTATGACTTTAGCACTTATGGCTCACAGCCACCTCAGTTTTACTGTTGTGAGTATTGTGGAGGTCCACACTATAGCTCTGATTGTCAAACAGGGAATCCATTTCCTTGTAACAATTACGACTATTCATGTCAAGACCAACCTCCACAGTACCAAATGATCCAAGCAACTCCTCATGAAACTCAGCAAGACCTTTGTCTTGAAGCTCTTGAAATATTGAAAGAACTTAAGGAGGAGTTGGATAGTATATCGTTTCAAAATTCTCGTGAGAAATCTATGATAGAATTACTTGCTGAAGAACGAGATGCTAGAAAGGGAAAAAGCATGGAAGAATTACTAATCAAAGAGCATGTAGCTAAAATACATTCCGCATTTTGCAATGCTGCTCTTCTCGATGACGATGATGACAGTGATGATGAAGATACATTACAAGTTTGTAATGATTCATCGAGTTCATCAGTTGCAATTCCTTCCATGGAAAATCAGGGATAAAAGAGTATGGAAGAATTACTAGCAGCAAAACAAATGAAAATTGTAAAATCCATGTATGCTAGTCCTTCTCAACTCCCTCAGTCTGCTGTTATCATACCCGAGGTTCCCACTCACTCTCTGAGCATGGGGGACGAGCATCTTGACACTGATCCTGAAAAGGAATCGGACGAATTCATAAAGTCTAGTGTTGAGAACCTTGTCCCAATCCCAAGTGAGTCACATGGAATTCTTGATCATGTGTGTGATATCCCTCCTCCTCTTGTCTTCCCAAATGATCATATTGAGATGTTCTCTGATTCTGATGAGGATATTCTTTATCTTGTGGAGACATAAGTTATGTGGAGGAATTACCTTCTGAGCATGTCAGCTTAGGAGAAGAGAATGATGAAGAAATAATCCAAGACGAAGCTCTTCGCCTTACATTATTGAATGTTAATCTTCTCATTTCTAGAATCGAGGATTTTAATGAAAAGCCTACTTCATCTCCTATCCCCGTTGAGGATAGTGAAATTTTGATCAATGATTCTATTCCGGATTTGCAAACCTTCCAATTTGATCATATGGGAGAGAAGATTAGTGGCAGTCCCACTTCTCATTATCATAATTCTTTCCCCGATTATGAATCATTCACTTTTGAGGAGTTCGCCAGTGAACTAACTCAAATCCATCCTGAATATGAATCATTCGCCTTTGAGGAGTTCTATGATGAACTTAATCATATCATATCTCCACCAGAGTATGATAACTTCTACTTTGATCTAGACACAACCGGGATATGTCAAGACCAAATGAGCTTAAATGATGAGATTCATGATGTGGAAATTATGAATTCTCCTTTGTGGGATGATGAGTTAGTCATGATTTTTATCATGACTTTCTTTCTCTTCTTCACCTATCTCGTGGCTTCTCCTGTTCTTCACTCCTTCGGGAATGAAGACACTATCTTTGACCCCGGCATTTCCATTTACCATTCTAGGTAAAGCCGGGTACTTATCTCATCGGTGTGGAACTTTCACGTACTTCAATGTTTGTCCAAACATCTTGAATGAAAGTCCGATGGTGATTGTCTCTTCCACATGATACTTCCCCATGAACCAATGAATTTGGGGTCGAGTCAAGCTAGTGACTCGGTAAACAAAAACATTAGCATAACATGGGGTTTTCACCCTAAGTGTGGGGGAGTTGCCCCTGCTGTTGTTAGTAAAAAAAATGTGTGTATGTATATATATAAATAAAAGTGTAAAATGGTGTTTCCACATTTAGCTAGTAATGTTGCCTTTTTACGTTTAAAAAGTCGGCATAATAGCCGGGACTTTGAATATTGAGGACAATATTCAATTCTAAGTGTAGGGGGGGAAATTCTAGCGAATTTTATCACATTATAACTTCAAGTACCCCATTTTTGGCCAAAATTTTTAAAATTTTTTAAAATTTTTCACTTAGTGGAAGTGCTTTGCACTAACACAACAAATGGTTATCAGTCCACCATGTCTAACCCACATAAGGACTGGCTAATCCGAGAGAAAATGGCTCTTGGTAAAGATATCTCAAATCCGTTTATGGCTGACAATTTGCCAAAAATTATATGGTATTCAACTCACCATATCTTAGTTAGTAAAGAGTTGGCTAGCCCGCAAGGTTATGGCTTGTGGTAAAGGCAGTGGAAACTATAATTGGTAATCAGCTCACCAAGATGATAACTGTAATCTATCAAAGAGTTGGCTAGTCCATAAGCAAACGGCTTTTGGTAAAGACAAATCAAATCCATTGAAAGCTGATGGTTTGCTAAAAATCATTTGGTTAACAATGTACCAAAGTATCATACTAAAACATTGGCTACTCCAGAAGTAATCTCTTTTGGTAAAGAGACATCAAATCCATTAAATTTTCAAAAAAGGGTTGTTCTTGGATTCTAGATTGCTAGGGACTAGCAATAGTTTAGTGTGGGGGATTGATGAGTGTCTAAATACTCATCATTTTATACCCATTTGAACTGTGAAAACAGTTAAAAACACACAGAAACACCACATAATACTACAAAAATCCTTGGATTGTGTTTTTATATGTTTTAGGTACAAAAGGATTGAAAACAAATGAAAAATGAGCAAAATTTGTACACTTGATAGAATCAGTCCCTAAACTTTCATGAATTGTCAGATTTAGTCCTTGGAAGTTCAAATTTGAAGATATGAAAACTTAAGTCCTTGGGAAATCATAAATGGTCATTATTGGTCCTTGGATGAAAGTTTTCATGAAATGGCAAGAAAGGTCCCTCAACTTTGAAAAATGGCATAAATGGTCCCCAGGTGTTCTAAATTGGAAAAAATGCAATTATGGTCCTTATATTATTCACACTTGGCATAAGTGGTCCTTATAATAACTTCAGGACAGTTGCATATTACACCCCTCACTTTTATCAAATTACAATTTTGGTCCTTGTAATAAACCACAAACAAAACCGGACCCTATTATCCTAAACCTTTAAATAAACTAAACCCAATAAACCAAATCCATTACCCCAACCCTTTTCCTGGCCTAACACACAAATGCCCAAACCACCCTTTTATTTAAATACCAGGGTCAAATACCCTGGTCAAACACTACCATCCTCACCTTTCCCTCTCCCACACACTGCAAACCCAAACCACCTTCCACATCCCTCGTTTCACCACCACCTCAACCCCCCAAGCTGTCTACCTTGTCCCCTCCACCTCCACAACATCCCAAAACCCATTAATTGCCCTAAAACCCTCACAAGTTACCTCAACTGACACCTTGATATTTTGGCGCAAAAAAGTGGAATTCAATGGCTAGGATTCATTAGACCAAACCAATGGTCCAGATGTAGTGGGAAAGTCTCAGAGATCAAGTGGGAGCCCTACAAATCTTTATAAAAGAAGAAAGAAGTAGGGGAGGATGAGTAGTAGTTTAGTTAGTTAGTTTTAGTATTGTAATTAGTGTAATTTAATTTCCAGTTTTAGTTTTTAGCAACAAATTTAGTATAATATTAACTCTTTCTGAACTTAATTTCAAGTTTTATTTAGCCAATTCAGTTTTGGCAATTTTTGAGTGAAATTGGCAACTTGCTTTAATCTTGCTCACAATTGTTGTTTGTTGGTTATTTTAGCTCACATAAGTCATAAATAAGCTTTTATAAGCTCCTTGAGTACTAAAAGTAGTGTTAATCTTTAAAATGCAAAAATCACCAAAAATACTCATAAATAGCTTTTAATTCAAAAATCAGCAGAAGAGAAGATTCAAACATGGAGTATGGCATAATTTGGATGGCCAGGGTTTAGTATCTCAGGGGAGACCGTAGGTTGTGACATGGGACCTTGATTCCTTGGTTATAACTTGAGGTCATTTGTAAGAAATTCCTTAATTTTTGCTTAATACTGTGTAATTGTTTATTTGTGCTCATTTGTTGCTTATCTATGCTTCTACTGCTTATTTATTGCTTATTAGATAAAATCCAATTCATACATTAGGCTTTTGTTTTAGTTTGTTCAAAGTTTCATTCAAATCAAGAGTTTAACAGGCTGTTTGGATTTGTATGATTTGCTGAGCATTTGTTGACCTCATTGTCTAAAACTTGTTCAAACATATCTCTCAGTACGAAAATAGAGTAGATAAACCAAATTTAGGTGGTTATAAGCTTTCAAAGTCAAAATCATCCCAAAATTCACTTAAATAACCTTCTGTGTATAATGTAAGTTAGCATAAGCATCATTTCAATTCACAAGTAGGTCACTTAGCTTATTTTGGTCTCATAACAGCTTATTATAACCTTTTCAGTAGATTAGAACCAATCAAAGTTCACTTAAGTCAAAATAGGATCAAATCTCAAAAGTCAAAATTTCATGTTCAGGCATAAATCCAATTTTTGGATGAATTTTCCTGATTTTTCTGTTTAGAATTAGGCTTTGTAATTTTTACAAGTTAAAGACTATTAGCTTAACTCCTGAAATCCTACTTGGCTTACTTTTTAGATTTTTTTAGTTGCTTATTTAATAGCTTAAATCAGGCTGCAGGGTAGGTGCATGCCCTGCACCACAGTTCTTGTCCAAACCACCCAACTTCTAGGTCTCCCCTAGTGCTCATTAATGGGCCCCAAGACCTAACTTTGGGCTTTTTGAAAAGCTTATTAGAGTCAGGCTTATTTGTGGCTTCAGATCCCTGGCACTTAGTTTATTTTAGCCTAAAATCTGCCCTGATCATACCCCTTATACTGAGTACTCAGTCTCACTCACCCAAGTTCAAGCCCTCCCTTAGGGCTTATTATTGGGGCCCAGTGTATGATTCTTGGCTTATTAGAAAGACCTCCTGCCCATCTTGAGGGTTCAAGGTTCAATTTGGACCCCTGAACCCCCCTGTGGACCCCACATTGGTCTGCGGGTCTGCCATTGTGGCCTTTCACTTTGGTAGTTTGGCCTTTTGCTTATTTCTAGTTTCTGGCTTATTCATTGTGCTTATTTCCTTGTTTTGGCTTATTTCAAGTTAGTCTCTAACGTTTGTAGCTTAATTAGGTCTGTGGAACCATAGTATAGCTTTTTAGTAGCTTTTTCAAACAAGCAAAGTCCTAATAAGCTTTGGTCCTCAATCTGTTAAGCACTTTGATTTCCAAAGTGCTTATTTTTAAGTTCTGGTCATTTTGTCTTTATTAAAGTTATTTATTTTCAGTATTTAATTAGTTTTGTAAAAGAAAATTCCAGAAAATCCAAAATTAAATAAAGTGATAGCTTCTATTTAAGTTTTTTAGCTTATTTTCAGCTTTTTACAAAAGCAAATTTCATTTTTATAATTTTCCTAGGTTCCTGTAGTAATAAAATAATTTTAGAAAAAGTTTCATAATTTTCATTGTTTATTTGCTATTTTTCTTAATTTAAATTAGTTTAAATTAATTAATAATTAGTTTTTAATTAATAATAATTA
Source organism: Artemisia argyi (assembly GCA_030686995.1). Taxonomy (NCBI): domain Eukaryota; kingdom Viridiplantae; phylum Streptophyta; class Magnoliopsida; order Asterales; family Asteraceae; genus Artemisia; species Artemisia argyi. The sequence goes on along the minus strand of CM060678.1, from coordinate 18,771,471 downwards.
ATTAAAAAGTAGGAAAAATATATTTTCTGTTCCAAAAATAGTTTTAAGTTATTTTAGATTTTTCCAAATTTAATTTTTATTTTTCTAGCTTAAAATCTTAATTATTTGTATTTTAGTATAATTTAAATTAGTTTAAATAATTAATAAATAGTTTTTAATTAATAATAATTAATTAAATAGTTGTAAAAATAATTTTAATTTTCCAAAAATTTTCTTTTATAATTAGGATTGTAAAAATATAATTTTCATGGTTGTAGGGTTTATATTTCTCTCGTTTCACTTTTTATTTCGTGCGTTCGCGTTATTTTCAATTAAACGTACGCGTTTTAGGTCTTTAATCATTTTAATCTAGTCTTCACGTAATCATTCTCCTAGCTTATTTAAGCTATTTTCTTTTACATTTCCTTAGTTTAATCAATCATTCACTTATACCCATTCCCATTCAAATTCACCCGATCACAGATTCGTTTTTAATACCTTTGCTTGCCTCGTTGGGATTTAACGACCTGGGGAAACACTGTATTCCATGGAGCATTGGTCTAAGCTATTTTGACTTGTTGACCATTTACCTTGGTCAACATTATCTGACTGTTTAGCACTAATCAAATTTTGGCGCCGCTGCCGGGGAGGTGTGCTGCCTACTATCAAAACGAATTTGAAGATTAGTGATTCTGGATAATCACTCATTGTATAATTATCCGTCCTTGTTCATATTTTCTTATTTTTATATAAAAACAAAACGAATCGTGAAGTTTACTAAATCAGATTACTCAAAGATTACTTAGTGTGATCTATGAGGAAACGATTTGGTTTCTTGAAACGATTACAAAAAATATTTTAATTTAGTTTTCAACGAACACAAAAATCCAAAAATAATCATCTTTACCCTCTTACCTTTTTAAATTCTTCATTCCCTACCCCTCTATTACCTTTGATTCTTTCTATGTCTTATTCTCACCTTCTTGGTTGTCAATGGTGTGGTGGCCCACATAATGATGGTAATTGTCCCAGTTTTAGCATGGTAGAGTCAGGAAATGGGTCTGTCTATAACCAAGATCACTATTCTTACCATGACACGACTGATTTATTCCATCAGCTTCCGCACCATGAGACTCAGCAGTTTTACTGTTGTGAGTACTGTGGTGGTTTACACTACAGTTCTGATTGTCAATCAGGAAACACGCTTGTCTATGAGTAGGTTCCTGATAACAATTATGACTCCAGCATTTATGGCTCACAGCCACCTCAGTTTTACTGTTGTGAGTATTGTGGAGGTCCACACTATAGCTCTGATTGTCAAACGGGGAATCCATTTCCTTGTAACAATTACGACTATTCATGTCAAGACCAACCTCCACAGTACCAAATGATCCAAGCAACTCCTTATGAAACTCAGCAAGACCTTTGTCTTGAAGCTCTTGAAATATTGAAAGAACTTAAGGAGGAGTTGGCTAGTATATCGTTTCAAAATTCTCGTGAGAAATCTATGGCAGAATTACTTACTGAAGAACGAGATGCTAGAAACGGAAAAAGCATGTAAGAATTACTAGTCAAAGAGCATGCAGCTAAAATACGTGCCTCATTTTGCAATGCTGCTCTTCTCGTTGATGATGATGACAGTGATGATGAAGATACATTACAAGTTTGTAATGATTCATCGAGTTCATCAGTTGCAATTCCTTCCATGGAAAATCAGGGAGAAAAGAGTATGGAAGAATTACTAGTAGCAGAACAAATGGAAATTGTAAAATCCATGTATGCTAGTCCTTCTCAACTCCCTCAGTCTGCTGTTATCATACCCGAGGTTCCCACTCACTCTCTGAGCATAGGGGAAGAGCATCTTGACACTGTTCCTGAAAAGGAATCGGACGAATTCATAAAGTCTAGTGTTGAGAACCTTGTCCCAATCCCAAGTGAGTCACAAGGAATTCTTGATCATGTGTGTGATATCCCTCCTCCACTTGTCTTCCCAAATGATCATATTGAGATGTTCTCTGATTCTGATGAGGACTATTCTTTATCTTGTGGAGACATAAGTTATGTGGAGGAATTACCTTCTGAGCTTGTCAGCTTAGGAGAAGAGAATGATGAAGAAATAATCCAAGAGGAAGCTCTTCGTCTTACATTATTGTATGTTAATCTTCTCATTTCTAGAATCGAGGCTTTTAATGAAAAGCCTACTTCATCTCCTAACCCCGTTGAGGATAGTGAAATTTTGTTCAATGATTCTATTCCGGATTTGCAAACCTTCCATTTTGATCATATGGGAGAGAAGAATAGTGGCAGTCCCACTTCTCATTATTATAATTCTCTCCCCGATTATGAATCATTCACTTTTGAGGAGTTCGCTAGTGAACTAACTCAAATCCATCCTGAATATGAATCATTCGCCTTTGAGGAGTTCTCTGATGAACTTAATCATATCATATCTCCACCAGAGTATGATAACTTCTACTTTGATCTAGACACAACCGGGATATGTCAAGACCAAATGAGCTTAAATGATGAGATTCATGATGTGGAAATTATGAATTCTCCTTTGGGGGATGATGAGTTAGTCATGATTTTTATCATGACTTTCTTTCTCTTCTTCACCTATCCCGTGGCTTCTCCTGTTCTTCACTCCTTTGGGAATGAAGACACTATCTTTGACCCTGGCATTTCCATTTACCATTCTAGGTAAAGCCGGGGTACTTATCTCATCGGTGTGGAACTTTCACGTACTTCAACGTTTATCCAAACATCTTGAATGAAAGTCCGATGGTGATTGTCTCTTCCACATGATACTTCCCCATGAACCAACGAATTCGGGGTCGAGTCAAGCTAGTGACTCGGTAAACAAAAACATTAGCATAACATGGGGTTTTCACCCTAAGTGTGGGGGAGTTGCCTCTGCTGTTGTTAGTAAAAAAAATGTGCGTATGTATATATATAAATAAAAGTGAAAAATGGTGTTTCCACATTTAGCTAGTAATGTTGCCTTTTTACGTTTAAAGAGTCGGCATAATAGCCGGGACTTTGAATATTGAGGACAATATTCAATTCTAAGTGTGGGGGGGGGGGGGGGGGGGGGGGAAATTCTAGCGAATTTTATCATATTATAGCTTCTAGTACCCCATTTTTGGCCAAAATTTTAAAAAATTTTTAAAGTTTTTCACTTAGTGGAAGTGCTTTGCACTAACACAACAAATGGTTATCAGTCCACCATGTCTAACCCACATAAGGACTGGCTAATCCGAGAGCAAACGGCTCTTGGTAAAGATATCTCAAATCCGTTTATGGCTGACAATTTGCCAAAAATTGTATGGTATTCAACTCACCATATCTTAGTTAGTAAAGAGTTGGCTAGCCCGCAAGGTTATGGCTTGTGGTAAAGGCAGTGGAAAACCATAATTGGTAATCAACTCACCAAGATGATAACTGTAATCTATCAAAGATTTGGCTAGTCCATAAGCAAACGGCTTTTGGTAAAGACATATCAAATCCGTTGAAAGCTGATGGTTTGCTAAAAATCATTTGGTTATCAATGTACCAAAGTATCATACTAAAACATTGGCTACTCCAGAAGTAATGGATTTTGGTAAAGAGAAACACACAGAAACACCACATAATACTACAAAAATCCTTGGATTGTGTTTTTATATGTTTCAGGTACAAAAGGATTGAAAACAGATGAAAACCGAGCAAAGTTTGTACACTTGACATAATCAATCCCTGAACTTTCATGAATTGTCAGATTTAGTCCCTGGAAGTTCAAATTTGAAGATATGACAACTTAAGTCCTTGGGAAATCATAAATGGTCATTATTGGTCCTCGGATGAAAGTTTTCATGAAATGGCAAGAAAGGTCCCTCAACTTTGAAAAATGGCATAAACGGTCCCCGGGTGTTCTAAATTGGAAAAAATGCAATTATGGTCCTTATATTATTCACACTTGGCATAAGTGGTCCTTATAATAACTTCAGGACAGTTGCATATTACACCCCTCACTTTCACCAAATTACAATTTTGGTTCTTGTAATAAACCACAAACCAAACCGGACCCTATTATTGATGAGGCAAAAAATGAACCATTTTTAGGGGGTCATTTAAGCCCGAATTCAAATTTATTTGATCAAATATTGACCTAAATCGTTCCTTTTTTGATTTTAGGTACTTTTGGAGTGAATTCTGGAAAAGGAAGCATTTTGGACGTTTTTGAAGCATAAAAGTGAAGAAAACGGCAAAGTCTTAATTTTCCTTGCTGGGAACAGTACTTAACAGCGTCAAGAGAAAAAGTGGTGACGGTCCAGTAGAAATGTGATGGCGTCAAGGAATGGCCTTCAAGAGTAAAAGTGGTGATGGCCCAAAACAACATTACACATGACGGCGTCAGACTTGGATCTAGGCAATCCGATTTCACTATGGGCGGCGAGTTAACGGCGTTAGACATTCCTTCTTGATGCCGTCACCTTGTATAATCTATATATAGTTTTGCAATTTTCATTCATTAGTGTGGTTGGAATTTTAGTGGAACCCTAGCACGACTTTTACAGCTTTTTCAAGGGTTTTTACCCTTTGAATCCTTTCATGCTTAATTAAGATAAGTATCCTTTCAATTAATTCAATATGTCTATGTGTTGTTTGAATATATCTCACGCTTGTCTTGATTTTAACATGCTAGGCTAGATCTTTTGTGTGTTTGCTTAGATGTAGTGAAACCTAGATGTTGATTTTGGGTTGATTGTTTGTTTATAGTTGTTACGGATGAATGATTTCGATGTTAGGCTTAAGAAAACAGGCAGACTTCCATAGGTAACATGCTTGAACGTCTTAAGAAACATGAACCGATGTACACTAGGTTATTTTGGTTATATTTAATGCATGAGCGAATTCTAATGATCCCATGTTAGGAGCTTCTTGCAGGCTCGACATAGGAGTGAAGTAGGAGCTTATAGAGTTGGGGAAGTACGTGCGCCACCCCACGAATGGTATTAAGGAATATAACCTGTCATCCACGCAATTGTAACAAACTATCAACCTGTAAAGGATATCTAGGGAGTAATGAAACCTAAGTAAACACAATTTTACCCATTATTGTCTACACCACATTAGTAATTAGCTTTATTTTCATTTTTGTTATTTTATTTTGATTGCATCTTTAGTTATTAGGTTAGTTGACTAGCAACTAATTCCGCCCCTTATTCCAAAAACCTGAGATTTTAATTTGCTTTCATAAAATTATAAAAATACAAAAAGAATCATCCCTCACCTCTAGACCTAGTTTTTAGGCTTTCTAATCCTAGCGACACTATTCCTGAGTTGAACGATCAATCACCCGGTACTTGTCACTATACTATACTACAACGATCAGGTACACTGCCTGGTGGGGGTTGTAAGCTTCTCGAGGGCCCTTGAGAGGTAAAACCTGTGGCGATTCCCACACATCAAGTTTTTGGCGCCGCATCCCGGGGAATAGTTATTGTCTAGGTTAGGATTTCTTTTTATTAGGTCTACTTGCTAGATTTCTTTCTAGTAAGATTTTATTTTTATTTTTAGGTTTTCTTTAGTCTATCTTATTTCTTCGTGTCTTTGTTCGTAACCTTTACCATCCGACATTATGGAAGGTGGTAACATCTTTGAACCCATCAACCCACCAATTCAAAACCACCCACAAAACCCACCACTAGCAAACCAACCTCCTAGGCCCCGAATCTTAGGAGAGTATTCCCGTCCTAGCCACCAAGGCTATCGAAACACCATTGAGCTCACCCAAGGAGCCAATGTGTCCCCCTTGCGATCCGTCACCATCCGGTTGGTGCAAAGCGGATGTGCATTCCATGGACTTCGTTCCGAAGATCCAAATCAACATCTCAAGGACTTCCTTAAAATCGTAGATTCCATAGACCTAGATGTTGCAACTAGAGAGACAACCCGATTACGCCTATTCCAATTCTCTCTACATGATCAAGCTAGTCAATGGCTTGAACGTTTACCCGCGGGATCCATCACCTCATGGGATGATCTCACCACTCATTTCCTTGCTCAATTTTTCCCACCGGGGAGAACTACCAAGCTTAGAAATGATATCTTGATGTTCCAACAATGTCAAGGTGAAACTCTATATGAAGCATGGACTCGTTTCAAGGACTTACTCCAAAAAGTCCCTCATCATGGCATAGATCTTTGGCTCCAAGTCCAAATCTTCTATGACCATATCGATCTCTCCACAAGGCAAACCATTGACCAATCGGCCAGTGGCAAGCTACGTGATCTAAGTGTGGAAGAATCATGGGAACTCATAGAAGATCTTGCTCTCTATGAAAACGAAAGTTGGAATGAACCCCGTGATTTGAACAAAACGGTCAAGGCAATATCCTTGCCTTCGAACAATTCTAGCACTCCCGACCGTAGGATCATGGAACTTGAAGACCAAGTCAGGTTTCTCATGAAATCCTACGAAGCTCCTAAGCCTTCAAGCCAAGTGAACAAAATCACTTCTTCATGCGAATTATGTAGTGGTCCCCATGACACTCGTGATTGCGTGGAACTCCCCAGAACAGCTTTTGCGGACTACGCATCCTCGCGTACTGACGAAGCGGGAGATAAGTGGTACACTTTCAAGCCCGAGCCAAACCCTTACGGTGATTCCTACAACTCTTCATGGAAAAATCACCCGAACCTTAGGTGGAAGCAAAACCAAAACATACCCCAAACTAATTATTCCAACCTACCTAATCGTTACCAACCCAACGGTCCACCATCCAACCGTACTTTCAACAACAATCCTTCTAACAACTATGGTAGTACCAACAATCTTGAAGGGTTGATGTCCAAGTTTATGGCATCTCAAGAAGCTCGCATATCCAAGTTTGAAGCCGATTTCAAACAAAAGCAAAGCGAGATGACCACCAAAATTGAGACATTGATGAAAGTTCTCAATGACCGAGAAATGGGAGCACTCCCAAGCGACACGATCAAGAACCCGAAATTAAACGTGAATTCCATATCATCGGTTTCGTCACCTGCTTCTTATCCACAATATTATTCGGTCAAAACAATGAACACGTGTTTCAAGCAAACCCAAATTCTTCAAAAAGACCAATTGAATAAAGCATCTGATATTAAGCCGGTCAATAACATAGTTGAAACACCTCCTACACAAGACCTTGACGATGAATTCAAGGAACTCCACCTTGAATGCCCCGTCATTGATGTCTTAGCCCGTGCTCCCTACTATAGTGCCCTATTAGAAAAATATGAGAAATTTAAAATGGGTAAAAATGGGACCGCCTTCGTTCAAAATAAGTTGCCTAAGAGTCTTGATGATCCGGGTATATTTGTTTTGCCTTGTAAGATAGGAAAATCCGAAGCTTTCGACACACTAGCCGATTTGGGATCAAGCCTCAACTTGATTCCACTATCCCTTTTCACCACTTTTAAGCTAGGAAAGTTTGAGGAAACGGAGGTACTAATTGGTCTAGTGGATGGGAGTATTGCCCATCCGATTGGAATGATCAAGGATGTAGTTTTTCACGTAGGAAAGTTAACTATCTTAGCGGATTTTCACGTCCTAGATATGGTTAGTGACACTACATGCCCTTTGTTGGTAGGAAGAGGATTTTTAGCAACCGCTAGCGCCATGATAGATTGTAAGGAGGCTAAAATAGCGGTAGGAGAAGTTGATACTTGGTCAGTTTATGATGTTAGGAAGCATAGCTACGATTGTGAAGGTGAACCGACACCACATTGGGTAGAGATGAATAGGAGACCATCTAGATATGGGCCTTGGATAGAAAGAAACTTTATAGGACCTCAACGCCCATTCTACCTAGAGAAAGATTTCATCGATAAAACACATTCGGTGGAACAACTCATAGCTAGAGATGAGGAACTTGACCCTTTTGAGGATCCCCTAGTCTTTAGGAAAATGATTGAGTTCTTAAGCGTAATGCCTATCAACATAGAGATGAACAAGTGGAAGAGAGAGGGGAATAAGTGTAAATGGAGGTGGGACAAGCCACCGAAGGAAGGTGACGGATCATGGCATATAAAGATGATCTTATATGATCCTGATGGAGAAAAGTTTGAAAGGTCATACCATACCAAGAAAACCGATAGGAAGTTGAAACCCAAGTTTGATCCCAAAGATGTCCTCAATGAGGAGCTCACCCATGTCACGTAATTACCCATGACCTTGAGTCTAGCTACAAGACTCGTAAATAAAGAAAAGCGCTTCTTGGGAGGCAACCCAAGCTTTGTGTTTGTTTTATTTATTTGTTTGATTGTTATTTGTTTCCGTATGCATGCTTTATTTTTATTGATTGTTAGGTCATGTTTCAAATAAAATTGTGAAAATGCTTTATTTTGTTTTTAACTTCGTCTTAATTACATATAAAGGTAATTCGCAAAAGATAAGTGTAAGGGGAAACCCCAAATATGTTTTTAAAGAAACGAAATTGATCATGATTCTCCACAATATTAAATGGACATGTGTATTAGTATTTGTTAGAGTCAAATGCTTGTATCGAGTCATAATGATGTTTTGCAGGATTTTCCAGGAAGTAGGACATAAGTTTTTTTCAGAAATTTTCCAGAAACTTAACGTAAAGATTTCTACAGATCACTTATGACGGCGTCACGAGTTTACTCTTGACGGCGTCACGTGTAAAATTCTGGAAATTTTGCCAGTTTTGTTTTTCTAACAAAGTCTTAAAGTTTTTGTTAATTCTTGAGTTTTATAAACTCCAGGAAATCTGCAAACATTCATTCCACAAGCATTATATCCCTTTAATTCCTAGAAAGCAATCTAAGATATTTATGTTATTTTTCTAGGATTTATTAGTACATATAGATTGCCGCCGATTTTATGTGAGGTTGCTTTGTTTGTTTTCTCAGGTTTAACAGGTTACATGTGACAAGAAGATGATTTATTTTTCTGGAAGGGAAGCTTTGAATGTTCATTTTCTTGGAGGAAGATCTAACCTTGTTAACATTCTATCCACAACTAAACGAATCAGGGGAGTATTTGATTTCATTCTTTTGCCTATTTCACTTTTACATTCTTTAATTGAACATTGGGGACAATGTTCATCCTAAGTGTAACGGGAGGGTAAATGATGATACCTTATAGTATATACTTGCACTTGAGTTTGTTTGTTTGATGGTAGGTGTGTAATAAAAACTATGAGAAATACTTGTTAGTGTAATTTTAGCACCAAATTTAAAATTTTTTACAAATTTAGGAGTGAAACTTTAGCCATAGCAAGCGTCTCATGGATAGGAGATTGTATGACTAGCACAAAACCGTACTACTTAAAAAATTTTCCACCCAAATATGTGAGGTTCGCCTTTAGATTTGATAGGAAAAACATTCATTATTAGTGCTTATGTGTGTACCTGTAGCATTTAGATTCTAGAACTTGCGTTAGTGATGCATCCCGAGACCGCTAGTGAGACTACATTCGTGTAGTAGGATTTACTACATGATAAGAGGCATTAGGATCACCCTTGTGTTAAACCCGTATCATAATTACTTGACCATTTAAGTCATATTACTTGGCTAGTAAAGTCAAATAATTTTTCCCACACCTTAGCGTTGTACTCATTTTTAGTACACGAAACCCCTAGTACACCCCTCCGAGCCTATCTTTTCGTTTCTAACTTTAAGCATTTTACTTAAAGGAAGAATTTGTTACAACCTACTTAAATGTACAACCAAATCGCCTTAGCCTTCCGTGTATGCACTCATCTTTAGTGCATTATTGTTATTTGTTTAAACCCTTATTTAATTATCTAATTGATTACATGGTTGCTAAGTCGAGTCATATCCTTGTACATATTGTTTTGGGACGATTGGGACTCATGGGTAAAGTACTAATTTTATGGAGTATTGGGGAAGAACATCATATTATTACCCCCATATGTACGTTAATCTTAAAAGTACTCCAAGTGTTTTGATTATCTTGATTTGAGTCGTTAGAATAGTTGATTGTAAAGTATGTAAAGATTCAAGTGTAAGGGGAATGTTCATTCCCTATGATGTATTATTTTGGATGGTAGGGTAAAAGTGTATGCACAAAAAAAAAAAAAAAAAAAAAAAAAAAAAAAGAAAAAAGAAAAAAAAATAAAAAAACGGACTACCATCCCGTTTCATTCTATGTTTATTTTAAGTTTTTGTTATTTTTGATTTATTAGCTTAAGTCGAGTCTAGTCTTGGCTTAGCAATGCCATATTGTACATGTAATTAACCAAGATGATTAACTCGCCACCAGTAAAGATTGCCTATATCCAACAAAACCGTGTATTTCATATCCCTACACCTAACGTTATAACCCTTTAAAAGACCTCTTTGATAGTTTATCCTAGGTGCTTACGCCATGTGGTGGAGGTTTGATCCTTTCCCAAGCCTATGGTAATCTATTTTGCTATGACAGGTAGTGAGAGATGTTTTCCAGTTCCATATTGTGATATATACTTTATTACACCCGAGAGATGTGAGTATCTAAACACTATTTGTGAGGTGCTAGTGTATGACCTCCGTGCTTGTCTTTGGTCTTTAGTGGAACGATTATTTGTTGTAATTACTTTTATATTAGTGTTAAATGACCCCTAACTTGTATTTTGATTAGAATAAAAGCGCATTTGCTTGAGGACAAGCAAATCTCAAGTGTAAGGGTATATGATGAGGCGAAAAATGAACCATTTTTAGGGGGTCATTTAAGCCCGAATTCGAATTTATTTGATCAAATATTGCCCTAAATCGTTCCTTTTGTGATTTTAGGTACTTTTGGAGTGAATTCTGGAAAAGGAAGCATTTTGGACGTTTTTGGAGCATAAAAGTGAAGAAAACGGCAAAGTCTTAATTTTCCTTGCTGGGAACAGTACCTGACGGCGTCAAGAGCCTTTTGATGACGGCGTCAAGAGCAAAAGTGGTGACGGTCCAGTAGAAATGTGACGGCGTCAAGGCATGGCCGTCAAGAGTAAAAGTGGTGACGGCCCAGAACAACATTACATATGACGGCGTCAGACTTAGATCTAGGCAATCCGATTTCACTATGGGCGGCGAGTTGACGGCATCAGACATTCCTTCTTGACGCCGTCACCTTGTATAATCTATATATAGTTTTGCAATTTTCATTCATTAGTGTGGTTGGAATTTTAGTGGAACCCTAGCATGACTTTTATAGCTTTTTCAAGGGTTTTTACCCTTTGAATCCTTTCATGCTTAATTAAGATAAGTATCCTTTCAATTCATTCAATATGTCTATGTGTTGTTTGAATATATCTTACGCTTGTCTTGATTTTAACATGCTAGGCTAGATCTTTTGTGTGTTTGCTTAGATGTAGTGAAACCTAGATGTTGATTATTGGTTGATTGTTTGTTTATAGTTGTTACGGATGAATGATTTCGATGTTAGGCTTAAGAAAACTGGCAGACTTCCATAGGTAACATGTTTGAACGTCTTAAGAAACATGAACCGATGTGCACTAGGTTATTTTGGTTATATTTAATGCATGAGCGAATTCTAATGATCCCATGTTAGGAGCTTCTTTCAGGCTCGACATAGGAGTGAGGTAGGAGCTTATAGAGTTGGGGAAGTACGTTCGCCACCCCACGAATGGTATTAAGGAATATAACCTGTCATCCACGCAATTGTAACAAACTATCAACCTGTAAAAGATATCTAGGGAGTAATGAAACCTAAGTAAACACAATTTTACCCATTATTGTCCACACCACATTAGTAATTAGCTTTATTTTCATTTTAGTTATTTTATTTTGATTGCAACTTTAGTTAATGGGTTAGTTGACTAGCAACTAATTCCGCCCCTTATTCCAAAAACCCGAGATTTTAATTTGCTTTCATAAAATTATAAAAATACAAAAAGAATCATCCCTCACCTCTAGACCTAGTTTTTAGGCTTTCTAATTATAGCGACACTATTCATGAGTTGAATGATCAATCCCCCGGTACTTGTCACTATACTATACTGCAACGATCGGGTACACTGCCTGGTGTGGGTTGTAAGCTTCTCGAGGTCCCTTGAGAGGTAAAACCTGTTGCGATTCCCACGCATCAATTATCCTAAACCTTTAAATAAACTAAACCGAATAAACCAAATCCATTACCCCAACCCTTTTAGTGGCCCAACACACAAAAGCCCAAACCACCCTTTTATTTAAATACCAGGGTCAAATACCCTGGTCAAACACCACTATCCTCACCTTTCCCTCTCCCACATACTGCAAACCTAAACCACCTTCCACATCCCTGGTTTCACCACCACCTCAACCCCCCAGCTGTCTACCTTGTCCCCTACACCTCCACAACATCCCAAAACCCATTAATTGCTGATAAGTGCTCGAACACACATCATTTTTGGTCAATCTGAAGTGCCAAAACATCCAAAAATACTCAAATATGCATCAAAATACTGAAAATATCCCAGGATTGTGTTTTATATGTTTCAGATGCAAAATGATTAAAAACAGATGAAAAACGAATAAAGTTTACACAATTGGCAGTTTCAGTCCCTGAACTTTCAAAAATTGACAAAATTGGTCCCTGAGCATATATTTTTGGTTGAAAAGTCAATAAGGATCCTAGGAGTTCAAAAGTTATCAAAAATGGTCCTTGGGTGAAAAGTTTGAGGAAATTACAATTTTGGTCCCTCAACTTTGATTTTTGGCAAAAATGACCCCCGATGGTTTAATTTTGGAAAATAAACTTCAAAAGTCCTTATAGAATTACAACTTGGCAATAATGGTCCCTTGGATATATTTTTGAAAGATGGCATTTTTGGTCCTCAATTTTCAGAAAAGGCAAAATTGGTCCTTCTGATACTTAAATACCAAACGGACCCTTCTTTGTTATTTAACCCAAAATCCAAACACCCCAACACCAACACCCTTCCAGCCCACCATTCCCTGGCCCAAAACCACTCTCAGCCCACCTCCATTTAAAATAAATAAGCCATGGTCAACTCCCCCCTTTGTCCACCCTCCTTCCACCTCACATCCCACTTCCCTGCTACACTCCAAGCTCACCATCATCACCCTCACTGCCTCTCCCCCTGCAACACTCAACCCCTACCTAGCTACTCAAACCAAACACTCCACTCCAAAAGTACCCTCTCTGGCACAAGCTATCAGAAGAAAGAGCCAAAATTGATTTTGGCGCCAAAACCAACAAACGACGAGATCAAAAGATAATCATCCAATGGCTCATTTTTATTGCTGGGATAGGACAAGGACACCTCAAAAACCCTAATTGGATAATATAAACGGGAGGAGATGCTGTGAAGAGAAGAGTAGTTAATTTTTAATTTAATTGTATGTCGAATTTTTTAGTATTTAAATCCTAGTGTATTTCAAAGCTTCTCAGTTGTAATCTAAGTGTTTCCATTGTAATCTAAACCTTTTTCATCAATTAATTTCAGTATTCACCTTGAATTCAGTTATTGCTTGCTCAAATATTCAAAATCTCAATTTTAGGTGAATGTTGTTTGTAGTTGTTGTTCTGGACTCTTAGGCTCACATAGGCTCCCCATAAAGCTTATTTAAGCTTTTAGAAACTCTAAAAATCAGTTTAGTAGAAAAAATCAAAAATACAAAAAAATAAGAAAAAAATAGAAATAAAATAAAAAATGCAGGATCATGAAGAAGATGGCTGGAGCACAGTTGATTAAGGATGGCTGTGGGTTAGAGGTTCTGTGGAGAACCATTAGGAGTGATCTGTGGTCTTGATTCTTGGTTTGTAGCTGGATTGCAAATTGTAAGCCTCAATTTCATTTTTTACATATTATTGTACTACTGCTTATTAGCTGATTACCTTTGCTTTTTATGCTTTATGAGTGTTCCTTAGTATAATTGTTGGTTAATATTAAGTGTTTGTATGCTAGTTTTCATTGTGCTCCCTTTTTATCATTTAACTGCCATTTTAGCCTTATAAGAGATTCATGAGTATTTGCTGATATTGTTGAAGTTTCTGTGTTCACATAAGCTAATCTCATCATATTAAACCCTTGTGGACCTGAATTGTGGCCTAAATCATTCAAGTGCTTCATTAATCTTAAAACAGTTTACATATAGGAGTGTTTGGTTTAGTAGGGTAATTTATGCTCATGTTTGTTTGAGGTAGTGTTTGTGTTTGCTAGAGGTCACATTAGGTCCTAATAGTTCAAATAAATCATAATATCCAGGGTTGTTTGAAGAAAAGTCGAAATAAGATACAAATGCCATCAACAGCTTAACTGTTGTAGATTTGGCACATCAAACCTTTAATTTCAATACAAAAGTGGTTAAGATTGATAGATTTAGCTTAATATAGGTTCAAAATAACATAATCAATCATCAGGACTCAGTTTCAATTCACCAAAGTCAAAGTTCTTCATAAAGTAAAAAGTCAAAAATTCCTTGTCAGTGCAGAATTTCATTTTTTGAGGGATTTTTCATGATTTTTGTGGGTGGATTTGGGCCTTGAAACTTTCTGTGATAAAAATATACCACTTAATCTACAAGAATCCATATTCAGATTATTTTTGTGATTTTTTATGAGGGCTGTGCATAAGCTCATTTGAGGGTGCAGGGCTCAACACCTCCCCTGCACCAGGCCTTTTGGCCTAGTTTCTTTGGCCTCTTGTGACTTCACATGTGGGCCCCACAACCTGCTTTTTGGCTTTTTGAAGAGCTTATCAGCCCAACCTCTCAGGCCTTGGCTTATTTTGGACCCTAGCTTATTGGTCCTCAACTTATTTGACCTACCTTTGTGACCTGTCCAATACCCTTAACACAGCATACTCAGATTTTGCACCCAAGTTCCAAGACTCACCAAGTGTTCAAAAATAAGCCATAAGCCCAGCTTATTGGCTTATTTTGAAGTTGACTTGGTCAAATTTAAGGGTCAAGTTTCATTTTGGACCTCCTTTCACCTCTGTGGACCCCACAGAGGTCCAAAGATCCTAGTTTAAGGCCTGTTTGGTCTTGTGGGTTGCTTAGTGCTTATTTGTTGATTCTGGCTTTTTACTAGTGCTTATTCTGTTCAAATTAGCTTATTTGTAGTCATTAAAGTTGTTTGTAGCTTATTCTTCAGCTGATAGCTTCTGTGTAGCTTTTTGGACCAAAAATCCATATCTCTTAGCTTATTGGACCTTCCTGTCCAAATTTGAGCTTTCCATTCAGCTTATTAATAAGCTATAGCAAAAGCTCATTCACAAAAGTTCCTCATTTCCATCAGTAAAAGTAGTTTGTAAAATAAAATCAAAGAAAAACCAAAAATAAGAAAGTGATAGCTTCTATTTAAGCCCATTTTGGCTTATTTTTCTGCTTATTTATAAGCACTTCTTGATTTTAAATTTTTCTTAGGTTCCTTATAACCTGTAGGATTTTTAGTAATTTTTTCAGATTTTTCTTTTGTCATTTAGTACTTGTTATAATTTAATTTTATTTAAATTAATTAAATAATTAGTTTTTAATTAATAATAATTAATTAAAAAGTAGGAAAAATATATTTTCTGTTTTAAAATTAGTTTTATAATATTTTAGATTTTTCTAAATTTAATTTTCATTTTTCTAGTTAAAATTCATAATTAGTTATAATTTAGTATAATTTAAATAATTGAAAAGTAATTAATAATTAGTAATTAATTAATAGTAATTAATTAAATAGTGTAAAAATTATTTTTCTTTTTCTAAAAATTTTCTTATATCATTAGGTTTGTAAAAATATAAATTTCATAACTGTAGGATTTTATTTACTTCCGTTTCACTTTTTATTTTGCGCGTTCGCGTTTATTTAAAATTCAAACGCGCGTTTTTAGGTTTAAATTACGTTTTTAGGTTATCTGATTATCAGTAATTGTTCATATAGTGTTCCTAGGTTATTCTCATTCCTCATCTCGTAGTGTAATCATAATAATCAAATTCCCAACCTTTCTGTCAAATCACCCGATCACCTAAAACGTTTTCAAATCTAATTGCAATCTCGTTGGGACATAATGACCCGAGGATTTCCCTATACTTCCACGGACTTTCATCTATTGACTCTTTCTCCCGGGTGAGCCTATTGACCACACACGGTTGACTGGTTAGTTCGGGATGAGTCAATTGCCCTAAAACCCTCACAAGTTACCTCAACTGACACCTTGATATTTTGGCGCCAAAAAGTGTAATTCAATGGCCAGGATTCATTAGACCAAACCAATGGTCCAGATGTGGTGGGAAAGTCTCAGAGATCAAGTGGGAGCCCTACAAATCTTTATAAAAGAAGAAAGAAGCAGGGGAGGACGAGTAGTAGTTTAGTTAGTTAATTTTAGTATCGTAATTAGTGTAATTTAATTTCCTGTTTTAGTTTTTAGTATAAGAAAGTTGTAATCAACAAATTCAGTATAATATTAACTCTTTCTGAACTTAATTTCAAGTTTTATTTAGCCAATTCAGTTTTGGCAATTTTAGAGTGAAATTGACAACTTGCTTTAATCTTGCTCACAATTGTTGTTTGTTGGTTATTTTAGCTCACATAAGTCATAAATAAGCTTTTATAAGTTTCTTGAGTACTAAAAGTAGTGTTAATCTTTAAAATGTAAAAATCACCAAAAATACTGATAAATAGCTTTTAATTCAAAAATCAGCAGAAGAGAAGATTCAAACATGGAGTATGGCATATTTGGATGGCCAGGGTTTAGTATCTCAGGGGAGACCATAGGTTGTGACATGGGACCTTGATTCCTTGGATATAACTTGAGGTCATTTGTAAGAAATTCCTTAATTTTTGCTTAATACTATTTAATTGTTTATTTGTGCTCATTTGTTGCTTATCTATGCTTCTACTGCTTATTAGATAAAATCTAATTCATACATTAGGCTTTTGTTTTAGTTTGTTCAAAGTTTCATTCAAATCAAGAGTTTAACAGGCTGTTTGGATTTGTATGTGTTGAGGCAACATGATCAAGATCTCTTTATATTTTAATGATGACAAATAAACCATCGAAACATATAAAATAACAAACGTTAGCCAAAATTCCCCGAATCACACATCTGCTGATGGCGCGCCACCCACGCATCAACGCGTGGGTAACGCGCCAGGCGTCTGTGATTTTCAGGATGAATTTTGAAAGTCGGCTTTCCCCTTACCCGACAAATGTGGATCTTTCAATTCAGGTATGAATATGTGTTGACATAAATAATGTCTAAAAACATTGTTAGCATATTAACAATGTCTCTATGTTTTGATAATTACAAAGCATAAACTCATTAATCTAAAACTTATGACGTAAACAAGTTTTAGTGCTTAATATTTATCTTTGCATCCATATCACTTAAGGTATGAATAAACAAAGTGTTTATTGCATTTCATGATCAAAGGAAATTTTTCTAATCACTAGAATTTTTATAAAATGTATTAAACATTCTATATCTTTTACAAAATTACTTTTGGAATTAAAAGAATATGTTTAATTCATTATAAATATATAATTTCAAATTTCCAACCAAAAATGGCAAATTCTATCCAGAAAATTTTTTCTCACAAAATGACAAAACTGGGCAACGTTCAGGAGGGCGGCCCCCTTAATTATACTAGGCGGCCCCCTTAATCATTAAGGGGACCGCCCCCTAATTAAGGGGACCGGCACGCTCCAGAACAGTGATTTCTGGCCCTTTAAATACTGGTTCACCCCACAGAATTTTCTCACCTTTTGCACTCTTAAAGTTTCTGTTCTAGATCCACATTTCTATTCTCTTAACCCTTTGATCATAAATACATAATTCTTTGTTTCAAAGTGATTCAAATATCATCCTCTCAAGTGCAAGAGAAGAATACTTCTATCCCTCAAGACAAGAAGTATTACAACTTGTTGTGACCTCCACATCCAAGTTGTTGGTGCATCATCAAGATTATTTACATAACTCTTTGTGAAGATTGTTGTGAATATTTGATTGTAGATAGTTGTGCTAGGTATATTGATTGTGTAATTAGTTAGTTGCTTGGTGTGAAGAAGAAGAGTTAGGAATTAGATTGTAGTGAAGAAGCTAGGTGTGAAGTTGTTAGTTGTGAAGAAAATTGGTGTGAAGAAGATAGGCGAGAAGTAGTTAGTTATGAAGTAGATTGGTGTGAAGAAGTTGTGTAGAAGTTGTGCTTTAGTTGTGAAGAAGCTGTGGTGTGTAAATTGGTGTGTAAGGTTTCTCCGCCATAAGGGAGCTTGTTGATATAGTGAAGAAAACTCTCGAGTTAGGTGCTCGGGGAGTGGAGTAGGGCAAGGAAGGTGTCCTTGTAGCCGAACCACTATAAATCTCTTGTCTCGCGGTTCGATCTTTCCATCTCTCATTTATTTCTTTACTTATCATTGTTATATCTTACTTATTGATAGATGTTTATATTGTGCAAGACTTGAAATCATATATTATCGAATCTAAATTTTAAAAACTAAGAAAACACTAAAACTATCTTTTATAACGAATTAAAAAGACGTAAAACTATTCAACCCCCCTTCTAGTTTTCCACAATATGTTATGTGCTTAATTGAGAACACTCGAAACGAGTTTTGGGATTAGAGAGATCCAACTTTTAAAGCACCCATTTACGGAAAAACGCCAACTCATGATTTCTAGCTATCGCCTCTAGCCAAGGCTTTTATAAACTTAGGGAGCTTATATATTTCACGTAACATCATGTGAAAGCATTCATATGATCATATCCCGTGCTTACGTCTTCTCTAATTACGTAACGGGTTTACTCCCTTATTGGTCAAACTAAGTCAAAGGTCATTTTGCGTAAACACATCCTTTCCCACTTGGGTTATGCTTTACACTAAGGCAAAGCACTTAACTTGTTTGAACCAAGGTATTAGTTGAGAACGTCGAGTCGTGAAAAGTCACGAGATATGAAACTATGGATTCTCGACGTTGTGTTACTTGAACTAATAAGTAACTTATGATTTTCTCAACTCATAATCTTAATTGTCTAAGCCTTTCCTCGTAATGACAATTAGATTATTTTCTACTTAATTACTTTTCTTAATTATCTTCTTCAACAAAATACCACTTACCTCAAAACCATCAAACCCAATACCACCAAATCTCCCACAATCCTTCCCAAATATCCTTTCCAACATTCCCTTACACCACTTACACAAAAGTGTACTCTTGTCCCCTATATACGTTTGATCTAAGCCATCCAATTCAAATCCAATTCATCTCAACAATTCATTTCCTTACAACATCACATATCTTACACATCCCTTACACATCTCTTATATTCCTTACACATCCTCAATCTCAACCATCCAATTCAAATTAAACACATCTCAACCATCCATCCAATCTCTTCTCTATTACATCACATGTGTTTAATCTCAACCCTTTATTTCAAACCCAACTCAATCCCAACCATTGGATCACCTTCTTCCCCAAGTAAAAGGCTCCTTTGAATCTCACCCATTCATTTCAAACCAAAACCATCTCAACCATCCAATCTCTTACAACACATCTTAACCATCTATTTCAAACCAAAACAATCTCAACCCTCCATTTACCCTTTCCCCCCAAGCAAAGGAATATACCTTTGGGATATTCTCTTTTCTAACCCAACCATGGTTCACTCTTCCAACCATGGTTAGCTCTCAACACTCAACCCTAACCCAACCTTGGTTAACCTAACCAACATACAACCTAACCCAACTATGGTTACCTCTTTACACCCAACCATGGTTAACTCTTAACCACACCAAGGATGGAACATTCCCTTGTGTAAACCCTTTAACCTAACCATGGTTCATTCTCTATACACTTAACCCTTCTATACCTAACCATGGTTAACCTCTAAACCTTGAACCTAACCATAGTTAAACCTTAACCCTTCCCTTGAGGATTATCTCATGGCATATTCTCTTCTCTATTATGCCATGTGAGGAATACCATTTCTATCCCTACCAAACTACCCTTTCTACTCTTCTA
Organism: Artemisia argyi; assembly: GCA_030686995.1. Taxonomy (NCBI): domain Eukaryota; kingdom Viridiplantae; phylum Streptophyta; class Magnoliopsida; order Asterales; family Asteraceae; genus Artemisia; species Artemisia argyi. Next base: position 18,751,538 of record CM060678.1, on the reverse strand, counting down.
CCTTTGTTATTTGGTTTTCTTATAAACACTTCACAAATGATTTTCGAAATTGGCTATTTGAGTTGGTAAACCTTAGATTGATTAATGTTAAGCTTTAGTGTGAAGTACAATTGGGGGTTTAGCAAGGTAAGACATTTATAACGCCAAACACCCAAAGCCTCGGGAATATTTTCCCTGGGTGTCTGGCGCGCCACCCACGCGTCAACGCGTGGGTGATGCGCCGGCCTCGGTAAAATATTCCCAAGTTTGGGTTTTGCCTATAAATACCATGCCTTGCCTCTTGTATTCCTCACCCCTTGCCATTATTCTTTCTCTCTAATCCTCTAATTCTATCTCTTGTGTTTTTGATTTTCGTATAACATCATTTGAAAGAATACTTCTGCTTTGCAAGGGAAGAATCACAAGAACCTAATCCACTCTTGTGATTGTGTTGAGGATCTTCTTATCTTTACCCTTTCTACTACAATCGAGTCTCTAGGTTAGGTTAGGGCTTGATTAAACAAACATTCATTCATTCAATTGTTTGTAAGGGAAGTCTTGTGTCTTGGTGACCAAGCCTAGATCATTGGGGATCTAGTTGGGGTTTGATACTTCTGTGGGAAGTCTTGGTAGTGGTCTTGGTGACCCGTAGGTTAAGTCGAATCACGAGATTCTTAAGGGTGGATTCTGAGGGCAGAATACCGTGGGAGTAACTCCTTCTTTGTGAGCATCAATATTGTTGAATATTGGTGGAGTGAATTGTAACGGTTTGTAGTCCACCGAAAGGATTATACTAGTGAATAGTATCGGAGTCGCGGATTCGCAACTAGACGTACGGATGGTATAAACCCCCCCATCCCGAACCAGTATATATCGTGGTGTCTTTCTTTACTTACTTTATATACTTTGGTTGTGTTTGTGGTTTTTGGATTATTGAACAACCACTTGGTGTTCTCTTTGGCTTAAAGTTTTTAAACATCTAAAAGGCCGAAGAAACCGTATTCACCCCCCCCCCCCCTTTACGGTTCTACAGTATGATTTGCTGAGCATTTGTTGACCTCATTGTCTAAAACTTGTTCAAACATATCTCTCAATACCAAAATAGAGTATATAAACCAAATTTAGGTGGTTGTAAGCTTTCAAAGTCAAAATCATCCCAAAATTCACTTAAATAACCTTCTGTGTATAATGTAAGTTAGCATAAGCATCATTTCAATTCACAAGTGGGTCACTTAGCTTATTTTGGTATCATAACATATAATTATAACCTTTTCAGTAGATTAGAACCAATCAAAGTTCACTTAAGTCAAAATAGGATCAAATCTCAAAAGTCAAAATTTCATGTTCAGGCATAAATCCAATTTTTGGATGAATTTTCCTGATTTTTCTGTTTAGAATTAGGCTTTGTAATTTTTAAAAGTTAAAGACTACTAGATTAACTCCTGAAATCCTACTTGGCTTATTTTTTAGATTTTTTTTAGTTGCTTATTTAATAGCTTAAATCAGGCTGCAGGGTAGGTGCATGCCCTTCACCACAGTTCCTGTCCAAACCACCCAACTTCTAGGTCTCCCCTAGTGCTCATTAATGGGCCCCAGGACCTAACTTTGGGCTTTTTGAAAAGCTTATTAGTGTAGCTTATTAGAGTCAGGCTTATTTGTGGCTTCAGATCCCTGGCACTTAGCTTATTTTAGCCTAAAAGCTGCCTTGATCATACCCCTTATACTGAGTACTTAGTCTCACTCACCCAAGTTTAAGCCCTCCTCTAGGGATTATTAGTGGGGCCCAGTGTATGATTCTTGGCTTATTAGAAAGACCTCCTGCCCATCTTGAGGGTTCAAGGTTCAATTTGGACCCCTGAACCCCCTCTGTGGACCCCACATTGGTCTGCAGGTCTGCCATCATGGCCTGTCACTTTGGCAATTTGGCCTTTTGCTTATTTCTAGTTTCTGGCTTATTCATTGTGCTTATTTCCTTGTTTTGGATTATTTCAAGTTAGTCTCTAACGTTTGTAGCTTAATTAGGTCTGTGGAACCATAGTATAGCTTTTTAGTAGCTTTTTCAGACAAGCAAAGTCCTAATAAGCTTTGGTCCTCAATCTGTTAAGCACTTTGCTTTCCAAAGCACTTATTTTTAAGTTCTGATCATTTTGTCTTTATTAAAATTGCTTATTTTCAGTATTTAATTAGTTTTGTAAAAGAAAATTCCAGAAAATCCAAAATTAAATAAAGTGATAGCTTCTATTTAAGTTTTTTAGCTTATTTTCAGCTTTTTACAAAAGCAAATTTCATTTTTATAATTTTCCTAGGTTCCTGTAGTAATAAAATAATTTTAGAAAAAGTTTCATAATTTTCATTGTTTATTTGCTATTTTTCTTAATTTAAATTAGTTTAAATTAATTAATAATTAGTTTTTAATTAATAATAATTAATTAAAAAGTAGGAAAAATATATTTTCTGTTCCAAAAATAGTTTTAAGTTATTTTAGATTTTTCCAAATTTAATTTTTATTTTTCTAGCTTAAAATCTTAATTATTTGTATTTTAGTATAATTTAAATTAGTTTAAATAATTAATAAATAGTTTTTACTTAATAATAATTAATTAAATAGTTGTAAAAATAATTTTAATTTTCCAAAAATTTTCTTTCATCATTAGGATTGTAAAAATATAATTTTCATAGTTGTAGGGTTTATATTTCTCTCGTTTCACTTTTTATTTCGTGCGTTCGCGTTATTTTCAGTTAAACGTACGCGTTTTTGGTTTTTAATCGTTTTTTATCTAGTCTTCACTTAATTATTCTCCTAGATTATTTAAGCTATTTTCTTTTACATTTCCTTAGTTTAATCAATCACTCACTTATACCCTTTCCTATTCAAATTCACCCGATCACAGATTTGTTTTTAATACCTTTGCACGCCTCGTTGGGATTTAACGACCCGGGGAAACACTGTATTCCACGGAGCATTGGTCTAAGCTATTTTGACTTGTTGACCATTTACCTTGGTCAATATTATCTGACTGTTTAGCACTAATCAAATTTTGGCGCCACTGCCGGGGAGGTGTACTGCGTACTATCAAAACGAATTTGAAGATTAGTGATTCTGGATAATCACTCATTGTATAATTATCCATCCTTGTTCATATTTTCTTATTTTTATATAAAAACAAAACGAATCGTGAAGTTTACTAAATCAGATTACTCAAAGATTACTTAGTGTGATCTAAGAGGAAACGATTTGGTTTCTTGAAACGATTACCAAAAATATTTTAATTTAGTTTTCAATGAACACAAAAATCCAAAAATATTCATCTTTACCCTCTTACCTTTTTAAATTCTTCATTCCCTACCCCTCTATTACCTTTGATTCTTTCTATGTCTTATTCTCACCTTCTTGGTTGTCAATGGTGTGGTGGCCCTCATAATGATAGTAATTGTCCCAGTTTTAGCATGGTAGAGTCAGGAAACGGGTCTGTCTATAACCAAGATCCCTATTCTTACCATGACACGACTGATTTATTCCATCAGCTTCCGCACCATGAGACTCAGCAGTTTTACTGTTGTGAATACTGTGGTGGTTCACACTACAGTTCTGATTGTCAATCAGGAAACACGCTTGTCTATGAGCAGGTTCCTGATAACAATTATGACTCCAGCACTTATGGCTCACAGCCACCTCAGTTTTACTGTTGTGAGTATTGTGGAGGTCCACACTATAGCTCTGATTGTCAAACAGGGAATCCATTTCCTTGTAACAATTACGACTATTCATGTCAAGACCAACCTCCACAGTACCAAATGATCCAAGCAACTCCTCATGAAACTCAGCAAGACCTTTATCTTGAAGCTCTTGAAATATTGAAAGAACTTAAGGAGGAGTTGGCTAGTATATCGTTTCAAAATTCTCATGAGAAATCTATGGCAGAATTACTTGCTGAAGAACGAGATGCTAGAAACAGAAAAAGCATGGAAGAATTACTAGTCAAAGAGCATGCGGCTAAAATACGTGCCGCATTTTGCAATGCTGCTCTTCTCGTTGATGATGATGACAGTGATGGTGAAGATACATTACAAGTTTGTAATGATTCATCGAGTTCATCAGTTGCAATTCCTTCCATGGAAAATCATGGAGAAAAGAGTATGGAAGAATTACTAGCAGCAGAACAAATGGAAATTGTAAAATCCATGTATGCTAGTCCTTCACAACTCCCTCAGTCTGCTGTTATCATACCCGAGGTTCCCGCTCACCCTCTGAGCATGGGGGATGAGCATCTTGACACAGGGAATTCTTGATCATGTGTGTGATATCCCTCCTCCTCTTGTCTTCCCAAATGATCTTATTGAGATGTTCTCTGATAATGATGAGGACTATTCTTTATCTTGTGGAGACATAAGTTATGTGTAGGAATTACCTTCTGAGCTTGTCAGCTTAGGAGAAGAGAATGATGAAGAAATAATCCAAGACGAAGCTCTTCGTCTTACATTATTGAATGTTAATCTTCTCATTTCTAGAATCGAGGCTTTTAATGAAAAGCCTACTTCATCTCCTATCCCCGTTGAGGATAGTGAACTTTTGTTCAATGATTCTATTCCGGAATTGCGAACCTTCTATTTTGATCATATGGGAGAGAAGATTAGTGGCAGTACCACTTCTCATTATCATAATTCTCTCCCCGATTAGGACTCATTCACTTTTGAGGAGTTCTCCAGTGAACTAACTTTAATCAATCCCGAATATGAATCATTCGCCTTTGAGGAGTTCTCTGATGAACTTAATCATATCATATCTCCACCAGAGTATGATAACTTCTACTTTGATCTAGACACAACCGGGATATGTCTAGACCAAATGAGCTTAAATGATGAGATTCATGATGTGGAAATTATGAATTCTCCTTTGGGGGATGATGAGTTAGTCATGATTTTTATCATGACTTTCTTTCTCTTCTTCACCTATCCCGTGGCTTCTCCTGTTCTTCACTCCTTCGGGAATGAAGACACTATATTTGACCCCGGCATTTCCATTTACCATTCTAGGTAAAGCCGGGTACTTATCTCATCGGTGTGGAACTTTCACGTATTTCGATGTTTTTCCAAACATCTTGAATGAAAGTCCGATGGTGATTGTCTCTTCCACATGATACTTCCCCATGAACCAATGAATTCGGGGTCGAGTCAAGCTAGTGACTCAGTAAACAAAAACATTAGCATAACATGGGGTTTTCACCCTAAGTGTGGGGGAGTTGCCCCTGCTGTTGTTAGTAAAAAAAATGTGTGTATGTATATATATATATAAATAAAAGTGAAAAATGGTGTTTCCACATTTAGCTAGTAATGTTGCCTTTTTACGTTCAAAGAGTCGGCATAATAGCCGGGACTTTGAATATTGAGGACAATATTCAATTCTAAGGGTGGGGGGGGGGGGGGGAAATTATAGCGAATTTGATCACATTATACCTTCTAGTACCCCCATTTTTGGCCAAAATTTTAAAAATTTTCATTTAGTGGAAGTGCTTTGCACTAACACAACAAATGGTTATCAGTCCACCATGTCTAACCCACATAAGGACTGGCTAATCCGAGAGCAAACAGCTCTTGGTAAACATATCTCAAATCCATTTATGGCTGACAATTTGCCAAAAATTGTATGGTATTCAACTCACCATATCTTTGTTAGTAAAGAGTTGGCTAGCCCGCAAGGTTATGGCTTGTGGTAAAGGCAGTGGAAAACCATAATTGGTAATCAGCTCACCATGATGATAACTGTAATCTATCAAAGAGTTGGCTAGTCCATAAGCAAATGGCTTTTGGTAAAGACAAATCAAATCCGTTGAAAGCTGATGGTTTGCTAAAAATCATTTGGTTATCAATGTACCAAAGTATCATACTAAAACATTAGATACTCTAGAAGTAATGGCTTTTGGTAAAGAGACATCAAATCCATTAAATTTTCAAAAAAGGGTTGTTCTTGGATTCTAGATTGCTAGGGACTAGCAATAGTTTAGTGTGGGGGATTGATGAGTGTCTAAATACTCATCATTTTATACCCATCTGAACTGTGAAAACAGTTAAAAACACACAGAAACACCACATAATACTACAAAAATCCTTGGATTGTGTTTTGATATGTTTCAGGTACAAAAGGATTGAAAACAGATGAAAAACGAGCAAAGTTTGTACACTTGACAGAATCAGTCCCTGAACTTTCATGAATTGTCTGATTTAGTCATCGGAAGTTCAAATTTGAAGATATGACAACTTAAGTCCATGGGAAATCATAAATGGTCATTATTGGTCCTTGGATGAAAGTTTTCTTGAAATGGCAAGAAAGGTCCCTCAACTTTGAAAAATGGCATAAATGGTCCCCGGGTGTTCTAAATTGGAAAAAATGCAATTATGGTCCTTATATTATTCACACTTGGCATAAGTGGTCCTTATAATAACTTCAGGATAGTTGCATATTACACCCCTCACTTTCACCAAATTACAATTTTGGTCCTTGTAATAAACCACAAACCAAACCGGACCCTATTATCCTAAACCTTTAAATAAACTAAACCCAATAAACCAAATCCATTACCCCAACCCTTTTCCTGGCCCAAAACACAAAAGCCCAAACCACCATTTTATTTAAATATCAGGGTCAAATACCCTGGTCAAACACCACAATCCTCACCTTTCCCACTCCCACACACTGCAAACCCAAACCACCTTCCACATCCCTGGTTTCACCACCACCTCAACCCCCCCAGCTGTCTACCATGTCCCCTCCACCTCCACAACATCCCAAAACCCATTAATTGCCCTAAAACCCTCACAAGTTACCTCAACTGACACCTTGATATTTTGGCGCCAAAAAGTGTAATTCAATGGCCATGATTCATTAGACCAAACCAATGGTCCAGATGTGGTGGGAAAGTCTCAGAGATCAAGTGGGAGCCCTACAAATCTTTATAAAAGAAGAAAGAAGCAGGGGAGGACGAGTAGTAGTTTAGTTAGTTAATTTTAGTATCGTAATTAGTGTAATTTAATTTCCAGTTTTAGTTTTTAGTATAAGAAAGTTGTAATCAACAAATTCAGTATAATATTAACTCTTTCTGAACTTAATTTCAAGTTTTATTTAGCCAATTCAGTTTTGGCAATTTTAGAGTGAAATTGACAACTTGCTTTAATCTTGCTCACAATTGTTGTTTGCTGGTTATTTTAGCTCACATAAGTCATAAATAAGCTTTTATAAGCTTCTTGAGTACTAAAAGTAGTGTTAATCTTTAAAATGCAAAAATCACCAAAAATACTCATAAATAGCTTTTAATTCAAAAATCAGCAGAAGAGAAGATTCAAACATGGAGTATGGCATAATTTGGATGGCCAGGGTTTAGTATCTCAGGGGAGACCATAGGTTGTGACATGGGACCTTGATTCCTTGGATATAACTTGAGGTCATTTGTAAGAAATTCCTTAATTTTTGCTTAATACTGTGTAATTGTTTATTTGTGCTCATTTTTTGCTTATCTATGCTTCTACTGCTTATTTATTGCTTATTAGATAAAATCCAATTCATACATTAGGATTTTGTTTTAGTTTGTTCAAAGTTTCTTACAAATCAAAAGTTTAACAGGTTGTTTGGATTTGTATGATTTGCTGAGCATTTGTTGACCTCATTGTCTAAAACTTGTTCAAGCATATCTCTCAATACCAAAATAGAGTAGATAAACCAAATTTAGGTGGTTGTAAACTTTCAAAGTCAAAATCATCCCAAAATTCACTTAAATAACCTTCTGTGTATAATGTAAGTTAGCATAAACATCATTTCAATTCACAAGTAGGTCACTTAGCTTATTTTGGCCTCATAACAGCTTATTATAACCTTTTCAGTAGATTAGAACCAATCAAAGTTCACTTAAGTCAAAATAGGATCAAATCTCAAAAGTCAAAATTTCATGTTCAGGCATAAATCCAATTTTTGGATGAATTTTCCTGATTTTTCTGTTTAGAATTAGGCTTTGTAATTTTTACAAGTTAAAGACTACTAGCTTAACCCCTGAAATCCTACTTGGCTTATTTTTTAGATTTTTTTAGTTGCTTATTTAATAGCTTAAATCAGGCTACAGGGTAGGTGCTTGCCCTGCACCACAGCTCCTGTCCAAACCACCCAACTTCTAGGTCTCCCCTAGTGCTCATTAATGGGCCACAGGACCTAACTTTGGGCTTTTTGAAAAGCTTATTAGTGTATCTTATTTGAGTTAGGCTTATTTGTGGCTTCAGATCCTTGGCACTTAGCTTATTTTAGCCTAAAAGCTGCCCTGATCATACCCCTTATACTGAGTACTCAGTCTCACTCACCCAAGTCCAAGCCCTCCCCTAGGGCTTATTAGTGGGGCCTAGTGTATGATTCTTGGCTTATTAGAAAGATCTCCTGCCCATCTTGAGGGTTCAAGGTTCAATTTGGACCCCTGAACCCCCTTGTGGACCCCACATTGGTCTGCAGGTCTGCCATTGTGGCCTGTCACTTTGGCAGTTTGGCCTTTTGCTTATTTCTAGTTTATGGCTTATTCATTGTGCTTATTTCCTTGTTTTGGCTTATTTCAAGTTAGTCTCTAATGTTTGTAGCTTAATTAGGTCCGTGGAACCATAATATAGCTTTTTAGTAGCTTTTTCAAACAAGCAAATTCATAATAAGCATTGGTCCTCAATCTGTTAAGCACTTTGCTTTCCAAAGTGCTTATTTTTAAGTTCTGATCATTTTGTCTTTATTAAAGTTGTTTATTTTTCAGTATTTAATTAGTTTTGTAAAAGAAAATTCCAGAAAATCCAAAATTAAATAAAGTGATAGCTTCTATTTAAGCTTTTTAGCTTATTTTTAGCTTTTTACGAAAGCAAATTTTATTTTTATAATTTTCCTAGGTTCTTGTAGTAATAAAATAATTTTAGAAAAAGTTTCATAATTTTCATTGTTAATTTGCTATTTTTCTTAATTTAAATTAGTTTAAATTAATTAATAATTAGTTTTTAATTAATAATAATTTATTAAAAAGTAGGTGTAGAACCGTAGGGGGGGGGGGGGTGAATACGGTTTCTTCGGCTTTTTAGATGTTTAAAAACTTTATGCCAAAAAGAACACCAAGTGGTTGTACAATAATCCAACAACCACTATAACAACCAAAGTATATAAAGCGAGTAAAGAACACAACGATATATACTGGTTTGGGATGAGGGGTTTATACCATCCGTACGTCCAGTTGCGAATCCGTGACTCCGATACTATTCACTAGTATAATCCTTTCGGTGGACTACAAACCGTTATAATTCACTCCACCGATATTCACCAATATCGATGCTCACAAAGAAGGAGTTACTCCCATGGTATTCCGTCCTCGGAAACCACCCTAAAGAATCTCGTTATTCGACTTAACCTATAGGTCACCAAGACCACTACCAAGACTTCCCACGAAAGTATCAAACCCCAACTAGATCCCCAATGATCTAGGCTTGGTCACCAAGACACAAGACTTCCCTTACAAACAATTGAATGAATTAATGTTTGTTTAATCAAGTCCCAACCTAACCTAGAGACTCGATTGTAATAGAAAGGGTAAAGATAAGAAGACCCTCGACACAATCACAAGAGTTGATTAGGTTCTTGTGATTCTTCCGTTGCAAAGAAGATGTGTTCTTTCAAATGATGTTAGTGTGATAGATTAAGAACACAAGAGATGGAATTAGAGGATTAGAGAGAAAGAATCTAGAGAGAAAGAATAATGGCAAGGGGTGAGGAATACAAGAGGCAAGGGTGGTATTTATAGTTCAAGACCCAAACATGGGAAAATTTTACCGAGGCCGGCGCGTCACCCGCGCGTCAAGGCGCGGGCAGCGCGCCAGGAGTCTGTAAACATTTTCCCAAAACTTTGGGTTTTGATCCTTTAAGTACCTATCCTTGCTAAACCCCAAATTGTACTTCACACTAAACCTTAACATTAATCAATCTAAGGTTTACCAACTCAAATAGCCAATTTGAAAAATCATTTGTGAAGTGTTTATAAGAAAACCAAATACCAAGGGTAGAAGAGTAGAAAGGGTAATTTGGTAGGGGTAGAAATGGTATTCCTCACATGGCATAATAGAGAAGAAAGTATGCCATGGGATAATCCTCAAGGAAGGGTTAATGTGTAACTAGGGTTAGGTTAAAGGTTTAGAGGTTCAACCATGGTTAGGTATAGAAGGGTTAAGAGTATAGAAGTAACCATGGTAAGGTTGAGAAGGGTTAAGTGTGTAGAAGTAACCATGGTTAGGTTAAAGGGTTTACACAAGGGAATGATCCATCCTTGGTGTGGTTAAGAGTTAACCATGGTTGGGGGTAGGGAGGTAACCATAGATGGGTTAAGAAGTATGTTGGTTAGGTTAACCAAGGTTGGGTTAGGGTTGAGTGTTGAAGGCTAACCATGGTTGGAAGAGGTGAACCATGGTTTGGTTAGAAAAGAGAATATACCAAAGGAATATTCCTTTGCTTGGGGGGAAAGGGTTGGATGGAGGGTTGAGATTGTTTTGGTTTGAAATAGATGGTTAAGATGTGTTGTAAGAGATTGGATGGTTGAGATGGTTTTTGTTTGAAATGGATGGTTGAGATCATATAGTCCTTTTGCTTGGAGAGGAAGGGTGATCCAAGGGTTGAGATTGAGTTGGGTTTGAAATGGATGGTTGTGATTAAACACATGTGGTATAATAGAGAGGAGAATGGATGGATGGTTGAGATGTGTTTAATTTGAATTGAATGGTTGAGATGGAAGATGTGTAAGGAATATAAGAGATGTGTAAGGGATGTGTAAGAGATGTGATGTTGTAAGAAAATGAATGGTTGAGATTTATTGAATTTGAATTCAATGGCTAGGATTAAAAGTGTGTAAGAGACAAGAGTACACTTTTGTGTAAGTGGTGTAAGGGAATGTTGGAAAGGATATTTGAGAAGGATTTTGGGAGATTTGGTGGTATTGGGTTTGATGGTTTTGAGGTAAGTGGTATTTTGTTGAAGAAGATAATTAAGAAAAGTAATTAAGGAGAAAATAATCTAATTGTCATTAAGAAGAAAAGATTTAGACAATTAAGATTATAAGTTGAGAAAATCATAAGTTACTTATTAGGTCAAGTAACACAACGTCGAGAATCCATAATTTCATATCTCGTGACTTTTCACGACTCGACGTTCTCAACTAATACCTTGGTTCAAACAAGTTAAGTGCTTTGCCTTAATGTAAAGCATAACCCAAGTGGGAAAGAATGCGTTTGCGCAAAGTGACCTTTGACTTAGTTTGACCAATAAGGGAGTAAACCCGTTACGTAATTAGAGAAGACGTAAGCACGGGATATGAGCATATGAATGCTTTCACATGATGTTACGTGAAATAAATAAGCTCCCTAAGTTTATAAAAGCCTTGGCTAGAGGCGATAGATTGAAAACATGAGTTGGCATTTTCCCGTAAATGGGTGCTTTAAAAGTTGGATCTCTCTAATCCCAAAACTCGTTTCGAGTGTTCTCAATTAAGCACATAACATATTCATACCTGTATTGAAAGATCCACATTTTTCAGGTAAGGGGAAAGCCGACTTTCAAAATTCGTCCCGAGAATCACAAACGCCTGGCGCGTTGCCCACGCGTTGACGCGTGGGTGGCGCGCCAGCAGACATGTGATTCGGGGAATTTTGGCTAACGTTTGTTATTTTATGTGTTTCGATGGTTTATTTGTCATCATTAAAATATAAAGAGATCTTGATCATGTTGCCTCAACAATCTCCCCCTTTTTGATGATGACAAATAAAAACCGAAAGCAAATAAAATTACAAAACTTAGCGAAGACAAAGCGCGCCTTTGGTGTAGCTTCCGTATTGACCTTTGCCTTGAAATTTGGTGAAGCCTTTATCATATCTTGAATGGACTTCACGCCTCTTGCTTTCTTTCTCCCCCTTTTGTCGAATCAAAAAGGTGGGACGTCATTTTGAAATGGGAAAGTAGCTTGAATCAATAGCACTCGAAGGTGCTCCCCTTTGATCATAGCTCCCCCTAGATCGTTGCTCCCCCTTGTTTAAAGGCGGGGATCCATGGGTCAAGAGCCTCACCTTTGCGGTGGCCTAGCTACATAAAAACACCACAACATGCAACAACCAAGAAATACCTCACATGTGGAAGGTCCAAGATGGGTTAGGTTACCATTTGGATACTTGCAACATGGGTTAGTTCACATTACAACAATATGGTTATATGTGTATATGTTTGTCCAATTTAATTAGATTTTGTGAAGATTATCCCTTCAATGACTTTTATAGTCCAAATGATGAACACGAGCAATACTATGTATGTATATATACATATGATCATAATTGTAACATAACAATTATATTTCATTAGAAAGAGAATATAGGACATACAACCACTTAGACATCACAACACAAAAGGAAGTCCTAGGATTCCTAGAGAACAACTATAACAAAGAAAATTCAAAATACAAGAGAGTCCATTGTGAAAGACTCCTCCATCGGGGTCACATCATCAACTTCAATCATTCGAGATTGATCATTTGGGGAGTTGTTCTCAATGTGGTCAAAGATGTGCGACAAGAGTCTAGCATATGGAAGTGGCTCCTTATTGTAGTCCAAAGCTTCCATTCGTTTTGCTATAAAGTAAGCAAAGTTGAAAGGAGTCTCGGTCATAATACAATAGAGCATGTACCCCACAATGATGGGTAACTTTTCTTGAGGTTCCACCTCCATAAACACATTCTTCAATAAGACTTCCGCCCAAGGCATCAACTTGAAGTGAAGTTGATTTTTGTTCCAATGTTCAAATGGAGCCTTCACACAATGATAGATAGGTTGTAGAATAGTATTTTGAATGATGACGGCATGAATTGGGGCCACTAGAGCATAATTGCTTGGATGATAGTGCCTTATATTCAAGAAGTCAATTGTCTTGGTAGACCTTGTATGGAACAAGTTTCCCTTATAACATACATTCATAACTTTTCCCAACTTTCTTAAACTCCATGCATACCCATGCCCATACATACGAAAATTGAGAGTAAGGGTAAGTTGATCTAGATAATACCTAGCATAAAATTCTTGAAGATGCCTAGGGTAGATTTCAATGGGTAGGTCACGAATAAAGGAGAAGGCTTTAGCATGGATGAATGGTTCTTTTATAATAGTGGCACACATGAAATTTTTGTCACATACACGACCTTCACAAAACTCAAAACGTCCATACACGATAGTTTTGTTTGATTTATCAACTTGTTTCATGAAAAATTTGGTTGCCATTTTCTGAAGTTGAGATAAATGTTACTTAAGGAAGATGAAGGTTTTGATGAGGATATGTGACACAAAATTACTCTTTTATAGCCAATTAGCATAGCCAAGGTGTGGTTAGGGAAGATCTTGTAGTCCTAAAGATAATCATGCTTAGTACTAAGAATCTTAGTACAAGATGAATTGAGAGAAAGTGGTGCATGGGGAAGATAATTATTCTTTTATGACATGAGTGATTAGGGTTGAGTTAGTTAAGAGTTTGGTTGGATTTGGATTACAAAGTACTCATGTTAGATCCTATGGTAGTTGCATGCATTCTTTACAAAAGATATACATGAATTTATCATAGTTGATGAATGAAGATCAAACATCATCAAGACCTTTGAGTACGACTTTGTTGAGCGCAATATTGAACCAACAATACTCAAGGTATGAATCAAGTGCAAGCATTTTGTGTACATCATTCCTTGAGAATGGTTATTAAATTAGGTTACACAATCAAGATCTTATAAACCATCATTCATTGTATAGAGAGTTATTGTACAATGATAGGTTTCTCTGGTTTATAGTTTGATGTGTAGTATGTCGACCTTGATGATCCTTATTTGCCACTTGCATTAACAAAATAAGTTCCTAAGACTTTGGATGAAATTCTTAGTTTATCAAGTCTATTCATTAGGTATTTTAGTTTATTTACGCAATAACACATCGAATTTTAGGTTCGGAGAATTCTCTTCAACTACGTTTATAGTTTGTGTGTTTGCATATTGTCTTTTACTTTCTATTTTACCCTAAACACATGGCATGCATATCACACATAAATCGAGCAAGTAGATTTAGATATAAAATCTTCAACACAAGTGTGAGTTGTGATCCAATAGTTTTATCTAATCTTGGTGGCTTAACACAATAGACTCTTAATCTTATCACGATGTAACAAGACCTTTTGTGTCAAGATTTCATGCCCCATCACATAGTATAGACATGTAAAATCAAGAATATTATCAATCATTGTTTGAATAATGAATTGATGAACATTTTTCATTTTTGGAATTTGTGAGTTCCTTTCATGCCTTCACGTAGGACCTAATCACATAAACACATAGGCTCTAGTAGCATCCTAATAACTTTTAACACATTAAAGTTTGATCTCTTAAGATGTGCGTTATAGCATCAACACCTATCCTTAAGCAATTTGGACTTTTGAAAAATGCCATGCCAAAAACTTAGACTTGTTTGTTTTGTGACCTAAGTGTTCTTTTATTCAAGTCACTAATGACTTGTTGTATAGGATGACCCCTCGCTTCTCTCACATCCTTAGGATTGCCGTCATCCGAAACATTAACTTGTAATGTTGGCGACCCCTCATGATTTTGAACTACATGGTCGTTAATCACGTAATCTTCTACCGAAGAAGATAGTTTGGGCTCGGGCATGCACTCATTAAAGGTTACATTGAGAGATTCCTTAATCCTCATTGTTTCCTTGTTAAGCACTATGTATGCTTTACTAGATTGAGTGAATCCTAGGAACTCACCTCCATACGAACTTGGGTCGAATTTGGTGAAATACTCTTTGGTATTAAGTATACATACTTTGCAACCAATTACTCCAGACTATTCTAAGGAAGACTTCCTATCTCTAAATATTTCATATGGAGTTTTATTAATGACCTTTCTTATATGAATTCTATTAAAGATATAACATGAGGTATCTAGGGCATGACACCAAAACTTTCGTGGGATGGATTGCTCGTATTGTACGACTTATCTTTCTTAACTTACGATGTGTTCTTTCAACAATCTTAAGCGATTGAGAAGTGAACAGGCCCGATAAGTTATAAGATGTTCCATGTTGTTCACAAAAGGTTCCAAATTGCCTTTTATCAAATTCACTACTATGATTTGTTTAAATTGAGACAATTGAACAATCAAGTAGGTTTTCAAGTTTCCTTCTTAAGATTAAGACATCATCCCTATACCCTAAAACATTATTCAAGATAATTTGGATAAACATCTACAATCATTAAAGTGTAGAAGTTATCTTCTTAACTTTGAATTGGAGATAGATCATACAAATCAAAGTGTATCAATCCGAAAGTTTTATTTGTTGACTTATTTTACATGCTATACCTAGACTTCCTAGATATGTATCACAATAATGCCTTTCAATACTTAACAACGGTAAATTGCTTACTAGCTAGTCGGCAAGACCTAACTTCCTAAGCGGAGGCGTTGGGTTATTTACCTTGTTTGAAAAGAATATATTGTTACAAATAATCTATGATTTAACGATGTACAAGTTGTTTCGTCTACGAGCTTTAGCTAATATGTTCCCGTTCTTACTAATAGTGCAATCAACATTGGTGAACATAATACTACAATCATTATTACTTGTACTACAATACATAGTGTCTAGATTACTACCATGCTCATCATTGGTTGGTTTTATAAAGTCATGAAGAGTGTTATTAAGGATGTTTACACAAGGTTTTTGAGGAAAGAAAGGTTTAGCAAAAGCATTTAATGATGGTCTATTTTTCCTCAGACACCTGGCGCGTTGGTCGCGCGTTGATTAGATGATATGTTCGTTAAATTTGATTAATTCCTCAGTTTCTTTTTGTAATATGTGAGTATTATAATTGGACGAGGAAGGATTAGATGATACCTCAAGAGCTTCAAGTGTAGTGAGGTAAGTGGATTCTCCATGTGTTTGATTCCCATCTTCACTATTGCTCAAAACTGCTCCGATGAATGCAATCTCTTGATCATTGCATCTTCCTTGTTTATTAAGTTCTCTTGTTGCCATAGTAACTTCATCATCTACTCCATTGTCTTTATCAAGAGAGGCATCTTGATTACTAGTTTGGCTTGTAGTAGCTTCATTGTCAAGATCAAGTGAATCGGTCTCTTCCTTGGTGATGACTCTAATATCATCTAAAAACTCTTTATATCCGTTAAGATCATCAATTATCTTTTCCAAAGATAATTGTCCCAAACTTCTTGTTTCTTCAATCTTTGCTTCTTCAAGTTGCCATGTTTTGGAAAGGGCATGAACAAATTTTTCAATATGATTCTTGCTATAATAGCTTGGGTCTAATGAGTTCAAGCTTGTAGTGATAGCATTGAATCTCATTAGACTACTATCAATAGTTTCATCATTTGTGATAGAGAACTCTTCATATTGTTGAATGAGAGTTTATCTTGTTGACCTTGACCTGTGTAGTATCATGATGAACTAGAAGGAGTAAATCCCAAATCTCCTTTGCGGTCTTGCACATGCAAACTCTCTCAAGTTCCTCTTGAGGTAGGGCATCATATATCATCAATTTGGCTCGATGATTCTTGTTGGCCATTTTCTTTTCCTTATCATCAAAATCACCATTTTGGAAGATATACCATAAATCATAATCCTTAGACTTAACATAGGTCTCAAATAGGATTTTCAAAAAACAGAATCCTTCGTATTCAAACGGAGGTGGTTCTTCCATAGAATGCCCCTCTTTATAGTTCTCTTGAGCCATGGATCTATACTCAACTTTACCAAAAATCTTAGTTAGGATTTTAGATTTTTTGGGAAAGAAGTTTTTGACTTAAAACGACTTCTCAGGAAGGCTTTAATGCTAAAAAACTTGAGTATTCCGCTTTGATACCAATTGTAGAACCGTAGAGGGGGGGGGGTGAATACGGTTTCTTCGGCTTTTTAGATGTTTAAAAACTTTAAGCCAAAAAGAACACCAAGTGGTTGTACAATAATCCAACAACCAAAGTATATAAAGCGAGTAAAGAACACAACGATATATACTGGTTCAGGATGGGGGGTTTATACCATCCGTACGTCCAGTTGTGAATCCGCGACTCCGATACTATTCACTAGTATAATCCTTTCGGTGGACTACAAACCGTTATAATTCACTCCACCGATATTCACCAATATCGATGCTCACAAAGAAGGAGTTACTCCCACGGTATACCACCCTCGGAAACCACCCTAAAGAATCTCGTGATTGGACTTAACCTATGGGTCACCAAGACCACTACCAAGACTTCCCACGGAAGTATCAAACCCCAAATAGATCCCCAATGATCTAGGCTTGGTCACCAAGACATAAGACTTCCCTTACAAACAATTGAATGAATGAATTTTTGTTTAATCAAGTCCCAACCTAACCTAGAGACTCGATTGTAATAGAAAGGTTAAAGATAAGAAGACCCTCGACACAATCACAAGAGTGGATTAGGTTCTTGTGATTCTTCCCTTGCAAAGAAGATGTGTTCTTTCAAATGATGTTAGTGTGATAGATTAAGAACACAAGAGATAGAATTAGAGGATTAGTGTCACAACTCGCCATTTCAGGTCATTTCCTAAACTTTGGAAATTCACTATTCATCAAAACACTATTCATCAGTTTACTATTTATCGCTTTTATGTCCGTTTGATATTCTGAGAAACATTTGAAAATTTTACTATTCACTGAACACTATTCATTTCCGGAAAATTTTTCACTATTCACTTGCATTACTCATTTCATCATAAATTTAGTTTACGGGTATTCAAATTCGCGTAACCGGATTGGTTTAGGTACGAATTCATTTCATTATCAATAAGGATAGTGCATACGGACTAGAGATGGTCTGCATATCATCAGTAGGTCATTTACATGTTATACCACTCTTAGGATTTTCAAATTTATATATTTGATACATTTAACGTTTTTCTTATAATTATTTACAATAAACGTTAACACGCGGTTAATAAACACGACGAATATATCTAAATATTCCCACAATGGTCCCGACATATTTTTTTATATCCATTATATCATCATAAAAGTTATAATATTCATTTACCCAGTATTTTGGAAATTTATTTTATTTATAACGTAAGTTTATAAATATTACGACGGTTTTCGTGAAAACTAAACAATAATCACCCGATCACTCAACATTTGTACCCAACATAATTTTAACATTTTTATAACTTTATTTAGACCCGGTTAACCTTGTTAACATTTATTTCTATCAAAACCCAGTACCCGAATTTACGTTTCGCGATTTAAAACTTTACGGTTTGCGATTATCGGAACCAAAACCGACTCCGTGAACCAGATAACACCAAGTTTACTACACACTCTTCTCATCCTACTCATGTGCCGCCCCCCCCCCCCCCCCCCCCCCAATCCCAATGTTACTTCAACTTGACAAGTTATTTACCAAAATGCCATTGAAATTAGATATTTCATACAAAAACACAAATAACACATTCATTTTGTTTTCAAAAATAAAAAAGGGAGGTTTCTCTCCTTTCTCTCTTCCTAGCCACAACCCAAACACCAAATCCATCAAGATCCATCAATTTTTACAAGATCAAAGCATAAAAATTGTTCATTTCATCATTCTAATTAAGAGTTTTGCAATACAAACTCAAGAAACACAAGATTTCTCATCATCTAATCACCTAATATTTCAAAGTAAGTTATCATATTTATTTTCATGATTTCATCAAGTATTTACTAGTATCATATGGTTTTCATGCTTTATTTCATGCACAAGCTAGCTATACCATATTATTTTTGTTAACTTTTTGAACATACAAACCCTAGAATTTGTTTTAGGTATTTCCTTGTTAAATTAACATGATTAGTGATGATTAGGAACCCATGGCACCCTAAGAAGGTGTATGGTAAGATTAGATTAGCTTTGTGGTGTTTGCAAGAGATTTGGTGATGTTAGAAACTAGTTTAGAGCATGGAAAATGGATTTTTGAAACAATATATTAGCAACTGTCCCATTTTGCAAAATACAGAAAACTCAGTAACTCAGGGGAACTTTTCAACCAAAGATTTAGAAAATACTTTCAAAAACAAAGCTTTTGGCGAAAGAACTGATTAAAACGAGTTTATAACGAAGGAGATACGATAAAAACAAGTTTAACGACGAAAACTATTTTCCGGAAAATTTCATGCTGATGGACAATTTTCGACGGACAAATCGAGGCTTTAAACGTAACCTAGAGGGGCCGAGCTTTCAAAAATATATTACTACATACTAAGACGAATCCGTGGATATAAAGAACGAGTAAAACAGACTTATAACGACAAAGATATTCACGTTTCAATATCGGCAAAACATATATTATTTTGACAGCTTTTGAAAATAATAATATTACTACTACGTAGTAACTCTAGATTTCTAGAAATATTACCCAAGTGCCCAAAATCATAACTAATGAAGTATTAGTGAATACAAGTATATTTTTATTACTACAAGGCGTTATTTCAAGGATTTCAAATCGAGGATTTCCAACACTAACATATATATATATATATATATATATATATATATATATATATATATATATATATATATATATATATATATACGATATATATACACTTCGACTAGTTTTATTTTCTAGTTGCCTTATTTTCCCAAGTTTTGAAAAAATGTATTATTTGATATCAACAAGCATTTTTCAAGTTAAGAGTGGTATAGGAAACATGTGCATGGACATTTTCAACATCATTTCATGATCTAAATTAGATCGTTCATCATTCATATTAGGTTGCGGTTAGAGATCGAACCTCATTTCTGTGTATCCACTTTATCATCTTAGCTATCGCTCCAGGTGAGTCATAGCCCCTACTCTTTTAACTGTTTTGTAAACTCTTTGGGGGAGATACATGCTCAATTATATGATTTCAACTTTATGCTCGTTTTACTTAAACGGATTACTCGCTTTACATGGTTGATTACCTGCATTTCATTGGTATGTTTGATTACCTGTATTTCATGTGATTTGTCTCCTAAACATTATTACTTATTTTACATGACCTCATTGTCATAATTCTTTATCTGGCGACATTGTCAACATTATTTATCATGACCTCATTGTTAGCATTCTTTATCTGGCGACATTTTTAGCATTATTTATCTGGCCTCATTGTCAGCATTCTTTATATGACCTCATTGTCATCATTGTTTATCTGGCGACATTGTCAGCATTGTCAAAAATTGTTTATATAGCGGTCTTGCTACACTTATCTTTGAATTGAGATTCAAGCATTGTTTTGTTCACACAAACCAAAACATATTTGGCAGTGGGTCGTAAACACACAGGTTACAAGTCTCTTATGGCGGGACTTGGAACTGAGTGGATTTACGATGCCTTTGCTGGGACATCTTCATTCATAAGCATAACATTCTTTTTCACAAGACTCTATGAACTCACCAACCTCGTGTTGACACTTTAGCATGTATTTTCAGGTTTTTAGCAATGGCACACTACTGGAGGTTTTGGCAGGGCATGGCATGGTCATAGAAGACTCTCATTATTCATTTGGGGACCGTTTTTAACTATTTTAAGGGCCTACTTCCGCACTATTTTAACGATGTAAATTCATCATTTTTTATTAAACTATTTTATTCTAAATGATTGAAGTGAAAACCATTTTGTACTTGTTTTGTGATATCAATTGAGTTACACCCCAGCTACATGTATGCTTCCGCTGGACCCGATTTTGGGGATGTGACAATTAGAGAGAAAGAATCTAGAGAGAAAGAATAATGGCAAGGGGTGAGGAATACAAGAGGCAAGGGTGGTATTTATAGTCCAAGACCCAAACTTGGGAAAATTTTATCGAGGCCGGCGCGTCACCCGCGCGTCAACGCGCGGGCAGCGCGCCAGGAGTCTGTAAACATTTTCCCAAAACTTTGGGTTTTGATCCTTTAAGTACCTATCCTTGCTAAACCCCCAATTGTACTTCACACTAAACCTTAACATTAATCAATCTAAGGTTTACCAACTCAAATAGCCAATTTGAAAAATCATTTGTGAAGTGTTTATAAGAAAACCAAATACCAAGGGTAGAAGAGTAGAAAGGGTAACTTGGTAGGGGTAGAAATGGTATTCCTCACATGGCATAATAGAGAAGAAAGTATGCCATGGGATAATCCTCAAGGGAAGGGTTAAGGTGTAACTAGGGTTAGGTTAAAGGTTTAGAGGTTCAACAATGGTTAGGTATAGAAGGGTTAAGAGTATAGAAGTAACCATGGTAAGGTTGAGAAGGGTTAAGTGTGTAGAAGTAACCATGGTTAGGTTAAAGGGTTTACATAAGGGAATGATCCATCCTTGGTGTGGTTAAGAGTTAACCATGATTAGGTGTAGGGAGGTAACCATAAATGGGTTAAGAAGTATGTTGGTTAGGTTAACCAAGGTTGGGTTAGGGTTGAGTGTTGAAGGCTAACCATGGTTGGAAGAGGTGAACCATGGTTGGGTTAGAAAAGAGAATATACCAAAGGAATATTCCTTTGCTTGGGGGGAAAAGGGTTGGATGGAGGGTTGAGATTGTTTGGGTTTGAAATAGATGGTTAAGATGTGTTGTAAGAGATTGGATGGTTGAGATGGTTTTGGTTTGAAATGGATGGTTGAGATCATATAGTCCTTTTGCTTTGAGAGGAAGGGTGATCCAAGGGTTGAGATTGAGTTGGGTTTGAAATGGATGGTTGTGATTAAACACATGTGGTATAATAGAGAGGAGATTGGATGGATGGTTGAGATGTGTTTAATTTGAATTGAATGGTTGAGATGGAAGATGTGTAAGGAATATAAGAGATGTGTAAGGGATGTGTAAGAGATGTGATGTTGTAAGAAAATGAATGGTTGAGATGGATTGAATTTGAATTCAATGGCTAGGATTAAAAGTGTGTAAGAGACAAGAGTACACTTTTGTGTAAGTGGTGTAAGGGAATGTTGGAAAGGATATTTGGGAGATTTGGTGGTATTGGGTTTGATGGTTTTGAGGTAAGTGGTATTTTGTTGAAGAAGATAATTAAGAAAAGTAATTAAGGAGAAAATAATCTAATTGTCATTAAGAAGAAAAGATTTAGACAATTAAGATTATAAGTTGAGAAAATCATAAGTTACTTATTAGGTCAAGTAACACAACGTTGAGAATCCATAATTTCATATCTCGTGACTTTTCACGACTCGACGTTCTCAACTAATACCTTGGTTCAAACAAGTTAAGTGCTTTGCCTTAATGTAAAGCATAACCCAAGTGGGAAAGGATGCGTTTACGCAAAGTGACCTTTGACTTAGTTTGACCAATAAGGGAGTAAACCCGTTACGTAATTAGAGAAGACGTAAGCACGGGATATGAGCATATGAATGCTTTCACATGATGTTATGTGAAATAAATAAGCTCCATAAGTTTATAAAAGCCTTGGCTAGAGGCGATAGCTAGAAAACATGAGTTGGCGTTTTCCCGTAAATGGGTGCTTTAAAAGTTGGATCTCTCTAATCCCAAAACTCATTTCGAGTGTTCTCAATTAAGCACATAACATATTCATACCTGTATTGAAAGATCCACATTTGTCGGGTAAGGGGAAAGCCGACTTTCAAAATTCGTCCCGAGAATCACAGACGTCTGGCGCGTTGCCCATGCTTTGACGCGTGGGTGGCGCGCCAGCAGACATGTGATTCGGGGAATTTTGGCTAACGTTTGTTATTTTATGTGTTTCGATGGTTTATTTGTCATCATTAAAATATAAAGAGATCTTGATCATGTTGCCTCAACAGTAGGAAAAATATATTTTCTGTTCCAAAAATAGTTTTAAGTTATTTTAGATTTTTCCAAATTTAATTTTTATTTTTCTAGCTTAAAATCTTAATTATTTGTATTTTAGTATAATTTAAATTAGTTTAAATAATTAATAAATAGTTTTTAATTAATAATAATTAATTAAATAGTTGTAAAAATAATTTTAATTTTCCAAAAATTTTCTTTTATCATTAGGATTGTAAAAATATAATTTTCATAGTTGTAAGGTTTATATTTCTCTCGTTTCACTTTTTATTTCATGCGTTCGCGTTATTTTCAATTAAACGTACGCGTTTTAGGTTTTTAATCGTTTTTTATCTAGTCTTCACGTAATCATTCTCCTAGCTTATTTAAGCTATTTTCTTTTACATTTCCTTAGTTTAATCAATCACTCACTTATACCCTTTCCCATTCAAATTCACCCGATCACAAATTCATTTTTAATACCTTTGCACGCCTCATTGGGATTTAATGACTCGGGGAAACACTGTATTCCACGGAGCATTGGTCTAAGCTGTTTTGACTTGTTGACCATTTACCTTGGTCAATATTATCTAACTGTTTATCACTAATCATATGCACAGTCACAACACAATTTGTTTAAGTCCTTATAACTATTTTCACCAAGAATTTTTAATCCAATATGACCAATTGATTCTACTAATCATTGCGCGGACAATGATTAACCTTGAATTTGTTTTTTTATTGATTCTCAAAAACCCCTATTTTTGTTTAATTCACTAAAAAAATACAAAAATATTGAGTTCAAGTAGTGTTAATTAGCCTTTAATAAGTAGATATGTCTCAGAATCCCCGTTCATCGAAGCGTCAGGTGAAGTAACCAGTGAAATATAATGGTCATGTGGTTAATCAGGTAATCAGAGGAAGGTTAATATTAGAGGATAATCGGCCCAAGCTCAGTCTGTAGACTTAGGGTCCATTAGGTTTTACTCATGTAATCTCTATATAATGTGCATGAATAATAATGATAACCTACAGAGAATTGTATAGTCTAACATGGTATCAGAGAGGGTCTGATCCTCAAACCTAGGTGGCTACCTTGAGCCGGCTCTCCTAAGCCTTAACTATAAATTAAAAAAAAAAAAATCATTTAAGGTTAGTTTGGATCGAGTTTATTTGTTTTGGCATTGATAGAATCGTTTGTATTGACTTATTGAATAGATTGGTTCGTTTGGATATTCGAATTGGTTTTGAAGATATGATTGGCTCAGTTTGGGGGTTTTGTCTATTCGAATTGGTTTTGCAGCAGGCTTTTACTTGATAGCTTTGGGCCCATTGCCTTTGGCATATTTGGTATATTGACTTTGATTTGTTTGTTGAAGACGGCCATGGGTTGCATGCATCAGTATTCGAAGAATTAATTGGTATGGAAGTATTGAGGATTTATTTTTATGTTTTCGTTTTATTGTTGACAAAAAAAAATTATAGTTGTTTTATGTTTGTTTATTAGTTGATTGTTCATACGGATTTGTTACCAGTCGACTAAAGTTGACCGTTGGTACCAGTCCTTAAAGTCGACCGTTGGTACAGTTGTGTTACCAGTCGACTTAGCCGACCGTTGGTACCAGTCGACTAAAGTCAACCGTTGGTACGGTTTTGTTACGAGTCGACTAAAGTTATGCTTCTATTACGTTAATGTTTTGTTTTTCTTTTCTTTTTTAATTTACTATTCCAGTCCGAGCTTTCGCGATTTCGCCGCTCGGACTGCGGGGGAGTATTAGAGGATAATAGGCCCAAGCTCAGTCTGTAGGCTTAGGGTCCATTAGGGTTTACTCAAGTAATCTCCATATAATGTGCATGAATAATAATGATAACCTACGGGGAATTATGTAGTCTAACATGGTATCAGAGGGTCTGATCCTCAAACCTAGGCCACCCATCAAACCCTAGCCGCCAAACCCTATTTTCTTCCAATCGTCGTTCAACAAAACTTCCGCTGCTACTTCTTCTAAATATTCATTGGTAAAGACAAAGCTATTAAGCCATTCTCATTAAACAAATATTCCCAGCCAACACTATTATATTCGAAGAGAAGCTGCTCATCACAATAATATTATTATTCTTCATCTTGGCGAGCGTGGATACATATTAAACAAAGGAAGGAGTTGTGAAGTTGCTCATCATAACGAATATTAGGTCTATGATTGTGATGCTCGGTTAAAAAAAAATAGTTGTTTTATTATTTGTTTGTTAGTCGATTGTTCGTACAGATTAATGGACCCTAAGCCTACAGACTGAGCTTGGGCCGATTATCCTCTAATAGTTAATAGTGAAAGGAATGACAATCATGAGGATATTAGGGCTGGAATGATTGATTTGAATGGGGAAAAGGTGGGAGATGCTGAGGTAAGTAGTGGAGTGTATGACAATAGGAATAATAATCGTGAGTATGACGAAACCCTAACTACAAGTGACTCTGAAAACAATAATATGTTGTTTGATGAATATTTGAATGTGAATAATACTAGTGTTCATTATGATAATTAAGTATGGCAATGAAACTGTGATTGAGAATGTAGTGTACTTAAAGATAAAGGAAAAGGTGTTGATTGAGAATGATTATGCTAGAGTTTTGATTGTGATTGATGCTAAGAAACAGATGAAAACTGCTATTCAGATCCAATATGATGACAACAAACAAAATGTTAAGGGGACAAAGGAAGTAAAAGTGAAATATGACTGGATGCCTGAGGAATGCTCTCAATGTTAGGTGTTTGTGGCACATCTTTGAGAAGTGTAGTGCTTGACCTAGAACTGTGGAAGAAGAAGAAAGTAAATGAAGTGCAATAGAGAATGAGCAAAGAATAAGGAAAGAAAGACAGGAGGAGGAATTCATAAAGGTACAGAATAGAAAAACAGCATTCCCACAACAAAAGAAGCTAGAATTGGTATAATAGAATGATCAATGGCAACGTGAACATGAGTCAAGAGTTTAGAAAGAGGAGCACATAAAATGGGGAAAGTAGTAGAAGTAATATGGAGCAGAACAAGCTGAATGGAGGGAAAAATAATATAAATATCGACACTAATATTGGTGGTAAAAAGAATTTGAGTAAAGAAGGTAGCGGGAATGCAAATCCATTTGAGGTGTTGAATAACATTGGAAATGATGAAGATAATGAATTTAGAATTTTGAAAGATAGGATGGTGGTGAATAGTTATCTGAATAAAAAAAATACAACCTACATGCTCTGAGGCAAGCTATAGGTCCAAAGAAATGATTAGGTACTTCAAAGATAAGTGGGAATTGGATAGAATAAAGGAGATAGAGGAGGAACAAATGAATAAGGATGATGTATTTGAAAATGGGAAATGGAATTGCTCAAGCAGCGATAAAGGACAATGTCACTGGTTTGAGCAAAACTATGCTCATTTGAATGGTTACCGGAAGGAATAAGGCTGTGGTCCAAAAACAAATTTATAATGGATTTACAAATAGCGAGTTGGAACATTAGAAGTATGAATCAATTGAAAAAACAAAAAGAAGTATTAAATCTATTAAGGGAGGAAAGAATTCAGGTGTGTGCAGTCTTGGAAACCCATATTAAAGCACACAAATTCAAAAGGTATGTGATAAAAACTTTGGAGGATGGAGTTAGGTGTCTAATGATATGCCCAACCCTAGTAGCTGTAGAATCATAATTGTTTGGAATACTAGTATGGTGGATGTAATGGTCTTACACAGCTTAAGGCAAACAATGCTGTGTATGATTGAAACAATCCTAAATCAAGTTAGAATCTTCTATAGTTTGTATATGCTGCTAATACAGGAACGTAAAGGAGGGCTTTATGGAAGGATTTAGTAGTGGAAAAGAACATAACTGCTAAATGCCCATGGATGATTGTGGGTGACTTTAATGTTACACTTAACAGCACAGAACACTCTGCTGGTGTGTCCTCAATCTCAAGTGACACGCAAGAATTCATAGACTGTGTAAACAAAATTGAAGTTGAGGATATGTATAGTACTAGCATGTTTTTTACCTGGATAAAGTCTACATCAAGACCTCATACAAGTATCCTAAAGAAACTGGATAGAGCCATGGTGAATGCAGAGTTTATGTTGAAATTTCCTTTGGCTGGTGCAGATTTCATTCCTTATGTGGTATCTGACCATAGTCCAGTAGTAATAAGTTTTCCTCAGAGCCTAAACAAAGTCATTAAGCCCTTCAGATTTACAAACTATATTGGGGATAAAAAGGAGTTTCTGCCTACTGTTGAGAAAGAATGGAATGTAGATGTGGAAGGTCATTGTAATGTTCAGACTTGTAAAAAGAATGAAGAATCTGAAGAAAGCTCAAAGATATTCAAGTTACTCTTGATGTAGAGCCACATAATCAAGAAGTAAAAAAGAGAGAAGTTAAGTGCTTAGAAGAATACAATGAGGCTATTATTGATGAAGAAAAACTTATATTTCAAAAAGCAAAAATTGACTGGATGAGCAGTGGTGATAGGAATAGTAAATACTTCCATAGTCTATTGAAAAGTAGACAACACACAAGTAGAATTCAGAGTGTTTGTGATGATAATGGTGTAAAATATGAAGGAAATGAGATGACTGGTAAGTTTGTTGAGCACTTCAAGATGTTTCTGAGTGCATGAGTGCAGATAGTAATGTTGCTCAAATGGATAATTTTGAGGGGCTGTTTAGAATTAGATTGAATGAGGAGGAAGCCAATGTTGTGATAAGTGATGTCAATGATAAAGAGATCAAAGAGGCTCTAATTTATATTAGAGAGAACAAAGCACCAGGTCCAGAGGTCCAGAGGTCCAGATGGATACACTTCAATGTTCTACAAAAAAGCATGGCCAGTGGTAGGTGTTGATGTATGTATGGTTGTGAGTGAGTTTTTTGTCAAAGGGAAATTCTTGGGGAAATGAATGTCACTCTTATTACACTTGTCCCTAAAATCAAACACCCTGTGAGGGTTTATGATTTTAGGCCAATAGCCTGTTGCAATGTGGTGTACAAGTGCATAAGTAAGATCATTACAAACAGGTTGCAAGAGAGGTTGAAAAAGCTTGTGAGTTTAAATCAAAGTACTTTTGTTCAAGGGATTAAGGACATTATTCTCATCACATAAGAACTTTTAACAGGTTATGACAGAAAGAGTGGCCTAGCAGATGTTGTTTTAAGCTAGACATAGTTAAAGCATATGACACTGTAGACTTGAACTTTTTGGGAAAGATCTGTTACAGTTTTGGTATCCACAGTCAGTTGGATAATGATATGTGTGACTACAGCCTCATTCAATATTAGTGTTAATGGTGAAAGACATGGATATTTTAAAAGTGGTAGGAGTTTAAGGCAAGGAGACCCATGTCCCCATACGTATTCACATTGGTTATGGAAGTTTTCACATTATTAATTAATGGCAAGCATACTCAGCAAAACCCAAATTTCAAATACCATATAGGATGCAAAGAATTGAAGTTAACTCATCTCTGCTTTGTTGATGGCCTTTTGGTGATGTGCCATGGAGATGCTAGTTCTTCGAAGACTGTGAATTGGAAGGAGATACTTAAAGTATTTAGCATTGTTTCTGGTTTATTACCAAGCATTAACAAAAGTACAGTCTTTATGGTAATGTTAAACATGAGGAAAGGCAAAAGATAATCCAGAGTTACCTTTCAATGTTAGGAAGCTACCGGTGAAGTATTTGGGAGTTCCTTTGATTACAAAGAAGCTGGGTACCAAGGAATGTAAGCAACTGGTGGACAAAATAAAGAATAAAATAGAGGACTGGAAAAATAAATATCTATCCTGTGTTGGTAGAATGCATATCTATGCATATCTGTTCGGCTGTAGTTTTCATCTTGCCTAAAACAACTGTGCATGATATTGAGAAAATTCTGAAAGGGTTCCTATGGTGCAAAAGAGAATTACAAATAGGCAAAGCAAAGATTACATGGAAGAGTGTATGCAGGCTAAAGAGTCAAGAAGGTCTTAGACTAAAGCCTCTTGGACCATGGAATGAAGTACTGACTTATGGAATATTATAGCAGAAAAGGGTTAAACAGGTGAATGTATAAAGTTAAAGGGAAGGAATATATGTCTATTTAATAGCTCCTATGTAATCGAATAATTAGTTTCAAGAAATATGAAAAGTCTATTTCTGGCAGTTTGCTATGAATTATCCCTATAATTGGTATTCGGTTGAACCAATGATTATTGGAAGAATTGTTCTTGGTATTCGTGTGAATCAACATGTTTGATTTGTGTTTCTCTCATTCTAGTACTACATCAGTTTGCAATCCTAGTCACCACTACAAAGTTATAAAAGATGACACTGGCCACTGCTATACAAACATTAGTAGCTTATGTAGAGTTCCATTTTCATTATGCAAAGGATCCTTTTTCTAGTTGCCTAGTTTTCAAACCACAACATTTTTATCACAAAAAGCAGCGTTTTACTGGGCCTTTCCAAGACTACTTGTCCTTGAATGAGTATCCTTTGCCTATTTTATTAGGCCAGCGATAAGTAACATGCAGTAGAAGAACACCAACCATCAATCAATAGTTATACACACCAGTTCATAACATTCAAGAAAAGACAACATCCATATGACATGGTTATTCAAGAAAAAGATAAACGATAGGAACAAAGGCATCTATGTTTTGAATGAACCAAAAGAAACATATAGTTGATAACTAGAAAAACCAGAGTCTCGACTCTAGACCTTAGCATGAACCGCAAGTGCAGGGTACTAGATACGCATCCCCACGAATGCATTTTCCAGTCCTACATACTGAACTTGAGGTCTTGAGTTAATATTTTGCTGAACCTGATCAGCCAAACCTCTGGTGGTACCATCCTATGAAACATAATTAAATTACAATTAGCACCTTTGTGTATTATGCGTGATTACGAAATACCGAATATTTAAAAATAGAGATTAAGTCATAACAAAATAGGCAACAGAAATGTGTTTAATCGATTAATTACATGACTAAACAAGACATTAATATGTGATTAAATACGATACCATTTGTGAAACTTGAAATATTAATTAAATATTTCATATTGTGTTATTCTTAGATAACAAGTGTTGTTATAGCTGGTATGAGAAATTAAGGTACCGATTATTGTGACATGATCATCCGTTCCAAAAAGATATCCGAGAGGATGTACTTACACAAATGTAGTTAAGGTATGCAGGATTCCTTAACTGCAGATGGTAGCATCTCTTCAGTGCATCACAACACCTGCAGTTTTACCATGAAGGTTTTAAAAACTATGTAATACAAGGATAAAGTTATAGATGTGCATGTGCTAAGGTTTGCCGGCATAACCTAGAGAGCTCACTGAGTCGCAGGTAGCAAATCAATACATTCTTCAACAACGCAGGTTGAGGTATTCTAGTGAACTCATCAACCATTTTGTTTAAAGCCATTGTCACAACGTAAAATCTGTCTACAAAAGACCCAACGTATGCCTTCCCTTCTTCTTGGCAAAAAGATTCTACCAAGTATAAGTGCAGCTACCTGCATAACCAAAGGTACTATTAGGTGATATATATGTCATCTGAATAGATATGTTCTCGTAATTAAGTGTATCTAGAAAAGCTTCTTTTCTTAATTTATGACTTTATGCAAAATTGTATACATTCTTCATTTATCCATCCAAAAACCTTTATTCTTAACATTTTCTCTATAAGTAAGAACTATTTAAATATGAGATTTTAATACATTATATAAACATTTTTATATATATATAAAAAAAAAACTTTTGAGCACTCTTCAATAAC
Organism: Artemisia argyi; assembly: GCA_030686995.1. Classification (NCBI taxonomy): domain Eukaryota; kingdom Viridiplantae; phylum Streptophyta; class Magnoliopsida; order Asterales; family Asteraceae; genus Artemisia; species Artemisia argyi. The sequence continues at coordinate 18,720,898 of CM060678.1, read as the reverse complement.
GTGTGTTGCTATTTAATACCAAAAAGAACAATAATAGAATTTAAAATCCAAAGAAGTTTATTTAGACAATTTTGCGCTACCAAAAACTGAACAAAGCGAATTGATACTATTGTATCTTTAAAGACCGGCCAATAGCAAGTTAGAAAGATTGCATCCAATAAATTCTATCTTGATTTTTAAGATTCCTAATAAGAAATAAGAATGTTTAACAGAGTTAAAGTCGCCGATTTTGTAAGGTCGCCACCCATTTCCATGCAGCGAAGGCACACAGGAACAGTTTCAACTTGCAAAAGATAACGAACAACATTTGGAGTATCAGGACCTGTCTCCTGTGTAAGATTGAGATATAAAATGACCAAATTATAGGGTTTTGAATACATAAATTTAAGAATAAAATATGGTCCAAGGTTACAAGGCATATACATATATGGAGTAGCAAGAAAGATATTGTCTGGCTAGACAGCTAGTAGTACCTTTACAAGCGCCCCAATAACACCTAAGCCAGAGAGCCGCAAGTAATCATACTACGAAACTGGCGACTCGATAGTTATATAAGGGTAAAAGTATGTAGGTATCTGAGCTCCACATATATAAAATAAGAATGAAATAAGAATTTCGATAAACAAGCAACAAGATTTAACATATATGAAAGCTGTAAATTAAATTGAGGATCATGTAATATTGTATCTAATTATGAAGTTAACACAATCGCTAATATTTTCTCTGAATTAAAAGGGAGGTTATACCAGTAAGAAGATCCACTCTTTTTCCGGGGAGGAAAGCTATGCACTGCAAGCATTAAAAGAAAAATATTGAGATGCGATAATGTGTATAGACACACTGGAGTTATTTAGGAAACTTACAAAGATAGACAAAATATTAATTTACATTGTATCAAAAGATAATGAATAAGTGATCAAACTTTTATCAACTTATTTCATATAAGCATCATCCAAATACCCAAAACTGCTTAATTGTCAGCTATGACAATATACCATAAGTTGCTTAAATAAGTTTGTCCAGACACCAACTAAGCAGAAAAAAGTAACACACCTGAATCAGGACAAGTGCATTGCAAATTTTTGTGGTGTCATTTATAGTAAGCCGAGGAGGATGCAGCAACCTGTATGCTGACATAAGTTTCTGAAAGTGGAGGAAATGATATCTTAATCATAAGTTTATAAACATCATCCTCTTTTCCAAAATAAAACGTTATAATAATATTTATACTTAGCGTTTATGAACCTTTAAACATAAAAGTAACCTGGCTGTGTTCTTTTAGTATCAATATCCAAAATTAAAAAAATATCATTCGGAGCTTTTAAAAAAATAGAATTACCACATGGAATATATGGACAAGAACATATCTTCAACTGTGAAAACACTGTGCCCGTGGACTCCCAAAGCATCAAACCGAGCTCAGGTCCTCCGGCCTATATCACGAGGAAGAAACAAAATAAGCTCATGTTAACGATTTCAACCATAGATGGACTTAAATTCCAAATGTTTTTGTACACTTAGCTGAGTAGCTGACTATATCTCTGGTATATAATAGAGCTAATATGTCATATTCAGCAATTAATATTTCTAGCTACAAACCTATGTATGTATATCAAGATAACTATCGTTACATGTTCTATAAATAAAGTAAAAAAATCGTATAAAAGAATAATCTATAAGCTATGTTTTTCAATATTCAAATTTAAAGAGGATTTTATCCAAAGTTCAAGTTTTGTGTTTAATGATTTTTAATATGGCTGTGCTTGTTACACGAATGGAGACATTTACGATGACATATATGAAAACAAAATTTTCCGTGGTTTAAAAGTTTTTAATGTATGTTTGACGTGTGTCTACTACGTACGTACAATAAAATAAAGATTTTGATCTAATGTGAGATTATTGTAGATTCTATGCACACGTTCGTTGTGATTGTGTTCTTAAATTGGTACAAATTGATAAGTTGGTTGATTGCTAGATTCATGTGTGGCATAAAGTGGAAAACGACAACTTCAAACGACTAACTTAAAAGCAAGTTTATGGGAGCCGCAACCTATCTAACGCTCTCAAGAAACACACACGTTCTGGCAAAGCAACATAATCTCGCACCCTAAATCCATCATTTGAATCACCAAAATTTGAGTTAGCCCCAGAACTAGATTCTTAGTATTGTTATCATGCAAACCATGTGAAATATAATTTTTTAGTTTTTGTTGTCAGCATTATGAAATATTTTGAAAGTTAACCAATATTCGTAGTCAAATAAATTCTTTTTTAAAGTCACAATTTTGATCTAAATTTGTTTTCTTATTTATTTATTTTTATTATTTTTTTAATCTTTTAATATTTCAAATTTTTAGTATCAAAGAAACATATACGATTGTCCCATAATATTATTGCAAAATGTGCCTTCAAGGAAAAGAGACAAATAAAGAGAGACTCAAGTGAAAGAAAAAAATCTAAATTTAAGGCAATCCGAAAGCCCTTTGAAATCCATCTTTTGACTAATGTAAAAAGTAAAAAATAAAAAATAAAAAATAAATCCATAATTGATTTTAGTTTAGAAAATTATATCGAACTTTAAGGCAAATAATTTTCCATAATATTAAGACCAAGGTTAAAGTTAGAAACTTCATTTTAGAAGTGTAATAGCATAGATTTATAACAAGACTCTCATAAATCACACAAAAATATATACCCATTGTACACAGATCTAACAAACACTCAAACACAAGAAGAGAAAAACCCAAATCTAGCATCAGATTTGATCATCATTAAATCAACTAATGTAAGACAAATTTCATTAACCTGCAAAATTTTTAGCATAGATATAATGATTTGTTCGTAAAACTAATTTGTGTGTGCATTTGTGTATCTATATAATTATACCTTGTTAGCTTTGAATATATTATTGAGTTGCGTTATTGCTTCAGATCTCGTGCGAGGCAAGTGTTAAATGTTACGTATAAACATTAATATGTAAATGACTAGTATCGAACCCGAGACCTCGGGATTGCACACAATACAAACAAGAATTAAAGATTAATATATATTAATAGTTATGTATATTTATTAATAACACAAGTTTAATGACTAATGATCGTTAGTTATTAAAATTATGGACTAACTATCATTAATTAGGAAGGAAAAGGACTAGCTAGAATGAAACTTGGTGACGAGAAGGTTCCGGAATGACCTCCCTTGGTCTATGGCCGGTCGAACCACAAGGAAAGGGGGCAACCCTTTGCCCTAACTTGCTCCCAAAATTTTCCTCTAGTATGTATACAAACCTTAGGGTCATTCATTTACATCTTTTGTACAGACACTATAACCTAAAGCTTCTCTTTTCCTCTCTTTGTTTCCAGCCGATCGAACCAACAACCCTTAGGGTTTGGATCGATTTTTTTCATACAAAACAATAACTTGTGTTTAATCTTGCAATTACTTTAATTCGGGATTAGTTTGTGTGTACAAGAACGAGGTAACAACTCACTATAGTTGTTATCAAGATATCGATAAACAAAACGGTAAGGGGTTTATCATTGATCTAGTTTTACACAAGTTCAAGGTTTTTGAAGTGCATAAGGTATGTTCCGATTTATGTTTTAGTTGATATTTACGTGTTATACTTGATCTTTGCTTCCGCTATACGTGTACTTTGATTGTCATATTCTAACAGTGGCATCACGAGCCATGTATAACATGTAATTAATTACTAAAACATCATAAAAATCAGATCTTTAAGTGTTTTAGATACATGTTTTATCTAGGGTTTTCTTTTTCTTTTCTTTTTTATTATTAAATTCGAAACCCCAACCCTAATTTTTTTAGGGGGGGGGGGACGATTTTCCATGAAACCCTAATTAGGGTTTTGTGGTTTTAATTGATTACTTATAGTCATTAGAAACCCTAGGTCATTAACCGGTTATGTGAACGTACTTGTGACTTATGTGGGTAATTGTTATGCTAAGATCCGTGACGAAACATGCATGTTAGTCATGGATTATTGATTGTTTTTATTGTTTTGCCACTTGATTAGATAGATCTAATATTGGGGAAGACCTCAATAATAATTATTAAAATCAACTTACGTGCTATGTGGTGTGTATATTAGCTTTGGCCTACGCAATTGACTCGTCAATGTATGTGGCTCCACTTCCATTAAGAAGGGAAGGCCTTAGTTGATTACATGCATAATTACACCTAGAATTGATTTTGTTAGGATCATTTCTTAATCAAGATTGCATGTGGCTATGTGTTTCACCTTTATAATTGTTATGATTATTAGTTGTTTATTTGTCTTGAATTACTTGTTTTATTGTTTGACATGATGTAAGCTATAAAAAGGGTAATTTTCATAAAAAAAATAATATGGACTAATAATGGTGAAACCTTAAGTAATAAAGATTGAATCTTGTGGTGTCTTATATGCCAACAACGGTTCGCTTCGCACGGTAATTCGCTCCAAGGCGAGACTAGCAAGATTCATACTTTGTTATATGTTTTAAGATTTAATCCAAAAACTTTGACTTGATTGATGATTTTGTACAACATGTTTTTAAAAGTAACTCCTTTAACACAAATTCATAGTAGTGATAAGAAGGCTTAGAAAGAGCCTTAGAGTCTGCCTTGGTTATCACACTTATGAATACGTCTTAAACGATTTTCTTTTAACTTCATTCTTGTACTAAATCATCTTAAGGTATTTTACCTCAAGTAAAACTTTTTGTATTAATCTTAAGAATTGGTTATAAAAAGGTTTTGAAAATTTTATGTTATAAAGATGAGTGCATGCATCTTTATACATGTTTTGATTGACACATCAAAATTAAATACCCTAAAAATTTAAGTTACATGCCATCTACCTATAAGAAACACTTGAAGTTATAATTTAGTAAACGTGAGACCTAGGCTAAATTTTAATAACAAGGTAAAATTCTATTAATGCGTGAGACCATAAATTGTAATTTTACATGTTTCTAAGGTAGACGACTTAATTAAGTTGTGCGTGAGACCTAGAACTTAAGGCATGTGATGGGATGAAACATGCTTACATAGCAAATTGATGAATCAATTTGATGTAAATCCCATAATCATCTAGGAATTGGAAATCTTGTTTGCCAATTATTATTCGACAAATTACCATCTTTTGTACTTTCACCACTAGCAGATCAACTGATGTGGTGGAACTATGTAAAGTTGGATCCTAGATTTTCAAGAAAATTAGTTGGTTATATGAATATATCCTTTGGGTATTATATATTCTTGAAGATATTAATTATCAAAAATACTAATGTTTGAACTTTTATCTGTAGATATGGCTCAACCCGATAACCCATCTGTGATTTTTGCTTTCAAGAGTCATCTTGAAAGGGAAAAACTGACTGGAAAGAACTTCAATGATTGGTACCGATCACTCAGGATTGTCTTGAGGACGACCGGCAAACTTGATTATGTGAAGAATGATTGCCCTAATGAGCCTGCTGCTACTGAACCAGAAGCAGTTAAAGAGGCTTGGAGACTTGAGCATGCTAAATACAATGAGGTTGCTTGTTTAATGCTCACTAGTATGAATGCTCAATTGCAAAAGAAGTACGAGTATTACTATCCAAAAGATATGCTCGATGAACTTCGAATGTCTTATGAAAAGTCTCCTGTAGTTGAATTGTATGAGTCTCTTGACAAACTACACAACTGCAATCAAGGTGATGGTAAACCAGTTGAAGATTATGTGAATGAGATGAGAGAAAACTTTGATCAACTTCACAGAATTGGATTTGGTTACCTCGAGATTGAGCAAGTGCACTTGATCAACAGGTCCCTTAACAAGGACTTTGCTGGTTTTGTGCAGAACTTCACCATGCATTGCTCGGGGAAGACAGTCTCAGAATTACTCGCATTGCTTGTTGATTATGAGAAGAGTCTACCAGCCAAGGGCAAGTCTCCTACCCCGCAAGTGTTGGCAATTCAAGGTGGGAGAATCCAAAAGAAATCGCAAGTGAACAAAGGCAAAGGGAAGGGTGGAAAAGGCAAGCAGGTCATGGCCTATCAACCACAGCCCAAGATGAAGCAGCATCAGCCTAAGCAGAACAAGGTGAATCCTCCAAACAAGAAGGATCAGGCTTGTCACCACTGTCATGAAAAGGGCCATTGGATGCGCAATTGTCCACTCTATATTCATGACTTGCGACAAAAGAAGCAAAAGAATGAGGCTGGTAACCCCAGTACTTTAGGTGCGTTCTTTATGATTGAATTATTCACTCTTACTCCTAAATTGAATTCATGGGTATATGATACGGGATGTGGCATTCATATTTGCAATACCTTGCAGGGGTTTAGAGTTGAGAGAAAGCTGGCCTATGGACAACAATTCTTGCACGTGAGTAACGGAACACATGCAGAAGTTGAAGCTATAGGCGTATTTAATTTAGTGTTGCCTTCGGGCCTTGAACTATCTTTAAATAACTGTCATTATGCACTGTCAATTGTTAGAGGTGTTATTTCATTTTCATGTTTGTTGAACCTTGGTTTTGATCATACTGTTTCTAGCAATGGAATTTCGGTTTCTTTAAATGGTGTTTTTTATTTTAATGCTATTGCTGTGAATGGTATTTTTGAGATTGATATGAATGAAAATGATAATGCTTTTGTGAAAAATAATTCAATGTATAGCATCAATCATAAGAGAATCAAGAAAGGCCTGGATTTATCTTATCTTTGGCATTGTCAACTTGCTCACATTGGCAAGGCTCGCATGGAAAAGCTGCAACAGGATGGGCTTTTAGAAAAGATCAATCATGAATCATTCGATAAGTGCAAATCTTGTATTGCTGGGAAGATGACAAAGAATCCCTTTAAGAATAGGATTGAAAGGGCTTCTGATCTACTTGGTCTAATTCACACAGATGTGTGTGGACCACTTAGTCATGTGTCAAGGAGAGGTGCTAGCTACTTCTTAACATTTACGGATGATTATAGCCGTTATGGTTATGTTTATTTACTTAAACATAAACATGAGGTATTTAAAACATTCAAAATGTTTAAAGCAGAAGTAGAGTTGCAACTTGGAAAGAAGATTAAAGCTCTTCGATCAGATAGGGGTGGTGAATACCTGAGTCAAGAGTTTATAGATTACTTAGCTAAGGAGGGAATTTTCCAGCACCTTACGTCTCCATATACTCCAAAACATAATGGTGTATCTAAGAGAAGGAATCGTACATTGCAAGATATGATACCATCTATGTTTAATCTAACAACTCTTCCTTTTTCATTTTGGGATTATGCCTTAGAATCTGCGGTTCGTATTCTAAATATGGTTCCAACTAAGAAGGTGGATAAGACACTGTTGGATCTAAACACCTTGAACTTGTGTTGAATTGTTACTTTGAATTATATCACTAAGTATGCGGAATCTACTTAGTAATACTTAGAAGTTTGATTGTGAGTAAGACAGTTGTAAATGAATAAGAACAATGTATGTAAACAAACTTTTAGCTCCAATATTATTAATGATAATAATACGAGTGATCTTGATATCACTAGGGTTACACCTTGAAGCTCTAGAAAACGTATATGAGAATATATCTCAACTGATAACCTAGGATCTCCTTTTATAATGCAAGGAGTCCTCTTCTACAAGATAAATATAAAGTTAATAGAATAAAATATACACAAGATCTATTCTATATTTATCTAGACGCGTTTCCTAACAGTTATCTAATAAGCAGTGGTAATATATGTTCTTGCAGTGGTAATGAGTTTCCACTGCAAGTACAATCTTCTGCAGTTGTAACATCTTCACTAGCCGTGGTAACTGTTAGTATAATTCCCAACAATCCTCCCCTAACTTATGATTAATACATAAATCAATAAGTTTCTTCAAGTATTCAGTAAACATGAGGACATGGGAATTCTTCCAAACACTTATCTTTTTCTTCTTAACTCTTTATCAGCTCTCTCACTTTGATCATAAATTCTTTGTAGCAAATCTTCTATGACTTCAGTTCTTTCCCAACATCTAAGCTTAACTGACAACAACACAGTAAGAATACCTGCTCTCAATGGATATTCCTTCTCAGCCAGCATAAACACATCAACACCATCTTGAGTAGAAACATGATGTACATTGCTTGAATCATAGAATTTCCACAGAGTATTCATGTTATGAGCTTCAAATCTCCAATATCTGTCACTAGGGTCAGGTTCATATAATCTTCTGAAGTGAACCCATAACTCTTGAGCTTTGACATCAACAAGTTCATCCTTCTTAGACTGATCTTGAACAATTTTCCACAAAGTATCCAAATCTTCTCTATCACAAGATCTAACAATATCTTCAAAATCTCTACAAATGCTTGTGACACTTCCAGTTCTGATGATCTTCCAAGCTACACAAAACTATCAGAAAAGATTTCCCAACCAATTACTGGATATCTTGATTGTAGAGGTTCAATATTAAGTATATCAGTCTCTATAAACAACATGTTTGTAACTTGTTCTTCTGTCAACTTGCTAGGACCCTCTTTTGCTTGTGATGATTTCTGAGTCTTCAATTTCTTTGCATCTTTTGATTCAAGACTCACTCCAGTCCTTTTTGTCTTCATTGTTATTGGTTCTTGATCCATTGGAATGAAATTACTATCTTGTCTTTTGATCCTGTAGTAAATACCTTCAATCTGATCATGTGACATTCCTTTGAATTGAGCCATCTTCATATTACCAACATGACAACAAAAAGTCTTCATCTCAGCAATGATCTGTGCCTTTGTAAGCTTTCTTGGCTTCTTTTGACCTTTTCTAACATCCCCAATGATTTCATCAAGAGCCTGCTGATTCTTCATTTTAATGAAGTCTTTTAATTGAGCAGACCTTTGTTCTTCATTCAAGGTTGTATCTGCAATTAATTCAATGGCCTTCTTCCTGATTACTTGATCATTATTAATCAAGAAGTCAATTTCTTCTTCTGTAGGCACATAACTAAACAATGGAGGTTTCTCATGTATGACAGTTGGTGAGACACTTGAAATAGGTTCTACCATCACAGCTTCAAGTTTATCCAACCTCTTAGCTTCCATAAAACTAGCAACTTCATATTCATCAAGCTTTTTCTTTCTTTCATTCTCTTCAGCTTGTTGTTGCTCTGCTAATTTTGCATCAAAGTTAATCTGAGCTTGTTCATACTTAGACATCTTTCTTGTCTCTTGATCTGAAGAAACAATTGCAATAGCCTTTCCTTTAACTGATCTTATTCTGGCAGCCTTTTCCTCTGCAGTGTTAATTTCTTGACTATCAATGGTAACTTTTTCTCTTGCAGTGGTAATAGGTTGATCAGTGGAAACTTGTTCTGCTTCAGTATCCAATTTCCTCCCCTCAATCTCAGCTACATCATCTTTTGCTTGAGCATTATCAGAATCAGCTAACTCAGCAAATGCTTTTTCAAAATTTGTACTCTTCCCCTTAAACTCTGCATCTGTTTTCCTCCCCTGTTTGGAAGAATCTCCCAAAACTTGAGTAGAACTTGCAGAAAACTCATCCTGAGGTGAAGATGATGAGGATAACACAACTTGAGATCTTTTCTTCTTGAGACGCTCAACTTCATTCTGCAATCTTTGAATCTCAGCCTTCAAATTGTTTAGCTCTGTGGCATGTTGTTCTTTGGTCTGTGCCAGATCTTTCTCCAGAGCTTGAACCTGCTTTACTAATTTAGTACAAATGTCCATCAATTCAGTTAGTTGCACACTGCCTTCATCACTTCCAACTGTGTAACCTGCTGGGAGAGGTGAATCATGAGGCATTGATTCAGGCTCTTCCCTAGTTGGACTAGGATGAAGCCTTGAACCTCCACTGCTTGTTCCTAAACCAAAAGGTTCAGCAACATGCAATGTTGAGATGAGAGAAGTTGGCTATTTAGACCTTCTCTCATAAGTGTGAATTACAGCAGGGGTATGTTGAACTTGTGGAACATCAATTTCGGGTGTGTTTTGAGATGCATCTGGGATTGGTGCATCCTCACCCTGTACTTGAGCAATTTTAGCAAGCATTTGAGGAAAAAGTGGTCTAATCGCCCCATTCCAAAGTGCTGAAGCCTTAGCCATATTTTGAAAAACTTTTTGCTTAAGGCAGGGGGATTGATAAACTCTTTTGTGGGTTTGCAGTGGAAAATCATTTAGCACTGCTTGCACAAACCTTGGATACATCAAAAATTTATATGAACTCTTTACATTGCCTTTCATATTATTAAAAATAAACTTTGAAAAATTGAAAGTCCTGTTAGTTGCTAAGCAAACTAAAGCATAAGCCATGGTTGAACTAAATTGTTCATAAGAAGTTTGTTTAGGACTTAGACAATGTAAAAGAGTATGTATGAAAAATCTCCAATGGGGACAAAAACATCCTTTCTTGAAAGTTACCTTTTTGTCAGATGTATCATACCCCATTGAGGATATATGTGTATGAATATCGGAATTAGGTAAAGTGATGATACCATTGAGATCATCCAATTGGAGAATTCTCCTCAAGGATGACTCAGTAACATCAATTGTTACCCCATCCACTGTGGCTCTAAGAACTTCCACAGGTTCTTGTGTGTTTCCCTGTTCCAGAACTGTTTGATATGAGAAACATAGATTGTGGGATTGACAGTTAAAGCATACCTTATATGGGTAGTATTGAGAAAATCCACAATCTCATGAAAAACAGGGCCACTCTTCTTGTTTGACTTTTGTAAGTAGGCCAGTTAGTTGTGCTCCTCAGCAAAAGATAGAATCGCCATAATTTTGTGAAAAAGAGAATGAAAGTGTTAGTAATCAAGATAAAAATCAAGCCGTATGATGATCAATTTATACTAATAGGGTTTGAGGAGGTGCGCAATGTGAATTATCTTTAGAAAGAATTATCTTTGGAAAAAGAATAATTTATAATAAGTAAGTAAATAATTCACAAAAGATTTTACCCTATTAATAAGGAAAGACGGTTATTTTTACAACGGCTAGTAAAAATTAGATTACTGACACAACAGTTGTAACGGCTAGTTCATCAGTGGAAAAATTACACTTTCAGTGGTAACTATGAACTAGCAGTGGGAAAATTTTCACAATATATCAAAGAGCAGTGGTAAGTAAAACATGTAAAATTAGCTGCTCTTATCATAGTTTTTAGCAAACTACCAGCTATAAACGGATTTGATATGTCTTTACCATGAGCCGTTTGCTATGGACTAGCCAACTCTTGATCACATGGATGTATGGTGAGTTGATGACCTAGTTTTTGGTAAACTATTAACCATAAACGGATTTGATAAGTCTTTACCAGTAGCCGTTTGCTCTGGACTAGTTGATTCTTATGTGGATTAGACATGGTGAATCAATAACCATTTGTTGTGTGTCTAGGATACACACCTTATTACTCCAATGATATACATCATACATTGCAGCAGTGGTAAACCCACATTTTACCACTAAAATTTAACCCAAAGTAACTTTTTGACCAAGTTACTATTCAAAAATATCTCAAGAAAGTCAACCCGATTACAACCAAATTTACTGCTCCAACCTACCAAAAGAAGTAAGAGTAAATATTCTTCATTAATTAGCCAAGGGCCTTGACTTTGCATATAAATAGGGTTAAACCACCACACATCATAATCAAACCAAATCTTCAATATTAACAACCCTAAATCATCATGAGCAATCCCTCAAACATCATCTACATATCTTCAGATTCTTCTGATGAAGAAGATAACACCTTTAGTTCTGATTCAAGGAAGCAATCATCAGGATGGAATGGTTACTTTCCTTCCTGTGCTTCAGCATCAACAGCCAAGAAGCCAATCAAGAAGGAATCTCCAGCTCCATCTTTGGAGTTTTATACAAGCTCTACTTCTGATGATGATGATGATCCATCCTTCACTCTTTCCAAGGAACTTCCTCAAGCTCTCACCAAGGCCCTGGAGTCAGCCATTTGTAACATGAAGTGGCCAACACCAGCACATCCTCCAAGATCTCTCAGGCCACCAAAACAGGTGTTAGGGCTGGCTTGTCCAAGGAAGCAGCTTTCCTTTGATAACAAGAGAAAGACAATCTCCAAGCCCAAGCAGGATTATGAGGGCAAAGGAAAGAAGCCAATGGAGTAGTCTAGTTGTGGTTTAGAGTGTTAGGGTGTTGATCTTTTGTGGTGTTTAATAAAGTTGTTTCCTGTTACTCTCTGTAATGCAGTACTTCTGTTTGCTTATGAAGTTATGAATAAAAGTACTTTCATCTTTTCTTTTATCACTAAGAGAGCAACATTTTTCCACTGTTTGTATCTTTGATTTCCACTGTTGACTTTAAACTTCTGCAAAATGTTAGTAGAAACCATACAAACATATACAAACAATATTAGTACCTTAAAACTATCCTGCAACACTGAAAATCATTAGACATCAAAGATTTTATGGATTTAGCATTCCAATACCTGTTACCAAGTATTGAAACCTACCCACATCAAGCCCTTTAGTTAATAAATCAGCATAGTTGTCATCTGTAGGAATTTTGACAACCTGAATGAGCTTTTTCTCATTACAATCTCTTATAAAATGATGTCTAATTTCTATGTGTTTAGTTTTAGTGTGTTGCACAGGATTTTTGATTATGCAAATGGTACTACTATTGTCTATATAGATAATGGTGTTCATGAAATTGTACCCATAGTCCAATAATTGATTTTGAAGCCAAAGGACTTGAGCACAACAACTGGCTGCAACTACATACTCTGCTTCAGTGGTTGAAGTAGCCACCATAGTCTATTTCTTGCATTGCCAGGACACCAATCTACATCCAAGAAATTGACATCCACCTGTGGTTGATCTTCTATCCAAGCTTGCACCAGCATAGTCACTATCAGAGTATGTGACTAGCTCCATAGGGGAATCTCTTGGGTACCACAGTCCTAGATTAGGATAAGTCTTCAAGTATATAAAGATCTTCTCCACAGCAACCAAGTGAGAATTTTTAGGATTCACTTGAAATCTTGCACAAGCACACACAACAAACATTATATCAGGTCTTGATGATGTAAGATACATCAAAGACCTAATCATAGATCTATAAGTGTGCACATCCACATCAGCTCCACTTGCATTCTTCAACAGTAGATGAGTAGTCTTATGAGCAGGAGTATTGGAAGACTTTGCATCAGCATAGTTGAACTTCCTTAGAATCTCAGTCACATACTTGTCTTGACTGATAAAGATGCCCTCCTTGCTTTGTTGCACTTGAAGTCCCAAAAACAAGGTGAGTTCTCCCATAGAACTCATCTGAAACTCATCTCTCATCAATTTCTCAAACTCTCTGCACATCTCAGGTTTGGTAGAACCAAAAATGATATCATCAACATACACTTGAACTAAGAGAATATCACTTTTGTCCTTCTTGATGAACAGAGTTTGGTCAATTTTGCCTCTATGAAACCCATTATCCATTAAGTAAGCAGCTAGAGTCTCATACCATTTCCTTGGAGCTTGATGTAGGCCATAAAGAGCCTTTACCACTTTGTAAACTTTATTTGGATACTTAGGATCTTCAAAGCCTGGAGGTTGTGAGACATAGACCTCCTCATCAATAGTTCCATACAAGAATGCACTCTTGACATCCATTTGGTAGACTGTAAAGCCCATAAAAGATGCATATGCCAAGAATAGTCTAATAGCTTCAAGTCTTGCAACAGGAGCAAAAACTTCTTCATAATCAATACCCTCTTCCTGAGTGTATCCTTGAGCAACAAGTCTTGCTTTGTTCCTGATAACAATACCTCTTTCATATTTCTTGTTCCTGAAGACCCACTTTGTACCAATAACCTTCATACCATCAGGCAAATCACACAGAACCCATACCTTCTGAAGCTTGAATTGCAACAATTCTTCTTGCATAGCTTCCACCCAGCTTGACTCAGTCAAAGCTTTATAAACATTTTTAGGTTCCACTTGTGATAGAAAGCATAAAAATAAGCATTCATTCTTGTTTGTGTGCTTCTTGGACTCATACACTTCACTAATAAATCCATGAACATCATTAGTCTTGAGCTGCTTTCTTGTCTTCACTCCTGATTGTAAATCTCCAAGTACATTCTCAAGTGGATGTACTTTGTGAACTGAGGATTGTGATGTGCCAGGATTATCATATGATGTAGGCATATTAGTGATTTCTACATCATCTCCAGGTGTTTCCTGAGCAATATTTTCCAAAATTTGTGCATCAGTGGTAACTTTTGATGCATCAGTGGTAATGGAATTACCACTGCCTTTAGGAATATCTTCATTTAACACATCAAAATTCTCAAAAGAAGCATCATTTTCCTTTTCAGGTATATTTGAAGGTTGTGAATCTTCATTATTATCCACAAAGTCCCAAATAGGCATGACAATTTGATCTTTATCATCTTCAATATCCTTGCAAGACACATCATCATCTATAAACTCTTCTGAATCTTCAAGATTGTTGTCACCAGCATTAGAGGCAACAAGAATGTAGTTCATAGTATTTGATAAAGCATCAAGATCAAATAGCCATTCAGGACCTGAACCTGCAATGTTAAGTTTATTTTCAAGAAACTCAACATGCAAATTTTCTTCAATCTTCTTTGTTCTTAAGTTATATACTCTGAATGCTTTGCTAGCCATAGAATATCCAACAAAGAAGCCTTCATCTGACTTTTCTTCAAACTTTCCCAGATGATCAATGGTATTGAGAATTGTGACATGACATCCAAATGGCTTCATGAATCCAGAATTGGGGGTCTTCCTCTGAATAGCTCATAAGGTGTCTTGTTCATTGTCTTCACCACTAAAACCCTGTTCTGAATGTAACAAGCAGTGTTAACTGCTTCAGCTCAAAAAGTTACAGGCAACTTGGAATCAGCCAACATGGTTCTAGCAGCCTCAATTAGTGTTCTGTTTCTTCTTTCTGCAACACCATTTTGCTGAGGTGTTCTTGGAACACTAAATTCTCTTTTAATACCTTTGTCTCTGCAGAAATCATCCATAACTCTATTCTTGAACTCTGTCCCATTGTCACATCTTATAACTTTGACCTTCTTTTCAACTTGATTTTCAACTTCAGTGATAAAGGTCTTAAGAATGCCTGTGGTTTCATCCTTGGTTCTTAGAAAGAAAACCCATGTGAACCTACTAAAATCATCAGTGAAAACTAGGCAGTACTTCTTCAAATTGATGCTACTCACAGAAGTAGGACCAAACAAGTCCATATGTAGCATGTATAGAGGGTGTTCAATAGAATTATGTGCCTTGGTCTTACAAGAAGCTCTGTGTTGCTTGCCTTTAAGACAGGCTACACAAGTTTGGTTATTTTGAAATCTTTTCTCTGGTAATCCTCTGACTAGGCCATCCTTCACAATTTTGTTGATGGTCTTGAAGTTAACATGACCAAGTCTTCTATGCCATAGCATTGATTCATCCAGAGTGTCTTTTGCAATTAAACAAGTGTCAGCTTCATTAGCCACAATTTTCTTCATATCAATGCTGTAAAGATTGCCTTTCCTTGGGATTTTAAGCAAAATATCTTTCTCTTCTGGTAGCTTATAATCCTTGGAGAGAACAAAGCATTCATCCTCTGTGAACAGAACTCTATGCTTCTTGTCACACATCTGTGACACACTAAAGAGGTTGTATTTGAGTTCTTTCACATAGTACACATTCTCAAAGTCCAAGTTTCCAGCTTTGATAGTTCCCTTGCCAGAAACTTTACCACCAATACCTCCTCCAAAGCTGACAAACTGTCCATCATAAGATTTGAAATCAGAAAGATAGGACTTATTGCCAGTCATGTGCCTAGAACATCCACTATCTGAGTATCCTTGATCTTCTTTAGGCTTTGAATGTCCCTGCACATAAAATAAAGGAATTAGTTCTTTTTGGGGACCCAAGCCACAAATGACTTGGATCTGCCTCGTGTATCCATATAGTTAAATCTATCAAAGGTCATTGATACACCATTGGGATTGTTTGAGGTGATGGTTCCTTTTGGTTTCCATTCCCAACGTGCTGAGGCCTTAACAACATTTCCCATATTTACCCTATTATGTTTCATACCACCAGTGGAAACTTTTGGCCTAGCAGTGGCAACTGCTGGTTTTGAAATTTTAGGTATCCAATGTTGGTTATGGTTAACTTTCTTTGCATTAAAAGTATTTTGCCCTGTTTGTGCAGATTTAACAAAATTTATGTTTGGTTTGGCACTTTTAACAGGAGACTTAGGGTAAACTCTGTTTATTCTACTGGCAGTGGTAACTGCTGGCCTTGCAGTGGAAACTGCTGGCTTTGCAGTGGAAAAAGATTTGATGCCAGTGTTTAACAAAACAGACCTAGGAGTCATCTTACTCAAAGGATTTGGGTGAGTATATCTATTAGCATTATTTTCATTCACCCTGGTATTCCCATACACTTCCTTTCTTCCCATGTGATAGTTGCAGTTATAATGAAGATGATCAAAACTACCACATATATGACAAGGCTTGTTGTTAAAAACAAAATCACTACTAAATTGTTGAGACTTAACATGATTCCAACTCCTCTGGTTACCTCTAGAGGTTGCAGATTGACTTCTATACATCTCAGCATATCTAGCAGTGGGCCTAGAATGATTTGCTTGGTTTCTAGACTTCTCTATCTTAACAACTTCAGGAATACTCTTCTTATTCTCTACCTTAGCTTTCTCAGGAACACTAGGTGTTAGACTCAACTTTCACATCTTCATTTTTAAAAGATGAGTCACTAGCACTCTCAAATGAATCAACTTCAATTTTAGCACTATTAATAACTCCAGCTGAGACAAATTTTGGGCTAGGATACTTAGTTGATTCTTGAAACTCTTCTAAGCCAGTATGTTCTAAGTCAATACCAGGAGGTGATGGAACACCTCTTAGGGGTGGTGGAACTGACTTGTACCCTAATCCAGATTTGGCTTTACCCACAATTTGGGCCTCCCAAATTTTGTCAATGCACTTAGACTGATGGAATAGTGTATCACTAGTTATCTGAATGTTTTCATTAGCCTTTTTAATCTTTTCCATCTCTTCCCAAAGAGCCTCATTCACAGCTATTTTATAGTCTAAGTCTCTTCTTAATACAACAATATCATCATTGTACTTAGACTCATTAGCTCTATAGTGTTCTAACTGTGTTTCTAAAACAGCAAGGCCTCTTTTATGATTAGATAAGTTATAACTAGTGTTCTGAGACTCTAATAACAACTCATCATATTGCACTTTTAGGTTTTGATAATCTTTTAAAGCTTTGCATGTTTTAGAACAAGCATTAGGTTGTACCTCAGAATCAGAGAAAGCCATAAGTGCAATCTCTGTAGCAATCATTGCAGATTCTTCTTCCTCATCCTTAGTCATAAAGCTCCAATCATAGCTCACTCCATCAATGGCCAAAAGAACCTTTGAATCTTCATCTGTAGACTCCTTCTTCTTGTCCTTCTTGAACCAAGTGGACCTGTTATCAGGTTTCTTTGGTTTCCTGCACTCCCTGGCAAAATGCCCCCTTTTGTGACAATTGAAGCATTCCACCTTACTCTTGTCAAAGCCCACAGTTTCATTGCCATTGATGTTGATCTTTCTACCAGTCTTTTTCCAAAACTTCTTTGTCCTTAGGCTTAGTAATGCCACTTGCCATTTAATGTCCATCTCCTCCATATCATCCTCATCAATTTGATCCAAATCCTCATGATTGAGAATTGAACCACCCACTTGACTAGATATAAAGGCATAAAAAGTAGTATCACTAAGTCCTGCAATCTGTTTCTTTGAGCTACCAGTGGAAACACTTCTACTACCAGTGGAAACAACAATGTTAGCACTATCATCATTACAATCACTTTCTTCCTCTTCATCTGAACTATCATCAATAGATGATGATATGAGGGCTAAGTTCCCTGATTTTGAACTTAGTTTGCCAGCCTTCTTAAGTCTTTGTTCAATAACTTTAAAGTTATTGTACAAATCATTCAACTTCATTGTCTCCAGCTCTGGCTTGTCCTCCCAAACAGTAACATTTGTACCAAACTCAGAAGGTAAGCTTCTTAAGAACTTTAGATTGAGGTCTTCCTTTTCTACCTCAATCCCAAATACAGTGAGTTGGGTAACAATCTTTTGCAGTCTTGTAAAGATGCTGTCAATTGATTCATTGCTTGTAGAGCAAAAGTTTTCATAGGTTTGCTTCAACAAGGTCTTCTGAGTCTTCTTGGTTGAATCATTACCACCAAAGACATCACAGATCTCTTCAAACAAGATTTGGCATTCTTGCACTTACTGAAAGCTATAACTTGATCCCTTGGAAGAGTCATGAGCAATAAACCTCTAGCCTTCAAATCATTCTTCTTCTGCAATCTTTCATCATTGGTGACTGGTCCAGTGTTCTGCTTGAGTACTTCCTTGCCATCAATAGTTTCAACTGTAGTACCAAGCTTGAAGGAATCACCATTCTGAATGATCTCCCATAGTGCATAGTCTTGCACCAAAAAGAACTGTTCAATCATGATCCTCCACATCTCAAAATCATTCAGTTTGAGCTTGGGAAGTTTTGCAGCAAGGTTGGACTGAGTGTTTTCTGTCTCCATTGAGTTTTAGTGAGTATGAAATTTGGATCTTCTAGTTCAAAGTATCTAAACCTCGCTCTGATACCACTTGTTGGATCTAAACACCTTGAACTTGTGTTGAATTGATACTTTGAATTATATCACTAAGTATGCGGAATCTACTTAGTAATTCTTAGAAGTTTGATTGTGAGTAAGACAGTTGTAAATGAATAAGAACAATGTATGTAAACAAACTTTTAGCTCCAATATTATTAATGATAATAATACGAGTGATCTTGATATCACTAGGGTTACACCTTGAAGCTCTAGAAAACGTATATGAGAATATATCTCAACTGATAACCTAGGATCTCCTTTTATAAGCAAGGAGTCCTCTTCTACAAGATAAATATAAAGTTAATAGAATAAAATATACACAAGATCTATTCTATATTTATCTAGACGCGTTTCCTAACAGTTATCTAATAAGCAGTGGTAATATATGTTCTTGCAGTGGTAATGAGTTTCCACTGCAAGTACAATCTTCTGCAGTTGTAACATCTTCACTAGCCGTGGTAACTGTTAGTATAATTCCCAACAGGCACCATATGAGTTATGGACTGGAAAAGCTCCTAACTTGTCTTATCTAAAGGTCTGGGGTTGCGAGGCGTATGTTAAACGTGACTCAACAGATAAACTCCAACAAAGATCTGTAAAGTGCATCTTCGTAGGATACCCAAAGGAAACAATGGGTTACTACTTTTATTACCCACCTGAAAACAAAGTTTTTGTTGAAAGGTATGGAGACTTCTTGGAAAAGGAGCTCATATCTCAAGAATTCAGTGGGAGAGTATATGATCTGGAAGATGGTCATGAAGATGTAGCACCTTCTGAAAACACTAGCCAACTTCCTGTGGAACCTGAAAGTTTAGGTCCTCCACCTGAAGTTGAAGTGGTTCCTATTCACAGATCTGTAAGAACTGTGAAAGCTCCCGAACGCCTATGTCTTAACATAGAGTGTGAGGACTAGGGGATCTTGATGAACCCACTAGTTATAAGGCTGCCATGAATTGTCCTGAAAAGGAAGAATGGCAAGTTTCTATGAATGGGGAAATGTAATCCATGAGAGATAATGAAGTTTGGATTGAAGTAGACATTCCTCCTGGTGCCAAGGTAGTTGGGAGTAAGTGGCTCTTCAAGAAAAAGACTGATATGGATGGCATTGTACACACCTATAAAGCCCGTTTGGTAGCCAAAGGCTATACTCAAACATTTGGTGTTGACTATGAGGAGACCTTTTCTCCTGTAGCTGACATTAGGGCTATTAGGATTCTCATAGCCATAGCCGCATACTATAACTATGAGATTTGGCAAATGGATGTCAAAACCGCCTTCTTAAATGGTCGCCTAGATGAAGACATCTATATGGCATAACCTGAGGGGTTTGTGAATCCAGAATTCCCAAATCGTGTATGCAAACTTCAAATATTCATTTATGGATTGAAGCAAGCATCACGACAATGGAATAAAAGATTTGACAGTGAGATTAAAAAGTATGGATTCACTCAAAATCTTGATGAGCCATGTGTATATCACAAAGCTAGTAGGAGTGATGTAATTTTCCTTATTTTATATGTTGATGACATATTGATCATGGGAAAAGACATTCCAAGTTTGCAAAAGGTTAAGGCATATCTTGGAAAGTGTTTTTCTATGAAAGATTTAGGGGAAGCTGCATTCATTCTAGGAATCAAGATATATAGAGAGAGATCTCAGCGATTAATTGGATTAAGCCAAAATGCTTACCTTGATAAAATATTGAAGAGATTCAATATGTAAAATTCCAAGAAGGGATATTTGCCAATGCAAGAACAACATGGCTTAAGTAGCAAAGTTTGTGCTTCAACACCTGTAGAGGTGCAATGCATGAAGAGAGTCCCTTATGCTTCGGCTGTGGGATCAATTATGTATGCGGTTAAAAGCACAAGGCCTGATGTGGCATTTGGTCAGAACTTAACCAGTCGATATCAGCAGAATCCAGGTTAAGCTCACTGGACTGCTGTTAAGAATATTCTTAAGTACCTTAGGGCTACTAAAGAGATGTTCTTAGTTTATAGGGGTACTCCATCTACAGAACTTGATGTTACAGGTTACTGCGATGCTTCTTGGAAAGGTGATAAAGATGATACGAAGTTTCAGACGGGTTATGTCTTTGTCATTAATGGAGGAGATGTGGATTGGAGGAGCAGAAAGCAGAGTACACTAGCAATGTCTGCCACAGAAAGTGAGTATATAGCTGCGTCGAAAGCTGCTATGGAAGCTGTTTGGATTAGGAAATTTGTTTCGGGGCTTGGGGTTATGCCATCGATTCAAAGACCTATAAAAATGTATTGCGACAATTCAGCTGCAATTTCATTTGCCAATGAACCTGGAATCATGAAAGGCACCAGACATTTCCCGATTAAACATCACTATGTTCGAGAACAAGTCGAAATAGGTGAAATCGAGTTACTCAAAGTTCACACAGATGACAACTTAGCAGTCAATTAACAAAGCCTCTACCTGGTACTAAGCTTTATAAACAAGCTGAAGGCATAGGGCTTCGTTTAGCTGAAAGTTTCATGCCCATTTGTGATTAGTATTTGGATAAAGGATGTAATGTACAATTATTAATTTTAGTGAAATAAAATATGGTTATGTTTATTTATCATTGTCTTAATAATATATCCTGTATTTGCATGTTTAAATCCATGAATAAATTATTATTCTAAATTGTCCGCTGTCGAGTAATGATATGGGAATATCATTAAACTAAGACAAATTTAAGTATTGGTTAAGGATATACATGAAAGTATATTGATGCATAGTCATACCAATTTCACATGATATTCAATGAATCGAATATAGGACTTATCCCAACTATATGATTTAATATATGTGAGAATCATATTTAAAGTTATCCCCAGACTTGAGATACCAGATAAGAGTCATGGATGTAGTGCATTTTTGTGAAGCAATCTACCACTCATTGTAACAGGGAGTTATAAGGGTTGTTTTCAGAAGTGTTGCAAAGTCCATGGGTTATTCTTGTAGTCAATAAAAAATTTGTTCCTTCTGATTTGTTCAGAAGTTTAATACTGCTGGGCCCCTCGTAGGGTTGACAAAATGTTTGCGTGGCCACGTCCAAAGTCTATCTGGAATACGTTCAAATGTTTTGGTAATTTTGTTCAATCATAAAGAAACGAGAAACAGAAAGTTAATAAAGAATCACACATCTTTATTAATGTAGTATTAGAAACAAAAGGATGATTATAATGATGAATCATTAAAGGTTTTCCAGGAAACCTAGCTCGGATCGTACTGGGGGCATTGGAGTGTTGCAAGACGCCAACCAATGTAACTTTACTATTAATGGATATACGAGTGGGAGCTGTTAAATGTTACGTATAAACATTAATATGTAAATGACTAGTATCGAACCCGAGACCTCGGGATTGCACACAATACAAACGAGAATTAAAGATTAATAAATATTAATAGTTATGTATATTTATTAATAACACAAGTTTAAGGACTAATGATTGTTAGTTATTAAAAGTATGGACTAACTATCATTAATTGGGAAGGAAAAGGACTAGAATGAAACTTGGTGACGAGAAGGTTCCGGAATGACCTCCCTTGGTCTATGGCTGGTCGAACCGCAAGGAAAGGGGGAAACCCTTTGCCCTAACTTGCTCCCAAAGTTTTCCTCTAGTATATATACAAATCTTAGGGTCATTCATTCACATCTTTTGTGCACACACTATACCCTAAAGCTTCTCTTTTCCTCTCTTTGTTTCCAGCCAATCGAACCAACAACCCTTAGGGTTTGGATCGATTTTTTTCATACAAAACAATAACTTGTGTTTAATCTTGCAATTACTTTAATTCGGGATTAGTTTATGTGTACAAGAACGAGGTAACAACTCACTATAGTTGTTATCAAGAGATCAATAAATAAAACGGTAAGGGGTTTATCATTGATCTGGTTTTACACAAGTTCAAGGTTTTTGAAGTGCATAAGGTATGTTCCGATTTATGTTTTAGTTAATATTTACGTGTTATACTTGATCTTTGCTTCCGCTATACGTGTACTTTGATTGTCATATTCTAACAGCAAGTTAACCAACGGTATCAACCTCATAATTTTAGAACACTCTAATGCGGATAAACCTGATGTGGCAAGTTATCCACGTACAACGAATCTGGCAAGTTATCCATTGTCTCAAAAGTTGCTTCTTTCTAAGATAATTGTGCCTATGTTTATTTATTTGGCTTTTAAGTACCAAAAGAACTAAGTGATAAAAATTAGTAAAAGCATGAATATTGTGAGTCTCCACAAAAACATGTGAGCATGAGTATTGTGGATGAATATTGTGAGTCTACTATGACAAAAAAAAATGCTAGGATGACAGAAAATGTGAGCACCAGTGTCCACGTGACATTCATGCATGGTCTTTTATATTGTTCTCGATACCTAGTTAAGTAACTCTAGTCCATTGGATTATGAACATGATATTACGGGTTTGATATATACTACAAGAATTTATATGTAATCTTATAGTATTTTATTGTTAATTAATTCATTTGATGTATGATCATATAGTGTTAGATTATGACAAGTGTCACTATGAGAATTTGAAAAAAGAGAATAAAAATGATTTAGTGTTTCCATTACAAGCAAATAAAAAAAAAGAAGAGAAATTTAGGGAAAAAGAGAAGATGGTGTTGTATGTGAATACTAGCAAGAAACATGTTGGAAAATTTAGTGCTCTTGAGGGATCAATTCACACCTGGTAATGGGTTTGGAGGTATGGAGTATACACCCATTTGGTCACTGAATCCCCTGACTCAATAGTGGTTATGTATTGAATCTGCTGATAGCATGATTCTGCTGCTAGCTGATCCTGCTGCTAGGATTTTGCTGAAAGCAAGATGCTGCTGACAGTTGATCCTGCTGATAGGATTCTGCTGATAGCATGATCCTGCTGATAGTGTGATTCTGCTGCTGATATTCTACTGCTAGTAGATTCTGCTGATGGCATCAGTTTATTCTGCTGCTCGTTTTTAACCACTGATTCCTACTATTATGGAAAGTATTATGTTATAATTAATGGGCCGTTAATTATACATAATTTCATGGGCTAGGGTTTTGAGTATTCTCTATTATAAATAGAGGTCACATCATTCTGCATGTACACACGTTTTCACAATACGATTAACACAAAACCCTAAACACTTCTATACGCATCTGGTTCTTGGTTTATGCCTAAAGCAAGAACATCACTTGGTCTTATCCCATAGAGATATTCGTGTAACCCAGGCATAGGGTCGAATAGTTTCTATTGGAAAGTGATACCACGATTTCAAGTGAATATCCGGTACCTTCATTGATTATCTTAACCCTAATCTGGGAACTGTTTTGCAGCTAAACAACCAACAATCAATAGAAACTATTAGTGATAATCAATGGCTGCTGTTATGAGACAAATGGCTGCTACCTTTTCCAAGTTGGAAAAGTTTGAAGGTGTTGATTTCAGAAGATGGCAAAAGAAGATGCACTTCTTATTGTCAAGTATGAATGTGGTGTATGTTCTCACGACTGAGATTCCAGAAGATCATGGAGATGATGCTACTATGGATCAGATGAGGGCAAGGAGCAAGTGGGAGAATGATGACTACATATGCAGGGGTTTAATTCTCAATGGTATGTCTGATTCTCTTTTTGATATTTATCAGAATGTTGAAACCTCTCAAGAACTATGGGATTCCTTGGAAGCCAAGTATATGGCTGAGGATGCATCAAGTAAGAAGTTCCTTGTAAGTAATTTCACAAATTACAAAATGACTGATTCAAGACCAGTTATGGAACAATACAATGAACTTCTTAGTATACTTGGTCGGTTCAAACAACACAAGATGAACATGGATGAGGCTATTTCAGTCTCTTGTATCATCGATAAACTACCTCCTTCTTGGAAAGATTTCAAGCATATGCTGAAACATAAGAAGGAGGAGTTAACTCTTGTTGAGTTGGGCAGTCACTTGCGCATTGAGGATTCACTCAAAGTACAAGACATTGACAAGCCAAAGAGTAGCACTGCTACTGGTCCATTAGTTGTCAATATGGTGGAGCATAACAACTCCTCCAGGAACAATGACAACAAGGGCAAGCGTAAGAATCAAGATAACACCAAATCTGATATTAACAAGAAACCCAAAGTGACTTGTTGGAAGTGTGGTAAAACTGGACACTTCAGGAAAGATTGTAGAGGTGTTAAGATTGGCAATAAATCCAATGGATCAGGCACAAGTGGAGGGAATGGTAACACCAATTCTCTGAAAGGTCAGAATGTGTTTAATAAGTCTTTTAAGATTTATTATGTTACATATATATCTGAAATTTACTTTGTGCAGGATGATGATGTTGCGTGGTGGCTTGACTCTGGAGCAACAATTCATGTGTGTAAAGATAGAAGCTGGTTCAAGACCTACAAGTCAATGAATGATGGTTCTATTCTTCACATGGGAAACGAGTCAACTGCCCTGGTGCATGGAAAAGGATGTGTTGATTTGAAGTTTAGTTCTGGAAAGATTGTTTCTTTATTTAATGTTTTACGTGTTCCTGATATTAGAAAGAATTTGGTTTCTAGTAGTGTTTTGAATAATTGTGGTTATAAACAGGTTATTGAATCTGATAAGTTTGTTTTATCTAAAAATGGTGTGTTTATTGGTTTTGGTTATTTATGTAATCAAATGTTCAGACTTAATATTGTTTATGATAATATTGATTCTGCTTTTATATCTACATCTAAACTTTATGATTCAAACCTATGGCATGCAAGACTTGGCCATGTACATTTTAAAAGGATGCAAGATATGTCCAAGGATGGGTTAATACCTGCTTTTGATATGAACAGTGAAAAGTGTAAAACTTGTATGTTGAACAAGATAACTAAGAAACCTTTTCAAGGAGTAAAACGTGAAACTAAAGTTTTGGAGTTAATTCACAGTGACCTTTGTGATTTACATGCTACTCCCTCTTTGGGGAATAAAAAATACTTTGTGACTTTTATTGATGATGCTTCTAGGTTTTGTCATGTTTATTTATTACATTCTAAAGATGAAGCATTAGATAAATTTAAAGTATTTAAAACTGAAGTTGAATTGCAACAAGGGTCTCTAATCAAAAGATTAAGGACTGATAGGGGAGGTGAGTACATGGATACTCTGTATTTTCAGTCTGTTGGTATAATCCATGAAACGACTGCCCCTTATACTCCTCAGCAAAATGGTATTTCTGAAAGGAAAAATAGGGTGCTGAAGGAGATGGTTAATTCCATGTTGTCCTATTCAGGGCTGAGTCAAGGGTTCTGGGGTGAAGCTATGTTAACAGCTTGCTATTTACCAAATAGGGTTCTCAACAAAAGGAACAAGATTACCCCTTATGAACTCTGGACTAAAAAGAAACCTAACCTTAATTATCTTAGGATATGGGGTTGTAGGGCTGTTGTAAGACTCCCTGATCCAAAGCAGAAAACTTTGGGTGAAAGAGGCATTGAATGCATCTTTGTTGGATATGCTGAGCATTCCAAGGCATATAGGTTTTATGTTATAGAACCTAATGAGTCTGTTTCAATTAACTCAATAATTGAATCAAGGGATGCAATCTTTGATGAGAACAGATTCTCATCTATCCCTAGACCAAGTCAAAGGATTCCAAATGGAACCAATGACAATGGTGTTTCTGAGGTTACTGCTGATGTGGTTCCTGCTGAGGTTGTGGAACAACAACCTGAACCTGAGCTCAGAAGGAGCAATAGGGTGAGGACTCCAAAATCATTTGGACCTGATTTTCAATTATACTTAATTGAAGGTACAAGGAGTGAGGTCTCTGACCAATACTCCTATTGCTTCATTGTGGAGGATGATCCCAAAACATTTGAAGAAGCAATGAAGTCCCAGGATGTTGCTTTCTGGAAAGAAGCAATTAATGATGAGATGGACTCTATCATGGGCAATAACACTTATGTGTTGACTGATCTACCACCTGGTTGCAAACCTTTAGGTAGCAAATGGATTTTCAAAAAGAAAATGAAGGTAGATGGAAATGTTGAAAAGTTCAAGGCTAGATTAGTTATTCAAGGCTTTAAACAAAAGTCAGGAATAGACTACTTTGATACTTATGCTCCTGTAGCTCGTATCAGTACCATAAGATTGCTGATTGCTTTGGCATCAATTCACAATCTGATTATTCATCAGATGGATGTGAAGACAACTTTCTTGAATGGTGATTTAGATGAGGAGGTTTACATGAACCAACCTGAGGGCTTTATCATGCCTGGCAATGAAAACAAGGTGTGTAAACTGATTAAGTCTCTTTATGGACTAAAACAGGCACCTAAGCAATGGCATCAAAAGTTTGATGAAGTGGTTTTGTCTAGTGGTTATTTACTTAATCAAGCTGACAAATGTGTATATAGCAAATTTGATGAATCTGGTAAAGGAGTCATCATTTGTCTATATGTTGATGACATGTTGATCTTTGGAACTGACCAAAATCAAGTTGATCTTACAAAAGAATTTTTGTCATCAAAGTTCTCCATGAAGGATATGGGGGAGGCAGATGTTATCCTTGGCATAAGGATTAAACATGAAAGTAACAAAATTTCTATTTCACAGTCTCATTACATTGAGAAGGTGTTAAAGAAATTTAATTACTTTGATTGTACTCCAGTGAGTACTCCTATGGATACAAGTGAGAAGTTAATGCCTAATACTGGCAAAGCTGTATCTCAACTTGAGTATTCTAGGGTGATTGGCTGTTTGATGTATGCCATGACTTGTACAAGACCTGATATTGCTTTTGCTGTGGGTAAACTGAGCAGGTATACTAGTAATCCTAGTGCTCATCATTGGCAAGCAATTCAGAGGGTCTTTAAGTATTTGAAGAGAACTATGGATTATAGTCTCTCATATACTGGTTATCCTTCTGTCTTAGAAGGATATACTGATGCAAGTTGGATCAGTAACACTGAAGACAATTCGTCTACAAGTGGCTGGGTATTCCTACTTGGTGGAGGTGCAATTTCTTGGGCATCCAAGAAACAAACTTGCATCACCAGTTTAACCATGGAATCTGAATTTGTGGCTTTAGCTGCTGCTGGCAAAGAAGCTGAATGGTTGAAAAACTTGCTTCTTGAGATTCCATTGTGGTCTAAACCTATAGCACCTATTTCTATCCGTTGTGATAGTGCTGCTACATTGGCAAAGGCTTATAGCCAGATGTACAATGGGAAGTCTAGACACTTAGGTGTTAGGCATAGCATGATTCGTGAGCTTATCATGAATGGGGTGGTATCTATAGTGTTTGTTAAATCTCAAAAAAACTTAGCTGATCACTTGACGAAGGGTTTGGCTAGAGACTTGGTTTTGAAGTCTGCTAAAGGGATGGGTTTAAGTCCAACTTAGTCACTGAATGCAAAGATACCCAACTCCCTTCTAAGGAAACTTGGAAGCTGAGTTCAATGTGGAAAGCTGATCATTTAGTGGACTGAAGCACATGTATTACAAACATCCCAAGGTTGTGCTTGTTACCTGCTGAAAGGAGGATGAAGTCTTCACTTCTTAATGGTTAATTTTCTTTGAAAAAGTGCTTAGCAGGAGCATGAATTAAAGATGAACCACCTATGTAAATGTTGAAGTTTTGCCGCTTCAGGAAGCTTTTGGACTTTTAGCTTTTACAACATTTATGAATTGGATATGGACACATGGCTTGTATAGTGTCAAGAGTATTTTAGTGTTTGAAAATTTGTGTGTATTTATCATCAGGTATTCAAATGGGTTGAAGGGTTCAATTCTTAGAACACCCTGATTCTCGAATATTTGAAAGTATATGTACTAATGTGGAAATTCAATCCTCAGGATATTTTCATTTATGCACTTGTTTTGGTTTGTGTTTGATTTTTCATGCAAAGGAAGAGAACTAAATTTGGGGAGGATTGTTGGAAAATTTAGTGATCTTGAGGGATCAATTCACACCTGGTAATGGGTTTGGAGGTATGGAGTATACACCCATTTGGTCACTGAATCCCCTGACTCAATAGTGGTTATGTATTGAATCTGCTGATAGCATGATTCTGCTGCTAGCTGATCCTGCTGCTAGGATTCTGCTGAAAGCAAGATGCTGCTGACAGTTGATCCTGCTGATAGGATTCTGCTGACAGCATGATCCTGCTGATAGTGTGATTCTGCTGCTGATATTCTACTGCTAGTAGATTCTGCTGATGGCATCAGTTTATTCTGCTGCTCGTTTTTAACCACTGATTCCTACTATTATGGAAAGTATTATGTTATAATTAATGGGCCGTTAATTATACATAATTTCATGGGCTAGGGTTTTGAGTATTCTCTATTATAAATAGAGGTCACATCATTCTGCATGTACACACGTTTTCACAATACGATTAACACAAAACCCTAAACACTTCTATACGCATCTGGTTCTTGGTTTGTGCCTAAAGCAAGAACATCACTTGGTCTTATCCCATAGAGATATTCGTGTAACCCAGGCATAGGGTCGAATAGTTTCTATTGGAAAGTGATACCACGATTTCAAGTGAATATCCGGTACCTTCATTGATTATCTTAACCCTAATCTGGGAACTGTTCTGCAGCTAAACAACCAACAAAACATGTGATGAATGTATTTTGAATTTAAATTGAAAGATGTCGAACCATAGATCGGTCAAAGTTTGATTATATGGCACATGAACAATTTAACGAATACTGAGAGGAATGCAAAATGTAAACGTTGTTGTATGTCAAATGAAGAATCAAATGGATTCATCTTAAATCCCAGAAAGGCATAAACAATGCCTATATAATATGCTAGTGCAAAATGCAGAAGTAGGTACAATTTTTAACGCATACTTAAGATGAAAAATATACATCTATACTATTTATATATCATGAATGCACATTCTTTAAATCTTTGAATCTTGAAAACTTCAATTAATGTAATTTGCTTAAATTACCTCTAAGTATCCTTTAATACAATTTAAGCTAGATCAATTTTATAGTTGAAAACATTTTAAAAACACACAATATATTAATTTTAAAAAACACACGCTTTTCATCAAAGATAGAACCACAATCACGATTTCGCAAGTATAATTATTTGTCACTATACACCGTCACTTTTGCACAGGTATACATCTAGTCTATATAACTTGGTTGTGGTTTGTATGATGCAGGTGATCAACCTTTATATATAAATAACTTAATTACATTTATATAAGGTGTGCAACAAAAATCATTGATTTCATGTGATTTACACGAAATTACTCACTGCACTGTATCTTGGGCCTGATGGTTGAGCCAATACATTAGGGTAGTTAAGAACTTTCGATGGACGCGTCAAAACCAATTAAAACGAGAGAAGCAATATTGGGTGTATGACACATGTTAGAGAGTACTAAATGAAAGAAGCAGGGTGACCATAGCAGGGCATAATATTCACTATATGAACAACATGACGCTCATGAAATGGTATCACATGTTTTTTGAACTGCTGAATATATGAAAAACACTCTAGGAAATTACTAGAGGATAACCCATTTGCGATACTAATTTTAAACATGAACAAATGGTTAAAACTAATCATAAATGATATATATTTCTATACTAACATATGAAAGAAAGTTATCACTGTGATTAGTACTTCGGCTAGTAACATTACTTCTCCCAGATGTTACATGAAATTTTTGAATAGGTAGTTTGAACAATATGTCAAGAGCACACTACATCAAATGTGTTATTCGTACATGTTTTTTTACAATCGAAAGTGCAAAAATTTTTAAGTTTTTAAATCATCAATGAATTATATAAACGAGGCATTCAGACTTGTGCGATGCACACGGACTGTATCTGATTTTTTATTGTGCAATTTTTATTTATTTAATTATTTTTTTCCTCCATATGTCTGAAACTCAACCTGTTTTTTTAACATTACAGGGAGAGCCACTACTTAGCCGAAAAACTAAGGTGGTTCCCACTTTAAACAAAAAAATTAATAGATAAATAAATCAATGTGACGGGTCGGACAATGTCAAGACACGCCCATTTTAAAACAATTTTATTAATGAAACAAAACATCAAATAGATATTTTAGTTACCAGTGCATTTTTTATGTTTTTATTTGATTTTTCTAAGTGACGCTTACAAAAGATTCATATTTGAGTTACTAATATCTTATATACATAATTGGTTGAACTAGGCGAGTACCCGTGCATAGCAACAGAATTCTCTAGTGGCAAACAACTATGGTTGTGATAAAACATGAAACAACCAAAATGCATAGCGATGAGATATATAGCGGCAAACAACTATCGTGTTTCGTATAACGTTTATACATAAAATATCAAATAATTGTGTCTATGTAGCGATTGGATAGAATTGATCAAAATGTAATTGCAAAAGATTGTAACATGCGATAATTCAAATAACTATACTTGTGAACTTGTGGTTTTGATGTGACCTTTAATACAACATTTACGGGTTGTATGATAGCATTAATTTGTTTGTGTATTTTTTATGTACATATACGTGTGGAGTAACTAAAACTAAGGAAGCATAGTTCTTGAATGCCCACGAATGCATTTTACATTGCATATTGTTTTGTGTATGCAAAATATTTTTGTGAGCTTTTGCTCTTTTGAATGGATTGGCACCAGCTGGAGAAAAGACAATGTGTTGTTAATTTATAGTTGAGTTGGATAATTCACGTATTTTGCAACTTGTAACAACAAATGACAAGTCATTATAACTTAACTCGTAATCAACATAATCTCAGTATGTTAAAAGCATTAGATGAATAGATGGTACGTCTTCATTTGTTTTACATATTCTGTAACGATAAATCTGATAACAAGGTGGTTGCAATAGCGGGTAAATAATCTGATAACAACATGTCAATTTCGTTTCAGTTACACTTTTCTCAATTCTCATATTTTGACTTCTATCACTTTTCTCTCACCTAATGAAGTTTTTTAATATTTTATTACTTCTTTAAAAGTAACCTGCAAAAACCTTCATCTTCTCCTGCATCGATCTCGTGGCCTGATGTATATTGTTTTTGTTTTTTGTCCTTCTTTGTTTTTCCATTTAAATCTAAGGTGGTTACTCATTTATTTCTAAGGTAGGTCCAAAATAATTTTATACATCGCTTCTATATAAATCCGGTCTCTAAGGTGGTTCCCGGGCACCACCTACAATTGCTGTAGGTCCGCCCCTGTAAAAAATCCATGACAATCACCGTGACTCAAGATTACTGTACTTTCTATTATAAATCTTTTAGCCGGTTTTTGATTTAACAAAAAACTCATTGTAATACACCAACCTTTCAATTAGTTTTGAGCTAGATATGGCTAAATGTAAACCAAGTTAATGCTCCAGTGACTCGAGATCAATTAACGATTGAATGACTTGAGATGTTTCGAATTCAATTTGGGCAAAGTTGGTGTAACATGTCTACAAGCTGTTTTGTATAAATCAGCTAAAGATGGCAAATGATGCAGGTTTTACCGATCATGTTTTAATATATATAAAGTCTCGTCTACCTAAGGTCTACCTAATGCACTATCAGGAAGTGTACCCGGTCGTGTGAGGTATAGCTAGATGGTAAAGCCGAGGTCGTCCCAAGAGCTATGTGTGCGGAGTTTATCTAAGCTTATTGTCATGTTTAAAAATGGGTTTTATGTTTAAAATATTAATTAAACTAATAAAACAAATAAATGAAAGCAAATAAATAAACAAAGGGGAATTAGTAGAGAAAAGAAGTGTTAACCTAGTTATTACTTTTGTTATTATCATGACAAGTTTCCTAATTAAGTGCATCCTATCGTTTTATCTGGGATTCAAGTCGGTAGACTCAGATGGTCAAATCGCCTAACCTATCTTACACCTTGTCATATTCTTGAAACTTTTTACCATTCCAAGAGTTCGCTGGGTGACGTGAACCTACGAGATGCAAGAGTCATTAAGTGCCTCTACTAACTTAGACTAGTCTAATGGGATGTGGGCGGTCGCAACTTATATCCCCTCTAATTCCTTAAGCAAGTCTGTTTGGTAGGAGGTCGTTCGTTGAAATTTTCAAAATGCATGGTGATATTTCTATCACCAAGTCACAACCTTATAATGAGATGCGGCCGGTCGGTACTTACACCCCGGTCTAAGGAACTACCAAACATCATTACCACCGAAACTAGAGTTTCCTAAGACAAGCTAAGAAAGTATTCAAATAAAACGATAATAGATGCGAGAAAACTAAATCATGGCAATAACAATTTCATAACTAGGCTAACACCAATAGGTGTTTAGCCACTCATATTAATAAATGCAGAAAAACTCATGTTCAACATTGTAAATGAAAACATAAATCTAATACAAGAATTATAAATGGGTAAACTTATGATTTGAAGTATGATTTCTCCCTTACACTATGTTCTCAAGTTGAGTAAATGGGAGGAAAGAAAAGGAAAGTGGTTTTAATTGTGTTCTCAAGTTTTTGTTAGGAGGGAAAGTGAAAGTAAGTGAAGAAAAGTGGGAGTATTTTGCTTTGAAAACTTTCACCCCACTTTTGGGGTGAAAGATAGTTTACTTCCTCTCCTTCCTCTTTCTTTACTTCACTTTCACTTTCTTTCTTATTTTATTTTGAGAACACAGCGTTAGAGATGACTTGTATGCAGGTGAAATGTCGTTCTCCTTGCTCCCTGAATTCCTATGAACTTCTGTGTGGTGGAGTGATGTGAAAGTGATATCTAAACTTTAGAATTAGGGCTGGTATTTATAGTGCCCGACTCACCTACGGCGTAGCTCTAGGGTTGGCTACGCCGTAGTCTTCATAAAATACAACTACACCGTAGTTGTCTCATGGTTTACAGGCGTAGAACATCTGCTGGCCCTTCTATGGCGTAGTTATAACAAAAACTACGCCGTAACTTTATCAAGGATCACGGATATTCTTTACTCTTTGATTTGAGGACCTATGGCGTAGTTTGAATATTTGCTACGTCCTTAGTAATCATGTTACGCCGTAGTTGGTAAGTAGACTACGCCGTAGGTCTTTGATGGACTTCCTCTGGTCATTTGATTGAGCTACGGCGTAGGCATAGAATCCCTCTACGCCGTAGTTAGTGTAGAATGTGCATACTTCAATAATCTTCATATTTAATCCTCTATTTCCCACGCCTTTCCGTTTCTCCACTCATCTTTGTCCTGAAAACGGAATATAAATAAATAAAAGCATATATCATAGTAAAATAATACAAAAGATGAGAATATTAGGGGGAAATTAACACTAAAATAACAGAACTATTTGATGTTATCAAATATCCCCCCACTTGAACTCTACTTGCCCTCAAATAGACCTTATTAGAATAATTCTTAAAAAGATATCTCCCATGAATATGGAAGATATCAATCTAAAAATTTCCTATGCTAGAATGTATCCAAGCCGAACACCTTACGAAATGGGAACAAACACACATGCCCACTCTCTAATCTAAGTGTTAATTTCGGGGTGATCACTCAACGCACAGTCATAGAATGTATTCTATCATAGGCTTGGCGGTTACACAAATCTCCACCACTAGAGCTAAGGTCGAAATAATTCTTAAAGGCAATATTTGGTGAACATATATAAGGCTATTGGTGTAGTGTTGTTACTAACATACTACGGCAAAGGCGACAAAGACAATGGTACATGACCGGAACGCCGGGCAAGACACCAATGACTGCTCAAATCCCTCATCTAAGCATGATTCACAACTAAAGGGTAGGATAAGACATGGGATGCACAATAATGGTGTAAAAATAAAAAGAAAGCAAATAGTCTTAGCCTACAACCAAGTTGTTACCACTTGCCATTCATCTAAAGTCCAAGCTCCAAGATGCAAAAACTGGATCATATAACAAGTGTGTGTGCCATTAGCGGACGTCATGATGGGCACAACACCTGGACTTCATGTTGGTGATCAAGAACCAACAACTTCATTCTTCATATGTGAATAAAGTGGCCTGTTCGATACTAATTCATTATAAAGCTCTAAACAAGGTGCTATACAAGGTTGCACCAAAGATGAATTATCTAAATACTGAATTTCACACATTTTTTAACTATACAAGAAATAGCAAAATACATCCCCCTACTTGAGAGGAAACATACATGTAATATATGTGGGGGGGGGGGGGTCTCTAATGATCTTCAAAGATGGGTCTTCAACGTAGGCATGATTTCTGAATCTCTTAACTCGAACCTCAAACTAGAGCAAGTGGTAATTTCTCAATCATAAACTAAGACTACACGGTAGGCTAAGGAGAAAAGGTGTATCAAAACTTTTATAATAAGGGTAAGAAACAAAATGATAGGCTCAAAAGGCTGTAACTAGGGGTATCTTGCACTAAAAATGAGTGCAACAAAAGGGTTTAACACAGGGATCGAAGAGTCAATGCGACTAATCGATAAACGCACACATATAGGATTTTTGGGGTGATAAACCAAAAATATTGCCTTCTCAAAAAGTTTCTACCAAATGTGTCAAGTAATCTCAACACACTACTAATTTATGGTCTCAAAATGATGTAAAGGCCAAGTTCTAAAAGTTTACAAACTACCGGCACACTCATAATTTTGGTGGATTTGGGGTAAAACAGGGGAAACTGAATAGGCTAAATCTCACCATGATATCAAGGGTTAATGTGCTCGGCTAAGGTCTATTCTAGTTAGGTTCGGAAAAACATGTCAAAATTTTAAAAATGGCACAAATTTTCAAAATAAACTAGATAAATGGGGAAAATAAAAGTTCAAGTTAAATTCTACTCCCGTCCCCCACTTGAATTGTACAAAGTCCTTTTTATACATAATAAGCAAATAATAAAGAGGAGATAAGTAGAATTGAAACGAGAACTTCCCAGAAATTCGCTCTTGAAAATGATATAAATGATCATGTTTGGCAAGCGTGCCTTCACTTTTCCTTATGAGCAAACTTCATATCCCTGAAATCACACAACTACCAAAAGCATAAAACCTAAAAAAAATAAACAAAGAAATAGAAATCGTAACTCACTTTCGTAGGAACCACAGTTGCATTTAGCGTATGAAACAAGCCTTTTAAACCACTTGGTGTCACAAGTGGACGAGTGAAGTCTCATGAGGGTTTACAGGGAACACACCCACAAAGTTTATTTAAAAACTAACACAAGGTTAAAGTATGTTTTGTTTTAAAAGATTTAAAATTTATAAAGTACAGGAGAAAGCTACGGCGTAGTGGGAATACCTAGCTATGCCGTAGGTGCTAAAATCTCACAGACTGACACTTGGAAAATGCTACGACGTAGTAAAATGATGTGCTACACCATAGTTTAGTTCTGGGGGACGTTTTTGAGGTGAAAGACTCCAAATTCTGCACCTTTGCCTTCCATGCTTTTCTTTTACCTACAAATTAATCATATCAAAGACATGCAAAACCCAACTATTCTAAACAAAATGAAAAACAAAAGATAATTCGGGTTGTCTCCCGAAAGAGCACTTTTGTTTATTATCGAGGCTTTAGGTTAGACTCACTGCCGCGTTAGTCCACCGGCCTCACACCAAGTTTGGTGTTCATCTCATCTCTGATCAGATTCTTGAATTTTCTCTATTCATCCGACCTACTAGAAGTTGTTTGTCGAGGGTCTTATCAGCACATATGAAGCTTCCTATCCCATCGATAGTGTATTTTTATACCTTAAACGTTTCTAACTTAACTTCAGGTGGGGTCATATTTAGTCCCTTCGAGTTGACACCCATGAACTTCCATTGCTTCTAACTCGATCTCATGCCAAAAAGATTGCCCTTTCTTATAGGTTCTTTCACACTTTTCTCAAATGTCTTGAAGCATATACCCCTTGACTCCGATTTTAAGCCCATATTCGTCTAAAAGTTGCAGTACTTCCCTTTCGAATTCTAACATAAATGTTACAAAACTCCTATTGTAGGGGTCATCTTCCTCATTAGGAATGTCGGATTCCTATGAGTAACTATCAATCATCCATTCCACGAACACCTAAATTTTAGTCTTTTTGTCAAAGTTTGTGGTCCCGAACCTTCTTTTAAGCCATTCATCAAATGAATAGTCGCACCCTTTAGGTTCCTCCTCCAGATTAATGCGTTTTATTTTGAAATTTCTATCGTCTTCATTTAGAGGAAGGTTTTTAGAACATTTCCCAGCTTCCGCTGAGCACACTCTTTCTTTAAAAGCTTCATCGGATAGACTACTTTGGCATTCTCTAGATGAAAGGCTCGAGCGATAATAGTCGTAATCCTGTTGAAACCCTTTTATCACATTCTCGTTGATTATGGTGTTCCCAAACCTGACCTTGTACCAATCTTGAAAGGACAAATTTCCAAATTCAATGTCACATCGTTCAATACCGTGAAAACACGTCCACTCCAATTGGATTCGTTGGTCATTATCAAGTTCCCCATTGTCTCCCTCATCACATTTGCAGAGGAAAGGATTGCAGGAAGGCCAAGCATGTTCAGATCCTTCACTAACCACTATTATTGGGTTGCAATAATGGTTTTTCAAGACGAGGTTTCTTATATCGATGACTCTGCTCATTATTCGGTCGTGTATATCCTGTGCTTGCTTAGAATAACCAACATTCTTTTCTTCCAATTGGTTAAAGTTATAATTCTCACAAGATAGCGAATCACACAAAACAGGGTTACTATAGATGTCAAAATTTTCGAAAGATTCACCATTATCCATAGCCTTGATTATACAAACTTCTTCTAGAGATATATTGGTAGATTTTAATAATTCATTATGATTAAAAGTAATCTTCCCTCTACCATTTTCTAGAGTGATTTCTTCCTCAAAAACTTTTATGTTTGCATGTGATGTGGCTAGAAATGGCCTTCCCAAAATTATATTATTATTTTGCCCCTCAATCATGTCAACAACCAAAAAATCACTAGGGAATAAATATTTGTTAATCATGAGTAATACATTATCAACTATCCCCTTAGGTGTTACCCTTGACATGTCTGCCATTACAACCCAAACTGTTGTTTCCTTAAGGTTAATGAGATTCAATTTTTTAAACAACGAAAAAGAAATCATATTCACACTTGCCCCTAGGTCAGCTAGAGCAAACATATCAAAATTTTCAATCGTACATGGGAGTAGAAACTTACCTGGGTTAGGCACCTTTTCCGGCAGCTGGCAAGGCAATCTTGCGTATGCAAAATTGTATTCCAGCAGATAACTAACCCCACAAAATTTGTTGCCCATGTTTGAGTTATCTTGGGCTTCGTCTATTTCCTCATGTATAAAGAGAACTTTGCATTCTTCATGGACTTCTTCGGATTTCCTCGTTTGGACATCTTTGGCTAATTGTCCGATTTGAGTTTCATGGTTCATAATTATGGCATTTTGATTTCGTAGATTCCTTTCTGTGTACACCTTCATTTCATTCGTCCATTCTTGGAATTTTTCATTCTTTTTCAAAGACTCCTCGATGTTCTTATTTACCATTTCTTCAAGGCTAGATTTTCTGTTTTCATACTGATAACATCAAATAATGCCCATATTTTAGGGTTAATTTCCCCTAGATTACTCATCTTTTGGTTTAATATGTTAGAATATATACTCTTATTTGTTTATATTTTGTTTTCAGGGCAAAGAAAAGAATAGGAATGAAAAGACGCGAATTCGGAAGGATTAATGTGAAAATTATTGAAGTATGCGGATTCTGCACTAACTACGGCGTAGAGGTACCATCTACCTACGCCGTAGCACTCATCTACGAAGACTACGGCGTAGCCCTTTAACTAGATACGGCGTAGTGATCTACTAAAGGATTCTACGGTGTAGCAATCACTCCACCTATGACGTAGACCTCTATTTGAGGCAGTAAGGAACTTTCGCGGCCAAACATGAAGCTATGACGTAGTTTCCAGTAAAACTACGATGTAGATGTGATAATTGAAGAACTACGACCGTAGCACTTGATCAAGCTACAGCTTAGAGGATATTTATGAAGGTTACGGCATAGCTAAACCTAGAGCTATGCCGTAGCAAAGTCGAGCCTATAAATACTAGCCCTAATTCCGAGTTTATTCATTCACTTTTCAACACACAGAAGTTAGGAGGAATTTAGGGAGCAAGGGGAACAAAGTTCTACAAGTATACAAGTCATTTCCAAGGGAGAATTCATGCCATAATCATAAGTTTATTCATTCGTTCAATTTGTATTAATTCAATGTTTACATTTGTTATGTTAAATATTTGTTTTTCTGCATTCATGAACATGAGTGGCTAAACACCTTTTGGTGTTAGCCTTGTTATGAAATTATTGTTAATATGATTTAGTTTTCCCGCATTTGTTGTCGTTTTATTTGTATACTTTCTTAGCATGTGTTAGGACACTTTAGTTTCGGTAGTGATGATGTTTGGTAGTTCCATTGAGGCTAGGAGAATTGACCATAGGACCCATAGCGGATAAGGGTGTATCTTGGTGGTAGTAATATCACCATCCATGTGGAAATTTAGCCAAAATGACCACCTACCAAACAAACTTGCTTAAGGAATTAGAGGGGATGTCAGTTCCGACCGGCCGCATCCCGTTAGACTATCTAAGTTAGTAGAGGCACTTAATGACTCCTACATTTCGTACCAGCAAACTCTTTCAATTACTAGTTGGGAGAATAGGGTGAGGTGTAAGATAGGATTAGGCGATTTATCCATCTGAGCCTATTTACTTGAACCCCCAGATGAAATGATAGGATGCACATTTAGAAAACTTGTCATGTTAATAACAAGAGTAGTAATTAGGTTAACACTATTCTCTCTATCTGATTTCCCTTTGCTCATTTACTTGTTTTATTTATTTATTTTGTTATTTCATTTCTAGTAGTTTAATTAATCAATCATTAAAACCCCTTTTAAACTAGTGACATTAAACTTAGGTAATATCCGCACCTTAGCTCTTGGGACGACCTCGGCTTTACATCTAGCTATACCTCACACGACCGGGTGCCGTAAGTGCATTAGGTAGACCTCAGGTAAACGAGACTATTATAAATATAAAACCTGGTCGGTAAATCTTGCATCAAGTTTTTGGCGCCGCTGCCGGGGAGCTATTACGATTTTATTTAAGTTTTGCATTTTAAATTTTATTTTCAATACTCACGATTCTCTTCATGTTTCAGGTAACATGGGTGATGTTGATATTGATACCCTCACTCTCGAGGAGTACTAACCCTTACGCGAGATGAACAAAGGCCTGGTTTGGTTAGGCCAACTATAGGAGCGGAGGTTCAATTCAAGATAAAGAACTAATTCATAAGGGAGTTACGGAAATACCCCTTTTCAGGAACAAAGACCGAAGATTCTCACGAGCATATTGAGAATGTTCTTTACAATGTCAGTTTTTTCTACATTCCTAGAGTATCTCATGATGCGATTATGCTTAGAGTCATGGGCCGGTGCAGCCAAGAGATGGATAGATAGGTTTCCGGCGGGAACCATTGATACATGGGCTCTGTTAAAGAAGAAATTCATCCAAAGGCATTGCCCTTCTTCAAGGACGGCACAACAACTCAAAGAAATCCACAATTTCAAACAAGATGGTGACGAATCATTGTACCAAGCTTGCGATAGGTATAATGATCTTTTGTACAAGTGCCCTACACATGATCTCAACAAACAACAAGTAGTCAACATTTTCTACAAAGGGATCCACTTGGTAAATGTTGGATTCTCATGGGCCGATCCCTGGAATGACCCCTGCTCAAGCTTTAAAAGCTATTGAAGATATGGCGGAACACTCTCAGAAGTGGCATATTGGTGGAAGTGGTAGGAGTATAGTTGGAAGTTCGGATGTAATTGCCCTAATCACTAGCAAACTCGAAAGCTTGGGGCGAGATATGAAGAAGCTTAAGGAGAATGTACATGCCATTCAAGTCGGATGCGAAATTTGTGAAGGATCTCTTTTAGCCAAAGATTGTCCCTTGAAAGAAGATGATGAAAGAACCGAGGAGATTAAATATGGAGAAGGAAAACCATTTCAAGGCAGTAATGGAGGAACAAGATATCGTATAGGACCCCTAAACTATTACTCTAGAAGTGATAACCGACCCTCCTACTGGAAAACTAGCCTTGAAGATTCCATTCAAAAATACCTTGATGAGTCGGCTAAAACGCAAAAGGATCGAGAAGAATGGCTTAAGAGCTTTCAAGAAGGAACAACGCTAGACCTAAAGAGTCACAACGATACCATTAAAAGCCTCGAAACCAAAATTGGCCTTTTCACTAACCAAATGCAAAATCGAGCTTCTGACACTAAGGGCAGCTGTTCTAAGGATTCCGGAGCATGCAAAGCAATATTTTCTAACAATGGCCAACCACTTTATACTCCTTTCAGGTACTCAGATGAGGAACTAGAATTCTTTGCTAAACAAGAAGAGCATGACTTCGATGATGATGGAGACTTTTTGGACGAAATGGAACTCTACCGCTTGGATAATGAACAAGCAGAAGAAGTAAAGCTAAATGCCATTTGCTCAGCCATTATTCAACCCCAATTTCCTCCAAAGGAAAAAGACCCAGGAAGTTTTTTTCTCCCTTGTTCAATTGGTAGTTTGCTTATTAGTAATGCTTTAGCCGACTTAGGGACAAGTATAAGTATAATGTCGTTCTATGTACAAACGGTTAGGTCTAGGTCCTATTAAACCTGTTTGCAAGACTATTGAAATGGCCGACAGAACAGTTAGCATACCTAGAGGGATTGTCGAAAATGTGTTAGTTAAAATCGATGAATTCACTTTTTGATGCGTGGGAATCGCACCTTGCTTTACCTCTCGAGGGATCTCGCGAGGCTTACAACCCCCACCAGGCAGTGTACCTGATCGTTGTAGTATAGTATAGTGACAAGTACCGGGGGATTGATCGTTCAGCTTAGGAATAGTGTCGCTAGGATTAGAAAGCCTAATTAATAGTTCTAGAGATGGAAGATGATTATTTTTGTGTTTTTATATTTTATGAAAGCAAGTAAAATCTCGGGTTTTGAAGGAGTGGGCGGAATTAGTTGCTAATCAACTAACCCAAAAACTATTATATAACTAATTAACTAATGAAAATGAAATTAAACTAATATTAAACTAAGGTTGTGAGCAGTGGTTGGAGAAATTGTGTTTACTTAGACTTCATTACTCCCTAGATATCTTTTACATGTTAATTACTTGTTACACTTGTATGAATGACGGGTTGTATTCCTTAATACCATTCGTGGAGTGGCATACATAACTCCCCAACTCTATGAGCTCTTATCTCCTCCTACACCATGACCCAGCACAACTATAGGGATTGTAAACAGTGGCTCATGCATTAAATACAACCAATAAAGACCTAGTACGCCTCGGTTCATGTTTCTTAAGACGTTCAAGCATGTTACCATTTGGAGATCTGCCAGTTTTCTTAAGCCTAACATATAATATCATTCATTCAAAACAAGAATAGACAAGTAATCAACACATAATCAACATCTAGGTTTCATTAGATCTAAGCAAACACAAAGGAAATTTAGCCTAGCATAGTAGAATTAAGATAAGAACAAAAGATAGACAACCAACACATAGACATATTGATTGAATTAAGAGTATACTTATCTCAATTACAATGCAAGGTCTCAAGGGTTTGGAACCCTTGAAAAACCTGTAAAAGAGGCACCAAAATCGTCTTTAGGGTTTCACCAAAACTTCTCTCTCTTTATGAAAAAACTAGAAAACTATATATAGGAAAATCGTCCTGACGGCGTCAAGAGTAAAATCTGACGCCGTCAACTCGCCGCCATATACTTCCTCGGACGCCCTAGATCCAATCGTGACGGCCTATGTGACGCCGTCACCACCCTCGGTAAATTAATCTTGGTCATTTTGACGCCGTCATCTCTTTATCTGACGCCTTCACAACCTTCGGTAAAATATTCATCCTTTCTGACGCCGTCAAGAGTAAATTCTTGACGCCGTCACTTTGT
This sequence comes from Artemisia argyi, assembly GCA_030686995.1. Lineage (NCBI taxonomy): Eukaryota > Viridiplantae > Streptophyta > Magnoliopsida > Asterales > Asteraceae > Artemisia > Artemisia argyi. The sequence goes on along the minus strand of CM060678.1, from coordinate 18,678,209 downwards.
AATTCCAGCTTGGATTTGGTACTTTGTTGTTTTCTTCACTTTATGCTCCAAAAACGTCCAAAATAGCCTCTTTTCCAGAATTCACTCTCCAAACACCTAAAATCACAAAAGGAACGATTTAGGGCAATATTTGATCAAATAAATTCGGATTCGGGCTTAAATGACCACCTAAAAACGGATCATTTTTCGCCTCATCATATACCCTTACACTTGAGATTTGCTTGTCCTCAAGCAAATGCGCTTTTATTCTACTCAAAAGACAAGTTAGGGGTCATTTAACACTAATATAAAAGTAATTACAACAAATAATCGTTCCACTAAAGACCAATAGACAAGCACGGAGGTCATACACAAGCACCTCACAAATAGTGTTTAGATACTCACATCTCTCGGGTGTAATAAAGTAATATAACATTATGGAAATGGAAGATATCTCTCACTACCTGTCATAGCAAAATAGATTACCATAGGCTTGGGAAAGGATCAAACCTCCACCACATGGCGTAAGCACCTAGGATAAACTATCAAAGAGGTCTTTTTAAAGGGTTATAACGTTAGGTGTAGGGATATGAATTACACGGTTTTGTTGGATAAAGGGGATTTTACTGGTGGCGAGTTAACAATCTTAGTTAATTACATGTACAAGATGGCGTTGCTAAGCCAAGACTAGACTCGATTTAAGCTAATAAATGAAAAATAACTAAAAACATAAAATGAACATAGAATGAAAACGGGATGGTAGTCCGTATGTTTTTTCTCTCTTTCTTTTCTATTTTTTTTTTCTTTTTCTATTTTTTTTTTCTTTTTCTTGATTTTTTTGATTTTTTTTTTTTTTTTTTTTTTTTTTTTTTTTTTTTTTTTTTTTTTTTCATACACTCTTACCCTACCATCCAAAATAATACATCATAGGGGTTTGAGCATTCCCCTTACACTTGAATCTTTACATTCTTTACATTAAACTAATCTAATGACTCGAATTAAGAAAATCAAAACACTTGGAGCACTTTTAAGATTAACGTACATATGGGGGTAATAAGTGTTGTTCTTCCCCATTACTCCATAAAATAAGTACTTACCCATGAGTCCCAATCGTCCCAAAACAATATGTACAAGGATATGACTCGACTTAGCAACCATGTAATCAATTAGAAAGTTAACTTAGGGGTTAACAAATAACAATAATGCACTAAAAATGAGCGCATACACGGAAGGCTAAGGCGATTTGGGTGTACATTTAAGTGGGGTGTAACAAATTCTTCCTTTAAGTAAGATGCTTAAAGTTAGAAACGAAAAGATAGGCTCGGAGGGGTGTACTAGGGGTTTCGTGTACTAAAAATGAGTACAACGCTAAGGGTGTGGGAAAAATTAGTTGACTTAACTAGCCAAGTAATATGACTTAAATGGTCAAGTAATCGTAATACGGGTTTAACACAAGGGTGATCCTAATGCCTCTTATCATGTAGTAAATCCTACTACACGAATGTAGTCTCACTAGCGGTCTCGGGATGCATCACTAACGCAAGTTCTAGAATCTAAATGCTACCGGTACACTCATAAGCACCAATAATAAATGCTTTTCCTATCAAAACTAAAGGCGAACCTCACATTTTTGGGTGGAAAATTTTTCTGAATATACGGTTATGTGCTAGTCATACAACCTCCTATCCATGAGACGCTTGCTATGGCTAAAGTTTCACTCCTAAATGTTGTAAAAAATTTTAAATTTGGCGCTAAAATTACACTAACAAGTATTTCTCATAGTTTTATTACTCATCTACTATCAAACAAAACAAACTCAAGCGAAAGTGCATATGTAAGGTATCATCTTTTTACCCTCCCCTTACACTTAAGATGAACATTGTCCCCAATGTTCAAGTAAAGAATGTAAAAGTTAAAAGTAAAGAGAATGAAATCAAATACTCCCCTGATTCGCTCGGTATGGATTATAGGTTGGCCAGGTTAGATCTTCCTCCAAGAAAATGAACAATCAAAGCTTCCCTTCCAGAATATAAATCATCTTCTTGTCTCAAATAACCTGTAAATCCTGACAAAAGTAGACAAGGCAACCTCGCGTAAAATCGGCGGCATCCTATATAAGTTACTAAATCCTAGAAAACAAAGTAAGATATAATGCTTGTGGAATGACGTTTGCAGATTTCCTGGAGATTATAAAACTTAATAATTCACAAAAACTTATAAGACTCCGTTAGAAAAACAAAACTGGTAAAATTTCCAGATTTTTTGACTCCTGACGCCGTCAAGAGCAATTGCCTGACGCCGTCAGAATGAACCTGTAGAAATCTTTATGTTAAGTTTCCGGAAAATTTCTGGAAAAACTTTGTCCTACTTCCTGGAAAATCCTGCAAAACTACATCATGACTCAATACAAGCATTTGACTCTAACAATACGAATACACATGTTCATTAAATATTGTGGAGAATCATGATCGGTTTGTTTCTTAAAAAACATATTTGGGGTTTCCCCTTACACTTATCTTTTGCAAAAATACCTTTAGGTTGAAGTTAAGACTAGGCTAAACAACATAATAAAGTATTTCACATTTTAATTGAGAAACATGATCAACCAACAATAAAAATAAAGCATGTATACGGAAGCAAATAACAATCAAACAAATAAAATCACACAAAACATGGGTTGCCTCCCAAGAAGCGCTTTTCTTTATTTACGAGTCTTGTAGCTAGACTCAAAGTCGTGGGTTACTACGTGATTTCATCATTGGTTCCATTCTCTAGGTCATCTTCTAAACCAGTTTTGTATTCTGGACCTAGTTGTAAGCACTCTTTGTAGAAACCAAGCATCCTATTTCTAACATACTCTACTCCTCTACGTCTATCCTCCTCATTCCTATAATAAGCCGCTTGCTTACGTTCCTTTTCGAAATTAGAGAGAAGGCGGTATTGCTCAATCTTGTAGGGCATTTGATAAGCAACCTCATCATTCTCTTCCTTGAATCTAACTATCCCTAACGTTGGATCATAACTCATCCTAGTGGCCTCAACAAATGGCTTCCCGAATATTACTTGACTTAGGCAAGCATCTATCACCGGACGAATGTCTTCAACTATCATAAAATCAATCTCATAGGTGAGATTCCCTATAATGACATGCAATCCCTTCACTCTTCCCGCAAAATTACTTATCCAACTTTTACCGGGCATTATCCTAAAATTGAGTTGCTTCTTCATCACCCAATTGTAATAAGTCCTAGACATGATGTTCACGGGGGATCTAAGGTCTATGTAAGCTTTCCATACATGCATGTGCCCGATATTGCATGGGATGTTAATGTTAGAGGGGTCTCCCATTTTGATCAGGGGATCGCCAAAGATATATGTTGTTTCGGGACTATCGAATAAATACTTATGGTATTCCCGTTCTTCCTTGGTTGGCAACTTATCAAAATATTCCTTTATAGGTTCTACCTCCTCTAATTCCTCATCCTTATTAACCTCAACTTCCCTATCTATCGGCTTAATAGTGACAACATTGACAAAGTGGACATGTTTGGATGATGAGGGGTCCTTAGCTTGGATTCCACTATTGGTGTCCCTAGTGTCCTTCCTAGGTGTGGCTAATGTTTGGTTGTTGAGGGCTTTCAACAAGTTGTCGATTTTGTTGGTCATCTCCGTTTGTTGTTGGTTGAATTCGGTTTCAAACCTAGCTATGCGAGCTTCTTGAGATGCCATAAATTTCGACATCAATCCTTCAAGATTGTTGGTACTACCATAGTTGTTAGAAGGATTGTTGTTGAAGGTACGGTTGGATGGTGGACCGTTTGATTGGTAACGATTAGGTGGGTTGGATGATTTTGGTTGATTTTGTTTCCACCTAAGGTTTGGGTGATTTTTCCATGAGGGGTTATATGAATCACCGTATGTGTTTGGCTCGGGCTTGAAAGTGTACCACTTATCTCCCGCTTCGTCGGTACGCGTGGATGCGTAGTCCGCAAAAGCTGTTCCGGGGAGTTCCACACAATCACGAGTGTCATGGGGACCACTACATAATTCGCATGAAGAAGTGATTTTGTTCACTTGGCTTGAATGCTTCGGAGCTTCGTAAGATTTCATGAGAAACTTGACTTGGTCCTCAAGTTCCATGATCCTACGGTCGGGAGTGCTTGAATTATTCGAAGGCAAAGATATTGCCTTGACCGTTTTGTTCAAATCACGGGGATCATTCCAACTTTCGTTGTCATAGAGAGCAAGATCTTCTATGAGTTCCCATGATTGTTCCGCACTAAGATCACGTAGCTTACCACCGGCCGATTGGTCAATGGTTCGCCTCGTGGGGATATCGATATGGTCATAAAAAATTTGGACTTGGAGCCACAAATCTATGCCATGATGAGGGACTTTTTGGAGTAAGTCCTTGAAACGAGTCCATGCTTCATAAAGAGATTCATTTTGACGTTGTTGGAACATCAAGATGTCATTCCTAAGTTTAGTAGTTCTCCCCGGTGGGAAAAATTGAGCAAGGAAACGAGTGGTGAGATCATCCCATGTGGTGATGGATCCCGCGGGTAAACGCTCAAGCCATTGACTAGCTTGATCCCGTAGAGAGAATTGGAATAGGCGTAAACGGGTAGTCTCTCTAGTTTCAACACCTAGGTCTATGGAATCTACGATTTTGAGGAAGTCCTTAAGGTGTTGGTTTGGATCTTCGGAACGAAGTCCATGGAATGCACATCCGCTTTGCACCAACCGGATGGTGTCGGATCGCAAGGGGGTCACATTGGCTCCGGTGAGATCAATGGTGTTTCGGTAGCCTTGGTGGCTAGGTCGGGAATACTCTCCTAAGGTTCGGGGCCTAAGGGGTTCTAATGGTGGGTTTTGTTGTGGTGGGATGATGGGTTCAAAGATGTTACCACCTTCCATGATGTCGGATGGTAAAGAGTTACGAACAAAAGCACGAAGAAATAAGATAGACTAAAGAAGACCTAAAAATAAAAATAAAATCTTACTAGAAAGGAATCTAGCAAGTAGACCTAATAAAAAGAAATCCCAACCTAGACAATAACTATTCCCCGGCAGCGGCGCCAAAAACTTGATGCGTGGGAATCGCACCTTGCTTTACCTCTCGAGGGATCTCGCGAGGCTTACAACCCCCACCAGGCAGTGTACCTGATCGTTGTAGTATAGTATAGTGACAAGTACCGGGGGATTGATCGTTCAGCTTAGGAATAGTGTCGCTAGGATTAGAAAGCCTAATTAATAGTTCTAGAGATGGAAGATGATTATTTTTGTGTTTTTATATTTTATGAAAGCAAGTAAAATCTCGGGTTTTGAAGGAGTGGGCGGAATTAGTTGCTAATCAACTAACCCAAAAACTATTATATAACTAATTAACTAATGAAAATGAAATTAAACTAATATTAAACTAAGGTTGTGAGCAGTGGTTGGAGAAATTGTGTTTACTTAGACTTCATTACTCCCTAGATATCTTTTACATGTTAATTACTTGTTACACTTGTATGAATGACGGGTTGTATTCCTTAATACCATTCGTGGAGTGGCATACATAACTCCCCAACTCTATGAGCTCTTATCTCCTCCTACACCATGACCCAGCACAACTATAGGGATTGTAAACAGTGGCTCATGCATTAAATACAACCAATAAAGACCTAGTACGCCTCGGTTCATGTTTCTTAAGACGTTCAAGCATGTTACCATTTGGAGATCTGCCAGTTTTCTTAAGCCTAACATATAATATCATTCATTCAAAACAAGAATAGACAAGTAATCAACACATAATCAACATCTAGGTTTCATTAGATCTAAGCAAACACAAAGGAAATTTAGCCTAGCATAGTAGAATTAAGATAAGAACAAAAGATAGACAACCAACACATAGACATATTGATTGAATTAAGAGTATACTTATCTCAATTACAATGCAAGGTCTCAAGGGTTTGGAACCCTTGAAAAACCTGTAAAAGAGGCACCAAAATCGTCTTTAGGGTTTCACCAAAACTTCTCTCTCTTTATGAAAAAACTAGAAAACTATATATAGGAAAATCGTCCTGACGGCGTCAAGAGTAAAATCTGACGCCGTCAACTCGCCGCCATATACTTCCTCGGACGCCCTAGATCCAATCGTGACGGCCTATGTGACGCCGTCACCACCCTCGGTAAATTAATCTTGGTCATTTTGACGCCGTCATCTCTTTATCTGACGCCTTCACAACCTTCGGTAAAATATTCATCCTTTCTGACGCCGTCAAGAGTAAATTCTTGACGCCGTCACTTTGTAATTCCAGCTTGGATTTGGTACTTTGTTGTTTTCTTCACTTTATGCTCCAAAAACGTCCAAAATAGCCTCTTTTCCAGAATTCACTCTCCAAACACCTAAAATCACAAAAGGAACGATTTAGGGCAATATTTGATCAAATAAATTCGGATTCGGGCTTAAATGACCCCCTAAAAACGGATCATTTTTCGCCTCATCACTTTTCCTGTTGATTTTGTAATTTTTGACATGGAAGAGGATAGTGAATTGCCAATAATTTTAGGTCGACCACTCCTTGCCACGGCCCATGCTATAATCGATGTGTTTAGTAAACTAATTTCTTTAAGGGTCAACAATAAGAAAATAGTTTTTAATATGGATGAAGGTGGAAAATGTCATAAATTCGAATCAGCTTGTGTAATTAATGGGAACACTAGGCATAATGTGGAAAATAGGGTTACTTCTGATCCCAATGCACACAAGCACTTTACTACTAATCATGAATGTTTGCAAAGAAAAATTTTGCAGGAAAATCATGGTAGAGAGGAACTACGCCGTAGCTCCCCCGATAAGCTACAGCGTAGCAATGATGCTGATTTAGAATCAAGGATGGAAGATGTTGTGAACTGTTGGAATGAACTCAAGGATACCTAGATAAAAGATAGTGTGGCTAAGAATCTTATGAGCGTACTCGCCCAACATCAAAAGAAAATGGAGAACAGCACCAAGGTAATTGTGAAAAAGTACCATTGGTGTGAGGCAATTCCCGTCGGCAACGAAAAATGCTACAATTTATGGGCATCCTACGAACCTAATGCCGATCATTGCAATAGAGGGGGAAACGAAGAAAGAACACGAAGCAACAAACATTTATGGAGCTCCACAAGTGATGGAGATAGATAAAATCTTGAATGGAAAGGAACTATACCCTTTGACGATTGGGTTCGAATCACTCACGGTATGATAGAAATAGATGAAAAATGGAAGCTTTGGGATGTCCTAAATGGTCTAGATAAAGAAGAAGAGCCTACCACCATTAACGAAAAAATTCCATGAGAAGGGAGCATTGATCATTTGACTAACGAATGCTCTACTAATGAGGTGAAGGATAACTCTTTGGAAAAGAAACATTGGTGTAAGCAAATCAAGACCCGTCACAGCCATGGAGATGAATTATGGGCGTCTTGTGACCCATACGATGATGATTGCAATGGAGGAAGCAGCATGGTAAGAGTTAGTGATGATGAGTATTTATGGACATCAATGAATGACCACCAAAGTAGTGATTTTCCATGGCTTGATAGGTTAAGTTTTGAAGATTGGGTGAAAATCAAATATGGAAGAATAGATGCTACTACTAAGGAAAAGATTTGGAAAGGTTGTATGAGCAAGTTTGATCCGAGTGAATGCGAAGTTGTCAATGAATCTATTGTTATAAAGGAGGAAGAATACAAGACCAAGTGGGGAGAGGAGAAGGACCGTTGCAAGATGGAGCTTATTGAAGATAAGCTCGATGATGAATGGTTTAAAGGAATGGATTTCGATGATGATGATATTGATGGGATAATGGACTACCTTGAATTACAAGGGCATGACGGGTTCACGGATCCGAATGATGAGGCATACGAGCAACAATGATGTAAGCTTTTAGGATTACCATATCAAAGCCCTCCCCCAATCGTTGCAGAAACATATGAGGTAACAAGGTACAATTTAGGACCTGAAGAGAGGTTCTCAAAAATACGAAGGATTGGAAAAATGGAGTACAAGCATACCGCTACGAACGTTGCTTGGATAAGACACAACCTTATGAAAGAAATGGACGAGCTTGGGCAAGTCCACAAGCAACCGTCTACGTAAAGAGCCGTGAAAGTGAGTCTAACTTAAAGACTCGATAATAAACAAAAGTGCTTGATTGGTGCAAAAGCAGTCAACCAAAGTCAACCACGGATGTGGTCAAGATGGTCTAACAGCTTAGGCCAATACTTCCGGTGAGTACAGAGTTTCCCCGGGTCGTTATGTCCCGACGAGGCGTGAAATTGTATTTTAGACGGCTTGTGATCGGGTGATTTTCAACAGGAAAGGGTTATAAATGGTAAAATGAAGGAACTATGGAAGGAAATAGCTTACACAAGCTATAAGAATAATTACGTAAAACCAAATAACTTACAAACGTTTAAAAATCTAAAATCGTACGTTTAAATTTAAAATAAACGTAAACGTACGGAATAAAAGGTAAAATAAGAGCAGTAAAGGTCCTACAAATATGAAAATGATATTTTTACAATCCTAATGATAAAATAAAATTTTAAGAAAAAGAAAAATAATTTTTAGACTATTTAATTAATTATTATTAATTAATTACTAATTACTAATTATTTAAATTATACTAAATTATAACTAAATATGATTTTAAGCTAGAAAAATGAAAATTAAATTTGTAAAATTCTAAAATAACTTAAACTAATTTTAAAACTAAAAATATATTTTTCCTACATTTTAAATAATTATTATTAATTAAAAACTAATTATTAATTAATTTAAACTAAATTAAATTATGAAAAATACCAAATGAATAGTGAAAAATACCAAACTTTTTCTAAAAATACTATATGATGACAGGAAGCTATGAAAATTATAAAAATGAAAAGTGCTTAATAAAAAGCTGAAAAATAAGCGAAATTGCTTAAATAGAAGCTATCACTATTTTTAAATTTGGTTTTTCTTGATTTTCGTTTTACAAAACTATTTAATACTGCTATTTAACTAAATTTTACAAAGAAAAAATGTTTGAAAATAAAAAATAAGCAGTTTGAGAGCTTATAAGCTTAACAGCTTACACTTATAGCTTAATAGGACATTGAAACTTGAAAAAGCTAATCAAAAAGCTATACTATGATTCCACAAAGCTAAATAAACTAAAAACAGGTTATATTAACTTGGAATAAGCAAAAGAAAAGAGATAAGCTCTAGAAATAATCTACAATAAGCCAATGAGCAAAGGGTTCAAAACCTGCCAAATAGACAGGCCAAAAAGGTCAATGTGCAGGCCTCTGCGGGGTCCACAGAAGGGGTCAGAAGCCCAATCTAAGGCTTGAATCACAAAGATAAGCTTGGGGGCTTTCCAAAAAGCCAATAAGCAGTCCAAATGGTCCACTAATAAGCTAGATACAAGCCTTAGAAATAAGCTCAAACACACTGATGGTCAGTGTACTTAGGTGAGTTTGGCCAAGTTGCAGGCCTTGGTTCAATGGTCCAAATGAATTCAAAAACCTAAAATAAGCACTGATTTAGATAGATGGCTTATTGAGGTTTCCAAAAAGCCAAGAATCATAAGGTGGGGCCCACTAATAAGCTAGATAAGGACAGTTGAACTTGGGTGGTCTATACTAACCATTCAGTATACTGAGTGTGATCAGGTCAACTTTACGGCACAAATAAGCTAATAAGATGAGAACTAAGATCCAAAATAAGCTAAGATCTAAAAAGCTATGCTGATAAGGTTTCCAAAAAGCCAATTTTCAAGGTCTAAGGTTTCGAAATGAACTCAGGAGAGGCAATTGAAAAATGGGTCAAAATCCAAATGCCCTGGTGCAGGGTACTAACCTGCCATGCAGGGCCAAATAAGGTGTCTAATAAGCCCTTAAATAAAATCTTAAAAATAATCCAAGAGTGGATTCCACAAGTTCAACTGGTGGACTTTATCCTCCAAAAAGCTCAAATCTTAAACTTGCAAAATAAAATCATGAAAATTCTTGGAAGAAATGGATTTTCTGAAACTATGCAAATTGACTTTTTATGTTTTGATCCTAAGGTTGACTATAATGAACTTCTAATGATCTGAGATTGCTTAATTTGTTGTTATAACCTAATATGAGACTAAATTAAGCACAATAAACAAGTCTTGAACTTAAATGAAGCTTGTGCTAATCCTAAATTGCTAACAGTTACACAGTAAGACCCTTAAGAGATTATTTTGACTTTCTATACTTACAACTACCCAAGAGATTGTTATTCTAAACTATATTACCACTAAGTAAGATGTCTAAACAGGTTTTAGTCACTGAGGTACAAAATTACACAGTCAAACAAGTAAATCCAAACAGGCTTTTAAAAACAGTTTCGAGATGAAATTACATGAAACTTGAACAAACACTAAATTTATGAACTAAGACTTATCTAAATAGCAAATGTGTGACAAAATAAGCAACAATTAAGCACTAATAACCACAACAACAGATGATGCAAATTTTACACTAAAAATCAAATTTTTAAGCAAAGAAACTTTGAACCTTGAACCTAGCTTTTACTAGGGCCTCTTTATCAGCAACAAGCTCCAGCTTATTCAGAGAATAAGCTGGTAAAGTCCTTCTGGTTAATCCAATAAAACCACTTCCGTAGCTTCCACAATCAAAATTGCAAAGGTACCCTGCACATATTTTCTTTCTGATTTTATATTTCTTTTTGTTTTCTTTTTATATTTTAAGATACTAGTTTAGCTTATGTGAGCTTATAAGGAGCTTATAACTACAATATAACTTTTCAAAGTAAAATTTGAGCTTTTGAATGAAATTGAAGAAAGAAGTACAAGGATTAAAACTTAAAAAGTTATATCGATTTCAAAAATAGATTACAAATGAAAACTACTCAGCTAAGTTAACTATCTTAGAACTACATGCCTTTTGAAGGCTTACAATGCTTCTATTTATACTAAAAATTCCAATGAAGCTTCTCTTTCACCATGTGCCTTTTCTGTGTGAGATATCAGTCCTAAGGCTATCCTTCCACATCCTTGACCAAATCCCAGCCCTTAGATTGAAGTTGCAATGATCATAGCCCTTTATTCATTTTTGGCCCCAAAAGGTAAATCGTGGAAATGTGACCTGGAGTGTTGGGAAGGGAAAGTTACACATGGTTTGGTTGTAGGATGGCTTGGTAGAGAGGAGGGGGGAGACAAATTGGTGGGAAGGTGAGGAAAAGGAAGGGGAGCAATGAAGCAGGAAACCAGGGTGAGTAGGGAAGATGGTGGTGATGTTTGACTGGTTTGACCCAGGGGTGGGTTTTATTTGTAAAATGGGTGATGGGATTTAGGGTGGAATAGGCCAAAGGGTAGGATGGGCATAGGTGGATTTGTTTGGTGGATTGGATTTGGATTACAAATAATCAAAAGGGTCCGTTTGGCTTAAATTAATACAAGGACCAAAGATGCAATTTTCTGAATTTGGAGGGGCTGAGTTTGGCAACTTTCCAAACTTGTTACAAGGGTTTTTCCTGCCAAGATTCATTAGTCCAAGGACAATAAATGCAATTTTCAATTTTTGAGTGCCCAGGGACTAAAACTGCCAAGTGTTGAAACTTAAGGGACCAATGTTGGCTTTTTCTCCAAAATATTCTTCCAGGGACCAAATCTGCCATTTTTTGAAAGTTCAGGGACTGATTCTGTCAATTCAGCATACTTTGCTCATTTTTCACCTGTTTTCAATCCTTTTGTACCTGAAACACATAAAAACACAATCCAAGGATATTTGCAGTATCATTAGGTGTATTTGAGTGTTTTCAATATTTTTACAGTCTAAAATGGGCACAAAATGATGAGTGTTTGAGCACTCATCAATCCCCCACATTAAACTATTCCTAGTCCCTAGCAATCCGATCATATGAAGTAATGAAAGGGCCAAAAGAATACTAAGTATACCCCGTTTTGACTTTTTAGTCAATGCGAGACATTTAAACTAATACCAAAGTAAAAAAAATGCTTGATTTTTCAAAAATGGTATTATGGAACGGGATTCACACAAACTGGGTGTCTCCAGGGAATTGTAATGATCATTCCCTTTTTATACTTCCAACTTAAATTAAACTCATTGCGCAAAATGTTTTTGTAAAATGCTAACACTACTCATAAATGCTAATTGTAGATTCCTGCTCCTAATTCTTATTTTATCTAGACTTTTTTAAGGAAATGATTTCTCATTTTCGTTCTGATAAGCTTAAAGTCTGATAGATTTAGGCGGATTTAAAAATCGTTTAAATTCAAACTCAAAAGGCTCACACATTCACACCACATTTATTATATTTTTTTCTTTTTTCATTTTTCTCTTTTTTCGTTATTTTTTTTTTCACTTGACTTTTATCTAACTTGTACCTCAAATATACAGAGCTTCACGGTGAATCTCCCAGACCTAAGCACCTTTCAGAACAAAGGATGCAAGGATCCGCTTGTCGAACCGCAGTTATTTTTGGTACTTATGACTTTATTTCGATTTACTTTGCCTCAAGCATACGGAGCTTTACGATGAAACTCCCAGACCTAAGCGCCTTTTAGAACAAAGGGTGCAAGGATCTGCTTGTCGAACCGCAGTTTTTTTTGGCATTTATTACATATTGATGGTGTTATTTGTGAACCTCATGTGGCATACAACAAAACGGGGAGTTCCAAGACCTAAACGCCTTTCAGAATAAAGGATCCAAGGCCCGTTTAATGCTTATGCCATCACGTAAAGTGAGCGGAAATTTAGACAACTTTTGAAAAACGCGTAATTCTAATTATTTTATTTTTTGGTTTTCAATCTTGCGGGAGCAAGGAACTACACTTAACCGTTATGAGCTCTAAAGAAATCCAACTATTCCACGCTTAGCATTTTCATTTTGCACATTTTGTAAAACCTTATTCTAAAAGTTAAGGAAGCAGCCAGATCAACACTCTGATAGAGTCAGAATTCCCCTTGTTCTAACCCAATCAAAGCTAAACAACTTCTTTTATTATATTTTTGAGTGCAAAGCACTTTCTTTTTTTATGCAAAAATTATAAAATTTTGGGCAAAACGGGGGTACTAGGGAACTAGAAGGTACAATATATGTGACAAATTCGATAGAATTCCGCCCCATACTTAGAATTGAATATTTCCATCAATATTCAAAGTACCGGCTATTATGCCGACACTTAGAATGTAAAAAGGTAATACTGATAGCCAAGTGTGAAAAGGAAATCTATTTTTTTCACAAAAAAGGATTAAAAATGATATCCATAGATAATCGTTAGCAAAAGGATAGGATATTGAGCGGCTGGATTGAAAATAGGCGCATCAATCATCACGATCCAAAGGATACCTGAAAACATGAGCAAACAACACACAAAAGCAAAGCACAGTGGGGGCACTCCCCCACACTTAGTTGTTAGAAAGTAGGAAGAAGTCAAAGACATGGGTGAAAACCCATGTTGTGCTAATGTTTTTGTTCACCGAGTCACTAGATTGACTCGATCCCCGAATTCATTGGTTCCTGGGGAAAGTTTGGAGATCCGGGACAACCATGGGTGGTATGTCCCCTCCAAAATAGTGCTTCAACCGATGCCCATTCACTTTGAAATTTGGTCCGTCAGTTTGAGACAACTTGACAGTGCCATATGGAAAAGCTTTGGCCATAGTGAATGGTCCAGTCCAGCGGGTCTTAAGCTTCCCTGAGAATATCTTCAACCGTGAGTTGAAAAGAAGGATCGATCACCAACGTTAAAAACGCGGTTCTTGATTTTTGAGTCATGAATCTTCTTTGTCTTTTCCTTATAGATCAAAGAATTCTCGTAGGCTTGATCACGCAGCTCATTTAATTCATTCATTTGAACTTTGTGGTGATCACCCGCTGTTTGGAGGTTGAAGTTTGCATGCTTGAGGGCCCAATAGGCTTTGTGCTCAAGCTCAATCGGCAGATGGCATGCCTTTCCATACACAACCTTGCAAGGCATACACCCGATGGGTGTTTTGTAAGCTGTACGAAAAGCCCAGAGTGCATCATCTAACTTATCCGACCAAGATGCATGGTTTTCACCTACGGTCCTTTCCAAAATTCTTTTAATGCCTCGATTGGAAACTTCTACTTGTCCACTTATTTGTGGGTGATATGCAGTAGAAAGACGGTGAGTTACACCATACTTTTGCATGACTTTATCAAATTTGTCATTGCAAAAATGCGTACCACGATCACTGATTATAGCATGTGGAGTTTCAAATCGAGCAAAAAGAGACTTCAAAAACTTCACAACTACTCGAGCATCATTCATGGGTAAAGCTTTCGCTTCAACCCATTTTGACAAGTAGTCAACAGCCACGAGTATGTATTTGTTTCCATGAGATGATGAGAATGGCCCCATAAAATCAATGCCCCATACGTCAAAGATTTCACAAACTTGAATTGCATTTTGTGGCATTTCATTCTTCTGTGAAATATTCCCATGACATTGACAAGCGTCACAAGATTTGACTAATTCCTAGGCATCCTTATAAATCGTGGGCCAATAGAACCCGGAATCAAACACCTTTTTGGCGGTGTAGTTTGGATTATGGTGGCTCACCGTGGGTCCAGCATGGCAAGCCTTGGGAATATCATTGGCTTCCTGACCATAAACACACCACCGGATGACTTGATCCGCACAGATTTTGAACAGGTAGGGGTCGTCCCAGAAGTAATGTTTTACATCTTTAAAGAATTAATTTTTCTGTTGGGACGACATCCCTTTCACAACAAAGTTACCCGCATGGTAATTTGCACAGTCAGCAAACCATGGGGTAGTAGAATCTCCACGAAAAGAAACCGCATTGAGGGTCTCGAGAGGAAATGTTTCATTTATCTCCTTTTTCTCGAAAACATCTTGGTGAGGGTTTTCTAGACGAGACAGATGATCAGCAACCAGGTTCTCAGCTCCTTTTTTATCACGTATAATGATATGAAATTCTTTTAGGAGGAGAACCCAACGGAGCAATCTAAGCTTTGCATCTTGTTTTGCAAAGAGATATTTTAGAGCCGAGTGATCCGTATACACTATGTATTTTGTC
The DNA here is from genome assembly GCA_030686995.1 of Artemisia argyi. NCBI lineage: Eukaryota > Viridiplantae > Streptophyta > Magnoliopsida > Asterales > Asteraceae > Artemisia > Artemisia argyi. The sequence goes on along the minus strand of CM060678.1, from coordinate 18,663,131 downwards.
AAGATTAAGTATGGCCGAAACTTTTCAAATGCATACACCACAACTAAAAGTTCTTTTTCTGTTGTGGTGTAATGAGCTAGAGCTTCGCTCAAAGTTTTGCTTGCATAGTGTATAGGCTGGAAATGCTTGGTTTTTCGTTACCCCAAGACGGCACCTATGGCAAAATCGCTTGCATCGCACATAAGTTCAAATGGAAGGTCCTAGTCGGGGGCAACTAAGATGGGTGTTTCTGTAAGTTTTTTCTTAAGAATTTGAAAAGCTTTAATGCACTCATCGGAGAAGACAAACGGAGTCTCTTTTTCAAGAAGTCGGGTCATTGGCCGGGCTATTTTTGAAAAATCTTGAATGAACCTACGGTAGAAGCCGGCATGACCAAGAAAACTCCGAATACCTTTTACAGTTGTGGGATGAGGTAGTTTAGCAATGACATCGACTTTCGCTTTGTCTACCTCAATCCTGTTTTTTGAAATCTTATGGCCGAGGACAATGCCCTCTTTGACCATAAAGTGACTCTTCTCCCAATTTAGACATAATTTTGTGTCTTTAAAATGTTTGAGCATGTTGTCTAAATGGGAGAGACATGATTGGAATGAATCTCCAATGACCGAGAAATCATCCATAAAGACCTCCATAGTTTTCCCGATCATGTCGGAGAATATGGCCATCATGCACCTTTGGAATGTGTCCGGAGCATTACATAAACCAAATGGCATACGTCTGTAGGCAAAAGTTCCGTAGGGGCATGTGAAAGTGGTCTTTTCTTGATCCTGTGGGTAAATGTGAATCTAGAATTAACCCAAGAAACCGTCGAGGAAACAGTAGTACTCATTCCCCGCTAATCTCTCGAGCATTTGGTCCATGAAGGGTAGAGGAAAGTGGTCTTTTCGGGTGGCGTCATTTAACTTATGATAGTCAATGCAAACGCGCCATCCCGTAACCAATCGAGTTGGAATCAACTCATTTTCTTCATTTGTGACAACAGTAATGCCACCCTTTTTAGGAACGCAATGAATGGGACTAACCCAAGGACTATCCGAGATAGGGTAAATCAATCCGGCATTAAGAAGTTTGAGAACCTCTTGTTTGATGACTCGTGGATTTTTGGATTAACCCTTCTTTGTTGTTGAACTGCTGGTTTAAAGTCATATTCCATTAAAATCTTGTGTGTACAATATTCTGGGTCAATGCTCTTGATGTTGGAGAGTTTCCAAGCAATGGCTTGTTTACGTGACTTTAAAACCGTTATAAGAGCAACTTTCTCCTCATCATGCAAATCTTTAGCAATTATGACGGGTAATTTATCATCACCCTCCAGAAATGCGTATTCGAGATGAGGCGGTAAGTCCTTAAGTTCGACCTCAGGAAATTCATCAGTTTTCTCAACATATTTGATTTCCTCATTATGAAGTTTTTGTGGAAGAACAGGAAGAGGAGAGGGATCTTCATTAAGCAGCTTCTCAAGGAGAAGAATATCCCTTTCCAGGTCAATCTCTTGGTTATCAACTCCACCGGGAATTGAATCACTTTTGAGAAAGGCCTCAATTTCTTCTAAGATGAAGTCACTTCCCTCAAACGGAGTGAGGGAAGGAGTAGAATTGGCGATTATAGGTTGAGAAGAAGGAGTGGGATTTCCACTCGGAGAATCATCAGTAAAGCCAAGAACCTCTTGAGCGTACTCCTCACAAGCAACATCAATAACATCTATTCGGTTAACCGACTCAGAATCATAGTTTGAGGAGTACCTAGAAGTTTGATCGAGGTTAAAAGTGATGGCTTCAGTATAAGGGTGAGCATTCCGACCATTTGGACTGGACCGACCGACAAAACCGACCTGACCGACCGAAAACCGGACCGACCGAAGGACCAACGGTCCGGTCTCGCTCTGGGATTTTTTATTAATTCGGTCCTCGGTCCGGTCCGGTCCGGACCGCCCAAAAAACCAAAAAAACTTGCCAAAATCTTGCTTAATTGGACTGGACCGACCGGACCGAACCAGACCGAGACCGGACCGACCACATTCGGTCTAGTCTTGGTTTATGGTTTTTCCCTAACTCGGTCTTCGGTCTGGTCTGGTCTTGGCTGGTCCGGTCTGGGTTTTCGACCGTGATCACCCCTACTTCAGTACCCACACGCAAAGTGATTTCTTGTTCAAATACATCGATGAGAGCACGGCCCGTTCTAAGGAATCCTCTTCCAAGAATTAGAGGAACCCTCGAGTCAGCATCAAAGTCAACAATCACAAAGTCAACCGGAAAATGGAACTTTCCTACTTTCATGAATACGTCCTCAGCAATGCCAAGTGGACGAGATATTGAACGATCGGTAAGCTCAAGAGTCATGCACGTAGGAGTAAGTTCGGGAAAAGAAAGTTTCTTCCACACTGAATATGGCATCAGGTTAATGCTTGGACCAAGATCGGCTAAGGCAAAGCATTCAACCATAACTGGAAAAACACACGGAATGAGAAATTTTCTGGGGTCTCCAAGCTTCTCGGGAAGCTTTTTCAATAAAACTGCTGAGCAGTTCTCATTCAACGGAGTTCTAGCCATTTCGAACAGTTTTTCCTTGTTGCTTAACAAGTTCTTGATTGTGGATGCAAACTTGGGCATCAAGAGGATAGCATCCGTAAAGCTTATGTCAAAATGCAAATCTTGAAAGATTTGGAAAAATTTGTCCATTTGGTGACTAGCTTTTTCATGGAGCTTTTGTTCATTTAAACGTGATGGGCAAGGAATAGAAGTTTTGGATTTAGGGTTCTCATTTGGGGTTTCTGGTGGTTCAAATACAACTTCGGTTTTAGATCTGTGTTCTGGGACAACTTGAGGATGGACGTGTGCGGTACTTTGTGGGCTAGTAGATAGCACCTTGTCCTTTGTCACCTCAGGTTCACGTTCTACTACTTTGGGAGGAGAGGAAGAAGAGGTAGTAGGAATCGCAGGTTCATTATATGAAGCACCACTTCTAGTTGTGATCGCTTTTACATCGCCCCTCGGATTAGCGATCGTGTTGCTAGGTAAAGTACCTGAGCCCGAGGGTCGATCATTTAAAGACTTTTTGATTTTAGAAATTTGGCTGACCAACAACTTGTTCATTTCTTCTTGGGATTTCATGAACTGTTTCAACAACTCATCAGATGATGGTCCAGTTGGAACCATGGCTTGAGTTTGGTTAGGAAAATTTTGAGCTCGGTTGTTCTGATTAGGACCTTGATTTTGAAAATTTCCTTGATTTTGGTTGTTGTTTCCATGAAAATACCCTTGGTTGAAATTACCCTGTCCTTTGTTTCGGTTAAAGTTTCCTTGGTGTTGGAAACCTTGATTTTGAAAACATTGATTTTGATTTTGGAAACCTTGACCTTGATTGAAATTCCCTTGGTTTTGAAAACCTTGGTTCATTTGATATTGGTTTTGGTTACGGTTTTGGACATTTTGGTTTTGATTAAAACCGGGTGGTCCAGGGTAGTGGTTAGGACGATAGTTCGGGTCCATAGGAGGGCGGTATTGGTTGCCTCCTTGATTGGAAGTCCCGGCTATTGCATGAGCTTCATAAGGAACAACATCGGTGGCAGTACAATTGTAATATATATGAGGGCCACCACACGTAACACATACTTCCACTTTCTTAACCTCAGCATGTGAAGTGGTTTGTGGAAAAGAAACTTTCTTTTGTTGGGATAGAACCAAAGCTTGAATAGCTTCAGTGAGCTTGTCAATCTTAGCATCGGTGCTAGATTGACTCATAGATGATGATGTGGAAGGACCAGCACTCACTTGGGAAACAACCGGCTTGCTTTGTGTAGAGCGGACCTTAGACTTGTTCTCGATGATAGCTAAAGCTTCTTTTGTGGTTCTACTCAAGAAATTACCTCCCGCGGAGGCATTGAGAGAATCCTGATCAGCTTGGCTCACACCATTGTAGAAAGTATCGAGTTGCATCAACTCGGAGAAACCATGATGAGGACATTTGTGAAGCAATTCCTTAAAACGATCCCACGCTTCACCAAATGATTCATCATATTTTTGAGTGAATTTGGTGATCTTGTTTTTAAGACTTGTAGTCTTAGAAGGTGGGAAGAATTCATTCACAAACTTTTTGACAAGATTTTCCCATGTTTCAATTGAATGAGGGGGTTGTTTTTCAAGCCAAATCCGGGCTTGACCCTCGAGGGAAAATGGGAAGAGAAGAAGTTTGATTGCTTCAGACGGGACATTCTTGTATTTGAGGTTGATGTGATTTTGTTAAACCATCGAATGTGAGCATTAGGATCGTCCCTCTCAAAACCGTAGAATTGACTTGAGGTTACAAGGTTCAGTAACCCAGTTTTGAGCTCAAAATTATCAGCCACGATGGCTGGAACAACAATAGCATCTCCGTAACCCTCGATGGGTGCTTGGAGAAGTTCATTCATGGGGCGGTCTTCCGCCATGGTAACAGCAGATGTGGAAACAGTACGGATCTCAGATCCACCTATTGGTGCAGAACGTTTACGGTGTCTTCGAGGAATTCTTACAAGCTCACGTAATGGGCTCGTAGACCTAGAAGAATGAGTGCGCATGCACTAAAAACAAATTCAATCAAAACAAAATCGAGGCAAAACGACAGTGAACTTAAACCAATAATCACAAATGAATGGCTTCTTTGAAAAAGGTACACCACTCACAATGATATAATGGCAAGTTTTAATCTTTTATTTGGGAACTTATTAATGTTCATACCCCCAGTTAGGTAGTATTCTGTCTTGGTTCTCGATGGTGTATTTTATGTATTTATTAACAAGAAAACGGAAAATGTTTTTGGGTTTTTGTGTATGGGTGAAAAACCTTTGGAATTATTTTTGGTATCGATTCGTTAACCGAAATCGTTTCCTTTAAGATTACTCGCAGAGTGGTGGAAGAGAAGAATGGATCTCTTTTCAGTTCGCAATTTAATGTAGAACTTGCCTAGAACCACCTGTATAGGTTGTAATCTGAAAGAAATCGAAGTAATTTAACTTCACAATTTATTTTGTTGTTTATCATTTTTTTTGTGTTGTTAACACTTTAGGAAAAGTGTTAATGGCTTTTTGATGTTTTGATTAAAATTTACAAAAATGGTGGGATTTTTACGGTGACGATATTGAAGAACCACTAATCTCTAAGACGTTGCGATTACGCAGTACAACCTAGAACCACCTGTATAGGTTGTAATCTGAAAGAAATCGAAGTAATTTAACTTCACGATTTGTTTTGTTGTTTATGATTTTTTTTGGTGTTGTTAACACTTTAGGAAAAGTGTTAATGACTTTTTGATGTTTTGATTAAAATTTACAAAAATGGCGGGATTTTTACAGTGACGATATTGAAGAACCACTAATCTCTAGGACGTTGCGATTACGCAGCACAGCCTCCCCGGCAACGGCACCAAAATTTGATTGGTGCAAAAGCAGTCAACCAAAGTCAACCACTGATGTGGTCAAGATGGTCTAACAGCTTAGGCCAATACTTACGGTGAGTACAGAGTTTCCTCGGGTCGTTATGTCCCGACGAGGCGTGAAATTGTATTTTAGACGGCTTGTGATAGGGTGATTTTTAATAGGAAAGGGTTATGAATGGTAAAATGAAGGAACTATGGAAAAAAATAGCTTAGACAAGCTATAATAATAATTACGTAAAACCAAATAACTTACAAACGTTTAAAAATCTAAAATCGTACGTTTAAATTTAAAATAAACGTAAACGTACGGAATAAAAGGTAAAATAAGAGCAGTAAAGGTCCTACAAATATGAAAATGATATTTTTACAATCCTAATGATAAAATAAAATTTAAAAAAAAAGAAAAATAATTTTTAGACTATTTAATTAATTATTATTAATTAATTACTAATTACTAATTATTTAAATTATACTAAATTATAACTAAATATGATTTTAAGCTAGAAAAATGAAAATTAAATTTAGAAAATTCTAAAATAACTTAAAACTAATTTTAAAACTGAAAATATATTTTCTCTTCTTTTTAAATAATTATTATTAATTAAAAGCTAATTATTAATTAATTTAAACTAAATTAAATTATGAAAAATACCAAACTTTTTCTAAAAATACTATATGATGACAGAAAGCTATGAAAATTATAAAAATGAAAAGTGCTTTATAAGAAGCTGAAAAATAAGCCAAATAGCTTAAATAGAAGTTATCACTATTTCTAAAGTTGGTTTTTCTTGATTTTCTTTTTATAAAACTATTTAATACCGATGTTTAACTAACTTTTACAAAGACAAAATGTTTGAAAATAAAAAATAAGTAGTTTGAGAGCTTATAAGCTTAACACCTTACACTTATAGCTTAATAGGACTTTGAAACTTGAAAAAGCTAATCAAAAAGCTATATTATGATTCCACAAAGCTAAATAAACTAAAAACTGGTTATATTAACTTGGAATAAGCAAAATAAAAGAGATAAGCACAGGAAATAAGCTACAACAAGCCAATGAGCAAAGGGTCCAAAACCTGCCAAATAGACAGGCCAAAAAGGCCAATGTGCAGGCCTCTGTGGGGGGTCCACAGGAGGGGTCAGAAGCCCAATCTAAGGCTTGAATCACAAAGATGAGCTTGGGGGCTTTCCAAAAAGCCAATAAGCAATCCAAATGGTCCACTAATAAGCTAGATACAAGCCTTAGAAATAAGCTCAAACACACTTATGGTCAGTGTACTTAGGTGAGTTTGGCCAAGTTGCAGGCCTTGGTTCAATGGTCAAAATGAATTCAAAAACCTAAAATAAGCACTGATTTAGATAGATGGCTTATTGTGGTTTCCAAAAAGCCAAGAATCATAAGGTGGGGCCCACTAATAAGCTAGATAAGGACAGTTGAACTTGGGTGGTCTATACTAACCATTCAGTATACTGAGTGTGATCAGGTCAACTTTACGGCACAAATAAGCTAATAAGATCAGAACTAAGATCCAAAATAAGCTAAGATCTAAAAAGCTATGCTGATAAGGTTTCCAAAAAGCCAATTTTCAAGGTCTAAGGTTTCCAAATGAACTCAGGAGAGGCAATTGAAAAATGGGTCAAAATCCAAATGCCCTGGTGCAGGGTACTAACCTGCCATGCAGGGCCAAATAAGGTGTCTAATAAGCCCTTAAATAAAATCTTAAAAATAATCCAAGAGTGGATTCCACAAGTTCAATTGGTGGACTTTATCCTCCAAAAGGCTCAGATCTTAAACTTGCAAAATAAAATCATGAAAATTCTTGGAAGAAATGGATTTTCTGAAACTATGCAAATTGACTTTTTATGTTTTGATCCTAAGGTTGACTATAATGGACTTCTAATGATCTGAGATTGCTTAATTTGTTGTTATAACCTAATATAAGACTAAATTAAGCACAATAAACAAGTCTTGAACTTAAATGAAGCTTGTGCTAATCCTAAATTGCTAACAGTTACACAGTAAGACCCTTAAGAGATTATTTTGACTTTCTATACTTACAACTACCCAAGAGATTGTTATTCTAAACTATATTACCACTAAGTAAGATGTCTAAACAGGTTTTAGTTACTGAGGTACACAATTACACAGTCAAACAAGGCTTTTAAAAACAGTTTCGAGATGAAATTACATGAAACTTGAACAAACACTAAATTTATGAACTAAGACTTATCTAAATAGCAAATGTGTGACAGAATAAGCAACAATTAAGCACTAATAACCACAACAACAGATGATGCAAATTTTACACTAAAAATCAAATTTTTAAGCAAAGAAACTTTGAACCTTGAACCTAGCTTTTACTAGGGCCTCTTTATCAGCAACAAGCTCCAGCTTATTCAGAGAATAAGATGGTAAAGTCCTTCTGGTTAATCCAATACAACCACTTCCTTAGCTTCCACAGTCAAAATTGCAAAGGTACCTGCACATATTTTCTTTCTGATTTTATATTTCTTTTTCTTTTCTTTTTATATTTTAAGATACTAGTTTAGCTTATGTGAGCTTATAAGGAGCTTATAACTACAATATAACTTTTCAAAGTAAAATTTAAGCTTTTAAGTGAAACTGAAGAAAGAAGTACAAGGATTGAAACTTCAAAACTTATATTGATTTCAAAAATAGATTACAAATGAAAACTACTCAGCTAAGTTAACTATCTTAGAACTACATGCCTTTTGAAGGCTTACAATGCTTCTATTTATACTAAAAATTCCAATGAAGCTTCTCTTTCACCATGTGCCTTTTCTGTGTGAGATATCAGTCCCAATGCTATCCTTGCACAACCTTGACCAAATCCCAGCCCTTAGATTGAAGTTGCAATGATCATAGCCCTTTATTCATTTTTGGCGCCAAAAGGTAAATGGTGGAAATGTGACCTGGAGTGTTGGGAAGGGAAAGTTACACATGGTTTGGTTGTAGGGTGCCTTGGTAGAGAGGAGGGGGGAGACAAATTGGTGGGAAGGTGAGGAAAAGGAGGGGGAGCAATGGGGCGAGAAACCAGGGTGAGTGGGGAAGATGGTGGTGGTGTTTGACTGGTTTGACCCAGGGGTGAGTTTTATTTGTAAAATAGGTGATGGGCTTTAAGGTGGAATTTGCCAAAAGGTTGGATGGGCTTGGGTGGATTTGTTTGGTGGATTGGATTTGGATTACAAATAATCACAAGGGTCCGTTTGGCTTAAATTAACACAAGGACCAAAGATGCAATTTTTTGAATTTGGAGGGGCTGAGTTTGGCAACTTTTCAAACTTGTTACAAGGATTTTTCCTACCAAGATTCAATAGTCCAAGGACAATAAATGCAATTTTCCATTTTTGAGTGCCTAGGGACTAAAACTGCCAAGTGTTGAAACTTGAGGGACCAATATTGCAAATCCTACAAACTTTCATTCCAAGGACCAATTGTATCAATTTGTGAATTCCCAAGGACCAATGTTAACTTTTTCTCCAAAATATTCTTCCAAGGACCAAATCTGCCATTTTCTAAAAGTTCAAGGACTAATTCTGTCAATTCAGCATAGTTTGCTCATTTTTCACCTGTTTTCAATCCTTTTATACTTGAAACACATAAAAACACAATCCAAAGATATTTGTAGTATAATTAGGTGTATTTGAATGTTTTTAGTATTTTTACAGTCTAAAATGGGCACAAAATGATGAGTGTTTGAGCACTCATCAGTGCTCTTTCGGGAGACAACCCCTGAATTATCCTTTGTTTTTCCATTTTATTAGTGTAGTTTGGTATTGTATGTTTTTTTCTAATAATTTTTGATGGTAAAAGAGAAAAGGGAAGACGATTTGAGCCTATAATGGAGTTTTTGCTCCAGAAAATTTCCCCAGGAAAAGTCTACGGCATAGCCCACAACATGACTATGCCGTAGCACCCTCCAGGTGTCATTCTGTAAGATTTTTCAAACTACGGCGTAGCTTCAATTTACTCTACGCTGTAGTTTTCTCCTGTACCTACGAACATACTTTAACCTTGTATTAGTTTTTAAATGAACTTTGTGGGTATGTTCACTATAAACCCTCACAAGACTTCACTCGTCCACTTAGGACACCAAGTGGTTTAAAAGGCTTGTTGCATATGCTAAATGCAACCGCGATTCCTACGAAAATGAGTTAGGATTTCTATTTTTCATTTATTTTTCTTTTTTAGGTTTTATGCTTGTGGTTGTTACGTGATTTCAGGGATATGAAGTTTGCTGATTAGGCGAAGCGAAGGCACATTTTTCTCAAACATGATCCTTCTATCATTTTCAAGAGCAAGTTTCAGGGAAGTTCTCATTCCCATTCTACTTATCTCCTATATTCTCATCGCTTATTTACGTACAAAAGGGACTTTGTACATTTCAAGTGGGGGGACGGGAGTAGAATGTAACTTGAACTTTTATTTGCCCCATTTTTCTAGTTTGTTTTGAAAAATTATGCCATTTTTAAAATTTTTTTGACATGTTTTTCCGAACCTAACTAGAATAGACCTTAGCCGAGCACATTGAACCCTTATTTCCTTGGTGAGGTTTAACCTTTTCAGTTTCCCCTGATTTACCCAAATCCACCAAATTATGAGTGTGCTGGTAGTTTGTTAACTTTAGAACTTGGCCTTTACATTATTTTGAGACCATAAACGAGTAGTGTGTTGAGATTACTTGACACATTTGGAAGAAACTTTTGAGAAGGCAATATTTTAGGATTATCACCCAAATAGCCTATATGTGTGTGTTTATCGATTAGTCACATTGACTCTTCGACCCTCGTGTTTAAACCCTTTTGTTGCACTCATCTTTAGTGCACGATACCCCTAGTTACACCTTTTTAAGCCTATCCTTTCGTTTCTTACCCATATAATAAAAATTTTGATACACCTATTCTCCTTAGCCTACCGTGTAGTCTTGATTTATGATTGAGAAGTTGCCACTTGCTTTAGTCTAAAGTTCGAGTTAAGAGATTAAGAAATCATGCCTACGTTGAAGACCCATCTTTGAAGATCATTTGAGACCCCCCAAATTTTCCATGTATGATTCATCTCAAGTGGTGGAATGTATTTTCGTATTTCATGTAATTGTTAGTCTGAAACAAAATGTGTGAAATTCAATATGTAGATAGTTTATCTTTTCGATGGAAAAATGTATAGCACCATATTTTGAGCTTATGAAGATTTAGCATTGAGGAGGCCACCTCGATCACTTATGAAGATTTGAAGACCAATTGTTGTGCCCATAATGACGTCCTTTAATCGTACATTCACTTGTTATGATCCAATTTTTGCGTCTTGGAGCTTCGACTTTGGATGAACGGCAAGTGGTAGCAACTCGGTTATAGGTTAAGACTATTTGCTTCTATTTTTCATTTTACACCATTATTGTGCATCCCATGTCTTATCCTACCCTTTAGTTGTGAATCATGCTTAGGTTATGTAGAACCGTAAAGGGGGTGGGGTGAATACGGTTTTTTTCGGCTTTTTAGAAGTTTAAAGACTTCAAGCCTCAAAGATCAATAAGTGGTTATACAACAACTACAACAACCACAATCACAACCAAAGTATATAAAGCATGTAGAGAGACACCACGATATATACTAGTTCGGGATGGGGGTTTATACCATCCATACATCCAGTTGCAAATCCACGACACGTATACTATTTACTAAGTATAATCTTTATGGTGGATTACAAACCGTATACAAACTCACTCCACCGATATGCACAAAGATCGGTGCTCACTAAGAAGAGCTACTCCCTACGGTATTCCGCCCTCAGAAACCACCCACAAAGACTTGTGATTCGACTTAACAACAAAGACCACTAAGACTTCCCACAGGAAGTATCAAACCCCAACTATATCCCCAATGATCTAGGCTTGGTCACCAAGACACAAGACTTCCCTTACAACCAAATTGAATGAATGAATGTTGTTTCTTTGAATCAAGCCCTAACCTAACCTAGTGACTCAATTCTAATAGAAAGGGTATATAGAAGGAGACCCTCGACACAATCACAAGAGTGGATTAGGTTCTTGGGATTCTTCCCTTGTAAAGAGATGTGTTCTTTCAATAGATGCTAGTGTAAAATATTAAGAACACAAGAGATAGAATTAGAGGATTAGAGAGAAAGAATGTAGAGAGAAAGAATAATGGGAAGGGGTGAGGAATACAAGAGGCAAGTGGGTATTTATAGGCCAAGACCCAAACTTGGGAATATTTTACCGAGGTCGACGCGTCACCCACGCGTCGACGCGTGGGCAGCGCGCCAGGCATCTGAAAAAATCCCAAGTGTTGGGTGTTGGATCTTATAAATACCTAACCTTGCTAAACCCCAATTGTAATTCACACTAAACCTTAACATTAATCAATCTAAGGTTTACCAACTCAAATAGCCAATTAGAAAATCATTTTGTGAAGTGTTTATTAGAAAACCAACTACCAAGGGTAGGAGAGTAAAAAGGGTAATTTGGTAGGGGTAGATTGGGTATTCCTCAAGTGGCATAGAAAAGAGAGAAAGAATATGCCAAGGTATATTCCATCCTTGGGGGAGAAGTGTAGGATGGATGGTTGAGATGAGATGGTTTGAATTGGATGGCTAGGATCAAAGGGAGCCTCTTTTGAATTTCATACTATTTGGCATGTGGGAAATATGGAGGGTTGAGATATGTTTATTTGAAATGGATGGCTAGGATCAAAGGGAGCCTATGTTTAGATTTCAAATTTATTCCTATGTGATGAAATAGAGGGTTGAGATGGTTTTGTTTGAAATGGATGGTGGAGATCAAAGGGAGCCTCCTTTGGTTTTCAAATTAAATCTCATGTGTTGAATTAGAGAGGAGGTGATGAATTGTATGGATGGGATATGAAAGGGTGTAAGGGAATATGTAAGAGATTTGTGTAAGAGAATATATGGGTTGGATATGGTAAGATATGGTGAGTTGGCTAGTGTGTGTAGAGAGGAGATGGTTGTGAGAGTAGTGTATGTATTTTGAAATCAAGTGTGTGTACACAAGGTGTATAAGTGTGTGTATAAAGATTGTATGGGAAGTTGGTAGATTAGGAGAATATTGTGTGGGAGTATGTGAAGGTTGTGTGTGAGTATGGGGAGACACAAGGTACACATTGTAAGATGGGTCTAAGAGAATATTGTATGAGAATGTTGAGAATGATTTTGGGAAGGATTGTGGGAGATTTGGTTTTGTTGTCTTTTGTAAAAATGAGATTAAGAGAAGATTAAGAAATAATCTAATTGTCATTAAGAAAAGAAAGTTTAGACAATTAAGATTATAATTTGAGAAAATCATGAGTTACTTATAAGTTCAAGTAACACAACGTCGAGAATCCATAGTTTCATATCTCGTGACCTTCCACGACTCGACGTTCTCAACTAATATCTTGGTTAAAACAAGTTAAATGCTTTGCCTTGATGTAAAGCATAACCCAAGTGGGAAAGGATGTGTTTACGCAAAGTGACCTTTGACTTATTTTGACCAATAAGGGAGTAAACCCGTTACGTAATTATAGAAGACGTAAGCACGGGATATGAGCATATGGATGCTTTCACATGATGTTACGTGAAATATATAAGCTCCCTAAGTTTAGAAAAGCCTTGGTTAGAGGCGATAGTTAGAAAACATGAGTTGGCGTTTTCCCGTAAATGAGTGCTTTAAAAGTTGAATCTCTCTAATCCCAAAGCTCGTTTCGAGTGTTCTCAATTAAGCACATAACATATTCATACCTGTATTGAAAGATCCACATTTGTCGGGTAAGGGGAAAGCCGACTTTTAAAATTCATCCCGATATTCACAGACGCCTGGCGCATTACCCTCGCGTTGACGCGTGGGTGGCGCGCCAGAAGCAGACTTGTGATTCGGGGAATTTTGGCTAACGTTTGCTATTTTATGTGTTTCGATGGTTTATTTGTCATCATTAAAACATAAAGAGATCTTGATCATGTTGTCTCAACAATCTCCCCCTTTTTGATGATCACAAATAAAAACCGAAAGCAAATAAAATTACAAAACTTAGCGAAGACAAAGCGCGCCTTTGGTATAGCTTGCGTCTTGACCTTTGCCTTGTAAATTGGTGAAGCCTTTAACATTTCTTGAATGGTCTTCACGCTCTTGTTTCTTTCTCCCCCTTTTGTCGAATCAAAAAGGTGGGACTTCCATTTGAATGGGTAGTAGCTTGTAAGTTAGCACCCGAACGTGCTCCCCCTTGAACATAGCTCCCCCTAGATCGTTGCTCCCCCTTGTTTCAAGGCGGGGATCCATGGGTCAAGAGCCTCACCTTTGTGGTGGCCTAGCTACATAAAAACATACACAACACGCAACAACCAAACAATCCTTACATGTGGAAGTCCAAAGTGGGTTAGGTTACCATTTGGATTCTTGCAACATGGGTTAGTTCACAACAAGAATGTATTATTCATGACAAAGCATAACATCACATGCATTTGCGCACAATACATCATAACCTATGCATATAATACATATTCGAAGCATTATATCCCAAATGTTGACAAACACATTCATAACATCCTCACATAGTTGTTCATGGAACGGATCTATCAATTAAGCGTAAACATATCACTAACTCAAGTGAAGATAACAAATTTTCAAATTAGAGCACATAGTTACACATATAAATACATTAAGAGTGCAAATCAAGACCTAAAAACAAGTTACCACCTAGTAGTAAGACAAGGCATAAGGAGATTCCTAATTTAGTGAATAACACCGTGTATTACCCTTTCCCTTGATTAATTCAATCTTTCCAAGAAAATACCTATATGATGTAAAGGTCACCTCAAAGACTACAACATTTCCTACTTCTTGGGAATCAAATTTTTTCAAACTCAACCCATGTCATTCACATAATACCTTAGCACATAATTTAACCATGCTTTAAGAGTTTGGTAAAGATCAAGCAAGCATTGTATTTCTAAAGACTCTAAGTGACTCAACATTCTATGGTCCATATTAACCATGAACAATCCTTTCTATGGCTTAAAATGTGCAATTAGGATTTTGGGAAGTGTCATGAAAAATCATAAGTATTCCTAACTTGCGTCCTAAGGGTTCGCTTATTCATCTCTCCTAATACTTGTTTTATTGGATATCCCTTAGCTTACTTAATTGTCTTAGAAGTATTTTCCTAGAATAAAGTGTAACACATGGTTTCTATGGCATGACACCAAATTTTTTGCAAAATGGATTGCACGGCTATATGCACGACACATCTCTTGTAACTTCTTGTCCTTCCGTTGGAAAACCTCATTAGTTTGAGTAGGACTAATGTCCGAGAAGTTATGTGAGATTCCATATTGTTTGCAAAAATTCCTAAATTTCACCCTATGTTCAAATCAACTACTATGATTAGCTTGAATCACAGCTCAAGTAGGTTTTTCTAATCTTCTTCCTAAGATCCTAAACTTATCTAGGGCATCTTCCTTAGCACTTAGAAATAGAATCCATATATAATGTGAATAATCATCAATTGACATTAAAGTATAGAAGTTGCCTTCGTAACTTCGAGTATGTGATGAACCAAACAAATCGATATGAAGTAACTCTAAGACACTATTGGTCAAAATGGTGTTACTAATCCTATTTCTTGCAAGACCTTTTTTGTCTAAGTAATACGTAGATGTGCACCTAGTGTCTAACTAAATATAATACTTTAAATTTGTGAGCACATGATCTACTATTTTTAACAAATATACAAGCAATTAGCATGTTAGCAATATGCACTAAATCAATTAGTCATCATGGCAAGTTGTCATATAAGCAAATAGCATTAAAACATATTCTCATGCAAATCCGAATTTCATTTCGACATTTAATTACTATGAAAAGTAAGCATATAATCACATAGCGTCCATGATCCCACAATTTATGACACACAATCTTATTTCAAGGAGCACTTAATCATGTGAGCAAATTTCATGTTATTACTTTGTTGATTAAAAACATAACTCATTAGCAACATAATTATGCATATAACTTGTTTGTATATGTTATAAAGATTTCCCTTTAAGCTCTTACATAAACATATTAAGCAATTAAGCAAAATACACATGATGTTTTGTATCAATGTGAAACCTACAATTAATTAATCTAACAAATATATTCATGTATGCATATTAATGAAATTCACAACATTTTACGCATATTCATCTAGAAGGATTGTTTAAATTTGAATTAATCTACTATTTAAATTTTTGATAAACAATCATGTGTGGACAATATTCAATAGTAATCATGTCTACGCATATTTATTTAACCCTACATATGATATGAGATCTCATGGGTTAACTTTAACATTTAAATTCCTAGACATGTTTTCAATCAATTAAATATGTCACACTTAAGATGAGCATGTATTCAAGTTATGAAAATTGTAAACACATAAATATATTTCCTAAACACATAGCATGCAAGTTTTGTCTCATTTTATGTTAATCGCTTTTAAGTTTCTAAGATCTCCTAAATTTCATGTCGTGACGAAAATAAGCTACCTAGCATCACCAAGTTCACATGGCATTTTTGACAACTAATCATGTAAAGCACTTAGGGATTCATAAGCATAAAAGAAAAACTTAGCTTGATTTTAATGGATGCTTTTTGTTTCACGATCACAAGATAAAAATCCACCACTGATGCTTTGTCTAAGGATGACCTTTCCTCAAAGATTACTAATGTACATCATCATACCCCTTGTATGAAGTAACCAATCTTCAACTATCGATTATGTGCTTAAATCAACCATTTCGATTATCTAATAGACCGATTCAAGCTTATACCTAACAAACATAAAACTCAAAAACTTGGTCCCCAATGGTTGTTGGGTCCATTGTTGTTAGCATAAAACACTCCCAAGTTGAACATCCTTGGGTCATGAAGTAAGACATTTAGTGTCTCAAGACCGTAGCTTGAAAACATAGACCAAGGGTTGTTTGAAAGGCTACTTTGGTTTTGAAAACTTGGTCCAAAGTTTTGGTGGTTGTGTGGTCTAAAAAATCTTTGGTTTGGGTATGAGTTTTCTCTCCTTTGGTATAAGTTATATTCACGATGTGAAGACCTTTGATTTTTGTACAAATTTCTTCTTGACGACGATTGTTTGTTTTGAAAGGAATCTCTTCGGCTATATGACGGTTTCATATTTGGTGTGGGTAAGATAGGTTTATGGTCGACTCGAGCTTGTGTGTATCCAAGTCCATTACATGAAACCGGGTTGTAAAATTGTTTTGGGGTTTCACTTTTTGTAACGGGTGTTTGAGTACCTCGAGTATTTGCAAAAGGAGTTTGAGGAACAATTGGTTTTTCGTTGTGTCCTTCTTTCAGAAATATTATTGGTTTGCTTAAACTTACGGGAGTGGTTTTCTCAATTTTTGAAAATCCAAGACTTTCCTTATCTTGGGACAATTTTTGTTGACATAACATATCATCCAAATCGTTGCTACTTTTCTTAAATTTAGAAAAACTTAATGACTCTTTTTGAAGTTTGGATACTTTGTCATTCAAAGAGTTAACCTCATGTATAAGTTTTTCACAACTTATGCAAGGTTCAACCACCTCTTTGCGTTGAGTAAGTCTCTTTACTTCTTGTTCAAGTTCAAAAACCTTGTCATTAAGAGAGCGTTTCTCCTCAACAAGTTTTTCAATGGTTTTTAAAAATTCCTCATTCTCTTTTTGCAAATTACAGATATTTAAATCTCTATTAGAAATAGAAGAGTTTGGAGATACCTCTTCATTTTCAAACGCCATGAGACACGTTGCATTTCTTTCCGAATGATCCTCGTCTTCACTATCACTCCAAGCTCCACTGATGAATGCCCTATTTTCTTTGGGCTTTGGACATTCACTTATAAAGTGATTATTGTCTCCACAATTGTAGCACTCGCGTTCGCGCCTTGAGCTTCCACCACCTTTATTATTATAGCCACGATCTCTTCCAACCTTTCTATCATTACTATCACCTTTGTTATCAAACCGATTACCACGCCTAGGGTTACCTTCTCGTCTAAAGAACTTCCTAAAGTTCCTTGCCATAAGGTTGAGCTCTTCATCGTCTTCATCACTTCCTTCATCATTATCATCACTAGTTTGTTCCCTAGTGACTTTAGCTTTAAGGGCTAGTGACTTAACCTCTTTCTTTTTTTCTTTAGAAATGATCTTGTCATTTTCTAAAATCATTTCATACACTTTGAGGTTTCCTATTAGCTCGTCAAGAGGAAGTTCTGCCAAGTTCTTGTCTTCTTCAATAGCCATCACCTTTGGACTCCACTTAACCGGAAGAGCTCGAAGAAACTTTCTCACATGGTTCTTGTTGTAAATGCTAGGATCTAGAGCCGTGAGGATTGTGATAATAGCATTGAACTGTGTGTAACCATTGTCAATGGTGTCTTCATCCGAGATTGAAAACTTCTCATATTGTTGAATGAGTAAGTCGATCTTGCAATCCTTGACTTGTGAATTTCCTTGATGAGTAATGATGAGAGAATGCCAAATTTCTTTAGCGGTCTTGCAAACATGGACTCTCTCGAACTCCCTTCGAGGTAGAGCATTGTAGATCAACATTTTAGCTTCATCATTTTTGCCAAGATTTCTTCTCTCATCATGTTTTAGATCCGAATGTGGATTTTCCATCAACAACTTTGTTTCGGGGTCTTTCACCATAAACACAAAGTTGCCATTTTGGACGATTTCCCATAAATCAAGATCTTTGGACCTAACATAGGTCTCAAACCGGGTTTTCCAAAAACAAAACCCATTTGTTTCTAGCAAAGGTGGTCTTTGCATAGAACACCCCTCAACATAGTTCTCTTGAGCCATGGATCTATACTCTACTAGGATTTCGGATTTTTGGAAAAGAAGTTTTTGACTTAAAACGACTTCTCGGGAAGGTTTTAAAGCTCAAAAACTTTAGTATTCCTCTCTGATACCAATTGTAGAACCGTAGAGGGGGGGTGAATACGGTTTTTTTCAGCTTTTTAGAAGTTTAAAGACTTCATGCCTCAAAGATCAATAAGTGGTTATACAACAACTACAACAACCACAATCACAACCAAAGTATATAAAGCATGTAGAGAGACACCACGATAAATACTGGTTCGGGATGGGAGGTTTATACCATCCGTACGTCCAGTTGCGAATCCACGACACGTATAATATTCATTAAGTATAATTGATGAGTGCTCAAACACTCATCATTTTTGGTCAAATTTGAACTGCAAAACATTTAAAAACACTCAAAAATGCATCAAAATACTGAAAATATCCCAGGGAATGTGTTTTATATGTTTTAGATGCAAAATGAGTAAAAACAGATGAAAAATGAACAAAGTTTGCATAATTGGCAGTTTCAGTCTCCCAAGTTTCAAAACTTGTCAAAATTAGTCCCTAAGCATTTATTTTGAAAGATAAGTCAACCCAAGTCTTTTGAAAGTCAAATATTATCAAAAATGATCTTTGGGTATAAAGTTTCAAAAGTTTACATGTTTGGTCCCTCAAGTTTCAAAGTTGGCAAATTTGGTCCTTGGGAATTTTAAAAATGGAAAATTGCAATAATTGTCCTTGGAATATGGAAACTTGGCATAATTGGTCCTTGTGACTACTTTGGGAAACTTACAATATCAGCCCTCAAGTTTCAGGAAATTACAAAATGGTCCTTGTGAAAATAAAACCTAACCGGACCCTTTTTATTATTTCCCTAAGCTTAAACCAATCCAACCCAATCCTAAGCCCAATCCCAAAAATAATAAACCCTGGGTCAAACAGTCAATGAGGGTCAAACGGGTCAAACCCCAACCACTATTCATCGTCCTCCACTTTCCCCCTAAAACCTGCAAGCTTGTTCCCCCTGCTCCCTCCTTTTTCACCAACACCACCAACCCTTCATTAATACTCCTCACCTGCTAAACCAACCCCCCTCCTCAATTAATGCTATCACCAGTTCCACTAAGACTGCCAATTTGCAATTTCTGTTTTGGCGCCAAAATCTCAATCAAGGGCTAGGATGGATTATTGATGAAATTGATGGTGGGGATTTGGTCAGTGGTCAACAAGAATGCCATGGGAACTCTAAAATTGCAACATGAGAGCACATGGAAGCTTGGATGGCTTATTTTATTTTCGTAGTATAAGTAGATAGTAGTGGAAGTCATATATGGCATGTATTAGAATAACTTAGTTGTTTTAGTGTTCATTTTATCTATTGTAATCAGTTTTTCAATCAATGAAAGTTATCTCTTGTTTCCAAAATTTAAGTTTCATTTAAGAATTTCAAGTGTTAGTTCAAGTTCATTAATGATCCTAAGCTGTTTGTAAACTCTTATAAGCTCAAACAGAAAGCTTTTAGAAGCTTTATAAGCTTCTATATCAATCAGGAACTCAATTTCATAAAATTACTTAAAAATATAAAAAAATAAAAATAAAATAGAAAAAGCATGTTGCAGGTTGAAGAATGGCTGGAGCACAATGAATTGTGGATGGATATGGGTTAGGGGCTTGTGGAAGCCATTAGGAAGTGTTATTTGGTACTTGGTCCTTGGTTGTTAGCTTGGAAGGCTTTTGTAAGCTCAATCCTTTCTGATTCTTACCCTTTTAGTGTAATAGTATTACTTGTTGCTTTTCTGTGTTTAATTTAGTTGTTTATTGCTAATTAGAGTGGTAGAGGTCAATAGATTGTGCTATGGTTATATTTAAATCAAGCTTCTTAATAATCTGTGTTTTCAAGTGGTGTTTGGAATTGACTGAGTTGTGGTGTTATAGTTGGTTTCATTGCTCTTTTGTCATTCATACACACCACTCAGACCTATAGCACACCAAATCAATCAAGTCTTTGTTAGTAACAAGCATAGAAGTCAAAATCACACCTTAAGTGGCTTAAAAACCATCTGTGAAGGATTTAGAAAGGCATAAGCCTCATTTCAAGTCACAAGTAGGTGACTTAGCTTGTTTTAGCTTAATTACAGCTTATCTAATCACAATCAATCCATAAATCAAGATCAAAGTTCCTTTTAGTCAACAATAAGCAAAAATCAAAAAGTCAAAATTACAAGTATTTGTAAAAAACCAAAACTTCAAGGATTTTTCTAGAATTTTGTAGTAACTTTCAGAGCTTGAGCTTTTCATATATTAAAGTCCCCCACTTGAAGTTTCAAAATCCATACTTTGCTTACTTTTTAGATTTTTCTTGTAGCTTATTCAGGCTTGTGAAAAAACCTGCAGGGTCAAAAGTCACTTTGCACCAGGGCACCCTTTGGTTTTTGGTCAAAGTTCCAACCCCCCTCCAGGGTGCAAATCAAATTGTTAGGACTTGAATTTTAGTTTTTTGAAAAGCTCTCCAGTAGTACTTTTAATATTTGGAATAAAATTGGATCTCAGTATTGAGTAGGATAGCTTATTTTGCCTTGGAAGTTTGCTTATTTCACTCAGTTATACTGAGTCATCAGTATAAGTCACCAAATTTCGTCAAGGCATAACTAGTTCATTAGTGGGCCCCACCCTTAGCTTATTGACTTTTTGGAAACCCCAATAAGCCATCTTTCTAGATCAGGGCTTATTTTGTAGTTGTGAGCTTATTTAGATATAGTAATCAGGTCTTGTAGTTTGTTAATTTCACCAAAGTTATCTGAGACCTCAAGTTTAGTCTCATTTTCATAAAGGCTTATCTAGCTTATTTGTGGGAATTAGGGCTAAACTCTTGGCTTATTGGAAAGCCATACAGCTTATCTTCACATTTCAGGCTTAATTTTGGATCCCTGATCCATTGTGTGGGCCCCACACAGGCCTACAAGTTGTCCATTGTTGTCCTGCATATCTGTGAACTCAGGTTGTTTGGCTTATTTCATAAGCTCATTGTGAGCTTATTAGTGGGCTTCTTGGCCTGATTCTTGGCTTATTTTGAAGGCCTCCAGTCCAACTCAAGGGTTCAACCCTAAGTTTGGACCCCTGACCCCCTTGTGGCCCCCACAGAGGGCTGCAGGTAGGCCATTTTGGCCTGTCAATAAGCCAAGTGCTTATTTGGCTTGTCTTGCTTATTCTGTGCATATACCTGGATCTTTTGTGCTTATTTCTTGTTAGTATTGGTAGTTGTTTGTTTGTTTGGGCTTGTAGCTCAGTTGTGTAGCTTATTCAAAGAAATCAAAATCATAATAAGCCTTTGGCTTATTCTGTCCTGTTCATCAGCTCACCATTTGCTTATTCCAATCAATCAGCCAAACTTCCTTCATAAAAGTTACTTATAATCAGTATATAAACATATTTGAAAAAGAAAAATCCAAAAAAGCCAACTTTAATAGAAGTGATAGCTTCTATTTAAGCCAATTGGCTTATTCTCAGCTTTTTGTAAAAGTAATTTTCATTTTTATATTTTTCTTAGGTTTCTTATAGGTTAAAATAATTTTAGTAATTTTTTCAGATTTTTCTCTCATCATTTGGTAGTTTTCATAATTTAATTTATTTTTTATTAATTAATAATTAGTGAATAATTAATAATAATTAATTTAAAAATCAGAAAAATACAAATTTAATTTTAAAATTAGTTTTTAGTTATTTTAGATTTTTCCAAATATTATTTTCAATTTTCTAGTTTAATTTCATAATTAGTTATATTTTAGGTTAATTTAAATAATTAAAAAGTAATTAGAAATTAGTTTTTAATTAATAATAATTATATAAATAGTGTAAAAATTAATTTTTTTTTCTAAAAATTTTTCATTATTCATTAGGATTGTAAAAATTTAATTTTCATGATCATAGGCTTTTTATTTCTATTTTAGTCACTTTTTATCACGTACGTCTGTTACCGTTTTCCATTTAAACGTACGTGTTTAGGTTTTTATGCGTTTCTTTCTCATCTAAATTCACGTAATCAATCATATAGCTTTCCTAAGCTATTAAATTTCATAATTCTTCAAAATTTCTCATCATAACCCTTTCCCGTGAAAATCACCCGATCACAAGCACGCTTAAGTACAATTCACACCTCGTCGGGATATAACAACCCAATGATTCCTTATATTATCCGGAAGCATTGACTCTAAGCTATTTGACTTTGTTGACCATTTACTTGGTCAATTTAGTTTGACTGTTTAGCCTCAATCAATTTTTGGCGCCGCTGCCGGGTAGGTGTGCACGTATTTGCAGCGTCTTAGAGATTAGTGCTATTTCACCATCACCACTGTAAAAATACCATCCCTTTTATAAATTTTAAATCAAAAACTCAAAAAGTCATTAACACTTTTCCTAAAGTGTTAACAACACCAAAAAAATCAAAAACAAACAAAACAGATCGAAACATTTTCTATATCTGGTTTCTTTTAAGGTGATTCTTAAAGAGATAAGATTTTGGATAAACGTAACGATACCAAAAATAATTCCAAAAGTTTTTCCACATACACAAAAACCCAAAAACATCCGTCTTTTTCTTGTGAATAATAATTACATAAAATAAACTGTCGCAAACCAAGACAGAACACCTACCAACTGGGGGTGTAAACATTAATAAGTTCCTAAACAAAAGATTAAAACTTGCCTTTGTATCCTTGTGGGTGGTGTACCTTTCTTAAAGAAGCCATTCACTTGTGATTATTGGTTTAAGTTCACTGTCGTTTTGCCTCGATTTTGTTTTGAGTGAGTTTGTTTTTAGTGCATGCACACTCGTTCTTCTAGGTCTACGAGCCCATTATGTGAGCTTGCAAGAATTCCTAGAAGACATCGTAGACGTTCAGCACCAACAGTCGGATTTGAGGTCCGTACTGTTGCCACATTTGTTGTCACCATGGCGGAAGACCGCCCCATGTGTGAGCTTCTCCAGGCCCCCATTAAGGGTTATGGAGATGCTATTGTTGTTCCAGCCATCGTGGCTGATAATTTTGAGCTCAAAACCGGGTTACTCAATCTCGTAACCTCAAGTCAATTCTACGGTTTTGAGAGGGACGATCCTCATGCTCACATTCGATGGTTTAACAAAATCACGTCAACCATCAAATACAAGAATGTCCCGTCTGAAGCAATAAAACTTCTTCTCTTCCCATTCTCCCTCGAGGGACAAGCCCGGATTTGGCTTGAAAAACAACCCCCTCGATCTATTGAGACATGGGAAGATCTTGTCAAGAAATTTGTGAATGAATTCTTCCCACCTTCTAAGACCACAAGTCTTAAAAATGAAATCACCAAGTTCACTAAAAAATATAATGAATCATTCGGTGAAGCGTGGGATCATTTCAAAGAATTACTTCACAAGTGTCCGCATCATGGTTTCTCAGAGTTGATGCAACTGGATACTTTCTACAATGGTGTGAGCCAAGCTGATTAGGATTCTCTCAATGCCTCCGCGGGAGGTAATTTCTTTAGTAGAACCACAAAAGAAGCTTTAGCAATCATCGAGAACAAGTCCAAGGTCCACTCTTGATGAGGCGAAAAATGAACCACTTTTAAGGGGTCATTTCAGCCCGAATTTGGATTTATTTGATCAAATAATGCCCTAAATTGTTCCTTTTGTCATTTTAGGTACTTTTGGAGTGAAATGCAGAAAAGGAGGCATTTTGGATGTTTTTGGAGCGTAAAAGTGAAGAAAACGGCAAAGTCTCAATTTTCCTTGCTGGGAACAGTACCTGACGGCGTCACCCATTTCCTTAATGATGGCGTCAAGAGTTAAATAAGAGTTGGAGAGGTGACGGCCCAGTAAAAACGTGGCGACATCACCCAAGGCCGTCACGGTTTAAAAGTTGGTGACGGCCCAGAATTGATTTACACATGACGGCGTCAAAAGTGGATCTAGGCAGTCCGATTTCATTGTGGGCGGTGAGTTGACGGCGTCAGAAATTTCTTCTTGACGCCGTCACCTTGTAAAATCTATATATAGTTTTCCAATTTTCATTCATTGTGTGAGAGAACTTGGAGGGTGTAACTTTGAGAAACCCTAGCACGAATATTACTGCTTTTTCAAGGGTTTTTACCCTTTGAAACCTTTCATGTCAATTTAAGATAAGTATTCTTTCAATTCAATCAATATGTCTATGTGTTGCTTGAATATATCTTACGCTTGTCTTGAATTCAACATGCTAGGCTAGATCTCTTATGTGTTTGCTTAGATGTAGTGAAGCCTAGATGTTAATTATGGGTTGATTGTTTGTTTATAGTTGTTACGGATGATTGTATTCGATGTTAGGCTTAAGAAAACTGGCAGACTTCCATATGGTGACATGCTTGAACATCTTAAGAAACATGAACCAATGCGTACTAGGTTTTATGGTTGTATTTAATGCATGAGCGAATTCTAATGATCCCATGTTAGGAGTTTCTAACGGCTCGACATAGGAGTGAAGTAGGATCTTATAGAGTTGGGGAATTACGTACACCACCCCACGAATGGTATTAAGGAATATAACCCGTCATCCATGCAATTGTAACAAATGATTAACCTGTAAAAGATATCTAGGGAGTAATGAAATCTAAGTAAACACAACTTTACCTATCATTGTTCACACCATATTAGTTTAACTAGTTTATTTTCATTTTTTGTTATTTTATTTTGATTGCATCTTTAGATAAATTGGGTTAGTTGACTAGCAACTAATTCTGCCCACTCTTCCAAAAACCGAGATTTTACTTGCTTTCGTAAAAAAATAAAAATACAAAAAGAATCATCCCTCACCTTTAGACCTAGTTTTTAGGCTTTCTAATCCTAGCGACACTATTCCTGAGTTGAACGATCAATCCCCCGGTACTTGTCACTATACTATACTACAACGATCAGGTACACTGCCTGGTGGGGGTTGTAAGCTTCTCGAGATCCCTTGAGAGGTAAAACCTGTTGCGATTCCCACGCACCATGTTTTTGGTGCCGCAGCCCGGGGAATAGTTATTGTCTAGGTTAGAATTTCTTTTTATTAACTCTACTTGCTAGATTCCTTTCTAGTAAGATTTTGTTTTTATTTTTAGGTTTTCTTTAGTCTATCTTATTTCTTCGTGTCTTTGTTCATAACCTTCACCATCCAACATCATGGAAGATGGTAATATCTTTGAACCCATTAACCCACCAATTCAAAACCACCCACAAAACCCACCACTACCAAACCAACCTCCTAGACCCCGAACTTTAGGAGAGTATTCCCGTCCTAGCCACCAAGGCTATCGAAACACCATTGAGCTCACCCAAGGAGCCAATGTGTCTCCCTTGTGATCCGACACCATCCGGTTGGTGCAAAGCGGATGTGCATTCCATAGACTTCGTTCCGAAGATTCAAACCAACATCTCAAGGACTTCCTTAAAATCGTAGATTCTATAGACCTAGATGTTGCAACTAGAGAGACAACCCGATTACATCTATTCCAATTCTCTCTACGTGATCAAGCTAGTCAATGGCATGAACGTTTACCCGCGGGATCCATCACCTCATGGGATGATCTCACCACTCGTTTCCTTGCTCAATTTTTCCCACCGGGGAGAACTACCAAGCTTAGAAATGATATCTTGATGTTCCAACAATGTCAAGGAATCTTGGGAAATAGGTTGCGTGATTTTTCACACTAAACACACCATTGATCGAGCCGCCGGAGGTAGGTTGCGTGATAAAGACGCCGAGGAATCTTGGGAAATTATTGATGAACTTGCCTTTGACAATCGTGAGTTGTGGGAAGTTACACATGTTATAAACTCGGCTATCAACGCAATCTCAACACCCGGGGACACCACTCAAATCTCCGATGAATTCCTTTGCGCACTTGAGAGAAAAATGGATTACCTCACGGAAAAGCAAAGGAGACCTTTAAGTCCCAAACGAGCAACAATCAATTCTATCTCGAATATGAATCCGGCACCATTGTCTGAGTCACCTCTTAGAGAAAATGTCGAGACCTTTCGAAGATATGCTCAACCTCATTCACCTCCTCAAAACCTCAGCCCGGAATTCGAAGCTCAAATGAGAGAGTACATGGCAACACATTCTGAGCGGCTCGCTAGGTTCGAAAAGGCAGTTTATAGACAAAAGGAGGAAATGCAAAAGAAAATGAGGAGATGATAGGCTTAGTAGAAGAATACTCAAGCATAAAAACTCCAGAAATGATGTTGTTAAGGAAGGAAAATATCACCCCTCCCACCCAGTTCGTTAACTCTATCACAATTTTCCATGAGGGCAATGAAAAAAAGGAAACCCCTAGTGTATAAACCACTGAGGAACCACCAAAATCTAAACCATTAGGATACTATCTAAATCATGACATAAACAAGAAAACCATAACAAATTGGATGCTGGGTGACGGGCGTAACCAATCATCCGAACAGATCCCTAAGGAAGGTGATGAAGGGAAGGATGAGTACGACACATTACCTGGGGGACCGGTATTCGAGGGTCTACTTAAGCAAAAAGTGGCCACGAAGCAGATGGCCTATGGGAACTTTGAGATTCCAGCCAGCATTGGAAAATTGCAATACCTGGATGCTTTCGCCGATCAAAGTTTGGTAGTAAACCTGATGCCTTTAAATATTTACACCCAACTCACCAAAGAGATACCAGCCGCCACCCGTGTTAGACTATCATTCGCTAACCACTCTTACGTATATCCTTTAGGTATTGCTGAGGATGTGTTGGTCAATGTAGCAGGTTTTATGTACCCCGTCGATTTCATGATCATCGATGATAAAGGAGATGGGTGTATGCCAATAATCCTTGGAGCACCATTCCTTACCACGGCAAGAGCCGTCATTAGGTATAAAAAAGGGGAAATTGAACTTAAGTATGGGAAAAGGAAGATTCACTTCCCTATGACCCCACGTTACGTACATGAGAGCATGATGGAGAGAAGGCGCAAAAACGACTTTGGCACACCACATAATCATGTTCAAGAAAAAATCCTCGCATGGGAAACACGAATTAAAAGCTACAAAGAAACTAAATCTGAAAAATGCAAAAGTAGCGATATGATTCATGTAGAGTTTGAACGCAGTCAACCGACGTCAAATCACACCCCATTTGTAAAAGGAGATTTGGTACTCTTAAGGCATTCAGAGATGAAAGTATCTCTCGATGAACCAGGTCCCTGGTGGTATTGACCATTCACAATCAAAAATCTATGCCAGGATGGAGTAGTTGCCTTGAGCAGTAAAAGATGAGGAGAAGTGACTACAGGTATCGAACGATTAAAACACTACTACCCTGATAGCGAGGATCATGCATATATTGGATATGTCATCTCAAGAGATGAGGTCACGTGATAGCCCATGACCTTGAGTCTAGCTACAAGACTCGTAAATAAAGAAAAGCGCTTTTTGGGAGGCAACCCAAGCTTTTTGTTTGTTTTAATTGTTTGTTTGATTTTTATTTGTTTCCGTATGCGTGACTATTTTTATTGTTGGCCAATCATGTTTCAAACTAAATTGTGAAAATGCTTTATTTTGTATTTAACCTCGTCTTAATTACATATAAAGGTATTTTGCAAAAAGCTAAGTGTAAGGGAAGACCCGAAATTTGTTTACAAGAACGAAATTGATCATGATTTACCACAATATTAAATAAGCATGTATACTAGTATTTGTTAGATTCAAATGCTTGTATCGAGTCATAACGATGTTTTGCAGGATTCTCCAGGAAGTAAAACATAAGTTTTTCCAGAAATTTTCCGAAAAACTTAACAAAAGATTTCTGCAGGTCACTTATGACGGCGTCAGGAATTAAAATCTGACGGCGCCGCGTGTAAAATTCTGGAAATTTTGCAAGTTTTGTTTTTCTAACGGAGTCTTTAAGTTTTTGATAATTCTTGAGTTTTATAAACTCCAGGAAATCTGCAAACATACATTCCACAAGCATTATATCTTACATTGTTTTCTAGGATTTGTTAGTATATATAGATTGCCGCCGATTTTATGCGAGGTTGCCTTGTTTGTATTCTCAGGTTTAACAGGTTATGTATGACAAGAAGATGATTTATTTTCTAGAAGGGAAGCTTTGAATGTTCATTTTCTTGGAGGAAGATCTAACCTTGTTACCACACTATCCACACCGAATGAATCATGGGAGTATTTGTTTTTCATTCTTTTACCTTATTTTCTTTTACATCCTTTAAATGAACATTAGAGATAATGTTCAACCTAAGTGTAAGGGGAGGGTAAATGATGATACCTAGTAGGATACAATTGCACTTGAGTTTGTTTGTTCGATGGTAGATGTGTAATAAAACTAAGAGAAATACTTGTTAGTGTAATTTTAGCGCCAAATTTAAATTTTTTTACAACATTTAGGAGTGAAACTTTAGCCTTAACAAGCGTCTCATGGATAGGAGTTATATGACTAGCACAAAAAACTGTACCACTCAAATTTTACTAAAAAAGGTAGTGACCTTCCGAGTATTAGATTAATTGGCTAACGCGCCAGCGCTAGTGTATAACTTGGTGACCATCCGTTATGCAAATAACGTGCCAGCGATCCAAGAAGTGCATTAGTTAGCATCCGTTAGTTGAAGCATCAAGGACTCGTACCGGCCTTCTACTAAGTGAGGATTCGCCCCTAGATTTGTTAGGAGAAGCCTTAAAGCTTATGAGTGTACCGGTAGCATTTAGATTCTAGAACTTGCGTTAGTGATGCATCTCGAGACCGCTAGTGAGACTACATTCATGTAGTAGGATATACTACATGATAAGAGGCATTAGGATCACCCTTGTGTTAAACCCGTACCATAATTACTTGACCATTTAAGTCATATTACTTGACTAGCAAAGTCAACTAATTTTTCCCACACCTTAGCTTTGTACTCATTTTTAGTACACGAAACCCCTAGTACACCCCTCAGAGCCTGTCTTTTTGTTTCTAACTTTAAGCATTTTACTTAAAGGAAGAATTTGTTACAACCCACTTAAATGTACACCTAAATCGCCTTAGCATTCCGTATATGCACTCAACTTTAGTGCATTATTGTTATTTGTTTAAACCCTTAGTTAATTATCTAATTGATTACATGGTTGCTAAGTCGAGTTATATCTTGTACATATTGTTTTGGGACGATTGGGACTCATGGGTAAAGTACTAGTGATATGGAGTAATGGGGAAGAACATCTTATATTACCCCCATATGTGCATTAATCTTAAAATTACTCCAAGTGTTTTGATTATCTTGATTCGAGTCATTAAATTAGTTTATTGTAAAGTATGTAAAGATTCAAGTGTAAGGGGAATTCACATTCCCTATGATGTATTATTTTGGATGGTAGGGTAAGAGTGTACGCAAAAAAAAAAAAAAAAAAAAAAAAAAAAAAAAAAAAAAAAAAAAAAAAAATTTGACTACCATCCCGTTTCATTCTATGTTTATTTTATGTCTTTGTTATTTTTGATTTATTAGCTTAAGTCGAGTCTAGTCTTGGCTTAGCAACGCCACTTTGTATATGTAATTAACCAAGATGATTAACTCGCCACCAGTAAATACTGCATTTATCCAACAAAGCCGTGTATTCCATACCCCTATACCTAACGTTATAACCGTTTATAAAGACCTCTTTGATAGTTTATCCTAGGTGCTTACGCCAAGTGGTGGAGGTTTGATCCTTTCCCAAGCCTATGGTAATCTATTTGCTATGACAGGTAGTGAGAGATGTTTTCCATTTCCATTTTGTGATATTACTTTATTACACCCGAGAGATGTGAGTATCTAAACACTATTTGTGAGGTGCTAGTATATGACCTCCGTGCTTGTCTTTGGTCTTTAGTAGAACGATTATTTTTTGTAATTACTTTTATATTAGTGTTAAATGACCCCTAACTTGTATTTTGATTAGAATAAAAGCGCATTTGCTTGAGGACAAGCAAATCTCAAGTGTAAGGGTATTTGATGAGGCGAAAAATGAACCACTTTTAAGGGGTCATTTAAGCCCGAATTTGGATTTATTTGATCAAATAATGCCCTAAATCGTTCCTTTTGTCATTTTAGGTACTTTTGGAGTGAAATGCAGAAAAGGAGGCATTTTGGATGTTTTTGGAGCGTAAAAGTGAAGAAAACGGCAAAGTCTCAATTTTCCTTGCTGGGAACAGTACCTGACGGCGTCACCCATTTCCTTAATGACGGCGTCAAGACTTAAATAAGAGTTGGAGAGGTGACGGCCCAGTAAAAACGTGGCGGCGTCACCCAAGGCCGTCACGGTTTAAAAGTTGGTGACGGCCCAAAATCGATTTACACATGACGGCGTCAAAAGTGGATCTAGATAGTCCGATTTCATTGTAGCCGGCGAGTTGACGACGTCAGAAATTTCTTCTTGACGCCGTCACCTTGTAAAATCTATATACAGTTTTCCAATTTTCATTCATTGTGTGAGAGAACTTGGAGGGTGTAACTTTGAGAAACCCTAGCACGAATATTACTGCTTTTCAAGGGTTTTTACCCTTTGAAACCTTTCATGTCAATTTAAGATAAGTATTCTTTCAATTCAATCAATATGTCTATGTGTTGCTTGAATATATCTTACACTTGTCTTGAATTCAACATGCTAGGCTAGATCTCTTGTGTGTTTGCTTAGATGTAGTGAAACCTAGATGTTAATTATGGGTTGATTGTTTGTTTATAGTTGTTACGGATGATTGTATTCGATGTTAGGCTTAAGAAAACTGGCAGACTTCCATATGGTGACATGCTTGAACGTCTTAAGAAACATGAACCAATGCGTACTAGATTTTATGGTTGTATTTAATGCATGAGCGAATTCTAATGATCCCATGTTAGGAGTTTCTAACGGCTCGACATATGAGTGAAGTAGGAGCTTATAGAGTTGGGGAAGTACGTACGCCACCCCACGAATGGTATTAAGGAATATAACCCGTCATCCATGCAATTGTAACAAATGATTAACCTGTAAAAGATATCTAGGGAGTAATGAAATATAAGTAAACACAACTTTACCTATCATTGTTCACACCATATTAGTTTAACTAGTTTATTTTCATTTTTTGTTATTTTATTTTGATTGCATCTTTAGATAAATTGGGTTAGTTGACTAGCAACTAATTCCGCCCACTCTTCTAAAAACCGAGATTTTACTTGCTTTCGTAAAAACATAAAAATACAAAAAGAATCATCCTTCACCTTTTGACCTAGTTTTTAGGCTTTCTAATCCTAGCGACACTATTCCTGAGTTGAACGATCAATCCCCCGGTATTTGTCACTATACTATACTACAACGATCAGGTACACTGCCTAGTGGGGGTTGTAAGCTTCTCGAGATCCCTTGAGAGGTAAAACCTGTTGCGATTCGCACGCACCAGCTCTACACGAAGCAAGCCAGTTGTTTCCCAAATATGTGCGGGTCCTTCTACTTCATCTTCGATGAGTCAGTCTAGCACCGATGCTAAGATTGACAAGCTCACTGAAGCCATTCAAGCTTTGGTTCTGTCACAACAAAAGAAAGTCTCGTTTCCACACACACCTCCACCTGCTGAGGTTAAGAAAGTGGAAGTCTGTGTGACTTGTGGTGGGCCGCATGCCTACTACAATTGCACAGCTACTAATGGTACTCCGTATGAAGCTCATGCTATAGCCGGGGTCCTTAAATCAAGGAGGCAATCAATACCGCCCTCCTATGGACCCGAACTATCGTCCTAACTACTACCCTGGACCTCCCGGTTTTAATCAAAACCAAAATGTCCAAAACCGTAACCAAAATCAAAATAGAAATAACCAAGGTTATCAAAACCAAGGTAATTTTAATCAAGGTAACGGTTTTCAAAATCAAGACCAAGGTTTCCACAATCAAGGTTTACAAAATCAAGGAAACTTTAATCGAAACCAAGGTCAGGGTAATTTCAATCCCGGATATTTTCATGGAAACAACAACCCTAATCAGGGTAATTTTCAAAATCAAGGTCCCAATCAGAACAACCAAGCTCCAAATTTTCCTAATCAGAATCAAGCCATTGTTCCAACTGGGCCTTCATCTGATGAGTTGTTATAACAATTCATGAAATCCCAGGAAGAAATGAACAAGTTGTTGGTCAGCCAGATTTTTGAAATCAAGAAGTCTTTAAATGATCGACCCTCGGGCTCAGGTACTTTACCTAGCAACACGATCGCTAATCCGAGGGGCGATGCAAAAGCGATCACAACCCTTAGTGGTGTTTCATATAAGGAATCCGTGATTCCTACTACCTCTTCTTCCTCTCCTCCAAAGGTAGTGGAACGTGAACTTGAGGTAACAAAGGACAAGGTGCAATCTACTAGTTCACGAAGTACCGCACACGTCCATCCTCAGGTTATACCAGAAACCATGCCAAAACCTGGAGTTGTCTTTGATCCACCAGAAACTCCAGTTGAGAACCCTAAATCCAAAACTTCTATTCCCTACCCATCACAATTGAATGAACAAAAGCTCCGCGAGAAAGCAAGTCACCAAATGGATAAATTTTTCCAAATCTTTCAAGATTTGCACTTTGACATTAGCTTCACAGATGCTATCATCTTGATGCCTAAATTCGCTTCAACAATCAAAAATCTGTTAAGTAATAAGGAAAAACTCTTCGAAATGGCTAGAACTCCGTTGAATGAGAACTGCTCAACAGTTCTTTTGAAAAAGCTTCTTGAAAAGCTTGGAGACCCCGGGAAATTCCTCATTCCATGTGTTTTTCCGGGTATGGTTGAATGCTTCGCCTTGGTCGATCTCGGTGCTAGCATAAACCTGATGCCATATTCTGTGTGGAAGAAACTCTCTCTTCCCGAACTTACTCCCACGTGCATGACCCTTGAGCTTGCCGAGCGATCAATTTCTCGTCCACTTGGCATTGCTGAGGACGTGTTCATTAAAGTGGGAATGTTCCATTTTCTGGCCGATTTTGTGATTCTTGACTTTGATGCCGATTCAAGGGTCCCTCTAATTCTTGGAAGGGGATTCCTTAGAACTGGTCATGCTCTTATCGACGTTTTTGATCAAGAAATCACTCTGCGTGTGGGTACTTGTAACACCCCCAAAATATCGCAGCGGAACGATAGTGTCATTGGGATGCTACTTCAGGGCACAAAGTACAAGATATAGAAAACGACCTCTAAATGGGACGTTTTGAAAAGTTACCATTCGAATAGATAGAAGTCATAGTTTACAAAACAAAGATCCCAAAGTAGAATAATACATAAGTTTTTAAAAGGGGTATCGAATGGTAAACGATAAAAGCGAAAGTCTCCAAAAGCATGCCCTAAGACTCTCAGCTCCATAAACATGCTATCGCCTTACAAACCTGAGATAAACATGCTTAAAAGTGTCAACACGAGGTTGATGAGTTCATAGAGTTTGTTTAACAAATAAAGTCTATAGAAAATGATCACACAGCAAAGGCATCGTAAATCCACTCAGTTCCAAGTCCCGCCATAAGAGACTTGTAACCTGTGTGTTCACAACTGTAAGGAATTATTGAAGATACTGCTGACAGGTACTGCTGACAGGTTCCTGCGGAAGGCTTAGTGACTTTCTGCTGATGACTGGTTCCTGCGGACGATCATAGATCCTATGGATAGAGTTTAGCCGTGGACATTATTTATGTATTTTAGGACAAGATATGTAGAATATCTTTTATTGGTTTAGTATAATTCGTTTCTTGTTAGAAAGGTTAGGGTTTCCACTAGTATATAAGGAACCCTAGGTCATTGTAATAAAAAACGGTTTTTAGTACGAATTTCATTAATAAAAGTTTATCGATCCATAGAGGATCAAGTTTAGTATTCGTTTGTTTTTATATTCCGCATAATTACAAATACACAGAGATTATCTAACTTAGTCTAGCTAGTGATTACATTAGTTGACTAACGATCTATTGGCTCGTGATCTATCAAGGAATAGATCCCTACAAGTGGTATCAGAGCCACTAGATACTCTCTGTAACCTCTACACAATCACATAACTATTCATTCAGTACCAATGGGAGAAAAACCAGGCGGTGATGTTGTTATCTCAGAAGCAGGCTCTCTTACTCAACAACTACAACAGGTGGCCTTCTCAAACAGCAATGCAAAACTTCCTTTTCTTAGGAAGGATGAGTATGAGATCTGGGCCATGAAGATGCAGAACTGGATTGCAAGTGTTGACGATAACCTCTGGAATGTTATACTCAATGGTTGTCGTCCTAAAAAGCAAAGTGTTGATGCTGCTGGTAAAGTTACTATTTTGGAACCTGTTTCTGCTGAAGAAATTCTTGCCATTCAAAGGGAGAACAAAACAAGAACCATATTGCTGCAGGCAATCCCTGATGACCACATGGGTGATTTTCATTCCATGACTGATCCAAGAGAAATCTGGTGGGCCATAAAAACTAGATTTGGAGGGAATGAAGAATCAAAAAGGATGAGAAAGAGTATGTTGAAGATAGAGTTCCAAGAATTCAAGATTACTGAAGAGGAAGGTATACACAAAGGCTATGACAGGTTTCAGAAGATTCTGAGTCAATTGAACCAACTTCTAGCCAGACCTGACAATGAAGAAGTGAACTCTAGATTTTTAAGAGCCTTACCTCCCTCATGGTCTCAAGTGAGTATATCACTAAAAACCAAAGGTGGCTTGGACTACCTTAGCTTTGATGACTTGTACAACAAACTAAGAGCTTTGGAAGGTGACATAAAGGGATTCTCTCCATATGCAGCTACTCCTTCACACTCTGCATTTGTCAGTTCTAACTCAAACTACATGCCACATACCTATGCAAGCCCATCCCCAACACCACAGGTTTACACAAATCCATCCACTCCAAGCCAAAGTCTTCCAATGACCACATTGTCTTTTTCTAGTGTTAATCCAGTAACTCATCCAAAGACTAACAATGTGATGGAAGATGTACTTCATTCATTTGTTGCTGAAGTTGATAAACAGCAACAAATAGCTTATGAAGACTTTGAGCAAATTGATGAACTTGCTTTGGAAGAATTGGACCTAAAGTGGCAAATGGCTATGCTCTCTCTCAAGGTTAGAAGATTTGAGCAAAAGGTTGGTAAAAAGCTCAATGTTGAAGGAAGAGATGCAGCTAGGTTTGATAGAAGGAAGGTGAAGTGTTATGCTTGTGGAGAAATTGGTCACTTTGCAAGAGAATGCTCAGCCAAAAAGGGTGAAGCCAGTACCAGGTATTCAGCATACAAGAAGAAAGAAGTGGAAGCTGGAGAATCAAAGGCCTTGATCACTGCTTTTGATACTAGTGTGGACTGGAATGAGCATGATGATGATACAAGCTCTCCTCAAATCTCATGCATGGCTAGTTGTGATGATAGTTTTGGTCTCATGGGAATCTCTCCTCAGGTATCTACTTGTACTTGTGATTGTGATTCTAAATATATTACTTTAAAAGAAGCTTATGATGATTTGGAACCAAAATACAATGCTTGTTTTATTGAAGCAGCAACTTATAAAGAAGCTTTTAAAACTTTAGAACAACAAAAGATGTGGTTTCAACATAATCAGTTAGCTTATGAGGAAAAGATTAGAGTTTTAAGTAGAGATTTAGAATGTGCTAGCAATGAATTAAAATTTTCTGAAAAACAAAAAGCAAGAATTGAGTCTGAGAAAAGTGTTTTGCAAGAGAAATTGGATAAAGAAGTAGCTAGGCATAAAGAGTGGCTTGTTTCAGGAGATAAATTATCTAGGTTACTCTACAGCAGTAAGTCTGTTACTTCTGAGATAGGTCTAGGGTTTAAAAAGTATGTAGGTCCAGAAGCTAATCATTATTTAGATAAGAAGAATCATAATTATTCTATCCCTATAAATTATCTAAAAGAAGGTGAGATGCATGCTGTACCAGGACCTATTAGGGGTGTATTTATGCCTACTACCAAAACTTCTGACTTTGATGGTTCCCACCATCTCTTTGGCAAAAAGTCTAAAGACTTGCCACATAAGTCTGAAGTCTCTCCAACCATAGGAACCTCTAAGCCCACATCCCATAAGGTTGACTTACAAGAATCAATGGAAACCACTGGCATTAGGATCAATGACTCCCCTGACACTAGAAGTATATCTAGTAATGATTCTAACAATTATGTCTCTTGTTCTTCCAGGGATAAGACCTCAGAGACCTCTAGTTATGCCAGCTGTGATTCCAAGACCAAGTCAGACTCACCCAAGTCCTCAATAAAGATTTCTGACAACACATCTTACAAGTCTGTGGACTCTGAAGTTGCTGCTGATGAAGTTCATTCTCAACCAGCCTCTTTTGAAGACTTGTTATTTACTTCTTATGAAAACAATTCTTTTCAGTGTTTACAAAACAATTCTGTTTCTGGTGTTTGTTTGAATAATTCAATGTTTAATAAGACATCTTTTGGATTTAATAAATCTTATAAGAAAAAGAAGTGTTTTGTTTGTGGTAGCAAGTTGCATTTAATTAAGGATTGTGACTTTCATGAAAAGAGGATGGGTAGTTCTGTTGTTAACAATAGACCTAGACAAAAGTGGACTAATACCTGTACCAAACCCTCAGTAGTTCCACAGGCTAAGTATCATATCAGCAGAATGTATTCCACTCCTGCTGATTGGCCTGTTTCTTCTAATAGGTCTGTTTTTAATAATGGATATATGCATACCAATAGGAATAGGTATAGATCTCAACCATTTAATGGTGTTAATCATTGGTATGAATATGCTGACCAAATGTGTATGGGAAGGGATATTTGGGATCCTGCTGAAAAGTCCTCAGCAGATTGTTCTTGGATATATAACAGACCAATTAACTACAGGGAATCCAGGAACAATTGTGGATCTAACTCATCATCTTGGGTTCATCAGAATGATCCACATGGCAGGCTCAAGTCTTTCATGACTTAAGTCTCTTAATAATTGTTGTTGTTGTTGTATATTAACTTTCTTTGTTGTAGGAACATCCTCTTCTTAATAAAGACTTAGGTATTGTTGATAGTGGCTGTTCTAGAAACATGTCTGGTAATGAAGAGAAGCTACATGACTTTGTGCCAATTAATGGAGGAATAGTGAGGTTTGGAAGTGGAGTAGGAAGGATCACAGGCAAAGGTACCATTAAAACTCCAAAGGTGGATTTTGAGAATGTCTACTATGTGAAGGAGCTTCAAGGATTCAATTTGTTCTCAGTCTCACAAATTTGTGACAAAAAGCTTCCTGTGCTTTTCACTGAAGATGGTTGTTTCATTCTTTCACCTGATTTCCAAATGCCTGATGACAATCTAGTATTACTTAAGGCTCCAAGAAACCATAATCTTTATACCTTTGACTTGAATGATGTCAAGCCAGAAGGTGATCTAACATGCTTGGTGGCTAAAGCATCCTTGGATGAATCTACTAAATGGCATAGAAGGATGGCACATGTTAACTTTAAAGTCATCAATAAACTTGCTAAAGATGGACTTGTTCATGGACTTCCTTCCAAGATCTTCACCAATGAGCATAATTGTGTGGCTTGTAACAAGGGAAAGCAACACAAAGCTTCTTATAAAACCATTACTACTGTGAGCACTATCTCAGAACCATTGCAGCTGCTTCACATGGATCTCTTTGGTCCTACATCCATCAGGAGTATTGATCATAAGTACTTCTGTTTGGTGATCACTGATGCTTTCAGCAGATTCAGTTGGACATTTTTCTTAGTGACTAAAGATCAAACCTTTCAAGCACTCAAAGAATTTATGGCTCTAGCTGAAAATCAACTTAACAAGAAGATTAAAAGTATTAGGTGTGACAATGGGACAGAGTTCAAAAATGCCAATCTAATCGAACTTTGTGGTTTAAAGGGTATTAAAAGAGATTATAGCACTCCTAGGACTCCACAACAAAATGGAGTTGCTGAAAGAAAGAATAGAACCCTTATAGAGGCTGCAAGATCAATGCTTGCTGACTCTAAACTTCCCACCATGTTTTGGACTGAGGCAGTTAGTACTGCATGTTATGTTTTGAATAGGGTGTTGATCACTAGACCTCACAATAAGACACCCTATGAACTATTGACAGGCAAGAAGCCTACCATTGAACACTTGAAACCTTTTGGTTGTCAGGTGACCATACTGAATACAAGTGATCACCTAGGCAAATTTGAAGCTAAAGCTGCTGAAGGATATATAGTTGGTTACTCAGCTCATAGCAAAGCTTACAGGGTCTATAATTTGGCTACAAAGAAGATAGAAGAGACTCTGAACCTGAAATTTCTGGAGGATAATGTAAATGTTCAGGGTAAGGGTCATGAATGGTATTTTGACCTTGATTACCTGACTGATTATTTGGGGTATGCTAGACACACATCTAACCCATCTGCAGGTATACAAGTGTCCTCTTCCAACAATGCAAGTACCCTACAGGATGATTCAGACAGTGATTCAGAAGGTGATGAACCAACAATTGTTGTAACAACTCTACCAATCAAGATAGCAGATCCTCCTACCAAAGAAGCCTCTGATGCCAAATCTGCTGATGATGTGGAAAATTCAACATATGCAGAAGATCTTGCTAGACTCAAAAGGCAAGAACATGCAGCTGTTGAGGAAGCTAAAAGACTTGGTCTTGAATTTGCTCAAGATACTGAAGCTCTCTTAAAACAAGCTGCTCATGAAGCAAGCAGACAACACAGATCTACTGATACATCAGCAGATGCAACTAGAGATTCTGCTGATGGAGATTCTGCTGAACCAGCTGCACTTCCTGTTTCCACAAGTTTAGATGAATCTTTTGGCAGGTTTCCTGCTCCCTCAGATCTTGCTAATGTTGAGCAAAGTTTGGGCAACATCATACATGCAGTACAGGCTTTGAGTGAACCTAGTTGGGTTGAAGCTATGCAGGAAGAGATGCAACAATTCAAGAATCAAGATGTTTGGATACTAGTTGATCTACCTGCAGGAAAATTTGCAATTGGGACAAAGTGGATCTTAAAATGCAAGAGGGATGCCAGAGGTGTTGTGGTCAGAAATAAAGCAAGATTAGTGGCTTAAGGTTTCAGACAAGAAGAAGGTATTGACTACACTGAGGTCTTTACACCAGTGGCTAGGGTTGAGGCCATTAGACTGTTCTTAGCCTTTGCCTCTTATATGGGGTTTAAGGTCTATCAGATGGATGTCAAAAGTGCCTTTCTCTATGGCAAAATAGAAGAGGAGGTGTATGTTACTCAACCTCAAGGCTTTGAAGACCCCCATCATCCTAAAAAGGTTTACAAAGTTGTCAAGGCACTTTATGGACTTCACCAAGCACCAAGAGCATGGTATGCTAGACTGTCTACATTTCTTTTGGAACATGGATACAGAAGAGGTGCTATTGATAAGACTCTCTTTATCAAGAAAAACTCCAGGGACATCATTCTAGTACAGGTCTATGTGGATGACATCATATTTGGATCCACAAAGGAAGCATGGTGCAGGGAATTTGAAGATTTGATGAAAGGTGAATTTTAAATGAGTGCAATGGGGGAGTTAACCTTTTTCTTAGGGCTGCAAGTCAAACAACACCCTGAAGGGATCTTTATTCATCAGGAGAAATATGTTAAAGATATTTTGAAAAAGTTTGACTTTGAACTTTTGAGGACTGCTACCACTCCATATGAACCACCCAAGCTTAAAAATCCAAATGAGCAAGATGAGGCTGTGAATGTTCATCTTTATAGGTCCATGATTGGATCACTCATGTATCTCATAGCTTCTAGGCCTGACATTACATTTGCTGTCAGTGCTTGTTCAAGGCATCAAGTCACTCCACTAACTTCCCATCTCAATGCTGTGAAGAAAATTTTCAAGTACATCAAGGGCCAACCCAAACTAGGCCTTTGGTACCCAAGGGAATCACCATTTGTGTTGGAGGCTTATAGTGACAGTGACTATGCTGGAGCTAATTTGGATGGGAAGTCCACAACCGGAGGTTGTCAATTTCTTGGAAGAAGACTCATCTCATGGCAGTGCAAGAAACAAACCATTGTGGCTACTTCTACTACTGAAGCAGAATATGTTGCTGCTGCCAATTGCTGTGGTCAGGTACTTTGGATTCAAAATCAGATGTTGGATTATGGGTTTAACTTTATGAACACTAAAATCTACATTGATAATCAGAGTACTATTTCCATTGTTAAAAATCCTGTTTTTCATCAGAGAACCAAACACATAGAAATTAGGCACCACTTTATAAGAGATGCAAATGAGAAGCATCTAATTCAAGTGCTTAAAATCCATACTGATGATAATATGGCTGACTTGTTAACAAAAGCTTTTGATGGACCTAGGTTTAATCACCTAGTTGTTAACATTGGGATGGTTAACCCTTGAATGCTATGTTTGAGGGGAGGCATAAGCCTCAGGGGAGGCATATGCCTCTAGGGAGGATTGTAAATGTTGTATACATAAGTAGATTATTATGTTTTCTAGATTTAAGTTTACTAACTTAGTTTTGCAGGTTATTACTAATCTTGTATATTATTATGTTTTGTTGTGTTTTTGTGTTCTGTGTGAATGTCTGATTTCAGGTCATGTTTCTGCTGATGTTTAAAGATCTACATTCAGTTGCACTAGATGTAAAGACTTAAAGTAAAATCTTATTATTCAGTGGAAAGTTTGGTACAATCATTACAAAGATCTGTCATCAGAAGGAACACAACATACATCATTCAACTACAATCAACCACCAACTAACCACCACATCCCTAAGCAACAACCTAATCTATCTTCCTCTTCCCTTTTCCCAAGTCCTTTGGGTCAAGCATCCTCTTGTGGATTCCTATGGATTGCATGTCTTTGTTCCAGAGTTTGGGAGCTGCAAGACCAAGCACCACCTTCAATGGACCCTTCTTTCTACTTGAGGACTGTGGCTCTTCAGGGACAGAGATTCTTCTCATATCAGCACAGACTCTTTCCATCTCATGTGTTAAGAATGCTGTAACAGGGGTGAAATCAGGAACAACCATAGCTTGAGGAGTTGGTGTTTCCTTTGCCTCAGTGGTTTCTTCTGATGAGGTAGGAGATGGGCATAACTCTGAAGGACCTTCATTCAAATAGTAGTATGAACTTTGTATTTGAGGTATGTCAAAAGTAGAGTCTGATGAATCAGAAGAAATTTCAATGACATTGGTGGATGGCTTCATGGTGTAAATGTGTGAAAGAATTTGGGATATGTTAGTGGAATGGTGAGTTGATTAGGACTTGACGATTTCTTTTTAAAGAACTAATTTGGGTTTACTGCGAGTTAATGTAAGTTAATGGGAGGTTGTTGAGTCAGTAGCAATTACTAAGTGTGCAAGTTGTCCACTTGACTGGATACTTCGGATGAACGTCAATGGTTTGACCAACATGCTGCTGATACTAGTTATCTTGTGGTTAAGTGTGTTCCTGCTGATGGATTAGTCAAGTTCAATTTATTCAGGGGGATGCTACTCAGAAGAATTACAACAACTAATCATAAACCAAAACAAATTTTATTGATTCTTCAGAGGTACATTACAAGAAAATGAAAGTGAAAGACAAACAACAAAATCCCTATTCTACTTTCTTTTTGCCCTTGCCTTCCACAGTCTTCTTTTTGCCTTTGTTGTTGATGTTGAAGAGTCCTTGCCACTGAGGACAGGGCAAACCTAACACAATTTTTCTAGACTTTGGCAATGGGGAATTCACTTTTCTTTTCCTTGGACGAGATGACTCAGGCTTATCAGAGGTTGTCGGAGTGTAAAGTTCATCACAATCATCATCTTCTTCATCAGAAGAAGTGAAGAAGATGAGAGACTCCTCAGGATTGGAAACTCTGTTTGCCATCTCTAACTCATTCCATCTTCTTTCCATCTCTCTCTGGTACTCGGGATCATCAATTTCAGAGGGATATGGTGGAAGATCTTCTGCAGATGATGAACTAGGTGTCAGCACATCATGTTTCTTCTTCTTGGCTTGTTCTTTTGTGAGACCACGGGGAAGTGTTGGCATTCGGAATGGTGGTGGAGATCTTAGTGAGTTAGAAGTATCTGATGAATCAGAAGAAAGGTTGATGATGGATTGATTGGACGCCATGGATGTATTGTTATTTGGAGATATGCTAATTAGGGATTGGATTTGAAGTGGAGAGATTTGGGGATAATTGCTTTTATTTATAAGATCCTACAACCGCGTGTCTTAATTACCATTAATGCGAGGCAGTTGGAGATAATTAAGGGTTTTGAATTTTGAATTAAAAGATATTGGGTTTCCCCTGAAGGGTAGATTCTGCTGAGTGATGTTGTGGATGGATATGTTGACCATAGTCAACATTTGACTATTTTCTGCGGATTGACCATTTGTTTTCAGCCGTTTGATTTGGTTTCCACGGATGAGTCAGTTAATTGGGATTTGCTTTAATTGATGATTGGTCAAAGATTTCTTTCCAATTACTCATATCAGTTTTATTCCACGTTTGGTAACTTCTATAATTAACCACAACGTGTATATCCCACTCCTAAATTAACTGATTCCCTCTCACTATATAATTTTCAAAATCAATTCAACATCTCTCAGAACTTCTAACCCTAATTTCTAATTCTCAATCAATGGCTGAACTATATTTCAAAGCAGATCATAACAAACATGCCTTTCTTGGTCGTGGAAAGGGTGATGCAGATTATTTGGGCATGATGGAATTTCTTCAAAGGTCCAAGATTGGGTATGCTCTGCTCCAATACCCAAATGTTATTCATGAGTCT
This sequence comes from Artemisia argyi, assembly GCA_030686995.1. Lineage (NCBI taxonomy): Eukaryota > Viridiplantae > Streptophyta > Magnoliopsida > Asterales > Asteraceae > Artemisia > Artemisia argyi. The sequence continues at coordinate 18,620,080 of CM060678.1, read as the reverse complement.
CTTGTTGTACAATTTTGGGAAACGGCACAAACAAGGACTGTTGAGGATGGATCACAAGAGATTGTTGCTGTCATAGATGGGGAAGAATATGTTGTTACTGAGTCTTTGGTTAGGACCAAGCTACAGTTGGATGATGAAGGAGGAGTGATTGATTTGCCTAAGCATGAGATCCTTAGAGGGCTTCAGGCTGCTGGTTATAGTGGTGATGGGAAAACATGGTACAAGAATCTGTTTTGTCCAAAATGGAGATTCTTGACACACACATTGCTTCAGTGCATGGGTTCTAAGTCGGGTGGATGGGATCAGTTCTCTACAGACATTGCTCTTGCTATTGTGTGTCTCTCTCAAGGAAGAACATTTAACTTTTCTAGGTATATCTTTAATGCTATGCTTGAAAATGTTAAGGATACCAAACTCAAATATCTAATGTATCCTAGGTTTCTTCAAATCATTTTAGACATTGAGACCAATGACTCCACTCACTTGCCTGTTAAGGGTTTATCTAAAAAGTTGTTTTCCCAAATGAAAATTAAGTTTACTGGTGAACAAAGACCCTTACTTCCAGCTATGATGCCTGGTGGCAATGCTCCTGATGGAGCAGCTGCTGAAGTAGCTGCTGATGCCCCGTTAGGCAATTCCCCTGATGGAAATGCAGCTGATGCAGCTGCTGGTGGTCAGGATGCCCCTGATGCTCCAGCACCAGCGGATTCTCCTGATAGAACTGAAGATGCTCCTGATGCAAATGCTTCAGTTGCTTCTGATGTTCAGCCTCCACCCTCTCCCAGGCTACCCACACCTGAATATTCATCAATGGATATCAATTCTCCTGAGCATGAGCTCAATGAGAATTTAGGGTTTGACCAACCAGTAAACTCACCAAAATTTACAAGACTTCCTTCACTCAGTCCTTTGCGACCTCAATTTGAGGGTCATGTACATGTAGATGTTGATGTAAATTTAGATACTTCTTCTCATAGGACCAATGATGCTCCCAATACCACAGATATCCCTGTTGATGGAGCTGATGGTCCTGTTACTCTCACTTCTGTATCAGCTTTGTTGAACAGGTATGTCTCTAAGGTGGACAAATTGGAGAATGATCTGAACTTCACCAAGAAGAATCTTAGTGGTGCTGTTTTGACTCTAATTACTAGAGTTAAGAAGTTAGAGGGTAAGCTGAAGCAAAGAAAGAGACAAGGTGTGGTGTATGACTCGGATGAGGATTCTACTAAAGCATCTGATAACATTGACTTAGAAGGCCTTGAACTTCTTGCTGCTACCACTTTGGAGAGTGTTCAGAAGAGTGCTGACATTAGACCTGAACCATCTGTTGCTCCAACTGCTGATGTTGCTCATGCTACTGATACAAGTGTTCCCAAGGAATCAAGAGAACAGAAGTCTGCTGATGTTGCTCGTTATGTCAGAAGGAAGCATTCTGCTGATAAGAAGATTTCTGCTGATGTTTCTAGAAAGGAATCTTTTCCTACTCCTTTGCCAAAAGTAGTCACTCATGGTTCATCAGTAGATATTCCAGCTGATCCTACTCATGATTCTTCTGATACATATTATGTCCCTCCTAAGAAGCCGAATAAGGGAAAGTCTATTTTGATTAATCAAGACATTCCTTCTCGAGTCAAATCCAAGGAGGAACTTGCTTATGAAAAACTTAGTGAGAATGTTGCTGCCCATCTACAAGCTAAAGAGGATGCTGCAGTTACTAAAGAGGTACTGGATTTGAAAGCCTCAGAAGCATTGGCTAAGAAAATTCAAGATGATTTGGATAAGATGGGACCTCAATACACTACAATCTTGCCTGCTGAAAGAAAAAAGGAGCTTGATGAAATAGCTAAGAATCTTACTGCTGATCAATGGGAGAACTTGGCTGAACAGGTTGCTTCCAAGCCCAATTTGGGTAAATATGAGCTTGGTGTTGATAATTCAGATTTTGTTCAGCTGATGGTTGAAAGAGGAAGATTGCAGAGACAACAAGAGGCAGAGATTAAAGCTAAGCATCAAAGAGAAAGACCTTGGACAAAGAATGAAATCAAGAAGTATATGAGGCATTTTGTGAAGAACCAGGGTTGTTCCATGTTTGGGTCAGGTTGGACTCAAAAGAGAGTCTTGGGATTTTCAGATCAGCAGTTGACCTATTACTATGACAAGATTATTTCCAATCATCATTCATCCGGTATAATGGTTCAAGATGTGTTGGAGTTTAGAGGAAGACTTTTGGCTGAGCCTCAAGCTAAGAAAGCAAAGATTCATGATTCTACTGCTCAACCTGCTGAGTCTATTGGATCTTTTCCTGGAGGTCAGGAGAATGTTCAATTTCCTTCAGTCTTACCTCAGCAAGTTGATACTCCTGATGCTCCTATGGATGAGATTCCTACTGGTTCTCATCCTGATACTGCTGAATCTCATCCTGATACCACTGAAGCTCCACATGTTACGAATAATGCTTCTAAAGATACTCCAATTGATGTACCTGATAATGATGATTCTGCAGATGTTCCTGCTGATACTTCCTTTCCAGTGCCTAAACAAGAACCTGATGATGGTCCTTCTATTCCTGTTTCTGGTACAAGAAGAAAGACTAAAGCTATCAAGAGGAAGGCTCCAAAAGATATTCCTTTAGATGATAGTACTACTTTTCTTGATTATAATTCTGATGATGGTCAAGACCATGTTATATGGGAGAAAATTGTGAAGTGGGAGCTTGTTGACTCTGAGCTTGGTCAAGGAAAAGAGAATGTCATAACTAGACAAGATGGATCTACAAAGACATTCTTATTTCTGAGTCAAATTTTATCTATGGTGGACAAACAAGATCTTCTCTCACTTTATGATTGGGTTACCAAGTATTATCAAACTCATTCCCCTGATGATATTGGGATATATTTGCTGGGTGATTTGCAGATTCTATGTGATTCTTATAAGGGTCATTCTGGTATAAGGTTTCAAGCATGGAAAGGTCAAAGTACATGGGTAATTGATTATTGGAAGTTCTTTCCCCTACCTAATGTTCACATGATTGTTACAACCACTGGAAAGACTTTATATTGCTGGGCTGATGTTCTTTATCCAATCACTAAGGAAGTTATGCATCTTATGCTGGAAGCAAAGCTATCTGTTCCTTTGGATATGACTGCCAATGATCTCCATCTTGCTGAACAATTGGTAAGGTCTATCAGAAGAAGTATTTTAACAAAGAAGGAACTGGCAACTATGCATGGCATTCAGATGGATTCATATCTGCAATGAGTTGATCTTGGTATTGTATTTTGTTGTATATTTTTTATTTTCTTTTAGTTTAGTATTTAAAAAAAAAAAAAAAAAAAAAAAAAAAAAAAAAAAAAAAAAAAAAAAAAAAACTAACATTTTTGTATAGTTTTGTGTTTGTTGTATGCAGGTTTGTGTTTCTGGTCATCAACTTACCTGATGTTGACTATTCCATCAAAAAGTTGGCTAGTCCAAAGGGTACAGCTTTGGTAAAGACACATCAAATCTGTTGATAGCTGTAATGGTTTGCTCAAAATCATAGGGTTTTCAACTCACCCATGCTTTGTTGCTGAGTAGTTGAAATGGTTGTCAATTGACCATGGATTTTTTCCTTTATGGATTCCAAATAATTGGCTAGCCCACATGTATATGGCTTGTGGTAAAGGCTGTGGAAATCCATATTTGGTATTCAATTGACCAAGATGATACCTCATCAATAATTGACTAGTCCTGAGCAAACGGCTACAGGTAAAGACATATCAAATCCGTTTATAGCTGATGATTTGCTAAAAATCATGTGGTTATCAGTGTACCTTTGAACACTTGGCTACTCCAGTAGTGATGGCTATTGGTAAAGAGACATCAAATCCATTATTTTCAATGATTCACCTCTCACAGGAGTTAACACACCTGGATGTGATGAGAATAGTATGAAACTTATATGTTTTGATGTACATTTAGTCTTGTGTTGCTGCAAAGAATGGTGTTTTTCAAATGGTTGTTGATCATAGAGATTTTGCTTCTGAAGATTCTTTGCTGCTGATGTTTATTCTCAATCCTCTAGTTTGTACTATTGGCGATCTATCAAGGAATCTTGAACTTAATTGTGTCAAATTCAAGATTAGGGGAGGATTGTAAGGAATTATTGAAGATACTGCTGACAGGTACTGCTGACAGGTTCCTGCGGAAGACTTAGTGACTTTCTGCTGATGACTGGTTCCTGCGGACGATCATAGATCCTACGGATAGAGTTTAGCCGTGGACATTATTTATGTATTTTAGGACAAGATATGTAGAATATCTTTTATTGGTTTAGTATAATTCGTTTCTTGTTAGAAAGGTTAGGGTTTCCACTAGTATATAAGGAACCCTAGGTCATTGTAATAAAAAACGGTTTTTAGTACGAATTTCATTAATAAAAGTTTATCGATCCATAGAGGATCAAGTTTAGTATTCGTTTGTTTTTATATTCCGCATAATTACAAATACACAGAGATTATCTAACTTAGTCTAGCTAGTGATTACATTAGTTGACTAACGATCCATTGGCTCGTGATCTATCAAGGAATAGATCCCTACAACAACCCACTGCTAACATATATAGTATGATTAAGACATGTATAAGTTCATCACAACAGTTAAGCAATTAGCTAATGGACATCCAACAACTTAATTTGGAGCCACTAGAAGTCTCAATGGTCATCCAGCAACTTAATCTGGAGCCACTGGAAGTCTCAATGGTCATCCAGCAACTTAATCTGGAGCCACTGGCAGTCTCAATGGTCATCCAGCAACTTAATCTGGAGCCACTGGCAGTCTCAATGGTCATCCAGCAACTTAATCTGGAGCCATTGGAAGTATCACAGTTTAAGTATAACGCAGTTAAGTATACCACAATCATGTATGTATGAAATTAAGTATAAACGTAATCAAGTATAAATGTTTTGAGTGTTTGTACAAGTAAGCAAGTAGTTGAGCATGTATCTCCCCCAAAGAGTTAAAACAAGTATAAAGAGTAAAAGCGGGGCTATGACTCACCTGGAGTGATGATACAAAGATGTGAAATGATAGGGACAACAAGAAGCGAACACTATCCGCAACCTAAAATGAATGATAGCGATCTACTTAGATCGTGGAATGAAGTAGAGAATATGCATGCACATGATACCTATACCACTCGTAACTTGGAAATACTAGTCATTGTCAAGTAAAATATTTTCCATAGTTAGGAAAAATAAATCCAACTAGAGTTACAAAACTTGTCGTAATATATCGTATATAAAATGTTAGCGTTATATTCCTCGTTTTGAAAACCTTAAAATAACGTCAAGTAGTCGTATAAATAAGCCTTGGGTAATACATACTTCATTTGTTAAAAATATAGCATCTTAATAATATTTGTAGAAAATATAGCATTTAGTACGTAGTTCATTATTTCTATTAGTGACTAAAATATTTATATAGTTTTGACGATTTTTAAACGCGTATATCTTTGTCGTTTTAAGTTCATTTTACTCGTTCTTTATATTCACGGATTCGTCTTAACATGTATTAATATATTTTTGATAGCTCGGTTTCTCTAAGTTAGGTCTAACATCTCGGTTTGTCCGTCGAAAATCGCCAATTAGCACGTTAAATTTTCAGAAAATAGTTTTCGTCGTTAAACTCGCAAAAATCATATCTCCTTCGTTATAAACTCGTTTTAATCCGTTCTTTCGCCAAAAGTTTCATTTTTGAAAGTAGTTTCTAAATCTTTGGTCAAAAATTACCCATGAGTTCCTGTGTTTCCCACGTTTTCAAAATAAGGACAGTAGGTATATATATAGTTTCAAAAATCATTTTCCTAGTTTCAAACTTGTTTCAAATCTAACCAAATCACTTTCAATCACCACCAATCTAGTCTAATCCTACCATACACCTTCTTAGGGTGTCATGGGTTCCTAAACATCATAAATCAAGTGGATCTAACAAGGATCTAACTATAATCTATTTCTATGGCTCAAAAGTTAGATATGTATAAAATGGAGTGGTATAACTAACATATGCATGTAGATCTTGGATATAAATCATATGAGTATTATAAAAGCTTGTTAAAATTACAAATATGAGTTTCATACACTTACTTTAAAGATTAATGAGCTTTTGATGGAGAAAACCTAAGTAAACCTTGAGTTTGTATTACAAAACCCTTATAGGAGTACAAAATACACTAGATAATTTACTAGATCTTGAAAAATAAAGTTTACTTGTTGTTCTTGTTGTCTTGGCCGAGCATCACCAAAGGAAGAAAGGGAGAAAAGTTAACTTGTGTAGATCTTGTAAAATGAGTTGAAAATGAGTAGATTTTTGTTATCTATTATATATATTGAACTCAATAATGCATACATAAATGCTTAAGTAAAATTTCAAGTTATGTAAGAAAAGACGGATGGGGGGGGGGGGGGGGGGGGCGGCATCTAGTGGAAAAAGAGAACAAAAATGATGTTTTGTGTAAGAGTTAGTAGAAATTTGGTAATATTATGTATATATTAATAGTTTTAGGGAATACCGGGTACCGAGTTAACTAGAAATAAATTTTAACGGAGTTAACCGGGACATAATAAAGTCGTAAAAATTGTAAAAATATGTTGGGCATAAATATTGAGTGTTTGGATGATTATTATTTAGTTTTTACGAAAACCGTCGTAATTAAATTAAACTTACGATAATAATTAAATAAATTTCCAAAATACCGGGTAAATTAATAATATAATTTTTATATTATTATTATGAGTATGAAATTATACTAGGATCATAGTCGGGAGTGTCGGACGTGTTAGTCACATTATTGATCGCGTGTTAACGTTTATTTAGAAATAAATATACGTAAAAGTCAAATATACCAAAAGTATTAATTTAAATATCCTACGAGTGGAATAGTATGCAAGTGCCATAATGATGATATGCAGACTATTTCTAGTCCGTATGAAATGTCCCAATGATAATGCATGAATTCGCTCCTGAACCAATACGGTTACGTGAATTTGAATACCCGTAAACTAAATTTACGATGAGATGAGTAATGCACGTGAATAGTGTTTTTCTTCCGGAAAAATAAATAGTGTCCAGTGAATAGTAAAATTTCTGAACGCTTCTCAGAATATCAAATTGACCTAAAAAACGATGAATAGTAATCGGTGAATAGTAACTGATGAATAGTAAATTGTCGAAGTTCGGGAAATGACCAGAATTTACGAGTTGTGACAGTCTCCCACCCTAAAAGGAACTTCGTCCCGAAGTTCAGCTCGTTCGTTCCATATATGTGCTTAGGGGTTTGATTCGACAATGTAAACTTTCCCAAACTCGTTGGAATTGCTTACACCAATCAAATCAATTACTATCAATATAACTAAGGTTAATGATGCTAGGTCTCAGATTAGTCGATGTTGTGTATAAGTCCTATACTAAGGCTTAAGTGCTATGAAAATAATATAGTTGTTCAAGAGAATGTACCCGTTATGCTATCATGGACATGTTGGGTGATAGGATTTCCTAAGAAGTAAGCTCTGCCACGTGCGGGTGGAATCTCAACGGTCTCATCGTGTGGCCCTTCAATTGCTGCTGCTAAGTTTGGACGATTGCCTCCTTGGTTAAGATTCCTTTTCAACTTAGGACAGGTATTCCGAAAGTGATCCGGGCTGTTACACTCGTAGCATGTCCTTTGGTTGTTCGTCATATTGCCCACATTTATTGGTTCTCTACACTGGTTCATAAAATGACCAGACTGTCTGCAATTTGCACACATACGGCAGGGCACAGTCTTTTGGTGATGAAAATTACATTTCGTACACTTAGGATGCGGGCCTAAATACTCTCTTTGACCAGAACTAGTCGCCGCAAAGGTCCTTGCCCTTTTGTTGTCAGTTATAGTGCCCATTTGCTTGTTCGACTCGCTTGTTCCCTTCCTTTTATCACTGTTCCTCAAGCTTCCATTTCTAACCATCTCATCTGTCAAAGTCCCTGCTCTCAATATTGCACTCTGAATTGTAGAAGGCTCAGTTGTTTTTACAGTCCCATGAATTTATGGGACAAGGCCATATATGTACCTCTCGATCCTTTTGGACTCAGGGGTAACTAGGTGGGGAACTAGTTTGGCTAATTCATGGAATCGATCTGTATAGGCTGCATGTCCAGCCCCTATCATAGAGTGATGATAAAGTTCATCCTCCAGCTTCTGCATCTCGTTGTCCGGGCAGTATTCCTCCTTCAGTAATGCCTTAAAATCGTCCCATGTCATACCTACAGCTGACTCTCTACCCCTAGCTTGAATCTGCGTATTCCACCATGTCAATGCCTTTTCTGATAGCAAGCATGCGGAATACTTCACCATTTGATGTGTTGCACAGTTACTAATGTCGATCACCGACTCCATCTTTTCGACCCATCGAGTATACACCAACGCGCCTCCTACACCATTGAAATCTATTGGCTTGCATGCTGAGAATTCCTTGTAGGTGCATCTAGTTCTATTGTTGGTGTTGCCATTACCATTCTGGCCTATACCATTGGTGTTGTTAATTCTGCTTTCATGGTTTGCCAAGTTATTCATATGATCGCCAACTTGAGTGACAATAGTGGGGAGAAAGTTTTGAAGTTGTCGAGCGATGATGGCTTCAAAATCAGGATTTCCACCGTCATTGTTATCATTGTTTTCAATGCCGCGACCATCTCCTCTACCTCCACGTCCACCAGTTCTTCCACCATCGTTACTAGGGTTACTACTGTCGTGAGCAGCTTCTCTACCCCCACGTCCACCAGTCCTTCCACCCCTTGGTGTTGCACCTCCTCGACCAGAGCTACGAGTCACTCTCCTTGGTGCCATGATTTCCTGTGGGGAAGGACATTTAGTGAACGTCAGAGATGAGGGAAAACCGTTGATTATCCAAAGTCTATACTTAACATCCTCATACATAATACCGCGCCACCAGTTGTTTCCTAAGTTGTGCCAACACCGATCTACATAAGCATAGTCATATGTCCACATGGGTCGTGAAGCACTTATAATTATGTTGGCCACCACAATTATAAATATTTCCTTTCACAGGTGTACATATCACCAGGCACACATATCTCAGTGGTAGACGTTGCTTAAATGGGTATCTACGGAATGTCATGCTCAGCACAAAGGAAGAAAGGATTCTCCCTTAAGTGCTAAAGTCACAGGGAAGTCTAGTTTCTAACGGTTGCTAAAGAGTATCCTCAAGAGAACCCCCATCCTCGGGCAAATCATCAAATCTCTACAGCTAAGTAATAACCTTTATTTAACTCAGTCTCATGTCTCATCAAACAAGAACTGTCACAAGATTAAGTTAAATAATCAGTTATTACCGAGCTCCATATTTCTGATGACTTGTCCAGATTTTGGGACTTCCCCATCAGTACCACAAAATATCTAATAGCGTAGGTCTAGAAAGAAAAAAATCAGCAAGCGTACATGTATGAAAAGTGCAAGGCGATAGGGAGGAGAGTCTAAATGTATGCAGTTATAGTCTAGGCCCTAAAAACAACCTAGTTCTCTATAACCAAGTCTCTGATACCAATCTGTAACACCCCCAAAATATCGCAACGGAACGATAGTGTCATTGGGATGCTACTTCAGGGCACAAAGTACAAGATATAGAAAACGACCTCTAAATGGGACGTTTTGAAAAGTTACCATTCGAATAGATAGAAGTCATAGTTTACAAAACAAAGATCCCAAAGTAGAACAATACATAAGTTTTTAAAAGGGGTATCGAATGGTAAACGATAAAAGCGAAAGTCTCCAAAAGCAAGCCCTAAGACTCTCAGCTCCATAAACCTGCTATCGCCTTACAAACCTGAGATAAACATGCTTAAAAGTGTCAACACGAGGTTGGTGAGTTCATAGAGTTTGTTTAACAAATAAAGTCTATAGAAAATGATCACACAGCAAAGGCATCGTAACTCCACTCAGTTCCAAGTCCCGCCATAAGAGACTTGTAACCTGTGTGTTCACAACCCACTGCTAACATATATAGTATGATTAAGACATGTATAAGTTCATCACAACAGTTAAGCAATTAGCTAATGGACATCCAACAACTTAATTTGGAGCCACTAGAAGTCTCAATGGTCATCCAGCAACTTAATCTGGAGCCACTGGAAGTCTCAATGGTCATCCAGCAACTTAATCTGGAGCCACTGGCAGTCTCAATGGTCATCCAGCAACTTAATCTGGAGCCACTGGCAGTCTTAATGGTCATCCAACAACTTAATCTGGAGCCACTGGCAGTCTCAATGGTCATCCAACAACTTAATCTGGAGCCATTGGAAGTATCACGGTTTAAGTATAACGCAGTTAAGTATACCACAATCATGTATGTATGAAATTAAGTATAAACGTAATCAAGTATAAATATTTTGAGTATTTGTACAAGTAAGCAAGTAGTTGAGCATGTATCTCCCCCAAAAAGTTAAACAAGTATAAAGAGTAAAAGCGGGGCTATGACTCACCTGGAGTGATGATACAAAGATGTGAAATGATAGGGACAACAAGAAGCGAACACTATCCGCAACCTAAAATGAATGATAGCGATCAACTTAGATCGTGGAATGATGTAGAGAATATGCATGCACATGATACCTATACCACTCGTAACTTGGAAATACTAGTCATTGTCAAATAAAATATTTTCCATACTTAGGAAAAATAAATCCAACTAGAGTTACAAAACTTGTCGTAATATATCGTATATAAAATGTTAGCGTTATATTCCTCGTTTTGAAAACCTTAAAATAACGTCAAGTAGTCGTATAAATAAGCCTTGGGTAATACATACTTCATTTGTTAAAAATATAGCATCTTAATAATATTTGTAGAAAATATAGCATTTAATACGTAGTTCATTATTTCTATTAGTGACTAAAATATTTATATAGTTTTGACGATTTTTAAACGCATATATCTTTGTCATTTTAAGTTCATTTTACTCGTTCTTTATATTCACGGATTCGTCTTAACATGTATTAATATATTTTTGATAGCTCGGTTTCTCTAAGTTACGTCTAACATCTCGGTTTGTCCGTCGAAAATCGCCAATCAGCACGTTAAATTTTCAGAAAATAGTTTTCGTCGTTAAACTCGCAAAAATCATATCTCCTTCGTTATAAACTCGTTTTAATCCGTTCTTTCGCCAGAAGTTTCATTTTTGAAAGTAGTTTCTAAATCTTTGGTCAAAAATTACCCATGAGTTCCTGAGTTTCTCACGTTTTCAAAATAAGGACAGTAGGTATATATATAGTTTCAAAAATCAATTTCCTAGTTTCAAATCTAACCAAATCACTTTCAATCACCACCAATCTAGTCTAATCCTACCATACACCTTCTTAGGGTGTCCTGGGTTCCTAAACATCATAAATCAAGTGGATCTAACAAGGATCTGACTATAATCTATTTCTATGGCTCAAAAGTTAGATATGTATAAAATGGAGTGGTATAACTAACATATGCATGTAGATCTTGGATATAAATCATATGAGTATTATAAAAGCTTGTTAAAATTACAAATATGAGTTTCATACACTTACTTTAAAGATTAATGAGCTTTTGATGGAGAAAACCTAAGTAAACCTTGAGTTTGTATTACAAAACCCTTATAGGAGTACAAAATACACTAGATAATTTACTAGATCTTGAAAAATAAAGTTTACTTGTTGTTCTTGTTGTCTTGGCCGAGCATCACCAAAGGAAGAAAGGGAGAAAAGTTAACTTGTGTAGATCTTGTAAAATGAGTTGAAAATGAGTAGATTTTTGTTATCTATTATATATATTGAACTCAATAATGCATACATAAATGCTTAAGTAAAATTTCAAGTTATGTAAGAAAAGACGGATGGGGGGGGGGGGGGTGGCATCTAGTGGAAAAAGAGAACAAAAATGATGTTTTGTGTAAGAGTTAGTAGAAATTTGGTAATATTATGTATATATTAATAGTTTTAGGGAATACCGGGTACCGAGTTAACTAGAAATAAATTTTAACGGAGTTAACCGGGACATAATAAAGTCATAAAAATTGTAAAAATATGTTGGGCATAAATATTGAGTGTTTGGATGATTATTATTTAGTTTTTACGAAAACCGTCATAATTAAATTAAACTTACGATAATAATTAAATAAATTTCCAAAATACCGGGTAAATTAATAATATAATTTTTATATTATTATTATGAGTATGAAATTATACTAGGATCATAGTCGGGAGTGTCGGACGTGTTAGTCACATTATTGATCGCGTGTTAACGTTTATTTAGAAATAAATATACGTAAAAGTCAAATATACCAAAAGTATTAATTTAAATATCCTACGAGTGGAATAGTATGCAAGTGCCATAATGATGATATGCAGACTATTTCTAGTCCGTATGAAATGTCCCAATGATAATGCATGAATTCGCTCCTGAACCAATACGGTTACGCGAATTTGAATACCCGTAAACTAAATTTACGATGAGATGAGTAATGCACGTGAATAGTGTTTTTCTTCCGGAAAAATGAATAGTGTCCAGTGAATAGTAAAATTTCTGAACGCTTCTCAGAATATCAAATTGACCTAAAAAACGATGAATAGTAATCGGTGAATAGTAACTGATGAATAGTAAATTGTCGAAGTTCGGGAAATGACCAGAATTTACGAGTTGTGACAGTACTGAAGCCATAACTTTTAACCTTGATCAAACTTCGAGGTACTCCTCCAATTATGATTCTAAGTCTGTAAACCGAATAGACGTTATTGATGTTGTTGCTGAGGAGTACGCTCAAGAGGTTCTTGGCTTCACTGATAATTCTCCGAGTCAAAACCTCACTCCATCTTCTCATCCCATAATTGCCAATTCTTCTCCTCCCCTCAGTCCGTTTGAGGGGAGTGATTTCATCTTAGAAGAAATTGAGGCCTTTCTCAAAAGTGATTCAATTCCCGGTGGAGTTGATCACCAAGAGATTGACCCCGAGATGGATATTCTTCTCCATGAGAAGCTTCTTAACGAAGTTCCCTCCCCTCTTCCTGTTCTACCATAAACACTTCATAACGAGGAAATCAAATATGTTGAAGAAACTGATGATTTTCCTGAGGTCGAGCTTAAGGACTTACCGCCTCATCTTGAATACGCATTTCTGGAGGGTGATGATAAATTACCCGTCATAATTGCTAAAGATTTGAGTGATGAGGAAAAAGCTGCTCTAATAAAGGTTTTAAAGTCACATAAACAAGTAATTGCTTGGAGACTCTCCGATATCAAGGGTATTGACCCAGAATATTGTACACATAAGATTTTAATGGAGGATGACTTTAAACCAGCAGTACAACAACAAAGAAGGGTGAATCCAAAAATCCACGAGGTCATCAAACAAGAAGTTTTAAAACTTCTTGATGCCGGTTTGATTTACACTATCTCGGATAGTCCTTGGGTTAGTCCCATCCATTGTGTTCCAAAAAAGGATGGCATTACCGTTGTCACAAACGAGGAAAACAAGTGGATTCCAACTCGATTGGTTACGGGATGGCGGGTATGCATTGACTATCGCAAGTTAAATGATGCCACCCGTAAAGACCACTTTCCTCTCCCCTTCATGGACCAAATGCTCGAGAGATTAGCGGGGAATGAGTACTATTGCTTCCTCGATGGTTTCTCGGGTTACTTCCAAATTCCCATTGATCCGCAGGATCAAGAAAAGACCACTTTCACGTGCCCCTACGGAACTTTTGCCTACAAACGTATGCCATTTGGTTTATGTAATGCTCCGGGCACGTTCCAAAGGTGCATGATGGCCATATTTTCCGACATGATCGGGAAAACTATGGGGGTCTTTATGGATGATTTCTCGGTCATTGGGGATTCATTCCAATCATGTCTCTCCCATTTAGACAACATGCTAAAACATTGTGAAGAAACAAAGTTGTGTCTAAATTGGGAGAAGAGTCACTTTATGGTCAAAGAGGGCATTGTCCTCGGCCATAAAATTTCCAAAAACGGGATTGAGGTCGACAAAGCAAAAGTCGATGTCATTGCAAAATTACCTCATCCCACGACTGTAAAAGGTGTTCGAAGTTTTCTAGGTCATGCCGGTTTTTACCGTAGGTTTATTCAAGACTTTTTAAAAATATCCCGGCCTATGACCCGACTTCTTGAAAAAGAGACTCCATTTGTCTTCTCCGATTAATGCATTGAAGCCTTCCAAATTCTGAAGAAGAAACTTACAGAAGCACCCATCTTAGTTGCCCCTGACTGGGACCTTCCATTCGAACTTATGTGCGATGCTAGTAATTTTTCCATAGGTGCCATCTTGGAGCAACGAAAAACCAAGCATTTTCAGCCTATACACTATGCAAGCAAAACCTTAACCGAAGCTCAATCTCATTACACCACAACAGAAAAAGAATTGTTGGCTATGGTGTATGCATTTGAAAAGTTTTGGCCATACTTGATCTTAACAAAATGCATAGTGTATACGGATCACTCGGCTTTAAAATATCTCTTTGCAAAACAAGATGCAAAGCCGAGGTTGCTCCGTTGGGTTCTCCTCCTGCAAGAATTTGATATCATTATACGTGATAAAAAGGGAGCTGAGAACCTGGCTGCTGATCATCTGTCCCGTCTAGAAAACCTCATTAGGATGTTTATGAGAAAAAGGAAATAAATGAAACATTTCCTCTCGAAACCCCCAATGCGGTTTCTTTTCGTGGAGATTCGACTACCCCATGGTTTGCAGACTTTGCAAATTACCATGCGGGTAACTTCGTTGTGAAAGGGATGTCATCCCAACAAAAAAAATTAATTCTTTAAAGATGTAAATCATTACTTCTGGGACGACCCATACCTTTTCAAAATCTGTCCAGATCAAATCATCCGGCGGGGTGTTTATGGTCAGGAAGCCACTAATATTCTCAAGGCTTGCCATGCTGGTCACACAGGGGGCCACCATAATCCAAACTACACCGCCAAAAAGGTGTTTGACTCCAGTTTCTACTGGCCCACGATTTACAAGGATGCCCAGGAACTAGTCAAATCCTGTGACGCTTGTCAACGTCACGGGAATATTTTAAAAAAGAATGAAATGCCTCAAAATGCAATTCAAGTTTGTGAAATCTTTGACGTGTGGGGCATCGACTTTATGGGGCCATTTCCGTCATCTCATGGAAATAAGTACATACTCGTGGCTGTTGACTATTTGTCAAAATGGGTTGAAGAGAAAGCTTTACCCACTAATGATGCCCGAGTTGTTGTGAAATTCTTGAAAGCTCTTTTTGCTAGATTTGGAACTCCACGTGCTATAATCAGTGATCGTGGTACACATTTTTGCAATGACAAATTTGATAAAGTCATGCAAAAGTATGGTGTAACTCACCGTCTTTCTACTGCGTACCACCCACAAACAAGTGGACAAGTAGAAGTTTCCAATCGGGGCATTAAAAGGATCTTGGAAAGAACCGTAGGTGAAAATCGTGCATCGCTGTCGGACAAATTAGATGATGCACTCTGGGCTTTCCGTACAGCTTACAAAACACCCATCGGGTGTACACCTTACAACCTTATGTACGGGAAAGCATGCCATCTACCGATCGAGCTTGAGCATAAAGCCTATTGGGCCCTCAAGCATGAAAATTTTGACCTCCAAACTGCGGGTGATCCCCGTAAAGTTCAAATGAATGAATTGAATGAACTTTGTGATCAAGCTTACGAGAACTCTTTGATCTACAAAGAAAAGATAAAGAAGATTCATGACTCAAAAATCAAGAACCGCGTTTTTAACGTTGGTGACCGAGTCCTTCTTTTCAACTCTAGACTCAAGATCTTCTCGGGAAAACTCAAAACCCGCTGGACTGGCCCATTTACTATCGCAAAGGTTTATCCGTATGGCACCGTCAAATTATCTCAAAATGACAGACCAAATTTCAAAGTGAATGGGCATCGTTTGAAACATTACTTTGGAGAGGACATACCATCCATGGTTGTCCCTGATCTCCAAACTTTCCCTAAGAACCAATGAATTCAGGGATCGAGTCAAGCTAGCGACTCGGTGAACAAAAACAGTAGCACAACATGGGTTTTCACCCATGTCTCTGATTTCTTTCTATTTTCTAACACCCAAGTGTGGGGGAGTGGCCATCCCCTGCTATTGTTTGCCATGTCTATATATATATATATATATATATATATATATATATATATATATATATATATATATATATATATATAAAATGCTTGTATGTATGTATATATAATAAAGTGAAAAATGATGTTTCCACATTTAGCTTGTCATATTACCTTTTTCTGTTCAAAGAGTCGGCTTAATAGCCGGGACTTTGAATATTGAGGACAATATTCAATTCTAAGTGTTGGGGGGGGGGGGGGAATTCTAGCAAATTTTATCACATTATACCTCCTAGTGCCCCCGTTTTTGGCCAAAAACTTTAATTTTTTTTCACTTGAGCTTCAAATTTTTATGGTTATTAGTCCGCCATGTCTAACTGACAAAAGGACTGGCTAATCCAGGAGCAAACGGCTCCTGGTAAAGATATCTGAAATCCGTTTATGGCTGACAATTTGCTGAAAATTGTATGGAATTCAACTCTCCATATCCTAAAAAGTAAAAGAGTTGGCTAGCCTGCAAGGTTATGGCTTGTGGTGAAGGCAGTGGAAAACCATAATTGGCAATCAACTCACCAAGATGCTAATAACTGCATCAAGAGTTGGCTAGTCCAGAAGCAAACGGCTTCTGGTAAAGACAAATCAAAACCGTTGACAGCTTGTGGTTTGCTCAAAATCATATGGTTATCAGTGTACCATAGTTCTTACTTGAACTGAAATATTTGGCTACTCCAGAAGTGATGGATTTTGGTAAAGAGACTTCAAATCCATTAAATTTTCATAAAATATTGCTAGGGAGTAGCAATAGTTTAGTGTGGGGGATTGATGAGTGCTCAAACACTTATCATTTTTGGTCAAATATGAACTGCAAAACATTTAAAAACACTCAAAAATGTATCAAAATACTGAAAATATCCCAGGGATTGTGTTTTATATGTTTTAGATGCAAAATGAGTAAAAACAGATGAAAGACGAACAAAGTTTGCATAATTGGCAATTTTAGTCCCCTAAGTTTCAAAACTTGTCAAAATTAGTCCCTAAGCATTTATTTTGAAAGATAAGTCAACCCAAGTCTTTTGAAAGTCAAATATTATCAAAAATGATCTTTGGGTATAAAGTTTCAAAAGTTTACGTGTTTGGTCCCTCAAGTTTCAAAGTTGGCAAATTTGGTCCCTGGGAATTTTAAAAATGGAAAATTGCAATAATTGTCCTTGGATTATGGAAACTTGGCATAATTTGTCCTTGTGACTACTTTGGGAAACTTACAACATCAGCCCTCAAGTTTCAGGAAATTACAAAATGGTCCTTGTGAAAATAAAACCCAACCGGACCCTTTTTATTATTTCCCTAAGCCTAAACCAATCCAACCCAATCCTAAGCCCAATCCCAAAAATAATAAACCGTGGGTCAAACAGTTAATGAGGGTCAAATGGGTCAAACCCAACCACTGTTCATCGTCCTCCACTTTCCCCCTAAAACCTGCAAGTTTGTTCCCCCTGCTCCCTCCTTTTTCACCAACACCACCAACCCTTCATTAATACTCCTCACCTGCCAAACCAACCCCCTCCTCAATTAATGCTATCACCAGTTCCACTAAGACTGCCAATTTGCAATTTTTGTTTTGCGCCAAAATCTCAATCAAGGGCTAGGATGGATTATTGATGAAATTGATGGTGGGGATTTGGTCAGTGGTCAACAAGAATGCCATGGGAACTCTAAAATTGCAACAGGAGAGCACATGGAAGCTTGGATGGCTTATTTTATTTTCGTAGTATAAGTAGATAGTAGTGGAAGCCATATATGGCATGTATTAGAATAATTTAGTTGTTTTAGTGTTCATTTTATCTATTGTAATCAGTTTTTCAATCAATGAAAGTTATCTTTTAAGTTATCTCTTGTTTCCAAAATTTAAGTTTCATTTAAGAATTTCAAGTGTTAGTTCAAGTTCATTAATGATCCTAAGCTGTTTGTAAACTCTTATAAGCTCAAACAGAAAGCTTTTAGAAGTTTATAAGCTTCTATATCAATCAGGAACTCAATTTCATAAAATTACTTACAAATATAAAAAAATATAAAAATAGAAAAAGCATGTTGCAGGTTGAAGAATGGCTGGAGCACAATGAATTGTGGATGGATATGGGTTAGGGGCTTGTGGAATCCATTAGGAAGTGTTATTTGGTACTTGGTCCTTGGTTGTTAGCTTGGAAGGCTTTTGTAAGCTCAATCCTTTCTGATTCTTACCCTTTTAGTGTAATAGTATTACTTGTTGCTTTTCTGTGTTTAATTTAGTTGTTTATTGCTAATTAGAGTGGTAGAGGTCAATAGATTGTGCTTTGGTTATCTTTAAATCATGTTTCTTAATAATCTGTGTTTTTTAGTGGTGTTTGGAATTGACTGAGTTGTGGTGTTATAGTTGGTTTCATTGCTCTTTTGTTATTCATACACACCACTCAGACCTATAGCACACCAAATCAATCAAGCCTTTCGTAGTAACAAGCATAAAAGTCAAAATCACACCTTAAGTGGCTTAAAAACCATCTGTGAAGGATTTAGAAAGGCATAAGCCTCATTTCAAGTCACAAGTAGGTGACTTAGCTTGTTTTAGCTTAATTACAGCTTATCTAATCATAATCAATCCATAAATCAAGATCAAAGTTCCTTTTAGTCAACTATAAGCAAAAATCAAAAAGTCAAAATTACAAGTATTTGTAGAAAACCAAAACTTCAAGGATTTTTCTAGAATTTTGTATTAACTTTCAGAGCTTGAGCTTTTTAGATATTAAAGTCCCCCACTTGAACTTTCAAAATCCATACTTTGCTTATTTTTTAGATTTTTCTTGTAGCTTATTCAGGCTTGTGAAAAAGCCTGTAGGGTCAAAAGTCACTTTGCACCAGGGCACCCTTTGGTTTTTGGTCAAAGTTCCAACCCCCCTCCAGGGTGCAAATCAAATTGTTAGGACTTGAATTTTAGTTTTTTGAAAAGCTCTCCGGTAGTACTTTTAATATTTGGAATAAAATTGGATCTCAGTATTGAGTAGGATAGCTTATTTTGCCTTGGAAGTTTGCTTATTTCACTCAGTTATACTGAGTCATCAGTATAAGTCACCAAATTTCATCAAGGCATAACTAGTTCATTAGTGGGCCCCACCCTTAGCTTATTGACTTTTTGGAAACCCCAATAAGCCATCTTGCTAGATCAGGGCTTATTTTGTAGTTGTGAGCTTATTTATATATAGTAATCAGGTCTTGTAGTTTGTTAATTTCACCAAAGTTATCTGAGACCTCAGGTTTAGTCTCATTTTCATAAAGGCTTATCTAGCTTATTTGTGGGAATTAGGGCTAAACTCTTGGCTTATTGGAAAGCCATACAGCTTATCTTCACATTTCATGCTTAATTTTGGATCCCTAATCCATTGTGTGGGCCCCATACAGGCCTGCAAATTGTCCATTGTTGTCCTGCATGTCTGTGAACTCAGGTTGTTTGGCTTATTTCATAAGCTCATTGTGAGCTTATTAGTGGGCTTCTTGGCCTGATTCTTGGCTTATTTTGAAGGCCCCCAGTCCAGCTCAAGGGTTCAACCCTTAGTTTGGACCCCTGACCCCCCTTATGCCCCCCACAGAGGGCTGCAGGTAGGCCATTTTGGCCTGTTTGGCCTGTCAATAAGCCAAGTGCTTATTTGGCTTGTCTAGCTTATTCTGCGCATATACCTGGATCTTTTGTGCTTATTTCTTGTTAGTATTGGTAGTTATTTGTTTGTTTGGGCTTGTAGCTCAGTTGTGTAGCTTATTATAAGAAATCAAAATCATAATAAGCCTTTGGCTTATTCTGTCTTGTTCATCAGCTCACCATTTGCTTATTCCAATCAATCAGCCAAACTTCCTTCATAAAAGTTACTTATAATCAGTATATAAACATATTTGAAAAGGAAAAATCCAAAAAAGCCAACTTTAATAGAAGTGATAGCTTCTATTTAAGCCAATTGGCTTATTCTTAGTTTTTGTAAAAGAAATTTTCATTTTTATATTTTTCTTAGGTTTCTTATAGGTTAAAATAATTTTAGTAATTTTTTCAGATTTTTCTCTTATCATTTGGTAGTTTTCATAATTTAATTTAGTTTTTAATAATTAATAATTTGTTAATAATTAATAATAATTAATTTAAAAGTCAGAAAAATACAAATTTAATTTTAAAATTAGTTTTTAGTTATTCTAGATTTTTCCAAATATTATTTTCAATTTTCTAGTGTAATTTCATAATTAGTTATATTTTTGGTTAATTTAAATAAATAAAAAGTAATTAGAAATTAGTTTTTAATTAATAATAATTATATAAATAGTGTAAAAATTAATTTTCTTTTTCTAAAATTTTTTCTTTATTCATTAGGATTGTAAAAATATAATTTTCATGATCATAGGCTTTTTATTTCTATTTTAGTCACTTTTTATCACGTACGTCTGTTACCGTTTTCAATTTAAACATACGTGTTTAGGTTTTTACGCGTTTCTTTCTCATCTAAATTCACGTACTCAATCATATAGCTTTCCTAAGCTATTAAATTTCATAATTCTTCAAAATTTCTCATCATAACCCTTTCCCGTGAAAATCACCCGATCACAAGCACGCTTAAGTACAATTCACACCTCGTCGGGATATAACGACCCGGTGATTCCCTATAATATCCGGAAGCATTGACTCTAAGCTATTTGACTTTGTTGACCATTTACTTGGTCAATTTAGTTTGACTGTTTAGCCTCAATCAATAATCCTTATGGTGGATTACAAACCGTATACAACTTCACTCCACTGATATGTACAAAGATCGGTGCTCACTAAGAAGAGCTACTCCCTACGGTATTCTGCCCTCGGAAACCACCCACAAAGACTCGTGATTCGACTTAACAACAAAGACCACTAAGACTTCCCACAGGTAGTATCAAACCCCAACTAGATCCCCAATGATCTAGGCTTGGTCACCAAGACACAAGACTTCCTTACAACCAAATTGAATGAATGAATGTTGTTTCTTTGAATCAAGCCCTAACCTAACCTAGTGACTCAATTCTAATAGAAAGGGTATTGAGAAGGAGACCCTCGACACAATCACAAGAGTGGATTAGGTTCTTGTGATTCTTCCCTTGCAAGGAGATGTGTTCTTTCAATAGATGTTAGTGTGAAAGATTAAGAACACAAGAGATAGAATTAGAGGATTAGAGAGAAAGAATAATGGGAAGGGGTGAGGAATACAAGAGGAAACGGGGTATTTATAGGCCAAGACCCAAACTTGGGAATATTTTACCGAGGCCGGCACGTCACCCACGCATCGACGGGTGGGCAGCGCGCCAAGCGTCTGAAAAAATCCCAAGTGTTGGGTGTTGGATCTTATAAATACCTAACCTTGCTAAACCCCCAATTGTACTTCACACTAAACCTTAACATTAATCAATCTAAGGTTTACCAACTCAAATAGCCAATTAGAAAATCATTTTGTTAAGTGTTTATTAGAAAACCAAATTCCAAGGGTAGGAGAGTAGAAAGGGTAATTTGGTAGGGGTAGATTGGGTATTCCTCAAGTGGCATAGAAAAGAGAGAAAGAATATGCCAAGGTATATTCCATCCTTGGGGGGGAAGTGTAGGATGGATGGTTGAGATGAGATGGTTTGAATTGGATGGCTAGGATCAAAGGGAGCCTCTTTTGAATTTCAAACTATTTGGCATGCGGGAAATATGGAGGGTTGAGATGTGTTTATTTGAAATGGATTGCTAGGATCAAAGGGAGCCTATGTTTGGATTTCAAATTTATTCCCATGTGATGAAATAAAGGGTTGAGATGGTTTTGTTTGAAATGGATGGTGGAGATCAAAGGGACCCTCCTTTGGTTTTCAAATTAAATCACATGTGTTGAATTAAAGAGGAGGTGATGAGTTGTATGGATGGGATATGAAAGGGTGTAAGGGAATATGTAAGAGATTTGTGTAAGAGAATATATGGGTTGGATATGGTAAGATATGGTGAGTTGGCTAGTTTGTGTAGAGAGGAGATGGTTGTGTGAGTAGTGTGTGTATTTTAAAATCAAGTGTGTGTACACAAGGTGTATAAGTGTGTGTATAAATATTGTATGGGAAGTTGGTAGATTAGGAGAATATTGTGTGGGAGTATGTGAAGGTTGTGTGTGAGTATGGGGAGACACAAGGTACACATTGTAAGATGGGTGTAAGAGAATATTGTAAGAGAATGTTAGGAATGATTTTGGGAAGGATTGTGAGAGATTTGGTTTTGTTGTCTTTTGTAAAAATGAGATTAAGAGAAGATTAAGAAATAATCTAATTGTCATTAAGAAAAGAAAGTTTAGACAATTAAGATTATAAGTTGAGAAAATCATGAGTTACTTATAAGTTCAAGTAACACAACGTCGAGAATCCATAGTTTCATATCTCGTGACTTTCCACGACTCGACGTTCTCAACTAATACCTTGGTTCAAACAAGTTAAGTTCTTTGCCTTGATGTAGAGCATAACCCAAGTGGGAAAGGATGTGTTTACGCAAAGTGACCTTTGACCTAGTTTGACCAATAAGGGAGTAAACCCGTTACGTAATTATAGAAGACGTAAGCACGGGATATGAGCATATGGATGCTTTAACATGATGTTACATGAAATATATAAGCTCCCTAAGTTTAGAAAAGCCTTGGCTAGAGGTGATAGTTTGAAAACATGAGTTGGCATTTTCCCGTAAATGAGTGCTTTAAAAGTTGAATCTCTCTAATCCCAAAACTCGTTTCGAGTGTTCTCAATTAAGCACATAACATATGCATAAAAGATCCACATTTGTCGGGTAAGGGGAAAGCCGACTTTCAAAATTCATCCCAATATTCACAGACGCCTGGCGCGTTACCCTCGCGTTGACGCGTAGGTGGCGCGTCAGAAGCAGACTTGTGATTCGGGGAATTTTGGCTAACGTTTGCTATTTTATGTGTTTCGATGGTTTATTTGTCATCCTTAAAACATAAAGAGATCTTGATCATGTTATCTCAACAAGTTAGGAATTTGAGCAGTCATTGGTGTCTTGCCCGGCATTACGGTCATGTATCAATGCCTTTGTCGCCCTTTCCGTAGTATGTTAGTAACAACATTACACCAATAGCCTTATATGTGTTCACCCAATATTGCCTTTAAAAATTGTTTTGACCTTAGCTCTAGTGGTGGAGATTTGTGTAATCACCAAGCCTATGATAGAATACTTAATATGACTATGCGTTGAGTGATCACCCCGAAATTAACACTTAGATTAGCGAGTGAGGATGAGTGTTTGTTCCCGTTTTCGTGAGGTGTTCGTCTTTGATATATTCTAGCATAGGAAATTTTAGATTCATATCTTCCAGTTTCTCGAGAGATTTTTAAGAATTATTCTAATAAGGTCTACTTGAGGGCAAGTAGAGTTCAAGTGGGGGGATATTTGATAACATCAAATAATGCCCATATTTTAGTGTTAATTTCCCCATATATTACTCATCTTTTGTGTTAATATGTTAGGATATATACTCTTATTTGTTTATATTCTGTTTTCAAGGCAAAGATGAGCATAGGAACGAAAAGACGCGGATTTGGAAGGATTAATGTAAAAATTATTGAAGTATGCGGATTCTGCACTAACTACGGCGTAGAGGTACCATCTACCTACGCCGTAGCACTCATCTACGAAGACTACAGCGTAGCCCTTTAATAGCTACAGCGTAGTGATCCACTAAAGGCTTCTACGGTGTAGCAATCACTCCACCTATCGCGTAGACCTCTATTTCAGGCAGTAAGGAACTTTCGTGGCCTAAGATGAAGCTATGACGTAGTTTCCAACAAAACTACGCAGTAGATGTGATAATTAAAGAACTACGACCATAGCACTTGATCAAGCTACGGCATAGAGGATATTTATGAAGGCTATGGCGTAGCTAAACCTAGAGCTACGCCTTAGCAAAGTCGAGCCTATAAATACCAGCCCTAATTCCGAGTTTATTCATCCACTTTTCAACACACAGAAGTTAGGAGGAATTCAGGGAGCAAGGGGAACGAAGTTCTACCGGTATACAAGTCATTTCCTAGGGAGAATTCACGCCATAATCATAAGTTTATTCATTCATTCAATTTGTATTAATTCAATGTTTACATTTGTTATGTTAAATATTTGTTTTTCTGCATTCATGAAAATGAGTGGCTAAACACCTTTTGGTGTTAGCCTTATTATGAAATTGTTATTAAAATGATTTTGTTTTCCCGCATCAATTGTCGTTTTATTTGTATACTTTCTTAGCATGTCTTAGGACACTTTAGTTTCGGTAGTGATGATGTTTGGTAGTTCCATTGAGGCTAGGAGAATTGACCATAGGACCCATAGCGGATAAGGGTGCGTCTTGGTGGTAGTAATTTAACCAAAATGACCACCTACCAAACAGACTTGCTTAAGGAATTAGAGGGAATGTAAGTTCCGACTGGCCGCATCCCGTTAGACTATCTAAGTTAGTAGAGGCACTTAATGACTCTTACATTTCGTACCAGCAAACTCTTTCAATCACGAGTTGGGAGAATAGGGCGAGGTGTAAGATAGGATTATGCGATTTGTCCATCTGAGCCTATTGACTTGAACCCCCAGATGAAATGATAGGATGCACATTTAGAAAACTTGTCATGTTAATAACAAGAATAGTAATTATGTTAACACTATTCTCTCTATCTGATTTCCCTTTGCTCATTTACTTGTTTTATTTATTTATTTTGTTATTTCATTTCTAGTAGTTTAATTAATCAATCATTAAAACCCCTTTTAAACTAGTGACATTAAACTTAGGTAATATTCGCACCTTAGCTTTTGGGACGACCTCGACTTTACCATCTAGCTATACCTCACACGACTGGGTACACTGCCCGTAAGTGCGTTAGGTAGACCTTAGGTAGACGAGACTATTATAAATAGAAAACCAGGTCGGTAAATCCCGCATCACATACAAAGGTCAATTTTTGATTTTTGTGTAATATTCTTGAGGTCCAACTCGATATTTAGCTCCATTTCCTGGCCCTTGATATGGTATACTAATCTTTCCAAGCTTGGCTTCTTCAACTCTTTTAACTTCTTCCCTAATTACCTTAGTTTCCCTTCCGTTTTCAAACTCAGACTGGATGGCATGCACATTCTCCTTGAGTTTCTTCATGTCACGCCCTAAGCTTTCGACCTTATTGGTGATTAGAGCAATCTCATCGGTATTTCCAGCAATGCTCCTACTACTTCCACCATCATGCCACTTTTGAGAGTGGTCTGCCATATCTTCAATAGCCTTTAAGGCTTGAGCAGGGGTCATCGTATGGATCAGCCCCTGAGAATCCAACATTTGACGGGTGGAGATATTGATCCCTTTGTAGAAAATGTTGACCACTTGCTGCTTGTTGAGATCATGAGTAGGGCACTTATACGAAAGATCATTGTACCTATCCCAAGCTTGATACAATGTCTCGTCTCCATCCTGCTTGAAGTTATGGATGTTTTCAAGCTGTTTTGCTGTCCTTGAAGGAGGGAAATATCTCTGAATGAAATGCTTCTTTAGAAGAGACCACGTATCAGCTGTTCCCGTAGGAAACCTATCAATCCATCTCTTGGCTGCACCAGTAAGAGTCATGGGGAAGACTCTAAGCGTAATCGCATCATGAGATACTCTAGGAATATTGAACAAACTAACAACGTAAAGGACATTGTCAATATGCTCATGAGCATCTTCCATCTTGCTTCCCAAAAAGGGGTCTTTTCTCAATTCCCTTATGAATTGGTTCTTGATTTCGAATTACATATCTTCTCCAATAGCTGGCCTAACCAACCCAGGCCCTTGTTCTTCCATTGTAAGAGCAAGATATTCTTCGAGAGTGAGGGCGTCAATATCTATAGGTGATGATGAATATAAAAACATATATGAATAAATAAAATGCAGCGGAAAACACCACATAACAAGGATCCATATAGCCATATGATCAATCAATTAATAAACAACAACAAGTTTATACCTTTGTAGCATGATCGGTTGAATCGTATGAAGACCGTCACCAATGTACACGAATCACCAATGAAACCAAGTGATCAAAGGAGATCACATCTATGTTATTTCCACACTACACGTACTTGATCACCAATTAGATGCTAGTCTTGACCTCGTAACAATCAATCTAGCCTTGAAATACACTAGAATAAGGTTAGATGGATCAAAAACACCAAAACCCTCATTAGAGGTGTTTTAATTTCGTGGCTATTAGGGAGGTGAAGGAGGAGAGAAAGTTGGAAAGCATTTTGGTAAGTCCTTAATGTGTGTTAATCAAATTAAAGACTAAATCAATTTAGTCTCATCATATTTTGATGTTACACATTAGTCCCTCAAAATCTCACATAAGCCCTTCTTGACCCTCATAGGCCAGCCATGATAAGGGCCCA
Source organism: Artemisia argyi (assembly GCA_030686995.1). Lineage (NCBI taxonomy): Eukaryota > Viridiplantae > Streptophyta > Magnoliopsida > Asterales > Asteraceae > Artemisia > Artemisia argyi. Next base: position 18,593,477 of record CM060678.1, on the reverse strand, counting down.
CAATGGGCTTGCCCATTGTTAGCCCAGTCCAAAAACACTAAGTCTAACTTCGTGTTTAAGGGCCAGTTATTGATCCCGAGTTACGTAGTCGTTTATATATTGTAAATACGATAAATACAATCTATAAAATGGTGTCTCTATGTATAAGTGTGTGACCCCATAGGCTCACATATGTCTAGCCATATAATTATTTATTATGACACGAGCATACTCCAACAGCTCCCACTTGCGACATCATAATAATCAAGTAATTATACAAACAAAGGTTAGCCTCTAGCAACACGCCAATGCCCCTAGAAATATGTGAGGGTAGTTTCTCAAACGTCTCATTTAAATGGTTTATATGTCATCCATCCTTTTGTTACAGATACTATGTTGAACACTAGACATGGATCAAAGTTATTCCATTTGTTCAACTATTATGTTTCTCGATCTAGATATTGAACAAGATTACCAAGTGAGTTAAGATTCATCTTATGCTCATTTAGGTACGGCCATACAAACATCTGTTCAATTCATCGAGGTGCCCAATAGTATCTGACTTCATGACATGTGGAGGAACAAATCCTATTTTGACTACACGTGTCATTCATGCATTTCATATCACTCCTGAAGATGGTTTTTATAAATTCCTTATTCAGGACAGCGTTTAACCATATCAAAGAATGAAATTCCACACATGCAAGACCTACTTGCATCTCAAGTATGAGGATAAGAGACATAACCATTTGCGAGATTCACTATTGACGCTGATCCATGCAGTGAATACTCGTAGGATGGGTCAGTCCAATGTTCATCACAATGAACAACATGTGAGTTTGGTAAATAAATCACCAACACGCTCACATTTGTCATAATTCGATGATACTCCCGTATCGTTAACTGGCAATGGACAATTTTAGAATAAATAAATTATTCATGGATTAAGCATGCAAATATAGAATACAGTAGTATAAATGAAGACGATTATACCCAGTATATCAATTCATTATATAATACGACTGCTTACAGTTCCATTATCCAAATACTAAAATCAGATATGCACAAGACTACATATAGATTGGAATCCGATGTTTCCACCATGATCAATTTTGTTGTATGATAACGTATAGTCTATATTTGGGCTGCGGGCCCAAATGATAAATATTACTAGCGCCCAAACCCACCATGAGTGGGCTATCATGACAAAGACTTAGGCCGCACCACTTACGAGTTGGGCTCACGTAGGCCCAAACTCAACCTAACTATTTATGGTCTAGATAAGGATCTTCTATTTATAGATAGAGATCCTTGGACCAGATAAGCACCATGTGTGCGAAGAGTAAGGAGCACTAAACCTATAAGGATTCTGCGCCTATATATAGAATGACATAATTCTCATTCGAGGTACGATTGACAAACCCTAACTCTTAGATACAACTCTAAAAACCGATTACTTACTCTCACGCCGGAGGATAATCGTGGGAGACAATCCCACGATAAGCCTAACGGTGTTTATTTGTTTTCTTAGTGCGCAGGTCTCAAGCATCAAGAGCTAATTTGTACAAGAGCATAAGCCCAAAACTAGGAACGCCCAACTTTTGTATCAACAAGTGGCGCCATCCGTGGGACCCTACACTAAGAACTAAGACCTAGAATGATGAAGAACAAAAATTCAAGCCAGCGGACTCCGCAGTTGGAAAAAACACGTGGTGACCCCCAGAGGAAGAATCCCTAAGATTCAACCCCTAAGCAGGCCCCTGGGACAACCAGTACGCCTAGCCACCAGGAAACGAGACCAACCCTACTTCTTCCTGAGATAGAGTTGCCTATAAGGACTACTCAAACCACCACGCTAGTTCCAAGCGTAGAAGAACTTCAGCGCACCCTTTTCCATATGCCACACCAAACGGCACCTATAGTGGCCAACACTGTGCCACCTGGCGCACCTAACCGAGATAGGGTACCCAATGTCGAGGCAGAAATCCTTGCAGTGAACGAGGACGCACCTAATTTAACGTTAAGTAATTTTGTGTCCCAAAATTACAAAACCTTAACTGCTCTCATGCAAGAAGAAGTGAGGAAAAGGTCAAGTGCAAGCCTACAAGCCCGGCTCAACTTTGGTCCCGAGCGTGAAACATCACCACCACGCTACCAAAAAGAAGGGCACGAAAAACGTGCCAATGTCCATGACAGACTTGGTACATCATCCAACTCCCAATATTTGGAAGAATATAACGATGGCGAGGGGCGCACCAATGTTCACTCCAGACTTGGTAGTCGAAGGATACAAGATAGACTTGGACGACAAGACTCACCAAGCGAAGGCTCCTCCAGGTCTGGAAGTAGAAGAGTTCACGACAGATTAGGAAGACGAAGATCTCCAAGTGAGACCCCCTCAAGCTCTTCCTCTGAAGGAAACCGGCGCAAGCGCCACAAAAGAGACGACCTCTCTTCCAGTGACTCCTTGGACAATGAGGATAAGGAGACAGGACATTGGAAGTCCAGAAGAAGGCATCGCGAGGAAGATAATGAAGACATATCTCTTCCCTGGCGTCGCCAAAAAATTGACGCATTTACACGATGCATCAGCGACTACTCCAATCATAAGAAAAGGCGCATGCCCACTAATGTGAAAACATATGATGGAACAGGTGACCCTGATGATCACTTAAAAAATTTCGAATCCGCTGCCACTATCAAAAACTGGCCACAACCTGTGTGGTGCCATATGTTCAACTCTAGGCTAGTGGGGAACGCGCGCACTTGGTTTAGCAAACTTCAACGAAGGAGCATAGATGGGTTCGAAGAGTTGCGAAGAGCATTCCGCTTAGACTTCACCCAAAGAAAGAAGTGCGCCAAAAATCCTGTTGAATTAGCTAGAGTAAAACAGCGCCAGGGAGAGTCAACCAGTGCTTATATGGAACGCTTCAAAGATGAGTGCATACATGTCAAGGCGTGCCCCGAGGTCCTAAAAATTTCAGGGTTCATGAATGGGATCAATAACCCAGAACTCATAAGGAAGTTGAATGATAAGGTCCCCCAGACCTTTGACGACCTAATGAAGCGCACAAGATCCTTCATCCAAGGAGAAGCAGCTGCTGCGGACAGTAAAAAAGGCTACTCTAACAATAGGCAACAAGAACAGCCTAGGAGACAATCCAATGATCAGAGTAGCAATCGCAGCAGGAATTATCGCAGTCAGGGAAGCGGACGAGATAACGACAAGTATACCCCTCTTACAAAGACTTCGAGGGAAATATTCGTAACAGAAGGCGCAAACTTCCCAAAACCCCCACCAATGCGTACCCTAGAGGATAAGCGCATAGGGAATGGGTACTGCGAATACCACGGACAGAAGGGCCATACTACCAACGAGTGTGTCCAGCTACGAAAATTAATTGACTAATTAGTAAAAGAAGGTAGAATGGATCACCTCGTTAAAAACATTAAAGAAGGGAAAGACAAACAAAAGAATGGAGATAAGAAAGAACCTTCAAAAGACAAGGCAGACATCATCTACATGATACAGTCATGGCAGCGCAAAACAAGGCAAAAAGTCAGCCAAAAATTCTCTTCAGAAAATGAGATATCCTTCCCCACCATAGCCGCGGACAACGCAGTTATGGAACCACTAACCATCGAAATACATACGGGGGACACGATATCCGCCGCATGTATATCGATGGAGGAGCATCCGCAGATATTCTGTATGAACACTGCTTTAAAAGGCTACGACCTGAGATACAGAGTCAGTTAATACCGGCCACGACGTCGCTGATTGGCTTTACACGAGAAAAGATATGGCCTATGGGGAAATTACGCTTACTTGTGGTTGTAGGTGATGAACAACACTCAACAGCAAAATGGATAAACTTCATGATCATCAAATCTCCTTCACCATACAATGGCATCATTGGAAGACCGGGGATATCATCCATGCGCGCTGTACCATCCACAGCGCATGGGATGCTCAAGTTTCCAGTAGAAGGAGGAATCGTTACTCTCTACAATACCACAGTACCACTCAAAGAATGTATTGCAGTAACTACTGAAGTGGAGGATGTTCTAGAACAGCACGCAGAGAACATACCAAACCTAAAGGTTGCCATTCACCCTGATTACCCAGACCAACAAGTATCGATTGGGGGATCTCTATCAGACAAAGGTAGAGCAGCTGTGTGCGCACTCTTACAAAAGAACCTAAATATCTTTGCGTGGGAACCAAAGCATATGACCGGAGTGCCACGCTTTATCACAGAGCATAAATTACAAATCCGACAAGGATTTCCCCTAATACGACAGAAAAAGCGCGGCCAAGCTCCTGATCGCACGAAAGCCATATTGGAAGAAGTGCACAAATTGGTAGACGCAAGCATCATGCAGGAATTATACTAGCACGACTGGCTTTCAAACCCATTAATGGTAAAAAAGAGTGATGGCAGCTGGAGAATGTGCATAGACTTCACCGATCTTAATAAAGCATGTCCACAAGACTGCTACCCACTACCAGAAATTGACTGAAAGATAGAGTCCCTATGCGGATATCCTTTTAAATGCTTCCTAGATGCATACAAAGGGTACCATCAAATCCAGATGGCAGAAGAGGATGAAGAGAAAACAGCCTTCCACACAAGTCAAGGAGTATATTGCTACACAAAAATGCCCTTTGGTCTAAAGAACGCGGGTGCAACATACCAGCGATTGGTGGACATGGCTTTTGAGAAGCAAGTAGGTCGCAACTTGGAAGTCAACATGGATGACCTTGTCATAAAGAGTCACACAGAGGATGAATTGGTGCGCGACATTGAGGAAACATTCAAAACGTTGGAAAAATAAACATGAAGCTTAATCCCAAGAAGTGCACATTTGGTGCAACAGAAGGCATGTTCCTTGGGTACTTAATAGAACCTGGCGGTATTAAACCCTGCCCAGAAAAGACACAAGCTGTCATTGATCTCCCCTTACCGCGCACATTGAAAGAAGTCCAGTCGTTAAACGGAAAGCTAGCTGGGCTAAACCGTTTTTTATCAAAATCAGCAGACAAATCACTCCCTCTCTTCAAAACACTCACGAAGTGTACGAAAAAAGGAGACTTTCGGTGGACTGAGGAGGCAGAGGAAGCCTTCCAACAATTAAAACAACATATGGCATCACTCCCTAAACTCGTCGCACCGCGACCAGGGGAAGAGTTGATCATGTACTTATCTACAACCCATGGAGCAGTCAGCGCAGTACTACTAACAGATAGGGACTCCGTTCAAACGCCCATATACTTTGTTAGCAAAGCGCTAAAAAAGACAAAGATTAACTACAGCGCTATGGAAAAGCTGGTCCTGGCCCTAGTATTCGCATCCAAGAGACTGCGCAGATACTTTCAGGCACACCCAATAGCCATAATCACAGACCAGCCCATCAAACAAGTTATCTCTAAACCTGATACGTCAGGACGGCTACAAAAGTGGAGTGTGCTGTTGAGCGAGTATAACATCTCGTACAGACCACGCACTGCAATCAAGGGACAGATACTCGCGGACTTTATTGTTGAAAAACCAGATACCGATACCCCACCTTCAAGAGGCAAGACGGAGCTACAAGAACCATGGGTTCTATTCACAGACGGATCCTCATGCGTAGATGGATCAGGCGTAGGCCTTATCCTTATTAACCCAGAAGGAGTAGAATTCACCTATGCATTGCGCTCTGAATTTACAGCTACAAACAATGAAGCAGAATACGAAGCCTTACTTGCTGGACTGCGTATTGCGATCAATATGGGTGTACGCAACCTAGAGGCAAACGTGGACTCCAAGCTAGTAGCTAACCATGTGCTAGGAGAATATGAAGCCTAGGATGAACACATGATCCAATACCTTGAACAAACCAAGTCTTTAATCCAGAACTTTGATAGGTTCACAATCAAACAGGTACCTAGAGGAGACAATAGAAAGGCTAACGCGCTTAGTAAGATTGCATCTACAAGCTTTGCACACCTATCAAAACAGGTATTGGTAGAAACTCTAAAAAATAAATCGATATTGGAGATGGAAGTATCCACGGTAATTGAGGAACATGATATTACGTTGATGACACCCATCATCGATTGGATAAGCAAAGGGATCTTACCACAAGATCAAACAGATGCCCGAAGGGTACGACGCACAGTGCAGAAATTTGAACTCAGAGATGGCATCCTGTACCGACGTTCATTCCTACAACCTTGGCTCAGATGTGTTGGACCCCTTCAAGCAGAATATGTACTCCGCGAAATCCACGCTGGATCATGTAGCATGCACTTAGGACCACGGTCCGTGGTCGCGCGCGCCTACGTTCAGGATATTATTGGCCTACTATGCACCGCGACGCGAGGGATATGATAAAGAAGTGCAGTAATTGCCAAGTCCACAGGCCAATTCCACGCTGACCACAACAAGAGTTAACCCCCATCACCTCACCATGGCCATTCTATAAATGGGGCATCGACATCGCAGGCCCTTTCCCTGTCGCAGCGGGAGGGCTGAAATTCCTCATTGTAGCCATAGACTATTTTACCAAGTGGATTGAAGCAAAAGCAGTGGTGAGCATAACTGGAAACCAAGTAAAACGCTTCGTGTGGGACAACATTGTGTGCCGCTTCGGACTACCTGGTGAAATTATCTCAGATAACGGAAAACAATTCTGTGACAACCCATTCAAAGATTGGTGCGCGCAATTGAACATCACACAACACTTTGCTTCAGTAAAACACCCACAAACCAACGGCTTGGTTGAACGCGCGAATCGCAGTCTAGGCGAAGGAATAAAATCACGCCTTGACAGACATAAAGGAAAGTGGGTGGACGAATTGTCGCATGTTCTATGGGCGCACCGCACAACAATCAAAACCAGCACTGGAGATACACCATTCTCTCTCGTCTATGGAACAGAAGCCGTCATGCCAGCTGAAATTGGAATGCCAACCATACGTACAGCGGAAATAAACATCACAAAAAATGATGAGGAGCGGTGCATAGACTTGGACCTGCTGGAAGAAAGCGTGAGCGTGCAGCCATACGAGATGCAAAGGCCAAAGCAAAGATGAAGAAGTATTATGATGCAAAGGTCAGACACACTTCTTTCCGACCAGGAGACTTTGTATATCGCGCTAATGATGCAAGCCACGCAGAAGACACGGGCAAGCTCGGACCCAAATGGGAAGGACCCTATGAAGTCACGGATGCACTAGGCAATGGTGCATACAGACTGCGCGACAAGGCAGGCCACGAGCTACCACGCCCATGGAATATCTGCAACCTAAAGAGATGTTATCTTCAGAAAAGGCTACGGCCCACTAACAGACAATCATGCACTTTAGTACGTGCCCAATAAATGTCTGTCGTCGAATTTCTTTTTATCTTTTATTAATTGTCTTTTAAAAACTTGCAAGTATCAATAAAACGTTGTGGTTTCTAGCTAACTCCATAACACACTTTACTTTATTGTGTAATTTTTATTATGTTTCAATATTGTTATTATATTGCCTACACGGCGTGCATGCACCTATTAAGACCCACGATGGCAGAAAGGGTGAGTAAACCTACTAACTAACTCGTTGAGTAAGAGGGTTGCAAACCCATCAACAATGGATCACGTATCCTTGCTAAGCGCCTTATCTTCAAGACGTTGAAGTAAGTTTCTATGCGCATCCCACGATGGATATGCAATATCACATACACTATATATGCTTAGCAATTTACGAGCCAAGACTCTTGTTCATTTAATAAAATACTTAGCAAAATAAATGCAAGTTTATCCTTATACTTATGATTGTTCTTAAGTTACGCACTTAATATACATAGGTTACGGCATCTTTTTTAATCTTAGTTAAATCTTTCACGCAAAGAATAAACAAACTAATTAGATAAAAAGATGTCAGTTATTATTTATAACAACCATACATTTACAAGATACATCTACACACTATGACGATGCTCAGGACTGCGCTCTTAGTCAACAGAGCTCCCAGCCTCTTGAAGCTTCTTCAAAAGCAACGCATCCTTAGGGGACACAGTCCCCACACTAACTGCGACCCCATCTGACCTAGGGATATGCGCAGCACCTACACCGCAGAGGTTAGCTCTCCCTTTCACACCCTTTTTCCTGGCTGCCCTCTGCGCATGAGCCTCTAAAACCTCCTTCAGAGGGACTTCCTTCTCAAGAGCAAATGGGTTTAGTATATCACGCGGCCGCACAAAGACCGGCACCTGCAATTGTGACTCATCCTGCTTCAAAAAGAAGTCAGGTTAAGCCTCGGCATCTTCCAAGACGTGCCTCCCAAGAGTTAACCCTTCCATGATGAGATTTATTGGGTAGTCTTGATCACGCTCCAGCCGCGCAATATGGGGAAGTTCAAACAACTTCATCCCCTCCATGGCCTTCACAAGCTCATCAAAAGCGTCCGCCCTGTACCCAGGCACCTCAGCGGGCGCTACTTTTAGCATCTTTGCCTCGTGAAGCTCATCCACAGCCTGCGCCTTACCACGCTCCAGGGCGCACTCTACCACCTTACCAAAGACCTCTGCCACCTCCGGGGACTCCAATCTGCCCATGGCAGCTAAGCGCAAGCCATGACTGATCAACCACCTGCAAAAATAGACAAATGATGTATTAGGAGAAGAGAGGCAAACAAATTAACACAATAAAGCCAACATCACAAAAAATATTAGGGTATACCTGCGCTCAGCTATTGAAGACATCAGATGAGGGTATAACTCCTCATCATATTCTATGCTCAGGTCGTGCAGCTTCTCCTCCTGCTCCTTTAGAAGCTTCTCCATACGCAGACGGAACTTGTCAATATGGCTAAAGTGCTCAGCCTTCTTCTCCTCCAGATACCTTACTCCCCAGGTAAGGTTAGCACTGAACTGCTCAAGTTCGCCACGCGCATGCTGCAGCTCAGCCATCATGGTCAATTTTTCACCAGTGACCTTGTCTGTGCGCGCCTTGATGGTCCTTACCTCCACTTGCGCCTCAGCAAGCTGCGCACGAAGAAGTGCAATCTCTTCATCCTTCTGGGTAAGAACACTACTCTCCCCAACATAGCGCACCCTCAGTTGGGTAACCAACTCAGTCTGATGCTCAGTGCTTGCAGCCAGCTCTTCCATCAACTGATGCGCATACATCATCTCAGCTGCTTGCACCGTTTCCTCCACATCATCAACCTGCGGAGAAACCAAGCCTTCAAACGCTGCACTACCCTCCGCAGCATGCTTACTACAAACAAAAGAAAGAGAGTCAAAACATAATACGACAAGTAATGCAAACAAGGAATATGACAACTTACATTAAAGGAGAAGACTTGGGAGCATCCTTCTCCGCGCCAATATCAGGTATATCTCGGATGAAGACTCTTCATCAGCAATAATATGTCGCTTCCTCTTGGAGGAACCAGCGCCATAACCATCAGACGCTCCTTTCCTCTTTCGACCTGGCGCACTCCCCTCAGGTCCCAGGATCTCCACGCTATCCGAGGACTCAGTGCGCAATTTTTCTAAAGGGGACTGCTCCTCAGCAGGAGCCACGCTCTGTACTGGAGTCACAAGCACAGCTGTAGGAAAAGAATCCTCCGCACCACCTTGTGGAAATACGGTCGTGTGCCCTGCGGTAGCCTCCAGAATTGGCTCCTCACCATCTCTAAGAGGGCGCACCCCTATTGTCACTTGCTTGGGTCTCTCCAACTTCACCACAGCAAATAGATCCATCTCTGCGTAACAAACAAACAAAATAACAAAAACAATTTAGTTATTGAATTTACATATCAGTGTACGCTTACATTATTGAAGCGGAGGTAAAGAGGACAAGCACCCACCCCGGCCGCCTGCATCAAGGAATGTTGGAACCTCATCCGCACCATAGTAATAGTTGCGACTTAACCCCACATGAACCAAAAACTCCTCAGGATATGAGTTAATGGGGAGGCGGTTGTCATCAATTATAGCCGCATCCTCCGCACTATACGAACCAGGTACAGGGCGCTCATCCTTTGGCAATGTTTCTTGCGTATAAAACACAAACCGCGAAGGAAACACCATATCATCTACCCAGAAAAAATTTTCCCTCCACTCCCTAAGGGCATCTACCTTATCCGTATAACACTGACGGTGCCCAGGACGCTTAGCGAAAGATACCCACCCATGCAACCAGGTTGTACGGTAAAACGCACGGAATAAGTTAATGGTAGGGTTCACCGCTAACAAGCGGCAGTTTATTTCAAAATTAGATACTTTTGCCGCACCTATACAGTGCAGCTGGGAAATATGGAGATGATAGAAATTGAGCAAATTGCTCAAGAACAAAGATATTGGTACGCGATGGTTAGCGTGCTCAAAGAAGCGTGTATACAATCCTATCTTTCCCACAGGGAAATCCGCGATGCACGCGTTTGCCGCCAGCACTACCGGATGCACATCTAAAGGAATGAAATAATCGGAGGAAAACAAACGAAGCTCATCCTCATCCATTTCCGAATAAAAATCTTCTAATTGATGAACCATTTCCTAGAAGTAATAAAATTAACTAGGGCGCGTACTTGAGATTACCTATATGAACGATTGATCTCTCAGAAAAGCTTCGAAATATTGAAAATGGTGGAAGTAGTTTTTTCACTGTGAGCTTTTTTGTAAAAGGAGGCGGTTATTAATAAGGGTTGCAAAAACCCTAACACGATGGACACGTGGAACCCACTACCAAAACCGTGTGGCTAGGAGATGAAAAGGTACATGCACTTTTTCACATTTCTCGAGTAAAACGTGGTCACCTCCCCCATTTCCCAATACGATTTTAGACCTTTTCGGATTGAATACATGGTCCTAGGCGGTAAATTTTCCCGCCACACTTACCGTTGCTCTTTCTAAGTCTAGCGTCCGCAGCTACGAGCTGCGCACACTAGACTGGGGGGACATGATGACGTATAGTCTATATTTGAGCCGCGGGCCCAAATGATAAACATTACTAGCGCCCAAACCCACCATGAGTGGGCTATCATGACAATGACTTGGGCCGCACCACTTACGGGTTGGGCTCACGTAGGCCCAAACCCAACCTAACTATTTATGGTCTAGATAAGGATCTTCTATTTACGGATAGAGATCCTTGGACCAAATAAGCACCATGTGTGCGAAGGGTAAGGAGCACGAAACCTATAAGGATTCTGCGCCTATATATAGAATGACATAATTCTCATTCGAGGTACGATTGACAAACCCTAACTCTTAGATACAACTCTAAAAACCGATTACTTACTCTCACGCTGGAGGATAATCATGGGAGACAATCCCACGATAAGCCTAACGGTGTTTGTTTGTTTTCTTAGTGCGCAGGTCTCAAGCATCAAGAGCTAATTGGTATAAGAGCATAAGTCCAAACTAGGAACGCCCAACTTTTGTATCAACATTGTACAAGACAACAAGTAGTCATCTGAGTAAACTTTGAGAATACTTGTTTCAAAATTCAAAAATGTTTTGAATGATGATTGTCCTTTTGTATGTGTGCATTCAAGTACAATACGAGTATTGCAACAATACATTCCATAGTGTGTTTGAAGCTAGTGAAACACCTACTTTAGACAGCCAAAATAATAGTTTCCTAAACTGTAAAGTATTCTTATTCTTTTAATGTATAATGCATTAATGCTCTCAATCGAGCACATCTATTTAGAGGTGTCATCATTTATGATGTCATGCTACTACGACTAGGGTTGAGCATCATCTCAGTTATATAAGCATCAATGAATGAAAACATAACAGAGCTCCTCAAATATCCGTAAACATTTGAACAAATCTTTGGACCTTTGCAGGTCCATTAGGTTGTTCATTTAACAATTATCTAATGACTTTCACTTACATATTTGTTGTTATCAACTCATCTTGCATTCATGCAAATGATATAAATAATCCAATACATAATATGACTTACATAATGAATCCTTAAGGTTTCCATTCATGCATTCAATCTCATCATGTAAGATTGATAATTGAGACTCCCCTCAATGACATGTCATATTGTGTTTAGATTATTAACCTCTTATGTTTATTCTAATAAACACATGCAACAAGGTTGTATGTTTTATTTCCTAAATTCCTTAATTTGAAACTTCATTCCAGGCTAAGGATTAAAGTCTAGCTTAGATGGAATATTGTTTCTTATATGTTAACAACATATGAGATTTAAGAAAATAAATGCATTGCTCCTACTTGCTCTCAGAGTACTCAGGAGTAATCTTATTTAATCAAAATCAAATTAATGATTTCAGAATTAACTTAAGATCTCTGCTCCAAGATGCATGATTTAATCCACACTTGGATTCTTATATCTTGTATACATTAATAAAGATTATATGGAATCATTAACCCTTTTGATTACTCATCGTCCTCGTAAGGTAATCAACAAGAAAAGTGTTTTGAGATCCTATTGTCATATTTAATTTACATGAAAACAGGTATGACAATTAATCATCCTTATACATTTAATGTTTGTAGGTAGGAAGATTTAATCATAGTCAATTACTTGAGTACGAGTAAACTCCTTATACTACGTGTGTATTAAATGTGCGTACAAGTTTGTCCTTTTGAGTGTTCTCATCAAGAAACTCATTTTAAACCTCACAGTCTAACTGATTGGTAAGAGATCAATCAAGCTCCATGAGTGATTGTCTTCAAAGGACTGCATCTTGACATTCATAGTTTTGAGCTATTCGTCAGATTCAAGATCTAATAATGCATCTCTTTAGTTAGCAAGTTCACTATGATCCTCCAACTTATGTCCCTTAACATTGATATAAAAACTTTATCATTCAGGTGTTAGGGGTAACCTTGCGGATTTATGAATGAGAGACATCAATCTATGGTTTAACATATGCATGTTCAACCTTAGTATGACATTAGCAAGTGTACTCAGAAGGTTGTGTATTTAGCTCTTGAATGACTTCAAGATCTAAAGATGCTCCCACTTGCTTTTGTAAGTGGAGACTAATCTCCAAATACTCAGCATCTTGATTAACAATAAATTGTTTTCAAGTGGGACATCCAAAATACATCATTAGTTCTTGACTCTAGTTTGTTAATTACTTACTCTTAGGTATTTAACAAATTCAGAACTTCAATCAAGACATAATGGGATTCATCCCATGCCATAATACAATGGAGTCTTAAATTCCTTCTGGGTTGGAACCATGTTGAGTGTACGCAAGGCACATTCAATTTTCTAACCTTGATAGCTTTAGAGGTAAAACAGTTTAAGTCATCAAATATCAAACAATATCTATAGAGTTTGATTTTTCATGATGGACATACCATAAAGTAGTGGTATTCCACGTGGATAGATGTTGTGGGACTATCCCACAACTCATTAGATGAACTTATACTCTTTGGCTTACGTATCTGCCAACCAAGTCATACCAGATGGCATCAATAGTATTTTTAGCCTACTCCATATTTTATATTATAAGTCTTTGACGAAATCAATGACTTCATGTGTATGTTTTGACTAGAAAACGTAAACATTAAATATTTTATTATATGTCGTAAGTGTACATGTCTTTAACAAGAAGACATAACAAGTTAACGTCTTTACTTTACATTATAAGTCTTTTCAACAATTGACGGAATTGATGTTTGTTTCTTTACAAGAGACCTAAACATATTCAACTAAAGTAATTATGAGTCCCGACAATTGGCCTTAATAGTAATTTCAAGTTAATTTCATACTTCATGATTATGACCTTACAAGAAGACATAACCATATTTACTAAACAATTCAGCTAATATGTTGTAGTAGCTTTTCATTTTATCTTGACATTTGTTCTGATTAGGGCAAAATACATTTTATGTGTACAAGTCCTAGTAGAACCTTAGTTTTCTTACCTTGTAGTCAAGAAAAACCTTTATTCATATTGATATATGTTGTACCTTACACACAGTTAAGATTTCTCCCACTTGTGCATGGCACAACATCATGCAAGTAAATATGACAGTGTCACAGATAACATATGATTTTAGTCAAAATCAAAATATAGATGTGTAGAACTTTTATCGATTTTATAATGAATCATGCATAACAATTTTATTGATAACATTTCAGGAAGCAACATCAGGAACACGACAAGTTATCTTATAAAATTTTATGCAATCACTAGTACAAAAATGGCCTTTCGTCACACATGGTCGATTTCAAACGGTCACACTGTAACATATTTACATGACTAAATGTATGAAAATAAAATAAACAGCCACACTCTATCCGACTTGTGTGACCATTTCGGAAGATATATGTCACACATTTGTGTATTTATGTGACTAGAGGGTAACTGGTAAATATTTTTCGATCATTTAGTCACTTTTAATTTGGGACGTGTGACCGATACAAATCAGCTTTAAGCATTAGTCACACTACAGATATACATATGTGACAAATATATGTCACACAATTGAAGAGTGTGACCAAAAAGATATATGGTCACATGAAGTACTTGTGTATGTGGCTAAATTATATAGTCAAGTTTGTCACACATTATATAAACGTGACTGCTATTCTTTGCTGAATAGTTAGCCACATATGAATTTGAACTGTGTGACAACTAAAAATTCAGTTTGAAGCGTTAGTCACGAAACGCATTTAAGAGTGACAAATATATGTCACACACTTGACGAGTGTGACCAAATGTCATATATGGTCACACTAAACCATAGAAACATGATTAAGTGTAACAAAAATTCGATACATATGGTCAAGTAAGTTAATATGTGTTTCTATAGTTTAGTGTGTGTTTGCTTGCCAAATCCTAATGTGTATAGTCACACTTAATTGAAGCATGATCATGTGACTATAGGCTTTACAATAGTCCCACCATATCACAAATGTGTATCTAAATGATGTTTATGGCCACATTATAAGGGTATTATATGTGACCAATACATTAAAAATAGTCACATTGTGTAATATTCATGTGACTATTATTTAAAGCAAAGTGTGAAGTCATGAGTTATCATTAACCTTGATATTAGTCACATTGAGTTTTTGTGTGACTAAATCATAGTCATATTTTGTCACACATTACTTAAGCGTAGTCACAATTCGATACATATGGTTACACATTTCTGATAACTTATGTAATTTTGATATTCACTTAATTGACTTGGGTCTATGTCATGACTGCACATTGACTACTTTTTCAACCACTGTTTTTTCAACAAAGTGCCTGCAATTGAGAATCTTTCATACCAAACTGTTTTTTTCAACTCTGCACTATATAAAGGCATAACCACATACATGAAAACTGCATATACAAGACAACTGTAACAAAAAATATGCAGGGTGTTTACTACTGCTAGTACATATTTAATACTACTAGTACATAGTTTACGCTGCCAGAAATTATAGTTTTGTATAATCTGGAATCCTTTAAAAGAGTATTCGCAAGTACGAACTAAACAATTAACACAACAACAACAACATAAATCCTTTAAAAGAGTATTTGCAGCAAAACAAAAGCTTAAATAGGTTCTGCAGACAAAAATAAATCCCTAAACAGAGTGTTACAGCTTGAGAATGACATATGCTTCACTTTGATTTTCGTATAACAATACCTTCATAGTCGGTTCGATACTAGGCATCTTTTTCTTATGGATTTACTCGCGGCAATATGTTATCATTTTGCTCGTGAATGACTGTACTAAATTCCTCATCGACATCGTCATACGTATCTTTGTAATTAATGGTAGGTGTTTTAAAGACAATAAACAATTTTTTATCTGCCTGGTCTTTCACATAAAACACTTGTCGTGCTTGTGAGGCTAATATGAACGGATCATTCTTGTGGCCTAAATTATTCAGGTCTACCAATGTGTAACCAAGAGTATCGCTTTTGACCCCACCATTTTTTGAATTAACCCAATCACATTTGAAAAGAGGAATTTTCCTGAAACGGTAATCTAGTACCCATATCTCTTGTAAAATCCCATAATAAAATGCTTTTCTTGTGGTTGCAACTTTTTTGGATATGTGAAGATCTGCTTCCTCAACACTAACCCCACTGTTCTGGTAAACTGTGCCATCATTACTTTTCGTACAAAATGTATACCCATTGATGTTATATGCCTCGTATTTCACTAAGTCGGCGCGTGGTCCAAATGATATCCACCTCACAGTTTCTGATACACTATCTTTGGATATCGCTAACTCTCTCTCAACCTGAATTTCATTACAAGTATATATTACCTTTAAATTGCAGGAACAACTCACTTATATTTATCAACAAACAAACAAGTAGTATAAACAACATACGAGTAATTACCTCTAAATGTAACCACTTAGCAAAAGATTTAGTGTGCTCATTCTCCAGCAATGCCATTTTTTTACCCGGGTATTTTGTTTTCAAAAATCGCTTGTGTCGGCTGAAACAAAACAATGTATTTGATTTTTATATTTGATACAAAATTTTAAGCAACGAAATAGACATGTGTTAGTAATACTTACTCGATATACGGCACAATTTCATCTGTATTATGTATTACATACAAATGTGCTTTCTGAAAGACATCCTTGGTAAGTACATTTGAGTTTCCAGCCGACAATGGCTTTCCATCCTCATTTTCATTGGTTACATGTTTATCAGGTGGGATACCAATAGTTTTCATGGTTTTATGATACTCGCTAAAAAACTCTATTGTTTCTTCCGCGATAGTCTCCTCAGCAATGCATCCCTCTGGTCTATTTCTGTTTTGCACATGTCCTTTAATAACCTTCATACATCTTTCGAAGGGATACATCCACCGAAAGCATACGAGACCACATAATTTTACCTCCCTAGTTAGGTGGACTGTCAAGTGTATCATAATATCAAAAAATGATGGAGGAAAGAACTTCTCGACAAGGCACAATGTCACAACAAGTTCTTGTTGCATCTTATCTAGTTCTTGCAAGATGATTTCTTTCCTACATATAGCTTTAAAGAAAAAGCAAAACCTGATAATAGCAAATCGTGTGGGTGGGTGCATGATTAAACGTATAGCAATGGGCAAAAACTCTTGCATTAGCATGTGATAGTCATGCGATTTAAGGCCAATGAGCTTCTTATCATTTTGGCTGACCAAACTAGAGAAATTTGAACAATAGCCTTGTGGTACCCTGATGTTGCTTAACGTTTCACAAAAGATGTCTTTTTCAACATTCGTTAATGTGTAACCTGCTGGAGATAGTGTTGTTTTGTCTGCTTCTTTCCTAGCAAACAACTCTTTTTTTATCCCCAACTCTTCCAGATCCAATCGAGCATTCATTCCATCTTTTGTCTTTCCAGGAACATTCAGCAAAGTTCCGACTAGACTCTCAGCAACATTCTTTTCTACATGCATGAAGTCAATACAATGTGGAACAGCATTATGCCTACAATACTTTAGTTTTCGATACCAAACGTTGAATTTCTTCCAATATGGTTCATTTACTTGGCTTGCACTACCCTCTGCTTCTGTTGTTTTCCTTTTCTGCGTTGTAATCTTCCCACCACTGCCTCTCATATCTTCTTGGTTATTCGAGGTGTTATTGTTTGTTCGTTTTCTTTTTCCCCACTTATTTTCAATTAGTTGTACCTCGTCGTATATTTGTTCCCCAGTTAATGGAGTTGGAGCATGCTGAAAATCTTCTTTTCCATTAAACGCCGCCGTTTTCTTTCAAAACACATGGCTATATGGTAGATATCGTCTGTGTCCAGCATAACTTTTCTTGGATGAGGCATAAAGTCTAACACAGTGTGTATCTTTCCTACATACTACACAACCTTTGAATCCACTGTATGGGCAGCCACATAATGTACCAAGTGCAGAGTAATCATTTATCATCCATAACACAGTGGCATGCAGTTTAAACTTTTCTTTTGTACAAGCATCATATGTATCAACCCCGTCCTTGAATAAGGTATGCAGATCATTAACCAACGGTTCTAAAAATACATCGATATCATTTCCCGAGTATCCCGATATCAATACCAAAAGCATGATAAACTTTCTTTTCATACACAACCATGGAGGAAGGTTGTATATGACAGATAAAACTGGCCATACACTATGATGCCTAGTTCATGAGTTGACGTCAACCCCATCAGCCGATATTCCTAGCTGTAGATTTCTTGGATCTTCAGCAAAGTGGGGGAATTTTTCATCTATGGTACGCCATGCCTACGAATCTGCAGGGTGATGTAAAACACCATCTGTTACCCTCCTTGTTGCGTGCCATCTTAGATCTTCTGAAATACGCTCTAACTTAAAGAGTCGTTGCAGTCTTGGTATAATTGGAAAGTACCACATTACCTTTGCCGGAATGTTTTCATACACTTTACGTGTCTTATTATCCACCTTCCATCTTGATATCCCACAAGTTGGACAAACAGTCAACTCCTTGTTAGTCTTCCAGTAAAGAATGCAGTTGTTGCTACATACATGTATCTTTTCATATCCTAATCCCATCATTCTCATTAGTTGTTTGGCCTGATAAGTTTTTTCAACCATTTCGTTACCAGCAGGTAGCATTTTTTTATCAACCCTAGTAATTTAGTAAAGAACTTATCAGAAGCTCAATACTTACTCTTCAAGTTGAGTAGTTTAACTACTGCGGACAACTTTGTGAAGTCAGGACATCCTTTATAAAGTGGCTTCTCCGCGTCTAATAATAGTTTTTGAAACTTGGCAATGTCATCCTCATCAAAATTTTCTTTTGTAGCATTAACCATTTCTACTATTGCTGGGCCATCTGTTGGAATTTCTGAATGTGACTCCATGTCGAAATCCGTGTTGTCAACAAACTCTGTTTCTGCATTATCAGGTATTTGGGCTGTTGTTGCTTGCTCGTCCTTTTCTCCATGTTTATCCCATTTTCTGTATCTAAGATTAATCCCGTTAGAGAATAAATGGTACTCCACGCCATCCATTGCTTGCTCTATTTTGTTTAAACATGTGGTACACAGACATGGCATCTTAAGCTGTCGTATATTAACTCGTGGGTCAATGTTCTTCATCTTCTACAAGTTGTGTATTGCATACTTAATAAACGCTGCTACTCCATCAATATATTGTTTCTTGGTCCTACCAGTTGTCATCCAAGACTTGTCCATGCTATTATTGTTGAGGTCAAATAATAACGTATATATCCTACAAGTTACAAGTTAAACCAATATAAGCATATATGAAGCTTTAGATTGATGAAGTTCCAATGTCAAGTCATAAGTGTCTAGCTAATTAATATGCTAGGTTTACAATAAGAATTGCAACAACACAATGGAATGAATGTATTGGGCATCAATCTAATTAAGCTTCAATGTCAAATATGAAAACGTGGATTAAGAAAAATGTGTAAACTACAACATGTTATCTTTATTGTGTTGTTGGTTAATTAAACGATTCGGCCAAAAACACGATAAGTTAACATTACCAAAGAAACAAGAAAACAACAAATCCATAACAAATAAAATTGACAATGAAAATGAATAATAAGTTAAAATTCCAACATAATGAATTCCTAATTCAAAAAAGTACCTAATTTAGATCTAAATGAACCTCCCTTCGTTGTTGATGGCCGGACCGGCAAGTGATATGATGGATGGTGACTGGTGAATGGTGGTTGTGATGTGACTGGTGATTGGTGATTGGTGATTGGTGGCTGTGACCGGTGATTGGTGAGAAATGTGAGAAACGTGGGTGGAGATGGAAATGGGTGGAGGGAGAATTTGAAATTTGGTGAAAAAAATATAGATGGATTTTCAAAAATTTTGGGGAGGACATACAATAAAAGGGAGCCACAGGTATCGAACCTGTGACCTCCACTTCAAAATACCAACAACTCAACCATCTCCACCCTTGGGTCTTTTACGCATATAAGTTATTTTATATTCCTCTTATAGACTATCTTTTCATTTTGTTACAAAATCTAAACAACTAAACTATAGAAACTGACTAGGATGGAATTAGGAAGGGTGTTTGTTTAGTGGAAATGTAGCCAATAAGGGATATTTCTCCATGGTTGCCAAGATGTTAGCATGTAGTTGCTAAGTCTAAAAGAATGGTGGATATTGAAACAGCTAGTTTCGTGAATGATTGTGTAGAATGTATCTGTTATATTGTATCAGTCCAATGAGTATGTTCAATTTGACTGCTTGTATAATCTTTGTAAGTTGCTGGTTCCTTAATTAATAAAATTCACCATTTCAGGAAGAAAAAAAAGTGTAGAAACTGATATGGGCATTCCCAAGACCAGATACAAAGAAGAACATACAATCCAAACCTCTACAGCAGTTGTAATCTCACAAAAGGTGAATTATATTACTTACCAAAAGGTTTTTTACAACATAAACAATTGCTGATATGGGCATTCCCAAGATCAGATACAAAGAACATACAATCCAAACCTCTACAGCAGTAGAAACTTGATCTTATTGTACCACCTTAGCCATTTCTTCAACATTACTAGTAGCATCTGTTTCTCCCAAAAGTAGGGTGAAAGTTTTATATGCAAAATCCTCCTACTTTCACTTTACTTCCTAAATAAAACTTCAGCAGTAGACACTTGATCTTCTTGTCACTTTTTCCTAATTTCTTTTTTGATGCAGACTGGCTTGAACCTTCGCAACATCTTCTGGCCAATCATGATCCATTGGGACGAGCATTTGCCAGGGATGAATGATTATAATTCTTGACAGAACTATAAATACATTAGTCGCCAACGAAGACTAGCCACAACGGAACATGATTGACCTGAAGAGATCTACAAAATTCCGTAGTACAGCTGTGTAATGTTATCACAACCTGAGTACTAACTAAACAAGCTACTTAAACATAAATAATCTAATTAACTTGCAAACATATCCATACATCAATTTCAAGCAACCCTTAATAATCCATCCGAACCCTTAATAATTCATCCCAAACACTCTATAACATCTATAGCATACAATAAGAATCAAGCAACCAATAATAATCCATCCGAACAACACAAAAAGTGATTATGACATAATTAAAATAAAAACACAAGATTATGACATAATTAAAAACCTAAATCATATTCATTACTATTAAAGATTAAGGAGGGTGATTAAATGTACCAGTTCCTTCAAAACAACAACCATAAACATAACAAGGAACCACCAAACCCAACCAAAAAGACCATACTTAAAAACCATTCAACTGGAGCTCTGATCATAATAATCCATATCGGCAATGGCTTCCTTCTTCTTGGAAACCAGAGCACGAAGGTCAACCAAAATGGCCGAAAGGGACTTCAGCAAACGGTGCTCCATCACTTGAACCTCCCAAAGGGACTCATAACCATCATCAGCAGCTTCTTCTTCATCAAAGTTAAGATCTAAAACCTCATCCATTCTCTCGGTGCGCCTATCAACACTTATCCGCAGCTCATCACGCTTCTCACCCAAGCACCGGATCATTACTTCATTTAGAGGAATTTCTTGACTGAAGAGGAACTTGAGACATTTGTGAAGTTTATCAGACCCACACAAATCTTTTAGTTCATCGAGATTAGGAGATCCAGACATGTTTTTTGATGATGATTTGATAATGGTTAAGTAAGAAATTATGATTTATTTGATGATGATTTATGTGGCTAGTGATGAAACAAAGATACAGTAATATATTAATCTACTCCAAATATATAAAATGATTTATGTGGCGGCTGTGTAAACTAAATCATTGCACAAAGTAATTACAGAGTACTAATTCAAAGTATTGAGTCTTCCCATGCAGTCTGTTCGTTTTCTCATGCAAATCAATCAAATCACTATTTAAATTTTTAATAAGTAAGTGTTATTAATGTATAATTTAGTCTAAATTATGACACTCAAGTAATTAAAGGTAATTTGTGCTTTATTTGATACAACATACAAATTCAAAATATATATAACTTGTTAAAAAGTTTCTAATATATGAATAGCTATATTTTAAATGATCACTACATTTAATACTTATTATAAAGATGACTAAAAAAAGATGCATAAAAAATACTACAAATAACATTGGGTGCGCTTCGTTTAAAATGGGGAACGGGAAAAGGAAAGGCAAATAGTGGTGGTGGTGGTGGTGGTTGTGGTGGTAGTGGTTGTGGCTGATAGTGGTGGTGGTGGCTGGTGGTGGTAGTGGTGGTGGTGGCTGGTGGCTGGTGGCGGCTGGATGTAGTGTTGGGAGTGATGGTGGTGGTTGGTGGTAATAGTGGTGGTGGTGGATGGTGGTGGTGGTGGTGGAGGTGGTGGTGGTGGTGGTGGTTGTAGTGGTGGGAGTGGTGGCGGTGGTAGGTGGTAGTAGTGGTGGTGGTGGATGGTGGTGGTGGTGGCTGGTGGTAGTTGTGGTGGTGTTGGATGGTGGTGGTGGTGGTTGTGGTTGTTGTGTTGGTGGTGGTGTCTGGTGGTGGTGGTGGTGGCTGCTGGTAGTGGTGGTGGTGGCTGGTGGTTGCTGGTGGTGGTGGTGGCTGGTTGTGGTGGTTGTGGTTGTGGCTGGTGGTGGCTGGTAGTAGTGGTGGTGGTGGTAGTGGTGGTGGTGGTGGTGGTTGTGGTGGTAGTGGTTGTGGCTGATGGTGGTGGTGGTGGCTGGTGATGGTAGTGGTGGTGGTGGCTGGTGGCTGGTGGTAGTGGTTGTAGTGGTGGGAGTGGTGATGGTTGGTGGTAGTAGTGGTGGTGGTGGATGGTGGTGGTGGTGGCTGGTGGTAGTAGTGGTGGTGGTGGATGGTGGTTGTGGTGGCTGTGGTGGTGGTAGTGTCTGGTGGTGGCTGATGGTGGTGGTGGTAGCTGCTGGTAGTGATGGTGGTGGCTGGTGGTTACTGGTGGTGGTGGTGGCTGGTTGTGGCGGTGGTTGTGGTGGTTGTGGTTGTGGTTGGTGGTAATAGTGGTGGTGACTGGTGGTGGTGGTGGTTGTGGCTGGTAGTGGTGGTGGTAGTGGTAGTGGTGGCTGGAGGCTGGTGGTGGTGGTTGTAGTAGTGGGAGTGGTGGTGGTGGTTGGTGGTAGTAGTGGTGGTGGTGGATGATGGTAGTGGTGGCTGGTGGTAGTAGTGGTGGAGGTGGATGGTAGTGGTGGTGGTTGTGGTGGTGGTGGTGTCTGGTGGTGGCTGATGGTGGTGGTGATGGCTGCTGGTACTGGTGGTGGTGGCTGGAGGTGGTGGTGGGTGGTTGTGGCGGTGGTTGTCGTGGTTGTGGTTGTGGTTAGTGGTGGCTGGTGGTAGTAGTGGTGGTGGCTGGTGGTGGTGGTGGTTGTGGCTGGTGGTGATGGTGGTGGTGGTTGTGGTGATTATGGCTGGTGGTGGTAGTGTTGGTGGCGGCTAGTGGTGGTGGCGGTTGTGGTGGTAGTGGTTGTGGCTGATGGTGGTGGTGGTGGCTGGTGGTGGTAGTGGTGGTGGTGGCTGATGGCCGGTGGTGGTGGTTGTAGTGGTGGTGGTTGGTGGTAGTAGTGGTGGTGGTGGATGGTGGTAGTGGTGGCTGGTGGCGGTTGTGGTTGTGGCTGGTGGTGGTGGTGGTTGTGGTGGTGGTGGAGGTGGCTGGTGGTGGTTGTAGTGGTGGGAGTGGTGGTTGTGGTTGGTGGTAGTAGTGGTGGTGGTGGTGGCTGGTGGTAGTAGTGGTGGTGGTTGTGGTGGTTGTGGTGGTGGGGGTTTCTGGTGGTGGCTAATGGTGATGGTGGTGGCTGCTGGTAGTGGTGGTAGCTGGTGGTTGCTGGTGTTGGTGGTGGCTGGTTGTGGGGGTGGTTGTGGTGATTGTGGTTGTGGCTGGTGGTGGCTGGTGGTAGTAGTAGTGGTGGCTGGTGTTGGTGGTGGTGGTGGTTGTGGCTGGTGGTGGTGGTGGTTGTGGTGGTGGTGGCTAGTGGCCGGTGGCTGGTGGTGGTGGTTGTAGTGGTGAGAGAGGTGGTGGTGGTTAGTGGTAGTAGTGGTGGTAGTTGATGGTGGTGGTGGTGGCTGGTGGTAGTAGTGGTGGTGGTGGATGGTGGTGGTGGTGGTTGTGGTGGTTGTGGTGGTGTTGGTGTCTGGTGGTGGCTGGTGGTTGCTGGTGGTGGTGGTGGCTGGTTGTGGCGGTGGTTGTGGTGGTTGTGGTTGTGGCTGGTGGTGGCTGGTGGTATTAGTGGTGGTGGTGGTGGTTGTGGCTGGTGGTGGTGGCTGGTTGTGGTGGTTGTGGCTAGTGGTGGTGGTTGTGGTGGTAGTGGTTGTGGCTGATGGTGGTGGTGGTGGCAAGTGGTGGTAGTGGTGGTTGTGGCAGGTGGCTGGTGGCTGGTGGTGGTGGTTGTAGTAGTGGGAGTGGTGGTGGTGGTAGTAGTGGTGGTGGATGGTGGTGGTGGTGGCTGGTGGTAGTAGTGGCTGGTGGTGGTGGTGTTGGTGGTGGTGGTGGTTGTGGTGGTTGTGGTGGTAGTAGTTGTGGCTGATGGTGGTGGTGGTGGCTGGTGGTGGTAGTGGTGGTGGTGGCTGGTGGTGGTGGTTGTAGTGGTGGGAGTGGTGGTGGTGGTGGTGGTTATGGCTGGTGGTGGTGGCTGTTTGTTTTTACACGTTTTTGTGTTTAATCACCCGAATAAAAATATAACCGATTTAATGAAACCGAACTAATCCACCAACACGATTTACACGTTTAGTCCGTTTTCATCCGTTTCCATCAGTTTTTACCCATTTTTGTTTGTTTTTACAATATTTTTTATGCGTTATGACCCGAATAAAAATATAACCGATTTAATTAAACCCAACTAATCGAACAACCCGATTTACACGTTTAGTCCGTTTTCATCCGTTTCCATCCGTTTTTAGCCATTTGCTGTTTGTTTTTACACGTTTTTGTGTTTAATCACCCAAATAAAAATATAACCGATTTAATGAAACCGAACTAATCCAACAACACGATTTACACGTTTAGTCCGTTTTCATCCGTTTCCATCCGTTTTTACCAATTTTTGTTTGTTTTTACACGTTTTTTAGGTGTTTGCCCCGAATAAAAATATAACCGATTTAATTAAACTCAACTAATCGAACAACCCGATTTACACGTTTAGTCCGTTTCCATCCGTTTTTAGCCATTTGCTGTTTGTTTTTACACGTTTTTGTGTTTAATCACCCGAATAAAAATATAACCGTTTAAATGAAACCGAACTAATCCAACAACACGATTTACACGTTTAGTCCGTTTTCATCCATTTCCATCCGTTTTTACCCATTTTTGTTTGTTTTTACACGTTTTTTATGTGTTATGACCCGAATAAAAATATAACCGATTTAATTAAACCTAACTAATCGAACAACCTGATTTACACGTTTAGTCTGTTTTCATTCGTTTCCATCCGTTTTTTGCCATTTGCTGTTTGTTTTTACAAGTTTTTGTGTTTAATCACCCAAATAAAAATATAACCGATTTAATGAAACCGAACTAATCCACCAACACGATTTACACGTTTATTCCGTTTTCATCCGTTTTTACCCATTTTTGTTCAGAGAGAGAATAAAGTTAGAACTATTCTCCTTCAGGCTATACCAGATGATCACATGGGTGACTTTCACTACATGGAGGATGCTAAGGACATCTGGATGGCAATCAAGGCTAGGTCTGGTGGGAATGATGAGTCAAAGAGGATGAAGAAATCCATGCTAAAACAGCAGTTTCAAGAATTCCAAATCTCTGAGGAAGAAGGTATTCACAAGGGTTATGACAGGTTCCATAGGATTTTGAGTCAATTAAATCAGCTGAAGGCCAGGCCAGACAATGAGGATTGCAATGCAAAGTTCTTACGATCTTTACCACCATCTTGGTTGCAAGTAAGCATTGCACTCAAAGCTAAAGGTGGATTGGATATGCACTCTTTTGATGATCTCTACAACATACTTAAAACTCTTGAGCCTGATGTAAGAAGTCCCATTCGTACATCTACTCACTCAACTTTTGTTAGCACCTCATCTAATCAGATGACTCATGCCTCAAGCCCATTTTCCTCAGCATCATCTTCCCACATCACCACAAAATCAAATTCTCAACCACAATCCAGTGGTGTATTGGAAGATGTACTTTACTCCTTTGTTGCTGATTATGAAAATCAGCAGCAACTAGCTTATGAGGATTTTGAACAGTTGGATCCACTGGATTTGGAAGAGATAAACTTGAAGTGGCAGGTGGCCATGCTTTTAGTGAATATCATGAGGTTTGAGAATAAGTCTGGGAGAAAGTTTGGTTTCAAGGGAAGAGATCCAGCTAGATTTGATAGAAGAAAGGTCAAGTGCTTTACTTGTGGTCAGATAGGTCACTTCTCAAGAGAATGCAAGGATAGAAAGACTGGTGATGAGGTTAGATATTCTACCTATCAGCAGAATCAAGTGGAAGCTGGAACCTCCAAAGATGGATCTTCCAAAGCTTTGGTCACTCTTGATGACCTAGTCAAAAGAAATCTAGACCAATGTGGATAAATGTTAATGAAATACCATCTTTTGTTCCACAAGCAACTCATAAAACCAGCAAACACAATTATGCTGATAAACCTTCTCCCTCTGCTTGGAGAAGATCTGTTGCTAGATCATATGTGAAACCAGCTAGTTCTTATTTTCAAAATGGTTATTGGCCTAGATATTTTGACTCAATGTATGTTGGAAAAGGATATTGGGATACTGCTGTAAAGCCCTCAACAGGTTGTTCTTGGACTAAAAAGGGACCTAATTTTCAAAAAAAGGCCCAAGAACAATGGTGGATCTTATACATCTATATGGCCTAACTCTTGTGATCCACAAGGCAGGCTCAAGTCAGTAATGACTTGAGTCTCCAATGTGTACTAACATTTTGTATAAATTGTTTGTTGTTGTAGGATCATCCTTTGAAAAGTAAAGAAGTAGGTATAGTAGATAGTGGTTGTTCAAGGAGCATGTCAGGAAACATGGACAAGATGCATGATTTTGTACCCATAGAAGGAGGAGGCAATGTGACTTTTGGTTGAGGAGATGGTAGAATCACTGGGAAAGGCACCATCAGAACACCTATGTTGGATTTTGAGAATGTATACTATGTGAAGGAACTGCAACATTTCAACTTGTTCTCAGTATCACAAATTTGTGACACCAAGAACAAAGTCTTATTCTCTGAGGATGAATGTCTTGTGCTCTCTAAAGACTTCAAACTTCCAGAAGATACAAACATTCGGCTGAGAGTTCCTAGAAACTACAATTTGTACACATTCAATTTGAATGATGTCCAACCTGAAGGTGATCTAACATGTTTGGTGGCTAAAGCATCCCTGGATGAGTCTACAAGATGGCATAGAAGGATGGCTCATGTGAATTTCAAGACCATTAACAAGCTTTCTAAACTTGGCCTTGTCCATGGACTTCTTTCAAAAGTATTCACCAATGAACATAATTGTGTTGCCTGTAACAAAGGAAAGCAACACAGAGCCTCATATCTCTTCAGTTGCTGCATTGAGCACTATCTCAGAACCTCTTCAGTTGCTGCACATGGATCTCTTTGGTCCAGCTCAAGTCAGAAGTATTGATCATAAGTACTTCTGCCTGGTAATCACTGATGACTATAGCAAGTTTTGTTGGGTATTCTTTTTGAAAACTAAAGATGAAACAACTCCAATTTTAAAAGAATTCATTACCCTTATTGAAAACCAGCTAAACAAAAAGGTTAAAGGTATTAGGTGTGATAATGGGACAGAGTTTAAAAATGTGGTATTAATAGAACTTTGTCAGTCTAAAGGGATAAAAAGGGACTATAGCAATCCAAGAACCCCACAACATAATGGGGTTGCTGAAAGAAAGAATAGGACCTTAATAGAGGCAGCAAGATCCATGCTTGCAGACTCTAAATTACCAACTATGTTCTGGACTGAAGCATAAGCACTGCTTGTTATGTTTTGAACAGGGTATCCATTACTAGACCTCATTTCAAAACACCTTATGAACTTCTCACTGGGAAACTTTCTGATATTCATTACCTTAAACCTTTTGGTTGTCAAGTGACCATTTTGAACACTGGTGATTCACTAGGTAAATTTGATGAGAAAGCTGCTGAGGGGTATATTGTGGGTTATTCAGCTCATAGTAAGGCTTATAGGGTTTACAACTTAAATGCTAAAAAGATTGAGGAGACTCTTAACCTGAGATACCTAGAAGATAAGCCCAATGTTCAGGGACAAGGTCATGTTTGGTATTTTAACCTAGATTACTTAACTGATTACTTGGGTTATACTAGACATGTTTCTAACCAATTTGCAGGTACACAAGAGTCTCCCACTAACAATGCAGGGACCCTGGATGATGACTCAGATAGTGAGTCTGAGCAAGATGAACAAACCATTGTTGTACCTTCTTTTCCTCCTAACCATTTTGCAGGTGATAATTCTAAAGAAACCTCTTATGAGAATGAAGATGAGTCACACTATGCAGAGGACCTTGCTAGACTCAAGAAGCAAGAGCATGCAGCCACTCAAGAAGCTGAGAGGCTTGGTATGGAGTTTGCAAGAGATACTGAGGCACTACTCAGACAATCAGCACAAGCAGTCAGTGGAAACCAGGATTCTGCTGACAGTTCTACCGACAGTTCTCCTGTTTCTCCTGACATCATCAAATCTGCTGACAGTCCTGCTGCACAATCTCTCATACCCACTAGTGTGTCCACAGACTTTGGAGAACCATATACACGATTTCTAAGTCCTTCTGATCTTGCTCATCACCAACCCAAAGCTGGTATCTTCACCACCTCTTCCTATGACAGTGATTTTGGACCCACAGTGAACAATCTAGACACCACAATTGATGTCAACCCCATTGCAACAAAAAGGATCAACATTGCTCATCCTCAATCAAAGATTATTGGTGATCCACAAGCACCTGTTAGAACTAGAAGTACTGTGAAAAGTACTCAGTATGGTGAAATTGCTTTTATTTCCTATGTCTCAAATCAACAAAGGGACATTCATACAAACTTTAAGCATTGTTTGTTTGCTTGCTTTCTTTCTCAAATGGAACCAACCAGTGTCTCTCAAGCTCTTGAAGATTCAAGTTGGCTTGAAGCAATGTAAGAAGAGATGCTACAGTTTAAGAATCAGCAGGTTTGGATACTGGTACCACTACCTGATGGGAAAATTGCAATTGGGACAAAATGGATTTTGAAGAACAAAAGAGATGCAAAGGGTATTGTGGTAAAAAAAACAAAGCAAGATTAGTGGCTCAGGGGTCAGGCAAGAGGAAGGAATTGATTATGATGAAGTTTTTACACCAGTAGCTAGAGTTGAGGCCATTAGAATCTTCTTGGCATATGCATCTTATATGGGGTTCATGGTATATCAGATGGATGTCAAAGGTTGTCACAACCCACTATTTCCCAGGTCAATACTATTTTCTAAACTCGAATTTAAATTCTTGACATTTAATTTAAAACAAATTACGTGAGCACTTTTACTTGAATCGACGCGAATTTTTGAATAAATTCTAAGTACACTATGACTTAGGCTAATTGTAGTCCACAATGCTCCGGTACTTTGCTCCTTCTCCAGTTCACAATTTTATACTATGAAACAAAATTCTATTCTTTAAACACTTACGGTTTTAAATTCAACAAACGTTAATTTTTATTCACGAATTTAATACTCGACAAACCCGACTTTCTCAACAATTATTTTTAGGGTATTTTAATACTTCCAAAATTATTACAAAAACCCAAAAATATTTTTTGACATCCAAGTTAAATTCTTTACATTTTACGTTTAATAACGTATAACATTCGTTAACTATTAAACTAAAACCCAATACATATTTTTACTACCCAATACATTCAATATATACATTTTCTACAAATTAAAGCCATTTTCTTCCAAACTTTTCCTATGAGCCACCCCTCCCCATATGTTTTATGATAAAAACACAACATATCTATCTACATTGTACTAAAAATCTATACTTGAAAACATGTAATTAATAAGGGTGGCTAGAACCACTCCTTGTCCCCTTTCTTTTCCATGATTTTCGGCAAACAAAGGACCAAGACCAACCTCCACAAAATCTTTGACCAAGACTAAATATATCTCTTGAAAAACCCCTATATATATATATATATATATATATATATATATATATATATATATATATATATATATATATATATATATATATATATATATATATATATATATATATGCATACTTGGTTACTTACACATTAGCTACTTGTCTACTTACACTAAGAAAGAAAAACTATCACCTCCCCACTTATATATACAAGTCGACACACCCAAGGAGCAAGGGAAGAAGGAAGTTGTTGGTCACTTTCAAGAGTACTTAGGGAAAGATTAACAAGGGTTGGATACTAATCTTGGGGGTTACACAAGTGTTTTACTAATCTCATCTCACTAACCTCTTTGTAAGTAAATTTTACACTACTAATACTTCATGATTTTTATGCTTGTTAAGTATGTATACTTAGTTATCACTTGGTACATGTTGAAAAAGCTTTACATCCACCTTGATCTTTTAGCAAGAAATTATGTTTTGAACAAGATTTAATTACAAGAAAGTAGGTTAGTAAAAATCTTTACAAGAAAGTGATAAAAACTTTATATATACCTATATGTTAGTAAACTAGTAATTTTAAACATCCTTGATGATCATATACATGGACCCTTGAATATTGTGAAGTTTATGTTTAGATCACTATTTCCTAGTTGAGATAATGATGGATGAACTAGGACTAGATTTGGAGTTGTTGTCAAGTGGTTATAACAAATAGAACTCTAGGAAAAATAGTTTGACACTTTTGATGTGGAATCTGTCCCATTTTGATTCCCACGGAAAAATCAGTAACTCCACACTATATTAGGCTAGAGATACAGAAAATAGACTTAATAATGAAAATAGCCGCTTGAACGGGTTAAAATGGACTTATAACGAAAAAGATATGCTATTTTCAAGATTTAACGACGAAAACTATATTTTCTGAAAATGTTGAAACTGTCCCGATTTTCTAACTATGAAAACTGAGATTTAATGATATCTAGACTAGCCAAGACCTTGAAAATACTAGAGTACACTTGAATACCTTCGCGGGAATATATAAAACTTGAGAAACGGAACTACGACGCAAAAGTTATAGTCCAAAGAAGTTACGACGAAACAATAAATTTTGACAGCTTATTATTTTGCTATTAGAAAAGCTGTTAGAATATATAAAATGGACTTTTGGATATTTTAAGGTGTATTTTGGCTAAAATGACGTACATAAAAATGGTAGAGCATTATGTATACTTATTAGGTACGTTAGAGATTTTCCAAAATATATATTTTCAAGACGACTAATATTTGGTCGTGAGATTTACAAGCTACGTTTTCTAAAATGGTGGATAACTTAAATAAGAGACCACCTTGATTTACCTACATTTTTTACGATAAAAATTTCAACAACATATACAAGTGATAATATAGTGTATGACTTGCATGCTTGACCTCGTTTTCGAACCTAAGACATATGCATTATTTAGGTTGCGATTAGAGTTACCGGACTTTATTTCCAACTACTATTTGCCACTCGGGATTACTTTTGCTAAGGTGAGTCATAGCCCCACTTGTACACTTTTATTACATGATTTCAAATACTTGGGGTGGAAATACACTGCTTTACTTTATTGCGGACATAAGTACAAAACTGTTACATTGCCTGAGTTACCGATTATTGCCGCTAAAGTCCCCTTTATCATGAACCGTTAATTACATGTGTGTAAGCGCGAATGCTATGAATAGATCTATTTGGGTTGACACCCCGTCCGACTTGGTCGCGCCAACCTGTTAAACGGACGCATATCATTCGGATTATTTCCGAGTGTTTGGCAAACACTTACTTGGGGCATTATTATGCTTGACTGCATACGATTACGTCGAGCTTCGGGGTCATGAGCTTAAGGCATTGTATTTTATTTTTGGGTTAACGTTGTATTTGTTATAATAGTATTCCCTACTGAAAATCTTGTGTTCCGCGAAATACTTGTTTACTTTAACCTATGAACTCACCAACAATTATGTTGACGTTTTAGCGTATATTTTCAGGTAACTAGATGAAGTTTGCATAAGTATGTATGGGGCACGCTAGAGTCACGTTATGGATGCACATCATGATGAAGATGTCTTTACTTTACTTAGCATTTGATTTTGTGTTTTGAACGTGAACTCTGATGTTTTGTAAAACTTTATGTTAAATCAAACGCTTGTTTTAAAATGACTCGCTTAGAGGACATTCTTTATTTCCTTGTACTTTGAATGCCATGATAGTTGCGCCCTCGGGTTTCATTCCGCTGCGACCCAAATCTGGGGGTGTGACAAAGGTGCTTTTCTGTATGGTGAAATTGAAGAAGAGGTATATGTCACTCAACCCAAAGGTTTTGAGGACCCAGATCATCCAAAGCATGTTTACAAGGTTGTAAAAGCTCTCTATGGACTACATCAGGCACCAAGAGCTTGGTATGCTAGGCTTTCTGCATTTTTGCTGAAGCATGGTTACAGAAGAGGTGCCATTGACAAAACACTCTTTCTAAAGAGAAATTCTAGGGATATCACTCTTGTGCAAGTTTATGTGGATGACATCATCTTTGGATCCACTAAAAAAGAATGGTGCAGGGAGTTTGAGGAGTTAATGAAGGGAGAATTTCAGATGAGTGCTATGGGGGAGATTACTTTCTTTTTGGGTTTACAAGTTCAGCAGAAACCTGATGGTATTTTTATCAGTCACGATAAATATGTGAGATACATGTTGAAGAAGTTTGATATGGAGAATGTCAGAACTGCCACTACACCTTATGAAGCTCCAAAACCAAAGAACAATCGTGAACCAGATCCTGCAGTGAATGTTAATCTATACAGATCCATGATTGGTTCATTGATGTATTTGACAGCTTCAAGGCCTGACACTACATTTGTTGTGAGTGCTTGTTCTAGACACCAGGTCACTCCACTTACTTCTCACTTGAATGCAGTCAAAAAGATCTTCAAGTACCTCAAAGGCCAACCCAATTTAGGTCTTTGGTACCCAAAAGAGTCTCCTTTTAGGTTGGAAGCATATAGTGATAGTGACTATGCTGGTGCAAATATGGATAGGAGATCCACAACTGGAGGTTGCCAATTTCTTGGAAGAAGATTGATTTCTTGGCAATGCAAGAAACAAACTATTGTTGCTACCTCAACTACTGAAGCAGAGTATGTTGCTGCTGCAAATTGTTGTGGTCAGGTTCTATGGATACAAAATCAATTGCTGGATTATGGGTTTAATTTCATGAACACCATAATCTTTATTGATAATCAAAGTACCATATGCATAGTTAAAAATCCAGTTTTTCATAATAGAACTAAGCATATTGAGATCAGGCATCACTTTATAAGAGATGCATATGAAAAACATTTAATAAAAGTGGTTAAGATTCACACAGATGATAAAGTGGTAGATTTATTGACTAAAGCTTTTGATGGACCTAGGTTTCAACACTTAGTTGTCCATATTGGGATGTTTAACCCTTAACTGCCAAGTTTAAGGGGTGGCATAAGCCTCAGGAGAGGATTGTAGTTGTAAAATTTGTAGATTGTTGTTTATATTCTTTGTTTGCTAACACTAACCAACTAATGTTCTTGTATGTTTTGGTTTGGTTTGTTTGTTACTTTGTGTCTGTTTTGCAGAATGCCTTTATGAGTTGTTGCTGATCTTAAGTTGAAGTTCACCAAGATTGGTTAAAAGGGAAAGTGGTCATGTAAGCTTAAAGCTTGTTTCTACTAAAGAGCAATACAAGTGATACTCATTGTTTCTACTGAAGTAAAATTCAAGTGATGATCATTGAGAAAAGTTGTTCATTCATTTACTAAGAAACAATTTACAGCTTACAATTAACTTCAAATGAAATACAATACCATCCCTATACATAATCTACCAAACTTATTCTTGCTCCTATCATCTATTACAAAAGCTGGTGGATAAGCATGACCAGTACGATGAAGAAGCTGAAGATGAAAATGGAAAGGATGGATTGATGAAAATGATGATGATGCTCAAGAACCTAGTTTTATATCTTTGGTCCCTGGCAACATCACACCACCTTCTACTCCACCTTCCCTTTTCCCTTTCCCATCACCTCTGCCTCCTTGCCCTTTCCCCTGCTTCCATGGTATGAAGAACTAGTTCCTGGAGCAGGAAGACCAATCACCACTTCCCGTGATTTTGGAAGTGAAGGGTTAGACTTCCGTGGCCTTGGTTGGGATCTCTCTGGTGTGGAAGGTGGGATAAATGTTGGATCTTCATCTTCTTCCTCCAAAGAGTCTTCATCAGAGGTACAAAGAAAAAGAAAGACATATTCCTTATCCGCAGGAATGGGGGCTTCACTTGGTTCACCCCTCTCTAGTGCATTCCACCTTTTCTCTTATTCTCTTTCAGCATCTGAATCATCCAAATCAGATGAAACGTTTGCCGGGTCCTCTGATGGTGAGGGACTTGGAGGATTCACATCATGTTTCTTCCATGGTTGAGCACTGGGTGGAAAGTAATTGTTCCAACCATCACTAGATGATGATGAGGAGGAGGAGGAGGAGGTTAGATCTGTGATTTCTGGTTTGGAAGACATGTTTTTAGTGGCTAATTGAGGTATTATTGAGAAATTAGGGTTTTTGATGTTAATTGGGGGTAATTGATATATGTAAAGTGTGATTTGGGATTATTTTATAGGCGGAGTAAAGGTTTGATGGTAATTAATGCGAGTTGGGTGGCACGGTAAAACTCAAGATATTTACTAAAGATATTTTTACTCTTGAGTTGATTCTGCTGATTGACTTTTGATCAGCAGATTGACCATCATTTCTGCTGAAGGTTTAATTTTGAAATTTGATGGAGTTACATTACACGTCAGATCTGGTCAACGATTTGTTCCGATATTCTTGACCATGATTGGGTAACTTCCATTTATAACCTATTTCGCATATCTTCGCCCAAAAATAACTAATTCCCTCATCAACCAATTTAAACCTACTTCCCATTTGCCTAATTCATAACCGTTTCTCACAAATTCTTCGAATGGAACCACTTCAATTTAAGAAAGATCATAACAAGGTTGCCTTTCTGAGTAAGACAAAAGATCATGAACTATATGATTCAATGGTGGAGTTTTTGACGCGTTCCAAGATTCATTATGCTCTAACACATTCTCCAAATGTGATATATGAATCTTTGGTGAAACAATTTTGGGCATCTGCTACAAAAACGTCTGACACAGAGATTGTAGCCACTATTGATGGAACTCAGTATGTGGTGACTGAATCTTTGATTAGGGCACAGCTTCGTTTGGATGATGAGAATGGTGTCTATCACTCCAACACTGAAGTGATACTTGCTGGGTTACGGGAAGCTGGTTATCAAAGCACTGACACCAGTAAGTGGTTTAAGAATCAGTTTTGCCCCAAGTGGAGGTTCTTGGTGCACACGTTGCTACAATGTATTAGCAACAAGTCTGGTTGTTGGGATCAATTCTCTACCCAATTGGGTTGTGGTATTGTATGTCTTTCCAAGGGTTTAACTTATAATTTTTCTAAGTATATTTTTGAAAATATGATTGAAAACACTGAGAAGAAAAAGCATAAGTTTTTAATGTACCCTAGGTTTCTTCAAATGATTTTAGGCATAACAACCCAAGATAGAGTCCACTTCCCCATAGGGGGTCTTAGTGTTAAATTGTTTGCTTCTATGAAAACACATTATGATGGAGCACATCACCCTCTGTTAGCTGCTATGTTACCACATGGTGATACTCCCTCTCCAAATGCTGCTGATGATGGTAATCCATCATCTTCTGGTGTTGCTGCTGACGGTAATCCATCAGTTGTCAATGAGGGAGGACCCTTTACAACTGTTGAAGCATTAAATGTTTCTTCTGACCAGCCTCCACCTTCCCCTTTACCTCTGTCACCTAGTTCTTTTTCATCACCTACTCATGTTGCTCCTGATGAGCTTGTTCCTGAGGTTGAGGAGACAATTTAGTCTCTTGGTACCCATGTACCTACACCTCTTGAACCTGAGATTGCTAGACTGACCACACCTAGTCCTGTTCGAGAGCCAATTGATGACAACTCTCCCATTTTTGATCATGTGCCTGTTTCTCCTGACAGGTCCAATGAAGCTCCCATTACCATTGAGCAATCTGCTGGTGGAGCTGAGAACCCTATTACTCTCACATCTGTATATGACTTGCTCAACAGGTATATTAAAAAGGTTGAAGATCTTCAAACAGAGCTTGCAGATACCAAATCCTTACTTGGTGGTGAGATTGTGATGTTGACTAAGAGGGTTCAGGAGTTAGAAGCTCAACTTGGGCAGCAAGGGAAAAGAAAGTTTGTGCCTGATTCTGATGCAGAACATGAGGATAGTATTTGGATCCTCTTGAGTTCTTGGCTGAAGTTGCTCAACAGACTCATGTTTCTTCTCCCAAAGCTGCTGAATCTTCAAAACTTTAGGGACCTCTTAAGTATCAAAGAAGGCATCCAAGATCTTATATTGGAAAGAAAGCAACAGTTTTTGCTGATGTTCAGAATGTGGTTGCTGACTCAAGGGTGTCTCTTAATGAATTTGTTGCTACTGTTACTGGAAGTATTACACCTAGTGATGATCTGATTGAAGCCCATTCTACTGATGTTGCTATGAGTGATATTTCTGCTGAGAAGATCAGTGTTGATGCTGAGCAGGTCAATGTTGACATGTGTAATGTTGCTGCTGAGAAGGTCACTATTGGGATTCACACATCAGTGGATACTTTATTTGTTGCTGGTAAAGAGTATGTGGCTTCACCTAGCATTGATCCATCTATGTCAGCACATACATCTCATGAAGACACATGTGCAACTCCTTACAACAGAGGATCTGCTGATACTACTATTGATTCAGGTGTTCAAGTTTTACCTGCTGATCCTTTGGAGGAATTAGTCATTCCTCAGGATACTTCTGCTGACATTCCTAGAGTTTGTGATGATGATCTTGTCTCAGAACAAGATAAGCTTGAGCAAGAAAGAATTTTGAAGGAGTGTGCAGATAATAAGAAAAGTATAGATTTGGCTATGGAATTACAAGCTAAATATGACTCAGAGTTCCAATCTGCTACAAATAAGTATGTTTCTACTTTGCCTCTTGCAAGACAAAGAGAATTGGATGCTGCAGTTCCAAATTTTGATGAAGCTGATTAGATGCATATTGGGAGACAAGTGATTTCTACTCCTGGTCTAGCTAAAAAGATACTTGGAGATAATGTCAATGAAGTTGATTATGCTCCTAGAATGGTTGAGCTCATGAAACTCAGAAGGAAAGCTGAAGCGGAAAGGATAGCCAAAGCAAAGAGGGATAAACCTCTTACCCAAGCACAGCAAAAGAATTTTATGAGGGAATTTGTGAAGAATCAAAGCAGTGCATTATATAATCATTCTTGGACTAAGAAACAAGTTTGGTCTTTCTCAGATGAACAATTAGTTTATCATTATAATAGAATCAAGACTAGATTACAAAAGGATGGACTTCTTACTCCTAAACTTTTTTCAACTCTACATTCTAAGGATATAGAACCACCTTCTAAAAGACTAAAGATGGATGAAGTTGATTCTGCTAATGTGCCTGCTACCTCTTTATCTCATCCTGCCGATGTTGTTTCCACTATTGATATGGGTGTTCCTCCTGGTGATCATGCACCTTTGCCTAGTGTTTCTATTTCTGCTGATCCAACTACTGCTGTTGCTCTATCTGTTATTGAAAAAGGTAAAGCAAAAGTTATAGCAGAAGATATTCCTTCTAAAAAGAGGACCAGAAGACAAATGGAGGAGGATAGATTGGGCGAAGAGGCTGCCAAGAGGTTGCATGATGATCAACAAGCTGAATTGGCAAGATTTCATGAGATCAAAGTGAGAGAAGTTGAGCTTGCAACTACTAGGGCTAAACAAGTTAGGATGGAGATGGATGCAAAAGCAGAATCTGTTTCACTTGACCAACCTTCTGCTGAGGTTTCTGCTGATGTACCACTAGTTCCTCCATCAATGGAAACACATGAGTCAGAGGATGTATCTGCTGAAGAACCTTCTTCTCCACATTCTTCTATATACATTCCTGGTAGAAGGGCCAAAAGAATGGCTAGGATGAAGGTCTCACAATCTCCTCAAGTGCATAGGGTGGTGGATGTAGATGCTGTTGATTCTTCTTTTCTTAAAGAGGGATCTCCTGATGGTTGGCCAGAGGGTTTTAGGGATGTTTTGGTGAGATGGGAGCTGTCTAGTAATGGACATATTAATACTATTTATAGTCTTGATAAAACATCTCTTTCCTTCACCTTTCTACAAGAAATTTTGCATCTTGTGGATCATCAGGATTTACTCACTCTCTATGACTTGGTTACCAAGCATTATGCTATTCATACTCCTGAAGGTGCAGGATTATTTCTTTTGGGGGATCTTCAAGTGCTCATGGATTCTGATTCTCCCACTGGTTCTGGGTCTGCAGTCTGGAAGAATAATCATAGGTGGAAAGTATTAAGTTGGAAATTTTATCCTCTTCCTTATGTTCATGTCTTGGAGACTACATCTGGTATAAGGGTGCTTATGTTTATTGATAAGGACTATCCTCTGACTGTGCCTCTAATGGAGAAAATGCTTCTACATCAGTTGGAGATTCCTCCTGATCCAGTTGGGAATGCTAAACTCTTTGCTGAATCTTTGATTCGCTTGTTTGATTAGGGTGACCAAGGCTGATTGATGGTATCTTATTCTATATTAATTTTTTTATTCTTAGTTAAAAAAAAAAAAAAAAAAAAAAAAAAAAAAAAAAAAAAAAAGACCAACAGATTTGTATAGTGTTGTGTATGTTGTATGCAGGTGTTGGTGTTGGTTCTTTCCACACCTTTTCTGGTTATCAACTTACCATGATGTTGACTATTCCATCAAAAAGTTGGCTAGTCCAAAGGGTACAGCTTTGGTAAAGACAAGACAAATCTGTTGATAGCTGTAATAGTTTGCTAAAAACTATTGGGTACTCAACTCACCCATGCTTCACAGCTGAGAGTTGAATGGTTGTCAATTGACCATGGATTTTTCCTTATGGATTCCCAATAATTGGCTAGCCCACAAGTGTATGGCTTGTGGTAAAGGCAGTGGAAAACCATATTTGGTATTCAATTTCCAAGGTGATTTACTCACCAGAATAATTGACTAGTCCTGAGCAAATGGCTATAGGTAAAG
This sequence comes from Artemisia argyi, assembly GCA_030686995.1. NCBI lineage: Eukaryota > Viridiplantae > Streptophyta > Magnoliopsida > Asterales > Asteraceae > Artemisia > Artemisia argyi. The sequence continues at coordinate 18,554,256 of CM060678.1, read as the reverse complement.
ACAACTCAATTCCGTTTATAGCTGATGATTTCCTAAAAATCATATGGTCATCAGTGTACCATAGTTTTCGAACTTAAACATTTGGCTACTCCATTAGTGATGGCTATTGGTAAAGAGACATCAAATCCATTATTTTCAATGATTCACCTCTCACAGGAGTTAACACACCTGGATGTGATGAGAATAGTATGAAACTAATATGTTTTGATGTACACTTTGTCATTTGTTGCTGCAAAGACTTGAAGGTTTCATGTTTGCCATTCATAGAGATGTGGCTATTTTGATTCTTTGCTGATGATGTTTGAATTCAATCCTCTTGGTTTGCAATTTTACTGATCTATCAAGAATCTTGAACTTAACCATGTCAACTTCAAGATTAGGGGAGGATTGTTGGGAATTCTGCTAAATAAGAATTCTGCTGAAGGTTATTGCTGAAGAGCTAGATTCTGCCGAAGTAGTAATTCTGCGAAAGTAAAGATTTCGCGTAGTTTGTTTCTGCGGACATAGATATTCCGTGTAGTTTGTTATTTAGTTAGGATATGCATAAGTTTTATTAGGAAGTGATAATGCATGTCTCTTTAAGTTTATAGAAGATACGTTTCTTGTGAAATGGTTTAGGGTTCCTTGTATAATAAAGGAACACATTATTATGTATTTGCGACACGTTTTGAAAAACAAGTTTTAGTATTATTAAAAGATCCATAGAGGATCGAAGTATTCTTAGTAATCTGTGTTCATACTTGTGTTTGATTTCTGCTTTAGAATACAAGTAATAGAGACTTTCTATTAGTGTGTTTGTGATTACATAAACATTACTAACGATCCACGAGTGCTCAAAGATCTATCAAGGTCTAAGGTTCAACAAGCCATTTGCTGTTTGTTTTTACACATTTTTGTGTTTAATCACCCGAATAAAAATATAACCGATTTAATGAAACCGAACTAATCCACCAACACGATTTACACGTTTAGTCCGTTTTCATCCGTTTCCATCCGTTTTTACCCATTTTTGTTAGTTTTTACACGTTTTTTATGTGTTATGACCCGAATAAAAATATAACCGATTTAATTAAACCTAACTAATCGAACAACCCGATTTACACGTTTAGTCCATTTTCATCCGTTTCCATCCGTTTTTAGTCTTTCTTTTATAACTTTGACCTTAAATATTTTTATTTGTGTTGTATAATATTTGATGAAAATTATACTAATGAAAATACATTTAAAACACAATCCATCCATCTAAATGTATTATATAACACAAGATAGAAAACTTAAGGTAAAAGTTATAAAAGAAATACTTAAAAGGTAAAACAAGAACAATGTTGGGACTTAGTATTTATCATCATCTATGAGTACTGTTTACTCTCCTCGTTTTTCTGAAGAAGCCGATTGACTCTATAGTACTCATGATCTTGGAGAAAAGAAAAGCAGTTTGTGTTCATAAGCGAAATTTTTTGAAAATAATTTAAAAGAATTTGGAGCCAAAATTTTGATCTAAAATTTTTAAGTAACCTAATTATATGGCATTTAACATAAATAAGAGCCCATATTCATGAAAATACCCTGTTTTGTCTCCTAATTAAACTAAACACTGCAACCAAAACACAAAAATCAAATCTTCAATCACCATTACTCTCCAAGCCAAAATCATTTTCTTGTACACATTGTTGCTCAAGAGTCGTCATGGAATTGATTGAAAATGTTGATTCTGATATTTTGCTTCCAGATAATGAAGCTGGTGTTAACACAATACAGTATGAGGACGAAAGATATTATTCATCTGATGAAGAAAATGACAACTAATTAAATCAAAAACTATCTAATAGGGGCATAACCAGGCTAGCTAAGTTTCGCCTTCAATATGGCCATCCTGGTCAAATAAAGCACAAGGTAACCATCGATGCGTTGAATAGGGTTGCAGGGTTAAACAGAGCACTGTTTGCGAGTTTTTCAGGAGATGTGGTTCGTGAGCACATAGGTTTGAAGGTTCTATCCTGGAAGAAGGTGGATAAAGAATCAAGAGAAAAATTATGGGATGAAATCATGGTACATATATACTAATTTTTAACCCAGTACTACATATATAAGTTTAATTTATCAATTATCTGCAACTAATTAACAACATTGTGTTAATCTTTGCAGCGATATTTTGATGTTGACGTGACATTCAAAAAGGTGGTAATGAATCATCTTGGTCAACTGCTAAGGAATTACAGAATGAAACTCATGGAAAAATACATATTGCCCAACCTAGATACACCTTCGAAAATTAATGAACGCCCTGAAAAGTATAGTACAATTATGACACAAGAACAATGGGCTGAGTTTGTAACCTACACGACCACCAATGAATACAAGGTTTTAATTAGTCATCTTTATTTAAGTCTATATGTCATTTCATAATTTTTAGTTTGCAGCATTACCGCATCTAAATGCCTTATGATTTTGTGTTTTTAGGAGAAATCGGATAAAGCTAAACTGTCGCGTTCCAAAAATATTTATCAGCATAAAATGGGACGAGGTGGATATGTTTATGTTAAAGAGAAAATGGTAAGGTTATACATACTGTTTGTTTTACTAATTGATCAGACTCTATTATCTTGGTTTAACTTTACATATATGTGTATGCACTTGATGTCCATTAGATCGAAAAAAAAGAAATTGAAGCAGATGTTGTACCGCCGCGTAGTGTATTGTGGATCAAAGGAAGGCAAAACAAACACGGAGAATCTGCAGATGCTGAGATTAGTTCATTGGCAGATAAACTTGTAAATTTGACTGCAAATTCTATTATTATGGTTATATACCAGCATCATTAACTTTGTACTAGCCGTACTAACTTGTATACTAGCAGTACTAACTTTTAATACCAACAATTCCCATATTTTTTTGCAGAAAGAAGCTGATGAAAAGATCAAGGAAGGAACCTTGGATGTTGATGATGGCACTGATGCCATGACAGTTGTGTTTGGTAAGGAAAAGGGAGGTTATGCAAGAGGAGTGGGAAATGGAGTTACATATAAGAGGTATTTTAATCTTCCTCGAACCAGAAAAGAAACTGATGAAAGACTTGAGTTACTTCAAACTCAACTTGATAATGAGAGAAGCGAGCGTAAAAAAAAGATCTACTGCTCAAGAAACTGTCCACCAAGATGACAGAAAAAGATGAGACGGTCAAGAAATTGTCCACTGAGATGGCAGATACAAAGAGAATGCTTGCTAAACTGATGAATCAGTTGAGTAAACAAGGGATGCAGTTGGATATGCCATCTCCATTGCCATTAGACTCAAATGTAAGCCATTTTTTATGTTGTTAACAATTTCATTTTCTAATGCTAACACCAATGTATTTCTTAATTTAATTTAATTATATTGCAGGTGACGACTCCAATGGCCATTGATAATATATATATCAGCGCTAATGATCATCAGGTGTTTGACGGAACTCAGTCCAGTGTTGGTGTACATGCACGTGATAAAGATGCGATAATTCAGAAGAAGCCTAATGAGATTGAAACTTTAGAACCGGTAATGGAAACAATGGTAAGGAGTAAAACATCCCCCTTTGATTTTTTAATTTTACCTACATGACTAATGTACCGTGTTTTATATATACATATAGGAACGTGTTAAAAATGTTAAGAAAACACCAAAGCCACGACAAAACGGGTCTGCAGATTCCCAATCGCAAGGAGATGCATCTCTAACAAAAGAACTACCAAAAGTATGTATTTCAACATATTTCTTGTTATTTATTTCTTTATTTATTATTATTTTTTTTAAATAATGTACCATGTTTTATATATACATATAGGAACCTGTTATAAATGTCGGACCTAAGAAAACGGGTAAGTCACGACGAAAAGGGTCTCCAGCTTCCCTATCGCAGGATAATGTGTCTCCAACAACACAAGCAGAAGTATGTATTTCAACATATTTCTTGTTATTCTTAATTTTGTTTAAATAATTTCTGATATATACATATGCAAAAATTCTTTTTTTTAGACAATTAATTGCAAACTGTGGCACATAAAGAAAGCAAATATTGTTGCTCTGGGTCGCATACACAACATTCCAGGAAAACAAATGTTGCATAACCAACCACTCCCAAATGATTGCTACAGAGTCTCAATTGATAAATCATTAGTGGATGCAGCATGCATACTGGACGTAGGGAATAATGGGTTAAAAACAGTTAGGGAAGGAGTAGGTTATTTCTTTGCATGGCAAAAGGATCAAGTTATTCTTGCTAATCATGAGGAGGTACATACATGTATTTTTTCAACCTACACACACACACACACACATATATATATATATATATATATATATATATATATATATATATATATATATATATATATATATATATATATATATATATATATATATATATATATATATATATATATATAATTCTTCAAATTAAATTCAATGTTTGATACAAGCGTCTTTTGTTTACTACAAGTTACACCACCAACTACGAAACCAAAAGTTAGTAAAAACATTCATGGACTATATTTACAACCGAAGCGCAAAAATTATGTATCTAGTGCAGAAGTGCAAAAGCAAGCTAAGGCGGGCCCGGGGAAGATTCAAAAGGTTTTAACTTTTAGTAGTTGAGAATTTGATTATATGCGAAAATTCTATATATATGTTGTTAATTATGTTTTATTTATATACTAGCAGTAGTAACACTGATCCAACAGTACTAACTTAGTACTAGCAATACTAACATCATTGGTCACTCTTTCTTTAATTCGATGTGTGACTAAATATTACCAAATGCCACATGAATTAAAAATTCATGTGACCATTGGATGAACATTAGTCATACAGAACACACATGTCTGCACTTTAAACATCATATGGTCACACTTATTAACACTTTTGGCCACTGTTTGCTTAATTGTATGTGACTAAATACCCAAAATAAACATGCTTTGTGTTACTAAATATTACAAAAGGCCACACAAACATAAACTTCATGTGGCCATTGGATGATCAATAGTCACACAAAATACACATTTCTTCATTTTAAACAGCATATGGTCACACTTATTAACGCTTTTGACCACTGTTTGCTTAGTTGTATGTGACTAAATACCCAAAAGAAACATGCTTTGTGTGACTAAATATTACAAAAGGCCATGCAAACATAAACTTCATGTGGCCATTGGATGATCAATAGTCACACAAAATACACATTTCTTCATTGTAAACAGCATGTGGTCACACTTATTAATGCTTTTAGCCACTGTTTGATTTTTTGTATGTGACTAAATACCCAAAAGAAACATGCTTTGTGTGACTAAATATTACAAAAGGCCACGCAAACATAATCTTCATGTGGCCATTGGATGATCAATATTCACACAAAATACACATTTCATCACTTTAAATAGCATATGGTCACACTTATTAACACTTTTTGCCACTGTTTGCTTCATGGTATGTGACTAAATACTCAAAACAAACATGCTTTGTGTGACTAAATATTACAAAAGGCCACGCAAACATAAACTTCATGTGGCCATTGGATGATCAATAGTCACACAAAATACATATTTCTTCACTTTAAACAGCATATGGTCACACTTATTAACACTTTTGGCCACTGTTTGCTTAATGGTATGTGACTAAATACTCAAAACAAACATGCTTTGTGTGACTAAATATTACAAAAGGCCACGCAAACATAAACTTCATGTGGCCATTGGATGATCAATAGTCACACAAAATACACATTTCTTCACTTTAAACAGCATATGGTCACACTTATAACACTTTTGGCCACATTGTGTTAAATTGTATGTGACTAACTCCAAAAAAATAACACCCATTGTGTGACTAAATCATCACAAACGTCACATTTATTGTATATTCATGTGGCCACAGGACGGGAAATATCACACAAAATACACATTTACTTGAATATATCATCTCAAAAGTCACATATATTATATATTTATGTGGCCAAAGGACGAGCAATTGTTACTCTCAAAAAACATTTGTGTGACTATAAGGTGTTTACGGTCACTGATAATGACTAATCCAACAAAACTTGTGCCTAATTTGTCACACATATTCGGGGTTTTGGTCACTCTTTTTCGATGGAAAAGGCAACGAACTCAACAATGTGACCATATGCCACCTACGGTGGCGGGACCTATGGTGACACACAACGAAAAAAATGTGTGTGACTATGTGCATATCGTCACACATTTTTGGCGTGACCAATAGCAGTTTTTGTAACAGTGAATGGTTCTCATAAAAACTATGATGCTTCACATGTGTAAAGTAATGTATTATTTCAAGACAATCTAGAAATAAGATGGGCAACTTGTAAGTTAATAGAGCTTACAGCTCCTACTGGATTAGAGAAAATTACATGTGTTTCATCACCAGTAATACAATCACATAGCTCCCACTGGATTAGACAACATTATAAGTGTTACGTCACTAGTGGAGAGTGAGTGGCGATTGGATACTTTCCTTCTTTCTTTTCATATCTACACACTATTGCTAATGTGATTCACTTTGACTAGGAAACATGTACTTAGGGATTCAAGGAAGTGTATTAAGTTCTGATGTGTGCTTATTCACACATCTTTTTCTGTCCACATTAAGACCAAAACAGACACAAACTGACCATAATTGCCAAAGATATTGTATTTTTGTGTTTGTGATCATGCAAGAACGGATATTTCAGAAATTGGCATTAATCAGGCCAAAAAGGACAAAAACGAGCACGAGTTTGCAAAGTTGCCAACTTCAGTCCCTCAAGTTTGGAATTTAGCAGAAATAGCCCCTGAGAATTGAATTTTGGAAGAAAAAGTCAACACTGGTCCTTAGAATTCACAAGTTATCAAGATTGGTCCCAGGGTGAAAGATTTGAAAAAATTACAAAAATGGTCCCTGAAGTTTCAGATTTGGCAAAAATGGTCCCTGGAATTTCAATCATGGAAAAAATCAAAAGACCCTTGTATTATTCAAACTTGGAAAGTTTCACCCTTGCAAGTACTTTGGATAAATGCCAAACCCAGCCCCTCAATTTTCAGAATGTTACATTTTTGGTCCTTGTTATTAATACTACAAACCAAACGGATCCAAAGTTATTATTTGCACCAAATCCAATCCAAAATACAACACAACCATCACCAATCCAGTCCACACCCCTTGGCCCATTAAACCCTCAGACCAACTCCCTTCCCTTTTATTTATAAAATGCAGGTCAAACCTTGCGTTGACCTTGCCAAACCACCCTTCCCTCCAAAACCATCCTCCCCTCCAAACGACCTGGTATACCTCCACCCACCATCACCACTTTCTTAAAACACCATCATCACCACCCCACACCTTCTGCACCTAACAAATAGGCCCCAATAAATGCACCCCCCCCCCCCCACCCTACACACGCAAACACAGATAATATGCCAAAACCAATTTTCCCGCCAAAAAGCCATGGATGGCTAGGATGAGTTTAAGCCATCCAATGTCTTGTATTATTGCTGGGATTTGATCAGAAGGACCCCACAAACCCTAATTTGGGCTTATAAAAGGAAGAGAAGGCAGAAGACATAGTGTGTAGTTTTTATTAGTTCAAAAGTATCGTTTTAGTTAATTAATCATCTCCTTTTGTAATTTCTAGTTTACAATTCTGTACTAAGCATTTTCATGTTAATCTAAGTCTATTTCAAAGTTCCAATTTTAGTTTGATTTTACAATTTCAGTTTATGCAATTTAAATTCCAAAAATCTCATCTAGCTTAATTAGTGTTCATAGTTGTTGTTCTAGACTCAGAGGCTCATATAAGTTCCCATATAGCTTCTAAGAGCTATTAGAAACACTAAAATCAGTTGTAGTTACAAAAAAAACTCAAAATTACTAAAAATCAAGGGAAATAGATTAAAAAAAATTGCAGGTTTGAAGTGGTTATGGCTGGAGCATAGTGAATCCTGGATGGCTATGGGTTAGTGGCTTGTGGAAGCCTTTAGGTTTGGAAAATTGGTCCTGGGTTCATTTGGTTAGCAGGAATGCACATTGTGAGTTCTTATTTAATTTTTCTCTCTTAAGATACTTTAGTATTTTTATCTGCTTAAATCTTATGCTAGTAAGTTTCTTAAGTGTATTTTAGTGGGTTTATAGCTTAATAAGTAGTGCTTGTTCATTTTAATCTTCTGTGTTCTAATTTATTGTTTTAACTGCCAAATTAGTGTAAAGTAGTATACTAAGTATTAGTAGTCTTAATCTTTGTTTCTGTGTTAACAATTGCTTAATAATTCATAAAAAGTTGTTTAGAAAGATTCTCATCGACCATTGTTTCTGCTTGCTTTAAAAATCAACAAAATAGTCAATTAAAGGGGTGTTTGGTTTTGTATGTTATTCAGTGAGCCTGGGGTAATCAGTGTTTAAAATCAGCTAGGGTAACTTACATTAGGCTCAAATACAACAGATAGACCATAAAAACTTTAGTTTATTCAGAAAAAAGTCAAAATCATTCTTAGAATTTCAATACAGCTTAACTGTGGAGTTTTGAAACCTCATAATCATCAAATCAGTTTAGAACTAGTTAAGGTTGATAGATTTAGTCTCAAATTAACATAACACATCATTTTAAGTCATTTAGATCCACTCAAATTTCATTTAAGTCAACTTTAGGATAAAAGTGAAACAGTCAAAAATTGCATAGTAGGCAGAAACTCACTTTTTGAAAGAATTTTCATGATTTTTGTGTTGAGAATTGGACCTTAAAAATTTTGGAGGTCAAAATATACTAGCTAAAATACAGGAATAAATGGTTAGCTTATTTTTTAGAATTTTTTTCTGGCCTATGCAATTGCTTATTTAAGGGTGCAGGGCCATTACCCTCCCCTGCACCAGGGCTATTAGCCCATTTTCTTTGGCTTATTGTGACCTCTCCAGTGGACTCTACTCTTAGAGTTTTGGCTTTTTATGTAGCTTATCTGTTTAGCTTTACAGACTTTGGCTTATTTTGGGCTCAGCTTATTCAGACCCTAGCTTATTTTCCCTTCTTTGTGACCTGACCACAGAACATAAACTGAGTCACTCAGTTTTAAAGCCCATGTTCATGGCCTTCTCAAGTGCTCATTAATAAGCCATAAGCACTGCTTATTGGCTTATTTTAAAGTCAACTAGGTCAACTTTGAAGGTCAGTGCTTATTTTGGACTTCCATTCACATCTGTAGACCCCACAGAGGGCTGAAAGTCCTTGATTTGGACTGTTTGGACCTTGTGATTTGCTTAAAGTGCTTATTGTTGTTTCTAGCTTATTCCTTGTGCTTATTTAGTCCATTTTAGCTTATTTGTATTCACTTTAGTTGTTTGTAGCTTATTCAGTAGCTTGTAGCTTATTTGTAGCTTTTTTGTTCAAAAATCCAAATCTCATAGCTTATTAGGACTTCCTGTCCATTTTTGAGATTTTTACACAGCTTATTAATAAGCTCTAATCAAAGTGCGTTTGTAAAAAGTTCTCATTTACAGTATTTAAATAGTATTATAAAAGAAAATTTCAAAAAAAGCCAAAAATAAATAAAGTGATAACTTTTATTTAAGCTTTTTAGCTTATTTTTAGCTTTTTCAAAAAGCATTTTCTAATTTTATATTTTTCTTAGGTTACTGTCAACCTGTAGTATTTTTATGAATTTTCTCAGATTTTTCTCATTTAATTTAGTACGTTTTATAATTTAATTTAGTTTAAATAAATTAATAATTAGGTTTTAATTGATAATAATTACTCAAAAGTATGAAAAATACATTTTCTGATTTAAAAATAGTTTTAGATTGTTTTAGAATTTTCTAAATTTAATTTGCAAATTTCTAGCATAAAATCATAATTAGTTGTAATTTAATATAATTTAAATAATTAAAAAGTAATTAATAATTAGTAATTAATTAATAATAATTAATTAAATAGTCTAAAAATATATTTCTTTTCTCAAAATTTTCTTTTATCATTACGATCATAAAAATATAATTTTCATGTCCGTAGGGTTAGCGTAGCTCCAAATTCACTTTTTGTTTTGCACGTTTACGTTAAATTTAAACGCGAGTTTTAGATTTTAATTATGTTTTTAGTTTCCCTAATTTCTCGTAACTGTTCATAACTATAGTTTAGCTCATTTCCATTAGTGTAAAAAATTCCAAATCTTTATCTGGTTACTTCCTCAAATCACTGATTCCCGAGAACGTTCACAAATAATATTTCAGCCTCGTTGGGACTTAACGACCCAGGGATTTCCCTGTACTTCCACGAATTTTATATCTTGTACTTTCTTCCTCATGGTTTGACTTTACTTGACCACATCCGTGGTTGATTTAAGTTGACTGTTTGGGAGAAGCCAAATTTTGGCGCCGCTGCTGGGGAGGTTGCTGCGTATTTGAAAACGTTTTTAAGATTAGTGATTTAACCCATTGTAAATTTACCATCTTTTGTATATTTTCATAAAAACAGAACGAATCGTGACGTTTACTATTTCGGATTACTTTTAGATTACAAACTGTAATTTAAGAGGTAACGAATTTGTTTAATGAAACGATTACCAAAAACATTGTAATTCAATTTTCAACGAACACAAAAAAACCCAAAAATATTTTCCTTCTTTGTTTATACAAAATGTTTTCCAAAAACACCAAAAATATCCACCTTCACCCTCTTACCTTTTTGATTCTTCATTACTCACCCTCCAAAACCCTTTGATTCTTTCTATGTCTTATCCCCACCATCTTGATTGTCAATGGTGTGGGGGTCCTCAAAATGGTGGTAATTGTCCCAGTTGTAGCATGGTGGAGTCAGGAAACGGGCCTGTCTATAACCAGAATCCTTATTCTTACCATGACACAACTGATTTATTCCATCAGCCCCCACACCATGAAATACAAACATATTCATGTGAATTTTGTGGAGGTCCTCACCAAGGATTTGAGTGTCAAACCAGGAACACGTTTGTCTATGAACAGTTTCCTGGTGACAATTAAAGTTTTGAAAATGAACAATATCCATATTATTCACTGAATCAGTCACAACAATCTTATTGTTGTGAGTACTGTAGAGATCCACACTTTAGCTTTGATTGTTAAACAAGGAATCCATTTCCTTGTAACAATTACGACTATTCGTATCAAGACCAACCTCCATAGTGTCAAATGATTCAAGCAACTCCTCAACAAATCCAGCAAGACCTTTGTCTGGAGGCTCTTGAGATATTGAAAGAACTTAAGGAGGAGTTAGCTAATATATCGTTTCAAAATTCTCGTGAGAAATCTATTGAATTACTTGCAGAAAAACGAGATGCCAGAAACGGAAAAAGCATGGAAGAATTACTAGTCAAAGAGCATGCAGCTAAAATACGTACCACATTTTGCAATGCTGCTTTTCTCGATGACGATGATGACAGTGATGATGAAGATACATTACAAGTTTGTAATGATTCATCAAGTTCATCAGTTGCAATTCCATCTATGGAAAATCAGGGAGAAAAGAATACGGAGAAATTACAAGCAAAAGAACAAATGGAACTTGTACAATCCGTGAATGCTAGCTCCTCTCAACTCCCTCAGTCTGCTGATATCACACCCGAAGTTCCCACTCACTCTCTAAACATGGGGGACGAACATCTTAGCACTGTTCCTGAAAAGGAATCGGACGAATTCATAAAGTCTAGTGTTGAGAACCTTGTCCCAATCCCAAGAGAGTCACAGAGAACTTTTGATCATATGTGTGATCTACCTTCCCCTCCTGAAAATCCAAAAGATCATTTTGAGACTTCCTCCGATTCTAATGATGATTGCATATCTTATGGAGACATCGAATGTGTTGAGGCATCACTGCCTCATTCTGATGTTGACCCTCTTCTTGAGGAGTTCACCGATGAACTCACTCACATCGATCCACTTCCACCGGGAAGTGACGATGATCTCTTTGATATAGAAGCCGATCTGGAAAGGATTGAAAGTCTTTTATATCATGATCAAACACTCAATTCTTATCCCAACATCGAGCTTAGTAACTCACATAATGATGACAATTCTTTATCTTATGGAGACATCAATTATGTGGAGGAATCACCTTCTGAGCTCGTCAGCCTTGAAGAAAATATTGATCACCTTGTTTCCGAAACATTCAAAAACACTATCACTAATCCTCTGTTTGACTTCGAATCTCTTTGATAGTCAGATAGAGGAAAGTGATGAGTCCATAACGGAACAAGGGTTCACAGATGTGCATTATATGATTGATTCTCTCCCTGAATACGAATCATTCATCTTTGAGGAAGTATCTGAGTAAAATGATCTACATCCCTTGTCACCCGAAAGTGACAAGGTTTTGTCTGAAAATTTTACCGTGATTGATATTTCAAACTCACTCTTCTCCGAGGATAAAATCTTCAAACCCGGTATATTTCCTTTTGAGAAAACTCACATGAAGTTGACTCCCGATAAGAATTTAAAGTCACAAACCTCATCCGAGGAACTTTCAATTCTGGAGTATGATTACTATGATCTTAAGAAAGATCATAGTCTGGGGGGAGATGCACTCAATCACGAGAAATTGCATATTAATGACAAAACTTCCAACCTCCCTCCCGTGATGTTTTCTAAACCAAAGAGCTTAACCGATAAAATCCAAATTAGTGCAACTACACTTGATCCTGAAGATGAAGATCTTGTCATGATAATCATCATGACTTTCTTTCTTTTCTTCACATATCCCATCACTTCCCATGTCCTTCACTCCTGCGGGAGTGAGGATATCACCTTTGACCCCGGCATCTCCATTTATCATTCTTTCAAGCTGGGTATATCTCATCGGTGTGGAACTTTCACGTACTTCAATGTTTGTCCAAAAATCATGAATGAAAGTCCGATGGAGATTGTCTCTTCCACTTGCTTCCCCAAGAACCAATGAATTCGGGGTCGAGTCAAGCTAGTGACTCGGTGAACAAAAAAATTAGCATGCACATGGGTTTTCACCCATGTTTCTGACTTCTCTCTTCTTTCTAATAAAGTGAAAAGAAGGGGGCAACCTATTCTACTTTTGTTGTGTGGTTGTTGTTGTGGTTGTGCAGGTAATTTTCCCGATGCATGAAGGCTCTCGTGCTCGTATTTTTGTCCTTACTTCATAAATGCTTCATTGTTCAGAATTCTGATATCCTTATTTACTAACGTTATCTTTTGGCATTAATTAATAAACAGCCTTAGATACAAAGTAGGATGACCCACACCCTTAAAACATTGAGGACAACGTTTAACTTTAGTCTGGGGGTATCTTCGATTTTCACATTCATGTGCTGTTTACTCATGCAACTCCGTTTTTCTCAAAAAATCCAAAAAATTAAAAAAATTTCATCAGAAAAGTACAAAAAATGAGAAATTTTGAAAATTTTCTGCAAAAATATAATAAGTTTTGACACTTTGTTTGACTTTCCGCTGGATAGAGTAAGAATAAAATTTTGACTTGACCAGGCGCATTGTGCCCTAGCTTGTTCCCTTAACCCTTTTGGCTAAGCGTCCGCGAATCTCATTTCTTGAGGTAGTGACCATCCGAGTTCTAGATTCATTGCCTAATCGCGCCAGCGATCTAGTGCGTGACTTGGTGACCATCTGTTATGCAAATAATTGCACCAGCATGCCTGGAAGTGCACTAGTGACCATCCGTTAGTTGATGCGTCAAAAAACTCGTGCCAGCGATCTACTAATATAGAGTTTATTTTAGAATTTAGATGCTAAACATGGAGTAGTTGGTTCTCTTTAGAGCTCATCGTAGGTACTTGTGGCTTTTTGCTCCCACAAAATTGTCTCACCATATATCTGTAAAAGAATAATTAAAGACATCATGTTTTGACAAAACTTAGTTTTTTATCTTCTTAAGAGAATCTTTGCTTTAAAAGTTGGGTACACATCAATGTGTGAGGTCTTGATCTTAAACCTTTGAGTCCTCATTTCAGGAACGTCTAGAGTGAAATACCAAGTGAAAACTCCGTTGTGTATGTAAAGTTATCTATCCTTATTTTATAAAAAAAAAATAAAAATAAAAAAAATAAAAATAAAAATAAAAAATCATTTATTATTATGAATAAGAGTGAGTTATGTTCTTAAGTATTAGACAAAAGTTGATGGCATGTGAGGTGCATGTACATGGTCCTAGACCAAATACATGAGGTGCACGTGTATTTCTCCACAACTACTGTCTATGAGTCTGTACGAATCCCAACTCTTTCATGTTGACCTCATTTTTAAAGCAGTGATTCTCAAGAAAAGATAGAAAACTACTTAGCGTCCTAATGTGGTATCTTTATCGGAATAAAAATTATCAAAACGAGAAAATATGAAGAAATTCATCTCTCACCAAAAATAAAATAAATAGAGAAAAATAGGAAAATGGGAGCATGAGTTATTACACAAGTAACTTCCATGAGTAGTGCTAGCATCTAACTTGTAATTAAGCTATGACTTCGTTTTTACGTTTAGCATGGGAACTCGCGAAAAATCAGGGACGATGAATTATATCTGTATGGACACATCTCTCTGAGCTGTATTTCTTACTCTGTGACCCTAAACGTTATTGAAAAATGATGAAAGTCAAAAATCCCGTCACAAAATAAGTGTAAAAAGTACATAAATATTAGTGAAATAAATAAAGTTGAAAAACGGAGCGTTCTCTGAAATAAATGATTTTGTACTCTCTTTTGAACATTTTGCTACTTCTTCAATGTTAGTAGAAAGAGTTATGAAAGTTATTTATCTCGTAGGGCGTGAAATGATCCCATTGCGTGAGGACACACAATACCTCAGTCTGGGGGATTTTGATGTGTGCTTATTCACACATCTTTTTCTATCCACATTAAGACCAAAACAGACACAAACTAACCATAATTGCCAAAGATATTGTATTTTTGTGTTTGTGATCGTGCAGGAACGGATATTTCAGAAATTGGCATTAATCAGGCCAAAAAGGACAAAAACGAGCATGAGTTTGCAAAGTTGTCAACTTCAGTCCCTCAAGTTTGGAATTTGGCATAAATGGCCCCTGAGAATTGAATTTTGGAAGAAAAAGTCAACACAGGTCCTTAGAGTTCACACGTTATCAAGATTGGTCCCTGGGTGAAAGATTTGAAAAAATTACAAAAATGGTCCGTGAAGTTTCAGATTTGGCAAAAATGGTCCTTGGAATTTCAATCATGGAAAAAATCAAAAGACCCTTTTATTATTCAAACTTGGCGAGTTTCACCCTTGCAAGTACTTTGGAGAAATGCCAAACCCAGCCCCTCAATTTTCAGAATGTTACATTTTTGGTCCTTGTTAATAATACTACAAACCAAACGGATCCAAAGTTATTATTTGCACCAAATCCAATCCAAAATACAACACAACCATCACCAATCCAGTCCACACCCCTTGGCACATTAAACCCTCAACGTAACTCCCTTCCCTTTTATTTATAAAACGCAGGTCAAACGTTGTGTTGACCCTGCCAAACCACCCTTCCCTCCAAAACCATCCTCCCCTCCAAACCACCTGGTATACCTCTACCCACCATCACCACTTTCTTAAAACACCATCATCACCACCCCACACCCTCTGCACCTAACAAACAGGCCCCAATAAATGCACCCCTCACCCTACACACGCAAACACAGATAATATGCCAAAACCAATTTTCCCGCCAAAAAGCCATGGATGGCTAGGATGAGTTTAAGCCATCCAATGGCTTGTATTATTGCTGGGATTTGATCAGAAGGACCCCACAAACCCTAATTTGGGCTTATAAAAGGAAGAGAAGGCAGAAGACATAGTGTGTAGTTTTTATTAGTTCAAAATAGTGTCTTTTTATTTAATTAATCATCTCCTTTTGTAATTTCTAGTTTACAACTCTGTACTAAGCATTTTCATGTAATCTAAGTCTATTTCAAAGTTCCAATTTTAGTTTGATTTTACAATTTCAGTTTATGCAACTTTAAATTCCAAAAATCTCATCTAGCTTAATTAGTGTTCATAGTTGTTGTTCTGGACTCAAAGGCTCATATAAGTTCCCATATAGCTTCTAAGAACTATTAGAAACACTAAAATTAGTTGTAGTTACAAAAAAAACTCAAAATTACTAAAAATCAAGGAAAATAGATAAAAATAAAATAAAAAATTGCAGGTTTGAAGTGGTTATGGCTGGAGCATAGTGAATCCTGGATGGCTATGGGTTAATTGGTCCTGGGTTCATTTGGTTAGCAGGAATGCACATTGTGAGTTCTTATTTAATTTTTCTCTCTTAAGCTGCTTTAGTATTTTTAGCTTCTTAAATCTTATGCTAGTAAGCTTCTTGAGTGTATTTTAGTGAGTATATAGCTTAATAAGTAGTGCTTGTTCATTTTAATCTTCTGTGTTCTAAATTATTGTTTTAACTGCCAAATTAGTGTAAAGTAGTATACTAAGTATTAGCAGTCTTAATCTTTGTTTCTGTGTTAACAACAGCTTAATAATTCATAAAAAGTTGTTTAGAAAGATTCTCATCAACCATTGTTTCTGTTTGCTTAAAAAATCAACAAAACAGTCAATTAAAGGGGTGTTTGGTTTTGTATGTTATTCAGTGAGCCTGGGGTAATCAGTGTTTAAAATCAGCTAAGGTAACTTACATTAGGCTCAAATAGAACAGATAGACCATAAAATCTTTAGTTTATTCAGAAAAAAGTCAAAAATTATTCTTAGAATTTCAATACAACTTAACTGTGGAGTTTTGAAACCTCATAATCATCAAATCAGTTTAGAACTAGTTAAGGTTGATAGATTTAGTCTCAAATTAACATAAAACATCATTTTTAGTCATTTAGATCCACTCAAATTTCATTTAAGATAACTTTAGGATAAAAGTGAAAAAGTCAAAAATTGCATAGTAGGCATAAACTCACTTTTTGAAAGAATTTTCATGATTTTTGTGTTGAGAATTGGACCTTAAAACTTTTGGAGTTCAAAATATACTAGCTAAAATAAAGGAATCAATGGTTGGCTTATTTTTCAGAATTTTTGTCTGGCCTGTGCAATTGCTTATTTAAGGGTGCAGGGCCATTACCCTCCCCTGCACCAGGGCTATTAGCCCATTTTCTTTGGCTTATTGTAACCTCTCCAGTGGACCCCACTCTTAGAGTTTTGGATTTTTAGGTAGCTTATCAGTTTAGCTTTTAAGACTTTGGCTTATTTTGGGCTCAGCTTATTCAGACCCTAGCTTATTTTGCCTTCTTTGTGACCTGACCACAGAACATAAACTGAGTCACTCAGTTTTAAAGCCCATGTTCATGGCCTTCCCAAGTGCTCATTAATAAGCCATAAGCACTGCTTATTGGCTTTTTTTAAAGTCAACCAGGTCAACTTTGAAGGTCAGTGCTTATTTTGGACTTCCATTCACCTCTGTGGACCCCATAGAAGGCTGAAAGTCCTTGATTTGGACTGTTTGGACCTTGTGATTTGCTTAAAATGCTTATTGTTGTTTCTAGCTTATTCCTTGTGCTTATTTAGTCCATCTTAGCTTATTTGTATTCACTTTAGTTGTTTGTAGCTTATTCAGTAGCTTGTAGCTTATTTGTAGCTTTTTGGTTCAAAAATCCAAATCTCATAGCTTATTAGGACTTCCTGTCCATTTTTGAGCTTTTTACACAGCTTATTAATAAGCTCTAATCAAAGTGCCTTTTTAAAAAGTTCTCATTTTCAGTATTTAAATAGTATTATAAAAGAAAATTTCAAAAAAAGCGAAAATAAATAAAGTGATAACTTCTATTTAAGCTTTTTAGCTTATTTTCAGCTTTTTTAAAAAACATTTTCTAATTTTATATTTTTCTTAGGTTACTGTTAACCTGTAGTATTTTTAAGAATTTTCTCAGATTTTTCTCATTTCATTTAGTACTTTTTATAATTTAATTTAGTTTAAATAAATTAATAATTAGTTTTTAATTGCTAATAATTATTTAAAAAGTAGGAAAAATACATTTTCTATTTTCAAAATAGTTTTAGGTTGTTTTAGAATTTTCTAAATTTAATTTGCAACTTTCTAGCTTAAAATCATAATTAGTTGTAATTTAATATAATTTAAATAATTAAAAACTAATTAATAATTAGTAATTAATTAATAATAATTAATTAAATAGTCTAAAAAATATTTTTCTTTTTCTCAAAATTTTCTTTTATCATTAGGATCATAAAAATATAATTTTCATGTCCGTAGGGTTAGCGTAGCTCTAAATTCACTTTTTGTTTTGCACGTTTACGTTAAATTTAAACGCGAGTTTTAGATTTTAATTACGTTTTTAGTTTCCCTAATTTCTCGTAATTGTTAACCATAATTTAGCTCATTTCCATTAGTGTAAACAATTCCAAATCTCTATCTGGTTACTTCCTCAAATCACTGATTCCCGAGAACGTTCACGAATACAATTTCAGCCTCGTTAGGACTTAATGACCCGGGGATTTCCTTGTACTTCCACGGATTTTATATCTTGTACTTTCTTCCTCATGGTTTGACTTTAGCTGACCACATCCGTGGTTGATTTAAGTTGACTATTTGGGAGGAGCCAAGTTCTAACATATAGATGATGGGCTAGCCATCATTTCTATTTTAACTTGAAAATAGGCATGCATTTCCTCCATGTTTGGTCTAATTTACCACATGGGTGTGTACGACCTTAGTAGGTTTATTGGGTAAAGACACATTGCTAGGTAATCATGCTAGTAATTGCCTTTATCACTTTGCGGTTATTGATATTTCCGTTTTCTAATTATTTAAACTCATTTTAGTTTGGTAGCTAGAGAAAACATGTTCTCTAGTTATCCAAATATCTTATATTTCTTCAAGGTTTTAAAACCGGAACTAGGGTTATAAACGAACTTGAAAGAATAAGATGTGCAAACATACTTAACCGTTTTGACTTTTACAAGACATCACGATTTCTAGAGTATGTGTGCTTTGAGTTTGATTAGAATTAGGACAATTCAAATATTCCTATTATGGATTTTCCTCATAAAAAAAAGGATTGGAATAAGTCTCTTTCTTACAAGGAAAGAGAGACTTAGTTTGATCCTTTTAACATGAAAAGAACAAACTTTTGTTTACGGTTTGTGTTGCATTAATTCATTAATTGAATTCAAAAAGTTCATATTTAGTATTTTCGATAATTATCCTTTTATAAATTAACTACCCCATGTTTACAATTTAAAACAATTAATTTACGAAAAAAGGCTAAGATCCACATTGTGCTTCTATTATCACATCAGTTGATCTGCTAGCAAAAGTAGATTCAATTGGTA
This sequence comes from Artemisia argyi, assembly GCA_030686995.1. Classification (NCBI taxonomy): domain Eukaryota; kingdom Viridiplantae; phylum Streptophyta; class Magnoliopsida; order Asterales; family Asteraceae; genus Artemisia; species Artemisia argyi. The sequence goes on along the minus strand of CM060678.1, from coordinate 18,534,948 downwards.
GGCGACGATCACCAATTGCATTACAAGTGCAACTCTTAGATCCTTATGGGACTCATGGCATCTAGTATCAAACGACTAGTGTCATGTAGGCATGTTTAGTCCCACCTTTGCCTCAGGTCAAGGTCTCACCGCTTAACTCGATTAAGTCATCCAATTTAAGGACGTGTGAGAATATATCTAGGTCTCACACATAGAGAATAGTCACCTTGGGTTACAATTCAACTTAGGTCCCACGCATAGGCAAAAGGTAATTGCAAGTGTTCTCAACATTGGACGGCATGACTCAAATTTTGATGGGTAAAAGTTTTGATGTGGATTAAAAAGTGTACGAAAGAAGCATGCATTCATCCTTTGTAGCACAAGTTAAAAACTTTTCTTAACTTAAGTCTAATCATTTTTTTAATTTTATGTGTGTCAAGTTGTCCATTTTCATGACTAATATTCATCCTACGTGGATAATAAGTTTGGACAATACATAAATGAAATAACATACATAACAAGTTTAAGAGTTATTTTAAAACAATGATTTTAAGTTTCTAAAACTTTGTAAAACTAAATCAAAAGACTTAGTTTTGAAAATGGTTTGTGTTTCATTTTAATTTTTTAGGAAAAATATTTGCAATTTACATATGATCACAATAAAAAGCAAAGTCACAAACACACAACCACAATATGCAAAGCCTCAACCGATGAAAAAAAACTATGCTTGGTCTCGTGAGCCATCACGAGAACCAAGGGTCAACTAGGGACAAACCACACAACCACACGGAGGACTCTCACTTGCTCCAAGACAATCAAGAGCAAGTAGAAACCCCATTATGCACATGAAAAGTAGTTGTTGTCCTTCCAGAATTTTTGTGTTCGGAGGCCCAAACGACCTAGAAGGAGGCTTCCTCAAGCTTAGCTCAAAACTATAAAGTTGTAGGCCCATGTATTTTGTGCCTAGAAATAAAATGTTAGCCAAAAACTCCTTACCAATCACCGGAAAACTCCATTTTACCAACTGGTATTCCAGCAGTCATTTTTGGCAAAAATGTTTTTAACTCTTTTGTCTTTCACCACCAAGCCACGATTACATGATATTGAAAGTAAAATACAACTAATCTACTTTCTACCTACTGTAAAAGTGCCAAAACAATGGCTACAACCAAATAGAATATCATTACATAAATGCCGAAACAATGACAAAAACCCCAAAACACGAAATTTAAACAATCCAAAGCACAAGTGGTCTAGCTTTTCATCGGCTTTGCATATACATATAATAATACCATAATATTATCATCAAGACATGCTGTTGGCTAATTCCATGGATAAACATGCATGTATTTTCCATGGACATAAAAATAAAATTGCAAGAGTTGAAATTTTTAGCCAACGAAACGAAGAAATTAATTGACAAGAATTAAAACCCCATTTGGTACTTGTGTCAAATGGCCTTAGGTTCAAAGGACCTTCTAATTATCATTTTACCATAGAAAACTAAGCCTTAGGGCCTGATTTGAAATCGTTTCATAAATCGATAAAAAAAAAGTGCATTTTAGGCCATTTTACACATACCCGATAATCATATGGCACATATGATGGCTCGTGATACCAGTATAGGTGATGATGAATATAAAAACATATATGAATAAATCAAATGCAGCGGAAAACACCACCTAACAAGGATCCATATAGCCATATGATCAATCAATTAATAAACAACAAGTTTATACCTTTGTAGCGTGATCGGTTGAATCGTATGGAGACCGTCACCAACGTACATGAATCACCAATGAAGCCAAGTGATCAAAGGATATCACCTCTATGTTATGTCCACAATACACGTCCTTGATCACCAATTAGATGCTAGTCTTGACCTCGTAACAATCAATCTAGCCTTAAACTACACTAGAATAAGGTTAGATAGATCAAAAACACCAAAACCCTCATTAGAGGTGTTTTAATTTCGTGGCTATTAGGGATGGGAAGGAGGAGAGAAAGTTGGAGAGCATTTTGGTAAGTCCTTAATGTGTGTTAATCAAATTAAAGACTAAATCAATTTAGTCTCATCATATTTTGATATTACACATTAGTCCCTCAAAAGCTCATATAAGCCCCTCTAGACCCTCATAGGCCGGCCATGATAAAGGCCCACAATGGGCTTGCCCATTGTTGGCCTTGTCCAAAAACACTAAGTCTAACTTCGTGTTTAATGGCCCGTTATTGATCCCGAGTTACGTAGTCGTTTATATATTGTAAATACGATAAATACAATCTATAAAATGGTGTCTCTGTGTATAAGTGTGTGACCCCATAGGCTCACATATGTCTAGCCATATAATTATTTATTATGAAACGAGCATACTCCAACAATATCAACTTCTGCCATGGTACCTGAAACTTGGAAATAATCGTGAGAAACTAAAATTAAAATTGCAAAACTTAAATAAATTCCTAATAGCTCCCCGGCAGCAGTGCCAAAAACTTGATGCAGGTTTTACCGACTAGGTTTTAATATTTATAAAGTATCGTCTACATAAGGTCTACCTATTGCACTATCAGGCAGTGTACCCGGTTGTGTGAGGTATAGCTAGATGGTAAAGCTGAGGTCGTCTCAAGAGCTATGCGTGTGGAGTTTATCTAAGCTTAGTGTCACGTTTAAAAAGGGGTTTTATGATAAAAAAATATTAATTAAACTAATAAAACAAATAAATGAAAGCAAATATATAAACAAAGGGGAATCAGTAGAGAAAAGAAGTGTTAACCTAGTTATTACTTTTGTTATTATCATGACAAGTTTTCTAATTAAGTGCATCCTATCGTTTTATCTGGGGATTCAAGTCTGTAGACTCAGATGGTCAAATCGCCTAACCTATCTTACACCTTGTCCTATTCTTGACACTTTTTACCATTCCAAGAGTTCGCTGGGCGGCGTGTACCTACGAGATGCAAGAGTCATTAAGTGCCTCTACTAACTTAGACTAGTCTAAAGGGAAGCGGGCGGTCGCAACTTACATCCCCTCTAATTCCTTAAACAAGTCTGTTTGGTAGGAGGTCGTTCATTGAAATTTCCAAATGCATGGTGATATTTCTATCACCAAGTCACAACCTGTTAGCATTAAAAATTATATTAGAAAGTGATGGTCATTCTCATATATTGTAACGTTGTAATGTGTCGTAGTTTTGGTTATTAGAATAGTAAATGGGCGTTTGGATTGGGCTAATCTAATAGGTTATATGTTATGTATTATGACTAGTCCATACTCAATGTAAAAGACCAAGTCCATCTCCAAGCCCATCCAAGCCCATGAAAAAGCCTTTAGGGCATCATCTTGTATTCACTATATAAACACCTCAAAGCTCATTTGAGGTGTGTGCTTGTGTGTGTATTGTGTGTGTTTCTTTCAATAAAAGTTCTTCATTTTTCATCTCTTAGTCTCTCAAGTTTCATACGCCATATACATATCAAGTCACCAATCCTTACGTGTTTATTAGTGATAAAGTTGATAGATTTAAGGTCCTACAAGTGGTATCATTCGCCATACAATGATTTAGGAGGGTTGAGAGTTTGTGTTTTTCATTTTTTTAAGCTTTATACACGTTTTTATCAAAAAAGTTCATTACTTTTCTTGTTTTTCTTGGTCTTTAACACTTTTTTGATTACTTTCAAGCTTAAAAATTCGATTTTGGTTATTGTACTTGTTATCTAAAACACGAAAAAATTTCATACAAATCTTCAAGTTTTCAACTTTCTTCAAGTTTTGGTGTTTTTAAGCTTAGAAGTACAAGTTCCTTGGATTAAAAACTTCATTTGGGTGTATTTTATACTATTTCAAAATTCTGCCTGAGTTTCGCAATCTCCATTTTGTCACACTTTCGAGAACACAAGAAATGGCTCCTTTCGTGCTCACAGTTGGATACTCGGTATTGTCTCTCTTGTATAAGAAAGAAAATACTTCGACTTTTGGCTAAATTTCGAAATTGTCTAATCTCGAAATTTCTTTGTGTAATTGGATTTTCGAAAACTTGACATTTTTCGATAACACAATTTTCGAAATCACAAAGTTTCGCAAACTACAAAAGTTTCGCAATCCTCAGTTTCGCAATCCAAGTTTCGCTATCTGTCAAAGTTTCGAGAACACAAAGTTTCGCAATCAGAAGTTTTGCAATCAGAAGTTTCACAATCCAGAGTTTCGCAATCAAGAGTTTCGCAATCAAAAAGTTTCGAGATCACTCAAAAGTTTCGAGATCACTTAAAATTTTCGAGAACACACTTAAAGTTTTGAAAATTTTGATAAAATTGAGGTTTTTGACGATCAATCTTCGCAAGGTCATAAATTTTGATCCGTAACTCCGTTTTCGACGAATTAGCTGTCAAAACGACTGTGAGACCGAGGAGAACGACATGCTCAATGATTTTTTGATTTAGGCGAAGTTTCGAGGCCCAAAAATGCTCCAGAAAGAAGTTACTGAGGTTTTAAGGTTTTAGATCGAATTTTCACCACAAAAAACTGCATCAACCTTCACCAAAACTCAACTCCTATTTCATTGGAACGATCCAAGAATCAACTTTATCCATCTACAATTCATCAATGGCAACTCAGCAAGACATTCATGCAGCCGGTGCGGAAAACCGACCTCCAACGCTTGAAAAAGGTGGATATCTTCCATGGACAAGTCACATGCTTCGTTACATCAAAACAAAGCCTGATGGTAAACTAATGATCAAATCCATTGAAAATGGTCCATTTAAGCCAAGACAAGTTCAAGTTGAAGGTAATCCAAATTCAACACCTCCTACTCTACCATTCCTGGGTGAACAAACAGAAGCAGACTACACGGATGAAGACAAGAAGCAGATCGCCGCTGATGATATGGCAATGCATTTAATTCAACTTGGATTACCACGCGAGATCTTTGCTGCAGTCGACAGCTGTGAAACTGCTTATGATATGTGGGAACACATTAGAAGGATATGTCATGGAACAGAGATTGGGCAACAAGACATTGAGAACAAACTTCTAACTGAATGGGAGAACTTTAAAAGCACTGCTGGTGAACAGATTGAATCATACTACACAAGGTTTTGCACTTTGATGAATGAGTTAATCAGAAACAAGTTGACACCATGAACAATTGCAACAAACATAAAATTCATCAATAACCTTCCAGAAGAATGGGGTTGTTATGTTACAATTGTCAATCAAACAAAGGATTTACATCAGGTGAATTATGATCAACTCTATGACTTTCTGAAGCAAAACCAAGCTGAAGCTAATAAAGTAAGGAAAGAAAGATTGGCAAAGAATCATGATCATCTTGCATTAATTGCTGCTACACCAACACCGTTACCAGTGTGCACACAACAACCATCATCATCTTCCACTCACAACTACATGCAACCATCATGCATTCAACAACCAACACCGGTCTACCAACAACAGTTCTACCCACAGCAACAACATGTTATTCCACAACAGCAATACCCACAATTCCAAGAACCAGAATTCACTAAAAATGATGAAGCTACTGCAGCCTTGACTCAAGCATTTGCTTTTCTGACAAAGGCATTCCAAGGACGTTATTCCACACCAACAAACAACAACCAAAGGATTTCATCGAACACTCGCAACAAGCAGATTGCTCAGCCGAGTTTCAATATGGGCAATGGAGGCCAAATGGTTGGAGTTTATTGGAATCAGCAGGGATATGCGACTGGATTTCATATGGGTAATCAGAATATGCAGAATGCTGGTCAGTATGCAGGGAATCAGATGAATCAGTATGGTCAGTATGCAGGGAATCAGATGGGTCAGATTGTTGGAAATCAGAGGGGTCAGAATGTTGGTAATCAGGCAATGGGTAATCGGAATGTTGCAGCTCCAGTTGTTGGGAATCTGGGAAATGTGAATCAGGGTAATCTGGTAAAGTGTTTCAACTGCCAGGGTGTAGGTCATATGGCAAGGAACTGTCCTACTAAGCCGAACAAGAAAGATCTAGAGTACTTGCAGAAAGCAGTGCTGTTGGCGCAAAAGGAAAAGGCAGGGTTTCAGTTGAATGCAGAGGAAAATGATTTTATGGCACTCATGGATGGCATGGAAGACAGAGAGGATATCGATGCGAACTGCATATTTATGGCAAATCTTCAGGAGGCTAAGTATGACACAGATTCTGACACACCTCCGGTTTATGACATCAATGCAGTCTCTGAGGTATCAAATTTCAACACATGTCACAATAATGATATATTTGATATGTCTCATGAGGATCAGCATTCTGAGAAGCTAGCACCCAATTATGATACATATCCGGACACGCCAAGTAGTAGCAATACTCCTTTAGCAACTCCAGATGTGAATCATAATGGAGGCTTCGTTTCACAGCATGCTGAGAATGATGAGGAAACACGTGCTTTGTTTGAATCATTATTGAATAATTGTCGTATTGAAATTGAGAATGTGAAAAAGGTCAATCGCGATGTTTAGGCCGTGAATGTTAAATTGACCACTGAGCTTGAGAGTTACAAGGAAAACGTTAAAGCTTTTGAATTTCATAACAAAAGATTGTCAGAATTAGAAACTGGTTATCAAAATTCCGTTTCAAGGGAAAAACTTTTGCAAATCAAGTTTGATACACTTGATGTTAATTCTTTCAAGAAGATAAAAGCTTTAAACGCGGAAATTTCTGATTTGCAAAACCAACTCTCTAAACAAAAATCAGCTTATTCCAATCTTGAAAAAGAAAGGGATGAGTTGAAAAGGAATTTGCAAAGAAAGAAGATAAATTTTTGGAAGAAATTGTAGAGTCAAAACACATGATTGCACATTTAGAAGAATTAGTGGTTAAGTCGGGTCAGTCAAGTCAAACAATGAAAATGATTTCAAATCAAACTAATCTGATTTACCATACGAAACATAAAATGGCTCTTGGTAACAACATCCCTTGTAATCTCAAGAAAGCTCAGAAAGAACATAATGTTTTGTATAATGGTAATCTTATTTACACCAAACATGATCCTCCCGTCGTTCGGGATTCTATGCAAACGATAGAACATGTCGAAGAGAGCATAAATAAAATGAAACAAAAGGATTTGAAACCCATTGATTACAACAAATTGAACAAACTTTCGGGAATTACTTTGGTTCCACAAAAAGAACCATCTGTGTTTTCCATAAAACGACCATTCTCAAAAATGTTTTCTAAGAAAGTAATTGCTTCCAAATCTCTTTCAAAAATGGAACAAATGTCTTCTAACAACACTTTTAATACAAGTGAGGCTAGAGACATTCTGGATGACGTTAAAAAGAGAATTCAAGAACTTCAAAATATTGTTGATTCTAAAACTACTATCAGTATTAACAACTGGCATTCCAGCTTTCATATTGAGCAGAAAAAGGTGTTTGAAAACGAAATTACTATCCCACTGAATAACATCAGTACGAGGGTAATTCATTTTAAAAAAGCTTTCTTAAATGAGACGGCCGACTTTGTCAAGGACCACAAATCCCTGGTAAACGAAGCTAATGAAACTCGTGAAAACATGAATGTTTTGGAAAGGTTAAATGATTCTCTCTTCGAAGCAGTTCTGTCTACTGATATAATGTCCATCATCATACAAACATATTCGGTTCAAGATGATGAAAGACTGAGAGCTGAGACCTCCGAACTTGTTTCCAAATATGAAAATGCTCTTATAAAGCTTGAAAAAGAAAATGTGTCATGTTTTAAACAACTTGATCGAAAAAAGGAAGAATGCAAGTATGACAAATTTTCGTATGAGCGTGCCTTCAAGAACATGAAAGAGCAAAATGATCTTTTGAGGGCTTAGCTTGAAAGTCAAAAAGGGAAGGGTGAGGAAACTAAGTTTGCAAAACCATTCACTTCAGACAAACCAAATGTTTCAAACACGGTTAAAAACCCAAAAATGTCAATTTCACGGTTTGCTCCAAAAGTCGATGAGAAAAAGAATTTGACAAAACCAGTCACTCTAACACCCTTGCCCAAGCAAAGTGAAAATGAAAAGCATGTTGATAAAGGAAAAGCGGTTGTCGAAACACCAACAGTGATAGCTCCTGGTCTTTTTAGGATTAGTCCCACTAGTGCGTCTGCCTCCACATCTAAGACAAATGACGAGGGCAAGAAGGATAAGTCTAAAGAGTCTAGTGATGCTAAAAAGGACAACAATATAAATCCTAACGCATGTGCCTTACCTTCTACAGGATTAGAAAGCACCTCTAGGAGCAGCAGACTAAAGCCTAGGAGCAATCCAAGAAACAATAGAGTCTCGACTGCCTCTAAGAGTAGTAGCAAGAATAAAGTTGAAGAAGTAAAAGAACACCCTAGGAATTTATCGCTTTGTAATAAGAGACATGTTTCATCTGAATGTAATGTCAAAAGTACTGTTTCTAATGCATGTAATGACTCTGTTTATTTAATGCAAAAGGAATGTTTAATTAATGATGTTCATGATGAATGTGAATGTTACGCCTCAACAGAAGAATGTTCCAAAAAGACCTAGTGCTAGATCTCGATCTATAGAAATATTAGTTGTACGCTTTAGGTCTACCACTAGTAGTCGAATGCCTAGGAACTACCTTAAGTATTGTATGTGGATTCCAACGGGTTGAGAGTTCACTCTTCAAGATGGAAAATTAGAAATAGTTCAAGCTAAACAAGTAGCAACTGTCCCTGAGTGTGATTTGAACTTTACTCGTAACCCCATGGAACCAAATTCAAAACGGTTTCCAAATACAAACTCTTCTGTTCTTGGCATGTTATCAAAATATGTCTTTGGATCGTCGACTCGGGTTGCTCCAAGCACATGACCGGGAATTTAAAGCTGCTGATCAATTTTTTCTGGAAATTCATGGGAACTGTACGCTTTGGAAATGATCATGTAGCAGCTATTCTGGGTTATGGAGATCTTCGGTTTGGGAATTTTTTTATCACTCGGGTTTACTACATCGAAGGGTTGGGACACAACTTGTTTTCAGTTGGGCAGTTTTGTGATGCAGATTTAGAAGTTGCATTCAGGAGAAACACGGTTTATGTTAGAAATTTGGTTGGTGATGATCTCTTAACTAGTAATCGTGGCACAAACTTGTACGCTATCGACATCAACCAAATGGCTTCTACATCACCAATTTGTCTTATGACAAGGGCAACCGAAACTAAGTCCTGGCTGTGGCATAGACGTTTATCTCATCTCAATTTCGACACCATCAACAAGTTAGCCAAAGACAACATCGTCACCGGACTTCCTAAGTTCAAATACACCATGGATCATCTATGTCCATCATGCGAACAAGGAAAAAGCAAAAGAGCATCATATAAACCAAAAACCGTACCTAGTTCGGAAGCAAGGTTACATATGTTGCACATGGACTTATGTGGCCCAATAAGAGTTGAAAGCATTAATGGGAAGAAGTATATTCTTGTTATCGTCGATGATTATTCAAGATATACTTGGGTAAAGTTTTTGAGGTAAAAAGACGACGCACCAGGCATCATCATCACCTTTCTGAAGCGTATTCAGGTTCTACTTCAAGCTCCAGTAAGAATTGTAAGAACAGATAATGTCACAGAATTCACAAACCATGAGTTAAGAACTTACCTCGAAGATGTTGGAATCACACATCAAACATCAGTTGTTAGAACTCCACAGCAGAATGGGGTAGTTGAAAGAAGAAATCGAACTCTTGTGCTGATTTTTTCTAGTGCACCACTATTCTTATGGGCTGATGCTGTAGCCACTGCTTGTTTTACTCAAAACCGATCCCTAATCCATCCGAGATTCAATAAAACACCATATGAGCTTGTGAACAATCGAAAACCGGATATCTCTTATCTTCACGTATTTGGCGCTTTGTGCTATCCGACGAATGACAGAGAAGATCTAGGAAAGTTGAAAGCTAAGGGTGATATTGGAATCTTCATTGGATATTCAAAAAACTCGAGGGCATTCAGGGTGCATAATAGAAGAACGAAAAGGATAATGGAGACGATGAATGTGAAGTTTGACGAGATTTCACAAATGGCTTCTGAGAGATACGCTCTAGAACCCGCGCTTAATCCAATGGCTTCTAATCAAATCAGATTAGGACCCGCACCAAACTCGTAGACTTCTGGACACATCAGTTCAGGACTCGTGCCTCAAGGAGCTCATTCAACAAACACGGACAAACCTACAGAACAAGAACTGGAAAATTTCTTCGAGTTAATGTTTGATGAATATTATGGTGGAACTTCGACAAATGCATCTCAACAACATTCCGCTGCACCCGCTCAAAACCATCAACCACCACCACCACCACAAGATGCATCTACCACAATCGAAGCTGAAGCACCAACTACATCAACGTCATCTACATCTACTCCAGCGACTCCAGTTATTGAAACTGATCTACCAAGAGTTGATGAGCAAAATCAAAACACAAATTTTCAAGAAGAACCAACAAATAATTCAAACGATGTTGCGTTAGAAGAAGAAGAAGTATTTGAAAACCCGTTTGCAACAGACTCTGTTGAATCTTCTTCAAGGTTACAAGAACCGTCTAACACACATACGTTAAACCCAAGGTACCCTTCTACACTCAAATGGACAAAAGACCATCCAATAGAACATGTTATTGGTGAACCTTCAAAGCCAGTTCAGACGAGGAGACAACTTGCCACCAATCTCGAATTGTGCATTTACATTTGCTCAATCAGCCTCAAAGAACCAAAGAACATTCGGGAAGCAATGGCAGAAAACCCATGGATAGAAGCAATGCAGGATGAAATTCTTCAATACCAGTTACATGATAGTTGGGAACTTGTTAAACGACCACTTGATAAACGTGTTCTTGATCTTAAGTGGTTGTGGAAGAACCAACTGGATGAGGAAATGACTGTAATTTGCAACAAAGCTCGTCTCGTGGCAAAAGGATATCCGCAAGAAGAATGGATAGATTTCGAAGAATCATTCGCGCTTGTAGCTAGACTTGAAGTAGTCCGGATTTTCTTAGCCTATGCCGCTCCAAAAACATCATAGTCTATCAGATGGACATTAAGACAGCTTTCTTGAATGGAACTCTGAAAGAAGAAGTGTATGTGAGTCAGCCAGAGGGATTCATCGACAAAGATCATCCAGACTACGTCTACAAGCTTAAGAAAACCATTTATGGTTTAAAACAAGCTCCAAGAGCGTGGTATGACGAACTATCATCTTTCTTGCTCAAAAACAATTTCACCAAAGGAACGGTTGATGACACCTTGTTTATCAAAAAATTCAATGATGACATTTTGATCGTTCAAATTTACATGGACAACATAATTTTTGGATCAACCAATCCTAACCATTCAAAACATTTTGAAAATCTCATGAAAACAAATTTGAAATGTCCATGATGGGGGAACTAAAATTCTTTCTTGGTTTATAAATACATCAATCCCCTCGTGGTATTTTTATCAATCAAGCTAAATATACAACAGAGATTTTGAAAAAATATGGAATGGATAACTGTGATTCTGTTGGTACACCAATGGTCACTTCACCAAAAATAGGTGCTGATTTGTTTGGGAAACCCATCGATCTGAAGAAATATCGGAGCATGATCGGTTCTCTCATGTACCTAACTGCTAGTCGACCCGATATTCAATTTGTTGTTTGTTTATTAGCACGGTTTCAGGCAAAGCCTACCGAACTTCACCTCAAAGAGGTTAAATGGATCTTTCGGTACCTACGAAGCACCATTAACTTGGGACTTTGGTATCCGAAGGATTTGGGGTTTAATCTAACAGCATTTTCAGATGCAGACCATGCTGGTAATCAAGTTACAGCAAAGAGTACATCAGGTGGAGCACAATTTTTGGGTGAAAAGCTAGTAAGCTGGTCGTCACGGAAACATGATTGTACTGCGCTATCAACCGCTGAAGCCGAGTATGTGTCTCTATCTGCGTGTTGTGCCCAAGTTCTTTGGATGCGGACACAGCTCACAGATTATGGCTTTACTTTTGACAGAATACCTATGTATTGTGACTCAAAAAGTGCCATAGCCATCTCGTGCAATCCCGTACACCACTCAAAGACGAAGCATATCAAAGTCCACTACCATTTCATCAAAGAGCACGTAAAAGAGGGTACTGTTGAATTATTTTTCGTTAAGACTGATTACCAACTCGCCGATCTATTTACTAAAGCCCTTCCAAAAGAACAGTTTGATTATTTAGATCGACGAATTGGCATGCGAAGCCTAACTCCTGAGGAGCTAGAACGTCTTCTCGAATCTTCTTGAAAAATGTCTTCAAAATCGCTTCGCTGTAAATATTTTTGAAAAACAAAATACAAAATTTGAAAAACCAACAAAAAAGAAAATACAAAAATATAAAATTTTCAAAAAATACAAAAACAATATAAAATCAAAAAAATACAAAAATATTCTTCTCACGACATGTCTCTCGTATAAATCAATATTCTGTACGTTTCTACAAATGTCATTCAACAATGATACGGACATGTACAGATGCTTGAACGGGAGTTCTTTTAATGTTTTTCTAAAACATGTCGTTTCTCAAAAGTTTCTTCATAATGGCTTTCGTATACTTCAGTATGAAACCCGCACTTCAATTATGGCTCTCGTATACTTCAGTACGAAACTCGGACCCGAAATGATGACTTCTGATTATTTTCAAATCAAGGACTCGTACGTTCAAAGATGAAATCATTTTCAAAAAAGTTCGAGTATAAACAAACGAAAAAGATTTCAAACAAAAACTCGTTTTCAAAACCAAATTCTTGAGCACTTTTTCAAGATTGTTCAAAAGATTTTTTTTCAAAATCTCTCAAAATTAGTGCTCAAGATAACTCCTCCAAACCCTTAAATGATTTTAAAATGAGCTATCATTAAGGGGGAGTACAAAAACAAAAAATGTTCCGAATTCATGCAAAATGAAATCTGTCTTTCTCTCCAAAAAGTTTTTTTCCTAATCAGTTGATATAAAAAATATCACGATATGCTATTTTTTAGGGGGAGAAGACATGATTAAAAAGTGATCAAAGATGTTTAAAGATTGTGGCTGAATCTCGAAAGAGCTCGACTCAGATATAACCCTCGAATTGACAAAACTTAAATGTCTGAAATCGAAAAGACTTGTCCTGGACGGGTAATAATTTCAAGCTGATCTAACCAGTGATGTAAACGTGTCTCGAATAGGACTTGTCTGAGTAGAATGTACCAATTCGAGAAACTTTCTTTGGACTTGACCAGGCCGAGTAATAATTTCAAGCTAGTCTAACTAGTGATGTAAACGTGTCTCGAAGTGGTCTTGTTCGCTGAAAGTGGATCAATTCAAAAAGTGCAAACTCCTCCCGCATGTGCAAATTTCTTAAATATTCATGAGCACATGTGAAGGGGGAGTCTTTCAAAAGAAATGCAAAACTCTCGAAGTGTCAACAATGTGTTTTATTATCATAAACACTTTGAGAGATTTTCTAAATGGTTTCAATGGCAATTGTAGGATAGTCATGGAGTTATAAGGTGACTAAGGTTAGGAAAAACCGTCCTATGATCCGCCAAAGCCGGAGGGATCTACCAAAGGACAATTCCAATAGATTAGATTTAGAAGTCCTTAGGTATGATTGAAAAAAATGAGAAAATGAGAAAGGAGAAAGAAGGGGTTGAAGAATTAAAAAGAAAAGTTATGAAAATGGGTGAAAAGAAATAGCCCTCCATATGTTCAACCTTAGGGCAGACACCGGGTTCAATTCGTATGCTACTGGTTATTGCTAAGGTAACACCGGTATTGAAGACAAAGACGTCATGGACCCAGTGATGCACTGCACTTAACCTTCTTGCCACTCAAGTTCTCTTAAAAGAGCTTGTTTCATTCTCACGGGGAACCGGTGTAATCTATCGACCTGTCTCTTAGAGATGGTTGATATTGAAGCAGGAGACCTCTCCCTAATCTCCGCATAGGAAACCAAATGTGCACTTATCGAGTCTAGAGCCCCGAGATTCATCAAAAGATCTCATAGGAACACATGATATCTCTACACTGGTTGTTCATCATTAAGGATGCCAGATGTAAACTTTAGAGTCCTACGCAGATCTTAGCAATATGCCAGAACATTTATGAGAGAATTCACAATAGTGATTCTCAGTGATTGAATGGAAATTCCTGCTGTAACACCCCCAAAAGTCGTTAATAACAGCGGAAGACTTAACATGTCAGCGGAAGACTTTCGGGGTATTACTTCAAGGATCTTTGTCACAATTATAGTAAACAACACAAAGTGACGTATTAAAGTTTAATTTATTTCAAAAATACCAAATATCTGGGATACAAGACATTATTAAGTTAAGAACGTATTTTATTCTGAAGAAAAATAAGTAGTTTATTATGGTTCTTGTCATGCTTTTGCCCACTCCGTGCCATCCAGATCCGTCTTGTTTAGTTACCTGAGATAAACATGCTAAAGTCAACATAAAGTTGAGTGATATTCATAGGTTTGAGTTTAAGAGTTTGAATCACAAGTTAAGAATGTATTGTAATCACATACAATCAATAAGTTTAAATCAATGTTCATGTTATTTGCCTTAAGCTCATGATACTCAACGATTAACAGCCAATCATACAAGTGGATTATGATGGTAAGTAATAGGCCCCCAAAGATAGGTATTTGTCATTAACCTATTTATAAGAACAATAAAGTGCGCCTGGTGTTTTCTCCAACAACCAAACGAGGATTGTCAATCACTAATAGTACTATCCACAATTATTTACGTTCACCCTTCAAGTGATTAAGGTTCATGATCGAGGGACTTTTGACAATAGTAACTTAAGCAAATAACATTGGCTTGACGGTATTTCAATACCCGGTATAAAAGACTTGTGATCGAGTTTTAAGCATGTATCTCCCCCACGGGAAAATAGTTAAAGAGTGGGCTATGAAATCACCTTAGTAGTACAGTGGTATCATAGTCTCAACAAAGCAAGGAAACGGCTTCACACAACACAACCTAAAAGATAATGCAAGTTTCAGTTGATAGTCTAAATCTGGTTTTATCGCGAATGTTAGTTATTTAATTATAAACGAATCTCGTGTTTGTTCAAATGTTTGAAGTAAAAATAAAGTTATATATTCATATAACTTGTAAATAAAATGATTAATGATTGATATAAAAAAAATAGACGTATCATTTTACAAGAAATAAATAATGTATCGTTATATCGTTTAATTATAATTACGAATATATAACGTATATATAAGTTTATGTTTATATTAATTATATACTTAAATATGTAAAAGGTTAATATTTATTTTTGTAAAATAATATTTACAGAAAATTCCTTTAAGTTTCCAAAATTTACCTTTTTAACCCTAACGATATATATTTTACACCGTTAGTCCAAAACATATATAATTTACATTTTAGGTCCAAAAGTATTATTATTTACATTTCTCACTTCTAAATTTCATTATTAACAGTTTCTAACTTATAAAAATCTGTTTTGATGGTTTATACCCCAAGTTTGCAGTTTTTGACACTTTTAGTCCTCGGTTTAAGAAATTTTGCAAAGTTAGTCCAAATTTCACCAAACTTGGAATTTAGCTTTTATACTTTTTCAATAAGCTCAGAATACTCAAAGTAACTTAATTCAACTGCTTATTAGCTTATAAAGTGCTTATTTTGATAAATGGGCCTTAACGAGACTATTACAAGGCCCGTTAATAATTTGAGATCCATTGGGCTTACGAAACTTTTGGGCCTGAGTTTGGGTCATGTTTTATGTTATAAAAATGATGGTGATAAGTTGTTAAGACCAGTTTATCGAATAAGCTATTGGACAGCTTATCGGGCTAATAAGCCCACTTGGCTTATTTAGTTTCATACGAAAACTGCATTAGGCAGGTTCAAAAAGGGTCGAGTAAACGGTTCAAATGAGCTTGTTAGATCGAATGAAAAATGTCTTGTGATTGTCTAGTAAGCTGTTAATGAGGTCGAGTTTTAAAAAGAATATGTCACGTGTCAATTTCAGAGTTGGTGAGGCCAAAATGATCGAGAAAATTTATATGTTGAAACTGCTCAACACTTAGAAAAATTTTAAGTGTTGAGATTTTATTCGAATGGGTCAAGGTATACATGGAACGTGTGATATAATGTATGTATACGTTATTATTAGCTCAAAATTATTATCATACTCGGTTTTTAGCGTGGTCAAAAATGAAAAGAAGGAAAAACATATATATGTTACGTTTTGTATTAACGAAATAATAAATCAAAGTGAATCGTGAGAAACAAAAAAAAATAAAATGTAACAAGTTCTTCGCGTCTCACCTCACCACTTGGGGTGGAGTTCTCGTAGCGTATGGTTCGAAATGGGCACGTGAGATCAATGGTACAATGGTTCACTCCTAGCAAGGTTCACAACGAGCTATTTGGTTCCTCCTTGGATCACTTGTATACTTCGTATTCCTCGCCAACTTCTTGTCCCAACTCGATGATATAATCTTCACGTAAACTGTATGTTGGTACGTTTTGAGTGTGTGTGTTCGTTTAGCTTGCATGGGATTGTTTATATAGGAGATTTAGGGTGGTGTGGATAAGTACAAGAGTCACAAGACTCATGCGTTGGCTAGTATACATGATGGCACCAATTTCTTCACCAATCGAGACTTAGCAACAATAGGAATGCTGCATGCAATCTCTGTTCACTATCTGACATTCTACTGTGCATTTGAGTTGGTCTAGAAGTCATTGGGCAAAAGTGGTGGCGTCTAGGAAGGCTTGTGACATAATTTGGTTTTACATTGTACATGGTTTTTGTCATTCACTTTGGTCAATTCTCAGGTAGCAAACAAGTGTGGGAATTAACGAGACTTGTCATTTATGAATGTTAGCTAGGTGGAAAAATAAGTTATGCAAAAATATGGTCATGTTGTGTGTCAAAATTCGAAGAAAATAGGGGCGTTCCTTGGCTCGTTCGTGAATGGAAACAAGGGAAAAGAAAAAGAAAACAGGCCGGATTTGGGCCAACTGGCCTGGTGGGCTGCTTTCGTTCGGTCCAGCAAGAAAAAGAAAAAAAAATATTTAAAAGTCCGGTTGGTTTGTTTAGTAGGTTTAAGTGGCCCAATTAGTCAACGGGGCCCACCTGGTGTGTTTTGAGAGTCGGGTTACGATCAAATAATATTAGTGAGTGATCTCGGGAATTTTCGTAGGCTCCGGGAATATATAAATACTGTACCTTAAATATACGAAACGTATATTATAAAAATATAAACGTTTAAAATATATATTCGCGATAATTAGACTATCTAGGTTTGTGTGCAAGCAACGTTTCTAAGCAAAAGATAAATCACAATTTATCGTTGTGATTTATATATAAAAAAAATTTTGTCATACGTAAAAGTGGGTATTTAAATAACGTAATAACTTGTAAGTATTTACTAACCATTGGGGAAAATTACGGGAGGCTACAGTACATACACCTTACAGTGAATTCCGTCCCGGAATTAAAGTTTAGGAGGGTTACCAAAGGGTGTCTAAGAGAAGAGGTGTGGGTACTTGGTGCGAATCTGGTCCTCGCGTTCCCAAGTATACTTTGGTCCTCGTTTAGAGTCCCAACGAACTTTTATGATAGGGATACGGTTTTGTTTCAGTTGTTTGACTTCCCTATCCATGATTTCTACCGGTTCCTCGGTAAAAACGAGTTTGTCATCAAGTTGTAATTCTTTCAATGGAATGACCAGAGATTCATCGGATAAACACTTCTTGAGGTTTGACACATGAAAAGTGTTGTGAATTCGGCTAAGTTCCTCGGGTAGTTCAAGTTTATATGTCATGGGTCCAATTCTTTCTAGGATTTTGAATGGACCGATGTATTTTGGGTTTAACTTTCCCCTCTTTCCGAATCGTATCATTCCTTTCCATGGGGATACTTTTAACATAACCTTATCTCCGATCTGAAAATCCATGGGTTTCCTTTTTAGGTCGGCGTAACTTTTATGTCGGTCTCTAGCGGTTTGTAAACGTTGTTTGATTTTGATGATTTTCTCGGTTGTCTCATGAACTAGATCCGGTCCCGTGAGTTGTATTTCTCCGACTTCTGCCCAGCAAATGGGTGATCTACACTTTCTACCGTAAAGTGCTTCGAATGGTGCTGCCTTGATACTGGTATGATAACTGTTGTTGTATGAGAATTCTACCAATGGTAAGTGTTTGTCCCAACCTTTTCCGAAGTCTATGACACATGCGCGTAGCATATCTTCTAAGGTTTGTATAGTTCTCTCACTTTGACCATCGGTTTGGGGGTGATAAGCTGTGCTCATATCCAGCTTTGTTCCTAAAGCTTTTTGCAATGATTTCCAAAAATGAGACGTGAAACGACTGTCACGATCTGATATAATAGAAATCGGCACTCCATGTCGTGACACAATTTCTTTCAGATATATCTGAGCAAGTGTGTTCATTTCATCAGTTTCTTTGATTGGTAGGAAATGAGCTGACTTGGTGAGACGATCAACGATAACCCATATCGTATCGTAGCCAGTAGAGGTTTTGGGAAGTTTGGTGATGAAGTCCATTGTAATACGTTCCCATTTCCACATGGGGAGTTCGGGTTGGGTGAGTAATCCGGAGGGTTTCTGGTATTCTGCTTTTACTCTTGAACATGTTAGACATTTACTGACGTACTCAGCGATGTCGGCTTTCATGTTCGGCCACCAATATAGTTTCTTAAGATCCTGGTACATTTTGTCGGAACCTGGGTGAATGGAATATTTTGATTTGTGAGACTCATGCATGATGAGGTCACGAATACCTCCGAAGAGAGGAATCCAGCTTCTTTCCTTGAAACAAAGCATTCCATTTGATCTTTTCACAAATCCGTTGTCGTTTTCCGGCATACCAAAAATCTTTTCATTTGGTCGATTTTCTTTCTTGAGAGCTTCGCTCTGGGCGATAATGATTTGTGTTTGGAGGGGTGAACAAATAGTCATGCCTAACGATCTAACCCTGAGAGGTTTTAGTCTTTCTTTTCTGCTTAATGCATCTGCTACTACATTAGCCTTTCCTGGGTGATAACGGATTTCACAATCATAGTCGCTAAGCAATTCTAACCAACGGCGTTGTCTCATGTTTAAATCCTTTTGATCTAGGATGTGTTGGAGGCTTTTGTGATCTGTAAACATGATACACTTGGTGCCGTATAGATAGTGTCTCCATAATTTAAGAGCGAATACTATTGCTCCTAGTTCTAGATCATGGGTTGTGTAATTTTCCTCATGTTTCTTCAGTTGACGTAAGGCATAAGCTATTACCTTATCCCGTTGCATCAAAACTGCACCTAAACCATGGTACGAAGCGTCACAATATAGCACGAAATCTTTGCTTCCTTCGGGCAACGCTAGTATTGGAGCTTCGCAAAGCTTTTGTTTTAACAGTTGGAAGGCTGATTCTGCTTCATGTCCCCAGACGTACTTTTCGTTCTTTTGGGTCAACTTGGTCAATGGTTTTGAGATTTTAGAGAAACCTTCAATAAATCTCCGGTAGTAACCTGCAAGACCTAAAAATTGACGTACCTCTGAGGGAGTTGTAGGTGATGACCACTCTTTAACTGCCTTTATTTTTGCAGGATCCACGTGGATACCTTGACTATTGATTACGTGTCCCAAAAATTGCACAGTGGGAATCCAAAAGTCACACTTTGAGAATTTTGCGTACAACTTTTCTTTCCTAAGTAACTCTAGGATAGTTCTCAAATGATTGGCATGTTCCTCTTTGTTACGAGAGTAGATCAGAATGTCGTCAATGAATACTATCATGAATTTGTCCAAATATGGCTTGCATACTCGGTTCATTAGGTCCATAAATACCGCGGGTGCGTTCGTTAGACCAAATGGCATTACCTGAAATTCATAGTGTCCATAACGGGTTCTGAAGGCTATCTTGGGAATATCTTCTTCTCGAAGTCTCAATTGATGGTATCCCGACCTTAGATCAATTTTCGAGTATACACTCGATCCTTGTAATTGATCAAACAAATCGTCTATTCTAGGTAAGGGATATCGGTTCTTTATAGTGAGTTTGTTCAACTCTCGGTAATCTATGCACATTCGGAATGATCCGTCTTTCTTTTTAACAAATAGAACTGGGGCTCCCCAAGGTGATGAACTTGGTCTAATGAAGCCTTTATCGGATAATTCCTTTAGTTGTTCCGATAGTTCTTCCATTTCGGAAGGTGCCAACCTGTAAGGTGCTTTTGCTACTGGTGCCGCTCCAGGCATTAATTCAATTTGGAACTCTACTTGACGAGTCGGTGGAAGACCGGGTAGATCTTTAGGAAATACTTCGGGGAATTCCTTAACGATAGGTACGTCCTTAAGTTGTTTCTTGGTTAACTTACTTTCCGTCACCTGAACCATGAATACATGACATCCTTCGTTCATGTATTTTATCATTCTGAGGCATGAGATGATTCCGTATCGGTTTTTATTCTTGTCGCCATGGATAACGAGGGTTTCATTCTTAAAAGGAATGTGTATGGCTTTCTCGTCACAATGAATCTTAGCATGATGTTTGGATAACCAATCCATACCGATGATGGCATCAAAACTACCGAGTTGGACAGGCATTAGATCAATAGGAAAAGATTCTCCGACTAGAGTTAAGGTACAATCTTTTAAAACAGTGTTGGTGCTAATTAAGTTCCCATTGGCCATTTCTATCTCGTATGTGGTGTTTAGCTTAGAAGGGTTAGAGTTAATGAAAGGGGCAAATGTGTCTGACACGAAGCTCTTATCTGCTCCAGAATCAAATAATACCTTAGCATTATGATGATTTAATAAGAACGTACCCGTGACGACGTCGGGGTTTTTTGGTTCGTTTTCATTTCCCATCACGTATGCTCTCGCTCGTGCAGTGTTCTGACCATTTCCTTTTGGACATCGGTTCTTGAAGTGTCCTGTTTCTCCGCATGAGTAACATGTTGGTGCTATTGGTTGTAGGTTGCTGCCGGTAGCAGGGGTCCTACAATCTTTTGTGGCATGACCTATCCTTTGGCATTTATGGCATTTTACTGTACAAGCACCATTGTGATGGAGCTTGCATTGGTTGCATTGTGGCTTAATACCTTGGTATCCACTGCCATTGGTTGCTGTAAATATCTTAGGAGGTTCTTGTCGTTGGTTCTGCTGTTGACGATGCGGGTTCTTGTTCTGGTGTTGTTGTTGGTCGATCCTGTTGTTGTTGTTGTTGTTGTGGTGATGGTTGTTGTTGCGATGGCCGTTGTGGTAGTGATTGTGGTTCTGATGGTGGGTGGTTCTCCTGTCATCGAGCTTTCTTTTGAGTTCGTTGCACTTGACTTCGCGGTCTAGGAGTTTTTGTGCTAACTCCATTGCAACTTCTAGTGATGGTGGGTTGGATGCTGTGACGTCTCCTTCAATACTCCGGGGAAGACCTTCAATATACTTCTCCAGAGTTTTCTCTAAATCTGGTATGATAGAAGGACATAATGCCATCAGCTCGTGGAATCTCCTGTTGTAAGCCCTGAGATCGATTCCTTTGACTGTCAGGATATGGAATTCGTCTTCCAGTTTTCTTATTTCGGATCGAGGACAGTACTTCTTTAGGATCTTGGCTTTGAATTCCGTCCAGGAGAGTCGGTACGCTGCTTCTGTACCTAAAGTTTGAGTTGTAGCGGTCCACCATGACAAAGCGTCATCCATTAAGGTTCCTGTGGAAAATGTGACCCTGTTGTTTTCTGAGCATCCACTCCTTTGGAATAGTGTTTCACATCTCTCGAACCAATGGGCGAGTTTAGTTATCCCTTCAGTACCCATGAAGTAAGTCGGCTGACAAGCCATAAAATCTTTATAGGTACATTGGCGAGGTGCGGGAGCAACATTTCTTGCCGGTTGTGCGTTAGCATTTGCTTGTTCGGCTAAGGATGCATTGATTCCATTGGTGATTGCTTGTTGGATTTCTTCCGGGGTCATGGTTGCTGCTGAGGTAGCGGTTGCGGTTCTCTTAGGTGCCATATTCCTAAAAATGAGAGTATATGTTCAGAATTTTCATAATAACCATCTTGTGTTAGACTATTTAGTAACATCAACAGGTTCAAAGTTATAATAGTGTCACATATATCACGATGCAATATACGATATCATAACACTTATGAAAATAAAGCAAACATAACATCATTGATTAGATTGTCGTTTTGAGTTTACATCACTTATTTATTCTTGTTGACATATCACTAGGACATTCAAATACAAGTTATTACTACTGTGATGTGGGTGAGGCTACGTCGACAATCTATGGCTCTCTAGGGTTTTCCTTGGTTATCATCAAGACGACGTTCTAGTTCCAGAATTTTGGCGGCCATGGTTTCTATGATTTGGTCTCGGTCTCTCTCCCTAGCTTGTGTTTCTTGTTGTGCACGTCGCAGAGACATGACTTGGGCTCTTGTGGTGTCGAGAGCTTGATCGATGTCACACATGATGTCCTTGCTTATGGTGTTAGCAGAACAAAGTAATCCGATGAATTCCATAGCTTCACCGAATTGGGTATTTAGTTGTTCTATCATGGTTCCCATCTCTAGGTGTCCCATCACAAGTTGTTCTATCTCAGCTGACATGACTTCTATCAGTTCATTAGGGATGTTGTTTACCAAAGTGGCTATGGCGTCTAACCTGTCTTCATGCCTTACTAACCTAGCTGCCAAGAGTGGTATGGTACGGTGAATGGGTTCTCCAGTGACCGGAAGGATCCTAGATGCAGCAAATGATGATCTTTCACCAAGTTCTCTGTTGGTGGGAGTACCTTCTTGAGATCTCCAATACTTGAGGATTGGTAGTAGAAATGACCATTTGCGAGCATTGACCCGCTTACTAGCCTTATGGTTGGTTCTTGCATAATAGTAAGGATCTGAGGAGGTAGGACGAATCTGGTAATTCCTTGGTTGATAAGGCAGAGGAGCACTGTGAGCTTTCACAGGTGGTGGATTGTTGATTGTCACTGGTACAGTAGTAGTCTGCTGATAAAATATACTAGGTAGTATCACTGGTTTTGCAGTTGGAGCAATTTCCTTTTTCCATTCAGTATCATCACAGATGTCTTTTTCTTCAGCATATGAAAGAGCTTTTCCAGCAGTGGCTGATTCATAAGGCTGGAATGGAGATGTTTGCTTACTGCGTCTGATTGGACCAGCTGATGCTTGAGGTGAAGTAAAGGATTGCTGACTTTCCTTATTCTTGTCTGTTGTAGGTGATACAGTCTTAGAAGTTGGAGCAAGAGTTGGTACAATAGGTGTAGAGCTCTCAGTTTCCGAATCCGATAACAAAATAATGAAGTTGGGTTTGGAAGACATGGTACTGTAATAATCCTGATTAGTAAACATAGTTATTAGCATAATCATAACATATATCAAGTTATATAAGTAAGAAATAATGAGAAGTATCTTTTCTACCGGATGTTGGGATGTAGGCACGGAGGGCATGAAGTGGTATTTTGTAAAAATGGTCCAGTTAAAGTGTAGTTATAGTCCAATGTTTAAAAACATCTGGTTCACTATAACCGTGGCTCTGAATACCAATCTGTAACACCTCCAAAAGTCGTTAATAACAGCGGAAGACTTAACATGTCAGCGAAAGACTTTCGGGGTATTACTTCAAGGATCTTTGTCACAATTATAGTAAACAACACAAAGTGACGTATTAAAGTTTAATTTATTTCAAAAATACCAAATATCTGGGATACAAGACATTATTAAGTTAAGAACGTGTTTTATTCTGAAGAAAAATAAGTAGTTTATTATGGTTCTTGTCATGCTTTTGCCCACTCCGTGCCATCCAGATCCGTCTTGTTTAGTTACCTGAGATAAACATGCTAAAGTCAACATAAAGTTGAGTGATATTCATAGGTTTGAGTTTAAGAGTTTGAATCACAAGTTAAGAATGTATTGTAATCACATACAATCAATAAGTTTAAATCAATGTTCCTGTTATTTGCCTTAAGCTCATGATACTCAACGATTAACAGCCAATCATACAAGTGGATTATGATGGTAAGTAATAGGCCCCCAAAGATAGGTATTTGTCATTAACCTATTTATAAGAACAATAAAGTGCGCCTGGTGTTTTCTCCAACAACCAAACGAGGATTGTCAATCACTAATAGTACTATCCACAATTATTTACGTTCACCCTTCAAGTGATTAAGGTTCATGATCGAGGGACTTTTGACAATAGTAACTTAAGCAAATAACATTGGCCTGACGGTATTTCAATACCCGGTATAAAAGACTTGTGATCGAGTTTTAAGCATGTATCTCCCCCACGGGAAAATAGTTAAAGAGTGGGCTATGAAATCACCTTAGTAGTACAGTGGTATCGTAGTCTCAACAAAGCAAGGAAACGGCTTCACACAACACAACCTAAAAGATAATGCAAGTTTCAGTTGATAGTCTAAATCTGGTTTTATCGCGAATGTTAGTTATTTAATTATAAACGAATCTCGTGTTTGTTCAAATGTTTGAAGTAAAAATAAAGTTATATATTCATATAACTTGTAAATAAAATGATTAATGATTGATATAAAAAAAATAGACGTATCATTTTACAAGAAATAAATAATGTATCGTTATATCGTTTAATTATAATTACGAATATATAACGTATATATAAGTTTATGTTTATATTAATTATATACTTAAATATGTAAAAGGTTAATATTTATTTTTGTTAAATAATATTTACAGAAAATTCCTTTAAGTTTCCAAAATTTACCTTTTTAACCCTAACGATATATATTTTACACCGTTAGTCCAAAACATATATAATTTACATTTTAGGTCCAAAAGTATTATTATTTACATTTCTCACTTCTAAATTTCATTATTAACAGTTTCTAACTTATAAAAATCTGTTTTGACAGTTTATACCCCAAGTTTGCAGTTTTTGACACTTTTAGTCCTCGGTTTAAAAAATTTTGCAAAGTTAGTCCAAATTTCACCAAACTTGGAATTTAGCTTTTATACTTTTTCAATAAGCTCAGAATACTCAAAGTAACTTAATTCAACTGCTTATTAGCTTATAAAGTGCTTATTTTGATAAATGGGCCTTAACGAGACTATTACAAGGCCCGTTAATAATTTGAGATCCATTGGGCTTACGAAACTTTTGGGCCTGAGTTTGGGTCATGTTTTATGTTATAAAAATGATGGTGATAAGTTGTTAAGACCAGTTTATCGAATAAGCTATTGGACAGCTTATCGGGCTAATAAGCCCACTTGGCTTATTTAGTTTCATACGAAAACTGCATTAGGCAGGTTCAAAAAGGGTCGAGTAAACGGTTCAAATGAGCTTGTTAGATCGAATGAAAAATGTCTTGTGATTGTCTAGTAAGTTGTTAATGAGGTCGAGTTTTAAAAAGAATATGTCACGTGTCAATTTCAGAGTTGGTGAGACCAAAATGATCGAGAAAATTTATATGTTGAAACTGCTCAACACTTAGAAAAATTTTAAGTGTTGAGATTTTATTCGAATGGGTCAAGGTATACATGGAACGTGTGATATAATGTATGTATACGTTATTATTAGCTCAAAATTATTATCATACTCGGTTTTTAGCGTGGTCAAAAATGAAAAGAAGGAAAAACATATATATGTTACGTTTTGTATTAACGAAATAATAAATCAAAGTGAATCGTGAGAAACAAAAAAAATAAAATGTAACAAGTTCTCCGCGTCTCACCTCACCACTTGGGGTGGAGTTCTCGTAGCGTATGGTTCGAAATGGGTACGTGAGATCAATGGTACAATGGTTCACTCCTAGCAAGGTTCACAACGAGCTATTTGGTTCCTCCTTGGATCACTTGTGTACTTCGTATTCCTCGCCAACTTCTTGTCCCAACTCGATGATATAATCTTCGCGTAAACTGTATGTTGGTACGTTTTGAGTGTGTGTGTTCGTTTAGCTTGCATGGGATTGTTTATATAGGAGATTTAGGGTGGTGTGGATAAGTACAAGAGTCACAAGACTCATGCGTTGGCTAGTATACATGATGGCACCAATTTCTTCACCAATCGAGACTTAGCAACAATAGGAATGCTGCATGCAATCTCTGTTCACTATCTGACATTCTACTGTGCATTTGAGTTGGTCTAGAAGTCATTGGGCAAAAGTGGTGGCGTCTAGGAAGGCTTGTGACATAATTTGGTTTTACATTGTACATGGTTTTTGTCATTCACTTTGGTCAATTCTCAGGTAGCAAACAAGTGTGGGAATTAACGAGACTTGTCATTTATGAATGTTAGCTAGGTGGAAAAATAAGTTATGCAAAAATATGGTCATGTTGTGTGTCAAAATTCGAAGAAAATAGGGGTGTTCCTTGGCTCGTTCGTGAATGGAAACAAGGGAAAAGAAAAAGAAAACAGGCCGGATTTGGGCCAACTGGCCTGGTGGGCTGCTTTCGTTCGGTCCAGCAAGAAAAAGAAAAAAAAATATTTAAAAGTCCGGTTGGTTTGTTTAGTAGGTTTAAGTGGCCCAATTAGTCAACGGGGCCCACCTGGTGTGTTTTGAGAGTCGGGTTACGATCAAATAATATTAGTGAGTGATCTCGGGAATTTTCGTAGGCTCCGGGAATATATAAATACTGTACCTTAAATATACGAAACGTATATTATAAAAATATAAACGTTTAAAATATATATTCGCGATAATTAGACTATCTAGGTTTGTGTGCAAGCAACGTTTCTAAGCAAAAGATAAATCACAATTTATCGTTGTGATTTATATATAAAAAAAAAAAAATTGTCATACGTAAAAGTGGGTATTTAAATAACGTAATAACTTGTAAGTATTTACTAACCATTGGGGAAAATTACGGGAGGCTACATCTGCCAGGGTCAACATCAAGCAGCCCTGACAGTAGGTCACTTCGGTAATTCTTTATGGATTACGCTTAGTGTTCGCGGTGGTTTTAAACGGTCTACAGTCGTGGAGTGATCCCCAATGACTCACCCAGTCATTGAGCTACTAAGTAGGTCTTGTAAGCTCCCTCGGGAGTATCTGACATGGGAACGGCCTTGATAAGAGTTAGAAGGAGTCTTCACACTATGCTGTTGATGATCTCTAATTCCTTATATGTAAGTACCAGTTGTTTTATTGCTAACTGTTTACCCGCAGGTACACATCATCTCCATGGTGACGGATTCCACATGCTCATACATGCATCACAAAGTCAAAGGAAAGTTCTCACAAAGATCAAAGCAAAGTAAGGTTCAAAGAAAGATTCTACGCAATATGAAAGAATCTACATAAGTAAAGTGACAAAGATCGGTGTGAAAGAACGGGAATAGCAAATGCATGTATCACAAAGACTAAAGACGTATGAGCATGTTGGAATGACGGAAAACCACCATAGACACAGAAGTGACAAAAGGCAGATAACTCCACATCACAAAAGAGCAAAGAACGATGAAAAGTCAATTATCAAAGATCACAAAGCATGAAGGAACAAAGACTAAATACTATTCTACTACGACACACAATGGTCAACAACAAAGAACAAAGAAGACCTAATCACGTGGAGCATCATTCGAATGACCACCCCTTAGAGGGAGATTGTTAGCATTAAAAATTATATTAGAAAGTGATGGTCATTCTCATATATTGTAACGTTGTAATGTGTCATAGTTTTGGTTATTAGAATAGTAAATGGGCGTTTGGATTGGGCTAATCTAATAGGTTATATGTTATGTATTATGACTAGTCCATACTCAATGTAAAAGACCAAGTCCATCTCCAAGCCCATCCAAGCCCATGAAAAAGCCTTTAGGGCATCATCTTGTATTCACTATATAAACACCTCAAAGCTCATTTGAGGTGTGTGCTTGTGTGTGTATTGTGTGTGTTTCTTTCAATAAAAGTTCTTCATTTTTCATCTCTTATTCTCTCAAGTTTCATACGCCATATACATATCAAGTCACCAATCCTTACGTGTTTATTAGTGATAAAGTTGATAGATTTAAGGTCCTACACAACCTTATAATGAGATGCGGCCGGTCGGTACTTAAACCCCCGTCTAAGGAACTACCAACATCATTACTACCGAAACTAGAGTTTCCTAAGACAAGTTAAGAAAGTATTCAAATAAAACGATAATATATGCGAGAAAACTAAGTCATGGCAATAACAATTTCATAACTAGGCTAACACTAATAGGTGTTTAGCCACTCATATTAATAAATGCAGAAAAACTCATGCTCAACATTGTAAATGAAAATATAAATCTAATACAAGAATTATAAATGGGTAAACTTATGATTTGAAGTGTGATTTCTCCCTTAGAGATGACTTGTATGCGGGTGAAATGTTGTTCTCCTTGCTCCCTGAATTCTTTTGAACTTCTGTGTGGTGGAGTGATGTTAAAGTGATATCTAAGCTTCAGAATTAGGGCTGGTATTTATAGTGCCCGACTCACCTACGGCGTAGCTCTAGGGTTGCCTACGCCGTAGTCTTCGTAAAATACAACTACGCCATAGCTGTCTCATGGTTTACGGGCATAGAACATCTGCTGGCACTTCTAAGGCGTAGTTATAACAGAAACTACGCCTTAAATTTATCAAGGATCACGGATATTCTTTACTGTTTGATTTGAGGACCTATGGGGTAGTTTGAAATTTTTTTGCTACGTCCGTAGTAATCATGTTACGCCGTAGTTGGTAAGTAGACTACGCCGTAGGTCTTTGATGGACTTCCTCTGGTCATTTGAGTGAGCTACGGCGTAGGCATAGAATTCCTCTATGCCGTAGTTAGTGTAGAATGTGCATACTTCAATAATCTTCATATTTAATCCTCCATTTCCGCGTCTTTTCGTTCCTTCACTCATCTTTGTCCTAAAAACAGAATATAAACAAATAAAAGCATATATCCTAGTAAAATAATACAAAAGATGAGAATATTAGGGGGAAATTAACACTAAAATAATGGAACTATTTGATGTTATCAGCAAAATACCCAAATGACAAACATTACAACCAGAAATCTAAGCATTCAGCATCTTTAAATTTACATTTGTAAAGATTTTGCCACTAATTTTTCTCAAAGCAATTCTATGATGCTATTAAACCTAATAGTTACATAACCATTTTCCTCCTATATGGTGTCTTCCAATTTTATAACCAAAAAGGAAATGAGATATATGAAAGAAAGCATTTTTCTAAAGCTTCCATTTGATGGAACTAACTACATAACCATGAAGAACAGCCATGCTCTTGATTATTATCATATTCCAAGGTAATTACTCATATCTTTACAATCGTTTTGCCCAAATGCCATTCCACAACCAGGACATTTGCGGTGACGGATCTCTAAATTCCTCTGGATGCATGGATTGCAAAAGAGATGAACATACTTCACAATCACAAAATGTCACAATAATTCCAACATTAAAATGGAAAAATGCATGAAAAAATCAGGCGTTATAGTGATTATGCAGAGTGTGCGTACCTCCATCAAAGCAAACCCCACACTTGAGAATAGACTTTCAATCCTTGATTTCATTTTTTCTCATCTGTTAAAGGCTTCAAAACCAGCCTTGCTTGGCACTGGTTCACCAGGGCATTATGGTTGATTTATCAAATGAATTAGCACATTATGGTTATTTATATAGCCAATGGAAAAGATCCTTGCCATATATAGTTTCATAAGTTTCAATTTCACATTATGTTTTCTAGCCGTGTGCAAAGAAGAAGTCAGCCCTGAGTTTTCGAACCTTGTACAATACTTTTCGTTTTCACTGCAAATCCCTCACATTATGATTCAATACTTTCCGTTTTCCAGCCTTGTATAAAGAAGTCGGCGTGTATATTTTAATGATGATTCAATACCTTCCGTTAATACAATACTTTCCGTTTTCAATGCAAATCTCTCACATTATGATTCAATACTTTTCGTATTCCAGCCTTATTAAAGAAGTACTTACGGAATTTAACTTTTTCAACATTTCACAATATTGACTATCTCACTTTTTCACATTTGACCATTTTAGTTTTATATGCAGTTAAGATTTGCATGGTGTTAACGTTTTGGCCAAAATGCATATTTGTACCCTGAATTTATTTAACCGGGTTCTTTAGTACCCTGAACTCTTAAGGGTTTAGACTACTACCCTCAACTTGAAAATTCTGATACTGAGTACCCTGACTCAATTTAACCCACTCACATGATTTGCACATGACTTTCCCATTAGTACCATAGTTGAATTTGAACCAGAAAGTTCAATTAGCATATTCTTGAAATCTGATTCTTGCATGATACATAAACACATATATTTGTATTTCGAATTATAATTGGAAATCCAAGAGGTGTTTAGGAAGAAGTTGGAAGACGAGTTTGTAGTGTATTATCATTTGTTTTTTGCTCATCAAGTTGAAGGTAAATTATCATTTTTAATGTCAATTTGGCTCAAAGACTTTTATGTTGATAAAAGGGCATGATCTAAATGGATTTTATTCGTAGTGTATTTCCTTACGATCTCGAAAAGAAGGGTTTTGATAGAAACTTTTAATATGTTTATATCGTAACAAGTGCTTAATTATCTATAGTTGCTACGAATTAGAAATCTGTTTAACATGTTTTCGTAAGTGTAAACATTGAATGTCGTCGTAGGCCTCATATATATTTTAACGAAATAAAAAATGATCATATTAGTTAGAATTGATAATTTGTGAGGTACGGTGATACAATACTGGTACGGATCAAATGTATAAACAACCATCTTTCACTAAAAAAACATAGATGTGTTTATCAAGATTTGTGTGAAAAAACATAGATGTGTTTAATATTGTGTTTCTTGACAATTTGCTTTTGCTACAATAGTTTTTTTGGCATTCTTTAAGTGTTATGTTGTATTTCTATATATCAAATGATTTATAGTGATGTTTTTTTATATACTTTGCATTTTTTATATATCAGGTGACTTATGATATTAAGGTATTTGTTTACAAATTGTTCGTTTATGCCAAATTCTAGTTAACAAACTAACGGGAAAGTCATGTGCAAATCGTGTGAGTGGGTCAAATTGAGTCAGGGTACTAAGGTATCCAATTTTTTAAGTTGAGGGTATTATTCTATACCATTAAGACTTTAGGGTACTAGAAGACTCAGTTAAACAAATTCAGGGTACTAATATGCATTTTGGCCTAACGTTTTCAATATTGACCAAATCCACATTTCCTTATATATTTGCATGGCTTTACACCAAATCCACATTTCCTTATTATTTGCATGACTTAACCACGAATTCCACATTTGCAAGGGTATAATGGGCATTGACCAAAAATTAAGATTTTACTTTTCCACTTTGACTATTTTCACTTTATAAGTAGTTAAGATTAGTACATAAGAAGCAGGAGGTGTGAATCATTTGTAAAACTTACGTTATTTATAGATGTGATCAAAATAGACGTGAAGAATATTTGGTTGAAATTACCAGCCCAACTAAATCTTTATTAAACTTTGGTGTTTGCAGGCCCACATTAAATAACTAAAATCCAATAACAACTAAACATAACAACCTTTCTCACAAACCTAATTTCCGCCGCCCTAACTATTCGCAATCATCTCACTTCTTTCTTCTCTATTTGACTTCAAACTACTTTCTTCTCAAAACTTGAATCTTACAAATACAGCCACACATTCAAATAAAAAAGACGACACCTTCTTGGTTTAAAGGGGTGTTTGTTTCGGCTTATTAAACGTAAGCCCATTCAGGCTTATTTTTTATAAGCTTCAATTTTGTGGCTTATTTTAAGACTTATCAGCTTATATAAGTTTATTATGATATGATAAACTTATAAAAGTCGATAAGTCTCAAAATAAGCCATAAAATTGGGGCTTATAAAAAATAAGCCGAAATTTAATGGGGAAATAGTCAACAAATATTTTGAAATGATATCTGATCATCCTGTATCATTTTTCCACCATAACACAGCGATAACAAAGTATAAGGAATGTCAACACAGAATCAGACTCCTAATTTGGTTACCCCTAATTTATCAAACACCTCACACGATTTGGGTTTTTCGTTTATTGTGGCTCTAATTTGATTTTTTGAAGGTATGTTGATTATTTTCATGTATTTTCAATTTCGTATGTAAAACCCAAAAATTTCTAACTTATTAAGTACCCAAAATACCTTCTAATTTTGAATTTGCGAAAGGACATTTAATAATTCAAGACATCATATTGTATTATAACATAAGTACTTGAAACCTTAATACATGAACGGTATACAATTAAACGACTAAGAAAACTTATGATAAAATAAAATGTACGTATTTAAGTGTCAAAAATAATATCACACGTCTAAGGTTGCATGGGCCAATTCATGAATGTTGTGCACACTCCCCTTGAAATCGAATTATGGAAACTTTGAATTGATAACCATCACCTCATAAAATTCGGATCAATCACCTCAATCTTCCCCATAATATTCGGCTAATCAGTCCATACCTTAATATACGATTTAATCAATCACCAAAAAAATTTGTGATACTTGCCTAGTTAAGAACCCTCCGTATCTCATTTGTATTATACGGTATTACCTCTTCTCTTATCTCCTCTCATACGTAATCCTTGAAAACAAAACAGATTCACACAACAACAAACAACAACCGATCCATTTTTGATAATCAAAGACACAACAAAGAAAGAAAGACAGAAAGGGTTTTACCCCGTTGTAGCTACTACTGGACCAACACAAGAGAAAGGTTCCAGTTCCGACCTCGTTTCGATTCATGCGCAGGTTGGAGAACGGTAGAACCCAAGTTTGGGTTCACGTTTTTGGTTCCGATCATGTTACGGTTTGCCTGTTGGTATAGAGTTTGGTTCGCGTGGTTGGCATTCATTGCTTTTCTCTTCTGTTTTCAGCTGGCTCTAAGGTATCATCACCTTCATCGTTTGTTTCTTCTCGTCTTGATTTACAATACAACGTTAACATGTCACTAGATTGTTTTCGTTTGGTTAAAAGAAGTTCACGCCAAAGAGATGAATAACTAATTCACTTGTCACGTAAAGAATAAACACAAATCGTGTAAGCTGCCTTGTGTCGAAAATTGTCGCATGTATATTTTGTCGTATGGAAGCAGGTGCTTTGTATAGGAATTTATCATATAAATATAGTCATATGCATGCATGTAATCTATTCTAAAATGGTGAAATGGAAACCACGTGGGTCAACCTGTGTGAATATATGTGTTATATTCGAATCGAATAAAAGAAAAGAGTAAATTGTTGGTCTTGTGTGTGTCTCGAGTGGTGTCATTGCATGTGAAGTTATTTTGTGCTTTGCGTGTATGATTATATTATGGGATTGTTTTAGTCTCGTTAAGTCTTGGGGTATTGTGGGTTCGGTACTATTTTGAAGTCGAGAAGGGGTTAAAGGTGTTTGTTTCTCGTTTGATTCATTAAGATAAAAAGGGTGTGTCTCGACTAGGTTTTTGTGGGGGTGTTTCAGTTCGGTTTGAAATTGAATAAATGTAGATGCATGTGTGTGAGTATGGTAGTTATAAAATGCTTATACAAAATGTTTTGAAAGACAGTCGCAAGTTGTGTGTTTATGCATGTGATAATAACATCTTTTGGTCGTTGCGGTCTAAGATTAATGTCAAGAATACTTTAATAAATTTTAAACGATGGGGTCTAAAATTATCACCTTAATATAAATTTATAGTATAAACTTTAAAATAATTTTATTTGACATTTTTAATATTAAGTTTTGACAATTTACATTTTGACCCTAAACTTTACTAAATTGACATATTTAACCCTAAACTACTATATTGGTCATTTTAACACTTAAAGTATTAAATAACTAATTCTGGAAACTACCTAAATGGAAACTACCTAAAATAGAAAGTTACTAAATATGAAAAGTTACTAAAAATGAAAATATAACTAAAAGAGGTAACTTATATAATTTGAACTCTTCATAATTCGTTATTCAATTTCTTCTAGGTCCGGTGAGGCGGGAGTGATCTTTCTCCTTTTGTGATCTTGGTTTTGTTTGATTCGGCAAAGATACAGATATTCTGACCTTTTTAGTAAAGGTTTCGTATGACTTGTCTTGCCTCTCTTTGACTGCATTGATTGATCTTGTCATCTGATTCTGAGCCTTTATGTTAGGCTTTCCTATTTGATCTATCTTATGATATTTGAACCCTTGATATTGAGCTGCCACTGATATTTGAACCTTTGATATGTGTGAACCTTTGTACGTTGGCTCTGAGGTTGATGTGCTTCGTTGGTATTGTGATTCTATTGGTATTCGTTTGAACCCTCATGGTGATGTTGACATAACTCATTCGTTAACCGTTTGTAACCTTAGCATTTGGACCTTTTTGAAACTTTCGAGGTTCTTTTGGGATATATTAACAGGATGTGAAAACCTTTTCTTAATTATGATATGGGAATGTTTAAAGGAGAAACTATTTTATAACGACGCTTCTAACATGATTTAAGACCACTTTTATATGGGATTTTATAATTTCATAAAGACTACTTTTAAAGGATATTTTAAGAAAACCTTCATTAAAGTTTACTTTTATAAATGATGTCATTCGGAAGATTTCTTTCTAAATGAATCTTTGTTATAAACCTTTTAATTGGATTGTACTACAAACCTTTTTTTTAAGACAATTGATATGAACCTGCTAAATTGAACTAGTGCTTTAAACTTTCATTAGGACCCTTTGATCATGAACTATGGAATTTTTGAAGCTTAGAATAGTGAACCTTGTGGATTGGAACCTTGGCATTGACACTTACGTTCGGAAAACTTTGATATTGAACTTTGGTTATTGATTATGATATTGATATTGGCAATTGTGTGAACTCCGGTTACCTTGACCCTTCAATATTTACCCAGGCATTATTATGTGTTCCCAGTTGTGGGGGGTCCATGACCATAGCATTGATGCACCAATGTTATGAATCTAGTGTGGTTGGAGAGATGTACCACACCGTCCCTTTTTGTGTGAAATGATTATGAGCTCAAGAATATATAGATATGTGTTTGGCCACTATGATTTGATTTGCAGGGGCGTATAGATGCATCCTAGTTTTGTGTGATATGTGTGTGGGCTACGGCCATTATGACGACATGTTTTGGATATATTATATGTGTGTGGTGAATGGGCTTGCGTGCATGCAGCCCCTCACATTTTGGGAGCTAGCTACTCCATGGATTATTTTGAGGACTCCCCTCCTACTACATTTGGTATTGCGAGGACTCCCCTCTGAATACATTGATTATGAAGGCATGATATGGTTTTGATATGTGTGTGGATCTTTGTGTGGCCTGGGGTAAATCTACTGATATATACACTTACCTTATAACCTAATCATTTATCATATTATTTTATCTTGTACCTCTTATGGTTCTCTTGTCTCTATCTATTGTACCTCTTTTGTATCGTTCCTTTATGTTGCTTGTTATCTGTCATATCTGTTCACTGAGCTTTGTAAGCTCAGCCGCATTTCTTTTCTCCTGCGGCAGGTTTAGTAGGAAGCTGGGTTTATGGTTGGAGAGATCTTACTTTTGGGCTTAGAAGACTTCACCCTGATTAGCTACTTGCTGGACTTAGACATGATTAGAAGCATTTGTGTTTGGGCTTAGTATTTGATATTGGGCTTAGTTTATTATCGTTGCCCTTTTGTAGTTTGTACTTTATTTAGTTTTCTTTCTTAACCTTTGTAAGCTTTGTATGGAAATGTATCTTTGTTTCACTTGTGTTCTGATTTGACTCTATAATGTTACACTTTAGCCCTTCTCGGGTTGGGGTGTTACATCGTATTTGATTCATCTCTTCTTGATGAGCTACTTGCGAACATTGCTACTTTATCTTCTGTGTCTCACAAGCCCCCTGAAACATTTGTCACCCGTGTGCGGACCCTACAGAAAACAAAAAAAGAGGAGATCCCTGAAGGAAGTGAAGGAGGGTATTCTGAAACATCATCCTCACAAATTGCTGATAATGGTGTGTCACCGCCATACGCTTCAGCAAAACAAGCACCTCCTGCACCTGTTGCTCCTGTGCCATATTTACTCGATCTTATGGGTCTTGATGGCGATGCTGGTGGAGATAATGCCATTATATCAGCAGATCAGCCGGTACAGCCTACAGGGTAAGTATGCTAGGCACCCAGATGTGGTAATTTTATCCTAGAAGCTGGTGTATTCAAAGTAAACACTCAGGTCCTAGCCGAAAGTTTGGTTTATTACTGAAACTAGCTGAAAGTTGCTCGAAGTAAACACTCAGGTACTATTAGTTTGCCATTATACAAAATTCTGGATTTGAATAAACTGGCTTTAATATCATTTGAAACCATAGTTAAGTACAAATTTCAAGAAAAATGGATGCATAATTTTTAGGGATCAAACCTGTTTTGACCCGCATTAATTCTAAAGAGTTTGACCTTGACCTAATCTTTTTCAGAAAATGGAGTGCAAGGATAATTTGAAAGAGTTTGACCATTGAGCTTAATGCAAACTCGATCAATAAAGTTGTGTCATCTCACTTTTATTAAACTCCAAGAGTGAGCCATTACAAATAATTCTTGAGAGGATCAGTAACTCTTAGAAAACTAAGATGGAAAAGTAAGATGATTTACAACAGAAGAAAACACTATTGTAAAACCCACATTTTCATAACATGTTCAAATTACTAAAGTACCCTCAAATTTGAAATTTTGAAGAAATGTGTACGTTTACTAAACAGGCCCTAAATCAAAAACGGTTATGGTACAAACACAAATATGAACATGTAACTTCAAGTAAATAATATTTGAGCTACTACAACATTATAGAAACTCAAGAATGTGAAATTTGGATTAAGAACTAAATATTGCGCGTTACGTGACCTAACGGGTCCAAAACACGTTTAAAATTTGTACACAACTTATAAAAATAAACTTTATATTATACCATAAGTATTGTTCTTCCAAAATTTGGTCAAGTGATTCCAAATTACCATGAATGCCGCCCACCCCCCCCCCCCCCCCTTTAACGCTCTGTTCTCGAGTTTTTTTTATAAAGGAATGGAAGGGGATAGGAAGGGAAATAAAAAAAGGGGCGTTCTTGAGTTTTTTAAAGATGGAAAGATAGGGGACGGGAAGGTGGGAGGGAGGGAAGGGATGGGCTTTTGTGTGTATTTGTAATCCCCCCATATTTGGGATGATCAGGAGGGGAAGTGGGTAACTAACAACATGAGCTTTTGTTAAATTACTATTATATCCTATTTTCTTATTCACAATCCACACCTAGTTACAACAGCTATCGGTTTATATGATGTACTCAATGAAATGCTATAATTTATCTTGTAGTTGACAATCGAGATTCCTTATCTCTTTGCCCAGGCATTGGCATTTATGTGCCTCACATATCCTATGATTGGATATTTATTACCTAGGCATTGATATTATCTTTGTTTATTTGCTACCCTGCATGTTTTATCTATTATTTCAGTTTTCCAAAATTCATGTTCACTTTATTTTAATCTAGTTTCTTGTTCATTTACTATGAAAGTGAATTACTCCGGTTAATAATTTATTGCTGATCTTCTTGTGCAAAATTTAATTAACTAATCTATATAGTTTTGAGGGTATACCGGTAATTTGGTAGTTTTCTATCCTTTCCTTGCTACTTAAAAATTAAACTCAAGAACACAAAAATAAATAACCACTTTCTTCACTATGTCATCCCTTACTTTGCCCTTCCCATCTCATCCCCTTCCATTTTTTTAAAATTTAGACTCGAGAATAGAGCGTAAATGAGAATGAAACCTCCTTAAAATACAATTAAATCAAATTAATTTCATTAAAAATCACATTAAATCCCCATAAATTCCTTAAAACATAAAATTAAACATCACTTCCTTTCTCCTCTTATACCATACGACCCAAACTCATAAACATATCAAAATTCTTGGTTTTTGATCATTGGTGAATAATTCATACGCTTTCTTTTCAAAAAAAAACCCTAAAAACACAAGAAAAAAAATCCATTCAAGGCAATACGAATTTTTGAGGGTTGATTAGCATTTTTCCTAGACTTGGTAAGAAGCAAGGAAGGCTGGAAAAATAGTGGTGGTGATTGGGGAAGCTTGGTTTGATCGTTGGGAAATTGTTTGTATCATATATATTTTGCCAAGTTAGTGAAAATCTTTATACTTGTTCTATACGTTCCATATCACCAAGGATAATTCTCTATCACTCCTTATACATCATATAACCTATAAAAATTATATAAATCAAACCATGCATTGTATAATGGCCTAAATTAAAATAAACAATTTGTAAACCCTAAAAACATGTTAAATTGTATTCGGCTTGTTTTAAATTTTTGGATGCTTGACAATATTTTTCTAACATGTAATTATGATTGTACAACACCAATAAAAGGGGTCCTTGTGAATTTGAAGCCTCAAAGAATCGTTTGTAATTGTTTTCTATTTTACCGATTTTATAAAAATGGAAATAAATGAATAATGGATCACTTCGATTTTGGGTTAGGGTTTTTGCAATTTTATGCTTCAATTAATGTTTAAGGATGCCAAAAAAAATGATTGCATGATTTGGTAAATTATGGTTTGTGTTTTGGGAATTTATTTTGGATCGAATGAATTTAATAAAACCATAAGGGTGCATTTTGAAAATTATTAAACTTAAGGGTGTGTTTTGTCATTTTGCATATCTCGACTTAATTAAAATAAAGGGACCAAAATTGTAATTTTGTGATACTTGATGGATTTATGTGGTTATTTGATTAATTATGAGGTTTATATGTTAATTAGATAATTAAAAGGTTTAAATTGTAAATATGATAACTAAAGAGACAAAAAAATGTAAATATGGGATACTTGGCATGTCACGACCAGGAAAATTGTGTAGGGGCTGAATTTGTCATTTTTGTATAGTTGTGGTGCTGATGTGATAATTATATTAGCTAATGTATTAAATATGGTAAATTAATTAATTAAAGGATTAATTTGTAACTTTTGAAACTAAAGGGTGTAATATGTAAATTTGGCATATTTGGATGATGTGACTTATGTATATGTGTGGTATTATGTTTATTTTCATTTGTGACCCTTAACTTGCTAAAATTGACACATTTAATCCTTATTTATATAAACTTCGCATTTGAAACCCTAATCTTGGAAAACTTGTCATAATTGAAATCCTTGACATATCTAATTATGGAAACTTATTAAAATGATAAAACTAATCATATTAAATATGTCTATATTTGGAAACTTGCTAAATTGGGAAATCTGCTAATTATGAAAACCTGCTATTTTTGGAAAGTACTATTTATGAAAACTTCTAAAGGTGGAAAACTTTTTAAATAAGGAAACTTACTAAAAATAGAAAGTCTTCTAAAATGCTTAAACTACTTAAAGTGGAAAGTTACTAAATATGAAAAGTTACCTAAAATAGAAAGATGCTAAATATGGGAAGTTACTAAAAATGGAAGGATAACTAAAAGAGGTAACTTACGTGATTTGAACTCTTCTTAATTTGAATCCATTCTATTCTAGGTTTGGTGAAGCGAGAATGACCTTTCTCCTTTCTTTTGATTTCGGTTTGTTTTGACTCGGCAAAGGTACAGATATTCCATACTCTTTCAGTAAGAGTGCACACTTTCTCTCTCTTGACCTTGTCTTTGAATTGATTATCGTGTTATGACTTCTGTTTGGTCTTGGTTATGATCCTTCATACTTGACTCTATGATTGATGGGTTTCACCGGTATTTGTGATCCTACTGTTATTCATTTGAACTCTTATGATCCGTTCGATAACCTTTTGTGATCTTAATCTTTGAACCTTTGGACTTTGGATATTCTTTGGGATATTGTAACGGGATATGAAACCCTTGTGAGACTTTGAATGTTCTTTTGGGATATTATAACGGGAGGTGAAATCTCTTTTCTTAATTATGACATGGGAACATTTGAAGGAGTAACTATTTTACAATGACACTTCTAATATGATTGTAAGACCACTTTTATATGAGATTTTATAATTGCATAAATACACTTTTGAAGAATATCTTACGAAAACCTTTGCTAAAGATCACTTTTACAAAGGTCATCTTTTGGAAGATCTTTCTAACTGAACCCTTGTTATGAACCTTTTTAAATGGGATTATACTACGAACGTTTTAAAACAAGTGATGGGTACCTGCTAAAATGAACTTTTGTTTTAAACTCTCATTATGACCCTTTGATCATGAACTATGGGACTTTGAAACTTGGAATAGTGAACCTTGTGGATTGGAAACTTTGGCTTTGACCTCTCCATTTTGACCCGTTGACATTACATCTTTGATTGGTCCTTTGACATTGACCTTTGATATTGAACCTTTGATATTGAACATTTGATACTGAACCTTTGATACTAAACCTTTGATACTGAACCTTTGATATTGAACCTTTGATATTGAACCTTTGATACTAAACCTTTAATATTGAACCTTTCATATTGACCCTTTGGATATTGACCCTTTGATTGATCCTTTGACATTGACCTTTGATATTGAACTTTTGGCATTGAACCTTTGATTTTGACTTGGCACTTATACTTTGATATTGAACCTTGACTACATGACCCTTCAGTATTTACCCAGGTATTACTTGTTGTGGAGTAGCCACAACCATAGCATTGATGCACCAATGTTATGTACTCTAATGTGGTTGGAGAGATGTACCACACCGTCCCTGATTTTGTTATCGACTACTTCTATGATTGTTATTGGCCTGCAGGGGCGTGTGGATGCATCCTAGATTTGATTGATTGATTGATTCATTGTGATTACTACCTTGACTACATTGATTATTGCTACATTGTTTGGTGACTGGGTGTGCGTGCATTGCAACCCCTCACATATTGGGCTACTATTAGATTGTATTATTTATTGATTTGGCCTGGGGTAAAATATTGAATTCCATATACATTACATCCTACACTTAACCTTAATATCTTTTGATTACCCGTTTGACACCATATGTAATCTATCTTCATATTCCTTTGATTATTCATAACTCTTCTGTATTGCTTTGTTATTTGTTGATATCTGTTCACTAAGCTTTGTAAGCTCAGCCGCATTTCTTTTCCTGTGGCAGGTTTAGTAGGAAGTTGGGTTATGGACGAAGGTTTTGCTTTTGGGCTTAGAAGACTTCACCCTGTTAGATACTTGTTGGACTTAGAGATGTTTAGAAGCTGTTATATTGGGCTTAGTATTATTGTTTCCTCTTTTGTCCCTTGTACTTTGATTAGTTTTCTTTTGTTATCTTTGTAAGTTTTGTATTAGTATTGTATCTCCATTTCACTTGTATTCTGATTTGACTCCATAATGTTACACTTTAGCCCTTCTCGGGTTGGGGTGTTACAACTATAATCATAGCCCATAGTTCATCCCCTAATCATACGTTATATTCCTATTCATGATGTGACTAACACGAAGATTAGTTTTGGACAGTTACCAGGATTTGTAATGGCCATTGGATATTCTAAAGTATTTGTAATGTGTGGTATACGGATGAATTGAAATGGAAGTCATCTATTTTATATAATAAACGTGAATAATTTACAAGACTATGAAGTAGCAAAAATCATTAATGCCATGATGTGTCTCTTCTCCTATTGGCCAGAAAATAATTAATGCTCTAATGTCTACAACAATGTTATGCACTGCTCTTTCCCTTCTATACAAATGATGTTATTTTTGGTATGTCAAAATGCAAATCAATTCATTCTACTCATCAAAATTGTAACGCCACCATCAATTATTCTACATATTTGGTATGCAATAGCACCATAATTAATACCACAATAACAGTTTGTTCTCTTCCAATTCAAAATCACCACTTATCAATTCAATTCATAACATAGATTCAAAAACACTAACCAATTACAAATCATATTCGAAATTACCGATTAAAAAAACCCAAAATTGATTCAACCAGTTTCAAAATCACCATGGATGATCTTGAATTCCACCCAATAATTTTGTTAAGTTTTAACTGTATTGAATCAATTTGGTTTAAATTATTATGATTTAGTCGTTGTATATGTTTGGAGAAGATAAATAGATGGAAAATCAAAAACTCAAATGTTATAACTTGATCCATTGAATTTTTCTTATTTTAGATATGTGTTTTTGTTGTTGTTGTTTGGACAGGGCAATACACAATTTAATTTGAAGGTTAGTAGATTATATGGATCGATGAAAATTATTATTTGTAGTTTATATTCTATGTGTGTTTTTTGTGCACACCAACTGTTTGATGAATTGTATTTGTGTAATTGTCATTTGTAGGGCAAAAATGGAGGACATGATGATTCCTTATAACCAAGAGATGATGTTGTACATGATGATTCCTCTGTTGAATGTGTTGAATTAGTGGGTTTTCAAGAATTAAGTTAGGTGCTTTCTAGAGCTATATGATTGCAAGTTTTCACTTTTCAATATTCAGTTTCAATTCGCCCATTGTGTGTTAACCAAACCGACGAACCAAACATCAAATTCAAACCAATATTATAGATCCAATTCCTTTCCAAAAAATTTTCTACCATACCGAATCAAAATCAATCAAAAAAACATTTTTAGTTCTTCTTTGTGCCAGTCATTAGTGTGCTGTCAATGGAAAAATTGGTAAGTATTGATTCAATAATAATATTTACTTTTAATTAGTATGTTTTTTAATTTTTATTTTTACTTTTGATAAAGGTTCAAGGATATATTCCAAGAAGTTTATGAAAGCAACTGGAAATCAAAGTATGAGGCTGTTCAGATATGGTGATTGCTTATTAGAGTAACCACTCATAAAGGTTGTTTGGATTGCATATTGGAGAATGTTTATAGAGTCTTCTTGAGATCAACATATTGAAATTGCTTATGTGGTCTATTTGGATTTTCAGGTTGCAAGGGTTTGGAATGCTTTAGCTTATGCTATACACCAGTCTAAGGGGTGTGTGGATTTCTTAAAACTCCTTGTGTGTTTATTGCATTTAGATAATCAACTCTAAATCCAGTGGTTTGAGGTTTCTTATTAAAACTGCTTATTTTATTTACATGCATGTGATGATTTTTAGTACTAAGAGCAAACCGCCGAAGCTAGAAATTGATGCTTTTTTCACCCAAGTTACAATCGTCACAATGAATTATAAGTGATTATTAATATTTCTTCATTTTGAATTAATAATTATCTAATATGTATGGCTACAAGTTACACTAAAGAATGTTTTATCTAATATATGAAAGATATTGATTTCCTATCATGTGAAGTTGAGTGGTTGTTTGAACATCTGGCTTGGAATTAGTCAGAAAGACTATTTAAAATCTTAGTATCACTTACAATTTTGAGAAATTCTTTTTTACTATTCAAGTAGCTATTAATCCTATTATACTAATATTTTCTGAATGGATTTCGACCCTCCTTTCAGACTAACCTGGTATAATATTTTGTAGAGTCGTGAGTGATGCCAACTTAATGAATGGGTTGATTTTAGTTCTTTCAAGAAGGTATGTACATACGTAACTTGAAGCAACATATGCAAGGCCATTCACTTGAGGCATATTTTGAAATATGTGGTTGTTAATATGTCTGGTGATAGTGTTTTGTTATGTTGGTTTTGGTAATAATGTATTTTTAAGACATTATTGTATTTCAAATTAGGATTCTGAGCGGGGGTGTTGGATTAGCTTCTTTATTGGGGTATTTGCTTATAAAGATTTGGAAACGCGGATAAGGTCACCTTTCTGATGAGATGTGCATATGAACTTGAGCTTATGGACTTAAATAAGCTCAGGTCTCATGAGCTCATCCTAGAAAAAAAGGGTGATAGTATCGGCCATTTCAAATATGATAAGAGTTGATTAAACCCCTAATATAAACCG
Source organism: Artemisia argyi (assembly GCA_030686995.1). Taxonomy (NCBI): domain Eukaryota; kingdom Viridiplantae; phylum Streptophyta; class Magnoliopsida; order Asterales; family Asteraceae; genus Artemisia; species Artemisia argyi. The sequence continues at coordinate 18,491,019 of CM060678.1, read as the reverse complement.
TTGCTTGATTTTGACCGAGTCATTGTTTGGATCTGTTTGTTAATTTTATTTTTGTGAAACGGATACTTGATGATGTGTATGTCAACTCCTAATCTTAGAGGCAATTTTCTCTTCCGTACTGTTGCTATTACATTGATTTAATTTGGTTATCTAGGGTTATAAATTGTTGGTGTTTGTGAATTATGATCTTTTTAATTTATTTAACTTGCTCTTCTGTAATCCCTTGGAAGTCGATAACAGTATGAAATTTTATAATAGTACCATAAGAATGCCTTTCAAACTTAAGTTATTAAAAATCTTAGTTTCTAATTACTTTAAGGGTTGTTGTTGTCTCATTTTTCAAAAGATATCATTAGCATAGAGATTAATCAAGTTCCTTCTTTTTTAGGCTTTGAACTACAAGAGCAATTAGAGTTTGTTGCTAAGTTGAACAAACAAGTTTTTCTCTACCGGGTTGGCAAGGACTTGTGCATTAATTGTTGATGTCCCATTTTTTCTAACATTTTGCCGCTAAGAAATGTGCATAATCTGTATAAATACGGTTAAAGATATGATTATGTTGGATTAGTTGACCAAAATATGATAAGAAATAATACATTTAGATGACTAATATGCAATAAAATGGGTCACTGGAGATAGTGTTTGGATCTACTAATGTTGTTTTAGTGTTTGACGTTTTTTGAGCCTATTTCACAAAACCGATCTTTTATTATTTTTCACTAAATTTTTACTTTTAGTCATTTTATCTATTAGTTGTTCTAAAACTATCATAATATGTTACTCACTAAAACTAAGCAGTACACTTCAAGTTCATCAAAACACTATTTTGAGTTGACTGTCTCATTGACTTAATTGAGCATCACATAATAACTTTCATGGGGAGTATCCAAATAGCTCTTATACATATCGTGTAGGAAATTGAATCATTGATTGCTTTTCCTTTATAACAAACTGATAGTTATTTCATATGAATCTGATAGAAAAAGCTTGCTAATGTTGAACATGAGAGGAGTATTTTGACAAAGCTGAAACAACAGTGTGGTGGTCAGTTTACATAAAAAAATTGAAGGAATGGTAACTGTACAATAAATCTCAGTCATATGTTTTTATGTCAAAGTGATCAATTTAGGTTGAAAATTAGCTTGAAAATGGCAACCATGGTGCTTTATTACACACACCTTTGGTATCTTCATGCTAATAGTAACATGTGCATCAATTTAGGTAAAACTATATCAAGTAATTTATAAACGATTTGGGACATGTAACATTAGAAGTTGATATTAGATTTGAGTTTTGATGCCCAAAAAAATTGTCACACTTTTATGCCTTTTGTTTTCATTTGCACATATTATTACCAAATTGTGCAGGTTTTTGAGCTATTAAATGCCATGGTGGTGGGAGCTACCTTGAAGATTCTCGACATCTGCTCAACGTTAGGACGGAATGTGCTGGTCGGATAATATAAGATGTTCCAGGTGATCGAACAAGGAAACATGGCTGTTTGGACCGCTATTGCAGGTTTATATACTATTTTCTCCAGTTTTTATGTGTTTTTTTAATAGTTTTTATGTTTGTTGTGCTGATTTTATGTTGATTTACACAATATAAATAATGTTTGGACAGGTCTATAATGTAACAGAAACATGATTGTTTGTACACAATGTTTTCATCAAAACACTTTCTCATCATGTTTTCATCAAAACACTTTCTCATCTGTCCCATATTATATAATCGAATTTTCAGTGGCAAGTGCATTTTCATTACACAAATACGAAGTTTCAAGAAAGAACCATATTTTTAACTTCTTTTATCATATGTTGATTGTTTCAACAGGGTCAGGAATGTTCAAAAAGCTCGAACAAGGGTGTATAACATGATAGGTACAACAACACCTCTTACATTTCCTCTCATTATGTACAAAGTGGTAGATGGATGAAAACTTTTCATTTTGCACACCATAAATTTTCAAACCATATACTAAACAGTAACACGATACTTTATATGCATGTATGAATTAACGACCACTAGATCCATTGGTTGTTATGATTTTTACAACTTTATAACACCAAGAGTGGGGGTCAATGGATAGCTACAGTTGTGATGTATCTTTAAGTAATGTATATTCCAACTGTCATTGATCTATCTTTTTCAAATATCAAATACCTTTTTGTAAGCTATGTTTGAGACAAGTTGTGCATCACTGACTCTATGATTGCTCATCTTATTTCGTAGGTGGGTGTCACTAACTCTACGCTTCGACTTATAGGGATAAAGTATGTATATTTTATATATTGAACCGTTTATGCAAATTTTATTCTTAATTTATAAATATTGTATGACTAAATGCATGTTTCAACCTATTTACGGATGTGTGGGCTGATTTAGACTGTTGTTCTTTCAAACGGGTCGAATTGAAAATAGTGTAATTAGCTTATTTTATTGGTCATATAAATTCATACCTCCTTCTGACGGTATATATTGTATATTGTTGTTGTTGATGTATGGTCATATAAAAACTATGGTTGTTATAAGCTTAGCATAATAGTTTGTGAAGTACAAAAATGTAGACAATAATAGTGTTAGGTAGATTAATTAGCCGATATGTTCTTTAATATCATTCCAACCATTTTGATTATGTAAATTGTTTAATATTTCGAACAAATAATTCGTATCAGTAACTTTATTTATCTGCATTTTAAGCTCATCATTTATCTATAGAGAACATATATTTCACAGAGGTCGCCATAGAAGCAACATATACCAATTAGTTGGATTATATTATAAAAGTTAACTGCATTCCTTTCATCTTGTATAATATTGAGTGTTTATCGTATCATTGATTATTCATTTCAATAGATAATTGAAGATATACACATTGGTAGTTGTTTGTTAATTTATTTACACATGTATCTTTTTAATGTTTTTAAAAATCCATAGATAATTAACGGAACACATTTTGAAAAAAAGATTATCATACTAAGGTTGAGATTTACTCCGTCTGATAAATATTTACTGCTAAACATCGTGAGAAAACAATATTTTGTATCAATGTCATTTGCCATGACAATAAACAAGAGCCAAGGGCAATCACTTTCAAAAGTTGGTTTGTACCTTTCACGTTATTTTTTGACTCATGGACAACTATATGTGGTTCTTTCACATGTCAAAAGCAAAAAAAGGTTTGGGGGTTGTTGTTTGTGGCGCGGATAATAATCTATAAAAAAAACTACTACAAATGTGGTCTACAAAGAAGTTCTTCAAGGTCTATGATCAAGGTTCAAGAAGTATATACAATATACATATGACATGTATCTTTTTAATGAATAATTTTTTTAAAAATCCACAGATAATTAACGGAACACATTTTGAAAATAAGATTATCATACTAAGGTTGAGATTTACTCCGCCTGATAAATGTTTACTGCTAAACATCGTGAGAAAACAATATTTTGTATCAATGTCATTTGCCATGACAATAAACAAGAGCCAAGGGCAATCACTTTCAAAAGTTGGTTTGTACCTGTCATGTTATTTTTTGACACATGGACAACTATATGTGGTTCTTTCACGTGTCAAAAGCAAAAAAGGTCTGAGGGTTGTTGTTTGTGACGCGGATAATAATCTATAAAAAACTACTACAAATGTGGTCTACAAAGAAGTTCTTCAAGGTCTATGATCAAGGTTCAAGAAGTATATACAATACACATATGACATGTTTTATGCCATTTTTTAGATTTGCATATATTATCGATCACAAATTTATTTTACTTACACTTTTTTAAAAACTTATTAGGTGCTCACGGAATAGACATTGGCTTATCACTTAATTAACGCTCACAATGTACATTTACTTTTCAAGACCATCAGGCTACAATGCAGATGCATGGACGTTTATTACATTAGTAGTTACAAGCTTAGTAGTTTATAGTATGATTGACTTATTACTTATTATTCTTTTCAAAGAATAATTCAACATGTTTACGTTCATTGTTTTTTCTTACTTTATTCACACACTTAATTTTTGGATGCATAATTTCTTTAAAAAACCCCGTTACCATTTTTTGGTTATGTTGCAACTTTACTTTGAAAAAATCACATTTAATTGTGAGTCGATCAAACTTGATCATCTTTTGCAAAGCACTGACAAGCTTCGCAACTGATGCAGGGCTTCATCCCTTGGTTCCTTATTTCATATATTTTGTTGTCAAAGAAGTAAATACTTTGCCGTTATCAGTGGTTTTGCTGTTAATTGTTGTTTCAAGCTTTTTATAACCATGATTGTTCATGCTTTTTTAATGATGTCAGGTGAGAAAGGCAAAGTCGAATGGCAAAGGCTGCAGTGGATGATCAGTGGCTCCTTCAGAATTGAGTTGTTTAATAAACGCAGCCTAAAAATGTATATTTTGAACCAATTACCATGTTTTCAAATCCTTGCACTTAGTTGAAAGAACCGAACCAAAAGATTTGCTTTAAATAGTTTGAATACGTCAAGTTTTTAATATGTATATTTTGAACCAATTATCATAGTTGCAAAGGAAATTTTTTATCATACAAACTGTCATATGTAGACTACCAAAACATGTCGCACATGAGTGTATCTTTTTACATGTACAGTTTATCTACGATTTTTTCATTATATAGTTCCAGTTGAATGAAATTTCTTATTCACCCTTTAAAATTTTGAAAAATGATAAACATGCCTAAAAACATGTCTAATGATATGCCTAAAATTGTGTGGCAAAAGTTTATTGGTTGTAGTAGCCAGACTCACTTCTTCACAAACAAATAAACTCTTGCCACATAGTTTTAGCCTTTTAAGCATATCATAGGCATGCTTTTAGGCATGCCTATCATTTCTCTTCAAATTTTACGCATCAGTTATAGCCCCATGTATTATTCTCATTTTCAGAGCATTTTATTAGAAAACAAATGTTACTTCTTTCAAATTTTTTTAATGCGATTTATTAAAGATATCTAACTTTAAAACGATAAATAGATGGGGTTGGCTATCTTTTTCTTCTTCTACACAAATACTAAAATACATCCATGCGAGTATTTTTAAAATTAGCATGCTTTGATTGAAAAAAATTCTAAAATTTGAATACATGTTTAACCATTTATATATGTTCTATTGGAGGTCTTTTTTTTTTCTTCTCCTAGGTTATATAAACGGTTACCACTCTAATGCAACTAAAATTCAACTAAACTCATAGCATGGTGTTTAGCATAGTGTTCACGGAATGAACCTTTTGTTGAAGTGTTAGAATGGTTACTACATACATTTGCTTCTCAAGACAAACATATTGGAGATCAAGAGGCAATAAACGTTTATTACACAGATATTTACAAGTATTGTATTTTATACTTTCAGTCACTTAAAACTTATTGTCTCATTACAAGAAAATTTTACAGTATTTGCGTTCGTTGTTCTTTCTTACTTTATTCACGTAATTACCTTTTTTTAATCAAAAATCATCTAAAATCCCACGGATTCCGTGGGTCTATAAGCTAGTGATATATATAGTTTCTAAGAGGCTCTTTCACTTCCTCATTATGTTTAAATTAATGTATACTATATATATATATGAACATCATGAGTTTAAAACCTTTTTTTGCAACTACTTGGTAAGAGGTTCTTAATTACAATGTGCAAATGAACATGATGAGTTTATGAACAGTTTCACCCTCAACAAACTTTAATTTTTTTTATGTGAATCATAATGACTAACATTTATACCATGAAACTCAATTTTAGTATATCAATGCGTCAGAACTCGATTGGACACAAAATTTTATGGAACTCAAAATTGGTTCCCCAAGATTGGTTTTAGCATGTAATGACATGGATCATTAAGACTAAATATTTAATTTTAGGACTCAATCTTTTAGTATAGAAGATAAGATGACTCACATTTACATACATGATTGACATGTGGCATGAGAGGATAAATAGAAGAATAAGTAGAAGGATAAGTAAAAATATAACATTTCTCGCGTGTTTAAATACTTTAAGCGCTTATAAAAGCAAACATTGTGCATCTGTTAAAAATCTTATAGAAGAGAATTTGTACAAATGAAATATTTTTTGCAGTAAACAAAAGCTTTGAGCAATTTTATTTTTTATTTTTTTTAAATGGCAAATTTTATAACCTACACCACCTATCTCACATGTTTACAACGAGACTTGAACCTACAACCTCTAAGTTGATGGGTCACTCACATACCACTGAGCCAAGAGGCTTTGAGTAAATATACTCACAACCAAATTAACGAGTTGGTTCCCAAAAGGATCATCCTTTAACGCGTCATAAAAGGCTCGAGGGAATCGGATAAAACCACAATCTTCTTCATTCTTGATACCAAAATACATACACATTGCATGAAGACTAGTAGATTTTTTGCATACATATCGCAATCTACACTCAGCATAAGGGGTGCATTGTCATTACTCCCGAGACTCTAGCCTGCAGGTTTGAATCCACATATATGAAACAATGTAATGATCTTCATAATTAGAAGCGGGCCAAGATTTTAAGTCATTATGTGCATAATTTTATTTTTATCTTTTTTATTTATTTATTTTTTATGTTTTGCGAGTATAAAAGAATAATAATGAACATGATTTCCTTAATACATGTATACAAATTAAGAAGACATATATTTCTTTTAATATATTAGTGAACTAACAAAACAAGAAATGTATTTATGTGACATAAAATTCATAGACCACGTTCATTATGAAGAAATCGGGATTTTTAACGATATATTTATACAAGCAATTTTTGGATTACTAAATCCAATCTTACCAATTAGAAATAAAATTTATGTTCCCATTATGAAGGATGAAATGGTATCAGATTGAAATTGTTTATAGTATATCACTCAAAGGATATAAGGCTTATTATAGTGTAGATGTCAATTTTATCAAAACAGTACTCTTAGATCTAGTATATTTTCGTCAATGTATGCACAGTCGCAACAAAAATATACTATATACGTCCAAATGCCTAGAACAATTTTTTTAAGTCCTCAGAGCAAACGGTATGTTAACACGAAACCCACGTTATTGCGTTATTGTGCGTTAAACCTTACCGGGTGTGTGCGTTAAATCCACGTTAACGTGGTGTGTCAAAGATATCACGCAGCATTAAAGCTGCAAAGCGAATAAAAAAATCATATCGCCCCCCTCCCAACGGATATGTGAACGTTATATTAAAAAAACTTCATTTTAGCCCATAGTGAATATCAAACGGTAACAAACAGCTAGAAGTGTAAAAAAAAAAAAAAAAAAAAAAAAAAAAAATTCAAAACCATTTTCTCACAACTATAAATACCTATTCACCCACACAATTTTTTTTCACACTTCCACTACTCTATATAATCTACAATACACTTCTATTAGCAAAAAAAATGTCGGGCGACAACAACAAAAACAACGACTCGTTCACGAATCGCCTCGGTGGGTGGAATAACCCATACGCGGGTTCGTCGTTAAATCCGAATTGGAATAACCCAAACGCGGGTTCGTCGTCAAATCCGAATTGGAATAACCCAAACCAATTCGGTATGTCGAGTCAAGAAGTATTCCAACAACATCAAGCATTCTAATATCGGCACGAAAGCCAACAAAACACCCTAAACACTGACATCCAAAATCTTCAATTCACACAACAATCACAACATTCTCAAACGGAAACAAATGAAGTTCCCGAAACACCAACTTTTCCACCAAAGAAATTCAAATCTCGTGGTAAACGAAAGGCAAGAAAATCCAAAGACCCCGAACCAATCGAGGACAATGAAGACCACGAGACCAACGTGCATATACGTTGGACTCCAAGTGATGAAAAATTATTTGCCGAGTTTTATGTGGCCGCATCCGAGGATCCGCGTGTCGGTCGTAGCCAAGAGCGCGATACGTTTTGGCAACGGGTACAACGTGAGTTCAATTGAAAGAATTTTCAAAACCGCAACAAGGATCAACTCCAAGGGAAGTGGAAAACGTTGAACCGCGATTGTAATAAGTTCAACGCTTATTACAAACGGGCGCAACGCAACCAAAAAAAGTGGGGAAAGTGAGGTGGATATGCTCACAAAGGCGAGACAAATGTATCATGACGAGCACAAATCCAGGCCATTTAACAACGAGGAGGCTTGGGCTGTTTTGCGTAAACATCGCAAATGGGATGTGCCGGATCCGGTTGATTTAACTGGCGATGTCCCAAGCCAAACAGACGAGGCTTTGTTTGGTAATGATGAAGAACAACGGCCCATGGGGAAAAAGCGGGCTTCAAAGAAACAAAAATCCGAGACAACGACAAGCACCAGTGGAACGAGTACCGGAGGATCTTTTTCGTCGGTCCAATTTGGGGAGGTGATGCAACAAGAATATCGAGCAAAACGTGAAGACGCGGCCAGGGCGTATCGGGCGACCGCCGAAAAAGAAGAAACACTAATGTGGTTGAAAGAGTTTGAATTTTGTTGCTCGACACTACCGGCAAGGATCCAAGCTATGTGCGTTTGGTGAATATGGAAAAAGACCGAATCATCGCAAAATACGGGTTGGAAAAGCGTCAAAATTGAATAATTGTGTTATGTTGTGTTTTTTTAATTTCGTACTTTTTTTTTAAATTCCGTATTGTAATGTGTTGATCGAATTAATGTTATGGTTTTAAATAAATGAAGTATTTGTTTAAGTTTAGGGGTTGAATTTGTAAATAATTGAGGTAAAGTTGAGTTATTGTATCATGGTGTTTTTTGTGTGTTAAGGTGAAAAGGTTAAAGCTGATGTGGCGCTGACGTGGCGGTGTGTTAAAGTTTAACACAGGGTGATTATACCGCATGCTCTTATAACTTTAACAATGTTACATTTCAATGCAAAAATGATTCTATAGAATTGTTCTTGTATTCGAAGTATACATCAAATACAATTTATAAAATTATCTAGGAAGCTAAGATTGAGATGTTATCCTGCATAACTGGATGAAGGACAAAGCCAAGGCTCCCGATTTCCAAATTGTGGAAAATGGAATCCCATATTTCCCATTCCTAAACAACCCTTTTAGGAATTCTCCGAAGCATAGTGTCACCCAAACACTACAAATAATCTCTCCTATTCCTAATTCCCCAATCCAGTTTTCACTGAAGTCGACTTTTAACAACCTTAACATGGCATTGACCAATGCGGTTAGGTTGATCAGCAAAATGAAAACACCTGGTATGATCATGGGTGACTTGTCATAAGTGAACCTACCCTCATCATCACCATTGTTGGGACTTTGTTCCTTTTGTGTTACTTCAAGAACAGTCTGCGATAATCCTATGAGCTTGAGCATGACACTTATAAATGAAAATAACCATGCTGTAATGGTATTTACTCTCCCCATTGTTTGTAAATTCCACCACATACGAGCAGATAAACCTAGAGATTTGAATTCCCAAAAGACGTAGAGATTGTAAATGAAGAAAATACCCATAGGGATGAGAAACGCCGGTTCATTGATCTTGGGTAAGAAATTTGAATTAGTGATTATACAATATGCTGGAAGAACTAGTGAATAGGATCTCAAAAAGCCCATTGGCCCATCTTTTCTGTTGTTTAAGTGAACTGGGATATGTTGTAGGTGCACAACCAAGAAATGCGAGTGGGATAGGTGACGTAAGAACAGATTTCCATCCTCTACCATGTATGTTGATTCCTGTGAGAACATCTTCTGTGGCAGCTCCATAAAGCCAACCAACCTGAAAATAGATTGCAGAATTAATGTTTAACTGATACGACTTAGATTCTTATTTCAAATTTTTATAAGTAAATATAATCACTATTGGTAGTTTTTGTATAATGGTAAGTCTAAGATCTTGTATTATGGTACTTTTATAAAATTATACAGAATTAAGAATTTTGGGATGGATTTTATAATTACTTGATTACCTTTTTACCCCATGAGGTTCCATACTCATAGGTACATCCTGCAACATGGATTGCTGCATCAACGAAACTAGAGGGATTCTTTCGCTTTTCTATCTTCGCATCTGATCCTGATAATATCTGAGCAGCTGTTTCTCTCAATTCAATTGACTCTCCGAAGGTTTTATGTAGATCATCATTACACATTTTTGCTATTTTAGAAAAAAGAATATATGAAGAGTCAAGTGAGAGGATGGACATGCATATATCGAGAAATGATCATGAAGAAAAATAATAGCTTTTAATAAGCATACCAGCATTTATATCACCAGGAGATGAAGCATAGATTATCTTTCGTTGGTGAAAACAGTTTGATCCTGCGTACATCATCCCTTGAATTGATGATAGCCCATTTATGATATACTAATTTAAACACGAACAAATGGTTAAAACTAATTATAAATGATGTATAGTTCTAAACTAAAATCCAAAAGAAAGTTATCACTGTGATTAGTACTTCGGCTAGTAACATTATTTCACAGTACTTCGGCTAGTAACATTATTTCTCTCAGATGTTACATGGAATTTTTGAGTTGGTAGTTTGAACAATATGTCAAAAAACACACTACAACAAATGTGTTAGTCGTAAATGTTTTTTCGACAATTAAAAGTGCAAAAATTATTATGTTTTTAAGCGCTAGTATAATAATTATTCTCCTACTTATCTTCCTATTTATCCTCCTATATCTTATGTGTCAATCATTACTTATATAAATGACTCACTTTTACATACATGATTGACATGTGGCATGAGAGGATATGTATAACAATAAGTAGACTGATGAGTAAAAAAATGTAACTTTTCTCGCGTGTTTAAATACTTTAAGCGCTAATAGAAGCAACCATCTTGTACACATCTTTTAGAAATCTTGTAGAAGAAAATTTGTATAAATGAAATATTTGTTGCAGTAAACAAAAGCTTTGAGTGAATATACTCACAGCAAAATTAACGAGTTGGTTCCCAAAAGGATCATCCTTTAACGCATCATAAAAAGCTTGAGGGAACTGGATAAAACCACAATCTTCTTCATTCTTGACGCCAAAATACATGCACATTGCATGAAGAAAAACTTGTGGATTGTTTGCATACATATCGCAATCTACATTCAGCATCAAGGGTGCGTTTGTCATTACTCCCGAGACTCTAGCCTACAAGTTTGAATCCACATGCATGAAACAGTGTAATGATCTTCATAATAGATAGATTGATATATTTGGTCAAAATATATCAATCTATCTATTAGATAGATTGATATATGAAGATGCATGTGAGCCACCTTTAACTTTGAGTGAGTCAAATGGAGTAGATTTCAGCCTTTTAGGTTAATACTGAATATAGAAACAGTTCAGCTGCCTGATGCATTTTGATATCATATCCTGGGGCCTAAAGCTCGTTGTCAAAACAAGGGCCTAATTTTATTTTATTTTATTTCTTCCGTCAGGAAAAGAGAATGAGGGTTTTGTTGATCCAATGTTGCTTTGAGGCAAAAACTGTCGTTAAGTCTTTGAAATCAATTGTTAACTAGCTTTTTTTGTATCAATTTGTATATACAATAACTGTATAGCGAGCGATACAGTAGTCACTCCATTTATTCTAACTAATAACTCTGATAGACTTAAGGTATATAAAGTAACGTACTATTGTTGGACTGAAGATAAAGCTGTAGATGAAGATAGAGCGGGAGATTAAGAATAGAGTTTATCGATCATCACCTATATGAAGTATCATTTGGTTTTAAGAGATTATAAAAGATTATTTTTTATAATATTTGTAAGTTCTATTTACCAAAAAAGCTTATATAATTACTTTAAGTAGCTTATCTCACATAATTAGACCGTCTTTAAAAAGGTTTGGTTTACTAAGAAGTCAAAAGGTACTGTCTTCCATAGACACAAATACACACACTCACACACGGGGCCTAAAAGCTTTAACTCTAATAGTTTTACCCTTACGCTTGAGTAGCTGCTCATGTCATAGGTTTACGCAAATAAAAATAAAGTGTACGGACCAGAACATTCATAGCTCCAGCTTTGAAATGATGTGGATGCTTGAGGCTCTTCTCTCTTGAGATGTATATTACATGAGGCAGGTCATCCGGAGTATCATCTTTGTTCTCTGATATAACCTACCAACAATCAAACATATTACCAAATGAAACTAATCTACTTTCAAATATAAATCTTTGCCGTAATTAATTACTTTCAAATTGTGAACATCAAGATAAAATGAAGTTGGCACCAAAAAACTACCATATGGTTATAATTTTTTTTGTGCTATATTAGTATATTGTACTAGTATAACGTGTGAACACCACCCTCAGGAGTCCCCCGCTGGCTAGCTAGTCCCTTGACCAACATACGGAGGTAAATCACGCATGTCTCAAGAGCAAGCAAAATAAGGAGTGTATCAGAATTGGTAATAATCTCATCCTTTTTTATTAGGGATTATAGATCAATTTAGAGGTGCCCAAATGAGCCAAAGTCCGTGAGCAGTCCTGATATTAGCTAGTAAGTATTAGTTTTTCATTATCATTATTTTTCTTTGGTTCTACATAATGTTGTTCATAGTCGGTACCAAAAGTCCAAAATCGCCCTAACATGTTCTAAAAATTTGGCAACATATCTTTAACTTTATAAAACTATTGCCCTGACCCATTTCAAGACAAGCATATTCTTTCTGTAATTTATCTATCCATTAAACACTAAAAAAAAATAGTCCAATCTACGCATTTTTTTTCTCCACACTTTTAAAATGCATGCAAAATTTTAATTTATTAGTTTATTAACACTTAATAGTGTGTAAAAATTTGTTACATTTATAATTGTGAAAAAAACTTAGAAAACACTAGATTTTCTGTACATATAATTGTATAAAATAAAAAAAATAATAATAAAAATTCACAATTTTAAGTGTTGAGATATCCATGAAATGTCCACGCTCATTGGTGTGAAAATCATTTATAACACCTAATTTCTCCACACTTCAATAAGTGTCGAGAAATTGAGTGTTACAATTAATCTCTGTGTGGAAAAATCTTAGATATTTCCACACTTAAAGAGTGTGAGCTTTTTTGATACAACTATAAGTATAAAAAATATATTATTTTACATTTTTTATACACTTATTAATGTAACTAATTTTACAAATTATAAGTGTCAATAAACGAATAAAATTGTACATACTTTTTAAAAGTGTGAAAATAATTGTGTGTAGATTGGAATATTTTCTGCCTTTCAAAAAAAAAAAAAGATTGGAATATTTTCTTCAATGAAACATAGGCCCGGTTCAAAATTTGACACAATGCCTGCATACCTGGCATACCGCCAAGATTGTACGTATATTATGTTTTAAGACTAGGCACAACAATAAGGGTCAATCCCCTTTATTTTTTCTGCCACGTCAGCTTTCTTTCTCCAACGACCTGCAGGTGATTCAGTGCCACAATAAGGGCGACCAAGTTCATTTTTTTTTAAACCATTTTTGACACAAACTAAAATTTTCATTCATAAATTAAAACGTTACATATTAATTCAACTAAAATAAAAACATTACAACATTTATTAAAACATAACAACATAAAAACTAATCTTCAAGGTTGTATTGTTCCTTGATCGCGTCTTTGAGTTCTTGCATTTTTTGTCGTTGAAATGCGGGCAAAGATGGGTCGATTGGTTTGAAATAGAAGATGATGTCTTTTTGATATTTTTTTGTCGCTCAAATTCAAGCCTTTCAGCTTTCATTGCCAATCTTTTATCTTCTTGTTCCGCTTTCTTTTGCTGCAGCGCCAACTCCTTATCCCTTTGCTCCAGTTCTTTTTCCTTCAATTTGTAGCATCCGTCTGCAAGCTCCTGCTTCTTACCTCATGCCTTTGACGTAATGGCTTGCCATTTTTCGGCTACCCCATCCAAACTAAACCCTGACGATTTCTTCTTAGTAGCCTTATTTTTCTTAGCTGCATCACGCCCAACCGGTCGCTCATTTCGAGGCTCTTCATTACCAGGCACATCCGAGCCCGTGGCAGAAGTCCTTGGTTTTTTTCAAGCCGCATTTTGGTTTAAAAAAATCGGCATCTCATTTTTCTTCCAAATCTGATGCTCCCTCAAAATCTCCCAACAATGATCCAAATGAAACGTGTGTTTCATCATTATTGCATATTCGTCACACGCTCTTTGGTAAATATTGAGATCATTCGCACCACTTCCAAAATTCTCATAACAATTGTCGTAAATGGCACAAAAAGCACCAACTCTAGGACGAATCCTATTTTTCCACTTGCTAGTAATTGAGTTGTACGATCTCCCTTCACCGACCTCCTTTTCAAAGTATGCAATCACTTTTGCCCAAAATCCTTTAGAATTTTGGTTGTTTCCAACTACGCTATCCTCCGACGAATCACACCAAGCCATGCACAACGCGACGTCTTCTTGTTTTGACCAATTCGAGTTGTCTTTGTCAACCTCTTTCTCAACCGCCTTCTTCTTAGCCTTTGTAGCACGCTTCTTTGGTTTGACCGGTGACATCTCTTCAGAAATAGTGTTGTCGTCGTCAACACCAACAAGATCATCATTTGGAACCGAATCGTGATACGATCCGTGACCCGAACCTTGATAACCCGGTGACATTTGTTGACTCGGATAACCCGAACCGGTTCCAACAAAAAAAGCCGGATTGTTTTCTAATTGTTCCATAAAATCAACCGCATCAAGATTGATGTGGTTAACCGGAGAATAATTTTGATAATTAGAGTATGAAGACATTGATGAGTCCATTGTTGGATGATAGCCCGATTCGGGGGAGCCATACATAGATTGTTGGCTTCGACGATAGTGGCTTTGTTGTGGTTGTTGGAAGTTTTGTTGTGGTTGTTGGATGTTTTGTTGTTGTTGTTGGATGTTTTGATACGGTGAAATGAACGGACGATTTAAATTACGATTCATAGCAAATGGATTGAATGTTTGTTGTTGTGGAGGTCGTTGAGATTCGTAATCAAGAGAACGAGGTCGGAAATTGATGTTTGGTGACCGGTTAACCGGAAAGTCGAATCCAGTGATACTTGCGGGATGTTTTGTGGTACTCGGGATTTTCGGCCTTTTTCTTATGGTGTTTTCTTAGACATTTTTAATAGAGATAGTGTGAATTGAAGTGTTGTTATGTTGGGTATTTATAAAAAAAAAAAAAAAAAAAAAAAAAAAAAAAAAAAAAAAAAATTAGCCGAATGTTGCAGATCCAAACGGTCAAAAAAAAAGTACTATTGTTGGTTTCTAGTTTAAACGGTCAAAAACACAATTAATTCATGTTCAACGGATCAAAATACAAAGTTTGGTAGTTTCAAACCTCGGTCGAGGTCAGGACCGACTGCATTTGTGTTTTGGGTTTATGTCGATCGCGACCGACTGCTTACAACAAGGACGACCGAGTCCTTTTGGTCGACCGAGTCGGTCGATTGTCTTATTGTGGCCAGTCTAACATCAAATAGCGATACAATATATATGGACGTAGTACCTTGATGATAGCCGGGTGGTCCGAGGGGTTTACATCACAGAAAATGCCAAAATCAGAATTGCGGTCACATGTGAATCGGCTCTGGGCTGCAAGATCTATCTTTTTGTAAAGATCGCCATATGCATTCTGTAATCATATACATACAAAATAAGATGCAAATGTGTACCAAGTCAGTAGTCACCCATATTTGACGTGATGAAATGGGCTCCGCAAAGTTTCTATTAGCCACATATATAAATGCAAAAGGATAACATTCATACCAAAGGAATATGTGTTCAACTTGAATGATATTGCAAGAAAGGGAATTGGTTTTATAGTTTGATGTACATACTAATTTGGCCAATTGGACATTAAACTTATTAGTACATTCTTTTGTGATTTTATGTCTCAAAATACTAATGTATCTACTCGAATGTCTCACATTAGTACTGATGATACTGAAATACTATACTAAGTTCAGTAAACACCATTAATCCCTCCCTCTAGATTTTTTTTTTTTTTTTTTAGCAGCACAATTTTTGTTAAAGCTCTAGCAAGAAGCAAGAGACAAATAAACAAAGTTACGTACACAATATTGTTACAAACATAATTAAATTTTCTACTATACTATGAAAGATCCAAAGACATGATATCAGATTGGTGATCAAGAAAGAGATATCCAAGAAATGAGGGATACTGTTGCAAATTGAAGCAAATTATTTTGTAACTTTGAAGAGATTCCGAATTATTTGTTGCAAATTGAAGCAATATATATATATATTTTCAACTTTTAATTTAAATATTTTTGTTTATATTATATAATAGCAGATGAAAATAATACCAATGAAATACATCTTTTATATAATAAAAGAATTACATCATTTCGGAGTGTTTTTGCAAATCACTTCTTAATGAAAAAAAATTGTACCAATAAGAAAACTCAATTTTGCCATGTAGGCAAAATCAAGTAATATGATTGGTCAATAGAAAGTCAAAATTAAATTGATTTTGGTCAAACTTTAATAAATTCGGTAGAGAAATTTAGTTGAGAAAAAAACACATAAAAATATTTGTGCCAAATTTGTGAAAACAAAAACTTAAAAAAAAAGATGGAGTAATTAATTAAATTTTAGTGGTTGAATTTTACATAAATTATATAGAGTTGAGTGTAAAATTACAAGTTACCATATATTTTAATAACTTTATAAAAATAACAAACAACCCTTTTACATTTTATACCCCTATATTTTATAAGATAAATTTTATTTAAAATTACATGAGTATTAGTATTGTTTCACTTTTATCTATTAAAATTACAAAATGTTATAAATATACGAATTAGTTTTAATATACGTTAAATATTTTTTAAAACTAATATTAGTTTTAGATTTTCATCCATTAAAATATTTTTTTTACTCTATACGTTTAATAAAGACACATGTTACTTTATTTTAAAAGTTTAATTTATGCGTACACGGGCTTGAATATTAAATACGGCCAAACTATTGTTAACGGGAATATGAATATCAAATAAAAGCACAAATTACTGTGATATGAAAATAATTATACGCTATTGTACTTATAACAACGACTAATGAAATTCTTATTTAAAGTTTATAAATGGATATCAAGAAAAACATTTTAAAAAACTTTATAGAGCATTTTTAACTTCACAAAGAGGACTTTCCTCACTACGAAAGATGCCCCGTGGATGGTGTACTGATATATCTCCTATTCGTGCTGATTATGTGCTACTAAACTCGGACATTTTGTACAACATGATATGAATAGTTAAAGATAAACAATAACATCAACATCAACCTCAACATCTATGTCAGTTAAACAAAGTAAATCGTTTAAGCAACAAATTTTTTACAAAATTTTATTGTAATAGATATTAATACATAATAAAAAATCCTGGACAAGTATTAGTTATACTTATATCAAAATTTTTACGGGTAAATTCTTATATGTACATATACTAAACTAAAATTTTAAGATAAATTCGATTTATGTGTAAACCCCGTGCGTGCACGGGACATATAGCTAGTTTAAAACTAAATATATTCATATATTTTGCATCAAGTAACATATATCACAAAAGAAATTATTTAATGACACTTAATTTGAGACGGAGAGTAGTAAATTATTACCTTCATCTTTTTCCATTCTTGTTGGAAGTCTAATGAATCGTCTCCTGATGGGGTGGACTCTGGAGTAAAGTATCGAAATGGAGCTCTAACTTGAACGTTATACTTTTTGCAAAAAGGGATCCAAAGTTTTGCAAATTTTGTTGTCTCAACGAGTGAATAATACGTAAGAGGCGAACAACCATCATCAGACAAGTAAAGAGCCAACTTGCCAGCTGGATAATCTACGGCTAATAAGGATAACACCGTATTCATAGTTATGATAGACGGTTCTAATATTGGATCCGCAGTGGTGACAAAGATATCTACGGATGGAAACTCTCTTTCGTTTACCCTGAAACACATCAAATCATGTAAGCACAAGGAACAAATGTCTAACTTTCGATTTTATCACTTGTTTTCACTTGTAAGCACAAGGAAACAACTATCGCCTATTTAACTATGTTTATATATGATAACGGATGATATAAATCTTGTCATCAGATATAAACATAGTTAAATAGGCGATAGCCGTTGTATTCATAGTTTACTAATAATTTAATATTGTAGTTTTTAATAAAATATTTTATAAATATATACAGGTGTGTAGTGTTTAATTAGTTGGATAAATTTTATTCATCTTCAGTTTTCAGAAACCTATTGATAATTATAATTTTTTTTGGAGTTAAACGATTCATTATATATTTATATATGGGGATAGCTTGGCTACAATTATTGTAGCCAATTGGCTACAATTATTGTAACCAATTGGCTACAATACCCCATCAAAATACATATGAAAATGAATCAGAGACCTACAGAAAGAAGTCAGAAACCCACAGAAGGACTCAGGGACCCACAATTTGTAACACAAATTGTAGAGAATTGGCTACAATGCAATTGTAGCTAATATATTCCCAATGAAAGATATGATAATATCTTTGGTAATAATGAGACTTAGCTATTAAATAAGCATAATAAACGACTAACAAAAGTCTCAGCAGTCACCATTGAGTGTCACGATATGAATCCAAGTAAATATTTAAATCATTTCAACAAATAAGAACACTCAGAAATTGCTAAGTGTGAAGTCGATTTTACCTCTTCAAGAGTCTCTCGGGATACGTGACGGTGGTGCTTTGGTTCCATTTGGTAGACACGGATAGAATCCAGTAGAAAGTGAACCACAACTCGCACAAAAAAGCAAGTAACCATGGAAGGTAATGGTCTTGGTTTTTAAAAGAAAACACTCGATACACAAGAAGGGAAGTGAGAAGAGCAAGAATCACGAGCTCTATGGCTCGGGCCGTCTTGTTGTAATGTACTATTGTTTCTTGTATAGGGAGGAAAGTTGAGTCTTGAGTGTCTTTAGCCATAATGTACCGAAGCTTAAAAGAATGGCCTTTTTGAAGTCTGTGTATTGTTCTTGGAGCCAAAATGTGCTGAAAGAGTTTTTATAAAGGATTTTTAAACGGTTGAGTTTTAGGAAGTGGTCGAAACTCGAAAGTTACTTTCTGTGCAATAATGTATTTTATTAAGCTGCGGCAACATATAATATAGACAAAGACACAATTGACCTTTAACGATTTGTCTGTTAACGTATGCATGTAGATGGGGTATCTAGGGTCGTGGTAAACCAAACCTGATCGATATGCGCCTGTTAGATTAATTTTGGACGGGTATAAACCTATAAGTACATGTATGATTTCTATCTACCGAACTATACAAAATAATTATTACAAAAATGTTATAGATAGCTGGGTAGATATCTAGTGAGAAGAAAACTTAAAATGAGAAGGATGAGAATAAAAATAACCACATATTTGAGATGCGACGACTTGAATTAGATGCATCTCTATTCATTTAGATACATCTTAATTAGTTTCGAAAGTGATCTTAAAGTGAAAACGACGCAAAGTAGTACTACCACAAATTTGACCCGCATGGGACGAAAAATACAAAGGATTCGCCTATTTTGATGAAATGCATCTAAAATATGTATATGCATCAAATTTTTTGCTAGAATATATATTAGAGTGCATCTAAAAGATTATAGATATGCATCTAATTCAAGTCGATACATCTCTAATTTGTGGTTATAGTTATTTCTCATCCTTCTCATTTTTAAGATTTCTTCTCATTTGATCCTAAACCATAGATAGCTTAGTTTCGAATATATACCTTAGTACCGCAAATTAATCAACCAAGCAATACGATCTTTTTTTTTTTTTTTTTTTTTTTTTTGAACTTAAATATTCATTAAAAGAAAAAACTGATATCCATATATATCACTCCTCGAAAGAGAGAAAAGTTCAACAGGGAAAGTGACATCCCAACTAAACTCTAAAGAGTTTGAAAACGCATAACGGGCAACCCAGTGAGCTACTTGATTTCTATCTCGATTAACCCACGAAAAGAAAATATGCATATTTTTTGCCCATAAACGAATGTCATCCACTAGAGCAGCTAAATTCCATGGCGGAGGAGATTCTAAAGATGATAACGAGATAGCCACTTGGAAGTCAGATTCCACAATAGCATTAAACCACCCACAATTAAATGCTAAAGAGCAAGCAGAATGCACCGCGATGATCTCGGCATAGAGAGGAGATATGGCGTGGCAACGATTGCCAAGGACATAACGGAGGCAACCTGCAGAATCACGGACTACAATACCAAAAGCAGCATTAGGATCCTTGAATGCAGCATCACAATTTAACTTCACCGAACAACCGTGGGGGGTATCCACCGGGGAGAAGTAAATGAGTTGGATTCAAGATTAGGAGCTGCTGGGGTGGGCCTTAAAGTAGATTGAGAGGCAACAAACTTCTCAAATTCATTAAGTTGAGCATAAATTGAGGCCAAGGTGTTATGTGGGGATAAATGCACATTATCAAAAACAAAACTATTACGAGATCGCCATATAAACCAACAGGTTGTGGCAACAATCGATAGAACCCGAGAAACATCATGAGCAGAATAACGATCAATAAAACTTTGAATAAGACCAGATATGTTAATACCTGGTGGAGGAGGCCTCAAGCACAAAGGGGAGCCAAACCAAACAGGACGAGTCCAAGTACATTCAAAAAGCAAGTGTTTAATTGATTCAACAGAAATATTACAGATTGGACATGTTGGAGAAGGAGAACAATGTCGTCTGATAAATTCTCCTTTGTGGCAACTGAATTTGAAATGGCCTTCCATAAGAAAATTTTGATTTTTGGTGGTACCGGGATATGCCAAATCACCTTCCAAAATTTTGAAGACGTATTTGAGCTTGACTCACCTGTTGCAACTCGTTGATTCACCAATGTGAGAGCTCGCTTGTAACCAGACTTAACCGTATATCGACCCTTCGAATCAAAGTGCCAAACAAGCTTGTCAGGAGAGTTAGTTTGTGAGATCGGAATTTTTGATATCATTTCAGCTTCCATAGGTGAAATATGTTGACGAAGCATTCTAAGATTCCATTTGCCCTCCTGAATAAAATCAATAACGTTGTTGCAATTACGAAATGGTCCCAAAGGAGAACGGATGTAAAAATCATCAGTAAAAGGAACCCACTTTTGTGTCCAGAATGAAATGTTTTGCCCGTTACCAACTTGCCATCTGACAGCTTGTAATAACAAATCACGCCCGCGCAATAAACTACTCCAAAGCCAGGAGGGATGCGACCCTCTTTTAGCAAATGTGAATTTCGTCATGAGACCCAAATTACATGAAAGAAATATTGAAATTAACAAAATTCACATATATGTACATATAATACACACAAAATTCTTATCCGAACAAATATACACATAATACACAAAATTCATATAAAAGTTTAAGTGATGTGTACTAATGTTGATGTATGACCTTGAATAATACGTTTGATTGTAGTTGAGAATCAAAAATGGATATGTTTAAGCACCTCTCTCTCTCTCTCTCTCTCTCTCTCTCTATATATATATATATATATATATATATATATATATATATATATATATATATATATATATATATATATATATATATATATATATATATCAAGTAAGAAGAATAATTAAAATAAGAATGGTAAAAGTAATTCTAGCCACACATTTCAAATTATGAAGGAAAATTTGAAGGAAGATGCATCCACTTTTGTAGGTGCATCTAAAATGTGTGGTTGTGGTTACTTCTTATTTTTCTTATTTTAATTATTCTTCTTATTTGATCCTAACTTTATATATATATATATATATACATATATATATATATATATATATATATATATATATATATATCAAATAAGAAGAATAATTAAAATAAGAATGTTAAGAAGTAATTCTAGCCACACATTTCAAATTATGAAGGAAAATTTGAAGGAATATGCATCCACTTTTGTAGGTGTATCTAAAATGTGTGGTTGTGGTTACTTCTTATTTTTCTTATTTTAATTATTCTTCTTATTTGATCCTAACTTTATATATATATATATATATATATATATATATATATATATATATATATATATATATATATATGGAGACTTTCTTACGAGAACCATTTTATCTGCGAGAACTGAAAGAACCATAAAAAACATACATGCACATCTTTTAAAATAAAATAAAAATACATGCAAATCATCAATAATCGTAAGTATCCACCTATGTTCTTCAATATCATCATGAACTCATCATCTTTTTTTCACAAAAACATTACACATGGCCGCAATATTGTCGTTGCATGCCATATAAGAACATACATGCAAACCTTCAAAGAAAAATTTTGTATTTTCAATTTCTTATCAAATTCTTTAAAACAACTATGTTTTTTTAAAACATATATGTTGTTTTTAGAACATATGTGCAAAACTACAATTATTGAACGCGTGCATGTATGTTTTTGGTGGTTCTCTCAGTTCTCGCAGATAAGATGGTTTTCGCAAGAAAGTCTCACTATATATATATATATATATATATATATATATATATATATATATATATATATATATATATATATATATATATATATATATATTTGAAAATAAGCGGTTGGTGTAATTGTTGTGAATCATGAAATAGTGCTGCTTTTGCAGGTTGTCGTTGTGATTTATGGAGTTGGGAAATTTGGGTAATAGAGTCCGGTCTCGGTAAGGAACCGGATTCTATTGTAAGCATTTACAGCCTCATTTTAAAACCGGATTCAATGCACAACGCAAGGACTCTATTCCGAGGAAAAATAATAATAATAATAATAATAATAATAATAATAATAATAATAATAATAATAATAATAATAATAATAATAATAATAATAATAATAATAATAATAATAATAATAATAATAATAATAATAATAAATAAATAAATAAATAAAAGCCTTTAGAATGTGGTTGGAGTTAAACCCGATTGTATTAGGAGGACTCCATCTTACTTTCTGCAGTATTGGGCTAAACTGAAAGATTAAAGATATGATATGAATGCACCACAGGGCTTGTGTTCTGATGTTCCACTTGTTGTGTGAGAAGCTCTCCAACCAAAATAATTGTGGGTTCAAGTCCTGCTAAGGACATGTGAGATTGTGGTGTGTATATTATGATATAGTTAGTTGTTGTTTAAAAAAAATTATGGTAAGAATGCGCTTTTGTGTCATATATATGTTTTTTATCGTTAAAAATCAAATGACATATTTAAACACAATCACGAAAACCAAAGCTAACTATAACTATAATGAATTATCATGAAACTATAACGTAAGATATCTTGAAGACCAAATTGTATCGAGTTATCATATACGCTATTGGCTTTTCCACATTGTGACCAACACATTTTCTGGAAAATAAATCTTGAACACAATCTAAAACACCTTGAAGGCCATTCTATCTTCTAGACCATCGCAAACTATCAGGAACCATTTTGAGACAATTGTAAAGTGTCAGGAAAAAATGTTATGAACACCATTCATCACGCTATCTTATGTCAAAATAGATTGTTGTTTTAGAATGTGTCTGTAACGATAAACTTATATTATAAAATATGATTATACATATAAGTTTTAGAACTAATAAACGGTAGATACAAACTTGTAGCAAAGCTATCGGCTTTTCCAGACAACTAGATCTTCACACTTCACAACTCCAGAATCTATGTAGTATCTGCTATGAGGAAACGCATTGAAGAATCAACTTTAGGATCAACTACTGTTAAGACTAAATGGAATAGTACGTTACCTATTAAAGTTAATATTTTCGCATGCGTTTGGCATTGGACCATCTTCCTACAAGATTCAAGGTTGACACCCGTGGAATCGACTTAGACTTGGTATAACTACTACATGACAGGTCTTTAGCGACAGACGTTTCTGTCAGAAATCAGTCACTATAAGAGGTTTCTTATGGATGTGTGACAAAAATAGGCAGTCAGATTTTCTATGGTCGGTAATTAGCGTCTGCCGGAATTCTGTCGAAAACAGCGACAAAAAGTATGTGTCGGAATTCTATTGGTAATGTTTCCGTCGGAAATCAGTCGGAATAGTTTTTGTCGAAAATTCGTCGGTAAAAATTCCGTCAGAAATCAGTCGAAAACTTTAGTCAGTAAAGGTCACATTTCTGTCGGTAATAGTTGTCAGAATATCATCGAAAAGTAGGCAAATAACTGGACAAAATAAAGCTGAAATTTATGTAATCCTAATAGCTTAAATGATACCAATAAATCAAATTAAATAATAAAACATATAACCATTCAAAAGATAGAAATGCCATCATTCACATCAGAAAAGTTCCAAACTCCTAATAGAACCAATCGAAACATACAAAATGAAATTATAGTATCTAGTCCAAATATTCATATATGATGTGACAATATCTAACTAATGAGAGGATGTGGATCGCTAAATTTCCTTAACATCGAGTCTATGTCGTGTCATTTTTTCGCCACTCCCTCTCTCGTGCCTCTTCACAAGCATTCGCCTCCAATTCTTGTTGTTGCATGTGTTCATGCACTTGACGTTCCACTTGTCATTGTAACTACACTTGCATCTGGATCTTTATGGGCGCACAATAACTTCAATTCAGACCGCCATGCATAAATACTCATTAAAACAAACATAGCATTAATTTTACCGGCATACCTCCGGATCTTTATAGGCGCATAATAACTTTAATGATTTTGTCACATCCTTGTTGAGCATTTTTTGGGAGACCATATTAGAAACAAACCCCAAATTTCCCACAATTTGCAAGACCGGATTTTAGTTCTTGAGGCCCAACAGATGTAAGCACCCTTTTGACAGGTGATGAGTGCTCAAACACTTATCATTTTTTGTCAAATCTGAACTGCAAAACATACAAAAACACTCAGAAATGCATCAAAATACTAAAAATATTTCAAAATTGTGTTTTATATGTTTTAGATGCAAAACGAGTAAAAACAAATGAAAAACGCACAAAGTTTGCAAAATTGGCAGTTTCAGTCCCTCAACTTTCATAAAATGACAAAACTAGTCCCTGGATATTCAAAATATGGAAAATTATCACCAAAGGTCCTTTTGAAATCATAAGTTGTCATATTTAGTCCTTTGGTGAAAAATTGGAAAAGTTTTGAAAATTTACAGTTTAGCCCCTGAAGTTTCAGATTTTGGCAGTTTTGGTCCCTGGTGGGGTATTTTTGAAAGGAAAATCATTTTTGGTCCTTAAAAATCATAAATTATCAAAAATGATCCTTGGGTGAGAATTTTGAGGAAATTACATGTTTAGTCCCTGAGGTTTGGAAATTTACATAAATGGTCCCCAGGAATTTTGAAAAGTACAAAAATTGTAAAAATGGGTTTTGGATATTTAAAGTTATGCATTAATGGTCCCTTATGATAACTTTGGAGTTTGTACAATTTCAGCCCTCACTTTTCATTAATTACAAAAATGGTCCTTGTGATTTGTTATGCGTACCAAATGGACCCTTTTCATACCAAAACCAAATACCACCCCAATCCCCAGGCCTGGTCCACTTACACCCTCCCAAAGCCCACTTACCCAAGCCCATTCCCAAAATAATAACTCCCTGGTCGTTGACCCAGGTCAAACCCCCAACCCCAGCCACTGTTCATCATCCCCCACATCCAGCTTTCACGCTCCCTGGTTTCCCTCACCAATGTCTCCCCCATCCTCACCAAACCTCATTTATTATCTCACCTACACCCTCACCAACCCCCTCCTCATTTAATACTTCACCAAATCCACCCAACTGCCAATCCCCATTTTCCCGCCAATATTAATTTAAACGGCTGGGATCAATATAAGCCCATCCAATTGCTTGTATTGAAGGGGGAAAGTCAAGAGAGACTTCTGGGACCTATAAAAGAAAAGAAAAAGAGAAGAAGAAAGATTATTTAGAGTAGAAGTAGTATAGTTGTAGTTTAGTTTGGCCGTTTTAGTAATTTTTCTCATTTCTCTTGTAATTTAAAGCTTTTCAGTACTCTTTTAAGTTATATCAGTGTATTGTACAACTTTTTAAGCAATTAATTTAAGCATTTTCCTTCATATTCAGTTTGTGGATATTTCATTCAAAAATCTCATTTGTTGCTTTTAAACTGTCAAAAGTCCTTGTTTACCAATCATTTGAGGTTAGTTTAGCTCACTCTTAAGTTTTTATAAGCTTTGGAAGCTTAAAACTCAGTTACAATCACAATCTCTAAAAAACAGTTAAATCAAGAAAATTGGTTCAAAAATCAAGAGTTAGTTTCAAGGAAGAAGGAATAAAGGATCATGATTGTTGGGTGATTCATATGGTTTTAGGTGCTTCAGGGGAAGCATAGGATAGTATAAGTGGTACTTGGTTCATTGCTTACTAACTGGCAGCTCATGTAAGCACTTTTCTAATTTTTTATAAATCACTGTAGCTTAGGTAAAATAGTTCTTATTTCAGTTCATATATGTTAATTTAGTGTTAATATAGGATTAGATTTCATGTTTTAAGTGTTAGTTGCAAGTTTGCTTTGCAAATCTGTCATTTCAGTTTATGAAGGGGTGTTTGGTTTAGGCAGTTCTTGCATGTTCCATTAAGCTTTTGTTATTGTTTTTAGTGTGGTAACACTACTATAGGTCAAGTTAGTTTGGTTTCATCATAATATGCATTAGTCTTTTGTCCCAAAGTCAATATCAAACAAATCTCACCACCACAGTTAACTGTGGTGGTTTTTGATTCCCATAATCCATAATCTCATAATAAAAGTTGGTGTTTTAACTTATTTTGGTCCTACTTTAACTTAATAACATGTTTTCAAGTATTTAGGTCCAACCAAAATTGGACAAAGTCAAAGTTAAGAGTTTACATAAAAAGTCAAGTTTCTCTTGGTCAGAAAAAACCAAAACTAGCACGATTTGTTTGTAATGTTGTGTAATGTATTAGGCTTTGGAATTTGTTTATATTTGTAGTCCACCAGCTCACCTTCAAGATCCCACCTTCACCACATTTTTATGATTTTTCTGCTGGGCCCCACTTTGCCCTAAACACACCTGCAGGGCAAGTATCTGCCCTGCTGCACAACCCTCACCACCACACAGCCATCTTTATGGGTGGCTGCAGCCCACCATAGTGGTCCACAGGCCTTTTCATTGGTTCCTCCCAACCCCCTTCCTAGTAGGCTTGGGATTTTAACCCTTTGTTTAACCTTGTACCCCCTGGGTCCCACTTGAATTGACCACAAAAATCTGTCCCCATTTTCAGTCCTCACTCTAGTTTCAATGTGCTTATTCATAGCTTATTTGCTTAATCTGTGGACCCCACTTGTATTTTCTGGCTTAAACATGTTCATCTAACTTATTTACATCTGTTTTAACCATAGTGGGTCCCACTCAATGCCATTTTAGCTCATTTCACCACTTGGTCAAATAAAGTCAACTGTGTGGCTTTTTGTTTCCTAATCAGCTTATTTTTGCTTTCTACCAAAGTTGTTTTCACAAAAAGTTGTTGTTTTTAGTTATAAAATAGATTGGTAAAAGAAAATTTCCAAAAAAAAAACAAAGTAATATTAAGTGATTGTTTCTATTTAATTTAATTTAATTTTAATTTTCATTTTTATATTTTTATTAAGTACTTAGCTATTTTATATTTTTATTAAATTCCTCATATATTAAAGTATTTTTAGTAATTTTCTCAGATTTTTATTTTATAATTTAGTATTTATTAGAATTAATCTTAGTTTTATTAATAATTAATTAATAATTAGTTTTAAATAGCATAATTAGTTTTTATTAAGTATAACTTAGTTTTTATATTTTTTATAGCTTTTATATGTTATAAAACAATTTCAGAAATTTTTCTAGAATTTTTACTGTTCATTTAGTATTTTTTATAATTTAAAATAGTTTAATTAGATAATTAATAATTAATTAGTAATTAATTAATTGAAAAATCATAAAAAGACAAAAATACTTATTTTTATTTTTAAAACTTATTTTTAGTTATTTTATAATTTTAGGAATTTTATTTTCACCTTTTTAGTATTTAAATAATATTGTATTGTATTTAAGTTGTTTAAATATTAATAATTAAGTATTAATTAGTATTTAATTAATAATAAATATTTAATTAGTGTTAAAATTTATTTTAATTTTCTTAAAAGTTTATTTTATCTTTTAGTTTGTAAAAAAGTTATTTTCACCCCTTGGGTGTTTTCAGATTTCCATTTTCACTTTTTATTTCGTACGTTTACGTTTTATTTAAACGTAACGTACGCGTTTTTAGGTTTAAATCGTTTCTGGTTTTTCCCAGTTTCCCGTCTTATTCATATAGCTTATTTAAGCTATTCTCTCGTAGATTCCTTAGTTAACCCACTCACAAAACCTTTTCATCCAAATTCACCCGATCACGAAACCGTTTGAATAACCATTCACACCTCGTCGGGACATAACGACCCGGGGAAACACTATACTCCCTCGGAGATTGATTCTAAGCTGTTTGACTATAATAGTTGACCATTCACAAGTGGTTGACTTTAGTCTGACGGTTTAGCACCAATCAAATTTTGGCGCCGCTGCCGGGGAGGTTGTGCGCGTTATTCTAAACGATTTTACTGATTGGTGATCTTTGGATATTCACTCTTTGTATATTATCCACCCTTGTTCAGAATGTTTTTCAAAAACCCAAAAATATTCATCTTTACCCTCTTACCTTTTTTGATTCTTTATCCCACTACCCTCTATACATTTGATTCTGACTTCCTCTTCTTCTCCTGCTATTGATTCTCATGGCATCTCTCGATGACGATTTCTTTGAA
This sequence comes from Artemisia argyi, assembly GCA_030686995.1. Classification (NCBI taxonomy): domain Eukaryota; kingdom Viridiplantae; phylum Streptophyta; class Magnoliopsida; order Asterales; family Asteraceae; genus Artemisia; species Artemisia argyi. Next base: position 18,462,200 of record CM060678.1, on the reverse strand, counting down.
CAATGGGCCTTTGAGAGCAACATTGAAAAACTTATGGCCTTATCAAAAATGTCGAGATGTCGTGTTGATCATGATGGACCATCGATTCCTATTCCCTCTCAGGTGAGGGAAATGGAACGAGAAACCAAGGTGACAAAGGACCCGGTGCTTTCCTCTGACAATGAAAGTGCTAAATACGTCCAACCTACGGTTGTCCAAAAATCTAAGCTCACGACTGCTCCTAAACCGTCAAGAATTGATCCTTACCTTTCACGGTTTATGGTTAAAAGTTTGTCAAGCAAACGTGCAGAGCTTAGGGCAGTGACTGAAAAGAATGACTTACCCAATCCTCACGTTTATCAAAAATAAAAACCCGAGACCATAACGGAAGTGGTGGAAATTCCTAGCTCTTAGAGCACACCACTTGTCCCACCTCCAGATTTTGTTCCTTGTGTCGGTTGTGGTGAGCCGCTTTTCGGTTTTCCATGCCGTTGGTGTACATGTGTACAATGTGGTAATGATATTCAAAACGGGAGTTGTTTGTTTTGTGGGTCGAGTAATTCATTTGCTTATTATCCTAATCAGAACTCATTCAATGACTCTTCCAATTTTTTTGATTACCCATCACATTCATACGAGCAAGAATCATATTATCTAAATCTCAATAATGCTTCGTATCAAAATACACCAACCTTTTCTTGTGAGTATTGTGGAGGCCCTCACTACAGCTCTGATTGTCAAACGAGGAATCAGTTTGTCTATGAACAGGTTCCTTGTAACAATCATGAATTTGGTTTTAACCAGCCTTCACATTACACAATCCGTCAGCCACCTCCTCAAGACGAGTTAGCTAGAGCTGAATTGATTAATAAAATGATTATCAATCAAACTCAATTCAACCAGAAGATTCAAGATAGTATAAACTGTCTTGAAGATCTGATTCTCAGGAGACAAAATCCTCCTGTTAACTCATTTTATCTTGAGGATGAAAGTGATGAGGATGAACCCTTTGAAGAAGAAATCTCAAAGGAACCTTCAGATATCTTGATAATGGGGGACAAGGAATTCAAAGTCAATCCTCTTGAGGAAATAAATGACCTTGTTCCAATCCCAAAGATATCTGAGAAGCCTTCTGATTCGACTTCAGTTGAAACTGTTTCAGTAGAAATACAGGGAGAAAAGAGTATAACTGAATCACTAGCAATAGAAATAATGGAACTTGTAGAATCCATGACTGTTAGTCCTTCTCAACTCCCTCAATCTGCTGTTATCACACCCGAGGTTCTCACTCACTCTCTGAGCATGGGGGACGAGCATCTCGACACTGTTCCTGAAAAGGAATAGGACGAATTAATAAAGTCTAGTGTCGAGAACCTTGTTCCAATCCCAGGAGAGTCACAGGGAATTTTTGAGCATTTGTGTGATATCCCTCCTCCCCTTGTCTTCCCGAATAATGATGTTGAGATGTTCTCCGATTCTGATAATGATGATTCTTTATCTTGTGGGGACATCATTTATGTGGAAGAATTTCCTTCTGAGCCAGAAGAAGAGAATGATGAGACTGACACTGAAATCCAAGATGAAGCCCTTCGTGCTACATTGTTGAATGTCAGTCTTCTCATTTCTAAAATCGAGGCTTTCAATATGAAACCCATTTCATCTCCTATCCCCATAAAGGATAGTGAGATTCTTTCCGATGATCCTATACCGGAATTTGAGGCCTTTGCTGTTGATCATATGGGAGAGAAGATTAGTGGCAGTACCACTTCTCATTCTCAAATTTCTCTCCCCGTATATGATTCATTCACATTTGAGGAGTTCTCCGGTGAACTCACTCATATCATATCTCCTTCGGAGTATGATCACTTCTACTTTGATCTAGACACACCCGGGATATGTCTGGATCAAACGAGCTTAAATGGTGAGATTCATGATATCATGAATTCTCCTGTGGGCGAAGATGAGTTAGTCAAGATTTTTATCATGACTTTCTTTCTCTTCTTCACCTATCCCGTAGCTTCTCCTGTTCTCCACTCTTTCGGGAATGAAGACACTATCTTTGACCCCGGCATTCTCATTTATCAATTTTGAGCCGGGTACTTATCTCATCGGTGTGGAACTTTCACGTGCTTCAAATGTTTGTCCAAACATCTTGAATGAAAGTCCGATTGAGATTGTTTCTTCCACATCATGCTTTCCCAAGGACAAATGAATTTGGGGTCGAGTCAAGCTAGCGACTCGGTAAACAAAAACAGTAGCATGCTTATAGGGTTTTCACCCTAAGTGTGGGGGAGTCACCCATGCTATGGTTACAAGAGTGAAAATACAAAATGGTGTTTTCCACGCTTAGCTTGTAATGTTGCCCTTTTACGTTCCAAATGTCGGCCTAATAGCCGGGACTTTGAATATTGAGGACAATATTCATGCTAAGTGTGGGGGGGTATTTCGCTATTCTAGCGAATTTTATCACATTTTACTATCTTATACCCCCGTTTTTAGCCAAAATCTCAAAAATTTTAAAAATTTTTCACTGGTGCTTCAAAATTTTTGTGGTAATCAGTCCGCCTTGTCTAACCGACAAAAGGGATTGGCTAGTCCAGGAGCAAACGGCTCTTGGTAAAGACATCTCAAATCCGTTTACGGCTTGCAATTTGCCCAAAATTGTATGGTTCATCAACTCCCCATATCCCATAAAGCGAATGAGTTGGCTAGCCCGCAAGATTATGTCTTGTGGTAAAGGCAGTGGAAAATCCATAATTGGTAATCAGCTCACCAAGATGTTGACTATTCCATCAAGAGTTGGCTAGTCCAGAAGCAAACGGCTTTTGGTAAAGACTAATCAAATCCGTTGACAGCTGGTGGTTTGCTCAAAATCACACGGTTATCAGGTGTGCCACAGTTCTTACACCTGGCTACTCCAGAAGTGATGGCTTTTGGTAAAGAGTTTAAAATCCATCAAGTTTTCAAAACAGTATTGCTAGGGACTAGCAATAGTTTAGTGTGGGGGATTGATGAGTGCTCAAACACTCATCATTTTTGGTCAAATCTGAACTACAAAACATACAAAAACACTCAGAAATGCATCAAAATACTAAAAATATTTCAAAATTGTGTTTTATATGTTTTAGATGCAAAACGAGTAAAAACAAATGAAAAACGCACAAAGTTTGCAAAATTGGCAGTTTCAGTCCCTCAACTTTCATAAAATGACAAAACTAGTCCCTGGATATTCAAAATATGGAAAATTATCACCAAAGGTCCTTTTGAAATCATAAGTTGTCATATTTAGTCCTTTGGTGAAAAATTGGAAAAGTTTTGGAAATTTACAGTTTAGCCCCTGAAGTTTCAGATTTTGGCAGTTTTGGTCCCTGGTGGGGTATTTTTGAAAGGAAAATCATTTTTGGTCCTTAAAAATCATAAATTATCAAAAATTATCCTTGGGTGAGAATTTTGAGGAAATTACATGTTTAGTCCCTGAGGTTTGGAAATTTACATAAATGGTCCCCGGGAATTTTGAAAAGTACAAAAATTGTAAAAATGGGTTTTGGATATTTAAAGTTATGCATTAATGGTCCCTTATGATAACTTTGGAGTTTGTACAATTTCAGCCCTCACTTTTCATTAATTACAAAAATGGTCCTTGTGATTTGTTATGCGTACAAATGGACCCTTTTGATACCAAAACCAAATACCACCCCAATCCCCAGGCCTGGTCCACTTACACCCTCCCAAAGCCCACTTACCCAAGCCCATTCCCAAAATAATAACTCCCTGGTCGTTGACCCAGGTCAAACCCCCAACCCCAGCCACTGTTCATCATCCCCCACATCCAGCTTTTACGCTCCCTGGTTTCCCTCACCAATGTCTCCCCCCTCCTCACCAAACCTCATTTATTATCTCACCTACACCCTCACCAACCCCCCTCCTCATTTAATACTTCACCAAATCCACCCAACTGCCAATCCCCATTTTCCCGCCAATATTAATTTAAACGGCTGGGATCAACATAAGCCCATCCAATGGCTTGTATTGAAGGGGGAAAGTCAAGAGAGACTTCTGGGACCTATAAAAGAAAAGAAAAAGAGAAGAAGAAAGATTATTTAGAGTAGAAGTAGTATAGTTGTAGTTTAGTTTGGCCGTTTTAGTAATTTTTCTCATTTCTCTTGTAATTTAAAGCTTTTCAGTACTCTTTTAAGTTATATCAGTGTATTGTACAACTTTTTAAGCAATTAATTTAAGCATTTTCCTTCATATTCAGTTTGTGGATATTTCATTCAAAAATCTCATTTGTTGCTTTTAAATTGTCAAAAGTCCTTGTTTACCAATCATTTGAGGTTAGTTTAGCTCACTCTTAAATTTTTATAAGCTTTGGAAGCTTAAAACTCAGTTACAATCACAATCTCTAAAACACAGTTAAATCAAGAAAATTGGTTCAAAAATCAAGAGTTAGTTTAGTTTCAAGGAAGAAGGAATAAAGGATCATGATTGCTGGGTGATTCATATGGTTTTAGGTGCTTCAGGGGAAGCATAGGATAGTATAAGTGGTACTTGGTTCATTGCTTACTAACTGGCAGCTCATGTAAGCACTTTTCTATTTTTTTTATAAATCACTGTAGCTTAGGTAAAATAGTTCTTATTTCAGTTCATATATGTTAATTTAGTGTTAATATAGGATTAGATTTCATGTTTTAAGTGTTAGTTGCAAGTTTGCTTTGCAAATCTGTCATTTCAGTTTATGAAGGGGTGTTTGGTTTAGGCAGTTCTTGCATGTTCCATTAAGCTTTTGTTATTGTTTTTAGTGTGGTAACACTACTATAGGTCAAGTTAGTTTGGTTTCATCATAATATGCATTAGTCTTTTGTCCCAAAGTCAATATCAAACAAATCTCACCACCACAGTTAACTGTGGTGGTTTTTGATTCCCATAATCCATAATCTCATAATAAAAGTTGGTGTTTTAACTTATTTTGGTCCTACTTTAACTTAATAACATGTTTTCAGGTATTTAGGTCCAACCAAAATTGGACAAAGTCAAAGTTAAGAGTTTACATAAAAAGTCAAGTTTCTCTTGGTCAGAAAAAACCAAAACTAGCACGATTTGTTTGTAATGTTGTGTAATGTATTAGGCTTTGGAATTTGTTTATATTTGTAGTCCACCAGCTCACCTTCAAGATCCCACCTTCACCACATTTTTATGATTTTTCTGCTGGGCCCCACTTTGCCCTAAACACACCTGCAGGGCAAGTATCTGCCCTGATGCACAACCCTCACCACCACACAGCCATCTTTATGGGTGGCTGCAGCCCACCATAGTGGTCCACAGGCCTTTTCATTGGTTCCTCCCAACCCCCCTCCTAGTAGGCTTGGGATTTTGACCCTTTGTTTGACCTTGTACCCCCTGGGTCCCACTTGAATTGACCACAAAAATCTGTCCCCATTTTCAGTCCTCACTCTAGTTTCAATGTGCTTATTCATAGCTTATTTGCTTAATCTGTGGACCCCACTTGTATTTTCTGGCTTAAACATGTTCATCTAACTTATTTACATCTGTTTTAACCATAGTGGGTCCCACTCAATGCCATTTTAGCTCATTTCACCACTTGGTCAAACAAAGTCAACTGTGTGGCTTTTTGTTTCCTAATCAGCTTATTTTTGCTTTCTACCAAAGTTGTTTTCACAAAAAGTTGTTGTTTTTAGTTATAAAATAGATTGGTAAAAGAAAAATTCCAAAAAAAAAAAACAAAGTAATATTAAGTGATAGTTTCTATTTAATTTAATTTAATTTTAATTTTCTTTTTTATATTTTTATTAAGTACTTAGCTATTTTATATTTTTATTAAATTCCTCATATATTAAAGTATTTTTAGTAATTTTCTCAGATTTTTATTTTATAATTTAGTATTTATTAGAATTAATCTTAGTTTTATTAATAATTAATTAATAATTAGTTTTAAATAGCATAATTAGTTTTTATTAAGTATAACTTAGTTTTTATATTTTTTATAGCTTTTATATGTTATAAAATAATTTCAGAAATTTTTCTAGAATTTTTACTGTTCGTTTAGTATTTTTTATAATTTAAAATAGTTTAATTAGATAATTAATAATTAATTAGTAATTAATTAATTGAAAAATCATAAAAAGACAAAAATACTTATTTTTATTTTTAAAACTTATTTTTAGTTATTTTATAATTTTAGGAATTTTATTTTCACCTTTTTAGTATTTAAATAATATTGTATTGTATTTAAGTTGTTTAAATATTAATAATTAAGTATTAATTAGTATTTAATTAATAATAAATATTTAATTAGTGTTAAAATTTATTTTAATTTTCTTAAAATTTTATTTTATCTTTTAGTTTGTAAAAAAGTCATTTTCACCCCTTGGGTGTTTTCAGATTTCCATTTTCACTTTTTATTTCGTACGTTTACGTTTTATTTAAACGTAACGTACGCGTTTTTAGGTTTAAATCGTTTCTGGTTTTTCCCAGTTTCCCGTCTTATTCATATAGCTTATTTAAGCTATTCTCTCGTAGATTCCTTAGTTAACCCACTCACAAAACCTTTTCATCCAAATTCACCCGATCACGAAACCGTTTGAATAACCATTCACACCTCGTCGGGACATAACGACCCAGGGAAACACTATACTCCCTCGGAGATTGATTCTAAGCTGTTTGACTATAATAGTTGACCATTCACAAGTGGTTGACTTTATTCTGACGGTTTAGCACCAATCAACAGGTTGCATGATGTCACATTTCATCAATTAAAGTGACACAAATACATCTGAGGCAAGAAATGTATGCACAGAGCAAGCCTCCACAGCCTGAGATATAATTCAACTATTTAGAATAAGAATTTATCAGCATGAATACCTGTTCTGGCTCTAACATCTATGAAACCGTCCTCCTTCACTTTTTGCAAATACCCTTTTCCCAAACTCTCTTCCACGCCCCTTTTTGTCTTATAACGCCCAGACACGTTGATGACATCATGTACATCATGATATTAGATGCGTAGAGCCATATAAGAGCACTACATTCCCACCTGTAACATAATAAGAGAACAGAGCAACCACGAAACGTAACTGTTAAAATACCATCATTAAAAAGTCAATTGTGTGGACGTGTAAAGACATATGGTGGAATACCTTTGCTATGTCCGAGGATTGCAAGTGTTACATGGTTAGCTTCGAGAAAGTGTTAGATTACTGATTGCAAGTCATCAGCCTCTCTACGATAGTTACCGTACTGAAACGCACCTGCACTTTCTCTAAAAAACTATATATGAAAAATGAGAAATAAAAAGTAATTATACTATTACAGATAATAATTTTTGCGACTTGTAGAATCAAAAGTAGATAGTTGGTTACTTTAAGCTATGGATATTTATTGAAATCCCAGTATGCTAAGTTGTGTCAATGAAATCATTACTACCTGCACAATATTAAAACTTACCCATTTCTAGCAAAATCAAAACGAAATGTAGTGATCCCTGTGAATACGTTACCATTTAAAATCTTTATTACTTATTGTATCGAATATCCAATTTTAGCATGTTCTAATATGAAAGATGTTATGTATAGTTTATGACTTAAAACAAGTTATCACACAAGTATAATCAATAAGTAACAACACAAGCAATCACATAACGCAATCAATAAAGTAAAGCAATAAGTAAAAGAAATCGCAAACCGAACACGAGGATTTATAGTGGTTCGGTCACGGATCTCCTTTCCGCCCTACTCCACTCCCCGAGTACCCAACTCGAGAGTTACTTCACTAGATCAACAAGCTCCCTTCTCGGTGGAGAAAACCTTACAAACGTCGCTTACACTTTATCCGGTACAAAGCTAAATACCGGGTTCTTTTACAAGGGTACAACCACTCCCGCTAGTTCTTTTACAAGGGTACAACTACTCCCGCTATGTTTTGTGACCCAACATAGAAACCTTGTGTTTTATGGCACAAACACATAAACCATCTAATCTATATTGTGATGTTACAATGATGATCCATGACATAAAAGTCCAATGGATATAAATGCCTAATCTATATGAACTTCCATTGACCGGAAGTCTTCAATCATTGAGGATGTCAAGTGCCCTTGAATCTTCATATGTTGATATGCTTTGGTGGATGATGATGAGGTAGATCTCCAAGCTTTCTTTGGTAGATCAATATGTATGATATGCTTACAACATAATGAGAGTTTGTAACATTATGATCATTATGGAAAGGGTGATTGATATGTGTTTCTACATGATTTTCTACTTATCTATATGTGTGTTATTTTTCATCTTCATATGTTGATATGCTTTGGTGGATGATGATGAGGTAGATCTCCAAGCTTTCTTTGGTAGATCAATATGTATGATATGCTTACAACATAATGAGAGTTAGTAACATGATCATTATGGAAAGGGTGATTGATATGTGTTTCTACATGATTTTCTACTTATCTATATGTGTGTTATTTTTCATCAAGTTCATGAGTAAACCATGAACTTCTATTTATAGGCAAACTCACAAAGACATAAACCATGTGCATAAACCATGGGCTACTTTCCAAAACTAACAAAGACATAAACCAAATATCTTTATATATCTATATCTAGTCTAATCAAGATCTTCTAAGTCAACTACAAGATCTATGACATATCTTACAAGATCTATGACAAAGATATCTTCAACATATCTTTCTATATCTATGTCTAGTCTAATCAAGATCTATGACATATCTTACAAGATTCTTTCCAATTTAGATGACACTATACATGAGGTAATAAAAGAGTGTTTTCCATTTTATGAAAAATACATTTAGACAAATGTATATACTAACTTAAAAAGGTAAGTTACTTGTATATAAAAAAAATATATTAGCTAGCTATATAATATTTAGTAAGTTACTAAAAATGTTTTATGTACTTATGTTATTATAAGACACATTTTTATATATTGCAAACTTACTAATATTATCTAGACACCTAATATAGCACTTATTCTATTTAACACCTAAAGTGTACTTTGACAGCTAAAATACTTAAAGACTCTAAAAGTATTTTAGTCATTCTAAATGGTTGGTCAAGGGGTTTGATCATAATGCCACATAAAAACATGTACGAACCTGTGTTGTAGCATACGATGACTCGAGGCGTTGAAAGGTGTTGAATGTATGTTGAGACAAAATATGATTACGAGTAACTTGTACATTTTACGTTATGTATCAAGTTATATGTTTGTCATCAATCAAAACAAACGAGACTGTATAGATTAAATATCGTAATATTTGCACTAACAATCCCTTCCTTTTCTAGTGCATAAGCAAGGCTCATTATTGATTAAGTACTTTATACATTTACGCTCCTAGATTGTCCAAATTATAGCTAGCTTATGAATAACAGTAATGTATGAAGTATGAACATAACTTAAAGTGCAATGGATGAAGTTGCCAAATACCATACCATGAAATCTTACGCTGAAAAAATAATAAGTAAGTTTCCATCTGAAAATAGATGGTAAATTATATCTGATCTAGGAGCATTATAGGTTAATTCACCGTTACAGCAAACATATCTAACAAACTAATAACGTTCACAGTGAATCAAGTAATTAACTAGTTCTAGAGTTTCAGTAACTACTATTTATTTTAGGACATCATGAACCGAGATCAACAACAAAAATCAACTCATTTAAAAGGAGATGAAAAGAAATTACCGCCACTCATTTATATCTACGTGTGATGTACTTTTGTGTTCCGCTCCCCAACGCCCCATTTGTCCCGTTCCCTAACCCCTCATCCGTCCCGTTCCGCGACGACTCAGTCGAATCATGTATATGACAACGGTGGTACGCTTCTAATAAACTAACAGGTCATGTTTTTTGTTTTTCCTACAAAAGTTGTCATTATTTATAAGCTTATAAATTTTCACATATACAACACCTTAAATACATTAAAAAAATGCCTATCTTCCCTTTTTTTAGGGAAACAATTTGATATCACTGTTTCAATTCAACTTAAGCATGTCTAAATACTTATAAAGCAAACAAATGCTTATCTGATTACACCATTTCCTGCATTTCTTTTCTTATAACTGATTATCACACATACACCATAAATCAAGCAAAAACACATTAAAAAAATACACAGTTTTAAAGAACTGACGCTATCAATAAAAAAAGTTGCATTCTCAACAACCTAAGTGATTAATCCACAACAATGTACACACAGATTCAAGTGCTGTAACAAGCATGATATCCCGTAAACAAATTGCAGTCTCATATTTGAAACTACTTATGCTTAATAATAAGTTATCGACCGCTTATCTTATTTGAATGTTAATACCGTTTTCATAAAACCAAACAATATCTCATCCTGCATTGCTTTGGTTACGCTATTTCCCAAACACTCCTTACAAGTAAATATATCACACATACAGGCGTAAATCAAGCAAAAGCATACAAAAATAATACTATATACAACAACGCACACAACGAATTTGCTAAACACTCAAACTACAACCGATTATCTGATTATGCCATATTTATCCAGCTAAATATATCACACATCTACTTATCTTATCTGATTATTACACCTTATACAGACAAACACTATCTCCTTACATACATTACACATTTTTTACAACATAAGCGATTAATCTACATAAACACGCGTGCACGATGAACTTTCCAAACACTAATATAACCGCTTATCTTACCTAGTTGCTTATCAGAGCAAAAATTCTAGCAGTAGTGTTTGTGTCTAAAAACTTCGATCACTAAAATTCTAAAACATGCTCTTGAGCAAAAATTCTAAAACCTAACAAAACAACTCTTAAAATAACACAACTCAGTCAGGCATTTCGTCGATCACTTAGTCTACACATGCTATCAATCACTCAATCAATCAACTGATAAGCTCAAACAAACTAATAAGCAATTGATAAGCTCAAACAAACTAATAAGCAACATTCAACCAATCAATCACCTGATAACATTAACTAATAAGCAACTGATAAGCTCAACAAACTAATAAGCAACTGATAAACTCAAACAAACTAATAAGCAACATTCAACCAATCAATCAATCAATCAGCTGATAACATCAACTAATAAGCAACTGATAACATATGGGTGAAATATAGAAGAGCTATACCTTAATGAAGGGGCAATGAGGTCTACAGTGGACGGCGGATGTGTGGATGGAACAACATTTTAGAGGGAAGATTGAAATGTGAAGTGAAAATGTGAAATCACGTTTTAACGGTTATGGGAAAATAGAAGTGAAGTTTGAAAGCTTTTAAAGATTTTAATAAGTTTTAAAAAAGTTTATAATAAATGGATTGGGAATATATGTGAAAGTTTAATGCATCAAATTTTAATAAGGGAATTGATTTGCACACTCAGGTTTTGATTGAGACACTTTATTTTGTGTATAACATAGTTGTACAGTGTTTACAGTGTGTTCTATATACTTGTACGGTGAGTGTCCCAATCAAAATAAGGGTGTGCTAATCACCTACCTTAATAAGTTTTAAAAAGTTCAATTAACACTTGTTTTATTATCTTTTTTCAAAACAAAATTATATCAAATGTAATGGTGGAGCTAGAAATTTGAGTCATGGAAGGCGAGAAAATTAATTCATACACGAGCCAACATTAACAAACATACAAAAAGTAATTAAGCACCAAAATAGCAATAGAAAGAGAGCTGATGATAAGTAGAGAACATCACATATTGTATTCATAATTAATGTTTTCTAACCCGGGTTTTTATTTGACCCGGTCGAGTCAACGGTTCACCGGGTTAACGGTTGAACCGCCAGGTCAAGCCGGTATTATGACAAATGAAAAAATTATCAAATTTGAGGAGTTCATAAAGAAAACATAAAAAGCACTTCCGGTTGCCAAAAAACAATACAATATTATACAAAATAGGCTTGATATAAAAGTAGTTTTCACAATTTTTATACTACATTAAATCTCGTTTTGTATATGTGTACATAATAAATTTTAATATTTCCGTTAAAAATCCGTAGGAAATAAATAATATTTTTGAAGGATTTACGATGGATTTCCGACGGAAATATTAAAAAAATAAAAAATCATTAGAAATTAAAACATTTCCGACGGATTACCGACAAATATAAATAGATGTCGGAATGGCGTCGGAAATTCGACGGTAGCTTATGAGAATTACTGACGGATTTCCGACAACAATCCAATCTCTTGGAATTCCATCGGAAGTTACTCGGAAAAGCATACTTGTCGTTGTTTCGTTGGAATGTAGTCGGTAAATTAGCGACGGAAAGTATCCGTCGGAAAATCTGTCGCTGAAAGTCCACTTTCTAGTAGTGGTAAGATGTGCAATATGTGATGATGCAATGAAACAACTCAGCATTTGTTTGTTGACTGCACAATTTCTAAATCATTGTGGTCCATGGTTACGAGATGGTCGGGGTTCAAAGATCAACCTATGGACGTGAGTAACTGATGACATCAAATAAGTACATTATATTGTCATCATTTATTCTATTTATTTGATTTGTTTTATTATATTATATATGAGAATTGATACTTAATTGTTTACTTCAATAAATCTCAAGTATAAACAAGTAATTGGTGAAACTTAATAATTTTGGACGAATTATGTAGCTAAATGATCAAAATTGAAAAGTCTACTGAAATCAAGGAGATGCGCCGTATCATTCTAGACAGATAAGTCGTATCATCATACTTAGAAGAATTCGAAGACCATTGCCTAACTTTTAAGGATGCGCCGCATCTGATTATTATCATGCGCCGCATATGAAACTTTGGTCAACGAAGAAGAACCAACTTGTTCTAGCTCAGATTCATCGCATTACACTTTTGACATACGGAGTATCACTATCAAGACTTCATCAAAGACAATCCAAGATACTGAATGACATGCGCCGTATAAAAATTCAAGATACGCCGCATCTGAAGACGGTGTACAAAAATTCCAGAATATATTAATCTTCGACCTCACGCGAAGTTAAGTCAATGTGCCACATCTACTTAGTAGATGCGCCGCATCGAACCCTCAAACAGAAACTATAAATACCCCAAGATACAGTCGAATTTCGTGTACCAAAACCGAGAGAAGCTGTAACATAAACCCTAAAGAAAGGAAGAACAACGAAAAGGCAACACAAGACACACCACATTGAAGATCTTAGAGCAGTAAGAAGGTTCTGCTTGTAATTTAACTCAATCAAGTAGTTTTGTTTTATTGTAATAGTAAGCTTTAATCCATCAGGATTGATGGGCTTGTGACCGCCATATTGCTCCCTTTAAAATTTCTTTCCCATCGATTAAAGTTTATATAATGTTTTTTTGGTTCTTTTTATATGTGCATTGATAACCTCTGTGCCTATCAGTGGCATGTTCGGGGCTGCCATACCTCCTCCCACGGTTACATCACTAACCTAATAGGCTAGTAATATAACTTTTAAGCATAAGTAATCATTAAAAGTTTACTCGCCTATACTTTAGATCCAATGATACAGATTAGATTACGATACTCATCATATAAAACTAGCAATAAACAAGTGACAAGCTACTTAATCATTAGTCAGACCTTCTTATCTGTATCCATTATCTATTTGTGTACGTGTTCGCCAATCGTTGTAATTCTATCTCATTAGTTGTATTTTATAGTTTTAGTTAATTTAACCAAATTGTGTTAGTCTCTCAGACTAAACCCCCCTTTGTGTTAGATTAGATTGTAAAACTAACTTATGAATTAAAATACTGATTAGACTAACTAGATATTACGTTCCACTCTTAGTGATCGACACTCTGCTTACCACTATCTAAATATTGATCGGGTACACTACTCGTTAGTGTGTGTGTTATAGGATAAGTCAGAAAAATATAAATTTAAAACTTGATAAGGCATAAACACCTCTATACTACAACGTGACACAACACGCATGAAGTTTTTGGTGTCGTTGTCGGGGAGTGAGTTGTTAATATCAGTTTATTTGTTAGTTTTTTAATTAGGTTTTCTAACTTTTAGTTTTGTATCTTTTAGACTTTAAATGCTAACTTTGTTGTGTATTAGTTTAATTGCATTCATTGTACTATTTTGTATAATTGTTGTATTCTCGTTTGTAATTTTTGTTTTTCTTTATTTTTTTTCTGTATAATTTTCTATCTGCTGCATTCTGCTGATACAAACGATACGGCGTATCTGTTTTTACAGATACGGTGTATTGCATTTTTTATTTTTATATACAGCGCATTTAATAATTCGTATACGATGCATCTATCCCTTAGATACGACGTAATCTGTTTTTAATCAGAAATTTTTTCTAAAACCCTAAACACCATATGGCGCATCGATTTCCCAGATACGGTGTATTAATTATTAATTAAAATCAGTTTTCGAATTTATTAAATTATCAAGAAGCGGCGCATCGATTTTTAATCGATACGGCGCATTTATATCTAAATCAAAAATCTTGTATTTTGAAACGTAACAAAGATACGGCGTATTAGCTTTTTCTTATACGACGCATTAATTTTAAACAGATATAATTGATTTTTGATAATTATAAACATATGGCGTATCTAATTTATTGATATGGCGTATTGATTTTCTAAATAAAAGTCTGATTAAATTTTAACGTAATTAGATACGGTATATCCTATTTATAGGATACGGTGCATCGTCTGCAGATATCAGCAACTTTTATTTTTTGTATTCCGTTTTCGTTATTAGTTTTCTGATATTTTACTATATCAAACCTATCCTACTGACGCTTTTGTGCTAATTTCAGGAAGTGCATGATCAGGAGTTCAACTAAGAACTTAACCAAACCTTTCAACGATCCTGGACGAGCTTTTCATTCACTTAAAAGGCTTTTCAACACAAAAAGCTTTGATCTTTCAAGTTCGTTAGAACTTGATTACTTTTCTAAATAGGAGGAACCAAGTTAAGAGGAAGAAATACCAGAAACAATGACAACGGAACCTACCATGGAAGAGTACATGAACAAAACCCGAGCGGACTATGGTTCGGGAGTAGCTAGGCCAAAGTTCGATGAGAATGCTAAGTTTGAATTAAAGGGTCAATTTCTCAAAGAGCTACGAGATAATGCTTTCAATGGATCGGAACACGAAGATGCTAATGAACACGTGGAGAAGATCCTTGAAATTGCAGACTTATTTACTACGGAGAAAGTAACAATTAACCAAATTATGCTTCAGGTTTTCACTATTTCGCTTTCGGGAGCTGCTAACAGGTGGCTAAAGAATGAACCGGTTGGTTCAATTGAAAAATGGGATGAATTGAAGAGCAAATTCCTTAAGAGATATTGTCCACCTTCCAAGACCGCTAAAAAGATGAAGGCTACCAATAACTTAAGCAAGAGCCCGATGAGACTCTCTATCAGGCTTGGGAGCAATTTAAAGAATTATTATTGAAATCTCCTCAACATTATCTAACCGCTATGCAGGAGATAATATTGTTTTATCAGGGATTGGACATGCTTACCAGACAAATGAGTGTAGTAAATGCTAAGAAAGCTATCCAAGATGCTGCTGATCATTCTCAGAAATGGCACGATGGAACCTCTACAAAATCTAAGAGCAGCACTAATTTTGATGGGTTCGCTACTATTCAAGCTAAGTTAGACAAGCATAGTAGAGACATGAAGAAACGAGATGAAAAAGTTTATGTTGCTCAGGTTGGTTGTGAAAAATGCCAAGGACCTCACTACACTAAAGATTGCCCATCGAAGAATGAAAGTGAAACTCTTAAAGAAGCATACTACACACAATTTGGACAACAATTCCAACCTTCAAGAAGATTTAGGGAAGCTGTTCCAGGTTATTATCAAAGGAACAATGGAAACCCTTCTTATCAAGAAAGGAGGCAAACTTTGGATGAAACTTTAAAGCAGATTATGAAAGACGTTGCTAAAAGACATGAAGAAAACACTGGTTTGATCAAAGAAATCCGAGCTTCAACCGATGCTACTACAAGAAATCAAGGAGCTTCGATCAAAGCATTGGAACAACAAATCGGTCAGATGAGCAAGGTACTTCAAGAAAGGGGATATCGAAGTCTACCAGGTTCAACTGAATGTCAAAGCGATCACCACAACTGAAGAAGTCGTGCCTAATGTACCTTTTCCTAGAAGATTGTTGAATGGTGATGTTGCGAAGCCCCAATATTTCTTTAACTATTTAATTAGTGTTAGAAGATTGCTCAAAGAGAAGTCAAGGATTGAAGAGGAGATCAAGGTTGCAATGAAAGAAAAGTGCTCTGCAATCGATCACAATGCCTTGCCTCACAAAGAAAAAGATCCCAAAATTTTTACTTTACCTTGCTTTATTAATGATATGTCTTTCAATAATGCCTTAGGTGACTTAGGAGCTAGTGTTAGTCTTATGCCCTTTAGGACATTCACTACCCTAGGCTTAGGAAAATTAGCCCCCACTAAGCTACCTATTGAATTGGCAGATAAAACGGTAAAACGACCTAAGGTGATTGAAGAAAAGGTGCTTGTTAGGATCGAGAAGTTTGTATTCCTCGTAGAATTTGTCATACTAGATATGCCCGAGGATATTAAGATTCCTTTAATCCTTGGAAGAGGATGTGTGGGATTGCGCCTACGCAAAAGGTTTTACCTCTCGAGGGATCTCGAGAAGCTTGCAATCCCGCCAGGCAGTGTAGCTGATGAAACGAAAAATGAACCACTTTTAAGGGGTCATTTAAGCCCGAATTTGGATTTATTTGATCAAATAATACCCTAAATCGTTCCTTTTGTCATTTTAGGTACTTTTGGAGTGAAATGCAGAAAAGGAGGCATTTTGGATGTTTTTGGAGCGTAAAAGTGAAGAAAACGGAAAAGTCTCAATTTTCCTTGCTGGGAACAGTACCTGACGGCGTCACAACTTCCTTAGTGACGGCGTCAAGAGTTACAAAAGAGGCGGATGTGGAGGATACACATGACGATCCAAAGAGTTTTTGTGCATAGGAGATAACGGCGTCACCCAAGGCCGTCATGGTCCAAATGTCGGTGACGGCCCAGAGTAAATTTGTTCATGACGGTGTCACCAAGGCCGTCACGTGTTAAATGTTGGTGACGGCCCAGAAATTTCCTGAAGGCGTCACCAAGGCCGTCACGTTATAACTGGTCACAACTTGCGCGCGCGGTAGCTGACACCGTTTTGACCATAACTTTTGCAAACGAACTCGGATTTGAGCGATTCAAAAAAGAAAACGATCAGGACAAAAAGATCTAAAATTTGGTGAAAAAATGGTCATGACGCCCTCACTTGTTAATAGGCTGACGCCGTCATGATGGGCTGGGCAGAAAAGAGCCTATAAATACAACATCATAACTTCATTATTTTTAAGCCCTAAACCCTAAGGTCGATTCCTGGGTTTAGGTGGGTGTTCTTCCAGCAACTTAGAGGGTTTCAATCACTCCATAAATATCTTGTAATGGTTTGATGATTCTATCTTAATTCATGTCTTCAATTATCATTATTGTTGGTTGTTCTTTATTAATTATGCTTGGCTAATTCACCTTGTGTCTACCTATGATTGTGTGAAACTTGTATATAATTGATTAGATCTTATTGATTCCTTGTTGATGTTTGTGTCTATCTTCATCAATTAGGTGTGACAACTTCAATAGGTCTAGTTGATCTAGCTTATAATTCTTGTTTCCTATTGTCTCTTGTTTGATTGATTGATATCGATGTTAGGCTTAAGAAAACTGGCCAACCTCCTATATGGTAACGTGCTTGAACGTCTTAAGAAACATGAACCAATGCGTACTAGGTTATTATGGTTGTATTTAATGCATGAGCGAATTCTAATGATCCCATGTTAGGAGCTTCTTAGCCGGCTCGACATAGGAGTGAAGTAGGAGCTTATAGAGTTGGGGAAGTACGTACGCCACCCCACGAATGGTATTAAGGAATACAACCCGTCAATTAAAACAAGGTGTGACAATTCATTAGGTAGAATTGGATAGCTAGCAAGGAGTAACATATCATAAGTAGACATGCTTCACTTATCTTGTAGAACCCTAGTTTATTTTCTTGTACCTTAGTTTAATTAGTAGCTTTTGGGTTAGTTGATTAGCAACTAATTCCGCCCACTCTTCCAAAAACCCAAGATTTTTACTTGTTTTTCATAAAAATAAAAACACAAAAATAATCATCTTTCACCTTTAGACCTAGTTAGATTAATTTCAATCCTAACAAACACTATTCCTGAGTTGAACGATCAATCCCCCGGTACTTGTCACTATACTATACTACAACGATCAAGTACACTGCCTGGTGGGGATTGTAAGCTTCTCGAGATCCCTTGAGAGGTAAAACCTGTTGCGATTCCCACACTTCAAGTTTTTGGCACCGCAGCCCGGGGAATAGTTATTGTTTAGGTTGAATTTGATTTTTATTAGGTATACTCATTAGATTCCTATCAAGTGAGAGTTTTTCTTTTTATTTTATAGCTTTCTCATAGTCTATCTTTTTCTTTGTGACTTTGTTTATAATTTGCTTCAAATGGACTTTTCACTTAGACTTCTAAGATTGCAAGATAAGGTTGAGTGGCTAAAACACCAAAGAGTTCAAAATACCTCATTTAGAGACACCTATGAATCATATGAGCCTTCATCTAGGATAGATTCTTATGAACAACCAACATGTTTAGGATCTCATTTTAGTGAGGCCGATAGGAAAAGCGACCTAGTTTGTCAAGGAATTATGGATAGAGCTATTGCAATAAACCATAAGTTGGATGAAGCACTAGGTTTGCTTTTATCACTACCTAAGAATACAATTGAGGTGGATTTAGCCGAGCATGATCACATTGATCAAAAAGACTTAGGTTTTATGACCAATGACTTTGAATCTCAAGGAACACATGATGAATCCTTTAGGAAAATTGAATATAAGATTAATGAGGGAGATCCGTATGATTCGGACATAGAAGTTGAGATGCCTAGAGAAGTACGTGAGATACTTAGGAGAATGCTTAGGATAGATCCTACCAAAACACATGATGAGGATATAGGTGATCTTGACACATGGAATGATGAGGCAAATAACATAAGCCCACAAAATACTCAACCATCATTTGAGGCACACACACCGCCCGTGACTTACCCGGAAGAAGTAGAAGAAACTTTAGGAATTCTGATGGAGGTAGAACCCTTGGACCAGGCACCACTTGAGGATATAGGTTTGAATACTTGTAGTGATAACCTTACTCCTAGTTCTAGGGAATTTCCTAGTGTTGATGAACCGGAACCTCGATCTTTACACACCTTTCCATCCTTAGATATATTTCTAGGAGACAAAAGAGGAACCGACCCACCCATCAACCAATATTATCCGGGTAGTTTTAGGATGAAGGAAGCCATTCACTCACCCCCTTCACCTCACGTGGCATATTTCCACCTTAAGGGTGTGTATCGCTACTTCCACCCGCACTTAATCCAAAGTGTAGGGAAAACCTCCCCTATTTCCGTTAAATAAGGGTAGAGTCAGGCTCGTGACTCGAACAAAAACAAGCGCTTCTTGGGAGGCAACCCATGTTTTGTGTGTTTTTATTTGTTTGTTTGTTTGTTTGATTTTATTTGTTTCCGTATGCATGTTTTATTTTTATTGTTTGTGGTTCATGTTTCAAAGTAAATTGTGAAAATGCTTTATTTTGTTTTTAACTTCGTCTTAATTGCATATAAAGGTATTTTGCAAAAGATAAGTATAAGGGAGATCCAAATTTGTTTATAAGAACAAAATTGAGCATGAACCACAGCAATATTAAATGAACATGTGTATTTGTATTTGTTAGAGTCAAATGCTTGTATCGAGTCATAATGATGTTTTGCAGGATTTTCCAAGAAATAAGGCATGAGTTTTTCAAGAAATTTTCCGGAAACTTAACAAAAGATTTTTCCAGGAACATTCTGACGGCGTCAGGAGTTATAACCTGACGGCGTCAGGTACAAAAATTCTGAATAATTTTGCGAGTTTTGTTACACCGGACTCTTAAAGTTTTTGTTAATCTTTAGTTTTATAAACTCCAGGAAATCTGCAAACATTCATTCCACCAGCATTATATCTTTAATTGTTTTCTTTTTATTCCTAAGTCTGGAATTACATCTAGTTGTGAGTTTCCTTTGTTCGGTTTAATGCTTTGGGTTTTTGTGTTTGTTTTCTCAGGTTTAACAGGTTATATTGGACAAGAAGATGATTTATTTTCTGGAAGGGAAGCTTTGAATGTTCATTTTCTTGGAGGAAGATCTAACCTTGTTACCACACTATCCACACCGAACGAATCAGGGGAGTATTTGTTTTTCATTCTTCTACCTTATTTTCTTTTACATCCTTTAAATGAACATTAGGGATAATGTTCAACCTAAGTGTAAGGGGAGGGTAAATGATGATACCTCGTAGGATACAATTGCACTTGAGTTTGTTTGTTCGATGGTAGGTGTGTAATAAAACTAAGAGAAATACTTGTTAGTGTAATTTTAGCACCAAATTTAAATTTTTTTACAACATATAGGAGTGAAACTTTAGCCATAGCAAGTGTCTCATGGATAGGACATTGTATGACTAGCACAAAACCGTACCATTCAGAAAAATTTTCCACCCAAATATGTGAGGTTCGCCTTTAGATTTGATAGGAAAAGAATTCATTATTAGTGCTTATGAGTGTACCGGTAGCATTTAGATTCTAGAACTTGCGTTAGTGATGCATCCCGAGACCGCTAGTGAGACTACATTCGTGTAGTAGGATTTACTACATGATAAGAGGCATTAGGATCACCCTTGTGTTAAAACCGTATCATAATTACTTGACCATTTAAGTCATATCACTTGACTAGCAAAATCAATTAATTTTTCCCGCACCTTAGCGTTGTACTCATTTTTAGTACACGAAACCCCTAGTACACCCCTCAGAGCCTGTCTTTTCGTTTCTAACTTTAAGCATCTTACTTAAAGGAAGAATTTGTTACAACCCACTTAAATGTACAACCCAATCGCCTTAGCCTTCCGAGTATGCACTCATCTTTAGTGCATTATTGTTATATGTTTAAACCCTTAGTTAATTATCTAATTGATTACATGGTTGCTAAGTCGAGTCATATCTTGTACATATTGTTTTGGGATGATTGAGACTCATGGGTAAAGTACTAATGATATGGAGTAATGGGGAAGAACATCATATTATTACCCCCATATGTGCGTTAATCTTAAAAGTACTCCAAGTGTTTTGATTATCTTGATTCGAGTCATTAGATTAGTTTATTATAAAGTAAGTAAAGATTCAAGTGTAAGGGGAATTCACATTCCCTATGATGTATTATTTTGGATGGTAGGGTAAGAGTGTATGCACAAAAAGAAAAAAAAAAAAAAAAAAAAAAAAAAGAGAGAAAAACATACGGACTACCATCCCATTTCATTCTATGTTTATTTCATGTTTTTGTTACTTTTGATTTATTAGCTTAAGTCGAGTCTAGTCTTGGCTTAGCAACGCCACTTTGTACATGTAATTAACCAAGATGATTAACTCGCTACCAGTAAATACTGCCTTTATCCAACAAAGCCGTGTATTCCATACCCCTATACCTAACATTATAACCCTTTAAAAAGACCTCTTTGATAGTTTATCCTAGGTGCTTACGCCAAGTGGTGGAGGTTTGATCATTTCCCAAGCCTATGGTAATGTATTTTGTTATGACAGGTAGTGAGAGATGTTTTCCATTTCCATATTGTGATATATACTTTATTACACCCGAGAGATGTGAGTATCTAAACACTATTTGTGAGGTGCTAGTGTATGACCTCCGTGCTTGTCTTTGGTCTTTAGTGGAATGATTATTTGTTGTAATTACTTTTATATTAGTGTTAAATGACTCCTAACTTGTATTTTGATTAGAATAAAAGCGCATTTACTTGAGGACAAGCAAATCTCAAGTGTAAGGGTATATGGTGAGGCGAAAAATGAACCACTTTTATGGGGTCATTTAAGCCCGAATTTGGATTTATTTGATCAACTAATGCCCTAAATCATTCCTTTTATCATTTTAGGTACTTTTGGAGTGAAATGCAGAAAAGGAGGCATTTTGGATGTTTTTGGAGCGTAAAAGTGAAGAAAACGGCAAAGTCTCAATTTTCCTTGCTGGGAACAATACCTGACGGCGTCACAACTTCCTTAGTGACGGCGTCAAGAGTTACAAAAGAGGTGGATGTGGAGGATACACATGACGATCCAGAGAGTTTTTGTTCATGGCGGCGCCACCAAGGCCGTCACGTGTTAAATGTTGGTGACGGCCCAGAAATTTCCTGAAGGCGTCACCAAGGCCGTCACGTGTTAACTGGTCACAACTTGCGCGAGCGGTAGCTGACACCATTTTGGCCATAACTTTTGCATACGAACTCAGATTTGAGCGATTCAAAAAAGAAAATGATCAAGACGAAAAGATCTACAATTTAGTTATAAATGGTCATGACGCCATCATTTTTTAATAGGCTGACGCCGTCATGATGGGCCGGGCAGAAAAGAGCCTATAAATACAACATCATAACTTCATTATTTTTAAGCCCTAATCCCTAAGGTCGATTCCTGGGTTTAGGTGGGTATTTTTCCAGCAACTTCTAGGGTTTCAATCACTCCATAAAAATCTTGTAATGGTTTGATGATTCTATCTTAATTCATGTCTTCAATTATCATTATTGTTGCTTGTTCTTTATTAATTATGCTTGGCTAATTCACCTTGTGTCTACCTATGATTGTGTGAAACTTGTATATAATTGATTAGATCTTATTGATTCCTTGTTGATGTTTGTGTCTATCTTCATCAATTAGGTGTGACAACTTCAATAGGTCTAGTTGATTTAGCTTATAATTCTTGTTTCCTGTTGTCTCTTGTTTGATTGATTGATATCGATGTTAGGCTTAAGAAAACTGGCCAACCTCCTATATGGTAACGTGCTTGAACGTCTTAAGAAACATGAACCAATGCGTACTAGGTTATTATGGTTGTATTTAATGCATGAGCGAATTCTAATGATCCCATGTTATGAGCTTCTTAGCCGGCTCGACATAGGAGTGAAGTAGGAGCTTATAGAGTTGGGGAAGTACGTACGCCACCCCACGAATGGTATTAAGGAATACAACCTGTCAATTAAAACATGGTGTGACAATTCAATAGGTAGAATTGGATAGCTAGCAAGGAGTAACATATCATAAGTAGACATGCTTCACTTATCTTGTAGAACCCTAGTTTATTTTCTTGTACCTTAGTTTAATTAGTAGCTTTTGGGTTAGTTGATTAGCAACTAATTCCGCCCACTCTTCCAAAAACCAAAGATTTTTACTTGCTTTTCATAAAATATAAAAATACAAAAAGAATCATCTTTCACCTTTAGACCTAGTTAGATTAATTTCAATCCTAACGAACACTATTCCTGAGTTAAACGATCAATCCCCCGGTACTTGTCACTATACTATACTACAACGAACAGGCACACTGCCTGGTGGGGGTTGTAAGCTTCTCGAGAACCCTTGAGAGGTAAAACCTGTTGCGATTCCCACGCATCAGTAGCTGACCGATGTAGTATAGTATAGTGGCAAGTACTGGGGGATTGATCATTCTACTTGGGGAATAGTGTTTGTTAGGATCAAAACTTAATTAAACTAGGTCTAGAGGTGAGGGATGATTCTTTTTGTACTTTTATGGTTTATGGAAAGCAAGTAAAAATCTCGGGTATTGGAAGAGTGGGCGGAATTAGTTGCTAGTCAACTAACCCAATTAACTACAAATGTGATGAAGCGAAAAATGAACCATTTTTAAGGGGTCATTTAAGCCCGAATTCGAATTTATTTGTTCAAATAATGCCCTAAATTGTTCCTTTTGTCATTTTAGGTACTTTTGGAGAAAAATGCAGAAAAGGAGGCATTTTGGACGTTTTTGAAGCATAAAAGTGAAGAAAATGGCAAAGTCTTAATTTTTCTTGCTGGGAACAGTACCTGACGTCGTCACAAGATTCTTAATGATGGCGTCAAGAGTAATACAAGAGGTGGAAGTGGATGACGGTCCAGTGAAAACGTGACGGCGTCACCATAGGCCGTCATGGTTCAAGATATAGTGACGGCCCTGAGCAAATTTACACGCGACAGCGTCAAATGTGGATCTAGGCAATCCGATTTCATTATGGGCGGCGAGTTGACGGCGTCGGAATTTTCTTCTTGATGTCGTCACCCTGTATAATCTATATATAGTTTTCCAAATTTTATTCATTAGTGTGCAACTTTGAGGGAAAAACCCTAGGTCAATTTTCAGAGCTTTTTCAAGGGTTCCAACCCTTTGAATCTTCCATGTTTTAATTGAGATAAGTACTCTTTCAATTCAATCAATATGTCTATGTGTTGCTTGAATATATCTTACGCTTGTCTTCAATTTAACATGCTTGGCTAGATTTCTTTTGTGTTTGCTTAGATGTAGTGAAACCTAGATGTTAATTATGGGTTGATTGTTTGTTTATAATTGTTACGGATGATTGTATTCGATGTTAGGCTTAAGAAAACTGACAGACTTCCATTGGTAACTTGCTTGAACATCTTAAGAAACATGATCGGAGGTGTGCTACGATTTTTGGTTGTATTTAATGCGTAGGAGAATTCTAATGATCTCATGTTAGGAGCTTCTAATGGCTCGACATAGGAGTGAAGTAGGATCCTATAGAGTTAGGGAATATTGTACACGGCCCTACGACTAGTATTAAGGAATATGACCCGTCATCCATGCAATTGTAACAAGCTATCAACCTGTAAAAGATATCTAGGGAGTAATGAAACCTAAGTAAACACAATTTTTCCTATCATTGTTTACACCACAATAGTTTAATCACTTTTATTTTCATTTCTTTTATTTTATTTTGATTACATCTTTAGATAAATTGGGTTAGTTGGCTAGCAACTAATTCCGCCCACTCCTTCAAAACCTGAGATTTTACTTGCTTTTATAAAAATATAAAAATACAAAAAGAATCGTCCCTCACCTCTAGGCTTAATTTAGTAGACTTTCTAATCCTAGCGAACACTATTCCTGAGTTGAACGATCAATCCCCCGGTACTTGTCACTATACTATACTACAACGATCAGGTACACTGCCTGGTGGGGATTGCAAGCTTCTCGAGATCCCTCGAGAGGTAAAACCTTTTGCAAGGTTGCAAAACCACGCATCAAGTTTTTGGCGCCGCAGCCCGGGGAATAGTTATTGTCTAGGTTAGGATTTCTTTTTATTAGGTCTACTTGCTAGATTCCTTTCTAGTAAGATTTTATTTTTATTTTTAGGTTTTCTTTAGTCTATCTTTTTCTTTGTGCCTTTGTTAGTAAACTAAGTCCATTGACTCTTCCGTTCACCATTATGGAGAACGCGAATCCACCATACTACCGACCACGAAACCCATTCACTCCTAATGACATCTTGATGTTCAACCAATATCGAGATGAACCTATCTATGATGCATGGACTCGTTTTAAAAATTTAATCCGAATAGTCCCTCATCATGGTTTTGATCTATGGTACCTAACTCAAATCTTTTACTATAGTGTCCACCCGTATTACCAAAGGTATATTGATGATTTTGCCAATGGGGACCTTAGGGAATTAAATGCTGAAGAAGCATGGGATGCCATAGAAGATTGTGCCCAATATTATTATAGAGTAGACAACCTGACAAACAACATAACAGATCAATTGACAACAAATTTGAAGGATCATGAAACAAGTTTGTTGGGGGATGAATATGCTCATGTTGAGATACCTAAGTGGATGGCTCCTAATATCATAGTACAAAACAAACACGTAGGTAATCTAGACACAATGGAGGATGAGGTGGACAATGCAAGCCCACAAAGTACCCCACAAGTCCAACCATCATTTAGGGCATACACACCGCCCGTGACTTACCCGGAAGAAGTAGAAGAGACTATAGGAACCCCAATTGAGGTAGAACCCTTGGACCAAGCACCACTAGAGAATATAGGTTTGAATACTGGTAATGATAACCTTACTCTTAGTTCTAGGGAATTTCCTAGTGTTGATGAACCGGAACCTCAATCTTTACACACCTTTCCACCCTTAAATTTACATCTAGGAGACAAAAGAGGAACTGACCCTCCCATCAACCCATATTATCCAGGTAGTTTTAGGATGAAGGAAACCATTCACTCACCCCATTCACCTCACGTGGCATATTTCCACTCTAAGGGTGTGTATCGCTACTTCCACCCGCACTTAATCCTAAGTGTAGGGAAAACCTCCCCTATTTCCGTTAAATAAGGGTAGAGTCAGGCTCGTGACTCGAACAAAAACAAGCGCTTCTTGGGAGGTAACCCATGTTTTTAATTGTTTGATGTTTTTAATTTATTTGTTTGTTTGTCTCGTATATGCTTGATCATAATTGTTGAGTTTCCATGTTTCGAATCAATTGTGAAAATGCTTTATTTTGTTTTTAACCTCGTCTTAATTGCATATAAAGGTATTTTACAAAAAGATAAGTGTAGTGAAGTTTATATTTTGTTAAAAAGAACAAAATTCGAACATGAAAAAAATTCACAATTCATGATTAGCATCTTGTTTGTGTGTCAATACTTGTGGATATGTTTTATGAGTTCCTATTTGTAATTCATTCCACAAGTATCTTATCCTTTTATTGTTTTGTTTTGTTTTTATTTCTAAGTCTGGAATTACATCTACTTGTGATTTTTCTTTGTTCGGTTTGATGCTTTGGTTTTTGTGTTTATTGATTACAGGACAAGAAGATGTTTACATTTCTGGAAGGGAAGCTTTGAATGTTCATTTTCTTGAAGGAAGATCTAACCTTGTGACCACACTATCCACACCGAACGAATCAGGGGAGTATTTGTTTTCATTCTTTTACCTTATTTTCTTTTACATCCTTTAATTGAACGTTAGGGATAATGTTCAACCTAAGTGTGAGGGAAGGGTAAATAATGATACCTTATAGGATACTATTGCACTTGAGTTTGTTTGTTTGATGGTAGGTGTGTAATAAAACTAAGAGAAATACTTGTTAGTGTAATTTTAGTGCCAAATTTAAAATTTTTTACAACATTTAGGAGTGAAACTTTAGTCTTAATAAGCGTCTCATGGATAGGAATTGTATGACTAGCACAAAAACCATACCACTCAAAAATTTCCACCCCAAAAATGTGAGGTTCGCCTTTAGATCTTTAGGAAAAAGCATTCATTTTTAATGCTTATGAGTGTACCGGTAGCATTTAGATTCTAAAACTTGTGATAGCGATGCATCCCGAGACCGCTAGTGAGACTACATTCGTGTAGTTAGGATTTACTACATGATAAGAGGCATTAGGATAACCCTTGTTTTACACCTGTAATATAATTACATTGACTTCATTAGTCAAGTAATTCTCCCACACCTTAGCATTGTACTCATTTTTAGTACACGAAACCCCTAGTACACCCCTCCGAGCCTATCTTTTTCGTTTCTAACTTTAAGCATCTTACTTAAAGATAGAATTTGTTTACAATCCACCCCAAATGTGCACCCAAATCGCCTTAGCTTTCCATGTATGCACTCATCTTTAGTGCATTATTGTTATTTGTTTAAACTGTTAGTTAGTTGTCTAATTGATTACATGGTTGCTAAGTCGAGTCATATCTTGTACATATTATTTTGGGACAATTGGGACTAATGGGTAAAGTACTATTTTAATGAAGTAATGGGGATGACGTCAATTATTACCCCCATATGTGCGTTAATATTTAAAAGTACTCCAAGTGTTTTGATTATCTTGATTCGAGTCATTAGAATAGTTGATTGTAAAGTATGTAAAAGCTCAAGTGTAGGGAGGAAACGAGCTCCCTTTGATGTATTATTTTGGGTGGTAGAGTAAAAGTGTAGGCAAAAAAAATAAAAAAAAATATATATAAAAAAAATAGAAAAAGAAAAGAGAAAAACATACGGGCTACCATCCATTTCTTTTATTTTTGTTTAAGTCAAATAGTGTCTTGAAAAAAAATCCAAAAAGAGTCGTATTTAGTTCAAGTCGAGTCTAGTCTTGGCTTAGCAACTCCTTATTGTACATGTAGTTAACTAAGACAGTTGACTTGCCACCAGTAAAAATTGCCTTTATCCAACAAAACCGTGTTTTCCATATCCCCTACACCTAACGTTATAACCCTTTAAAAAGACCTCTTTGATAGTTTTCCTAGGTGCTTACGCCAAGTGGTGGAGGTTTTTGATCCTTTCCCATGCCTATGGTAATCTATTTGCTATGACAGGTAGAGAGTGATATTTCTCCATTACCAATTATGACATATAAATTTACAACACCCGAGAAATGAGAGTATCCAAATACTTAATGTGAGGTGCTAGTATATGATTTCCGTGCTTGTTTTGATTAAGGTGGAACGATCATTTGTTGTAATTACTTTTATATTAGTGTTAAATGACCCCTAACTTGTATTTTTATTGGTGGAAATGCTCATTTGCCTGAGGACAAGCAAATCCCAAGTGTAGGGATATTTGATGAAGCGAAAAATGAACCGTTTTTAATGGGTCATTTAAGCCCGAATTCGAATTTATTTGATCAAATAATGCCCTAAATCGTTCCTTTTGTCATTTTAGGTACTTTTGGAGAGAAATGCAGAAAAGGAGGCATTTTGGACGTTTTTGGAGCATAAAAGTGAAGAAAATGGCAAAGTCTTAATTTTCCTTGCCGGGAACAGTACCTGACGGCGTCACAAGATTCTTAATGACGGCGTCAAGAGTAATACAAGAGGTGGAAGTGGATGACGGTCCAGTGAAAACGTGACGGCGTCACCTTAGGCCATCATGGTTCAAGATATAGTGACGGCCCTGAGCAAATTTACACGTGACGGCGTCAAATGTGGATCTAGGCAATCTGATTTCATTATGGGCGGTGAGTTGACGGCGTCAGAATTTTCTTCCTGACACCGTCACCCTGTATAATCTATATATAGTTTTCCAAATTTTATTCATTAGTCTGCAACTTTGAGGGAAAATTCCTAGGTCGATTTTCAGAGCTTTTTCAAGGGTTCCAACCCTTTGAATCTTCCATGTTTTAATTGAGATAAGTACTCTTTCAATTCAATCAATATGTCTATGTGTTGCTTGAATATATCTTACGCTTGTCTTCAATTTAACATGCTTTGCTAGATTTCTTTTGTGTTTGCTTAGATGTAGTGAAACCTAGATGTTAATTATGGGTTGATTGTTTGTTTATAATTGTTACGGATGATTGTATTCGATGTTAGGCTTAAGAAAGCTGGCAGACTTCCATTGGTAACTTGCTTGAACGTCTTAAGAAACATGATCGGAGGTGTACTACGATTTTTGGTTGTATTTAATGTGTAGGAGAATTATAATGATCCCATGTTAGGAGCTTCTAACGGCTCGACATAGAAATGAAGTAGGATCCTATAGAGTTAGGGAATATTGTACACGGCCCTACGACTAGTATTAAGGAATATGACCCATCATCCATGCAATTGTAACAAGCTATCAACCTATAAAAGATATCTAGGGAGTAATGAAACCTAAGTAAACACAACTTTTCCTATCATTGTTTACACCACAATAGTTTAATCAGTTTTATTTTCATTTCTTTTATTTTATTTTGATTGCATCTTTAGATAAATTAGGTTAGTTGGCTAGCAACTAATTCCGCTCACTCCTTCAAAACCTGAGATTTTACTTGCTTTTATAAAAATATAAAAATACAAAAAGAATCATCCCTCACCTCTAGGTTTAATTTAGTAGACTTTCTAATCCTAGCGAATACTATTCCTGAGTTGAATGATCAATCCCCCGGTACTTGTCACTATACTATACTACAACGATCAGGTACACTGCCTGGTAGGGATTGCAAGCTTCTCGAGATCCCTCGAGAGGTAAAACCTTTTGCAAGGTTGCAAAACCACGCATCAAAATGCAATAAAAATAAAATAACAAGAAAATAAATGTGAGAAAAACCTTATAATAAGATAAACATGTTTACTTAGATTTCACTACTCCCTAGCTATCTTTCATTAATTGAATAGTTTGTTACAATTGCGTGGATGACGGGTTATATTCATTAATACCATTCGTGGGGCCGTGTACGATCTTCCCCAACTCTATTAGCTTCTACCTCTTCCTATGTCGAGCCGACAACTAGCTCCTAACATGGCCTCCTTAGTAGTCACTCATGCATTAAATACAACCATTAAAATCCTAGTACACATCCGATTTATGTTTCTTAAGACGTTCAAGCAAGTTACCAATTGGAAGTTAGCCAGTTTTCTTAAGCCTAACATCAAAATCATTCATCCACAACATTTAATAACAAACAACCAACCAATAATCAATAGCTAGGTTTCATTACATCTAAGCAAACACAAACAAACCTAGCCTAGCATGTTAAAGTAAAGACAAGCATAAGATAGAATCAAACAACACATAGATATATTGAATGATTATTGGAAGACTTATCTTTAATCAAACATGGATGAAAGAAGGGTTTGAAACCCTTACAAGAAGGATAAAATTCGTCCTAGGGTTTGTGGGAAAAGTTCCTCCAAAAGTTCTCTCTCTAATGAATGAAATTTAGAAAAATATATATAGAGAATACAATCTGATGGCGTTTCGTTGTAGCTCTGACGCCATCAACTAGCCGCCAATACTCTTCTCGGATTGCCTAGATCCAAATCTGACGCTGTCACTTGTTAATTTACTCTTGACGGCCTTGGTGTCCCAAATAATGACGCCGTCACTTGTTAAGTCCCAAAAACATTCTGGTGCGTCTCGTGTAAACTTTATATCCACCTCTTTGTCAACACATGACCCCATCACATGCAAAGCGTGACGCCGTCAGGTACTATTTCCAGCTTGATTTTGGAGACTTTGCCGTTTTCTTCACTTTTTGCTCCAAAAATGTCCAAAATGCTTCATTTTCCAGATTTCTTCTCCAAAGTACCTAAAATGACAAAACGAACGATTTGAGGCAATATTTGATCAAATAATCATGACTTAGGTCTTAAATGACCCTCTAAACTTTTCGCCTCATCAAATACCCTTACACTTGAGATTTGCTTGTCCTCAAGCAAATCGCTTTTATTCTAATCAAAATACAAGCTAGGGGTCATTTAACACTAATATAAAAGTAATTACAACAAATAATCATTCCACTTCAACCAAAAACAAGCACATAAATTATACACTAGCACCTCACAGATAGTGTTTCGATACTCACATCTCTCGGGTGTAATAAAAGTATATATCACAATATGAAAATGGAAAATATCTCTCACTACCTGTCATAGCACATAGATTACCATAGGCTTGGGATAGGATCAAACCTCCACCACTTGGCGTAAGCACCTAGGATAAACAATCAAAGAGGTCTTTTAAAGGGTTGTAACGTGAGGTGTAGGGATATGATAAACACGGTTTTGTTGGATAAAGGGAATCTTTACTGGTGACGAGTTAATCATCTTGGTCAATTACATGTACAATGTGGCGTTGCTAAGCCAAAACTCGACTCGACTTAAGCTAATGAAAACTACAAAAAGATGAAAAGAAACATAGAAGGAAACGGGATGGTAGTCCATATGTTTTTCTATTTTTTTTTCTTTTTCTTGATTTTTTTCAATTTTTATTTATACACTCTTGCCCTACCATCCAAAATAATAGAACATAGGGAATTTGCATTCCCCTTACACTTGAGCTTTTACATACTTTACAATCAATTATTCTAATGACTCGAATTAAGATAATCAAAACACTTGGAGTACTTTTTAGATATTAACGCACATATGGGGGTAATAATTGACGTCTTCCCCAATACTCCATAACAATAGTACTTTATCCATGAGTCCCAATCGTCCCAAAACAATATGTACAAGATATGACTCAACTTAGCAACCATGTAATCAATTAGACAATTAACTAAGGGTTTAAACAAATAACAATAATGCACTAGAGATGAGTGCATACAAGGAAGGCTAAGGCGATTTGGGTGTACATTTGGGGTGGATTGTAAACAAATTCTTCCTTTAAGTAAAATCCTTATAGTTAGAAACGAAAAAGATACGCTCGGAGGGGTGTACTAGGGGTATCGTGTACTAAAAATGAGTACATCGCAAAGGTGTGGGGAAATTAATTGACTTTATTAGTCAAGTAATTATGACTTCATTGGTCAAGTAATTATGATACGGGTTTAACACAAGGGTTATCCTAATGCCTCTTATCATGTAGTAAATCCTACTACACGAATATACTCTCACTAGCGGTCTCAGGATGCATCACTATCACAAGTTCTAGAATCTAAGAACTACCGGTACACTCATAAGCATCTTTTCTTAACAAATCTAGGGGCGAATCTCACATATTTGGGGTGGAAAATTTTGAGTGGTATGGTTTTTCATGCTAGTCATACAACCCCTATCCATGAGACACTTATTAAGGCTAAAGCTTCACTCCTATATGTTGTAAAAATTTTAAATTTGGCGCTAAAATTACCCTAACAAGTGTTTCTCTTAGTTTTATTACACACCTACTATTGAACAAACAAAATCAAATGCAATTGCATTCTCTAAGGTATCATCATTTACCCTCCCCTTACACTTAGGCTGAACATTGTCCCCAATGTTCAATAAAAGGTATGTAAAAGTAACAGGTAAAAGAATGAAATAAATACTCCCCTGATTCGTTCGGTGTGGATAATGCGATAACATGGTTAGATCCTCCTCCAAGAAAATGAACGTTGAAAGCTTCCCTCTAGAAATAAATCATCTTCTTGTCCGATATAACCTGTTAAACCTGAGAAAACAATCATAGCAAACCTCATGTAAAATCGGCGGCAAACTCTATATATACCAAAATCCTATAAAGCAAATTAAGATATAATGTTTGTGGAATGAATATTTGCAGATTTCCTGGAGTTTATAAAACTAGGATTTAACAAAAACTCTATGACTCCGGCAGAAAAACCAAACTCTCAACATTTTCAGAATTTTACACTTGACGCCGTCAGGTTATAACCCTGACGTCGTCAGAAATGACCTGCAGAAATTTTATGTTAAGTTTCCAGGAAATTTCTGGAAAAACTCATGCCTTAATTCCTGGAAATCCTGCAAAACATCATTATAACTAGATACAAGCATTTGACTCACACAAATACTAATATGAACATTTCTTTAATATTATTGTGATTCATGTTCAATCTTATTCTTAGAAACAAATTTAGATTTCCTTTACACTTATCCTTTGTAAAATACCTTTATATATAATAAAGACGAAGTTAAAAACAAAATAAAGCATTTTCACAATTTATTTTGAAACATGAGCCACAAACAATAAAAATAAAACATGCATACGGAAACAAATAAAATCAAACAAACAAACAAACAAACAAACAAACAAACAAACAAATAAAGCTTGGGTTGCCTCCCAAGAAGCACTTTTCTTTATCTACAAGTCTTATAGCTAGACTCAAAGTCACGGGCTATTACATGACCTCGTCGTTGGTCACATTCTCTAGGTCATCCACAATCTTAGTTTTGTATTCCAGACCTAGTTGCAAGCATTCTTTGTAGAAACCAAATATTCTACTCACAACATAGTTTACTCCCCTACATCTATCCTCATCATTTCTATAGTAGACCGCTTGCTTATGCTCCTTTTCGATGTTTGATAAAAGCCGGAATTGCTGAATCTTATATGGAATTTGGTAGGCTATCTCATCGGTCTCATCCTTGAACCTAACTATCCCTAGAGATAGGTCATAATTCATTTTAGAGGCTTCAACGAATGGCTTTCCAAACACTACTTGACTTAGGCAACCATCTATTACCGAATGAATATCTTCTACAGTCACAAAGTCAGTAACGTATGTGAAATTTCCTACAAAAATGTGCAATCCTTTTACTCTTCCCATAAAGTTACTCATCCAACCTGTGTTGGAAAATATCCTAGGTCCAAGTTGCTTTTTCATTATCCAATTGTAATGGATCCTAGTCATAATGTTTATGGGAGACTTAATCTCGATGTAGGCTTTCCACACATGCACATGCCCAATGTTGCACTGTATATTGATATTAGAGGGATCACCCGCTTTGATGATTGGTGAACCTAGGACGTATGGTGTCTCGGGGGCATCGAATAAATCCCTATGGTATGCGCGTTCTTCCTTAGTTGGTAACCTATCAAAATAGTTCTCTACATTCTCTGCTTCCTCTACCTTCCCTTCCTTATTATCCTCCTTCTTAGATTCGCTATCAATTCCAACCCTATCTACATCATCTTCTTCCCTATCCATATCGATTGGCTTAATAGTGACAACATTGACAAAGTGGACATGCTTGGATGATGAGGGATCCTTAATTTGGGTTCCAGTATTAGTGTTCCTAGTGTCCTTATTTGGTGTGGTCAACACTTAATTGTTAAGAGCTTTTAACAAGTTGTCAATTTTATTGGACATCTCCGTTTGTTGTTGATTGAATTCGGATTCAAACTTAGCCATACGAGCATCTTGAAATGCCATAAATTTTGAAATCAACCCTTCAAAATTATTGGTACTACCATAGTTGTTGGAAGGATTGTTGTTAAAAGTACGGTTAGGGGGTGGACCGTTTGATTGGTAACGATTAGGTGGAGTGGAAGAATTATTTTGAGGTGCATTTTGGCTTTGTTTCCACCTAAAGTTTGGGTGATTTTTCCAAGAGGGGTTGTATGAATCACCATAAGGGCTTGGCTCGGGTTTGAAAGTGTACCACTTGTCTCCCGCTTTGTCGGTACGTGAGGATGCATAATCCGCAAAAGCTTGTTCGAGGAGTTCCATGCAATAACGAGTGTCGTAGGGACCACTACATAATTCACATGAAGAAGTGATTTTGTTCACTTGGCTTGAAGGTTTAGGAGCTTCGTAGGATTTCATGAGAAACTTGACTTGGTATTCAAGTTCCATGATCCTACGGCCAGGAGTGCTTGAATTGTTCGAAGGCAAAGATATTGCCTTGGCCATTTTGTTCAAATCACGGGGATCATTCCAACTTTCGTTGTCATAGAGAGCAAGAACTTCTATGAGTTCCCATGATTCTTCTGCACTTCAATCACGTAGCTTTCCACCGGCCACTTGGTCAATGGTTTGCCTCGTGGAGAGATTGATATGGTCATAAAAGATTTGGACTTGGAGCCAAAGATCTATGCCATGATGAGGGACTTTTTGGAGTAAGTCGTTGAAACGAGTCCATGCTTCATAAAGGGTTTCACCTTGACATTGTTGGAACATCAAGATGCCATTCCTTAGTTTGGTGGTTCTCCTTGGTAGGAAAAATTGAGCAAGGAAACGAGTGGTGAGGTCATCCC
Organism: Artemisia argyi; assembly: GCA_030686995.1. Classification (NCBI taxonomy): domain Eukaryota; kingdom Viridiplantae; phylum Streptophyta; class Magnoliopsida; order Asterales; family Asteraceae; genus Artemisia; species Artemisia argyi. The sequence continues at coordinate 18,426,787 of CM060678.1, read as the reverse complement.
AAGAAGTGATTGATCCCGCGGGTAAACGCTCAAGCAATTGACTAGCTTGGTCACATAGAGAGAATTAGAAGAGACACAATCAGGTCGTCTCTCGAGTTTCAACATCAAGATATATGGAATCTACAATTTTGAAGAAATCCTTGAGATGTTGATTAGGATCTTCGGAACGAAGTCCATGGAATCCACATCCGCTTTGCACCAACCGGATGGTGTCGGATCGCAAGGGAGACACATTGGCTCCTTGAGTGAGCTCAATGGTGTTTCGATAGCCATGGTGGCTAGGACGGGAGTACTCTCCTAAAGTGCGGGGTCTAGGAGTTTGGTTTGGTTGTGGTGGGTTGATGGGTTCATAGATATTACTACCTTCCATGATGGCGGATGGTAATGGTTACAAACAAAGGAACGAAGAAATAAGATAGAATAAAGAAAACCTATAAAAATAAAATAAAAATCTTACTAGAAAGGAATCTAGCAAGTATACCTAATAAAAAAATTTCAACCTAAACAATAACTATTCTCCGGCAGCGGCGCCAAAAACTTGATGTGTGGGATTGCGCCTACGCAAAAGGTTTTACCTCTCGAGGGATCTCGAGAAGCTTGCAATCCCCACCAGGCAGCGTACCTGACCGATGTAGTATAGTGTAGTGGTAAGTACCGGGGGATTGATCGTTCTACTTGGGGAATAGTGTTTGTTAGGATCAAAACTTAATTAAACTAGGTCTAGAGGTGAGTGATGATTCTTTTTGTACTTTTATGGTTTATGGAAAGCAAGTAAAAATCTCAGGTATTGGAAGAGTGGGTGGAATTAGTTGCTAGTCAACTAACCCAATTAACTACAAATGCAATAAAAATAAAATAACAAGAAAATAAATGTGAGAAAAACCTTATAATAAGAGAAACGTGTTTACTTAGATTTCACTACTCCCTAGCTATCTTTCATTATTTGAATAGTTTGTTACAATTGCGTGGATGACGGGTTATATTCATTAATACCATTCGTGGGGCCGTGTACGATCTTCCCCAACTCTATAAGCTTCTACCTCTTCCTATGTCGAGTCGACAACTAGCTCCTAACATGGCCTCCTTAGTAGTCACTCATGCATTAAATACAACCATTAAAATCGTAGTACACATCCGATTCATCTTTCTTAAGAAGTTCAAGCAAGTTACCAATTGGAAGTTAGCCAGTTTTTTTAAGCCTAACATCGAAATCATTCATCCACAACAATTAATAACAAACAACCAACCAATAATCAATAGCTAGGTTTCATTACATCTAAGCAAACACAAACAAACCTAGCCTAGCATGTTAAAGTAAAGACAAGCATAAGATAGAATCAAACAACACATAGACTAGTAAAGACAAGCATAAGATAGAATCAAACAACACATAGGCAAGCATAAGATAGAATCAAGCATTTGAGGGGTATCCAAGTTTTTGCGATTATGGTAGAAAGATCCATGTAGAGTGTGCTTATAATTTACAAATTCCTTGCATAATTGGTTACAAACTAGTGAATGCCAACTTCTTCCCTATTTTACCAATTAATGTGATGTCAAAAGATTTTTATAATTCCATTATGAGACAAAAGATTAGATATAGATTAAAAAACATAGTTGGAGTGTTTATGAAAGTACCTATTTTTGTTGGGAATATTACTATTGTTACAGAATTTGTTGTGGTTGAAAACATGGATGCCTATCATGTCAAAGAAATGGGTGACATGATCGTTGAAAGCCATTTTGCAGGGAAGTTAATATCGATGCCAAAAGATTTGAAGGAAAGATCACCTTGCAAAGTGGAAATAACAAAATCACCTACATGATGCCTCGTGCTCACCCAAGCCTTAAGCATGGCACTAACAGGGTGTGCTATAAATTTTCACCATTTCTTTTTGTAGATGATAAAGATATACAGAAAGGGATCGAGTATCCATACCAAAAGATGCAAGGATTCTACAAAGAAGTGTTGAAATTAGGACCTAAGTATATACGAGATGAGACGGTTAGTAAATGGATCACCCATGGACACGTGGGTGTTAATGATACCAAATAGGAGCTGAAAGTGAGTCTAACTTGAAGACTCTAGAATAAAGAAAAGTGCTTACCGGGAGACAACCCGGCTTATCATTTTCCTGTTTTTTGTTTATCGAGTCTGTCAGACCTGCAGTAGATGCGGCGCATCTCATTCCATGGATGCGGCATATCAACTGTTCAGATCATATCTATCCTTTATTTTTCTGCATTTTTATTTTTGAACTATAAACTTTTTGTCAGTTTATTTAATGCGGTGTATCCCTGGTTAAGGATATGGCACATCTATTTCTCTCACCCGTATTAATTCCAGGCTCGATATGGCGCATCCCATTCCATGGATGCGGCATATCTTCTAACCTAAAGAAAATTTCCAGAATTTTAAATTTTAAATTTTTAGGTTTTATTTTCACTAACTACTAATGAATTATGTACAAGTTTACCTTTCTTACTCTGGTGTGTTTTAAGTATGGTGGTATAATTATATTTCTGTACTTTATGTGGAGACATCATTCATGGAGGTTTGAACGCTTTCCATGCACAGAAAGTAGAATGTTGCTCGCGAACGCATAATGGAGGATCATTCCGAGTAAATATCAAAGGAATTTTCCATTCTAATTCTTTTAATTTCCTGTTTTTAATTTTAAATACAAACAACGAGGACATTCTTTAACTTAAGTGGGGGGATGGAGAATTAGAACGTTACTTGTCCTAAATTTTTCAAAAATATGTGTTAATATGTGTTTAATATGCTTAAATTTAAAAAAAAAAAAAATAGCATGTTTTTGTTAAATATTTGTTGCATAGCCGCACACATGACTTCTATTATATAAAATTGTGAAAATTGAGTGTATCTGTTTCCCAATATTTATCCCAAATTCCACAAATATATGAGTGTGCCGGTAACTTATAAACTTTAGAACTTGGCTTGTATACTATTCGAGACCACCATAATGAGTATTATTGATATAATTGGAATGACTTGCCTAACTTGGTAAATGTCTAGGATTACACCCAAATAGCCTATGTATGTTATGTGTTATTAACTAACTACACTGGTTAGTTAACCCCTGTATAAACCCTTTTGTTACTCTCATTTTTAGAGTATGATACCCCTAGAAAAACCCTCGGAGACATTCCTTTCGTTTCTTACACCTATGTTAAAATGTTTCGTTACACCTTTACACCTTAGCCTACCAAGTTGCTTTAGCTAAAGTGTGTTTCCTTACATTACCTGTGTTCGTATGTGTAATTCATTATCTTTGATTAGGTCGGGAAATTGCACAATGCAATTGGAGTGAAAGTATATTTTGTATATTTTTAATTTTGATTTTCGTGTGTTTACTACTTTCACAATTATTTTTATTTATGAAGTTATGAAAAGTAAAGAAAAAATATCCGGAATTATTGTGATAGTGATGTGGTGAAATTTTGCACCATTTAAATTAAAGTTTAAAAAAAAATAAAAAAATGAGAAAATAAAAAGAAAGAAGAAAGTTGGAAGTTTATTAAACCAACAATGTAAAGTTTTGTATTAAGTGGATGATATCGCCACTATTGTTGTATTATATTTATGGATTGAATGTGAGTTGGCCATTATGGGAACGCCAACTAAGGTTTATTCTTTGTTTAAGATTTTATTGAGTATAATTTTTGTCTACCTAAAGCGTGAGTTACAAGTGTCAAGAGCGTGAGTTATTCAATGATATGAGTCTTATTCATGGGATGGTTGAGAAAGTAATTAACCACACATTAGGACTTAATCTATTTGTTTTGTTTATTTTTAGTTTACACCAATTTTTATCCCAACTATTATCCATACCCAACCGTATTATTGTATTCGTTTTTAGCTTTCGAGCATCCGGATATGATGATGGCTAAGTAAGAATGTTAAATGTATGAATAAGGTAGTGACCATCCGAGTATTAGATTAATAAGCTAATGCGCCAGCGATCTGGTCTGTGACTTGGTGACCATCCGTTATGCAAATAACGCGCCAGCGATCCAAGAAGCACACTAGTGACCATCCGTTAGATGAGGCGTTGAGGACTCGCGCAAGCGATCTACTAAGTTTATGCAAGAAATATTTGAACAAAGCTAGGTTTAACCCCTAAGCCTCAAAACCCTTTTTACTGCTTTAGACTTGTCATTCCTTAGCTTTAGTGGAGGAGATGTGTATAGTTGCCAAGCCTGTGATAGAATATTCGTTATGACCGAGCAATTGAGCAAATTAGATTAGATGAGAGATTGAGAGATATATTTTATTTCTAGTTCGTTAAGTGTTTGGTTGCCCAATTATGATAAAACGAATAAGTGCTTAATTAAAAAAAATACATCCTAATATCATTTATGATACAATTTTCATAAGTTTAAATCTAAGGTTTACTTTGAGACAAGTAAAGTTCAAGTGGGCGGATATTTGATGACATCAAATAAGTACATTATATTGTCATCATTTATTCTATTTATTTGACTTGTTTTATTATATTATGTATGAGAATTGATACTTAATTGTTTACATTAGTAATTCTCATGTTAAAACAAGCAGTTGGTGAAACTTAATGATTTTGGATGAATTATGTAGTTAAATGATCAAGATTGAAAAGTCTATTGAAATCAAGGAAATGCGCCGTATCATTCTAGACAGATACGCCGTATCATCATACTTGGAAGAATTCAAAGACCATTACCTGACTTTGAAGAATGCGCCGCATCTGATTATTATCATGCGCCGCATATGAAACTTTGGTCAACGAAGAAGAACCAACTTGTTCTAGCTCAGATACGCCACATTACACTTTTGACATACGGCGTATCACTATCATGACTTCACCAAAGACAATCTAAGATACTGAAGGACATGCGCCGCATAAAAATTCAAGATATGCCGCATCTGAAGATGGTGTACTGATGAGGCGAAAAATGAACCACTTTTAAGGGGTCATTTAAGCCCGAATTCGGATTTATTTGATCAAATAATGCCCTAAATTGTTCATTTTGTCATTTTAGGTACTTTTGGAGTGAAATGCAGAAAAGGAGGCATTTTGGATGTTTTTGGAGCGTAAAAGTGAAGAAAACGGCAAAGTCTCAATTTTTCTTGCTGGGAACAGTACCTGACGGCATCACAAGTTTCTTAATGACGGAGTCAAGAGTAAAACAAGAGATGGAAGAGATGACGGTCCAGTAAAAATGTGACGGCGTCACCCAAGGCCGTCACGGTTCAAAAGTTGGTGACGGCCCAGAACCAAATTACACATGATGGAGTCAAAAGTGGATCTAGGCAGTCCGATTTCATTGTGGGCAGCGAGTTGACGGCGTCAGAATTTTCTTCTTGACGTCATCACCTTGTAAGATCTATATATAGTTTTCCAATTTTCATTCATTAGTGTGGAACTTTTTAGGGTGTAACTTTGGAGAGAAACCCTAATACGATTTTCTCAGCTTTTTCAAGGGTTTTTACCCTTTGAAACCTCTTATGTGTAATTGAGATAAGTACTCTTTCAATTCAATCAATATGTCTATGTGTTGCTTGAATATATCTTACGCTTGTCCTCAATTTAACATGCTAGGCTAGATTTCTTGTGTGTTTGCTTAGATGTAGTGAAACCTAGGTGTTAATTATGGGTTGATTGTTTGTTTATAATTGTTACGGATGATTGTATTCGATGTTAGGCTTAAGAAAACTGGCAGACTTCCATTGGTAACTTGCTTGAACGTCTTAAGAAACATGATCGGAGGTGTACTGTGATTTTTGGTTGTATTTAATGCGTAGGAGAATTCTAGTGATCCCATGTTAGGAGTTTTTAACGGCTCAACATGGAGTGAAGGAGGATCTTATAGAGTTAGGGAATATTGTACACAGCCCTACGACTAGTATTAAGGAATATGACCCGTCATCCATGCAATTGTAACAAATGATTAACCTGTAAAAGATATCTAGGGAGTAATGAAATCTAAGTAAACACAACTTTACCTATCATTGTTCACACCAAAGTAGTATAATTAGTTTATTTTTATTTCTATTATTTTATTTTGATTGCATCTTTAGATAAATTGGGTTAGTTGGCTAGCAACTAATTCCGCCCACTCTTCCAAAAACCGAGATTTTACTTGCTTTTATAAAAATATAAAAATACAAAAAGAATCATCTTTCACCTCTAGACCCAGTTTTTAGGCTTTCTAATCCTAGCGACACTATTCCTGAGTTGAACGATCAATCCCCCGGTACTTGTCACAATACTATACTACAACGATCAGGTACACTGCCTAGTGGGGGTTGTAAGCTTCTCGAGATCCCTTGAGAGGTAAAACCTGGTGCGATTCCCACGTATCAAGTTTTTGGCGCCGCAACCCGGGGAATAGTTATTGTCTAGGTTAGAATTTCTTTTTATTAGGTCTACTTACTAGATTCCTTTATAGTAAGATTTTGTTTTAATTTTTAGTTTTCTTTATTCTATCTTATTTCTTCGTGTCTTTGTTCGTAACCTTTACCATCCGACATCATGGAAGGTGGTAACATCTTTGAACCCATCAACCCACCAATTCAAAACCACCCACAAAACCCACCACTACCAAACCAACCTCCTAGACCCCGAACCTTAGGAGAGTATTCCCGTCCTAGCCCCCAAGGCTATCGAAACACCATTGAGCTCACCCAAGGAGCCAATGTGTCTCCCTTGCGATCCGAAACCATCCGGTTGGTGCAAAGCGGATGTGCATTCCATAGACTTCGTTTCGAAGATCCAAATCAACATCTCAAGGACTTCCTTAAAATCATAGATTCTATAGACCTAGATGTTGCAACTAGAGAGTCAACCCGATTATGCCTATTCTAATTCTCTCTACGTGATCAAGCTAGTCAATGGCTTGAGCGTTTACCCGCGGGATCCAACACCTCATGGGATGATCTCACCACTCGTTTCCTTGCTCAATTTTTTCCACCGGGGAGAACTACCAAGCTTAGAAATGATATCTTGATGTTCCAACAACGTCAAGGTGAAACTCTATATGAAGCATGGACTCATTTCAAGGACTTACTCCAAAAAGTCCCTCATCATGGCATAGATCTTTGGCTCCAAGTCCAAATCTTCTATGACCATATCGATCTCTCCACAAGGCGAATCATTGACCAATCGGCCGGTGGCAAGCTACGTGATCTAAGTGCGGAAGAATCATGGGAACTCATAGAAGATCTTGTTCTCTATGACAACGAAAGTTGGAATGATCCCCGTGATTTGAACAAAACGGTCAAGGCAATATCTTTGCCTTCGAACAACTCTAGCACTTCCGAATGTAGGATCATGGAACTTGAGGACCAAGTCAAGTTTCTCATGAAATCCTACAAAGCTCCTAAGCCTTCAAGCCAAGTGAACAAAATCACTTCTTCATGCGAATTATGTAGTGGTCCCCATGATACTCGCGATTGCGTGGAACTCCCCGGACAAGCTTTTGTTGATTACGCATCCTCGCGTACTGACGAAGCGGGAGATAAGTGGTACAATTTCAAACCCGAGCCAAATCCCTACGGTGATTCCTACAACTCTTCTTGGAAAAATCACCCGAACCTTAGGTAGAAGCAAAACCAAAACATGCCCCAAAACAATTCTTCCAATCCACCTAATCGTTACCAATCAAACGGTCCACCCTCTAACCGTACTTTTAAAAACAATCCTTCCAATAACTATGGTAATACCAATAATCTTGAAGGATTGATGTCAAAGTTTATGGCATCTCAAGAAGCTCGCATAGCTAAGTTTGAAGCCGATTTCAAACAAAAGCAAAGTGAGATGACCAATAAAATTGACACATTGTTGAAAGCTCTCAATGACGGAGAAATGGGAGCACTCCCAAGTGACACGGTCAAGAACCCGAAACTAAACGTTAATGCCATATCATCGGTTTCGCCACCTACATCTTGTCCACAATACTATTCGGTCAAAACAATGAACACGTGTTTCAAGCAAACCCAAATTCCTCACAAGGACCAATTGAATAAAGCATCCGATATTAAACCGGTAAATAACATAGTTGAAACACCTCCTACACAAGACCTTGACGATGAATTCAAGGAACTCCACCTTGAACATCCCGTCATTGATGTTTTAGCCCGTGCTCCCTACTATAGTGCCCTCCTAGAAAAATATGCGAAATTTAAATTGGGTAAAAATGGAACCGCTTTCGTTCAAACTAAGTTGCCTAAGAAGCTTGATGATCCGGGTATATTTGTTTTGCCTTGTAAGATAGGAAGATCTGAAGCTTTCGACACACTAGCCGACTTAGGATCAAGCCTCAACTTGATTCCCTTATCCCTTTTTACTACTCTTAAGCTAGGAAAGTTAGAGGAGACGGAAGTACTAATTGGTCTAGCAGATGGAAGTATTGCCCACCCGGTCGGAATGATCAAGGATGTAGTTGTTCACGTAGGAAAGTTAACTATTTTAGCGGATTTTCACGTCCTAGATATGGTTAGTGACACTACATGCCCTTTGTTGGTAGGAAGCGAGTTTTTAGCAACCGCTAGCGCCATGATAGATTGTAAGGAGTCTAAGATAGCGGTAGGAGAAGGTGATACCTGGTCGGTTTATGATGTTAGGAAGCATAGCTACAATTGTGAGGACGAACCGACACCACATTGGGTAGAGATGAATAGGAGACCATCTAGATATGGGCCTTGTATAGAAAGAAACTTTATAGGACCTCAACGCCCATTCTATCTATAAAAAGATTTCATCGATAAAACACATTCGGTGGAACAGCTCATAGCTAGATATGAGGAACTAGACCCCTTTGAGGATCCCCTAGTCTTTAGGAAAATGATTGAGTTCTTAAGCGTAATGCCTATCAACATAGAGATGAACAAGTGGAAGAGGGAAGGAGATAAGTGTAAGTGGAAATGGGACAAGCCACCTAAGGAAGGTGACGGATCATGGCATATGAAGATGATTTTATATGATCCGGATGGAGAAAAATTTGAGAGGTCATACCGTACCAAGAAAACCGATAGGAAATTGAAACCCAAGTTTGATCCCAAAGATGTCCTCAACGAAGAGCTCACCCACATAGGATAGCCCATGACCTTTAGTCTAGCTATAAGACTCGTAAATAAAGAAAAGCGCTTCTTGGGAGGCAACCCAAGCTTTTTATTTGTTTTAATTGTTTGTTTGAATTTTATTTGTTTCCGTATGCATATTTATTTTCATTGTTAGTCAATCATGTTTCAAACTAAATTGTGAAAATGCTTTATTTTGTATTTAACTTCGTCTTAATTACATATAAAGGTATTTTACAAAAAGCTAAGTGTAAGGGGAGACCCCAAATTTGTTTATAAGAACGAAATTGATCATGATTTACCACAATATTAAATAAGCATGTATACTAGTATTTGTTAGAGTCAAATGCTTGTATCGAGTCATAATGATGTTTTGCAGGATTTTCCATGAAGGAAAACATAAGTTTTTCCAGAAATTTTCCGGAAAACTTAACAAAATATTTCTGCAGGTCACTTCTGACGGCGTCAGGAATTAGCTCCTGGCGGCGTCACGTGTAAAATTCTGGAAATTTTGCTAGTTTTGTTTTTCTAACGGAGTCTTTAAAGTTTTTGTTAATTCTTGAGTTTTATAAACTCTAGGAAATCTGCAAACATTCATTCCACAAGCATTATATCTTACATTGTTTTCTAGGATTTATTAGTATATATAGATTGCCGCCGATTTTATGCGAGGTTGCCTTGTTTGTTTTCTCAGGTTTAACAGGTTATATATGACAAGAAGATGATTTATTTTCTGGAAGGGAAGCTTTGAATGTTCATTTTCTTGGAGGAAGATCTAACCTTGTTACCATACTATCCACAACGAACGAATCAGGGGAGTATTTGTTTTTCATTCTTTTACCTTATTTTCTTTTACATCCTTTAAATGAACGTTATGGGTAATGTTCAACCTAAGTGTAAGGGGAGGGTAAATGATGATACCTCATAGGTTACAATTGCACATGAGTTTGTTTGTTCGATGGTATGTGTGTAGTAAAACTAAGAGAAATACTTGTTAGTGTAATTTTAGCGCCAAATTTAAAATTTTTTACAACATTTAGGAGTGAAACTTTAGCCTTAACAAGCGTCTCATGGATAGGAGTTATATGACTAGCACAAAACCGTACCACTCAAAAATTTTACTAAAAAAAGTAGTGACCGTCCGAGTATTAGATTAATTGGCTAACGCGCCAGCGCTAGTGTATGACTTGGTGACCATCCATTATGCAAATAACGCGCCAACGATCCAAGAAGTGCATTAGTTAGCATCCGTTAGTTGAAGCGTCAAAGACTCGTACCGGCCTTCTACTAAGTGAGGATTCACCCCTAGATTTGTTAGGAGAAGCCTTAGAGCTTATGAGTGTACCGATAGCATTTAGATTCTAGAACTTGCGTTAGTGATGCATCCCGAGACCGCTAGTGAGACTACATTCGTGTAGTAGGATTTACTACATGATAAGAGGCAATAGGATCACCCTTGTGTTTAAACCCGTATCATAATTACTTGACCATTTAAGTCATATTACTTAACTAGCAAAGTCAACTAATTTTTCCCACACCTTAGCGTTGTACTCATTTTTAGTACACGAAACCCTTAGTACACCCCTCCGAGCCTGTCTTTTCGTTTCTAACTTTAAGCATTTTACTTAAAGGAAGAATTTGTTATAACCCACTTAAATGTACACCCAAATGGCCTTAGCCTTCTGTGTATGCACTCATCTCTAGTGCATTATTGTTATTTGTTTAAACCCTTAGTTAATTATCTAATTGATTATATGGTTGCTAAGTCGAGTCATATCTTGTACATATTGTTTTGGGACGATTGGGACTCATGGGTAAAGTACTAGTGATATGGAGTAATGGGGAAGAACATCTTATATTACCCCCATATGTGCGTTAATCTTAAAAGTACTCCAAGTGTTTTGATTATCTTGATTCGAGTCATTAGATTAGTTTATTGTAAAGTATGTAAAAATTCAAGTGTAAGGGGAATGTACATTCCCTATGATGTATTATTTTGGATAGTAGGGTAAAAGTATATGCAAAAAAAAAAAAAAAAAAAAAAAAAAAAAAAAAAAAAAAAAAAAAAAATGACTACCATCCCGTTTCATTCTATGTTTATTTTAGAGTAAACTTCAAAATACATCCCTGTGGTTTACTCAATTTCGCATCATACATCCCTCTCGAAAAAGTTGCAACAAATACATCCCTCCGTTAGTAAAAGTGAACCAATATACATCCCTCAGTTAAAAAAAGGACTAACGGTGCAAATTTTTTCTCCGTTATCTCCTAACGAAATAGTGCACATTGCACCGTTAGTCCTCTGGGTTAACGGTATTTGCACCGTTAGTCCTTTTCTAACATTTTTTAAGTTAAAAAAATTTAAAATTAAAAAAAAAGTTAAAATTAAAAAAAAAAGGAAAAAAATTTTAAAAATTAATTTTTTTTAGAGTTAATATTTAAAAAAAAAATCAAATTTTTTTTAAAAAATTAATATTTTCGAAAAAAAAAATTAAATTATTTTCGAAAAAAATTAATATTTTCAAAAAAATTATTTTCGAAAATCAAAATTTTTTTAAAAAATTAATATTTTCGAAAATCAATTTTTTTTTAAATTTTTTAAAAAAATTATTTTCGAAAAAAATCAAAATTTTTTTAAAAAATTAATATTTTCGAAAAAAATTATTTTCGAAAATCAAAATATTTTTTCGCAAAAATTATTTTTTTTAAAAATTAATATTTATAAAATTTTTTTTTTTTAAATACGCATTTTTTATTTTAAAAAAATACACATTTTTTTAAAATTAGTTTTTTTTTATAAATATTAATTTTTTAAAAAAAATTAATTTTATTATAAAAAAAATTAATTTTTTTTCTAAAATATTAAATTTTTTTTTAAATTTTGATTTTTTTTTAAATATTAACTTTAAAAAAAATAATTTTTTAAATTTTTTTCTTTTTTTTTAATTTTTTAAAAAAATGCGTATTTATAAAAAAAAAAAAAAAAAAAAAAAAATCGCAAATATTAATTTTTTTTTTAAATTTTGTTTTTTTTTTTTTTTTTAAATATTAACTTAAAAAAAAAAATTAAATTTTTTTCCTTTTTTTTTTAATTTTAACTTTTTTTTTTTAATTTTAAATTTTTTTAACTTAAAAAATGGAAGAAAAGGACTAACGTTGCAAATACCGTTAACCCAGAGGACTAACGGTGCAATGTGGTCTATCTCGTTAGGAGATAACGGAGAAAAAATTTGCACCGTTAGTCCTTTTTTTAACTGAGGGATGTATATTGGTTCACTTTTACTAACGGAAGGATGTATTTGTTGCAACTTTTTCGAGAGGGATGTATGGTGCGAAATTGGGTAAACCACAGGGATGTATTTTGAAGTTTACTCTTTATTTTATGTTTTTGTTATTTTTGATTTATTAGCTTAATCGAGTCGAGTCTTGGCTTAGCAACGCCACTTTGTACATGTAATTAACCAAGATGATTAACTCGCCACCAGTAAATACTGCTTTTATCCAACAAAACCGTGTATTCCATATCCCTATTCGTAACGTTATAACCCTCTTCAAAAGACCTCTTTGATAGTTTATCCTAGGTGCTTACGCCAAGTGGTGGAGGTTTGATCCTTTCCCAAGCCTATGGTAATCTATTTGCTATGACAGGTAGTGAGAGATGTTTTCCATTTCCATTTTATGATATTACTTTATTACACCCGAGAGATGTAAGTATCTAAACACTATTTGTGAGGTGCTAGTATATGACCTCCGTGCTTGTCTTTGGTCTTTAGTGGAACGATTATTTGTTGTAATTACTTTTATATTAGTGTTAAATGACCCCTAACTTGTATTTTGATTAAATAAAAGCGCATTTGCTTGAGGACAAGCAAATCTCAAGTGTAAGGGTATTTGATGAGGCAAAAAATGAACCACTTTTAAGGGGTCATTTAAGCCCGAATTTGGATTTATTTGATCAAATAATGCCCTAAATCGTTCCTTTTGTCATTTTAGGTACTTCTGGAGTAAAATGCAGAAAAGGAGGCATTTTGGATGTTTTTGGAGCGTAAAAGTAAATAAAACGGCAAAGTCTCAATTTTCCTTGCTGGGAACAGTACCTGACGGCCTCACAAGTTTCTTAATGACGGCGTCAAGAGTAAAACAAGAGATGGAAGAGATGACGGTCCAGTAAAAATGTGATGGCGTCACCCAAGGCCGTCACGGTTCAAAAGTTGGTGACGGCCCAGAACCAAATTACACATGACGGCGTCAAAAGTGGATCTAGGCAGTCCGATTTCATTGTGGGCGGCGAGTTGACGGCGTCAGAATTTTCTTCTTGACGCCGTCACCTTGTAAGATCTATATATAGTTTTCCAATTTTCATTCATTAGTGTGGAACTTTTGAGGGTGTAACTTTGGAGAGAAACCCTAATACGATTTTCTCAGCTTTTTCAAGGGTTTTCACCCTTTGAAACCTCTTATGTTTAATTGAGATAAATACTCTTTCAATTCAATCAATATGTCTATGTGTTGCTTGAATATATCTTACGCTTGTCCTCAATTTAACATGCTAGGCTAGATTTCTTGTGTGTTTGCTTAGATGTAGTGAAACCTAGGTGTTAATTATGGGTTGATTGTTTGTTTATAATTGTTACGGATGATTGTATTCGATGTTAGGCTTAAGAAAACTGGCAGACTTCCATTGGTAACTTGCTTGAACGTCTTAAGAAACATGATCGGAGATGTATTGTGATTTTTGGTTGTATTTAATGCATAGGAGAATTCTAGTGATCCCATGTTAGAAGTTTTTAACGGCTCGACATGGAGTGAAGGAGGATCTTATAGAGTTAGGGAATATTGTACACGGCCTTACGACTAGTATTAAGGAATATGACCCGTCATCCATGCAATTGTAACAAATGATTAACCTGTAAAAGATATCTAGGGAGTAATGAAATCTAAGTAAACACAACTTTACCTATCATTGTTCACACCAAAGTAGTATAATTAGTTTATTTTTATTTCTGTTATTTTATTTTGATTGCATCTTTAGATAAATTGGGTTAGTTGGCTAGCAACTAATTCCGCCCACTCTTCCAAAAACCGAGATTTTACTTGCTTTTATAAAAATATAAAAATACGAAAAGAATCATCCCTCACCTCTAGACCTAGTTTTTAGGCTTTCTAATCCACGACATTATTCCTGAGTTGAACGATCAATCCCCCGGTACTTGTCACTATACTATACTACAACGATCAACTACACTGCCTGGTGGGGGTTGTAAGCTTCTCGAGATCTCTTGAGAGGTAAAACCTGGTGCGATTCCCACATGTACGAATATTCCTGAATATATTAACCTTTGACCCCACGCGAAGTTAAGTCAATGCGCCGCATCTACTTAGTAGATGCGCCGCATCGAACCTTCAGACAGAAACTATAAATACCCCAAGATACAACCAAATTTCATGTACCAAAACCTAGAGAAGCTGCAACATAAACCCTAAGGAGAGGAAGAACAACGAAAAGGCAACACAAGACACACCACATTGAAGATCTTAGAGCAGTAAGAAGGTTCTGCTTGTAACTTAACTCAATTAAGTAATTTTGTTTTATTGTAATAGTAAGCTTTAATCTATCAGGATTTATGGGCTTGTGACCGCCATATTGCTCCCCTTAAAATTGTTTTCCAATCGATTAAAGTTTATATGAAGTTTTTTTGGTTCTTTTTATATGTGCATTTATAACCTCTGTGCCTATCAGTGGCTTTTTCGGGGCTGCCATACCTCCTCCCACGGTTACATCACTAATCTAATAAGTTAGTAATATAACTTTTAAGAATAAGTAATCATTAAGAGTTTACTCGCTTATACTTAAGATCCAACGAGACAGATTAGATTATGATACTCATCATATAAAACTAGCAATAAAATAAGTGACAAGCTACTTAATAATTAGTCAGACCTTCTTATCTGTATCTATTATCTATTTGTGTACGTGTTCGCCAATCGTTGTAATTCTATCTCATTAGTTGTATTTTATAGTTTTAGTTAATTGAACCAAATTGTGTTAGTCTCTCAGACTAAACCTCCCTTTGCGTTAGATTAGATTGTAAAACTAACTTAAAAATTAAAATACTGATTAGACTAACTAGATATTACGTTCCAGTGATCGACACTCTGCTTACCACTATATACATATTGATCGGGTACACTGCTCGTTAGTATGTGTGTTATAGGATAAGTCAGAAAAAATATAAATTTAAAACTTGATAAGGCATAAACACCTCTATACTAAAACGTGACACAACACGCATCAGTAACTTAATCAAATGGGCTGACACGGTAAATTTTTCTAGCCCCCTAAAAGAGTGCTTCAATACCGTTATTAAACAACGGCGTGGACCATCTGGAACTACAGAAATAAAATTTGCTTTGACCCGAAACCCCCTCAAAAGGACACGTTAATTGATGACATTGAAATTTTATCTCATTCTTCGATTTCCAGTAGGAATAGGAAAACTAATCCAACATGGATTACTTGGATTTATGCTCCAAAAATTACTTGTACTGTTTCTTTGTAAGTTTCACTCATCTAGTTTCTTGCTAGAGGGGCTTGTTGATTAATATATATTATGTTGTTCAAAAAAAAAAAACAAACTTGCAGCGAAGCGCCGGATGAACTATTCTCGTTGTTATACATATAACTAGGCCCTTAGTCAGATACTCAATCCGTCCCGTAAAAGTTCAAGAAACAAAAACCGGACAAATGCTGATATAGGCTATCAATGCAAGTTTTAGTTGAAGAAAAATCAATTTTGCACTTACCCTAGCCTTGTTATACATATCACTTGCAATATTTTGATAGAATATTTATTATGGAATACAATAAATGATTAGAAGCGCAAATATTAAAAACAATCATTTAACTTTCCTATATAGAAACTAGACTCTTTTTAAGAGAAGAAAAATAGTGAGGCTTAAAATAAAGGGTTTTTCTAATTAGTACCATGGAGGCACAAGTTTAACGCATTAAATAAACACATTTAATTTTTTAGAAAACTTTATTTTTATATAAAATACTGATAAATTTAGTAAACATCGTCAATTTAAGAAATTATTAATATCAACTAACATATAAAATATGTTAATTTCACTTTTATTAATGGCTTAAAGCTTGTACCACAATGGTATAAGTTAGCAAATCCCAAAAACAAATAGACAGAGTATGATATGTGGTCTTGTTTTGCTTAGGTTTTGTTTTCCAAGAATAAAATAGTTGAACATTCAACCATTTTTAGGTTAATATTGGTTGAATTTTTGTTTCAAATAGATTTGTACCCGCACATATAAACGAAAGTGTATAGTTTTGATAAAATTCGGCTGCATTTATATTGTGTGTGTTTTCTAGGTGATGTTGGAAACTTACACTATGTTCTCAAGATTTTTTTGAGAGTGAAAGTGAAAGGAATGAAATATTTTTGTGTTCTCAAGAAAAAAAGTAGGAGATGAGGGAAGTGAAAGTGGATGAAAAGGGGAGGAAGTGTGCTTGTTTTGTTAACAAAACTTTCATCCCATATTTGGGGTGAAAGTGGATGAAAGTGAATAAGACAAAAATCAAAAGAGTTAAATGACAAAAAAAACATTTGTCTTTAGTGTGCATTTATTATGGAGCAAGGTTATAATAGTAATTCCACAAATATAAAAAGTATAAAATTGGACCACCTACTTTCATTTACTTTACTTTACTATAAACTCAAGAACATGCAAAAATCTATAAACTTTACTTCCACTCTTCCCTATTTCTTTACATTGCATTACTTTACTTTACTTTACTCTAAAAAAAAAACTGTAGAACAGAGTGTCCATGTTTGACTTTTTAAGTCTTTCCTTTACAACTTTAACCTTAATTATTTTTTCTTGTGTTATATAATACTTGATGCAAAATATATGAATGGATTGAGTTTTAAATGTACTTTTCATTGGTATAATTTTTATCAAATATTATATAATACAAACACAAATATATAAGGTCAAAGTTGAAAAAAAAAACTTGAAAAAGTCAAACTGGACAGTCAATGTGAGACGGAGGGAGTATAATTTTGGACTATCTAATATATATTGCAAATATATTATATTAATTTTAGTTAATATTATGAAATGCCAATTTTAGAATGGTAAGAAAGGAAAGTTGAAAAGAATTTTATAAAAGTGGTGCTTAATTTGTGTTTTAAGTGAGAAGTAAACATTTAAATTTTTTGACTTTAAGGTATTTTAGTAAAATAATTTTACCCAATTTGTAAGATTTTAACTAAATGGTTTTGCTCTTTGCATGCAATAAACTTAATTTATGTAACTTTGTTATTACGTATATTCCAAATATATATGGTTTGAAATAATATTCATTTGAAAATGTTTTTGTATATTTTGACCTTTTTATCCGGCTTTAATTTATGAGTTGAGCTATATTAAATACCAAACTTTTTTTACGGACTCATCCACACCATCCATCTAAAAAAATCAATAGCCGAAAGTAAAAGCATTTTAATATTTCACACATTTTTTATAATTTAAATATCTCTTAAACCGTTAATCGTTAAACGGATATAATTACACCATCGCGACGAGCATTTAATTATCTTTCTATAGACGGACACTTTGATATATACTTTCGACGAAAAAAAAATCAGTTTTTTCACGTTTTTTTCGTAGCCGAAAAAATCACATGTGATATATCATATGTGATATATTACATATCACACATATCACATATGATATATCACATGTGATTTTTTCGGCCAAGAAAAAAAAGTGAAAAAAACGAAAAAAAAAATTTTGTCGAAAATATGTTAAAGTGCCTATCTATAGAAAGATAATTAAATGCTCGTCGTAATGGTATATTTTTTTTTTCGCTTAACGATTAACGATTTGAAAGATATTAATATTTGAAAAAAAAAATGATGAAAGTGGGTTTTTTAAATTGTTGGGACTAATCTCATCTATTAGATCAAATAAAGATGAAGGGAAGATGGAATGTGGAGATTAGTACCTGTAAAAAAAATTTGGTACTCAAATAATCTTATACTTCTTAATTTAGGTGTGATCCTATAGATTTTTTTCCATGTTGATTTAACAATTTTTTTCATTTACATTAAATTAAATACGTATAGTATCCAAACGACGTAACAGTAACGAGTAGATGATAACTTTTTTAATGTGTAAAAAAACAATAATATGCGGTAATTGGTGCAACTTATGATTAAAGTTAAATTCACATATATCACCGTTTATATACCTATAAACGGTATTAAAAAGTAACACACATTTTGACATCCTGTCACCTCAACTTTCTCTATACACATTTGAATTGTACGCTCCTTATCGATCAAATTTATTAGCAAGATAGTAATGTGGAAAACTAGAAGGGGGGGGGGGGGGGGGGGGGTTGAATAGTTTTACGTCCTTTTAAAGTTTATAAAAACAAGTTTGTTTTAAAAACTTCGATTCTAGTTTATGTGATCTCAATACTTGTACTTTATGAACAATTATATATTAACTAACTAACTAAGCTAACAAAGTATAGGTAAATAAGTAAATAATGAAAAGAGTTGGAGAAATCAAACCACACCACAAGGATTTATAGTGGTTCGGCTGCAAGGTCACCTTCCTTGTTCCTACTCCACTTCCCGAGTCACCTACTCGAGAGTTTTCTTCACTATGTCAACAAACTCCCTTATGGCGGAGAAAACCTTACACACCAATTTACACACCACAACTACGTCACAACTTCTACACAACTTCTTCACACCTATATTCTTCACACCTTTCTTCTTCACACCTATCTTCTTCACTACAATCTACTACACACCGATCTTCTTCACAACTACACTACTTCACTACTAATCAACTTCTACTTCCTACACAACTTCTATTTCTTCTGAACTACTTATTACAAACACAACACAACTTCACAAATATATATATATATATATATATATATATATATATATATATATATATATATATATATATATATATATACACAATGCACAACTACTCTTCAATACTTCTTGAACTTAGTTATAGAAGGAGTGTTCTTCTTTTGCACTTCGGATGAGGATGGATGAGAAATGATTGAATCACTTGAAACAAGGATTAATATACAAATGATCAAAGGGTTTTGGAAGATGTTTAGAGGGTTTGAGATTTGAAAATTTCGTGCAAAATGTGAGGCAAAATTCCAGAATTAAAGAGGTATTTATAGGCAACAAATTCTGACAGAGAAGCGTGTCCGGTCCTCTTAAATCAAGGCCGGCCGCCTTAAAATTAAGGGGACCGCCCCTTATAATTAAGGGGGCCGCCCAACTGTAACGGCCAGAATTTTTGTTTTTTAGTCGGGAAAGTTTATTTGGTGAAAAACTAACTGATTTTGGTTAAAAATTTGAAATCATATATTTAGTATGATTAAAACATTTTTCTTTATTACCAAAAGTGTTTTTCAAAAATATATAATATGTTTATATAATTAAATAAACTTTGTATTAGTTAATTAAGTACCCCTTTGATCATGAGATGTATTAAACACTTGTTTATACATACCTTAAGTGATTAAGTTGGATATAGTGATATAAACTAGCTTAATACTTGTTTACGTAGTAATCTTACGTTTGATGAGTTTACATTTTATGATCGTCAAAATATAGAGATATCGAAAAATATAAATAACGTTTTCATACATTATTTATGTCAATAATCTCTCCCTTTTGATGATTACAAAATCTAAACTCATTAATAAAAAAATTAGTATATATACAAGTATTCTTGTGAGTTTATATCACTTCTCCCCCTTTTTGTAAGCATCAAATAGGTTATCCCGATATTATAGAAGCTCCCCCTTGAAGTATACTCCCCCTCGTTTTGAGGTCAAAAAGAAATCGAGATATGGATATCTTGCAAAAATATTTAGTGGACAAGCAACATATATATGTATATAGCATGCAAGAGTAAAGACTTAAACATAACCATAACATAAATAAAGTTAAATGGATACATTTAAGCATTACATTAACAAACATAACAAGTAATGTAACTAACAAAAGCCTTAAAGGCTTACAATCATCACTTAAATAATAAACCAAAGCTCAAACATGAGAGTCCTCTCTAGAGCTTGCCATCCAAAATGGTTTAAGATAATTTTATTTGTAAGATACCAAGCATGTTTAATTGGGAGGAATAAATGGTGAACATGGAGATGGTGATGGAGGAGGAGTGTTTGTTGATGGTGGTAGAGGAGTTGTGTTTGTTGTTGGTGGTTGATGCAACAAGTTTTCCATGTGGGAAAACATGTATTGGATCTCATCTCTAAGCCCAAACACAATTGTTCGGTTGTGGATGCAACACAAGCAAGTGTCACCATGAGCTTCAAGTAAGCTCCATGGGACCAGGTTGTTGGTTGGTGGATTGATGGGAGATGAAGAGAAGTGTGCATCAAGAGGTGTCAATGGTGACAATGAAAGAGTGATGTCAAGAGATGTGTTTTCAATGGTAGGTTGTGGTGGTGGAACTCTTGATGGAGAAGACAAGTGGTTGTTGATGTAGTCATTTATGGATGAAGTGGATGGTATGAAAGAAGTGGAGGTTCCATTTGTTGATGGTGTTTTTGATGGTGCATTAGGAGCACTAGGAGATGAGCATTGAGGTGGTGGTGAAGGAGTGGTGTTGTCTTCATTTGTGAGGTCAATGAATAATTGTTTTGGTGGAATAATGACAAGTTTTTGTTTCTTGGCATTGTTTGAATAGGTGGTTCTTGGTGATGACATGATAAAAAGATGATGTTTGATGAAAGTTGAGGATGATGGAATGAGAATTAAACATGCATGAGGATTATATAGGATAAAAACATGTTTAGAAGTGGAATTAATTTGAAATTGTAATGTTAGATTCCAAAATCAGTTTAGTTTTTAAGGGAAATGGTAGCTGGGACTAGCAAAAGAGATAACAAGGTGCAAAAGAAAACAGTGTAAAAACTGTTCCAGATGGCCGGTCCCCTTAAATGGAGGCCGGTCCCCTTAATTTTAAGGGGGCCGCCTTTATGAATTAAGGGGGCCGCCCATCTGACGACCCAGAAATCAAAATTTTTCAAAAATTTTCTGGAAAAATGTTATATTCTGTTTTGTTTTTGCAGCAAGCTCTATTTGGACATTTCACATTTGTTTTGGTCTATTAGAAAGCATACATGTTATATATAAACTAATCATGCAAGCATATAAATAGATTAAGTAATAAAGCATGCATCCATAAGCATATATTAAATATAAACAAGCAAGATAACAATCTAATCAAGTACTCAAAACAATTATCCAAGACAATAACAAATACTTCTGAATATACTTCGGACAAATAGCACACAAGACATAAAAATAAATATTGTTAAACAAGCATAATCCAAGCACATCATCTCTTTTTCTTCCCGAAGATACCCTTCAATGTCTTCCTGAGATTTGAAGCCACTTCTAACTTCTTCATGCAAACTCTTTTGTCTTCTAAGCATCTCGGTAGTTCGTTCATGAAGCACTTCTTCGGTTTGATCACCAGGAGATGGGGTAGAGTACTCGGGATAGTCAAGATCCTCTAAATTGTCAACGAACTCAGAAAACGAAGGGGTACTAGCATCATGGATGTTTTCCTCCTCATCGTCATCGTCTTGTCTAGAAGATGATCCATGAAAGCTATGACGACGAGATTTTCCCTTGTTACTTCGAGTTCGTCGAGCTTGTTTTAGAGCGAGAGAACGTAAGGTGGGATAGATGGACTCATAGATGTTATTGTCAAGATCGGGGTAGTACTCGATAACATGATGATAGAGACGAGTGAGGAACATTCCATATGGAAGATTGGCTTTGGGAGTTTTTCTAGCACACTCAATCCGTTTGATAAAGAAGTAGGCCAAATTGTACGGCTTTTCGACAGCTATACAATATAACATGTGAGCAAGGCACGCCGAGAGATGATCCCGGTGACCTCCAGTACCAAACGCATTCTCACGAATGAGTTCGTCCCAACGCTTCATGTGGGGGCCTAATTCTTTGAGGAGAAGTTGGTACGAAGAGATTTGAACGTTTTTGGATTTTATTTTTCGGGTTGTAGTGGCACGTTCCACACCAAAGATTTGACGAATTTCGTCGGGATGAGGGATATCGGATAGATAAGGACCAAAGGTTGGTTTACAACGATGAAGAGATTCGAGGTCCCACTCGTTTGTGAAAACGGCTTGACCTCTGAAAGGAATTTGGAGGATTTGACCAAATTGTTCGAGAGTTAAGGTGATGAATTCATTTTGAATCATGAAGGAGATGGTGATGAAACCAAGATCATTGGTTTGGACGGTGACTTGGCTATAGAAATCGACTATGAAACGAGGAACGATAGGTTCATTAATTTCATAAAGGCAATTGAGGTTGATGCTTGAAAACAAGCGATTAATGTCGTCGGATTGAGCAAAGGCTAGATTTACTACACGTCCCTCATGAACGTTTCTATCTTCAATATCACGATATATACGTCCAATGGAAGGAGATGTAGTAGGGAGTTGGGAAACTTCGGGAATGTAGTTTTTAGTGTGGGAAAGATCTTCGGTAGTCGCTTTTGGCATTTTCACCTAAACACATTAACAATACAAAAGACCAAAATAAATATAAAGAAGAATAAGAAAAAAAATGTATATATATATTTTTTTAAGACTTATGTTGGAATGTAAACTTACTTCGACTCTAAGACGATAATCCTAAGAAGTAGTTTACCATATTCCTTATTTTTAATTTTAACTTGTTCTAGATATATTTTACGATGTTTAGTAAGTAGTTATGGACAATTCCAAACACCCCTTTTTAAACATCTTAATATATCATGAAATTTGCTAGATTTACATTAGGTTGTAAAACTAGCCATTTCTTACGAGTTTATTATGCATGTGATTAGTTTTTGAAAAAGATGGTTTATATTTTGACTCAAAAATGTCATTTTTCGTACTAAACCAAACGCTTCCTTAACTAGTTACTTATACTACTAGTATGTCAATATATATATGAATTATATATCTTGACAAGTCCGATTTGCAATTTTTAAGTTTATCATCATAACAACGTTTTATAAAAATTATAATGACTTAGTTTCGACATTATTTGGACATAATCCAAACACCCTCTTATTGTGAACAAAAATATTTTTACTTGGTCGAAAAATATAGTTTCATGTTTTACAAGTTATAAAATTGTAATGTGATTAGTTTTAACAAGTTTTCAAAGTATTATTCAACAATGTGTTTACCAAAAATTTTGAAAAGGAGTGTATGAAATTTTTTCAAAAATTTTCGACAAGATAGTTTATAATTACTAGTTTCTAGTGTTGATTAATCATTCTAATCCTAGGGGAAGCATTTAGTTATGGAGTTTTAAGACTCAATCCGAAAGAAATTGTGAAATAGAAGAAATTAATAAAACATGCATAATCATGAGTTTGACCAAATTAGATGGAATTAGATGAAATGTGTTATGAAGAACTTACAATACGTAATGGTGATTGTGTTAGATGAATTTGCCCTTTGCGAATTAACCCGAATTATGTGATTTGGAAGTGATTTAAGGTGTTTTTGGGTTTTGGTTTTGGTCACATCAGTAGCAGGGGAAGGATTGTTTGAAAAAGTGGAGTGTTTGGCAAGTGGAACAAGAGGAAAAACGGGTTGGAACAATCAGATGGCCGGCCTCCTTAAACATTAAGGGGGCCGCCCTTCATTTGGCTCCCGGTCCCCTTAAACATTAAGGGGGCCGCCCTCCAAAATTTTTATATTTCGTGTTTTGGTTTCTGGAACGAACAAGAAAAAAAAAAATATATATATATATATATATATATATATATATATATATATATATATATATATATATATATATATATATATATATATATATATATATATATATATTAGATTTATATTTAATCAAAAATACGTTGGAGAGTATTCGCACGAAAGGGATTGCTTGACATTTTTACTTGACATTTCGTCAATTAAATTTTCTTGATCATTTCGGATGAAATTCATCAAGTTGTCAAGTGGACGAGAAAGTTGTGGAAGGTTCATAAGTGTATATATATATATATATATATATATATATATATATATATATATATATATATATATATATATATATATAGTGTGGGCTTATAAGACGAGAATATAGGAGGTAGACGTATACAACGGAAGCCGGGAGTTTGTTTCATCCATAGATTTTTCGACTCATCTCTCTTCATCAGCATGAGTGTTGTTGAAACTAAAGTTCAATAAGGCAAATGGGGGAAAGAAAGGGTTCGTAAACGAACAATTTCTAGTTCTAGAAAATCAACAAATGAATTTTCTAGGTGATATGATCCTAGATGTAACTAAGTGTGTATATATATATATATATATATATATATATATATATATATATATATATATATATATATATATATATATGTATATATATTTAGATATAGTATAATTAGATAGGTATATATATATATATATATATATATATATATATATATATATATATATATATATATATATATATATATATATATATATATTTATTTATTTATAGATATAAAGACTAGAAGAAGCAATGAGCTAAACAAAATTACATAACAGCTAGATACTAAACTAAGCATGCATTTCCTGCCCAGGAAATAAAAGGAAATGTGTACCTTTCATCTTCAACGCGTTTATCTTCAAAGTCTTCAAGGAATAGTCCGAACAAGAAGTGACAATGAAAGTTTCCATGTTTGAATGGCAAATATATTTACGTTGGTCCCCATTGTCTCATTTGACCAAAGTTATTTGATCCGAACATGTTTTGTATTTGACTTGGGTGCATATATGGTGGAAACATTCTCCACGGATTAAAGTTCCACATTTGTTGATTATTGTTAAAGTTTCGTCTATTTTGGTTTCCTCTTGATTGAGGTGTTTTAGGTCTAGGGTAAGAATTATTTGGTTTTCTAGGTGGTGGAGTTTTAGATCTTGTTTTAGGTTTGGACGATCCTACTTCGGTTTTTGAAGATGGTTTATAAAACGGTTTTATTTCTTCATTACTAGAGATAGGTATTTTCTTATCATTTATGAGTATATACTTAGGATTAGATTTTGAAGGTTTTAATTCCTTGAGTTCACTTTCAAATTTAACATTTTTAATTTCACTTGTTGAAGCTTCGGTTGAGTTAAATCCTAAACCGGTTTTATCTCTGGATACTCTTTGAATACTTATAATTTTACTAAGTGAGTTACTACTATTTTTAAATTTATCAAGTTTGCAAATTTCTTCCCTAAGTTTGTTATTTTCATTTTTAATCTCTTGGCATGATTTACATTCTTCAACAATTTCTTTACCTTTTTCAAGTTGATGTATTTTAATTTTTAGTTCTAGTACTTTATTTTCTAGTTGGTTGTTTATGTATTTTAGTGATTTGTTTTTAGCCATTACTTGTTGTCCTAGTTTGCATAATCTATTGTATTCACTATCTAAATCATTTTCATCTAATGATAAATTTTCATCACTAAAGTATTCGGTTTCGGAACGTACCTCACTTGATGTCTTAGCCATGAGACACTTTTCTTCCTTTGTTGTTTCTTTCTCATCTTCATCACTATTACTCCAAGCTCCTCCAACAAATGCTCTTTGATTTTGATCTCTTGTCATCATTGGACATTTTCCAATAAGGTGATTTGGATCACCACACTTGAAACAGTTTCTCTCATTCTTGCTATACTTGTCATCATTATTCTTTTGAGGTGCTATCCTTTCATCGTGTGGTTGTCTAACGAATCTTCCTCGCCTTTTGAAGAATTTCTTGAAATCTCTTACGGCCATGGCATATTCTTCGTCATCGCTTTCGGAAGATGAGCTATCTTCGTTGTTGGATTCCTTTCTAGCTTTCAAGGCGATTGACTTGCTTTGCTCTCGTTTTCCTTTAACCATTTCGGAGTCCTTCTTTATAATTGCTTCGTAGACTTTCAAATTTCCAATTAATTCATCAAGTTGTAGTGTTGACAAATTCTTTGATTCTTCAATAGCCATCACTTTAGCTCGCCATTTTGGGTGAAGAGCTCTAAGAAACTTCCTAACAAAATTCTTACTAGAGAAATTCTCATCAAGTGCTTTTAAACTTGTGATGATAGTGTTAAATCTAGCAAAAGCATTATCAATTGATTCCTCTTCCGGAATCGTGAATTGCTCATATTGTTGAACAAGTAGATCTATTTTATAATCTTTGACTTGATTATTACCTTGGTGAGTTATTAATAAAGAGTTCCAAATTTCTTTTGCGGTTTCACACATAAAGATCCTTTCGTACTCTTTACGTGGTAGCGCATTGTAAATAACCATTTTTGCTTCATTATTTTTAGCAAGTTTTCTTTTTAAATCATCATTTTGTTTTTCAAAAGGTACGATTTCATCTTTCTTAGTTTCGGGGTTATTTTGAATAGGTAAAAAGTCACCATTGGTAATAACATACCAAAGATCTAGATCTTTTGATTTCACATAAGTTTCGAATCGATTTTTCCAATATAAAAATCCATCACTTTCAAATAGTGGTGGTCTTTGCATAGATTGCCCTTCTAAATATTTTTCAGATTCCATAGATCGTTACAAGTTTTAAAATACAATATATTTTAAAAATCTTCCAAGACCTGACTCTTGATACCAATTGTGAAAAACTAGAAGGGGGGGGGGGGGGGTTGAATAGTTTTACGTCCTTTTAAAGTTTATAAAAACAAGTTTGTTTTAAAAACTTCGATTCTAGTTTATGTGATCTCAATACTTGCACTTTATGAACAATTATATATTAATTAATTAACTAAGCTAACATAGTATAGGTAAATAAGTAAATAATGAAAAGAGTTGGAGAGATCAAACTACAAAACAAGGATTTATAGTGGTTCGGCTACAAGGTCACCTTCCTTGTTCCTACTCCACTCTCCGAGTCACCTACTCGAGAGTTTTCTTCACTATGTCAACACACTCCCTTATGGCGGAGAAAACCTTACACACCACAACTACGTCACAACTTGATCACAACTTCTTCACACCTATTTACTTCACACCTATCTTCTTCACACCTTTCTTCTTCACACCTATCTTCTTCACTACAATCTACTACACACCGATCTTCTTCACAACTACACTACTTCACTACTAATCAACTTCTACTTCCTACACAACTTCTATTTCTTCTAAACTACTTATTACAAACACAACACAACTTCACAAATATATATATATATATATATATATATATATATATATATATATATATATATATATATATATATATACACACAATGCACAACTACTCTTCAATACTTCTTGAACTTAGTTATAGAATGAGTGTTCTTCTTTTGCACTTCGGATGAGGATGGATGAGAAAGGATTGAATCACTTGAAACAAGGATTAATATACAAATGATCAAAGGGTTTTGGAAGATGTTTAGAGGGTTTGAGATCTGAAAATTTCGTGCAAAAGGTGAGGCAAAATTCCAGAATTAAAGAGGTATTTATAGGCAACAAATTCTGACAGAGAAGCGTGTCCGATCCTCTTAAATCAAGGCCGGCCCCCTTAAAATTAAGGGGACCGCCCCTTATAATTAAGGGGGCCGCCCAGCTGTAACGGCCAGAATTTTTGTTTTTTAGTGGGGAAAGTTTATTTGGTGAAAAACTAACTGATTTTGGTTAAAAATTTGAAATCATATATTTAGTATGATTAAAACATTTTTCTTTATTACCAAAAGTGTTTTTCAAAAATATATAATATGTTTATATAATTAAATAAACTTTGTATTAGTTAATTAAATACCCCTTTGATTATGAGATGTATTAAACCCTTGTTTATCCATACCTTAAGTGATTAAATTGGATATAGTGATATAAACTAGCTTAATACTTGTTTACGTAGTAATCTTACGTTTGATGAGTTTACATTTTGTGATCATCAAAATATAGAGATATCGAAAAATATAAATAACGTTTTCATACATTATTTATGTCAACAAGTAGTGATTTTACAAATAGTTTGATGAAATCCATGAAATAAATGATAATATATTCTTTGAATATTCAGTCATCTAATTTCTATCTTTATCTCTATCTCTAGTATCTCTATAATGCATTTAGGACATTTCTATTTTTAAAAGTCTTGAAATATTAAGTTTACACAAGTTACTAATTAAGACATTTGCTTCATCAATATCCAAATTAAAATGCATTTCAAATTTTGTAATTACTAAATTTGTTAAAACATTAAATATTTATATTTACACCATTAAAAGCATGTTGTTCCATTAATAATTAAACGTTCTCACAATTGAACTCCTCCAAAATAACACTTACTAAAAAAAAAAAAAAAAAAAAAAACCTTATTGTTTAGTAACCAAATAAATGTGACAAAAGAATTATCAAAAAAAGGTGTCAACACATATGTTTTGTTGCATAAGGTTAGCTGCAAAATCACAACAAATTGCTATCGGATATAGCGTATGCTTCAACCTGAATATTTAGATAAATAAACAAATATTATATACTCATACTAATTTATCTTCGACTGAGAAATAGCAAATTAGCAAAATTTAAGACGATCAAATTCTTGCATACTTATATTTTTTTTAATGACAAGATTATAAATAATTAAAAAAAGATTCTCATAATTATTAATTACAGTGTACCAGCTGCCACAATAATGCCCGAGTTTCCTGCTAGTATTTTCAATGGGAGGTGATTGGCACACTCTCATTTTTAATTGGGACACTCAATTGTACAAGCAATTCACACAGTAAGCACTGTACAAATATGTAATGCACACAGTGGAGTGTCTCAATCAAAAATATAAGTATGCAAATCAATTCCCATTTTCAATGTCCATAATCAAGAAAGAGGGGAAAAAATTTGACATTCAAAGTACATTAATAGATGTCTTAACTTAAATATTTACTTATCATACTATCTTATTGTACAAACGCCTGCTAAATTAAGAAATACAATTAAAATACAATTAATGTGGTAAAGATATTTAATATAGTCAATTAACTAACTGGTTAATAAATACAATTAATGCAGTTATTAATACACAACTAACATAAGAAAATACAATTTATCTAGCATATTGTACAACCAACTCAAACACAATTATTAAATGTGACTAATACAAATAATAAAGCACATTATATAAATATTCAAGTCCAAACGAGCAACGGACCGAAAGGGCTCGAGGCCGAACAGGCACGGGCCAAATGGGCACAGGATAAACTAAATTCTTGATATATGTAAATTTAAATTATTAAAAAGAACACAATAAACTAAAATACATGATTTACCGAAAATTTTATTTCAGGGTACCTGCCGCTGCAACGCGCGGGCACCCTAGTATAAAATTATTGATTAATGTATTACACATTGCATTATCCCTTACACATATTGCAAAGGGGCATGTTGACCACACCCCCCTCTATTTTTTATCCCAACCCTCTCTAAATGGGAGGGTGTACTTTCTTGTACTTTTTTTTTTTTTTTTTTTTTTTTTTTTTTTTTTTTTTTTTTAGTTTGTAATATTTTGTTTCGTATATTTTTTTGTAATGTTAGTAATGTTTTTGTGTTGTGTATACTTATTTAATAATTGCCTATATGACGTTATATAAAAATATGATATTATAAAAAAAGATGACGTTGACTCATTTTTGTGTATACTTAATTAATAATTGCCTATATGACGATATATATATATATATATATATATATATATATATATATATATATATATATATATATATATATATATATATATAAAATACTTAATTAATAATTGCCTATATGACGTTATAAAAAAATATGACGTTATAAAAAAAGATGACGTTGACTCATTTGCATTTATAAACTAATGTTTGTAATGTTTTTGTGTTGTGTATACTTAATTAATAATTGCCTATATGACGTTAAAAAAAAACATGACGTTATAAAAAAAGATGACGTTGACTCATTTGCATTTATAAACTACTACAAAATCAGTGTTTACACCTAAACTTATATTAGAGTAAATTACATGGTTGGTCCCTGTGGTTTGTATAAAGTAACAAGTTTCGTCCTTACCTTTTAAAAGTTGCATGGTTAGTCCCTAAGTACGTAAACAAATAACACCACTGGTCCTTTGGTTTAACTGGTGATAACTAAGGTTAGTTAAAATTTACAAGTTAGCCCCCTTTGGTTAAATAGCGCTGCATCGTTAATCCTTTGGCTAAATAGCACTGCATCGTTAATCCTTTGGTTAAATAACGCTGCATCGTTAATCCTTTTAACGTTTTCGCCCGTTTTTGTCCGTTTTTTTACGTTTTCGCCCGTTTTTGTCCCTTTTTTTACGTTTTCGCCCGTTTTTGACCCTTTTTTTTACGTTTTCGCCCGTTTTTGTCCGTTTTTTTTTATTTTCGCCCCGTTTTTGACCCTTTTTTTTACGTTTTCGCCCGTTTTTGTCCCTTTTTTTTTTGTTTTCGCCCGTTTTTGTCTGTTTTTTTATGTTTTCGCTCGTTTTTGTCCGTTTTTTTTTTGTTTTCGCCCGTTTTTGTCCATTTTTTTTTACGTTTTCACACGTTTTTGTCCGTTTTTTTTTTTTGTTTTCCGCCCGCTTTTGTCCCGTTTTTTTTTGTTTTCGCCCGTTTTTTGTCCTTTTTTTTACGTTTTCGCCCGTTTTTGTCCCTTTTTTTTTTTGTTTTTGTCCGTTTTTTTATGTTTTCGCCCGTTTTTGTCAGTTTTTTTTTTGTTTTCGTTCGTTTTTGTCCCTTTTTTTTACGTTTTCACACGTTTTTGTCCGTTTTTTTTTTTGTTTTCGCCCGCTTTTGTCCGGTTTTTTTTTTGTTTTCGCCCGTTTTTGTCCGTTTTTTTTTACGTTTTCGCCCGTTTTCGCCCGTTTTTTTTACGTTTTCGCTCGTTTTTGTCCCTTTTTTTTACGTTTTCACACGTTTTTGTCCATTTTTTTTGTTTTCCCCCGCTTTTGTCCGTTTTTTTTTTTTTGTTTTCGCCCGTTTTTGTCCGTTTTTTTTACGTTTTCGCCCTTTTTGTCCGTTTTTTTTTGTTTTCGCCCGTTTTTGACCGTTTTTTTTACGTTTTCGCCCGTTTTTGTCCGTTTTTTTTTTGTTTTCGCCCGTTTTTGACCCTTTTTTTAACGTTTTCGCCCGTTTTTGTCCCTTTTTTTTGTTTTCGTTCGTTTTTGTCCATTTTTTTTAGGTTTTCGCCCATTTTCTTTCATTTTGATACGTTTTTGTCCGTTTTTTTTTTACGTTTTCGCCCGTTTTTTTTCCTTTTTTTTTACGTTTTCGCCTGTTTTTTTTCCGTTTTTTTTCCGTTTTCGCCCGTTTAGAAAAAATATTTTAGAAATATATTAGGGTAAAAAATAGTTTCTAAAATATATTTTTCGAAAAATATATTTTAGAAAAAATATTTTTTTACCCAAATTTTTTTTTCGAAAAATATATTTTAGAAACCTTTTTTTACCCAAATTTTTTTTCGAAAATATTTTTTTCGATGATTATTTAAAAAAAATTCAAAATTATATTTAGACAAAAGACGGACGAAAACGTAAAAAAAAATGGACAAAAATGGGCGAAAACGTAAACAAATGGACAAAAACGGATGAAAACGAAAAAAAACGGAAAAAAACGGGCGAAAACGTAAAAAAAAGGGACAAAAACGGGCGAAAACGTAAAAAAAAACGGACAAAAACGTATGAAAATGAAAGAAAATGGGCGAAAACGTAAAAAATGGACAAAAATGGACGAAAACGTAAAAAAAATGGACAAAAACGGGCGAAAACGTAAACAAATGGACAAAAACGGATGAAAACGTAAAAAAAGGGAAAAAAACGGGCGAAAACGTAAAAAAAACGGACAAAAACGTATGAAAACGAAAGAAAATGGGCGAAAACGTAAAAAAAATGGACAAAAACGAACGAAAACAAAAAAAAGGGACAAAAACGGGCGAAAACGTTAAAAAAAACGGGCGAAAACAAAAAAAAAAACGAACAAAAACGGGCGAAAACGTAAAAAAAGGGTCAAAAACGGGCGAAAACAAAAAAAAAGGGACAAAAACGGGCGAAAACGTAAAAAAAAGGGACAAAAACGGGCGAAAACAAAAAAAAAACGGACAAAAGCGGGCGAAAACAAAAAAAAGGGACAAAAACGTGTGAAAACGTAAAAAAAAACGGACAAAAACTGGCGAAAACAAAAAAAAACGGGCGAAAACATAAAAAAAGGGACAAAAACGGGCGAAAACAAAAAAAAGGGACAAAAACGGGCGAAAACGTAAAAAAAACGGTCAAAAACGGGCGAAAACAAAAAAAAAGGACAAAAGCGGGCGAAAACAAAAAAAAAACGGACAAAAACGTGTGAAAACGTAAAAAAAAAAGGGACAAAAACAGGCGAAAACAAAAAAAAACGGGCGAAAACATAAAAAAACGGACAAAAACGGGCGAAAACAAAAAAAATGGACAAAAACGGGCGAAAACGTAAAAAAAGGTAAAAAACGGGCGAAAACAAAAAAAAGGACAAAAGCGGGCGAAAACAAAAAAAAACGGACAAAAACGTGTGAAAACGTAAAAAAAAGGGACAAAAACAGGCGAAAAAAAAAAACGGACAAAAACGGGCGAAAACATAAAAAAAGGGACAAAAACGGGCGAAAACAAAAAAAAAGGGGACAAAAACGTAAAAAAAATGGTCAAAAACGGGCGAAAGCAAAAAAAAAAACGGACAAAAACGGGCGAAAACGTAAAAAAAAAGGTCAAAAACGGGCGAAAACGTAAAAAAACGGACAAAAACGGGCGAAAACGTAAAAAAAAACGGACAAAAACGGGCGAAAACAAAAAAAAAAACGAACAAAACCGGGCGAAAACGTAAAAAAAAACGGACAAAAACGGGCGAAAACGTTAAAAGGATTAACGATGCAGCGTTATTTAACCAAAGGATTAACGATGCAGCGCTATTTAACCAAAGGATTAACGATGCAGCGCTATTTAACCAAAGGGGGCTAATTTGTAAATTTTAACTAACCTTAGTTAACACCAGTTAAACCAAGGGACCAGTGGTGTTATTTGTTTACGTACTTAGGGACTAACCATGCAACTTTTAAAAGGTAGGGACGAAACTTGTTACTTTATACAAACCACAGGGACCAACCATGTAATTTACTCCTTATATTATTTAAAAACAACAACTATTATTATAAAATTAAACGTCAACGTTAACATATTATTAAAAGACAACAATATCTACTACATATGAAGATTATTCATTTCGGTTAAAAGATCATGGAGCCTTGCACCCGACTGACAAGCGTGATCCTTAGGATTCCTTGCCAATTCTAACTCCATCTCCAGCGTCTTTATTCTCGCCTTCAACAACTTGTTCTCATTATCTTTAGCAACGCAGTTTGAGCACTGCGTTGAAGAAGAGGCTGTTGAAGAAGAAGCTTGATTAAAGTACTCTTCTTCAAATTCATATTTCCACCTGAAGTATCGACACCCATAGTCTTTTGTACATGATTGTTACATGTTAAGAAAATAATAAGAAATGTATTTTTAACAAATAAATTATTTGCATAACTAAGCAAACGTATGATTATTTACCACTGAAAAAGGACATGCATAAAACTGTCGCCCACGACTACCATCTTGCCAGGATGTCTGTTCTACAATAAATCCTCTATCACATCGACACCAGAAAGGATTTCTTCCGCCCACCTGACAAAAGAATTTGCATAATCAATCAATAATGTTATTTACTAATTTAAATAAATATTTAATCATTTACTATATAATAGAAACAGTTATTTACAACATAAATCAATAATTATTTACAATATTTTGTCGGTATAATTATTTACAACATGTTTAAGCAGTTTGTGATGAATACATGTGGTTGTGGGTAGGTGGGTAGGTTACTGCTTATGTTTAAGTGCTGGTTCTGTAGGTAGGTTACTGCTTATGTTTAAGCAGTTTGTGATGAATACCTGTGGCTGTGGGTAGGTTAACACCTTGATCTGCCACCTTAGAGTGGTATGAATACCTGCTCTGGCCTACCCCCAGTCCACAGGCTGTGGTGATGGTTCTGTGGTGCTTAATTGTGTGTGAGACAGCTGTGGTGATAATAGTGCTGGTTCTATGGGTAGGTTACTGCTTATGTTTAAGCAGTTTGTGATGAATACCTGTGGCTGTGGGTAGGTTAACACCTTGATCTGCCACCTTAGAGTGGTATGAATACCTGCTCTGGCCTACCCCCAGTCCACAGGCTCTAGTTTTAAGCATAATTTTGTGATAAAAATGCTTAAGCAGTTTGTGATGAAACTTGATAAGCATTTTGTTGTTTTAAAAGCATATTTGAAACTTGGTTTTTTTATAAAAAAAACCGAGATATGGCAATGATGATTTAAAAAAAATAATTTTGGCGTGGCATTTCCAAATGGACAGCAATAAAAACTTTGCAACATTTGATGTTGCAGCCATATATGATAAGACTTGCTTATGTGCAACTAGTCTATAATCTGAGCCTATTAACTCTTGTGTGTAAAATCGTGAACTAGACATTTCGGCAGCCTTGTTACAATGTTGTTGCCTTTTTTATGCTACTCTGCCCCAACCCTTGTTACAATATTGTTGCATTTTATGATGCTCTGCCTTGTTGTGATACTCTGCTTGTAGTGTTTGTTGCAATGCTTGTAGTGTTTGTTTGTAATGGTTGTTGTGTTTGTTGTGATACTGCTTTGTTGATTGAGCTTTGTTTATAATCTAGCAAAGCTGTAGATTGTGGAATCTTACTGTTGAACTTGTGACATGCTTTTTTTGACAGCCTTGTTGTGTTGTGATACTTTCTAGTGATACTTGAGTAATTGTGGAATCTGCTGTTGAGCTGTTGAGCTTTGCAGTCTGTGGAATCATTACTGTTTAGCTTGTGACATTCCTGTTTTGACAGCCCTTGTTGTGTTGTGATACTGCTTTCTAGTGATATTGTGGAATTTGCTGTTGAGCTGTTGAGCTTTGCAGTTGAGCTTTGCTGTTGAGCTGTTGAGCTTTGCTGTTGAGTTTGTGACATGCCTTTGTCTATAACTACACTTTGTAACTTTGAGGAAAAAAATGGTTTTTAAAACTAAGGCGATGACGAATGGTTTTTAAAACCGAATGTATGGCGGAGTGATATTTTTATCACTTTCGCAACATTCAAATCCGAGCCTTCTAAAAATTCTGAGCCTATAAGGCGATGACGAATTTAACATTTCATGTTTAAGCAGTTGTGTTTTGTGTTGTCTTTGTGTGAACCTGCAGTTGTTGTGTTGTCTTTGTGTGAACCTGCAGTTGTGTAATGTTTGCACTTTGGACTTGATCACTTTGTTGTGGTTTCTTGTTTGCACTTTGGACCAAAAAAAAAAAAAAAAAAAAAAAAAAACTGCACTTGTGCTTTGACAAAAAAAATAGGACTTGGCGATGACGAATTTAACAATGATCCGAACCTGCAGTTGTGTTTGTTTGTGTTTATGTTTTGTTTGCACTTTGGACTTGATCATTTTGGACCAAAAAAATGCACTTTTGTGCTTTGACAAAAAAAATAGGACTTGGACCAAAAATGCACTTATGTGCTTTGACAAAAAAAATAGGACTTGAACAGCAAAAAAAAATAATAAATAAATAAATAAAGGTAACAAAAGCTATAACAGGTGGGCCCCACTAGGGAGGGTTTGCAGCCTAGTGGGAGTAGACCCCCGTGGGGTTAACAGCACCCATTGCAAATTAATTTGAACCATTTAAAGATATATTAAAGAGTGTCTTGTAAAATTTTATGAGAAAAGAGTATTTTGTGCATTACATGTAGTACTACCTCTGTCCCATATTAAATATTCACTTTGAATTTTCAAAGTCTTGTTTTATCAACTTTGACCTTAAATATTTTTATTTATGATATATAATACATGATGCAAAATATATGAATGAATTGGGTTTTAAATGTACTTTTCATTAACATAATTTTTATCAAGTATCATAAAATACAAACAAAAATATTTAAGGTCAAAGTTAAAGAAAAAATACTCGAAAAGTTAAAACTGGACATTTAATAAGGGACGGAGGGAGTATAAAATTAATGACCTGAACGCTTATGATTTCAGATTTCCTCATACATGATCAATACAACCAAAGAAAACATATTTGTGATATTAAATCATGTTGTCCTCGCAACCAACCATAAAATCTGAGGTGTGCAATGTTGAAGGATGAAAGTGAAGATAAAGAGTCGTGGCCTAGTTCTGATCATGTTTGATCGTGAATATGGACGAAAGCATGGTATCAACCCCTCAAAAGGGACCATTCCACCCACGTCTACATTCCAGAACATGAATATAATTTTATAACACCATATTCATGTTTCTATGTTACTATTTTATGAAAATTTTGTAGAACTATAATTTCAAAACTTGAACCAGAACCGTCTACAAGAATGTTGTGACAACCCACACTTTTTGTTGGAATTTTAATATCATGACATAGCATACAATACAATATATATCCAAATAATCACAAAACACGCAACGGAAGACTAGAATCATAATACATGTAATTAGTTAACCGAAAAATTAAGAAAGTGTACCTTTTAGCAATTTCAAGCAAATACAATATCAAATCAAGTTAAACCCTAAAATTAAGGTTTGTATTATTCAACTTATGTAAAATTCGATCAAGCCAAATCACAAACACAAGTGGTGTTTGTCCTATGTTCTTGTACACATATATTGGTAGCGATTCGATGTGAATGCTAGGTTCTATGGATCATAATAATCAACCTAAACACTTTAGTTGAGCAAAACAAATCGAAAACCCTAAGTATAGGGGTGTTCGAATGGTTAGCATAAGAAAGGGAGAAGAAGGAGAAGTTAGGGTTAATTAAAGTGAACCAAGATTAACAAATAATGAATACAAGACATGTATTTATAGTTTGTGAATCTTGGAGTCCAAGTCAGAATGGGATTGGGTATCCCACAACTCCAACCTATCAGCCCTTATCCTAATAAGGGGTTTCGGATCCTTCTTGACTTCTATTTTCATCTCTAGTCCCTTAAGTAAATATTTAACGACCGTTAGTCAATTGCCGTTAAGTACTAAAGTCCATTAGTCGTTATTGTGAATTAATAATTAAATATAACATTTATATATTAATTATTAAACATAAATTCTCATACGTAAAGTGTGCAATCCCATAAGCTCGTTTTTGAATCCGATCATACGTATATTAATTATATCCACAAACTTAACAGCTCCCACTTTGATATACCTTAATATAGGTAATGACACTGGTTAGTATCTGGGTAAGAGTGGTAGCCAAAGCGCACCGGGTAAAGGAGGATTTACTAAACCGACTATGGGTCCTAAGTTCCATTATCAACCTAAAGTGCCTTTTCCTGAGCCCAAGAAGGTGGATGTTACAAAGAAGAAGGCCACTGAAGTGGTTAGTACGAGTGGGACGAAGATTGTTACATTGAATCCTTTGATGCCCTTAATATGATCGATATTGATGAATGTGGCATTCATACTGATGTTATGGCTAAGGATGGGGCTGAATTGGATTTTGGCAGTGAGAGTGGTAGTCCTTGTCCTACTCCTATTGTTGAAAAAATTGGGAAGCTTGAAAAGCTAATTATTGATGGGAAAGCTACTCTTGTGGATGATAATGGTCATCCTCTTAAAAAGGTTGATTATCCGGGTAATAAAAGGAAGCTAAGGTGGATGGATCTCTAAAGATCAGTAATGTATCACAAGAACCGCTTGTGAGTATTGTGAAAGAGAAGGTGCAGGTCATGGCTAGTAAGCCTAGTTCTTCTTTTTCTCTATCTACTTTTTCAACTAAGAGGGTTAACCCATTATCTAATGTGGGAGAGATTGTTGATTCCAACAGTGATGAGGAGGAGGTTATTAACACTTTTGATGAGTCAGTGAACCTATTTGGTGGTGGTCACGAACCTGAATATGATTATGATGACTATACAGATCAGGTCTACGATCTTCTAGGGAATTTGGATGCTTTTTATGACATGTATGATATCAAGCTCCAAGGTCTTGGTCGGAAGTATTTTTGTTTTCGTAGGAGTTTAATGTTATCTTATGAGTAGTGGTTTATTTTCTTGTTTAGAGAATATGAAGTATCTTGTAATGTAAGCTTTTCCACTTATGTAATGGGCTGAGATAGAATGTTATTATCTTCTCGATTACTAAGTGATCAAGAACCCCATTTCCTTGTCAAATACATGATTATTTTACTATTAGCTTGTCAAATTGAGGTTGAATCACAAACATGACAAATCATGGTTTTAAGATATGGTGTACCACTAAGAAGTAATTTATTCTTAGGTGCTAGAACAAGTGAAGAGATGCAAATTAAATAATTCCAATCTCTCCCCCTAGCAATTACAAAATGTTACTACTTACTACGACTACTAATTCCAGCACTACTAACATAAAGTGTTAGAAAAGTGACTTAAACTTTAAGGGTTATTTGTAAATTGTGACTTGTCCTGCAAGTTTGTTTAGAATTTGAAAACTATTTTATGACGGTTCGTTAGTCTATAAATAGGGATCATTAGCATTAGAATTCTTTGTACCTTTTGAATTTGTGTTTGGTACCGTTTGAATTAGGTGGGTGGCAGTCGTGATTCCATGCCTCCCTCATGCCTCACCACCCACCAATAATATTCTGGCACCTCATTCCATGCCTCTTTCATGCCTCACCATACTTTTTTAGTGGCAACCATGATTTCATGCCTCACCTAATTTTAAAAGCCCAAGGGTCAAAAACACTAGCCGTTCAACGACTATATTTTTGCTTCCCTTCTCCATGATTCATCGGCAATGTATGCCGAGCCCATGCCGCATAGGTGGCGGCGGTGTTGATTCGCGGCATGGTGCATGCCGAAGCCATGCCGAGCCCCACTACCACCCCTTAGTATTTGGGTTTGGTACCTTTGAATTTGTCTTTAAATTTTGGTTTTTTAATTGGTTTGATAATTTGAATAAAGCTTCCACTTCGTTTGTTTGGATTTGTTTGTTTGTTTGTTTGTTTGTTTCGTCTTTGAATTACCTGTTGGTGGTTATGAGCCCAGAACAGGGTGAAGATAATCAATAGCATAACTACGTACCAATTAAGGTTACTATCACTTGGAATCGTGTTATCACTTTCCAAAGTAAAATATTCGACCCTAATGCCTGGGTATCACGAATATCTACTTGGGATAAGACCAAATGTATGTTATTGAATTAGACACAATCAATAATCCTTTGCGTTTAAGTGTTATGTGTTTTCTGTATATCCCTCATGCATGATTTAATTTACCTATTTATAGGTAAAATTACTCATGGCTAGTCAAATGGAATTATGAGAATTAATCGGCCCATTATTCTCTACATAATTACTCCCATTAAAGCCAAAAATAGTGGTTACATGACCAATAAACGTGGTCATGAGTGCAGATGTAATTGTCATTTGAATATGTTAAAGCAGTTACATTTTCAACCACCACTCTAGCAGCAAAATCAACTTAGCACTAGCAGCAGCAGAATCATACTACTAGCAGCAGAATCATACTACTAGCAGTAGTATCACTGCTTAACCACTATTTCAGTCAGGGTAATCAGGGACTTAATGGGTGTACGCTCTGTACCTCCAAACCCATTTCCAAGTATGATTTGACCCCTCAAGTGCACTAAATTTTCCAACAATCCTCCTCAAATTTTGTTCACTTCCTTTGCATGAAAATCAAACATAAAACATATGCATAAACGAAAAATATCCTGAGGATTGAATTTCCATCTTAGTACATTACACGTTCAAATATTCGAGAATCAGGGT
The DNA here is from genome assembly GCA_030686995.1 of Artemisia argyi. Lineage (NCBI taxonomy): Eukaryota > Viridiplantae > Streptophyta > Magnoliopsida > Asterales > Asteraceae > Artemisia > Artemisia argyi. The sequence goes on along the minus strand of CM060678.1, from coordinate 18,386,786 downwards.
GTTCTAAGAATTGAACCCTTCAACCCATTTGAATACCTGAAGATAAAATACACATACATTTTCAAACACTTAAACACTCCTGACACTATACAAGCCATGTGTTCATATCCAATTCATAAATGTTGTAAGAGTCAAAAGTCCTAAGCTCCCTGAAGCGGCAAAACTTCAACATTCACATAGGTGGTTCCTCTTTATTCATGCTCCTGCCAAGCACTTTTTCAAAGAAAATTAACCATTAAGAAGTAATGACTTCATCCTCCTTTACAACAGGTTCCAAGCACAAACCATGGGATGATTGTAAAACATGTGCTTTAGTACACTGAATGTTCAGCTTTCCACATTGAACTCAGCTCCCAAGTTTCCTCAGGAGGGAGTTGGGTGTCTTAGTATTTAGTGGCTACGTTGGACTTTAAACCCATCCCTTTAGCAGACTTTAAAACCAAGTCTCTAGCCAAGCCCTTCGTCAAGTGATCAGCTAAATTTTGTTGAGATCTAAAAAAAAATCTATAGATACCACACCATTCATGATAAGCTCACGAATCATGCTATGCCTGACACCTAAGTGTCTAGACTTCCTATCGTACGTCTGGTTATAAGCCTTTGCCAATGTAGCAGCACTATCACAACGGATAGAAATAGGTGCTATAGGTTTAGGCCACAATGGAATCTCAAGAAGCAAGTTTTTCAACCATTCAGCTTCTTTACCAGCAGCTGCTAAAACCACAAATTCAGATTTCATTGTTGAACTGGTGATACAAGTTTGCTTCTTGGATGCCCAAGAAATTGCACCTCCACCAAGTAGGAATACCCAACCACTGGTAGACGAATTGTCTTCAGTGTTACTGATCCAACTTGCATCAGTGTATCCTTCCAACACTGAAGGATAACCCGCATATGAGAGACTATAATCCATAGTTCTCTTCAAATACTTCAGTACCATCTGAATTGCTTGCCAGTGCTGAGCACTAGGATTACTAGTATACCTGCTCAGTTTACCCACTGCAAAAGCAATATCAGGCCTTGTATAAGTCATGGCATACATCAGGCAGCCAATCACCCTAGAATACTCAAGTTGAGATACAGCTTTGCCAGTATTAGGCATAAGCTTCTCAGTGGTATCCATGGGAGTACTCACTGAAGTACAATCAAAGTAATTAAATTTATTCAGTACCTTCTCAATATAATGAGACTGAGAAATTGATATACCATTACTTTCATGTTTGATCCTTATACCAAGGATAACATCAGCCTCCCCCATGTCCTTCATGGAGAACCTTGAAGATAAAAATTCCTTTGTCAGGTCAACTTGATTTTGGTCAGTGCCAAAGATCAGCATATCATCAACATATAGACAAATGATGACTCCTTTAACAGATTCATCGAATTTGCTATATACACATTTGTCAGCCTGATTAAGAACATAACCATTAGATAAGACCACTTCATCAAATTTTTGATGCCATTGCTTAGGTGCCTGTTTCAATCCATATAAAGACTTAATCAGTTTACACACCTTGTTTTCATTGCCAGGCAAGATGAAGCCCTGAGGTTGGTTCATATAAACCTCCTCATCCAATTCACCATTCAAGAAAGCTGTCACATCCATTTAATGAATAATCAGATTGTGAATTGATGCCAAAGCAATCAGAAATCTTATGGTACTGATACGTGCCACAGGGGCATAAGTATCAAAGTAGTCTATCCCTGACTTTTGTCTAAAGCCCTGAATGACCAGTCTAGCCTTGAACTTTTAAATAGTTCCATCTACCTTCATTTTCCTTTTGAAAATCCATTTGCAACTAAGTGGTTTGCAACCTGGTGGTAGATCAACCAACACCCAAGTGTTGTTGCCCATGATGGAGTCAATCTAATCATTTATTGCTTCTTTCCAGAAAGCAACATCTTGGGACTTCATTGCTTCTTCAAATGTTTTTGGATCATCCTCAACAATGAAGCAAAAGGAGTATTGGTCAGAGACCTCATTCCTTGTACCTTCAATTAAATATAATTGAAACTCAGGTCCAAATGACTTTGGATTCCTGATCCCTTTGCTCTTTCTGAGCTCAGGTTGTTGAACCACAACTTCATCAGGGGCCTGAGATGATAATTCATCAGGGACCTCTGATACACCAATGTCATCAGCTCCATTTGGAATCCTTTGACTTGGTCTAGGGACTCTATTCTCATCAAAGAGTGCATCCCTTGATTCAATTATTGAGTTAATTGAAACATATTCATTAGGTTCAATAACATAGAACTTGTATGCCTTGGAATGCTCAGCATATCCAACAAAGATGCATTCAATGCATCTTTCATCCAAAGTTTTTAATTTTGGATCAGGGAGTCTTACAACAGCCCTACAACCCCAAACCTTGAGATAATTCAGGTTGGGTTTCTTTTTAGTCCAGAGTTCATAAGGGGTGACTTTGTTCCTTTTGTTGGGAACCCTATTTAATAAATAGCAAGCTGTTAACATAGCTTCACCTCAGAACCCTTGACTCAGTCCTGAGTAGGACAACATGGAATTAACCATCTCCTTCAGTACCCTGTTCTTCCTTTCAGAGATACCATTTTGTTGAGGAGTATAGGGAGCAGTCGTTTCATGGATTATACCAACAGACTGAAAATACAGAGTATCCATGTACTCACCTCCCCTATCAGTCCTGAATCTTTTGATCAGGGACCCAAGTTGCAATTCAACTTCAGTTTTAAACACTTTGAATTTATCTAATGCTTCATCCTTGGTATGTAACAGATAGACTTAACAAAACCTAGAAGCATCATCAATATATGTCACAAAGTACTTCTTGTTCCCTAAAGAGGGAGTGGCATGCAAGTCACACAGGTCACTGTGCATAAGCTCCAAGAGCTCAGTCTCACGTTTAACACCCTGAAAAGGTTTCTTAGTGATTTTGGTCAACATGCAAGTTTTACGCTTTTCAGTGTCCATGTCAAATCCTGGGATTAACCCATCCTTAGACATATCTTGCATCCTTTTAAAATGTACATGGCCAAGTCTAGCATGCCACAGGGTAGGGTCATTCAGTTTAGAGGTTGACATAAAGGCTGAATTAACAACGTCAGTAACAATATTAAGCCTGAACATTTGATTACACAAATAGCCAAAACCAATAAACACACCATGTTTAGACAATATAAATTTATCAGATTCAATAACTTGTTTATATCCATGATTATTCAAAACACTACTTGAAACCAAGTTCTTCCTTATATCAGGAACATGAATAACATTAAACAAAGTTACAATCTTTCCAGAACTAAAATTAAGATCTACACAACCACGACCATGCACCAAGGCTGTTGACTCATTTCCCATGTGAAGAATAGAACCATCATTCAGTGACTCGTAAGTCTTGAACCATCTTCTATCGTTGCACGCGTGAAAAGTTGCTCCAGAGTCAACCCACCACGCAACAGCATCATCCTGCACATAGTTAACTTCAGATACATATGTAACATAATAAACCTGAAGAGATTCATTAAACATATTCTGACCTTTCAGTGAGTTGAAGGAACCACCACTCCCTGAACCACTAGTGCCTGAACCATTTGTTTTACTACCAATCTTAACACCTTTGCAATCCCATTTAATTTGATCAGATTTGCCACATTTCTAACAAGTAGGTGTTGCCTTCTTGTTAGGATCAGCCCTTGTGTTATCCTGATATTTACGTTTGCCTTTATTGTCATTGTACCTGGTGGAATTGTTATGTTCCACCATATTGACAACAGCAGTAGCATTTCTACTCTTTGGCTTGTCATTATCCTGCACCCTGAGAGATTCCTCAATAGGCAGGTGACTACCCAACTGAACATGAGTCAGTTCCTCCTTCTTAATGTTTCAAGGTATGCTTGAAATCTTTCCAAGAAGGAGGTAATTTGTCAATAATACAAGAGACTGGTATAGCCTCATCCATGTTCATTTTATGTTGTGTAAACCTTCCAAGTATACCAAGAAGTTCATTGTATTGTTCCATAACTGGTCTTGAATCAGTCATTTTGTAATTTGTGAAATTACTTACAAGGAACTTCTTACTTGAAGTATCCTCAGCTATATATTTGGCTTCCAAGGAATCCCATAGTTCTTTTGAAGATTCAACATTTTGATAAATGTCAAAGGGAGAATCAGACATACCATTGAGGATTAAACCTCTTCAAACATAGTCATCATTCTCCCATTTGCTTTTTTTTTCCTTATTTGTTCCACAGTAGCATCATCCCCATGATCTTCAAGAATAGCAGTGCTTAGAACATACACCACATTCATGCTTGACAGCAAGAAGTGCATCTTGTTTTGCCATCTTCTGAAATCAACACCTTCAAACTTTTCCAATTTGGAAAAGTTAGCAGCCATATGCCTCATAGCAGCAGCCACTGATTATCACAAAATAGTTTACTTTGATTGTTGGTGGTAATGAGCCCAGAACAGGGTGAAGATAATCAATAGCCCAACTACGTACAAATTAAGGTTACCAGATATCACTTGGAATCGTGTTATCACTTTCCAAAGTAAACTATTTGACCCTAATGCCTGGGTATCACGAATATCTACTTGGGATAAGACCAAATTTATGTTATTGAATTAGGCACAAATCAATAACCCTTTGCGTTTAAGTGTTATGTGTTTTCTGTATATCCCTCATGCATGATTTTATTTACCTATTTATAGGTAAATTACTCATGGCTAGTCAAATGGAATTATGAGAATTAATCGGCCCATTATTCTCTACATAATTACCCCCATTATAGCCAAAAAATAGTGGTTACATGACCAATAAACGTGGTCATGAGTGCAGATATAACTGTCATTTGAATAGGTCAAAGCAGTTACATTTTCAACCAGCACTCTAGCAGCAGAATCTACTTAGCACTAGCAGCAGAAACTCTGCTCAGTAGCAGAATCATACTACTAGCAGCAGAATCATGCTACTACTAGCAGAAACATACTAGTATACTACTAGCAGTAGTATCATTGCTTAACCACTATTTCAGTCAGGATAATTAGGGACTTAATTGGTGTACGCTCCGTACCTCCAAACCCATTTCCAAGTATGATTTGATCCCTCAAGTGCACTAAATTTTCAACATTACCAACATAAAGGCATGTTATAATCATAGTCGGTAATGCAATCATGGCTTCTGATGTTTTATAATGCATAATTGATGCCATAAAGAACAGAAAAACAATGTTAACTAGTATGACTAAAAAGGCTTTTGACGCAATTGTATTACTCTTCCAGTAATCAATTGTTAACCATCCAAATTTGCTTACTAAAGCCTATTTATATACAATAACAAGAAATACATCATGGCCAAAACTTATAAATCACTCATTTCAACATGTTACTCTACGTGTTTGACCTAATAAAGTGACTAACGAATAGAGTGACTACTCGTCAATTATAAAACTACCAGTCAATTATAGACGCTTAGCCTAACGGATTAAATGATTAAGGGCCACCCAACATGATTCGCTTGTATAGACCATGGAAATTACTAGTTAATTAGAAGGAGCGTACAATTTTCAGCTTATAACATCATAAACACGAAAACTGTGAATCACACAAAACAAAATCACAGTATACAATTATATAGGTCGGTTGTTCTTAATAACCATTTCAAATAATCAAACCAGGACATCTTTTAATAATTCAATGTGTAGGAGTGTATACTTAAGTGTTATACAAGCAGATACCAAATTAGCAAACACTTACTTGTTAGCATAACTGCATAAGCTTACTGAAACACATCATTGGTCTACAAACCATCTTAAGTATATTCCAAGTGTACCTAAAATACCACTTTACACATTCATAAATCATAATCAATGAATGTTTCCTAAAAATTCAAACAGGCCAGAACATTCAATAAGATCAACAACTCAACATAAAATCAAATGTGAATTCAAGTTTTCAGTTCACCACTGATATAAAATTATATCAAGGTTTTATCAGTGTACTTTCCTTTCTCTTTTTAGTCAATAGATGGTTATAGTTGGAGCAGATGCAGTAACATAACAAAAAGAGGTAATGAATCATCATAGAACAAATTTTACCAACTTGTGCGTATTTAAATGGTACACATGATGGTTTGAATGTTTGAGGGATATCTTCATGAACATGTAAATGGCTCGGGAAACATAATTGTTGGATACACCAAATAGTCTTGTGCGTTCATCAATGCACACTTCAATCCTAAATCAATTCTTGAACAATAATATTCTTTTGTTCGAAAAATACATGATACATAAAACCAAAGATCAAATAAGCTAATTAAAACGATTGTGATGATCTTCTGCATAATTGCACAAAGAGCAAAGCTAAAACTCCTGATTTCCAAATTGTAGGAAATGGTATCCCATATTTCCCATTCTTAAACAACCCTTTTAGATAATCCCAGAAGCATAATGTCACACAAACACTGCAAAACATCTCTCCCAACCCTAACGCCCCAATCCAATTTTCACTACTTGATAATCTCACCATACCGTTGACCATCGCGGTCAGGTTGATCAGTAGGATGGTGACACCTGACACAATCATGGGTGACTTGTCAAAAGTGAATCTACCTTTATCATCACCATCATTAGAACTTTGTTCCTTCTGTGTTACTTCAAAAACAGTCTTGGATAAGCCAAAGAGCTTAAGCACTAAACTTAAAAATAAAAATAACCATGATGTCATTGCATTTACTCTCCTCATTCTCTGTAAGTTCCACCACGTACGAACAGATACACCTAAACGTTTCAGTTCCCACAAGGCGTAAAGATTCTTAGTGAGGAAAATACCCATAGGGATGAGAAAAGCCAGTTCATTAATCTTGGGAAAGAAATGTGAATTGCTGATGACACAATATGCTGGAAGAACCGCATAACATAGTTCTGGAATAGATCGTACTCCCCATAAACATAGCCACAAGTAACAAAGGGCTTGTCGAAACCATAGCTTTCCTTTTATAGTAAGATGTAAAGGGTTTTTATTGGTGAATAATACTTCAAGAAGCCCGGTTCCCCATCTTTTCATCTGTGTCAATGACGTTGGATATGTCGTAGGTGCGCAACCAAGAAATGCAAGTGGGTCAGGTGAGGTAATGACGGATTTCCATCCTTTCCCGTGAATATTAATTCCTGTGAGAATATCTTCTGTTGCAGATCCATAAAGCCAACCAACCTGAAAAAATTCAGAATATTTAAACTACATTATTAGGTAGTTCGATATGTATGTGATTAGTTCATCATTAGTCATAAGTTGCTTGGTGACTTTCAGTTTACATGGTGTTTTGATTTGCATTTAGAAAGTGATTGTAGAAGATCAAATAGTCGCCTGTTATAAAAGTGTAGTGAAATATGGTATTTGTCTATATTAGAGTTTAAGTTGTAATAATCGCATAATTATGTGTTTGAGTCATTTTGGTTAACAAAGGTATCATTAAGGTTATCCAGATCATGAATCCATTATCACATTTCGTCCAGACTAATTTGAAACACCAAGCTATGATCGATATTAACTGCCTCTTACCTCTTTTCCCCATGAGGTACCGTACTCATATCTACAGCCTGCAATGCAGATTGCTGCCTCAATGAAACTAGAGGGAGTCTTCTGATCTTCTATCTTTGCATTTGATCCGGATAATACTTGAGTAGCTGAATCTCTCAATTCAGTTGATTTTCCAAACATTTTATGTAGATCTTCATTGCCAATATTTTCTAAATAACTTCACAGGTTAGACATACATTCAAATATTCAATCCTAAAATGACCACGTAGATAAAAAAAATAAAAACATCTTTATATTACCAGTTTTTGTATCATTCGGTGATGAACCATAGATAACCTTTCTTCTATGAAAACAATTTGATCCCGCGTAGAAAGTCCCTTGAATTGCTGCTATTCCATTTGAAAAATACTGATGCAAAGAAAAAGAAATGTCAATAACAAGTGCCATATTAGAATTAGACGCACGGAATTATAAAAAAAAAAAGAAAAAGAAAAAAAAAGTTTAAACATATACGCACATAATAATTAGCAAGCTGATTCCCAAAAGGGTCATCCTTCAATGGGTCATAAAAAGCTTGAGGGAACTGGATAAAACCGCAATCTTCTTCATTCTTTATACCAAAATACATACACATTGCATGAAGAAAAACTTGTCGATTGTTTGCATACATATCGCAATCTACATTCAGCATCAAGGATGCGTTTGTCATTACTCCCGAGACTCTAGCCTGCTCATCATTGAAGTTTTACGATCTTCAGTTTTGCATAGTTTGTCATTAATTATATGATTTTTCACTTCAAAGATACTTCATTTCTTATTCTTTATGTAAACAATGATATAGTGGAATTTCTACTTTCATCAAGCGATTAATTACTAGATAATCGATAACAGAGAATCGTGAATACAAAAACCTGTAACATAACTAACTTTGGTCAGAGTGGATAAACCATTTTTGTTTTCACCCAAAATATGTGTGTAAGTCCTCGTGGACCGATTGGATTATAAATCCAATCTTTGATTGTAATGTTTGTGGTCTCTAGCTACTTGCTAGATGATTCGTTGAAATCCGTTACTCAAAAAAATAGGTAAGGCCTTTTAAGATGTCAGTAACATTCATCTGAGTTTTCTTAAAATGTTCAGCGTGAAAATAAGTTAACTCAGATATTAGAAAACTGCTTTTAGTGACAACTTTGGTCATTTTGTGAGTTGATCAAAATATATAGGGTGTGTTACCAAGCACTTAAAGCATATTAGAGTTGTCCCATTTTATGCATTGTGATATAAATCATTCACATGTTTAAACGAAACGAAAATGAAGCAGACTAACCAGAACGTTCATAGCTCCGGATTTGTAATGATGCTGATGCTTGGGACTTTTCTCTCTTGAGATATATATTACATGAGGCAGGTCTCTCAAAGTACCTTCTTTGTTCTCCGATACAACCTACAACAGTTAGCAAATATTACCAAATGAAAAGAATTTCTATTAGAGAATATATATACACTGATTTTAAATAGCTAATTTGTAGCATAGAGGGTGAATATCACTCCCTCGCCGTGGACAGGCGCCCCTTAGCATTGAGAGGTACAATCATGGTTTTTCTTTTTTCTTTTTTTCTTTTTTTGAAAGGCAGAGGTACAATCATGGTTATCCCAACATTAATGAAAACAAGGGACTCGTGTTGGAACCTAAGATCTCAATATTATCTTTGGCAAATGACATAAAATGTTATCGAACCTTGCTCACTTTAAACAATATATATCATAAAGGGGTATTTTTCTAAAAATACATCCAAATTGTCATTTTTTCCTTTTGTATACACCGAACTTTTAATTTTCCTATTTAGTTAATAAACTTGCTAATATTTCCTATTGTAGGCATTATTACGAGTAAGGTTCGACGTATGTCACAAGTTTCATATGTCACGTTGAACAATACTTGTGATAGAAAATATTAGCAAGTTTGATAATTAAATAAGAAAATTAAAAGTTCAGTGTACATAAAAGAAAAATGTGTTGGGAATTAAATAAACAGAAGAATCAGAAGATTCAGTATAAAGGCTTAAGAAAATACATCAAGTATGTTTCTGCTGATAAAGCTCAAAGCACATTTCCACTGATGGATTCTGCTGAAGAACGTTTTCTACTGAAGGTATTTCTGCTGATGGATTCTACTGATGATACTATGACTCATACAGCTGCTGAGTAGATAAGCACTAACTTGTTCTACTGATACGTGTACAAGAAAATATCTTTATTGTAGTCATCAAATTGAACACTCCAAGTGAGTTGTAATCCTAGATACATGTTGTATCTTAATGACTGACAAGATAAGTCTTCAACTAGCCAATATGAAGATAAATTATAAGCTAGTGATTAGATAAGTCTTATAGATTGTAAAAGATCGTTTCTTTGGACTATAAAAGGAAGATCTTAGAAGTGTGTATAATAGATGTATGTGAAGAGAGTAATATACACATAGAGATAGACATAGAACAAAACACAAGATTCAAGGTCTTTGTAACCCTCGTATTATCTTGAATAATATTGAATCGTTTGGTGAAATACTTTCATTGTTCTTTATTAAATAAACTCAAGCATCACTGTTCCATTTCCAATAATCTTTTAAGTGTGATTAAGTAGATTCCGCATACTTAATCATATTCACTCAAAGTATCATATATACACATTAGAAAGGTCCAGCACCTCACAGTGTGTGATCAAATCAAGTGATTCTCTCAGTTGGTATCAGAGCTGGTTGATATCTTTGATTTAAAGAAGAATAAATGGACATGGAGTCTGTTCAAACGAATGTTGCTGCAAAGTTTCCAGTTCTCAAACATAATGAATGAATTGTGGAGGTAAAGAATAGAACAGTTTTTCCAGGTGCAGGATTACACTCTCTAGGAAATCATTGAAAATGGAAACTCTTTCAAACCTAAAACCACTTCATCAACAGTTGAAGGTAGGGAAATCACAGTTATTAAAACTATCCCTTCAACTGCGGAAGAAAGAATAAATAAGAAGAATGACCTCAAGGCCAGAAGCATGCTGATGATGACCATTCCAAATGATTAACTTATAAACTTCAGCAAATTCAATGATGCCAAGTCATTATTTGAAGCAATTATTGCAAGATATGGAGGGAATGAAGCCACCAAGAAGACCCAGAAAACCCTTCTTAAATAGCAGTTTGAAAACTTCTCATCAACCATTAATGAATCTCTTGACCACATGTTTACAAGGCTACAGAAAATTGTGAGTCAATTAGCTGTTCTTTGGGTTGACTTACCTCAAAAAGATTTAAACTCAAAATTTCTGAGAAGCTTACCAGAAGAGTGGGCTATGCATGTTGTTATTTAGAAGAATAAACCAGACATAGACACTATGGATCTTATGGATTTGTATAGCAACTTTAAAATTGTGGAACAAGAAGTAAAGAAAACTGGTGTATCTAGTTCATATACTGGGAACATGGCATTTATGTCATCTCCTAGTAACTCAAACCCAGTTAAAGATGAAAAGGTTGATAATGGAGCTAGTGCTGCTAGTTCATCAAGCAGTACTTTTGGTATATTGAATGAAAAGGCTTGTTGTGCCTTTTTCACAAGCCAGAATAATGGGTCCATGCTCACTCATGAAGATCTCTTAGAAATCAATGATGATGATTTAGAAGAGATGGACCTAAAATGGCAAATTTCTCTTCTTAGCACGAGAGCTAAGAAATTCTATTAGAGGACAGGAAAGAAACTCACCATCAACAGCAATGATACTGCTGGTTTTGACAAGTCAAAGATAGAATGCTATAACTGTCATATGTTGGGGCACTTCTCAAGAGAATGTAGAAGGCCAAGGCAGCAAGATAGCAAGAATAGAAGTTTTGGAAGCAAGTCTAAGACAGGGGAATCAACCAATCCAAAGGCTATGCTAGCTATTGATGGATTAGGATTTGATTGGAGCTTTACTGCTGATGAAGAAGAAACTTCTCCTCAGACAGCTCTTATGGCTTTCTCCACAGAGGTACAATCTGATAAAGTTTGTTCAAATAATTGTTCTGCTCTTAAAAGTTTAGAAACCTTAACCAAACGTTATGAGAATCAAAGAACAGAGTTAATTGATACAGCTCATAGCTTAACCAATCATAAAAGAGGTATAGCTACTCCAGAGGAACAAGTCATACATTTTAAAACAAATGAATCTACTTTTACTGATGTCAAAATTCTTCTCGAAAGAGAAATAATGTTTAAAGATAATGACATAAGTAACTTGAAAGCTGAAGTAGATAGGCTTAGTAAGGCTAGAGAGAATATTCAAATGAGTGTAGAAACACTAGATTATGCATCTAAGGGTGTGACTAACTTAATTGAATGTCAATTAATTAATAAAGCTAAGTCTGGTGTTGGATACAAATCTGTTCCTCCACCATATAGAGGTATTCCTTCACCCCCAGGAATTGACCTAGAACACACAGGTTTACCTGAATTTCAACTACCTGAATTCAAATATGGAGTTCAACCAAAAACTAATGTAGTTGATAATAAACCTTTGAAAGAAAGTAACACTTTACTTCCTAAGAACAAAGTGTGTTCATGTAGAAAGTCAGATGGTTCAATAATTGAGAACTTAACATCTGATGATAATAAAGTTATACAGGTTATGTCTAAACCTGAAGTGGTTAAGAAAGCTAGAACAAGTGTTTCTAAGATAGTCAAACATAGTACTGTAAAGCCTAAAAACAGCGTTAAACATGTTAGGCAACCAGTAAGATATTGTGAATAATATAGAACCATAAACAAGCCCAGAGGCAACCAGTAAGATATTGTGAACAATATAGAACCATAAACAAGCCCAGAGGCAACCAAAGAAATTGGTATGGCCTCAAGTCAAACCTTTTAAGGGATGACTTTAACTCTTATAACAAAGCTTGTTATTCATGTGGTAGTTTTGACTATCTTGCAGCTTTCTGTAATCAATGGGTATATGGGTATACAAACAATAGGGTGAATCTAAAAAGGCAAACACCTAAAAGTCACTCTAACTTTTCTAGAACAAAACCCAAAATAGTTTCAGTTCCTACTGAAAGGAAAATGGTTTCTGCTGAAAGACCATATCTGACTGTTTACCCAAAAACAACAGTTGAAAATGCTAAAACAACTTTCAAATATGCATCAAATGTTGTTAAAAGACCCATTCTAAGAAAAGCAGTAGTCCATAAACAAATTTGGAAACCAAAGGATACAACTGCAAAGCCATCACTTTCTGCTGATAGCCAAACAGTTCATATCACTGCTAAGGGAAACAGGGCAAATGCTGTTAATGCCTCAGCATGTTGGATTCTTAAATCCAATGTTGCATCAACTATTCTCAAAAGATTACATTTCATTGATGCAAGATGCGGTTCCAAGTTAGAAATGGTTTGGATCCCAAAACAAAACTAATTCCTTTATTTATGTGCAGGGACATTCATCAGCAGATACTGAAGATCAAGGATTCTCAAATAGCGGATGTTCAAGGCACATGACAGGCAACAAGTCTTATCTCTCAGATTTCCAATCAATAGATGGAGGCTTTGTTACCTTTGGAGGAGGAATTTGAGGGAGAATTACTGGTAAAGGTACAATTAAAACCGGTAAATTAGACTTTGAAGATGTGTACTATGTGCAAGAGCTTAAGTATAATCTTTTTAGTGTCTCACAAATGTGTGACAAAAAGAACAAAGTTCTCTTTACTGACACTGAATGTCTTGTATTTTCTTCTGATTTTAAGATGCCTAATGCAAGTCAAGCACTTCTTAGAATTCCAAGAAAAGGCAACATGTACAGTGTTGATATGAAGAAAATTGTTCCTAAAGAGGCTCTTACTTGTCTTATTGCTAAGGCCACATTGGATGAATCTATCAAATGGCATAGGAGGCCTGGTCATATTAACTTCAAAACCATAAATAAGATTGTCAAAGATGGTTTGGAAAGAGGTTGATTTGAAAATGATCAAACATGCATTGCTTGTCTTAAAGGCAAACAACATAAAGCCACTTGTAAGCCCAAGATTTTTAACTCTATCAATCAATCATTGTTTATGTTGCATATGGACTTATTTGGTCCTACAAATGTTAGAAGTTTGTTGCATAAGAGATATTGTCTAGTTATTACTGATGACTTTAGTAGATTTACATGGGTATTCTTTTTAGGTTCTAAGGATGAGACTTCTAGCATCGTTAGGACTTTCATTACAGAGATAGAAAACCTAGTAAGCAAAAGAGTAAAAGTCATTAGATGTGATAATGGGACAGAATTTAAGAATAGAGTTATGGATGATTTCTGCAAAGAAAAAGGTATTAAAAGAGAATTTAGTGTTGCAAGAACTCCACAACAGAATGGAGTTGCTGAAAGGAAAAATAGAACACTAATAGAAGCTGCTAGAACTATGTTAGCTGACTCTAAGTTACCTATAACTTTTTGGGCTGAAGCAATCAACACTACTTGCTATGTTCAAAATAGAGTTTTAGTTGTAAAACCTCACAATAAGACATCATATGAACTTTTTAGAGGTAGAACTCCTGAAATAGGATTTCTTAGACCTTTTGGATGTCATGTGACAATTCTAAATACCTTAGACCATCTTGGAAAGTTTGATGGTAAAGCAGATGAAGGATTCTTAGTTGGATATTCTATCAATAGCAAAACATTCAGAGTATACAACATGAGAACTAGAAGAGTAGAGGAAAATCTACATGTGGAGTTTTTAGAGAATAAAACCAATGTAAAAGGAAAATGTCCCAAATGGCTATTTGATCTTGAATCTCTATCCAAATCAATGAATTATGTGCCTTTTGTTGCAGAAACTAATGAATTTTCAGGTTCACAAACTGTTGATGCAACAAATGGAGAAGGATTAGAGAAGGAGGCAAATCAAGATTATGTGATAATGCCAATATGGACAACTTCAAGTGTGGTTTCAACTTCAGAAAATGGTGAATCTTCTTCTGGAAAATCCAAAGAAGATGTTGAAGATGAATACAACAAAGAAGGAACTAAGGAACAAGAGTTTCAAGTCAGAAGTAACACTGCTGTTTCTACTGATAAGCAAATCGTTTCCACTGATGAGCAAAATGTTTCTGCTGATGGTACATCAGAAGAGACACAAGCAGAGTTCTCAGAAAATGAGGTGGATTTCAACAACCTTCCACCTGATTATCAAGTTCTTTCTACTCCACACTCAAGGATTCACAAAGTCCACTCCCTGGACAATGTGATTGGAGATATACAATCAGGAGTGAAGACAAGACAACAATTGATGTCTTCAGATCAACAAGGGCTTCTTGATGCCCTTTATGCATCAAAACAACATGAGTTTTCAAACTCTTGTTTATTTGTATGTTTTCTCTCACAAGATGAACCAAAGAATATTCATAAAGCCCTAGAGAATTCAAGCTGGTTAGAGGCTATGCAAGAGGAGCTTCTTCAGTTTAAGATTCAAAAGGTATGGGTGCTAGTTGATTTACCAAATGGTGTAAGGGTAATTGGCACTAGATGGGTTTTTAGGAATAAAAGGGATGAAAGGGGCATAGTGATAAGAAATAAAGCTAGATTAGTAGCTCAAGGGTACACACAAGAAGGAATAGACTATGAAGAAGTTTTTGCTCCAGTAGCAAGGATTGAAGCCATTAGACTCTTTTTAGCTTATGCTTCATTTATGGGCTTCACAGTTTATCAAATGGATGTCAAGAGTGCTTTCTTATATGGTACTATTGAAGAGGAGGTGTATGTCTCACAACTACCTGGTTTTGTTGATCCTGACCATCCAGACAAACTGTACAAGGTTGTTAAAGCTCTATATGGCCTACATCAGGCACCAAGAGCTTGGTATGAAACACTGGCTTCCTACTTAATTTCAAATGGATTTCAAAGAGGCAAGATAGATCAGACACTTTTTACAAAGAAGCATAAGAAGGATCTTTTGCTAGTTCAAGTATATGTGGATGATATCATCTTTGGATCTACAAGGAAGGAGGTGTGTTTGGAATTTGAGAAGCTTATGCACAATAAGTTTCAGATGAGTTCTATGGGAGAACTTACATTCTTTTTGGGTCTACAAGTTAAACAATCAAGAGAAGGAATCTTTATTAGTCAAGACAAATATGTTGCAGAGATTCTTAGAAAGTTTCAATTTGCTGATTCCAAAATGGCAAGCACACCAATGGATCCTGAGAAACCACTTCTTAAAGATGCAGAAGGAATTAATGTGGATGTACACACATACAGATCTATGATAGGTTCTTTGATGTATCTCACATTATCAAGACCTGATATAATGTTCTCTGTTTGTGCATGTGCAAGATTTCAAGTAACTCCTAAGGTTTCTCATTTAACAGCTGTCAAGAGGATTTTTAGATATCTTAAAGGTCAACCTAGGTTGGGTCTATGGTATTCTAAGGAGTCATCTTTTGACTTGGTAGCATACTCAGATAGTGATTATGCTGGTGCTAGCTTGGACAGAAAGTCAACCACTGTAGGATGTCAATTCCTTGGGTGCATACTTATCTCATGGCAGTGTAAGAAGCAGACAATGGTTGCTACTTCAACAACTGAAGCTGAATATGTAGCTGCTGCAAATTGTTGTGGTCAAGTCCTATGGCTTCAAAACCAACTTCTTGACTATGGGTACAATTTCTTACATACCATTATTCATATTGATAATAGTAGTACAATTTGCATTATTAAAAATCCAGTGCAACATTCTAAAACAAAACACATTGAAATAAGACATCATTTTATTAGAGATTGCAATGAAAAGAGGTTAATTCAAGTAATGAAAATTGCTTCAGAACAAAACTTTGCAGATCTTCTTACAAAAGCTTTTGATGTTGGAAGATTTCAGTACTTGGTAGCAAGTATTGGAATGCTTAATCTTTAAATTTTTCGATATAATGTGTTTTTGTATATAGATTTTGTTAATGCATCTGACTTTGTCATTCAAAACTACTATTAACAAATTAAAGTTATTCATACAGTTAGTTCTATGATTATTCTAATTCAAGACAAGTACTTTGTACTTTGTTCATTTGGTTTTAGACTAACAATTTCAGGTATGAATGTTTGAGCTCAAAGGCTATTTCAAGTGAAATCTGTAAGCAACAAATTTATGATCATTGCTGCTGAATGCTGATCATTGCTGCTGATCATTTCTGCTGAAATAATAGGTTCACGATAGAAAGAGTTTGGGACTTCAAAACTCCTTAAAACTTCTTTCTTGAAACCTGATTATGATATTTCACTTTGAATTGATGATTTAGTTGATCAGAAATTATCTGATACAACTCACTTTCTATCATTTTATACTCTCAAGTATAATGTGACTAATCTACGGATATCTGATAGAAAGAACAGCGAGCAAAAGTGAATCTAACACTTGTGTTAGAGGTAACAAATGCCACGAGCTGGAAACCCTGTAAAGAAAGCCTTTTGAATAGGTTTATCTGTACACAGGCAGTTATTTATAACTGAAAACATTGGTTCTCACACAACCAGTGGTTGCTTTAAATCGAAATTTTGATTAAGTGTTAGTTACCACACTTAATCCCTTCAAAATGGTTAGAAGCAGTATGATTTTTAATCATAAAATCATGTTCATTCTGCTAAGTCAAATATTTCTTAAAAAGGATTTTCAAAAAGGCTCAACAAATAATCTAATGATGGATTATGAGTCAATGCTCAGTGATTCACCACTCATAGGAGGTTACACACCTAGAAGTGATGAGGGCAGCATTTAAACTCTTAAGGAATTGATGGCTTCATGTACAAATTGTCTGAAAACATGGAAATTGCTAGATCAGATGATGGTGATATGATATGATCGTGAGAGATCTTCCAAACAGGGGAGGAAATTGCTCAGGAAAGAAATAAATCTCAGGGGAGGTTACAAAAGCCCTTTAAAGGAAGATTAATCAAAGAAAAAGAAGGAAAAGATAAGAGCATACAAGATGATGACATGGTTTCTACTGATAAAGAACAAGAACAGAGCTGATAGGAGAAAGTTCTATCTTAATCAAAAGGTGAAAGGTTTCAATTTCAGTTCACTACGTTTGTTCATCACTTCAAAAGACATGCTGAAAGATGATTTCTACTTCTTGGAACAAGCATCCAAGATACCCAGCATCATTGTCTCTTATAATTTTTCAAGATTGAAAATTGCGCCATCTTTTAGTCCAAGATTGGAGCAAAGAATAGAAAGCAGATGAGTTACAAAGAAAGACATTCAATCATCAAAAGAGAAGAAAGTTCATATCAGAATAGAGTTTTTAGTCTGACAATGAAGTGTTTGAAAGATCTTCACAAAGTCCTCATTCAATTCAGAAAAACATGTTTGAATGTGATTCACATGTTTAGGGGAGGATTGTTAGGAATTAAATAAACAGAAGAATCAGAAGATTCAGTATAAAGGCTTAAGGAAATACATCAAGTATGTTTCTGCTGATAAAGCTCAAAGCACGTTTCCACTGATGGATTCTGCTGAAGAACGTTTTCTACTGAAGGTATTTCTGCTGATGGATTCTACTGATGATACTATGACTCATACAGCTGCTGAGTAGATAAACACTAACTTATTCTACTGATACGTGTACAAGAAAATATATTTGTTGTAGTCATCAAATTGAACACTCCAAGTGAGTTGTAATCCTAGATACATGTTGTATCTTAATAACTGACAAGATAAATCTTCAACTAGCCAATATGAAGATAAGTCATAAGCTAGTGATTAGATAAGTCTTATAGATTGTAAAAGATCGTTTCCTTGGACTATAAAAGGAAGATCTTAGAAGTGTGTATAATAGATGTGTGTGAAGAGAGTAATATACACATAGAGATAGACATAGAACAAAACACAAGATTCAAGGTCTTTGTAACCCTCGTATTATCTTGAATAATATTGAATCATTTGGTGAAATACTTTCATTGTTCTTTGTTAAATAAACTCAAGCATCACTGTTCCATTTCCAATAATCATTTAAGTGTGATTAAGTAGATTCCGCATACTTAATCATATTCACTCAAAGTATCATATATATACACATTAGAAAGGTCCAACACCTCACAGTGTGTGATCAAATCAAGTGATCCTCTCAAAATGTGACAAATTTGAAGCATTTTTAGATGATTATCCTTATTTTAAAAATGTATCACAATTGGAAAATGAAATGTAAGACAATTAGAAAAATGAAGTAATTTAAATATCTTTCATACTATTCACCCTATGTTTTATTTTCATAAGGGTGATCAAGCGTCAATTGGTTACATCCTTATCTCATTGTTATCTATACATGCACTGATGTACAGCCCACTGCTCAGTGTTGTTACACAAGCAAACAACCCAATAACATTATCACTTATTCATGCATTTTATTCCAACACTGATGGCACACTATACCATCATCATCACATCACTCAAATTTCATTTTGCTTAGACGTAATATATACCTTTATTATAGCTGGGTGGTCCGAATGATGAACGCCATAGAACACACCAAAATCCGAGTTATGGTCACATGGGAACGGCTTCTGAGCGGCAAGGTCAATCTTTTTTAGAAGATCACCATATTCGTTCTGTAATCATACACAAACAAAATAGCATGTGAATAATGTCAGGATGGCAACCATAATATATATATAGACGTAACCAAACTGGGTACCACTAAAGCTTCGCCAATCGCAAATATATGAAAAAGAATCACATTGGGAACCAAAGTATGTGAATTTAACTTGAATTTTAAATGAATTTACAACTTTTGATTTTAAGGGGCTGTTTGGTTGGGGGATATTGGGGGCATTTGCATTTAAATTGCCCTCAAATATCGTGTTTGGTTGACACTTTGGAGGAATTTACAATTTCACGAATTGCCCAAA
The DNA here is from genome assembly GCA_030686995.1 of Artemisia argyi. Classification (NCBI taxonomy): domain Eukaryota; kingdom Viridiplantae; phylum Streptophyta; class Magnoliopsida; order Asterales; family Asteraceae; genus Artemisia; species Artemisia argyi. The sequence continues at coordinate 18,367,369 of CM060678.1, read as the reverse complement.
TGGAGTAAATTAGAATGCCTCCAAAAAGTGAGGAATTTTAATTTACTTGGAAATTTTTTTTATAACATTTTTTTCTTATTGTTTTTTTATGAACTTTTTTTATAAATTTTTTATAAACTTTTTTTATAAATTTTTTATAAACTTTTTTTATAAATTTTTTATTAACTTTTTTTTTATAAAATTTTTTTATAAACTTTTTTATAAATTTTTTATTAACTTTTTTTATAAATTTTTTATAAACTTTTTTTTATAAATTTTTATAAATTTTTTATTAACTTTTTTTATAAAATTTTTATAAAATTTTTTTATAAACTTTTTTTATAAATTTTTTATAAACTTTTTTTATAAATTTTTATAATTTTTTTTATAAATTTTTTATTAACTTTTTTTATAAACTTTTTTTATAAATTTTTTATAAACTTTTTTTATAAACTTTTGAATAGAATATTTATGAAATTTATATTAAAAAAATAAAAAAAATATTTAAAATTCCGGAATTTTAAATTCTGTCAACCAAACATGACAAGATATTTTAAATTCCGGAATTTTAAATTCTAATAATTCCGGAATTTAAAATTCTTGAACCAAACAGCCCCTAAGGCTAATTTAGGTTAATGATTAGGCTAATAATTTTTTTAGTGTAAATAGCAGTACCCTTTAATCATTTGTCACTAATACTAAGTTAATGATTAATTTATTTTGAAAAGCAACTAACTATGAAAACATGATTACTACTTTCCAATATTAAGATAAAAATTTTGTTATTGTAGTACTAAAATAGTCTTTCCAAATTCCACTTTCTGTTTCAACAAATCAAAATTTACTTTTTTAGATGAAAATTATAGTAGTATTTTATTAGGGTGAAGAGTGTAGGTAATGCCCACTTATATTGATTGGATAACCGGTCCCAAATCTGCTTGTATAAACACTTCGTAATCCTTATCTCGGCACTAGCTTCTTGTTAAGGCTTTTTACCCTAACATATATTGATCGATTGTTGTTCAAAAAGAAGTTAGTAGAAATTTTTCAAAATTTATATATACATTTTTAAGTGGACACTTGATATAAAACGAAGAAAGTATATATAACTATATATAATTAAAATAATTTATAAGTCTTTTTAGTGTATATTAAATATATTTTTAAATTAAAAAAAAAAATGAGTTTGATAAGGTTTAAATTGTGCTTGAGAGTGCATGTTAAAAACATAATCATGATTTAAAAATAGTATTATTGTAACTTTACTTTACAATAATCATATATTTGGAGCATATCTAAAAATGTTTTTTCTGTGACTTTAATGGGATTCCAAATTACTACGTACCTTCATTTTTTTCCAATCTTGTTGGAACTCCATTGAATCATCATCTAACGGCATGGACTCAGGTGTAAAGTATCGAAATGGAGCTCTAACTTGAACGTTATACTTCTTGCAAAAAGGGACCCAAAGTTTTGCAAATTTTGTTGTTTCAACTAGTGAATAAAACGTGAGAGGTGAGCAACCGTCATCAGACAGATAAAGCGCTAACTTGTTGATGGGATAATCGACCGCTAACAATGATAAAACCGTGTTCATTGTGATGATAGATGGTTCGAGGATGGGGTCTGCAGTGGTGACAAAGATATCTACTGCTGGAAAGTCTGATTCGCATACCCTAATAACACATATAGTAACATTTGTCACAGAATATGCATGATAATAAAAATGATAATTATTCTTTTTATTACAGAATTTTTAACTACAAATATTTTTCCTTTAAGGAATTGAAAAATAATTATGTATTCTGAAAACAAAGCTAACTTTTCACTAAATCATGCATTAAGGTTGTCATTAATTTCTCCACAGACTTCCGAAGATAAGTACTTTTGAAAACAGCTAAATGAAACAAGAAAAAGTAAGTACACTCGAGATTACAAAGTTTGAAGAACTTACCTCTTCACGAGTCGTTCAGGGTACGTTCTAGTACTGCATTGATTCCATTTGATAGACACCTCAAGAACCCATATGAAAGTAAACCACGACTCACACAACAGTGCAATCACCCATGGGAAGTAGTGGTCTTGATCTTTGAAAGAAACTATTCGATAAACAAGTAAGGAGACGAGAAGAGAAAGAATCAAGAGCTCTATGGCTCGCGCCGTCTTGTTGTTATGGACTATTTTTTCTTGTAGAGGGAGACAACTTGAGTCTAGAGTGTCTGAAGCCATAGTGCATCAAAGGTGTAAAGAATGGTCTTTTAGAGGTCTATGTGTGTTGATGGAGTGTCAAAATGTGTTTGAAAGGCTTTTTATAGAGGGGTTTTTTTTTTTTTTTTTTTCCACAAACAAAATTATATCACATGACATGTAACTTATGACATTCTCTCTTCTCCTTTTAAATTCCGTCTCTTTTAAATTTTCTCTTTTTATGGCTATTTTTTAAAAAGACTTTTGTGGTCTTAGATTTTTTTTTTTTTTTTTTGAACGGCGGGTTAGTTGTTAGATGTTAGTTGTTGGCTCGAGTTAGTGTCGCATCCTCGGGCAGAGATACCAACCGCGAGCCTCTCCTTAGGGGATAACCCCACTCTTATTCCCGATTCGCCTGATATCATTAGAGTTTGTGGTTCCCAAGTGAGGACTTCCCAGTCGGTCACCCAAACCGGTACTACTCTCACTTGGGCTCGCTTAACTACTTAAGCCTTTACCACTAGACCACAAGCCCCATGATTTGTGGTCTTAGCATTTAACTGCAACAAAATACTAAAAGAATTCTATATCATATTGCACAACTTAACTTACCCGATGGTTGACGAGGTGGTCCAAAGTTATCGTCTGGCCGGCTATTAACATACGGAGTATTTTTATTTCTTAATGTTTTAATATTCGAAACAAAAAAAAGATAACAAGTCCCTTTAACATTTTGTCGTTGCAGCAAGTACGTACCACAATCTATTACGCCTCCATTGGCCTTAACTAGAAGCAATTGATTGACAGACAAACTTGTATATTCGTTTATTTGTATTTTATTTATTTATTTATTTTGGGGGGTGAGGGGGACATTATATATATATTCTAAAAGGGATTTGGGGGTTGTGAGTGTTTTGCACTGTTTATGCTACAGTGCAGAACAGTGCAAAAACAGTGCCCACTTTTTTTCCGTTGCTACAGTGCAAAACAGTAATTTTTTTTTTTTTTTTTTTTTTTTTTTTTTTTTTTTTTTTTTTTTTTTAATATAAAAGAGATGCACCGCCCTCTAATTAAATTTTCGTTTTAGACCATGAGGTTATGAATCTATTGCAAAGTTAGTCCGGCCGTTTCCTTAAATACTAACTTTGCAACATACCAACAATCTCAGGCCGTAAAAAAAATACTATTTTCAGAAACACTTTACGAAAATAGTACTTACGGTTATCAACCTTTTGCGTATTTAGTCCTTAATAACAAATTTTTTTTATACAACCGTTTAATTTCGAGTTTAGATTAAACAAAACATTCCCGCAGCAACGCGCGGGTAAACCCACTCGTTCTTCACTATTTGACGTACGGCTGGTTTGTGAAAATCTTTGAAATCTTATAAAATACTAGTCGGAAGCAGCGGTGATAAATATAGTAATAAATAAATTGCTAGCTCAACTCTCCTCGTAATTCCCTACCCACTAAGTGAATTCATTTCACAACACTTCTAATATATATGTGTTAGTTAGATGTGTTTGCTTGGGCTTCCCGTAGCTTTCCCGTGACATTATTATTCCCGCATATATAAAGACCCTTGCAATCTCTTATCCGTCAAACACTCCCACAAAAGTATATGATTTTAACGAATCAATATTATTGTATTGATTGAAATAAAAGTTAAAGTTGTAAAAAAAAATTGAATCAAAATCAAATAAACCCGCTAAATGTAAAAACTAAAAACTTTATAAAAATATATCAAAATGGATATTAAATTAAAGAGCATAAAATTTAGAAAATATGGTGAAATTATATCATAAAAAAGAATAAATAGATAAAAAAATATTTAAATTTGAAAATAAAGATGATTTTTTAGTTAAGAAATGACACATGTCACTTAATGATTTGAGCTTTTTATCTTAATTTTTTGTGAAACCCACAACTTAAATGTTTTATATAATAGTGTAGATGAATCAAAATTTCATTTCATAGCATGTTTCTTTATAAAGATGAAAGGAGCTGATTTTAAATTTATTTTCACTAATGTTGAGTGAATTCATGTCATCTTAATACGTTTGACACGTAATATAATACTCATTATTATATTATATACTTCCTATAATGTTAGGTTTATGATTTGCTTTTTATTGCTCATTCCAAACTATGTTTTAAACAGCTGTATATTTATCATATGTTGCTTTTGAAGATTGTACATTAGAGTGTGTGAATCAAAAGTAAGAGTTTGCAAATCAACACTCACAATGTTATTATACAATTTTATCTCTTATATAATAAGAGAACATATAAAATATGAAATCAAATCTTTCGAGAGGTTTTAATAAGATCATTAGTAGGAGAGTTCAATTTTGCCACGTAGAGAAATAGAACCATCTCATTTTGTGTCTTTTTTTATGTACAATCCTTCGTATTTATTTCCATCTCATAATGACTTGTGGGGCCGTAACTTTATTTTAATATTTATTTTCTTGTTAATAATAATTTTAGCCGTATTAAATTTTCAAATATGTCTTTACATGGGTTAAACTTATAAAAATGATTAACATATATAAGTCGTTCTTCATATGGATGGTAAAAAGAAAACTTTTCTGGATATTCTTGTTTAATCTCATAAAAAACAATAATTTGAGTCATATATATATATATATATATATATATATATATATATATATATATATATATATATATATATATATATATATATATATATATATATATACACGCACACACACACACACAATCTCGTGTAATTATTTACATATAATTATAACAATAACTCATGCTTTCATCTGATATATAATTCCGTGTGTATACATAAATTTAATATATAATGATAATAATATTTATATATAACAAAAATATATAGGTTATTTTTATAAAAATAAAATTATATAATATTTAAGGGGCATAAAGTGTACGGGTTATTTATTAAATTTATATAAAAAAAAACTTGAAAACTGATAAGTTTTTTAATAAAATCAACACGTGTGTTTTTATACCAATTTTTTTTTATATAGTTTAATTATAAGGTCATGAAGTACCAAGATAAAAATTTACATTATTAACCAATAGTATTATTAAAATTAGATAATTTACATTTTTGGTATATAAATAATTAATACTCCCTCCGTCTTAATTTTATTATTCATTATTGACTTTTTTAGTAATTCTTCTTCAAATTTGACCTTAAATATTTTTGTAGGTGTTATATAATATTTGATGCAAAATATATAAATATATTGGGTTTTAAGTGTACTTTTCAATGATATAATTTTTCATCAAGTATTATATAATAAAAATATATATTTATGGTCAAAGTTGAATCAAATTGACTTTGAAAATTCAAACTGGACAATAATTTTGGGACGGAGGGAGTATTTAAATATATTCTGACTTGTGTCAAAACATATGGCTGTTTGATAAAACTGTATTATTTAACGTTGAACGAATCAAATGTGCCGAATAATTCAAATGTGCTGAGTAAACATGACTATGAATAAAAAATTATTTGATAACTGCTCTGAATACCGTTTTTGAATTAAAAAAATTACCATTTTAACCTCCAACGTAACTTAATGTTAAATGAAATATGTTAGTTGATAAATAATGTTCATTTATTGAAGTTATAGTGTTAAAATTGAATGTAAATAAAAATAAATATTAACGATCATGGAGTATCATACTAATTAACTAATGAATATATTACGTGTCCTAGTTTTATAATTTAGAATTATATGGAGTAGAAAAGTATGGTGATGATACAATTCTTTCGGTCACAATGATTTTTTGAATTTAATAATTCAAAGAATACAAAAGAGCATGTGGAATAATAAGGGTATTTGAGTAAATAGATGGTGCACTGAATCATTTTGCATATCCTATAACGTCAAATCACTCGGTACAAGATTTGTCGCTAAGTGGTTAATTCTTAGATTCTCAAATACGTTGACCGATTCATTTGTAAACAATCAATGCTGAATTAATTCATTCAGCGGCAAACAAACACACCCAAAAATTTATGGCAACACCTCGTGCGTGCACGGGAATAAATAAAGATTAAATTGTTTAACATGAATTTATATGATACTGTGTTTTATATAGATGAGTTGCATTTTTAGACTTCGTGGTGTAAACATATGATGCTTGAAAAAAGAAGTAACCAACCAGGGCGATTTTTTCCTAAACCCTTCCCCCTTTTGCGATTTTTCTGAAAACCGATTCCCTAACTACTCCTAATCGTTTTCTCAATTATTCTTCCTTAATTCTTGACTGCTTTCTTCGTGAAGCATAACAGGTTCTGGTGGGTATTGTGAATCGTTTTTTTTCTAGGGTTTTCTTAAATCGTTTTTTTTTTTTGGGTTTGTTAATCGTTATCCTTGAATCGCCCATATCATTAGTTGTTTAATTATGGATGTTGGTTAGTTTTGTGCGATTATTGACAATAAACCCTAATCTTACGATTAGGGTTTTCACTTTCTGATTGGTTCTGCTTGGATGCTTGTTACGCTTTTGATTGTGTTTGTGGTGTTTTTGCGAGATGAATAAGGGCTTCTTGAAATCTAGTAGTGTTACGAAGGGGGATAATAAAGGGGGGCGACCTAATGTTGATTCAACTAGTTTGGCCGATCAAACTAGTGGTTCACAAAATATTGGTGCATCAACTAACTTGGCCGATCAAGTTGGGTTGAAAAAGGGTACGATTCCTTATATCAATGTGGAGTTTGATGAACCTGATATGTCGAATGGGAATGTTGGGGATAAGAGTGATACTTTGGTGGGTAAAATGTCACATGGGGTACAGCCTAGTTCGAATGTGGCTTGTGATGATTCTACTCAGCGTCATGTGGATCAATTGATGACTAATGCGAATATGAAGTTTGATGAAGCCATGAACAAAATTCAACATGATATTGCTACTGATATGGCTTCCTCATCTGATGCTACTTCTGTCCCTACTGCACCTATGGTTGATTCGTCTAGTGGTAATGGAGTGAAGTCGGTTTCTTATGCGGGTGCTGCTTCTAACAAATCTCAGAAACACGTGTCTAATTTTCGGAGATTAGAAAGCAGCAAGAAGAAGGATAATGTTGACCTTTCCGTCCCAATGAAGGTAGTGGAAGAGGTGAACATGAGGTTTGAGAATACTCTCTATGGATATTTCCTTGGTCAACGTCTTGCTTTTCCTGTCGTGGATTATTATGTTCGCAACGCGTGGGCTAAGTATGGGTTACAAAAGGTAATGATGAACGCTAAGGGGTTCTTTTTCTTCAAGTTTAATTCGAAGAAAGGTGTTGATGATGTGCTTGATAATGGTCCCTGGTTGATCCGTAATGTTCCTATTATTCTTAAACCTTGGAATTTGAACACTAATTTGTTGAAAGAGGATTTAACTCACATTCCGGTGTGGGTTAAATTTCATGATGTTCCTTTAGCGATGTTTTCTGATGACGGGCTTAGTTTGCTTGCTACTTTGATTGGGACTCCTAAGAGATTGGATGCTTTTACTAGTCAGATGTGCAAAGAATCTTGGGGTAGGAGTAGTTTTGCTAGATGTATGATTGAAGTGAAGTCGGATGAGGTTCTTAAGGATAGCCTTACTGTTGAGATTCCTTTACTTGATGGTTCGGGTTCGACTATTGAGAAGATAAGGGTTGAATACGAGTGGCAACCACCTCGTTGTGACAAGTGTAAGATATTTGGTCATACTCTGACTGACTGCCCTAAGGTTGTTATACCTACTGTTCAGCCTACTAAGCCTGTTAATGATAGTTTCAAGACTGTCAATAACAGGAAGAAAGGAAAACAAGGTGGTTCTACAATTCCGGGTAAAGGAGGGTTTACTAAACCTGTTGTGGGTAAGAAGTTTCAGTATCAACCCAAACAGACTCCTCCTGAACCCAAGAATGTTGGTGGCAATAAGAAGACGACTCCTGATGTGGCTAGTGCTAGTGGTACAACGATCTCTACATCTAACCAGTTTGATGCTCTTAATATGGATGATACAGATACGTTTGGTATTCCTACTGATGACACCAACATGGATGTGGATGCTGGCTGTACAATGGAAGTTAATGAGGATGCGTTGGTTAAGACTGGTACTACATCACAAGAACCCCTTGTGAGTGATTTAATGGGAACTATGGAAGGTGGTTCTACTCCTATAGTTGAGAAAATTAGTAAGCTTGAAAAGCTAATTATCGATGGGAAAGCTACCCTTTTGGATGATAAAGGTGTTCCTATTCCGTCTGCATCTGCCAATAAGAGGGCTAACCCATTCTCTAAGGTGGGTGATATTGTGGTTACTGATAGTGATGAGGAGGAGGTTCTTAACACGTTCGACGAATCAGCAAATCTTTTTGGTGGAGGTCATGAGCGTGAAGATGAGTTGGATGACTATGATGATTACTCGAAGCAATTTTATGATCTTCCAGGGGAATTGGATGCTCTTAACGCCATTTATGGCCTTAATCTCCAAGGTCGTAGGAAGTAGGTTATATTTTTGTCCGAGTCTTTAAATGGTTTGTTTTCTTGTCTAGAAAATTGGAAGTATCTTGTTATGTAAGCCTTTCGCCTATGTAACGGGCTGAGATATGAGAATCACTTATATCCGTTGTACTTAAATGGTTTTTGGAGTAATATATTTACCGGGTCATTGACCTTTTACCCAAAAAAAACATATGATGCTTGAAGTGCTCTTAGTTACTCGAAGTTGGTCATTTGGCCACTTAATTATTCGCTAAATCAGCTGTCATCTTGATCACTTAATTCCGAGTGTGTCAACCTGGTTCTATTCAAAAATATAAACGATGCAAAATGTTTTTATTAATATTGATAAGCAAACATTCTAGAAGCAATAAGAATTGAGGTGAAGTGGTTCACTCATGTTTTTCTCACAACCGTCCACATAATATGAGGTGTTGCATCATGGAGATAGAAGATCATCGTGGCCTACTTCTGATTAATTAGTTTGTTGTTAAATGTGGACATGCAATAACAAGTAACTTTAAAAAGAAGGGACCATCTGAACAAAACCAATAATCTACTCACTTTCATATTCCAAAACAAGCAATGGGTTAAATAAAAATAGTAAATTACTTTGCATTGTTTCAGGTTGAACTTAGGATGATATGTTGATAGCGACGAAGCTAGAAAGGTTTTTTTTTTTTTTTTTTTTTTTAACGACAATTTCTATAAAAACAAGTTGTAAACAATATTAATTATTAAGACCCAATGGAAAGAAATTTAATTCAGAGTAAAATGCAAAAAAATGTCTCTAAATTTTGCCAAAAATGCAAATAATGTCCTTAAAAAAAATTGCAAATAATGTTCCTAACCTTTCTGGTTTCTGCAAATAATGTCCTTGTGGTGCTTTGTTCGTGCAAAAATGGTTTTTTGGCTAACGCTCGCTACGAAATCCCGTTAGTTTTTCGTCCCGTGCGTTGTACGTGAGGTTATTTTCGTCATTTCACTGTTCCCCGCCGTCAAATCCACCTAATAGGCCCACTAGCACACCTACACTTGTGTTGAGGGACATTTTTGCAACTAAAGTTTAACCTCCTTCATTCTTATACAACACGATTAAGCATTCACTATTACACACCGTTGAATCTACACATACTGCTCATCATCTTGTTCACCTTTGGCACCAAAAATCTTGCTCGCCTGAAAAAATGGTTCTTTGCGCCTGTGGTCTTCAATGCGTCGTTAGAACTTCCTGGACGAACAGGAATCCTGGTAGGCGCTTCTACTCATGCCCCACATACGTAAGTTTGACTCTTGATCGAAACAATAATAATGTTATATTTTACAAGTTGCCTCTGTTTTCTTCTTTTTAATTACATTTCTTTCATTTTACAGAACTCTAGCTGTCCCTTCATCGGCTGGATGGATCCACCCATGTGCGTGATGAGTGCTCAAACACTCATCATTTTTTGTCTAATCTGAACTGCAAAACATACAAAAACACTCAAAAATGCATCAAATTACTGAAAATATTTCAAAATTGTGTTTTATATGTTTTAGATGCAAAAAGAGTAAAAACAGACGAAAAACGTACAAAGTTTGCAAAATTGGCAGTTTCAGTCCCCCAACTTTCATAAAATGACAAAACTAGTCCCTGGTCATTCAAAATATGGAAAATTATCACCAAAGGTCCTTTTGAAATCATAAGTTATCATATTTAGTCCTTTTGTGAAAAATCTCAAAAGTTTTGAAAATTTACAAAATTGGTCCCTGGAGTTTCACTTTTGGCAGAATTAATCCCTGGTGGGAATTTTTGAAAGAAAAATCATTTTTGGACCTTGGGAAATCAAAAGTTATCAAAATTGGTCCTTGGTGCGAAGTTTGGAAAAATTACAGTTTTGGTCCCTAAACTTTGCAAATTGACACATTTGGTCCCCGGGAATTTTAAAAGTGAAATTTGGCCCTTGTGTTTTTGGTACTTGGCAAGAATAGTCCTTATTATGAGATTGGTAACTTGGCAGGATCAGTCCCTCAGTTTTTGGTTAATTACAAAAATGGTCCTTGTGTACCATTATCTTCCAAACGGACCCTTGTGTTAAATTAATACAAACCAAAAACAAACCCAACACAAATCCAGCCCACCAAACTAACCCTTGTTTCAACCCAAGCCCAAACCAACAAATACTTAGCCCAGTCCACCCCCCCCCCCCCCCCCCGGTCAAAGGCAGTCAAACCTCAACAAAAAACCTTACCCCATTTTATTATTTAAAACGGTCAAACGACCCTTTGACCACTTCATCTCCCCCACTTGAACCCTGGTTACCCTCTTCCATACTCAACCTCCCCCCTCCTCTTCCTATAACTTGTTCCCCCCTTCAAACACTAGCCTCCAAACCACATTTATTACCTCCAAAAGTCTCACAAGCAAACCCCAAGTTGGAAAAATCTCTTTCCCGCCAAAACTCAATAAACGGCTAAGATCAATTTGCCTAATCCTACGACCCAGAATAGAAGTGGGAAACGTCCAAAGGACCTTTTGGAAGGTTATAAAAAAGAGAGAAGAGCTCAGGAGCAAGGAGTTAGCTTATGTAGTAGTGTAATGTAGTTTTAAATATCGACTTAGTTAATTTTTAAATTTCCAGTGTTTATTTTGGTTTCTAAGATGTAATTTGTATGTATTCAGTGTGATAAGAACGGTTTTCATCCAGTAATTCCAATCTTTAATGCTAAATTCAGTTTTCACTCATTTTCACTCAAAATCTCATTTCACTGTGATAGTTGTTAAAATTGTTGTTTATTGCTTTTCTGAGCTTATTTCAGTACAAATATTAGCTTTTTGAAGTATTTAAAGCAATTAAGATAGATTTAGTTTAAAAATTCAAAAATACCAAAAATAGTCATAAATAATTCTTAAATCAAAAATCAGGGCAAAAAGGGAAGAAGCAATTGGGCATGGTGAAATCTGGATGGATATGGTTTTAATAGCTTCATGGGAAGTTAGATTTGTGATTTGGTGTCTTGGTAACTTTGTTTTGTGCCTACAACCTATGTAAGTCTTATTTATCTAAGTTTGCAACTTAACTGTGGAATCATCTAATAGTGCAAATTTGTGACTTATTGTGCTTAAATCAGTGTGTTGTAGGTAGTTATGAGCTTGTTTGATGATTTCCAGTTAGGATAATGCATGCCTGTTCATTATTGAAATCTTGAAGTATAACTATGCATTACTAGTTCTAGCTCATTAATCTGTCATTTCTATATCATATTAGCTTAAAAATACTCTAAATAGCATGTAGGATTACTCTGCATAGGTAGCTTAGGTTTAAATCAGTAACATGCTTTGATAATCTCAAAACAAGATTCATTAAGGGGTGTTTGGCATAAACTGACTCAGGGTGTATAAGTGTGTTTACCTATTGCTTGTTGATTCCTTTAGCTCATTTAGGATATATTACAACATATTAAGTCTCAAATTTGGTCCCTTTTCTCTGTATAGTCAAAATCATCACCATTGGATCATAGCAGTCCACTGTTGGACTTGTGGATGTCCAACCCTTCACCATAGCTTTAAATCTTGTTAATTTTGCTTAATTTAGGTTCACTTTAGATTATAACATCTTAATTAGCCTGTAGGACCCAATCAAAATCCAAGAAAGTCAAAGTTTAAGTTTATATGAAAAAGTCAAATGTGCTTGTTTTCATTTTTTCCAATAATTCAAGTAATTTTCATGATTTATGTGGGTTGAATTAAGGCTTGAAACTTGTTTGTACCTGTTTTCTACTAGCTTGTATTTGAGAATCCATACTTGTTGGATTTTTGCTATTTTTCCTAAGCATTTCACACACCCTCAAAGTTGGTTGCAGGGGGAGACAGTCCCCTGCATCAGCAGCCCACCACTCCACACCACCACCTTTGGTGGTGGTTTCCAGCCACCTCAGTGGGTCCTACTTGCCCCTCCTTGGCTTTTTGAACTCCCCTCCTGGCAGGGTTCAAACTTTGACCTTTAGTTTGACCTAGAACTTTGTGGACCCCACCTGAATCAAGTCAAAATCTCTGTCCCATTTTCTGTGTGGTATTAAGTTTCCATGTGCTTATTTGTAGCTTATTTGCTTAATCTGTGGACCCCACTTGTATTTTCTGGCTTAATCATGTTCCAATAACTTATTTAGATCAGATTTCACCATTGTGGGTCCCACTTGATCTCAGTTTAGCTTATTTCCCTTGTTGGTCAACAAAAGTCAACTGTTGAGCTTTTTACCTTCCATTGTGCTTATTTTTAACTTATAAAAAAAGTTGTTTTCATAAAAGTTTGTTGTTTTTAGTTGTAAAATAGATTGGTAAAAGAAAAATCCAGAAAAAATAATTTTAATTTTAAGTGATAGTTTCTATTTAATGTAATTTAATTTTAATATTCATTTTTAAATTTTTATTAAGTACTTAGCTATTTTATATGTTTCTTAAATTCCTATTATATTAAAGTATTTATAATAATTTTCTCAGATTTTTATTTTATCATTTAGTATTTATTAGAATCAATCTTAGTTTTATTAATAATTAATTAATATTAAGTATTAAATAGCATAATTAGTTTTTATAAAGCAAAACCTAGTTTTTATATTTTTCCTAGCTTTTATATAATGTAAAATAATTTTAGAAATTTTCTTGTAATTTTTACTGTTCATTTTCTATTTTTCTTAATTTAAAATAGTTTAATTAGGTCATTAATAATTAATTAGTAATTAATTAATATAAAAATCACAAAAAGACAAAAATACATATTTTTAATTTTAAAACTTATTTTTAGTTATTTTATAATTTTAGAAATTTTATTTTCATTTTTCTAGTGTTAAATTAATATAATATTGTATCTAAATTATTTAAGAATTAATAATTAGTATTAACTAGTATTTAATTAATAATAAATAATTAATTAGTGTAAAAATTTATTTTCTTTTTCTAAAAAATTTCTTTTATCTTTTAGTTTGTAAAAAAGTCATTTTCACCCCCTGGGTGTTTCCAGATTTCAGTTTTCACTTTTTATTTCGTACGTTTATGTTATTTAAAACGTGAACGTACGCGTTTTTAGGTTTTTAACGTTTCTGGTTTTTCCAACTTTCCTGTCTTATTCATATAGCTTGTTTAAGCTATTTCTTCGTATATTCCTTAGTTTAATCACTCACAAACCCCTTTTCATCCAAATTCACCCGATCACGAAACCGTTTTATAACCATCACACCTCGTCGGGACATAACGACCCGGGGAAATCACTGTACTCCCGCGGAGCATTGGTCTAAGCTGTCTTTGACTTGTTGACCATTTACCTTGGTCAATAATATCTGACGGTTTAGCGCCAATCAGTGCGACCGATCTCTACACATCATCCCTGGTCTACTTAAGACCAGGGATGCTTTGGAAGATGCGCTGGGGTTAGAGCAAGAGAGGGCTGACTGGGAGGAGCACCGGGCAAACAAGGAGGAGACCCGGGCAAACTAGGCGGAGCTTCAGGAAAAAAATGGAGGAGCAGCGGGCTAACAAGCTAAGGAAATACCTTATCATCAGTTGGGTTTTCTTCGCTTCTTATGTAGTGAAGATTGCATACCAGACTTGTGACTCGTCCAAGACTATTTATATGAGAAAAAAATAGTTTGGAGAGTGTTTGCACGTTTTTAGGAGATCATGGGGGCGTCCCATGATTTGTGGTAACCGCTAGGGCTTAGTGTCCCACTCTTCCTGGTTTAGCGGGGGAGCTAAGGAGAAAGAGGACACATGGGTAAGACTTGGTCATAGCATTGTTAGGTCTTAGCATTGTTCCGTCCTTTGACTTATCGAAGGATACCCCGAAGGGCTTAATCCTTTGACTGGCGAATTCCCAATTGGTAACTAGATCATAGATGATTAGTTTAACGACATTAAAGATTTTAGGAGGTTAGCTAGAGCCTTTAATATGTAGATTGCGAACAGGACCGAGGGGGGGTCCTTCGACCTGATCGGAGGGTACATTAACAACTAACATAAAGGCATGTTATAATCATAGTCGGTAATGCAATCATGGCTTCTGATGTTTTATAATGCACTATTGATGCCATAAAGAACACAAAAACAATGTTAACTAGTATGACAAAAAAGGCTTTTGACGCAATTTTATTACTCTTCCAGTAATCAAATGTTAACCATTCAAATTTGCTTACTAAAAGCCTATTTATATACAATAACAACAAGAAATACAGCATGGCCAAAACTTATAAATCACTCATTTCAACATGTTACTCTACGTGTTTGACCTAATAAAGTGACTAACGAATAGAGTGACTACTCGTCAATTATAAAACTACTAGTCAATTTTAGACGCTTAGCCTAATGGATTAAATGATTAAGGGCCACCCAACATGATTCGCTTGTATAGACCATGGAAATTACTAGTTAATTATAAGGAGCGTACAATTTTCAGCTTATAAAATCATAAGCACAACAACTGTGAATCACACAAGACAAAATCACAGTATACAATTATATAGGTCGGTTGTTCTTAGTAAGTGTTTGGGATTATTTTATTTATAACTACTTACGGGCTTAATAACCATTTCAAATAATCAAACCAGGACATCTTTTAATAATTCAATGTGTAGAAGTGTATACTTAAGTGTTATACAAGCAGATACCAAATTAGCAAACACTTACTTGTTAGCATAACTGCATAAGCTTACTGAAACACATCATTGGTCTACAAACCATCTTAATTATATTCCAAGTGTACCCACTTTACACATTCATAAATCATAATCATTGAATATTTCCTAAAAAATCAAATCGGCCAAAACATTCAATAAGATCAACAACACAACATAAAATCAAATGTGAATTCAAGTTTTCAGTTCATCACTGATATAAAATTATATCGAGGTTTTGTCAGTGTACTTTCCTTTCTCTTTTTACTCAATAGATGGTTATAGTTAGAGCAGATGCAATAACATAACAAAAAGAGGTAATGAATCATCATAGAACAAAGTTTTACCAACTTGTGCATATTTAAATGGTGCACATGATGGTTTGAATGTTTGAGGGATATCTTCATGAACATATAAATGGCTCGGGAAACATAATTGTTGGATACACCAAATAGTCTCGTGCGTTCATCAATGTCACACTTCAATCATAAATCAATTCTTGAACAATAATATTCTTTTGTTCGAAAAATACATGATACATAAAACCAATGATCAAATAAGCTAATTAAAACGATTGAGATGATCTTCTGCATAATTGCAAAAATAGCAAAGCTAAAACTCCTGATTTCCAAATTGTAGGAAATGGTATCCCATATTTCCCATTCTTAAACAACCCTTTCAGATAATCCCAGAAGCATAATGTCACACAAACACTGCAAAACATCTCTCCCAACCCTAATGCCCCTATCCAATTTTCACTACTTGATAATCTCACCATACCGTTGACCATCGCGGTCAGGTTGACCAGTAGGATGGTGACACCTGGCACAATCATGGGTGACTTGTCAAAAGTGAATCTACCTTTATCATCACCATCATTAGAACTTTGTTCCTTCTGTGTCACTTCGAAACCAGTCTTGGATAAGCCAAAGAGCTTAAGCACTAAACTTAAAAATGAAAATAACCATGATGTCATTGCATTTACTCTCCCCATTATCTGTAAGTTCCACCACGTACGAAAAGATACACCTAAACGTTTCAGTTCCCACAAGGCGTAAAGATTCTTAGTGAGGAAAATACCCATAGGGATGAGAAAAGCCGGTTCATTAATCTTGGGCAAGAAATATGAACTGCTGATGACACAATATGCTGGAAGAACCGCATAACATAGTTCTGGAATAGACCGTGATCCCCATAAACATAGCCACAAGTAACCAATGGCTTGTCGAAACCATAGCTTTCCTTTTATAGTAAGACGTAAAGGGTTTTTATTGGTGAATAATACCTCAAGAAGCCCGTTTCCCCATCTTTTCATCTGTGTCAATGACATTGGATATGTCGTAGGTGCGCAACCAAGAAATGCAAGTGGGTCAGGTGAGGTCATGACGGATTTCCATCCTTTCCCGTGAATATTAATTCCTGTGAGAATATCTTCTGTTGCCGATCCATAAGGCCAACCAACCTGAAAAAAATTCAGAATATTTAAACTACATTATTAGGTAGTTCGACATGTATGTGATTAGTTCATCATCAGTCATAAATTGCTTGGTGACTTTCAGTTTACATGGTGTTTGGATTTGCATTTAGAAAGTGATTGTAGAAGATCAAATAATCACCTGTTATAAAAGTGTATTGAAATATGGTGTTTCTCTGTATTAGTGTTGAAGTTGTAATAATCACATAATTATGTGTTTGAGTCATTTTGGTTAACAAAGGTATCATTAAGGTTATCCAGATCATGAATCCATTATCTCATTTCGTCCAGACTAATTTGAAACACCATGATATGATCGATATTAACTGCCTCTTACCTCTTTTCCCCATGAGGTACCGTACTCATATCTACAGCCTGCAACGCAGATTGCTGCCTCGATGAAACTAGAGGGAGTCTTCCGATCTTCTATCTTTGTATTTGATCCAGATAATACTTGAGCAGCTAAATCTCTCAATTCAGTTGATTTTCCAAACATTTTATGTAGATCTTCATTGCCAATATTTTCTAAATAACATCACAGGTTAGACATACATTCAAATATTCAATCCTAAAATGACCACGTAGATAAAAAAATAAAAACATCTTTATTTACCAGTTTTTGTATCATTTGGTGATGAACCATAGATAACCTTTCTTCTGTGAAAACAATTTGATCCCGCGTAGAAAGTCCCTTGAATTGCTGCTATTCCATTTGAAAAATACTGATTCAAAGAAAAAGAAATGTCAATAACAAGTGCCATATTAGAATTAGAGGCACAAAATTACAAAAAAAAATAAAATAAATAAATAAATAAATAAATAAAAGTTTAAACATATACACACATAATAATTAGCGAGCTGATTCCCAAAAGGGTCATCCTTCAATGGGTCATAAAAAGCTTGAGGGAACTGGATAAAACCGCAATCTTCTTCATTCTTGATACCAAAATACATACACATTGCATGAAGAAAAACTTGTGGATTGTTTGCATACATATCGCAATCTACATTCAGCATCAAGGGTGCGTTTGTCATTACTGCCGAGACTCTAGCCTGCTCATCATTGAAGTTTTACGATATTCATTTTTGCATAGTTTGTCGTTAATTATATGATTATTCACTACAAAGATACTTCATTTCTTATTCTTTATATAAACAATGATATAGTGGAATTTCTACTTTCATCAAGCGATTAATTACTAGATAATCGATAACAGAGAATCGTGAATACGAAAACCTGAAACATAGCTAACTTTGGTCTGAGTTTTGTTTTGGATAAACCATTTTTGTTTTCACCCAAAATACGAACTAACTTAAAAGAGTATTATAGTTGAGACATTTTGCTTGGATTAGTCAGAGGAATACGTGTGTAAGTCCTCGTGGACCGATTAGATTATAAATCCAATCTTTGATTGTAATGTTTGTGGTCTCTTGCTAGATGATTCGTTGAAATCCATTACTCAAAAAAATAGTTGTGGCCTTTTAAGATATCAGTAACTTTCATCTGAGTTTTCTTAAAACGTTCAGCGTGAAAAACAGTTAACTTAGATATTAGAAAACTACTTTTAGTGACAACTTTGGTCATTTTGTGAGTTAAGCAAAATAAAGGTGTGTTACCAAGCATTTAAAGCATATTAGAGCTGTCCTATTTTATGCATTGTGATATATATATCATTCACATGTTTAAACAAAACGAAAATGAAGCATACTAACCAGGA
Source organism: Artemisia argyi (assembly GCA_030686995.1). Classification (NCBI taxonomy): domain Eukaryota; kingdom Viridiplantae; phylum Streptophyta; class Magnoliopsida; order Asterales; family Asteraceae; genus Artemisia; species Artemisia argyi. Next base: position 18,348,880 of record CM060678.1, on the reverse strand, counting down.
CGTTCATAGCTCCGGCTTTGTAATGATGCTGATGCTTGGGACTTTTCTCTCTTGAGATATATATTACATGGGGCAGGTCACTGAAAGTACCTTCTTTGTTTTCTGATACAACCTACAACAATTAGAAAATATTACCAAATGAAAAGAATTTCTATTAAAGAATATATACAATCAATGGTTATCCCAACATTAATGAAAATGATTAATTGCACGAAAATGTATCATAATTGTCACAAATTCCTACTATATGTATCGAACAAAAAAGTTTGCAATTAACCAACTGCCTAGTGCAGTTGGCCATCAGCTACCTTAGAAGCCTGGGCCCAATCATGTGATGTCTTGATCCAACAAAGGACGCGTGTTCGATTCCGTTCCGCAGCATGGTTGGGTATTGGGTGGAGGTATTTTACAGGCATCAAACCTTTGCTGGGTAGGGTTGATGGGTACCATTATGGTACACAGGGTTGAGGTGTCCCTGCCAATCTACACTTTTGATCCAAAAAAGTTTGCAATTATATATATTATACTTGCTTTTTGGACATTTTTTGTGTTGAGTTTCACCTCTTTTGCATGTTGCAGGTCACTTGTTTATTTATTTATGTTTTCAATTGTCTACATAGAACCACATAGGATAACAAATTACCTACACTCTTTCTTTTTCACATACGCATGAGTATCAATCATTTCCTCTTTTTATTTTTATTTTTTATTTTTTATTTTTTTTTCTTATTCTTCTCTCATCAGTCATCACCACTTACCATGGTTACTAATAACAACCACAAGACACTTGACACCGAACAACCACCACCCATCGTGGCCATCTACCACTACCAGCTCCAAACCACCAGCAAAGTCATTTTTTTCGCTTTTTTTTCAAATCTGGGCCACCGAACTACAGCCACAGTCGGCTGGCCATTTCTTTCAGATATTGGTTATGATTGTGGGTTTGTGGTGGGTTAATTATTGAAAGAGGGTTTACTTGAACTAATGTTGGTGGGTTTTGTTTTTAGATCTATGATTTCCGTTTCAAAATGTGTTTAGATTGATGAAAAAAAATGTAATTGATATTTGGAATTTAAAAAAAAGATAATCAGAAAGTTATGATCCATTGATGACCCAATGAACAGAGATGGAGATAAAAGGAGACCGTTGATGTTCCATTGATCTGATTCCACATATGGTTTTTATTTTATTTGGAATCATTGGATCGTTATTTTGGTAACAGAAAAGTAGTAGAACTTAAAGATAACATATACATTTGGTTTGAATTTGAGATGACATGGATGGTAACTTGTATGATGTGGCACAACTTGCTAAAGAGGTCAAACTCTACACAAAAAATGTCCAAAAATGCAAACTTTTTCGTTCGATACATATAATAAGAATTCGTGACAATTATGATACATTTTCGTGCAATTAACCCTAATGAAAACAAAGGGCTAGTGTTGGAATCTAAGATCTCAAATTCTCAATATTATTTTTGTGCATTACTCTAATTTTATCTTTGGCAAATGACATAAAATGTTATCAAACCTTGCTTATTTTAAACTATATTATAAAGAGATAATTGTCTAAATATACATTCAACTTGCCGTTTTTTCATTTTATATATACCAAACTTTTAATTTTCCTATTTTTTTTTTATTAAACTTGCTGATATTTCCTATTGTAGGCATTATTATGGGTAAGGTTTGACGTATCTCACAAGTTTCATATGACACGTTTTAGCAAGTTTCAAAGGCCACGTCAAACAATACCTAACACATGCGATAGAAAATATTAGCAAGTTTGATAATTAAATAAGAAAATTATGAGTTCGATGTCCATAAAAAAAATGTGACAAATTGGATGCATTTTAGAAGATTATCCTTATTTTAAAAATGTATCACAATTGGAAAATGAACTAAGTTAATATCTTTCATACTATTTACACTCTGTTTTATTTTCATAAGGGTCAAGCGTCAATTTGTTACATCCTTATGTCATTGTTATTTATATATAACACAGTCACTAGCCCAGTGTTCTGTTGTTACACATGCAAACAAACCAACATTATCACTTATTCATGCATTTTATTCCAACACTTCTATCTAAGTATCAATCCTGGCCAATATCAAGATTTGACAGACTATACCATCATCATCACATCACTCAAATTTCATTATGCTTATACGTAATACCTTAATTATGGCTGGGTGGTCCGAACGGTGAACGCCATAGAAAACACCAAAATCCGAGTTACGGTCACATGGGAATGGCTTCTGAGCGGCAAGGTCAATCTTTTTGAGAAGATCACCATATTCGTTCTGTAATCATACACAAACAAAATAGCATGTGAATAATGTCAGGATGGCAACCATAATATATTGACGTAACCAAACTGGGCACCACTAAAGCTTCACCAATCGCATGTATATGAAAAAGAATCACATTGGGAACCAAAGTATGTGAATTCAACTTTTGAATTTACAACTTTTAAATTCAACAATGTGAACCAAAGTATGTAAATTCAACTTTTGAATTTACAACTTTTAAATTCAACTTTTAAATGAATTTACAACTTTTGATGTTAAGTCTAATTTAGGTTAATGATTAGGTTAATAATTTTTTTGGTGTAAAATAGCATACCCATTAATCATTTATCACAAAATAGCAATATATTAGGCTAATGATTAGGTTAATGTTTAGGCCTACCAGTTATGTCCATATATGAAAACTGTATTTTTAAAATGGTCATTGACGAAACATGTCACGAATACTAAGTTAATGATTAATTAAAAAAACAGGAAATCATGATTTATTTATTTATGAAAACATGATTACTACTTTTCAATATTAAGATAAAAATGTTGTTATTGTAGTACTAAAATAGTCATTCCAACAAGTGAAAAGGTTTCCTAAAATGTGCTCGGCACATGTTTGAATAATTATAAGAATAAAATTAATTTTGTTTATCAAATACTCCATCTCTTTCACGTTTGTTTTCCATATTTATGTTTTGCGTTATTTTTAATAAGTGTCCACTTTCAGTTTTAACAAATCAAAATTTATTTTGGTAGATGAAAATAATATTTTATTGGTGAAGAGTGTAAGTAGTGCGGACTAGAAAAATCAGTCTCGCTTGGATTGACCGGATAACCGATCCCAAATTTGCTTGTATAAACACTTTGTAATCCATATCTCGACACTAGCTTCTTGTTAAGGCTTTGTATTCCTAACATATATTGAATGTTGTTCAAAAAAAAGTTAAGTGGAAAACTTTTAAAATTTATACATTTTAAAGTGGACACTTGATATGAGAAAGTATATAACCATATATAATTAAAATAATAAATAAGTCTAACTAATGTATATTAAATATATTTTAAATTTTAAAAAAATTGGGTTGATTGATACAATTTAAATAGTGTTTGAGAGTACAATGCTAAAAGAAAATACATCAAAATGATGTAACATGTGTTGGTGAATGTTTGCTTGTAAAGTCCAAAAAGTTAAATCAGAATTATCTTCTTCTTTTTTTTTTTTTTTTTTTTTTTTTTTTTTTTTTTTTTTTCACTATTTAAAGATGTTTTTATTAAAAAGGCAACTGAATTAATATCTAGACATTTTGATGATAAATATTATTCTTATAATAAAACCATACTTTAATAGATAATTTAATTGCTTTGATCACATAATTTTTATAAAATATCTTCACAAAATGATGTGACATGATGATTTGTGCATGCATAAAATTTAAAAGAAAAAATATAATGTACTTGAGTTCAATTGGCATGACACATCATTTTGTAAAAATATTATGTAAAAATTATATTATCCTAACATACCTCTTTTACGTGGTAAATATGATTTGATAATAAATTGTGACACAATAGTTGAATTTGAAAGTAATTTCATTTACATTCAAATATATATATACTGGTATATTCTAAAAAAGTAAGCCACTAAGGGTTTACTTCAATTTAAGTGTCGTACCTTCGGGCGGCTTAAGTTGAAGGTTTTCCCCCATCGGGTTTCGAATTGGACTTGGATTTCTCTTGAAAGAAAGTAACCGTTCAAAAAAAAAAAAGCAATGTCTGAGTATTGATTGAGTGTTAATGATTTAACTCTGATAAAAACATAATCATGATTTATAAATACAGCTATGTAAATATATATATATATATATATATATATATATATATATATATATATATATATATATATATATATATATATTTTGTAACTTTACTTTACAATAATCATATTTGGAGCACTTTTAAAAGTGGTTTTTTTGCGACTTTAATGGGATTACAAATTACTACGTACCTTCATTTTTTTCCATTCTTGTTGGAACTCCAATGAATCACCATCTAACGGCGTGGACTCAGATGTAAAGTATCGAAATGGAGCTCTAACTTGAACGTTATACTTCTTGCAAAAAGGGACCCAAAGTTTTGCAAATTTTGTTGTTTCAACTAGTGAATAAAACGTGAGAGGCGAGCAACCGTAGTCAGACAGATAAAGCGCTAACTTGTTGATGGGATAATCGACCGCTAACAATGATAATACCGTGTTCATTGTGATGATAGATGGTTCGAGGATGGGGTCTGCAGTGGTGACAAAGATATCTACAGGTGGAAAGTCTGATTCGCATTTCTTAATAACACATATAGTAACATTTGTCACATAATATGCATGATAATAAAAATTATAATTATTCTCTTTATTACAGAATCTTTAACTACAAATATTTTTCCTTTAAGGAAAAATAATTATGTATTCTGAAAACAAAGCTAGCTTTTCAGTAAATCATGCATTAAGGTTGCCATTAATTTCTCGACAGACTTCCGAAGATTATAAGTACTTTTAAAAACAGCTAAATGAAACAAGAAAAAGTAAGTACACTCAAGATCGATTACAAAGGTTGAAGAAGAACTTACCGTTTCACGAGTCGTTCAGGGTACGTTCTAGTACTGCATTGATTCCATTTGGTAGACACCTCAAGAACCCATATGAAAGTAAACCACGACTCACACAACACTGCAATCACCCATGGGAAGTAGTGGTCTTGATCTTTGAAAGAAATTATTCGATAGACAAGTAAGGAGACGAGAAGAGAAAGAATCAAGAGCTCTATGGCTCGCGCCGTCTTGTTGTTATGGACTATTTTTTCTTGTAGAGGGAGACAACTTGAGTCTAGAGTGTCTGAAGCCATAGTGCATCAAAGGTGTAAAGAATGGTCTTTTAGAGGTCTATGTGTGTTGATGGTGTGTCAAAATGTGTTTGAAAGGCTTTTTATAGAGTTTATTTATTTATTTTTCACATGAAGAATGCTATAAACAAAATTATGGGTTTTTTATATATATCTTTCCGAAAATGAATAATTGCATATATATCCAAAGCATACATAAAAACAATTATATTATGTGCATAAAAAACTTGTACAAATGATATATATGCAATTATTCACTTTGAGATGAATATATATGCAATTTTGCCACAAAATTATATCCGCACAATGACATGACATCGAACTTATGGCATTCTCTCTTTCCTTTTTAAATTCTTTCTCTTTTATACATCCACAAATAACATGAAATGTCATTTTATGAATATATTTTAAAAAGACTTTTGTCGTCTTAGCATTTCACTGCAACAAAATACTAAAAGAATTCTATATCATATTGCACAACTTAACCTACCCGATAGTTGACGAGGTGGTCCAAAGTTATTTCTTAATGTTTTAAAATTTGTTTGGCGGTTACGAAGCAAAAATAATAATAAAAATAATAAGACAACAAGTCCCTTTAACATTTTGTCGTTGCAAGTACGTACCACAATCTATTACGCCTCCATTGGCCTAACTAGAAGAAATTGATTGAGAGACAAACTTGTATATTCGTTTATTTGTATTTTATTTATTTATTTTGGGGGGTGAGGGGGACATTCTTCACTATTTGACGGAGGGCTGGTTTGTTAAAATCTTTGAAATCTTATAAAATACTAGTCGGATACTCGCGCACAGCGCCGGTGATAAATATATAGTAAATAAATTGCTAGCCCAACTCTCCCCGCAATTCCATACCCGCTAAGTGAATTCGTTTCACAGCGCTCCGAATGTACATGTGTTAGTTGTATGTGTTTGCTTGGGTTTCCCGTAGCTTTCTCGTGACATCATTATTCCTGCATATATAAAGTCCCTTGTAATTTCTTATCCGCCAAACACTCCCCACAAAAGTATATGATTTTGACGAATCAAGATTATATTGATTGAAATAAAAGTTAAAGTTGTAAAAAAATTGAATCAAAATAAAATAAAACTACTACAAATGTAAAAACAAAAAACTTTATAAAAATATATCAATATAGATGTTGAATTAAAGAGCAAAAAATTTTAGAAAATATGGTGAAATTATATCATAAAAAAATAAATAGATAAAAAGATATTTGAATTTGTAAATAAAGGTGATTTTTTAGTTAATAAATAACACATGTCACTTCATGGAGCTACTTATCTTAATATTTTGTGAAACCCACAACTTAAATGCTTTATATAATAACTAGTTGGATACCCGCGCACAGCGGCGAAAAAAATATAGTTTTATTACAAATATAATGAATGAATTGCTAATCCAACTCTCCCACAATTCTATACCCGCTTAATGAATTCGTTACACAGAACTCCGAATGTATATGTGTTTGTTGTATGTGTTTGTTTGGGTTTTTCGTAACTTTCTCGTTACATTATTATTCCTGTATATTTAAAGAACCTCACAATATTTTACCCGTCAAACACTCCTCTCAAAAGTTACAATTTTGACGAATCAAGTTTGTATTGATTCAAATAAAGGTCAAAGTTGTAAGAATTTAAATCAAAATAAATCTATTAAAAATGTAAAAACTGAAAACTCATAAAAATATATCAAAATCGATATTGGATTAAAGAGCACAAAATTTTAGAAAATATGATGAAATTAGATCATTAAAAAAATAAATAGTTAAAAAGATATTTCAATTTAAAAATAAAAGTAATTTTTTAGTTGAGAAATGACACATGTCACTTAATAATTGAAACTCCTTATCTTAATTTTTTATGAAGCCCACAACTTAAATACTTTATATAGTAGTATAGATATAGATGAATCCAAATTTCATTTCATAGCATGTTTCTTTCTAAAGATGAATGGAGCTGATTTTAAATTTATTTTCACTGATGTTGAATGAATTCATTTCATCTTAATTACGTTTGAAACGTAATATAATACTCATTATTATATTATATACTTCCTATAATGTTAGGTTTATGATTTGCATACTCTCATTTTTTATTGCTCATTCAAAATTGTGCTTTAAACAGTTGTACATTTATCATATGTTGCTTTTGAAGATTGTACATTAGAGTGTGCGAATCAAAAGTAAGAGTTTGCAAATCAACACTCACAATGTTATTATACAAGTTTATCTCTTATATAATAAGAGAACGTGTAAAATATGAAATCAAATCTTTCGAGAGGTTTTAATAAGATCATTAGTAGGAGAGCTCAATTTTGGCACATAGGGAAATGGAGCCATCTCATTTTGTGTCAATTTTTATGTACAATCCTTCGTATTTAATTCCATCTCATAATGACTTGTTGGGCCGTAATTTTATTTTAATATTTATTTTCTTGTTGATAATAATTTTAGTCGTATTAAATTTTTAAATCTGTCTTTACATGGGTTAAACTTATAAAAATGATTAACTTAAGTCGTTCTTCATTGTGGATGGTAAAAAGAACACTTTTATTGATTTTTTTTATTTAATCTCATAAAAAAATTTGAATCATTTATATATATATATATATATATATATATATATATATATATATATATATATATATATATATATATATATATATATATATATATACACACACACACACACAATCTCGTGTAATCATTTATATATAAGTTGTAGTATACTCATAATCTTAACATATATGGTACTTGTATTTAGTGGATCGAATTAAGAAGAAAGAAAGAATAAGAAGATGAAGTTTAGAGAGAGAAAGAGAGATTTGGGAGTTTTAGAGAGAGAAAATGAGAATGTATTAGATTGGTGAATGAGAAGCTCCAACCCTCTCCACATGTAGAGAGGGGTATTTATACTTACAACATAAACGCCCACTCCCGGGCTGTGGATCAGGTATATAGTGGGTAAAGACCCGTCCTTCTTCCACGGTGTTACTTAAACTAATTCTAACTTACTAATATATAAACTAACTACGAGCTATCTTAATGCTATTACAATAATCAGGTGACCGAGACTTTTACAGGAATAATTGTATTCCTAACAATCTCCCCCTAAGCGAGGTCACCTTTGAAATTAAGCTCTTTGGTCTTTAAGCATTCTTAAGTCTTTGTAGCTCGTAGGTTCTGATTCTTCACTTTTCAGCACACTTTATACTTCAAGCAATGAACTTGTGATTTGAGTTCCTTTTAGGTGAGTGATCTTTGAGCTTTCTTTGAGATCATCAGCCACAGTAAATCTCCAAGCTCATCCTTAGTCGCATTGCCTTCATGTGATGTTGTGACATTGGACCATCATGCTCACACCCTTCTGGATCAGGAGACTTTACATCAGAGTTGCGGATCAGGAGACTTTTCATCAGAGTTGCGGAAACGTTGTTGGTAGTCTCTCAACATTTGTTGTAGTAAGTCTCTCATCATTCATGATCATCGTTGATAGTGAGTAGGATGTGTGAGCATGAGGTATGGATTGACCCGATTCAGCTGGAAATAGCTACCACCATCGCCATCTTTATATGTGTCCCTGAAATAAAATAGTTAACAATAAAGATAGAGAACGAATATGGCTTTGTCATTCATTCAGCGAGGACAGACTACCCTCCGGTTTTGTGAAAACCGACCTGTGATCAGGTAGAGTCTCTTTTAAAGGAGACTCTCCTTGACAGGAATTTCCAGCTTGTAGTGATGAATATTCCAAAGAATCCACTTTGGAATCTTCATACTAAGCATGTTCTCATACCGGAACGTCTCAAAACAGACAGTACGATAAAGTGAATCGGTGAATAAATATTCACGGATTGATGAGAAATTGATTTATAGAAATCAATCGCGTGTCAAATAAAGACATTTTTGAGACACGACGAGAGTTTTAAGCTTTGAATCAAATTTCCATAAAAAAAATACTTTTGTTTGAAAGATTATACACAATCAATGTGCTCGAAAAATTAGTTTGTGAACACATTGAGAGGTTTTAGCAAAAGTATCCATCAATCCATATCCTGGAACAAGTTTGATTCAAATTTGAATCGTACCATTGTTGCTTTCCAGTTGTCACTTGATCATTGATCCAAAATGGATCTCACATGTCACCTACCAAGAGCTTGAAAGATGTTCGCTCTAGAAGGATTTCCATCTTCATTGCGAATATTATCATATCACTCGGATGTTCAGGCAATACCACATGGATAATGCGTAGGACTCTTAAATATTTTATCTTATTTTCCACATTATGTGAAACAATAAGCATATTTGGAAGTGTGTCCTATCGAGATTTATGGATGATCTCATGGCTCTAGACTCAATAGTGCATTTTGATCCGCTCCTGGAGACTGGGGAGGTGTCTCCTGTTTTAGGTATCAACATAGCTCGCAATGAGCGGTCGATACATTACACAAGGTTCCCCGTGAGAATGAAACAAGCTCTTTTAAGAGAACTTGAGTGGTTGGGAAGTTTAGTGCAGTGCGTCACTGGGTCCATGATGACTTGTCCTCAATACCTGAGTTATCTTAGTAACCGCCAGTAGCTCATGAAGTTGAACCCGGTTTCTGCCCTAAGGTTGAATATATGGAGGGCTATTTCTTTTCACCCTTTCTAATTTCATTTCTTTTTCATTCTTCAACCCCTTCCGTGCTTACCGAGACTTCACCACTAGAACCTTGTTGGGTTTGTTCCAGTCCTAGCTCTATCTCAGTCCGCACTCTTCCCTTTCTCACTTTTCTCCTTTTTTCAATCATTCCTAAGGACTTCTAATCTATCTATGGATTGTCCCTGGGAAGATCCTTCCGGTTCTGGTGGATCATGGGAACTCATACCTAACCTTAACCATCCTTATAACTCCATGCATAAAGATAACTGGTCGGTCTTTGGTATTACTTCCACAAACGCCTTTTGCTCCCCCTCAATATGTGCATCGATATACGAAAGTGTTTAGCACATATGTGAGAGCCTATTTATTGAGTCCAAAAGATCACTTTTGATTACCAGATTTCATATTTAAATCACATTCTCTCCCCCGATCAAAAATTTCAAATTTTTCGAGATTTTTGATCTCAATTGATTTAAATAATTTAGAAAACGTTTAGGAGAGAAATGCGGTCAATTTTAATATTTTCTGATAAAATAGGAACCTTTTTCATGCTCCCCCTCAATTTGTGAGGGAGGTGGTTATGTGTCAGAAATGAAGAGTTTACAGAAGATTTAAAGTTTTAACAAAAAACTCTTTGAAAAATTCTCATACTGACACATAACCATCACAACTTGTCTTATTGCTTGTTTTGTACAAAGTGTTGCGTTTTGATGTTATATAAAATTTTGAAATCACTCTCCCCCTCAATCAATGACCTAGTTTTATATTTTTGAAGAAAAATTGTTGGCGTTAATTAAGAGATGAATTTGATGAAATGTTTACATTTTGATTTCAGAAAATTTCATGGTACCACCAAGTTTTTCACAAATACTTTCCGGAAGAATCATGGAAGGAAATGTATTTGCGATAAAAGGAAGACTTCTTTTCCTTATCAAGAAATAATGCACTGAGGCGTACATTATTCCGAAGAAACATGGATATAAAGTAATCCATGCCCAGGTGAACATCACCCGGTAAAAGGAACAACCGTCTTTTTGGCGACGTGTTTTCCCCATTTTGAAAAACGGGTTGCTATCTGAAGTAATAGCAAGCCATATTTTTGAAGTGCGGGTTACAGTCTGAAGTAACTGTAAGCCATAATTTTAAGTCCGGGTTGCAGCCTGAAATGACTACAAGCCATTTAGGCATGTTTTGAAAAACCTTTTGAACTTCTGTTCGAACTTCATTTAAAGACCCGTGTCATTATTGAATGACATTTCTAGGACCGTAAATGTTATCGATGCCAGAAGACATGCCTTAAAAAAAACTATTTTTGGTATTTTCTAATTTTCTGATTTTTATGGGTTTTTGTTGGTTTTATATATCTATATACATTTAGGTATAATATATGTACAAAGGATACTATTAAGTATAAGAAGATGTTGACATGAATACCGAAATGAGGATTTCGTTCGGCTTGTAGTAGAAACACGTAGTCAACATCTCTTAAACATTCACCACCAAAACATTCGAGGCTCATGAATAATTGTCTGAATTTGTGCCTTCTCAGTGTGATGCTTTGGTAGCTTCCCCCCAAACCAACAATCATATTCATGAGACCACTTCCCCCAGACAGTTGAAGTGATGCAAAAAGTCTCATTGAATGAAGCTCGAGAACCCCGAAGAAAACGATAACACCGAAGTAACACACGGATCATCTCTGCGGTAATCAATCCTGGAATGTATGATGAAGCCCGATTACATGACCCTGTTGTACGTCCCCGATGTACACATTACTCTGCGGTTTTGAGCAGTTGTCAATTCAGGGGAATAAGATATCAACATCTTCATTTCACCAAATGCTTTCCAGTTATGTTACACATACCAACTTAATCCATATTGTACGCATGTATCCAATCACAAGAAGAAACGATGACACCAAAGTAACAGGTTGAAGCACTGATCATCTCTGCGGATATCTCCTCCGGAATATATGATTAAGCCTGATCACGTGAACTTGTTACGCATCCTTGATGTACACAAATCTCTCCCCAGATGGTTGCGATCTCATCGGAATCATCATACCATTGTGTACATGAAGCATTAACCAGAAACACTTTACCATAAATCATATCAGCTTATATGAAGATGTCGATAAGCAATATCATCTCATGCTCCAATTGTTCTTCTCATATTTTTTTCCACTGAAAGCTGAAGTAATACATACCACAAGTGTCAAGAGAACACTTCCCCCATATAGTTGGAATGATACACCAAACGCCACAAGTTAATACACTGATATTCTCTGCGGTTATGACATTTGTCTTCCCGGGATAACTTCAATTAAGAAGAAGTATTAAGTTCATCACGTGTACTTTTAATGCATTCAGATGTATGTCTCTTTCCCCCTTGCTGGTTTTGATACCTCAGAATCAGCAACATATATTAGAAGAACATCATTTGCTCAGATATATCCTGTGAGAATCAACTGATGTAGAAACTCTCTATGACTATCATTACCAACCCTTGTGTAGGCTATTTGAAGTGACCACTGATGAAGTAAACCCGATATACCAAACTTGAAACTGAAGAAGAATTCCCCAAATCCGTAACTTAAGCTTGCACTGTTGTTGATTAAAGAACGATGTAGAAGAATAAGTACAACACCTCTTAAGACTATCCACATCCGCATTTGCGTGTGACACTGAGCACTACAATGTAACTCCTTGAAGTGATAACTATAGCCCGTGAGTACTAAAATGTAACTCCTTTCATCGGGTATAACTAGATAATCCAAGTCCCAATCATAAACTTTAAGAGTTCACGCAAGTCATCAATCGATACATGAAGTTTCGATGATGAAATAAGTAGACGCCTTCGTAAAATACTCTTCAATCTCAATTAAGGGATGCCAAATAAACTCCGTGATCACTTGACATTTCATGTCCAAATTGTTAGCCGTTTTTACATTTTAGCTGACATTTTCCATAATGTCCTTCGGGTTGATTTCCAAAGTGCACATTTGGAGGAACAACAATCCTTGATTTTAGAACGAAAAGACGGATCATTATTCATGTGTGCAACTTCATAATCATGATAGTCATCATCAACACCTTGGGGAATAACTAGAGATTGGATTACTTGAGCAAGTGATCAATCATCATTCGTAATACTTCTAGATGGTGCATCTTGATCAATCATCATTCGTTGAAGCTTGGAAGTAATCATCAAACATAAATCCCAGTCATCCTTAGTAAGTAAAACATTAGGTGTTGGAGGAGAGTCGTTTGACCATTCTTCAATCATCAATCACCATGGGTAATAATATTCACACTTCTCCCCCTCAAAAATTGCATACGAGGTTTGCCATTTTTGATTGAGCAAGTGAATAATAATACAATCAATCATGTAGTTTATTCACACTTCTCCCCCTCAAAAATTTCATACGAGGATGCCATTTTTGATTGAGCATGTGAATAAGAATACAATCAATCATGTAGATTATTCACCTTTCTCCCCCTCAAAAATTGCATACGAGGTTTGCCATTTTTGAGTGAGAAAGCATGAATCATGTTGGTGATAATGGTCAAGAACCAGAAGATTTCTCTTCTTCCGAAGATAAGGCAAACTGAATCGTACACCTTTCTTTTCATTGATGAACGGGGCCTGAAGTGTTGTCAGCAGACGCCATAATGATGACATTGAGGACCGAGGCTTGAACTGATTTGTTCAAACGTCATAGTCGTTGAAGTGCGAGGCCTGAACTGAATCGAACAGACGTCATAGTCGTTGAAGAACGAGGCCTGAACTGAAGTATTCAGACGTCATAGTGAGCATACATCAACATTGACCTTCTATACCTCCTGAAGTAGGAGATATGCTTGCTTTAGGCTTCCAGACTTTGAGTCTTCTCGTGTGGTGAATGATTGATGTACCTGCAACTGAGTAAGGACTACCTGCACTAACATTACAAACTTGATTGCATATATATGGGTTAGTGACAAAAGTATCCAAACCCTTGGGGGTTTCACGGTCAACCAAGGTATTGCCATTGGTAAGTATCTTTCCGGTAGGTATCCACTTAAGTCCAGCATCCTTAAAAATTCTACCAGTTGGAATCCACTTATGGCAAGGTCTAGGATTGTTAAGCTTCTTATGCACAGTGGAAGGCTTATCGATATTCCTAGTCTCAGAAGATTTAGCAGTTTGAATCCACCTAGGAGAAGTTATAGGTTTATTTTGCTTCTTATGCATTGTGGATGACTTACTATAAATCCTAGACTTAACAGGTTGAACCTTAGCATTGTTCCTCAATATCCTAGGAGGGATCATACAAGGTTGTGAACCTAAGATTCCATCCTTATGAAGTAGTGCCCTTTTCCTAGCCTTTTCTAGATCATAGTTCTTGTGCAAGTCATTCATATCATAAGTGTTTTGAACCTTAATGCTAGGTTTCGACACTGTTTTCGAACTAATCCTAGAGGAGCTGGGTGTAGGAGTAACTACTTGTTGAGGTTTAACCGAACTAGAAGCAGTTATCTTAGGCAAATAATGTGTAGTGACTGGTTTTGTCAAAACTTGTTCCGCATCAACTTGGGAGGCAAACCGTGTTTTTGAAAGTTTTGGTCGTTCAGATCTAAACGCAGTCGGTTGCCTAACAACGGATTGGTTTCTATTTGATTGAAAACCTGGTTTCCCCAAGATTGATGGTTTTGCAAACTTAGTGTTCACACTATCCCTTGTTGCTTTTCTTAGCTCGTTCTTTAATGCGGTTATTGTGAACCCCTTTTCAAGAAGTTGAGCTTTGAATTCATCATTTTTGGCAATCAAAGAGGTTGTTTGTTCTATCGTCTTAGTTCTCATTTCTTTGATTGAGTCACCTAAAACCTTTTGATGCTTTTTCAAAGACTCATTTTCCTTAAGTAATTCAGCCACATAGATTGACAGTTCACTAATTCTTGCTTGCCTGCATCAATGTCCTTGTTTGTTTCGACTAAACTACATTCCACATTCATAGCAGAGATATGATTCTTCAAGTTGGTGATTGTCAAGTTTTTGGCTTCCAGCTGGGCTTTTAAATCATTAATCATAAAGAATTCACGGAAATCAGGAAGTTCCGGATTTTTACTTGGTTGGTTTGTTTGAAGACTTTCTTTCTGTTGTTGCATTGCGATTTCAAGTGAAATGCAATGTTTTTCAAGTTGTAAATATCTGTTTGAAAGTTCATTAAAAACTTCTTTATCAACCATGTCATTTGATTTAAACATCTCAGCCGTAAACAAAGAACTTGACTCATCATCACATTCAGCATCCTGATCACTTTCTCCCCCCTTATGACTCATATTTGTTGGATTAGAAATGGTATTACTGTCACTCTTTTCTAACAAATTTGTGTCATAAGTGGGCTTAATTTGATCAGTATGCTGCCGTTCATTAGAAAGCACATTATGTTGATTATGTTGATCAGTGAGGGGTACCTCATCACTTGACACCTGTTCTTTTACGGGTCTGAGATCAGCATCCATATCATGTGTAACAAGAGTCTCTGAACTGTTGGTAGTGTCAAGCTTATCAGTCTTTGATCCTTTGCATTCAGTGACAACTGACCCAACATCCGATGCTTTACCCGAATCAACAATACCCTCACATGATTGCACCCGAGATGCCTTCACCTTGTCATCATATGCAGGTATATGCTGTGCCTTTTCGTTAATGAATCTTTTCACTTTATCCATAAGCTGGACAAGTGTGTCTCTGAACGTGTCAACCTCAATTCCCGTGTGATCAGCAAAGCACTTTTTCGTCATCTCACTATAATGATCATACTCCAGAGTGAATTTCGAATCAAAGAACACTTAGAGTTGTTTGTTGATCATACAAAGGGCAGCCATGGATCCCATTTTGGAAAATTCTCCTTGGTCAAGTTGTTGTTGTAGTTGATCTAAGTTAAGAATCATTGTGCATGTGAAAGTCTGAACATCTTGACCAAAGAGTGTTACAAATGCGCGTTCGAATCCCATCTTGAATCTAATTCCCTCTAAAAGTACCGAGAGATGTGAATGAAGTTGTCGAAAACATTCTATGCAGCTTTCATTTGCATTGTGAAGCACTTGTTGTGGCTGAAGCAACTCTCTCCCTTGCGAATTAGAGCACAAAGATTCCATATTAGCAATATTAGAATCAAACACCTTTATTTGTTGTACAAGGTTGGAAGATTTTGACATGTTGTGATCGTTCACGGGATTTTACAATTCTATGATTTAAACCGAGAAATAGATTCTTTCGCGGGATTTTACAAAATCAAGAAAAACCCGTGAGACAATGAGAAACTATTGAATCGGTAAATGATTAGATGATTTTTTGATGAACTTGATGGTCGTATGATAGAGATCCGAACAAACTCCGTAGATATTCAATAGGCCCGAAAATAGCTCAACCCAAGATACTGCTCACGTACTATGAAGATCACCCAAAACCGTTGTCCAAATATATACTCAATAATTCAACAATTTCTTGTAAGTAAATTAGTGAGCCACAACATGATAGAAATTCAAGCACTTCGTTCCTTGTTTATCATAGCAGTCCAACGTGATAAGCTCAAATGTATAAAAATCTGTTTCAAGCCCGTAACCCAACAAGAATTCCCGTAGCCCACGTTCAAAATTAATAATCAACAGCCCAATACTCAGCAAATCCCCTACCTTAATATACACGCATTAATCAGACGCCCCAACCAAAAATAGAAAATGATCCCTTGTGATAAATCAGATCCGAATACCCAAACAAATATAATATGACTCGAGACTTAACTCGTCCCTGTGTTCCTTGTTATTATCAGTTAGCGGACAGAATTAGTAAGCCCACCACCAAAACAAACATCAATCCAATGCCCAATAAAAGTTTCAGCCCAATTACTCTGACTAAATACGTAATATAAGACACACCCTTATATCCACTTTTACCCTAATTGCAAATTAAGAACGCAGTCACCTGAATAAACTCATACACTAAACTTTTTCTCTTAAACAATAGATCGATTCACTTGTGTTCATTACAGATATCAACAAGATGCTTTTTGATCTACGTGATAGAATATCCCGCGAAGACCACAAACATTAGTAACTTCAAGCACTTTTTACACGGTCGAAGGTAGGTTCTCACTTGTGTTTGATATTTACAGCCGAATGAAAGGGGAAATGATAACAATCTTGTTATTATGTCTTCTTTAAATTTTTCGGATATCTAAAGAGGTGTAACACTTTGAAACAAAAGGTCGGTGATGATATGACTCATGTGGCTCGTCTTTTGGACTTGACTTATATTACACAACGAGTTGACTGAGATCAAAATCAAAATTTATTTACTTGTTTGATATTTAAACCGAATGAAGAGATGGATGAAACAATTTTGTTATTGTTCGTTTTCTTTTGATATTCGAATATTAATCTAAGATCTATGATGAGCAAGTCTCTTGTTGTTTAGTTAGTTGAACAGATGGGTGTGAAACCAAAGAGATATCCTTAGATCAATTCCTTTTCAATTTGTCGTGTATAAAGGGATATGGGTTGGTTATGGATTGATAGATTGTAGTTCACTTCTTCTTGATCTTCTTGTTTCCCGATAACCGCAAACAAAAGTGAGCTAACCGCTACCAGAAGGTGACCACAGTTTTTGAGAGTTAACCGCAAACTAGAAGAGCAAACCGCAATACCCATAAGACAACAAACATGTCACAATCAATAGCTAAACGCAACCTGGAGTTAAACGCTAGTTTGAGCAGAATGAACTAAACGCTGGTAAACAAGAAGTAATCACAAGATAGCGTTTTTCAGTTTACATAAACTGCCAAAACCAGTACTATCAACTTTTTGTTTCCATCCCACAATATGGCAAAAATTGGTAGCTGTACATCACACTATTATTATAATTCTTATACTAATCCCAAATATGAAACACGCAATGAAGACCAAAGAAAAAAAAAACCACGAATGTAACACAAAGACTTCCAATGACCACAAGTGCCAACCAAATCAGTCCTCAAATTACTTCAAGTAACTTAATTCGAACCAAAATAAAACAAGACCAAGCCACAAATTTGAGCATGCCAAGTCCTAAGATGAAACCATGGCTCTTGATACCAATTGTAGTATACTCATAATCTTAACATATATGGTACTTGTATTTAGTGGATCGAATTAAGAAGAAAGAAAGAATAAGAAGATGAAGTTTAGAGAGAGAAAGAGAGAGTTGGGAGTTTTAGAGAGAGAAAATGAGAATGTATTAGATTGGTGAATGAGAAGCTCCAACCCTCTCCACATGTGGAGAGGGGTATTTATACTTACAACATAAACGCCCACTCCCGGGCTGTGGATCAGGTATACAGTGGGTAAAGACCCGTCCTTCTTCCACACTATTACTTAAACTAATTCTAACTTACTAATACATAAACTAACTACGAGCTATCTTAATGCTATTACAATAATCAGGTGACCGAGACTTTTACAGGAATAATTGTATTCCTAACATAATTATAAGCTTTCATCTGATATATATTATTCCGTGTGTATACATAAATTTAATACATAATGATAATAATATTTATAAAT
Source organism: Artemisia argyi (assembly GCA_030686995.1). Taxonomy (NCBI): domain Eukaryota; kingdom Viridiplantae; phylum Streptophyta; class Magnoliopsida; order Asterales; family Asteraceae; genus Artemisia; species Artemisia argyi. The sequence continues at coordinate 18,330,439 of CM060678.1, read as the reverse complement.
AACAAAATATATAGGTTATTTTTATAAAAATAAAATTATATAATATTTAAGGGGTATAACGTGTACGGGTTATTTATTAAATTTATATTAAAAAAAAACTTGAAAACTGATAAGTTTTTTAATAAAATCAACACATGTGTTTTTATATCATTTTTTTAAGTTTAATTAAAAGGTCATGAAGTACCAAGATAGAAATTTACATTATTAACCAATTGTATTATTAAAATTAAATAATTTACATTTTTGGTATACAAATAATTAAATTAAAATATATTGTGACTTGTGTCAAAACATATTAAATAAGATTTATGGCAACGCCTCGTGTGCAGTGGAATATATGTTAGTTAGATATATACACATATATTGCAGAGTATTTTATAAATAAATATTAAATTGTGTAGCAAGAATTTATATGATACTGTGTTTTATATAGATGAGTTGCATTTTAAACTTCGTGGTGTAAACATTTTTGGTATAAAAAACTTGAAGAATTTATTATGATTTACACATAGTGCTCATCATCTTGTTCACCTTTGGCACCAAAAATCTTGTTCACCTGAAAAAATGGTTCTTTGCGCATGTGGTCTTCAATGCGTCGTTAGAACTTCCTGGACGAACAAGAATCCTGGTAGGCGCTTCTACTCATGCCCCACATACGTAAGTTGGACTCTTGATCGAAACAATAATAATGTTATATTTTACAAGTTGCCTCTGTTTTCTTCTTTTTAATTATATTTCTTTCATTTTACAGAACTCTAGCAGTCCCTTCATCGGCTGGGTGGATCCACCCATGTGCGACCGATCTCTAGACATCATCCCTGGTCTACTTAAGACCAGGGATGCTTTGGAAGATGCGCTGGGGTTAGAGCAAGAGAGGGCTGACTGGGAGGAGCACCGGGCAAACAAGTGGAGACCCGGGCAAACTAGGCGGAGCTTCGGGAAAAAAATGGAGGAGCAGCGGGCTAACAAGCTGAGGAAATACCTTATCATCAGTTGGGTTTTCTTCGCTTCTTATGTGGTGAAGATTGCATACCAGACTTGTGACTCGTCCAAGACTATTTATAGGGGGAAAAAATAGTTTGGAGAGTGTTTGCACGTTTTTAGGAGATCATGGGGGCGTCCCATGATTTGTGGTAACCGCTAGGGCTTAGTGTCCCACTTTTCCTGGTTTAGTGAGGGAGCTAAGGAGAAAGAGGAGACATGGGCAAGACTTGGTCTTAGCATTATTAGGTCTTAGCATTGTTCGGTCCTATGACTTATCGAAGGATACCCCGAAGGACTTAATCCTTCGACTGGCGAATTCCCAATTGGTAACTAGATCATAGATGATTAGTTTTACGCCATTAAAGATTTTAGGAGGCTAGCTAGAGCCTTTGATATGTAGATTGCGAATAGGACCGAAGAGGGGGTCCTTCGACCTGATCGGAGGGTACATTAATGATCGGCTCTAAACGGTCAACCTAAATTAACCAAGTGAATGGTCAACAAGGTCAGACAGCCTGGGGCCAATTCTCCGTAGAATATAGTGTTTCATCGGGTCGTTATGTCCCGACGAGGTGTGATGGTATTAAAAACGGGTTTGTGATCGGGTGAATTTGGACGGAAATGGGTTGTGATTGATTACACTAAGGAAATATGAAAGGAAATAGCTTAAATAAGCTATATTAACAAGAACATGAAATGAGAAAACCCAGAAACGTTTAAAACCTAAAACGCGTACGTCTGATTTAAATTTACGTAGACGTACGAAATAAAACGCGAGTTTTAGAGAAATAAAATACCTACGGATATGAAAATTATATTTTTACAATCCTAATAATAAAAGAAAATTTTTAGAAAAAGAAAATTAATTTTTACACTATTTAATTAATTATTATTAATTAATTACTAATTTTCTATTTACTTTTAATTATTTAAGTTATACTAAAATACAAATAATTAGGATTTTACTTAGAAAAATAAAATTTAAATTTGGAAAAATCTAAAATAATATAAAACTAATTTTAAAACAGAAAATATATTTTTCCTACTTTTTAAATAATTATTATTAATTAAAAACTAATTATTAATTAATTAAAACTAAATTAAATTAAGAAAAATAGAAAATGAACAGTGAAAATTATGAAAAATTTCCTAAAATTATTTTATGATATATAAAACCTAGAAAAAATATAAAAAGTACTGTTGTTAAATAAAAATTAATAAAACTATTTAATATACTAATATTACTTAATAATTATTTAAACTAATATTAATTATAGAAAATACTAAATGAAAAGATAAAAATCTGAAAATTTTTATACAACTACTTTAATATAAAAGAAATTTAAGAAAAATATAAAAATGTAAAAATACTTATTAATAAGCAGAAAGGAAAATTAAAAAGCTAAATTATATTAAATAGAAACTATCACTTAATTTAAAATTTGATTTTTCTGGTTTTTCTTTTTTCAAAACTATTTAAACACTTAAAATAAACAACTTTTAAAAAAGGAACTTTTGACTGAATCACAAAAATAAGCATATTGAGTTGGCAGATTTGGAGTTTTAGCTTATTAAGACTTTGGTGTCTTTGAAAAAGCCAACCAAAAGCTACCACATGAGTAAATAGGCTAAAACACATATGGAGTAACTTGAAATAAGCAAAGTGAAATAGGAAAGCACAAGAAGTAAGCTACTATAAGCAAATAAGCAATAAACTAAAAACTGAGTAGCAAACAGGCCAAATGGCCCAACTTTGGAGGCCTGTGGGACCCACAAGGGAGGTTGGAAGCCCAATCCAAAGATTGATCCAATAAGCTGAGCTTATTGGCTTTCTAAAAAGCCAAGAGTTGACCCCTGGGTCCCACAAATAAACACAGGAGAGGACATGAAACTTTGGTGAAAATTCTGAGTATGCAGCATAAATGAGGAATTGGCCAAACAAATAGGGGAGTGCAACCCTATCAAATGAGCTGAAAACCTCAAAATAAGCCCTGAGCCCACAAGACTAGCTTATTGGCTTTCTAAAAAGCCAAAAACCATGGGGTGGGGCCCACTAGGGAACAAGTTATGAACTAATGAAAAGGGCATGTTTGGTTAGTTGTCAGGGTGCAGGGCATGTCTTTGCCCTGCAGGCCTGTTTGGGCATACAAATAAGCCATAAGAAAAAATTTTAAAAGTAAGCAAAAGGCTGATTCCTAAAGTTGAGGTGGGGGATTATAATATGTAAAAAGCTCAATGCCTAATTCTAAACACTAAATTCAAAACAATTCCCATAAAAAGTGGATTTTCTGTACAAAGGCAAATTTAACTTTTTATATAAACTACTTATTTTGACTTAAATGAACTTCAATCCTACTCTACTGATTTGTTATGTTATATTAGGCTATAAGTAAACTAGATTAGGCTAAAATACCTACTTATGAATTGAAATGGTGGGATTATAAACCCTAGGACCTAACAGTTAACAAGTGAGGGTGAATCAAAGAGATTTTTGACTTTTTTTGCAAATGAGGCAGGGTTTTAAAGCCTTACTAGACCTAGTATTGACTAATGCAATATACTAATGCTAAAACAACAACACAAACATCAAGCAAAGCACTAATCCAAACACCCCTTTATGATTGACTGATTTTTGATTTATACTACAAGTGAATGATTCAGGCCAAGATTTCACCAACTGAGCTTTCATGCATATGATAGGAACTAAATTAAACAAAAACTCTTAATCACAAACAACTAAAACCTAAGAATTACTACTGAGCAATAATTCACAGTTAAAATGGCTTATATGGACAACTTATGAGACAAAGGACTAAACTTACTTAAATAAGCCACTACACAACTAAATACACTGAATGAGCAAAAATCACACCAAGATAAGCAGTATCAAACAGTTCTACATTAGTTTACCAAAAGAATGAAAAGTAAGCTTACAATGTGTCCAAGCTAAGATATGAGGTACCAAGGCTCAAACTTCAATCCTATTACTCCCCTAGGAGTTCTAAACCAATAAAATCCACAATCCATAGTTTCACTGGCTTTCTTCTTCCTTAAAACTGACTTTTTGATTTTTTATCTATTTTTCTTATATTTTTGGTGTTTTTGATGAACTGAGCTACATTAACTTAAATGCCTTGAAAGCTTTGAAAAGCTTTTAAATAAGCTTAAACAAGCTCAAACAAGCATATTGCAACAGCTTTTAACTCTTTTTAGTGAAAATGGAATTTTTGCTTATAAATGCTAAAAATTGAATTATATAAATAGAACCTGAAATTGAAGTAACATAAAGTTCATAACACACTAGGAGAATAGATTACAAGCTTTTTTAACCAAAAATTACAACTGAAAATCTAATTTTACATTAAATCGACACTAAACTAAGTTACTAACTATCCTACACTAACTACTTGGTCTTTTCTTTCTTCTTCTTCACTTTTATAGACCTTGGGGTAATTCTCTGACTTTCCCACTATCTTTTTGAGCCCTTAGATGGTCTCCAATTGATCTCAACCATTAAATTGGTTTTTTGGCGGGAAATGCACTTTTGACCCAATTGGGTGGGTTAGGTTGGCAGTTGGGTGAATTTAATGAGAAGGGGGGTTGGAAGGGACATGAGGTGAGGTTGGTGAGGAAATTATGGAGTTGGAGGGGGGACACAATTGCAGAAAAACGGGGGAAGAGGTAGGGGATGAATAGTGGAGTGGTTTGGGTTGACTGAGTTTGACCGGAGGGTGGATTTTTATTTAAAAATGGGATTGGGCTGGGATGTATTGGGCTTGGGTAGGTTTAGTGGATTAGGTTTGGTTTGGACTTGGTTATTAAGCTTAAAAATCACAAGGACCATTCATGTATTTTCTGAAAATAGAGGGTGCTGATTTGGCACTTTTACAAACTTGTCATGAGGGTGATTCTTGCCATATATGAACAATCCAAGGATATAATTTGCAATTTTCCATTTTTGAATGCCCAGGGACCAAAATTGCCAAATTCCAAAGTTCAGGGGCTAAACTTGCAATTCCTTCAAACTTTCCACCCAAGGACCATTTTTGATAACTTGTGACTTCCCAAGGACCAATAATGACTTTTCTTCCAAAAATATTCCACGAGGGACCAAATCTGCCAAATGTGAAATTCCAGGGACTAAACTTGTAAATTCTCAAAACTTTTTACCCAAAGACCATTTTTGATAATATTTGACTTTTAAAGGACTTGGGTTGACTTATCTTTCAAAATAAATGCTCAGGGACTAATTTTGACAAGTTTTGAAAGTTGGGGGACTGAAACTGCCAATTATGCAAACTTTGTTCGTTTTTCATCTGTTTTTACTCATTTTGCATCTGAAACATATAAAACACAATCCTTAGGATATTTTCAGTATTTTGATGCATTTTTGAGTGTTTTTAAATGTTTTGCAGTTCAGATTTAACCAAAAATGACGAGTATTTACACACTCATCAATTAACAACTAACATAAAGGCATTTTATAATCATAGTCGGTAATGCAATCATGGCTTCTGATGTTTTATAATGCACTATTGTGCCATAAAGAACACAAAAACAATGTTAACTAGTATGACTAAAAAGGCTTTTGACGCAATTTTATTAGTCTTCCGGTAATCAAATGTTAACCATTCAAATTTGCTTACTAAAAGCCTGTTTATATACAATAACAACAAGAAATACAGCATGGCCAAAACTTATAAATGACTCATTTCAACATGTTACTCTACGTGTTTGACCTAATAAAGTGACTATTCGTCAATTATAAAACTACTAGTCAATTTTAGACGCTTAGCCTAATGGATTAAATGATTAAGGGCCACCCAACATGATTCGCTTGTATAGACCATGGAAATTACTAGTTAATTATAAGGAGCGTACAATTTTTAGCTTATAACATCATAAGCACGACAACTGTGAATCACACAAAACAAAATCACAGTATACAATTATATAGGTCGGTTGTTCTTAGTTAGTGTTTGGGATTATTTTATTTATAACTACTTACGGGCTTAATAACCATTTCAAATAATCAAACCAGGACATCTTTTAATAATTCAATGTGTAGGAGTGTATACTTAAGTGTTATACAAGCAGATATCAAATTAGCAAACACTTACTTGTTATCATAACTGCATAAGCTTACTGAAACACATCATTGGTCTACAAACCATCTTAATTATATTCCAAGTGTACCCACTTTACACATTCATAAATCATAATCATTGAATGTTTCCTAAAAAATCAAACCGGCCAAAACATTCAATAAGATCAACAACTCAACATAAAATCAAATGTGAATTCAAGTTTTCAGTTCATCACTGATATAAAATTATATTGAGGTTTTGTCAGTGTACTTTCCTTTCTCTTTTTACTCAATAGATGGTTATAGTTAGAGCAGGAGCAATAACATAACAAAAAGAGGTAATGAATCATCATAAAACAAAGTTTTACCAACTTATGCTTATTTAAATGGTGCACATAATGGTTTAAATGTTTGAGGGATATCTTCATGAACATATAAATGGTTCGGGAAACATAATTTTTGGATACACCAAATAGTCTCGTGCGTTCATCAATGTCACACTTCAATCATAAATCAATTCTTAAACAATAATATTCTTTTGTTCGAAAAATACATGATACATAAAACCAATGATCAAATAAGCTAATTAAAACGATTGAGATGATCTTCTGCATAATTGCACAAAGAGCAAAGCTAAAACTCCCGATTTCCAAATTGTAGGAAATGGTATCCCATATTTCCCATTCTTAAACAACCCTTTCAGATAATCCCAGAAGCATAATGTCACACAAACACTACAAAACATCTCTCCCAACCCTAATGCCCCTATCCAATTTTCACTACTTGATAATCTCACCATACCGTTGACCATCGCGGTCAGGTTGACCAGTAGGATGGTGACACCTGGCACAATCATGGGTGACTTGTCAAAAGTGAATCTACCTTTATCATCACCATCATCAGAACTTTGTTCCTTCTGTGTCACTTCGAAACCAGTCTTGGATAAGCCAAAGAGCTTAAGCACTAAACTTAAAAATGAAAATAACCATGATGTCATTGCATTTACTCTCCCCATTCTCTGTAAGTTCCACCACGTACGAAAGGATACACCTAAACGTTTCAGTTCCCACAAGGCGTAAAGATTCTTAGTGAGGAAAATACCCATAGGGATGTGAAAAGCCGGTTCATTAATCTTGGGCAAGAAATGTGAACTGCTGATGACACAATATGCTGGAAGAACCGCATAACATAGTTCTGGAATAGACCGTGATCCCCATAAACATAGCCACAAGTAACCAAGGGCTTGTCGAAACCATAGCTTTCCTTTTATAGTAAGACGTAAAGGGTTTTTATTGGTGAGTAATACCTCAAGAAGCCCGTTTCCCCATCTTTTCATCTGTGTCAATGACATTGGATATGTCGTAGTTGCGCAACCAAGAAATGCAAGTGGGTCAGGTGAGGTCATGACGGATTTCCATCCTTTCCCGTGAATATTAATTCCTGTGAGAATATCTTCTGTTGCAGATCCATAAAGCCAACCAACCTGAAAAAAATTCAGAATATTTAAACTACATTATTAGGTAGTTCGATATGTATGTGATTAGTTCATCATCAGTCATAAATTGCTTGGTGACTTTCAGTTTACATGGTGTTTGGATTTGCATTTAGAAAGTGATTGTAGAAGATCAAATAGTCACCTATTATAAAAGTGTATTGAAATATGGTGTTTGTCCGTATTAGTGTTGAAGTTGTAATAATCGCATAATTATGTGTTTGAGTCATTTTGGTTAACAAAGGTATCATTAAGGTTATCCAGATCATGAATCCATTATCTCATTTCATCCAGACTAATTTGAAACACCATGCTATGATCGATATTAACTGCCTCTTACCTCTTTTCCCCACGAGGTACCGTACTCATATCTATAGCCTGCAACGCAGATTGCTGCCTCAATGAAACTAGAGGGAGTCTTCCGATCTTCTATCTTTGCATTTGATCCGGATAATACTTGAGCAGCTGAATCTCTCAATTCAGTTGATTTTCCAAACATTTTATGTAGATCTTCATTGCCAATATTTTCTAAATAACATCACAAATTAGACATACATTCAAATATTCAATCCTAAAATGACCACGTAGATAAAAAATAAAAACAACTGTATTTACCAGTTTTTGTATCATTTGGTGATGAACCATAGATAACCTTTCTTCTGTGAAAACAATTTGATCCCGCGTAGAAAATCCCTTGAATTGTTGTTATTCCATTTGAAAAATACTGATTCAAAGAAAAAGAAATGTCAATAACAAGTGCCATATTAGAATTAGAGGCACATAATTTATTTAAAAAAAATGTTTAAACATATACGCACATAATAATTAGTGAGCTGATTCCCAAAAGGGTCATCCTTCAATGGGTTATAAAAAGCTTGAGGAAACTGGATAAAACCGCAATCTTCTTCATTCTTGATACCAAAATACATACACATTGCATGAAGAAAAACTTGTGGATTGTTTGCATACATATCGCAATCTACATTCAGCATCAAGGGTGCGTTTGTCATTACTGCCGAGACTCTAGCCTGCTCATCATTGAAGTTTTACGATATTCATTTTTGCATAGTTTGTCGTAAATTATATGATTTTTCACTACAAAGATACTTCATTTCTTATTCTTTATATAAACAATGATATAGTGGAATTTCTACTTTCATCAAGCGATTAATTACTAGATAATCGATAACAGAGAATCGTGAATACGAAAACCTGAAACATAGCTAACTTTGGTCTGAGTTTTGCTTTGGATAAACCATTTTTGTTTTCACCCAAAATACGAACTAACTTAAAAGAGTATTATAGTTGAGACATTTTACTTGGATTAGTCAGAGGAATACGTGTGTAAGTCCTCATGGACCGATTGGATTATAAATCCAATCTTTGATTGTAATGTTTGTGGTCTCTTGCTAGATGATTCGTTGAAATCCGTTACTCAAAAAAATAGTTGTGGCCTTTTAAGATATCAGTAACTTTCATCTGAGTTTTCTTAAAACGTTCAGCGTGAAAACCAGTTAACTTAGATATTAGAAAACTACTTTTAGTGACAACTTTGGTCATTTTGTGAGTTAAGCAAAATAAAGGTGTGTTACCAAGCATTTAAAGCATATTAGAGTTGTCCTATTTTATGCATTGTGATATATATATATATATATATATATATATATATATATATATATATATATATATATATATATATATATATATATATATATCATTCACATGTTTAAACAAAACGAAAATGAAGCAGACTAACCAGGACGTTCATAGCTCCGGCTTTGTAATGATGCTGATGCTTGGGACTTTTCTCTCTTGAGATATATATTACATGGGGCAGGTCGCTCAAAGTACCTTCTTTGTTCTCCGATACAACCTACAACAATTAGAAAATATTACCAAATGAAAAGTATTTCTATTAGAGAATATATACAATCAATGGTTATCCCAACATTAATGAAATGGGCTAATTGCACGAAAATGTATCATAGTTGTCACAAATTCCTACTATATGTATCGAACAAAAAAGTTTGCAATTATATATTATACTTGCTTTTTGGACATTTTTTGTGTAGAGTTTGACCTCTTTTGCAGGTTGCAGGTCACTTGTTTATTTATTTATTGTTTTCAATTGTCTACATGGAACCACATAGGATAACAAATTACCCACACTCTTTCTTTTTCACATACGCATGAGTATCAATCATTTTCTCATTTTTTTTTTCTTCTTCTTCTTCTCTCATCAGTCATCACCACTTACCATGGCTACTAATAACAACCACAAGACACTTGACACCGAACAACCACCACCCATCGCGGCCATCTACCACTACCAGCTCCAAACCACCAGCAAAGTCATTTTTTTCGCTTTTTTCAGATCTGGGCCACCAAACTACAGCCACAGTCGGCTGGCCATTTCTTTCAAATATTGGTTATGATTGTGGGTTTGTGGCGGTGAGATGGTGGGTTAATTATTGAAAGAGGGTTTACTTGAACTAATTTTGGGGGATTTTGTTTTTAGATCTATGATTTCCGTTTCAAAATGTGTTTAGATTGATGAAAAAAAAATGTAATTGATATTTGGAATTTTAAAAACAGATAATCAGAGGAATTTTAAAAACAGATAATCAGAAAGTTATGATCCATTGATGACCCAATGAACAGAGATGGAGATAAAAGGAGACCGTTGATGATCCATTGATCTGATTCCACACATGGTTTTTATTTTATTTGGAATCATTGGATCGTTATTTTGGTAACAGAAAAGTAGTAGAACTTCAAGATAACAGATACATTTGGTTTGAATTTGAGATGACATGGATGGTAACTTGTATGATGTGGCACAACGTGCTAAAGAGGTCAAACTCTACACAAAAAATGTCCAAAAATGCAAACTTTTTCGTTCGATACATATAATAAGAATTCATGACAACTATGATACATTTTAGTGCAATTAACCCTAATGAAAACAAAGGGCTAGTGTTGGAATCTAAGATCTCAAATTCTCAATATTATTTTTGTGCATTACTCTAATTTTATCTTTGGCAAATGACATAAAATGTTATCGAACCTTGCTTATTTTAAACAATATTATAAAGGGATAATTGTCTAAATATACCATCATCATCACATCACTCAAATTTCATTATGCTTATACGTAATACCTTAATTATGGCTGGGTGGTCCGAACGGTGAACGCCATAGAAAACACCAAAATCCGAGTTACGGTCACATGGGAATGGATTCTGAGCGGCTAGGTCAATCTTTTTGAGAAGATCACCATATTCGTTCTGTAATCATACACAAACAAAATAGCATGTGAATAATGTCAGGATGGCAACCATAATATATTGACGTAACCAAACTGGGCACCACTAAAGCTTCACCAATCGCATGTATATGAAAAAGAATCACATTGGGAACCAAATTAAGTGAATTCAACTTTTGAATTTACAACTTTTAAATTCAACTTTTAAATGAATTTACAACTTTTGATGTTAAGGCTAATTTAGGTTAATGATTAGGTTAATAATTTTTTGGTGTAAAATAGCATACCCATTAATCATTTATCACAAAATAGCAATATATTAGGCTAATGATTAGGTTGATGTTTAGGCCTACCAGTTATGTCCATATATGAAAACTGTATTTTTAAAATGGTCAGTGACGAAACATGTCACGAATACTAAGTTAATGATTAATTAAAAAAACAGGAAATCATGATTTATTTATTTATGAAAACATGATTACTACTTTTCAATATTAAGATAAAAATGTTGTTATTGTAGTACTAAAATAGTCATTCCAACAAGTGAAAAGGTTTCCTAAAATGTGCTCGGCACATGTTTGAATAATTATAAGAATAAAATTAATTTTGTTTATCAAATACTCCATCTCTTTCACGTTTGTTTTCCATATTTATGTTTTGCGTTATTCTTAATAAGTGTCCACTTTCTGTTTTAACAAATCAAAATTTATTTTGGTAGATGAAAATAATATTTTATTGGTGAAGAGTGTAAGTAGTGCGGACTAGAAAAATCAGTCTCGCTTGGATTGACCGGATAACCGATCCCAAATTTGCTTGTATAAACACTTTGTAATCCATATCTCGACACTAGCTTCTTGTTAAGGCTTTGTATTCCTAACATATATCGAATGTTGTTCAAAAAAAAGTTAAGTGGAAAACTTTTATAATTTATACATTTCAAAGTGGACATTTGATATGAGAAAGTATATAACCACATATAATTAAAATAATAAATAAGTCTAATTAATGTATATTAAATATATTTTAAATTTTTAAAAAATTGGGTTGATTGATACAATTTAAATAGTGTTTGAGAGTACAATGCTAAAAGAAAATACATCAAAATGATGTAACATGTGTTGGTGAATGTTTGCTTGTAAAATCCAAAAAGTTAAATCAGAATTATCTTCTTCTTTTTTTTCTTTTTCTTTTTTTCACTATTTAGAGATGTTTTTATTAAAAAGGCAACTGAATTAATATCTAGACATTTTGATGATAAATATTATTCTTATAATAAAACCATACTTTTATAGATAATTTAATTGCTTTGATCACATAATTTTTATAAAATATCTTCACAAAATGATGTGACATGATGATTTGTGCATGCATAAAATTTAAAAGAAAAAATATAATGTACTTGAGTTCAATTGGCAAGACACATCATTTTGTAAAAATATTATGTAAAAATTATATTATCCTAACATACCTCTTTTACGTGGTAAATATGATTTGATAATAAATTGTGACACAATAGTTGAATTTGAAAGTAATTTCATTTACATTCAAATATATATATACTGGTATATTCTAAAAAAGTAAGCCACTAAGCAATGTCTGAGTTCTGAGTGTTAATGATTTAACTCTGATAAAAACATAATCATGATTTATAAATACAGCTATGTAAATATATATATTGTAACTTTACTTTACAATAATCATATTTGGAGCACTTTTAAAAGTGGTTTTTTAGCGACTTTAATGGGATTCCAAATTACTACGTACCTTCATTTTTTTCCATTCTTGTTGGAACTCCAATGAATCACCATCTAACGGCGTGGACTCAGATGTAAAGTATCGAAATGGAGCTCTAACTTGAACGTTATACTTCTTGCAAAAAGGGACCCAAAGTTTTGCAAATTTTGTTGTTTCAACTAGTGAATAAAACGTGAGAGGTGAGCAACCGTCATCAGACAGATAAAGCGCTAACTTGTTGATGGGATAATCGACCGCTAACAATGATAATACCGTGTTCATTGTGATGATAGATGGTTCGAGGATGGGGTCTGCAGTGGTGACAAAGATATCTACAGGTGGAAAGTCTGATTCGCATACCCTAATAACACATATAGTAACATTTGTCACATAATATGCATGATAATAAAAATGATAATTATTCTCTTTATTACAGAATCTTTAACTACAAATATTTTTCCTTTAAGGAAAAATAATTATGTATTCTGAAAACAAAGCTAGCTTTTCAGTAAATCATGCATTAAGGTTGCCATTAATTTCTCGACAGACTTCCGAAGATTATAAGTACTTTTAAAAACAGCTAAATGAAACAAGAAAAAGTAAGTACACTCAAGATCGATTACAAAGTTTGAAGAAGAACTTACCGTTTCACGAGTCGTTCAGGGTACGTTCTAGTACTGCATTGATTCCATTTGGTAGACACCTCAAGAACCCATATGAAAGTAAACCACGACTCACACAACACTGCAATCACCCATGGGAAGTAGTGGTCTTGATCTTTGAAAGAAATTATTCGATAAACAAGTAAGGAGACGAGAAGAGAAAGAATCAAGAGCTCTATGGCTCGCGCCGTCTTGTTGTTATGGACTATTTTTTCTTGTAGAGGGAGACAACTTGAGTCTAGAGTGTCTGAAGCCATAGTGCATCAAAGGTGTAAAGAATGGTCTTTTAGAGGTCTATGTGTGTTGATGGTGTGTCAAAACGTGTTTGAAAGGCTTTTTATAGAGGGTTTTTTTTTTTTTTTTTTTTTTTTTTTTTTTTTTTTTTTTTTACATAAAGAATGCTACAAACAAAATTATATCCACACAATGACATGACATATAACTTATGGCACTCACTCTTTTCCTTTTATGGCCCGTTTGGTTCGGAGGAATCCTAAGGATTCTGGTGGAATTGGAATTTAATTCCATTCCATAACGTGTTTGGTTGACAAATTCAAAGAATTTGAAATCTGAATTTCATTCCTTACTATGTTTGGTTGGCAAACGGAATGAATGAAATTCTTTCAAAATCCCATATATATGGAATTCAACATTCCATGGCATATATGAGAGGATTGTTTACAATTCCATGAAATTCATATTATTATTATTATTATTATTATTATTATTATTATTATTATTATTATTATTATTATTATTTTATTTTTTATTTTTTTTTTCAACATCACTTTTATTATTATTATTATTATTATTATTTAAAAATTATTATTCATTTAGAATTAAATATAATTTATTTATACCTTAAAAAGATACAACTGTATTTTATATAAAAACACTATTTATTTAATATAGTTAGTTTATTTACTATTATTTAAAAAATTAGTATTATTATTTGATAAGTAATTTATTTATTAAATAATATTTAGTTTATTAATCTTAAACTAAAATTAGATTTTAAATATTTTAATATAATTGTTTTTTCTCATTTCCTTCTTCCAACCAAACATGCGCTAGTATTTGCAAATTTCAATTCCGTCAGATTTTAAATCTCAAGGATTTCAATTTCTAAACATTCCATTCCTTCACATTCCAATTCCTTAAACAGATTCCAATTCCGTCAAAAATATTTTGCGAACCAAACGAGCCCTTAAATTCTGTCTTTTTTATACATCTGCAAATAAACATGAGATGTCATTTTTATGGATATTTTTTAAAAAGACTTTTGTGGTCTTAGCATTTCACTGCGACAAAATACTAAAAGAATTCTATATCATATTGCACAACTTAACCTACCCGATGGGTGAGGAGGTGGTCCAAAGTATTTTTATTTCTTAATGTTTTAATATTGCACAACTTAACCTACCCACAAAAGTATATGATTTTGGCGAATTAATACAGTATTGATTGAAATAAAAGTTAAAGTTGTAAAAAAATTGAATCAAATAAAATAACCTCACTAAATGTAAAAACTAAAAACTTTATAAAAATATATCAAAATGGATATTGAATTAAAGAGCACAAAATTTAGAAAATATGGTGAAATTATATCATAAAAAGAATAAATAGATAAAAAGATATTTCAATTTGAAAATAAATATGATTTTTTAGTTAAGAAATGACACATGTCACTTCATGATTTGAGCTACTTATCTTAATTTTTTGTGAAACCCACAACTTAAATGTTTTATATAATAGTATAGATGAATAGTATAGATGAATCCAAATTTCATTTCATAGCATGTTTCTTTATAAAGATGAATGGAGCTGATTTTAAATTTATTTTCACTAATGTTGAGTGAATTCATTTCATCTTAATTACGATTGACACGTAATATAATACTCATTATTATATTATATACTTCCTATAATGTTAGGTTATTTGCACACTCTCATTTTTTATTGTTCATTTCAAATTGTGTTTTAAACAGTTGTATATTTATCATACGTTCTTTTTGAAGATTGTACATTAGAGTGTGTGAATCAAAAGTAAGAGTTTGCAAATCAACACTCACAATGTTATTATACAATTTTATCTCTTATATAATAAGAGAACGTATAAAATATGAAATCAAATCTTTCGAGAGGTTTTAATAAGATCATTAGTAAGAGAGTTCAATTTTGCTACGTAGAAAAATAGAGCCATCTCATTTTGTGTCTTTTTTATGTACAATCCTTCGTATTTATTTCCATCTCATAATGACTTGTGGGACCGTAACATTATTTTAATATTTATTTTCTTGTTAATAATAATTTTAGCTGTATTAAATTTTTAAATCTGTCTTTACATGGGTTAAACTTATAAAAATGATTAACATAAGTCGTTCTTCATATGGATGGTAAAAAGAAAACTTTTTTGGATATTCTTGTTTAATCTCATAAAAAACAATAATTTGAGTCATATATATATATATATATATATATAATCTCGGGTAATCATTTACATATAATTATAATAATAACTCGTCCTTTCATCTGATATATATAATTCCGTGTGTATACATAAATTTAATATATAATGATAATAATATTTATAAATAACAAAAATATATAGGTTATTTTTATAAAAATGAAATTATATAATATTTAAGGGGCATAAAGTGTACGGGTTATTTATTAAATTTATATAAAAAAACTTGAAAACTGATAAGTTTTTTATTAAAATCAACACATGTGTTTTTATACCAATTTTTGTTTTTGTTTTTTAGTTTAATTAAAAGGTCATGCAGTACCAAGATAGAAATTTACATTATTAACCAATAGTATTATTAAAATTAGATAATTTACATTTTTGGTGTATAAATAATTAATACTTATTTAAATATATTCTGACTTGTATCAAACCATATGCCTGTTTGATAAAACTGTATTATTTAGCGATGAACGAATCAAATGTGCCGAATAATTCAAAGGCGCTGAGTAAACATGACTCTGAATAAAAAAATTGTTTGATTACTGCTCTGAATACCGTTTTTGAATAAAAAAAAATTACCATTTTAACCTCCAACGTAACTTAATGTTAAATGAAATATGTTAGTTGGTAAATAATGTTCATTTATTGAAGTTATAGTGTTAAAATTGAATGTAAATAAAAATAAATATGAAGGATCATGGAGTATCATATTAACAAGTTATTTGCGCCCGCTTCGTTGCGGCGGGTATTTTTGGCATGTATTTCGGTTCGATGTTTCCGTGTATTTACGTTTAGTGATTAATGTTCCCGTATGGTTTGCGTTGAGTGTCATGAACGGACCTACATTGGTGCCAATGTGGCACTGGCTGCATCCGGTTTTTAGAGACTGTTGGTTTTTGGTATGTGGAATCTTTAATTTTTTTGTTGATACTTTTGTTATTTGGTTTAACTTTAGTTACACAAAAAATATTTTTTTGGGATATCTTCTCAGAAATTTTGGGTTCGTCTTTATTGAGTACTCTAAGGTTGGTTCACGTACATGATGTGAAAGTAATTTTGTAAAGTTTGTAACTTACGTTAAAAATGTTACTGTATTTTTAGTAAAAAAACGTTTTGTCAAAATGGTTGTGGCTCCCAAGCATTGGTAAATGGTAACATCTATCCGAAGAAAAAAAAAAGGCTTGGCATTTCAGTGGACTAAAAATAAGGCCAAGAAAATTTATTAATAAAAAACTGGTTTATGGAGCAGCCTTTAAAAAAACCATGGGCCAGCAACCAAGATTTGGACCAAAAGTTAGCGTAGGAAGTTGTCAAAGAATAAACATTTTTTTAACAATTGGGCGAATGGGAATGCACCGATGAGGTGTCCCATAATATATACAAGTGGAAAGGCACCCGTCGCGTTGCAGCGGGAATTTTTGAAGAATTTTTTCAATAATTATTTATGAATAATGTTTGAGCGGGGCTTCTCGTTGTAAGATCGTGACATGTTTTTTGCCGACACATGTTGCATTTGTTTAAAACAAATGTTGTGTCAAAAGCATATTTTTGTGTATGTCGCGTTATAAATTTTTTGTGTATGTAAAGCTAACACAAATTTTAAACTTATATGATATATTAAAGGTTCATTTTGAAATATATATATATATATATATATATATTTTTATTTTTTTTTTAGAAACTCAATATATATATTAAATTTAAATATTTTTTATAAAATCGTACGTATGTCAAAAGCATATCAATATTAGGCTCGTTTTATACGTTATCGAGAGACATTTTTGCCGGTATTTTTTTTTCAAGAAATCTCGAGATATCTGTTAGATATTTGATAAATAAAGTTTATTGTATAAAAAAGTCGTAAATAATAATAAGTTCAAGGTGCAATTTGTAAATAATTTTATTTTACTTGCTTTTGGGCCCCATTTTCTCAATTTTTTATTAGTCTGTGGATGGCAGCAATGCTTTGTGGCAAGTTATGAATTTTTTATTTCACATTTGTAGCATTGTAGCAAGTAGTTTATGAATTTTTTATTCTATTGCGGAAAAAACAAATGTTTTTTTTTTTTTGTTTTTTTTGTTTTTGTCTTCGCTCGAGTACACTTTCAACAGCCAATAGGATGGCAAGAAACCCATGGTCTATAATATATAGTTAGTAGTAATATTTACATGAGAAGCATTTTTTTATCATATTTAAATGGGAAGCATTTTTGCACAGTGCCATATTTCTTCCCCTTTAGTATATAGATAGAATTAACTAATGAATATATTATGTGTCCTAGTTTTATAATTTAGAATTATACGGAGTAGAAAAGTATGGTGATGATACAATTCTTTCAATCACAATGATTTTTTGAATTTAATATTTGAAGAATATAAAAGAGCATATGGAATAATAAGGGTATTTGAGTAAATAGATGGTGCACTGAATCATTTTGTATATCCTATAACGTCAAATCACTCGGTACAAGATTTGTTGCTCACTGGTTAATTCTTAGATTCTCAAACACGCTCACCGATTCATTTGTAAACAATCAGTGCTGAATTAATTCATTCAGCAGCAAACAAACACACCCTAAAATTTATGGGAACACCTCGTGCATGCACGGTGTTAGTTAGATATATACGGATATATTAGAGTATATTATAAATAAAGATTAAATTGTTTAACAAGAATTTATATGATACTGTGTTTTATATAGATGAGTTGCATTTTTAGACTTCGTGGTGTAAACATATGATGCTTGAAGTGCTCTTAGTTACTCGAAGTTGGTCATTTGGCCACTTAATTATTCGCTAAATCAGCTGTCATCTTGATCACTTAATTCCGAGTGTGTCAACCTGGTTCTATTCAAAAATATAAACGATGCAAAATGTTTTTATTAATATTGATAAGCAAACATTCTAGAAGCAATAAGAATTGAGGTGAAGTGGTTCACTCATGTTTTTCTCACAACCATCCACAGAATATGAGGTGTTGCATCACGGAGATAGAAGGTCATCGTGGCCTACTTCTGATTAATTAGTTTGTTGTTAAATTTGGACATGCAATAACAAGTAACTTTAAAAAGAAGGGACCATTTGAACAAAACCTATAATATTTCACGTCGAGGGATGGACATTAATTCTTTAGCGTGTTCTCTGTACGATAATGAAGTGGAGTCGATCGACTAGTCATCTCTTCTTTTCTTGCCAATTTATTAGAAATATTGTTCGTAAGATTGTCCGTTGGTGGGACATTAGCTATGTGGATATCTCCTCATATGACGAATGGATATCTTGGTTTTCTACTATCCGGCTTTCAAGTAAGCTTAAAAGTGTTTTTGAAGGAGTTTTTCATGTTTTGTGGTGGCACATTTGGTCTTATTGCAATAAGAAGATTTTTGGAGTGAAGAATTCTCATAAGGCGAATATCTTTGAAGATGTGGTGTCAAGGTCGTTTTATTGGTGTCGATATAGATGTAAAGCGTCTTTTAGTTGGGCTCATTGAATCAAAAATCCTCGTCTTGTTTCTTTGTAATTTCTAGTTCCTTGCTAGTTGTTTAATAAAATTCGCCGTTAAAAAAAAAAAAAAAAAAAAACCCAATAATCTACTCACTTTCATATTCCAAAACAAGCAATGGGTTAAATAAAAATAGTAAATTACTTTGCATTGTTTCAGGGTTAAATAAAAATAGTAAATTACTTTGCATTGTTTCATATTCCAAAACAAGCAATGGGTTAAATAAAAATAGTAAATTACTTTGCATTGTTTCAGGTTGAACTTAGGATGATATGTTGATAGCGACGAAGCTAGAAAGTTTTTTTTTTTTTTTTTTTTTTTTTTTTTTTTTTTTTTTTTTTTTTTTTTTAACGACAATTTCATTAAAAACAAGTTGTAAACAATATTAATTATTAACAACGAAAGGAAAGAAATTTAATTAAGAGTAAACTGCAAAATATCTCTAAACTTTGCCAAAAATGCAAATAATGTTCTCGAAAAAAAAAATTTGCAAATAATGTTCCTAACATTTCTGGTTTCTGCAAATATTGTCCTTGTGGTGCTACTGTTCATGCAAAAATGGTTTTCTAGCTAATGCTCGCTATGAAATTCCGTTAGTCCTGTGCGTTGCACGTGAGGTTATTTTCGTCATTTCACTGTTCTCGCCATCAAATCCACCTGACAGACCCACTAGCACACCTACACTTGTGTTGAGGGACATTTTTGCAACTAAAGTTTAACCTCCTTCATTCTTATACAACATGATTAAGCATTCACTATTACACATCGTTGAATCTACACATACTGCTCATCATCACCAAAAAATCTTGTTCACCTGAAAAAATGGTTCTTTGCACCTGTGGTCTTCAATGCGTCGTTTGAACTTCCTGGACGAGCAAGAATCCTGGTAGGCGCTTCTACTCATGCCCCACATACGTAAGTTTGACTCTTGATCGAAACAATAATGATGTTACATTTTACAAGTTGCTTCTGTTTTCTTCTTTTTAATTATATTTCTTTCATATTACAGAACTCTAGTTGTCCCTTCATCGGCTGGGTGGATCCACCCATGTGTGACCGATCTCTAAACATCATCCTTAGTCTACTTAGGACCAAGGATGCTTTGGAAGATGCGATAGGGTTAGAGCAAGAGAAGGCTGACTAGGAGGAGCAGCGGGCAAACGAGAAGGAGACCCGGGCAAACCAGGCGGAGCTTCGGGAAAAAATGGAGGAGCAGCGGGCTAACAAGCTGAGGAAATACCTTTTCATCAGTTGGGGTTTCTTCCCTTCTTATGTTTGCTTGCAAAATTGAACATTTAGTTTTGGTCAATATGGGTTGGTTTTTTTGGTTTCTGGTAGTTAATGGTGTTTATGTTAGGTGTGTATGAACAATTTATTTTGTTGATGGTTGGTTATGCAGTTAATGTACATTATGGTATCATAACAATGGTTCAAGTATCTTTAATTATCTAATTTGATTTGTGATATTTGTTTGTTAAGTAGGATTATAATTGTTTATGATTTGTGTTATTTGTTTATTAAGTAGGATTATGATTTCAGTTATCCATGTCATGGGTAAAACCGTAAAAGTCAAACATAAACCTTTTAAAGTAGAAGTTGTCAGTGTGTTTAGTAAGGTTGGATGGCTAACATGAGTAGAAGTTGTGGTTTATTATGTTCAGTAATAATAGGTGTAGTAGACGCAATAACACTTTAGGTGATTTGGTGAATGAATCTTCAATCATTTGTTAAAGATTCAGCTATCATGATTTAGGTTTGGTTTTGGAGTAGAATGCCCTGTTTGTTGTAATACTCATGCCCTCAAAATGGGTAACTATTGTATTGTCGTACTACCTGATGACTGCATTGGTATGTATATATTTGTTTGCATTTTAATAAATGATTAACCAGTTCACCAATATAACGATTGATGGAGTAGGAATATATATGTTATGTGTTGATAATGAACCAGTGGAAATGAAGCAGCAACATTTTACTTCTTTCATTCTTGTATAACACGATTTGCATACTCTTTATTCGAAATACACAATTTTCCTAAGCTTGTTAGAAACTTTGATTTACCTCCAAATCATCATGTTTCTTGAATTACATCTTTCATCTTTAGAGGATTCTTCCAAACACTTCATCTTCTTTCAGACTGCATGAAGATCTTCCTTAGAAGTTCCATTGCTCTATGTGTATGCTCATCCACCAAGAGTTGAGTCATACAATCTCCATGTCAAACTTTGAGTACCAGCCTAAAATTTCCATAACTTATCACCTTCATCTGGCTCAAAGATTCTCTTCAAATCTACCCATAACATTCTTTCTTTGTTATCCCGTGGTTCTAGTGAAGTGAACTTCTCTTTGACTAAACACCACAGCTTTACTAGATCTTCACTTCAATGTGATTACCAACCCTGATGATCTTCCAACTCTTTATTTTGCCTTCATCTTGAATCTCCCAATCTATAATAGGATGCTTAGTCTGTAGAGCTTCAACATCCATGGCTTCTTCTTGAACAATCATCATCATCTGTTGTAACCTTTCATCAATCAAATCTTCTTCTTGCTCTTTTTGCTCTTGATCTTGTTCAGCCACATCTGCTTTTGACTTCTTAGTCACCTCCTTTTCTAACACAGGACCTGCTCTCTTAGAACTTTCCACCACCACCTCTGTTTCCATGGGCACAAATCTGTCTATTTTCTTTTTAGCTTGATTATACAACTCTTTAATCCCCCCATCATCTAAATGAGTCAAATCTTTGAGTTTTCGTTTGTCCATATTCTTTAGATAAGTAAACATGACATTCCTTCTTTGATTTATGGTGGGTGGTCTATTTTTTTTCTTTAATTCTTTGTGTTGCATAAAAAAATTCTGACTTCAGTCATTTCAGCTAACCGCTTAGACCTCTCTTTAATATTAAGTGATGTCCACTCTTCTTGAGTTAATCTTTGAGCCAGCTCAAAATTAGCATCACATTGAGCCCTTTCATCATCCCATTCTTGCAGCTTCTTTGCCAAAGCAAGGCTAACTTCTTCTCGTTGAAGAGCTGCAAGTCTATCCTCTTCATCTAGCTCATCCTGTAACTTCTTGGCAGCTTCTGCATCAGACCTAAGTTGATCTTTTGTTGACATAGGAGTTTCAGCAGGTTCTTCCACTAATATACTTTTTCCATTTCTCTTACACTGTGGTTGTTGTTGTGTGGTGATTGTTGTTGTTGATTGACTCCTCCTGAACCAACCAGCTAACCGGGTGCGGTCAGTAGGCTCACCCAGTAGGGGAAGTCAAGATATATAATCCGTGGAAGTATAGGGAAATCCCCAGGTCGTTATGTCCCAGCGAGATTGAAATTGTATTTGAGAACGTTTTAAGTGATCGGGTGGTTTATCAGAAAGATCAGGATTTTGATTATTATGATTACACTAAGAGATGATGAATGAGAATAACTTAAAAACACTATATTAACAATTACTGATAATCAGATAACCTAAAAACGTGATTTAAATCTAAAAACGCGCGTTTGAATTTAAAATAAACGCAAACGCGCAAAATAAAAAGTGAAACGAGAGCAAATAAAATCCTACGGATATGAAAATTATATTTTCATAAACCTAATGATAAAAGAAAATTTTAAGAAAAAGAAAAATAATTTTTACACTATTTAATTAATTACTATTAATTAATTACTAATTATTAATTACTTTTTAATTATTTAAATTATACTAAATTACAACTAATTATGATTTTTAGCTAGAAAAATGAAAATTAAATTTAGAAAATTCTAAAATAACCTAAAACTATTTTTAGAACAGAAAATGTATTTTTCCTACTTTTTAAATAATTATTATTAATTAAAAACTAATTATTAATTAATTTAAACTAAATTAAATTATAAAAAGTACTAAATGAAATGAGAAAAATCTGAAAAAATTACTAAAAGTACTACAAGCTAACAAGAACCTAAGAAAAATTTAAAATTAGAAATTGCTTATAAATAAGCAGAAAAATAAGCCAAATTGGCTTAAATAGAAGCTATCACTTTTTTATTTTTGGATTTTCTTTTACAAACCTACTTTACTACTGGAAATAAGTAACTTTTATAAAGGCACTTTTACTGGAGCTTATTAATAAGCAGTTTACAAAGCTAAAAAAAGGACAGAAAGTCCTAATAAGCTTTCAAAGTTGGATTTTTGTACCAATAAGCTACAAGTGGATAAAGAAGCTACCAACAACTAAGATGTATACAAATAAGCTGAAAGGGACTAAATAAGCACAAGGAATAAGCCAGAAACAACAATAAGCACTTTAAGCAAATCACAAAGTCCAAACAGTCCAAAATCAAGGACTTTCAGTCCTCTGTGGGGTCTACAAAAGAGAATGGAGGTCCAAAACAAGGCTTGACCTTCAAAGTTGACCTGGTGAACTTCAAAATAAGTCAATAAGCAAAGCTTGATGCTCACTAATAAGCTCAGGAAGAAGCTATGAACTTGGGCTCAAATACTGAGTGGCTCAGTATGCTTGTTGTGATCAGGCCAAGTTTAAGGCCAAATTAAGCTGTGGTCCAATAAGGTGAAGTCCAAAATAAGCCAAGTTCTAAAAAGCTAAGCTGATGAGCTACTTAAAAAGCCAATATGCCAAGGGTGGGGTCCACTGGTTAAGTCACAATAAGCCAAAGGAAGTTGGCCAATGGCCCTGGTGCAGGGGAGGGTATTTGCCCTGCACCCTCAAATAAGCAGTTGCATAAGCCCCATTAAAAATCTTAAAAATAAGCTAATGACTGATTCCTGTAGTTTAGCTGGTATATTTCAACCTCCAAAAATTTCAAAGCTTAATTTTAAACACAAAATTCATGAAAAATCCTACAAAATCTGACTTTCTACCTTACCATGCAATTTTGACTTTTAAATTTGTAAGCTCAATTAGACTTTTGTGAGATTTGATCCTCTCTAATCTACTGAATAGGTTATATTAAGCTGATTAAAGACTAAATTAAGCTGAATGTAATACTTATGCACCAATATCCAAACTCATGAAACCCAAAATCCTCACAGTGAACAACAGATTTGAAATTAAGGGTCAATTTGACTTTTACCACAAGACCTAAGTGAAAATTGACCTAAATGAGCTAATAATGCCTACTGGATCATGTTTCAACCAATGTTAACCACAAAAATCAACAATCTCATAATGCAATTAACAAAACCAAACACCCCTTAAGGAAGTGCCTGCTAGGCTTTTTTTTCAAAAGGAATCAATGATTTGTGAAGTACAAATGAACAATTTAGCTTAAGACAGATCCAAAAACATTCATTAAGCAGATTTTAATCATTCAAAGGCGGTTTCCATAGGGTAAATCACATAGACCAATAATGGCAGACTTAGAGCAGTTAAGTACAAATATCAAAGAACTATCTTCTAAACTACAAGCTAAGCATCAACATTCACAACAAACATAAGTAAGCATAAAATAGCAACAATTAAGCCTATTAAGCTAAGCTACAACCAATGCAACAGTGAAATTCAAAAATGGAAATAAAATCTTACAAAGGCTTTCCAGCTTAGAAAATGAGAAACAAGGACCAAGAACCAATCCTAAGGCTTCCCACGAAGCCCTAATACCACTGCCATCCCATATTTACAGTGCTCCAGCAATCTTTCACCATCTTCTTATGATTTTTGATTTTTAACTAATTATTTTTGTATTTTTCTGTTTTTTTAGCAAACTTGAATTTTATCCTTAATAAGCTTAAGAAAGCTTATTAGTGTACTAAATTGAGCTTAATGGAACACTAGAAAGCAAATTTTAACCATAATAAACTTAATACGAAATTTCACTTAAAAATGGCATACATGAAATTTGAACAGGACAGCTTGATTTTCTTATTAAAACAACTTCAAGACATTCAAAAAGACTTAGAAACACAATTTATAACTAGGTTTTACAAATAGAAATGATAAATTATTACATACGGCTTAAAAAAAAACTAAGTGACTAACTTCTTGCTCCCCTTGCTTCTCTTTCTCTTTATAGCCCTCAATTAGGGTTTTGGGGCACTCTCTGTCTCTTTCCTAGCAATAAAAATGACCCTTGGATGAGTTATATTCAATCTTGGCTATTCTTTAAATTTGGCGCCAAAATTATTTTGGCATTTTTCCTCTGATAGCTTAAGCTAGTGATAATAGTTTGGAGTGCAGTGATTAGGAGTAGCTATGATGATAATGGAGTGTTGAGTGGGGTGGTGATGATGGGAGTAGCAGGAGTTGCAGGGGGTCACGGGATGGATGGTGGGGTGGAAGATGGAGGGTCAACGCCAAGGTTTGACCTTGGTGTTATTATTTAAGCGGGGGTGGGAATGGGCTGGTGATGTACATGGGCCAAGGTAGGAGTGGGCTTGTGGGGGGTGTTGGATTGTGTTGTATTTGGATTGGATTTTGGTATAATAAAGGAGGGTCCGTTTGGTTTATGAAATTATTACAAGGACCATATTTGCAATTTTCTAAAAATGCAAGGGCTGAAAATGCAACTTCTCCAAAGTATACATAGGAACCAAACTTGCCATGGATAAATCATACAAGGGCCATTTTTGATATTTTCCATGTTTTGAAATTCCAGGGACTATTTTTGCCAAATTCCAAACTGCAGGGACCAATCTTGTAAAATTCCACAAACTTTCACCCAAGGACCAAACTTGATATATTGTGAATTCCAAGGACCATTATTGACTTTTTCTTCCAAAATCCAATGCTTAGGGGCCGTTTCTGCCAAATTCCAAACTTGGGGGACCATTTCTGCCAATTTTGTAAACTTTTGCTCCAAGGATTATTTTTGGCATTTGCTGATTCCCCAAGGTTGATTTTGACAATTTGAGCTCCAAAATGGTAATTTGCTTCCCTGGCTCTGGCTTTTGACACGTTTTCCAAACTCGTGCTCGTTTTTGTCTTTTTTAGCCTCATTTATGCCAGTTTCTGAAATATCCGAACCTGCACGATCACAAACACAAAAATACAATATCTTTGGCAATTATGGTTAGTTTGTGTCTGTTTTGGTCTTAATATGGCCAGAAAAAGGTGTGTGAATAAGCACACACCATTTATGGTTCTCCGATACTCACTCCTTTTGTTGGAGGTTGACTAGTCTTCAATTTATTGAGAGCTGCAACTAAAAAAGCATCCTCAGAAGATGATGCAGCAGTATCAACATCTGCAGTAGTAACTTGACGCTCAGCAATACTAACAACTTCACCAGCAACCATTTCAGGATCATGTTCATCCCCAACAATAGTTTCTTCAACATTTAAGTAATTCTCCTCATCAATTAACTATTCCTGTTAATCATTTACCCCAGTTTCCACATCAACCATCTCTTGATCCTCCCCTAAAACTTTGCTTTCATTCCTCCCCTGTTTGGAGGCATCCTCCCCCAAACTAGCAGCATTAGAAGAAGATTCAACCCTAGTAGCAGCACCAATTTTATGTAACCTTTTTAGCTTATGTGTTCTTGACCTCTGTCTCCCTTCAAGATATCTAACTCTCCTCGTCAACCCTTTGATTTCATCATTTTGATAAGATGTAGTCTTTTTGAAATCAACAACCTCCTTTGACAATTTGCTACATGTATCCATCAATTCCTGTATAAGTTTCATAGTACCCGCATTTGAGCTCCCCTTGGTTTTTTGGCACCTAGGGATTCCATCACCTGAATCAGTTCCATGGGAACTTGATCCATTAGATGTTGCCTTGGATTGGGTCTTATTACTGTTACCACTGTCTTGCTCTGCTTCTAAGCTAGTAACAGTGGTGGCAGCCCTTTCCAATCTATCATCCTCCTCCTCAATGATAGCCTCATCTGTAGCCATACTAGCACTAGCCTGAGGTAGCTCAGTGCCCTTTTGGTGTGATATCCTACGTTTATAGGTCTTTTGACTCTGTACCAACATTGCTTGAAACAATGGTGTTTCTTTTCCTGAAAAGTCTTTTCCTACCCTCTTCATGTTAGCAAAAATCTTTTTAGAATGATAGGGTGCATCATAAGTTCTTTGATGAATTTTCTTTTCATTAAATTATGTATCCATAAGCAGTTGTGTAAACGTTGGATGCATGTAAAATTTGTTTGCTGATTTACCCAAGTTCTTAACCATACTATCAAAAAACATTTTTGAAAAATTGAACTTGTGGTTGGAAGCCAAGCAAATTATAGCAGAAGCCATATTAGTGCCAAACTCATTCCATGAAGTTGTTTTAGGACTCGAACATTGTAAGATAGTATGGATTAAGAATTTCCACTATGGGGTGAAGAGTCATTTGAAAATTTTTAATGAATCAGTTTTCCTCTCATATCCCATTTGTTTAAGTTTTTTTCAAAAATTTTAGAATTTGAAAGATACTCAATTCCTTTAGCATCTGATAGGTGAAGAACTCTCCTTACAGATGCTTCAGTAACGTGTATCTTCTACCCATCTACAAGGGCATGAATTTGTTCTTCCCCATTAATAGTTTTGACCTTAGCAGTAGACCAAAACTATTTCATGTGAGAAATATATATAGTAGGGTTTACTGTTAATGCATACCTTAAAGTGCTTACATTTAAGAAATCAATGATCTCAGTAAAACCTTCAGACTCTTTAGGTTTTTGTAGGAAAGCAATCATGTTATGTGTGTCGGCAAAAGAAAGATTTGACATTGTTGTGATTAATGGTGGGTTTTTGTTAATTGATGATTAAAAGTTAGATACAGTTTGATTTGAGATTGTTTTTGAATTATGAAAACCGATTAATTGAAGTTTTGGTGGTTACAGCAGTAGAAACCCCAACAACATTAAGTTGGGGTTTGATTTGAGAGCGTTTTAGGTACCTTTTTTGCAACAAAATCCCTATATAATAAATAGAGGAACTAGACCCCCAAATCCCCTCACCAAACTTATTTACTAAATTTGAGTTTGAAAACCATGGTCAAAAAAGGATAATCTATTTAATTTTCATTGTAAATCTTAATATATACCTTTGTTAATCTACTTTTGTATTTTTTAGTTCATGCCTATCAATGTTTTTGTATATTTGCAGAAGGGATTTTCGTTGATTCTTCTGATACAAGCGTTGAAATTGTGACTCTTAAATAGATACTGGAAAATGTTGTAACTCTTAAATAGATATGGGAAAACATTGTGACTCTTAAATAGATATTAGAAAACGTTGTGCCTCTTTAATAGTTATTGTAAAACGTTGTGACTCTTAAATAGTTATTGTAAAACATTGTGACTCTTCTGTGCCTATAAATACAAAGGAATTACAACCAAGTTCTTTCATCTTTTCATTATATATTTTAATTTTGTTTGGAACTTCAATGGCTTCATAATCTTCAAATCCTGCTGCAAAGAAAACTAAACGTTCAAGGGATACTTCTCCTCCTCCAATGCCTGAAAAATATAAAATCTTCGGCATAACCTAAGAGACCTGGGACAAATGCCATTCTGGCATGTATGGAACTGAAAAAATGTTGGTTGAACTTCACAACAACCGAATCAAGCGTTTGGGAGAACAAAACAAAAAAGATCAAGAGATCATATTGGCGCATCAGAACAAAATTGATCTTTGGAATCAATAAATAGAAGAAATCCATGGAAAAATTGTAGATGTTTACAAAGATCTTCAAAATAGTTTGCATATTTCTTAATGTTTCATTTAATTTAACCTGATGTAAGATGATATTTTACATTATTATGTTATTTGAATGTTTTAATCATTGATTATGAACCATTATGTTACTAGAATGTTTCAGTATAATCGTTATTTACATCGGTGCTTGACTATGTTAATGTACACAGTTAATGCTGCTAATACACATTTAATGCTGCTAGTACCTATAGTGTTGAGGGACATTTTTTGCAAGCACTTTTTACTTCTTTAGGGACCTTTTTTGCAACGAAATCCCTATATAATAAATAGAGGAACCAGACCCCCAAATCCCCTCACCAAACTTATTTACTAAATTGGAGTTTGAAAACCATGATGAAAAAAGGTTACTCTATTTAATTGTCATTGTAAATCTTAATATATACCGTTGTTAATCTACTTTTGTATTTGTTAGTTTATGCCTATCAATTTTTTTGTATGTTTGCAGAAGGGATTTTCGTTGATTCTTCTGATACAAGCATTGAAATTGTGTCATCAACTAGTGATGAAGTCAATGTTCAAGCAGCCAATTGTTCAAGCCCAATCTTTGAATGGGTATACTCAAGCGGTGATGATTACGATACAAGTAGTGACATTGTATCATCAAGCACTGATGAAATTAGCAGTGATGAACTCGATGTTGAGACTATTAAATGGATTGAAAGATGCACCTTTATGTGGCATCAGAAAATGTTCCTGTAGAAAAGATTCCAGCTCAAACATGTTCCAGCGCAAATAATGTTCCACATCAAAAACTGTCTGCTAAATGCATACTAGCCCTGCCAGGGAATGACAATAAAGGAAACGGGAAGGTTGAAGTTCAGGTGGAAAAAGGCAGCTTGCCAGTAAGAAATGACATCTTTGTTAAGTGTTTTTGTGTTCCTCAAGTTAAGGATGAAACAGTTGATCTAATAACAGGTACTTGAAAAAACTTTGGTTGTATGTTGGTAGTATTATGTAATGTATTTGTTTAATGGATTTGTATGTTAGTTAATGGTCATATGGTATTAATCACCATTGTTTAACAAACGTAACAGAGCTACAGAAATAAAAATTGTCTTAATCTAAATACATACTAATTGTCTTCATCACCATTGTTTAACAAACATAACAGAACCACGGAAATAGCAATTGTCTTAATCTAAAACTCATAAACAACAATAAAAATTAAAGAAATTGTTTATCTCACTCATACATAAAGCCATTCAAATTGCGGCTTGTTTTGAAGCCTTTCTGATACTCTTTCTCCTCTGACTACCAACCTCTTGGGTTGATTGTGAATCCATTGGTTGACTTGGTCCTGCATCAGTTTCAGTTGCTTCACTGTCTGCAACACCCTCAGCTCTTGCCTTCTTATTGCCTTTCCCCTTTGCATTCTTCTTTCTTGGACATGTACATGCTCTTTTGTTGTGACATGTTGTACCACATTGGCTACAAGTCATAGTTTTTCCTTTTTTTGAAAGCTTCCCACCCTTGATCATTTCCTTTAAGGCTTTTTCAGCCATCTCTTCTTTGCTCACTTTCCTCTTCTTCCTTGGTCTGGCAACTGGAATATGATGGTGTGGGGGCAATAAGATACTATGGTTGAACTTTCCTCTTCTTCCTTGGTCTGGCAACTGGAATATGATGGTGTGGGGGCAATAAGATACTATGGTTGGTGCACTTGGGCCAAAATTGACTATGAGCAACAGGTATAATCTTATGGTTGTGCGTCTCCTTCCATATTTTTCGCCAATATGCCGGATGTACCCAATCCTCAGGTATACGTACCTCCCTACCATCATTTGTCCAACATTGCTGCCACATCATGTTTGCATGGAATACCGGTTAGCTCTCATCTCCTACATATACATGTCCTTAACCTCATATTCGCCACACATTGGTCATTCCATTTGCCCTGACACTGGTAACTGTCTACCCCATTCCAAATAACATGATAATCACTAGCTTCTTGCTTAATAACATCATAAATGGATGTTGCAGTTGGGGTTAAGGGACCTGAACACTTATCTATGACCTTTTGCACATTGACTATCCTCTTCATCAAATACTCCCTAATGTATTCCAAACACCCTATTATTGGTTTATCTATACCATCTAGCAACTTACTGTTGAGTGACTCACAAAGGTTGTTGACCCGAATTTCACACTTAGCTCTGCCTATTTTTTGATAAACGATTAAGGATAAGTTAATGTCAGCTATATACACACTTAAAGCACAAATATGAAAAATGATATACCTGAAAATTGAGCCCTTGACCATGAGGTTGGTTGTATCTTTCTTAACCAGTCATGAGCTTTCGGTTTGTAGTCTTTTAGTTGCCCCATTATATGTTCAAACTGAGGCTCAGTTGTTGTTGTTGTACACTTCCACAGAAAACCCTTGTAAAGTATTCCTTTGTACCCAATCTGCTTCATGTTCTCATGGATGTGTCTAACATAGAATCTGTGTTCAGCAGAAGGAAAAACCTCTTCAATAGCTTGTAGAATACCATGTTACAAGTCAGACATAGTGGGTTAAAATATTGTTTATGTCTAACGAATTGTTTTGTAATTAGTGTGACTCCTCCCAAACAGTCAGTCCAAATTAACCAAGGATGGTCAACAGGTCAAACCTGAGGGAGAGGAGAGATCAATTTATGCTCCGTTGAAAGCACAATGTGTTCACGGGTCGTAATGTCCCAACGAGGCTGAAATTGTATTTTTGAACGTTTGGAGATATAGTGATTGAGGAAAGTAACAAGATTATGATTTGAATGGATTACGCTAATCAGATATGATTGATATTAAGCTAATTTAACAATATTAACAAGTACAGGGAATCAGATACGTGTTTAGACCTAAAACGTAAATTCTTATTAAAATAAACGTAATTGCGAATAGAGAAAAAGGTGAGATTAAGCTAGAAATAATCCTAAGGGGGTGAAAATGACTTTTCTACAAACTTAATATTAAAAGAAAATTTTATAAAAAAGAAAATTATTTTTTTGATTTTATATTTATTTAATATTAATTAAAAACTATTTAATAATTAATTTAAACTAATTTAAGAAAAATACAAAATAACTTAAAAAATTATGAAATTTTTTACAAAAGTAATTAACCATCACAGTAATCCTATAAAATTATAAAAAGTTTATAAAAATTATAAATAAGCTACTTTATAAATTAATTACTTAATTATTAATTAAAACCTATTTAAACTAATTTAATTATAAAAATAACAAATGAACAGTAAAAATTATGAAAATTTTTCTAAAAATACTTTATGATTTATAAAAGCTAGGAAAATATAAAAAAGTACCAATGATTAAAATTAAGCAGTAATGAATTTTATTTTTGGTTTTTTAATTAAAACTAAATAAACTAAAATTAATTATTAAAAATAGCAAATCAAAACAGAAAATTATGAAAATTTTTACACAACTACTTTAATATATTAGGAACTTAAGAAAAATATAAAATTGGAAAGTTCTTTTTGAAAAAGCAGAAAAATAAGCCAAATGGCTTAAATAGAAGTTATCACTTTTTTTATATTTGATTTTTCTTGTTTTTCTTTTTACAAAACTATTAAATAACTGATATAAAGCTACTTTTGTGAAACCAACTTTTTTAGAAGTAAAAAATAAGCATTGTGGGAGCTTATTAGCACCACAGTAAGCTTATATAAGCTAAAAATGGATTTTTGGTGTGTAATAAGCTACAAGACAGACCATAAGCTAACCAAATGAAAGAATAAGCTAAAGGGATCTTAATGCACTCTAAAATAAGCTAACACAAACAATTAAGCCATAGGAATAAGCAAAAGATGGACAAATAAGCAAATCCAAATCCTGAGTACAAAATAGGCCAAAATGGGCACTATGCAGGCCTATGTGGGGCCTACAGGAATGATCAGGGTTCCAAAGTAAGGTTTGATCCAATAAGCTAGGCTGGGGAGCTTCTAAATAAGCCAAGGTTCAAGCCCTGGGGTCCACTAATAAGCTTATGAGGGGCTTATGAAAAATGTTGATTCACCACTGAGGAATCAAGGGTGTCAGTTAGGTTGGATGAGTCTCAGGCCAAAATAAGCTATGGGCAAGGGGCTTAGGGTCCAAAATAAGCAATGGTATAACAAGGTGGTGTAACATCCCGCCTACTCAGACCACAATATTGTCCGCTTTGCCCGCAGGCTCACGGCTTTGTTTTTGTGGCTTCTTTTGAAGACTTCCCGGCAGGTCACCCAAGCCAGTACTACTCTCATATGAGCACGCTTAACTGCCAGTTCCTAAGAACCACACTCGCAGTAGACCACATAATGCGTTATGTCTGATAAGGTGAATGTTATCCTTATATCCCAGCATCACTCCAGGCCACAGCCGATGTGGGATTTGCCTAGGGTGTTACAATCACCCCCCCTAGGGACTCATCGTCCTCGATGAGGTTTGCCCCACCATCCCGAACGGCTCAGGAGTGGCTCTAATACCACTTGTAACATCCCGCCTACTCAGACCAGAATATTGTCCGCTTTGCCCACAGGCTCACGGCTTTGTTTCTGTGGCCTCCTTTGAAGACTTCCCGGCAAGTCACCCAAGCCAGTACTACTCTCACATGAGTATGCTTAACTGCCAGTTCCTAAGAACCACACTCGTAGTAGACCACAAAACGCGTTGTATCTGATAAGGCGAATGTTATCCCTATATCCCAGCATCACTCCAGGCCACAGCCGATGTGGGATTTGCCTAGGGTGTTACAGGTGGCTTAATGAGCTTCTCAAAAAGCCAGGGGTCAAATGCTATGGCTCACAAATAAGCTCTAGGTGAGCTTATGAAACCAGGTCTATCACCCTGGTACAGGGCATGCTTATGCAAAACAGGTCACAAGATGAGGCCAAATAAGCACTTAAGAAAATTCATAAAAATAAACTAAAATATGGACAGTAAAGATGAGCTTCTAAGTTTGAATATCCTACATTTTCATATTCAATGGACAAAAATTGAGTGCATGAAAAATCTAGCAAGAAATGGATTTGAAACTGAATATGCAAAATTGACTTTTTATGAATTGAGCTCCATTTGACTTTTATGAGATTTGATTGTTCCTAGATTACTAACTAAGTTGTTATAAGCTACAATTAGACTAATTTAAGCTTTAATACCTCAGTATACATGATCCTATATGATTATGCTAATCAAAAATCACACATTGATGCAGTTAAGAAGATTTAAAGCAACTTTGACTTTTTTAGCTATGACCCAAGGTTTTTATGGTTCATATGTGCTACTGCAACCTATTGTAACATGTCTCACACACTTGCACCAACAAAAACTACCAAGAACACAGGTACACTTCTTAATCCAAACACCCCTTTAACATTCAATTTTAGAAATTTAGGAAGCAAATGAACACTTTTATCCATGAAACTGATTTCCAAGGTTATCACATGCTAGCATAAGCTCATTTAAACACAAGAACATCAGAATTAACAACATGTACTCAGGAATCAAAGTGATGTTATTTTAACAGCCAAATTGGTAAGGGTGCGAACAATGAGATAAATTGAACAAGTAACAACTTTTAAGCAATAATATCCTTCAAACACACTAACTAAGCATGAAACATCACAGATAAGCAGTGCTAAGCTATTGTACAGTAGAAATGCAAAAATTGAGAAAATAGCTTACAAATGCATTCCTGCTTAAAACCAAGAAACCAAGGACCAATAACTTATCCTAACACCTCCCCTGAGGTTCTAATACCACTGCCATCCACAATTCACAGTGCTTCTTGCCTTCTTCATTCTTCTTACATGATTTTTTATTTTCCAACTATTTTTTTGTATTTTTATGAATTTTTGAGTTTATGAACCTAAACTGATTTAAATGATTTGGAAGCTTAAGAAAACTTATAAGTGAGCTTAAGTGAGCTTAAACAAACACTGAACATCAACTTTTAACAACATTAAGCTATTATGAGATTTTTGAATGAAATTGAGCATAAACTGAATTAGGACTGAAAACTTGAAATTGATGATTGAAATGAGTTTCAATTACACTAAATATACTTAGTACAAAGTTTTTAAACTAAAAATTACAATAGATAATGGAAAATTAAGCTATTCGACATAAAATTAAGCTAATAAACTATATCTTCTTCTCCTTTGCTCCCTTCTTCTTTTATAGTGGAAATTAGGGTTTCCCCTGGTCCTCTGAGCAAATCCCATCAACAATTTGAGCCGTTGGACGGCTACTTTCATCCTAGCCCTCAATTCCCTTTTGGCGGGAAAAACTGTTTTGACCAAATTTCTCTGATTCTAGCAATAGGGGGTGGCATTAATTGTGGATGGTTTCTAGTGCAATTGGGTGAGGATGGTGGGATGTAATGGTGTTGGTTGGGGGTGGTGGATTAGATACGTTGCAGGGTTAAGTTGGGAGGGAGATGATGGTTTTGACTTTCGTTGACCCTGCGTTATACAATTAAAAGGGGGGTGGGCTTGTGGGAGTTGGGCTTATGGGATGGAATGGATTGGGAAGGGGAGTGGGTTTAGGTTTTTGTTGTGTTTTGGACTTGGATTTGTTTTGGGTTTTTTTTAATAATAAGGAGTCCGTTTGGTTTGGAATTATCACAAGGACCAAGTATGCAATTTCCTGATTTTCAAGGGGTGAAAAATGCAACTTTTCCAAAGTTCACCAAGGGATCATTCTTGCCAAGTTTTGATTTTCCAAGGACAATGAATGAATAATTTACAATTTTGAACATTCAGGGACTAAATCTGCCAAGTCTGAAAGTCTAGGGACTAAACTTGTAATTTCTTCAAACTTTTCTCCAAAGGACCACTTGTGATAATTTTTGAATTCCCAGGGACCATTGTTGACTTTTCTTCCAAATCCATTGCTCAGGGGCCATTTCTGTCAATTTCCAAACTTGAGGGACCATTTCTGCCAATTTTGCAAACTTTTGCTCCAAGGACTATTTTTGGCATTTTGTGATTCCACAAGGTGTGTTTTGACAATCTGAGCTCAAAAATGGTAATTTTTTCCCTGGCTTTGGCTTTTGACATGTTTTCCAAACTCGTGCTCGTTTTTGTCCTTTTTGGCCTGATTTATGCCAATTTCTGAAATATCAATTCCTGCACGATCACAAACACAAAAGTACAATATCTTTGGCAATTATGGTTAGTTTGTGTCTGTTTTATTCTTAATTTGGCCAGAAAAAGGTGTGTGAATAAGCACACACCAAAATCCTCCAGACTAAGGTATTGTCGTGTCCTCACGCAATGGGATCAATTCACGCCCTACGAGATAAATAACTTTCATAACTGTTTTTACTAACATTGAAGAAGTAGCAAAATGTTCAAAAGAGAGTACAAAATCATTTATTCCTGAGAACGCCCCGTTTTTCAACTTTTATTTCATACACTACTATTTATGTACTTTTTACACTTATTGTGTTACGGGATGTTTGACTTTCATCATTTTTCAATAACGTTTCGGGTTATAGAGTAAGAAACACAGCTCAGAGAAAAGTGTCTATATGGATAGAATTCATCGTCCCTGATTTTTCACGAGTTTCCAAGCTAAGCGTAAAAACGAAATCATAGCCAAAAATATCATTAGATGCTAACACTACTCATAAATGCTACTTGTAAATTCCTGCTCCCAAGTCTTATTGTATCTAGACTTTGTTAAAGAAATGATTTCTCATTTTCGTTCCGATAAGTTTAAAGTCTGATAGATTTAGGCGGATTTAAAAATCATTTAAATTTTAACTCAAAAGGCTCACACATTCACACCACATTTATTATATTTTCACTTTTCATTTTTCATCATTTTTTCATCGTCATTTTTTTTTCATCATTTTATTTTTTCTTTTTTACTTGGATTTATTATATAACTTTGTACCTCAAACATATAGAGCTTCGCGGTGAATCTCCCAGACCTAAGCGCCTTTCAGAACAAAGGATGCAAGGACCCGCTTGTCGAATCGCAGTTATTTTTTGTACTTATGACTTAATTTCAATTTACTTTGCCTCAAGCATACGGAGCTTCACGGTGAAACTCCCAGACCTAAGCGCCTTTCAGAACAAAGGATGCAAGGATCCGCTTGTCGAACCGTAGCTATTTTTGGCATTTATTACATATTAACGGTGTTATTTGTGAACCTCATGTGACATACAACAAAACGGGGAGTTCCAAGACCTAAACGCCTTTCAGAATAAAGGATCCAATGCCCATTTAATGCTTATGTCATCACGTAAAGTGAGCGGAAATTTAGACAACTTTTGAAAACGCGTAATTCTAATTATTTTATTTTTGGGTTTTCAATCTTGCGGGAACAAGGACTACAAGTAACCGTTATGAGCTCTAAATAAATCCAACTATTCCACGTTTAGCATCTAATCACACTAATGACTTTACTATCATTCCTCATTCTCCGCAAATTTAAAATCTCAAGTAATGAGATCCGCGGATGCTTAGCCAATTGTGTTAAGGGAACAAGCTAGGGCTCAACACGCCCGGTCAAGTCAAAATTTCTATTCCTACTCTACCCAGCGGAAAGTCAAAACAAAGATTCAAAACTTATTATATTTTTGCAGAAAATTTTCAATTTTTCTCATTTTTTTTTTTTTTGTACTTTTCTGATGAAATTTTTCGAGAAAAACGGAGTTTGCATGAGTAAACGGCACATGAATGGTGCAAGTCAAATCGAAGATACACCCCCCAGACTAAAGTTAAACATTGTCCTCAATGTTTCAAGGGTGAGGGTCATCCTATGTTGTATCTAAGGCTGTTTATTAATTAATGCCAAAAGATAACGTTAGTAAATAAGGATTTAAGATATTTTGAACAATGAAGCATGAGACTCGAGTGGAGTAAGGACAAAAATACGAGCACGAGAGCCTTCATACTTCAGGAAAATTACCTGTAAAAACACAACAACAACCAAACAACAGATGCAGAAGAGGTTGCCCCATTCTTGCCACTTTTATTAGAAAAAAGAAAGTCAGAAACATGGGTGAAAACCCATGTGATTGCTAATGTTTTTGTTCACCGAGTCACTAGCTTGACTCGATCCCCGAATTCATTGGTTCGTGGGGAAAGTTTGGGGATTCGGGACAACCATAGGTGGTATGTCCCCTCCAAAGTAGTGTTTCAACCGATGACCATTCACTTTAAATTTGGGACCGTCGGGTTGAGACAACTCAACGGTTCCATATGGAAATACTTTGGCTACAGTGAATGGCCCAGACCAACGGGTTTTTAGCTTGCCCGAGAAAATCTTCAATCTTGAATTGAAAAGAAGGACTCGATCACCGATGTTGAAAACGCGGTTCTTTATTTTTGAGTCATGAATCTTCTTAGTCTTTTCTTTATAGATCAAAGAATTCTCGTAAGCTTGATCACGAAGTTCATTTAATTCGTTTAGTTGAACCTTGCGGTGATCACCCGTTGTCTGGAGGTCGAAGTTGGCATGTTTCAAGGCCTAGTAGGCTTTGTGCTCTAGCTCAATCGGTAGATGACACGCCTTCCCGTATACCAGCTTATATGGAGTACACCCGATGAGTGTTTTGTAAGCTGTACGGAATGCCCAGAGTGCGTCATCCAATTTGTCCAACCAAGAGGCACAGTTTTCACCTATTGTCCTCTCAAGAATTCTTTTTATACCACGATTCGAAACCTCCACTTGCCCACTTGTTTGGGGGTGATACGCGATAGAAATACGGTGAGTCACACCGTATTTGAGCATAACTTTTGCAAATTGATCATTGCAAAAATGCGTACCGCGATCACTAATTATGGCCCGTGGAGTCCCGAACCTAGCAAAAAGAGACTTCAAAAATTTTACAACTACTCGGGCGTTGTTGGTGGGTAAAGCTTTCGCCTCAACCCATTTGGACAAATAATTGACAGCCACGAGTATATATTTGTTCCCTCGTGAAGACGGGAACGGGCCCATAAAGTCAATGCCCCAGATGTCAAAGATTTCACAGACTTGGATGGCATTTTGAGGCATCTCATCCTTCTTAGAAATATTACCGTGACACTGACAAGCATCACAGGTTTTGACTAGATCATGGGCATCCTTGTAGATTGTGGGCCAGTAAAAGCTAGAATCAAACACCTTTTTGGCGATGTAGTTTGAGCTGTGATGTCCCCCCGTGGGTCCATCATGACAAACATTAAGAATTTCCATGGCTTCTTGACCATGGACAGACCGTCGGATGACTTGATCTGCACAAATTTTAAACAAGTAAGGGTCGTCCCAGAAATAATGTTTGACATCTTTGAAGAACTTATTCTTTTGTTGGGACAACATCCCTTTCACCACAAAGTTACCCGCATGGTAGTTTGCAAAATCGGCAAACCATGGGGTAGTAGAGTCTCCACGAAAAGAGAGCACATTGAGTGTTTCGAGAGGAAAGGTTTCATTAATTTCCTGTTTCTTGAGCACATCTTGGTGAGGGTTCTCTAATCTGGACAAATGATCAGCCGCTAGGTTCACAGCTCCTTTTTTATCACGTATGATGATATCAAATTCTTGTAGGAGGAGAACCCAACGGAGCAATCTCGGCTTTGCGTCTTGTTTTGCAAAGAGGTATTTTAAAGCCGAGTGATCCGTATACACTATGCATTTTTTCAAGATCAAGTATGGCTGAAACTTTTCAAAGGTATATACAACGGCTAATAATTCATTCTCCATTGTAGTATAATGACTTTGAGCTTCGGTCATTATTTTACTTGCATAGTGTATCGGCTGAAAGTGTTTTGTTTTACGTTGCCCCAGGACTTCACCTATTGCAAAGTCACTAGCATTGCACATAAGTTCAAAGGGCAGGTCCCAATCAGGGGCAACAAGAATGGGTGCTTCAGTAAGCTTTTTCTTTAAAGTTAAAAAAGCTTCGATGCACTCGGGTGAGAAGATGAAAGGAGCTTCCTTCTCAAGGAGGTGAGTCATAGGCCGGGCAATTTTAGAAAAATCTTGTATGAATCTACGATAGAAACCAGCATGACCGAGGAAACTTCTAACACTTTTACAGTTGTGGGAGGAGGTAGTTTAGCAATTACATCAACTTTTGCTATATCTACCTCAATCCCATTTTTTGAAATTTTATGGCCGAGGACAATGCCCTCTTTGACCATAAAATGGCTTTTCTCCCAATTTAGATACAAATTTGTTTCTTTACAATGTTTCAGCATGTTTTCTAAATGGGAGAGACAAGATTGGAAAGAATCCCCAATGACCGAGAAGGCATCCATAAACACCTCCATGGTTTTCCCGATCATGTCGTGGAATATAGCCATCATGAACCTTTGGAACGTCCCAGGAGCGTTGCATAAGCCAAATGGCATATGACGGTAGGCAAAAGTTCCATAAAGGCATGTGAAGGTGGTTTTTTCTTGATCTTTCGGATCAATGGGAATTTGAAAATAACCCGAGAAACCATCTAGGAAACAATAGTACTCATTTCCCGCCAATCTCTCGAGCATTTGGTCCATGAAGGGTAGAGGAAAGTGGTCTTTACGGGTGGCTTCCTTTAGATTTCTATAGTCGATGCACACACGCCACCCCGTAACCAATCGAGTTGGAATCAACTCGTTTTCATCATTTGTGACAACAATTATGCCACCCTTCTTCGGAACACAGTGAATAGGACTTACCCAAGGACTATCAAAGATAGGGTAAGTGAACTTAAACAAACACTGAACATCAACTTTTAACAACATTAAGCTATTATGAGATTTTTGAATGAAATTGAGCATAAACTGAATTAGGACTGAAAACTTGAAATTGATGATTGAAATGAGTTTCAATTACACTAAAGATACTTAGTACAAGGTTTTTAAACTAAAAATTACAATAGAGAATGGAAAATTAAGCTATTCGACATAAAATTAAGCTAATAAACTATATCTTCTTCTCCTTTGCTTCCTTGTTCTTTTATAGTGGAAATTAGGGTTTCCCCTGGTCCTTTGAGCAAATCCCATCAACAATTTGAGTCATTGGATGTCTACTTTTCATCCTAGCCCTCAATTCCCTTTTGGCGGGAAAAACTGTTTTGACCAAATTGCTCTGATTCTAGCAATAGGGGGTGGCATTAATTGTAGATGGTTTCTAGTGCAATTGGGTGAGGATGGTGGGATGTGATGGTGTTGGTGGGGGTGGTGGATTAGACAGGTTGCAGGGTCAAGTTGGGAGGGAGATGATGGTTTTAACTTTCGTTAACCCTTCGTTTTACAATTAAAAGGGGAGTGGGCTTGTGGGATGGACTGGATTGGGAAGGGGAGTGGGTTTAGGTTTGTGTTGTGTTTTGGACTTGGATTTTTTTTGGGTTTTTTTAATAATAAGGAGTCCGTTTGGTTTGGAATTATCACAAGGACCAATTATGCAATTTCCTGATTTTCAAGGGGTGAAAAATGCAACTTTTCCAAAGTTCGCCAAGGGATCATTATTGCCAAGTTTTTATTTTCCAAGGACCATGAATGAATAATTTACAATTTTGAACATCCAGGGACAAAATCTGCCGAGTCTGAAATTCTAGGGACTAAACTTGTAATTTCTTCAAACTTTTCTCCAAAGGACCACTTGTGATAATTTTTGAATTCCCAGGGACCATTTTTTACTTTTCTTCCAAATCCATTACTCAGGGGTCATTTCTGTCAATTTCCAAACTTGAGGGACCATTTCTACCAATTTTGCAAACTTTTGCTCCAAGGACTATTTTTGGCATTTTGTGATTCCACAAGGTGTGTTTTGACAATCTGAGTTCAGAAATGGTAATTTGCTTCCCCGGCTTTGGCTTTTGACACGTTTTCCAAACTCGTGCTCGTTTTTGTCCTTTTTGGCCTGATTTATGCCAATTTCTGAAATATCCGTTCCTGCACGATCACAAGCACAAAAGTACAATATCTTTGGCAATTATGGTTAGTTTGTGTCTGTTTTGGTCTTAATTTGGCCAGAAAAAGGTGTGTGAATAAGCACACACCATAGTGTTAATTGAATTTATCATACCTTTTGTCTGTCTGAAATGAAAGTGTAGTTGTAGTTGGGTTGTAAATCAAGGTCATCACCTAGATTTTTTAGGAACCATAGCCAAGAACTCTTGCATTCTGCCTCAACAATAGCATATGCAAGAGGGTAAATACCATTGTTACCATCGATACCAACAGCCGTCGAAATTTTCCCTATATATGGTCCATTTATGAAAGCACAATCCAATCCCAATATCTCTCTTCCTGCAGTTTTGTACCCGACTTTAAGTTCACCAATAAAAACATAAATCCTTTTCAATACCCTTGAATTAAGAGTCAGATCTGTGTTGGTTTCAACTTGGATCTTGACTGTTGTGCCTGGTGTGGAAAACTAGAAGGGGGTTGAATCGTTTACCGGTTTTAACTTGATTTTCTTTGAAAACTTTTACGTGTAATCGACAACTAAAACTTACCAAGCAATAAATAATATGCAAGAATAAAAGTAAGAAACGATCAAACCATAACACGAGTGTTTATCATGGTTCGGCTACAAGGACTCTTTTTCCTTGCCCTACTCCACGCCCCGAGTATCCAACTCGAGAGTTTCTTGCACTAGTCAACAAGCTCCTTTATCCGGCGGAGAAAACCTTACACGTCGCTTACACACTATTTCTGACACTAAGCTAGATGTCGAGTTCTTTAACAAGGGTACAACCACTCCGAATAGTTCTTTTAAAAGGGTACAACAACTCTCGATGTTCTAAGTATTTTGAGGACTAAAATACTAACCGTTCACTACAAATGGATACAATACAATGATGTATAAACTTTACTAGTTTACACTATGCTATGCTTAACAAGTCTTGCAACGTTGTGTTGAAGCTTGTGAAGTCGTGATCTTCTTGCTACAAAGAAAGACTCACAAATATGAAATTGTACTGAAATGAAGTATATGCAGTATGTTATGATAGTAAGTGATCAGAAAAACTCAAAGAGTGGGTTGCTATTTATAGGCAAACATCCAGACCAACCCACGGATACGGCAGAACCAATACTTTGGTTCTGTCCGTTATGCCTGAGGGTTCCGCCATAAGCCCTGATAGAATCCTGCACAAAATATTACAAAATCTAACACAATATTCTCAAGATCTCACAAAGTGAACTTTGAGATCTTGAGTATGAATCTATACAAAATAAAACATGTTTCTTACACACATGTTTCCTTGAAGGGGCATGTGTGATGCAAGTGATGATGTAAGTATACATATGATATCTAATTTTAGATATTCTTGAAAAGGAAAGTATACTTGTAAAAGAGTTTATGTATAGACTTAAAAATGTTTGTTTGAGATGTTTAGCAAGTGAATGATTTACCAAAAGGAGTTTGCTTGCTTATATCCTAATAAGACATACTATGTAGAAAACTTGCTAAATAAACTTATAAGACATTTTTAACACATGTACTTAAACTAAAGTATACTTGATTAGAAATTACTTTGTGAAAATATGTAAATTTAGTTTGGGTGATGTTAAGTGAAAGAATTTTAAATTATATTTACGATTTGCTAAAAATAAACTTTACCTTTTGTAGTTAACAAAACTAAGAAAGATCGTAATATATAAATAACATTTTTAGGCGATAGTTGTATTAACAATCTCCCCCTTTTTGTTGACGGCAAAACATAAATTTTATTTTTACGCAAATGGATAATTATAGATTTTGAGCCTTTTTAAAAATTTATATTTAACATGATTATTTCAACTTTTGAGTATGACATTTTAAATGATGTAACAAAGTTGATTTGGTTAAATATATCTATCTCCCCCTTTTTGTCGAAACAAAAAGGAGAGTGGCGAAGCGGAAATGTGTCAAGCCATATGCTCCCCCTTGGACAATACTCCCCCTAAATGGAGTGCCAAGAGAGGATACATGGATTTTGGTCCTACAAGAAAAAGTTAGTTTGTTGTAGAAATAAGTATGAGAACATAATACTAATTAGCATATAAGAGAATAAGCATTCATCTCATAACAACAATCATTAAGTAAATAAACAACCAAATGAGAACAACCAACTAAATATAGAAGTAGAACCATTATATTTCAAGTAAAATTATAATTTGACTTAAAAAGTCAAACCTAAAGACTTGAAAAAGTCTACTATTGATACAAAGTGGAATGAAAATGACAACTACACCTATAAAAAGAAAGAGTCCTAGGTGAGATTCTACCATTATTTGAACTTCCTAATGAGGCTCTAAGCTTGAGGCATGTGAGAGATGGCGTTTAGACGCTCCAACATGTGGTTGAGGATAAACTGCATTTCATCTTGAAGCTCATGTACCAAGATGTTGCATCTCTTACTAATATGAGCAGTTCTTTCGCACATGATGCAATCATGGTGAAGAGGTGGTAGTTGTGGGACTTGGTTTGTTGTTGGTGGATCATTGGTGGTGGATGGAGCATTGGTTGT
Source organism: Artemisia argyi (assembly GCA_030686995.1). Classification (NCBI taxonomy): domain Eukaryota; kingdom Viridiplantae; phylum Streptophyta; class Magnoliopsida; order Asterales; family Asteraceae; genus Artemisia; species Artemisia argyi. Next base: position 18,286,172 of record CM060678.1, on the reverse strand, counting down.
AGCGGGAGCAAAGGTGGATGGTTGAGAGGTGTTTTAGTTTCCTACAATTGATGAGTACATTGCGGTTTGGAAATCCATGGCTTGGGTGAGATGAGAATCAATCATGTGTTTGAAAGCATAAAGGCTTTCCAAGCGGGTGTTGAGTTCTTCATGAGTGTTTGGACATTTGGTCCACAAAGATGCTTCTATTTCCTCATAAGTAGGAAATATGGACTCAAAGTGGTGGGAAAATTCTTGAGGTGGTTCTTGTTGTTGGTCATGATGATGAAAGCTTGGTTCTCCATAAAGAGGACCATGGATGTCTTTGTAAATGGGATGGAACAACAATGGTTGTGGTTGTGGATGATCTTCATCTTGAGGAAAGATGGATGGTCTAGCATGTTTGTAAGCCAAACGCTCTATTAATGATGGTTGATGAGGTTTTTCATCCAATGGTTCACTTGGTTGAAACCGTGGTTGTTGTTGAGTTTCCATTTGATCAATAGTGTCAAAAAGTGGCAATGGTGGTGGATTTGATGTTCTAGGTGGTAGGTCTTCTAAACTTTCCATAAATGGATGTGGTGATGTTGGTGGTGTCTTGAAGAGTTCCATAGGTGTCAATTTTGGTGATTGAGGTGATGGAGTTTTTGAAGGTTGACTTGGTGCCGAAGGTGGTGTTGGATCACTTGGTGTTATAGTTGGTGGAGGAGTGGTGATTATGTTAGTAATGCAAGGTTTTAGAGATGGTGTTGGAGTAGCAAAGTTTAGAAAGTTGGTATCATTGATGGGTGATGAAATGTTGAGGGATGAATCACTTGATGATGATGAGCTTAGTTGGATGGTTTTGTTGAAGCAACATGGTTTTACGCTAATTCTAGTGGTTCTCCTAATAGGTCTTGATGATTCGGATGAGGTGGTGGATTTTGTCATTGCAAGACTTTGGTAGGCTTAGAAGTATAAGGTTGAGAGAAGTGATGGTGATGGTGTGAATTAGATGTGTGAATTTTGGTCAATTTATAGGAAGAACATGATATGGAAATTGGTGTTTGGATTTGATGTTGATCCATACATTTTTGGAGGTTCCTAATCATTTGGAAGAGTTCCAAGAAGTTGTCAAATCATTGGAAGTCAATCCAATGGAGTTGGATGGAGTGAAAGACTAAGTGGAGAAGTAAATGCTATGTGATCATGAAGGATACATGTTGTCAGGTTGTTCCACGGATTTGGAGGAACTAAAGGAAAGGTTCCTTCCTTGTATCAGAAAGGTTCCTTGGGTTAGTTTAACCAAATTTAAAATTTTGGCGGGAATGATGATCCTATTGTTTGAAGTGTGCTAAGAGAGCTCTAGAATTATTGATGAATACTAACTAGCATGTAGGAAGCAAGTTTGGAACCTAAGGATTACTAGAAAAATTCAAAATATTCAAAGATGAAAATTTGCTGTAGGACTGGAGAAACCAAACGACAACACGGGTGGAACCAAGTTTTGGGTTCCGCCGTATCCATTGGAAAAACTTGGCGGAACCAAGTTTGTAAACGGACGGAACCAAAAAATGGGTTCCGCCGTTTGCGTGGAAGCTCAGAATCGAGACAGAGCAGTTTTTACGGCTACGTGGTTTTTCCGAACTCCAAAATTTTTCCTAAAACTTAAGTAACCAATTTTTTCTAGTTAGAAGAAACAAAAATTGCAGGTAGAAACATGCTTACCTATAGAGTTTACGAGAGCGATCCTAGCATTCACATTTTAAGCCGAAAAGTGAAAATGACATAGTACTTAAAGAGTTAACCCCTGCAAATGTTGTTAGTTCACACATAATCCAGAGACATAATATCATCCTACAACATCATAAAAACATAAAATAACATTGTTCTAACGACCAAATTGTTCTAATGCACCCTTGTGCCAAACACCCTCTTAACATCCTCACTTCTTGTTCACCTTCTTGTAGATCTTCCCAAGGTATCTCCCAAAGCATTTCCACATCCCTTTGGTTTGCTAGAAGTCCTCCGACTCATTCGGTATAGATGGAAGTTGTGAGAGGTATTCAAGAGGTGGGAGCCTAGAGTTGGGTAAATTGTCGTCTTCACTCATGGATGATGATGATGATGAGGTAGGAGGGTGAGGATGTTTACTTTGGCTTTATAGAATCTCTCATCACTTAATGCTACAAAGGTGTGTGGAATGATAGGATAATCTAGGCGACGACCTCTAGGACTTGGAGGAATGGGTTCAAAATACCTAAAGAGACGGGTAAGAAGCATCCCGTATGGAAGAGCGGTGGTACCTTGGACCGAGATGTTTGCCATCCTTTTGGCAATGTAGTAAGCTAAGTTGAAAGTTTGGCGGGTGGATACATTATAGAGCATGTAGGAGATACAAGTGTTGATATGGTCCCTAATGCCTAAAGTACTAATCACATTGGCCCTAATGATTTCCTCCCATTTCAAGAATTGTGGTTTCAACTCGTTAAGCTCCATTCCAAATGGATCTTTTGCAACTTCCTCTCCTCCTCGGGTTCTCCTAGTATGAGATGTCCTAAAAAAAGGTGGTCACGAATTTCTTCTTTGCTCACTAGAGGGGTATCATAAGGATGAATACGGTCATGGATTAAGTCAAGAGTTGAAAGTGGCCATTTGTCGGTGTAGAGACATGTGCCCCGATTTGGAACACGAAGCACTTGAGCAAATTGATCTAAGGTGATTTCAAAGTCATTTTGGTTGATTGAAAAGTTTAATGACATGAGACCTTCATCATCTGTGCTAAGGGTTACGGAAGCATAGAATTCTAGGATGAAACGAGGACAAATTGGCTCATCTATGTCTAAGAGGCAATCGAAGTTGATAAAAGAGAGTTCTTCCCTAATGTTGGCTCCGGCAAGGAAAGTAGGGTCAATGGTCCTACCCTCATGGACATAACACTTCTCAAGGTTCTTAAAGATTTCTACTCGTGCCGTGGTTATCCCTTTGGTCTTATGGTATTTGGGTAGGTATTTGGTGGTATCTTTGTGGTCATAGAAGGTTGCGGGAGGCATGATGAACCTAGAAACATAATTTTCACATTTTAGTTTATGTAAATAATGGTTTAAGTGTCAAAATTCTAGTGTGTGCCTATATGAAAACAATATGGAGCTGTGATTATCTCGACTCATTTTAATGCTTAAAATGGTTTTACTTATGCAAATTTTGTGTAAATTTTGAGATAATCCAAATGCTCCTAGTTCAATGTAGCTACGGTTGAATGTACCCGAAAATACATATTAGTTATGTATTCCCTTTAGCATTCAAGAGACATAATGCAAGTGATGTTTTAAACATAACGTTTTTATTTTGTATTATCAATGAAAAAATATTTTTCCTAAATGTGATAAGGTTTTTCAAAATTTTGACATGGGGTGTTTGGTATAATGTGATAATGTCTTACAAGATGCAATTCCTAACTAATGGAAAACACAATTAGTTTTGTTTATGACAAATGCACCTCATGATTTCCTAAGTTGATGCGTACCCTAAGTTTTTAGTTTTTATGCATAAATAGAATTTCCTAGACACAGATCAGGAGAGTAATTGTGTTTAGAATACTTACAATGATGATAGGAATGAAGAGTAGCTGAGAAAGAACCCTAATTTTCATGTGAGAATGGATATGGAAGTGAATATTAACTGTTTTTGGTGAGTGGTATAGAGTATGGGACTTTATGGTTTAATATATAAAAAGGGAACCTGTGCAGGTGTCTGACGGATTGGACGGAACCAAACAGAGGGATCCGCCCTTTGTTTTTCTTGGTTCCAACAGTCCTGCAGGCATATGCACAAGGATTTTTGTTTTGAATTTCTATGATTTTATTTAACGTTTAAACTATGAAGTATGTTCCATAAGTCCTAGTCCTAGTCTAAGAATATTAAATGGTTCACGTTTAAGGGGTTTTGTAAGAATATCAGTAATGTTGTCTTCGGAGGATACTTTCACGATGGAGATGTTTCCTTTTTGAACATTGTCACGAAGGAAATGATGACGGATTTCTATATGTTTGGTACGAGCATGTTGGACTGGATTTTTACTCAGGTCGATAGCTCCTTTGTTGTCGCAAAGGATAGATATGTCTTTAATAACAATTCCGTAGTCCACGAGCGCTTGCTTCATCCAAAGAGCTTGTTGACATGCTTTTCCGGCCGATACGTATTCGGCTTCAGTTGTTGAGATTGCGAGGGCCATTTGCTTCATGGAGAACCATGAGGTGAGACAATGTCCAACAAAAGTACAAATACCACTTGTGCTTTTTCTATCAACATAGTCACCGGCATGATCCGAGTCGGCATACACTATGGTTTCTACACCCATTCCTTTGGGATACCACAATCCTAGATGTGTAGTGCCTTTGATGTACCTAAAAATTCTTTTTACGGCTACAAGATGGATTGTTTTGGGATCTTCTTGAAAACGAGCACATAGACAAACGCTAAACATAATGTATGGTCTACTAGCCATGAGATAAAGTAGACTACCAATCATACCCCTATATTTAGTGTTATCTACGGATTCACTTTCCTCATCCTTTGTGAGTTTGGTTTCCGAGGACATAGGCGTTTTGATAGGTTTTGAATCTTCTAGACCAAATTTCTTAAGCATGTCTTTTATGTATTTAGATTGGTTAAAGAATATCCCATCTTCTGATTGTTTAATTTGAAGTCATAAGAAAAATTTGAGTTCTCCCATCATACTCATCTCAAACTCGTCATGCATGATTTTAGAGAAATCATCGCATAGCTCTTGACAAGTTGATCCGAATATTATGTCATCAACATAAATTTGCATTATGATAATGTGTGATTCTTTCTTCTTAGTGAAGAGAGTGTTGTCAACTAGGCCCATGGTGTTTATGGTCAACTAGGAAGGTTTTAAGTCGATCATACCATGCTTTTGGAGCTTGCTTAAGTCCGTATAAAGTCTTTTTAAGTTTGTAAACATGATTAGGTTTTTCAAAGTCGGTAAAGCCCAGTGGTTGAGCAACATAAACTTCTTCATTAATAAAACCATTTAAGAATGCACTTTTGACGTCCATTTGAAAAAGTTTAAAGTCATGTGTGCATGCATATGCAAGTAAGATTCTAATTGACTCGAGCCTAGCAACCGAAGCAAAAGTTTCATCGTAGTCAATGCCTTCTTGTTGATTATAACCTTGTGCTACTAGCCTAGCTTTGTTTCTAGACACAACTCCATTTTCATCCATTTTATTTCGAAAGACCCATTTTGTTCCAATTATAGTTTGATTCTTTGGTTGAGGAACTAGTGTCCAAACATCATTTCTAATAAATTGGTTCAACTCTTCTTGCATAGCTATTACCCAAGATTCATCACTTATAGCTTCATTTATATTTTTAGGTTCAATGGTTTAAATAAAACAAAAATAGTTACTTTCATTTTGAGCTTTTGATCCTAAGGTTCTTTCGTTAATTTTACCGATGACACTATCTAATGGATGGCTTTTAGACTCTTTAACATTGACTATTTCTCTATTTAATAGTTCATCTTCCTTGTTGTTTTCTAAATCAATTTGATTAACAACTTGACTTTCAACTAAGTCATCATCTACCAAAGGTGATGTCTTAGAGGGAGGTGGACTTTCGTCGAATGTTACGTTCAACGATTCCTAGACTCTTAATGTTTCTTTATTTAGAACAATATAAGCTTTGCTATTTTGTGAATATCCAAGGAATACACCTTCATAAGACTTTGGGTCAAATTTAGTGAGATAATCCTTGGTGTTTAATTGTTAGCTTTGCTTATTTATAAAGATAACGTCACATACGTGAATTGGACTAGATTAGAAACTACAAGGACTACTATTGTCAAGTAGGCAAACTTGTAATATGTAGAGCCTATAAATACCCCTCATGACTCTCCATGAGGGGTGTGGGAAATCATTAGGTTTTGTGTATTCATTGTTTCATTAATAAAGTTATCCTTTTTTCTCCACCCTCTCTCTACTTTCTCTCACTAGAAAGATGAATACTTTCATCATCTTTGATCAACCTAGACCTCCCGAACCACATGAATCATACATATTTTTGATCCTACAAGTGGTATCAGAGCCACGGTGTTGTTATTTCAATGATTTTTGTGGTTCGTACAGTGTGTTTGAAGCTGCTTTTACCCGAATTTTTTAGATCTGAATTTTTTTTCCAACTTTTGTGGGTAATAGTTTCATAACAGCTTTTGTATCCATAATATGGTCAAAAAGTCATGTACTTTTATCATCACAGTTTATCATTTATGTGATTTTTTGTCCATACTCGTGAAGTTTGTGGTCAGAATATTGGTCTACAAGGTCGGATAACTCATCGGAAAATTCATCAGAATCTGCAAAAAGTCGCCGGAATCTGGTCGGAATTTCTTGTATAAGAAATTTTTGATATATACCATCTTTCGAGATTACATTTTCGAAAAGTACTATTTTTCGAGATCATGTTTTCGAAATGTACTATTTTTCGAGAATACTCATTTTCGAAATTTTTTACGTTTTCGATAAACATGTTCGCGATAAATCTGTATTCTCGATAAATGCAAAGTTTCGAAATTACAAGTTAACAAAGTTTCGCAAATACAAGGTATCCAAATGTTTCGAAATACAGAAGTAAAATGAAGGAGAGATGAAGACCATTGACCAAAACCAAATACCAATACTCAAATAGACCTCAGTTTATTATCACCATCATCAGTCCAAGAATTAAACTAAAGAAAAAGAAGTCAAGCGAAAACCAGTCCAACAATACTCATTCTAATCGAATCCTATCCATCACACAACCACCACAGTCGACCCACATCTATTCTAAATCCCATCTCCAATCACATGACTCGAAGCTTATAAAGAGAAATACAAGATATCTCAGATGTTGTTCAACTTTATTCTGATCTTAAAGATTTTTTTTTAGTTGAACCTATATCATCATCATCGATCTACGTTTTTGAAGCTTCACTTCAATTGAATATCCGAACCATTATAAAGAAAGAACAAAACCCACAGGTTTTATCCTTTACTTCGGTTCGTTCATGACCAACAACAAAACGTAAATCACAACATAATCCTACCTGGAATCCTTTTACAAAGATGTTGAAGCCGAAGATGTCTTGAACATCAGAAGGGTCACGTTTGTTTTTGGTTCATGTGTTGATGTAGACTGATGATTGAGATGAGTTATCATACGTTATTATGATAGATGGTGATGAGGGTTGACTGAATTTGTTGTATAAATTGATAAAAGATATGGTAGGTTGTGTTATCTGAAGTGTGTGATGGGGGCAGGCACAATATGTGGTCTAATAGGACTTGGGTTGATAGTAATATTATATACTGAATGATTAGGGTGGATTGTAGCTTGGGCAAGATTTTCTTGTGATATTTGGGCTTTTACCCGATTGTTAGTATATGATTTGCTATTGGATTGGGCTTCCTTAGGATTCGGGCTGCTACAAATGATTGAGGAATGGATTGAATAATTGTACAGCAAATGTTGTTATCAAAAATTAATTTTTTGATACAACATGTTTGATAATTTAGTAAAAGAGTTGGTATCTTTGGTTGTTACAAATTTCACGGGGATACATTATTCACGACTAGAATTGCTTTGTTTAACAAAATGACTACGGGGTTTTTGCACGGTATTATTGATTTGACTTTGAAGTGACATTTCAAAATGTGTAATTATTTATCTCAAAGTCTAGGGGTGGTTGGATGCATGACTTTTGAAGATACTTGTTTGTGCATTCACGGGAAATGATAGTGATTAAGACTTGGATTATCTAGTTATACCCGCTGTAACGAGTTACATTGTAGTGCTCACGGGTTATAGTTATCATTTAAGGAGTTACATTGTAGTACTCAGTGTCACACGTAGTTGTGGATAGTTCAAGAGGCGGAGAGTTCATATACTATTTGCTGTCTTGAGTATATGTCTCTATCTATGCTTAAAGGAGTTATGTTGTAGTGCTCAGTATAGGTTCTTAGTCACACCATCGTACAAGATTAAGTCACAAGATGGGAAGTTTACTTCATTTTCAAGTTGGTCATATCGGGTTATCTCCATATGTGGTCATTACTATTAGCCTGTGAATTAAAAGGAGGTTCGATTACAGGTTGATTTGAGAGAATAGTATTGAGAGTATTTTTGTGACATATACTCACAGAATATGCTTCAACTAGCTGTTATGGCTTCTAAATTGCATCAAGTACAAGGTGATTATACGGCATGTACACAACATTATGATGATTCCGATAACTCGCAACCATCAGGAGGGAGAAGAACATGCCGAAAGAAGTAGTGTTTCGTCTTCAGTGATTGGATTGACTGAGAGAATTGTGCTTAACGTCGTGAATGGAGAAGTAGTGTGTGTACATCAGGGCTTATTACCAATTTGGATGCAATGTTATGTGAGTTATATTGTCATGATGCTCCCTGAACGACAACCATGTGCCTACACTTTTGAATCTACTTTATCCGCTGCGTGATGAAAAGAGAGTTGTCGGTTTAGGAGGGAGCAGGTAAAAGAAAGAAAAGGCTCACTAGTTAGGAGGGAGTAATAACCTAACTAGACCATTACAGTTGAAGTTCAGAGCTACAAAGACCTTTGTCGTCAGTGTCAAAGATCATACGCCGAGATCGTCGGAAGAGAGAACTTCAAGTCTGCCTCAGTATCTAGACTACAGAGACTCTGCGCTTCAACAACGTCAACATAGTTTACTATTGTTGTAATTTACATTGTTTATGTATTTATAGGTCTCATTGTAACCATTCACGTGTGACGATATCTTGGAGGGAGATTGTTAGCTTTGCTTATTTATAAAGATAACGTCACATACGTGAATTGGACTAGATTAGAAACTACAAGGACTACTATTGTCAAGTAGGCAAACTTGTAATGTGTAGAGCCTATAAATACCCCTCATGACTCTCCATGAGGGATTTGGGAAATCATTAGGTTTTGTGTATTCATTGTTTCATTAATAAAGTTATCCTTTTTTCTCCACCCTCTCTCTACTTTCTCTCACTAGAAAGATGAATACTTTCATCATCTTTGATCAACCTAGACCTCCCGAACCACATGAATCATACATATTTTCGATCCTACATTAGTATAAAGCATTTACTCCCAAATACTTTAAAGTATCCTAATGTTGGCTTTTTACCTCTATATAATTCATATGGAGTTTTATCTAAAAATTGTCCAATTAGGACTCGGTTTAAGATATAAGTTGATGTGTCGACGGCATTACACCAAAACTTTTGTGGAATATATTGTTCGTTAAGCATTGTTGTATTCATCTCTTGAAGTGTCCGGTTTTTACGTTCTACTGTCCATTAGATTGAGGAGTGCGAGGAGCCGAAAAATTATGTGTTATACCATTTTTGTCACAAAACTCACCAAATTGTATTTCGTTATCAAATTCCCGACCGTGATCCGTTCTAATATGAGACTTATGCAATTTCCTACTTGATTTTGAATTTTCTTACTAAGAATTTCAAATTGTTCGAAAGCTTCATTTTTACTTTTCAAAAATCTTATCCATGTATAACATGAATAATCATCCACTATGACCAAAGTTTAGAAGTTGCCTCCATAACTTTGAATAGCGGATGGACCGAACAAATCCATATGTAAAAGTTCTAGACACCTAGATGTAGAAACCATATTTTTAGCCTTATGGCTACTATGAACTTGTTTACCAATTTTGCAAGCATCACAAAAGTGTTGGTCGTATTTCAACTTGGGTAGGTTTCTAACTAATTCCTTAGATGATAAGGATTGAATAAGTCTCATATTAGTGTGACCTAAGCATCTATGCCAAAGAGTTGAGGACTCATCTAATGAGGTAAGGCAAAGTTTATCTCTAGATGATTTATCAATTTTCATGACGTATACGTTGTTCTTAAGAACTCCTTTATCTATTGTTATACCGTCTTTTAGAATCTTACTTTCATTTTCACTAAAAAGGACTTTATACTTTTTACGACAAAGTTGGCTAATACTAAGAAGATTAAATCCTAAGTTGTCAACATGAGCAACATCATCAATAGATAAAGAGTCATGAGAGATAGTACCATTTCCGATGATTTTACTTTTAAGCTTGCTACCAAAAGTAACGTTACCTCCGTCATTGACTTGATAGGTAGAGAAAAGACTTTTGTTCCCCGTCATGTGTCTTGAGCAACCGCTATCTTTGATCCATTCATCCGGTTCCAAACACACTTTTAAGCAAACCCCATTTGAGCTTTGAGCCATAAGAGCTACTTCTTCATTTGTCGGCTCTTCATCATCATTCTCACTATCACTCCAAGCACCACTCACAAAAGCACTTTGAGTTTTGTTTTTTGGTGGTTTTGGACATTCTCCTATTAAGTGACTTGTATCTCCTCATCTAAAACACTTTCTTTCATTCTTGACTTTCTTTATATCCCGATCTTTTCGTGAAGACTTCTTTTCATCTTTAGGTTGCCTTACAAACTTTCCTCGTCTTCTAAAGAACTTCTTGAAGTCTCTAACCGCCATGGCATATTCTTCATCTTCACTATCCGAACTTGATTCCTCATCGTCACTTGATTCTATTCTAGCTTTTAAGGCAATAGATTTCGCTTTTTCTTTCTTGCCTCTAACTATCTCCGAATCTTTTTCCATTACCATTTCGTGAACTTTGAGGTTTCTAATAAGCTCGTCAAGTGCCATGCTTGAAAGATCCTTAGATTCTTCAATAGTCGTTACTTTTGCTCTCCACTTAGGATGGAGGGCTCTAAGGAATTTCCTGACAAAATTCTTGCTACAAAAAGATTCATCAAGTGCTTTAAGTGAAGTAATAATAGTGTTAAATCTAGCAAATGCACTATCAATAGTTTCATCTTCGGGAATAGAAAATTGTTCATATTGTTGGACAAGAAGATCAATTTTGTTATCCTTAACTTGTGAGTTTCCTTGGTGAGTAGTTATTAAAGATTGCCAAATTTCTTTAGCGGTTTTGCACATAAAAACTCTTTCATACTCTTTCTTTGGTAAAGCATTATAAAGCATCATTTTTGCTTCATTATTTTTGCCAATTAGTTTCTTTTGATCATCACTATATTTAGTGAGTGAACTATCCTCATCCCGACCACTTCCAGTAGCCTTATGATCACCTTCAATAATAATATACCATAGATCTATGTCCTTTGATTTTACATAAGTTTCAAAACGGTTTTTTCAATATATAAAACCATTTGGTTCAAATAGTGGTGGTCTTTGCATAGATTACCCTTCTTTGAAGTTTTCAAAATCCATGGATCGTTTCAAGTTTTAAGATACAATATATTTTAAAATCTTGAGTAACGTAGCTCTTGATGCCAATTGTGGAAAACTAGAAGGGGGTTGAATAGTTTACCGGTTTTAACTTGATTTTCTTTGAAAACTTTTACGTGTAATCGACAACCAAAACTTACCAAGAAATAAATAATATGCAAGAATAAAAGTGTTAGCATTAAATATTATATTTGAAAGTGATGGTCATTCTCATATTTATAACTTTGTAATGTGTCGTAGTAGTTCTAGTTAAAATGGGCTATGGACTTGGTAATCTAATATGTTACTAGTTAAATGTGTAATCCTTTTAAAGGAATATAAGCCCATGTAAACCAAGTCCATCACAAAGCCCATGAGAAAGCCTTTTAGGGCATCTCATGTCATGTACTATAAATACACCTCAAATGAGTCATTTGAGGGTGTGCTTGTGTGTGTAAGTGTGTATGTTTCTTGAATAAAAATCTTTCTATTTCATCTTATTCTCTTATCTTGTTAACGCCATACATACTTATCAAGTCACCATCTTTACTTCATCTAGTGCTTATATTTGTGATAAAGTTGATAGATTTAAGGTCCTACAAGTGGTATCATTTGCCTAACAATGATCTAGGAGTGTGTGGTAACCGTTTTTATCATTCTTTTTCTTTAAAGTTGCGTTTTTAAAATTAAAAAAAAACGTGTGCTTTTTTGTTAAAAAGTTTTGATTTTTACATGTTTTAGTGTTAAAGTTGTAGTTTTATTGAAGTTTTAGTGTTTCTAAGTGTTTTGGGAAATATTTGATCAAAAGAAACAAGTGGAAAAAGGGTTTTTGGTTGAAAAATTCGGATTTTTGAGGTTTTGGTCATCTTACGCGTAAAAAGGACGAGCACTACCAAGTTTTTAGCTGAAAATAGTACTACTTTGTACTTTCTACCCGTAAGTTTTAGCAAAAAACCCCATTTCTACACGTAACATCACTTCCTACGCTTAAGTTTAAGCAGAAAAATGTTTTCCTACGCGTTAGATTGGAATCCTACACATAAGGTGAGTTCCTACACATAAGATCCTACGCTTAAGACTGTTTCTACGCAAAAGTTGGATCTTACGCATAAGTTTCTACGCAAAAGATTGGAGTCTACGCCTAAGATCCTACGCATAAGTTCCTACGCAAAAGTTTTCTTCAACGATCTGAGATTACTCAGTACTTTCCTAGCTTGGACAAGTTAGTGAAATACTTCGACAAGGGATATCTTTCAAGCTTGGATAAGTTTAAGAGATCAGTTTGGTTGAAAAAACCTTGCGCATAACATTCTTACGCATAAACTCGATCTAAGTTTACGCGTAAAAATCAAAGCTTACGCATAAACATTCTGTTTACGCATAACCTTAATTTTTACGCATAACCTAAAAGTTTACGCATAACATTTCTTACGCGTAAGATTTGAAGTTAACCATAAGATTCACTGTTTACGCATAAGATTCAGGGTTTACGCATAAGAATTTGACTTTTGACAACCAATCCTCACAAGGCCATAACTTTTGAACCGTAACTACATTTTCAGCGAAATACCTGTCAAAACGACCGTGAGACAGAGAAGAAGGACATGTTGAATTATTTTATTCCTTCAACCCAGGTTTCGAAGCCTAAAAACGCTCCGGGAAGAAGTTATTGAGGTTTTAAGGTTTTAGATCAAATTTTTCTCCATAAAAACTTGCATCAACTTACACTAAAACACAACTCCTACTTCGTTGAATCGATCCAAGATCAACTTTATCATCTATCAATGGCAACTCAGCAAGATATTCATGCAGCCGGTGCGGAAAACCGACCTCCAATGCTTGAAAAAGGTGGATATCTTCCATGGACAAGTCGCATGCTTCGTTACATCAAAACTAAGACTGATGGCAAACCAATGATCAAATCCATTGAAAATGGTCCATTTAAGCCAAGACAAGTTCAAGTTGAAGGTAATCCAAATACAACACCTCCTACTCTACCATTCGTGCGTGAACAAACAGAAGTAGACTACACGGATGAAGACAAGAAGCAGATCGCCGCTGATGATATGGCAATGCATTTAATCCAACTTGGATTACCACGCGAGATCTTTGTTGCGGTCGACAGCTGTGAAACTGCTTATGATATGTGGGAACGCGTTGGAAGGATATGTCATGGAACAGAGATTGGGCAACAAGACGTTGAGAACAAACTTCTAACCGAATGGGAGAACTTTAAATCCACTGAAGGTGAACAGATTGAATCCTACTACACAAGGTTTTGCACTTTGATGAATGAGCTTATCAGAAACAAGTTGACACCACGAACAATTGCAACAAACATCAAATTCATCAATAACCTTCTAGAAGAATGGGGTCGTTATGTTACAATTGTCAACCAAACAAAGGATTTGTATAAGGTGAATTATGATCAACTCTATGACTTTCTGAAGCAAAACCAAGCTGAGGCTAATAAAGTAAGGAAAGAAAGATTGGCTAAAAAGCATGATACTCTAGCATTAATGGCTAATACACCAACACCTTTACCAGTGACCACACAACAACCATCATCATCTTCAACTCACAACTACATGCAACCATCATGCATTCAACAACCAACACCGGTCTACCAAAAACAGTTCTACCCACAGCAACAACAACATGTTATTACACAACAGCAATACCCATAATTCCAAGAACCAGAATTCACTGAAAATGATGAAGCTACTGCAGCCTTGACTCAAGCGTTTGCTTTTCTGACAAAGGCATTCCAAGGACGTTATTCCACACCAACAAACAACAACCAAAGGATTTCATCGAACACTCGTAACAAGCAGATTGCTCAGCCGAGTTTCAATATGGGCAATGGAGGCCAAATGGTTGGAGTTTATGGGAATCCGCAGGGATATGCTACTGGATTTAATATGGGTAATCAGAATATGTAGAATGCAGGTCAGTATGCAGGGAATCAAATGAATCAGTATGGTCAGTATGCAGGGAATCAGATGGGTCAGTTTGTTGGAAATCAGAGGGGTCAGAATGTTGGTAATCAGGCATTGGGTAATCAGAATCGGAATGTTGCAGCTCCAGTTGTTGGGAATCTGGGAAATGTGAATCAGGGTAATCTGGTAAAGTGTTTCAACTGCCAGGGTGAAGGTCATATGGCAAGGAACTGTCCTACTAAGCCGAACAAGAAAGATATAGAGTACTTGCAGAAAACAGTGTTGTTGGCACAAAAGGAAAAGGCAGGGTTTCAGTTGAATGCAGAGGAAAATGATTTTATGGCTCTCATGGATGACATGGAAGACAGAGAGGATATCGATGCGAACTGCATATTCATGGCGAATCTTCAGGAAGCTAAGTATGACAGGGATTCTGACACACTTCCTGTTTATGACACCAATGCACCATCTGAGTATCAAACTTCAACACATGTCACAATAATGATATATTTGATATGTCTCCTCATGAGGAACAGCATTCTGAGAAGCTAGCACCCAATTATGATACATATCCGGACAAGCCATGTAGTAGCAATACTCCTTCAGCAACTCCAGATGTGAATCATAATGGAGGCTTCGTTTCACAGCATGCTGAGAATGATGAGGAAACACGTGCTTTGTTTGAATCATTATTGAATAATTGTCGTATTGAAATTGAGAATGTAAAAAAGGTCAATCGCGATGTTAAGGCCGCGAATGTTAAATTGACCACTGAGCTTGAGAGTTACAAGGAAAACGTTAAAGCTTTTGAGTTTCATAACAAAAGATTGTCTGAATTAGAAACTGGTTATCAAAATTCCGTTTCAAGGAAAAACTTTTGCAAATCAAGTTTGATACACTTGATGTTAATTCTTTCAAGAAGATAAAATCTTTAAACGCGGAAATTTCTGATTTACAAAACCAACTTTCTAAACAAAAATCAGCTTATACCAATCTTGAAAAAGAAAGGGACGAGTTGATAAAGGACTTTGCAAAGAAAGAAGACAAACTTTTGAACGAACTCGTAGAGTCAGAACACATGATTGCACATCTAGAAGAATTAGTGGTTAAGTCAGGTCAGTCAAGTCAAACAATGAAAATGATTTCAAATCAAACTAATCTGATTTACCACACGAAACATAAAGTGGCTCTTGGTAACAACACCCCTTGTAATCTCAAGAAAGCTCAGAAAGAACAGAATATTTTGTATAATGGTAATCTTATTTACACCAAACATGATCCTCCTGTCATTCGGGATTCTGTGCAAATGATTGAACTTGCCGAAGAGAGCATTACTAAAATGAAACAAAAGGATTTGAAACCCATTGATTACTACAAATTGAACAAACTTTCGGGAATTACTTTTGTTCCACAAACAGAACCATCTGTGTTATCCATAAAACGACCATTCACGAAATTCTTTTCGAAAAAGATAGTTGTTTCCAAATCTCTTTCAAAAATGGAACAAATGTCCTCTAACAACACTTTTAATACAAGTGAGGCTAGAGACATTCTGGATGACGTTAAAAAGAGAATTCAAGAACTTCAAAATATTGTTAATTCTAAAACTACTATCAGTATTAACAATTGGCATTCCAGTTTTCATATTGAGTAGAAAAAGGTGTTTGAAAACGAAATTACTATCCCACTGAATAACATCAGTGTGAGGGTAATTCATTTCGAAAAAGCTTTCTTAAATGAAACGGCCGACTTTGTCAAGGACCACAAATCCCTGGTAAACGAAGCTAATGAAACTCGTGAAAACATGAATGTTTTGGAAAGGTTAAATGATTCTCTCTTCGAAGCAGTTTTGTCTACTGATATAATGTCTATCATCATACAAACATATTCGGTTCAAGACGATGAAAGACTGAGAGCTGAGACCTCTGAAATTGTTTCCAAATATGAAAATGCTCTTATAAAGCTTGAAAAAGAAAACGTGTCATGTTTTAAACAACTTGATCGAAAAAAGGAAGAATGCAAGTATGACAAACTGCCGTATGAGCGTGCTTTCAAGAACATGAAAGAGCAAAATTATCTTTTGAGGGCTCAGCTTGAAAGTCAAAAAGGGAAGGGTGAGGAAACTAAGTTTGCAAAACCATCGACTTCGGAGAAACCAAATGTTTCAAACACGGTTCAAAAACCAAAAATGTCAATTTCACGGTTTGCTCCAAAAGTCGATGAGAAAAAGGATTTGACAAAACCAGTCACTCCAACACCCTTGCTCAAGAAAAGTGAATATGATAAGATTGTTGATAAGGGAAAAGCGGTTGTCGAAACACCAAAAGTGATAGCACCTGGCCTTTTTAGAATTAGTCCCACAAGTGCGTCTACCTCAAGATCTAAGACAAATGCGTGTAAAAAGGATAATTCTAAAGAGTCTAGTGATGCCAAAAAGGACAACAATATAAATCCTAACGCGTGTGCCCCAACTTCTACAGGATTAGAAAGCACCTCTAGGAGCAGCAGACTAAAGCCTAGGAGCAATACAAGGAACAATAGAGTCTCGCCTGCCACTATGAGTAGTTGCAAGAATAAAGTTGAAGGAGTAGAAGAACACCCTAGGAATTTATCGCCTTGTAATAAGAGACATGATTCATCTGAATGTAATGTGAAAAATACTGTTTCTAATGCATGTAATGACTCTGCTTGTTTAATGCAAAAAGAATGTTTAATTAATGATGTTCATGATGAATGTGTTTCTAAGAATGTGAATGTTACGCCTGAACAGAAGTACGTTCCAAAAGGAACTAGTGCTAGATCTAGATCAATAGAAAGATTAGTTGCACGCTTTAGGTCTACCACTAGTAGTCGAATGCCTAGGAACTACCTTAAGTTTTGTATGTGGATACCAACGGGTAGAGAGTTCATTCTTCAGAATGGCAAATTGGAAGTTGTTCAAAATAAACATGTTGCAACCTTTGATGTGTGTGATTCGGAATTTACTCCTAACCCCATGGAACCAAATTTAAAACGGTTTCCAAATACAAACTCTTCTGTTCTTGGCAGGTTATCGAAATATGTCTTTGGATTGTCGACTCGGGTTGCTCCAAGCACATGACCGGGAATTTAAAGCTGCTGATCAATTTTGTCTGGAAATTCATGGGAACTGTACGCTTTGGAAATGATCATGTAGCAGCTATTCAGGGTTATGGAGATCTTCAGTTTGGGAATTTTTTAATCACTCGAGTTTACTACGTCGAACGGTTGGGACACAACTTGTTTTCAGTTGGGCAGTTTTGTGATGCAGATTTAGAAGTTGCATTCAGGAGAAACACGGTCTTTATTAGAGATTTGGTTGGTGATGATCTCTTAACTGGTAATCGTGGCACTAACTTGTATGCTATCGACATCAACCAAATGGCTTCTACATCACCAATTTGTCTTATGACAAGGGCAACCGAAACTAAGTCCTGACTGTGGCATAGACGTTTATCCCATCTCAATTTCGACACCATCAATAAATTAGCCAAAGACAACATCGTCACCGGACTTCCTAAGTTCAAATACACCAAGGATCACCTATGTCCATCATGCGAACAAGGAAAAAGTAAACGAGCATCATATAAACCCAAAACCGTACCTAGTTCGGAAGCAAGGTTGCATATGTTGCACATGGACTTATGTGGCCCAATGAGAGTTGAAAGCATTAATGGGAAGAAGTATATTCTTGTTATCATCGATGATTTTTCAAGATATACATGGGTAAAGTTTTTGAGGTCAAAAGACGAAGCACCAGGTACCATCATCACCTTTCTAAAGCGTATCCAAGTTCTACTTCAAGCTCCAGTAAGGATTGTAAGAACAGATAATGGCACAGAATTCACAAATCAGGAGTTAAGAACCTACTTTGAAGATGTGGCAATCACTCACCAAACATCAGTTGTTAGAACTCCACAGCAAAATGGGGTAGTTGAAAGAAGAAATAGAACTCTTGTGGAAGCTGCTTGCACAATGCTGATTTATTCTTGTGCACCACTATTCTTATGGGCTGATGCTGTTGCCACTGCTTGTTTTACTCAGAACTGATCCCTAGTACATCCAAGATTCAATAAAACCCCATATGAGCTAGTGAACAACCGTAAACATGACATCTCTTACCTTCACGTGTTTGGCGCTTTGTGCTATCCGACGAATGACAGAGAAGATCTAGGGAAGTTAAAAGCTAAGGGTGATATTGGAATCTTCATTGGATATTCAGAAAACTCGAGGGCATTTAGGGTGTATAATAGAAGAACGAAAAGGATAATGGAGACGATGAATGTGAAGTTTGAAGAGATTTTACAAATGGCTTCTGAGAGACTCGCTCTAGAACCCGCGCTTAATCCGATGGCTTCTAATCAGAACGGATTAGGACCCGCACCAAACCAGCAGACTTCTGGACACATCAGTTCAGGACTCATGCCTAATGGAGCTCATTCAACAAACATGGACAAACCTGCAAAACAAGAACTGGAAAATTTCTTCGAGTTAATGTTTGATGAATACTATGGTGGAACTTCGACAAATGCATCTCAACAACATTCCACTGCACCCGCTCAAAACCATCAACCACCACCACCACCACAAGATGCATCTACCACAATCGAAGCTGAAGCACCAACTACATCAACATCATCTACATCTACTCAAGCAACTCCAGTACTTGAAACTGTTCTACCAAGAGTTGATGAGCAAAACCAAAACACAAATTTTCAAGAAGAACCAACAAATAATTCAAACGATGTTGCGTTAGAAGAAGAAGAAGAAGTATTTGAAAACTCGTTTGCAACAGACTATGCTGAATCTTCTTCAAGGTTACAAGAACCATCTAACACACATACGTTAAACCCAAGGTACCCTTCTACACTCAAATGGACAAATGACCATCCAATAGAACATGTTATTGGTGAACCTTCAAAGTCAGTTCAAACGAGGAGACAACTTGCCACCGATCTCGAACTGTGCATTTACATTTGCTCAATCAGCCTCAAAGAACCAAAGAATATTCGGGAAGCAATGGCAGAAAACCCATGGATAGAAGCAATGCAGGATGAAATTCTTCAATACCAGTTACATGATAGTTGGGAACTTGTTGAACGACCACTTGATAAACGTGTTCTTGATCTTAAGTGGTTGTGGAAGAACAAACTGGATGAGGAAATGACTGTTATTCGCAACAAAGCTCGTCTCGTGGCTAAAGGATATCCACAAGAAGAAGGGATAGATTTTGAAGAATCATTCGCGCCTGTAGCTAGACTTGAAGCAGTCTGGATTTTCTTAGCCTATGCCGCTCACAAAAACATCACAGTCTATCAGATGGACATTAAGACAGCTTTCTTGAATGGAACTCTGAAAGAAGAAGTGTATGTGAGTCAGCCAGAGGGATTCATCGACAAAGATCATCTAGACTACGTCTACAAGCTTAAGAAAGCCATTTATGGTTTAAAACAAGCTCCAAGAGCGTGGTATGACGAACTATCATCTTTCTTGCTCAAAAACAATTTCACCAAAGGAACGGTTGATGACACCTTGTTTATCAAAAAATTCAAAGATGACATTTTGATCGTTCAAATTTACGTGGACGACATAATTTTTGGATCAACCAATCTTAACCATTCAAAACATTTTGAAAATCTCATGAAAAGCAAATTTGAAATGTCCATGATGGGGGAACTAAAATTCTTTCTTGGTTTACAAATACATCAATCCCCTCGTGGTATTTTTATCAATCAAGCTAAATATACAATAAAGATTTTGAAAAAACATGGAATGGAAAATTGTGATTCTGTTGGTACACCAATGGTCACTTCACCAAAAATAGGTGCTGATTTGTTTGGGAAACCCATCGATCCAAAGAAATATCGGAGCATGATTGGTTCTCTCATGTATCTAACTGCTAGTCGACCCGATATTTAATTTGTTGTTTGTTTGTTAGCACGGTTTCAGGCAAAGCCTACCGAACATCACCTCAAAGAGGTTAAACGGATCTTTCGGTACCTACGAAGCACCATTAACATGGGACTTTGGTATCCGAAGGATTTGGGGTTTAATCTAACAGCATTTTCAGATGCAGACCATGCTGGTGATCAAGTTACAGCAAAGAGTACATCAGGTGGAGCACAATTTTTTGGTGAAAAGCTAGTAAGCTGGTCGTTACGAAAACAGGATTGTACTGCACTATCAACCGCCGAAGCCGAGTATGTGTCTCTATCTGCGTGTTGTGCCCAAGTTCTTTAGATGCGGACACAGCTCACAGATTATGGCTTTACTTTTCACAGAATACCTATGTATTGTGACTCAAAAAGTGTCATAGCCATCTCGTGCAATCCAGTACACCACTCAAAGACGAAGCATATCAAAGTCCGCTACTATTTCATCAAAGAGCACGTAGAAGAGGGTATTGTTGAATTATTTTTCGTTAAGACTGATTACCAACTCGCCGATCTATTTACTAAAGCCCTTCCAAAAGAAAGGTTTGACTATTTAGTTCGACGAATTGGCATGCGAAGCCTAACTCCTGAGGAGCTAGAACGTCTTCTCGAATCTTCTTGAAAAATGTTTTCAAAATCGCTTCGCTGTAAATATTTTTGAAAAAACAAAATACAAAATTTGAAAAACCAACAAAAACAAAATACAAAAATTGTACGTTTCTAGAAATTTCATTCAACAATGATACGGACATGTACAGATGCTTGAGCGGGAGTTCTTTAAAACGTGTTTCTAAAACATGTCGTTTCTCAAAAGTTTCTTCACTATGGCTTTCGTATACTTCAGTACGAAACCCGAACTTAATTGATGACTTCTGATTATTTTCAAATCAAGGACTCGTACGTTCAAAGATGAAATCTTTTTCAAAAAGTTTGAGTATAAACAAACGAAAAAGATTTCAAACAAAAACTCGTTTTCGAAACAAAATTCTTGAGCACTTTTTCAAGATTGTTCAAAAGATTTCTCAAAATCTCTCAAAATGAGTGCTCAAGATAACTCCCTCCAAACCCTTAAGTGATTTTAAAATGTGCTATCATTAAGGGGGAGTACAAAAACAAAAATGTTCCGAATTCATGCAAAATGAAATCTGACTTTCTCTCCAAAAGTTTTTTCTTAATCAGTTGATATCAAAAATATCACGATATGCTATTTTTGAGGGGGAGAAGACATGATTAAAAAGTGATCAAAATGATTAATGATTGTGACTGAATCTCAAAAGAGCTCGACTCAGATATTACCAATGAATTGACGAAGCTTAAAAGTTAGTATTCGAAAGAATTTATCCAAGTAGAAAGTACTGTTTCGAGAAACTCTTTTTAGATGTGTACTTTGATGGGTCTAACTTCCTTATTAAGGAATGTTAACAACTTCAAGTTAGTTATTAGGGCTAGTTATCACCTAAAAGCTGATAATGGATCCCTTTAACTAAGCAACGTAAACGTTTCCCTCGGGTATATGTCTATTAAGAGTGGATCAATTCAAAAAGTGCAAACTCCTCCCGCATATGCAAATTTCTTAATCATCCATGAGCACATGTGAATGGGGAGTCCTTCAAAAGAAAATGCAAAACTCTCGAAGTGTTAACAATGTGTTTTATTTATCATAAACACTTTGAGAGATTTTAACAAAAGGTTTTATGGCATGTGATCGTTGTACCTAGGATAATCATGGAGTAATAAGGTGATTATGGTTAGGTTTATGTCCAATGATCCGCCAGAGCCGGAGGGATCTACCCAAGGACAATTCCAATATATTAGAATTAGAAGTCCTTAGGTATGATTGAAAAAATGAGAAAATGAAAAAGGAGAAAGAAGGGGTTGAAGACATTTCTACACTGGTTGTTCATCATTAAGGACGCCAGATGTAAGCTTTAGAGTCCTACGCAGATCTTAGCAATCTGCCAGAACATTTATGAGAGAATTCACACAAGTGTTTCTCAATGATTGAATGGAAATTCCTACCAGGGTCAACATCAAGCAGCCCTGACAGCAGGTCACTTCGGTAATTCTTTATGAGTTACGCTTAGTGTTCGCAGTGGTTCCAAAACGGTCTACAGTCATGGAGTGATCCCCAGCGACTCACCCAGTCATTGAGCTACTAAGTAGGTCTTGTAAGCTCCCTCGGGAGTATCTGACATGGGAACGGCCTTGATAAGAGTTAAAAGGAGTCTTCACACTATGCTGTTGACAATCTCTAATTCCTTATCTGTAAGTACCGGTTGATTTATTGCTAACTGTTTTCATGCAGCTATACATCATCTCCATGGCAAAGGATTCCACATGCTCATACATGCATCTCGAAGTCAAAGGAAAGTTCTCACAAAGATCAAAGCAAATAAAGGTTCAAAGAAAGATACTACTCAATATGAAAGAATCTACAGACGTAAAGTGACAAAGACCTATGTGAAAGAACGGGAACAACAAATGCATGTATCACAAAGACTGAAGATGTATGAGCATGTTGGACTGACGGACAACCACCACAGACACAGAAGTGACAAAAGGCAGATTGCTCCACATCACAAAAGAACAAAGAACGATGAAAAGTCAGTCATCAAAGTTCACAAAGCATGAAGGAGCAAAGACTAATGACTATTCTACTACGACACACAATGTTCAACAACGACAAAGACAACGACCTAATCACGTGGAGCATCATTCGAATGACCACCCCTTAGGGGGAGATTGTTAGCATTAAATATTATATTTGAAAGTGATGGTCATTCTCATATTTATAACTTTGTAATGTGTCGTAGTAGTTCTAGTTAAAATGGGCTATGGACTTGGTAATCTAATATGTTACTAGTTAAATGTGTAATCCTTTTAAAGGAATATAAACCCATGTAAACCAAGTCCATCACAAAGCCCATGAGAAAGCCTTTTAGGGCATCTCATGTCATGTACTATAAATACACCTCAAATGAGTCATTTGAGGGTGTGCTTGTGTGTGTAAGTGTGTGTGTTTCTTGAATAAAAAGCTTTCTATTTCATCTTATTCTCTTATCTTGTTAACGTCATACATACATATCAAGTCACCATCTTTACTTCATCTAGTGCTTATATTTATGTTAAAGTTGATAGATTTAAGGTCCTACAAAAAGTAAGAAACGATCAAACCATAACACGAGTGTTTATCGTGGTTCGGCTACAAGGACTCTTTTTCCTTGCCCTACTCCACGCCCCGAGTATCCAACTCGAGAGTTTCTTGCACTAGTCAACAAG
Organism: Artemisia argyi; assembly: GCA_030686995.1. NCBI lineage: Eukaryota > Viridiplantae > Streptophyta > Magnoliopsida > Asterales > Asteraceae > Artemisia > Artemisia argyi. Next base: position 18,262,725 of record CM060678.1, on the reverse strand, counting down.
CTCCTTTATCCGGCGGAGAAAACCTTACACGTCGCTTACACACTATTTTTGACACTAAGCTTGATGTCGAGTTCTTTCACAAGGGTACAACCACTCCCAATAGTTCTTTTACAAGGGTACAACAACTCCCGATACTCTAAGTATTTTGAGGACTAAAATACTAACCATTCACTACAAATGGATACAATACAATGATGTATAAACTTTACTAGTTTACACTATGCTATGCTTAACAAGTCTTGCAACGTTGTGTTGAAGCTTGTGAAGTCGTGATCTTCTTGCTACAAAGAAAGACTCACAAATATGAAATTGTAATGAGTTAGAAATGAAGTATATGCAGTATGTTATGATAGTAAGTGATCAGAAAAACTCAAAGAGTGGGTTGCTATTTATAGGCAAACATCCAGACCAACCCACGGATACGGCGGAACCAATACTTTGGTTCCGTCCGTTATGCCTGAGGGTTCCGCCAGAAGCCCTGACAGAATCCTGCACAAGATATTACAAAATCTAACACAATATTCTCAAGATCTCACAAAGTCAACTTTGAGATCTTGAGTATGAATCTATACAAAATAAAACATGTTTCTTACACACATGTTTCCTTGAAGGGACATGTGTGATGCAAGTGATGATGTAAGTATACATATGATTTCTAATTTTAGATATTCTTGAAAAGGAAAGTATACTTGTAAAAGAGTTTATGTATAGACTTAAAAATGTTTGTTTGAGATGTTTAGCAAGTGAATGATTTACCAAAAGGAGTTTGCTTGCTTATATCCTAATAAGAGATACTATTTAGAAAACTTGCTAAATAAACTTATAAGACATTTTTAACACATGTACTTAAACTAAAGTATACTTGATTAGAAATAACTTTGTGAAAACATGTAAATGTAGTTTGGGTGATGTTAAGTAAAAGACTTTTAAACTATATTTACGATTTGCTAAAAATAAACTTTACCTTTTGTAGTTAACAAAACTAAGAAAGATCGTAAAATATAAATAACGTTTTTAGGCAATATTTGTATTAACACCTGGGGTTTTTTTATTTGAGCTTCATAGCATAGTCTCTAAGTTGGCCATACTGTTCTTTATGATCAACTTTCATAAGCTCATCAACAAATTGCTTTGCCCTGTAAGCTTTGTTGTATGTTACGTTTATTTGAAACCTCTGTGATAATTCAAGCTGTAATGATTTTACATCAATTTTGGGATTTCTTGTAAGAATCTTGATGACATAAGTTGACAGAAACTTAGCAATAACACCAGTAAGATCTCTTATCTGGATACATTTATGACTATCAGTCAATGATTTTACTGACCAACAAGGATCCTTGGCCCACTTTGAGATGAATAGGTCCCACGGGCAAGGGGTGTATGATTTTTGATTAGATATCCTTTAGGACTAACACCCTTGCATTTCATGTCCTTATGCTTTTTTGGTTTTCTCAAATTTGTCCCGTTTCTTTGAGGTGGATGACATATACCCTTCTCTGGCGTATGGTGGATTGAAAGAAGTTTCACCAAGCACAGTGCCGAACCACTTAGCTCTGACCCTATTCTTATTTCATTGTATGACTGAAATGGATCTCCTTACCTGAAACGCATGCATCTTTACCTTTTCAATCGCTTCTTTTCTTGTAACAAACTCCTCTGCCACCTTAAATGCACTTTTTTTGATTTTATACTTACCCCTATCAGCCCTTCCTATTACCTTCAACCTTCTCTTTCATATACCTGCACCCTCTTCAGCATCTGCTTCATCGGCACTATCAAGGTCATCCATTGGAATGGCAGCTGCAAGTTCCCCTTGTTTAGCAGCCTCTCTCGGAGGAAGTTTGGCAGCAGCTTCTCTCTTACTGTCTTGAATGTTTGAATCCAGTTGAACTGAGAAACCACGCATGTCAACATGAGTGTCAGTTGTTGGCATGTCACTGGCAGCATGTTGAAAATCACTACCACCCCCTTCTGATTCTTGTTCTTTATTCTGGTCAAGGGCGTCTGCATTATCAAGTGCTTCCATTTCTACTACTTTCTCATCAACCTCTTGAATAGTATTTCGAAAATTCACACCCCCATTTTCTGGATATAAGTACTCATCAATCATTTCGGAAACATCTTCTGGCGTATCACCAAAGCATGATTCAGGCCAATCCAAAGACATTGCATTATCTTGCTAGAACAAGTCATCCTCAAAATATGCCCTAGGTTGTTTACCCTTCGAATGCATAAAACTACCCATAGGGTCACAGTCACCGTATTCCATCAAATTTAAGTAACTGAATCCATGGGTTGAGGATTGTGGCTCATTTTCAGAATGCAGGAATCCTACAGTATTAGCATTAACAGTTCTTTCAACCAATTGACAAACATTATAGGATGTTTGCGGTGGTGCCATTTCATCATTATACCAATCTAACAGCAACAACTTTCCTTTGTTGTTCTTAAGAGGTGCACTAACCACATCATCCTGAACAATCTCTTGTAACTCTAGACCCTTTGAGGCTGGACGCCAACCCGTATGCAGCAACAGGTGTTTTTCTACCAACGATACATCCGTCTCTACAAAAACTTCTATTTCCTTATTCCTAGGTACAAAATTTAACAATACCTTGACATCCTGATCCGACATCAATGGAACTAATCAATCATCTAAATTCAGGCCTGACACCTTAAAATGGGTAAGCAACAACTGTTTTTTATCACCTAAACCTAGTTCACCAAAGATTTTCACCATCTCGCGCATGGAGAAATTGTCACAAATCAATTAGGTCTACATGATCAATGTTACTAAACTTGAACACTCTATCAGGTGGATCAGAAAACTCACCAGTGTGGTGGATTTTAATACTGAAGAGCCTTGTGTACGATTCTGGGAACATAAATCAACAAAACAAAAAACCAAAAATCAAAAAAAACATCCACAACATTATCAAGAATCAAGGTAATATGCTTTACTTTCCATATATACATTGCATGGTCATTCGAAACAAAAGTACACAAAAAATCGTACCGTATACGGTAGCAATATCCGGAATCGGTTTACTCCGAGCTCTAATTTGCCAGCCACGTATCATGGATCTACTGTTAATTTAGGTAACTTCGACAATATACTAGTTTAAAGCAAGGGTTCGATGTTTAAGGGTGTGTGAGTATGTTAAGTGTGTAAAAATGAAATAAGTAAAACTTTGTTACAAAAAATGTCCCTCAACAAAGGTAGTTGTGCTAGTAGTGGGCCCGTTAGGTGGATTTGATGGCGGGAAAAGTGAAATGACGAAAATACCCTCACGTGCAACGCACCTGAGGACTAACTAACGGAATTTCCTAACGAGCGTTAGCCCCAAAAACCATTTTTGTATGAACAGTAGTACCACAAGGACATTATTTGCATAAACCAGAAAGGTTAGGAATATTATTTGCAAATTTTTTTTCGAGGACATTATGTGCATTTTTGGAAAAGTTTAGGGACATTTTTTTTGCAGTTTACTCTTTAATTAATGAAAGTTATTTTTCAAAATCAAAAAAGCAAGGTTGGATAAAGTGGTTAACACCTTTGCCTCTGGAGACAGATGTCAAGAGTTCGATCATCACCCATTGCAAGGCCGGAGGTTCTTTTCTACCTTTAGTAGAATCCGAAGCAACATATCTATCTTAGGTAGGGGTAAGGATGTATACGTCTCAATATCCCCATACACCGTGAAAGACAGTATTGAGACCCATAACTCGTGAAAGACGGTATTTGAAGTTACTTTACTTTATTTTTTATTTTTCAAAATCCAGACTAGTATTATATTGCATGCAGCATAGGATATGTAGTCGACATCAAGCTAGACGATGTAGATATCGAGATAATTCTATTTGATACTCCTAGGCTATCATGCATGTGGTTGAGGAAAAAACAATTTTGACTTCCTAAACAAACGGCTGGTATGGTACATGCACGTCATTACGTATGTCACAATAGTTTTCTAGAAACATAAGTTTTGTTCTGTTAATTTTTGTACATATATGGGCAAAACAACTTCGACAGAATCACGTTAATTAATAATTGAATTTGGTACGTGTTTTATCTATACTACATTATAATGCATTTGGGACTATTCTATAATTAGCAAGGCTTAAAAATTCAGACTCAAACTTACTAATTATAGAATAGTCCCAATTAGCGCAAACACTCATTCTAACTATAACAGAATTACAACAAACTTAACAGGAATAACAGAATTAATAACAAGATCTGAGAGTAATATTCTATTACATAATGAAAAACATTTGCTTCCCATAAAATTTAGTCAAAGGGTACCCGCCGCCGCATTGCGCGGGTACCGTTCTAGTCTCTAAAAATTTATTAATCGCTGTCTACATCTGTATCCATGTAAGCAAGAATTTTAAACGTTAAATATCCTGCAAAATATTAACAAGTGAAACTGGGCCTTCTAATGTATATTTACAAGATAAATTGGGCCTTTGTTAATGTGCTAAAATTCGTAAACTTAATAGCAAACAGGCTAATTTGTTGACTCTTTCCAACATGCCAAACCGTCCAGGAACAGTTAGATGTTCTTGACCCTGTTTTGTTTAAACGAGGTGGGCGAAGGCCCGCCGCAACCACGCCGTTGATAATTGCACACTTTTTTCTTTCGATAGTCAACTACCAAAATATAAAATAGCAAACAATAACAATATAGACCAACATTCATTTAAAACCCATGTAAATGTAGATTATAAACCAATCCAACCCATTACTAAGCAAAATGGGTAAAAAAAATCCTACTCAACTTGTTACTAAAAAGAGTGGAAAGTGTGCCAAATATGATTGATCATAACAATGATGTGAAAACCACACATTGACCATTTTTAGACCTCATTAACATGTTTGGCGCATATCCTCTTAAACAAATCTTTTCACGTGGCAGTTAATGGACCAAGATCCAAGCTACCTAGCGGGCTAATATTTGGGCTCAAGAAAAGTGACTCAAATTTAACGTCAATGAGGGCAACGAATAAGGAAGCACCGAATTGATGCTCTATTATTATATATATACAGTAGTAATTTTATGAGAAAATATCACACGTAAAGATTTAATGGTAAATTACATATCTAGAAGAAAACCTCCGAACCATTAAATAAAAGAAAAGAAATTTGATTTTCATTTCTAACAAATATGACTGAAAGTATACCTCATGAAAAGATTTGAAAACATGATATGATCAAGGGTTAAAGTCAAGAAAGAGAAATTGGCAAAAACATGAGTCATAAGATGTCTAGACATGTCGTTACTCGTTAGTCATGTAATAGGTCTTCGTATCATTGCTCCAAAATAATTCACAGTTTCGCACCACATGAAAGTATTCACAATTTTCATGAAAAGCACATGTTGTTACGTACTTACGTGGTTGGAGTTTCGCATGAGTCTTGATATGTGTAAAAAAAATTTCTCTCGATCATTGTAGTTCAGTTGCTCAACCGCAATCGTGGGTTACTTCACTTCTGAGTCATTTTCATGATTTGTGATTCATAATTAAGTAATCAAGCTATTCAATTTACTCCTAATTACTTGTTATTCTCATTCACTCTTGCTTGTTTTCATTTACATACATTACGACTGTATTCTAAGGGTGTGGGGGCTCATATCGAGGCTCCCCACTAATTTTTTTTAATCCTATGGTTTTGTTTCTAATGAAAGTGATGTTAAAAAAAAAAAAAAAAAAAAAAAAAAAAAAAAAAAAAAAAAAAAAGGCCTATAGAAGAATTGAAATTTTTAAGTTAGAAAATGTTCATTCAGTTTGTCAAAGACTCCATGGGTCATCCAACAGCTCACAATATGTGCAAATAAATTGGGTGAATCAGCTTCAGAACTGGCCCAAAAGATCATTGCTTAAAAGTAGGGGTGAGCAAAACCGACCCGATCCCGAATCCCGGCCCGATCCCGAGTCCCGATTGTTGTCCCGAAACCGAACCGACCTTAATCGGGTCGGGACTCGGTTTGAGTTTTCCGGCTAATCGGGATTCGGGATATTCGGGATCGGGTCGGGACGGGCCAAAAACCGAAAAAAAACAAACAAAACCGAGAAAACCGACCGATCCCGTCCCGTCCCGAATGTCCCGAAACCGAACCGACCTTAATCGGGTCGGGACTCGGTTTGTGTTTTCCGGCTAATCGGGATTCGGGCTATTCGGGATCGGGTCGGGACGGGTCGGGAGAGGCCCGATACTCAGCCCTACTTAAAAGGGCTAAAAGAAGCTCGGCTTAAGACACGACAATTTAGGGGTGTTCATAGATCGGTTAATATCCACAGTAACCGAAACCGAATCGAAATGAGGTTATAACTGAACCGAACTAAATATTCGGTTATCGGTTTAGATATGGTTTTGACAATTAAAACCAAAAACCGAATTCTTATAAAATGTATATTTTTTTCAATGTATTTATATGAAAAAAAAATAAATAAATAAATAAAATTACTAAAACTCTTTTTTAGTATAAATATAACACTTTTCTATGTATCTTTTATATAATAAAACAAAACCCCTATTGGGAATTTTCCATTTCAAAAAAATGCATTCATACCTTATTTAGTAATATTTTTTTATTCTGATTTTTTAAAAAGCTTTTTATTTATTAAAAAGCCTTAAATATTTCTATCTTTGACCAAAAAATATAAAATTTTCGTTTTTATACTCAAACATTAAAAGGGGTAAAAATACACATGGGTTTCATGGTTATTTTTTATAGTTTCAGGGTTAACATTGTAAATATTTTTAGAAAACGGAGGTCCCAAAAACACACCCACAAATCCATCAGTGAAAAACATACACATCTTTTAACCTAATAACCTTAATCAATCCTTTTGTTCAATCCCTTTCTTTCATTCAATCCTTGATTCATCATTAAACCACCACTGTACAACTAAAAGCTATGCTGCTCCTGGTGTTATTAGTTCCTACTCCTTCATTTTCTCTCTTTGAAGATCAAGTTGGATTCATGGACTGGTATTTTTTTTTATCCAATCCGATTTTCAATAATCAAATCGTGTCCAGATGATTAATAACAACCCATTGCTGTAAGAGGAAGAGTTTAAGGCAAATTTTTATAATTAGTTTATGATTTATTGATTTGAATTTGATTGAGATTTTGTATTATTCAAAACTTAATTTAATTAAGATTAATTGTTCTGTTTTAATTAAGATTAATTGTGTTATTCGAAATTTCATGTTTCTGATAAAATAAGCTATCTGCTTTAGAACCTCATAAACATGTCCCTATGATTAAACTAATCGATAGCATCATGTTACACCAAATAAACTCTTTATCAGGTCCTCTTAAATTGGTGTGATGGAAAGTGCATAATAGATTGGAATTATGGTTTATGCAACAAACTAGAAAGAACATTTTTTCCACCTGTAGATGTTACGATAATCAAAAGAGTAGGTAGATTACGACTTCAACAGTATTAGAATTAAAGACGGTAATGGATTATATAATGTAACGAACTTAAGGACACATTCTTCAGTTGTGTTGTTGCTATGTTTAGAGTTATCATGGATTTGTCATCCTATAATGTATAAGTTTCTTTGTTTAACATTGATTAGTCCTGTGTGACACCTAATAGTAGTAATTGACTATGAATTGATTGTACAGGGGATTTGTGTCAACCGAACGTTGTGACAGAGCTAGAAGAAGTGATAAAACAGCCTGAGATCGGTTTTTCTTGCTGATTATTCTGGTTCTACTAGAACATCAAAAGCTACACTTTTTTGCTCAAGAATTTAAGATGATTCGTCATCTATCAATGGTTCAGAAGCCAGTGTCACACAACATCTAGAACACAAGGAAAATACTACTTTGAGCTTGGAACACAAGGCTGCAGTTGTCATTCAGATAGCTTTTAGAAGTTTTATGGTCATTTAAAAACCAAACCCAAATACGGTTCCATCTATGACCAATGGTCGTTCTTTCCAGAGTACAACTCAGGCAAGTGATCATCTGATGAATGCAGCATCGGAACTCAAACCATATGTCTATGTTATTTGAAAACTTTTTTACATTTTCTTGGACTAAACTGTAATTTCTTTAAAAAATCCAGGCTTCTTAATACAAAACCAGTTTAAATTGTATTACAATTGTAATTCTAATCTAACAGGGACTTAACCGAAACATTATATAAACTCAATTGATTGACCAATTTTTTTATTCCAGCGAATTTTTAATCAAAGTTATCTGCATATCATTCAATGAAACTCAACAAATCACCAGATTTTTTCCCCATCTTTGGTAAAACATATAAAAGATTTGTGAGTTGATGAACTTGAGGTACAAGTAGTCCAATCAACCCAAAAGCCATGTATACTTTGACTTATACAGTGGTATCTAAGTTATTAATATAAGTCGTATAACCAACCTTTTTTGATGTTCTACTTATATTTAACTAAAGCTTGTGAAGAGAGTTTTTAGTAGATCGAAGATTGCATAGGTTACATGGTGCTGGTGAAACACTTGACCAAGCTGTTGCTTCTACTTTTTTAGCTGTTGTTTTAGCGATTACATGATCACACATGGGACAATGTTTATTAATGAATAAGTTCTAAGATAACAAATTGTGTGGATGTTTATGACAAATTGCTCGAGATAATGTTTTGAATGTTAGTAGAGTGTTTCCTTGATAGATGCTTATGTGTAGTTTGGTTGTAAGCTGGCATACTATCAACGTCTGTTGTGGTAGATGTAGGTGCTATCAATCCACATTGCAAAAGTAATGGTGAATTATTAATAGATATACTATTAAATAAAGAGTGAGGATTTTGATCGGCATCGTTGTGGTAGGGATTAATGAATAAGTGATAGGATGATAAAGACTTGAGACATCGAGAATAAGAATGTTGTGGCAGATTGCAGTCAGCATTGCCAGAGTAATGCTGAATTAATAGAGAGAGTAAAGTACCATGAGTACGAAAAAAAAGTTCTGACTTGTATCCCATTGGTAGGAAGTAATAAAGATTTGACATATATTCAACGAGTAAAATGATTCTTATATGTAACATGTGTGTGTGTGTTTGTGGGCTAGACCTATGAATGTTTGTTAAGTTCATGACTGGGTATGGGTCAAATGGGTTGAATAATCTCCTTTGTAGAATTATGTGCAAAAAAACCTGGATGAGGGTGACACATGTTATGCGCAAGGTGTGCTGAGTTATAATATAGGATTTCAGTGCTTGAGTTTAGTGGTATTCTTGCAGGTTTAGTTTTTGTGCTTACATTATTTTATTTTACCAAAAAGGTAAATAGGTTTTTATTAACCCGTGCCCCCTTTACATCGATAGAATCTGTAACACCCCCAAAATACCGCAGCGGAAGACTGTGTCAATGGGGTGCTACTTCATAATACAAAGCACAAGATATAGAAAACGACCTCTAAATGAGACGTTTTGAAAAGTTACCATTCGATTAATAAATTCCGAGTTACAAACATGAGTTCCATTAATACAATACATAAGTGTTTTAAAACATATCGAATGGTAAAGATAAAAGCATAAGTCTTCAAAACATGCCAAGCGACTCTATGCTCCATGCAACAGCTTATCATCTTACAGACCTGAGACAAACATGCTAAAGTGTCAACACAATGGTTGGTGAGTTCATAGAGTTTGTCTTAAAACAGTTGAAAAAGCCTCAAAAGAATGTTCACACAGCAAAGGCATTGAGAATCCACTCAGTTGCAAGTCCCGCCATAAGAGACTAGCAACCTGTGTGTTCACAACCCACTGCTAATATATATGGTAAAATAAAGACATGTATAAGTTCATCAAAACAGTTTAGCAATTAGTCGTGAGTCTACACTTCATCTCCGAAGACCTCACGTTTATGATGTATCCAACATTCGCAAATGTTAGGATGTATCAAAGCCTCAATGGTCATCCAACAACTTAATTTGGAGCCATCGGAAGTCTCAATGATCATCCAACAACTTAATTTGGAGCCACTGGAAGTCTCACAATTAAGTATAACGCAATCATGTATATATGAAATCAAGTATAATGCGATCAAGTATAAGACAATCAAGTATAACACAATCAAGTATAAAACAATCAAGTATAAATGTTTTGAGTATTTGTACAAGTAAGCAAGTAGTTGAGCATGTATCTCCCCCAAAGAGTTAAAACAAGTATGAAAAAGTAGGGGCTATGACTCACCTTAAGCTTATGTAGTGAGTATTGAAAATGGTAGTCGAATCGAGACAGTCTCTAAGAGCAGCCTATAATAGAACGTTGCGACTTAGGTTTGGAGTAATGTCTAAGAATACGAAGAATTTCCTAAATATGTCTTGCATATAGTTCATGATGTAGTACTTAGTATATAGTGTAAGTCTTTGAATAAAAGTGATTTATGAAACATGTATAGGTTGTATATCGCTTACTACCGTTCGGGCCGACATAATTCAGAAGTCATGTAGTAAACGTTCGAGGATCCAGGACACTTTAATTCGTAAATCCACAACTCATCTAGACGGCTTACATAATGAACTCCTCACATGAGGCTCCCTACTATTGTAGTGTTTGATAAAATATATATAAGTCTTTGATCTTTAAAAGTTATATAGTCTTTAGCCGTGGCTTTGCCGCGACCCTGGTCATTGTTACCATGGTCTTGAGACTCAACATTGGCTTTAGCCATGGTTGTGGTCTTGGCTTTAGGTCATTAGACCTCTTGGTCTCATTAAATCATAACCATTACATGGTCATTTGGTCTTAAAATGGGCTGTTTAGATTTTGAAGAAAAATATCACTCGTAAAGCGTTTTCAGGGCTCGAGCTTCTTTATCCTGAACGAAAACGTCGTTCCGGACAACTTTCGTGTTTTAACTTTTTGATGAATCGGACCAGAAGGGTGACTTTCAAAATGGCAGAATGCAAAACAGTAGGTATCGGCAGTTTCGGCGTTTTGGTTTCGCTAACTTCTTATGGCCATAACTTGTTTTACCAAATTTTATACATCATGAACATAATAACAAGACAATATATAGTTAGAATGAAATATAATAAGCATGAAAATGATATTGAGCAAGAAAGTATGCTAGGGTTTCTTACAACTTGAGGCTTTCTAAAAGAAAGGAAGTCAAGAACAAGGATTAGGACTTTGATTGAGCAATCTATGATAAACCGAGGTTATTTGAAGATTATAACGACGCCTTCTTGAAAGTCCGAAGCTATTTGAAGATTATAACTACGTCTTTTTGGAGACTTTAAAGTTATAACAACTTTTCTTAGAAAATTTCCAAGATTGAAGATCAAACACTAGTTTTCTTTCAAAAACTAGTTAACTTTCTTATGAAATATAAGAAAAGTGTCTTAGGTTTTAGGACTTGAAGGTTATAAGAAGGTGTGGTGCAAGTTTTTCTATGTGTTTAGTTGGCTATTTATAGGATGAGAAAACTAGTTAACCATGGTTAGTTTTTAGACACTTGTAACCATCCTAGAGATCAATGGTTAGGATTTAACCACACATGGTGACTCCCCCCCCCCTAAGTCGGTTTGGAAAGGATGAGAAGGGAGGTGACTAGGTTTTGGATGAGATTTGCTAGTTATATGGTTAGTTTTGACTCCGGGAAATGCTAACCGTAAATGATTAAGCCTCAAAACGTAAAACCGGGTATCGTAAAAATGTGAAACTTGAAAGTATGGTTAAACATGTCAATATACTCCATAATAAAATATAAAATGGTAGGTTCCATTGGGGTGGTAAAACCCTGCTAAAACTGGAAACACGGGTCTAAAACGCGTAATACGTAAAATGTACGAATAATGTGTAAAATTGAGAAAAGTAATATGTTACTTTTCTAATAGGATAGAAATGAATTAAAATGACTTATAATGTCTAGACTGGGCTCAGTCTAGTGTCGGTTGGTATTTAATGTCTTTTAGACGTAAAACCGGAAGCCTAAAAATCAAGGAACGATTTATAAAATCAATGAATGATTTTTGGTCAATGGAGGAGGGAAAAATATGTTGACTTATCCAAATAATGTGAAAACTAAAATCGTCTTAGAAACACGGTGCAGGTATAGGCTAAGGTTACGGCTAAGTAAAAGTGCTTAAAACGTAAATTTCCTGTTTCTCACGGCCGAGGTTTATTTAGTCACATTTTTCTCAGTCATGATTAATTCTCTAATTAATCATGAGAGTACTAAACATTTTTATGATGTGGGGAAAATTAACGCGGTTGGTTTTCGTTGTGCGTAGAATTTTCAAACGACGGTTAAACCTAAACGTGTAGTTCCTTAATAACTTTCGCGAAAATGATCTGATGAGTGTCAAACTTTTATTTTGCCATGAAAATGATTTATCACACAAGAATATGAAATAGAAATCAAATTTCGGGAAATGAATAGTGAAATTTTCGGAAATAGAAGTTAACCTGAAAATGTGAATTGTTGCAGAATCAACACTGGGAAGTTGAAGCATGTCATTCTTAGTGTGGGTCAAAATGGGTGGCGCGGGTTAGGTTGACCTGTATACACTTTTCATCATTTCGTGTTTAATTTTGTATGAATAATTAATGTGTTAATGACGATTAAAAATAGCGGCATTACAATTATATTCTTAAATCTTTGAATAAAAAGGATTTAGGAAGGTGTATGCATTAAAATTATAGTTTAACTGTAGGTGTAAGATGAGTTTATTTGACTTTGTAGCAGTATTTTGTAGTTGAAAGAAAAGTCTTGCTAAAAGGTGCTTTATTTTTGAACCATTAAATGTTTTTGATTCAGTTGATAGTAACCTGTTATAGTAATTCTCATGTATTCTTATATAGTCATGTTATTTTTAACTACTTAATTTGACACTACTGACGAGATCTTAATAGCTAGCCAACTCCATGAATCAAGCGAAAAGACAGTTCGTCATCAAACAGATGCATAGGTAAGAATTCCATGGCAAATACCTTAATTCTATACTTGTAGGCATAGGTGGCAAGATGCGCGAGTTGGGCAATGGGATTGATTAGAATGGGTCACCTTTATTTTAAGTCAAAATGTGCAGGTTAGTGGTTAGTTTGTGTACTTTATCTGAAAATATATGTTTTATCTTTTTTTGCATTTTCATAAATTATATTGGAGTTGTTAGACCATTGTAATGAGAATTATGACATGCTGATAATCTGCTACTATATTATAACATGTAGATGTGTAATGTGATCAATCTTGACTAAGAGCTTAGGAGATTTAATTGCATAGATTAAGAATGTTTGAGTGTTGAGAAATAAGAAGTTAGAAACGAAAAAAATAAAGAAAGCGGTTGCTAAAACTTACAAATAACATTGTGATTAACATAAATAGTTTTGACATGTTTAGCATTAGAAATAAACATATCTTCACTAATCTGTTATCATAGTTGCCAATAATATGCTTACTAGAACTATATCAGTGTCTCGGCCATTGTTGGTTACTACAGTATATAATCTAAATGAGACCAAAACCAAATATTATTGAATGTCAATGTTGATTATTTTACTTATGTTGGATAAACAAGAGCCAAAAATAGAATGTTGACTTTGATTTATAACTTTGTCATCAAATTGTCAAAAAGATGATATTTACTGATTATTTTTGTTTGCTTAGATCAAATTTAAAAGGTTAAAACTTTTTATTTGATCGCATACCTATATACATTGCACATTTCGACCCTTTTTCAAGTTTCTCTCACGAAACATCCCAATTCTTGATAAATCTTGCATAATTAGTCCTTTTGACTGGCGGATGTTAAGTATTGTTGTTCAATAAGTGTTTATTCCGTAAAGCACTTTGTAATTCTTTGATTTATTCAATAATATGTGTTGTTTGATTATTTGTTTTTTTTTTATTCCCTTTAACATGCTAGGCTAGATTTATTTTGATATGGTGAAAATGTGATTGGTTTAGCTATTGTGGCACTTGGTGATGAGTTTTAATGGTGGACATTTAAAGCGACTGGTTATCGAACTATAATGGAGAATGCAGGTACTCTCTATTCTCACTTATATTTACCACCACTTTATTAAATTACAACGAATCTAGATTAAAAGTTGTATGACGATTAATCATGATAAATTGGGGTTATCTTCGGGCCCAAAAGTAATAGCTTTTTAAAACGATCAATTATGACAATAGAATATTTGGCAATTGTATGCTAAATTGTTTTTGGAAAGGATAAAAAAATGCAACTTCTTTGGATTGACCCCGGACAGTTTATTTGAGTTGACAAGTGTCGTTGGGAGTACTAGACTCTCATAATGTTTGACAATGATCATCTCAAAAACATATGTCATATTGTGAAATAAGCAAGATCTAGCTCTTACTGCATATAAAAAACAACTTATCTCTAGGTGTTTGGGATACTCATAAAAGCTGTTAAGTCATAACTTCGGATAGTGCTAAAATTTTGTATCATTTCTGTTAAGGGATTGATTATTAGTTAAACATCTTACAGACTTTATGAGGAAGATAGGCTCAAGTATTATGATGTTTTTGACGAGCCAAAATTCTGTCATTTAGATTTTAGAACATCTTATGGTTGATGTATTCACTCCAAAAGTACAAAGGCAAGGAATTCCATGCCACATTCGCGTGCCATGATTGCGTAAAAGATATGTTCATCATATATCTTATATGTATTTACTGAAAACTAAAAACTGAACCATTGTAGTTTTGAAGATCGGGTTATGTCCTAATCTTCTTTTTTTTTTGGGTAAAAGGGATAACACACCCTGGTAAAATATATTACGCCAAAAAACGTTGAAGTACAAAGGATGAGGGCGTACACCCCTCATCGCAGCCCGTTATATAGGCAAAACACGTACCAAAAAGTACTAACTAGAAAACAGCCATAAACACTAAACAAAATAAGACTATGGCAAAAATGAAAACTACTACCTACGACCTTGGAGCTTCAAGCCATATAACGACTTAAGAGCATTCATTTCACCTGGAAGATCATAAATTTGTCTTGAGTAATCATCATAGTCATCATAGTCATCATATTCACCTTCAAACTCATTACCACCCCCAAATAAATTAACCGGTTCGTCAACCTCATCATCACTTTCAGAAACCACGACATCGCCCACTTTAGAGAATGGGTTAACCCTCTTATTAGAAGATGTAGATGGAGCAGAAGAGATATTAGTCATAGGAGGCTCAGCCTGCTCCGTAAAAGCCCTCTTAGTGACAGAGGCAGACGGAACAGGATGACCATCATCATCCACAAGCATACCTTTCCCATCGATAAGAAGCTTTTCAAACTTACTAATTTTGTCAACTAAAGGAGTAGAACCAACTTCCTTAGTTCCCAATGAATCACTCACAAGCGGTTCTTGTGATGTAGCACCAGTTTTAACCGACTCATCCACATTAACTTCCATTGTACGGCCAGTATCCACATCCATGCTGGTGTCATAAGTAGGAATACCAAACGTATCCGTATCGTCCACATTAAGCGCATCAAATTGGTTAGATGTAGAGATCGTTGTTCCACTAGAACTAGCCACATCAGAAGTCTTCTTCTTAGTGCCACCAACATTCTTAGGTTCAACAGGAGTCTGTTTGGGTTGATACTGAAACTTCTTACCCACAACAGGTTTAGTAAACCCTCCTTTACCCGGAATAGTAGGACCACCTTGTTTTCCTTTCTTCCTGTTATTAACAGTCTTGAAACCATCATTAACCGGCTTACTAGGTTGAACTGGAGGAACAACAACTTTCGGACAATCAATAATAGTATGACCAAAAACCTTACACTTATCACAACGCGGAGGTTTCCACTCATATTCCACCCGAATCTTTTCAATAGTCGAACCCGTACCATCAAGTAAAGGTATCTCAACAGTAATGTTATCCCTAAGCATCTCATCCGACTTTACTTCAATCATGCATCTCGCAAAGCTACTACGGCCCCACGATTCCTTGCACATTTGGCTGGTAAAAGCATCTAACCTTTTGGGCGTCCCAATCAAAGTAGCAAGAAGACTAAGCCCGTCATCCGAAAACATAGCTAGAGGAACATCATGGAATTTAACCCACACTGGAATGTTAGTTAAATCCTCTTTAAGCAAGTTTGTGTTCAATGTCCATGGTTTAAGAATAATAGGAACATTTCGAATCAACCAAGGACCGTTATCAAGAACATCCTCGACACCTTTCTTCAAGTTAAACTTGAAGAAAAAGAACCCCTTAGCATTCATCATAACCTTTTGTAAACCATACATAGACCACGCATTGCGAACATAATAATCAACAACAGGGAAAGCAAGACGTTGACCAAGGAAGTATCCGTAGAGAGTATTCTCAAACCTCATGTTCACCTCTTCCACTACTTTCAACGGGACAGAAAGGTCAACATTATCCTTCTTTTTGCTGCATTCTAATCTCCGAAAATTAGACACGTGTTTCTGGGATTCATTAGAAGCAACACCCACGTAAGAAACCGACTTAACTCCATTACCACTAGTAGTATCAATCTTGGGTGCATTAGGATCAGAAGTAACACTCTGATTCATATGAAGCCCAAGACCACTCGAATTGTACAACTCAGAAGATGAAGCCATATTAGCAATATCACTGTTAATTTTATTTATTGCTTCATCAAACTTGTTATGCGCATTAGCAATTAATTGCTCCACATTAGGCTGTTTTGAATCATGAGAATCATCCAAAACAACCTTATCATTACCCTCGTTCACGTTATCAGCCAAACCATCAACATCAATAGTAGCATTCAATTCATCAATATTCACATTAGAGTGTGATGTATCTTTTTTCAAACTAACTTGATCGGCCAAGTTTGTTGAATCACCAACAGCCCTCGCTACGTGAGGATCACTACGTTTATTAAAGAACCCTTTTTCCATCTCTCTCAAACCCTATTACAACAGCAAAGTAATGAAAACGACCAAGAGGGTAAAACCCTAACTTGAATAGTTAGGGTTTCAAACGAAACACACCTCAGATCAACCACCAGCCATAATGATCATGCACTTGATATATTAAATCAATTAGAAACTAATAGAACTTGGAATCAGATATAGTGCAACAACCCACGTTAAGAATAAATAATAATATATTCGGTTGCATGCAAATATAATCAGCGTAGCAAATCCTTACCCCAAGAGTTATAGTATATTCAAACACCACTGACCCACTATAAATGGAACAGTAGGTAGAAGAATAGACTAAGAGATCAGCCAATAAGATTTAGATTTGAAGAATAATAGTCGCTTTAATGAAAAAACGATTTAGGGATAGAGGGTATCGGAATTCGCCAGAGAGAGTTTTTCTTGTCCTAATCTTCTTTCTCCATACATATCGCTATTGGTCCCAAATCTGACAATTAGGTTTGTTTGGTTGTTTGTAACTATTCAGAATTAAATATTGTAGTAATCATCGTTGTGGTACATGTTTAAGATGCTAAATAGAACTTTAAGATATATCAGAACATTCCCAAGAACTATAAATGAGTTCATGATCGATATCAGTTAGACAGTCACTAAAGAATAATACCAACATTTATCAATCTAAAACATGCAAGTAGCATTAGCACTAATTTGTTTAGAGCCAATCATTTGTTGTTATCTAGATGTTATGTATATTTGTTGTTTGAATTTGTAGTGTTTAGTAATTGCATGCCACTAAAAATTGTTTAAATTTGATTTTTGAAAACATGATTATAAAAAATTGACAGTGTTTGGTTTAAACAATCCCAATCTTCTAGCAATTTCTAAATATAAATTAAAAATAATATATTGTCTACTGATGTGTTCTATAAACTCTATTGTATTTTGCAGTTGGAGAGCAGAGGAGAATGCCATATTAGCAAAAAAACTGTATGGCCAAATTTAAGCTGCTTCTAGGGAAACTAAAAGCTCATATCAAGACCAACACAATTCATATATAGTAAGAGGATGTACAAGAGAGGCAAAAGGAAAATATGGATGGTGTGTACTGCTAATTCTCAGTTAAGACTACTTGAGGACATAATTAAATTATAATCAATAATATGTCTTTTGTTTGTAGTTAAGATTGCCATGAGCATCAGAGATGCAAACATATACCCAAGACCAATTCTCGCCTTAAATCCATGTTGCATACATTAAGTTCCGTTTCTTTTACTATTTCGAGGAGATATCACTATATTGTTCATTTTTTAAATATGATATTGATTATGGTTATCTCAAATAAAACAATAGTTATATTGCACTCTAATGTTGTTATGTTGTTGTTAATCCACATATATTTTTCCGAAGCAATGAAGGAGATAGCATTAGCTTATTCTTTTTGGAGACTGGATAGCTTTTGTATTTAGTTTGGGGTACAAAATATATATGGCTTACTTATATGTAACAATATGATTCATCTGCGACGTCCTATATTTAGTGTCGGTGCAACGTTTAGGTGGCTAAAAGGTAAAGCTTAGCTTAGAGTTTTGTGAAGTATCAGTTTATCTTTATCGTATTGTCAGAAGAAACAATATTTAGCAGGTACAGATATTTAGAATCTTTATATGCATTCAAGGACATGTTTGCGTAAGTATTCGAAAGTGATTAAATGATACTTTTTGATCAAAATGAAGAAAACTAGGTGTGTTAAAAGGGATTGTTCAAGATAGTGTTTCCATATGATCGGAATTATATTCAAAAATTAGTCGATTCTGTTCTTTTTTGTTAATCCTTTAATCTTACCCGTTAGGCACAAGAGATTCACAAAATTAACAAATTATGTAAGTATGTGGTATTGGGTACTCATTTTTACCTGTTAGACCGGAAAGACTTACAAAATTGACCCATTGGAACTGATAATTTTAATGCTTTGTTGAGTAAGAGATCATTGATTAACACATGTGCAAAACTAAAAGGTACTAACATGTCGCTTTTTGTTCTTTTTAAGTTAGTATTTAGTTTATGTTCCTGTATGTGCTTTACGTGGTAATATATTTTTGTTTATGTTTTTAGTGCTTTATTACGAGACAACTTATGAACCTCTAATAAAGATCTCTCAAAATTTGATCAAGTATTATTTGTGTTACAACATGTATGAAACTTATTCTTACCCACTTTTTCTTTCAACCTATTGTTCCAATTCGAATATGTTTCAATATGATTGTTGTTGCAGTGATTCAGAAGATAGTTTATATGGAGGAACAAAAGCTCTTTCAATTCTTTACCGTCTACAAAAACCTATAAAAAATTACAATTACAATAGTTGAACTAACAAGAGTAACATGCTAACCATAATCAAAACAGAAAATAAACTATTTGTTTTTAATAGATGTAATTGCATTATTTAGAAATTTAGAAAAAAACTCCGTGCGTGCACGGGCATTATAACTAGTTTATATAAAGAAAATTTACTAAAACTCTTTTTTAGTATAAATATATCATTATTTAAGCTTGAAAAAAATTTGTGCTAAAAATATATATAAATTAAATGAAAAAATAATTAAAATTATATAATTTGTGTTATTCAGTTCGGTTTTCAGTTATAGGGGTTCGGTTTTCAGTTTAGTTGAATCAAATTTGATTTCGGTTCGGTTCGGTTTGGTTTTCGGTTTGACCTAAAAAAAATTTAACCAAACTAACCGAACCCAATAACCAAACCGATGAACATCCCTACACGACATTTTCGGGAGAATTAACACTGGCCGTGAGCTTTAAAGCCAGTGTGCACACCTCTGGGCATCTCACTGAAACTCCCCAAATCGATTATTATTATTATTTTTTCACACCTGGCCTTCAATACGCCGTTGAACAAAGATGGGCCTATACACTGTATAGCTGTTGTTATACGTCGTATAGAGCTCAATACGCCGTATTGGCTTTCTGATGTCAATACTACATTTTACGGAAAACGTACTTGGACGACAATTTGGAGGAAAGAAGGAATCAGTGCGTGTGTTTTGTTTGCGTGTTTAGCTTTATTTTTTAATAGGTAAAGTTTAATTCGAGCTTTCGTTATTTCTATGCTAGAATTACGGATAAGCATTAGAGGCCCGAGCCCGTTTGTGGGTTATGGTCATTTGGTTTTATCATGCATTGCAATCTATAAATAGTGATGAAGGAAACATAAGAACTTTCGGGGAATAATATAATTCTACACTTTCTGCATCGTTTTTTATTTCAACACTTGTATCATGCGGTGATTTTTTTAGCGTTTTCATATTAGGTTATTGTTAATGAAATTTTAATGTGACTTTTGTCTCACCTAATTAAGATTGAATTATTAAACTAAGATTATGTGAGTTGATTATAGAATACGTTCCAGTCTAGCCTGTAATACTCAAGTTTACCAAATAAAATAATTTACTTGATTATTATCTTGACTAGAATAATTCAAATACGATGATGTTAAAATACATTTATAAAGTCAAAAACCCATGCCTCACCCTCCTTATCCCGGCAAAGATGGCTCATGTTTTCAACAGTGGAATTATTTTTTAATCCCTCTAATTCACGACTCATTTTTATTTGTACACGGCAAATCATAATCATTTTACTTTTATACCCTTGTAACTTGTTTACCAGTTTCTTTTACACCACCCACTATTCTTTGTTCTCAGCTCGCTATAACTTTGTTCATCTTATCCGCCACAGCCAATCACCCATCATTAATTCCCACACCATTGCTGCGAATAAACATAATTAATAATATTTGGAATTTTGAGGTAATGATTTGATAGATATAGGGGCCGGTACAGGAAAGAACATATATCCAAATTATATATACCCATCATTGTGTCAACTTTTCCATGTTATTCGTTTGGAGCTCTTTGCGAATTCGAAAGAACGAGGATCAGGCGGAGTCGGCAGCGTTAGTAGAATGCTAGCTGGTAGGAGGAACTTGTTGCTATTAAATTAGCAAACACCACCACAACCGTGGAAGTTAGTCACAAATTCGCTAATAAATAAATGTTTGTATATTACCTATCTGTATTCTAATTAGTGTATATTAATGCTTTTAGTGCTGTTATAAAAACGAAGATGCATAGGGATTTTGGATTTGTGAAACGTGGTTAGGAGTTTTAAATTGTATAAAAGAATGTAAACAAGTTTCAAGCCTCAAGGGTATAAGCGTAAAATGCTTTCATTTTGCCGTGGATGAATAATAAAAGGGTGCCGTGAATTTATCACCTCCCCTCTTTTAATTACTTCGTTTTCCTCATTTTCATATTTTAAATTATCATTTCACTTGAAATTTTATTTTAGTCTCATTGCATTTCATAATTTGGTTCTTCAACTAATAATATTATTTAGTTCCAAAAAAAAAAAACTAATAATATTACTAGTTGCTTATTAAATGAAGGCACATTTTTTATAGTCTAGCACTCAAACTAATAAAATAATAAGTTTGATTCGAGAAGAAAGTGACTTTGTGGTATCTACCGTATCATTTTTATATCAAAGGACCTGTGGTCTAGTGGGTGGGGCTTAACTTGTTAAGCGAGCCACAGGTGAGAGTAGTACCGGGTAGGTGACCTACCGGGAAGTCCTCACTTGTGGTCCACTTGTGGACCATATGCTCCGGAGATATTAGACAATGAAGAGGAGAGCCTGTGAGCCATTAGTTGCGTAGGTTCGAATCCAAGTCGGCCCCGGTTTTCATCCGGCCGTTACTCCAGCGAGTAATCTCGTGTGGAGGCGGTACGGTTTCCGGGCGGAAGCCGCTTAATTCTCACTGCGCCAGCGTGGACCCGGTTCAGACAACATAGTCTGGGTATATGGTGGATGAGGGCCTGCTATTTGGCAGGTGCGACTCTAAACCAAAAATTGAAAGTCACCTTCAAAAAAAAAAAAAACGTATCATTTTTATATTAATCACTGCATTAAAATATGGAACAAGTGAGATTTCGTGTCCACTTTGGTATAGGTGGCTTGTAAAATTATATTTATATTTATTTTGTATGTTTCGAATACAGACGATTTGAATAATTTATCGTTGACATGTTTTAATGGTTTTCGAATTATTTCCATACATATTATAAAAGCTTAAGGCCTGTTTGGTTGTAGGTGGATTTAGAATTATGATTTGAATTTGAATTATTATTTAGATTTGGATTTGAATTTTGATTTAATGTAGGAGCGAGAAAAAAATATAATTAATTGATAAAAAAATATTTTAATAATTAATCAAAGTATTTAAAATTTAATTTTATTAATCTACTATCAATATAAAACAGGGTTTTCTTGACCAATCTCCTCTCCAAAATTCTTCTAAACCTGCCACCTGTCATTTCCCCCTATCCAACGGTTCTCCTACATTTCACATGTAAAAAAGTCAAAGCACAAAAAAAATAGGCGGAATACCTTTTGATACTATCATTTGCTACAACTCCTCCAACAAAAACACACACACTTCTCTCAATCATCCCTTTCCAATCATAAACCCTAATACATCCCACCTCAATTCAATAACACCACAAATAAAAAACAAGATCCATACCGATTAAATCATTTAATGATAAATAACCTTTTTCGATTTCATTATCATCTATTATCCATAAACAAATGTGAATCAGCATTCATTTTGGCCAAAAATAATAACGAATTGTTGATTTCAAGATTCATGATTTCGATATATTATCATAGTCCACAAAACAAATTGGTGCTTATCGAATTATCCTTAAAATGTGTCGAGGATGCCTGATAGATTTGATGTTCAAAATGGGTACGTTTTACAACATATTTTTTCCTTTTGATTCATTATATATCAGTCAATTCAGATTTTGTATAATTTATATTTCATTTGTATGAACTAGGTTTCATTATGTTTTGGTTCAATTCTTCAAGCAATCATGTCGTGATCATGTGGATAATAGATGGATTTGCCAGTGTTTGTGTATTTTTGAATCCAAAGATGATGATTCATAATATTCAGGTTCCAATATTCCATTTATTTATATAAGTTTTTGGAATTAAACAATCTAAGATGTTGTAAATGCTTGAGTATGTTGATCAGCTCCCAAACAGTCAACTTAATTCAACCAAGGGTGTTGGTCAATGAAAGTCAAACCATATGGGAGACAGGTCAAGATATATATCCGTGGAGTACAGTGTAACCTCGGGTCGTTATGTCCCAACGAGGCGTGCAATTTGGATTTAAACGAATTCGTGATCGAGTGGTTTTGAACAGGAAAAGGGTCTGAGAGTTTAAAACTAAGGTTTTATAAAATAAAATAACTTAAATAAACTATTTTAACTAAAACGTAAACTTAATTTACTTAAAACGTTTAAAACCTAAAAACGCGTACGTTTAAATTAAATTTTACGTTAACGTACGAAACAAAACGTGAATTCTGTCCAATATAAATCTCACGGATGTGAAAATTATATTTTTGGAATTCTAATAACTAAATAAAATTATTAGAAAAAGAAAATATTTTTTTAAGACTTTTTATTTAATTATTATTAATTAAAAATTATTAAAACTTAATTAAACTATATAAACTAATTTAATTAAAATAAATACTAAATGGAAAGTTAAAATTATAAAACTTTTTCTATAACTACATTAATATAACAGAAAGTTTATAAAAATATAAAATTTCCTAATTACTAATAAATAAGCTATTTTAATAATTAATTACTTATTATTTATTTAATACCTAATTAAACTATTTTAATTATAATAAATACTAAACTATTTTGGAAATTTCTGAAACTTTTTTGGTAATTAAATAAACTTAAAACTAACCTAAGAAAAATAAAAAATTGGGAAAAAGTGCTACAGATAAGCTAGAATAAGCAGAATATAAGCTAATAAGCAAAACTATTCTAAAAACTATATAAGGGAATTAAATGGGGAACAAATAACGCAAAAGACCCAAGGGCACGTTTGGTTATCTGTGTGGTGTGTGAGGTGCATGTATCCTTCTAATGACCCAGGTTCGAATCCCACTCCCCACCTTTTTGCCAAATATTTTTATTTTGTGATTTTCTTTTAATAAAAAAACTATAACACTAATAAGAGACAACTTTAAAAAAGACAAACTTATTAAAAACTAAAAATAAGCTGGAAATGAGCTTAAAAGCTCAACACTGAAGGTTTTAACTAGAAAAAGGATTTAGAAAGCTGTAAAAGCTATAAGTAAGCTACAAAGTGGAAACCTAAGGAAGATTAAGCTAGATATAAGTAAGATAGGTGTAACTAAAGCCAAAGAAAAGAGAAAAGCTCAGAGAATGAGCTTATAAGCTCAAATAAGCAATCCAAATACCCACAGACCTCACAGGCTCTTAGGGGCTATTTTGCAGGCCTGAATAAGCCTGCAAATAGGCTCAAAAGAACAAAAGAAGCTTGTGATTAGATAGCTAGTTATGTGGGCTTATCAAAATGCTCAAAAGCTCAGGACAAGCTTAAATTATGAGCAAGTTAGGAGCTTATGAACTTGCCTTAACTACACTGATGACTCAGTGTGGTTGTGTTGATGAGTCAACATTAAGAGCCATGAATTAGCATGTAAGTATGCTTGAAAATGAAATATAAGCACTGTAATACAAAGATGTTGTATTGGGGTTTACAAAACACCTAAAAGATTAAGCTGGGGTGCACTATTGACCAAGATACAAGCTTAAGAAAATGAGCTTGTGAGATGACAACCACTGGTGCAGGGCACTCAAAAGCCCAAACAGGCCAATTTTGAGCTTATTTTTAAACAAGCAAACAAGTTTTAAATCCAACTTTTTCTTTTAATTATGAAAGATAAGCAACAAGAGGACACAAAACATCAATCATAATCCATTTCCAATCATTATTGAATCCTATGCATGATCTAGAAAGTTTATCCATTTTGACAGATAGGAAGTTTTGACTTTTTAAGAAAACATTAAAGTTTGACTATCATGAACTTTGATCTGAATCTATGGACTGAATATGATGAAATAAGTTATATTAATACTAAATTAAGCAATAACAACAATATTTAAAGCTATTATGATGATTATGGTAACTAAAAATCACACAATGAACAACTATAAGAGATTGAAGGTCATTTTGACTTTTGATCAAGTGACCACTGAATTTTATGGTTTAACTAAGATATTAGGTTATGTAGTGACATACATCAAACAAGAACAACATCACAAACACCCTCTACCTCAGTCTAAACAGTAAATCCAAACACTCCCTTAACATGATTAAAGTGTGATTTTTAAAGCATAAGAGTAAACTAGACCATAAAACTGATTTGTAAGGACACTTTATGACATAATAAGCTTAAAGAAACAGATAAATAGCAACAAGAACAACAATACACATGGATTCATATTTAAACTAATTTAACAGTTAAACTAAAAAGGTAAGCAACATAAGATTTTATTGAACAATCTAGTAATATCAAGCAAGAATCCTATTAAACTACACCTAAGAAACACAAATTAGCAAAGATAAGCAGTCTTTAAGCATACGTACAGTAAAAAGCAAAAATGTGAAAATAAGGCTTACAAAAGTGAATCCAATGCAGGGAACATGAACCAAGAACTGATTTCACTACCTAAGGCTTCCCAAGAAGCTACTAAGCCCAAGGCATTCCAAAACCAACCCTGCTCCAACTTCTTGCATCATAAACACTGATTTTTTTATTTTATATCTATTTTTTTTTTTTTTTTTTTGTATTTTTCTTGAATTTTTGGTAAACTAAGCATAACTAGTTAAAAGGATTTGAAAGCTGTTAAGTACTTCTAATTGAGCTTAATAGAACTTAATGGATCACTGAATGATAACTTCTAACAATATTTGTAAAAACATGAGATTTTCACCAAAATTAGCATAAACTGAATATTAATTAAAAACTTGAAATTGATAGCTGAATTATGTTTCTATTACACTAAAAACATCAAAATTACAACTTGAAAGCTAAAGTGATCACTGGAAAGGTAAATTACACTAATACGATTCTACTCTACTCTAAACTAAAACTAATATATTCTTCTTTCATTCCTGCTTCTTCTTCCATTTAAAGGCTCCAAAGGGTCTTGTAGGTCCCACAGGTGCTTTCCCACCACCATTGGATCACTAGGAATCATCCTAGCCGTTTAAGTTGTTTTGGCGGGAAAATTAGTTTTAATCAATTGGGACTGTAACGTGTAGTAGGGGGCTTAGGTGTATTCATTGGTCTTTGGGATGTGTGGTATTGAAGGGATAAGGGGTGTGGTAGTGTCAGGGTGGCAGAGGTGGTGGTGGCAGTTGAAGGGGTTGAGGTAGATGGTAGGGATTCCACATGTCCTCCTCTGAGGTAAACCAATGGAGTGGGTTTTGTTTAGGGAGTGACAGAGAGGGGTTTGAGGTGGTGAAGGTGTAAGGTGGAGGTGGAGAGGAGGGAGAGTATCAGGGTGAAGCAGGATGTGGAGGTTAGGGGTGATGGTCAACGCGGGTCAACCCCTTTTGATATCAAAAGGTTGGGTTTGGGCTTATATGTTATGGGCTTGGTGAAAAGTAGCAGGCTTGGACCAGGGTTGTGTTGGTTTTGGAATTGGATTTATAATAATAATAGGGTCCATTTGGTTTGTCTAATATTTCAAGGACCTTAAATGTAATTCCTGGAAATTTGAATGACTGAATTTGTACTTTTTCCAAAGTTCTCAAAGGGATGTATTTTACCAATTATAAATAGTACAAAGACCTCTTTTGATATTTTCCATGTTTAAATTTCCAAGGACCAATTTTGCCAATTTTACAAAGTTTGAGGGTTAAAAGTGTAATTTTCCAAAAGTTATCAAAAATGACTTGATTAGCCAAGATAAATAGTACAAGGGCCATAGATGTAAGTTTTTCCAATTTAAAATGCCCAGGGACTGTTTTTAATATTTTTGAAACTTCAGGGACCAATTTTGTAATTTCCTCAAACTTTTTATCCAAGGGTCAAACTTGATAACTTGTGAATTCCCAAGGACCATTTTTGACTTTTTATTCCAAAATAACTTTCCAGGGACTAGAATTGTCAACTTTGAAACTTGAGGGACCTGTTTTGCCAGTTTTGCAATTTTTGAACTTCAAGGGTAAAATTTGTCAATTCTTGATTCCTGTGGGACTGTTGTTGACTTTTCTTCAATATAATTTTCCCAAGGACCATTTCTGATATTTCTTGAAAGTTCAGTGACTGATTCTGCCAAGTGTGCAAAGTTTGCTCGTTTTTCATCTGTTTTCAATCCTTTTGCACCTGAAACATATAAAAACACATTCCAAAGATATTTGTAGTATTATGTGGTGTTTCTGTGTGTTTTTAACTATTTTCGTATTTTAAACAGGACATAAATGATGAGTTTTTAGAGACTCATCAATCCCCCAAACTAAACTATTGCTAGTCCCTAGCAATCTATAATCCAATAACAACCCGTTTTCAAAATTTAATGGTTTTAATATCTCTTTACCAAAAGCCATTACTTCTGCAGTAGCCAAATGTTTCAGTTCAAGTAAGAACTATGGTACAATGATAACCATATGATTTTGAGCAAACCATAAGCTGTCAACGGATTTGATTTGTCTTTACCAGAAGCCGTTTGCTTTTGGACTGTTGGGATGAGAATTGAGTGTTGGATCACGATATAAGAGACTTGTTGACATAAATAATGCCTAAAAACATTATTAGCATGTTATCAATATCTCTATGTTTTGATTATCACAAAATATAAACTCATAGAACTAAAACTTGTGACATAAACAAGTATTTAGTGATTAATATTTCTCTTTACATCCAAATCACTTAAGGTGTGAATAAACAAAGAGTTTAGTGCTATTTATGATCAAAGGGGTATTTAATTAACTAGTGCAAAGTTTATTTAATTATATAAACATATTATATATTTTTGAAAAACAATTTTGGTAATAAAGAAAAATGTTTTAATCATTCTAAATATATGATTTCAAATTTTTAACCAAAATCAGTTAGTTTTTCACCAAATAAACTTTCCCCACTAAAAGACAAAGAATCTGGCCGTTTCAGCTGGGCGGCCCCCTTAATTATAAAGGGCGGTCCCTTTAATTTTAAGGGGGCCGGCCATGATTTAAGGGGACCGGCCACGCTCCTCTGTCAGAATCTTTTGCCTATAAATACCACCTTAAACCTGAATTTTTTCCTCACCTTTTGCACTTCTAAACTTTCTGATCTAGATCCACATTTCCATTCTCTTATCCTTTGATCATAAGTATATAATTCTTTGTTTCAAAGTGATTCAATCATCATCCTCTCAAGTGCAAGAGAAGAATACTTCTATCCCTCAAGACAAGAAGTATTACAACTTGTTGTGACCTCCACATCCAAGTTGTTGGTGCATCATCAAGATTATTAACATAACTCTTTGTGAAGATTGGTGTGAATATTTGATTGTAGATAGTTGTGCTAGGTATATTGATTGTGTAATTAGTTAGTTGCTTGGTGTGAAGAAGAAAAGTTAGGAATTAGATTGTAGTGAAGGAGCTAGGTGTGAAGTTGTTAGTTGTGAAGTAAATTGGTGTGAAGAAGATAGGCTAGAAGTAGTTAGTTGTGAAGTAGATTGGTGTGAAGAAGTTGTGAAGTAGTTAGTTGTGAAGAAGTTGTGGTGTGAAAATTGGTGTGTATATTGGTGTGTAAATTGGTGTGTAAGGTTTTCTCCGCCATAAGGGAGCTCGTTGACATAGTGAAGAAAACTCTCGAGTTAGGTGCTCGGGGAGTGGAGTAGGGCAAGGAAGGTGTCCTTGTAGCCGAACCACTATAAATCTCTTGTCTCGCGGTTCGATCTTTCCATCTCTTACTTATTTCATTACTTATCTTTGTTATATATTGTTTATTGATTGTTGTTTATATTGTGCAAGACTTGAGATCACATATTATCGAATCTAAGTTTTTAAAAGCTAAGTAAACACTAAAACTATCTTTTATAACAAATTAAAAAGACGTAAAACTATTCAACCCCCTTCTAGTTTTCCACAAGATTTTCAATTTCTTCTAGATTAGCTAGGAAATCAAAGAGATCATTGTTACTTCCTGGTAGAAGTGGATCAATGTGAGCGAGTTCATCAATGAACTCCTCAAGAAGAGGATCAACATGTGAAAGTGATGCCTCAACATACTCAATGTTTCCATTAGATATACAATTATTGCTAGAATCGGAGAGAATCTCAAGATGATCTTTTGAACACTCAAGAGGGGAAGGTAAATCACACACATGATCAGGAATTCCCTGTGACTCACTTGGGATTTGGACAAGGTTCTCAACACTGGACTTTATTAATTCGTCTGATTCCTTTGTAGGAATTGTGTTAAGATGATCATCCTCCATATTCAGAGAGTTAGTGGGAACCTCGGGTGTGATAACAGTAGGAAGAAGGAGTTGAGGAGAGCTAGCATGCATGGATTTTTCCATTTGTTCCTCTGCTAGGGATTCCTCCGTACTCTTATCTCCCTGTATAACCATGGATGGACTTTTAACTGATGAACGTGATGAAGGTTTATAAAATTTAAGAATATTAATGGTTTCCTCATCATCAGTAGCATCATCATCGAGAAAAGCAGCTTTGGAAAATATGGTACGTGTTTTAGCTGTTCATTCTTGGATGAGTAATTCTTCCATGGATTTATCATTTCTAGCAGCTCGTTCTTCAATAGATTTCTCATGAGATACAAAAGAAGAGCTTGGTGCATTTTGAAACGACGGCTTAGTCAACTACTCCTTAATTTCTTTCAAAGACTCTAAAGCCTTCAGAAAAATATCTTCATTTGTTTGTTGAGGAGTTGCATGGTTTATTTGGTACTGTGGTGGTTGGTCATAACACGAATAGTCATTATTATAACAAGGAAATGGATTCCTTGTTTGACATTCGGAGCTGAAGTGTGAACCTCCACAGTACTCACAACAATTTGGTTGTTGTGAGTGATTGGGTGAATAGTACGGATATTGGTTATTACCAAAGTTTTGATTGTTACCAGAGAACTGTTCATAGACAAACGAATTTCTGGTCTGACATTCAAATCCTTGGTGTGGCCCTCCGAAAAATTCACACGCGTATGTCTGTATCTCATAATTTGGTGGCTGATGGAATAATTCAGTCGTGTCATGGTAAGAATAAGGATCCTGGTTATAGACAGACCCGTATCCTGACTTTACTATGCTACAACTGGGACAATTACCACAATTATTAGGACCACCACACCATTAACAATCAGAATGATGTGGATATGACATAAATAAGAATCAAAGGTTATAGAGGGTAAGAAATGAAGAATCAAAAAGGTAAGAGGGTAAAGATGAATATTTTTGTCTTTTTGTGTTCGTTGAAAACTAAATTTAAAATGTTTTTGGTAATCGTTCCGTTAAACAAATTAACTTCACAATTATTTTGGTTTTTATTAAAATATGGATAAAAGATGGTAAATATACAAGGAATGATTATTCAAAACTACTGACACTACAAATCGTTTGAATACGTAGCACAGCCTCCCCGGCAGCGGCGCCAAAATTTGATCAGCTCCCAAACAGTCAACTTAATTCAACCAAGGGTGTTGGTCAATGAAAGTCAAACCATATGGGAGACGGGTCAAGATATATATCCGTGGAGTACAGTGTATCCTCGGGTCGTTATGTCCCAACGAGGCGTGCAATTTGAATTTAAACGAATTCGTGATCGAGTGGTTTTGAACAGGAAAAGGGTCTGAGAGTTTAAAACTAAGGTTTTATAAAATAAAATAACTTAAATAAACTATTTTAACTAAAATGTAAACTTAATTTACTTAAAACATTTAAAACCTAAAAACGCGTACGTTTAAATTAAATTTTACGTTAACGTACGAAACAAAACGTGAATTCTGTCCAATATAAATCCCACGGATGTGAAAATTATATTTTTTGAATTCTAATAACTAAATAAAATTATTAGAAAAAGAAAATATTTTTTAAGACTTTTTATTTAATTATTATTAATTAAAAATTATTAAAACTTAATTAAACTATATAAACTAATTTAATTAAAATAAATACTAAATGGAAAGTTAAAATTATAAAACTTTTTCTATAACTACATTAATATAACATAAAGTTTATAAAAATATAAAATTTCCTAAGTACTAATAAATAAGCTATTTAAATAATTAATTACTTATTATTTATTTAATACCTAATTAAACTATTTTAATTATAATAGATACTAAACTATTTTGGAAATTTCTGAAACTTTTTTGGTAATTAAATAAACTTAAAACTAACCTTAGAAAAATAAAAAATTGGGAAAAAGTGCTACAGATAAGCTAGAATAAGCAGAATATAAGCTAATAAGCAAAACTATTCTAAAAACTATATAAGGGAATTAAATGGGGAACAAATAACGCAAAAGACCCAAGAGCACGTTTGGTTATCTGTGTAGTGTGTGAGGTGCATGTATCCTTCTAGTGACCCAGGTTCGAATCCCACTCCCCACCTTTTTGCCAAATATTTTTATTTTGTGATTTTCTTTTAATAAAAAAACTATAACACTAATAAGAGACAACTTTAAAAAAGACAAACTTATTAAAAACTAAAAATAAGCTGGAAATGAGCTTAAAAGCTCAACACTGAAGGTTTTAACTAGAAAAAGGATTTAGAAAGCTGTAAAAGCTATAAGTAAGCTACAAAGTGGAAACCTAAGGAAGATTAAGCTAGATATAAGTAAGATAGGTGTAACTAAAGCCAAAGAAAAGAGAAAAGCTCAGAGAATGAGCTTATAAGCTCAAATAAGCAATCCAAATACCCACAGACCTCACAGGCTCTTAGGGGCTATTTTGCAGGCTTGAATAAGCCTGCAAATAAGCTCAAAAGAACAAAAGAAGCTTGTGATTAGATAGCTAGTTATGTGGGCTTCTCAAAATGCTCAAAAGCTCAGGACAAGCTTAAATTATGAGCAAGTTAGGAGCTTATGAACTTGCCTCAACTACACTGATGACTCAGTGTAGTTGTGTTGATGAGTCAACATTAAGAGCCATGAATTAGCATGTAAGTATGCTTGAAAATGAAATATAAGCACTGTAATAGAAAGATGTTGTATTTAGGTTTACAAAACACCCAAAAGATTAAGCTGGGGTGCACTATTGACCAAGATACAAGCTCAAGAAAATGAGCTTGTGAGATGACAACCACTGGTGCAGGGCACTCAGAAGCCCAAACAGGCCAATTTTGAGCTTATTTTTAAACAAGCAAACAAGTTTTAAATCCAACTTTTTCTTTTAATTATGAAAGATAAGCAACAAGAGGACATAAAACATCAATCATAATCCGTTTCCAATCATTATTGAATCCTATGCATGATCTAGAAAGTTTATCCATTTTGACAGAAAGGAAGTTTTGACTTTTTAAGAAAACATTAAAGTTTGACTATCATGAACTTTGATCTGAATCTATGGACTGAATATGATGAAATAAGTTATATTAATACTAAATTAAGCAATAACAACAATATTTAAAGCGATTATGATGATTATGGTAACTAAAAATCACACAATGAACAACTATAAGAGATTGAAGGTCATTTTGACTTTTGATCAAGTGACCACTGAATTTTATGGTTTAACTAAGATATTAGGTTATGTAGTGACATACATCAAACAAGAACAACATCACAAACACCCTCTACCTCAGTCTAAACAGCAAATCCAAACACTCCCTTAACATGATTAAAATGTGATTTTTAAAGCATAAGAGTAAACTAGACCATAAAACTGATTTGTAAGGACACTTTATGACATAATAAGCTTAAAGAAACAGATAAATAGCAACAAGAACAACAATACACATGGATTCATATTTAAGCTAATTTAACAGTTAAACTAAAAAGGTAAGCAACATAAGATTTTATTGAACAATCTAGTAATATCAAGCAAGAATCCTATTAAACTACACCTAAGAAACACAAATTAGCAAAGATAAGCAGTCTTTAAGCATACGTACAGTAAAAAGCAAAAATGTGAAAATAAGGTTTACAAAAGTGAATCCAATGCATAGAACATGAACCAAGAACTGATTTCACTACCTAAGGCTTCCCAAGAAGCTACTAAGCCCAAGGCATTCCAAAACCAACCTTGCTCCAACTTCTTGCATCATAAACACTGATTTTTTTATTATATATATATATATATATATATATATATATATATATATATATATATATATATATATATATATATATATATATATATATATATATATATATATATATATATATATATATATATATATTTTGTATTTTTCTTGAATTTTTGGTAAACTGAGCATAACTAGTTAAAAGGCTTTGAAAGCTGTTAAGTACTTCTAATTGAGCTTAATAGAACTTAATGGATCACTGAATGATAACTTCTAACAATATTTGTAAAAACATGAGATTTTCACCAAAATTAGCATAATCTGAATATTAATTAAAAACTTGAAATTGATAGCTGAATTATGTTTCTATTACACTGAAAACATCAAAATTACAACTTGAAAGCTAAAGTGAACACTGGAAAGGTAAATTACACTAATACGATTCTACTCTACTCTAAACTAACACAAATATATTCTTCTTTCATTCCTGCTTCTTCTTCCATTTAAAGGCTCCAAAGGGTCTTGTAGGTCCCACAGGTGCTTTCCCACCACCATTGGATCACTAGGAATCATCCTAGCCATTTAAGTTGTTTTGGCGGGAAAATTAGTTTTAATCAATTGGGACTGTAACGTGTAGTAGGGGGGCTTAGGTGTATTCATTGGTCTTTGGGATGTGTGGTATTGAAGAGATAAGGGGTGTGGTGGTGTCAGGGTGGCAGAGGTGGTGGTGGCAGTTGAAGGGGTTGAGGTAGATGGTAGGGATTCCACATGTCCTCCTCTGAGGTAAACCAATGGAGTGGGTTTTGTTTAGGGAGTGACAGAGAGGGGTTTGAGGTGGTGAAGGTGTAAGGTGGAGGTGGAGAGGAGGGAGAGTAGCAGGGTGAAGCAGGATGTGGAGGTTAGGGGTGATGGTCAACGCGGGTCAACCCCGTTTGATATCAAAAGGTTGGGTTTGGGCTTATATGTTATGGGCTTGGTGAAAAGTAGCAGGCTTGGACCAGGGCTGTGTTGGTTTTGGAATGGGATTTATAATAATAATAGGGTCCATTTGGTTTGTCTAATATTTCAAGGACCTTAAATGTAATTCCTGAAAATTTGAAGGACTGAATTTGTACTTTTTCCAAAGTTCTCAAAGGGATGTATTTTACCAATTATAAATAGTACAAAGACCTCTTTTGATATTTTCCATGTTTAAATTTCCAGGGACCAATTTTGCCAATTTTACAAAGTTTGAGGGTTAAAAGTGTAATTTTCCAAAAGTTATCAAAAAGGACTTGATTAGCCAAGATAAATAGTACAAGGGCCATAGATGTAAGTTTTTCCAATTTAAAATGCCCAGGGACTGTTTTTGCTATTTTTGAAACTTCAGGGACCAATTTTGTAATTTCCTCAAACTTTTTATCCAAGGGTCAAACTTGATAACTTGTGAATTCCCAAGGACCATTTTTGACTTTTTATTCCAAAATAACTTTCCAGGGACTAGAATTGTCAAGTTTGAAACTTGAGGGACCTGTTTTGCCAGTTTTGTAATTTTTGAACTTCAAGGGTAAAATTTGTCATTTCTTGATTCTTAGAGGACTGTTGTTGACTTTTCTTCAATATAATTTTCCCAAGGACCATTTCTGACATTTTTTGAAAGTTCAGGGACTGATTCTGCCAAGTGTGCAAAGTTTGCTTGTTTTTCATCTGTTTTCAATCATTTTGCACCTGAAACATATAAAAACACATTCCAAAGATATTTGTAGTATTATGTGGTGTTTCTGTGTGCTTTTAACTGTTTTCGTATTTTAAACAGGACATAAATGATGAGTTTTTAGAGACTCATCATATGTATTGACTGAATTAAAGACTGTTAGACTGAGTTAGAGTTTACCTCTTTTCATTGTGTTTATGTTGTACATGGTATTTGATGAACTAAAGCATGGTATCCGACACCTTGATCCCAAAGTAAATAAATAGGTGGTTTGACGAAACAAGGTATGTCAATTCCCTTTTCTATTAATTTAATCTTTCTAGATTCTTTTCATCATCTGAGGTAACAAATTTGACCCAATTAGTTAATTAGGTGAGTTTAGGCTGCATTTTATCTCAAATCGGTCAAATAGAAAATTAGCTAAAAGGCTTACAAGTGAGATGCATCAAAAAGATTGAAACTTGGAGTCACCTTAAAATTAGCTAAAATCCACATGATAGAGAGAAATGATTAATTTCAAAGTGGTGTATGGGATGGGTTATTAAGTGCTTTTATGCTTACTATATACCTTTAGTCACATAATGCTAATGATTCTAACACATCCAAGCCAATAAAGGTGCAAATTTGTTGGAGCTTCAAGGGTATTAGGTTGATCTCAATGCCACATATTTGATCTTAGTAAGTTATAAGACTCCAATTTGTAGGTTAAGTGAACTTTATCATGCAGGTGGAACCAAAGATGCAATGACTAAAAACTTTGTTGGTTTATTGGCTTGGTCTAGAGTTTAAACTGATAAGTTGATTGTACGCATATTAAAATTTAAGGGTGCTCGGTCATCTGCCACAATATGTTCACTATTTATATCTTTGACTGCTCAAGCATTGATTAAATTCATTATAGGCAACTGAATGTTATTAAAATATGTATATTACCATCTCAGGACTTTCTCGGCTTATGAATCTTGATGAAAGTATATGATGATTTGTTATGAAAAATGATCTTATGTGTATTTGGAAGCGAGAATTGACATTTCTACTAAAAATAAAAGTTTGAAAGCTAATCCAAACACCCCCTTTTAGCTTGAATTAGGTGTATTAGGAAGTAAGAATTGGCATTTATTTAAATAAAACAGTTTTCTAATATTTACCAAAATGTTACAGATATATATGTGTGCATGGCGGATTTCTATTCAAATGGTAGGTCAATATTTTAGTACATATTTATAGGGAGGATCAATGATAAGCACTCAAAAGTTGTAGCTTCTTACATTGAGCTATTACCAGTATTTTATGTCACATTGAGGCTAAGCTTCATCCTCAGAAGTTGCAGCACTTGCATTGGAATTGATGAGACGAGGTACGCTGTAGAGTTTATTAAGCATTTTTCTATCAGCCTTTGCCTGGCCTACAATTTTACTTTGGTTAATGGATATTATTGACAACAAATGGAGACTTGCTATGAACAAGTTTATTATTTTCAAATAGACCGAGTTCTACGCTAACAAAAGGTTCTAAGGTATGATTGATTTAATTAGTCATATGTGCTTATTTGGTATCTCTAATGGGCCAAACATAAAAATATTGGTTAGAAAGTAAGGGTTCTTATATCCGTTATTATAATCATTACGAGCATATAAAAATGAGTACTTAATCTACCGTGATGAAAGTGTCTCAAAAATTGATTAATCAGTTATTTCTTTTACATGTTACTCAAAAAGCTCTTTCTGCTCTTCATGTTGTGAAATTTAGTCTTGTGGATATAGGATACAGAGGGGTAGTTTGTAGTAATGGATCCAGTGTGCTGTGAAACAAGCTGGTGGATGTAAAATGCAAATGTTAATCAGTTTACTCGTGGTCCTGATCAGCCGTATTATCAGGTCTATAAACCCTTCTTATACACTTGGTATTTATTTTTAAATAGACCTCTTGGCTACTACAAGGCATCTCCTTCCGAATTACTTTTTGCAGTGGTATAAATTCTTTATCATTAGTTTTTATACTTGAATGAATTATCTAAATTATTTGGATTCTTTACCAGCAACTAATGCTCTCAAGTAAATCGCACATGAGCGACCCATAAAACAGTGTCATAATGTAGACACTAATTAGCCAAATTTACTTTTATATGAGTTTCTCTATGAAGTGCTTAGAAATAAGTCATGTCCATCCAAAAGTGGTTATGTGTGATGTGGATGCAAGCATAGAGGCACATCAGCTGGAACTCATGGTTTTACTGTAAGCGATATTGGAAATAATGTCTCCGAAATCATCACATAACCAGTTGTTGCTGCCCTAACTGAAAATGTCATCAACTTGGTCAAAAACTACACAACTTCTACCAGGTAATGCCATAGGTCTATTGAACTTCTTAGCTTAATTAGTAATGTGTGACTATACGTTTACCATAATGTAACTACCTAATGACGCGCTACTACATAATGTTTAATCAAGTTATTTTTGCCTAAAATAAAAATAAACTTGTGTACAGCTAAGTGTGTGATTATATGTAACTTTCGAAACATAATCCAAACGCCCCTTTAACTTTTCATTAAACTTTTTTTAAGCTGACTTTGAATTGTTCAACGATAAAGATTTTCATGGGACCATAATTGAGATTCTTATGTGAAAGTCAAAAAGCTAACATTGTATACTTGCCCATGTTGTTGACGTGCACTATAAATAAAGTATCAATTTAGACGCGTTACCAAAATTACCCATGTTGACCTGTTGGTTCATGTAGGTTCAGTATAGTTTGGTTGAGGTTAAAGATTAATTTAATTTTCAAATTCATGCTACATGAATAGGTGTACCTGCATACATGTGAAGTAAAACTAAGTCTTGGCAGACTTGCAAAGACCTTGGAGAATTTGAGGCACCCAAGTCACGACCAATCGAATTACAAAGTTTAGACGAACCAGTGTTACTAAAGTCACCAATTGGCAATTGCTACACAAAATATGGAAAAGTACGGATGATAGAACGGAAAGCCACGTGATGAGTGTCATTGTCAATACCTTAGTCTCCACTACCAACAATGCAGAAAATGTTCATACCGTTAATACAGGTTAGTCAATTATAACTTATTTTTAACCGCTTTTCAGCTATAGTTTTAAAGTAGATAAATATTATGCTAAGAACATTTTCTACTTTTCAACTTTATGTTAAGATACCTTGAACTTTATGTTGTATGATGGATATTGTTTACCGTTTCATCTTTGTTTTAGACCTGTTGTCCGTAAATGTGACTAAACACATTATTTTCATTTGCTTTATTCATGTTGTAGGGGGAACTCGATACAAAGATTAAAGAGAGAAAATATGAGCTACTACGGGCGGAAGAGATTGTTTAGGATTGTATATCCGGAAGAGATTGTTTGATTATTACCTTTGTTAAAAACAAATTCTTCAGATAGGACACTTCATATGTTCTTCGTATAAATTCTTATTTTTTCCAACTATAATGGATATGTATCTTTTCCTTTCACGGTTATGACTCAGAGAACTTATTTTGATTGTGAACGATTATATTAAGTTTAACTATATTTTAAAAATTATGTTACAATTTTATCTTGAATAATTCTTGAAATTAGCCGCCCAACGGGCGGGCCTGCAGCTAGTTTATATTATATAAAAAAATAAAAAATAAATAAGAGAGATACTAAAACCCTGGGCCCACATTTTCTAGAAATTAGCGTATATTATTCTAGATTGTGCACACAATATTTTTTTGGCATTCAATCCCAAATTATAAAGTCAAGTTGTCAAACAAACAATTTCTTTCACTTTTAAAAGTCAAAACCCAAAGCGAAACTCCCAACCAAACGGCCCTAAGTCACAACTTAAATTAATTTTCCTTTATCTCATCGATGTAAAAAATAAAAGTTGTAGGTCGTACTAGTTATAATACCCGTGCACGCGCGGGTTTTTTTTTATATTTTTATTATTATTATTTTTTGAATCATATATTTTTATTTATTAAAAAACAAATAATTTAATATTTGTTTTGTTTGATTTATGATGTTTAATTATAGTTTTTATTATTAAAAATAATTATTTAAAAGTTTTAATCCTATTGTTAATTGCATCTTATTTATATTTTTTGTATTTATCTTCTACTTGTGTTATGGATAAATATAAAATATTACCTAATAAGAAAATAATCTTTATTTTTTTAAATAAAATTATTACTAAATAAGGTATAGTTCCAATTTTTTTGAAATGAAAAATTCCTAATAGGGGTTTTGTTTTATTATATAAAAGATTATTAAAGTTAATCATTTAAAAATTTTTAATCTTGTTGTTAGTTGCATCTTATCTATATTTTTTTGTATATATCTTCTACTTGTGTAGTATTGCATCTTTTTTATATTTTTTTGTATTTATCTTTTACTTGTGTAGTATATCAACAAAACAAATTTTTAAAATTTTAAATTAAAAAATAATAATTAAAATATTACCTAATAAAAAAATATTATTTTTTCATAAATATGAAAATATCCACTAGGGGTTTTGTTTTATTATATAAAAGATTGAGGAAGTTTGTGTTTCAAATTTATCATAAACTCAATTTAGACTAGCTACCATTGAACTTGGTACAGTACTAAATAATAAATTATTTAAGCTTATTATTTAAAAAAGGGTTATAATAGAATAGTAATGAATTTTCTTTGTTTGTTTATTTAGACAATATATATATATATATATATATATATATATATATATATATATATATATATATATATATATATATATATATATATATATATATATATATTCTCTCGTTTCGGTTAATAGTATTATTATCATAATATCATGTACTCTACGATATATTATATTTATTACGTTTGTTTTTACAAATATTGCTAATGTATTTGCTAACATAAATAGTTTTTCAAACGCTTCATGAGAGCACTAGAAACAGTACGGTATTATAGCCTCGTGTTATAGCAAAAAATGTTGTTACGTCAGCTTTTCACTCTATAACTCATAA
Source organism: Artemisia argyi (assembly GCA_030686995.1). Classification (NCBI taxonomy): domain Eukaryota; kingdom Viridiplantae; phylum Streptophyta; class Magnoliopsida; order Asterales; family Asteraceae; genus Artemisia; species Artemisia argyi. The sequence goes on along the minus strand of CM060678.1, from coordinate 18,223,008 downwards.
CATATAACTCAATGGGATGGATATACGCCCTTGAATCTGATAAGAAAGTTATGGTGATATAACTCAATGGGCAGGATATATGCCATTGAATCTGATAAGAAAGTTACGGTGACGACAAAGATTGCTCATTCTGATATGTGCTCTTCGTTACGGCGTATGCCGAGGGGCGGGGTGGAACATCAGCAGCTCGTGGACTTATGTTCAAAAGTGGAGGGTTTACTTCTCCCTAACATGTGTGATCATTGATACTGGTCTCTATCAGAAAATGGCGAGTTTTCTATTGCCTCGGTTAGAAACTTCATTGACGATCATATTCTTATGGTGGCTACTCCCAAAACTCGTTGGATCAAGGCCGTCCCGAAAAAAATCAAACATTCTTGCTTGGAGAGTCAAAATGAATAACCTTCCCACACATTTCAATCTTTCTCGCAGAGGTATGGATCTTGCCTCTATCTTATGTCCTACTTTCAATGTAGCGGCTAAAACTGCTAGCCATATCTTCTTTGATTGTCTTATGGCGAAAGAGATTTTTCAGAGTATCGTTTTCTGGTGGGATATCAATATCTTGGAGATGTCTTCTTATGAAGATTGGTGGGCTTGGCTTATGAATCTTCGTCTCCCAGCCAAGTTAAAGATGTTCTTAGAAGGAGTTTTCTATATCACTTGGTGTTCGATTTGGAATTTTCGCAATAACTCTATTTTTGTTTCTAATCCTCTGTACAAATCTCGTATTTTGGATGATATTGTGGCTCGCTGTTTCTCTTGGTGTAGGTCTAGATGAAATTCAAATTTTAGTTAGATAGATTGGCTCAAGAACCATTCGCTTATTTGTTTGTAATTGTTGGTTTCTAGCTTCTTGCTATTGTTTTAATAAATTATGTTAAAAAAAAAAACTCGGCTTAAAAATGGCTTCACTCTCCACTTAAGTTATAAGACATCCTCGGGCTTCACAGTTTTTTAATTTTCTTCATTTATTAAATAAAACAACACATTAAAATAAATACATTGCATAATTTAAATAAAGCGAAACATTACATTTAAACAAAACTTTATACATAACTAATATTGTAACAAATTAAATTAAATGAATAACATTGTAAAGTGACTAAAGATTAGCAACGTAAGAAATAAACTTTTAAGGACTAAACTACATATACAATTATAACAGCAGGGTTTAAAAAAATGAAAAAGGTATTCTTCTTCTTCTTCTCTTCCACCTCTCGAGACGCAACATGCTTAAAAAAAAAAAAAAAAAAAAAAAATGCTTGAGTGTTTGTATATATATAAATAAAAAACCTATAACTAGCGTTGTGGCCACGACGACACTAACTATATCGTGAGCCGAGGTATGGGTTCTGGCACCATAGGGCTATCAAGCCAAACCATTTCGAGAGCTCTAACATGTAAATGTAACTTGCAACAAATACACATTCCCGCGTGGGTCGGCCATTTTAGTAATTAAACTTTTTTCTCTTGGGGTTACAATTATTCTCTATACTGCATATAAAGAAAAAATATATTTGCCTAACACTTTAAACTTAAAAAATGAGTAATATTGTGGCTAAAATACATTACTTATAAAAGTCAATGCAATTTATTAAATATATAACGACTTAATTAAAATTTGAATCACTAACTTTCTTTACTCTCACTTAGTCAACACTCATATACACATTAAAAATAATTACACACAAATTAACGTTATCAAATACCGTCGTCGTTATCATGGGCTTGTGGTCTAGTGGTAAAAGCTTAAGTAATTAAGCGAGCCCAAGTGAGAGTAGTACCGGTTTGGGTGACCGACCGGGAAGTCCTCACTTGGGAACCACAAGCTCTAATGATATCAGGCGAATCAGGAATAGGAGTGGGGTTATCCTCTAAGGAGAGGCTCGCGGTTGGTATCTCTGCCCGAGGATGCGACACTAACTCGAGCCAACAACTAACATCTAACAACTAACCCGCCGTTCAAAAAAAAAAAAAAAAATACCGTCATCGTTATACGCGAGCAATCATCTAGTATTTATGGGGCGGAATATGGTTACAAATTTTCATATTTATGGTTACAAATTTTCATATTTTACAATCGATAATCAACAAAAATGATTAAGTTGTCATAAGTTATACTTAATTACTAATATATATATATATATATATATATATATATATATATATATATATATATATATATATATATATATATATATATATATATATATATATATATATACACATATATATATATATATCGACGTGTTTTAACATTCCTTTTGTTGGAGAGAGCACAAAGAAAGCAAGTACGAGAACATACGACTTTTCGCTCTTTTTTAATATGTCAGCAAGAGTTCACGTCTTTGTTATGACAAGTCACGAATTCGGAATACATGTCGACAAACATTAAAAAAAAAAAAAAAAAAAAAAAAAAAAAATCAGTATTGGTAAAATTTTCACGTCAAAACTAATTACATTTTATGATACGTGATAAGAAAATAAGTGACATAGACGAAACTTTTTTTTTTTTTTTTTTTCTCTTTCTTTTTGAGTGTGGTTTTTGTATGATTCATAATATGCCGTATTTTGAGTGGACGTTAATCGAACATCACTACTTCTATTATACGGCAGATTTATATGATTCATAATATATGTTCGTTTTGTACATTATCCAAATCACTTTTGACCAGTTGCCAACGCCTTAAATCAACACACGCTAAAAGGAACAGACAAAATTTGCTAGCTAGCTAGGAACTAGAGGGTTCACAAGAAATTGCAAAAAGAGGTGTGAAGTTTAAATCCAGCTAATTAAATACTGGAGTATCTTTTAAGACCACTTGCATTAACCATAGTATCAAGCTTCATATATCTTGTGAGGCAGTCTTTGGAGTCCCAAGTTCACTAGCCAGGTTAATTTGTTACCGATGTTAAGTTAGATAAAATTTAGTCCAACCAAAAAATAAACATATAATGGGTTCATACCTATCCAATTTAAAACACTTAAACATGTAGCTATCAAATTGGCCAAAAGTTCTTTATAGATCCAATTTTTACCATAGTCACTCATTTTTTTTTATCAAAATAAAAAAATAAACTTCCACCTTTTTTTTAAAACTTAAATATTTCGCAAACCGTAAATCGTCAAGCTACAAAAAAAATACCATTGCGACGAGAATTAAATGATATTTCTATAGATATGCTTTGTTATATACTTTCGACGAACTTTTTTTTCGCCCAGAAAAATCATATATGATTCGAAGAATCGAATCATATATGATTTTTTACGAATCATATATGATTTTTACGAATCATATATGATTCTTTCTGGGCGAAAAAAAAGTTCGTCGAAAATATATAACAATGCATATCTATAGAAAGATCATTTAATTCTCGTCGTGATGGTATTTTTTTTGTAGCTTGAAGATTTACCATTTGCAAGATATGTTGTTTTGAAAAAAAAGGTGAAAAATATAAATGAGTGGCTATGATTGGTTGATAGGTTCTATGGCATGTATGAGTTCTTCATGGATCTCAACTCATCAAATTGAAGAGGGTCACGAGAAACTTGCAATAGCCCAAACATATATTGATGTGTACAATGTGGATCGATCAACCACATTTATGACTGTTAGTTTGGCGACTTTGTACAGAAAACAAAACATAGTGAATTCTTTTGTGTAGAAGGTATACAAAGGATGATAGTAATTAAACCATAATCAAAGTTATTAATTTTTAGTCACCCCAAGTAATTCCTAATTAGTAGTACTAGTTAGAGGCAACATACATAGGTCATCAACTAAACCTTCTTCAGAAATAACTGAAGTGAAAATAAAATTTTATTTTCAACTATTTTAAGCAACAATTTGTTAGCTTAAAACAAGCATTAGACTATGTAAACTAGTTATTGAATGAGTCGAGTTGACTCCAATTAAGCCGACGAGCTTTCTATGTATTTTTCTCTAGGAGTAACAATATGCAACTCAAAAAATATTTTTAACAATCTTTTTAAAGGCATGAATAACTTGCCCACTTTCTAACTCTGGAATCAAATCACTACACATACAATTAGCTAGGTAGATTCGTAAAAACAAGTTCTATAAAAATAAAAATCATTTTCCTTTCCCCGAGCTTTGTAACAAGAGAATATATTTACTAACACAAAATATCCATGTAAAATCACACTTTTGAGAGATATAATGAAATAAAAATAAAACAATTTCCCTTAAATTTTGAAAAAAAAAATCCTGTCTAAATATAGAAAGAGTCAACGAAGTCATCAACAGAGAGAGGAAGAGGCGGTGAATAATCTTACGTGGCAAAAGTCCTAAAAGAAGGGTCCACAAAGTCGTCACTGGGCCCCACTCCATGAAATTCGTTGACTTGTGGCTACTGTCATAACAAGAACTAGGACGAGAGTTGATCTCTCCTTTTCTGTTTTTCTTTTTGTATTTGTCAAGCTCTTATTTTAGCCCCTCACACTTTTGCCTTTTGTTGTTTATTAACCTAATTTATATTCACTATCAGGGGCATAAACGAGACGAGATCAACTCGTAAACTACTCGATATAAATGAGTCGAGCTCGAGCTATTCGAGTACACTTTCAAGTCGAGTTCGAGCTCGAAAATACTTAGCTCGTGAGGCTTGCAAGTCCTTATTGAGCTTCAATGTATTACATGTTTACCCTTCTTTTTACATGTAGTTAAGTAATTGTCATACAATCGAGTCGATTTGAGCTTGATATGTCGATTTTTTATCGAGTTCGAGCTTTAAATGTGGAAGTAATCGAGCTCGAGTCGAGTTTCTAGCCGAGTTTAAGATGACAAGCCGAGCTCGAGCTTAAAATCCAAAGCTTGACCGAGCTCGAGTTGAGTTTTGAGCTCTAGCTTAGTAATCGAGTCGAGTTCGAGCTTGGCAATACTCGGCTCGATTCGGCTCGTTTACACCCCTATTCACTATCATCAAACCCTCCGTTGTTGAACAAAAAAACCAATGTCAAAATGATCTAACAGTTAGACACATAATTTTCTCACAAGAGTCATAAGGTGCAAATATAACTAGGTAAATATTTGAAGGCGACCAAAGAAATGGTCGGAAACGGTTATAAGGATGCTCGATTAAATCGTGTACATGTGGCCAAATTTGTATGTTTAAGAATGATATTTTCTAATACGTTTACAAGTTTTCATACCATTTGTTCAACATAAATGTCTATGGCATGGTTGTCAAGATCCCGATTCTGATCTTAGGATCTTACGATTTTACGATACTGCAAAGGAAAAACGATCCGGATCTTACATAGAATATTTGAAAGCTTAAGATCTTATAGGATCCCATTCTTGACCATAGGATCTTAAGATCTAATCCGATCCGATCCAACTTTTCTCGGATAATAAACTAAAAAAACAAAATTTCTGGATTATTTTTTTGTAGAATTTAAAAAACAACATGTTAATCTTATTAAACATTTCATAATCATAATTTAGGACAACATTTTGATGGAATCTTTATATAATTTTGTGTTTATGATATATAATAATTTGTAAATTTGTATAATATTACAAAACTATTAAGAAAATGACATTATAGTAGGATCTTAAGATCCCGATCTGATTTTACGATCACGATCTTACAAAGACGAAAACAATCCTGGGTAGGATCCCGATCTTGAAAACCTTGGTCTATGGTATATAGTGGTTAGTTATCTATACTTAGTGAGATATAAGAAACATTGTTTGTGTAATTTGTATTATAGCATCTAAGTAATACTACACCTAGGTCACTAGGTGTTACTCCAAAAACTTATACAAAAGATCCAGAAGATGGTTTTCTAACATATTACTGTAGTACATTGTGTATACGATGCATGATGGATTCTAATAGGTAGTATCAAACTCTTTGGGATTGAATTCATGCAAATGAATTTATCTTTCTCAAAAAGAGAGTAAAAAAAAAATGTAAAAATTATGATATGTGTAATTAATACTAGTTTTGATTGATAAAAAGTTATTTTTACCCTCATAGTTAATATAGAAATAAAAAATGAGTAAGTAATGCAAGTTTTAATTAGAATCGTAAATTAGGAAAAACAATCAAAATTACTGTCCATATATAAAAATTTGACACTTATTTTGGGACAAACATAAATAGTTAGATGGACTTTCTTTTTAGGACGGTGAGAGTACAAAATTTTATAGCTAATAATAGGAATATACCTTCTTAACTTGATAAACTTGGCTTCGAAACGGCTTAGCCAAACATATTAGGACTTGTTTGTTAAAATTTTGTATTAAGTCATGTTTAATTAAGATGTGACTTAATGCAGACAACATCAGTTTTATTACTTAATATTTTAAGTCATCTTTCTTTATTAAGTCACAAACAAACAATTTTTATATGACTTAATAAATTCAGTTTTTTTCATATTAAGTCGATTTCAAACACCACCTAAGTTTGACTAGTGTGGCTAATTTGGTTTAGCGCACATGCATGCTTGGCCTTCTTATTTGAAAGTGTTAATAGGCCAAATAGGTTGCGCAGAATTTGAGTTTCACATTTTCACTCACAAAAACCGAAAACTGAAACTGAAGCCAAACTGGGGAAGATATTGAATCAAAATTGTAACCGAATCGAATTTATCAAAAATGAACCAAAGCGAATTAAATACACAGTTTTTGATTTAGATATGATTTTGACAAAATAAAAACAGAACCGAACCAAACCGCAAATTGAATTCAGATAAATATATTTTGATATATTTATATAAAAATTTTATTAAAACTCTTTTATAATATAAATATAACAATTTTTTAGCTTAAGTTTTTTATTTTTTATTTTTTTGCAAAAAATCCATATAATTAAATAAATAGGTAATTAAAATTACGTAATTCGAGTTATTCGAGTCGGTTTTCGGTTATTCACTTCGGTAAATTAATCTAATTTGAATTCGGTTCGGTTCGTTTCGATTTTACAATAATTTTTTTTAACCGAACTAACCTAACCTAATAAACCGAATAATCCGATAACCAAACTGATGAACACCCCTAAGCCCAAAATCAAACATGCATGCTAATTGGCTTAAAGTTTCCATTTCGAATTATAATCGTGGAAGTATTTTTTTTATTTTTTTAAATTTGTCTCGCAAAGCAAAATACTTATTAAGAGAGCACGGTGCAAGTGGAGGGTCATGGTGTCTTTGATAAAAACCCATCCATATAGGTATTATTTACTGTTACATAACCCACCAATTCAAACCAAACAATATTTATTACCCAAATCCAATCGCACACGACTGACACCCCAACCAAACGCCACCTAAACTTATACTTTACTCACCTTTAATATACTATATAAGTATTTGCGCACATAACAGCGGTTTATAGTGTTAAATAGTTATACACTTATACTTGCGAATTTTCAGTTTCCTGTACGATCTTTAATGCAGTTTTCAAAAGTTTAATTGTAGCCATATTGCTAGATAAAAAAGTTTATAAGTTGAAAAAAAAATGAATGTTTAGAAATTAAAATATATTTAAATTCTTAAGTTCATGATAGATGCTTTGACCATGATTTTTCTTTGAAAAAAAAAAAAAAAAAAAACATTTTTTTTAAATAAAATATCTTGCAAACGATAAATCGTTAAGCGATAAAAAATACATCATCGCAACGAGAATTTTTTTTTATATTTCATTAGACGGACACTTCGATTTACTTTCTACGTACTCTTTTTTATTTTAGTTTTGTTTTAGTGTTAAAATTTGTGTATTTAAAAATCACATGGAATTTATATGTTAGTAATCGCATGTAATTTAACAAATCACATGTGCTTTCGTAAATCACATGTGATTTTAAAATAATAAATCATATGTGATTTTATAAAATTACATTTGATTTTCAATAACAAATCACATGTGCTTTTTAAGACGTAAGTTTCAACAATCACATTAAAAAAAAAAAAAAAAAATCGAAATTGTATAGAAGTGCTCATTTATAAAAAGATAATTTAATTCTCGTCATGATGGTATGATTCTTTTTGCGTAATGATGAAAGTAAATTTAAAAAAATGATGGATTCGGTCTTATACATACTTGAGGATATACATACTTAGGAAGGTAATCAAAAAAAGAAAGAAGAGGAGTTCTTCTTTCTTTTATCACTTAGGAGCCGTGTGATATGAAAGTCTCATGTACGGTTTTGAATGAGAGAAAGAAGCGAGGAATCCTCTTTTGGACAACTCTCCCACTCTAGTCTTTTTTTTTTTTTTTTTTTTTTTTTTTTTTTCTGTTACTTCAAAAGTAGTTGCTTCAGCTTCAGCCACTCGAATTTTTGATATTTTTTTTTTATGTTTTGATAAAGAAAATGGAGTGTTGTGATTAGTTAATTGGGTTTAGAAAGAATTTGGGATTCATAAAGAACTTTTATCTGCCATTACATTTTTCAAGTAATAGTATATTGGTAATTTGTTAGTTCTCGTTTTGCACATTTAAAAAAAAAAATAATAATAATAATACGTTTCTCTTTATTTGTACAAATTGGTTTTACTAGGTCTAAAACAATACCTTGCTAAAACAAAGGTCTAAAAACAATATACAAAGAATATGGATTTTTTTTTTTTTTTTTTTTTTTTGAGCAATATACAAAGAATATGGATTTTATTATAAAGAAGATTATTATGCATCATCACGGGCAAGTGCCGGACCGTTTGGGGCGGTGAATTTTTCTGGAACGGGTCAAAATCTCAGCTTTGACAAATTTCAGACGCAATCAATGTCATTTTCGCTAACTCTTTTGGGTCCCTTATTTCATAAAGCAATAAATTTCATTATTTGCTCTTCTTTTCTTATGAGACAATAATTAATTTTTCTTTGGAAAGTAAAATTCTATTAATAGGAAGTATCAAAATCTTTTGGATTGAATTCATGCAAATATACTGTATTTTATTTTCTTGGAATAAGTCAAAAATTACATAAACCTTAATAGCTAATAATAGAAATGCCAATATAATAAATAAGTACTCCCTCCGTCCCAAAATTATTATCCCCCGACAAAAAAATACACAGTTTAAGAAAAGTACATTTATTACAGTTTTCTCTTTCTTACTTTTTGACAGAATGCCAATTTTGCCTTTAGGTAATTAATTAAAGTCTTCTTTAAGGCATGTAATAATAATTTAAACAAGGGATTCTCTATCTATTTTTAGTAGTGGACAATTAAATTGGGACATACCAAAAAGGAAACATGAACAATAAAATTGAGACGGAGGGAGTAGTATTTATACATTTTAGAAAAATGGAAAAAGTTATATATATATATATATATATATATATATATATATATATATATATATATATATATTAGAAATTAAATGTGCAATTTAACATATACTTATTCTAATGTCCAAAACAAGCACGCTTTTCAGCTGTTTTAGGTTCATGCAAAAGAGAAATAGGTGAATAATCACTATGTAACTATTATCAAACCTATAAAATCATGAAAACAACGTGAAGGTAGTCTTGTAAATTATTAGTACTAGTAAAAACAAACAGTAATTCTTTTGTCTGTACATATTATTAAATTAAAGGAAATCAAATAAATCGCAACAATCTTCCGGTCCTATTGGCTGATGCGTTGAATAAAACGATTACATCCAAGTTGTGTGGTCAATTTTCATCTTAGAACCCTTTTCTTTCTCCATAATTTCCATACATTTTCAAATAATCTTTTAGTATTTTATTCAATTTTGTTGGTCTATTGCTGACTTAAATAAAAACAAAGTTTCCAGAATAAGAGAAAAACAAAATCAAATCCCACTAGTTTCTCTACAAAACATTCCATATAAGAAAAACAATGTTAATAAATAACATATTGGTATGTTATCAATTGAATATCTTTTTTTAGTTAACACATACTATGTTTTAGATGTGTTAGATTTTATCAACTAGTACCATCTAAAACTAGACCATACAAGTACACAAATTTGAACAAATTTCTAATTTGGTACCAAAACAGCATCGATCAACTTAGAATCGGTTTGGTTTCAAAGTATGTCGTGATGTATTAAAACTTTCAACGAGTGATCCAAGCATGATTTTTAATCTAAACAATATCGTATAATCAAAACAAAAAAGAGATTAAGCAAATCATCATATCAATAAGACCTCTTTCACCAAATATGTTGGTGATGTAATTAGTATCAAGTATAGTTCAAACATATGCATACCCTTTCAATATGTTGCAACTCAAAGCATCTACTATAATTAAAATTTATAAAAAGTGTTTCATGTGAACACATATTAATAAATTATAAATCTTTTTACTTTATAAACCTATTTTCACTATGATTAATGTTGTGTTACAACTTTATAAACAGTAAAATGCTAGACCCACTCATAAATTCACATAAAAAATTAAATCGTCGACGTGTCAGCGGGTGATTGACATTTTCTAGTAGTCTTATTAAAACTATCACCCGCTGACACGTTAGCGAGTGAATTTTTTGTTTGGATTTTATGAGTGGTTTTAACATTTCTCTTATAAATACTAGACATCACACATGCATTAATTGTGTTGAATTTATGAAGATGTCCAAGAACTAAGATTTTTCATGCTATCTAGATTTTTAAGTATGGTTGAAACAAGATATAAACATTTTCAAGTTTCTCAAAACTATTCATGAATTGTGTTGAATTTATGAAGATGTCCAAGAACTAAGATTTTTCATGCTATCTAGATTTTTAAGTATGGTTGAAACAAGATATAAACATTTTCAAGTTTCTCAAAACTATTCATGAACCTCTTAATGTGGATAGTCTCACTTTATCCAAGACTTTTGAGTTTCAACTAAAAATCACATTGAAAAGCCGAAAATATATTAATTGTTCACAGTGCCTATAAGAAAAATTCACTAATCTAGTCTTATATCAATGTAAAAAACATGTTTAGCAATATTTTAACAAACAATATATTTAAAAGTTTTTTCTTATAATATTATTTTAGTAGTATTAAGTATTAACTATTAAGTCTTGAGTCTCAAACTTCCCCATTTTGTTGCCGAGTCCCACTGCCTCATCTATGACTTAAACATTTCTCTCTCTCTTTATCTTCATAAATGGCTAGTGGACTCTCCTTTGATTCAGATCCCATTCACACACCACCACCCAACTCTTTTTCCGACCACCACCGTCACACCACCGCCACGTGGACTATCATGGACACCAACACCAACACCTCCTCCTCACCACCTTCTACCACCATCCATTTTCCACTCACCCTTAACTCTAACAACAACCATGATCATCGAACCTTAAATGAAATGGATTTCTTTGCTAATAAGAAACATGAAGAAGATTGTACGAGGTTGAATGATCATCCATCATCTGATGATGTTATGGAGCTTGAGTCTAATGTCAACGTATGTGTACTTTCATATAATTATGTGTTTTTCTAAAAGCAAACTCACACACGCAACTACTACGTATTTGTTATGTATACCTTTTCTCCTAGCTAGTTTTCTTATTTTTGGTTTTGGATAAATTTCTTTTACAGACTGGATTACATCTTGTTACTGGGAACACAAGTAGTGATCAGTCGATAGTTGAAGATGGATTATCTCCGAATTCGGACGATAAACGAGCTAAAAACGAGGTTTTAATTCTAAATATTTATAAGGAAATGATTATACTATAATTTGTATACTTGTGAAATGTTATAATATGTGTTATTTGATTTGTAGTTAGCACTTGTTCAAGCCGAACTAGAGAGAATGAACATGGAGAATAAGAAACTAAAAGAAGTATTGAATCAAGTAACCGTGAATTATCATAACCTTCAATCACATCTTGTTACAATTATGCAAGAAAAAGAAAGAAGTGGATCGATATCTGATGATCGTAAAACAATTCATGATGGCGGTGGAGGGGGTGATCAACATGCGATGGTACCTTTAATGGATCTAGGTTTATCTGCTCCCACGGCGATTGAGACTGATGAAAATTCTCAATCATCGTTGGAGCATGATGAAAATTCAAGATCACCACCAATTCATAATAATAAAATGATTGCTCAAGGAGACGAAAGTCCGGAACAAAGGTCTCAAGGAGTTAAAGTTGGGTCCAATAAGGTCCCGAGGTTGAGTGCTTCCAAGACTAATACTAGTACTACTAGTATTGATCAAGCTACCGAAGCAACCATTCGAAAGGCTAGGGTTTCTGTTCGGGCTCGATCTGAAGCTCCTATGGTACTGTTTTATTCATTGCAAATTAAATAACTCGCACATTAGTCTATGATTAGCTAGATTTTTAATTTCGTTATATTTTAGATTGCAGATGGATGTCAATGGAGAAAATATGGACAAAAAATGGCGAAAGGAAATCCATGTCCACGAGCTTATTATCGGTGCACTATGGCTGCGGGCTGCCCCGTTAGGAAACAAGTACGATTACTCAGACGATCGATATGAACCACTTTCGGTTCATTATGGTGATTTATTAACTTTTTGATAATGATTTAGTGATAAATAGTAACCAAATGATTACTATTATGTATAGGTGCAAAGATGTGCTGAAGATAGAACCATATTGATTACTACATATGAAGGCACTCATAATCACCCGTTACCCCCAGCAGCCATGGCAATGGCGTCTACTACGTCATCTGCCGCGAGGATGCTATTATCAGGGTCTATGCCGAGCTCGGATGGTTTGATTAATTCCAACTTTTTAGCGAGAACTTTCCTTTCTTGTTCATCAAGTATGGCAACAATATCTGCCTCCGCCCCATTTCCAACTGTTTCATTGGACTTGACGCAATCTCCAAACCCGTTACAACAGTTGCAACGGGGCGGAGGCCAGTTCCAGCCATCTTTTCCCGCGTTCCAGCACCAGAATTTTACTGGGCAAAACGCGGCCCTACTGCCTCAAATATTCGGGCAGGCATTATACAACCAGTCTAAATTTTCGGGGCTTCAAATGTCTCAAGATATGGAGGCCGGGGGAAGCTCACAACTCGGGCTTCCCCCTTTGCATAACCAACCGGCTGCTTTGGCTGATACCGTGACTGCACTCACTTCTGATCCGAATTTCTCAGCAGCTCTAGCCGCGGCTATTTCGTCGGTTTTCGGAGGTGGTGGTAGTAATGCTAATAATGGAAATGTCAATGCCACCACCAGCAACAACAATGGCAGTGCACCTACTAGCAACAATAATACCAATGGTAACAATAAAGTCAACAGCTCAAGTTTTCAAGGCAATTAATTAACAATATTTAAGAGGGTTTAGTTTTTCTTTTCTTTTTTTCGTGGTTTTTGATTTTATACACACTTTTTTGGGTTCTTCTTAGCGAATTGGGGTTAAGGTAGATTTTTTCATTCTTTGTGAGGGTTAAATAAGCGAACAACTTTTTTCTTCTCATCTTTATACAATAATTGTCATATATATCCAAAAAAAGAAAAACATATTATTATTATTATTTACTCATGCTGTACGTTTGTCTTCATTTTATTATTATTTTTTCTTTGTATATATTTATATATATCCCCGGACTGAAGTTTCCTTTTTACAGATATGTAAGTTGATTGAGTTAGCTAATATCATGTTAGTTACAAACATGTAAAACAGTACTATAATATACATAAAATGGTATATTTCTTTAAACATTATGTTAATCGTTCAATAAAACAAATGTGTCTACAAAAGGTTACATCAGTTTTATTGCTATGAACTATGACTATATATATATATATAGTTCGTATCAATAATCACACACATTTTCATAGATGTTTTATGTCGCTAAATAAGTTTTACTGTTCATATAATTTAATTTGGAGTTGTTTTATATATTTAATCTCTCTAAAAATAATGATTAGGGGATGTTGTTACTTATTTGGACGGGATTGTGTAATGGGGGATAGGTTAAGAATTATATGTGGATGTGAAAGCAAAGAATCGAAAGTAATATACAATAATAACTACATAACTATTACTCGTAGCATTATCTTGCAATAATAGAATTCAAAATATCTTCATATTTAATGACTGCATTTGAGAGAAAATGTGGAGTCAATAAGAGTCAACTCCATATTTGTCGCTCTCATATAACTAGTGAACGTGAGGTCAATTAGTGGGGTTTGAAGTTTGAATGAATCAAACCTTTAATTTATTTGAAATCATTTTCTATCAAGATGCACCATATTTTATCCTTAATTAAATAAGATAATGTTGCAGAAAAAATCTTCAAAAACAACTACTATATGTCGCTAAAAAAGCATATTATCCAACTCTGTAAGTGTGTAGTACAAGACCATATATTGGAATATAAGAAGTAGTTATCATTTTTATCATGTCAAATGCATGATGATATACTTTCAAGTTTTAATTACTATAGTAGCATGTACACATTTATCAAAGGCACACACATATATAAAGATTATTCGGCAACTAGGTTATTTTATTCCAGGTTGTATGTAGAATATTTCACCACTACATGTAGCTTGATCAGTTTTATCTTTAATGTCTACGAGCATGAATAGTACTAAACGGCATAAAATATATTAGCAATTCTCTAGCAAGAGACTAGGTCGAGGAGCAAAACGAGATTATAAAGAGCTTTTACAAGTCATAATCGGAACGCTGATCCACTCCAACCACAAAGGGTACGTTTGTTTCTTTCTCCCGTGTGGATGTGAACACTAATGAAATACTTTCAAGCTAATATGTATAAAGTTTGATAAAAACGTGTATTTTATAGATCACATCATTATTTTGAAAACCCGACATAGCATCAAATCATCTATTAACCTGTTCACCATTTTAAAAAATAAACCACATCATTATTTTATTTAAAAAGACATATATAAATGAAGAGATAAGTGAATATTGGGCTGTCTCACTTCTAAGTTTACATGCGAAAAAAAAAATCAATTCTACCTTATTTTTGTAATGTCCTTCTGAATATTAGTGTTTTTCTTGATTTTATCACGACATCACTTAAGTTGGGTTCACGTTGATACATGCGTTTTCTACATCATATTGTTAGGTGTTTTCATTAACTCACAAATTAGTTATAGATTCAATAATGGTTTGATTTAATTCACCATTAAAATGTGTTTCACTATCCATATATTAGTTTTACTACTCAAAATTTTTAAAAAATAATAGTCAAAACGATGTATTTTTAGTGATTTTTAATGATTTAGCATGTAAACTTAAATGTGATACAGCATCATATTCACTTTCCTCGTAAATGAATTATGAGCACATAATGATTGTTGGTAATTCTAATTATTATCATATACATAGTAATTACTTAAAAAATAAAAGTATTACAGTATAATTTGTTTTGTTATTAATGGGCCTAATAAATAAACGAAAGATATATAATGAATTTTGGGCTTGTATATTTTTTTAAACTTATACATGAATATTATGATTAATCTGTTATATGATTTTAACGATGATAAGTGTTGAATGTGTTTTATAGTGTTAATGTGTATGTAATGTAAATCCATGGCGGACTCGATGTGTTTAAGTGTTAAGAACACGGCGCATTTCGGATAGTGTAGGTGATATTTATGTGTTTGTGAATGCGTGTTATAGTAGAAATGGTAAAATGTGAATGAATGTGGTAGATGGTATAATTGTTTATAGAAATGTAAGTAGAAATGGGTGGGTATGATAAGTGTGATTTTGATGACCAATGTATGGTTTTATTAGCACTTCATATCTATTAAGTGATCATTAAAGTGGTTTTAGAAATGGGCTATTAATGAGTTAAAGTGTGTGACGCTTAAGTGCGAATGTGTAAGGGTGATAAGTGTGTTATAGTATGTGGTAATGGCATAGTTGCATTTCACTTTGATTGTTAAATGTCTAATAATAGTGAAAGTATAGAATGAGATTGAAGTATGATGGTACGTAAATGATGAAATAGAACGATATTGCTTTAATGAGTAAATAACTAAAATGAGATAAGTTAAGGCATGAGAATAAGAATGCGATAAGCTAAAAATGTAAGTGAGAATGAGATGAATATGTATGAGGTTAAGGTGTTGTTATGAAATTATTATATCATGGCTAATGTGCCCCATTAGCGGTGATTATTATAATGAAAGTGTTGAATAATAAAACATATTTAAAATGTGTAAGGATAGTCTCTCATTCAACCATAGCGGTGATTATTATAATGATATGTAGGTTCTAAATTGTATTAAACAGAATCATTTTACTCCCAAAATGGTGATCTAGGATATTCTCTCATTCAACCATAGTTAAAGTTATCATGCATGGCTTAACAAATTATGTATCATGGATGATCAATTATGGGAACTAGCATTAGAAACTAAGATCACTCCATAACAACTAAACACTAACCAAATCACTCATAACACTCTTGAATTACTTTCTCCATAACATGTGATATAGAATATAAGTACATGATTTAGATGGTTTGAACATCCTATCAAGCATCAAAGTACTTTGATCTTGATGCCTTGATCACTGATGCGTGGGAATTGCACCAGGTTTTACCTCTCAAGGGATCTCGAGAAGCTTACAACCCCCACCAGGCAGTGTATCTGATTGTTGTAGTATAGTATAGTGACGAGTACCAGGGGATTGATCGTTCAACTCAGGAATAGTGTCGTTAGGATTGAAATTAATCTAACTAGGTCTAAAGGTGAAGGATGATTCTTTTTGTATTTTTATATTTTATGAAAAGCAAGTAAAAATCTCGGGTATTGGAAGGAGGGGCGGAATTAGCTGCTAATCAACTAACCCAAAAGCTACTAATCAAACTAATGTGCAAGAAAAATAAACTAAGGCTCTACAAGATAAGTGAAGCATGTCTACCTATGATATGTTACTCCTTGCTAGTTATCCAATTCTACCTATTGAATTGTCACACCTTGCATTAATTGACGGGTTGTATTCCTTAATACCATTCATGGGGTGGCGTACTTACTTCCCCAATCCTATAAGCTCCTACTTCACTCCTATGTCGAGCCGGCTAAGAAGCTCCTAACATGGGATCACTAGAATTCGCTTATGCATTAAATACAACCATAAAAACCTAGTACACATCGGTTCATGTTTCTTAAGACGTTCAAGCATGTTACCAATTGGAAGTCTGCCAGTTTTCTTAAGCCTAACATCGATATCACCCAATTAAACAAGAGACAATAGGAAACAAGAATTATAAACTAAACCAATTAGATCTATTGAAGTGTCACACCCTAATTGATGAAGATAGACACAAACATCAACAAGGAATCAATAAGATCTAATCAATTATATACAAGTTTCACATAAACATAAGTAGACACAAGGTGAATTAGCAAATCATCATCAAAGAAGAGCAAAGAACAATGATAATGGAAAACATAATTAAGATAGGATCATCAAACCAATACATGATGTTTATGGAGTGATTGAAACCCTCTAAGTTACTGGAAAAACACCCACCTAAACCCAGAAATCGACCTTAGGGTTTAGGGCTTACAAAAAGTGAAGTTATGATGTTATATTTATAGGCTAATTTTCTGTCGGCCCATCTTGACGGCATCAGCCCGTTACTCTTGACGGCGTCATGACCATTTTTTCACCAAATTGTAGATCTCTTCGTCCTCTTCGTGTGGGCTTTTGAATCACCTAAATCCGAGCTCGTATGCAAAAGTTATGACCAAAACAGTATCAGCTACTCCGCGCGCAAGTTTTGACAAGTTAGCACGTGACGGCCTTGGGTGACGCCGTCACGTTTCTTCTAGATCGTCACCACTTTTACTCTTGACGGCGTCATCAAAATGCTCTTTGACGCCGTCAGGTACTGTTCCAAGCAAGGAAAATTAAGACTTTGCCGTTTTCTTCACTTTTATGCTCAAAAATGTCCAAAATCCTTCCTTTTCCAGAATTCACTCCAAAAGTACCTAAAATCACAAAAAGAACGATTTAGGGCAATATTTGATCAAATAAATTCAATTCCGGGCTTAAATGACCCCCTAAAAATGGTTCATTTTTCGCCTCGTCAATCACCTTTCAAGATTAAAGAATCCTAACTACCACCCTAATTCATCTATAAAAGGATTAGCATTACATGATTCTTAGGCACCAAACCTAGCATAACTAGACTCATACATACTAGACATACATAAGATAATGGATTTTGATAAAGAATTTGTTGGATCATCATTCCATTTTAACAATGGAAGAAGGATGATGACACAAGAAGAAGAAGAAGAAGAAGAAGAAGAAGAAGAAGAAGATAACATCAATTGGAATAACTTAAGTGGTTCGGATATCCCGCTTGTGAAGGACTTCCTCAAACTTTTTTTGGTAGAGGATTATGTTTGGTCATAGATCGAGGATGATCTTGATGAACCACTTGAGGACAACCACGCACGAGAGTGTAAATGTTGATCCTCCCAAGAAGTGGTTGAAGGTGATGTTCTCTCCATTAGAAAGGAAACAAGAGAACTTCACAAGTCCATCAACAATGATATGTTGGTGATGACCGTGGTGCTTAAGCACATTTCTAGGGTGTTTCTCCAAGACAAAGATGAAGAGTGAATTGGAGTAACCATGAAGTCCTAGTGTTGTTCCCTTAGGTTTATCACAAGCTTGTTGTAATAAGTAGTGTTAGGATCATATGTTGGCCTTGTTGTATGATCTACATGTTGTGTGTTTAATAAAATGCTTGTATGTTTGTTGTGTTATTATTATGTTTAGTGACTATTGGTGGTGGTATTTATAGATCAATATGCATGTATCTTTAATATATATTATATAATTCATAGGATCATGCTCAACAAATTGTTATTGGAGTCATAATTGACTAAATAATATACATTGATATGGACTAACCCATGTTGCAAGTATCCAAATAGTCACCTAACCCACTTTGGACTTCCACCTGTGAGGATTGTATGTTTGTTGTGTGTTGTTGTTTTCTTGTGTAGCTAAGCCACCGCAAAGGTGAGGCTCTTGACCCATGGATCCCTGTCTTGGAGCAAGGGGGAGCAACGAGCTAGGGGGAGTTAAGTTCAAAGGGGAGCATATTCTCGGCAAGAATAGCTCAAGTTCAAGCGTCATCCCGCCTTTTTGATTCGACAAAAGGGGGAGAAAGAAAACAAAGAGCACAAGCTCAGTAAAGACCATTCAAGATAAAGTTCAAGGCTTCACTTAATTATAAAGGCAAGGTCAAGACGCAAGCTACACCAAAGGCGTTCTTAATCTTTGCTACGTCTTGTAATTTTATTTGCTTTCAAAATTTATTTGTCATCATCAAAAAGGGGGAGATTGTTGGATCATCATTGACTATGTCTCCTTATGTTTTAATGATGACAAACAACCTTCACAAGACATAAAATTACAAACGATAGTCAAATTTCTCCGAAACCAACATCTGCTCCTGGCGCGCTGCTGGCGCTCCAATGCGCCAGCCCACTGTTTGGTTCGGGACGAAATTTGAAAGTAGGCTTTCCCCATACCCAAAAAAATGTGGATTTTTCAATACAGGTATGAATATATTATGTGCTTAATATACTTCACGTAACATCAAGAGGATTTTTCAAAACGAGTTTTAGAATTAGAGAGATCCAAATTTTCAAGGGAAATTTGTCCAAAAATACATCCAACTTGCCACATTTTACTATTGTATGCTATGATTGTTTTTTTTCTTATTGTATACACGAACTTTCTTAATCTTCCTATTGTAGCGATGAATCTGATGTGGCATGGAGTTAATTACATAAATTTACATGAATCATCCCTGTGGCTCAAAACAATTACACCATTCGTCCTTGAAACAATTACATAAAAGGTCCATGTAGCTCAAGAGTTAAACTATTTGCATCGTTAGTCCTCATTGACTATTGAGTTAAAATATTTGCATCGTTAGTCCTCATTGAGTTAAAATATTTGTATCGTTAGTCCTCATTAACTATTCTTACGTTAAAATATTTGCATTGTTAGTCCTCGTTGACTATTGAGTTAAAATATTTGCATCGTTAGTCCTCATTGAGTTAAAATATTTGCATCGTTAGTCCTCATTGACTATTCTTACGTTTTTTATTTGTTTTTGTCTAGAGTTTAGGGTTTAGGGTTCTCGAAACCCTAAACCCTAAACCTATAACCCTAAACCCTAAACCCAAAACCCTAAACCCTAAACCCTTCTACTCCGAATCATTAAAAGTGTAAAACACGAAAGTGGTTCGGAATGATATTTTAAATCAAAACTCGTGAGATTTTAACCTAAAATTGCAAAACAATGACTGTTTACTATTGAAATTAAGTGGTTTTCGACCAAATTCATAACTTATAAACACTTGTAAAATAATAGACGAAAACGAATAAAAGTGTATGAACACAGATAAAAATATATGAAAACGTGAGAAAAACGGAAGAAATGGATAAAACATGAGAAAAATGAATGAAAACGTATAAAAATGGACGAACACTGATAAAAACCTATGAAAACATTAGAAAAACGGACGAAAACGGACGAAAAGAGATAAAAACGTAATAATAGTCAATGAGGACTAATGATACAAATATTTTAACTCAATGAGGACTACCGATGCAAATATTTTAACTCAATAGTTAATAAAGACTAACGATGCAAATATTTTAACTCAATAAGGACTAACGATGCAAATATTTTAACTCTTGAGCTACAGGGACCTTTTATGTAATTGTTTCAAGGACGAATGTTTTGAGCCACAGGGACGATTCATGTAAATTTATGTAATTAACTCTATACCACGTCAGATTCATGGCTACAATAGAAATATTAATAAAGTTCGTGTATACAATGGGAAAAAAAAAAGTTCATAGCACACAATAGTAAAAGGTGGCAAGTTAGATGTATTTTTGGACAATTTTCCCAATTTTCAAACACCCGTTTTAGGCAAAATGCCAACTCAAGTATTTTGACAAATGCCTCTAGCCAAGGCTTTTCTAAACCTAGGGAGCTTATATACTTCACGTAACATCAAGTGAAAGTATTCATATGGCCATAACCCGTGCTTATGTTTTCTCTAATCACGTAATGGGTTTACTCCCTAATTGGTCAAACTAAGTCAAATGTCCCTTTGCATAAACGCATCATTTCCCGTAGGGGATATGCTTTACAATGATGCAAAGCACTTAACTTGTTTACATCAAGTTGATTATTGAGTACGTCGAGCGTGGAAATTCAAGAGTTATGAGATTATGAATACTCGACGTTGAGTTACTTGGAATTATAAGTAACATTTGATTTTTTTAACCCATAATCATAATTTTCAACTCTTTTCTTTCTTAATGACATTATGATTAAATCCTAATCAATCCTTTGGTTAAATCTCCACATCAAAAAAATCCTCCAACCATTTCAAAATCCTCCAAAATCTTATCCCCAACATTATCTTATTATTCCCTTACACCCCATGTACCTTTGTGTACTTCTTGTCTCTCACATTTCCACACCATATCTTCAAAACATTCCCTTTACAACATTCTCATCCAACCACTAAGATTTCTCCACCTCCTCATCTTCCTCATCCAACCCTTCATTTCAAACTCAAATAAACCTTCATCATATACACTCACAAACAACCCTTTTGAATTCAAATTTCATACACATCCTCTCACAAACCTTCTTCCACACACACACAACCTTATCCTTCATTTGAAATTTGAATTCCCTTCAAAGGCCCCATCACTTCACTCTTACACACTCCAACTCATACTTACACACTAATACCATCCTATCCAACTCATCTCTTACACTCCAACAACTATATTTCAAATTACACACACTCCCCTCAGAACCATCTCCTTCCCTCATACACTTGCCAACTCACACCTCATTTCCATCACATGCCTAATTCAAATTTAAATTTCAAACCAAGGCTTCAAACCATCACATCATTCCAACCCTCTTCTCTAAGGATGGAATATTCCCTTGGATATCCTATTTAACTCAACCATGGTTTCTCCTCTAACCCAACCATAGTTTGTTCTCAACACACTCCCTTCTCACCTAACCATGGTTACTCTTATAACTCAACCATGGTTCAACCTAACCCAACCTTACTCTCTCACTTCTCCCTCTCAAACCATTTGAATTTCAAATTCAAATTCTTCCCTCTCTAACATCAACACTTCCTTTCCAAGCAAAGGAATATCCTCTTGGCATATTCTTCTCTTCTTTCTATGCCAAGTGAGGAATACCTAAACTACCCCTATCCAATTATCCCTTCTACTCTTCTCTCTTTGATAATTAGTTTCTCTTAAACACTTCACAAAACATTTTTACAAATTGGCTATTTGAGTTGGTAGACCTTTAGAATGATTAATGGTAAGGTCTAGATGTGTGAAGTACAATTGAAGGTTTAGCAAGGTTGAGTATTTACAAGATCAAGATCCCACAAGGAAGATTTTACGAGATAGCATGGCGCCCTACTGTTGCTCTGACGCGCCAGTGATGCGCCAGCCTAGGTAAAATATTCCCACTTTGGGATCTTGGCATATAAATACATACCATTACCTCTTGTGTTCCTCACCCCTTGCCATTATTCTTTCTCTCTAATCATCTAATTCTATCTTGTGTTCTTAATCTTTCACACAAACATCATTTGAAAGAACACATCTCTTTGCAAGGGAAGAATTACAAGAACCTAATCCACTCTTGTGATTGTGTCGAGGGTCTTCTTATCTATACCCTTTCTACTAGAATCGAGTCTCTAGGTTAGGTTAGGACTTGGTTAAACAATCAAACATTCTTTAATTCAATTTGGTTGTAAGGGAAGTCTTATGTCTTGGTGACCAAGCCTAGATCAGTGGGGATCTAGTTTGAAGTCTTGTGTCTTGGTGACCTAACCTAGATCATTGGGAATCTAGTTTGAAGTCTTGTGTCTTCATGACCAAGCCTAGATCATTAGGGATCTAGTTGGGGTTTGATACTTCCGGTGGGAAGTCTTGGTGGTCTTAGCGACCTTTGTAGTGGTCTTAGTGACACTTGTGGGAAGTCGAATCACGAGGTTCTTTTGGGTGGTTTTCGAGGGCGAATTACCGTTGGGTAGTAGCTCTTTCTTAGTGAGGACCGATCTATGTGGATATCGATGGAGTGAAGTTATAACGGTTTATAGTCAACTAAAAGGATTATTCTTAGTGAATAGTAGAGTGTCGTGGATTTGCAACTGGATGTACAGATGGTATAAACCCCCCATCCCGAACCAGTATATATCGTGGTGTCATTTACTCTCTTTGTATACTTTGGATTGTAATTGTGTTTGTTGTAGTTGTTGTATAAACCACTTGGTACTCTTTGAGGCTTAAAGTTTTTAAACATCTAAAAAGCTGAAGAGGCCGTATTCACCCCCTCTACGATTCTACATGAATAATGACCTTGGCGGTCGTAAAAGTTAGAATGGAATAAGTTTGAACGTCATAAAATAGTAATAGGGATGGTTAAAAGAGATATTGGTTAGGGTAAATATGTCTCGAATAACATAATAACCTAAGTGAAAAGTGAAAGATGATAGGAATAAGCGAGTAATAGAATAGATTAATGGCATTTGTTATGTTATAGTGCACCTTGAGATGCTAGATCAGTGTGATCTTTGCAACGAAATAGCTTAATGGTTGTAAACGCTAAGAACGAGAGTAAGACGAGACTAAGTTTTGGTTAGCAACAGACGTGAGATTTCACGGATGAAATTTTAATAAAGGGGTAGAATTGTTAGACCCGTATCTCAGATACAAATAGGCCCCACCCTAGATGAAATTGACTAAGGCTTTACGTGATTAGCAAGTCAAACCCGATAGTCAACGTAATAGTCGAAGAATATATGTAATGTGATTATAGAAAATGTGACATGTCATATATATAATGAAAATAGACGTAAAGGACCAAGTTGTAATGTGTTAAATGTGCTATAAGGGACTAAATGTGCCAAATGGGCAAACATTCCTTCGCTTCAAAAATACAAACGAGTATGTTAACATCTTAAATATTATATAAAAAAAAACAATGTATAAAAGTATTGGTGTGTGCTTATTCATACACCTTTTTCTGGCCAAATTAAGACCAAAACAGACACAAACTAACCATAATTGTCAAAGATAATGTATGTTTGTGTTTATGATCGTGCAGGAACGGATATTTCAGAAATTGACATAAATCATGTCAAAAAGGACAAAAACGAGCACGAGTTTGGAAAACATGTCAAAAGCAAGAGCCAGGGAAGCAAATTACCATTTTTGAGATCAAATTGTCAAATTACACCTTGAGGAATCACAGAATGCCAGAAATAGTCCTTGGAGCAAAAGTTTGTGAAATTAGCAGAAATGGTCCCTCAAGTTTCAGAAAATAACAGAATTAGCCCCTGAGCATTTGATTTGGAAGAAAAGTCAACAAAAGTCCTTTGGAAGTCACAAGTTGTCATAATTGGTCCCTTGGAGTATGATTTTGAAAAGTTGACAAGTTCAGTCCCTAGACTTTCAAAGTTGGCAATTTTAGTCCCTAGGAAATTCATTTTGGACAAATAAACTTCAAAGATCCTTGTATTATTGGAATTTGGCAAGTGTGGTCCCTAGGAATACTTTGGAATATTACAGGTTCAGTCCTTAGAGAAATAGAAAATTACAACTTTGGTCCTTGTTGTAAATCAAACCAAACCGGACCCTTTATATTATCACAAATACAAAACCAAATCCAGTCCAAACACAAACATAAACCCAAAACAACCCTTGGCCCATTTCCCTTCCCTGGCCCAAACCAAACCACCCTTTAATTCTTTTTATTATTTTTTTTGGTAATCATGGGTTTCCGACTCGACATTGCGAGCCGACTAATCCCATGGCGACTACCACTTTTTGGATAGCTCGGAGTCGGCGCAGGTGAACCTCTGTGGCCACAAGGGGATTAATTTTCTCCCCGTTGGATTCAAACCCTTGACCTCCTCTTTGGAAGGCTGGTATTCTTACCGCTGGATCACTCCTTGTGGTTACCACCCTTTAATATTAAACCGGGTCAAACCCCAGTCAACTCCACCCCTTCCCTCCACCTTTCCTCCCCAACTTGCCTGCAACCATTCACATCCACTACCCACACCAACAACATCACATCCCACCACTACCCACCAAATTGCAACCCCCATCACCTCCATAATTAATGCACTGCCCCCTAATTGCAAGCAACAAGGCAATTTGCAATTGCCCATTTTGGCGCCAAAAATGATTTAAGGGTCAGGATTAACCTCAAGCCATCCAATGGCTAGAAATGAAGTGGGAAAGCACCAGAGAGCCATTTTGAAGACTATAAATAGAAGAAGAAGCAGAAAGAAGCAGTGTGTAGTTTTTAGCTAATATTAGTTAAGTCAAATTAATGTTTACGTAATGCTTTAAGCTTTTATGTACTCTTAGTCTTAATCCTGTAATCATTTCCTTCAAATTAATATAAGTTTTCTGTTTATTCCAAGCTTTTGCAGATTATTTCAACTTTTAATTACAAATTCAAGTTTTGGCAAGCACCTTGTTCAAGATACTTAATTTTCTCAATAGCTCACATAAGCTTTTAAAAAAATATAAAAGAAGTTAAAAACAATAAGTAAAACAGAAAATCAAAAAGAAAGAATACCACAGGGTACCTTTGCATATGAAACAGGAAGCATAGGAAGTTGCAAGTAATGGAATGGCAAGATGGACTTTACTAGCTTGTTTATAACAAGCTAGAGCTTACAGCTGCCCATTTGGGTACCCTTGTTTAGATGGGGTCTCAAGTGAGTTCCATTTTTCTATTTCTCAAATTTTTAGCATACTACAGTAGCATTGCTTATTTATGCTTATTTCTGTGTTTCTATGCTTATTTGGAGTTTCTTAGTTAAGTTGTTGCTTAAAATTGTATGCTTGTTCCTTTGAATCCTTTGTTGCTCATTATTTACATATTCACTATCAAATATGCTTCATATTGATTCATGGGTATATGTTGTTAGCATCTGCATTTTTGAGCTCATATGAACTCATCATATCATGTTATGTCTTTATGAATCATTTTCTTGGTCTTAATCAGTCATTTGGTTTGAAAATCTCATTTTCAGTATGTTTGGATCAGTGAGATTAACTGTGTTCAAGTCTGTTTTTGTTGGTGTTTATTATTTTAACATGTCACTAAAGGTCACATTAGGTCATTTAAATCATAAAATCTAGTGTTTACTTGTTAGAAAGTCAAAATCACTCATCAATCTCATTTTCTCAGGCAATATTAAGATTTCTAGGTCATAATCTCATCAAATCAGTTCACTAGTGGTTATATACTTGTAGTACCTTAAATCAGTCATTAAGTGGATTAATATATCATAATCAGTCAGTAAGTTAGGATTAGGTCTCATAAAAGTCAAACTTGTTTCAAAATCTAAAAAGTCAAATTGCATATTTTTGTCAAAAATACATTTATGGTGAGAATTTTCATGTTCTCAGTTTTCAAAATTAGCCTTTAAGCTTCTAGTTTTTTTATATCTAGCAGTAGAGCTTGTCTGTCCATATTTTTAATTATTTTTAGGATTTTATTTTACTGCTTATTTGAAGGCTTCTTTTAGCTTACTTTTCAAAAACCTCCCCTGCACTAGGGGTTGTAAGGTCATAAGCTCATTTTCATAAGCCTTTATATTGTTCATTAGAGAACCTTAGTCTGTAATTTTTGGTGTTTTGGATAGCTCATAGTCCTATCTCATTGTGCATGTGCTTATATTTCATCTAAGTGCTTATTTGCTTGCTTAATTTTGCCCTCTTAGATCATTATCACTGGGTACCTTACACTGACTCATCAGTGTAAGTGAGTCAATTTCACAAGCTCCTCCTGAGCTTAATTGTGTACCATAGCCCAAGCCCTTTGGCTTTTTGTGAAGCTTATTAGGATTGCTTATTAGTTCAGTGCTCATTTTGGACTTTGGAGTCCTTGCCCTAGCTTATTTAGACCCATAAGTTGCCCTGACCACATCAGCATTCTGAGTCATTCAGTGTGACCAGGTGATAAGTGTCTAAATACTCATCATTTTTGTCTCATCTGAACTGCAAAAACACTTAAAAACACGCTGAAACACCACATAATACTATAAATATATCTGGAATGTGTTTTTATATGTTTCAGGTGCAAAAGGATTGAAAACAGATGAAAAACGAGCAAAGTTTGCACTATTTGCAATTTCAGTCCCTGAACTACCAGAAATTGACAGAATCAGTTCCTGGTGGAATATTTTGGATGAAAAATCAATATTGGTCCTTGGGAATTCACAAGTTGTCAAGTTTAGTCCTTTGGTAAAAAGTTTGGGAAAATTACAAGTTTGGTCATCCAAGTTTCAGAGTTTGACAGTTTTGGTCCCTGTGATTAAAAATTGGAAAAAATCAAAATTGGTCCTTGTACTATTCAACCTTGGCAAGTTTCACCTTCATGACAACTTTGGAAAAGTTACATTTCCAGCCCCTATAAAAACAGAAAAATTACATGATAGGTCCTTGTGAAATATAACCAAACGGATCCTTTGTATATTATAAACCCAAATCCAATCCAATAAACAAACAAAGCCCACACCCTTTTTTTCCCTTGGCCCATCACTCACCCCAGCCCACTTCCCACCTTAGATATTACCAGGGTCAAACAAAACTCGGTCAAACCCACCCCTGTCATCCTTTTCCTTCCATCAAAACCACCCTCTACCTCCACCTTTCATACTATCACCCTCAACCCTACACCTCACCTTCCCTGTCACCTCCACAACAAAACCCACCTCCTAGGTTTGCCCCAGGAGTTACCACGTGGCAAACCTACATCCACCCTCATCACCTATAAACTGTAAACTTACACCATCCACCACCCCTAGCTCAGACTACTTCCCTACTTGTCTCACCACCTCACCAACAATTCCAAAATACATTTAATGCTTCTTCCTTAGCTACACTCAATTGATAATATCCAAAGATATTTTTTGGCGCCAAAAGTCATTTAAATGGCTAAGATTGATTTCAGTCATCCAATGGACACAAATTGAAGTGGGAAATAAGTAAAGAAAGAAGCCAAGAAGAAAAAGTAGTAGTTAACAGTAGTTAAGTAGTGTAGCTTAGTTTTAATCATGTAAATTTAGTGTAATTCTCAGTTTCAAAGTTAAACGTTTTAGTTTAAACAAGTTGTATTCAGTTCTATTAGTGAAATAAAAACTTTATTCACCTTTAATTTCCAGTTCTCAGTTACAAGTTAGTTTATGCAATTTTCCATTTGACATCTCATTTTACCTTAATTCATGTTAAAAGCTAAGTTCTACTGTTTCATAAGCTCACTATAAGTTATTTATAAGTATTTGTAAGTTTCTAAATCAATTTAACTTGTTCTTATCAAAAAATTCAAAAATCACAAAAATACCTAATAAATAACTAATAAATCAGAAATCAGTGAAGAAGGTGATACAGGCTTGGAGCATGGTTCATTATGGATTTCCATGGGTTTAGTGGCTTTGTGGGAAGCTTTAGGTATGGTCTATGGTTCTTTGTTACATGTTCTTAGCATTTGATCAATTATAAGTTTATTTTTCACTTTTTGGCACTTCACTGTTACTTTACTCATTGTTGTATTTATCTGTTATTTCAAGCTCTATTATCATGTTAGAATTATTTTGATATTATTGTGTGATCAGTGGTGTAGTTAAACTCAAATTTACAACTTTTCTC
This sequence comes from Artemisia argyi, assembly GCA_030686995.1. Classification (NCBI taxonomy): domain Eukaryota; kingdom Viridiplantae; phylum Streptophyta; class Magnoliopsida; order Asterales; family Asteraceae; genus Artemisia; species Artemisia argyi. The sequence continues at coordinate 18,194,335 of CM060678.1, read as the reverse complement.
ATTTCACTGCCAAATATAGCATAATCTTTAGGTATGAGCATTTGTTGTTATAAGTGATGTTTTTGTGTTTAAAACATGTTATGCTATCATATTTCACCCTTGGGAATCATTTTTATGGCCTGAATCAGTGAGTCCATTTGAAAATCTCAAATTAGTGTTCTTAAAGGGGTGTTTGGATTAGCCCTGCATTTAGTTTGTTTGTTGTTGTTTTGTTGTTGTTTTGGCTTGTGTAGACCACATTAGACCAGTACATGAAATTCTAAGCCTAAAACCATAGGCCATAATAAGAAAAAGTCAAAATCCTAGTTCATCACCCCTCACAGTTAACTGTGTGGATTTTGAAACCCATAAACCCTCACTCTAGCTCATAAGTGGTAGTTTTAGCTTAATTTAGGTTCATTGTAGCTTAATACAACTTAATCAGCTTGTAGGATCCATTAGAAACTCAATTTAGTCAACTTTTCATGTTTTCATCAAAAGTCAAATTTTACCCTTTGTCAGAAAATCCAAAATTTCAAAGATTTGTTTAGAATTTTGTAGTTATAGTTAGACCTTGTTCTTTTTACCACTTGAAGCCCCCCCACCTCATCTTTGGTGTCCCATCTTCAGTACATTTTTGTGATTTTTTATGAGGGCCCCACAGGCCCTCAAACACACCTGCAGGGAGGGATGTTTCCCCTGCTGCTGCAACACCACCCCCATCTGTCTCACTTTTGTGGGTCCCACACATTAGGTCCCACAGCCTCCCCCTTGGTTCTTTGGACTCACAAGCTAGCCACCTTTCTATTTGTACCAAGCTTTTGAGCTTATTATCTGTGGACCCCACCTAGAATCACCCTTGTTCTTTGTCCTATTTTCTAGTTGTTTCTAGCTTATTTTGGCTAATTTACTTTTTCAGTGGGCTTATTTGCTAGTTTCTAGCTTATTCCTGTCCAAGTTACTTGTTTGAACTTAATTTCACCCCTGTGGACCCCACATAAGCTTATTTCCTTCAAAAGTTAACAAAAGTAAACTATTTTAGATTATTGTGTCCATTTTGCTTCTTTTTAAGTTTGGGAAAAGGTGTTTTCACAAAAGTTCTTAGTTTTTAGGTATAAAATAGATTTACAAAAGAAAATCCAGAAAAAACCAATTTAAAATTAAGTGATGGTTTCTATTTAATATAAATTATCTTTTTAATTTTCCTTTTTAGTTTTTTATTAAGTAATTTGGATTTTTATATTTTTATTAATTTTATTTTATATTAAAGTATTTTTAGTAATTTTTCCAGAATTTTATATTGTAATTTAGTATTAATTAGATTTAATATTATTTTTATTAATTATTAATTAATATTTAAGTATTACATAGCATAATTTGTTTTTATCAAGTAATACCTAGTTTTATATTTTTACTAGCTTTTATATGTAATAAAATAATTTTAGGAATTTTTCTAGAATTTCTACAGTTCATATTCTAATTTTTATAATTTAATTAGTTTAATTAGTAATTAATTAATATTTAGTTTAATAATTAGTAAAATAGTTTAAAAACATATAAAATAAACTTTTTATAATTTTTTAGGATTCCTGTGATGGTTAATTAGTTTTATAAAATATTTCTTAATTTTCTAAGTCATTTGTAGTATTATTAGTAATTTAAATTAGTTAATTAGTTTAATTAATATAATTAGTAATTAGTTAATATTAAAATCACAAATAGACAAAAAGACATATTTTTAAGTTTTTATATTATTTTTAAGTTATTTTAGAAATTTTAAAAATAAATTTTCATTTTCTTAGTTTTAATTTAATATTATATTATATTTAGTATAAGTTAAATATTAATAATAAGTAATTAACTAGTTTTTAATTAATAAAAAATAATAAAATAATAAAAAAAATTCTTTTTAATTAAATTTTCTTTTGATATTAAGTTTATAAAAGTTTTATTTTCTTCTTTAAAACTCACCTTTTTTTCCAGCACGCAATCGTATCTGATTTTGATTTGATTTATGTTTATACACATCTGTTTCCCGTAATTGTTAATACTGTTATTCCTAATCATTCCAGTAGTGTAAAACAAATCCCAATCATTATCTGGTCACTTCCCATTCAAATTCACCCGAACACAAACCCGTTTTTATACCATCACACCTCGTTGGGACATAACGACCCGGGGAAACACTGTATTCCACGGAGCATTGAGCTTAAGGAGTTTGACTATATTGACCACATCCGTGGTTGACTTTAGTTGACTATTTTTGCCTCAATCACCAAGCCATTTTGAAAAGCTCATTGTGGGCTTCATGGTGGGACCCAGGATGTGAATCTTGGCTTATTTAGAAGCCCTCCAGGTCAGCTTATTGGTTCAAAGCTTACTTTGGACCCCCAAGCTTATTTGTGGGCCCCACATAGGCCTGCAAAGTCCTTCTTTTGGCATGTTTATCCTAAGGTTTTGGATTTAGCTTATTTATGGCCTTGTACTTATTCCTGTGGCTTATTTGTTTGTGTTAGCTTGTTTTAGAGTGCATCAAGTCTCAGTTAGCTTATTCTATCCTCAGTGTAGCTTATTGATTTGTTTGATAGCTTATTCAGTTCACAAATCCCATTTTTGGTCTTACAAGCCAACTGATAAGCTCATAAGCTCACCCTGAGCTTATTTGGTATTTTTGAAAAAAAATTCTTCATTAAAGTTGCTTATTATCGGTTGTTAAAAGGTTTTGTAAAAGAAAAAAAAAAAAAAAGAAAAAAAAAAGAAAAAGTGACACAAGTGGGACTTGAACCCTGGACCTCTTGGTTCCAAAAACGACACCAAACCGAGCATGAGCACCATCTGAGCTAGTGTGTACTTAGTGTTGTAGTTTCCCCTCCTTTTAAATAAAGTGATAGCTTCTATTTAATTAGATTTAGCTTATTTACTTATTTTCTCTGCTTTTTAAATAAGCGATTGTGTGTTTTATATATTTCTTAAGTTTCTGTCATATTAAAGTATTTATATAAAATTTTTTCATAATTTTCTGTTTTCATTTGGTATTTTTAATAATTAATTTTAGTTTAATTAGTCTTAATTAAAAAATCAAAAATAAAATCCATTTTTGCTTATTAATAAGAACTAGTACCTTTTTATATTTTTCCTAGGTTTGTATTATTGTAAATTATTTTTTGAAAATTTTCATAATTCTTACTGTTCATTTGCTATTTTTTATAATTGTTTAATTAGCTTTTAATTAATAATTATGTAAATAATATTTAAATCAGTTTATTTATAATTTTTATAAACTTTTTATAATTTTATAGGATTCCTGTGATGGTTAATTAGTTTTAGAAAAAAATTCATAATTTTCCAAGTCATTTTAGTACTTTTCTTAATTTAAACTAGTTTAAATTAATTATTAAATAGTTTTTAATTAATATTAAATAATTAAAAAATCAAAAAAATAATTTATTTTTTATAAAATTTTCCTTTAATATTAAGTTTGTAAAAAAGTCATTTTCACCCCCCTTAGAATTATTTCTGCTCATTTCCACTTTTTCAGTCCGCAGTACATTTATTTTAATTTTAATTTATGTTTTAGGATTAAATACGTATCTGATTTCCTATAATTGTTAATATTTGTAATTTGTCTCATTTTCTTTAATATCTAATTAGTGTAATCAAATCCAAATCATACTCTTGTTACTTTCCTCAATCACAGAATCCCTTAAACGTTTTCCGAATTCAATTTCATACCTCGCTGGGACATAACGACATGGGAAAACACTTTGCTTACACCGGATCATATATTGATCACTCCTCTCCCACTCAGGTTTGACCTTGTTGACTAACACACTTGGTTGATTTGTGACTGACTGTTTGGGAGGAGTCAAATTTTGGCGCCGTTGTCGGGAAGGTTGTTGCGTATTTAAAAACGTTTAGTAATTTAGTGATTTTTCAAAACCCTCGTAAAAATTTCACCACTTTGTAAGTTTTTGTAAAAATCAAAATCAATAAAAAAAAGTCATTAACACTTTTACTAAAGTGTTAACAACAACAAAAAAAAAAACAAAAAAAACAAAAAAAAAATAAAAAATAAAATAAAAAACAACAATATAAATCGTGAAGTTAAATTACTTCGTATTCTTTAAGATTACAAGCTATACAGGTGGTAAAGGCAAGTTCTGACATTAAATTGCGAACTGAAAAGAGATCCATTCTTCTCTTCCGCCACCCTACGAGTAATCTTAAAGGAAACGATTTCGGTTAACAAATCGATTCCAAAAAAATTTCCAAAATTTTTTTTTCACACACACCCACAAAAAGTCAAAAACATTTTGTTTTCTTGTTAATAAATACATAAAAGACATTATCGAGAAACATTCGACAGAATACCTACCAACTGGGGGTATAACCATTAATAAGTTCCCAAACTAAAGATTAAAACTTGCCTTTGTATCCTTGTGAATTGGTGTACCTTTTTCAAAGAAGCCATTCATATTGTGATTGTTGCTTTAAGTTCTCTGTTGTTTTGCCTCAGTCTTGTTTTAATTGGTTTTGTTTTTAGTGCATGCGCACTCGTTCACAAACAAGGCGTAATCTTCAAAGAAACGTAATTGAGTTACGTGCAGTTATTGAAGAACCCGTCATTAAAATGGACGACGAGCCCCCACCACCCCCACCAAACCCTCCCAAGGATGAAACAGCTCCCGATCTCCGAACGATGGAGGAGTTGTGTCAGCCAACCATGCACGGGAGAGGTGGACCTATTGCACCACTTACTATTGAAGCCAGAGTATGAAGCAGAATGGTGTCACCGAAGACGGCCTTCGCTTATATCTCTTTCCTTACACTCTCACTCATCATGCTACTGCTTGGTTTGATCGTCTCCCAAAGAATTCGATCCATAGTTTTGATGAAATGGTTTCAAAATTTTTAGCAAAATATTTTCCACCATCCATGGTGACGAAATTGAGAAACGATATCAGCAACTTCCGACAACGTCTTGACGAGTCCTTATTTGAGGCATGGGAACGCTATAAGCTTGCAATCGATCGTTGTCCTAATCACAATATGCTCCTTGTCACCATCATAGATACCTTCTATAATGGTTTGACACTTCGACACCGTGACACGATCAATGCTGCTGCCAGTGGGACCTTCATGAAAAGGACCCTCGAAGAGTGCTATGATCTCATCGAGAACATGACTGCCCACCACAATTTTTGGGATTCCTCAGCTGAGAGGAATGATTCATGTAAATCTGTCACTCCAGCATCCAATGAAATAGCTGCTCTCACCAAAAAGCTTGATGATTTATCCACTACAATTTTACGAATTCAACAAACAAATCAAAATCATCAAGTTAGAGCTGTTAGTAAAAGTTGTGAAACATGTGGTGGTCCACACCCATATATATTGAGTGCCCAGCCTCTGGTGGCTTCACTCGTGAGAACGTATACACTGCTCAAGGTTCCTACAACACGGGGGGGGGGGGGGGGGGTAACACTTACCAACCATAAGGGGACCATAATCTTTTGAGCTATCGTTCCAACAATTATCTGGTACCACCCGGTTTTAATCATTCTCAAAACCCAAATGCTCAAAACCGAAACTAAAATTTCAATCAGAATCAGAACCAAAATCGAATGAACCAAGGTTTCCATAACCAAGGGAATTTCAATTCTGGTCAAAACCAAGGTTTTCAAAACCAAGGAAATTTCAACCGTAATCAAGGTCATGGGAATCAGGGTAATTATCATCAGGGAAAAAATTTTCAGGGTAATAACAACCAAAATCAAGGAAATTTTCAAAACAATCGTGTTCAAAACTTTCCTAATCAAAATCAAGTTGTTGTTCAAACCCAATCCTCTTCTGATAAATTGTTGAAGCAATTCATGAAATCACAAGAGGAAACAAATCGTTTATTGATCAGCCAAATCTCTGAACTTAAGAAGTCTTTAAATGATCGACCCTCGGGCTCAGGTACACTTTCGAGCAACACGATCGCTAACCCGAGGAGCGATGTTAAGGCGATCACAACCCGAAGTGGAGTCTCATATAATGGACCCAAACATGAACCTGAGGCTACTACGGACACGGTACTTCCTACCAATAATGGAGATAACAATGACGTCCCTCCTCAAGTTGTGCCAGTCCCGACCCCCAAAATACAAGTCGTATTTGAAACTCCCAAGAATCCCATTGAAACCCCAAAACCCAACCCTAAACCTTCAATTCCATATCCTTCACGTTTACAAAACCAAAGGCTCCATGAAAAAGCTAATCATCAAATGGAAAAATTCTTCCAAATTTTTCAAGATTTACATTTTGATATCAGCTTTGCGGATGCTATTCTTCTGATGCCCAAGTTTGCATCAACAATCAAGAACTTGTTAAGAAACATGGAAAAACTCTTTGAGATGGCAAAAACTCCACTGAATGAGAACTACTATGCAGTTCAATTGAAACAGCTTCCCGAAAAGCTGGGAGATCCTGGGAAATTTCTCATTCCCTGCATTTTCCCGGGTATGGTTGAATGCTTTGCCTTGGTCGATCTTGGTGCAAGCATCAACCTAATGCCTCACTCAGTTTGGAAGAAACTATCTCTTCCTGAACTTACTCCTACCTACATGACTCTCGAGCTTGCAGATCGTTCCATATCTCGTCCCCTCGGCATTGCTGAGGACGTATTGTGAAAGTAGGAAAGTTCCATTTTCCTGCGGATTTCGTGATTGTTGATTTCGATGCACATCCGAGGGTTCCTCTAATTCTAGGGAAGGGATTCCTAAGAACAGGCCGTGCTTTGATCGATGTATTTGACGAACAAATCACATTACGTGTTAGTAATGAAGCCATCACCTTCAACCTTGATCAAACTTCTAGGTACTCTTCCAATTATATCTTGGTATCATATAACCGCATAGATGTCATCGATGTTGCTGCGGAAGCGTACTCTCAAGAAATTCTTGGTTTCACTGATAATTCTCCGAGTGGCAATCCCACTCCCTCCTCTCAACCTATCATCGCTAATTCTTATCCTTCCCTCACTCCGTTTGAGGGAAGTGACTTCGTCTTAGAGGAAATAGAGGCCTTTCTCAAAAGTGATTCGATTCCCGAAGAAATTGGTAACCAAGAGAATGACCCGGAAAGGGATATCCTTCTCCTTGAGAAATTATTAAATGAAGATCCCTTTCCTCTTCCTGTTCTTCCACAAAAACTTCATAAAGAGGAAATCAAATATGTTGAGAAAACTGATGAATTTCCCGAGGTCGAGCTTAAGGACTTACCTCCTCATCTTGAATATGCATTTCTGGAGAGTGATGATAAATTGCCCGTCATAATTGCTAAATACTTGAGTGATGAGGAAAAGGCTGCTCTTATAAAGGTTCTAAAGTCACACAAGCAAGCCATTGCTTGGAAACTTTTCGAAATTAAGGGTATTAACCCAGAATTTTGTATACACAAGATTTTAATGGAAGATGCCTTTAAGCCAGCAGTTCAACAACAAAGAAGGGTTAATCCTAAAATTCACGAGGTTATCAAACAAGAGGTTCTCAAACTTCTTGATGCTGGATTGATTTATCCTATATCTGATAGACCTTGGGTTAGTCCCATTCACTGTGTTCCAAAAAAAGGGTGGCATTACTGTAGTCACAAATGATGAAAATGAGTTGATCCCAACTCGATTGGTTATGGGATGGTGTGTGTGCATTGACTATAGAAAGTTAAATGACGCCACCCGTAAAGACCACTTTCCTTTATCCTTCATGGACCAAATTCTTGAGAGATTAGCTGGAAACGAGTACTATTGTTTCCTAGACGGTTTCTCGGGTTACTTTTAGATTCCCATTGATCCGCAGGATCAAGAAAAGACCACATTCACATGCCCCTACGGAACTTTTGCCTATCGACGTATGCCTTTTGGCTTATGTAATGCTCCAGGCACGTTCCAAAGGTGTATGATGGCCATATTCTACGACATGATCGGAAAAACTATGGAGGTATTTATGGATGATTTCTCGGTCATTGGGGATTCTTTCCAATCATGTCTCTCCCATTTAGAAAACATGCTTAAACGTTGTGAAGATACAAATTTTGAGTCTAAATTGGGAGAAGAGTCATTTTATGGTCAAAGAGGGCATTGTCCTCGGCCATATGATTTTCAAAAGCGGGATTGAGGTTGACAGAGCAAAAGTTGATGTTATTGCGAAACTGCCTCATCCCACCACTTTCAAAAGTGTCAGGAGTTTTCTCGGGCATGCCGGTTTCTATCAAAGATTCATTCAATATTTCTCAAAGATAGCCCGGCCTATGACCCATCTTCTAGAGAAATATGATCCTTTCATCTTCTCTCCTGAGTGCATCGAAGCTTTTTAAACATTGAAGAAAAAGCTTGCTGAAGCACCCATCCTAGTTGCCTCTGATTGGGTCCTGCCTTTTGAGCTCATGTGCGATGCAAGTGATTGTGCTATAGGTGCGGTCCTGGGGCAATGAAAAACAAAACACTTTCAGCCTATACATTATGCGAGTAAAACTATGACTAAGGCTCAGACTCATTATACCACAACGGAAAAGGAATTATTAGCCGTGGTGTATGCTTTCGAGAAGTTCCGGCCATACTTAATCTTGACCAAATGCATAGTGTATACGGATCTCTCGGCTTTGAAATATCTCTTTGCCAAACAAGATGCAAAGCCGAGATTGCTCCAATGGGTTCTCCTCCTACAAGAATTTGATATCATCATCCGTGGTAAAAAAGGAGCTGAGAACCTAGCGGCTGATCATCTGTCCCGATTAGAGAACCCTCACCAAGATGTCCTCGAGAAAAAGGAAATAAATGAAACCTTTCCTCTCGAAACGCTCAATGTGATCTCTTCTCGTGGTAACTCTACTACCTCATGGTTTGCTGACTTTGCAAACTACCATGCGGGTAACTTCATTGTGAAAGGGATGTCGTCCTTATAGAAGAAAAAATTCTTCAAAGATGTAAACAACTACTTCTGGGACGACCCTTATTTATTTAAAATTTGTGCGGATCAAGTCATCCGGCGGTGTGTCCATGGCCAAGAAGCCACGGATATTCTTAAAGCTTGTCACGATGGACCCACGGGGGGACATCATAGCCCTAACTACATCGACAAGAAGGTGTTTGAATCCGGTTACTACTGGCCCACGATTTACAAGGATGCCAATGAGTTAGTCAAAACCTGTGACGCTTGTCAGCGTCACGGGAATATTTTTAAGAAGGATGAGATGCCACAAAATGCCATCCAAGTCTGTGAAATCTTTGACATCTGGGGCATTGACTTTATGGGTCCGCTCCCGTCTTCACGAGGGAATAAGTAGATACTCGTGGCTGGCGATTACTTGTCCAAATGGGTTGAAGCAAAGGCTCTACCCACCAACGACGCCCGAGTAGTTGTGAAAATTTTAAAATCTCTTTTTGCTAGGTTCGGAACTTCACGTGCCATCATTAGTGATCGCGGTACGCACTTTTGTAATGATCAATTCGCAAAAATCATGCTCAAGTACGGTGTTACTCACCGTCTCTCCACCGCTTATCACCCCCCAAACAAGTGGGCAAGTGGAGGTTTCAAATCGTGGTATTAAAAGGATTTTGGAGAGGACCATAGGTGAAAACCGTGCCTCTTGGTCGGAGAAAATAGATGATGCACTCTGGGCCTTTCGTATAGCTTACAAAACACCCATCGGGTGTACTCCTTACAAGCTTGTATACGGAAAGGCGTGTCATCTACCGATCGAGCTTGAACACAAAGCCTACTGGGCCTTGAAACATGCCAATTTCGACCTCCAGACAGCGGGTGATCACCATAAGGTTCAACTAAACGAATTAAATGAACTTTGTGATCAGGCTTACAAGAACTCTTTGATCTACAAAGAAAAGACAAAGAAGATCCACGACTCAAAGATTAAGAACCGCGTTTCAACGTTGGTGATCGAGTCCTTCTTTTCAATTCAAGATTAAAAATTTTCTCGGGTAAACTCAAAACCCGTTGGTCTGGACCATTCACTGTCACCAAAGTATTTCCTTATGGAACCGTTGAGTTATCTCAACCCGATGGTCCCAACTTTAAGGTGAATGGTCATCGGTTGAAGCACTACTTTGGAGGGGACATACCACCCGTGGTTGTCCCGGATCTCCAAACTTTCCCCATGAACCAATGAATTCGAGGATCGACTCAAGCTAGTGAATCAGTGAACAAAAACATTAGCAATCACAGGGGTTCTAACCCATGTTTTTGTCTTCTCTCTTCTTTCTAATAAAGAGACGAGAAGGGGGAAACCTCATCTGCATCTTTTGATTGGATGTTGTTGTGTTTGTACAGGTAATTTTTTCCGAAGTATGAAGGCTCTCGTACTCATGTTTTATCCTTACTCCACTCAAGTATCATACTTCATTGTTCAAGAATTCTGATATCCTTAACTAACGTTATCTTTTGGCATAATTAATAAACGGCCTTAGATACATCATAGGATGACCCTCACCTTTGAAACATTGAGGACAATGTTTAACTTTAGTCTTGGGGGTATCTTCGATTTGATTTGCACCTTTCATGTGCCGTTTACTCATGTAACTCCGTTTTTCTCAAAAAAATCCAAAAAAATTGAAAAAATTCATAAAAAAAAAGTGCAAAAAATGAAAAATTTTAAAATTTTTTGCAAAAATATAATAAATTTTGACACTTTGTTTGACTTTTCGATGGGTAGAGTAGGAATAAAAATTTTGACCTGACCAGGCGTGTTGAGCCCTAGCTTGTTCCCTTAACTTTTTAGGTTAAGCATCCGCGGATCTCATTATTTGAGATTTTAATTTTGCGGAGAACGAGGAATGATAGTAAAGTTAATTATGTGATTAGATGCTGAACGTGGAATAGTTGGATTTTTTAAGAGCTCATAACGGTTACTTGTAGTTCCTTGCTCCCGCAAGATTGAAAACCCCAAAAAATAAAATAATTAGAATTACGCGTTTTCAAAAGTTGTCTAAATTTCCGCTCACTTTACCTGTGGCATAATCATTAAATAGGCCTTGGATCATTTATTCTGAAAGGCGTTTAGGTCTTGGAAGTCCCCGTTTTGTTGTATGCCACATGATGTTCATAAATAACACCATCAATATGTAATAAATGCCAAAAAGAGCTACGGTTCAACAAGCGGATACTTGCATCCTTTGTTCTGAAAGGCGCTTAGGTCTGGGAGTTTCACTGTGAAGCTTCGTATGCTTGAGGCATAGTAATAAAGTTATAAGTACCAAAAATAACTGCGGTTCGACAAGCGGATCCTTGAATCCTTTGTTCTGAAAGGTGCTTAGGTCTGGGAGATTCACCGTGAAGCTCCGTATGTTTGAGGTACAAGTTATATATATATAAAACAAAGTTAAAAAAATGATGAAAATGAAAATATAATAAATGTGGTTTGAACATATGAGCCTTTTGAGTTAAAATTTAAACGATTTTTAAATCCGCCTAAATCTATCAGACTTTAAAACTATCGGAACGAAAATGAGAAATCATTTCTTTAACAAAGTCTAAATACAATAAGACTTGGGAGCAGGAATTCACAATTAGCATTTATGAGTAGTGTTAGCATCTAATGACATTTTTGGCTATGATTTTGTTTTTACACTTAGCTTGGTGATAACGCTTAAATTATACATGTTTTTGGTGCGTTATTGTTAGTTTTGTGCATCATATTTGGTCATATTTGTATGTATTTGTTACTTAATCATGGAAAAGTGTTTATACAAGCAATTGTAGCCAAGAACAGGAAAAAGTGATGAAAAGATGAAGAAATGAAGTGAATATGCACAATTGTAGATTTTCAAGAAGGAAACAAGTGAAGAATCGTACAAGGACTCAAGGATTTGTTAGATTCAAGATTTCTACGATCATATGTCAAGAAAATATCAAGTTCTATGAAAGAAATCAGTACCAAAATGAAGGAGACAACATGTGACAAAGAAATACAAAGAAAAGACAAAAAGAAAAGATACAAGATCAATCTATCCGATCGGATAGAACCTGTATCCGGATCGGGTAGATTGAACCTAGGCATCCATCTGATCGGATGGATTGATGTCCGATCGGATGGATGGAACTTCAATTACAAAAACTCATTTAATGGCGAATTTATTCATCATTATCATTGGTGGCTGATCATTTCTAGCTCATAACTCCTGGAGAACGTTTTTACTTGAAGAATAAGTGTTTTGGAGGCTATAAATTAGTATCCAAGGCTAGATACAAAGTGTACCAATCCAAATCTAGCAAAGGCTTACACCAAGCACTTGCTATCTCATTTTCATTGCCCGAAAGGTTACTATGACATTAGAAACGTCTAGGAAACTTTGAGTTAAAGTCTCAAGATTTTGGTTCGAGTGTGGAGTGGTTTATTTGTCTTAGTAGTCGATTGGAGGAGTGTGGTTACTATAGTGCCACAATTTTAGTTCTTGTAATTCTCAAGCTAGGTACATCTTGTTTATTTACAATGAATTATTGTTACTTTAAGTTTAATAAAAGTTTTATTTACTACTCGTGTTTGAATATGATTGATATGGAGTAATTTGGTATGTACTTGTGTGAATGATGTAGTTAGTCATGGAGTATTCTTTTCTTTAAAAAGGTGATGCATGAAAACTCTTCTTAATTTATGAATTTGTTGAGATAATATCTAATCTTGCTTAATTTGTTGATAAAAAAACATCTTTGGGGGATATTGGCCGAAAGGGTTTTCTAAATGTTTTTATTCCAAAAAGTTAGTGCACGAATTAGTATGGGATATGATGTGTGACAAGCATCATGTTTACTCTTTAAAATGGATTTGAGAAGATTTTATCACGAAATAAGGCCGAAAGGATTCGTAAGGAAAGAATTGTTTTTAAACAACATTGTTTTTAACGAAATTGTTATTCTAGTTGTCTTAGGCCGAAAGGAAGTAACTAGATGATTGAATTCTAGTAATGATTTTACATGATAAACACCATTGATTGTGGGTCATTCATATAAAAGTTGTGCATCATAACAAGTTTACATGAAGCTTAACATGAATACTCCAAATGATTGATTGTAGCATTTCAGATGAGTATATGTTTTTAGATTATTTGGTTACTTAAACAATTTGAATTTTTAACTAATTAAGGATTGACAACCCTTCTTTTACAAACTAGTTTTATAATACTTTAATCGCCTAAATCCCTTGGGACGATCTTGACTTACCCACCTTTGCTAAAACGGACGAGTATACTTGCTCGTATGTGTTAAATAGTTAATCGGATAAGCGTGTTTATAAATTTAAAACTTGTACACAACTAGAGCACATCACTTGGGAACTCGTGAGAACTCGTGAAAAATCAGGGACGATGAATTCTATCTGTATGGACACTTTTCTCTAAGCTGTGTTTCTTACTCTGTGACCCTAAACGTTATTGAAAAATTATGAAAGTCAACATCCCATCTCATAATAAGTGTAAAAAAGTACAAAAACAGTAGAATAGAAAATAAAGTTGAAAAACGGGGTGTTTTCAAGAATAAATGATTTTGTACTCTCTTTTGAACATCTTGCTACTTCTTCAACATTAGTAAAAAGAGTTATGAAAGTTATTTATCTCGTAGAGAATGAATTGATCACATTGCGTGAGGACACGACAATACTTAGTCTGGGGGATTTGGTGTGTGCTTATTCACACATATTTTTTTGGCAAAATTAAGACCAAAACTGACACAAACTAACCATAATTGCCAAAGATATTGTATTTTTGTGTTTGTGATCGTGCACGAATGGATATTTCAGAAATTGACATAAATCAGGTCAAAAAGGACAAAAACGAGCTCAAATTGAAAAATGTGTCAAAAGACAGAGCCGGGGAAGCAAATTACCATTTTTGAGCTCAAATTGTCAAATCATACCTTGAGGAATCACGGAATGCCAGAAATAGTCCTTGGAGCAAACGTTTGCAAAATTGGCAAAAATGGTTCCTCAAGTTTCAGAAAATGACAGAATTGGCCCTTGAGCATTTGATTTTTAAGAAAAGTAAACAAAGGTCCTTTGGAAGTCACAAGTTGTCATAATTGGTCCCTTGGAGTATGATTTTGAAAAATTGACAAGTTCAGTCCCTAGACTTTCAAAGTTGACAATTTTAGTCCTTAGGAAATTCATTTTGGACAAATAAACTTCAAAGGTCCTTGTATTATTGGAATTTGGCAAGTGTGGTCCCTTGGAATACTTTGGAAAATTACAAGTTCAGTCCTTGTAGAAACAGAAAATTACAACTTTGGTCCTTGTTGTAAATCAAACCAAACCGGACCCTTTATATTATCACAAATCCAAAACCAAATCCAGTCCAAACACAAACATAAACCCAAAACAACCCTTGGCCCATTTCCCTTCCCTGGCCCAAATCAAACCACCCTTTAATATTAAATGGGGTCAAACCCCAGTCAACTCCACCCCTTCCCTCCACATTTCCTCCCCAACTTGCCTGCAACCAGTCACATCCACCACCCCCACCAAGACCATCACATCCCACCACTACCCACCAAATTGCAACCCCCATCACCTCCATAATTAATGCACCGCCTCCCAATTGCAAGCAACAAGGCAATTTGCAATTGCCCATTTTGGCGCCAAAAATGATTTAAGGGTCAGGATTAACCCCAAGGCATCCAATGGCTAGACATGAAGTGGGAAAGCACCAGAGAGCCATTTTGAAGACTATAAATAGAAGAAGAAGCAGAAAGAAGCAGTGTGTAGTTTTTAGCTAATATTAGTTAAGTCGAATTAATGTTTACTTAATGCTTTAAGCTTTTATGTACTCTTAGTCTTAATCCTGTAATCATTTCCTTCAAATTAATAGAAAATTTCAGTTTATTCCAAGCATTTGCAGTTTATTTCAAGTTTTAGTTTCAAATTTAAGTTTTGGCAAAAACCTTGTTCAAGATACTTAATTGTCTCAATAGCTCACATAAGCTTTTAAAAATATATAAAAGAAGTTAAAAACAATAAGTATAATAGAAAATCAAAAAGAAAGAATGTCACATGGTACCTTTGCATATGAGACAGGAAGCATAGGAAGTTGCCAGTAATGGAATTGCAAGAAGGACTTTACTAGCTTATTTATAACAAGCTAGAGATTATAGTTGCCCATTTGGGTACCCTTGTTTAGCTGGGGTCTCAAGTGAGTTCCATTTTTCTATTTCTCTCAAATTTTTAGCATATTACTGTAGCATTACTTATTTCTGCTTATTTCTGTGTTTCTATGCTTATTTGGAATTTCTTAGTTAAGTTGTTGCTTAAAATTGTATGCTTGTTCCTTTGAATCCTTTGTTGCTCATTATTTGCATATTCACTATCAAATATGCTTCATATTGATTCATGGGTATATGTTGTTAGCATCTGCATTTTTGTGCTCATATGAACTCATCATATCATGTTATGTCCTTATGAATCATTTTCTTGGTCTTAATCAGTCATTTGGTTTGAAAATCTCATTTTTAGTGTGTTAAAGGTGTGTTTGGATCAGTGAGATTAACTGTATTCAAGTCTGTTTTTGTTGGTGTTTATTATTGTAACATGTCACTATAGGTCACATTAGGTCATTGAAATCATAAAATCCACTGTTTACTTGTTAGAAAGTCAAAATCACTCATCAATCGCATTTTCTCAGGCACTATTAAGATTTCTGGGTCATAATCTCATCAAATCAGTTTCTAGTGGTTATAGTAGCCTAAATCAGTCATTAAGTGGCTTAATATATCATAATCAGTCAGTAAGTAAGGTGTTGATATAAATAATGTTTGTGAATGTTATTAATATTTCTCAATAAACCTATGTTTTGATAATCACAAAACTTAAATCAAATTAAGTCAAGAATAAGACATAAACAAGTATTTGGTGACAAATATTTACCTCTACATCTTATATCACTCAAGGTATGCATAAACTTAGTAACTTATGCATTACATGATCAAAGGAAATTTTATATTAATACATAACATTATATAAAATGATTTTAACATTTTATATATATTTGTAAATCATTTTTGGTAAAGCTTTATTAAACCACAAAAATATGATTTCAAATTTCCAACCAAAAAGGGCAAATTTTATCCAGAAAAACTTTTGGAACGTTCAGGAGGGCGGCCCCCTTAATTTTACTAGGCGGCCCCCTTAATCATTAAGGGGACCGGCCTACAATTAAGGGGACCGGCACGCTCCCGAACAGTAAAATCTGGCCCTATAAATATTGGATCATTCCACATATTTTTCTCACCTTTTTGCACTATAAACTTTCTGATCCAATCTTCTTCTCTAGATCTAAAATCCTTTGATCATATATTTCATAAGTCTTTGTTTCCAAGTGATCCAAAGCTTCATCCATTCAAGTGCAAGAAGAAGAACACTTCTCTACATCCATCTTATTGTAGTGGTGTTGTGTATAGCTAGTTTCATATAGTACTAGTGATAGTTATTTGTTAAGGTGTTGTGTATATTTGTTGATTGTAGAATCTTGGTGTGTTGTAAACTAGTTTAGTAGTTGTGACTTAGTTGTGCATAGAAGAAGGTGTGAAGATTGACAAGGTGTGAAGACGGTGTGAAGTCTTGAAGAAGGTGTGAAGGTGTGATTAAGGTGTGAAGATCACGTGGTGTGATATTTGGTGTGAGATTGGTTCTAGCTACGATTAGAACTCGACATTTAGCTTAGTGTCGTTAACTTGTGTAAGCCAAGATGTGTAAGGTTTCTCCACCATAAGGAGTTTGTTGACATAGTGAAGAAAACTCTCGAGTGTGGTACTCGGGGAGTGGAGTAGGGCAAGGAAGGTGTCCTTGTAGCCGAACCACTATAAATTCACGTGTTGTGGTTTGATCTTTCTAACTCTATATTTTCTTCATTATATTTCAATACTTTCAATATTAGTTTAGACTTGCTTATATTGGTTGTTGCTTGAACTCACTTAAGCTTGAATCGAAAGTTTTTATAACCAACAAAATATTTTGGAAATAAATTTAAAAGGACATAAAACTATTCAACCCCCCCCCCCCCTTCTAGTTTTCCACAATTGGTATCAGGAGCCACGTCTAGCAAGATCTTTAAAATATATTGTATTTTAAAACTTGTAACGATCTATGGAATCTGAAAAATATTTAGAAGGGCAATCTATGCAAAGACCACCACTATTTGAAAGTGATGGATTTTTATATTGGAAAAATCGATTCGAAACTTATGTGAAGTCAAAAGATCTAGATCTTTGGCATGTTATTACTAATGGTGATTTTTTACCTATTCAAAATAACCCGGAAACTAAGAAAGATGAAATCGTACCTTTTGAAAAACAAAATGATGATTTAAAAAGAAAACTTGCTAAAAATAATGAAGCAAAAATGGTTATTTATAATGCGCTACCACGTAAAGAGTACGAAAGGATCTTTATGTGTGAAACCGCAAAAGAAATTTGGAACTCTTTACTAATAACTCACCAAGGTAATAGTCAAGTCAAAGATAATAAGATAGATCTACTTGTTCAACAATACGAGCAATTCACGATTCCGGAAGAGGAATCAATTGACAATGCTTTTGCTAGATTTAACACTATCATCACAAGTTTAAAAGCACTTGATGAGAATTTTTCTAGTAAGAATTTTGTTAGGAAGTTTCTTAGGGCTCTTCATCCAAAATGGCGAGCTAAAGTGACGGCTATTGAAGAATCGAAGAATTTGTCAACTTTGCAACTTGACGAATTAATTGGAAATCTAAAAGTCTACGAAGTCATCATTAAGAAGGACTCCGAAATGGTCAAGGAAAAACGAGAGCAAAGCAAGTCAATCGCCTTGAAAGCTAGAAAGGAATCTAGTATCGAAGATAGCTCATCTTCCGAAAGTGATGACGAAGAATACGCCATGGCCGTAAGAGATTTCAAGAAATTCTTCAAAAGGCGAGGAAGATTCGTAAGACAGCCGTATGATGAAAAGAAAACAATTCAAAAGAGTAAAGATGACAAGAACAACAAGATTGAAAGAAAGTGTTTCAAGTGTGGAGATCCAAATCACCTTATTGGAAAATGTCCAATGATGACAAGAGATCAAAATCAAAGAGCATTTGTTGGAGGTGCTTGGAGTGATAGTGATGATGATGAGAATGAAACGACAAAGGAAGAAAAATGTCTTATGGCGAATACACCAAATGAGGTACGTTCCGAAACCGAATATTTTAGTGATGAAAGTATATCATTAGATGAAAAAGATCTAGATAATGAATATATTAAACTATGCAAATTAGGACAACTAGTAATGGCCAAAAACAAATCACTAAAATACATTAACAATCAATTAGAAAGTGAAGTACTTGAACTAAAAATCAAAATACATCAACTAGAAAAAGGTAAAGAAATTTTTGAAGAATGTAAATCATGTCAAGAGCTTAAAGGTGAAAACGAAATACTTAGGGAAGAAATTCGCAAACTTGACAAATTTGAAAATAGTAGTCAATCACTTAGTAAAATAATAAGTATTCAAAGAACATCCGGAGACAAAACCGGCTTAGGATTTAATTCAAATGAGGCTTCAACAAGCGAGATTAAAAATGTAAAATTTGAAAGTGAACTCAACAAACAAAAACCTTTAAAATCTAATCCTAAATACCTCTTGCCAACGATGAAGAAGTTAAAGATTTTTATAAACCGTCTTTAAAGACCGAAGTAGAATCTTCTAAACCCAAAATAAGATCTAAAACTCCACCACCTAGAAAACCAAATAATTCTCATCCTAGGTCTAAAACACCTCAACCAAGAAGAAATCAAAATAGACAAAACTATAATAACAATAGTAATCAAATGTGGAACTACCAACAAAGTTACAATCCTTGGGACATTCTACCACCTTTCATGCACCCGAGTCAAATGTTAAACATGTTTGGACCAAACAACTTTGGACCAAAAGGACAATGGAGATCAAATGGCTAGACGAACATTCCTTGAGGCAATCTTGGTTTTTCTCTCAACATAGACTTTTTCAAAGTCTATATTTCATCTTAATGATGTTGAAGATTTCTTTTGAAGACCACCGGGTACGCCATTCTTTCACAACTCATTGCCATGCTTAGATAAATATGCATTGTTTGATTTCGTCAATTATTTAGATATAATTTGTTATTGTCTTTTATTTGTTAGAATCACATATATACTTATATATACATATATATACTATTATACGTAATATATTAAATATATATATATATATATATATATATATATATATATATATATATATATATATATATATATATATATATATATATATATATATATATATATATATATATATATATATATATATATATATATTCACTTGTACATAACCTAGATACGTCATTTGTTGACTTTCTAGAACTCCAAGAAATCGTTCTTTATCGAACCCTTTCTTCCCCCCCCCTCACGTTATTCTAGTAAGTCCTCTTTTAGGAGACTCATGATGATGAAGGGATATGAGTCAAGTGGACTTTTATAATGCAAGAACGCCTTCGCACGAGAACACTATGGATGAAACAAACTCCTCTCGCCAACTATATCCTATCTCCGCTACTATCCTTCAAATCTCACTCATCAACCCATCTTTCAATCACATTTATACATATATATAAACAATATATATATATACACTTATTCACATATTCCCGAACACACCTCAAACCCTTCATCAACTTAACACTTTGATCATTTTATCCAAAAATTGTCAAAGGTATATTTTAATTATCGAAACGGTAATTAAAAATTGTTAAGAATTTTATCATCGTGCCAATAGACGTTTACGTATTTTTGATATATTATAAATCTAATTATATACGTATAAATATTTTTGTTCCAGAAACGAATTCCGCGAAATTTGGAAAGTTTCAAAGGCGGCCCCCTTAATGATTAAGGGGACCGGCTTGTTATCGAGGGCGGTCCCCTTAATGTTTAAGGGGGCCGGCCATCTGACACTTCCAAAATCGTTTTCCTCCTTAATTCCATTTCCAAACACTCCATTTACTCACTCACCTCTTCCCCTATACTGCTGTGAACGAAACTAAACCTCCAAAACCACCAAAATCCTTCACCAAATCACCAATCCGGGGTTATTTCGCAAGGGGCAAACATCAACCAAACATATAACAACATCTTTTGTAAGTTTTCCAACATGCATTTCATCACATTTCATTCGATTTGGTGTCTAATCAATAATTATGCATTTTATTAAAATTCATTTTAATTCGATTTTAAGTGTTATTGAAGCTAGAAATTGAACTACCAAATGCTCCCCATAGGATTAGGATGATGTTTTGCAACTCAAAATTAGTATAACATATCATCTGGTCAAAATCATTAATCGCCCATAAACCCTAGTCGAATTTTATTTTTCAAAAGGCACATTGTTGATATAACTCTTAAAAACCACTTAAAACTTACTACATTACATTGTTTTAACGTCCTAAACAATCAAAACATACTTTTCAATTTATTAGAAAATGGTTCATGAAGACAACATGGGCGTTTGGTTCATGAACAAACTATAACTATATGTAGTTATTTGAAACTTAAAACTTGTTCATAAAACTTGTTAATACTACTAAAATCAATAGACGTCATCAAGATATATAATCAATATATATACTGATGTTTTAGGATGTTTTTATCTAGTAAGGGAGCGTTTGGTTTATCTCAAAAATGATATTTTTGAAAACTAAAATTCGCATTTTAATATTTTAGACAAACTTATGTTGTGTCAAACTCTTATGGAATGGAAGATATATAATCTAATATATATCTAGCCTTATTTCGAAATGAATTATGATATCATACTCTTCGATATTATATATTCTAAACGAGTTTAAAATCAAAATAAAAGGAACATCATAAAACTACTTCATTGAATATTTTTTTTTGTGTCGAAGTAGAATTTCGTTCCACATATAGTGCATATAATTATATAAATATATAACATATGCATGATAGTTGTTTTTATATTAATTTTATTTTTGTTGTTATATTGTTTAGGTGAAAATGCCTTAGACCACGGTTGGTGATGTCTCCAAAACCAAACAATACATTCCAAATGTCTCTTCTACTCCCGGCATGTCTCCTTCAGTTGCATGTTTCTATCGTCCTATTGAAAATAGAAACATTCACGAAGGACGAATTGTCGATCCATCTTTCTATGAAAATGATCAAACCGAACGAATGTTCACCAATATTCGTTTTGAATGTCTTTTCCAAATCAACGAACCTATCATTCCTTGTTTTATCCTCGACTTCTATAGCCAAGTGACGGTGCAAACCGATCCCTATGGTCATCTCCTCATTTTCTTCATGATTCAAAATCAATTCATCACTCTTACTCTTGCTCAATTTGGGCAAATTCTTAGAATCCCATTCAACGGCCAAGCCGTTTTCTCAAATGAATGGGATCTTTCCACTCTTGAAAGAAATCGTCCTCAGGATGGCCCCTACTATTCTGAGATTCCTAGTCCTGAAGACATTCGTCGAATGCTTGAACTAGAACGTCGTACGACTAGTCGAGTAATCAAGTCGAAGAATGTCGATATTCATGCCAATCAAATCCTCCTCAAAGAGCTAAGCCAAGATATGAAGAAGTGGGAAGAACTCATTCGAGAGAATGCGTTTGGTACTGGTGGTCACCGTGATCATGTCACGGCGAGCATTGCCCACATGCTTTATTGTGTTATTGCTGAAGAGCAATACAATTTGGCTTATCTTTTTGTTCATCGAATCATGTCCGCCAAAAACACTCCAAATGCCAATCTTCCTTACGCTATGTTTCTCACACGACTTTATCGTTATGTGATGGAACATTACCCACATCTTCAAAGAGACTACTACGTTCATATCCTTCCTACTTTGAACCAACTTACTCGTGTTCGTACTCGCCGTCCTCGTAGTGACAAAGGAAAATCTCGTGTTCCTTTGTATTCTAGGCCTCGTGGTTCTACATCTCATCGTGATGACGATGATGATGAGGAGGAAGATACCTCACGTGTTAGTACTCCATCCCCCACGACCTTTGTTGAAGATCTTTCCGATCTTGATGATACCGAGTATCAAATTCCTCTTCCTCATGAACGTACCGATGAGCTTCTCTTCACTCGTCAAACGTCTATCATCAATCGTCAACAACAAATGCATGAAGAACTTCGAGGGGGATTCAAATCCGTTGGGAAGATGTTTAGGAAGATGCTTGGAAAGAAAAAGAAGTAGAAGATATTGACGTGTTGCTACTTGTTATTACTTGTTTCTTTTAGACATTTGTATGGTTTGCTATTTGTCCGATTTATTCGAAAATACTTGTGTTAATTTCTTGTGTTATTCGGAATGATGTTTAGACTTTAATTATTATCATGCTTCTATATTAATGTTATGCCATGCTTCTTTTCAATATGGATTATAATATGTTTATTCGCATGCAAAATTTGATTATATATATATGTTTATATATCATCATTCCTAAAGTATGTAATCCTAATAGAGCTTGCTGGAAAAACACACTTGAAAAATCACCAAATTTTGCAAATTTTGGGTTTCTGGTCGTCTGGGAAAACACCAGATGGGCGGCCCCCTTAATTCCCTAGGCGGTCCCCTTAATTATTAAAGGGGCCGGCATACAATTAAGGGGACCGGCCATCTGGAACTGGGTTTACTGTATTCTTTTGCATCTTGTGAATCCTTTCTCTAGTTTCAGCTGCCATTTCCCATTTTGACCCAACTGATTTTAGAATCTCTTTCAACCATTTCAAACATTTACCTAAATCACCCATTTCCATACTATAAATTCCCTCCATTATCACCATTCTTCATCTCATCATTCATCATATCATCATGACTCCTCCAAGCACCTCAAACTCCAAAACCTCCAAGAAACAAAAACTTGTGGTCATTCCTCCAAAACAACTCTTCATTGACTTAACAAATGAAGACAACATAACCCCATCACCTCCACCAAAATGCTCCTCTCCAAGTGCACCTAATGCACCATCCAAAACACCTTCCACTCATGGAACTTCCTCATCTTCCTTACCCTCAACCTCATCAATCAATGACTACATCAATTCACACTTGTCACCACAAGTATCATCACCACTTCCCACACAAGAACCTATATCCACCCATCTTACAATCTCATTTTCACCAATAACACCACTTGATACTCAACTCTCATCTCCACAAATTACACCACCATACTTTGCCAATCCCGTACCTTGGAGGATGCTTGAATCACATGGTGATACTTGCCTTTGTTGTATCCACAACCGAACCATCATCTTTGGCCTTAAAGATGAAATTCAATATATGTTTTCATATATTGAACATTTGCTTACCAACCCACCACCACCTCCAACTCCACCATCCTCTCCTATAATTCCTCCACCACAATTCTCATCCACTCCTCCACCATCACCATTATGCTCTCCAAATTAAGCATTTGATATGCTTAATAAATAAAGTCTTTTCCACCCCTTTTGCTTGCAAGCTCTATGAAGTCCATGTACTTTTGCATGATGATGTATCTTTCTTGATTAATTGGCTTATGTATTTGCTATTATGTTGTTAGCTTATGTACTCGTATTGTTGTGTCTTAACACAACTATTGCTCTAATAGGAATGTTTCTTTCTTTTCTCATCACCCTATATTTGTGTACATGTATATACTTGTGCTTCTAATATTTTTGTTTTGCAAGCATTCCATAGCTCGTTCTCTTGGTGCCCCCAAACGAGGGGGAGTACACATCAAGGGGGAGTTTCTACCCGTCAAAATTTTCACGAATGAAAACTTGTCGGCATAACCTTTTTGATGTTACAAAAAGGGGGATAAGTACATATAAACTCACTAAAATACTTGTTTAAAAACTAATTTTTGAGTTAATGAGTTTAAGTTTTGTAATCATCAAAAAGGGGGAGATTGTTGATATAAATAATGTTTGTGAATGTTATTAATATTTCTCAATAAACCTATGTTTTGATAATCACAAAACTTAAATCAAATTAAGTCAAGAATAAGACATAAACAAGTATTTGGTGACAAATATTTACCTCTACATCTTATATCACTCATGGTATGCATAAACTTAGTAACTTATGCATTACACGATCAAAGGAAATTTTATATTAATACATAACATTATATAAAATGATTTTAACATTTTATATATATTTGTAAATCATTTTTGGTAAAGCTTTATTAAACCACAAAAATATGATTTCAAATTTCCAACCAAAAAGGGCAAATTTTATCCAGAAAAACTTTTGGAACGTTCAGGAGGGCGGCCCCCTTAATTTTACTAGGCGGCCCCCTTAATCATTAAGGGGACCGGCCTACAATTAAGGGGACCGGCACGCTCCCGAACAGTAAAATCTGGCCCTATAAATATTGGATCATTCCACATATTTTTCTCACCTTTTTGCACTATAAACTTTCTGATCCAATCTTCTTCTCTAGATCTAAAATCCTTTGATCATATATTTCATAAGTCTTTGTTTCCAAGTGATCCAAAGCTTCATCCATTCAAGTGCAAGAAGAAGAACACTTCTCTACATCCATCTTATTGTAGTGGTGTTGTGTATAGCTAGTTTTATATAGTACTAGTGATAGTTATTTGTTAAGGTGTTGTGTATATTTGTTGATTGTAGAATCTTGGTGTGTTGTAAACTAGTTTAGTAGTTGTGACTTAGTTGTGCATAGAAGAAGGTGTGAAGATTGACAAGGTGTGAAGACGGTGTGAAGTCTTGAAGAAGGTGTGAAGGTGTGATTAAGGTGTGAAGATCACGTGGTGTGATATTTGGTGTGAGATTGGTTCTAGCTACGATTAGAACTCGACATTTAGCTTAGTGTCGTTAACTTGTGTAAGCCAAGGTGTGTAAGGTTTCTCCACCATAAGGAGTTTGTTGACATAGTGAAGAAAACTCTCGAGTGTGGTACTCGGGGAGTGGAGTAGGGCAAGGAAGGTGTCCTTGTAGCCGAACCACTATAAATTCACGTGTTGTGGTTTGATCTTTCTAACTCTATCTTTTCTTCATTATATTTCAATACTTTCAATATTAGTTTAGACTTGCTTATATTGGTTGTTGCTTGAACTCACTTAAGCTTGAATCGAAAGTTTTTATAACCAACAAAATATTTTGGAAATAAATTTAAAAGGACATAAAACTATTCAACCCCCCCCCCCCCCTTCTAGTTTTCCACATAAGGATTAAGTCTCATAAAAGTCAAACTTGTTTCAAAATCTAAAAAGTCAAATTGCATAGTTTTGTCAAAAATACATTTATGGTGAGAATTTCCATGTTCTCAGTTTTCAAAATTAGCCTTTAAGCTTCTAATTTTTTGATATCTAGTAGTAGAGCTTATCTGTCCATATTTTTAATTATTTTTATGATTTTATTTTACTGCTTATTTGATGGCTTCTTTTAGCTTACTTTTCAAAAACCTCCCCTGCACCAGGGGTTGTAAGGTCATAAGCTCATTTTCATAAGCCTTTAGATTGTTCATTAGAGAACCTTAGTCTGTAATTTTTAGTGTTTTGGATAGCTCATTGTGCATGTGCTTATATTTCATCTGAGTGCTTATTTGCTTGCTTGATTTTGCCCTCTTAGATCATCATCACTGGGTACCTTACACTGACTCATCAGTATAGGTGAGCCAATTTCACAAGCTCCTCCTTAGCTTAATTGTGAACCATAGCCCAAGCCCTTTGGCTTTTTGTGAAGCTTATTAGGATAACTTATTAGTTCAGTGCTCATTTTGGACTTTGGAGTCCTTGCCCCTAGCTTATTTTGACCCATAAGTTGCCCTGACCACATCAGCATTCTGATTCACTCAGTGTGACCAAGCCATTTTGATAAGCTCATTGTGGGCTTCTTAGTGGGACACAGGGTGTGAATCTTGGCTTATTTAGAAGCCCTCCAAGTCAGGTTATTGGTTCAAAGCATACTTTGGACCCCCAAGCCTATTTGCGGGCCCCACATAGGCCTGCAAAGTCACTATTTTGACCTGTTTATCCTCAGGTTTTGGATTTAGCTTATTTATGGCCTTGTGCTTATTCCTGTGGCTTATTTATTTGTGTTAGCTTATTTTAGAGTGTATCAAGTCTCAGTTAGCTTATTCTATCCTCAGTGTAGCTTATTGATTTGTTTGATAGCTTATTCAATCCACAAATCCCATTTTTGGCCTTACAATCCAACTGATAAGCTCATAAGCTCACCCTGAGCTTATTTGGTATTTTTGAATAAGTTTTCTTCATTAAAGTTGCTAATTATCAATTGTTAAAAAGTTTTGTAAAAGAAAATCAAAAAAATAAAATAAAAAAGAAAAAGTGACAAAAGTGGGACTTGAACCCTGGACCTCTTGGTTTCAAAAACGACACCAAACCAAGCATGAGCACCATCTGAGCTAGTGTGTACTTAGTGTTGTTGTTTCCCCTCCTTTTAAATAAAGTGATAGCTTCTATTTAATTAGATTTAGCTTATTTACTTATTTTCTCTACTTCTTCAATAAGCAATTGTGTGTTTTTATATTTATCTTAAGTTTCTGTCATATTAAAGTATTTATATAAAAAATTTCATAATTTTCTGTTTCCATTTGGTATTTTTAATAATTAATTTTAGTATAAGTAGTTTCAATTAAAAAATCAAAAATAAAATCCATTTCTTCTTATTAGTAAGCACTAGTACCTTTGTATATTTTTCCTAGGTTTGTATTATTGTAAAGTATTTTTAGAAAAAATTTCACAATTTTTACTGTTCATTTGCTATTTTTTATAACTAAGTTAGTTTAAATAGCTTTTAATTAATAATTAAGTAAATAATATTTAAATTAGTTTATTTATAATTTTTATAAACTTTTTATAATTTTATAGGATTCCTATGATGGTTAATTAATGTTAGGAAAATTTTCAAAATTTTCCAAGTCAATTTAGTTTTTTTCTTAATTTAAATTAGTTTAAATTAATTATTAAATAGTTTTTAATTAATATTAAATAATTAAAAAATCAAAAAAATAATTTTCTTTTTTATAAAATTTTCCTTTAATATTAAGTTTTTAAAAAATTCATTTTCACCCCTTGATGAGGCGAAAAGTGAACCACTTTTAAGGGGTCATTTAAACCCGGATTCGTGATTATTTGATCAAATATTGCCCTAAATCGTTCCTTTTGTCATTTTAGGTACTTTTGGAGAGAAATCTGGAAAATGAAGCATTTTGGACATTTTTGGAGCATAAAAGTGAAGAAAACGGCAAAGTCTCAATTTTCCTTGCAGGAATAGTACCTGACGGCGTCAAGGCTCTCTACATGACGGCGTCAAGAGTTACAAAACAGGTGGATGTGGAAAATACACGTGACGATCCAGAGAGTTTTCGTGCATTGGAGATGACGGCGTCACCCAAGGCCGTCATGGTCCAAGTATTAGTGACGGCCCAGAAGAAAATCACACATGACGGCGTCACAAGTAGATCTAGGCAATACGATTTCATTATGGCGGCGAGTTGACAGCGTCACAACTTAATACATGACGCCGTCACCCTGTAAAATCTATATATAGTTATCCAAATTTCATTCATGAGGGTGCAACTTTGAGGGAAAAACCCTAGGCCGAATTTTACAGCTTTTTCAAGGGTTTCAACCCTTTGAATCTTTCATGTTCAATTAGAGATAAGTACTCTTTCAAATCATTCAATATGTCTATGTGTTGTTTGATTATATCTTACCCTTGTCTTCTATTTAACATGCTAGGCTAGATTTCCTTTGTGTTTGCTTAGATGTAGTGAAACCTAGATGTTAATTATGGGTTGATTGTTTGTTTATAGTTGTTACGGATGATTGTATTTGATGTTAGGCTTAAGAAAACTGGTAGACTTCCATTGATAACTTGCTTGAACGTCTTAAGAAACATGATCGGAGGTGTACTACGATTTTTGGTTGTATTTAATGCGTAGGAGAATTCTAATGATCCCATGTTAGGAGCTTCTAACGGCTCGACATAGGAGTGAAGTAGGATCCTATAGAGTTAGGGAATATTGTACATGGCCCTACGACTAGTATTAAGGAATATGACCCGTCATCCATGCAATTGTAACAAGTTATCAACCTGTAAAAGATATCTAGGGAGTAATGAAATCTAAGTAAACACTACTTTCCTCATCATTTTTTACACCATAATAGTATAATTAGTTTAATTTTCATTTTTGTTATTTTATTTTGATTGCATCTTAGTTTATTGGGTTAGTTGGCAAGCAACTAATTCCGCCCACTCTTCCAAACCCCGAGATTTTAATTGCTTTCTATAAAATATAAAAATACAAAAAGAATCATCCCTCACCTCTAGACCTAGTTATTAGGCTTTCTAATCCTAGCGACACTATTCCAGAGTTGAACGATCATTCCCCCGGTACTTGTCACTATAATATACTACAACGATCAGGTACACTGCCTGGTGGGGTTGTAAGCTTCTCGAGATCCCTTGAGAGGTAAAACCTGGTGCGATTCCCACGTATCAAGTTTTTGGCGCCGCAGCCCGGGAAATAGTTATTGTGTAGGTTAGTATTTCTTTGTATTAGGTCTACTTGCTAGATTCCTTTCTAGTAAGGTTTTATTTTTATTTTTAGATTTTCTTTAGTCTATCTTATATCTTTGTTTCCTTTGTTCGTAAACCATCTCGATGGATAACAATAGCATTGATCGTTTAATTCCAGTTATTCGTGTTTTTCGTCGTAGGATTTTCCAAATGCCCGCCCCAATCCCTTTAGTGGAAAATGACAACCCACATAATCTCTCACCTAACCATCACTTTGAAAATAACTCTGAGATTGAGGGGTCCGACCATGATGATGACCATAGGGCTAGTCCTTTTTACTATTCAGACTCCGATGAGGACCTAGATGATGATGACGTGGTTAATGAGGATCGGATGGATGATGAAACGGACCCTCTTAGGTATGTCGACCCTAGAACAAGGATTGAGAATGATAACCCATTTAATATGCAATTTCCTTGTAAAATTGGATTTAGGAGCTTTGATGCCTACCTTAACTCATCTTACCAATGAACATAATCTCGCGAAGTGAATACAATAAAATTATGGTAGATGAGTTAGAATACAAAGGAAATAATATTATTGCTAGGGCAATGTCATTGCATGTGTTTGTAGGAAGCTTTGTTTATCTTGTTGAGTTCATGGTTATGGAGAATATAGGAGAATTTATCAACAGTAAGTTAACCCAAGTTGTGTTTGGGAAACCCTTCAAAAGGTTAACCAACCTTGATGAAAAACTTATGGAAGGGTTAATCACATTCTCGGATGGGGATGAAGATTTTGTTTACCAAATGCCCCGTGCACACCCTAGGTTCAAGGATTTTTCTATAGAGAAATGTAGTAGGTGTCCACCCCTAGAAATGCTAAGTGAGAATGATAAAAGAAAATGGCATAAATATCCTCATGAAAAGAATAAAAGGTATTATCGCGGATGTTTAGAGTTAAGTGATGACTACAAGAAAGATGAGGCGACTATTAGATGGATCACCCTAGGGTATGTGAGCATAAGCGACACACGATAGCCATGACCTTGAGTCTAGCTACAAGACTCATAAATAAAGAAAAGCGCTTCTTGGGAGGCAACCCAAGTTTTTTGTGATTTTTATTTGTTTGATTGTTATTTGCTTCCGTATGCATGCTTTATTTTTATTGTTGGTAGATCATATTTCAAACTAAAATTGTTAAAATGCTTTATTTTGTTGTTTAACTTCCTCTTAACTTCATATAAAGGTATTTTGCAAAAGCTAAGTGTAAGGGGAAACCCCAAATTTGTTTCTAAGAACGAAATTGATCATGATTCACCACAATATTAAATGAACATGTGTATTAGTATTTGTTGGAGTCAAATGCTTGTATCGAGTAATAATGATGTTATGCAGGATTTTCCAGGAAGTTGGACATAAGTTTTTCAAGAAATTTTCCGGAAACTTAACGTAAAGATTTCTGCAGGTCACTTCTAACGGCGTCAAGAGTTAACTCCTGACGGCGTCATGTGTAAAATTCTGGAAATTTTGTGAGTTTTGTTTTTCTAACGGAGTCTTAAAGTTTTTGTTAATTCTTTAGTTTTGTAAACTACAGGAAATCTGCAAACATTCATTCCACAAGCATTATATTTTAAATTGCTTTCTATGATTTGTTAGTATATATAGATTGCCGCCGATTTTATGCGAGGTTGCCTTGTTTGTTTTTACAGGTTTAACAGGTTATATATGACAAGAAGATGATTTATATTTCTTGAAGGGAAGCTTTGAATGTTCATTTTCTTGGAGGAAGATCTAACCTTTTTGACACACTATCCACACCGAACGAATCAGGGGAGTATTTGTTTTCATTCTTTAACCTGTTTTACTTTTACATCCTTTAATTGAACATTGGGGACAATGTTCATCCTAAGTGTAAGGGGAGGGTAAATGATGATACCTTATAGGATACAATTGCACTTGAGTTTGTTTGTTTGATGGTAAGTGTGTAATAAAACTAAGAGAAATACTTGTTAGTGTAATTTTAGCACCAAATTTAAAATTTTTTACAACATTTAGGAGTGAAAGTTTAGCCTTAGCAAGTGTCTCATGGATAGGAGTTGTATGACTAGCACAAAACCGTACCATTCAGAAAAATTTTCCACCCAAATATGTGAGGTTCGCCTTTAGATTTGATAGGAAAAGCATTCATTATTAGTGCTTATGAGTGTACCGGTAGCATTTAGATTCTAGAACTTGCGTTAGTGATGCATCCCGAGACCGCTAGTGAGACTACATTCGTGTAGTAGGATTTACTACATGATAAGAGGCATTAGGATCACCCTTGTGTTGAACCCGTATCATAATTACTTGACCATTTAAGTCATATAACTTGGCTAGTAAAGTCAACTAATTTTCCCACACCTTAGCATTGTACTCATTTTTAGTACACGAAACCCCTAGTACACCCCTCCGAGCCTATCTTTTCGTTTCTAACTTTAAGCATCTTACTTAAAGGAAGAATTTGTTACAACCCACCCAAATGTGCAACCAAATCGCCTTAGCCTTCCGTGTATGCACTCATCTTTAGTGCATTATTGTTATTTGTTTAAACCCTTAGTTAATTATCTAATTGATAACATGGTTGCTAAGTCGAGTCATATCTTGTACATATTGTTTTGGGACGATTGGGACTCATGGGTAAAGTACTTATGTTAGGGAGTAATGGGGAAGAACATCAAATTATTACCCCCATATGTGCGTTAATCTTAAAAAAGTACTCCAAGTGTTTTGATTATCTTGATTCGAGTCGTTAGATTAGTTTGTTGTAAAGTATGTAAAAATTCAAGTGTAAGGGGAATGTACATTCCCTATGATGTATTATATTGGATTGTAGGGTAAGAGTGTATGCAAAAATAATAATAATAATAATCGAGAAATTAAGAAAAAAGGAAAAAAAATAGAAATAGAAATAGAAAAAAACATACGGACGATCATCCCGTTTCATTCTATGTTTATTTTATGTTTTTGTTATTTTTGATTTATTAGCTTTAGCAATGCCGAATTGTACATGTAATTAACCAAGATGATTAACTCGCCACCAGTAAATATTGCTTTTATCCAACAAAACCGTGTTTTTCCATATCCCTACACCTAACTTTATAATCCTTTGAAAGACCTCTTTGAAAGTTTATCCTAGGTGCTTACGCCAAGTGGTGGAGGTTTGATCCTTTCCCAAGCCTATGGTAATCTATTTGTTATGACAGGTAGTGAGAGATGTTTTCCATTTACTTATTGTGATATATACTTTATTACACCCGAGAGATGTGAGTATCTAAACACTATTTGTGAGGTGCTAGTGTATGACCTCCGTGCTTGTCTTTGGTTTTTAGTGGAACGATTATTTGTTGTAATTACTTTTATATTAGTGTTAAATGACCCCTAACTTGTATTCTGATTAGAATAAAAGCACATTTGTTTGAGGACAAGCAAATCTCAAATGTAAGGGTATTTGATGAGGTGAAAAGTGAACCACTTTTAAGAGGTCATTTAAGCCCGGATTCGTGATTATTTGATCAAATATTGCCCTAAATCGTTCCTTTTGTCATTTTAGGTACTTTTAGAGAGAAATCTGGAAAATGAAGCATTTTGGACATTTTTGGAGCATAAAAGTGAAGAAAATGGCAAAGTCTCAATTTTCCTTGCTGGAACAGTACCTGACGGCGTCAAAGATCTCCACATGACAGCGTCAAGAGTTACAAAAGAGGTGGATGTGGAAAATACACGCGACGATCCAGAGAGTTTTTGTGCATTGGAGATGACGGCGTCACCCAAGGCCGTCATGGTCCAAGTATTAGTGACGGCCCAGAAGAAAATCACACATGACGGCGTCACAAGTAGATCTAGGCAATACGATTTCATTATGGCGGCGAGTTGACGGCATCACAACTTAATACATGACGCTGTCACCCTGTAAAATCTATATATAGCTTTCCAAATTTCATTCATGAGGGTTCAACTTTGAGGGAAAAACCCTAGGCCGAATTTTACAGCTTTTTCAAGGGTTTCAACCCTTTGAATCTTTCATGTTCAATTAGAGATAAGTACTCTTTCAAATCATTCAATATGTCTATGTGTTATTTGATTATATCTTACGCTTGTCTTCTATTTAACATGCTAGGCTAGATTTCCTTTGTGTTTGCTTAGATGTAGTGAAACCTAGATGTTAATTATGGGTTGATTGTTTGTTTAAAGTTGTTACGGATGATTGTATTCGATGTTAGGCTTAAGAAAACTGGTAGACTTCCATTGGTAACTTGCTTGAACGTCTTAAGAAACATGATCGGAGGTGTACTACGATTTTTGGTTGTATTTAATGCGTAGGAGAATTCTAATGATCCCATGTTAGGAGCTTCTAACGGCTCGACATAGGAGTGAAGTAGGATCCTATAGAGTTAGGGAATATTGTACATGGCCCTACGACTAGTATTAAGGAATATGACCCGTCATCCATGCAATTGTAACAAGTTATCAACCTGTAAAAGATATCTAGGGAGTAATGAAATCTAAGTAAACACTACTTTCCTCATCATTGTTTACACCACAATAGTATAATTAGTTTCATTTTCATTTATGTTATTTTATTTTGATTGCATCTTAGTTTATTGGGTTAGTTGGCTAGCAACTAATTCCGCCCACTCTTCCAAAACCCGAGATTTTAATTGCTTTCTATAAAATATAAAAATACAAAAAGAATCATCTCTCACCTCTAGACCTAGTTATTAGGCTTTCTAATCCTAGCGACACTATTCCTGAGTTGAACGATCAATCCCCCGGTACTTGTCACTATACTATACTACAACGATCAGGTACACTGCCTGGTGGGGGTTGTAAGCTTCTCGAGATCCCTTGAGAGGTAAAACCTGGTGCGATCCCCACGTATCACCCCCTTAGAATTATTTCTGCTCATTCCCACTTTTTCAGTACGCACTACATTTATTTTAATTTTAATTTACGTTTTAGGTTTAAATATGCATCTGATTTCCTGTAATTGTTAATATTTGTAATTTGTCTCATTTTCTTTAATATTTGATTAGTGTAATCAAAATCAAAATCCAATTCATATTCTTGTTACTTTCCTCAATCGCTGAATCCCTTAAACATTTTCCGAATACAATTTCATATCTCGTTGGGAAATAACGACCCGGGAAAACACTGTTCTTACACCGGATCATAAATTGATCACTCCTCTCCCACTCAGATTTGACCTTGTTGACCAACACACTTGGTTGATTTGTGACTGACTGTTTGGGAGGAGTTAAGCATCACCACTAATAAGTAAAAAAGTTTCAGAAAGTATTGAATATTTCTTTGGGTTTTGCTAACTACAACCCATTGGGTTGTGATTAAGGTTTCCTTAATTGAAAAATTAACAATTAGTAAACATCAAACGTTCCATGTTTATCAACAAATTCTATAATTAGAATCACTAAACATGCATAAATTTAGAAATAATGAGTTCATTAAATGCTATATTTACACAAATGGTAAGCTTAATCACAACCCAATGGGTTGTGGTTAGCAAAACCCTTTTTTATATACCAGATGGTTGATGCATAGGGTGGATGGAGTCTTTTCCAAGCTCTTCTTAAAACTCTAAATCAGACAGTAGTAAAACATGGGCCGTTAAAAAAAAGGTAGTAGTAAAACATGGAGTCTCCAAACCAAGTGTTGCTATAAAGTTTGTGCTAGATCAGGTAAACTCCCTCACTGAAATTTATCTCTTAAACAAATAAACTAACAAGTTGTCAAATAGTCTTTTTTCTACTGAATGCTACAACACAACTATAATTGGACCCGTATGTGGCAGGGTCAATGGTAGGTGTTAGACCTGGGTTATCAGAACATATCAAAGACTTGACTACAATATTCTCACTTAAACTTGATGAAGATATAAACATCATTCAAGAAGTTATAAGCAAGGGAAAAGATCTTTAGAGAGTGATTGGTGACTGTGGAGATGGTTCAAGAGATGGGTGTGCTGACTTAAAAGTAATGTTTGAATAACTTTTTTTGTTTACAAATGTTTGTGTGCACTTTTTAGTATACATTATATTGAAGAGATATTTGTGCTACATATTGAGTAAGAAAGTCAATGCATCTTTCCATTTTTCATATAGAAAGAACCTGCAAAGAGCAACTCGAGAAGTATTATCCTAATCTTATTTTCACTCAAAGTCTCAGGCATGTATAATCCTGCTTATGTTAAAAATTGGAAATTTGGTTTGACATGTCTACTTATTAACAATAGTTTTTGTTCGGGTAGATTTAAATATTACTCAGAGATACAAGGTTCACAGGCCTGTTTCAGATTCATTATTGAATTAGCAATTGCTTAAAGGGGCTGTTAGGGATTGCTAATTCATGTACTACTTATAGGGAATCTTTGTATTACTTACTGAAGCTCCTTTGATAAGTAGTTTCAATAAGCAATCTTAAACATTACCTATAAGGAAGTTAAATAAGTGATACTCGGCAGCATAGGTTTTATATATTGATAAGAAGAAATTTGTTACAATTTTAGGGGGTCATTTAAGCCATAAATCGTATTTTTATGATCAAATACTACCTTAAATCGTTTCTTTTGTCATTTTAGGTACTTGAGACATGAATTCTGGAAAATAGAGCATTTTGAACGTTTTTATGCTCAAGTACGAAGAAAACAAGAAAAGTTAGGAAATCACACCTGACGGCGTCAGGCTTTACATGCTGAAGCCGTCACCTTATACTGGAATGATGGTGGATTTTACAAGTGACGCCCCAGAAACCAAACTCATGATAACACCTGACGGCGTCAGGTGTTACAGAACCAAGGCCGCCCCTCTTTACCTCTACAAGAGATGGCCCAGAACCCTTATAAAGGGATGGCGTCAGAAGTAGATCTAGGTGATCCGAGAACCCTAAACACGGCGATCTGACGGCGTCAGAGGCCAAAGCCTGACGCCGTCAGAGTTGTATATCTATATATACTTTTCGATTATTCATTCATTAAGGGGTGTAACTTTTGGTAGATAAAACCCTAGACGAATTTTACTATAACTTTAGGGTTTCCAAGCCATCTTTTCCTTCATGTTCAATTGAAGATAAGTTTTCTTTTTAATCATTCAATATGTCTATGTGTTTTTTGATTAATTGTTTATCTTGTCTTTCTTTTAACATTTAGCTTAATTCTCTTTGTGTTTACTTAGATCTAATGAAACCTAGTTGTTGATTATTGGTTGTTGTTTTGTTATTAGTTAATTTAGTTGATTGATTTTCGCGTTAGGCTTAAGAAAATTGGCCATACTCCTACGTGGTAATAGGCTTGAACATCTTAAGAAACGTAATCAGATGTGTACTATGATGTTATTGGTTGTATTTAATGCATAAGTAACTGTTTACGAGGCCTGGATAGGAAGAGATAGAAGCTTATATATTGGGGAAGGATGTACACAGCCCCATGACTGGTATTAAGGAATACAACCCTTCATCCAAACAAATATAACAAATCAATTAATCAGTAAAAGATAACTAGGTAGTAGTGAAATCTAAGTAAATACAGTTTTTCCCATTATAAGAAGTTCACCAATTTACTTTTCTGTTATTTTATTTTATTTGGCATTAGTAGTAATTTTTTGGTTAGTTGACTAGCAACTAATTCCGCCCACTCTTCCAAAACCCGAGATTTTAACTTGCTTTCATAAAAATATAAAAAGAATCATCCCTCACCTCTAGACATAGTTTAAGTATCTTTTAACCCTAATGACACTGTTTCCCTAAAGAACGATCAATCCCCCGGTACTTGCTACTCACTATAGTACATCGGTCAGGTACACTGCCTGGTGGGGATTGCAAGCGTCTCAAGATCCCTTGTGAAGTAAAACCTTTTGCAAGTTTGCAAAACCACACATTATATATATATATATATATATATATATATATATATATATATATATATATATATATATATATATATATATATATATATATATATATATATATATATATATATATATATATAGGGAAGGGATCAAGTAAGAAGAATAATTAAAATAAGAGTAAGAAGTAATTCTAGCCACACATTTCAAATTAGGAGGGAAATTTTAAAGGAAGATGCATCCAGTTTTGTAGGTGCATCTAAAATGTGTGGTTGTGGTTACTGTTTATCATTCCTATTTTAATTATTCTTCTTATTTGATCCTAACTATATATATATATATATATATATATATATATATATATATATATATATATATAATACCTAAAATTCGTATACTCTGTAAAATTACCAAATTGCCCCTACAAGTTTAAAATTTATAAAACTATAATTTAAATTACCAAATAAAGCCTAAATAAATAAAATAAAGTACCCTATGACCACAAATAATTTTGTTAGCATTTTTATGTCATAAAAATATGTACAAAAAATAATTGTCACCTAAGGATTTTTATATAGGCCGAATTTAATTGTATTATGTATATATAATATGATTAAAAAGGAAATGACTAAAGATATATACCAAATAATTTTAGAAACAAATAAACCTGATTTCTATCTCAATAGGGGCCTATGGAATCGGCCAAATCAGTTCCCAACTTTCCTATTTATTTTCTAATTAACCGTATATCCATAATATTCCAGAATAAAACCCTAAAACACTCCACAAAAATATATACGGCCTCCACAAAATTTTCCTGTACCTCCCATCATTTTTCCAGCCATCTTGAAGGTTTGTGAACGTGAAAAAAAAAAAAGCTTGGTTTTCGAGAAGTGATCGAGTGGGCTGTGGTGATTTATTTTGGGTCGATATTTTTAGCCGAGGGGTATAAAATTCGTTTTGATTATTCCAATCATCCAAAATTGTTCTAGGTATTTTTTATCACTTATTAATTTATATAAAATCATTATAAAATATAGAAATTAGATCATACATGCTTGTTGGCTCGTTTAGAAATTATTTCGAATGAAACCCTAATTTCGGGTTTAATTAAGAACAAGTTGAAAACGAATTTTCTGAGGCACGAAATTATTTTTAGAACATGGAATTATGATGTTATAACACTGTAAAAATGGTATTAGAATTATTGGAAGCTTAGATGTGGTGTTTCGAATTTATTTGTTATATTATTCCAATCGGTAAAATAAAAATAAAAGAAAATATGGCAACGAGCTAGGGTTTGGATTTTTTGGTGTTTCTACATGTTAATTAGTGTCATATGATGGGGTAATAATTTCTAGATGATTTGGAGAAAAATCGGTTTAGGGTTTGTGGAATTAAATTGGATCGAATTGATTTTAAAAAGGTTAAGGGTCGAATTGAATTTTCTTAAACTTATGGGCTATTTTGAGAGACTTATAAACTGATGGAAATTATATAAAAATAGTGCAAGGGCTGTTTGGGTAGTTTTTGTAATTATAAGGACCTAATTTGTATTTATTAATTAATTATTATACGATTTTAATTAAATGTTAAATAGAGGGACTAATTTTGTAAATATGATATTTATGTGGTGTTTGCTGTATTTTAAAGTTATTGAAGGGCTAATAATGTATACTTGATAATTTAATGGATTTTATATGTAAAATGCATAATTAAAGGATATTAAATGTAATTAATTAAATATAAGGACTAAAAGTATAAATTTGGTAAATTATGAGGTAATTTTGTAATATGCTTAAAGTCAAGGGTAAAATGTGTAAATTCTGTAATATGGTGGTTTTATATGCTAATATGGAATTCTTATGGACTTAATTGTAAATTATATAATTATAAGGTTTAAATGGTAATTAATGTATGTTAAGGGTTTAAATTGTAAATTTGGTTAACTTGAAGGTTTAAATGGTAATTTATGTTAATTCATGGATAACTCGTAATAAATAAATGAAAACTTGTTATATTTTCATAATTAACCTTTAATCTTACTATATTTTTATTATAAACCCTAAATATGGAAAGTTACCTAAAATGGAAAGATAACTAAAATCCCTAATCTGGATTATAAGAACCTATCAGTAATTCTGCCTCCTACTCCTTCAGTTGTGAAGAAGGAGTGACTCTGTGGTCTCTGTATTTCTTGCCTATTATCAGTTTGCTATTTGGAATAAGGTACAAATATTCTGACCTCTTCGGTAAAAGTTTCTCATGACTCTCTCCTTTTCTTTTGATCTGACGTTCTGTTTTGGGTTCCCGATGCCATTGCTATGAAACCCCATTTATTTTCTGAACCTTTTCTGTGATGAACCTTTGTTATCTGAACCTTCCGATTTGGACTTTCTGATTTGACCTTCTGATTTGGACCTTATGATATGGACCTCTGATCTGTATTTCTGATATGATTATTTTGATGACATATGATCTGTGTCATTTATGACATTCTGTTTGACCTATTCTAGTTTGACACCCGAGCCAAATTTGTTTCACTAGGCATGGGGGTTCCATGTCCGTTTCAGTGATGCACCTCTGACATGACTATAGGGCAGTTGAGTGATGTTCTGCCACGTCCCTTTCTGTTATATGATATGCGCGCTTTATGATATGATTTATTATGGCCAATCTGATTTCTGTGGGGGCGTATGGATGCATCCTAGATCTGTTTTTGTTATCTGTTATCTGTTATCTGTTATCTGTATCTGGTGATTGATGCTGCGTTCATGCACGTCCTTCACAACTCTGGTAGGTCTCCCCTACATATGCTGCCTTATGACTATGACTATGATTATTTTCAAGGCATTATTATGAAGGCTTTATATCTGTTTCTGGGCTCGTAGTTGATGACTAACCCTTACCTTATCTCTTATTATTATTTCATACTTGCCTTTGATTACATTCTGTTATTTCCTTTATACCTTATTCAGTATTCATTTCTGTTCCATTATTACTTCATTGTTATATCTGTTCACTGGGCTTTTTAAGCTCAGCCGCGTTTTCTTTTCTTCGGCGGCAGGTATCTAAGCTAGGAGCTGGGGTTGCTTATGGGTTGAGTGCTTAGTGGACTTACCTTAGAGATCTTAGCTTTGTATTTTGGATATGATGTTTAAGACTTTATCATTTTCCGTTATTTCTTTTAGATATTTTTTCGTTTAGAACTCATGTAACTCTGTTGGTTGTCTCTTTCATTTGGGACTATGTTTGTTAGGTCATGTTGACTTACTCTTCGGTTATTTATGATGTGACTTCCGTTTGTTTATGCTTATGTATACTCTGATATGACACCATTGTTGTGACACTTTTACCCTTGTCGGGTTGGGGTGTTACAATTTATGGTATCAGAGACAGGTTTTGTGACCCTTAGAGCTTAGGCTATGACCTGTGAGGATTGGGTAGACATTAGGTTTCCTTCTGCGCACTTTGCTTTCATTATCTATCTTGTTTCGTTTTGCTAACCTACCTCCTACTTCTGGACGCGTTTATTCTACCACTCGTGAGCAGGCAGAACTCACTTCAGGTACCATCACCAGAATTCTTTACATTGATAATCATACTGCCTTCACTTTATTTGATACAGGTGCCACACATTCTATTATATCTGTAACATTTGCAAAGAAACTGAATATGATCCCTACACCATTAACAAACCAAGTATCCATATCAACACCTATTGATGCGTGGGAATCGCAACAGGCTTTACCTCTCAAGGGATCTTGAGAAGCTTACAACCCCCACCAGGCAGTGTACCTGATCGTTGTAGTATAGTATAGTGACAAGTACCGGGGGATTGATCGTTCAGCTTAGGAATAGTGTCGCTAGGATTAGAAAACATAAATACTAGTTCTAAAGGTGAGAGATGATTATTTTTTGTATTTTATATTTTATAGAAAGCAAGTAAAAATCTCGGGTTTGAAGGATTTGGGCGGAATTAGTTGCTAATCAACTAACCCAATACTAAAGATGCAATCGAAATAAAATACTAGAAATGAAAATAAACTAAATTATACTAAAGTTGTGAGCAATAAGTGGAGAAAATGTGTTTACTTAGATTTCACTACTCCCTAGGCATCTTTTACACGTTAATTACTTGTTATAATTGTATGGATGACGGATCGTATTCCTTAATACCGTTCATGGGGTGGCACACTTAACTCCCCAATTCTATGAGCTCTTATCTCCTCCTATACCATGCCCAGCACAACCATAGGGATTGTAAACAGTGGCTCATGCATTAAATACAACCAATAAAGACCTAGTGCGCGTCGGTTCATGTTTCTTAAGACGTTCAAGCATGTTACCAATTGGAGATCTGCCAGTTTTCTTAAGCATAACATATAAATCATTCATCCAAGACAAGTATAAACAAGTAATCAACACATAATTAACATCTAGGTTTCATTAGATCCAAGCAAACACAAGATAGATCTATCCTAGCATGATGAAATTAAGACAAGAACAAGATATAGACAACCAACACATAGACATATTGATTGAATTAAAAGAACACTTATCTCAATTACACATGAAATGTATCAAGGGCTTGGAACCCTTGAAAAACCTGTAAAATTCGCACCAAGTTCGTACTTAGGGTTTCTCCAAAACTTCTCTCTTTTTAATGTGAAAATTAGAAACTATATATAGAAAAAGGGGTCTGATGGCGTCAAGACCAACCTTGTGACGCTGTCACCTCGCCGCCAAAACTTTTCTCGGACTGCCTTGATCTACATTTGACGTCGTCATGTGATAATCATTTCCAGGCCGTCATGACTTTTACTCTTGACGCCCTACTTCGTGACGCCGTTAAATCTGTACTGGATCGTCATGGAATTTTGCTCTTGACGCCGTCAGGAAATTACTCTTGACGCCGTCACCTACTGTTCCCAGCATGGAAAATTAAGACTTTGGCGTTTTCTTCACTTTTATGCTCCAAAAATGTCCGAATTGCTTCTTCCAGATTTCACCCCCAAAGTACCTAAAATCACAAAAGGAACGATTTAGGGCAATATTTGATCAAATAAATTCAATTCCGGGCTTAAATGACCCCCTAAAAACGGATCATTTTTCGCCTCATCATATACCCTTACACTTGAGATTTGCTTGTCCTCAAGCAAATGCGCTTTTATTCTAGTCAAAATACAAGTTAGTGGTCATTTAACACTAATATAAAAGTAATTACAACAAATAATCGTTCCACTAAAGACCAATAGACAAGCACGGAGGTCATACACAAGCACCTTACAAATAGTGTTTAGATACTCACATCTCTCGGGTGTAATAAAGTGTAAATTACAATATGGAAACGGAAGATATCTCTCACTACCTGTCATAGCAAAATAGATTACCATAGGCTTGGGAAAGGATCAAACCTCCACCACATGGCGTAAGCACCTAGGATAAACTATCAAAGAGGTCTTTTAAAGGGTTGTAACATTAGGTGTAGGGATATGAAATACACGGTTTTGTTGGATAAAGGAAGTTTTACTGGTGGCGAGTTAACAATCTTGGTTAATTACATGTACAATATGGAGTTGCTAAGCTAAGACTAGACTCGACTTAAGCTAATAAATGAAAAATAACAAAAATATAAAATGAACATAGAATAAAAAGGGATGGTAGTCCGTATGTTTTTTCTCTTTTCTTTTTCTATTTTTTTTTTCTTTTTCTTGATTTTTCGATTTTTTTTTTTTTTTGCATACATTCTTACCCTACCATCCAAAATAATACATCATAGGGGATGAACATTCCCCTTACACTTGAATCTTTACATACTTTACATTAAACTAATCTAATGACTTGAATTAAGAAAATCAAAACACTTGGAGTACTTTTAAGATTAACGTACATATGGGGGTAATAAATGATGTTCTTCCCCATTACTCCATAAAACAAGTACTTTACCCAATCGTCCCAAGACAATATGTACAAGGATATGACTCGACTTAGCAACCATGTAATCAATTAGATAGTTAACTTAGGGTTCAACAAATAACAATAATGCACTAAAAATGAGCGCATACACGGAAGGCTAAGGCGATTTGGTTGTACATTTAAGTGGGGTGTAACAAATTCTTCCTTTAAGTAAAATGCTTAAAGTTAGAAACGAAAAGATACGCTCGGAGGGGTGTACTAGAGGTTTCGTGTACTAAAAAGGAGTACAACGCTAAGGGTGTGGGAAAAATTAGTTGACTTAACTAGCCAAGTAATATGACTTAAATGGTCAAGTAATTATAATACGGGTTTAACACAAGGGTGATCCTAATGCGTCTTATCATGTAGTAAATCCTACCACACGAATGTAGTCTCACTAGCGGTCTCGGGATGCATCACTAACGCAAGTTCTAGAATCTAAATGCTACCGGTACACTCATAAGCACTAATAGTAAATGCTTTTCCTATCAAATCTAAAGGCGAACCTCACATATTTGGGTGGAAAATTTTTCTGAATATACGGTTTTGTGCTAGTCATATAATCTCCTATCCATGAGACGCTTGCTATGGCTAAAGTTTCACTCCTAAATGTTGTAAAAAAATTTAAATTTGGCGCTAAAATTGCACTAACAAGTGTTTCTCATAGTTTTATTACGCATCTACCATCAAACAAAACAAACTCAAGCGAAAGTGCATATGTAAGGTATCGTCATTTTACCCTCCCCTTACACTTAAGATGAACATTGTCCCCAATGTTCAAGTAAAGAATGTAAAAGTGAAAAAGTAAAAAGAATGAAATCAAATACTCCCCTGATTCGCTCGGTATGGATAATAAGGTGGCCAGGTTAAATCTTCCTCCAAGAAAATGAACAATCAAAGCTTCGCTTCCAGAATATAAATCATCTTCTTGTCATACATAACCTGTAAATCCTGAGAAAATAGACAAGACAACCTCGCATAAAATTGGCGGAATCCTATATAAGTTACTAAATCCTAGAAAACAAGATAAGATATAATGCTTGTGGAATGAAATTTGCAGATTTCCTGGAGATTATAAAACTTAATACTTCACAAAAACCATAAGACTCCGTTAGAAAAACAAAACTGGTAAAATTTCCAGATTTTTACACGTGACGCCGTCAAGAGTTAACTCGTGACGCCGTCAGAAGTGACCTGCAGAAATTCTTATGTTAAGTTTCCAAAACATTTCTGGAAAAACTTGGTCCTACTTCCTGGAAAATCCTGCAAAACTTCATTATGACTCGATACAAGCATTTGACTCTAACAAATACGAATATACATGTTCACTTAACATTGTGGAGAATCATGATCGGTTTGTTTCTTAAAAACATATTTGGGGTTTCCCCTTACACTTATCTTTTGCAAAAATATCTTTGGGTGAAGTTAAGACTAGGTCAAACAACAAAGTAAAGTATTTTCACTATTTAGTTTAGAAACATGATCTACCAACAATAAAAATAAAGCATGCATGCGGAAGCAAAAAACAAACAAACAAAATAAAATCACACAAAGCATGGGTTGCCTCCCAAGAAGCGCTTGTTTTTGTTTGAGTCACGAGCCTGACTCTACCCTTATTTAACGGAAATAGGGGAGGTTTTCCCTACACTTAGGATTAAGTGCGGGTGGAAATAACGATACACACTCTTAGGGTGGAAGTATGCCACGTGAGAAAATAGCGGTGAATGAATTATATGCTCAAAGGGGTGTGCTCCTATCATCATAACCTTACCTAATTCAATCGGGTTAATGGGTGGATTAAGATTTTCTCCTAGAAAGGGATCATTTTCAATCAACTTCAAGAGACTCCTAGTTGGGAATCCATCTTGACCTAATAAACCCGGTTTAAACCCATAATGTTTATTGTGATCAATCATAAATGGGTGATGTAAGCATGTAAGGTCATTTTCCACTCCTATATTGGCTTCCTCTCTACAAGGCTTAGAGTCCAATACCTTTGTCCTAAGACTACCCGGACT
Organism: Artemisia argyi; assembly: GCA_030686995.1. Taxonomy (NCBI): domain Eukaryota; kingdom Viridiplantae; phylum Streptophyta; class Magnoliopsida; order Asterales; family Asteraceae; genus Artemisia; species Artemisia argyi. The sequence continues at coordinate 18,149,945 of CM060678.1, read as the reverse complement.
ATACGGTTTGATGGGTGGATCGGAACCTATTTCAATTCCTAAATTTTCATCCAAGGATGGAAGATTAGGTAACGGTTTTGGTTGAGGCTCCGATTCATCAAAACTAGGAACTTCCCTAAAACTAAGAGTAAGGTTATCATTATAAGTATTCAAACCTATATCCTCTAGTTGTGTTTGGTTCAAAGGTTCTACCTCTATTGGGGTTCCTAAAGTCTCTTCTACTTCATCCGAATAAGTCACGGGTGGTGTATATGCCTTAAATGATGGTAGGACTTGTGGGGTACTTGGTGGGTTTAAATTTTCAACTCTATCCTCCATCTTATCAGGATTACCAATGTGCTCAGGTTGTATTATGGTGAAATCAAACCACCCCGTGTGCCCAGTTATCTCATCTATAGGTTTATCCCCAAACAATCTTCTTGCTTGTTCCCTTAAACTTGCTATCAATTGATCCGTAACAACGTTTGTTGGGTTTTCCATTTTTTTTTGCAAGTATGGCACAATTCTCTATGGTTTCCCATGCTTCATCAACACTTAATCCCCAAAGGTCCCCATCTGCGGCATGGTCAATGTCCATTTTGGTATAGTGGTCGACACGATGGTAAAATATTTCAATTTGGGACCACAAATTGAAATAATGATGAGGGAATTTTCGGAGTAAATATTAAAAACGAGCCCATGCATGATAGATAGGTTCATCCTCATGTTGTTTAAACATCAAGATGTCATTTGGAGTGGGTGAATTTTGTGGTTGGTAGTATGGTGGATTCGCGTTCTCCATAATGGCTAACGGAATAGTCAATGGAAAGGTTTTTACAAACAAAGACACAAAGAAAAGATAGACTAAAGAAAACCTAAAAATAAAAAATAAAATCTTACTAGAAAGGAATCTAGCAAGTAGACCCAATAAAAAGAAATTCTAACCTAGACAATAACTATTCCCCGGCAGCGGCGCCAAAAACTTGATGCGTGGGAATCGCAACAGGCTTTACCTCTCAAGGGATCTTGAGAAGCTTATAACCCCCACCAGGCAGTGTACCTGATCGTTGTAGTATAGTATAGTGACAAGTACCGGGGGATTGATTGTTCAGCTTAGGAATAGTGTCGCTAGGATTAGAAAACCTAAATACTAGTTCTAAAGGTGAGGGATGATTATGTTTTGTATTTTATATTTTATAGAAAGCAAGTAAAAATCTCGGGTTTGAAGGATTTGGGCGGAATTAGTTGCTAATCAACTAACCCAATACTAAAGATGCAATCGAAATAAAATACTAGAAATGAAAATAAACTAAATTATACTAAAGTTGTGAGCAATAAGTGGAGAAAATGTGTTTACTTAGATTTCACTACTCCCTAGACATCTTTTACACGTTAATTACTTGTTATAATTGCATGGATGACGGATCGTATTCCTTAATACCATTCATGGGGTGGCACACTTAACTCCCCAATTCTATGAGCTCTTATCTCCTCCTATACCATGCCCAGCACAACCATAGGGATTGTAAACAGTGGCTCATGCATTAAATACAACCAATAAAGACCTAGTGCGCGTCGGTTTATGTTTCTTAAGACGTTCAAGCATGTTACCAATTGGAGATCTGCCAGTTTTCTTAAGCCTAACATATAAATCATTCATCCAAGACAAGTATAAACAAGTAATCAACACATAATTAACATCTAGGTTTCATTAGATCCAAGCAAACACAAGATAGATCTAGCCTAGCATGATGAAATTAAGACAAGAACAAGATATAGACAACCAACACATAGACATATTGATTGAATTAAAAGAACACTTATCTCAATTACACATGAAAGGTATCAACGGCTTGGAACCCTTGAAAAACCTGTAAAATTCGCACCAAGTTCGTACTTAGGGTTTCTCCAAAACTTCTCTCTTTTTAATGTGAAAATTAGAAAACTATATATAGGAAAAGGGGTCTGACGGCGTCAAGACCAACCTTGTGACGCCGTCACCTCGCCGCCAAAACTTTTCTCGGACTGCCTTGATCTACACTTGACGCCGTCATGTGATAATCATTTCCAGGCCGTCATGACTTTTACTCTTGATGCCCTACTTCGTGACGCCGTCAAATCTGTACTGGATCGTCATGGAATTTTGCTCTTGACGCCGTCAGGAAGTTACTCTTGACGCCGTCACCTACTGTTCCCAGCATGGAAAATTAAGACTTTGGCGTTTTCTTCACTTTTATGCTCCAAAAACGTCCGAATTACTTCCTTTTCCATATTTCACTCCCAATGTACCTAAAATCACAAAAGGAACGATTTAGGGCAATATTTGATCAAATAAATTCAATTCCGGGCTTAAATGACCCCCTAAAAACGGATCATTTTTCGCCTCATCACCTATGAAAAACCATATGCTCATTAATCATGAATACGTTAATTGTCCTCTACGTTTTGATGATCGTATTCTTCATGCAAATATGTTACCACTTGACATGGTCGACTTTGATGTGATTCTGGGTATGGACTGGTTGTCTACTCATCGAGCTTCCTTAGACTGCTATGCTAGAACCGTAATCTTTGGTAACCGACATCGTCCTGAATTTGTTTATCACGGTTCCCAACCCCCTAAGTCTGTTAAGCTTATTTCTGCTATGAAGGCACGTACCTTAATTTCTCATGGGTGCCAAGGTTTTCTAGCTTCTATTAAGGACACATCTTCGAACAGTCCTGATATTGGAAGTCTGTCTGTTGTTCGTGAATTTTCTAATGTTTTTCCGGAAGAGCTTCCTGGACTTCCTCCGCCTAGAGAGATTAAGTTTGGCATTGAATTAATACCAGGTGCTTAACCTATTTCAAAGGCTCCGTATCGTATGGCCCCTGTTGAACTGAAAGAGTTAAAAGAACAGTTGTAAGAGTTGTTGGAAAATGGTTTTATTCGTCCCAGTGTTTCTCCGTGGGGAGCTCCTGTTCTATTTGTAAAGAAGAAGGACGGGAGTATGCGGTTATGCATTGACTATCGTGAGCTGAATCGTATTACTATCTGAAACCACTATCCCCTTCCGCGAATTGATGATTTATTTGATCAACTGCAAGGGGCCAAATGATTTTCTAAGATTGATCTAAGATCTGGATACCACCAACTGCGTGTAAAGGAGCAAGATGTTCCTAAAACCGCTTTTCGTACCCGATATGGTCATTATGAATTTCTGGTTATGCCATTTGGTCTGCCTAATGCTCCTGCAGTGTTTATGGATCTGATGAACCGGGTTTTCCACGAATATCTTGATAAGTTCATCATCGTTTTCATTGATGATATTTTGGTGTACTCTAAGTCGGCAGAAGAATAGGAGCAACATTTACGAATTGTTTTGGGGATTCTGAGGCAGCAGAAGTTGTATGCCAAATTTTAGGAGTGTGAGTTCTGGCTAAACCAGGTTGCTTTTCTTGGTCATATTGTGTCAGCAGATGGGATTTCTATGGACTCGTCTAAGGTTGAGGCTATCACCAAGTGGCCAAGACCGACCACTGTGACTGAAGTCGGGAGTTTTCTAGGATTGGCTGGTTACTACAGGCGTTTTGTTGAAGGGTTTTCTAAGATTGCTTCACCTTTAACTCAGTTGCTGCGGAAAGGTGAGAAGTTTGTATGGACAGATGTACGGGAGGAAAGTTTTGAAGAGTTGAAACGGAGATAGGTGTATGCTCCTATATTGACTCTTCCGTCTGGTTCGGGAGGTTTTCAGATTTACAGTAACGCTTCGAAGAAGGGTTTAGGATGTGTTCCCATGCAACATGGTAAAGTGATTGCCTATGCTTCAAGGCAATTGAAACCCTATGAGGAAAATTACCCAACACATGATCTGGAATTGGCTGCTGTTGTGTTTGCATTAAAAATCTGGAGACATTACTTGTATGGCGAATCATGTGATATCTTCACTGATCACAAGAGTCTCAAATACATCTTTACTCAGAAGGAGCTTAACATGAGGCAAAGAAGATGGTTAGAGCTTCTAAAAGATTATGACACTAATATCCAATATCATCCGGGTAAGGCTAATGTAGTAGCTGATGCACTTAGTCGGAAATCTGGTATGATAGCGAGTATTGAGATCGAACCGAATTCTTAATGATCTGGAACGTTTGGACGTTGAACTATGTACGCGAGGTTTTGGCAGATACTGGGCTAGTATGAAGGTAGAGTCCAACCTTATGTTACAGATTAAAGAAGCTCAGAAGGATGACGGTAAACTGTGGGCTATAGTACAGAATGTTGAAGAGGGTAAGCAGACTGAGTTTAGAGTTGTTGATGATGGAGTTGTGTGGTATGAAGATAGGCTTTGTGTTCCTAATGATCCGGTACTTCGTGAGAAAGTCATGACAGAAGCTCATAGTTCCCCTTTCACTATTCATCCAGGTTCTACTAAGACGTACAGAGATTTGAAACAGTACTTTTGGTGGAATGGTATGAAACAAGATGTAGCTACGTTCGTGTCGAAGTGTATGATCTGTCAGCAGGTTAAGATTGAACATCAGAGGGCTAGTGGGTTGTTACAGCCGTTAGAGATTCCGACTTGGAAGTGGGATGAGATATCCATGGATTTTGTGACTGGGTTACCTCTGACTAAGAAAAGACATGATGCGATTTGGGTGGTTGTTGATCGGCTAACCAAGTCTGCTCATTTCTTACCTATTCGGAAGGATTATGGTATTGGTAGATTGGCGGAAACATTTTAGCAAGAGATTGTTAGGCTTCAAGGTACTCCGGCATCTATTGTGTCTGACAGAGATCCGCGGTTTACTTCTCGTTTCTGGAGGGGTTTGCAGAAAGCTTGGGGAACTCGTCTTAAGTTCAGTACAACAGTTCATCCTCAAACAGATGGTCAGTCAGAGAGAACCATTCAGACTTTGGAGGATATGCTCAGGGCTTGTGCTTTGGAATGAACGAGTAATTGGGATGAATATCTGTGCTTAGTAGAGTTTGCCTACAACAACAGTTGGCATGCTAGCATTAAAGCAACACCTTTTGAACTTCTGTATGGGAGGAAATGTAGAGCACCTATCTGTTGGAATGAAGTAGGTGAACGTTTGATTGAAGGTTCGGAACTGATTAAGATTACTAATGAGAAAGTGGCGGTTGCTAAGGAGAAGCTGAAAGAGGCTAGGTCTCGACAGAAGAGTTATGCTGATAAGCATCGTCGTGACCTCGAGTTTAATTTTGGAGATCGGGTATTTCTGAAGGTATCTCCGTTTCGTGGAGTTAAACGTTTTGGGATCAAGGGCAAGCTCAGTCCTCGATTCATCGGTCCGTTTGAGATTCTGGAACGTGTTGGAGAAGTTTCTTATCGTTTAGATCTGCCTCCTCAGTTATCGCATGTTCATGATGTCTTCCATGTATCTCTTCTGAGGGGATACAACTATCATCCGTTGCACGTTGTGTCTTATCCGTTTGATCAGATTCAGCCTCATATGTCTTTGCCTGAGGAACCTGAGGCTATTTTGGATCGGCAAGAAAGGGTCATGAGAAACAAAGTCATTCCGTTTGTTAAAATTCTTTGGAAGAATCACCCAGAGCGTGAAGCTACCTGGGAGACCGAAGAATCGATGCGGGCTAGTTATCCTCATTTCTTTTCGTAGTCCGGTATGTTTTCGTTTCGTTTTCATTCCGTTCTCTTTGCAATTTCACGAACGAAATTTCTTTTTAGAAGGGAAGAAGTTGTAATACCTAAAATTTGTAAGCTCTGTAAAATTACCAAATTGCCCCTACAAGTTTAAAATTTATAAAACTATAATTTAAATTACCAAATAAAGCCTAAATAAATAAAATAAAGTACCCTATGACCACAAATAATTTTGTTAGCATTTTTATGTCATAAAAATATGTACAAAAAAAAATAATTGTCACCTAAGGATTTTTATATGGGCCGAATTTAATTGTTTTATGTATATATAATATTAATTAAAAAGGAAATGACTAAAGGTATATACCAAATAATTTTAGAAAGAAATAAACCTGATTTCTATCTCAATATGGGCCTATGGAATCGGCCAAATCAGTTCCCAACTTTCCTATTTATTTTCTAATTAACCGTATATCCATAATATACCAAAACAAAACCCTAAAACACTCCACAAAAATATATACGGCCTCCACAAAATTTTCCTGTGCCTCCAATCATTTTTCTAGCCATATTGAAGGTTTGTGAACGTGAGAAAAATAGCTTGGTGATCCAGAAGTGATCGAGTGGGCTGTGGTGATTTATTTTGGGTCGATATTTTCAGCCGAGAGGTATAAAATTCATTCTGATCATTACAATCATCCACAATTGTTCTGGATATTTTTTTATCACTTCTTATATTATATAACATCATTATAAAATATAGAAATCAGATCATGCATGCTTGTTGGATCGTTTGGAAATTATTTCGAATGAAACCCTAATTTCGGGTTTAATTAAGAACAAGTTGAAAACCAATTTTATGAGGCACAAAATTATTTTTAGAACATGACATTATGATGGTATAACACTGTAAAAATGGTATTCGAATTATTGGAAGCTTAGATGTGGTGTTTCGAATTTATTTGTTATATTATTCCAATCGGTAAAATAAAAAGAAAAGGAAAATATGGCAAGGAGCTAGGGTTTGGATTTTTTGGTGTTTCTACATGTTAATTAGGGCCATATGAAGTGGTAATAATTGCTAAATGATTTGGGGGAAAATTGGTTTAGGGTTTGTGGAATTAAATTGGATCGAATTGATTTTAAAAAGGTTAAGGGTCGAATTGAATTTTCTAAAACTTATGGGCTGTTTTGAGAGACTTATAAACTGATGGAAATTATATAAAAATAGTGCAAGGGCTGTTTGGGTAGTTTTTGTAATTATAAGGACCTAATTTGTATTTATTAATTAATTATTATACGATTTTAATTAAATGTTAAATAGAGGGACTAATTTTGTAAATATGATATTTATGTGGTGTTTGCTGTATTTTAAAGTTATTGAAGGGCTAATAATGTATACTTGATAATTAAATGGATTTTATATGTAAAATGCATAATTAAAGGATATTAAATGTAATTAATTAAATATAAGGACTAAAAGTATAAATATGGTAAATTATGAGGTAATTTTATAATTTGCTTAAAGTCATGGGTAAAATGTGTAAATTCTGTAATATGGTGGTTTTATATGCTAATATGGAATTCTTATGGACTTAATTGTAAATTATATAATTATAAGGTTTAAATGATAATTAATGTATGTTAAGGGTTTAAATTGTAAATTTGGTTAACTTGAAGGTTTAAATGGTAATTTATATTAATTCATGGATAACTCGTAATAAATAAATGAAAACTTGTTATATTTTCATAATTAACATTTAACCTTACTATATTTTCATTATAAACCCTAAATATGGAAAGTTACCTAAAATGGAAAGATAACTAAAATCAGTAATCTGGATTATAAGAACCTATCAGTAATTCTGCCTCCTACTCCTTCAGGTGTGAAGAAGGAGTGAATCTGTGGTCTCTGTATTTCTTGCCTGTTATCAGTTTGCTATTTGGAATAAGGTACAAATATTCTGACCTTTTCAGTAAAGGTTTCTCATGACTCTCTCCTTTTCTTTTGATCTGACGCTCTGTTTAGGGTTCCCGATGCCATTGCTATGAAACCCCATTTTATTTTCTGAACCTTTTCTGTGATGAACCTTTGTTATCTGAACCTTCCGATTTGGACTTTCTGATTTGACCTTCTGATTTGGACCTTATGATATGGACCTCTGATATGAATATTTTGATGACCTATAATCTGTGTCATTTATGACATTCTGTTTGACCTATTGTAGTTTGACACCCGAGCCAAATTTATTTCACTAGGCATAGGGGGTTCCATGTCCGTGTCAGTGATGCACCTTTGACATGACTATAGGGCAGTAGAGTGATGTTCTGCCACGTCCCTTTCTGTTATATGATATGCGCGCTTTATGATATGATTTATTATGGCCAATCTGATTTCTGTGGGGGCGTATGGATGCGTCCTAGATCTGTTTTTGTTATCTGCTATCTGTTATCTGTATCTGGTGATTGATGTTGCGTTCATGCACGTCCTTCACAACTCTGGTAGGTCTCCCCTACATATGCTACCTTATGACTATGACTATGATTATTTTGAAGGCATTATTATGAAGGCTTTATATCTGTTTCTGGGCTCGTGGTTGATGACTAACCCTTACCTTATCTCTTATTACTATTTCATACTTGCCTTTGATTACATTCTGTTATTTCCTTTATACCTTATTCAGTATTCATTTCTGTTCCATTATTACTTCGTTGTTATATCTGTTCACTGGGCTTTTTAAGCTCAGCCGCGTTTTCTTTTCTTCGGCGGAAGGTATCTAAGCTAGGAGCTGGGGTTGCTTATGGGTTGAGTGCTGAGTGGACTTACCTTAGAGATCTTAGCTTTGGATTTTGGATATGATGTTTAAGACTTTATCATTTTCCGTTATTTCCTTTAGATATTTTTTCGTTTAGAACTCATGTAACTCTGTTGGTTGTCTCTTTCATTTGGGACTATGTTTGTTAAGTCATGTTGACTTACTCTTTGGTTATTTATGATGTGACTTCCATTTGTTTATGCTTATGTATACTCTGATATGACACCATTGTTGTGACACTTTTACCCTTGTCGGGTTGGGGTGTTACAATATATATATATATATATATATATATATATATATATATATATATATATATATATATATATATATATATATATATATATAAACCGATTTTCATGATATACACCGGTCTCTCACAAAAATACAACTTGCTTGTTTACTCTATAATAAAGATTGGTTTCGAGTGGAAAACCGGCCTCGATGTGACTAACAGAGACTGGTTGGAAAACCAGTTTCTATATGTTTCGGTAATAGATACCTCTCACAGAGAGTGGTTCCAAAACCACTCTCCATGAGCAATTCTAACCAGTCTCCATGGCATTGTTTGTAGTAGTGTTTTTTGCTAGAATATATATTAAGGTGTATCTAAAAGATTAGGGATGCATATAATTCAAGTCGATGCATATCTAATTTGTGGTTATAGTTAGTTCTCATTTTAAGATTTTTTTCTCATTTGATCCTAAGTGTATAAGCACGTCCAAAATGTATTATAGTACATATTCTATCTATATACTAAAGGGGGAAGTTGGTTCCCGTGCCCTATAAAAAAACTGTGACAATTAAATATGGCATGGGTTAACCGGGCGATCCCCTTTTTTGTTAGCCGACCCCCCCCCCCCCCCCATCCTTTTTTTTTTTTTTTTTTTTTTTTTATAATTTTGTTTATATTAAAAGCTATAAACCTGAAAGTGCGGAACAGAAAATATAAAGTTTAATATGTCAAATGCTTAAAACTGTTAGAAATACGGAGCAGAAACTGACAAAAAACTGTGTTGTACTGAAAAAAATGAGGGACAAAGAGGAAAAGGACAGAGGAACAGGTGGAGTCACCCCGTCCGGTCAACACAACCCTTAAATATTTGAGGGGATTTCGTATTCCACATTCGAATAAAAAATTAAAAAAGTCAAGAAGTAGTGACATATTCGGAGGTGAAGGTTTGGCCGGACTTGGCGAAAAGGAATAAAAAAATTAAAAAATCAAGAGGTAAAAAAGAATATTTTCAAATCACACCCCCCCCCCCCCTCCCGAACTTTTTAATATATAACAAACTTTATTTGTCAAATATTTAGAAAATAATTAGCGGTTTTTTGAATAAAAAAAATACTGGCAAAAAGACTTCTCGATAACAACAAAATAAGCCCAATATTGACATGCTTTTGACGTACGTACGGTTTTATAAAAAATGTTAAAGTTTAATATATATATATATATATATATATATATATATATATATATATATATATATATATATATATATATATATATATATATATATATATATATATCTCACAACGAGAAACCCTACCCAAACATTGTTCGTAAATGATTATCGCAAAAATTTACCAAAAAATCCCGCTGCAACGTAGCGGGCGCCTTCCACTTGTTACATTATATAGATAAATAGGTGCTAATTGACAACATACACAACCTGAAAGGGGGTTACATACACAAAACACACATAAAGAAAGACAAAGAAACTGACAAGTGCACACTACAAGTACAACATAAACAAAACTGCTTTTGTTCTATACTTTTGTCGTGCCTTTGCTTTACACACACGCATTCCACATTCTTGCATTCACGCAGGTTATCACCCTTCCTTTTATTTTACGTTATCAATCATCTTCGATCATCCCATATTTGTTTACTTTTCATGTATGGATTTCAGGTTTATATTTGTTTTGTTTTGTTTTGTGTGAACTGATTGTAACTGATCATTTTGATTCTTTTTGAAGATTTTTTTCTTAAGGTTTATGGTTTGTGATCTTTTATGTTGCATTTATGTTTGATCTGATCTAAGAATTATGTTGAGTACTTGAGTGAGCTGTAAACCTAGGATCGGTTAGGGTTTATGTTTTTCTTTTTTTATGTTAACTTAAGGACCTGGGTATGGAATCATGGTGGGTCCCGAAAGTTTATGGGAAACCTATGGATTTTTGCAGGATATTGCTAATTTTTGTTACAAAACCTAGATTTTCTTAAATGCACCCGGTTCATGTAAATTGTGTTTTTGGTCTTGTTTAGTTTTTCTTAAATATACCATGTCAATTTTTGTCTTGGTTCCGTCCCTGGTTTGTGTTGTTTTAAATTGGTAAATTTGACGCGTATAAAGTATAAACATCAAAATTGTAAATAAATGTAATGCTTTTATTTAAAATTTTATGATTTTATAAAGCCGGTTTAAGCTTAAGACATTATAAATGACTAAGTAGTACATATACACAGATGTAAATTAACATTTTCCTCATATAAAAAAATTATTTTTTAAATGGCAGTTTTTATCACTAGAAAATGATTCAGATGGAAAACAAAGCCATATATTTCAATGAATTAAATGTAAAAAGAAGGCGATGGCTAAAATGTCACACATGGAAAAGTATATGACAAAGACCCTTAATATTATTTGGTGGGTTTTGTTTTTTGATCTGATGTGTTGGTGATCAATGGACTCTGTTGACTGTAGTTGTGATCATTTGGACTTTGTTGTCATGTTACCATTTGAAAGCAATAATTAATTAGCCATTCACATTTTTGTACTATAGCCTTATCGATTTTGTTAACTTTTGACCAAATTAATTAACATAGCTGATAAATCAAATTGTCAATAAGGACTGAGACGCCCAAATATTCTCTGCTAAATTTTACTTGTTGTCCGATTGTCCCAAATTGAGCATTTTAATCATTTTTATTGTTAGTTTTAGACTAAGATGATGAAACTACAAGTATATAATTTGATAAACCTTTTTGCTCACATATGTAACTGGAATATACGTTGCCGTTTCTGATCTATTTTCCCTTGATGTTTTGGGTGTGCAATGAAATATGATGATTTTATACTTCTGTTTTCTGATTCGTTCTGTATTTCTTGATGGGGATTACTTCTACTAATAGCTATATCTAAGAGGAATCTTTAGCCCTGATTGCAGAACTAGATATGGGTACTCTATTCAAAGCGAGCTTGTTCTTGTCGTTCCTGTTTCTTCTTCTCGCACCTACTGCTTATTCAGCTGCCAATGGTAAATTGGTTAGAGTTGGACTAAAGAAGAGGAAAATCAACCAATTGAACCAACTTAGTGGACACGCGGGCTCAAAAGAAAGATATGCTGGAAGAAATTCTGGTATCCTTGGTAATATCAGGGACTCAGATAGTGACACTATAGCTCTAACCAACTACATGGATGCCCAGTATTATGGTGAGATTGGTGTAGGCACTCCACCTCAAAAGTTCACCGTGATTTTTGATACTGGAAGTTCTAATCTTTGGGTGCCTTCAGCAAAATGCTACTTCTCAGTGAGTGTCATTTTTTCGGGTTATTTGATTTACAAATAAAACCCTTATTCGCTGTGCACGTGTGTGATGTCTCTTTCTAATCAATGGTTGCAGGTGGCTTGCCTATTCCACTCAAAGTATAAGTCTAGCCAATCAAGTACTTATAAGAAAAATGGTATGGTTTGAATGAGCTTTAATATCAGCTGTGATGTTTACTGGGCTTCAATTGTTAATATATTTGTGTCTAATTCAGGGAAATCTGCGGCAATTCAATATGGAACTGGATCGATTTCTGGTTTCTTTAGCCAAGATTCTATCACACTTGGTGATCTTGTTGTTAAGGAGCAGGTAAAGAATAAGGATTCTTGCATATAGATTTAATAAGTGCAATGTTTTCATCGTGTTTCTTCATCTTGACATGTCACTGTCTCCAGGATTTTATCGAGGCAACCAAAGAGCCTGGAGTAACTTTCTTGGCAGCGAAATTTGATGGAATTCTTGGCCTTGGGTTTAAAGAGATATCTGTTGGGGATGCTGTTCCTGTTTGGTAGTTTACTAACTTTGATTTTTTTTTTTTTCCTTTCTTTCTGTCAGAAGTTTTATATAGTATTTAATTTAATTTTTGTAAATTTATATTATGTTAGGTACAACATGGTGGAACAAGGTCTTGTTAAAGAACCTGTATTTTCATTTTGGCTTAATCGCAATGTCGAAGAGAATGAAGGGGGTGAACTTGTGTTTGGTGGGATTGATGCTAATCATTTCAAGGGTGATCACACGTATGTCCCTGTGACTCAAAAAGGCTATTGGCAGGCGAGTACTCTTATATTATATTACCACTGATAGATATAAGTAATCGTTTACTTAATTGTGATGGTTATTTTTAATCCTGATTTAGCTGTTTTTCTTGTTTTAGTTCGACATGGGTGATGTCCTTATTGCTGATAAAACAACTGGTAATTTTCGGCACTCATTTTTATCCTTTTGAGATATTATCAAAATTCTGAATTTTATAGGTTCTATGAGATCATTATTTCTGTTCAGGATTTTGCTCCGATGGTTGTGCAGCAATTGCTGACTCTGGAACCTCTTTGTTGGCTGGTCCAACGGTATGTATACACCATATGCTCTTATAAGCTTCTACACAAGTAAAGTTCCATTTTGCTAGCTGTACTACACGTCTTAGCTTAGTGTAACAAGTTATGAATATCTTATTAGAATGACTTAAATTTTGTGGGTAGGTCTTTTACAGTACATAATGTAGGCGTCGTTTGCAAACTTAAATTTCTGTCTCCGCTCAATAAAAAGGGTTATCGCGTTATTTAAGTCTACTATTGGTACCCTTTCAAATAACGTGTGCTAGAGAGGCAGTCAACTGTTGTGGGAATGCATCTACCTAGATACACATGTCCGTATTACAACAGACATTTTTTTATAATGAATTTGCGTTAATAGACAGACTAGAAAAGTGGTGTTCGAGTTTTATTTTTTGTGAACTGAAGTGAACGCCTATGCAATTCTGAGGCTTGTGACCTTCTTGCTTCCAAACAGACATGATTAGGTGGTCTGCAGGTTGCAAAATGAGAGGTCAGATAGATTAGGTAATGGGTCAAAACAGGTAAAAGGAACGGGTTGTGTTGATCTAGGTTTTGACCCACCAACACTCTTTGCCCCCCTTTTGAACTTCATGAATAAGTAGTTTATGAGGTTGTAAAAGAATAGTCTTCCAAATAACATAATACTCTAGTGGCACTAGATGTCTGATATCTTTGTTTCAAACTCGTATATGTTGTCACTCATCCTCTTACTACTACTCGGCACTTTTCAACTCTATAGGCTGTTATTACTCAAATCAATCAAGCCATTGGTGCTGAGGGTGTTATGAGCCAACAATGCAAGACATTGGTCGATCATTATGGGAAGACTATTATTGAGAGGCTGTTAACTGAGGTACCTTTACTTAGTTCTGTTATGTTCTTTTTCCTGTTTGTAGAGGTGAAAGATGGGCGGGCCTGGATGGTTTGAGTTGACCTTGGGCTTATATGGGTCGAAATGGGCCAGCTAGGTTGACCTGAAAACTCTTTCTTGCACATTTATTTATTTATTTTTTCAAAATGTTTTATGCATAAAGTGATCATCCAATTTATAAATTAAACGACTTAGGAATTTTATATGCTCTCAAGCTAAATTTGTGGTCGATTTTCAATACCTTTGACAATTCCTGGTTTATGAGATTATTTGACCCATTTGAGAGAATAACTCAACCCATGCATAATTGGTGCTGCATCTCACTTGCACGAAATTTATTTTTGAAAAAGACTAACCATTTTATCTGATGTTTTGTAGACACGGCCTGATAAAATCTGCTCTCAAATGAAGCTATGCACCTTTGATGGATCTCATGATGCCGGGTCAGTTACTTGCTTGTATTAGGGATTTAGGGGAGACAGATAAACAAGGCCGTCAAAAAATAGACTCTCAATTAAAAAATCCTATATTTATTGTTCATACATGTACAACATAACTTCTTCTTGTTTGTGTAATATATTACCATAAGCTAACAACTTTGTTTTGACAGCATGATCATTGAGAGCGTGGTTGACAAGAACAATGGCAAATCTTCTGGTTTGCATGATGAGATGTGTAAATATTGTGAGATGGCAGTTGGTTGGATGGAAAACCAGATCAAGAGGAACCAAAGTGAAAAAGATATAATTCACTATGCTGATCAGGTTAGTGAATTCTTCATAAACAAATAGGAAATATAAATTAAAAAGAAAATGATGGAAACATTTACGTTCAAAATTTCAGCTATGCGAGAAGTTGCCAAGTCCAATGGGAGAATCTGGAGTTGACTGCAACAAACTTTCCTCCATGCCTAAAATCGCTTTTACTATTGGTGGTAAAAAGTTTGACCTCTCCCCTCAAGAGGCAATTTTATATTATTTATCTGTTTATTATATCTTACATATTGTATCAGTCAAATGGTTTTTCATTTGTGGGCGATTATCAGTTATTTAATCTAATATAGTTTTCTTTGTTCACCCTCCGATGGTTGATCAGTATATCTTGAAAGTTGGCGAGGGAACAGCAGCACAATGCATCAGTGGATTCACTGCTATGGATGTGGCTCCTCCTCGTGGACCTCTTTGGTATGATCACTTTTACTCATCACTTTTTTTATTATAGTGGAAATTTTGACTCATTTACTTATGAATTGGTCGATCTTGGGTTGCCTATTATCTGAAATGGGTCAGATTAAAGAGTTGGCAAAACAACGGGTCAAAGGGGCCAAAATTTTTAAAAATTGCTCAAAGTCTATTTACGCATACAACGTTTGAAAGTGTTTTACTTGTAAAGACTTCGATTGGTATTGCAATAATATTTTTTTTGTAGTCATTATTTGTTCATTTTATGGAAAATCCTATAGAAGATTAGTGACGTACTTTCCAAGATTGTTATTTTGGCAATTATACTTTTTTCATGTCGCGCCTGGTAATCTTAAAGGGTTTTAAATGAGCTATTTTGACGATTATAAAAGTTAAGTTAGTTCCCAAACAAAAAATTCATTACTAATAGGAGCAAAAGAAGACTTTAGCTGCCAACTAGCCCGTTCATGTAACTTTAATTACCAACTAGGACATAAAAAATATATAATTAACACATTAGATAATTAGTATGTTGCTAATTTATGTAATTTGTTTCATTATCAATTCATGAATTCTTTTAAAAAATGGACCTAGAGGTGTTTGTGCAACTCATCCCGGCCCGTATTACATGACTAGTTTTAACCCGTTACCCAATTGATGCACACAACATCACTCTTGCCAACTCTACTTTCCACAGAACTTTACCACTCTAATAGATTTTCGAGGGTTTAACACTTGGAAATAATATGTGAATTCTGGTGCAGGATCCTGGGTGACATTTTCATGGGTAAATACCATACGGTATTCGACTATGGTAACTCGCGAGTTGGATTTGCAGAAGCAGCTTAAGGACAATATCTGTTTCATAATATCGATCATGAGCCTACTTGTTATCTGTAAATGCTGCAACAAATATATCTCACAAATATAACCATGAAGTATGTTGGCATACATATATATATATAACCCTGACTGATATGCTTGAAGTAACTTATTATCCTTCTCTTTTATGGTCACTTGGTGAGACTTAACGGAAACTATACACAATGCATGGAAATTGGACTAGATCCTGATTTTCTTAATGGAAAATTTGAAGTTCAAATCCTGTAACATACAACTCCCTAGCCTACATCCACCCGCCTTAGCCGTATAATCTAGATTTGTGGGGTGCTAGTGATTGACCTTGCTCAATGAGTCTTGCAGACTGGTTTACCTAGTTGGGGCTCGGGGTTTACTTGCTAGGTCAGGAATTCTGTAGTGACTTAAAAAGAAGGAACTATCTTATGCCTTGGCATCTTTTAAGGGCATGTCAATTAAAAAGCTAAAACTAGAAATAGATTGGGTGAGCATTTTAATAAAAAGAGTAAATTACACCATTCGTCCTTGTGGTTTGCGTTGACCGCAGCCGTTCGTCCTTTGACCAAAAAAACTGCACCGTTAATCCTTAACGGGCATACGTTAGGCGCCATTAGTCCCTCCATCACTAACGCTCGTTAAGTGTTGTTACATTTTAAGTCCTATGATGGTATACTGACCAAAAGGACGAACCGTGCAATTTTTTTTTTTTTTTTTTTTTTTTTTTTTTTTTTAATATGTTAGTAAGTTCCGTTTTCGTCCGTTTTTTTTTGTTTTCGTCCGTTTTTTAACGTTTTCATCCCTTTTTTTTACGTTTTCGTCTTTTTTTTTTTACGTTTTCCTCCGTTTTTTTTACGTTTTCGTCCGTTTTTTTTACGTTTTCCTCCATTTTTTTACGTTTTCGTCCGTTTTTCTTCGTTTTCGTCTGTTTTTTTACGTTTTCCTCCGTTTTTTTTACGTTTTCGTCCCTTTTTTTACGTTTTCGTCCATTTTTTTCGCTTTCGTCTGTTTTTTTACGTTTTCCTCCGTTTTTTTTTACGTTTTCCTCTGTTTTTTTACGTTTTCGTCCGTTTTTTTACGTTTTCGTCCGCTTTTTTACGTTTTCGTCCGTTTTTTTTACGTTTTCGTCCGTTTTTTTTTCGTTTTCGTCTGTTTTTTTACGTTTTCCTCCGTTTTTTTATGTTTTCGTCCCTTTTTTTACGTTTTCATCCATTTTTTTCGCTTTCGTCTGTTTTTTTTACGTTTTCCTCCGTTTTTTTTTACGTTTTCCTCTGTTTTTTTACGTTTTCGTCTGTTTTTTTACGTTTTCGTCCGTTGTTTTACGTTTTCGTCCCTTTTTTTACGTTTTCGTGCATTTATTTCGCTTTCGTCTGTTTTTTTACGTTTTCATCCGTTTTTTTACGTTTTCCTCCGTTTTTTTACGTTTTCCTCTGTTTTTTTACGTTATTGTCCGTTTTTGTACGTTTTCCTCCGTTTTTTTACGTTTTCGTCTATTTTTTTATGTTTTCGTCCGTTTTTTTTACGTTTTAGTAAAAAAAATAGAGGAAAACGTAAAAAAAAACTGACAAAACCGAAAAAAAACGGACGAAAACGTAAAAATAAAAGACAAAAACGTAAAAAATGGGATAGAAACGTAAAAAAAACAGAGGAAAACGTAAAAAAACAGACGAAAACATAAAAAATGAGACGAAAACGTAAACAAAGGGACGAAAACGTAAAAAAACGGACAAAAACGTAAAAAAACAGACGAAAACGTAAAAAAACGGACGAAAACGTAAAAAAAAAGGGACGAAAACGTAAAAAAACGGACGAAAACGTAAAAAAACAAAGGAAAACGTAAAAAAACGGAGGAAAACGTAAAAAAAAGACGAAATCGAAAAAAATGGACGAAAATGTAAAAAAATGGACGAAAACGTAAAACAACGGACGAAAACGAAAAAAACAGACGAAAACGTAAAAAAACGGACGAAAACATAAAAAAAAAAGGACGAAAACGTAAAAAAACGGACGAAAACGTAAAAAAACAGAGGAAAACGTAAAAAAAACGGAGGAAAACGTAAAAAAACAGACGAAAGCGAAAAAAATGGACGAAAACGTAAAAAAATGGACGAAAACGTAAAACAACGGACGAAAACGTAAAAAAACAGACGAAAACGTAAAAAAACGGACGAAAACGTAAAAAAAAGGGACGAAAACGTAAAAAATGGACGAAAACGTAAAAAAACAGAGGAAAACGTAAAAAAAACGGAGGAAAACGTAAAAAAACAAACGAAAGCGAAAAAAATGGACGAAAACGTAAAAAAATGGACGAAAACGTAAAACAACGGACGAAAACGTAAAAAAACAGACGAAAACGTAAAAAAAAAAGGGACGAAAACGTAAAAAAAACGGACGAA
The DNA here is from genome assembly GCA_030686995.1 of Artemisia argyi. Lineage (NCBI taxonomy): Eukaryota > Viridiplantae > Streptophyta > Magnoliopsida > Asterales > Asteraceae > Artemisia > Artemisia argyi. Next base: position 18,131,626 of record CM060678.1, on the reverse strand, counting down.
AACGTAAAAAAACAGAGGAAAACGTAAAAAAAACGGAGGAAAACGTAAAAAAACAGACGAAAGCGAAAAAAAAGGACGAAAACGTAAAAAAAAGGGACGAAAACGTAAAAAAACGGAGGAAAACGTAAAAAAACAGACGAAAACGAAAAAAAACGGACGAAAACATAAAAAAACGGACGAAAACGTAAAAAAGCGGACGAAAACGTAAAAAACGGAGGAAAACGTAAAAAAACAGACGAAAACGTAAAAAAGGGACGAAAACGTAAAAAAACGGACGAAAACAAAAAAAAACGGACGAAAACGGAACTTACTAACATATTAAAAAAAAAAAAAAATTGCACGGTTCGTCCTTTTGGTCAGTATACCATCATGGGACTTAAAATGTAACAACACTTAACGAGTGTTAGTGATGGAGGGACTAATGGCGCCTAACGTATGCCCGTTAAGGATTAACGGTGCAGTTTTTTTGGTCAAAGGACGAACGGCTGCGGTCAACGCAAACCACAAGGACGAATGGTGTAATTTACTCTAATAAAAATGTGGACATCATATTAAAACTTGTGACAGTGCATTTACTTGAAAATTTTGAAGTAATGCTTGACTTGATAAGATGATAAAGTGGGCATATGTAGTATGGGGTATTGTATTTCTTAAAGTTCATAGCATGAAATATATTTACTAACCTGTATATCCAAACTCATACTCTTAAACCACCGAATCCAACTAATAAACGAAACCAAGAGCTCGAAAGCCTGAATCACATGCACCGCATATGAATGATGTCCCGAATCTACAAAAATATGCCACGATGAATCGTGAAACAACAGTCGAAAGTGAGAAAAAAAATAAAAAGTTAGATGTTTTGAGAGAAAAAGGTGACTTAAACCGATAATTGCTAGTCTGTTACCTCATATTAGCTAGAGCTAACATACATCATACTAAGAAACCAAACATGTTCATAATCCACTTTTAAAGCTCCATGAACTTTCGTTAACAAATACACTTTCTTCTAAATAGCTTACAAACTAATACTCTACCTGTCTCAAAATTATTGTCCGCATTTCCATTTTGAGATATTTCAAGATAATTGTTCATTTTCAATTTCAACAAATTAAAAAAGAATTTTGTGAGTGAGGATGATATTTGATTGGTTAAAAATATAGTAATCCTATTTTTTAAAATTGTGATATAGAGACGGAGGGAGTAAATCTATTTAAAAGATCAACGATCCAAAAGCGTCGACACAAATCTTTGATATCTTTCGTGTTCGTCTTTATTTTGCTCCTACAATATATCCTTTTTCATTATCTGAGTCGCTTTCGTTTCGAATTCTTTCTGCCTACAGTCTTTTGTTATAATTATTGTAACCAACTTGACAACCCCTTTAGGTCGATTAGCCTATAAAAACCATGCATCACGTTTTTATTTTCTTTCTAGACAAAAATAGTCATCAACACCACACGGTGGTAGGACTTGGAAGGTACACAAAATATATATTTGTATTTGCACCACACGCCACATACATATAATTACATCATCATGACAAATGGCAATTTTGGCCATGTTTTGATTTTTGATTTAAAAAACGTGGCTATAATGAACATTTATGGTCCCATTTCACTCACCTAAATTACCACCAACACTACGTGTCTATTGCTCTATCATATATTTCTCATTTCCATATGTTAACCATATGTCATTATGACATTGACATTGCACGTATATAATTAAACTTATACTAATTACTTTTTTTAGCCCAATAAGCATCATTTAATATTTTTACTACTATATTGATTAGCTAGTGTGGATGATCAATTAGATAGAAGAGGTTGAGCCGACAAAGCTGTTATAGAGCAAGTTAAATTATATTTAACTTTTGACTCGGTTATAGATTTTATTTTCATCCTAATAGTGGTTGTTTAGTGAACGTGGTAGTTTTTCTTTGTATAGTCTTTTGTTATGGTCTTGAAGTAGGTGAGGATTCTGGTTAGCATAACTAATGCAATTAAAGTACATATTAATAGTTACGAAAATTTAATTAGCTTTCTACAGTAATAAATCTTAGAACACTTATGTGAAGTGTGGATGGTTCTTCACCAAGTATATTAGCATGGTTGATTTGACTTTTGCTTGTGTTAAAAGTTGGTAGACCCTCTCACTTTAGCTACTCATCCAATTAATGTATGAATTTTAATATTCCCAGTTGTAATTTGTACCATCACTTAATTCAAAGAACCACGCCAATTATGAATGTTGACTCTATATTAAATGTTGTAATCTTCCTTAACTCCATGAATTATAGAAAAAAAATTTTGAAAGGTAAATTTCATTCAAAAGCGCGCCACAAAACGGCCCTCAAAGCAAGGACCTCCGGGCAACAACGACATTACATCAAATCCAAAGGATATTTACACCAAACAACCCAATTTAAACCTTTTAATCTAGATCTATTTCGAATCCAAAAATACGATGTAGATTTAATACTTTCGACCACTTCCATAGCTCTCCGGCTTTTACCTTTGAAGATTCTATCGTTTCGTTCGTTCCACAATTCCCACATCGTAGTAAAGATAATACCTCTTAGAACGTATTTCGTGTGCTTCGACTTCGGCGGAATATTAGCCATCTTCAATAGATCGGACACATCAAAAGCAAATATAGGGGACAATCGGCACCAGTATTCAATTCTCGACCACACTTCTGCTGTAAAAATACACCCCGTGAGCAAATGAAGGGTAGTCTCCGAATCTGAGTTACAAAAAACGCATGAATCACTCGGCAAAATGACCCCTCTTCTGGTCAGCTCCACCCTCGACGGAAGACGATTAAGAATCGCTCTCCACACCATTATTTTACATTTCAGAGGAACCCATCCTTTCCATTTCATTTGCGTTTGATACGGCTGAGGATCTCTACTAATCAATTGTTTTTCTTTGTTAACCGAATAAACTCCTTGAGCATCACCTTTCCACAGCCATTTATCATTTCCCCCTTTCCAAGAATAATTATAGATGTCTGCAAGAAGATGAAACAGCTCGTTGACTTCGTCATAAGAGCATGGAGTCGATCGCCAATCCCAAGTAAGAACCTTTGTATCGTTGACAACTTGTAACCTGGAAGCAACCTTCACCCATTTATGTTTTTCGAGCCGGAATAAGTGGGGATAAATAAGCCGAAGAGGTTCATCTCGAAGCCAAGAATCAACCCAAAAATTAATCGTCGACCCGTCACCAAAAACACCAATGAAATAACTATTATGAGTGCTACCATTCCAGAGCTTTTTTTCCCCTAACTTGACAATTTATTTCCAACACCCGCTAGCCGATGAGGTGCATGGTAACATGGTCCATACCCTACTCGACCCATGACATCCCATAACAACTTTCTTCCAAAGAATATTACCTTCTTTTTTGAAACGCCACGCCCATTTAAAGAGGAGCGCGTCATTAACATCTTGCAATTTATTGACTCCTAAACCACCCGCCTTCTTCGATTTAATAATGATATCCCAAGCAACCCAATAGACCTTTCTTTCATCACTAGAGAAAGATAATAAATAGGTAAATTTTCGAGAACTGCTTTAATTAAAATTAATCGGCCCCCCATAGATAATGTCTTTGCTTTCCAAGAAGTAAGGCGATTCTTTATGACTTCGATAACTGGATTCCAATTATTAACTCGAGACATGTTGGCTCCCACCTTAATACCTAAGTAAACAAAAGGAAAGGTGCCTCGTTTACATCCCAAAACCTCCATCATCATATCCACCTCATTATCTTCAGTCCCAACCCCGAATAAATTCGATTTATGAAGATTGATACGTAAGCCCTGTAACAATTCACAATTTCAGGTTAACTTTTATTCCCGAAAATTTTACTATTCACTTTACTATTCACTTTTTACTATTCACTTTACTATTCATCTCAGGAATTTTTATTTCATATTCTCGTAAGTTAAACTATTTTAACGATAATCCGAGAGTTTGACGCTCGTCGGATCATTTCTGCAAAAATCACAAAGCCGTGTCCGAGATTTACTTTTAGGTTTAAACGTCCTTCCAGCATCCCGATATATCCATAAAACATTATAAACAATAGAAATATGATTTTCTCTCATTTTAGGACAATTTCAAAAGTTTTGGAATTTTACGTTTTTCAGTTCAGCGTTTTACGCGAATTGCGCGTTTTAGACCCGTGTTTCCAGTTTTTAGCAGGGTTTTAGCACCCGATAGAACCTACCACTCATTTTATATTTTATTATGGACTATATTGACATGTTTAACAATATTTTCAAGTTTCATATTTTTACGATGCCCGGTTTTACGTTTCGTGACTTAATAACTTACGGTTAGCGATTTACGGAGTCAAAACTAGCTACATACTTAGGATATTATCATCCAAAGACCATGACTACTCATCTAGTCACCCTTATCCTTTTAGAACCGACTTAGGGGGGGGGGGAGTCACCATGTGTGGTTAAATCTTGACTTTAGCCATTAGATCTTACTTAATTACAACTTGGTCTCCAAGTGTAGTAAGTTTCCTAGTTACCTTCCTAACCTCCTCATTTTTAGTATAAAAGCATGCTCATGTCTTCCTTTCTTCATCACAAAAAACTCCACAACCTCAATACCTAGCACCATGATCCTTTGATCTTCAATATACAAGTTACACTACAAAGTTCAAGGTCTTAGTATTCTCTACCTAGTTCTTAAGTTTGTTTGGTGATTCCATGGTTGAATTAAGAGCTACACAAGGTTACTAGGGCTGAAGTTAAATGGTTTTCACAAGGTTTATATCAAGTCTATCAATGGTTACAAGAGTTATGGTGAAGGGTTTACAAGCATAGGTTTAGTGTCCTAGTTCTATACTTGACTTCCTTTCTTTAGAAAGCCAAAAGTTGTAAGCAAACCCTAACATACTCCTTGCTTAATTATCATTTTCATACTCTTTGTGTTCCTTTAATACTATATATGTTCTTGTTATTGTGTTCATGATGTTTAAAAATGGATAAAACAAGTATTGGTATACATATGTTAACTTATGACAAGTAAACAAGCAAACTAGTGATTTTTATGGAAAACCACGACCACAATAGTATAACTTTGATATTTGAAACTTACTTACTGTTAAAGAGGACTTAACAAGGAAAACATAGCAATTTGAATCACCCAAAACGAGTACACGAGTCAAAAGTTATGACCATTTGAAGTTAGCGAAACCAAAACGGCAAAACTGCCTAAATAGCATTCTGATCAAATTTTGATTTTGAAAGTCCCACTTCTGGTCCGATTCATCAAAAAGTTAAAACACGGAAGTTGTCCGAAACGACGTTTTCGTTCAAGTACAAAGAAGCTCGAGCCCTGAAAACGCTTTCCGAGTGATAATTTCTTCAAATTCTTAACAGCCCATTTTTAGACCAAAGTCACTATATTATAGTTATGAATTACTAAGACCAAGAGGTCTAATGACCTAAAGCCAAGACCACAACCATGGCTAAAGCCAAGGTTGAGTCTCAAGACCATGGTAACAATGACCAAGGTCACGGCAAAGCCACGGCTAAAGACCATATAACTTTTAAAGATATATATATATATATATATATATATATATATATATATATATATATATATATATATATATATATATATATATATATATATATATATATATATATGTTATCAAATACTACAATAGTAGGGAGCCTCATGTGAGGAGTTCATTAAGTAAGCCGTCGAGATGAGTTGTGGATTTACGAATTAAAGTGTCCTGGCTCCTCGAACGTTTACTCCATGACTTCTGAATTATGTCGGCCCGAACGGTAGTAAGAGATATACAACCTATACATGTTTCATAAGCCATTTATATTCAAAAACTTACACTATATACTAAGTACTACATCATGAACATTATGCAAGACATATATTGGCAATTCTTCGTATTCTTAGATGTTACTCCAAACCTAAGTCGCAACGTTCTATTATAGGCTGCTCTTAGAGACTTTCGCGATTCGACTACCACTTTCATTTCTCATTACATAAACTTAAGGTGAGTCATAGCCCCTACTCTTTTCATACTTGTTTTAACTCTTGGGGGGGATACATGCTCAACTACTTGCTTACTTGTACAAATACTCTTAAACATTTATACTTGATTGTGTTATACTTGATTGGCATTATACTTGATTACGTTATACATACTTGTTACACTATACTTGCTTAATTTAAATACAAGATTCGTATTTACGTGCATACATAATACTCAATTCTGTCGGAGAGGTATTGGTAGTACTCATGGGAAGATGCCCCCTACCCTTGTGTCTATACTTGACCTTGGATGTCGTAGTACTATTTGGGAAGATGCCCCCGCCCTTGTGTCTATTCTTGACCTTGGGTGAATATAATCCGGTGCATTGTATAAACTATCTTTTAGCAGTGGGTTGTGGACACACAGGTTACAAGTCTCTTATGGCGGGACTTGCAACTGAGTGGATTCTCAATGCCTTTGCTGTGTGAACATTCTTTTAAGGCTTTTCAACTGTTTTAAGACAAACTCTATGAACTCACCAACCATTGTGTTGACACTTTAGCATGTTTATCTCAGGTTAGTAAGGCGATAGCTAGTGCGTGGAACTTAGAGTCAAGCTGCATATTCTGAAGACTTACGCTTTTATTATTTACCATTCAAAACATTTTGTATACATTTATGTATCATACTTTGGAATCTCATGTTTGAAACTTTGAATTCATTAATCGAATGGTAACTTTTCAAAACGTCTCATTTAGAGTTCGTTTTCTATAACTTGTACTTTGTATTATGAAGTAGCACCCCTGTGACACAGTCTTCCGCTGCGGTATTTTGGGGGTGTTACAAGCCCGAACATAAATAAAAAACCCTTAAAATCCGAGCCGTACTCTGGAGATTCTCTCGAAACCACTCTCCTAAAATAAGGGCATCATCCGCGTAGAAAAGATGATTAATCGCCACTTCATTATCCGAGAGACTAATACCTTTAAGATCACCAGTCACTTTCGCTTTTTCCAACATACAAGAAAGGGCTTCCATGACAATCAAGAATAAGAAAGGAGATATGGGGCCACCTTGTCGAAGACCCTTTTCGCATTTAAAATCAAAAGTAGGCGAGCCATTGACAAGAACCGAAGCTCGAGAAGACATAAGAATACCTTTAATCCAAGAGCACCAAATTGACGGAAAACCCATGTGATTCATAATAGATAATAAGAAATGCCAATTGACATTGTCAAAAGCTTTTCAAAATCTATCTTTAAAAGAAACGCTTTTTTCTTCCTTTTTATCAACCATTCCATAACCTCATTAACCACCAAGGGACCATCAAGAATAAACCGGTCGGACAAGAAAGCCAATTGAGACTCAGAAATCAACTTACCCAAGATCTTCTTAAGCCGATTAGCAAGAATTTTGGAGATAATCTTGCTAATCATCCCAATGAGCGTAATAGGTCTATAATCTTTAAGTCCCAAAGGCGATTTTGCCTTAGGAATTAAAGTAATAAAAGACGACCCACAACCCGAGTTAATACATCCTGTCTCATGAAATTCCTTCATAATACGATAGAAATCATCTTCCAAAAGGTTCCAAAACCGTTTAACAAAACGGAAATTAAAACCATCGGGGCCAGGCGCTTTATTAGAACCACAATCGAAAACCGCCTCTTTAATTTCTTGTTTAGAAAACATAGAAACCAAGGAAACACCATCTAGATCACTAATCCGCCTGAAACCCGTACCATCTATAACCGGCCGAAAGAAAATATCTTCTTTGAAATGTTGTCTAAAAAATCGAAGAACTTCTCTCTTGACAAGAGTCGGCTTAGAAACCCATTCACCATTAATCTCAAGGCCTGGAATCACGTTTCTAGCTTTTCTTCCATTAACAACACCATGAAAGAAACTAGTATTTTCATCACCAAGCGAAGCCCATTTGACCCGAGATTTTTGTTTCAAATCTCGAGATCTATAAAGCTCGATCTCATCAAGACTCTTTTTGCATTCTGACCAAACCCATAATTCCGACTCTTCTAAATCTCTTTGTTCCATTAAAAGCTCCATATCTTCCTTTTCTTGATTTAACCTAATTTAATCTTTGGCCTCCTTGAGTCTACACTCTTTAATCCAAACTTTAAGCCTATCCCTTAATCTTTTCAATTTTCTCATCAAATTCATATCCGCTGGACCATCGTTACTCTAACCCACTAAGACAAAATTTATCACATCTTCACAACCCGGTCTATCCATCCAAGAGTCAAACCACCGAAAAGGCTTAGGGCCAAAATTTGTGTCATGCAAAGTAAGAATCAATGGCGCATGATCCGAATATTCCTTCTTAAGGGCTCTAACACAAGCATTTGGCCATTTATTAAGCACATTATCACAAACTAACATTCTATCAATTCTACTCAACTTACATACACCCATTCGATTAACCAAATAAGTATATTTCATGCCTTTCAAACTGTATTCTCGAAGATCTGCTTCATCAACAAAATCATTAAATCTCTAGAGCATACCGGAACAAAAATAGAGTTTTTCCTTTCCCCCGGATCTCTAACCGCATTAAAATCCCCAAAAACAATCCACCATCCTTGCCCCGATTGAATAACCTGAAGAATTTTCGCCCACAAGTTCCTTTTTTCGACATTGTTTTGTGGAGCATAAACATTCATCAGATTAATTCGATTATTTCCATTCGACAATACCCGAAACAAGAAGAAAATTATCATCTTTCACAACTACATCTTTCGAAAAATACTTCGGGTCCCATATACTAATCAAACCGCCCGAGTTCCCAATAGCGTTAACGGCCTCAAATTCGAAACCCCACCCTCCCCAACAATTCGACACCAAGCCAGGACTAATATTACTCGACATAGACTCTTGTATACCAATAAATGATACCCCATACTCATCTTTTAACCTTTTTACCCATCTCGTCTTTCCACTTACCCCAATCCCCCGTATATTAATGGACAAGCAATTCATTTCTTACCGTTTTGTAAACCTTCCTGGACAATGGAGTCACGAATCAAGTGATCACATGTGTTAAGATCTACACCCAACTTATCTCCCATCACTTTAGTAGCTTCAATTTCATCAACATGAAAGCGACATTCTGTGTTGAAATGAGTGTCACTTGGAACATTCACCTGCTCAATATTACCCAATTGATCGATATCATTCACAGCCTCAGAAGGATCGATATCATTTGGATCATCCCCATTTAGACCCAACAAACTATTGAGCCCAAATAAGTCATCATCATTCTTGGGCCTTTTAACCACTTTTAGACTTTCTTGGCTACTGATATAACAAGTGCTGGACCGGCCCAATTCGGTATTTTTACATTTTTTTTCTCTTATTAACTTTCGACAAATCTTTATCAATATTATTATTAAAAGCTTGGTCAAAGTTAAAGTCAACCGCAGGAACAAAGGACACGTTGTCTGTTACACCATTCAAAATTCCATCCATAATTGGCCTTGATTGATGATCATAATTGTCATCATTGCCACAAATTACTGTCAGTTTTATACAAATAAACACAGATGAAGAACACACAAAACATTAATACAATATTACAACCAAGCTCTTCTTTATTACTTTTTTTTTATATATATACACAACATCACCTATCTCATAATAGATAGAGTGGTTTTTACGACTCAAAAGAAAAAAAAATTACAAATTCAACTATGAACAAGAAACCAAAGTGTAGAAATACATCGAGAATGATCGAAACGGATACAAAATAATGAGAGTGATATATTTAGGGCTAAATAAATAAGTCCTTAGACCATCCACAATGCAATGCTTTTCTAAAGCTTTTCACTGTTTCGTAAAGTCTTTGAAAGACTTTTCACTAGCTTCCCCCATCCACATATATTCTGTTAACCTTGTACGAAGCTTTAGTGATGACAGCTGGGTCAGACAATGGAATTAAGGAATCCCTTGGAATGCTTCTCGATGGGACCCGTTGACAATCTTACATTACCTCACTACTTTTTTTGCTGCTTGATTGCCAGGATTAAATCATGTGAATGTTGGTTACAGCCACCTCATGAATGTTATTGGCTGCTTGCTTTCAGCCTGGGTTAAGTTTCCTTTCCTAAAGGGCGTTTGGACTGGTGATAGGTGATAACTAGGGGTATTCTGGGATGGTCGACCAAATAGTGGTAACATGATGTGTTTGTCGGGTTTGGTTCAAGGTTATGCTACCTTTTGGAGTTAATGCTAAGTGGTTGTGTGTGTTTGGATACTGGATCTATGGGCATATGTAGAAGTGTAAACATATGAGCGTATGTTTACCTGAGTGTTCGTTGTCCTGCTTTTTGTTAGCATTTGATCTAAGGAAGCCGAAAGAGTTGGCATTACTTGAATGCATTTGATGTCCCTTTGCACATTGTACCCTACCATCCATTACATCACTTTACCCACCCGTTTGAGCATCTATCACTTGAGGCAAGACTCCTGCACCCTGAACTATCTTGTGAACCTGCTACTTCTGCTGAGAACTTGTAAGTTCTGGTCAGAAATGTGTTGTATGCAAACTAACATGGTCGAGTGTTACACGAACTTCCCCTGATGGTCTTATTTTGAGGTTTAGTGGTGAACATTGTTTTACAGCATTTGTTTATCCTCCTGAGTGTGAGTAAAATATTTCACCTGGACTGGTCCAATGTGGTTGTTGTTTATTTCTAAAACTAAAGGTTCTAGTGTTGTTCATCAGACATGTTGGTTAAACACTTAATGAAAAGGAAAAAAAATTGCGATCTTTTTAGATGAGGAAATGAGTCAAAATAAGTTATGAGTTGTGACTATTTTGTATCATGTCCTCACGGATGGCGCCATATTTACGTATGAGATGTAAAACGAGATTAAGAATGAGTTAAGATTGTTGTGTTGTTTGATTTCCTGTGGCTTGGGTAACACTCAAATAAATCATTGTGTGTGCGCGTGTGTGTTTAACTATGTGAACAGTGTGAGAAAATGTAAGAGAGTTGATTTTTTAGGTGTGAGATGCTTTTTATTTATAGAGAAACATTTAGGTTTTAAGGATAAGCCTCATGCGGATGATCATTGACTAGACAAGAATGACAGGTGATAGCACCTCCTTGGCTCATACCAGGTTGTGCCCGTATCATCTGTTCTTGTTTATGTGTCTCCCATTGTCATATGTCAGATAGTAAAACTTAACTGTTAGTCTGTTAGTGACTGTCGTGATACAGTTGTCTCATGTGTGTTTGTTGCACTGCCTGAAATGCTTTCCCAGGCCAGCGATGGCCGCGAGTGTAACTGAGCTTATCAGTTGTTGATACTAGATAATGGGCATTTGTTAAGTATTTGTATTAGGCTTAACTTTGGCGTATAATTAATGGGCTTGCGAGATTGATATTGATGCGCGATTAACAAAACGATTGCAAAATACCTTTTTTCATAACATAGATATTTTTGATCTTGTCTCGTTAGTGTCTTATGTTTACCATCAAAGAAATGATAAATTGAAGTTAATAGACACAAGCTCATCTTCAAATATGTTTTCGTTTACTAAAGTTAGTTAATTTCACACAATTTGTGCAAACGTTTTGACTGTCTAATTGAAAAGTTTAAAGCTTGTTTAGTTTGGATGGAAAAGGCATTTTAAATCTTGCAAGCTAATTGAACTCTAGCTCTAAATGTAAGATAAAATCATTATTGAAAAAAGAAAAAGAAGGTTGTTTTGCTTAAAATTGAATTTGAGGATCTTTGGAGTGAAAGGACACGTGCGTGGAGTGTGACTAAAGATACAACAACCAAATAAGGAAACAAAATAGTACTCTAGTAAAATAAAATTGGAGAAAAAATATCTTAAGTGACACGCATATATTTCTGCCATCAACAAAATATGCTTTACGTCCCTCCAACTAATCCAACCACCTTCACAAGATACTTTATAAATATATATTTGCTTCGTGGAATTATAATGTACGTTAATCATCTTATGGTAAGACTGATAATAACAAGACAACATCAAGACCACAAGCAGTTCAACTACATTAGCGTCAACTTAATTTTCTCTTTCTTAAACAAAAACATACTTTACAAAATTGAAAAAATATCTCTCACACACAAACCTCTTCAATTCATTCGGTCCATTTGCAGACCAAAACAATTGCATTTATGAAAATTCCGGACTAACTAACAAAATTTTATTTGTAGTTCTGTAACGTAGGGGTCCTCTAGTTTCACCACTCTACAAAGTAAATGTAACATTTTATTTGATATATATGCATGCCTATTAATCAAAACAAACTTGTTGCATTAATGAAATAATTGACGTTATAACTAATACGGAGTAGTTAAACTTCTTATGTATGACTTATGTTGATTAATTGTTAAACAATTTAAATAATTTTCAATTGAGTGTGGAATGAACCTTTATAATTTGGATTATTTGCTAGCCTTGTAATGCTTAAGGGACCGTTATGTATAGATAGTCTTGATTTAGAAGTTATAACCACCAATCTACTATCCAAATCATTTCACCCAACACTTCATTCACAAGTTACCAAACCAAAACAATCCCTTTTCTAGAAGATGTTGAGTGATGCAATAAAACCATCACACCACAACCTATGTAAAATGGAAAGCCGTTACCATCATATTTAACGATTTATGAACTTAATCGCGGTGTTTACATGTAAAATGAAAAGCCGTTACCATCATATTTAACGATTTATGAACTTAATCGCGGTGTTTACAATATGGCCTCACCTTCGAGTAGGGGACCAACAATGTGTGTGGAGGGATAACCTAGATAGTAGTCGTTGAGTTTAAGAGCATAGCTCAACACTTGCACGAATTCTTTATGTACAAAAGGTCATAATTGGCGCGCTACTAAAACCCCATGTGCGAAATGTTGATTGTATAGCTAGTTACTTAGTTAGTTACTTCAACGAGCTTTAAGCTTGTTTGTTTGTTTGTTTCACTTGGAGAGATACGCAACTCGGGTTAGGGTCGAAATAGGTAAAGATATTATGGCACACTTAATAATCGCAAATGCAAAAAAATATTTGGAATGAACATACATTTTTGACTTGAAACTTAACCCATGAGTTAGAAGAGTATGTACCTCAAGACTTTATTTTTGGACAAAAGTATATGTCAAATTACTCAAGGTTAGTTTGAGAGGATATTCTACCAAAAAGTGGAATACTTGATACCAACCACTTTAGTGGTTCAACCCATTACCTCCTACCTTTACCATAAACCCCCAAAATCTTTGGTTTACACAAAGTCAACAAACACAAATACAAAAGAAGGCATCCAACTCTTAATTAAGTTTTGGGTTTGGTTTCAAAGTTTCAAAATTTTACGTATCCTCATTTAATGACCCCACAAGACCACATATCATAAAAACCTATTGAAAAGATACCTTATCCCATCTTTTCGGTTCTAATTACACGACCCTTTTCAATCTTTGCGTAGCGTAACAACATTTGTGTGTGAATACAAAAGACTTATTGACAATTGACATATGAAATAATAAGTCTTTACAATTCATTAGAGTGTGAACACAAAAGACTCATTGACATGATTTTGAAAAATTAAAATTATTTACAATTCATTAGAGCTAGCGAAGTTGAAAATGAGGCTTTTTCACATAAAACGTTTCTATATAAGAGATATAAAAATCGAAGACCCTTCAAATTTAAAGGCCTAGAGCGATTGCTTTATTAGCTTTACCGAAAGACACCCCGTCAATTACATACGGGTGAAAATATAGAAATTTCACTGCAGTGGATTGTTTTTTTTACTAGTTATGTGCTCATACTTGTAAAACCATATCTACTAAAAACGTTATTTTAACTAAATTTTAATATTATCACCATGAAATTGTGCTCCTTGTCATCCTCATGTTTCCAATTAAGAACGACCATCTAAATATAACCAAAGCAATTATTAAAGCTTGCAATCCATCTTGTGACACCTAAACAAGCTCAAGTGATGCTTATTTCCACAAATATTTGGAACAAAATCCCACAAGCAAGGGATTACGTACATTATATATTTCCAAATTCTAACACATATTCTTAATTGCAACTTGACAAGTGTCCATGCCACGTAGTTGCCGTCTTGGCCTGCCCAAAAAGTTGTTATTCACTTACCCATATTTGCCACGTTGTTAAAGAAATCGTCGACTCTTTACACAACCAAAATATGAAATATGCCACCTATACACTTCCCAACCAACCAAATAACTACACACTTTTTATATTGAAAAAAATACTCACACTTTCACATACCACTATATATATAAACCATAACACATCAACGCCCCCCAAAAATATAACCAAACAACACATCTTTTTTGTTTTCTTTCTTACAAGAATAAATAAACATGGAGTGGACTAGAGGCGATGTTCTTGGCCGTGGCTCCTCCGCTACAGTCTCCACCGCAACCTCGACATCGGGCGATATTTTCGCGGTTAAGTCGGTCGAATTTTCGCAATCCGAGAGTTTGCAAATGGAGCAACATTTTTTGTCAATGTTACATAGTCCATATGTTGTGAGCTACAAAGGGTGTGACATTACTAGAGAAAATAACAAGATGGTGTACAATGTTTTTATTGAGCATATGTCTTGTGGGTCGATTATGGATTTAGTAAATAGCCGAAATGGTGAAGGGTTAGCCAATTTTGAAGTTGCAAAGTATACAAGAGGTATAGTTCAAGGGTTAGTGTACTTACATTCAAGTGGAGTAGTGCATTGTGATATCAAAGGTCACAACATTTTAGTTAATGAAAGTGGTGCGAAAATCGGTGACTTGGGTTGCGCGAAATGGGCTGATCAGAGCGGCCCAATTCGCGGAACACCAATGTTTATGGCGCCAGAAGTGGCACGAGGCGATGAACAAGGGTTCCCCGCGGATATATGGGCACTTGGTTGTACCATGATCGAAATGATCACGGGTGGTTCACCCTGGCAAAACGTTAGTGACCCGGTTTCAATTCTATACAGAATTGCATTCTCGGGTCACACTCCGGAAATCCCAGATGAGATTTCCGGCCAAGCAAGAGACTTCATTAGCAAATGTTTAATTCGCGATCCAAGACAAAGACGGACCGCGAACGACTTGCTAAACCACCCATATATCCAACAATTCGACGAAAACTCCAACACTACAACATGTGAGAAAATCATTACAAGTTCACCAACAAGTATACTTGATCAAGATATATGGAACTCAATATCACAATCACCATCATCATCATGTGAGTTTGTGCAATCTATAAGTTCATTAAACTCATTGAGGCAAAGAGTACAAAAGCTAGCAAACATGTCGGAGAAGGCAAAGTGGGACTGTGAAAATGAATGGTTCACCATTAGAAAGTAACAGATAGTGGGGCGGTGTACGTAAATGTGTGTGGTTGGTGGCCATGAGTGGCGTTGAAGATGATGAGTTGTATGTTCATTAGATACCACCAAAGTTAGTTGTACAACAAATAGCTGTTTTTTTTAATTTTTGTAAATCTAGTTTTTTTCTTTTTTCTTTTTTCTTTTTTAACTTAGAATAACACGTAAATAATTTATTCTGATACTAACCGAGCTCTTGTATCCTGTATTATTTTTATTGGTATATATTTAACCATTTTCAGTTTGAGTTAATATGAGATTAATTTTGTTTATTTATAGACTTGGTTAATATAGGATTAAAGTTTTTTTTTTTTTTTTTTTTTTTTTTTTTTTTTTTTTTTAAATAAAAATAAAAAAAAGCAGTAAGTATGCATGTTAAAAAAAAAAAAAAAAAAAAAAAAATCAATCTTGAAATAAGAAATCTAATTTCAAGAATTATAATCTTTGTGATTGAGATTTGCTTATATGTTGTAACAAATGTAATTAGCTAAGATTACATATTATTTTTAGAATTTTTTTTTGTCAAATCCATTTATAGCGAGTTAAAGATTAGATGTGAAGGTAAAAAAACAAAATTAGTTTTATTATAAAAAATAGAAAAAAGAAGCTTAGGTAAAACTGGCTACTTACTTATTTGCTTAAAAGTAAGCATTGCCTGCCCTATCATGTTAAAGATTTTGAGTTTTAATTTCATGATCGTGGGAGATTTGGTGATGAATACTCGTTAACGAATATAAAAAGAATACACGGTTCACACTCTATTATTTTATTGTTGGTTTTTGAAAAAGTGATAGAAGTAAAAAGTATACCAACTTGGCCTTCATGATTTAAGAATATTGTGTAAGGAAATTGATATTACAAATTGTAAAAAAATATATCACTAGTTAAATAGAATCTATCTTTATCGGTTAGATATTATGAAAAATATGAAACGTGTAATTTACAATTTGCACGAGTGGGTGTGCAACCCATTCCTAACTTTTTGTGAAATCCTTTTATAAAAGACCAAAAGTGTTACGCAAATACAAGTAAACTCGAAATGAGAATTTTGCTTAATATCACACTTAAAGATATTTTATTGGTCATGTTCAAAGCACGTGTCATTATTTTTTTTTTAACTCATTTGAGAAAATTGATAAAGGCTTTAGACTATCTCAAAGTGACTTGCATATATTTTTGTTAGATTGAGTTTTTTCTCTTCAATACTACACAACCAACTTAGTGTGATAAAACAACGAAAACATCACAAAAAACATAAAAAAATAAATAAATAGAACAATATAATACCCCCCCCCCCCCTCCCAACCCCTCTTTTCACCCCACCCCACCCACACAAAAACAAGTCTTTCTTACCTATTGAACAAGTCGGTCAAACAACCCACTCTCCTCTTTTCATGCCCCGACCGACTTCTCCCGACCCCTTGTATTAACCGACTGACCGACATATCCACCGACCGATCAAACATTTCTTCCTTATTACACCCAGTTTAAGAAATTCTGACATGCATAATCTGTTTATATGTTTAGAATAACCACACCTTTTTAAATAACTAATCCCAACTAAATAAATATATCACTATTTATTGCATATTTTTTTTATTATTAAACATATCATTTAGGAATAGAAATAGCAAATTCTTTTATTTTATTCTTTGACAATATTTGCTTTGTCGACGTGCTCCAAGATTTGTTCTGAATCAAAAAGTCATTCCCAAAACATTCGACCAAGTGGCCTATTATAGTCTTTTTATGGCAAGAAAAATGATTCATGTTAGATTAAGACACACAAAAAGTTCAAGGAAATTACATCGAAACAAAAAAAATTACTATATTAAAGCTATATGTCAAACAATAATTTCATCTATACACATATTTTTCTTTTTAGATTTTTTAGAAAGTGCATAAAATGGTTCATATATTCCACCATAAATATATGCGAGCACCCGTGCATAGTATCAGAATTTTACAATGATTCATATATTTCTTCTACAAATATATGCGAGCACCGTGCAGAGCATTGAGGTTTTATAGCAGTCAACGGTTATAGTTGCGATATTATTGTTAAGTGTTTCGTGTAATGTGTATACATACATCGTAAAATAACCAATGAGTAATTGATAAAGTTTCTAAAAAATGGTGTTATTTTAGTAATTATATTTTCCTCCTCCATTTTTTTTTTTGTTTTTTTTTAAAGATAATTATATTTTTCTTATTTTTGAGTTTTAAGTACAATTATACACTTTTTATATTTAGTAATTAGCAGAGATATACAAATATATTTAATCAAAAATTTAAATAAATGTAGAAAATCATAAAGTTTTACATTTTTTATATTTGTATGGGATCTACTATAAGTACCTCTGATGTGATGTTTTGTTGTAATAACGTATATATGCTGTTTTATGTTTTGTTGTAATAACGTATGTATAACTTGTGCGAGCAAATGATATATTCGTTGTAATAACGTATGTATGATCATTACTCAAGCATAATTAAGTTCCTTACCACTTTTGGAATATAAAGACAATTGAAGACATTATGTTGAAGAGGGCTTCACATATAATACACCCAAAACAAACTGTTGAAGTATGTTGAAATAAACAACAAAGACAAATTCGATAGTATAATTTATGTACACAACCATACTTAGATATAAACAACCACTGACGAATTCTTAATGAGGCTCAACATCAAATAATGTCTTATTACATGTAGATGTATAGATTAACATTTATGCTATCATGTTCCTTATACAACAAATCAATCATACATGATACACCATGTCAACAAGACGATATATAAAACATGTGTAACATAATGCTTTATGCTTCTTTAACCTTCGTACCCAAGTAACTCGGACGAATTACACCATTAACTTTCATTTCATCCTTTTGTAATGATTTTTTCGCACCCCAAATGAACACCTTCAGAAAGTATAGAAAAAATATACGTACACCAACCGGTAAGTTATATAGTAAATGTTGGTTCGACTGACTAACTTTAACCATCTTCGACCTAGATTTAGACCTAGACCGTTTTTGTAATAAATTTGGTAATCGCTTGTGTTTCAGGACGGGTTTTTTTATATCTACATCCCTGAGAAGAATTGTCGCGGCTGAAAGAATATGGCCCTCCTTAGGAGAGACCGGGACCATGGTCGAGTTTACGCAATGGGACCAATCTTGAAGGTAAATATTGGTGTGGGTTTGTTGAGAAAGGGTAGGCTGAAATTGAGAGCACATAATAAAAGATATAAGGTATAATAGTGACTTTGATGCCATCGAGTGATGATGATTTGACTTGTGAAAATTTCAAAAGTGTGGTGTACTTATAATGTGAGAACGAGATCCATGTGCTTGTTGTCTTTGGACAATATTAACCTAGGGACCTCAGTCGCAATAAATGACGAAACAAAGAATCATCATGCTAATTAACTAATTATGCTTATTACTAGTATCTATAAGTTCATTGTATGAGATTTGATCGACAGTCATTTAAAGTTTTAAACAATGTTTAAATGTTAACGTATTTAACATATATAAAAGAAAATATCATTTATTTTTAAATGATTAAATTATGTTTAAATGATTAGTTTGAGCTAAGTTATACTACGTAAGTAAAAACAGAAGAAAACTAAAGAAGAGTAAATTACACGGATGGTCCCTGTGGTTTGTCAAAAATTTCATGCATAGTCCCTCAAAGTTTAAAGTTGCATGTATCGTCCCTCTGACTGCAAAAGAATAACATCTATGGTCCCTCAGACTAACTGTCGTCAGTTTTTCCGTTAGTCCATTTGCACCGTTAGTCCTTTAACCACCGTTTGCAATAAACATTTGCATTGTTAGTCCTTTTTTGTTAAATATCGTTTGCACCGTTAGTCCTTTTATACGTTTTCGCCCACCACCTCCACCCACCACCGCCACCACCACCACCACCACCCACCACCGCCACCACCACCAACCACCACCACCACCCACCACCGCCACCACCACCACCCACCGCCACCTACCAACACCTCCACCCATCACTGCTACCACCACCCACCGCCACCACCACCACCCACCAATGCCACCACCTCCACCACCAACGCCACCACCCACCACCACCACCGCCTCCACCCACCTACCGCCACCACCCACCACCGCCACCACCACCACCACAAAAAAAATTTTGAAATTTTTTTTCAAAATTTTTTTTCTAAAAAATTAAAAAAAAAAATAGAAAAAAAATCAAAAAAATTTTATAAAAAAATCAAAAAAAAAAATTTTGATTTTATTTTCAATTTTTTCAAAAAAAAATATTTTTTTTTCGAATTTTTTTAAAAAAAAAATTCTAAAAATTTTTTTTGTTCGAAATTTCTAAAAAAAAATCAAATTTCAAAAAAAAATATTTTTTTGTTCGAATTTTTTTTTTCAATTTTTTCAAAATTTTTTTCCAATTTTTTCAAAAAAAAATTTTTCTAAAAAATAAAAAAAAAAAATTTAGAAAAAAAATTTTTTGTTTGAAATTTCTAAAAAAAATATCAAATTTCAAAAAATATTTTTTTATTTTTTAGAAAAAAAAAAATTTGAAAAAAAATCAAAAATATTTTTTAGAATATTTACTCAAAATAAAATCAAAAATATTTTTTTTTGATTTTTTTTTCTAATTTTTTTTTTATTTTTTAGAAAAAAAAAATTTGAAAAAATTGAAAAAAAATTTTGAAAAAATTGAAAAAAAAAATTCGAACAAAAAAATATTTTTTTTTTGAAATTTGAATTTTTTTAGAAATTTCGAACAA
The DNA here is from genome assembly GCA_030686995.1 of Artemisia argyi. Lineage (NCBI taxonomy): Eukaryota > Viridiplantae > Streptophyta > Magnoliopsida > Asterales > Asteraceae > Artemisia > Artemisia argyi. Next base: position 18,111,416 of record CM060678.1, on the reverse strand, counting down.
AAAATTTTTAGAATTTTTTTTAAAAAAAAATTCGAAAAAAAATATATTTTTTTTTTAAAATTGAAAATAAAATCAAAATTTTTTTTTTTTTGTTTTTTTATAAAATTTTTTTGATTTTTTTTTTAATTTTTTAGAAAAAAAATTTTGAAAAAAAATTTTCAAAATTTTTTTTTGTGGTGGTGGTGGTGGCGGTGGTGGGTGGTGGCGGTAGGTGGTGGTGGCGGTGGTGGGTGGTGGTGGGTGGAGGCGGTGGTGGTGGTGGGTGGTGGCGTTGGTGGTGGAGGTGGTGGCATTGGTGGGTGGTGGTGGTGGCGGTGGGTGGTGGTAGCAGTGGTGGGTGGAGGTGTTGGTAGGTGGCGGTGGGTGGTGGTGGTGGCGGTGGTGGGTGGTGGTGGTGGTTGGTGGTGGTGGCGGTGGTGGGTGGTGGTGGTGGTGGTGGCGGTGGTGGGTGGAGGTGGTGGGCGAAAACGTATAAAAGGACTAACGGTGCAAACGATATTTAACAAAAAAGGACTAACAATGCAAATGTTTATTGCAAACGGTGGTTAAAGGACTAACGGTGCAAATGGACTAACGGAAAAACTGACGACAGTTAGTCTGAGGGACCATAGATGTTATTCTTTTGCAGTCAGAGGGACGATACATGCAACTTTAAACTTTGAGGGACTATGCATGAAATTTTTGACAAACCACAGGGACCATCCGTGTAATTTACTCACTAAAGAAAGAGATAACTTATGATTAGGTTTTATAATAATAAATATGTACCCAAAAACTAGAAACGATAAAGAGATTTTAGGTAAACAATATAAAATTATTCATTTTTGTTGCTCCAAATAAACATAATGTTAATGCATACTTATTAATTATATATAGAATCTTTGACAAGAAAAAAACTTTGTTTAGCATTTCCCAAATAATCAAGACATATGATGTTCATTTTCTTTTTAGAGAGTATCAACAAAACTTTTATATTTGATAATATATGAACAAACATGATCAATATCGCGCTTTGGTTTAGTATTTTGCTTAAAAGCGATAATGAACTATACCTCGTCAGTTCGTTGATAGTTACAACATAAACTGATGGTAGTAGTTTACTGGAAAATCTCGAATAGCATCTTGTTCATCGTCAATTAGCAATTCATTACTTCATTATATATGTAGTCATTGTTTGTTTCAGTACTCATAGCTGTTTTTCTAGACAATCACATTTTATTGGTTTGGTTGATGCACATTACACTCAATTGCATTCGGTTGTTGAACTTTATATTCCTTCAGCCAATGAAAATTTGCCGCTATATAATACGGAGTATTAAATTGCAATCATAAAGGATTAAAGGGGTCCAAAATAGACCTTGAGATATAGCAACTACACATGCAAGATTGATGGAAAAGTGAGCAAAATAAATGAGGATCTTTTGGCGCTATGTTGGGGATTTAAAGGCCAAATTTACCCGACTTTGTACTCCAATAAATGCAACATGTAGACAGTGTGTTGTTGATTTCATTGTAACAGAATACAAACGACGTGGACATTAGGAAATCCTCTAGTTCTTTAGTTAATTTACGACAAGGACATATGAGTCGAGGTTAATAATGTTGGTATGGCACACCTAAAACAAATGATCACACTGAAAGTATTATTGAGATAAGGAATGTGTTTGTATTGCTTTCCGAGTTCCTCTCCATACAAAACAATGCATAAATAGATACAATGGTTATGCTATTTAGGGTAAATGTAAATCACCCTTTAATGCCTAGCCTATCAACAACTAATCACAGCTCATCTTTTAGTGTCTAGTCTATCTACAACTAATCACATCTCAATCAAATATACACTATCGAAATATACAGCTAACACTCCCCCGCAGTTTGAGCGGGAGGACACCGAACACTCAAACTGGAGCGAAACTCTTCAAACAAAGCCGTAGGCAAGCCCTTAGTAAAAATGTCCGCATACTGATAGCGAGAAGGCACATGAAGAACCCGGACCTGACCAGCAGCTACCAAATCCCGAACAAAATGAATGTCAATCTCAATATGCTTCGTCCGTTGATGCTGAACTGGATTAGAAGACAAATAAACAGCACTGACGTTGTCACAGTATACAAGTGTAGCAGAGGACAAAGGAGTATGTAACTCACGTAGAAGATTCCGTAACCAGCATGTCTCAGCAACTGCATTAGCAACACCTCGATACTCAGCCTCAGCACTAGAGCGAGAGAGCGTCGGTTGACGCTTAGCGGACCATGAGAGCAGATTATTGCCAAGAAACACACAATAACCTGAAGTAGATCGCCGAGTAATAGGACAACCAGCCCAATCCGCATCCGAATAAGCAACTAATGAAGTAGTAGAGGATGCAAACAACTGTAATCCATAATCTATTGTACCCCGAATATATCGCAAAATCCGTTTAAGAGCCAAGAAATGAGGCTCCCTTGGATCATGCATATGAAGACAAACCTGCTGAACTGCATAGGAAATATCAGGTCGAGTAAAAGTGAGATACTGTAGAGAACCCGCAAGACTCCGATATAAGGTTGGATCAGACACCAAATCACCATCATCACCCAGTTTAGACTCAGTATCAACAGGAGTCCGACTGGGGTTACAACCAATCATGTGTGCACGCTCTAAGATCTCAGTAGCATACTTATGCTGAGATAAGAACATCCCTGTAGAATCACGTGTAACAGATATGCCCAGAAAATAATTTAGAGATCCCAAATCCGTCATAGAAAACTCCTTATGCAAGGAATCAATAATTCGCTGTAACAAACTCTCAGAAGAAGCTGTTAGGACAATGTCATCAACATACAGTAATAAATAAGCAGTATCAGTCCCCTGTTGATAAATAAATAAGGATGTGTCACAACGACTATGAGTAAATCCAACCCGAAGAACATAAGCAGCAAAACGCTGAAACCAAGCCCGAGGAGCCTGCTTGAGACCGTAAAGAGATCTCTGTAGTAAGCAAACATAATCAGGATGATCTGGATCCCGAAAACCAGGAGGCTGATGCATGTAAACAGTCTCAGTCAGATCACCATGCAAAAAGGCATTCTTGACATCAAGCTGATGAACCGGCCAATGTCGAGAAAGAGCCAAACTAAGCACCGTCCGAATAGTACCTGGTTTAACAACCGGGCTAAAGGTCTCATCCACATCTACACCCTCAATCTGAGTACTGCCATTCGCGACAAGTCGAGCCTTGTAGCGACTAAGGGTGCCATCAGCTAAAAACTTGTGGCGAAATAACCACATACAGCGAATAATATTGGCATCCATAGGCCGGGGTACCAGAATCCAAGTTTTATTTTTAATTAGTGCATTGTGCTCATCGGACATAGCATTGCGCCAGTTGGGATCAGTAAACGCAACATTATATGATTTTGGTAATGGGGAGAGGGTCGACACATAAAGGTTTAACCGCTGAGGGGGACGAGTAGTCCCAACACGAGAACGCGTGACCATGGGATGAATCGAAACCGGGTTTGGGTTAACATTTGTGGTTGGTAAATCTTGGGAAACGGAAACGGGGGTGGGCAGTTGATTGATTAGACTAGTATCAGTTTCATTAGTTTGAAGTGGAATATGAATATGGGAAGGGGAGGTGGCAGTTTGTGTTGGGGTTGGTGGGTCGTTTGTAGGGGTACTGGGTTCATTTGTGATGTTTGGGTGAGGTAAATCAGTTGAAGTGGTAGTAGGTGTGGGTGACAGTTTGATTATATTTGAGATGACATTGGAGGAGTCGTCCAAAAAATCATACGAGGGGCTTACATTTGGTGTCATGGAACCAAACGGAAAAACTGTTTCATCAAATGTAACATGGCGAGAAATGATAATTTTATTTGTGTTTAGGTCCAGGCAACGATAACCACGGTGATTAGAGGCATGCCCCAAAAATATAGAGGCCGTAGCCGGGGGTCCAAGTTTGTGTTCGGTATCAAGGTGAGGATAACAAAGACAACCAAAAACACGCAAGAGGCTATAATCAGGTTTGGTTCCAAAAAGACGGGTAAAGGGAATTTCATTTTCAATGGCACGCGATGGCAAAATATTTAATAAGTGAACGGCCATGTTAAGGGCTTCAACCCAATAATTGGGTGGTAGGTGAGCTTGAAACAATAATGTCCGAATAATGTTGTTAATGGTGCGGATCATCCTTTCAGATTTCCCATTTTGTTGAGAAGTGCGTGGACATGAGAAACGAAATTGAATTCCATTATCAGCAAATAATTTGTGGAATGCGTGGTTGTCAAATTCACCACCATGGTCACACTGAAACGACTTTATATCACACTTGAATTGATTTTTAACGAATAAACGAAACAACATAAATTTTGACAAAACATCAGATTTATTGACTAAAGGATAAACCCAGACAAATTGCGAATAATGGTCTAAAAATAAAACATAATAACGAAAACCGGAAAGACTCGGAATTGGAGATGTCCACAAGTCCGAGTGAATAATGTCAAAGCAAGATTGAACAGAAGTAGATGAACTAACAAATGGAAGTCGCACGTGCTTGCCAAGCTGGCAAGCATGACAAAGCACGGGAGACTTCTCTTTATTACATGAAATAGAATTATTTGAAATGACACTTCGTAGCACTTCACTTCCTGGATGCCCAAGACGTTGATGCCACGTGTACTGACTGGTGAGATAGACCTGAGGTATTGGAGAGGGCTTCGTAACAGGGTAAAGAGGTCCAGTGCTATCACAACGGAGCAGCACCCGACGAGTTTGGAAGTCCTTAACAGAAAAACCAAAAGGATCAAATTCAACGGTACAATAATTGTCACAAACAAATTGACGAACGGAAATTAAATTTTTTACAATATTAGGGGTGATTAAGACATTGTGTAAGTGAAGGGGTCGAAAAGGTGTTGGCAAAACACTATGTCCGGAGTTGGTAACGGGAATGGAATGCCCGTCACCAACTGCAACAGATGAATAAATGCACGAATTAAAAACATCACTAAGATTATGGACAGAATCATTAAGGTGGGATGACGCACCTGTATCCATATTCCAGTTACCGGGAGCAGGATCATGTAGTGTCCCAGTAGTAAAGGCATGCGGTAAAGTGGTTTCGTGACCCGCAAGTTGGCCCAAACCAAGAATAGAACCCATGGTTTGCTGTTGTTGACCAAGCTGTTGACCAGCAACATTATTTGACCCCAGCGCCTGACCTACCAGGCCAGATGAACCCCCAACACTAAACTGAACCGGTTGCTGACCTGTAGTTCCTACCTGACCCCCTGTCCAAACTTGACCAACTGCATTTTGACTCGGGTAGAGAAGGTGACCCTGGGAGCTGTTGAACCCCGGTCCAAACATGGAATTATGCTGAGCAATATTATGGGACGTGGGTTGTGGGAATCCTGGTGGGGGAATATGTTGGGCTGCATAGGTGGGCATGGTGTTTGGGCCCGTATAATAGGCCACAGGTTGTGTTGTTTGGTTTGAAGCAGTAGCTAAAGATCCAGGAGTCATATTCGAACTATTATTGCCACCACAACCAAGTTTGGATAAAAGGGTTTGAAGAGTTTGTACCTCTGTCTGGCTTAAAGAGGAGGTGGAGATAGTACTTAAGCTTGGGGTATTAGTAACAAGACTGTGCGCCCCATTATGTAAATATTTGCATGAGGCACCAAAGCGGCATGAACCTTTATTGAAGTGAAAACACGGTTTGTGTACCTTATCCATGGAGGAAGAAGAGCGACGTGTATTCAACCTGGAATTCGCCAATAAAACCATTGGTGAGGATGATGTAGCATCAACAAAGGTGTTTTGTCCCCGCGTTTTCAAACGCATCTCTTCCGTAGTTAGCATAGATCGGACGGTTTTGAGGTCAGGAAATGGCTCGCGATGAGCAATGATGGTTGATATGTTGTCATACCTTGCGGGTAAGCCTTCAAGAGCAAATGTGACTACATCATCAGAATTCATAGGTGACCCAAGGCTAGACAAGATCGTGGCAATTGATTCGATCTTTCGAAAGTATGCATCAATGGTCATATCGCCAAGTTTCAAGGAACATAGTTCCGCCTTCAAAGCAATGGATCGTGTACGTTTGTTGTCATGAAAGATATCAGCAAGTATTTCCCAAGCTTGCTTAGCCGATTGTGGGTTGTCAACCACAAGCCTTTGTTGAAGAGTTTTTGACACCGTAACAAAGATCCAAGACAGAATAATAGTATCGATCTTAAGCCATTCGGCATCGGGAGGTGGCTTATCGCTTGTGGAGACGCCGTCGTCTTTCTTGTCCATGATGTGATCCAAAAGAGAATTTCCTCTACAAAGATTGAGGAAAAAATAAACCCACGAGGAGTAGTTCATCTCATCTACGTCTAACTTGACGGGAATGAGATTGTTAAGGTTTGTGATGGTCATGAGTTTGTCGGAGAGGAGAATGAGGGGTTGTGAGGTAGTTTCAATAACCGTCATGTTGTATGATGTTGTGTGAAGAGGATGAAGTAGGGTTTTGATACGTAAAAACAAGCCAAAAAGCAGAGCAGTCTACTGGTTTGTTATTTAAACCAACAATCGACCTCTACCAACAATAAATTTTGTCGACTGGTTTTATTTATCAACCAACGATCGACACTTAACCAAATTAACAATATTGTAGTCGACTGGCTATATCAGGTGAACCAACAAGCGACTAGAATAAACTTGTAAAACAAAAAAAAAAAAAAAAGCAGCGGAAAAAAATATAATAAGGCGTGATTTAGGGTATAGGTATAGCTCGTGATACCATGAAAGTATTATTGAGATAAGGAATGTGTTTGTATTGCTTTCCGAGTTCCTCTCCATACAAAACAATGCATAAATAGATACAATGGTTATGCTATTTAGGGTAAATGTAAATCACCCTTTAATGCCTAGCCTATCAACAACTAATCACAGCTCATCTTTTAGTGTCTAGTCTATCTACAACTAATCACATCTCAATCAAATATACACTATCGAAATATACAGCTAACACACACAACGATATGACCGGCCAGTAACAATACAGAAATGAATATATCAGGGAGGCACAAATAGACGGAGGAAACTCTCACAGGTCTAGCCATGGTGACATTGTTTGAGATTGCAATCATCTTTAAGTAGACATCTGGTATATTTGTGGGACATTTGGAACGTGACATTATACGAGTTGATGTTTAGAACAAACATGGTCCTATATAAGTAACTGATTCACTTGAGTTCATTCTTTAACTTGAATGGAGGAGATGATTTTGGTTGACGGACTACTAATTAAAATATTATAACATAAGGGTGCGATGCATGTGTTTCATTTAAATCTTTGGGTCAGAGTGTTAGGTCATAGGTGGTGTGCGTTATAGGGTGAAGAAGTGATTGGAGAGAAGGGTGACATTGTTGCTGAGGAGTTAGTGAGTATTAAAGCATAACAGAGATGGTAGACGATGTTATGGACCATATACAATTGTATCCGGTATGGAGGTTGATTGCTTTAGATCCTATTAGTTATTATGCATATTGGTTTTTTTGCCAAAGATAAAAGTTAACAGGCACTACTAGAAAAAGTGCCAATAGCAACGAAAATTTTGCAACAACCAATAAGTCGTTGCTATATTCACACATTAGCAACGAATTTAGCAACGAAATTCAGTAAAAAATGAATCTTCGGTTAGCAACGATTTGTAGTTGCTAAATTTGTTGCTATCTTCTCAAATTTTGGTGGAAACATTCCCTCTCTTTTTTAGCAACGACTTTCTCAAAAAAAATCGTTGCAAAAAAATTAGCAACGAAGTTTTAATTTTTGCCAATCAAATCATCAAATATTAGCAACGAAATCGCAAATATAGCAACGAATAATTTGTTGCAAAAATTGTTGGTAAAAAATTTTAAACATTTTTGTTGCTAAATATATAAAAAAAATAAGGGAAAATTCTCAAATTTTTTTAGTTAACCAATTTTATTTTAAATTATTTTCTAGTTACTACATTTATGAAATAGTATAGGGAAAATTTTCCTCTTTTTACTAAACCTTATTAAATAATGGCAGTTTAATTTCAATCTACTTACGATAATCTATGCACATATAAATATAACATGCAATCCATTATATGCATATATACGTAATTTATGGTTTGTCTATTAAAAAAAACACATTTTCTGTGATGAAGCGAAAAGTGTACCGCTTTTGGGGGGTCATTTAAGGCCAAAGTCGAGATTATTTGATCAAATATTGCCCTAAATCGTTCCTTTTGTCATTTTAGGTACTTTTGAGAGGAAATTTACAAAATGAAGCATTTTGGACGTTTTTTGAGTGAAAAAGTGAAGAAAACGACAAAGTCTCAAAATCATGCTGGAAATTGTACATGACGGCATCACAGGATGCTAGTGACGGCGTCAAGACTTGACAAAGAGGTGGATAAATCAAATACACGTGACGCGCTAGAGAGTTTTCTAAAGAGTTCGTGACGGCGTCACCCTTTAGGGTCGCCAAGGCCGTCACGTATAACATAAAGAGAGACGGCCCAGAGTATGTAAAGAGTGACGGCGTCAGAAGTGGATCTAGGCAATACGAGTATTATTTTGGCGGCGAGTTGACGGCGTCAGACCTTACTCTTGACGCCGTCAGGATGTAAAATCTATATATAGTTTTCTACTTTTCATTCATTGTGTGCAACTTTGAAGGGAGTAAACCCTAGACGAATTTTACTGATATTTTGAGGGTTTCAAACCCTTGTTTCATCCATGCTTAATTGAAGATAAGTCTTTCATCAAATCATTCAATATGTCTATGTGTTGTTTGATTATATCTTACGCTTGTCTTCTCTTTAACATGCTAGGCTAGGTTTTCTTTGTGTTTGCTTAGATGTAATGAAACTTAGATATTGATTATGGGTTGGTTGTTTGTTTATAATTGTTGTGGATGAATGAATTCGATGTTGGGTTTAAGAAAGCTGGCAGACTTCCAATTGGTAACTTGCTTGAACGTCTTAAGAAACATTATCGGAGGTGTACTACGATATATTGGTTGTATTTAATGCGTAGGTAACTACTAATGAGGCCATGTTAGGAGCTAGTAGTCGGCTCGACATAGGAATGGTATTAAGGAATATAACCAGTCATCCATGCAATTGTAACAAACTAATCAACCTGTAAAAGGTAGCTAGGGAGTAGTGAAATCTAAGTAAACACATTTTTTATCATTATTGTTTTCGCCATAATTTAGTTTAAGTTTAGTTTATTTTATTTTGATTGCATCTTTAGTTATTTGGGTTACTTGATTAGCAACTAATTCCGCCCACTCCTTCTAAAACCGATATTTTACTTGCTTTCATTTAAAATATAAAAATACAAAAAGAATTATCCCTCATCTCTAGACCTAGTTTTAGTGAGTTTTAACCCTAGCGAACACTGTTCTTTGAGTTGAACGATCAATCCCCCGGTACTTGTCACTATACTATACTACAACAGTCAGGTACACTACCTGGTGGGGATTGCAAACTTCTCAAGATCGCTTGAGAGGTAAAACCTTTTGCGAGGGTGCAATTCCACGCATCAGTCTGTATGTCTCAAAAGCGTGAACTTCAACATCATGAGTGTTTGACTCGCGTTAAAAACTAAAGTTTTATGTGACTTCACTCGTGATGCAAACGGGTTAAGAATTTAGTTTTGAGCTCCAAAATTAAAGTTGTAGATCTCTCTATCCCGGTTCTGTGACCTCTTGAACCATCAAAGAAGAGTGTGTATGAAGGAGCTATGACCAAAACAATGTAACTATGTCAGCATATGACCTCTTAAATAATTTGAATGGATCTAGAATCATATTTATGCGGCTACCCGTGTCGCGAGTGTTTGACTCACATAAAAAACTGGAATTTTCTTTGATTTGACTCGCGATGCTAACGGGTTTAGTTTCATTTTTTAGGTCCAAAACCAAAGTTGTAGAACTCTCTCTCCCGGTTTCGTGGCCATTTTAATCATTAAAAGCGGAGTTCGTATGAAGGAGTTATGACCAAAACAATGTAACTTTGTCGGCATGTGATGTGTTATCATTAATTCTTCACTTGTTCTTCGTTTTGTCACTTTATTCTTTCTCGATCCATCTTTCGTCTGGCTTTTAATAACTTAATCATCATTCCTTGATCATGTCTATGCATGTAACCCCCGATAGAGCTATAATTATATTTATGTAGCTACCCGTATCACGAGTGTTTAACTATAACTGAATTTTTAGGTGAGTTGACTCGCGACGTTAACAGGTTTAATTTAAGCTTTTAGGTCCAAAACCAAAGTTGTAGAACTCTCTCTCCCGGTTCGGTGGCTTCTTTAATCATTAAAAACGGAGTTCATATGAAGGAGTTATGGCTAAAACAATGTAACTTTATCAGCATATGATATATTTGTTATTTGTTTCTTCACTTGATTCATCATTAAAAACGAAGTTCATATGAAGGAGCTATAATGTATTTATTCATCTACCTCTATCGCAAATGTCTGACTCACGTCAATAACTGAAATTTTCGGTGAATTGACTTGTGACGGGAATGAGGTGAAATTTCGGATTTCGACTCCAAACCAAAGTCGTGGGTATCTCGATCGGGTAGATCGTGGTAGATTGGTACTAGCTAAGATTAATACTCGACATTTAGCTTAGTGCCGAAAAATAATGTAAGCGACGTTGTATGGTTTTCTCCGCCGAGAATGGAGCTTGTTGATTAGTGAAGTAACTCTCGAGTTGGGTACTCGGGGAGTGGAGTAGAGTTGATTTGGGTCAAAATTAGCTTATCGGGTCAACCCAATAAACCCGATAGCCTAATAAGGTCGGGTTAAGGTCTTAGTTGGTTCATTATCGGGTTACCTGGTTGACCCGATAAACCCGATAAGCTATAATGACCATTAACAAATTTATAATTTTTTAACAAAATCAAGTTTGGGTTGAAATTAACATGTAACCCGATAACTTGAAAGACCCAATCTGTTAGACCCAAACTCGGCCCGATACCTTATAGGGTCGGGTTGCAGGTTAGTTTTATTTTTTCAAAACCCGATACCCCAAACCCGACCCGATAACCCGATTGACACTTTTTTTTTTTTTTTTTTAAACATAATTGATATCCCTAATTAATCAATAGGGGCAATTGCATATATACCCAATAAAACTTGAATATTTGCATATATACTCAAAACATGCTTAATTTGCATTGTACATCATGCATTAAAAACTTGTATCTTGAAGAAATATGCAAGTTTTTAAGTTTTAGTGGGTATATATGCAATTCTCCGTTAATCAATAATACTTTTTACACTTTTCGCAATAAACAAAAAAAAAATGAAATTGAAGAGCGGGTAAGCGAAAATTGAGAGCGGGAGAAAGAGTGAGTAAAGGGGCATAAAGAAAATAAACCCTAAATCTTATCCCAATTAGATCTCACAGTGCCGCTTTCTCTCTTTTCTTCTAACCCGACCGAGGTCTAATCCAATTATTTTTTGCTCACGTTTATGATACATCGTATGTTTAATATAATACTAGATCTATCTATTTGTTATTTTTATTGTTAATTTTATGCCCAATCTCTTAAATTTGTAGCTCGACATGTATGTGGGGCTTGTTGTTTTATTGTATTTAAGTGTTTCTTAAGCTTGATTTTTGTCTCTAAATCATACTTGTTGTAGTATAACGAAGTTTAGATCTAAAGTGTGGGGGCTTTTTGCTTATGATATATGGTATGATTGTGGGTTGTGTGTCATTTCCTACTTTGCAGCAGGTCATTGTTCATAGTCTATAGTCTAATAAAAAGTTTTTGATTTACTTAATGACTTGGTATAGCATAATCTATAGTCTAATAATTGTGTTTCTTTCTTCAGTTGTGTTCATAGTCTCTTATTTCTTTATTTAGTTCATGCCTTGGTATAGTTTTCTTAGCTGTTCCGCTTTTTTTTTTTTTTTTTTTAGCTATGCATTGAATGTTCTTGGTAATATGAAGTTTTTGATTTTCGATTTTTCTTGTTATGTTCTTTTGTTCTGGTTCTAAAAAAAAGCCAGGTATGTTTTATCTTGCTTGAATAGGTGTAGTAGTATAGTCCCTGATGTCGATATGTAGTACTTAGCTTATGACTCAAAGGGCTTGTCTTTGGTTTCATTGAGCTAGATCTATCATAAGTTGGTAGATATAAATTTCACACTTTTTTTTAATACAAATAATGAATATGGCGATGTTTGTTTGCTTTACTTTTGTGCATGCATGTCTTTTAAAAGGGCTCTTAACATGAGGATTAAATCTTTGGAGTTAGTATGTTAGATTTGTTTGCTGGTAATTTCAAGTTCATGTAGTTTTGCGTAACTACTTGTTAGTCTTATCATTTTACTATCTGTGTGTGCTCACTAGTTATCTTTTAATATGTACTAGTTTGTTACTTGTTGGAACTGAGTACAATTTTACCATTGAAAATTTTACTGGGACTTTATACGTTCATTTCTATTTTTCATGTATCATACGACAGATGGCTGTAGGGAAAATGTTAGAGCAAGTAGAGGCAAAAGTTCTCGTTGAGTTAACGTATCACGAAGATTAACACCAACAACCTCACCTTCTACGTTTTATGGCTCCTCATTCCTCGTCATCGGCACCACCTGGAATGATATAAATGAGGAAACAGTGGATCTGAAAGAGGTGGATTAGCATATGCATGGTTTATTTACATGTATGATCTTGAAAATGCTCGTCTCTTAATTTTGTTTGTCACTTGTTGGAGTTCTTTAGCTTTTTACGATTTTAAATTTCATTAAACCTGATCTACTACTCATTTTTTATGTATGCGTGACAGATGGCTAAAAGGACTCGTTACAAAATAATTAGAGGGAAGCCTACGAGTTGAGTTAGCATATAAAAGTTTTTGACGCAATCTTCACCAATACCGGTAACACAACCTTCTACATTGTCTTCCAACTTGCTGCGCACCCCTCGCTGATTGGTATGCCATCTATTTATACTTTTTTTAAAACTTAAAGTTAAGTCAGTTTATAATGTTTCAGGACAAGTTTTGTTGACAATTCAGTTTATCGTGCTCAAAAGTTGGCAATTTAGTTAACAATGTTTTAGCACTTGTTCTTATTTAGTTGTGTATACGAGACTTTTGTCGTTGATAATTCAATTTTAATGTTATAGAACTTGAACTTGTTCTTATTTTTTGTGTTTGACTCGTCATCTCTTTTGAACACTCAAGTAGTCAAGTGTGTATTATGGTTATAATTTCTGGTTATTTTTGTAGGACAATGAATTAAGGAAAAGACTTCTTAACTTGAGTTGCTTGAAAGGTTGTGCAACAACAAAAAAGACATGAAAGTAATTGGTGTGATACAAGATCAGAAAAGTTTGCGGCTGTCCTAATTGCTAATGTCGTCGATCGAGCTTCTGATCTTCACTTGGACCCCGAGGCATGAGTAAAAGCCATTAGTGTTTTGTGTAGGTGTACTAAACTTTTTGGTAGCTATATTTTGTTTTTTTTTATAACTTTAGCCAGCTTGTTGTGTTGTGTAAACGGTTAGTAGACGAAACCGTCCATTTATGGGAATGGTTTCTTTTGGTGTAATGAGGGTACAGGTTTTTATAAATGGAACAATATTAACACAAACTGCATGTTCTTGTCGAAAATTGATTTAGCAACGATCTTGGGTTGTTGCGATTACATTCGTTGGAAACAAACGAATTATTGTTGCTAAAACTGAACTTAGTTGCTAATCAGCAACAACATTATCTCGTTGCTGATTGTTAAATTACAATAAATATGTTTCGTTGCTATCTTCATAATTAGCAACGACTTGTCATGGAACTGAAATTAGCAACGACTTGGAGCTTCGTTGTTAAATAGCAACGACATGGCAAAATTAGCAACGATTATTATGATAGCAACGGGCGATATAGCAACGACCGTAAGTTGTTGTTAATGTCGTTGCTATCATCGTTTTGCAACGAATTTAGGCCATTTAGCAACGAAATCTGGCCGTTGCTATTGGCACTTTTTCTAGTAGTGAGGAATCCCATTCTTAGTTCATTGAGAGCAAGGTAGGGTCTCGAATATAGAGATAATGTTTAAGCATCAAACTCAAGATTTTAGTAAACCTTTAGGTATTTGGTGCTATTGTTGGGTTTCAAAGCACAATACACCGGCAAGTAGAAAGTTTATTCTGGTGCAGCAACTTCTTTGCACGTGAAGCATTGATATAAAGCATACAAATATGAATCATGTTCTGAGTTCCAGGTTATAAATGGGAACATATATATATGATATGCACAAAAGGTGTGCAACAGTCTTCGTGTGACCTTTTTGTGCAGAATTTTACATATTCATACAACTACAGAATTTTACATTTGATATCAAACATACAAAATATTCTATTTGCCAAACAAAAAAAGATACTGTTAAGTAAATTAAATTGTCTCCCCCGGCAATCGCCACAAGTTCTACATGGACCTTTGTGGTTTTATATCTTTCCTGTCTTTCAGTGGCACATATTGTCCTCAATGTTCAAGTGAATAAACTTGTCTTTCAGCTCAACAAAGTCTGATCCGATCCTATTTCAATCCATCTAGAATCGAAGACGGCTATAGAACCATCACAATATCACCATCAGATACCTTTGTGGTAGGTCAGTGGTCACAACAGATGCCACACCAATGGATTTTATTAAGCAATGACACATGGAAAACCAGATGGATTTAAGAACCCTCAGGCACCTTGAGTTTATAGGCCATCTTGTCGGTTTTGCATTAACTTGATATGGTCCAAAAAACAACTAGCCAAATGGTGATATAAAAATGAAACCACAGAAAAAGTAAGTCACCAACTTGATACTCCACGTCTCACCATTTGGAATTAGCAATTTGCTTCATGCGCTTGATTGATGAATGGGGATTTGTTTAAAAGTGATGCAGAATAGAAGTGTGTTTTAACATCAATAACAAGTGATGTACTAGTCTCATTATGTGTAACTGTTAAAAATATTTCTTGTATACCAGAATGGCACCACATTTTAGAGTCACTAAACTCTCTTAAGATCTGTGTGGCCAGGTCAGACTTTAGAGGGATCACTACTTGGTACTTGTAGTGGACCAAGCCATTACCCCACAAGTAAGGTGCCCTTAGATTCTCGCTTGCTAATTGTTCGACCCAGATCAGATAAGGATGCTCGTGCAATGCTGCCTTTATTGCATCCTATAAATATGTCTGAGGCACATAAAGAGAATCAAGGCCTGTGGCCCTGGGCTCCCTGTTGCACAAGATAAAGCATCTGCAACACAATTTTCACGACCAAGCTTGTAATTAATCTCATAATTTAAGCCAAATAGATTAGCTACCCATTTCTCTTGTTTGGTTGCACAATGCATTGATCCAGAAAGTACTCGAGAGACAACGCAGGTCTATTTGAATATAAAACTTACGGCCTAGCAAGTACAGACGCCATGTACAAATTGCATAAACAATGTCACAACTCACAAGAAGCATCACATCTTTTACATAATACTCGTAAGAGAAGATACAAAAAAGTAAAAGCAGCAATCCAATCACAAAACATCAAACAACATACGAACTTTCATTCAAATTAATAATACATCAGAAACATTCAAAAGTTACAATGAACTAAATAGATTTCGAATTTTCCAACATTATTCTAGCTAGCTTTATGACTAGTAGGTCTATTACTAAAATGACTTGGTTGGGTACACCTCTGCATCTTGGCTGCTCGTATCATCACTCTTTTTAGCTGATCGGAGACGATTTACTCGAACCATTTGCAACACAATAGCTTCCAGGACTCTGAGAATAGCTTTGAATACAAGTTCGGCAATACCAACGGGAGTTGTATTCAACATGGTGAGCTTTTGTACAACCTTGTGCTTTTAATGGGAATCGCCTTGAAAAAACTCAAGGAACCACCTTGGAACTAGTTTTATGATAAGAGAAATAAGTTAACTTTCATTCGACTACTTCTCAAAACAAACTAAAAAAAGGAACTAACGACTAACGCGTGAAATAAAAGTATTTTTATTCTCATATTCAGCCAATATCCTAGATATACAAAAGCAAAACGAACCTCATAATTATTTTGGTAAGTTTTCTACAATATTGAGTATATAATTGTCAGTTGTGCAAGATCAAAAGCCATAATAATGTGTTGCCACACACCCATATCACATAGTTACCACTTAAGCCTAATTACAATGAAACTAATGAGAAACATATTCCAAACGCATAATTTGAAATAAACTAGTGATACTCCTAAACGTATTGCATTGACCAATAAATCTTATTAACATATCCGCAACATATAGACAAACTGAATTACCTCAAATTCAGAATCATGTCAGACTAATTAAAAACATTTTACGAGTTCGAATTTCAAAATCTGAAAGGAAAGGAGCGATAAACGTGTACCGAAATTTTAACAAATAGCATGAGAATGATTTAATCTTGAGACTGCCTCCTAATAGAAGATTGTACGGTCGCTTAGTAACTATAAAATAAAGCTGATTGTATAAAAAATCCTTTCAATCGAACAATTGCACAAACAAGCGATTTCATATAAGCTGAAGAGTTAAAATGGCTGGAATGCATTGTTTTTTTTAGCTTAATACTCTACTTTTTTTGTTATGTGTTTTCCTACGTTTATAAGTGTATAAACGCGTGGCTTTTTAAGAATTTATTTTACTTCACTTACGGCAACTCTAATTTATGCACTAAGGGTGTGTTTGGTGAAAGTAGCAGTGAGCTGGGAGCAGTAGCCACAGCTCACAGCTCACCGCTTACAACTTCTTAAAGTATTGAAAAAATGAGCTTTTATAAAAAATAGTAAAGCTCACCGCTGTTTTGCCAACCAAGCAAACATGCAAACAGTATATAAAAACTAAAACTGTTACACTTTTAACCTTATAGTTTATTTATACTTCTAGTTTTTGTTCTTGTTGCTCATTTAAATAGCATAACTGTTACGTACTTTATAAAATTTACTCTTTTAAAATATTCTATCATACATTTTTTGTTAATTTTTTTCAAAAACAATCATTAATATATTATTTTCACTTATTTATCATGTCAGTATATGATTATTATTAGTTTATACTCCGTAGCTTTTTAATAAAAGTGATACTTGGACATATTTAGAAGAAATCAATAATCGAAATGGTGGACAAGTCACCGGTGAGCGTTTTTCTCTTTCGTGTTTAGCCCATACTATTGTAATCATTTCTCGTTCATTCACGAAATATTGGATCATCCAACGAATACAAATTCATATGCAAAACTTTTATCTTTCATTTGTTGTGGCAGTTCAAACTCTTTGTTAATTTTTTGAGCATTCGAATTTTTTTACCTAATAGTTCGATATGACACAACGATCATGTCCTTCTAATTTTTATGCCATGGATAATATTATTGAAAATTAAATATAGTATTCAATAAGGTGCAATAAGAACTAATGATAGTGCAAAATTTAGTGACTCCTATAAATATGGCAAAATATTAAAATAAATAAATAAATAAACTACAGTTGATTATACCGTGGAGAAATAAGTGTGGATAATTCAATTTGTAGTGCCTTAGACAGTTTATGTGCATCTGAGAATCGAAAAGAGTTGAATTATAGAAAAACTGACATTCAAAATGACTATATTTACAATTTACGCGCAGCTATATATTTGACAACAAATGTTTGGATGATAAAAGTGACGCCAACAAATAAAAAAGAATGAAAGATGCAAGCTTTTTGACCCTCTGGGCGTGGAATGAGAGAGCCGAAAAAGCAATGCAAATCTTGAGACTCGAGGGTGATTTTCAAACGTAATTTTACATTTCATACAACTACAGAATCTTACTTTTGATATCAAACATACAAAATATTATATTTTTCAAAAGAAAAAAAATATACTATTAAATAAATTAAACTGTCTCCCATGTCAAACGCCACTAGTTCTACATAGAACTTTGTGGTTTATCATCTTTCATTCTTTACTGTCTTTCAGTGGCACATTGTCCTCGAGGTTCCAGTTAATAAACTCGTCTTTCAGCTCAACAAAGTCGGATCCAATCCATTTTCAATCCATCTAGAATTGAAGACGGCTATATATAGAACCATCACAATATCAACATCAGATGCCTTTGTGGTAGGTCATTGCTCATAACAGATGCCACACCAATGGAAATCTTAAGCAATGACACCTGGAAAACCGAAAACTAGATGAACGCGAGAACCCTCAGGCACCTTGAATTTATAGGCCATCTTTTTCAGTTTTGCATTAACTTGATATGGTCTAAAAAAACGACTAGCCAAATGGTTTTATAATGGAACCTCATTTGGGCTTATATGTTGGACTTGGTGAGATGTTGGGCCGTAAGAATCTCACAAGTGGTATCAGACACAGGTTGGGCCCAGTGATGATGTGGATTGTGTTCCCTCGATTAGACCCCGGTTCGACGGTATTAGTGGATCCCGGTAAACCTTGTACAGAAAGGAAGCCGGTAAAAGGCGGTGTGTTCTGAAGGTAAAGGTCGACGGTATGAAAAAGGTGGGATCGTGACTATAGTCGAAGGGGAGGCCCATGGTGGTTTGGGTTTGAGGGGAGGATTGTTGGGTGTACAAACCCAATCCCACATCGGTAGAACTATAATCTCAAAGTTAACTTATAAGCTTGGTGGACTGCTCCTTCTATCACCAATTGGTTTTAGAACGGAACCTCAGTTGGGCTTATATGTTGGACTTGGTGAGATGCTGGGCCGTAGGAATCCCTACAATGTGTAACTGAAGGCAGGAGTAGTCCATATAAAGCTTGAAAAGGGGTCAACCCAATAGATATGTGGTAAGTTGAGTGCTGATAACTTAAAGTACTCATGCTAAAAGTGGCTGAGGAAGATCACATGACGTTCACTAATTATGGATTTTTGGGTTTATATGGATGAGACAAGGTAAAAAAACGATTTGATTCACTAACACGGTCAACTACCACAAAGATTGTATTCTTGCCATTTTATGATGGAAATTCTTCAATGAATTCCATGGTAATACCCAATGCCACATAGAAGACTAATACAACTTGAATTCATATAAACAAAACACCTAAACAAACACACTAAAGCTAATACAAGCATACCACAGCCAACTTTACTAGCTAAACTTCCAGACCATGCTCTGAGACCTTTCAACCTTTATTCTTACTCCATAGCATACAATAAATCAGAGGTAGAATCCCAATAGCTAAGAAAGCATTCCTAATGTACAAAGCTATCTTCATATTCATAATCAAACTGAATAAAATCAATATCCAAACACCCCTCTTCCAGTTTTTCTACTGCAATTCCAAACAGAACATCTACTATCCTTAACATTTTCCATACCTTTTCATGACATCCACCAAGTCTGCAACTTCCTTTATACATCAAACAACTCTTTTCAAGATTAAAATTCATTATAGAACAATTCATTAGCAGGAAACTTTCCCTTTGGAGTGAACAACTTAAAGCTACACAGAACAATCCCATTCCAAGTATAGTGTTGCTCCATTTTTCATAGCACACAAAAATACTAGGAACAAGAAGTTTAGTGCATATAAGGATCAATTCCAAGGGACAAAGCCATCTGCAAAAATATTCACCCTCCGATACCATAAAACTCATATCCAAACACCCTTCTGAGAGACAAACCATAGAAGAATTGCTTCTACTTTTTTAAGCAATGATCAATTTTTGCTTTTTGTCTCAGTAGAGCATATACAATTGAATCTTTTTAATTAATTAACTTTTGGAATGTGTTGAATTAAAGCGTCTTCGTCGCTTTGGTTTGTTACTGACTGCTAAGTTCATCACTTTGATTGGACAAGGTACTATAAGATATTGTTGGTTCTAATATTTTCAGGCTGTTGAGTCCACGTCCAGTGTCTAAGAGGCGTGTAATACGTGTAGGCATTCAGCCACCTGAGTGGGCACTTGATGTGAGTTGACAATTGTTTGCCTGTTCTTAATAGCCGCTTTATGAACATTGTGAGCATAGTATGTAGTTTTCTAATTAATAATATTAATCATGTACAATTATACATCATAAACATTGTGAACATATCTTTAAAGCAACAATATATCAAATTCAGATACATCAAACAACTACTTCATTCAAATTTTAATCAGTACATCAGAAACATTTGAAGTTGATTTACAACAAAATTAGCTAAATCAATTTCAAAATTTCCAACATTATTCTAGCTAGCTTCATGCCTAGTAGGCCTATTACTTGGTTGGGTGCACCTATGCATCTTGGCTGCTCATATCATCATCAGTCTTTTTAGCTTTGAGACGATTTACTCGAACCATTTCCAACACAAAAGCTGCTAGGACTCCGAGAATACCTCCGAATACAAGTCCTGCAATACATGCGGGATAATGTAACATGTCCAACAAATTCATTGTATGTTGGTCGTTGGTGGTTGCCGGAAAAGTGTAAAATAAGGAGGGAAAGAGACTATATGCATATGTGATGAGTGCTCAAACACTCATCATTTTTGGTCAAATCTGAACTGCAAAACATACAAAAACACTCAGAAATGCATCAAAATGCTAAAAATATTTCAAAATTGTGTTTTATATGTTTTAGATGCAAAAAGAGTAAAAACAGATAAAAAACGTACAAAGTTTGCAAAATTGGCAGTTTCAGTCCCTCAACTTTCAAAAATTGGCAAAAATAGTCCCTGAGCACTTATTTGGAAAGAAAAGTCACCAAAGGTCCTTTTGAAATCATAAGTTGGCATATTTAGTCCTTTGGTGAAAAATCTCAAAAGTTTTGGAAATTTACAAGTTTAGTCCCTAGAGTTTAAAAATTGGCAGAATTGGTCCCTGGTGGGATATTTTTGAAAGAAAAATCATTTTTGGACCTTGGGAAATCAAAAGTTATCAAAATTGGTCCTTGGTGTGAAGTTTGGAAAAATTACAGTTTTGGTCCCTCAGTTTTGAAGTTTGGCATAAATGGTCCCCGAGTGATTTAAAATGGGAAAATTACATTTTTGGTCCTTTTGTTATTTAAACATGGAAAGTTTAGTCCCTTTGATATCTTTTGAAACTTGCCAACACAGGTCCCCAACTTTCAGAATTTACATGGATAGTCCTTGTGTTTATTAACTTAACCAAATGGACCCTTTGTATTATATTTCCTAAAACAAACAAACCCAAGACCAAATACCTGATCCATGAGTACACCAGCCCACCAAACAAAAAAGCCCAAACACAAAAATATAACCCACCCCCGTCTTTTTATTACTTCCCCCCAGTCAACCCCCTTTGACTCCACCTCACCCTCCACCTCACCCTTATCCCTGCAACACCACAGCCTCCCATCATCACCCTAAACCTCTCACCCTCTGCAACACTCAACCTCCCACCCCCCCCCCTCCTACACTCCTAGACAACAACAAACAGACAAGAATCAATCCTACACTAGCTAAAAACCAAAACTGCCTTCCCCATTTTTTTCCCGCCAAAATGAATGAGTGGCCAAGATCAAATTTCAAGCATCCTAGGGTCAAGAAATAAAATGGGAAAGTGCCAAAGGGACTTTTGGAAGAATATAAATGAAGAAAGACAGAGAGAAGACCAGTGGTTAATGAGTAGGGATTTAGAGTAGTAAGTAGAAAGTAGAAAATTTATGTTAAAATGTAATTTCAAGTTTCTAGCTCAGTTAGTTGTAAGATTTCTAGTCATTCCAAGTCTTTGTAATCAGATTCTCATTGTGTTCCCTAGTATTCAAGTTTAATGAAAAATTAAAAGTTTCATGTTAAATCTCAGTTGTGCTTAAATAGTTTTCATAAGATCTGTTTTATTGTTCTATAAGCTCAATATTAGTTACTTATAAGCTTTTAGAAACTTAGAAAGCAATTACTCAGAGTTTAAGTAAGAAACTCAAAAATACCCAAAAAAATCATGAAAAATAGTGAAAAATGCAAAAAGTGGTGCAAATGGTGGAGCAGTGTAGTGATTGATTTGTCAGGGTATTAGAACCTCAGGGGAGGAATTAGGAAGTGATTTGAGGCCTGTTAACCTTGGTTTTATGCTCTGGATTCCCTTGTAAGCTATTTTCCAACTTTTTGTAATATTTACTGTAGCATCAGCATAACAACTGCTCATTAGCTTAGATTGTAATCCTTTCATGTTTTCTATGTTTAATATGGTCAGTGTTAGGGGTTAGACAGTTTAGTTGTAGCTTGTTAACCATTTGTGTAGAATTTCTATTTAACTGTCCAATTAGCTCAAACTGCATCTGATTGTTCCTTTTGATCTTAGTTGTTAATTCCTGCCCATTTAGGTTCAATTTAGTCTTAGTAACCTGAAACAATTGCAAAATTAGTAGGTATAAGCTAAGAATTCAGATTTGTGGTACAACTAGTGCATTAAAGTAGTGTTTGGTTTAAGTAGTTCAGCTGTGTTCTTGTGGTTTTGAGTTAGTTGTTTCTGCATCATTAGTTTGCACTAGAGTAGTTATAGCTAGAACATCAATAAATCAGTGGGTCACTTTGTACAAAGTCAAAATCTTATTTCAAGTCCTAGAAAGTGTTTACTGTTGTGATTGTTAGCTGCATACTCATTCACCTAGGTTCATTAAATGTTAGCTTAGCTTAAATTACTTTCATTTTACCTTAATACATCAATACTAATCAGTAATGATCATTGAAAGTTCATCAAAGTCAAAATACAAAGTTTTTATGAAAAAGTCAAAAGTGGCATTTCAGATTTTTACCAAAGTTGCATGATTTTTATAGATTTTTGTGATAAGTTTTAGACTTTGAAACTTGTTTACATTTACAACCCCCCAGCTGAAATTTAGATTCCATCATCCACCTTATTTTTGTAAATTTTTCTGAGGCTTAATTCCTTGTTCAAAGTAGCATGCAGGGCAATGTTATGCCCTGCTACACAGACACTCAGCCCAACACTCCCACTTCCAAGGTCTTTCCTGAGCACATCTGTGGGCCCCACACCATAACTCTTGGCTTATTGGAAAGCCTATAAGCCAGGGTTTAAGGTCCATAGCCTGTTTTATGGTTTAGGGCTCAATTACTAGGGCTGCTATACCCTTGTAACTTGTCCCATTTCTGTTTTGGCTTTGGTACAAGCCAAGTGCTTATTTTGATCATTGTGCTTATTCAGTGGTCACCATTGGTTTTTTTTAGCTTAACCATGTTACCTTAGCTTATTCTAATCATAATCCATCCCTGGTTCTCAGCTCAAAGCTTATTTCAAGCTTATAGCTTAGACAGTTGACCAAAGTCAACTGTCCAAGAAATAAGCACTTGTTGTGCTTATTTTTGAGTTCCAAAAAGTTTGTTTTTACAAAAGTCTTCCATTTTTAGGTATAAAACAAGTTTCCAAAAAGAAAATCCAGAAAAGTCAAATTAATTTTAAGTGATAGTTTCTATTTAATGTAATGTAAATTTTAATTTTAATTTTTATATTTTTATTAAGTACTTAGCTTTTTATATTTTTCTTAAATTCCTCTTATATTAAAGTATTTTTAATAATTTTCTCAGATTTTAATATAATCATTTGGTAGTTATTACAATTAATATTAGTTTTATTAGAAATTAATTAATAATTAAGTTTAAAATAGCATAATTAGTTTTTATTAAGTAAGACCTAGTTTTTATATTTTTCCTATCTTTTATATAATGTAATATAATTTTAGAAATTTTCTTGTAATTTTTAATGTTCATTTGCTATTTTTATAATTTAAAATAGTTTAATTAGGTAATTAATATTTAATTAGTAATTAATTAATATAAAAATCACAAAATGACAAAAATACTTATTTTTAATTTTAAAACTTGTTTTTAGTTATTTTATAATTTTAGAAATTTTATTTTCACTTTTTTAGTATTTAATTATTGTTATATTATATTTAAGTGTTTTAAATAATAAGAATAAGCATTAAATAATATTTAATTAATATTAAATAATTAATTAGTGTAAAAATTAATTTTCTTTTTCTAAAAATTTTCTTTTAACCTTAGGTTTGTAAAAAAGTCATTTTCACCCCTTGGGGGTTTTCAGATTTCTGTTTTCACGTTTTATTTTGTACGTTTACGTTTTATTTAAATGTAAACGTACGCGTTTTAGGTTTTAATCGTTTCTGGTTTTTCTGATTTCACAGTCTTATTCAAATAGCTTATTTAAGCTATTTTCTTGTAGACTCCTTAGTTTATCCAATATCACAAACCTTTTCCTGTCCAAATTCACCCGATCACAAGCCCGTTTTATAATCATCACACCTCGTCGGGACATAACGACACGGGGAAACCACTATATTCCGCGGAGCATTGACTCTAGGCTGTTTGACCTAGTTGACCAATACCTGGTCAATTTAGGTTGACCGTTTGGGGCCAATCAATATGCTACTGTAAAAGAGAAATGCGTAAAATACTAGTGCATTATTTTTTCTTTTTCCTGTTAAAGGTGATTAGTCATTAGTTTTTGAATTAGTGGTCATGTACGTATAAGGAAAATTTAGCCAACTGTGAATTGAAGGGGTTCATAATCGCTTTTTAGCAAAATCAGGTATTTTGTATTAAATTTTAAGTTAAAAGTTTTGACTTGGGAATTTTGATTGATTTTTAAATAAGATACAAATTGCATTATTTTTGTTTGATTTTTAAATAAGATAAAAATTCACAAACTGCTTTTTAATTGCGGTTATTTGAACTTAGTGATCGTAGTATATAAAACAAGCAGAAAAAATAATTAGTGATGCTTAGCCAAGAGTCAAAGGCCCTCGCTTGGGAAACCAGGAGGTGAAAATGGGTAGTTTTGTTTTGTAACTTATACAGAATTCTTGGCTATTCAATTTTAACAACATCAACCCGGAAGTATTCTATTCAGCCGTGTGCGCATTTGTCTTTAGCTATCCGAAAGTATTTTACACCATGCCAATTAAGCACAATGTGTATAAAATGATCCAAGAATTTCAAACATCTAAAATTTCGAATAATGGTTATATATATATATATATATATATATATATATATATATATATATATATATATATATATATATATATATATATATATATATATATCCAAAAATAGGATTTCAAAAAATATCGAGTTTTTGTAGAATTAATATTTGAGTTCTGAAAGTGACAAATCATATATCCCAACTTTTCAGTAAATCCATATCAAAATTTCGGATACCCGAATAGGATAGTTTTGAACACCCGCTAAGTGGAGCCTTGTCCTTTAATGTCATCTAGGAGCATAAACATTGGCGAGCAGTGGTACCACATTCCGGTGTCTGACTCACTTCCTAATCTCAATTTTGGTGTTATTATAACCGCTTGTATCAGGTTCCCCCAACACGATCTTCTTGATAGCAGCTTTGCTATCTCGTAAATGAGCCCTACACACTATACCAGAGCCTCCATGATAGATCTCAGTAGGGATGAGCATTTCAAACCGAATCCCGGAACCGAACCGGTACCGTACCGGTACCATACCGAAACGGTACCGATTCCTGATATACGGTATAGTACCGGGACTACGAAATAAGGTGAAAAAAAATCGGGACCACTAACTCGGTACGGTACCTGTACCAATTCGGGAAATTCCCCAAAAAAAGCGGGGAAAACCCGATTTCCCGGTACCGGTACCGATATTCGAATCCCGTTCGGTACGGTATCGGTATCACTAATTTATGCTCGGGAAAAAATCGGTACCACTAATTCGGTACGGGACCGATACCGTGCTCATCCCTAGATCTCAGCTAGTGTTGCCTCTCCATTCTCTTGTTCAAGGAAGGCTAGTTCTTCGTTGTCTTATCGTGGTTGCATACATGACAGGAGTAAACTTTATCTCTGCATGATCACTTTTTTTTAGCTCGGAGATGATTTACTCGAATAATTTCCGACACAAAATCTGCCAGGACTCCGAGAATAGCTCCGATTACAAGTTTCGCAATACCTACAGGACTTGTATTCAATATGGTGAGCATCGTACAATCTAGTGGTTTTAAGGGAATCACCTTGCAACTAATTATATGAAAGGAGAAAGATGAAGACAAAAAGTAGGTATTTATTGCGGAACTTTTAGGGAAGAAGATGAAATTAGAGAAGGCGTGTATGTAGTTTAATTTGTTAGGTAGATGACAGAGGTTTTAACTTGATAGTTTTGAAATTAAGATATTTTATGAAAAAGTGATCTAAAGTTTTAACTTAAGTTTCGTTTAAGTAAAAAACTTGATATTTATTCATAGCGGTTAACAACGCCAACCACTTGGTCTTCATATTCACTTCCTTTTAATATGGGAGCGATTGATCTTATTGGATCATCCGAATTCACCTTATTATTTATCACTTCTAACAGAGTGGTATCTTCCGTGAGGCTGCTAGGAGACGTGAGCATGACCATCTCAGTGAGGAAGATACCAAAGCTGAACACATCACTACATCTTCTTAATTCCCGCGTGCTAAAATACTCTGGGTCATATATCCTAGGGTTCCATTACTATCGGGCATGCGTAAGAGATCCTCAATATCTGGAATCGATATTGCAAGCCCAAAGTCGTCGATCCTCGCTTCCATGTCTTGATCAAGCAACATGTTGTCATGCTTCAAATCCTCATGAATGACATTTAGATTCACGCCATGATGCAAGTAGTCGAGCCCACTCGCAACTCCCACGACTATCTTGTACTTCAAAGGCCAGTCTAAAATAGAAGGGTCTCCTCGAGCTTCCCTAAGTAGGAAATTGAGGCTACGATTACTCATAAACTCAAAAAAAGTAGACGCACCAAGGAGTAGAAACATGGGTAAGCAACAGAACTACATTCTGGTGTCTGACTCGCTGCCCAATCTCTATCTCGGTGTTAACTTGCTCTACAAGATGCTAATATTCGGTTGTTCTCAATCTCGCCGTTACTTGCAGGATATCTCGTAACTGTGCCCTATATACCGTAGTAGAGCCTCCACGACCGATCTCATCTAGTGTTGCCTCTGCATTGTCTTGCTTCAGGAAGGCTAGTTCTTCGCGTCTTATCATGGTTGTATACAAGACAGGAGTAAACTCTATCTCTGCATGATCACTGTTTTAGCTTCGAGACAATTTCCTCGAACTATTTCCAACACAAAAGCCGCCAGGACTCCGAGAACAGCTCTGAATACAGGTCCCGCAATACCTGCGAGATATGTAACATGTCCAACAAATTCATTGTATGTTGGTCGTAGGTGATCACTTCTTTTTTGTTAATTCCAGCTGTTGATCTTTCAACAAACATCCGTTTGGCTTTTAACAATGGTTAGTTATGAGATGGGAAGATTGAGATTTTTCAGGGGCGGAAAGGAAAGGAAGATTGAGATTTTTAGAGGTTAAAAAATCAATTATACGGAATGATTTTTTTGAGATGGGAAAACCGAATGATGATTTCATATTTTATGTTTATCCGTCTGGTTTGAACCATAAGCAGACGAATATGATTTTTTTATGATTGAATAAGATGTATGGTTTACTCGAACCATGTGCAACACAAAAGCTACAGGACTCCGAGAATAGGTCCGAATACAAGTTCGGCAATACCTACGAGGCTTGTATTCAACATGGTGAGAATAGGTTCGAATACAAATTTATGGAAGAAGGCGAATATTTGTTAGTTGATCGAAATCTGAATCGAAATTGTTAGGTGGATGAAATGAAAACTTTTCACAACATACTATATATCGCTACCTTCTAAAGTTGGTTGTTTTGTAGTAAGGCCGGCCTTAAGGGTGTTAAAACGTCTCTTGAGTTTCAGGTTTATGTGTGTAATGTTGTACTACTTTTGAAAGGATGAGAATTCTTGATGGATGTTTGAAATTGGTGTTTTAATTGTTACAAAAGTTATATTTGTTGTTGGTAGATTAATTTGTGTTTATATGACCACTATGCATTGTTGTAAAAATCTTTCACCTAATAACATCATTTTTATGTTGTAGGACAAGCTCTAACGAATGTGGTGAGAAACACCAGAAATGTTGCTCAAAATACTATATATAGTTTAATTTGTTAGTTTCTTGCATTGGTCATCAAGAGTTTGAGAATATTTCCAATCGTGTGTAGCATATATGTAGATATTTGTGATTGGTCCAAAATCTGTTTTATATAAGCAAAACGCTTTTCGCAATGTGCCTTTTTCATTTGTTTCTGAGATGTTAGTTAACTACAATAAAATGGGTCTATCCCAATTCCCAAATAATTTTGCAACTTTTGTACGTGAAATTGACCATGTTTTAGTTATGTTGAGTATACTTTAGCTTTTTACAAAGAAATTGAAGTGCCATTTCCGAGAAGATAGTTTATGCTTGAACTTTTATTTGACAAATTGTGTTTCAAAAAAAAAAAAAAAAAAACTTCGTATAGGCCCGTGTGAAAATTTACTTGTGCCGAGACTTTTAAAGGGTGTTTGATTACTTAATGAATTGGTTAATTGCGAAATTTAGAATAAAACTCTGCATCATTCCATGTGGTCCAAATATTCTTTGTGACGTCTATTTTCTTACTTTCTTGTTTTGTTATGTTTTTTTCTTTGTTAGCTTTTTGTTTTAGTTAATGATGTTGTTCTAAAAAAATGATAAAACTATTGTGTGTAAATAAATGTAGTTTATTTTGATGATGTAGGTTTTTTGTTGCTTGTGAAAAAACAAATATTGTTTCAAAACAAGTAATAAGAGTAGAAATGAAAACAAAAGCAAAATAAGAAAGACAAATGACAATTAGTAAGAGATTTACTAGGATTTACCGACCATTTTTTAATCATGACCGTAACGCACATCAAGATTGTATCACGTTTCTTAACCATCATTTTCGCACGTATGTTCTTCATAAACATTTTCTTTATTAAAACATATATTTCGCACATATGTTCTTCATAAAAATATTAAAAAAAAATACATGTTTTACTTAAAAGTTATGCCCCGAATTCTTGTCTATTTTGACGAGTTACAATCCGATGCTGCGAAAACTTCATTGCGGTTATATATTTTCGATTTATTTATAGTTACGTTTTAGAAATTTAAAACATAATATTACTTAGGTGTTTGTTGGCTTATTTTGATTAGGTAAAAATATTATTTTGTAGTTGAAGATACAATAAGCTAGCTAATTGCTTATTGTTTTAAAAGAATTGTTACATAAAGTTCACATTTGACTCGGGATGTACTATACCATTATTTACGTTAATTGGAATATCAGCTAATGCCCAAGTAGCGATACTATGTGTGAATCTATTCCGAGTGATTAACAAAGGCCCATGTGCCCTCCTCGAACATAGAAGTAAACAGTGTCATGCCATATGCTAGAATTTGTAACATAGTTTTACTCATACACGGCAGGTCGTGAGTAACTAATTTGATGCATAGGGCGAGCCGACTGAAAATGCCCCCAACCGGTTCTTAGCTAGGCCAAGCTTCTACACGTTTTGTTTATTTCGTAAATATAGTGTTACAACTAACACAAGATAAACTCCTAACTACAAGTTTTACATGTCCTTTGTGTTTGTTGTAGTGAAAACATTTACTGTAATTATTTTGTCATACTTGTTTTTGAACTAAATATATGTTCTTTCAATTGATTCTGATCAACATATATAATCAGTAAGAAACCAAAACATTTTCATATTACATTTTTTTTTTCTTTTCAATATCATTTTAAAACACTTTTCAACAATACTCAAAATAAATATCACATTTTTTCCAAAGTATTCTTATCTTGTTTAAACCTTTTTGACCTCTTTGAAATTTGATATGACCCCTTTTAAAGTAACTGGACCTATCATTTTGAACTTCCCTTTTAGGCTTCTAGCCATCCTACAGGCTACAACAGCCCCCTTCGTCCCCATTTAACCTCTTTAACCATTATAACCGGTGGTGGATACAGAATTTTAAACCGTGTGTGGCCTGATTTTCGCCTCCGATCATCTCATCTCCATCATCCGCCCCTGGAAACGTGATCATCTCACAAACCAGTTCTTTCCCCAAACGTTTTCTAGATACTCATTTGAATAACTTCAGTCAAGAGGAATGGATCAATGGGGCCGACTCTCTCTGATTTCGGCTACTATTTTAGTAGTGTTGTCCCTGTTGTTTTCCAGAAATGTGCATGGAAATATTGAAGAAGGTATGGTTGTTGGAACACCTTTTTTCAGCTCATAATTTTACTAGTTTTAGTAATTTCATTTGGGTCATGACGTACAGGGGTTGCGTTAATTGCTTTCAAGGCTAGCTTAATAACCGATGATGATTCGAACAATCGTCTTCAAAGTTGGAACACAACTATGCTGGATCCGTGTCGATATAATTGGCAATACATAACCTGCAACAGTGAGAATAGCGTGCTTATGGTGTAAGTTTATTTACCCTAGTTTTATTGCTTAATATATATAGCTAGAATGAGTTATTAGTTGACTAAATTAACGTATTTGGGTGTCTGTTACATGTATGCATGCAGTGTCCTTTATAACTTTAACTTGTCTGGCCCACTGGTTCCGGAACTCGGTCAACTCACCAACTTACTATATTTGTAAGTGCATGCTATGTTTTGTTTTTCTGTTACTCCTTCCGTCTTAAAATTATTGTCAGAAGATAATAATTATAAAGTTTAATAAAAGTGTGGCCATTTTAATTTTTAA
Source organism: Artemisia argyi (assembly GCA_030686995.1). Lineage (NCBI taxonomy): Eukaryota > Viridiplantae > Streptophyta > Magnoliopsida > Asterales > Asteraceae > Artemisia > Artemisia argyi. The sequence goes on along the minus strand of CM060678.1, from coordinate 18,080,744 downwards.
TCACTCAAATAAAATATTCCCTACTAAATTCTCTAGTTTAATTTTTACTTAAAAAAATTGTGGACAATTATTTTAAAACATCAAAATAAAAAAAATTGACTATTAATTAGAGACGACGGAAGTATTATTTTTATTATTCTTATTCCCTTCTAGAGTAAATTGCATGAATCGTCCCACTGGTTTGATCAAATTACATGTACAATCCCTATCATTTTCGAAAGTGCAGCCAACATCTTTGCGTGGAACTTTTTAAAATGAAATAACTAAAACGCCCTTTTTTTCCTTCCACCTCTAGTTTTTACATGAGTTTAAAGAACATAGGAAAATCAATCTGCCAAGGCTTTTATACCGATTACTTCAACACATAAATCAAATCTGTTATGTTTTGATTATTGTGTGTTGGATAATTGTCGTGCATAGTTTTTTTTTATTGGTGTATGTAGTCGATTATTATTTATAGTAGGCCGCTCGTAATACTAAATTTGGTTGTATGTTTTATGGTTTTTTGATAAACGCTTTATTATTGAAGTTATAAAACCAATTTATCAATACCTTAAAGAGTAAATTGCATTTTGGTCACTGTGGTTTGGCCAAATTGCAGGTTTGGTCTCTATCTTTTCGAAAATGCAACGGTAGTCCTCATTTTAAAATTTAGATTGCATGTTTGGTCCCTAGACAAAGTTGAATGACAAAAATACCCTTGATTTATAAAAAAGAAGACAAGGGTAATTTGGCCATTCAAATCGATCGAGGGACTAATTTGCAATGCAAACTTCAAAATGAAGACTACCGCTGCACTTTCGAAAAGATAAAGACCAATCCTGCAATTTGGCCAAACCACAAAGACCAAAAATGCAATTTACTCTAATTTAAATTAGAAATGTCAAAATATGAGGTCTTTACCAAACTGTTGTGCAGGTTGGTCTTTCTTTGGTTTTGTTATGTATGTCGTACAACTTTCTTAAACATAATTTTGCAATGCTTATTGAAGCTACACAAATGGTAATCTACCTATTCGGCTCTTCCACTACTTCACCGCGTTGTCTAACTACTGACTCGTCTATCTACGAAGCATGTTAGGTATCAATGTTATCAAGTGAAAGCGTTAATATTTGATGGGTAAAATGAAGAAGGTCGTAATTAAAGTTGCATTCATAATGAACAAGATAGTAGAAATGCAGCGAATTCACCTTAAATACAACAAAATCAATATTCTAAGTTAGTATGAGTTGTTCATACTTCATAGCAATTTAAAAATCATAATTGTGCAAAAAATCCACAATGAGATGTCTAAACCAAATATCCTTTCATACATGATTAGCACCGCACCAATTTATTTAACTCTCATCTTCCAAACAAAATCGTATTATAGCTTGCTGTTACAAAGAAAAAGAATTCAAGAACAGTTCAAATCATATGAACACTCTCCTCTTGGATATATCTCGTTTCTGTCCAATTTCATACAGATGCTAACATATTAACAATCAAAGTAGAAAACCAACCTAGAATCCTAGCTAAGACAGCCGGCCACAAAGTAGAAATATAAGGGTAAAATGAAAGGATCCAGCCAAATCACCCCTTTGGCCCTGTTCTTCCAAGATGAGCATGTACACTTGCATAACATATTATTCCCATGTAATACAAAAATGAAACAACAAAATAAATGAGACATTAGGAGTGAATGTAAGATAAACACAATGAGTAAATAACCACATAAAAATAGAGAGGTGGCAAAGCACCCGACTTATAAGGCATTTCAAAATGAGTTCAGGTACATGTGGTTTCCAGATAAAGTTATGAGATGCCCTTTGTTCATAAACATTTGTTCTTAGACTGTTCATATTCCAGAAATGTATGGAATGAGATAAGAATAAAAATGGGCCAGGATGGTTTAAGCCAGGATTGGGAGGAGATTATATTGAGGTTGAGCTCTATGCCTTGTAGCAGAAACATTTTTAGTGTGACTAGAAGGCTGGTTCTTGCTGCAAGAGTATACCATATTTGGATAGAGAGAAATAGGAGACTATTCTCTAGTAAGCAGAGGAGTTTGATGGACCTAGTGAAAGTGATAACTAATGAAATAAGAGTCAAACTGTCCAGCTTGAAAGTAATACACTCTGTGCAGGTGTCCAAAGTTGCTGAAAGGTGGCAAGTACAAATGAATATGCAGATTGGTAATGAATAAATGATTGATAAGAACTGCAGTGTATAGTCTGAATCATGGAATGGGATCAGAGGGTGTTTGGGATAAGCATTAAAGATGGAAATGGCACGGTGAAATAGGAGTAACTGGATAATAGCACTTTGGTGCTTTCACATAGACATTCATTTTAATACTGATGATGCCTGCTTCGTGTATCAATCCCTTTTCATTCAATGTGAGGATGTAGCTGCATTGATGGAATTGGTTGGATCTGCTAGTAGGAAATGTAGTCAATGTTGAATTGAGTGTTGTATGGAGGAGTAGTGCTAACTTGACACAGGTGAGGCCTTTTATGTGTTAGTATATAGGCATAGAATAGGAAATGTAGCCTGTGTTAAGTCTAGTGCCTTCAGGAGGATGGATGGTTTTATGTTGGAGGGATGAAGCCTTCATCTGTGTGCTTCCTTAGCTATTATTTGTGAGGATGGAAGGCTGCAAGTATGGTGGCCATGAGAATCACACAGAAGGAGGAAATGTAGTCCTCTTTGGTGAATGGTGATTTTGTATTGCTGTTTGTAATAAGCAGGGTAGTATGTTGTTGTATTGAATGCTTTGTTGTCTTTGCTCTCTATGGAATGTCATAGTAGCATTGATACGCAGAATGTCGTGTATATATGTTTGGAGACTTGATATATTTACACCATTTCACCAAAAAAATAATAATAATACTAATATAAAAAAAATTAAAAAAAAAAAATTGAAGAAAATAGCAAAAGAAACATGGACACGAACAGATTCATGAAGGATGCTACTTACAATTGAATCCGGAGCATCATCTTGCCTGCACATGATCCATGGGACACCCCCAATACCAAATAAGTAGCCCACTTTGAATAGGCTCTACAAAAGTGGTTATAAGCAATAGTCTATTGCATCATTTGGTTTTACATATAACATCACATGTTTTAAAAATTAATCATTAAAAGTGTTTTAGTTGTTGAGGATCGTTCTACCGTTTCTACAATTATTAGTAGGCAACGTGAATTTGAAGCATGATACTAATAAAGCATTGACCAAGGCTATATGTGATCTCTAACGGATCAAATAAGTATAGTCAAAAGACTTAGCTTTACAAAAACGGGTCAAACGGCAAAAGTGACAATTGGTGTTGGAAAAGCTTATTGAAAGTGAGGGATATGGTAGTATATCATATGGTATGTAAAGTGGGAGATTGGTCTGCAAGATCTTTGTGGTATGATAATTGGTCAGAGATTGGACCTCTCATAAACCATGTAACTCACAGAAGCATTTATGATGCAAGGCTAGACTTGAAATTGAATTTGAATGATATGATAGTGAATGGGAGGTGGAATTGGCCTGAAGAATGGAATGTTAAATCCTAGTTTGGTGGAAATTAAAGTTCCAACATTAATTAGTGGTAGAAGTGATAAAGTTGTTTGGAAGAACTCAAAAGGGGAAGAAATAAAATTTTCTGTAAAAGGTGTTTGGGAGGACCTATGTGAGGAATACCAAACTGTGCCATGGTGTAAGATGGTCCGGTTCTGGTTTTCTCAATGCATTTCTAGACATGCTTTCATTGCCCTGGTGGATGGTTGGTTTGAATGGAAAGGCTGAGGCCTTCCACTGGTGTATATCTAGCTATTGGTATGAGGATGGTTACTATATCAATCAGTTTAGATGGTACATAGTGGGAAGGAAATGTAGGCCTTTGTGAATTGGTGAATGCTTATTGCTGTGGCAATGATGGTATGCTGCAACTTTCTATGTATAGGTTGTAGCTTTTAATCTTGTTGATGTATCCCGTATATAGTCCTGCTTGGTAGCCTTGGTATGTCATGGCACAAGAAGTCTATATAATGTTGTATATCTTGGTTTTGATACTTAATATAAGATTCACCAATTCACACACACACACACACAAAAACAAACAAAAAAAAGTTAAAAAGTCAATTGGTCAAACGGGGTAAAGGTGTTCAAACTTCGAAATATATGGAAGTGTAATTATAATGTATAAGAGTTCATACATTTTTGTAAAAGAAAAAAAAATGGATTTTATTAACAGTGATGGTTTATAAAAAAAAGTTGGTCAATACAGCATAAGTGACCTGTTTTATGGGAGAAAATGGTTGAAGACTTGCTTGAAACGGATGAAAACTTAGGAAACAAATGCAAAAAAAATAGCAAATACGTGAGTTTATAATGATAATTTCCCTTTTACATTGTCCATGATTAGAAAAACTCATTCATTCAAGCTATAAATTGTAAGTTTTAGTCTCTATACATGGGTGTGATTTGAAATTTTTTAGATATGTAAGTTTTGGATATGTTAGTTGAATGATGATGTTCCATGATACAGCTAGCAAGAAGTGATAACATCATATGCATCAATGGCGGACCTATGTAGGGGCAGGGGAGGGTCTCGGCCCCCCAAAATTTGCGACACCTGGTGTAAATATTATAGGTTTTAGGGGTAATTTAGTTGAGGTTACAAACAAATATCCGATTCGGCCCCCCCAAAATAAATTCGACCCCCCCAAAAAAATGTTCTAGTTCCGCCACTGGTATGCATGACCATTGGCAATGCAACTACAATACTAAACCTCATGTGAAATGGAACAGAACCTTCGCTTGCAGCAAGCAAAGTCCAAAGTCCAGTTAAGGCAATCTGGTCTGTAAAGGTTGTTCTTGGGACTAAATCTTAGAATAGATAAGGGGTGTTGGACAAAAACAAATGCAGAAAACTCTGCATAAACTTAAACTATAAAAAACCAATAAAGGCAATCTGGCTTGTAAAGATTGTTCTCGGGACTAAAATTCTGGACAAAGTTGGTTAAGGGGGAAAAACAGTTTAAGGGTTATTTGGACAAAACAATTTAAAGGCTGTTTGGATTAGAGCACTTTAAGGGACTGTTTGAATATAACAATTATTAGATTGTGGATAGAGAAATGTGGAACATAATTTGGGACAGAACTATTTACAAAAGTGAGCAGAAAACACATCGAACAAACAATTCCTGCACAAGATAAATTCAGCGCAGTTTTGTTTAAACAACAATTTATTATTAGTCCCAAACACAAGTTATTACGAAACTGGTTTACAGTCTTACCGTCTGTTAATACTTTGTATTAATGCAACAAATGCAATTTTCTGGACATAAATGTTTAGACGAAAAAACCACAAAGTGTACTAATTTCGCACAAACAAGTTATTAGGAAACACACTCCTTATATAACTTATGCACATTGTGAAAAGTTATAAAAGTTCAAATATCACAAAAGGGACATTGAAAATATTCTACAAACCTTCTTTTGAGTTCCCCGAATTTCTTCCACACGTTGCTTTTGTTTCATTTTCATGTCTAATATACGCAAGCTTTGACCTTTATTTTTTCTTTCAAGAGTTGACGCAACTGCTAAGTGTATTCCTTCTACCTGCAAAAGAAACACCTTTTTTTTTTTTTTTTTTTTTTTTTTCTTTTTTTTTTTTTACTTCAAAGGCTCGAAGAATGCATATTTTATACACCCTATACTATTTTAGTTATTTTATAGCAGCGAACAGGTGTACCTTGAATTTAATTAAAATTTTATAATGAACATTCATCCATTCCTATATCTTAATTTGAGTAGCAAGCGTATCATGAACCTATATAATATATTCTAATACATGTCCAATTTATGTGCAAAACACGTGTTTTCCTATGGCTAGAACTTTAGCTTTATATAGCGCAATAATTGAAATATGTTCTGACTTTACTGATATATATAACTGATTTGTGTGTTTTAAAAAGGTAGTAGTTTACATTGACAACGAAAACTAAACTTGAAACACGAATTAATTAGTTTTAAATGCTATGCTATCAACTAAGGGGTGTTTGGCATTGTGTTTTGCACGCAGCTGTGTGCTAATGGAATAATCACCACAATTTAATTAGTTCTAACAAAATGGACTGCAAGGGGATGAGGAATAGTGTTTCAATGGGCCGTTTGGCATTGTGTTCTTATAATGGTTACGTAATGACTGATTTATCAGAATATGACATTGATCTATAGCAGAAGAGAGACCAATGGACAAACTAATAGTGGTATAGAAACATAATTATCATTTAATCATTTTTATTTTCTCCAAAACATCCCTAACACGAAAAGAAAACAATAGATGCCCATCACTGCATATGTTAACACATCACTTATAGGAACAATCTCAACAATTTATCACAAAATCACATAAAGATACCTAAATTTGTAAATTAACACAAACCTGTACCAAGATACAATCCAATTATGCGGAAAAAAAAAAATCAGAACCTTATCACAATTTAACACAAAACGGTCTTTGAGGCATAACGGCAACACCGTGAGAGCAATTTAAAACTGATCTTTTACTCCCATATCAAAAGTGAAAACCTATCTCCTTATTCTAAACTAACTATTTACTCTACAATAAGCAAGTAAAATATTTCATACCCCTACTAAGCACTATCAATCAGCAATCGAAACACCCCGTGCAAAAGTCTAGTTATAATATTCAAAAGCTATAAGCTAGGTGTGTCAACTAACTTTTGATCATTGTTGTAATAGATTATAAATAACATTTTGATAAATAATTAGTTTTTTTTTAGCACTTCCAACTTGAAGAAAACAAAACAATATGCCTTAAATAACATAAAAACAATAAAAAAGGTTACTTTAATTCAACTATTACCTAATAAATAAAGTTTCAAAAATCTCATTTGTCAAAAACATCTAAATGAGGTTTCCCTTTATTATATAAAAGCTGGGAACCTCTCATTGTCAAGTTATTGTGTGGGCTTGTGGAGACCTAATTTTCTAGAGGGTGTATACAGAATACTACAACATAAAAGGAAAATAAGCAGTAAGAAAGAGCCTTATGACCAATTTCTCAATAGAACTTAAAGGTTGATCATTTAGGGGCTCATTGTTAGGCCTTCCATTCTCTTCAAAAGGGTAAGTCTTGGGTTGTAATGTCTCTTCCACAGTCATGTTCTCCTCATTCTCCCGCAAAACAGTTGCTTGGACCTTACACAATTGCCTACTAATAAATGATCCATAAATTGCATAGAATGTAACTTAACAAAGTCAAACAATTTATTCCAGATAGTAACTTCACAGCATAACTGATTCCAGCTTATTTCTATATAACCACATACTAAGGCCTTGACGAAAATAGTAAGCCTTGACAAAAATCTATGCCCATTCCATTGATAAATTTCCTACACTTTTGTTGTCAAATAATATGCATAACTTCTTTTTGCACTTTATTTACCATAACTATGATTCATCTTCTGTAAATAAGATAAGAGTTGATTACTTATCAACGCTAACGGCTAATCACATTATAATGAACTCATAATGAATTTAGCCCCTCTTAACAACTAAACATCAGCAAATACAACTAATATTTGATTTCAAACTAATGACGAAGATTGAATTGTAGATGTGAAAAGAAATGTGGCGCATAACATGAAAGAGGGTGTTTGCCTGATGTTATGGTTGAAACCTAATAGGTAAATGCAAAGAAGGAAACTCATATAGTCATATATACATTAACGACTACAATGTTGATATATATTCCTAACACACGAAGGCCATGAGTCACACCATATAGCCAGCATAGAGATATATAGCATAACTGCATACCGGAAAAATATCTAACTAAATAATATAATATACTGTGTTATTTAATACGTAAGCGCGGAGATAGATATGAACATTTTATTTGTATGTCAACAAAAAAACAGCTTGAGGTTTTAGATAGATAGATATGCTAATAAGTTGTTTTTGAATAATTCTACAGGCAACTTTCCGGAAATAATATAACTGGAAGAATTCCGGATGAGCTTGGAAACTTAACCAGCATAAGGAGTCTAGATCTTTCATTCAACCAGTTGCATGGTGCAATTCCTAATTCACTGGGCAAGCTCTGGATGCTTCAACACCTGTATGAATCTAGGCCCTGGATTATAGTTTTTTTGCTTTTTGCTTTTAGTTATTGCCATTTAACAGTTAAACTTGGGCCTTTTTTTTATATTTATATCAATCTGGTCCTGGATTTATTGGGTGCGGTCTAAGGCCCGGTCCGTCCTGGCCACGGATTTGTAATTGAAATGAAGAATAGAGGTGTCATTTTTCGGCCTCAACTTATGGGTAGTGTTTTAAAAATTAGGTGACATGGAACCGGGTTGAATGGTGTGATATTCAAAAGTTCATTCGTTGTACTAAAGTAGTTTTTTCAATCGTGTTTAAACATTAGCTATCTATAAACACTAAGACATGTAAAGATAAAAACTGTCTGCTGTCGGTCCAGCTAAGTTCGGCCCAACGTGTTATCCACACTATAGATTACCCGTTTTGACCTTTTAAAAAATTTTGAAAGTGTTTTGCTCATCCAGTCTGCTACTAATTGACAATCTAATGTTGTTGATGTGTGTGCAAGTACAGTCTTCTCAACAACAATAAACTGACGGGAAGTGTTCCAGTATCATTAACGGCTATAAATACATTAGAATTCATGTGAGTATAATTTTACCATTTTCTTAATATTTGTGCAGAGAGGATCATATATAAGAAAACTAAATTTTGTTTTAAATTTGTATAATAGTGATATTTCAAACAACAATTTGAGTGGAGATATATTGCATAATGGTTCCTTTTCTCATATCCCAGCTAGCAGGTATGCTTCATATCATTTGTGTTTTCCAATATTAAAAAAGTGACACTTATGTTAAAATGATTCTTTTTCATTTTACAGTTTTGCTGGTAATCCTTACTTACGAGTTAGTGTAGCTACTCATGAAGCTCCCACGATACCGAGATCTCATTCTCCTTCTGGTATATTCTTTAAAAAAAAAAAATATTTACTTTATTATTGTAACACCCCACCTTACTCAGACCACAATATTGTCCGCTTTGTCCGCAGGCTCACGGCTTTGTTTTTGTGGCCTCATTCGAAGACTTCCCGGCAGGTCACCCAGCCAGTACTACTCTCACATGAGCACGCTTAACTGCCAGTTCCTAAGAACCCCACTTGCAGTAGACCACAAAACGCGTTGTGTCTGATAAGGCAAATGTTATCCTTATATCCCAGCATCACTCCAGGCCACAGCCGATGTGGGATTTGCCTAGGGTGTTACAATTACCAAGATTAATAATACAGCTATGTTTAGGGGTTGATTATGACTCACAAACTTAAAAGTGAAATTTCCACACATTTAACTTTTTTCTTCTGGTAAATAGAATATATTAATATATGAAATTATGAACTGCTGAAACTGAATATGTGTAGATTATCTGTGTGTGATTTATTATTATTATTATTATTTTTTTGCAACATGGAAAGGAAATATTATTCTGACTAATGTAATAAAACATGTCATTTCAGTTTGGAGCCGTACATCCACAGTCATTGCTATAGGAACTTGTGCGGGTGTTGTCATCCTGGCGGTTGGTCTTTCTTGGTGGTGTGTAGATTATCTATACTACCGAGCATCGCCATAACATCATCTACAAATCATATTATTTTAAAATGCTTGTTCCAAATAGGTTGCAATACCTAACGACACCTTACTATTTTGAAAGCAAATAGTCATAATTATAAAACTTGTCATAGGTCATGACATTATACAAATTGTTAACAAACGGATGATATTATGAAACCTATATGTAGTACTGTAGTATGATGTCATTTTTCTGCAATTTATTTGATAAAGAGTTATGTGCGTAAAATAGTTATAAGCAGTGTTTTAGTTATTGTGGTGGTTTGAAATAAAAACAATAAGAAAATATTGGTTTAAAAAAAAAAAAAAAAAAAAAAAAAGCTGAAAGTTCGTGTCCCGGTTATCTGTCTAATTTGTATATTGTAATAACTCATGTTTTGTTTTGATGATTATAGTGTTATACGCGCATAAAAAAAATTCAATTATTGCGATGAAAAATTCTGATAACAGTAGTAAAAGGTTTTGTAATTTAAAAATTAGGTACAAGGATATGAGGGTCTTTTGGATTAATTATTGGGAATATGATAAAAAAATACATTGAATTTGACACTTTTTATCATTGTATGTTGCTAATTATTTTTTTTACCATTGTAACACAAAACTTGATATTTTTTGTCATTGTATGTAAAAAATGTCGCACCGTTAGTCCTTTACACTAACGGTCGTTAGTAAATTTTCATCCGTTAGTCCTTTACACCGTTAGTCCTTTACACTTGATAAAAAAATACATTGAACTTGACACTTTTTACCATTGTATGTTTTCATCCGTTTTCTTACGTTTTTGTCCGTATTCTTCCTTTTTTTTTTCGTTTTCGTCCGTTTTTTTACGTTTACGCCCGTTTTTTTTATGTTTTCACCCGGTTTTTTACGTTTTCTTCTGTTTTTTTACGTTTTCGCCTATTCTTTTACGTTTTCGCCCGTTTTTTTACGTTTTCGTCCGTTTTTTTTACGTTTACCGCCCGTTGTTTTACGTTTTCAAGCGGTTTTTTACGTTTTCTTCCGTTTTTTTTACGTTTTCGCCTACTTTTTTACGTTTTCGTCCGTTTTTTTTTACGTTTTCATCCGTTTTTTTACGTTTACGTCCTTTTTTTACATTTTCAACCGGTTTTTTACGTTTTCTTCCGTTTTTTTACGTTTTCGCCCGTTTTTTTACGTTTACACCCTTTTTTTACGTTTTCGCTAGGTTTTTATGTTTTCTTCTGTCTTTTTTACGTTTTCGTCCATTTTTTTACATTTACGGCCGTTTTTTTACGTTTTTGTCTGTTTTTTAACGTTTACGCCCGTTTTTTTACGTTTTCGCTCGGTTTTTACGTTTTCTTCCGTTTTTTAATCGTTTCGTCCTTTTTTTTACTTTTACGCCCGTTTTTTAACGTTTTCACCCGGTTTTTTATGTTTTCTTCCATCTCTTAACTGTTTTTTAGTTACGCCCGTTTTTTTACGTTTTCGGTCGTTTTTTACTTCTATGCCCGTTTTTTTTCGTTTTCGTCCAATATTTTCGTTTTCTTCCGGTTTTTATGTTTTTTCATTTCGTTTTCGTTTTCGTAAACATAAAAAAACGAAAGAAAACGTAAAAACCAGGCGAAAACGTAAAAAAATGAGCGTAAACATAAAAAACGGACGAAAATGTAAAAAAGGGCGAAAACGTTAAAAAATTGGCGAAAATGTAAAAAAACGGAAGAAAACGTAAAAACCAGGTGAAAACGTAAAAAACGGGCGTAAACGTAAAAAAACGGACGAAAATGTAAAAAAAGGCCGAAAACATAAAAATATAGGCGAAAACATAAAAAAACTGAAGAAAATGTAAAAAAAAAACCGAGTGAAAACGTAAAAAAAACTGGCGTAAACATAAAAAAAACAAAGAAAATGTAAAAAAAACGGACGTAAACGTAAAAAAACGGACGAAAACGTAAAAAAAAAATGGAAGAAGACGTAAAAACCGGGCGAAAACGTAAAAAGACGGGCGCAAACGTAAAAAAACGGAAAAAAAACGTAAAAAAAACAGGCGTTAATATAAAAAAATGGACGAAAATGTAAAAAAGGCGGAAGAAAACATAGAAACCGGGCCAAAACGTAAAAAAATGGGCGAAAACGTAAAAAAACGGAAGAAAACGTAAAAAACCGCTTGAAAACGTAAAAAACGGGCGTAAACGTAAAAAAAGGGACGAAAACGTAAAAAAACGGACGAAAACGTAAAAGAATAGGCGAAAACGTAAAAAAAAGGGAAGAAAACGTAAAAAAACCGGGTGAAAACATAAAAAAACGGGCGTAAACGTAAAAAAAACGGACGAAAACGAAAAAAAATGGAAGAATACGGACAAAAACGTAAGAAAACGGATGAAAACATACAATGGTAAAAAGTGTCAAGTTCAATGTATTTTTTTATCAAGTGTAAAGGACTAACGGATGAAAATTTACTAACGACCGTTAGTGTAAAGGACTAACGGTGCGATATTTTTTACATACAATGACAAAAAATGTCAAGTTTTGTGTTACAATGGTAAAAAAAATAGTTGGCAACGCACAATAGTAAAAAGTGTCAAGTTCAATGTATTTTTTTATCATTTTCCCTTGATTATTCAAGTGCTTACCTGCTTATTTTTCTAAGTAGATAAGCAATTTTGAGTGTTCAATGAAACTGTTCGTTAATCTGATTATTTTAAGCAGATAAGCATTCAAAACTAAGCAGCCTGGCATGCAGGTGCATTATTTTGTAGACATTCAACCCAGTGTACCATAGAAATATAACAACCTGAACCCAAACCCTTAAGCTGACACAGCCTTTCAAATCAGCTTAGAACCATAATGACCTCAATTGCATCCTACAATTTACTTGGTGTATATACTGAACTCATCATTCTATTTTAGTAATAATGGTAAAGGTTCTATGGTAAGAGAAAAAGTGAAATAAGATGCAATTAAAATCGTTTTTAGCCACATACACAGAAAATTTGCCAAACATCCATGATCTGAAGATACCAAGTACTAAAATCTCCATTTGATCTAAAGTAAGAAGCTAATATTTCCTTTCGCAACATGGATTGTTAACTTACATATTCTTCTTTCCATTGGAATGAGACACGTTTTCATCGATGGAACGTAGTTGATCTCTAAGATTTTGGTTTTCTGCTAGCAAGCGGTCGTATTCAAGAAGGAAGCCTTCTGATTGGTTCTTGAGTGCAACTGAATTGGCTTCTGCAGATTTAATCTCTTTCTCCTTTATTGCATGTTCAGATTCCAGATTTTGGATTTGTGTTTTCAATTTAGACATTTCTTCATTCAAGATTTTAACCTCATCTGCACCTTTGTTCTTGGTTTCTTCAGCTGTCCGGTTTTGTTTCTTAGCAGCTTCCATGGTCTTCCTAAGTATGCGAAGTTCTCTGATGTAATGATGTAGCCTATCTATCATCAGTGCCAGGAAAAGCGAGAATCCTGCATTTAATAATGAAAGAATTAACCCAAATTTGGTCACAAGGAGAGGTCCATTAGAAACCCAAATAAGACTGATCATCCTGGCAACCATGTTGAACACTAGCAGTTATCTGACGGATCATTAGATGTGTAAAACAACCGAAAAGAGGTTAGAATAGATAAAACACTAGCCAGTTTTAATATCCCGAGTTAAATTTCACACTACTATTAAAAAAAAAAAATGTATGAAGAAGCTCCTTTAAGCTCTTTCAAAAAGGCATTATCCATTTATCCAGTTCAAGTGGATTAACAGGGTTTATCAAACTACCATGTACAGCGTGTTTTCCTTTCAAAATCGGTTGAGACGTCCATTAACTCCCGCGATCACTTGATCCAACTGCTAACCCACACCCAGACTTAAAAAGAAGTGCATATGTGTAACACAAATCACAGTTATATATCTATATTTTATGTATGCACTTCGTGATTAAATCTAGACCCTCAGTTAGATAGAATGATGTCTGGATATGATACCTACGGTCAGCATATTAACATGATTCCTCAAAAATCAAATCTTTGCTGGCTTGTAAGATTTGGTTGCTTAAAATATTATTTCAATGTTTGCCTCTTAATTTAATAGCAAAGCATGTTAAGAGATGTCGTTTAAAGGATTGAAAATGAAACCAGCGAACATCCTAGCATTTTAAATGGGGTGTCTTTGAACCTGTAAATAGACATCCTTACGAATTTCACATATATATAAAAAAGAACCTACGAATTGTAGGAGCGCGAATTTGGGAGAGAAACTAATTTATCAGAAAGCTGAAATGAAACCACTTTAAACTTAAATTACATTACAACTAGGCACCTAAACGATTAAGTGTCATTCACTTTATAGAGGGTTAAGCTATACATTATCCTTGATATATATCTCCAACATCTTAAATGCCCATATCCTCAAACAACCAACACTAGGCTTTTAGGAATATAATCTAAGTATGCGTTTAACAATAATACTCTGTAAAAAGCAAGATCAGAGATTGGGTACTTTTTCCAGTAGCGTTACAAACAGAGTTCAGATGGATGCAAAACATGGCAGTGCAGTGCATAATATGTATAGACCTTTCTGAGCTATCAATCACTTTATGACAGATGTGTACTAAAAAGACACACAATAGCACAATGCCGCAACTTCAAATTTTACAGGTTCACAATGAAATCACAATAATTGCTCATGGTTCACCCTGCTAAGTGTTATTTCTCTAACCAGGTTTTTTTTATGATAACTCATACAGAAGCTAATATACATTTAGATACATATGTTGGTAATTGTTAACATGTAATTAAGATTAATGTGCACAAAAATATAATTACTCCCACCAATCCACTATGATGACATGAAAACAGCTACTGGTAAAGGGTGTTTGGGACTGCATTTGCAAACTATTTAGCATATTACTCAGTTTAAAGTGATTCGATGAAACACATTTTGTCATCAACTAAAGTAAAATTATTAGTTTGAAAACTAATCTCGCTGTTGCAATATTTTCTTTTTAAAATTGAAAACATCATTTGAAAATTTCACTCACATATATGAAATATCTCACACAAATAATTTAGTAAGCAAATTAGATAAACAATCCAAAACACCCTCAAACCTAATTATATGCAGTATAAAAAACACAATAAGGGGGTGTTTGTTTCGGCTTATATAGCAGGCTTATGGCTTATGTGGTTTTCGGCTTATGTTTCTTACGGCTTATTTTGAAACTTTTCGGCTTATATAAGCTTATTATGTCATATAAAGCTTATACTAGCCGAAAAGTTTCAAAATAAGCCAGAAAAAGTGAGCTTATGAAATATAAGGGGGTGTTTGTTTCGGCTTATGGCTCATTTGGTTTTGGACTTATGTTTTATAAGCTTACTTTTTGTGGCTTATTATGAAATTTTCCGGCGTATGAACTTATGAAACATAAGCCGAAAACCAAATAAGCCATAAGCCGACTATATATGCCGAAACAAACACGGAACACCCCCTAATTTCACAAACAAAAAAAACAATACAAATTCATATAATCACAACTAAAATAACACAAAAATAAATCAATCAAATAAATTATAAAATAACACAATTAATAAAAATAAAAAATAAAAAAATACCCATAAGAGAAGCTTCAAGCATATGATAAGCCAAAAGAATCTGATCAGTAGGATTAACAACAGCCTCCTCAGCCCTGCCTTGAATCTCGGTAACACTATAAACGTTGTACATCATAATAATAAAAACAGTTGCACCGACGGATTTAACAACCAACGGTGCACGTCCTCTTTTGGCTCGATCTAAACTGATTATTAATAGCTTACGGAGTGGTGTTTTGAATAAAAGGAGTAAGATTGTCGACATTTCGATTAGTAACACGCTGTAAAATAGGTAAATCATTGTCCCTGTTTGATTGGTTTGCTTTGTGTTTTTGGAGAGAAAATGAGGTTTGATTGACCCCTTGATTTATTTATGGTTTTGGTTTGTTGTTTGCCGACTTGTTAACGAGGGGGCCTGTTCATTTTTTTTTTTTTTTTTTTTTTTTTTTTTTTTTTTTTCCCTTTTACTTTTTTAAAAACATTTATTTTAGCATGCGCAATTGACAAAAATAGTCTTCTCAAAATAAGAGTGTTCTTAGTCCCTTCAAGCTATAGCTGATCATCGCAGAACCAAAACCGATCGAGATCGAGAGGACCAACAGGACCGACCAAACCGAAGGACCAGCAGTCCGGATTTTTTTTCATATTTCAGTCTCGGTCCGGTCCGGTCTTACGTAAAACCCGACTATTATGCCTTTTTGGACCAGACCGACCGAATGACCGAACCGGACCGACCGAAAGACCGGACAGGACCGACCGAAGGACCGGACCGAACACATTCGGTCCGGTCCTCGGTCTAGGTTTTTGAGCTATTTCGGTCTCGATCTTTGTCGGTCCGGTGCGGTCATAGACCGATGCTCACCCCTACTTCAAGCATATCTAAAATGACAAAATCAACGGGAAAAAAAATTGTCTACTTTCACCAAAATGTTTTCTACTATTCCTTTGGGATGTTTTTGTTGGGTCACTAAATTCCTCAATCTTCTTCTAACAAGGATTTGAATGTAAAATAACCTAAGTGTAAACAAGTTACTGAGTGAACAGTAACTCAGTGAGTCATCTTCAGGATGCTTAGACCGAGCCTAAGAAGAAAGGTTCTCCATTCAGTGAGGCGGAACTCAGTGAGTGTGATCTAAGCCAAGAAGAAGGTGATGTGTTCAGTAAGGATGACAATAACTCACTGAACCCCAAGACTCCTCAACAACTATCATGGTCCTGAAGACTGATGACTTAAAGACTGAAGTTTTGGCGGGACTGGGCGGGAAAGTTTGAACTTTTTCACTAAAGTGCTTTATCACTTTAAGGTCAAACTTTCCCCAAATGGTTAAAACCAGACTGTCATCAGAAAGTTCCTTTTGGACTTAACCCAAAGAAGTTTCCCTTGCCAGAGAATAATATATATCAAGATTTTATTAAGGAACGCTTAGGTCCATTGTATAATAGAGTTGTTTACATTTGTGTATAAATAAGTAGCATAAGTTTGGAGTAAAAGTTGACAAGTTTGTGCAATTAATGCAAAGCATTCACAAACCACTTTTACTCCTCAAAAGAACAACATAGCCCCTGAGATAGCTCAGTGGGTCCTTAGTTGTCACTCAAACATTGTTTTGAGTTTAGAGAGGAGTCAATACCACACTTGTCATTTTCAATCCCAAGTGTTATTCCGCAAACACTTGGGTACGATTCTTTTGATTAACTTCTAATAAAGAATTAAACGTTGAAAAATATTGTCTCTTATCTTTACGTTGTTTTATTGTTAATCATTATATAGATTTGAGTTAAAAGTCATATTACTTGGTTACATTAGCTTTTAGTTCTTGTTAACCAAGTAAAAGGGACCAACAGTTTTACTGTTTTATCAACCAATTCAATATTTAAACGAGTAGGAGCAAGCTTTCCCGAACTTAATTTAGTAAAAGTCGAGTAAGGCATTACACTAACAAATGCTCCTAAATCAGCTTTCATGTGAAGACCTTGACCATGGGACTCTTGTTAAAGCTTTCATGTGAGTGGTTTTAGGAGCATGAGAAAATTGGCTTAGGAGTTGGGTTGCAAATGAAATGTTTGCGCTAGTGATAGTGAGGTAAATTAGTTTCCCATCAAGAGTTATGTAGTGAGATGGATATGATAGGAGTTCACCTTTAGTGTTGTTGAGCGTAATATGAGGATCAAGAGGTGTAATAGCAGGCTTTTCATTGAGTACCTTGCCTGTTTGGAGTAATTCAAGAGCATGCTTCCTCTGAGACATAGCTATGTCAGTAGAATTTCTTAGAAATTCAATACCAAGATAATAGTGCAGAGGGCCTAAATATTTGATGTTGAAAGTATGGTTGAGTTGGTGTTTAATATTGTTGAGTAAAGGTTGATTATTGCCAGCCAAAAGGATGTCATCCGCGTATACCAGTAGGACAATGAAACTGTGTTGCTTGTTGAGAGTGAGGAGAGAAGCATCAACATAACTTTGAACGAAGCCCAAGGATAAAAGGAAAGTTTTCAACTTTGTGAACCACTGCATGTTTGCTTGTTTTAGACCATAGAGGGATTTCTTAAGCCTGCAAACTGTGGGGGAGGAGTAGAATAAACATAGTCTTGTGGAATTGTCATGTACATTTCCTCATCAAGATCAACATGCAGAAAAGTATTATCGATGTCCTATTTGATGTACAACTATGGCCAAAAGAGCTCTGATATTGACCATTTTAGCTATAGCTGCAAAGGTCTCTTTGTGGTCAATGCCCTTTTAGGTGAAGCCTTTTGCAACTAATCTTGCCTTGAATCTTCCTATGGATCCATCTGCATGATATTTTACTCTAACAACCCATTTACAACCAATAGGTGATTTGGTAGGAGGAAGTTGGGTGAGTTACCAAGTGTGGTTTGATTATAGGACCTAAATTTCCTTTTGTCATTGCATCTACCCTTATAGGATCTTTATCGGCCTTTTTATAGGTATATGGTTCAGTTGTGTGATTGATAGCGTTTATAGAAAACTAGAAGGGGGGTTGAATAGTTTTACCCACTCCGTGCTTTGTCTACTTTGAGACTCTCCGGTTTGAAAACGGCTAGTACAGCTGCGAAACCCTGTCAAGGAGATTCTTCGGAATTCTACCTGATTATAGGTAGTATTTATACTGATCAACGGGGAACCGTGGTTCTTGTAACCCTATTCAACGAAAGTGAACAAAGACACTTTCGCTTGTTTATTGCTAATTGTTGTTTGTAGGAACCCCCGACGGTTGCAGCTGATGGCCAATGAGACGTCAATTCATAACCTTATGCTCACACTTCACACTCATAATCAAAGAAATCATGATAGAAGAATAACCTACAACATCACTTTCGCAACTCTGATGCTAAAAATCATGATCCTGAAGAATGTGAGCATGCCAGTCCGATAGTCACTACATCACATGGAGGCGATACTACAAAAGATGAGTTGGAGATTTAAGGTGGCTGATGATCTCAAAGCATGCTCAAAGATCACACAAGCCAAAGGAACATTAATCACAAGATCATTGCTTGAAGTACAAAGTTTGCAAACATTGAAGAATCAAAGACTACGATACTGTTCACCCGGTTCCGCGGTTCCCTCCCTAGAGGGATTCGGCCATTGGGTAAACTAGTTCGGATTTTGGGTTACAAACCGGGTCATGGGTTATGGGTTATGGTCCATGGATAAATGATTTTATGCCTGATATCAAAGACATCTTGGGTCATGGGTTGGGTCATGGGTCTTACCCATTATGAGTGTCATGCATGATGTCATGCAATGGGTCATGGGTTATGGATTATGGATTTGGTTTTGGGTCATGGATAGTCCAAGTGTTTACTAAGCATTTTTCTTAACATGTATTTTATAAAATGTAAGTAACAAATGTTACTAAAATATTTTTATAAAATAGTTTTGGTTTCATGTTAACTATATAACTAAACATATTTAATATATATTTGTTTAGTGAAATGAGTTAGTAAACTATTGGCTCAAAGCATTACACATTTTATTTATTTCGTTAAAATGATTTTACGTTTGTTATCGACAAAATGTTGAAAGATTGTAAAGTATAAATAAAAGTTTTGAATGTTTATGTGCATTAACAGCGTTAATGTGATGTATGTGTTTGGGAGTATGGATGTTATTAATGAAGTTGGAAAAGTGGTTTTTGGATACAGTGTTAACTTTGGATTTTGGTAAGTTATGATGATAGTCATTTGGTTTGGTAAATATGTTCTTTATTCTTGTGGAAGTTCTGGTGGGTATAGGAGGTGGTGTGGTTGGTTGGGGTGGATCAGTTACTTCAATGAAGTCGTTTGGGTCAGTAACTATGACTTCAGTGAGAGTTGTTCATTGACCGTGACTTCAGTGAGAGTGTTTGGTTCAGTGAGTGTTTGTTCTTGAGAATTAGAAAAAGAGTTAGACGTAGATGTGAGGGAGTTTGTATGATCTGTACTTGATGTTGTGGGCTAGGAATGGGAGTAGAAGGAGTTGGTATTTGTGGTTGGTTGATTGGCTGAGAAGAAGATGTAGGTGGTGTGTAAATAGGAGTGAATTGTGTTGTTTGAGGAGATTGTGATGTTGAAGTAGGTTGAATAGGAGTATAAAAAGGGAAAGATGTTTCATCAAAAGTTACATGTCTGCTGGTTGTGGTTTTATGGGTCTTAGGATCATAGAGTATGTATCCTTTTTGGTGATGTGGGTAGCCAACTAAAACTGTTGGAATTGCTCTTTGATCAAACTTGTCAGTTGTGTTTTGATGAATAAAAGCTCTGCATCCAATTATTTTGAGATGATCTAAAGTGGGTGGTGTCTTGTAAAGTAACTCAAAGGGTGACTTGTTTTGAATGGCTGTTGAAAGAAGTCTATTAATGATATAGGTTGCTGCTAAAACACAGTATCCCCAAAAATGTGTAGGAAAGTTGGCTTGGGTTTTTAGAGCTCTTGCAATTTCAAAGAGTTGTTTATGTTTTCGTTCTACCCTTGCATTTTGTTGAGGTGTGTATGGACTAGTTGTTTGGTGATTGATTCCATATTGTGAAAATAAATCTGACAAGGATGAGTTTAGGGATTCAGTCCCATTGTATAACAACTCGTATTTTTCCAGGTCAATAATTATCTCAAACTCGAAACTATTTACTTTGGTTGCTTAAAATTTCACTTTTACGTCTAACCGTTAAGTCTAATCACCTAACCCGAAAAACAATGTTAAACGTAAACTGGCATTATACAAAGTTAAGTCCACATAAAAATATATGCCATATGACTATTTCAATCACATTTTATAAGTTTACACTTTTTATTTTTCAAGTTTCTCGTAAAACACTTTTGTTACGCGTTTTAGACTTACATTCATGCAATACTTACCCAATACCCGTTTCACCTTTAAATTAACATCTCTTATATATTACATACATTCAAATTAACTCGTTTCTCCCCATTATATCACAAAGAAAACTAGCCCCCTTCTTTTTACAAGCTAGTCACCAACTCTTGTCATAACATGTTTTATTTTCAAACCTACCATGTACACATTAGGTAAGACTTGAACCTCCACACTTCCATTGTGTCAATTACCATAAAAAAACACATCCATTGGTACCAAAATCCACGAAATAATCAGCCCCTAACCCATCCCGATGTGTCTCATAAGTGTTCATTGTCATAACTTGTCTCCTAAGTCCTAATTCCATACCAACTAAACTAGAAAAACTAGCTAGTTATTCGTTCCCTTGCACTATAAATAAGACACTCATCTTCATCATTTAATCATTTATCACACCCAAAATACACTCTTTTTCTCTCAACTATCTACTGATCTCAAGGCATCTATACAAGTTTCAAGGGTGAGCTAAGATTTTGCTAAAATGTTCAAGAGTTTTGGTAACATAAACTAGTTTTCTTAGTGTTCTTGGGTTCTTTTGCACCAACCATCCACCAAATCTTTGTAAGAATCATAAAATCATTTACATACTTTATTTTACATGTACATTACATCCCATGTTCATTATATCACTTGTACATACTTTTAGTGTTGAGGAATTTTGTATAAAGTTAGACCAAATCTCACAGTTTCTGTCCCAGAAAATCAGTCACATGTTTCGACATAGACACCCTACCTAGACATTTTTATGGACCTTCAAAATTTTTGTAGGCTTACATAGTCTTATGATGTTACCTGAATTGTTTCATAATTTTTGGAATTAGTTTACTAATTTTAATAAATTGTAAGAAAACAGTAGTCAATACCGACATGAAACTCATTAACATTTATAAATTGAGAAAAATGACCACCCTAAGGCCTAGATATGTAAAAATGTTACAAATAGTTCCTATAGAGAATTCTTAGACCTTTATGAGGATGGCAAAACCGAGTCCTAACTATAAATAATGAAGGAGCTATGGCCCCGAGATCGTAGGACTAGTAAACTGAATTTTTAATAGCTTTGACACCATCTTACGTTTTTGACCTTATAAAATAGTCGGTTATGACCTGAGTCGAATGGTTGGTATTTTTGGAAACCATACTCGAAAACGATGAACCTAGACCCTTTTAAACAAATGTCTTCTTTAGAAAATAATCAAGCAATAACCCAATTAAGAGGAAAATTTCTGAAAATAAGATACCGCTGCCCAAACCTTGTTATGATGAAAACTGACACTTGACACCTATTTTATCAAACCGGAACTTTGAAATAATGATAGTAGACATGTTCATTAACATTTAGGGAGTTTAAAAATGAAAAAGGGACTTAAAGCGAGTTTGATACACGCTTTCCAAGACGGGTTAAACATAACTGATATAACACTTTAATTTTCTAGGGTTCCAAGTAACTAAAACGCGTTTTGAAATATATTTCTTAAACGACCAACTTACGTAACTTGTTAAAACCCCACTACAAGTATATAACGGTGCTAAACATCATAAAAATCATACACTTATAATACATGTTGCATATTTCCCTAAAATGGCCTAATTACTTAGGTCACGGTTAGAGTTGCATTGCATGTCGAGCTTTGTCACTTTCCAAGTTGCAATACCCTATTGAGGTGAGTTTTCGTAGCCCCTTTTTCATTATGTTTTCTTTGGGGGAAAATGGTACTCAAATGATATTTTGACTCTTTTCATGCAGTGATACACTGTTTTCATGTTTTTGAACAACATGTGCGTTTGATTGCAATATTTGGCTTGTTGTGTAGTTTCATCATGTGTGTTCACTTGTGCGTAACTGTTTAACTCTGTTTTGGAGCCGAAGCAATTGATAGTACTATCGGGGTTTCATTCCCCTAGACCCAACATTATGTGTCGATGAATATCTTTTTGGTATTGTGTGACATTTAGTAGGTTCAGTTGTCGCAGGCATTATGGTTTTCATTAAGTGATGACGTTGTATATCTTGCTCGCTATTGTCCTACACTATATTATTCATAGCATCGTGGTTTAACTCTTAAACCTATAAGCTCACCAACATTATGTTGACGTTTTCGAGTGCCACTTTCAGGTGATCATTATTAAGGTATTCGAAGGCACGTTTATTGGAGTCAGACCATTTGCTACTTTACTACAATGTTTTCAAGACGATAAGATTTCAAAAGTGACATGTTTCACTTTCAAATTTTTAGCCGAGGAATGTTTTGTAAACTAATGTTGTAACAACTGTAAGGTATGAATCTATGATGTTATGCAATGTGCCTTTCTCAGTTACATCTTGTGTTTTCGCCATTGACGAGGTGTGACAGAATGGTTTCAGAGCCTAAGGTTATAGAGAATGCCGGTTTTTCAAAAATAAAAACCTCAACAATAACCAGACTAAAGTTTTTATCCCAAACATGGTACGAGTCGATTAGCCCGAGCATTCCATCGTTTTTTCCTAAATTGCGCATAGCCTAATTAACTATGCTTAATTCAGAAGGGATTATGGGATAATGGGGGTAGTTACCTTGGGTCGTGTTTGGTTGGAGTCAAAGTCTAGATCACCTGAAAACGTGTTGGTCTATGTATGTGCATCTGCCTTATGTGTTATGTGCATCTCAGGTTATGATGCTCTGTAATCTGTGTGCTAGACTTGTAGCTTTGAGACAATGTATGTGCTTGTAATTGCGTACTTGAGTGCTTTGATTCGATTTTTTGAGGTTTGATTTGATTGATATGATGCGATTTGATATGGTTTTATTTGATTTGAGTTAGAATATTATTCGTTTCATTCCCCATACTCGTGCGTTTGATATTATTTATCCCTTTACGCACACAAACTCATACTATTATATTTTACTAAATATATATGGATACGTTATCTTAGATACGTTAGACTATTTTGAATACTATTTTAGATGCATCCCAACAACTCATTGTTGGAAGACCAACATTGGTTTCGCTATTTTGAAAATATCATTTTGATGCACTATTTTAAGGCATTGTTTTTGGTAAACTATTTTGGAAACACTATTTTGAAATACTATTTTTGATTTAGATACATGATCACGCAAATATTTCCCTATGCCATTATGTCACATGCCCTGTCTCGCCACACCTCTCCCTTTGTTAGCAAGTTGGAATACATCGCATTCTAAGCCGATGAGTCGCCCTAGGAACAACCCACCGACTAGTGTGGTCACATTAGTGGTTTTGACATTATAATATGTCTTTGGGAAAATACAAGTAAAATAATAAGATTCATAAAATGGTGATGACTTTACAACTAAGTTTTTGTGTTGACCGAGATAACAATGCCCGCCATAGTGTTCGTGTTCCGGAGATGGTACCAATTCGGATAAGTCAAAGTCTATTGGTAATTTTTGCACAAATGAAATGATTTCTTGCAAACCTTACGAGGTATGATAAATTTGTGATTCTCAATGGTTGGATTTTATTTATAAATTGTTTTAAATTTTTGTTCAAGCATCAATTACCTTGAGGGTCAATACTCAAACCAGATACAAAATGTCATTTTATCAATATACAAACTTTTTGGTAGTCATATCTTTTCACATGACTATAGTTGTTGAAATTTCAAATGATGTTGCTCCAAAATGCATTTATGGTCAAAATTTTTACTCAAAAAAATGTTGTTAACTAATTTTAAAACAATGCCTCCAAAAAGGAACACACACTATACTTACACATTATTTGAACTTAGAAGTAAATCGAACACCTCTGCCCCAGATTGTCAATAGTGATATGCCATACCTTGACACTATTCCTTCGAAGTACAACCTTCCCACTTAAGCTGTATGATAAGATTATCGCATTGGTTGGAAATGCGCTGAGTTATAAAATCGATGTACAATTACTCAAAAGACAATGTGTCTTTTCGGAGTCCTAGCTAACTTAGTCGCATTGGGACATGACTTCACTCTTACATTGGATATCAAGAAGTTGCACCGGACCATAAGACCTTTGCATTCACTTATAGCAAGACAAGCATCTCTCGACGTAGTATTCACTTGGCAACAATTTTGAGTCATCATACATCCGAATTTTGCCTAGACGAATTGAGCACTTGGACTTATGAGCCTTATCTCATAATAATCTCCAAACATTTCAAATTATTGGCATCGCACTCTGTCTTTAGATCTTTTGATCCATGGACCATCGTCTCCAACTATTCATGCATATGACGACACATTCTTCCCTGATGTTTTCACACCAAGGGCTTTTCTGTCAAAAGCCTTATATTCGCTGTGAGGTTATTAATGATTTGTATCCTCATTGATCGAACTTTATTGGATTCTACTCTGTGGAAAACTAGAAGGGGGGGTTGAATAGTTTTACGTAATTTTTATTGTTATAAAACAAATTGTTTAAAAGTTTTCGTTGATTTATAAAAATATAGATTCGATGGTATATGAAATCTAGTTATACACAATATGAACAACACTAAGTATATATACTATGAAGCAATAATTATGTAAGTAATGAAATAAGTAAAAGATGGAAAGATCAAACCGAGAGACAAGCGATTTATAGTGGTTCGGCTACAAGGCACCTTCCTTGCCCTACTCCACTCCCCGAGCACCTAACTCGAGAGTTTTCTTCACTATGTCAACAAACTCCCTTATGGCGGAGAAAACCGTACACACCAATATACACACCAATTTACACATCAATCTACACACCAATCTACACACCAATCTTCACACCAATCTACACACCAATCTTCTTCACACCTAGCTTTTACACACCAATCTTCTACACACCTTCTTCTACACACCAATCTTCACAACTATCTTACTTCACTACGAATCAACTTCTACTATCTACACAACTTCTATATCTTCTAAACAAATATTCACAACTAATCACACTAAAAAAAATAATCAATGATGATGCTCAAACAACTTAGATGTGGAGATCACAACTAGTTGTAATACTTCTTGTCTTGAGGGATAGAAGTATTCTTCTCTTGCACTTGAATGGATTATGTATGAATCACTTTGAAACAAAGATTTAAGAATGTATGATCAAAGGATTTATAGATTGGAAATGGAGATCTAGAACAGAAAGTTCTGGAGTGCAAGAGGTGGGGAAAAAATCCAGGTTTAAGCTGGTATTTATAGGCAAAAGTTTCTGACAGAGGAGCGTGGCCGGTCCCCTTAAATCATGGCCGGTCCCCTTAATTTTAAGGGGACCGCCCTTTATAATTAAGGGGGCCGCCCAGCTGAAACGGCCAGAAACTTTGTCTTTTAGTGGGGAAAGTTTATTTGGTGAAAAACTAACTGATTTTGGTTAAATATTTGAAATCATATATTTAGTATGATTAAAACATTTTTCCTTATTACCAAAAGTGTTTTTCAAAAATATATAATAAGATTATATAATTAAATAAACTTTGTATTAGTTAATTTAATACCCCTTTGATCATACATTGCACTAAACACTTTGTTTATTCATACCTTAAGTGATTTGGATGTAAAGAGAAATATTAATCACCAAATACTTGTTTATGTCATAAGTTTTAGTTCTTTGAGGTTATATTTTGTAATGATCAAAACATAGAGATATTGATAAAAACTTAACAATGTTTTTTAGGCATTATTTATGTCAACAATCTCCCCCTTTTTGATTATTACAAAACCTTAAACTCAAAAGATTTAAAACTTATTATTAGACAAGTATTATAGAGTTTACCATTTCTCTTCTCCCCCTTTTTGTAAAATCAAAAAGGTTAGGCCGAATAATCTTCGTGAAAGAAGTTTAAACGGGTAGAGAATTCCCCCTTGATGTATGCTCCCCCTCGTTTGAGAGCACAAAGGGAACGAGCAATTGGAATCTTGGCTACAAAAATATTTTGAAGAGAACAACACACATATATATGCAAAAACAACAATTATGCAAATAAAAATAGATTCATTCAAGCATGATAGAAATAATTAGCATAACAACATTCAATATGCTTGTAGCATATTGATTACAATAAAACAAAATAAAAGATATAGTCCTATATTGCCTAAGAGAGCACTTGGACTTGCTTGCAACCCATGGTTGATTTGTTTTATTTGCTTGAAGGAAAACAAAAGCATGGAGCTTAGATGTTTGATTGAGGTGGATATGGGGTGTTGTATGGAGCGGAAGGAGTGGATCTCACGATGTTGTATCGTGTTAAGGGTGGTATTGGATGATTACGAGTGAGAAGATATTCAATCCAAGAAATATCTTCACTCAAGTAGAGGATTTGTTTTTGAAGGAATATGCAACAAGGGCAAAAGTGAGTGTGATTTGTAACTTGATCCAAGTTAAGAGAGTGGGGAAGGCAATTTGCATAGGGTGATGATGGAGGTAGCCCTTTGTTGCGTTGTGCAAGATGCATAGCAAGGAGATCACTAAGATCATGGATTTGGTTTATTTCATCACGGAACTTTTGTTTTTCCGTGGCAATGTGGAGGGGATCATAGGTTTGGTATGGATGAGTTGGGTTTGAGAAGTTGGAATTGTAGTTTGATGGTTCATCAAACTTGCATGGATCATTATAAGTTGTTGGAGGTTGAGAGGTGTAGTTGGTCTTGAAGGAAGATGTTTGGCCAATGTTGTATGGTTTGTAAAGTGGATCAAATGAATGCCTTTGTTGGTTTGATGCAAGGTTTGGGAAATAAGAGGTTGGTGGGGAGGAATGATTTCCAACTTCATTTGTGATGATGGATTTGTTTCGAGGACTTTTTCGTCGCCAAACGGGTTTTTCCGTCATCCTTGCTAGCCTTGAGGCTTTTGATTTTGGTTTGTTTGGAGAGTTCATGATGGGATGAATGGAGAGCTTTGAGGATTGGGGATATTTATAGTGTAAGATTTGTGTGTTTAAGGATGGATAAAGTTTGTTTGGAGGATTAGGACAAAATGTGTTGGTGAAAAATGGGAAATGTAGGTTGAAATGGGCTAAAAAGCAGAAAAGATTCTGTAAACCCGACCATCAGATGGCCGGTCCCCTTAATTAGGGGGCGGTCCCCTTAAAATTAAGGGGGCCGCCTTACATAATTAAGGGGGCCGCCCATCTGGTGATTTCCAGATTGCCAGAATTGGGTTTTTGGCAGAAAATTTGCAGAAAGGTTGTGTTTTTGGACTTGGATTCAAGCAAGTTCAATTCCTTTAGGCAATATAGCATCTAATCTAACATTAGATATCATGCAAGAACACATAGGCACAAGAGCAAATAATCAACACATAATAAGCAATAGGAGGTAAGTAAATGCAAGCACACTTAAACTTCCTAAGGCACCTATCTAGAATTAAAGGCAAAGGCAATTAGTGAGTGAAAGACTAATGATGGATCAAGATGACACCATTACTAGTGAATTTGTCCTAGTGAGTGTCTATATGCAACAAATGTGGAGTTGTGATTGTTTCGACACCTAGAAGCAAAAAGAAATAACGATCCTAAGAAACAATCCAAATGATCTCCTTGATTCAATTTTTGCTCGATCATGAATGTCAAAGACATATATTAGATTATATACCTTGACAATTTATGTGAGAGTTTATGCATGATTTTGAAATACAATGTTTTTAGAATTAGTCAACAATGCAATGAAAATGATTTTCATGTGATTCCTAGATTGTGAGAATAATTTTTAGAGAAAATTGATTGAGTTTTACAAAAAGGTTTATGCAAAGAAGATAAATCTTCTCAATCTTTGGTTTTGTGCGAAATAGATTCCTAGACTCAGAAAAGGTGAAATGGAAGAAAAATAAATTTCATGCAAGTATAAATTTGAATTAATTCAATATAATTTAGTCAACTTGTTCCATCATTCCTAATCCTAAACGCAAGTGGTTGAATAATTCACGCTTAAGGGGTTTTGTGAATATATCCGCAATGTTGTCTTCCGATGCAACCTTTTCTATAGATATATTTCCTTTTTGTACATTATCCCTAAGAAAATGGTGACGTATTTCTATGTGTTTAGTCCTAGAGTGTTGCACCGGATTTTTACTTAAATCTATCGCACCTTTGTTATCACACATAATGGGGACATTTTCTAACCTAATGCCATAGTCTACGAGAGCTTGTTTCATCCATAGTGCTTGTTGACATGCCTTTCCGGCGCTTACATATTCGGCTTCGGTGGTAGAAATAGCAAGAGCGGTTTGCTTCTTCGAAAACCAAGACGTTAGACAACATCCCATAAACGTGCAAATACCGCTAGTGCTCTTTCTATCTACGTAGTCTCCCGCATGATCCGAATCCGCATAGACAATGGTTTCTATGCCGGATTCCTTAGGATACCATAATCCTAAGTGTATAGTGCCTTTAACATATCGGAAGATACGCTTAACCGCTTCTAGGTGAGAGGTTTTGGGATCCTCTTGAAAACGGGCACAAAGGCAGACACTAAACATGATATCGGGTCTACTTGCCGTCAAGTATAGTAAACTCCCTATCATTCCTCTATACTTGGTGTTATCTACGGACTCACCTTCATCGTCCTTTGTGAGCTTTACCTCCGTAGACATGGGTGTTTTCATGGGTTTTGAGTCTTCTAGGCCAAATTTCTTAAGCATTTCCTTAATGTACTTAGATTGGTTAAAGAATATTCCATCATCTAGTTGTTTTATTTGTAATCCTAGGAAGAAGTTGAGTTCACCCATCATACTCATCTCAAACTCATCATGCATGATTTTGGCAAACTCATCACACATGTCTTGACAAGTCGATCCAAATATAATGTCATCAACATATATTTGAACAATGATGAGATTTGGGTCTTTCCTTTTAGTGAAAAGAGTGTTATCTACCATTCCCATGGAATAATCATGTTTAATGAGAAAAGCTTTTAGTCGATCATACCAAGCTTTGGGAGCTTGTTTGAGTCCATACAAAGCTTTCTTTAACTTATAAACATGATCAGGTTTTGCGAAGTCAGTGAATCCTGGAGGTTGTGCCACATATACCTCCTCATTGATAAAACCGTTAAGGAATGCACTTTTCACATCCATTTGAAATAACTTAAAATCTAGGGCGCAAGCATAGGCAAGTAATATCCTAATTGATTCTAGTCTAGCTACGGGGGCATAAGTTTCATCATAATCAATTCCTTCCTGTTGATTATAACCTTGGGCAACTAACCTAGCTTTATTCCTAGTAACTATTCCATTCTCGTCTAACTTATTTCTATATACCCATTTGGTTCCTATGATGGTCATATCCTTTGGATTTGGGACTAGTTCCCAAACATCATTTGCCTTAAATTGATTTAATTCTTCTTGCATAGCTATAATCCAACTTTCATCCTTTAAAGCCTCATTAATATTCTTAGGTTCTATTGCTGAGAGGAAACAAAAGAAGTTGTTTTTATCTTGGGCTTGTGACCTAAGGGTTCTTTGGTTAAGATGTCCTATTATATTATCTAATGGATGTGATCTAGATTCTTTAATATTAATAGTTTCGTTATTTTCTAAGTGGATGTCTTCATTATCATTTCCTATGGGTTTTGTTTTGCTAACCTCAATGGCTTCATCTTCGACTAAATTATCATCTTCTAAAGGTAGCGTTTTAGGAGGTGGTGGTGTTTCATCAAATGTTACATTTAGTGATTCCTCTACCTTCATGGAGTGTTTGTTAAGTATTATATATGCTTTACTATTTTGTGAGTATCCTAAAAATATTCCTTCATATGATTTTGGATCAAACTTAGTGAGGTAGTCCTTAGTGTTTAAAATATAGCATTTACTTCCAAATACCCTAAAGTAGCTTAAGTTTGGTTTTCTATCTCTTAATAACTCATAAGGAGTTTTTCCTAGAATTCTTCTAATTGATACCCTATTTAAAATATAAGTCGATGTATCTACGGCGTGACACCAAAATTTTTGTGGAATGGATTGTTCATTTAACATAGTTCTACTCATTTCTTGTAGTGACCTATTTTTTCTTTCTACTACCCCATTTGATTGAGGAGTACGGGGAGTGGAGAAATTATGAGATATTCCATTTAACTCACAATATTTTCCGAATTGTATTTCGTTATCAAATTCCCTACCATGGTCCGTCCTAATGGCAACTATTGAGCATCCTAATTTATTTTGAATCATTTTACTAAATATTTCGAATTTTTCAAAGGCTTGGGTTTTGTCACTTAAAAACCTAGTCCACGTGTATCGTGAGTAGTCATCTACTATTACTAAGGTATAGTTGTTTCCCCCATAGCTCCGCACAGCGGATGGACCAAAAAGATCCATATGTAATAATTCTAGGCACCTAGTAGTGGATACTATATTCTTAGCTTTGTGACTAGCATGAGCTTGTTTTCCAATTTTGCATGCACCACAAAAATGCTTGTCATATTTTAGATTAGGCAAGTTTCTAACTAATTCCTTAGAGGCCAAAGATTGTATTTGTTGCATGTTAGCATGTCCTAATCTCCTATGCCACAATGTAGAGTTTTCATCTAGGGTCGTTAGGCATATCCTATCTTCAGGTTTGTTTCCTAGTTTCATAACATATACTCCTCCTTTCCTAATACCTCTACCTATAATTTTTCCATTCTTAACTATTTCGCTATCTTTTTCGGAAAAGATAACTCTACATTTATTATCGCATATTTGGCCTACACTAAGTAAGTTATATGTTAAATTATTTACATGTTCAACATTTTCAATAGTAAGTGAGTCTTGAGAAATCGTACCTTTGCCAATAATTTTTCCACGCAAGTCACTACCGAAAATAACGTTACCTCCATTGTATGCCTTGTATGTAGAGAATAGCTTGCGATTCCCCGTCATGTGCCTCGAGCATCCACTATCCTTGATCCATTCGTTAGGTTCCAAGTCAATTCCAAGGCATATTTCGTCGGTTGCATTTGCCACAAAACACTTTTCTTCTTTTGGTTTTTCCACTTCTTCTTTATCACTATCACTCCATGTTCCACTAACAAATGCGCTTTGATTTTCATAACCTGGCGGCTTTAAACATTCTCCAACGAGATGATTTAGACTTCCACATCTAAAGCACTTTCTTTTCACGTAATTATCACTTCTATTTTTTTGGAACATCTTTCTTTCGTCACGTGGTGATCTAGTGAATCTTCCTCGTCTCTTGAAGAATTTCTTGAATTCTCTTACGGCCATCGCATATTCTTCATCTTCACTCTCGTCACTTGAATCATCATCGTCACAAGGTTCCATTTTGGCTTTTAGAGCAATGGATTTGATTTGTTCTTTCTTGACTTTGACCGTTTCCAAATCTCTTCTTATAATTTCTTCATGGACTTTCAAGTTGCCAATAAGCTCATCTAGTGACAATGTCATCAAATTCTTTGATTCTTCAATAGCCGTGACTTTAGCTCGCCATTTCGGATGTAATGCCCTAAGAAATTTCCTAACACAATTTTTACTAGAAAATGTCTCATCAAGTGCTTTTAAACTTGTGATGATGGTGTTAAATCTAGCAAAAGCATTATCAATTGATTCCTCTTCCGGAATCGTAAATTGTTCATATTGATGTACAAGAAGATCTATTTTGTTATCTTTAACTTGACTATTACCTTGGTGAGTGATTAGTAAAGAATCCCAAATTTCTTTTGCGGTTTTACACATAAAAATTCTTTCATATTCTTTACGTGGTAACGCATTATAAATAACCATTTTAGCCTCATTATTTTTTGCTAGTTTCTTTTTCAAATCATCATTTTGTTTTTCAAAATCTACAATTTCATCCATTTTAGTTTCAACATTATATTGAATAGGAGGAAAATCACCAAAGGTAATAATATGCCAAAGATCAAGATCTTTTGATTTCACATAGGTTTCGAATCTATTTTTCCAATATAAAAATCCATCACTTTCAAATAGTGGTGGTCTTTGCATAGATTGCCCTTCTAAATATTTTTCAGATTCCATAGATCGTTACAAGTTTTAAAATACAATATATTTTAAAAATCTTGCTAGACGTGGCTCCTGATACCAATTGTGGTAAACTAGAAGGGGGGGGGGGGGTTGAATAGTTTTACGTAATTTTTATTGTTATAAAACAAATTGTTTAAAAGTTTTCGTTGATTTATAAAAATATAGATTCGATGGTATATGAAATCTAGTTATACACAATATGAACAACACTAAGTATATATACTATGAAGCAATAATTATGTAAGTAATGAAATAAGTAAAAGATGGAAAGATCAAACCGAGAGACAAGCGATTTATAGTGGTTCGGCTACAAGGCACCTTCCTTGCCCTACTCCACTCCCCGAGCACCTAACTCGAGAGTTTTCTTCACTATGTCAACAAACTCCCTTATGGCGGAGAAAACCGTACACACCAATATACACACCAATTTACACACCAATCTACACACCAATCTACACACCAATCTTCACACCAATCTACACACCAATCATCTTCACACCTAGCTTTTACACACCAATCTTCTACACACCTTCTTCTACACACCAATCCTCACAACTATCTTACTTCACTACTAATCAACTTCTACTATCTACACAACTTCTATATCTTCTAAACAAATATTCACAACTAATCACACTAAAAAAAAATAATCAATGATGATGCTCAAACAACTTAGATGTGGAGATCACAACTAGTTGTAATACTTCTTGTCTTGAGGGATAGAAGTATTCTTCTCTTGCACTTGAATGGATTATGTATGAATCACTTTGAAACAAAGATTTAAGAATGTATGATCAAAGGATTTATAGATTGGAAATGGAGATCTAGAACAGAAAGTTCTGGAGTGCAAGAGGTGGGGAAAAAATCCAGGTTTAAGCTGGTATTTATAGGCAAAAGTTTCTGACAGAGGAGCGTGGCCGGTCCCCTTAAATCATGGCCGGTCCCCTTAATTTTAAGGGGACCGCCCTTTATAATTAAGGGGGCCGCCCAGCTGAAACGGCCAGAAACTTTGTCTTTTAGTGGGGAAAGTTTATTTGGTGAAAAACTAACTGATTTTGGTTAAATATTTGAAATCATATATTTAGTATGATTAAAACATTTTTCCTTATTACCAAAAGTGTTTTTCAAAAATATATAATAAGATTATATAATTAAATAAACTTTGTATTAGTTAATTTAATACCCCTTTGATCATACATTGCACTAAACACTTTGTTTATTCATACCTTAAGTGATTTGGATGTAAAGAGAAATATTAATCACCAAATACTTGTTTATGTCATAAGTTTTAGTTCTTTGAGGTTATATTTTGTAATGATCAAAACATAGAGATATTGATAAAAACTTAACAATGTTTTTTAGGCATTATTTATGTCAACATACTCCTTCCTTTCGAACGATTATGTCAACAAACTTTTCCTACATGATAAGAACACCAACATCGTAACTCTTTAATAAACCCCTTTCGTACCTTTTTCCTTAGTATGAGAGCCTTCTTACGAAACATGTACGTAAGACTCTTATGGTCTGTAAGGATAAGACACCACATACCATACGAACATTGCCTTCCAAATTTCATGTTCAAACTACGACTACCAACTCCATGCCACGAGTTGGATATTCCTATTCATTTCCTTCAATTGCCTTTGAACAACCTTCTTCACATTAGGAAGCCTTCATTTTACTTCTTCAATCTTCATAGACAGCGATCGTTCTTTAACGCAGCCTTAATAATTTTTCTATCACGTATGATTTCTTTTCGTCAATCTTTGGCCAACAACTCCCTTCCTCAATGATCTCTTCAGTAATAAATCGTTCTCCGCCTATAAATTCTTCAACTAGTGCTCTATCTAATCTCTACGATTCACATGTGTGTTCATTTGTTCGCAAATGTTTATCTCTGTTTTGGAGCCGAAGCAATTGATAGTACTCTCAGGGTTTCATTCCCCTAGACCTGACACTGTGTGTCGATGAATATCTTTTTGGTATTGTGTGATATTTAGCAGGTTCAGTTGTCGCAGGCATTGTGGTTTTCATTAAGTGCTGGCGTTGTATATCTTTCTCGCTATTGTCCTACACTATATTATTCACAGCATCGTCGTTTAACTCTTAAACCTACGAGCTCACCAACATTCTGTCGACGTTTTCGAGTGCCATTTTCAGGTGATCATTATTAAGGTTTTCGAAGGCACGTTTATTGGAGTCAGACCATTTGCTAATTTACTACAATGTTTTCAAGACGATAAGATTTCAAAAGTGACATGTTTCACTTTCAAAATTTTAGTCGAGGAATGTTTTGTAAACTATTGTTGTAACAATTATAAGGTATGAATCTATGATGTTATGCAATGTGCCTTTCTTAGTTACATCTTGCGTTTCCGCCATTGACGGGGTGTCACACATTGTCACTCCTTATTGTTTTGATTGTTGTTTTGAAATGATTTAGAATGTAGAAGTCAGAGGTTTCGATGTTTGAAACAACATGTTGTTTTGATGGCATCAAGTAAGTCCATGTTTCCCTTGAGTGATCATCAACTATAGTTAGAAAATATTTGCATTTGTTTATAGTTGTGTCTGTAAGGTCCCCAAACATCAATGTGTGCAAGATCAAACATAGAGTTTACATATGAAGAACTTTCATTGAAAGGTAAAGTATGATGCTTTGCAAGTGGACAAATTGTATAATTGAAATGAGAGTTACAATAAAATGAAGAACTAAGAAATTCTATTTGTTTGAGAACATTAAGAGAAGAGTGACCAAGTCTAGAATGCCATAGTTGTTGATTGTTTGAGATGGTGAAAGCATTGTGGTTAGGTGGTGAAGTTGGTTATTTGTTCAACAAGTAGAGACCATTTAAAAGGCTGCCAAGAGCAATCATCTGGTCCTGGTCCTGAAAATGCACATTGTGGTAGTTAAAATGAGTGATTAATTTGTGCCTTTGAGAAGTTGACTTACAAAAACTAGGTTATATGAAAATGTTGGGATGTAAAAGACATTATGAAGTGTGATGTGAGCGTTGATAGTAATTGATCCATATTGTGTGACTTTGGTGTGTTGGCCATTTGGTAAGGTTACATATATGGGATTGGTAAAGTATTGGATGTTAAACAAGAATTCAAGTGATGTTGCAATATAATCAGATGCACTATCTATTATCCATGCTACTATTACGTCAGAGATAAATGAAGCAGTAAATTTAGGAAATCTAGTGAGATAAGAGTAGAATTTACCATTGTAGGGATCCTTGTTGTTTTGCAGCATCAACAACACTTGGTTAAACTGATTTCTAAGCTGGTCTATCCTACCTGCTACATGTGAATCAGAAGTGAGTTGTGCTTTGTGACTGAGCATTTGATGTGTCTCTGTTAGTCCAACTACCATATTAACTGCCTTGAAATTCCTTGAATCAGTTGACTGTTTTAGTGAGAGTTTGGCTGGAAACTTTCCATGTAGTGGATGACCAGTGGAATACGGAACAAGTTTGTAACACTTAGCCTTTGTATGGCCCTCTTTGCTGCAATTACCACAGTAAACCTGATGCGTAGGGATTGCACCAGGCTTTACCTCTCGAGGGATCTCGAGAAGCTTACAACCCCCACCAGGCAGTGTACCTCATCGATGTAGTATAGTATAATGACAAGTACCGGGGGATTGATCGTTCAGCTAGAAATAGTGTCGCTAGGATTAGAAAACCTAAAGACTAGGTCTAGAGATGTGGGATGATTCTTTTTGTATTTTTTATATTTTATGAAAAGCAAGTAAAAATCTCGGGTTTGAAGGAGTTGGGCGGAATTAGTTGCTAGCCAACTAACCCAATAATAAGATGCAATCAAAATAAAATACTAAAAATGAAAATAAACTAAATTAAACTAGAGTTGTGAGCAATATGTGGGAGAATTGTGTTTACTTAGATTTCACTACTCCCTAGATATCTTTTACACGTTAATTACTTGTTATAGTTGCGTGGATGACGGATTGTATTCCTTAATACCATTCATGGGGTGGCGTACTTACTTCCCCAATCCTATGAGCGCCTACTTCATCGAGCCGGCTAAGAAGCTCCTAACATGGGATCACTAGAATTTGCTCATGCATTAAATACAACCAATAAAACCTAGTACACATCGGTTCATGTTTCCTAAGACGTTCAAGCATGTTACACAATGGAGATCTGCCAGTTTTCTTAAGCCTAACATTGAAATCATTCATCCATTACAACCATAAACAAGTAATCAACATATAATTAACATCTAGGTTTCATTACATCTAAGCAAACACAAGATAGATCTAGCCTAGCATGTTGAAATCAAGACAAGCATAAGATATATTCAAACAACACATAGACATATTGATTGAATTGAAAGAAGACTTATCTCAATTGAACATGAAAGGATTCAAGGGGTGAAAACCCTTGAAAACACTGTAAAATACGACCTAGGGTTTACAAAGTTCGGCCCTAGTATTCACCACACAAGTTCCTCCTTTATGAATGAAAAATAGAAAACTATATATAGATTTTGATAGGTGACGGCGTTAAGAACAAATGTCTGACACCGGCATCTCGTCGCCAAATAGTTTCTCGGACTGGCTAGATCTGGGTCTGACGCCGTCATGTATACTCCTTATGCATGCCGTCACCAAATTAACTCTTGACGCCCTTGTTGTGACGCCTTCAGGTTTACACTAGGTCGTCATGGGTTTTACTCTTGACGCCGTCATGATTTCCTTCTTGACGCCGTCAGGTACTGTTCTCAGCATGGAAAATTAAGTCTTTGCCGCTTTCTTCACTTTTATGCTCCAAAAACGTCTAAATTGCTTCCTTTTTCAGAATTCACTCCCAAAGTACCTAAAATCACAAAAGGAACGATTTAGGGCAATATTTGATCAAATAAATTCAATTTCAGGCTTAAATGACCCCCTAAAAGTGGTTCATTTTTCGCCTCATCATATACCCTTACACTTGAGATTTGCTTGTCCTCAAGCAAATGCGCTTTTATTATAGTCAAAATACAAGTTAGGGGTCATTTAACACTAATATAAAAGTAATTACAACAAATAATCGTTCCACTAAAGACCAAAGACAAGCACGGAGGTCATACACTAGCACCTCACAAATAGTGTTTAGAAACTCACATCTCTCGGGTGTAATAAAGTATATATCACAATATGGAAATAGAAAACATCTCTCACTACCTGTCATAGCAAAATAGATTACCATAGGCTTGGGAAAGGATCAAACTTCCACCACATGGCGTAAGCACCTAGGATAAACTATCAAAGAGATCTTTTAAAGGGTTGTAACGTTAGGTGTAGGGATATGAAATACACGGTTTTGTTGGATATAGGCAGTCTTTACTGGTGGCGAGTTAACAATCTTGGTTAATTACATGTACAATATGGCGTTGCTAAGCCAAGACTAGACTCGACTTAAGCTAATAAATGAAAAATAACAAAAACATAAAATAAACATAGAATGAAAAGGGATGGTAGTCCGTATGTTTTTTTTTCTATTTTTTTTTCTTTTTCTTGATTTTTTTGATTTTTTATTTATTTATTTATTTATTTTTTTCATACACTCTTACCCTACCATCCAAAATAATACATCATAGGGAATGAAAATTCCCCTTACACTTGAATTTTTACATACTTTACAATAAACTAATCTAATGACTCAAATAAAGAAAATCAAAAACACTTGGAGTACTTTTAAGATTAACGCACATATGGGGGTAATAAATGATGTTCTTCCCCATTACTCCATAAAATAAGTACTTTACCCATGAGTCCCAATCGTCCCAAAACAATATGTACAAGAATATGACTCGACTTAGCAACCATGTAATCAATTAGATAATTAACTTAGGGTTTAAACAAATAACAATAATGCACTAAAGATGAGTGCATACACGGAAGGCTAAGGCGATTTGGGTGTACATTTAAGTGGGGTGTAACAAATTCTTCCTTTAAGTAAAATGCTTAAAGTTATAAACGAAAAGATAGGCTCGGAACTAGGGGTTTCGTGTACTAAGAATGAGTACAATGCTAAGGTGTGGGAAAAATTAATTGACTTAACTAGCCAAGTAATATGACTTAAATGGTCAAGTAATTATAATACGGGTTTAACACAAGGGTGATCCTAATGCCTCTTATCATGTAGTAAATCCTACTACACGAATGTAGTCTCACTAGCGGTCTCGGGATGCATCACTAACGGAAGTTCTAGAATCTAAATGCTACCGGTACACTCATAAGCACTAATAGTAAATACATTTCCTATCAAATCTAAAGGCGAACCTCACATATTTGGGTGGAAAATTTTTCTGAATAGTACGGTTTTGTGCTAGTCATACAATCTCCTATCCATGAGACGCTTGCTATGGCTAAAGTTTCACTCCTAAATGTTGTAAAAATTTTTAAATTTGGCGCTAAAATTACACTAACAAGTATTTCTCATAGTTTTATTACACATCTACTATCAAACAAACAAACTCAAGCGAAAGTGTATTTGTAAGGTATCATCATTTTACCCTCCCCTTACACTTAGGATGAACATTGTCCCCAATGTTCAAGTAAAGATTGTAAAAGTGAAATAAGTAAAACGAATGAAATCAAATACTCCCCTGATTCGCTCGGTATGGATAATAAGGTGGCCAGGTTAGATCTTCCTCCAAGAAAATGAACGATCAAAGCTTCCCTTCCAGAATAATAATCATCTTCTTGTCATACATAACCTGTAAAACCTGAGAAAATAGACAAGGCAACCTCGTATAAAATCGGCGGCAATCTACATATGCTAACAAATCCTAAAAAAAACAAAATAAGATATAATGCTTGTGGAATGATGTTTGCAGATTTCCTGGAGATTATAAAACTGATAATTCAACAAAAACTTTAAGACTTCGTTAGAAAAACAAAACAGGTAAAATTTCTGGATTTTTACACGTGACGCCGTCAAGAGTAAATTCATGACACCGTCAGAAGTGACCTGCAGAAATTCTTATGTTAAGTTTCTGGAAAAACTTCGTCCTACTTCCTGGAAAATCCTGCAAAACATCATCATGACTCGATACAAGCATTTGACTCTAACAAATACGAATATACATGTTCACTTAATATTGTGGAGAATCATGATCGATTTTGTTTCTTAAAAACATATTTGGGGTTTCCCCTTACACTTATCTTTTGCAAAAATACCTTTGGATGAAGTTAAGACTTAGCTAAACAACAAAGTAAAGTATTTCCACCATTTTAGTTTTGAAACATGATCTACCAACAATAAAAATAAAGCATGCATACGGAAGCAAATAACAAACAAACAAAAATAAAAATCACACAAAACATGGGTTGCCTCCCAAGAAGCGCTTTTCTTTATTTACGAGTCTTGTAGCTAGACTCAAGGTCATGGGTTACTACGTGACCTCATTGTTGGTTTCACTCTCTAGGTCGTCTCCTATACCAGTATCGCTTTCATAGTGCAGGCATTTTGGGTCTTCGAACTCAAAGACATCTTTTCGATATTTAGACCCAAGTTTACTAACATCTTTAAAGAACCCACATGATAAATCAGAAGTGTTCTTACAACCTCTCCGAACATCTTCATCACATAAAATAAGTTGGGAACTTAGCCTATCAAGCCCGTCACAATCGATTTCCTTGAGATCTTTTCTCTTGTACGGCGTTTGGTATGAAACCCTCCTAATTTCATCAGCGAAGGTCATGATTCCGTTCCGGTCATCAACTATTAAATTAGTGATTTCACAAAAGGGTGCTTCGAAAACAACTTGTGACAACCTTGGGTTGACATAGTCTTCGATGTTGTCCACGATTGTAAATTCCATAGTGAATGCCATATTTCCTACGAATACCTGGATTTCATGATCTCTACCAACCACATTCTCTCCCTTGTAAATCATTCCCCATCTGCAGATATTGTTATAATGGAATAGGGACATAAAATTCTTAGGCAGGAATACGTTAATGTAGACATTATTGAAATACTTATGACCGATCATGCAGGGGATTTTGAGATTGTTCGGATCACGTCGCCTTATTCTCCCCGATCCTCCATCCCTTGAACCATATAGGTTCCCTTCAAGGGAAGGACGGTACTCGTACACCTCCTCATTACCCCTACGAAAAATTACCTTCTTGACACCATTGGTGAACAATGCACTACCATCCTTCTCATCAAGGATTACTCCCGATTCATTGATAAATGGTTTCCCTAGAACAAGGTTGGTTAATGTTAGATTAGTGACAGGGTCTATGTCATCAACCACAGTGAGGTCAATGTTGTAGACAAGTTCTCCAATCTTGATTGATAAATCTTTTATCACCCTTGCGTTATTGACTTTCTCATACACCATGTGTTCAGGGAAGTCTTTGTGGTATAGGAAAAGGGGGATTATGTTGATGGGGAGGCTAGGATCTATATAAATATCGGTTAAGAGCCTCTTCCTAATAGTGCATGAAATCTTGAAAACTTTAGAGTCGCTTTCTTCAGTCCTATCACTACTCCCACTAGTAATATCCTCCATTTTTCTCTCGGGTTCCTCTATAATAGATTTACCCAAAATGGCTGGATTTCTCGTATGCTCTTTCAATCCCTCTTTCACCTCATCCGATTTGCTAGACTCTTGCGTGGCGGAGTGCTCGAATGAGTTGGTAGGGCCCTTGGCCAATTCGTGGTCCAACCTTGAGGTTTCATCTTTAGCTGTATGACCCATATTTCCCGTTTGTTGTTGGTTCAGGTTAGGTGTAGAAGCAGATATCGTGGTGATGGTATTTACGAAATGGATCGGTCCTAGGGGGTTGACAGGGTCTTTTACTTTTGGTGACAGATGTTTAAATAGCTTACTAGGACTTTTTATTTTCACAGGAGAAGTTGGCTGATTTATGATGGTAACAGATTTGACCTCTTCAGCTTGAATCGGTTTATTAACAGCGTGCTCTTTGATAGCAGTTAACAGATTACAAATCTTGTTATTCATATCGGCTTGTTGTTGTCTAAATTTAGCCTCGAGCGTAGAGAGCTGTAATTCTTGAGATAGAATGAATTTTCACAAGGCATCTTCACAGCTTTGCCTAGGAGTGCTCTGTGATAGAAAATGCTTGGACCATTTGAGTGGGGAGGAGTCATTGAAGGATATGCTCTGCGTTTGGTACCCTCTGAAATTAGGTTTATCCTTCCATGCCTCATAGGCCTCGTCAGAGTTTCGAGGGCCTAGACCGACGTGTGACGATGTGAATTCGTTATAAGCGCATTTTGGAAGTTCCATGCAGTTATGAGTCTCGTGAGGGCCATTACACAATTTACATGCAGAAGCGATTCTGCTCACTTGGCTTGAATGCTTTTGAACTTCGTAAGATTTCATGAGAGACTTGACTCGACCTTCAAGTTCCATGATCCTACGGTCGGGAGTGCTAGAATTGTTCGAAGGCAAAGATATTGCCTTGACCGTTTTGTTCAAATCACGGGGATCATTCCAACTTTCGTTGTCAAAGAGAGCAAGATCTTCTATGAGTTCCCATGATTGTTCCGCCCTTAGATCACGTAGCTTACCACCGGCCGATTGGTCAATGGCTCGCCTTGTGGAGAGATCGATATGGTCATAGAAGATTTGGACTTGGAGCCAAAGATCTATGCCATGATGAGGGAATTTTTGGAGTAAGTCCTTGTATCGAGTCCATGCTTCATATAGAGTTTCACCTTGACATTGTTGGAACATCAAGATATTATTTCTAAGCTTGGTAGTTCTCCCCGGTGGGAAAAATTGAGCAAGGAAACGAGTGGTGAGATCATTCCATGAGGTGATGGATCCCACGGGTAAACGTTCAAGCCATTGACTAGCTTGATCACGTAGAGAGAATTGGAATAGGCGTAATCGGGTTGACTCTCTAGTTGTAACATCAAGGTCTATAGAATCTACGATTTTAAGGAAGTCCTTGAGATGTTGGTTTGGATCTTCGGAATGAAGTCCATGGAATGCACATCCGCTTTGCACCAACCGGATGGTGTCGGATCGCAAGGGGGTCACATTGGCTCCTTAGGTGAGCTCAATGGTGTTTCGGTAGCCTTGGTGGCTAGGTCGGGAATACTCTCCTAAGGTTCGGGGTTTAAGAGGTTGGTTATCTAGTGGTGGGATGATAGGTTCAAAGATGTTACCATCGTCCATGATGTCGGATGGCAAAGAGTTACGAACAAAAACACGAAGAAATAAGATAGACTAAAGAGAACCTAAAAATAAAAATAAAATCTTACTAGAAAGGAATCTAGCAAGTAGACCTAATAAAAAGAGATTCTAACCTAGACAATAACTATTCCCCGGGCTGCGGCGCCAAAAACTTGATGCGTAGGGATTGCACCAGGCTTTACCTCTCGAGGGATCTCGAGAAGCTTACAACCCCCACCAGGCAGTGTACCTGATCGATGTAGTATAGTATAATGACAAGTACCGGGGGATTGATCGTTCAGCTAGGAATAGTGTCGCTAGGATTAGAAAACCTAAAGACTAGGTCTAGAGATGAGAGATGATTCTTTCTGTATTTTTTATATTTTATGAAAAGCAAGTAAAAATCTCAGGTTTGAAGGAGTTGGGCGGAATTAGTTGCTAGTCAACTAACCCAATACTAAGATGCAATCAAAATAAAATACTAAAAATGAAAATAAACTAAATTAAACTAGAGTTTTGAGCAATATGTGGGAGAATTGTGTTTACTTAGATTTCACTACTCCTTATATATCTTTTACATGTTAATTACTTGTTATAGTTGCGTGGATGACGGATTGTATTCCTTAATACCATTCATGGGGTGGCGTACTTACTTCCCCAATCCTATGAGCACCTACTTCACTCCTATGTCGAGCCGGCTAAGAAGCTCCTAACATGGGATCACTAGAATTTGCTCATGCATTAAATACAACCAATAAAACCTAGTACACATCGGTTCATGTTTCCTAAGACGTTCAAGCATGTTACACAATGGAGATCTGCCAGTTTTCTTAAGCCTAACATTGAAATCATTCATCCATTACAACTATAAACAAGTAATCAACATATAATTAACATCTAGGTTTCATTACATCTAAGCAAACACAAGATAGATCTAGCCTAGCATGTTGAAATCAAGACAAGCATAAGATATATTTAAACAACACATAGACATATTGATTGAATTGAAAGAAGACTTATCTCAATTGAACATGAA
The DNA here is from genome assembly GCA_030686995.1 of Artemisia argyi. Lineage (NCBI taxonomy): Eukaryota > Viridiplantae > Streptophyta > Magnoliopsida > Asterales > Asteraceae > Artemisia > Artemisia argyi. The sequence continues at coordinate 18,036,989 of CM060678.1, read as the reverse complement.
AGGATTCAAGGGGTGAAAACCCTTGAAAACACTGTAAAATACGACCTAGGGTTTACAAAGTTCGGCCCTAGTATTCACCACACAAGTTCCTCCTTTATGAATGAAAAATAGAAAACTATATATAGATTTTGATAGGTGACGGCGTCAAGAACAAATGTCTAACGCCGTCATCTCGCCGCCAGATAGTTTCTCGGACTGCCTAGATCTGGGTCTGACGCCGTCATTTATACTCCTTATGCAGGCCGTCACCAAATTAACTATTGACGCCCTTGTTGTGACGCCTTCAGGTTTGCACTGGGTCGTCATGGGTTTTACTCTTGACGCCGTCATGATTTCCTTCTTGACGCCGTCAGATACTGTTCTCAGCATGGAAAATTAAGTCTTTGCCGTTTTCTTCACTTTTATGCTCCAAAAACGTCTAAATTGCTTCCTTTTTCAGAATTCACTCCCAAAGTACCTAAAATCACAAAAGGAACAATTTAGGGCAATATTTGATCAAATAAATTCAATTCCGGGCTTAAATGACCCCCTAAAAGTGGTTCATTTTTCGCCTCATCAAAACCCTTTCTTAAAGGTAGATCTTCTTCCAGCTGATGAAGAAGACTCTCCTTTGAGTACATTGATGCATTTGTGTAATCCCCTTCGTTATTTAAGAAAATTGGAGTGTTTGGCTTAGACATAATTCCTTCTCTTTGCTTCTCCTTATGTCTAACCATCCCACAGGCTTTCACAACTGATGGCAGGGGTTGCATTAACAGAATTTGACCCCTGATATTAGCATAGATTTCATCTAATCCCATCAAAAATTGAATTAAGCTTTTCCTTTGATCCTTTTCTTCACTTTCTCTACAGACTCCACCATTATAAAATAATATAATAAGCATCATCTCTTGAGATTAATGATTTTCAATAACATCCAAGCTTATCCCAAACATCTGCTTGATATATATATACAGATATACCTGGGCTAAAGAGAAGGCGGGATATGCAATAAACATATATCAGCATTAGTTAATCAAAAGAATTCCGGAATACCAAACAGTAAACTGAAACCAACATCTTTACTCGATTTAGATTTATTTTGATCTCCGAGAAAGAGCAGAGAAAAGCTCGGCCAGAGGTTCATTGCTTGACTCCTTAACCATAGAAAGGTAAAAGTTTGTCCCTTTTCTGGATTAGGTATGCGCCTTGACTGTCAAACACTTATGAGGTATTCGACATTGCCTTTTTATCTTTGCCCATGCCCTAGGACATAAGATGGGCTGATGTGGGTTATATTGCATCTATATTAAGTCCAATGTGCGAAGTTACATTTTTTTCTGAACTGTATGGGGATGTTTGGATTAGCTTTTCCATTTTCAAATGTGCTCATAAGCTCAAAAAATAAGCTAATCTAAACACTCCTAAAGTTGGTATTGAGCCAACCCGTTACAAAGTTCAACTGGGAAAACAAATTATCGGGAACTCAGCCTCTATTTGCAAAGGCATACAATGTTTTTAATCTACTATTTCAAGTAATATAGAAATTTGTTGGTTCATTTCTTTATTTTCAAACTATGTATTTTTGTTATCTCACTTACAATGATAACATCGGAAGCTTAAAAAAAACAATACCAACATTTATGATATTCATGCTGGTATAAATCCAATATTATTCTGATTTCAGGATGGCGTCATCAACACACATTTCCAGATATGCCTTTCCAATGAATCAGCAGGATTCCATTAAGTGGCACGTTGTTTCAGAATGCTTCAGATATGCTAAGCAAGCCTTTCAGGCAGTCGTTATGTTGCCGGTGAAGTTTCCACACTTTGCATCTGGTGCGTTTTCTTTTACGTCCGTTTGATGTATTAAATTTCTTATATTTGGTGATTGCTAACATGGTGTTTGGTGTTATTTATTAAAACTATGTCTATAACAAAGTAAATAACATGTGAATTAAATTTGATAGCATTTCAGTTATGGTTTCTGAAAAGTGGCTTATTTGGCTTATTTGTTTCGGTTATATAGGTGGCTTATGGCTTATTTGGTTTTTGGCTTATGTTTCATAAAACTTATTTTCTGTGACTTATCTTGAAACTTTTCGGCTTATATAACCTTATTATGGCATATTAAACTTATACAAGTGGAAAAGTCTCAAAACAAGCCACACAAAGTGACCTTATGAAACATAAGACGAAAACTGAATATGCCATAAGCTCGCTTATATAAACCGAAACTAACACCCTCATAGCGTCTTAGTGATGTTGGTGTTCGGTTTCTTACCATCGGCAGGTAATCGAAGGCGTAGACAAGAACAACTTTTTTCATACAAGATACACGTGGTATGTAAAAAAATTAAAGTTTTAAGTGGTCTTTAATGCATTTGTTAGCTTACATATGCCTTTGTTTTAATTTTACATATACTTAACTGTTTGTGTACTTTCTACTCGTTTAACCCTTTATACTGTTTCCTTTGTAGTTAAATCTTTTTTTTTAATCTCTTGACCTGATAGAGATGATAAATTCTAAGTCTTCTCATTTATAATTAAATGGATCTAAGTAGTCACATCCTAGGAGAAGTACTATTTCACTACCTGTCTAAAAAATGAAGATTGCTAAATGGATAAAAATTGTCACATCTGATCTACACAATCAAAAATGAAGATTGCTAAATGGGTAAATTTTTGCTTTTGATGTTTTTAGGTGTGGGCATGTAGGGATCTGACCTGAAGGTTTCAACTAAACGGTTAGAGGGTGTTTGGATTAACTTATATTTTGGGCAGTTTTACCGCGGTCCAAAAAATGTGCTTATGTAACAGCTTATGGGCTTATTGACTAAAATAAGTCCATAATGTTAAGGTTATAAACAGTTTTAAATGACCTTACAACCTTTTCCATTTTCAAATGTACTCATAAGCCTAAAAAATAAGCTAATCCAAACACTCCTAAAGTTGGTATTGAGCCAACCCGTTATAAAGTTCACCTGGGATTATGGGAAAACAAATTATCAGGAACTCAGCCTCTATTTGCAAAGGCATATAATGTTTTTAATCTACTATTTCAAGTAATATAGAAATTTGTTGGTCCATTTCTTTGTTTTCAAACTATGTATTTTTCTATCGTTCTCTAAATAGTATTCATATTAAAGCTACAATGCCGGTGAGTTAATGGAATGTAATTTGTTTGATTACAGGAACATATGCCAATGGATGAACTATTTGATCAATTGAAATGTAAAAAAGAGGTGTTGACATATGAAGAAGGTAAAAGAAGGCTTGGAATTTTCAGTCCAAATAAAGTTAAAAGAGAAAAAGGTAATTTTATTATCTTGGTGAAATTTTAGCTAATAAAAACGTACTTTTTGAAGTTCCGAATAAGTTAAGTTGAACATACAAAAGTATAAATACTAAATTAGACCATATCGAAAAGTAACGTCGTGGTCTTATGAAATTTTCCCATATAGTATTCATATTGATGTTTGATGACAACCATTATGTAGGAAAGCAAGCAAAATTCTCAGGTTCTTGGGGTTCATGTGGAATCCTCTATCATGGGTCATGGAAGCTGCTGCTATTATGGCTATTTGCTTGGCTAATGGAGCGGTATCTCTCTACCTCTACTAATTTGTGTTACTCTGTGCGCATATAACATATTTGTGATGTAATATGATTATTTCAGGGGAAACCACCAGATTGGCAAGATTTTGTTGGAATCACAACGTTGTTGATTATCAACTCAATTTTTTGGTATTCAAACATGCCCTCACTATCTTCCCCATGTAATTACTTTGGCATAAAGTTAATGGTATTCCCTCTCTCTTATGATGTTCACTTTGGTGCTAAGCGAACCATTGTTCTTATCATATATGTATGCAGATTAAACAAAAACTTAACAAGGACTGCATGCTATGGAAGTTATTACCAACAAAATCAAGATTAATGAAGACACCACTAATGAGGGTTGGTTTACTTTGTAGTATCGTGAAGCAAGCTTTCGCCCACTGTATTCAGTTTGTGTTATGAAATCTGTCTTCATAGGAAACTCGAAGAGTCCGGGTATAAAGGGTAAGTTGCAAGTTATTATTTTTCTATGTAATATTTTGTATTTTTTAGCAGCGAACCTTCGAACAGAGATTAGCACTTTCTACTTCACTTACAATTAATACCATTTTTTCAAAACCCATATACAACGACAAAAAAACCCGCCAGGCCGCAACGCGACCAGCCGCCACCATACTTGTTAGAGCACTGGGTGCAGACGAATTTTGCTACCTCGCCGTCCGATGTGGCATGGACAACGGCGAGCCGTTGCTCGCCGCCACACCGGAACACCCTCGCCGTTGGCCAACTCCTCGTGGCCACGGCGAAGCAATTTTCTGATAATGTTGCAGGTTTACGTTTGTGTTTGTTTGTTTATTTGGGTTGGAGGATACAAATGCATAAATTTAGCCATGCAACAACCAGCCTCCATAATCACTCAAAATCATGCACACAACCTGTTTGTGAAAATTTCTCAACACCAGTAGCACGAGACAAGGAAGAAGAAGAAAAGAAGAAAAGGTGACGAGGGTGGTGATGGAGGTGTGTGGGTGGTAGCTTATGGTTTTGTGGTGATGGTCGTTACACAGTAGCACGAGACAAGGAAGAAGAAGAAAAGAAGAAAAAACTAGTGTTGGGTTGTTTTTGGGTTTGGGTCGACACACAGAAAACAGAAAACAAAAGAAAGAAAGAAAAATTGTTTGTTTTGGGTCGATTCACAGAAAAAAGAAAGAAACCAAAAATGCTGTTTTGGGTTGCTTTGTTTGTTCGAACAAGAAGAAAGAAAGAAAAAGAAATATGGTTTTGGTTTGTTGTTTAATTTATTTGTGAAATAATTTAATTTATTTAAAGAAATGAATAAAAAAAATAAGTATGTAAGAGGTGGGGCCCGAATGGGGAAGTTGAGGTTTGTTGTTTGGTGAGGGAGGGTTTGTTGTTGTTAGTTGAAGTTGAGGTGTTTTGGTGATGTGGCATGGTGGGGCCCGAATGGGGAGGCAATGCCTTGCCTTTGCACCTAGTGCTCTTATAATATATACTAAAACTCAATTTTTGCGCCCGTTCAAAAACCTGTTACACATCCATTTCCTTCAGGTGGCTGTATACTAAAAGGGAGCCCGTTTTCCGTTCTCCATTCCGTTATGTGCACTATTCATTAGAGCTACAGTGCTTCAAACAGTGATTTCCGTTTCTCTCTCTTGAAGCTTCCACACACCATTATTATCTTCCTCCCTCTAAAAAACACACGGTCCATCATGTTCCTGAATCTTCTTCCAATGTCCCATCTTTTTTTTAACTCCTAATGATTTTAATTTTTAATCAGTTTATGATTTTCATTGATTAAAACCATAATCAAGTATGTTTGCGCTTTTAAGATTGTTGAGGTATTCCTTATCATTCATAGTGATTAATTTTAATTAGTTATTTATCTATATGTGTTTGTAAGTCAAGATTCTTTGATTATGGTACTTCTGAAAAAAAAGGATATTTTTAGGTTATATCGATAGTGTTTGATAGAATGACTCGGCTAAAAAAACATTTTGGATAGTGTTTTTGGCATGCCTTGCTTTAATTAAAAGGTGTTGGGTGCTTTTGAAACTAAAAATTGTGGTTACAAGTTCTTTAAGGAATAAGCATGCCAAATGTTTGATAAAATGCTTAACCAAAATGTAGTTACAGTTTTTCAGTTTGATCACCGATGCTTATAAGGTACCATTTTTATTGATTGTAGACTGTATAAAAACTGAATCTTGAAGCTTGAATTTGTTAATTTTGTGATTGTTTATTCATTTCGTTAATGGGTTTGTGATATGTATGCTTATCGGTAATCAGTTTCTTAAAAGATTTATGGGTTTTGTTTATCATGTTGTTTGGAATAATGAATTATCTGTATTTGCAAACCTGAGCCACACTTTTTTGACAACGCGTTCTGCGCAGGCTTATTATGGCCTCTGATGATGGTTGCTTTGTTGATATAAATAACAACAGATGATGTTTGATAAGAACATTTGAGGTATGCACCTTAACCTTGCACTGGGTTGTGACTTTTAGATTTACGTTGATTAAACAGTTAACTTTGCGTTGAAATTTTTAGGCTGCTGATGAAAACACTCGAATACATCAAGTATAACCAAGATGCAGCAATTTGAGATAACAACAGTCTATAGGTTGGAGGTACATTATGTGCTTCTTCTCGCTTTAATTATATATTGCTGAAATAGTTTCTAAAGTGTGTAGGTTGCAGACTTGCAGGTGCACTCTGTATTTTTCAAATTTAGGTTGGATTTCAGCTGTGGAGTGTGCCAGGGCATGGTTTTTGGGTTAACGACTCTGAAAATGCTACAGTGTTGTCTCCTTCTCTAATAGAGAGGAAAACAAACGACGGCAAACAAAAGGTAATTTTGAAGTTTTAGTATGCCTTAGTGTATCAGTTTGTTGCTTCTTGAACTATAATGTAAGCTTTGAATTGATATCACGACACCACTTTTCTAACTTCGAGGTGTTTTCTTCAATGGCGTCATCAACATCGAAGCTACAGTAGAGCGGCAAAGTTAACAGCGTCAACAACAAGATGGAAAGTAAGCAAGGTTAGTACCTGATATCAGTTTAGATTCTTACGCCCTTTATGGATACTATTTTTTATGCATCATACCACATTGATCGATTATTAAAAGCAGTAAACCTAAAATGGGCCTACTTTTGATTCTTTTTTACCTGTTATATATTTTCTTCATTGATACAATCGCCTCTATTATGTCGCAGGTAAAATTTGTGTGTATGAGTACATAGAATTAAGGGTGTGTTTGGTTTAGCTTATTTCTTTCATAGATAATGTAGATATATTAATATTATCTGCTTTATTTTATTAGCGGATGTGGTATGCACCTTGACTTTGCATTGGATTTTGCAACTTTTGGATTTGCATTGATTAAACTTTTTTACCTTTGCCTTTAGGTTTTTAGGCTGTCGACGAGGAAAGTGGGATATGGTTCGCGCGAACGTGTCACATGCTAACAAAGTTGCTGTTGTACTTGCTTCTTCAAATATATAATAATATCAGTGATGCCGGTTTTGATCATTAACCGTTGAGCCAACGGTACGCGTTAAACTTCAGTTTTTATTATACATGATATTAAAAATTAGGCCGAATGTCAACGTTGGTTGCTGTGAGTATAGGTGGTTTAGTAAGCTTCTTACCTAAGGTATTATTTTCTGTTTTTCTTGGGCGTTCGAAACCAATTTATTTTATTTTGATTCTTTGACGATTAATTACTTATATTATGCATTGTACTTTCCAGGTTGTGTGTCAAGCGTTCCGCAAGGAGGACAACATATATTTACTCCATCAGTCCATCTAATGAACTCAATCGTAGCAGGACACCAATTTCCGACACACAAATTGATAAGAAAATTTTGATGCTTAATACAGTTAGAGAACGCCCGTGGCCAGCTGATACAGGTAAAATTTATACTAACTTTCTTTGTTCGATCATAACTCAATGTGCATATCACATATCATCTTTGTTCTTTGATATGGTGCATTAAGTGTTTGTTGTGGGTAGGCGGTTAAGAATATTTTTTTGGGTTTCCATCAGTTTCTGTAATCCGTGACCGGAGGCGGATACTGGTTTGGGCGACTTAAAACTGCCTGACCGACTGACCCATTCTCTTTCTAGCAATGATATTTACCTGGTCAGTTTGAAAAAGCCAAATGGGCCAAGCCTTTCCATACTCAGTAAACTTGAAAAAACGTTTTATATCCTATAAACCTTTTCGTCCGCACTTATCAGAACTCACAGAAGAAATATATGGTAGATAATAATAGGGTAAGTATAAATATCAACTTACCATGTATTCTAAAAGGCAACCTCAAATTCAACTGTTTATTTTTTACCCAACTAAGGAAAACGGATGTTTCTGTAAATGATCGTTTAAGTTTGACGGTACACCAAATAGTTTTCGTGATAAGTCAAGATGAGGTTACCTAATATCAGTAAATAATAATTGGAGGAAGGCTTGGCCCAGAGATTAGTTTGATTGTAAGTAATGGACTGGGCACATTATGCTAAAAATAATTAATCATTTCTTTAGTCGTTTGCTTTGTTTAATTTCAGTCACCATTATTCTCTATGTTTTAAGATTTACAATTATGGTAGGGAAACCATAATTGTACTAAAGTCAAAATTTAGGCGTAATAAGAGACATCCATGTCATGTCTTTAAAAGATGAAGTTATTACAATCTCCTTCCGATACTCGAGAATGGTGTTAGAGTAACCAGTTAAGCACTCACTGTTATACTTACCATTATTAAGTGCACAGTCATTTTCCCTGTTTTCCAATAAACAGGGAAGACTACTTTTCTAGATGGTATATTGGCCATAACCGTAATGTGGTGAATATATGTAACTTAATAAAAAAATTTACCTGAACTTTGTATCGCCTCAATTAGTATTTTTCGTTTGTTATAGTGTTATTTATAATTTCTTCCCTCAACTTTTCAGGCAAAAGATTATGCTGCGGGTGGACCGCCAATATGGAAAGAATCATGAAGGCACAAGCTTTGAGGGATTCAAGCATGGCTGTTTTGTTGCTATTTCAGACCACTTTGATCACTTCTGGGTTTAGTTAGGGTGAGTCCAACACGTTTGGCAACAGAATCCACCATATGCCTCAACAACAGAATCCACAGTTTGTTGAAACTACTATTAAACGTATCAAATCAGAAGTTGATTGGTTAAAGGAGTGGGTCGAATGGGTCAAAACATGTTGGGTTACATATAAAAAGTCCCAGGTTCGGTAATTACACTCTTATTTCTCTTTATTTAAGCACGACAGTCTCAAATAAGCATGCATTCCCAAACACCCCTAAGTAAGGAAGTGATGAAGCTATATTTTGCAATAGTTTTCACGAGAAGGAAATCGTTGACTAAATCTTTTTGTTGCATACTCACGGTCTAAGATTCGGCAAAGAAAGTGCGAAGAAAGCAATTGGATTCATATAGGTCAAATGTATGTTTGTACTTTCGATTTACCATTCTTTGACATGATCAGTTGTATAACACACATATATTATTGCGTAAATAGATAGCAGCCTGATGTATGGGATCTAAGGTGACGTTTATGGTCTCTTTTGCAGGCAAAGCCGACAGGACGATTCCTATATGTGAAAGACATTCAATATTCGTCTAAATCATGCATACACGCTGATTCAGTTTGTATTACAGATTGAGAAATTCGTGTTTAACAACCAAAAAACTGATCATCTTTGGGCTCGACTTTCTACACAAATCAGAAGTTCGCTAGACGGTAATGGGTCATTTTTTATTCGGATTTTAACCTACTATTTTGTTATACCAGATTTTCTTTTAACTTCGTATAATTTTCGTTGATTTTGTTGCAGGTTGCTAAGTGTGCAAATGGGTTATGACGCAAACAACTTCAACAACGGGCTACATACAAATAGGCCAGTACCATTTGTTAGTCCTTATTTTGACAATGAATTGTATATATCACTAAAAACCATTGTAAAACACCGTTCATAATATTTTTTTTACGAAGTGATTATCCTCTTAATCTTTCTTCCTATTGTAAACATAAGTGATACTATTGACAAAACACTCATGCGGCAACGCGCGGGCTTCTCCGTTCGTTTCTATTATGGACAAAATTTTCACTTCATATTTCAACTGATAGAAAAAGATTTTATTTGTTAGGATTGGTATATTATTGGTTGGTACTTGGTAGGGTCTATTTTGGATTTTTTTTTCCGCCTTATTAAAGTGACATTTATTTCAACCGAGAGTATATATTGGCTCGGTGTCTTTACACTGCCCTTGAATTAGTTAGAGCATTGGAAAGTGTGAAAATTTGATAGTGGTGTGTGAATGACATAAGTCTATATATTTATATGTCAAGTAGATCTGAACAAGTTCATTTTGTATAATGGTCATTGTTATAACGACATATTTTCTTCATGGGTTTTTTCTCCTTTCCCTTCACTTGGTTACAGCCTTACGGGTATGTTTGGCAAAATGAATTGTAGGCTTGTAGCTGAGGTTGAAGCTTATATTATAAGTTGAAAATTGTAGCTTATATTTTCATAAAGTTTTTTTACGAATTAGTTAAAACTGAAACTTATTAATGTAAAATCGCATAAAAATACATTAAATTTAATTCAAATATATTTGTAACTTTTGCGTGATAATCAATTATATTTTGAAACCTAATTTAAGTAATTTGACTAGTTAAAAGTCTCTTAAGCCTCTTTTAATAGGCTTTGGCTTATAGCTTATATAAGCTTTTATAAGTCTAGGTGACAAACGAATCTTATTTTATAAACTAGCTTATTTAAAAAGTTTAAACTCATATAAGCCCTTATAAGCCTCGCATCAAACACAACAACTTATGTATCAAAATATCAAACAACCGTTATAAAATGTTTGTTGACTTGATCATGCTCTACTTGACTTTTAGATTTTTATTTATTTATTTAGGGAAATGCTAATGGCAGCCCTTAGGACTGTGGTTTAGAGGAATCTTTTTATTACAATTTAATGTAAGAAATGAAACAATCCAATGAAAATCTAAGGGTGCGTTTGGTTGAGGTATATGGGAATGGAGGTATGGGAGTGAAAGTGATACATATTGTTTGTTATAAGGCAATGATGGTATGAAACCCATAACACCTATCAAAATTGATAGGAGGGCATATGGGTGTCTTTGAATCTATCAATCATTCTATCATTTTTTCTCTTTAAAACAAATAATTATTTATCTTAATATTTTCTCTCTCATACTCACAAAGTACAAATTTAATTCCAAATTAGCCCCACCACTATATAATCTTACACTTTAAAATTTTATTTAATATTATTTAAATGAACCTACTAATCTTTCATACACATGCCTCAAAAAACAAACCAAACACAATTAATGAAATCGTCATACCGAATATCATACATTCTTTATATCAAAGTCATACCTATAGTGATTCCACATAGCAAACCAAACGCACCCCAAATGTTTGTTGTGCATCTGGATTTTTAGGGATTGTATCCTTGTTTTTTGGGATTGACATCCAATCACAGTGATTTATAGATCTCTTAACGACAACTCTAAGGGCTGTTATTAGCAAAACCCATTTATTTATTTTAAATTTAGTTGAATCACGAAGTCAAAACTAATTTTAGAACAACTTTTAAGTAATTTGCACGTGGCTATAAAGATGATGTAAAGTTTGTAACCTCATCAGTTTACCTCGTTAAAGTGTAAAATATAACTCGAGTTAACTTGTTTATAGTAAAATCAACTACAAGCTGATATTCGTAACAATTTCGATTAACTTAAAAACCAATCCAAATTATTACACAATTAGATAAACAATGAGTTTGATTTTTTAGCGTGTTATTTAAAAGGGCAAATCGCAAAAAAAAATGTATCACATTATAAGTTAATTTGAATTTTAGGTACCCAGTTTTTTCTTTTTCAACTTAAGGCATCGAAGTCATTTTTTTTTTGCAATACGAGATTTTTTTTGACTCTTCGAAAGCGATTACTGGTAAATAGTTTTGGCCGAAGTGACTTTTAATTAACCATTTTATCTAAAAAAATTGATCAATTGCATCTTTTAAAAGTCGAGAAAATCTTAGATTGCACTGAAACTAACTTAGATACATTAAATTGAGAAAAATAAAGCCGGATACATAAAGTTTAAATTGACGGGATTCTTACTATTTAAAAGGTGGACTATAAAGTTCAAGGTTGTATATGTGGTCCTAGTGGGCTAGATATAAATGCAGTTATTGTCCCATTTGTAACAAGTTTGATCGCATCAACGCAGACTATGTTTGGTGTGGAGCTTTTTTGAGCTTTTTGGGTTGATAAGCGGTGAGTAATGAGTTTTTTGATTTTTATTGTTCGTTTGGTAAAGGAGCGGTGAGCTTTGCTGTTTTTTAGGAAAGCTCATTTTTCCAATGCTTCTTTATTAAGCTGTGAGCGGTGAGCTGTGACTACTGCTGACAGCTCACTGCTCGCAGCTCACTGCTACTTTTACCAAACACACCCACAGTCACATGCATTGCCTTTAATGTTGATCGCATGAACATAGTTATTACTGAATAGTCACATACATGATATATATTGGCATTGCTTTTAATGTCGATCAATAAAAAGGGATGTACAAAAACATAAATTGGGAAAGAAAGTTTGTGACAAACCAATCTACCTAACCTTGCTTTGCGTACAAGCAACAAAAAAGCTATAAACAATAGCCAAAAGTTCTTTATAAATCCAACTTTTGCCATAGAACCTATCAAACAATCTTAGCCACTCATTTTTTTTTATCAAAATAAAAAAATAAACTTCCACCCTTTTTTTAAAACTTAAATATTTCGCAAACCGTAAATCGTCAAGCTACAAAAAAAATACCATCGTGACGAGAATTAAATTATCTTTCTATACACATGCATTGTTATATACTTTCGACGAACTTTTTGTCGATAAACTATTTTTTTTTTCACCCAGAAAAATCATATATGATTCGTAAGAATCATATATGATTTGTTTTTAACAAATCATATATGATTCTTACGAATCATATATGATTCTTAAGAAATCATATATGATTCGTAAGAATCATATATGATTCGTAAGAATCGAATCATATATGATTTTTTACGAATCATATATGATTTTTACGAATCATATATGATTCTTTCTGGGCAAAAAGTAAAAAAAAAAATTCGTCGAAAGTATATAACAATGCATATCTATAGAAAGATCATTTAATTCTCGTCGCGATGATATTTTTTTCGTAGCTTGAAGATTTACCGTTTGCAAGATATGTTGTTTTGAAAAAAAAATGTGAAAAATATAAATGGGTGGCTATGATTGGTTGATATGTTCTATGACATGTATGAGTTCTTCATTGATCTCAACTCATAAACAATATGATGGACCGGTAGGTGACACATATCTGCTTTTTTTTATAGTTACGTAGTAGTATTTATCAAGTTGGGTTTGTTATAATTCAAAACGATTTTATAGAGTTCGCATTCTAATTAGCCAAGAAACCAAAAGCTCAAAGTATGTGGTCATGGCCGGCTTTAAGGGAGTGCAAGAGGTGCCATTGCACAGGGTCACCGCTTAACGAGGGCCACAAAATTCTATGCACTTTAATATATATGTATATACACAACATGAGGCTTGAGTTTAATTAGTTCATGCACTAGTGATATATGTTTATTTTGTATGTGTTTTTAAGGGCCTCTTTGTGGTGTGGCACGGGGCCACCGAAATCCATGAGACGGCCCTGTATGTGGTTTAGGTAGTTGCCTTATAATAAAGCTTTAGGAAAAAAGAAAAAAAAACACCTAAATTATATATTTAACAAACTGAAAGTGACATGTGTTGAATAATCCAGTGGTCTATGGAGCGGTCAAGAGTAAAAGTTCGGTTTGGAAGCGAATTGGACAGTTGGTTCAACAGGTTAAATCGAAAACCTGTTGGTCGGAACTGGCCGGTTGAACTGAGAAATACCTTGTTATATTTAGTCTTTCTTTTAGCCTATATTATGTCTAGGGTGTTAAGTGTCCGTTTCTTATTCTTAGTCAAGTAGGAGTCGGTTTGGTTGGCTTGTGTCTCAAGCCCAACCCGTGTCTTGTTTACAGCCGACTTATAGAGTCCTTTTTCTTCTCCCTGATCTCTATAAAAGGATGTGGGGGGGGGGGGGGGGGGGGTTTGTCACGCATTCTTTCAATACTAATCAAAGGTTCGATTACGGTTACTTACTTGTGCAAAGCTTCTATCTTTCTGTCACTTTATTGTTGCTGTCTTTGTGTGTCAATATTCTTCGAGAAGTCGATCGGGTTCTGCATCTAGTTCTTGGGTGTTGGTTGCGACTGAATACCAACAAGTGGTATCAAGAGCTCGGTTGGAGACTAACAAGAGCTAGGTTCGATCATCTTGAAGGGTTCTTGAGTTCGGTTCAGAACAACAAGAACGAGCAACAGGTTGATATCGACAGTGAGAAGGGTGCTTGGGTCTTCGATTGTCCGGGTTTGCGACAAGGTATAGAAGACTTGAGTTTTGATTGGTTTTCGGTGTATTGAAGATTGACAAAGGGGTCGTTTGGTACATGGTGTTTAGGAGGATTGAAATGAAAGGTTGTTGAAAATAATTGTTTGGTATCAATCCACACCTCTGACACAACCGATTGACTCCCAATTTCCATTCCACACAATTTTGGTGGGTATTTGGTGGGTGTCATAAATGTGACCAATCACATTTTTTTATTTTAGTTGATGCTTCTTTTTTAGCCACAACTTTTTTACTTTTTTTTTTTATTTTTTATTTTTTATTTCAAACAAATATATAAAATAAATTTAAATAATTTATTTTCTCTCTCTTCATTTAATTCAAACCTCATGTTGGGATCATAGTTTTACTATTTATTCAAGTTTCGGTCATTTAATGTAATAGGTTGCTAGGGCTTGTATGTTTATTTAAAGTTAAGGCTTATGTAGCAAGCCCATGGGCCTTAAGCCCATTTCGTTTGAAAGAAAAGGGAGGAAGGGAGTGTTGCCCTAATCCTCCCCTATAAATACATTGTATCCTCTCATTAGAGAGGTGTTGGTTATTTCATTATTTTCTATGCAAACTCTTCCATTTCTCTTTCTCTTATTGTCTTAATCAACCATCTCTCACTCTCATCTTATTTCTATCATTCTTATACTTGTGTTTACATAAAGTGTGACCTAACAAGTGGTATCATTCGCCTACTAGAAGTTTGAAGTGTGTTTCTTTGTTTAACGTGGGGTTTGGTGCTTATTTCTTCATCTTTTTGCATTTTTCTTTGTTTCTTTCACTCAAATCTTGAATCTTGGACAAGTTTCAAGGTTGATATAGTGATTTGAAGCTTAGTTGTTGCATAAAGTTGTGATTTTTAAGGTTTTTTAGGTTTTATAGCTTCTTTGATATTGGAAAACTAGTTTTTGGAAGCAATATCTTCAATAGTTAGTGTTTTCTAAGTGTTGGTGAAGTTATTTGATCAAAAGTACCTTATTTCTAAGCATTTTTCCTTCAAAAATTTGAGATTTTTCAAGTTTCTGACCAGTTTACGCGTAATATTGGTGAATAGTACGATTCTGTAGCTGTCAACAGTACTTTTTGTCCTTTTTACGCATAACTTTTGGCCTAAAACCCTTTTCTTACGCGTAAAATAGGTCTAAACCCTTTTCTTACGCGTTAAATAGGCTAAAACCCTGATCCTACGCGTAACTTGGAAGTCTACGCCTTAAATCCTACGAGTAAAGTCATTTTCTACGCGTAAGTGTGAAATCCTACGCACAAGACAGATCCTACGCCTAAACTTTACGCATAAGTCAGATCTTACGCGTAAAATCTAATCTTACGCGTAAGTTTCAGAGTCTACGCATAAGCTTCATCAACGGTCTTCTCTTTGTGCTACGGTGACTCAGTACTTCCCTAGCTTGGATAAGTTAGTGGAATACTTCGACTACGGATATCTTTCAAGCTTGGATAAGTTTGAAAGATTTGTTTGGTCTTTGAACCTTACGCATAAAATCTTACGCATAACTTTATAGTTTACGCATAAGATCAATCTTACGCGTAACTTTGAAGTCTACGCATAAGTTTCTTTATTACGCGTAAGATTCCAACTTACCCCAGGGATTTTTGAACTTAACCAAAGGAACGTGCATTTCAATCTTCTACAAAGATCCATCATTCACACAAGTCTCTTTCTATAATCTTCTTTCATATTTTCAAAAAAAAAAAAAAAAAAAAAAAAAAAAAAAAAAAAAAAAAGTTTTTTGGCGGGAAAATTTGAGTAAAATTTAATTTTTACAGGAGACTAAACGTTCAATTTTTACGCGAAATTTAAATTTTGGTATAACAGTGAAAATTTTGGCCCAAAATTCAAATTTTTAGGCCAAAATTCAAATTTTTTCGGTAAAATTTGGCGGCAAAATTTTTGAAACTCAAATTTTTCTTGCAACCTTATAATTGCATTTTAAAGTGATTTTCAAAATTTTGGAAGAGAAAATTTTTCAAATTATTTTGGAGGGAAAACCAGAAATCACTATTCCGACCTTGAGTGTGACATTTTGTTTGATTATTTCGATTACATCGCAACAATCAAGGGGGAGAGAAATGTCATCTACAATGTCTCAATCATCTTCTTCCAACTACCTTCCTCACCAATATTCTCATCAGCAACAGTCATCAGCAACAAGACATTCTTCCAACTACCTTCCTCACCAATATTCTCATCAGCAACAGTCATCAGCAACAGGACCTTCTTCCAACTACCTTCCTCACCAATATTCTCATCAGCAACAGTATCATCAACAACATAGTCACAACTCCCTCATTCGCCATGTTCTGCTCTTTGGCAATGAATCAAGGCCTCCGATGTTGCTATCAGGAACGTATACTGTGTGGAAACGGAGATTTTTACAATGGCTCACAGATCGTCCTGCTGCAGATCTCATGCTTAAATCCATTCAAGATGGTCCATACAAAATGATATTTCTTGCTGACTCAACTGGGATTATCAGAATACAAACTGATGAAGATTTGAATGCAACTGAACTTGCTCAGTACGATGCTGACCAACAGGCTGTATGGTTCATAACAGTGGCACTTCCCAACTCAATTTACATGTATATGGACTTTCAAGCCAGTGCTTATGAAATGTGGAAATATCTTGAAGCTATGCATCGTACAGAAGAACTTCATCACATCAGAATGATGCAAAATATTGAATCCTGTTTAAGCATGAATCCTCTGAAGACCATTCTCCCTGCTCCAGCTGTTGACCATGGATCCTTAATTTACACTCCAAATGGTCTCTTCTTCAATCCTCCGAATACACTTGAGCCTTTCTTCATTCCACAGTACCATCCTGCAACACTACATAATAATGTGCAATCTCTTCTGCAAAATCTAGTGAAGATTAGTCAAGTATCTTCCAAGAAAGGCAATGGCAATATAACTTCAACTTCTGAATGCTTAAACACAATGAAAGATACTGATGATGAAGAAGATCTTTTCGAACCAAGCATGGCATTCTTGGCATATACAGAAAATATTGCAGATGAGGAAGCTCAGGATTATGATTCAACTCCAGTCTTTGACGATAATGTTGAATACAATGCCACACTTAGTCAAATGGAAGTTGAAGGGAGTTATCTCAATGAGGTTTTGCAAAGTGTCATGGGAGATATTCCATCTGATGATGAATATGCTGATTTGGAATCCAATACAGCAGATTTGGAAACCGATACAACAGATGTGATGTTAATGGCAAACATGCAGGAATCTCACATGAATAATACATGCCCAGAGCATGATTCTGATGATTCTGAAGATCCAATTGTGAGATTTAACGGAGAGAAAATGTATCAATCAAGGTCGCTGATGCATGAGTTAGAGACATATTTAGTGAAGAGATGCATGGAACAGTGTAGATCACTTAAGTCACACCTTAAGGTCCTCTCAAACAAAGACTTAGCAGGAACTCGTTCCGAGTATGGATTCAAACGGGCATTTCCATCACTCCTTGGAGAAGACTTTGACATTTTCACGAACATGATGTTCGAAAACGTGAATCAACTTGAAAAGCAGCTTGCATCAGAAGAAGTTCACGAGATTGAATCCAACGCCACCTTCAGAGTGATCAAGGAACAGTTTCAGCAGTTCATCAAATCCCGAATCGAGGATGAAACTTTCAAAGACATATTGATACGAGATTTGGATTCGATTGAGAAGGCAATTCTTCACAGAAGAAATTATGTCCAAAGAATGAATGAACAGAAGTTGCAGATTCAAGAAGAGCAATCTAATATGGTTGATGTGTTGGAAGCTAATTTGGTTTTCATGGATTACAATGGGACAGAATCAGAAGTGCAGGATGACAACAACAGATTGGGGAATGATACAGATGCAGACTGTGCAGAGATCATACCCTTCTACGACTCAGAGCCCAACTTTGACAAAGGACAGATGGATGAGGAAGATGTCATACCCATCTATGACAAAGAACCGAACTTTGACAAAGAGCAAATGGCTGAGGTACAATCTACTGTTGATCATATTATGCCTGCATATGAGAAACAACAATCTGAGCAACCTAACTTCAGTAATGAAGGAGAGGTTGACCAGGATGTTGTTCAAAGTCTTGTAATACATTCTGAGTCTGAGTCCTTACCTGATAATCCAATTACTGAAACATCATACCAAACTCTTGAATCTGAAAACCTTCTTCTCAAAAAGACCATTGCCCAGTGTCATAAAGATTTTTCAAAACTAGAGGCACATTGCATCTCACTTGAACTTCAAATGCAAAACGAATCTATAAATTCGGGCAACAATGGTCAATTTTTGAATGAACAAAGAAAACGTGTGGATACATTAGTTAAAGAAAATGAGCTTTTAAAAGGTCAAATTCAAGAAAAGGTGTTTGCACATGCTGCATTACAAAACAAATTAAGAAGACTGACTGGCCAGAGTGTGGATACTAAGTTTGCAAAACCATCAATCTTGGGGAAACCGCCTTCTCAAACAATCAGAAAACAAGCAGTAGTTAGACAACCAACTGCATTTAAATCTGAACGACCTAAATTTTCAAAATCTCGGTTTGCCTCCCAAGTTGCTGAGAAAAACAATTTGACAAAACCAGTCACTCCACATTCTTGGCCAAAGGAAAATGCATCTGTGTCTGCTAAATCTCAACACGTGATTATGCCTGGCTCATCTAGGATTAGTTCGAAAATAGTGTCTAAAACAAGCATTAAAAGTAAAGAGTCTTATGACACATATGACATGTACAAGAACTATGATCTAGAAAAGGCTAGGAAAAAGGCGCTACTTCAAAAGGATGGAATTCTAGGTTCAAAACCTCATGTGATGCCTTCCACTGTAGTGCAAAATACTGCTAGTAGTAGCACACCAAAACCTAGGAGTTCTCAACAAACTAATAGGAATTGGCTAGCATCTAAGAGTAGTTGCGTAAATAATCATGTTGTTTGTGCTTTAAAATATCTTCAAAAAGGAATTTCACTTGAAAAGGCTCAATCGATTAAGACAAACAAACCCGTTGAACCAAAAGTCATAAGTCAGAAACCTAAGAAGTGGATCAATATAGGACGTAGGTTTTCTCAACGAAGTGATGCTCCCACATTTCATCCCACTGCATCTAAAAGGAAAACATCTCCTAGATCTAACATTAGGTGGGTACCCACGGGTAGAATTTTCAAATCAATTGGTCTTAGGTGGATTCCTACAGGAAAGATTTTAGATATTTGCACCAAAACTAATGTGAACTCCACTACATCTACCCCTGAGACAAGAAGGAAAACCATCGGAATTGTGTGTTCGAGTGTCAAGAAGATAATTGACACTACATCTTTATGCTTCTAACATCTGGAACCCAGTTTCTCTTGGGGATCCGTGTTCTCTGTTTTTCTTGTCTCTTCTTTCTTTCTTAGCAGATATAACAGGAATGGCTTCGGAACAACTCAGTTTCGGACCCGAGCTTAATGGAATGGTTTCTGAGCACAACAGCTTAGGACCCGTAATCAACCGTTTTAAGCACTTCTGCTATGGTTTCTGAGCACAACAGCTTAGGACCCGTAATCAACCGTTTAAAGCACTTCTGCTATGGCTTCTGAGCACAACAGCTTAGGACCCGCATCCAACCGTCTAAACTTCCCGAAATCTTTGGCTGAACCATTGTCTCTCTCCCGTAGAGAAGTGGAAACCTCGTTTGCTCCATTGTTTGATGATACGATTGAAAACCGTCCTTCTGAGGCCTTACCAATTTCCGCTGCACATCTTGATCACCATCAAGTACCTGACACACCTCAACAAACAACAACAACTGTTGATAAAGACGGTCCTCCAATTCCATCTCCAACAACAGTAGGACAAACCGCTTCCAACTCCAGACAATCAGCTGAAGATCCATTACAACAATCAGTACCACAACCTGCAGATTATGATGGAAATGCTTTCTCCAATCCATTTGCAACGACTCCAACCGTTCCTGATATAATAGAGTCGTCTTCTCGCAATTTGGATCCGTCTAATATGCATACGTTCTATCAACATCACCCTTCGACACATCATTGGAATTAAATGGATTTGGAAAAACAAGCTGGACGCAGAAGGCACAGTGATTCGCAACAAATCTTGTTTAGTTACAAAGGGATACAGTCAATGAAGCAGGATTGTACATCACTGTCATCAACAAAAGCTTAGTATGTAGCCATGTCTGCTTTCTATGCTCACATCATTTGGATGAGAACTTAGCTCACGGACTACGGCTATGTATTTGACTACATCTCAATGTACTGCGACTCAAAGTGTGCTTTTGCAATCTCGTGCAACACCTTTCATCATTCCAAGGCCATACAAATTGCTCTCTGCTACCATTTCATAAAGGAGCATGTTGAGAAGGGTACAATTGAATTAGAGTTTGTGGTAACTGAATACCAATTGGCGGACTTGTTTACAAAGACATTACCTCCATCAAGGTTTGTTGATTTAGTTCACCATATTGGTATGCGGTGTTTGACTCCAGATGATTTGCAAAATTTTTCTTAAAAACTAAGAGAGTCAAACATCAAACTCTTTTTGCAAATATTCTATCATAAAGAAAATACAAAAACTGCAAAAAGAATCTTCTTTCTCTGTGTACAAACTTCTAATCTTCAAAACTATGTTCCTACATTAAAACATATTTTGCTTTACATTGTCAAAATGGAACATGTTTTGAGGGGGAGAAAATTTTTCACAAAATCATGAAGTTTACACACCTAATCATTATTCTTCATGGATAAAATGTTTCTTCATCATTCGGCAAAGGTTCTATGATCTCTCGAATTAAAATGTGCAAAAATGTTTCACAAAATAAATGCTAATTCGAGGGGGAGAAAAGGAATTTTTTCTGCAACGATCCCAAATTAATCTAGTTTGGACTTCAAATGGAAAAGTAATTAACCTTTTAATTAGTAAAGTTCACAAAAGTCTTAAACTTAGGTAAAAGGACCTTGCATGGAAAATAAAA
Source organism: Artemisia argyi (assembly GCA_030686995.1). NCBI lineage: Eukaryota > Viridiplantae > Streptophyta > Magnoliopsida > Asterales > Asteraceae > Artemisia > Artemisia argyi. The sequence continues at coordinate 18,015,882 of CM060678.1, read as the reverse complement.
CAGGCTCTAATCAATGTTTTCACACATGTTCTCAAAAGTTGCACACATGAGATAAACCTCAACGATTCAGACTAACGATTTTTTCCTCAAATGTTCTCAATTGTGAGTTTCAAATTTCTTTTTGCTTGTTGTCTAATCGTTCCCTAAATGTTTCAAATGTTTTCAACGGTCAAAAGGGCATAATCAGAAACTAGGGTTCATGTAATTATCGATCGGGGCATTTCTTTTTCTGTGTTTAGTCTATTTAATTATTTCACATAGCTTTAGAGAACACTAAAGAATGCTCGATTGGTGTAGTTGCTCGATTAGGAACAACATAGGTTTAGAATAACGTGATTTAGGGTCTTAGATGTCGATGTCTTTGCTGCTACCAGGGCATTTGTTTGTTCAATATTCCTGCATTTTGATGCTAACATGTGTGCATAGACTCAAATCATAACCCCAAACCATTATCATAATTGGAAAATCTCGAGTGATAGGATGAGTTAATCTGTGATCTTGTGTGTTAATTAGAGAATTCTGAGCATTTTGGTAGATTTAGAATGAGTTTCTTGATTCATCTGTATACTTGTTTGTGCCTGATGCATTTTCTCTGTGTGCTATTACATGTCATCTCATTGAAAGTCAAAATTTCAACATTCGACAAAATGTTTCTTATGGAACATATTTTGAGGTCAAAGGGAAAAATGTGTTTAAAGGCTAAACTGGTAAAAGGATTCAAAATGGTGAGAAACAAATTTTTCCAAGCTCTACACTCTCGTTTTACACCGGTAAAGCAAGTGTGGAGACCAAAGCAAAGTCATTCAAAACCTTTCAAATTTTCACAATCTGGAATGCTTTGGCTTCAATAAAAGAATGTCTCTGATCTGAACATCCCAAATACCGGATATTTTCCATGAATCACAAAAACATATCTTCAAAAAGAACCCATGAGGTTCAACTTTAGATGGAAATCTTTTTTAGATTTTAAAACTCAAAAGAGAGACTCCGGGTCTCAAACAACTTTTCAACAGTAAAAGAGTTTTGAATTTCAAGCATTCTTTGTTGAATAATACTTGATTGTGTTTTCTAAAACCTTGAGCAGAGTCGTCTCACGCATTTTCAAAAAGTATTTTATAATACGATTCAAAAATCTGCTCAAGAAGACTTTCTCTCGAATAACATTCATTATTTGAGGGGGAGTATTTTTTGTTTAAAGAAAACTAATTTTGTATTAAAACAACGACTTGTGCACACATTTCAGTGTACAACTCGGGTTTCAAAGAAAGGAAAGTGCCTTGCTAAACCGTTCTTTAAAACCAAACGCGCACTTATCCTTAAAAACAAGAAGAAGTTTTTCATGCGAAGCTTATCTAAAAACTTCTTAATCTTGAGCAAAATTTATTTAAAATTTTCAAAAGGTTTTTCAAAACTTTTCAAAATTTTGCTCAAGATTTTTTCAAACCTTTACTCCCCAATTCGCTCCAAAGTTTAAAAATGTCAAAACACATGCTCGTTTTGAGGGGGAGTATTTATAATCAAAATGCTTTGTCAAAATCATGTTTTGTTGGTTTGTTCACACATAACAGTGTACAACCCGTGCTTGTAAATTAAAGGACCCTGAGGTACGCTTCAGTGCCTCAATCCTTATATAAGGAGCGAAGGCTTCTTACTTTTGAGTAGAATTAATCAATTTTCTGATTTTCATAATTCTGCTCAAAAGACAAGTATTTCACCTCAATGAGTATTCACTTGTTGAGGGGGAGCACTTGAAAACTCATCGTTTTGGAAAACAAAAGTTCTTGTTGATTTCTCCCCATAAGACTCAAAAGGCATATTTTAATCAAATGCTTGTCAAAAACAACATCTTATATGCTATTTTTGAGGGGGAGAAAAGGAAAATGATTAAAATATGAAAGTTAAAAGTTGCTGTAATGTTTAATCTCATGCGAGCTAGACTCAGATTCACCCAGGAATTGACGAGATAATACAAGTTAGTAACATCAAAAGGACTTATCCTCGACGGGTAATAACATCAAGTTAGTTACTAGAGCTAGTTGTCACCTAAAAGCTGACAATGTATCTCTTTAACTAACCACGTAAGCGTGTCTCGAAAAGGATTAGTCTTAGTAGAAATGTACCATCTCGAGAAACTTTCTATGGACTTGACCAGGCCGGGTAATAACTTCAAGCTAGTCTAACTAGTGATGTAAGCATGTCTCGAATCGGTCTTGTTCACGGAAAGTGGATCAATTCAAAAGTGCTTGCTCCTCCCGCATGTGCAAATTTATTAAATAATTGTGAGCACATGTGCAGGGGGAGCCCTTCTAAAAGTTTACACTAAACTCTCAAAGTGTTAACCAAAATATTTGTTTATCACAAACACCTTGAGAGATTTTTCAAAGGTTTCAATGGCAATTATAGGATAGTCATGGAGTTATAAGGTGACTAAGGTTAGGTAATAACCGTCCTATGATCCGCCTAAGCCGGAGGGATCTACCCAAGGACATCACCAATAGTTAGAACTAGAAGTCCTTAGGTATGATACGAAAAAAAGGAGTGAAGAATGAAAGGAGAAAGAAGGGGTTGAAGAATTAAAAAGAAAAGTAAAGAAAAGGGTGAAAAGAAATAGCCCTCCATATGTTCAACCTTAGGGCAGACACCGGGTTCAATTCATATGCTACTGGTTGTTGCAAAGACAACACCGGTATTGAAGATTAAGTCGTCATGGACCCAGTGACGCAATGCACTAAACCTTCTTAACCACTCAAGTTCTCTTAAAAGAGCTTGTTTCATTCTCACGGGGAACCACTGTAATCTATCGACTTATTTCTTAGAGATAGTTGATATTGAAGCAGGAGACCCCTCCCTAGTCTCCGTATAGGAAACCTAAGTGATCACTTATCGAGTCTAGAGCCATGAGATACATCAAAGATCTCTTAGGAACACTTAGTATTTTCTACAACTGGTGTTCTGCATCAATGGGCACCAGCTGTAAATTATCGAGTCCTTCGCAGATCTTAGCAATCTGCCTAGAACGTTTATGAGAGAATTGCATAAGTATTTCTAAATGATTGAACGGAAACTCCTGTCAGGGTCATCATCTAACAGCCTTGACAGGTCACTTCGGTAACTCCTCGTGAGTTACGCTTAGTGTTCGTGGTGGTTTCTAACGGTCTACAGTCGTGGAGTGATCCCCAGTGACTCACCCCGTCATTGAGCTACCTAGTAGGTCTCGTAAGCTCCTTCGGGAGTATCTGATATGGGAACGGCCTTGATAAGGGTTAGAAGGAGTCTTCACACTATGCTGTTGACGATCTCTAATTTCTTATCTGTAAGTACCGGATGTTTTATTGCTAACTGTTTACATGCAGGGTTACATCATCTCCATGGCGACGGATTCCACATGCTCATACATGCATCTTGAAGTCATCAAAAGCTCCCTCAAAGATCAAAGCAACACAAAGTTCAAAGAAAGATTCTACGCCATAAGGAAGAATCTACATAATATAAAAACTAAAGATCTTAAGTGAAAGAAAGGGACTACGTGCATGTATAAGTCAGAATTCAAAGATGTATGAGCATGTTGGAATGGCCGACGACCACCACAGACGCAGAAGTGACGCATGGCAGATAACTTCATAAGATGATCACTACCTCATCAACAAAGATCAAAGAACAATGAACGATTTTGAAGACGTCTAAAGCCTTGAAAGTCAAAGATTAAGATGAAGACGTCAAGCAACCGTGATGACCGACCCTTAGGGGGAGATTGTTGGGATCATACTTTTATATTTAGTCAAGTCTCGGTCATTACATTTTGTAATAAGATGATCACAACTACATCAACTAAGAACAAAGAACGATGAATGATTTAGAAGACGTCTAAAGCATTGAAAGTCAAAGATTAAGACGAAGACGTCAAGCAACCTTGATGACCGACCCTTAGGGGGAGATTGTTGGGATCATAGTTTTACTATTTATTCAAGTTTCGGTCATTTAATGTAATAGGTTGCTAGGGCTTGTATGTTTATTTAAAGTTAAGGCTTATGTAGCAAGCCCATGGGCCTTAAGCCCATTTCGTTTGAAAGAAAAGGGAGGAAGGGAGTGTTGCCCTAATCCTCCCCTATAAATACATTGTATCCTCTCATTAGAGAGGTGTTGGTTATTTCATTATTTTCTATGCAAACTCTTCCATTTCTCTTTCTCTTATTGTCTTAATCAACCATCTCTCACTCTCATCTTATTTCTATCATTCTTATACTTGTGTTTACATAAAGTGTGACCTAACACCTCAAATCCAAATCCAACCAAACCCAAATTCTAATCCTAATCCAAAACCCATATACATACCAAACGGGCCCTAATTTTTTCTGGTCGATTCGTTTTTGAGGTGACAGATAAAGAAGAAGAAGAACAGTAACTAGATCCTGTTTTTTTTTTTTTTTTTTTTTTTTTTTTTTTTTTTTTGTTATTTGGTTATAAATAAATAAAAAACCAAGTTAAATACTTCAAAGTGGGTGGAAAGAAAAAGTCATATTCGATTTATATACTTTTTTGTTTTATTCTTAAAGCAAAAAGGTTATTCCGTATTATATTTGAAAGGTATTATTTTTGCACAAGGGACTTTGTTAGTTTGTGATTGTGAGGTTTTTTCACAAGGTTTAGCAAAATAATAAAGGGATTAAAGAATGACGGGAGCCAAGTTTGACATCGAGATATTCGATGGAACTGATGATTTCGGGTTATGGAGGATCAAGATGCGTGCTTTATTAATTCAACATGGATGTGAAGCAGCTCTGGAGGTTTTACCCGCGGAGATGGATGCTACAACAAAATCTGAGCTAATCAAGAAAGCTCACAGTGCCATGATTTTGTGTTTAGGTAACAAAGTTCTGAGAGAGGTTACCGGGGATACGACTGCAGCGGGGGTTTGGACCAAACTCGAGACTTTGTACATGACAAAGTCCTTGGCCAACAAGTTGTACCTGAAGAAGAAGTTGTATACTTTCTACATGCCGGCTGGACGAACGATTTCCAAGCATATAGATGAGTTCAACAAAATCATTCTTGATTTAGCAAATATTGAGGTAAAATTCGAGGATGAAGATCTTGCTTTATTATTACTCACATCTTTATCAGCATCATACGAACACTTTGTGGATACATTGCTTTATGGATGGGAAGCTTTGACTTTGGAGGATGTGATGGCCACACTGAATTCAAAGGAAATCAAAGAGAGATCTAAGGCGAAGGGGATGATGGTGAAGGGTTATACGTGAGGGGAAGAGCTGATCGCAGGAATTGGCATCAGTCTAGGGGAAAGTCAAGATCAAAGTCTCGAGGTGGAAGACTCAAGTGCTATATTTTCCAATCTGAGGAGCACTTGAAGAGAAACTGTCCGAAAAATAATCACAAGAAGTCAAATGGTTTCGTCAAGAAAGATGATCAGCCAAGCTCCAATGGTTCAATTTATGACGGTTCTGAGGTGATGATGGTTATTAGTGCAGAGGCTCTGCTAGATTGGATCATGGATTCAGGAGGTTCATACCACATGACACCCAGGTTAGATATATTTTTTGATTTTCTGGAATGCGATGGGGGCAGGGTACTGTTGGGTGACAACAGGGAGTGCAAGATCACATGTATTGGCAAGGTAAGGCTACAACTGAAAGATGGGTCAAGTTTTGTATGACACAATGTCAGGTATATTCCGAAACTGAAAAGAAACTTGATATCGCTAGGAACTCTTGAAAAAGAGGGATATACCGTAAAAATGCAATCGGACAAAATCAAGGTGATTTATGGTTCCAGGGTCATTTTATCTGGAACCCGAAGGGATAATTGCGTATACTCTTTGGATGGCCATGCACACTAGTACAAAACTGGGATTTCGTCACACATGTTGTTTTTCGAACGGCCACATAGTAAATTTTTTATGTGACTAAATGTACCAGAATAAAATAAACAGCCACACGTGATCCGACTTGTGTGATCATTTCAGAATTACATCTGAGGCTACAGCCACACATTTGAATATTTTCGTGACCAGAGGTATCTGGTAAAACTTGTTTTGATTATTTAGTCACTTATAATTTGGGACGTGTGACGGATACAAATAAGTTTGAAACATTAGTCATACTATATATACATATGTGACAAATATATGTCACACAATTGAACAGTGTGACCAAAATCCATATATGGTCACATGAAGTAATTGTGTATGTGGCTAAATCATATACTCAAGTTTGTCACACATTATTTAAATGTGACTGCTAGTTTTTGTTGAAAATTTAGCCACATATGAATTTGAAATGTGTGACAACTGAAAAATAAGTTTGAAGCATTAGTCACGATATGCATTTAAAAGTGACAAATATATGTCACACACTTGAACAGTGTGTCTAAATGTTATATATGGTCACACTTTTGCTTTTATAGTTCAAAATGTTTTATAATATTTCTCAAATTTTGATATCTCCCTCACATATTTTCACAACTCCCGCCCACTTTTTTTTTCCCTAAAACCAAATTTACATTTTCATTGTCCCTTTGATATCCCTCACATAGTCACATATTTTCACTACTCCCGCCCACTTTTATCCCCAAAATCAAATTTACATTTTCATTGCCCTCCTATACTTATCTAGGTCTCATAACCCACACTTATCCCATCCTCTTTCTCTCTTCTCTGCCGCCAACCACAAACCATCATTGGTTTTCCTTTGCTAGCCACCCTATCCCTCCCCAAGCTCTCACATCATCTTCCTAATATGTTTTCTCCCAAGCTAATTTTATTAATCTATCTCACCCCCTCTCCACCGCCACCCTTCTCCCCCTCACACGTCGCCTGTCCATTGACCACCACCTCCACAGCCGCCTCACGATGTCGTTTCACACCACCAATAACAAGAAAGGTTGTGGAGGTTGTACTTGGGTTTAGATGGTGATGTTAATTAGGGTCTCATTTGATTCGAGTTTATCTCCACCGCCGGTGAGTCAACCAGTGAGTCAATTCACATTTCACTCGGGCTTCCCAAAAAAAACTCCCCCAATTCACAAAACCCGTATCCTAATTCAAACAAAGATTGAGCTAATCTATACCATGTTTCAGTATATCAAGTATGGCTTGAAAAGTGATGGGCAAAATCAGGATAAGGTTTCAAAACGCATATCCACAATTGATTTCAATGGTACAAAAGTGACGGGCACAATCAGGTTAGGTTTATTTCGAAATCTTTAATATTTTTGTAAAAATTAAGTAATTTTGCATATAAGCTTTTCCTAATAATATGATTTCTGAAATGATTGCAGGGATCGTCATACCAGCTTTCCAGATAATCGGTATTTTACGCATCTAATAATGGTGTATCTTCGTTATGTCAAGAAATACGAGAGGTAAATGATATGGCAAGAATGTTACCATAACAACCACGACAAACTGTATTGTGCTATCTAATTGTGTTTACATTGACTTGCTTTATACAGACGTGAGAAGAGACACTCCAATATACCTGCTCACATCTCACCATGTTGTAGTGTGAAAAAGGATGACCATGTCATTGTTGGGCAGTGCAGGTTTGTTTGTTTATTTATTGCTCACTTTATTTAGTGACTTATGGTTCTGATGATCTACAACATATGGTTCAGTATTGATAAACATTAGTTACTTTGATTCTCTATGTTCTGATAGGCATCTGGCATTCAATTTCTATTAGTATCTTAGTCAATTTGAATGTAGCATGTTAAATTCTTCATAGATATAATAATACATAGAATATGAACGGACTCTGAGTTTACAAAAAATGTTTTGAAGCTGTTTGGGATGGTATGATAAATTCTGCACAAGAATACATACATACATACATACATATATATATATATATATATATATATATATATATATATATATATATATATATATATATATATATATATAGAGTTAGGATCAAATAAGAATATTACTTAAAATAAGAAGGAATAAGAAGAACTATAACTACAAATCCGAGATGCACCGACCTAAATTAGATGCATCCCTATAATCTTATATGCATTATAACGCACCATAATGTGTTTTCTAGCTTTTAATCAGATGCATATACGTATATTAGATGCATTTCATGATTTCTCTTATTTTTTGTTCCTCTACATGTGCAAAAATCATGAAAATCAATTTGCACCATCTATACATCAAATTAACTTTCGAAACTCAAGATGTTGCATCCATATGAATAGAAATGCATCTAATGCAAGTCGTTGCATCTCAAATGCATGGTTTTGGTCACTTCTTACCACTTCTTATTTTAATTTACTTCTTACTGGATCCCTACCCTATATATATATATATATATATATATATATATATATATATATATATATATATATATATATATATATATATATATATATATATATATATATATATATATAATATACTGCCTAATTTATTAAGTGTGGCATACTGGTATGTCTTAATTTGAGTGATTGTTTGTCATAGACCAGTAAAGAGGCAACCTAGCTCGAGTCCCGTTTGAGAGAACTCTGTGGATATGTAGCAAAGTGATGAAGAATAGTCATAAAAACAACAATCTCAAGTTATATCAAATCTGGAGCTTACATTAGATAATAGGCCAGTTTCTCCATCACTTGTCATCGGCAATGATTCAACAACTGTAATTTAAAATGTTTATACCTTTAAAATTTTGCATTTTGTATAACTTTAAGAGATTTCCATATTAGGAGATGCAGTTAAGTTAAGGGAGGTAGTCGTAAACTAAAACACACTTGGTTTAATTAAATCAGAAGTTATATTTTGTTGTATCACATTGGGTATGTGTGAATCTTATGCCCATATCTGCAATTGATGCTATATGTATGTAGTATACTAGTAATCTAGTATGGTTATTCATGCATCCCTCTCTAGTTTTCAATATTGATTTGGTAATTGTGATACCGTAATGTGGGAATATTAGATAGTCAAAGCAGCTCTAGCTTGGCCACCTCAGACTTTGTAGAAGATGCTCGTCTTCAGGTAACTTGTTACACACACATCCTTCCTTTTATCCGACATTGAAATGCAGGATATTTATTATGTTTAGATTATTATAAGAACATAAATTGATATAACTATACTTGCTTAAAAAGATTGATATAACTTAAAGGTTTTACAGCATCCGCTAAAGAAGCGAAGTGACGTTAGGACATTGGACAAAGAGCCTACTGCTAGCCAATTTCAACTGCAAGCTGATTTCAATCGTACTTATCTAATTTATTTTCAATGTAATAAATGTTTGTCACATCTCTGATGTATGTACATATCATGCATACAATTTATTTGCGTTCCCCTCGGAGTGTAATTTCTCAGGAGCAAGGTTTAATCTTGATTTAATATACAGGATTAAGGATGATTCGGAACAATTACTGGAAGGTTATGAACTTTCTAGGTATAATTTGATATTCCATGCAACTACTTGGTTTTTCGCACTATCTGAATTATTTGAAGGAGAGGATGTTCGTAATGTTTACACATAGTGTTTCCAACCAGGGGATGCTGGCTGGTTTTGCTTGATGCTGCAAAAGGATGTTCCACAGACCCTCCAGATTTATCAAATCATAAGCATGACTTTGTTGCCATCTCGTTTTACAAGGTACCTATTCAATTTTATGTAACTAATTTAGATATGAGGGGGGATCTGTATAAGTTATTTATTGGATTTATTCTTTTTTGGTCATAGCTTTTTGGCTATCCAACTGGACTTGGAGCTTTGATAGTTCGAAATGGTAAGCAGCAATAGCTAGACATTTGGCAATCATATAATAAAGTTTTTGTATCCGTGTTTGTAAATACAAAAATCAAGAAATAAGATATATAGGAAAAATATAATATTTGAAATATTTTGTATACATGGTTATCCTTATTCGACTTTCTTGCTATATGTACAGAAGCTACAAAGTTACTAAAGAAGAGCTACTTCAGTGGAGGTTTGATCTGTCAACCATCCATTCATATTGTCTCATTTCCCATAAAAGAAAATTTGATATTTTATCAAAAAAAAAAAAAAATAAAATAAAATAAAAAAAATTCAGGTGCAGTGGCGGCATCAATTGCAGATATGGACCATGTGAAAAGAAGAGAAGGTATTGAGGAATCATTTGAAGATGGAACACTATGGTTCATAAATATAGCATCACTGGTCCTTGAGGATGCAGTTAGAAATATATACACCGTCGTGTCATTCTGTGCTAGCGGAGCTTTACAGATTGCAACTACTTTAAACATTCACAAAAAGCTTCTCGTATGGTATGGTAATCGGCTTTGCATTTGGATTATCACAGTTTATTCTTTTTGCCTGCAATGATGTTCTTCTTTGGTACACTGCTAGTGAAGTTAGTACTGCTAGTACAAAGTTAGTACCGCTCGAAGTTAATACTGCTTGTGTATTAGTTACAACGGTTAGTTATAAGTTAGTACTGTTGGTTCATATTGTTAGTACTGCTTATATGATATGTATTGTAAGCCGACTAGGACTCCTTGGTGTATAAAAGGAGGTCCAATGTTATATTTTGTTGTGTTATATACATTCCAGTTTTATTGTATTTGATTTTTTTTTTATATATATTTGAATTTGTTTTGATATATATTGATTTTTTAAATGTTACTAAAAGATGCATACAGTCACACTTATTAACACGTTTGGTCACTGTTTGCTTAATTCGTTATGTGACTAAATATTACAAAAGGCCACACAAAAAAAATTCATGTAGCAATTGGATGATCAAGAGTCACACAAAATATACATTTCTTCACTTTAAACAACATATGGTCACACTTATTAACATTTTTGGCCACTTTATACTTAATTGTATGTGACTAAATACCCAAAACAAAGATGATTTGTATGACTAAATATTACAAAAAGGCCACACAAACAAAAAATTAATGTGGCCATTGGATGAACAATAGTCACACAAAATACACATTTTTTCACTTTAAATAACATATGGTCACACTTATTAACTTTTTTTTTTTTTTTTTTTTTTTTTTTTTTTTTTAATTGCATGTGACTAACTCAAAAAAAACAATACCTGTTGTGTGACTAAATCATATCAAACGTCACATTCATTATATATTCATGTGGCTACAGGATGAGAAATAGTCACACATAATACACATTTACTTGAATAAATCATCTCAAATGTCACATATATTATATATTTATGTGGCCAAAGGATGAACAATAATTACTCTCTAAAAACATTCGTGTGATTATAAAGTGTTTACGGTCACTGATAATGACTAATTCAACAAAACTGGTGCCTAGTTTGTCACACATATTCGGGGTTTTGGTCACTCTTTTTCGATGGAAAATGTCACGAACTAAAAAATGTGACCATATGCCACCTACGGTGGCGGGACCTTTTGTGAAACAAGACGAAAAAAACGTGTGTGACTATATGCATATCATCACACATTTCTGGCGTGACCAATAGAAGTTTCTGTACCAGTGGTAGTGGCGGTTGAGATTAATGCTAGTGTTGAAGAAAAAGACAGTCTTGCGCAAGTTTGGCATAAAAGACTAGGACATATCAGTGAGGCAGGACAGTGATGTAATTTGTGAGTGTGTTGTGTGGTGTGGGTGTTCACAACAATTCCAAGGTTCATTTGCATGTGTTCCAGGACATTGTGGTATGCGTGTGAGCTCGTTTCCATAAAGGTGTGTGAATCACATAACACATAATGATTCATAGTTGCATAGTGTAAACAAAAGTTTAAAATTTTGTTTAAAAATGGGTGTGTGAACAGTAATACACAATTATTTCATGATTAGTGTTTATTATTAACTAGGGATTTTTACAGGATATTACATATTACTACAATGATTAGTGTTTGCATTACAACCCTATCTTATATGGGATTTAACCACTACTTATGGCTATATCGGTTTCAGCTATTGCGAAGAGCCAGTAGATGAAACAGAACTAAGACACTCGAGGAACTTGTAGGATGAGCATACAATGTCTCTCATATGAGCATTTATACAAATTACGGAGTAACGTTTACATACACTCTTACATATGATACACACATACATTTACAAGAGACACATGAGGATACATTAATACACATACACATTACTATTTTTTGTTAACGACTCAACAATTTATAATTTACTTGAGCTCGTTAAATAATTCATGATCTTGACTGTAGCTCGAGTAACAAAATTTCTTTGGCCAGTTTCATGAATCGAGCTTACAAAATTATATATTTGGCTATACTCAATCGAAAATCATGTATATAAAAAGAGGTAAAACATATACTAGGGAATCATAGATGATACAAGTATATAAATTACATGTTCTCTATAAATCTTAATAAATCATTTAATCTGCTATTTGAGCATCACACTTTTTTTCTTTTCTATTACTATTAGATTAAGTGTATTAACTTTATTATTTAGTTTAATTACTCCGTAGTAAATTTGCTAGCATAAGTTAATGAAAAAGCCATATGTATCATATATTATTATTATGGGATAGCTTAGCTACAATCCTTCATTAAAAATACACTACTAATGAATCAGGGACCCGCATAAAAGAATTAGGACCCACAAAAAGAATCAGAGACCCATATTTTTAGCACAAAATTGTAGCCAATTGCCTACAATTAATTGTAGCTAATATATTCCATTATTATTATTTATTATTCTAACATAATAATTTTACATAAAGTTTGGATGAAAATGTAGACACAAGTTATGCTCATACTTATTTCTGAATACAAAAGCTAACTCTACGAAAAATAAAAACACCACCCTATTTATTATTATTATTATTATTATTATTATTATTTCAAAAAAGGGATTACATCTAGAAGAATTCAAAATCACCACCGTCCCGCTTAATTATAGAAAAGATTCCAAAATAAAGAAAATGGGCACTAAGATAAGATTTCAAAAAATCTTCTTCTTGTTGTATAAAATAAAACCCCTAAATAAATAAATAATCACTTCTCAAGATCCGCTCGGTTTGAGGTATCTATCCAATCTTTTTTACTCTTTAATTTGATTCTTTTACTGTCTCTGATGTTTGATTTCTATGGTTATCTTATAAAAATCCATACTTTATAAGCTTTCTGCCCTTTTTTTAGGTTTTCACCGATTAATTTGATGTTTTTACCAATTAATTGATTTTTTACCAATTAATTTTATGTTTTTACCCATTAATTTGATGTTTTTACTGTCTTTGATGTATTCTTGATGCTTGATTTCTATGATTATCTTATAAAAATCCATACTTTATAAGCTTTCTGCACTGCTATAGGTTTTTACCCATTAAGTTGATGTTTTTATATATTGATGTGATGCTCTTACTGATTAATTTGATGTTTTTACTGATTATTTTGATGTATTCTTGATGTTTGATATCTATAATTATCTGATAAAAATCCGAACTTTTTTACGAGTTTTTATTAATTTGATGTTTTTGCTGTCACTTATGTATTCTTGATGCTTGATTTTTATGATTATCTGATAAAAATCCGTACTTTTTTATGAGTTTTTGCTAATTTGATGCTTTTACTGTCACTTATTTTGATAAAAATCCAATCTTTTTTTTTCAGTTTTTACCAATTAATTTGATGTTCTTACTGTCTCTGATGTATTCTTGATGTTTGTTTGTGATTTTTTAAAATAAAAATCCAAACTTTTTTAGGTTTTATAACTCTTTACTGATTAATTTGTTGATAAAAATCCAAACTTTTTAAGCTTTCGGCACTTTTATAGATTTTTACCAATTAAACTTTATGTTTTTGCTGCCAGTGACGTTTTTTTTTTCTTTTTTCTTTTGATCAATAGTATTATGACACCTTGCAGAGGGGCATAAAATTTAAATCAACAGCGAGAATCTTAGATGGAAGCAAAGCATACGGAGATATCTTGTGATTCAATCCTACCTCCTACACATCCTAAACATCCATGGTTTGTTTCACAGAAAGTGGAAGACGAAGGAGACAACACCCAATTCCATATTTTGTTCAACATTCATGACCCAATGTCTCATTATCGGTGCCAAATCCCTGAGCTACTTGGAAAACGTCTCCGAGGGTGTTTCCATGGCTGTTGGGCGGTTCTCTCCTCCAACCATCCACATGACGTCATTTGGTCTCTTTGGAACCCAATTACATCTAAGATCATTAACCTCCCTCCCTTGAATCATAGCGGATCACAAGGGGATGATATAAGTGAATGTTGTTTGTCGGCCCCTCCCGAAGATCCTAATTCGGTTCTTTTGTTAATAAGAAACGCAAAACCCAATTTTGTGTACTTTAGGTTCGGAATCGATTCATATAATAATAGAAAGGAGTTAAGATGGAGTGAATCGACATATGCAAACCAAATAAAGATGATAACCGACTGTGATGGTTCGCTGCATTGCCTAACTTGCTGCAATGGTAAAGTATATGCTTACATTGAGTTATTTGGCAATCTTCATGGTACTCTACTTATCGTGGAGGTTAACATTGTGATTAATGATTGTGAAAGCAAGAAACTAAGCGAATTTGTGATAACTTTATTGCCAATTTTGGAATTCGTTGCTCATCCCATCATTGATATTGGCTGCATTTCACCTTTACTGAAAGGATCTTCAACAGAACTGTTCCTTGTTGTTTTAGGCTTAAAAGACAGGCGTAAAACAGTTGGTGCTGTGAAATTGTTGAAACTGGACATGAATAATAAGACGTGGGAAGAAATCCAAGACCTCAAGGACACTATATTATCCGTCGAACTTAATACTGGTTCACCCCTATTTTACAGCCCAGCAATTGCCTCATCAGAATTCGGGGGTTATATACATATTCTTGCTGATAAGGGAAAAATCATATACTCGTACCACGTCAAAGACAAAACCATCTCCTTCTCTTCTATTCCTTGTGTAGCAGGAACAAACCATGTGTCAGCATGGGCCATGCTCGAATGCACCAGGTATTGTATTGCTTATTTTCCTTAATTGTATTTTTTTTTTGAACGGCGAGTTAGTAGTTAGTGATTCGAGCGCACAGTGACATCCAATTGGGCAGTATGCAAGCCTCGAACCTTTCTCCTTAGGGGATAAACCCGACTCCTGCTTCTATTTATTTACCTTTAGTTTCCTTGAAAAATCATATTCTATGTAGGTTAGAAGGTGATCGTGTGCATCTTGAGTCTAAACAAGATAAAGAGGGCCACAAGGAGGATAAGATAGTTGTAAGATCAGTAAAAGGTAATCATAAGACTGAATCACACCTTCGAAATGGTCTTTTGAAAATGAAGGAATTTTGTGTTGGTGTCGAATGCCTTAAGCTGTCCTCCATTCCATATGCTGGGTATGAATGCAGGTACTGTATTGGTTTTAGTAATTTACAGTACATATTATGGGTGACAAAATGGACTGATTGAAATTAATAACGGCTAATTTTCTTTCAACTTATGAAATGTGATTTATGTTTTATTATAGATCACTTCAGTCATTTAGAATCGTAATAGAAAAACACTATTCTCATGACAATCAATATTTTTAGTATGGTATTTGTAACACGTTCAAAGAATAACTTCCTTCTTCTCTCTGACTCTTTCCTGCAACAACAAAAGAGAAATTTGATTTTTCAGTACAATATATTTTGTAGGTTAGAAAGTGATAAGGCTGATGATGATGAATCACACCTGCTCAACCTTCCACCTCATGTTTTGGAGATGTTAATGGAGTTTTGTGCTGGTGTCGAATACCTCAAGTTCCGTTCTACGTGCAAATGTTGTCATTTAGCTGCACCTTTAATACCATGGAACAACGGTAAAGCATCAAAGATAATGCAAAAATATTCATTACCTTCACCATGGCTGATAGTGTTTGACAAACATAAAAGCATTATCACTTTGACCGATCCCATGTTTGGTGATAAGTATTTTATAAAAACACCTCAAGAGTTGATGTGCGATGATTTCCAAATAATGTGTTCGAGGTTTGGTTGGTTGCTGATTTTGAAACCTGGTGGATCATTGATGTTCTTTAACCCTTTCACAAGTGATATCCTCGAGCTTCCAGAGTTACCCGATACATATAAAATTTGTTTCTCTGCACCACCTACTTCTCCCGATTGTATGGTTGTTGGAATTACAGTAGATTGTTTAACTGGGTGTCAGGCTTGCATCCATATTGTAGGCGGAGAACCATCCTGGCGTACAATTTTTTTAAATTTTAGGGGTGCTGATTTTTTTAAGTCTGTAACATTCTATGGCCGAGATCTTTATGCCTTGAGGGAGGATGGAGGATTTGATGTTTTCATGGAAATGGGTAGAGAAAAACATGAATGGAAGCGTGATCTAGCTAAAGCCCCAGCAAGCTGTTGCACATCTTCTTTACCACAGTGTTTCCATTTGATATGTGATCGCCATATTTTACGAGTCATCGTGGGCAAGTTTGGAGAATCAGTTGAGGTATTCACATTGACTGATTCAAAAAAATGGTTGAAAGTAGTTAAGTTAAGGAAACATATGATATTTATATGTGGCGATTCATCTGTCTGCCTTGATGCCAAAACACCACAGATGGAGAACAAGATCTACTTTCCAACTTCTCCAATAATGTACTATTCACTCGAAACATGCAGGTTTCACACTTTGAATAACGAAGACAGCTTTGGGGATTTCTTTGGGACGAAACATCATCTCAGCCGTCATGGGTGGATTGAACCAAGGTGGTCCTGATTTATTTTATTTATTATTGTATGTTTTTTTATAGCACATTCGTGTGACATTTCTTTAAATTATTCAGTTTGTTTGTTTATGTTTCATACATTCTGCCATCTTGTTATGTGTAGACATCAAAGAGAAATAGTTTGTGGATGTGTTTTTAGTAATAATTATATTTGTTATGGATAATTATTAGTGGATGCCAATATACCCAATTAGCTATTAGGGTTTTTACCCTAATATTTATCCTATATATACCCTTTGACATTATGATCAATTGAAGAATACTTTTCATTCTCCAATCTTGTATTCATAACACGTTATGAGCACGCTCTAAAGTTAATTTTTTTTCTTTATTCTCCAATCTCTTACGGTACGTTTTCATATTGATCAACCCTTCGTACCCACTGATCCTATTTGTGTATGTTAGTCTATGACTATATTTATCATCTAGAGTTACGTGCCATTTTATTTTACCTTTTATTAAAATCAAGCAAAAAATTCATGAATTGCCTTGTTAATCGGACATTAACTTTCTTTCTCTAAAACCAACTTCACTACCAATACATATCCTACCTAAAAACAAATATACCCACCAAAGTGGCACGCGCACACACACACACATAAAAACACAAACTACACAACTCGGTCTTGGCATCGACCGAGTCTTCATTTTTGTTATTTGAAGACATGTGCTCAAAACGATCTGTAACAAGGCCGACGCGCACCAAGACTCGGTCTTGACCCTTTATTACGCCCGGTCTTAGGTTTCTTCTTTTGTTGAAAATTTTGTGTGTACTATTTTTGTAAAACATCTGGACAACACACGTATAAACATAAATGCATTCTATGTACCAATATGCATTCAATTTAACCCAGAGAACTCACTGCAACTCACTTCCCTCACCTTCACCATGAATACACAAATCAAAATTAACTCACTTCCATTCCACTAAACTTCAATTCCTTCAAAACCCACATCCAAAATCACCAATTCATCATTTCCCCCAATTCAATTTTCAATCAAAATTAATAAAAAACAAAAATCCCAGCCGCCGTTCAATTCTCTTGCCGGATCAGATGGGTATGTCGACACTAGGAGGACAATCAGAATGGAGATGGACGTTCGGATCTGATAGGAACAGAAAATATGGGAATCAAACATGAATTAAAAGATGCGGTGTGGAGTTGTGGTAATGATAAGGCGCCAGGTCCGGACGGTTTTACTTTTTCTCTTGTTAACAAGTATTCGGAGCTATTCAAAACCGACATACTGCAGTTTGTTACCAAATTCTTTGTTACAGGTTTTATTCCAACGGGGTGTAATTCATCGTTCATCACTCTAATTCCTAAAGTGATTAATCCGACGGGTGTGAATGCTTATAGGCCTATAAGCCTTATAGGGATTCAGTATAAAATTATAACAAAAGTTTTGGCTCTTCGATTAGCTAAGGTGGTTGATTCGATAGTAAGTTTAGAGCAAACTGCTTTTGTGAAGGGTCGTCAAATTTTAGAAGGTCCGATGTTGGTGAATGAGGTCTTGGCTTGGTATAAAAAGAAAAAGAAGCGAGCTATGGTTTTCAAAATTGACTTTGAAAAGTCTTTTGATTCGGTGAGTTGGGAATTTTTGGATAGAATGATGGAGTTTATGCATTTTCCGACTCAGTGGAGGAAATGGATTCGGGCTTCCCTGCATTCAGCAAGAGCGTCCATCCTAATAAATGGGAGTCCTACTACCAAGTTCAGGCTACAACGAGGATTACGACAAGGGGATCCTCTATCTCCTTTCCTCTTTATTATAGCTATGGATGGGTTACATGTGGCTATGGAGGATGCAATTGCATCCAATTTCTTTCAAGGCCTAAAGATTGGAAGTGACGAGCTGACGATTTCTCATTTGTTCTATGCGGATGATGTTTTATTTATGGGGGAATGGTCGTCTACGAATATTCACAATCTTCTCATAATTTTACATTACTTTTATATGTCTTCGGGATTAAAAATTAATTTGCATAAGTCTAAACCTTATGGCATTGGAGTAACAGGTAATGAGGTTCAAAGTATGGCGCACCACATTCGGTTAAGTGACTCATTGAAATAGACGTTGCAACATTAAGTTGTTTGGGCTTCTACTTGACAAAGAAGATTGTTTGTCACAATTGATGAACTGGGATTATCTTTTCTATGTTCGTGTCAAGAGCATTGCCGGAAATGGTGACCCTCGACCTATCATAAAAGGATGATACGTGTAAATCAAATCCGACAATCTGTAAGGTGAGTTTAATTGTATATTTTTTTTTGTTAATGTTCCTTAGTTCCTGATATGTGTATCAAGTCTTATATAAAATCATGCTATTAAATTTGTTCTTTTAATCTTATAAAATCATTGTCCAGTACGAAAGTTTGATACTAATTTTCTATCCTTTGTGAATGAATATGGTTACGTTTTTTCTAAGCTGTTTTTATAGAGCTATTTCAAGTTGAAGATCATCTTTTAATTGATGTTTATAAATATTATAATTAAATGTATTTGCAGGACAAAAAGAATGGATCAAATGCCTAAAAAACAATAATCAGTGGGAAATTTTATTTCTAAGATGCAAATAAGTATAATTAAGTTGGAATACGCTACAAGTCGGTTCAAGCTGCATATTGAAACCAGCTTCACGCATTCATAACTAAGTTGACTTTTATATACTTCTTTTGCTTACAACAGCCAACTTTTGGTTAGTACATAACTTTCCCATGCTTGACTTACAAGAGTCAAATTAGTTATATAGCTAAAGTCAAAGTTGATGACAGAAGAGATTTACTCCTTCGTATGCGACATTTACAATTTGTCCTTCTCTTAGTGTAACAAACCAACTAATTGTGTTATGTCATATGTGTATGAAATAAGTTTAGAATATATCTTGTGGAAAACTAGAAGGGGGGTTGAATAGTTTACCGTTTTAAAGTTAATTATCTTTTGAAACTTTCGTGTAATCAAAGATTTAAACTCAATCACAATAACTAAACACAACAAGTATTATGCAAAGATAAAGAAAGAAACGATCAAACCACAACACGAGTATTTATCGTGGTTCGGCTACAAGGACTCTCTTCCTTGCCCTACGTCCACGCCCCGAGTATCCAACTCGAGAGTTTCTTTCACTAGTCAACAAGCTCCTTTAACCGGCGGAGAAAACCTTACACGTCGCTTATACAAGTTTACCTACACTAAGCTAGATGTCGAGTTCTTTACAAAGGGTACAACCACTCCCGTTAGTTCTTTTACAAGGGTACAACAACTCCCGACACACTTTGTATTTTAAGGCCCAAATACTAACCGATCACAACTAAAACACACAATCAAATGAAGTGTAAACTATATGAAGTCTACACGATGCTAAGTTATCAAGACTTGCAACTTTGTGTTGAAAGCTTGAAACTTTATATGAGTTTGTGAACTTCTTTGCTACAAAAAGAAACTTCAAAAGGGTTAGGGGTTAAATGAAGATATGGCTGTATGTGTGAAAATATGATAAGAAGTGATAAGAGAAAAATGCTACAAATGGTTTGGTAATTATAGCAAAACCTTCAGCAGGTCTGGCGGAAACGGCGGCACCCTCAGGAGGGTTCCGCCCGTTGTCCTCCAGGGTTCTGCCAGACCTGGAACTTAAATGCCTTGCCATAAGTTCCAAACCAACCTAAGTCACATCAACTTATTACTTGTCATACACAAACTTGTGCAAGAAGAATTATGGTTAGTCAAACACACTTACTTTCCTTAAATGTATATTGACAAAACTTACCATAAATATGATGTGACATTTCTAATTTAAGAAACATAAATATGTTATGTTTTATATGAAAATGTAAAATGTAAAATGTGAAGTGTAAAGTGTAAAATGTAAAATGTAGCAAATGTCTAATTATGCAAGACATTAAACTAGAATTATGTTTTACTAAAAACTAAAGTTTAGACTTTGTCGTTAACAAAACTTAGCAAAGATCGTAAAATATAAATAACGTTTTTAGGCGATATTTGTATTAACAATCTCCCCCTTTTTGTTGATGACAAAACATAAACTTTGTTTTTAAGTAAATCACTAATTTTAGTGTTAAGTCTTTAAAAACTTTTATATTTAAACTTGTTTTACTTAATTGACGAAAATCATTTTAAGTTAATAAGTTTAGATATACGTTCTCCCCCTTTTTGTCAAAACAAAAAGAAGAGTAGCGATGCGGAACTATGCACGTGCTCCCCCTTGGTCGATACTCCCCCTAAAAGGAGTGCCAAGTTAGGAAACATGGATTTGGACCTACAAAAAAATGGTTAGTTGGTGATAATGACACATTATCAAACGTGTAGTCACCACACAATATGAGAATATAAGCCAACACAAACATAACTCATATATGATCAACCAACAATGCAAATAAGATAGTAGAGAGATATGTCATTCCAAGTAAGAATTTACTTTATAAAAGTCAATGACAAGAAATGAAAAACTATCCTCCTACATTTAAAAATAAAAATAAAAATTAAAAAATAACCAAGAAATAAAAGAAAATTAAAAATCCTACTTCTATAAGTAGAAGACTTCAACACTTCCTAAAATGGGGCAAAAGGCCTTCAAAAGCTCTAGGATTGGTTTGGGTGGGAAAAAGCATCCAAACGCTCAAGGATGTGTTGTATGGCGAAGCGGGTTTCATCTTGAAATTGGTGAAGCAAGGTTTTGATGCTTTCACCTAATTTGACCATTTGCTCACATTGTGAGCAAACATGGTGAGGAGTGGGTTGAAACGAGGCATTTGGTGATGGTGGTGGTGGTGGTTTTATATTGGTTTCTTGGGTGGTTGATGGGTTTTGAATGGAGTCAAGCAAGGTGGTTTGCAAGTCCATTGCTTGATGGAGGTGATTTTCAACCATTCTTTGAATTTCCTCATAAGAGGGAAAGAAGGATTCAAAGGATTGAGGTTGTGAAGGTGTTGGAGTTGGGTGATCATGGTTTTCAAAGTATGGTTCTCCATATAGAGGACCATAGATATCTTTGAAGATGGGGTGAAACAACAATGGTTTTTGGTGGTGGTATTGTTGTTGAGGTGGTTGGTTGTGGTCAAAAGGCTCAAATAATGGCCTTGGTTTTGTTGTTTGATCAATGTGATCAAATGGGTTAATAAGAGGTGGATTGGTTGATCTAGGTGGAAGATCATTGAGATCTTCAATGAAGGGGTGTGGTGATGTTGGTGGAGATCCAAATAGCTCCATTGGTTCAAGTTTAGGGTGTAGTGGTGGTGATGGAGTTTTGGATGTTTGGATTGGTGCACTTGGTGGAGTTGGGTCAATAGTTGATTTTGTTGGTGGTGGAGTAGTAAGCTCATGAGGTCCTTTTGGTGATGGAGATGGTGATGCAAGGTTTAGGAAATGTTCATTTTTGATTGGTGATGAGAATTCATCCGAGGATGAAGAGCTTAAGTTGATTGTGTGGTTTGACCAAAGTGGTTTGACACTTATTCGAGCGGTTCTTCGAATGGGCCTTGATGGTTGAGAGTGGAAAGATGACTTTGTCATAGTTAAAGTAGTTGTTTTGATGCTTAAGATCAGGGATTGTGATGGTGATGGTGTGATTTGAGGTTGTTTTAAGATGGTTATATTTATAAGGTTGAGTAATGTGGGAAGAAGTGTTTGGATTTGATGTTTGGCTATAGAAAGCTTGAGGTTGCTAATGATTTGGGTGAGTAATGAAGGTTGTCAAATCAAAGGAAGTCAATCCAATGAAGAGGATGGAGTAAGAAGACAAAGATTTGCACTAAATGCTTAGTGGTTTGTCAAATTGGATGGAAGTATATTTTTCACGGATTTGAAGGATCCTTCAGAAGGGTTCCTTCCCCTAAGGGTGAGGGATCCTTGAGGTTGTTATGGGTTAGTTTGATTTTTGGAGGGAAAAGGGTTCCTAATGTTTTTAGATCATTAGAATGCTCCTAAGGGTGATGTGAACTAACAAGAAATGAGTTTCTAACCTATAAGGTTGATTTGTGGTATTTTGGTTGTAAGAATTTTGAAAATTTGCTAAAAATTTCCTGGAGACACGGCGGTACCCTGGGGTATAACGGGCGGAACCCATTTGAGGGTTCTGTCGTTTCCACTGGGCCAAACCTGGGTTTCTAGATTTTTACACTGGCAGAACCCATTTGAGGGATCCGCCAGATCCGCCAGACCTGAAAAAAGTCACAGTCCGCTTTTTTTAGTGTCGAGACGATTTTCAAAATTTTTGAAAACTCTTAAAAACAAAAATCTATCCTATTTCTGGTTAGGGAAAGCAAAAATTGGACATGTAAACACTCATACTATAGGACTTTGACCGGGGGCTAGCGAATTTCACTATACTTAGTGAAATTTTCATAAACTTGAAAATTTGACAACATGTCAAATGTTGTTATCCTGCATCATTGTTAGTTAAAACAAATTCCAAATGTTATCAAATATTCCTACAAACACATAAATCCATAGAACACATTGTTTAACACCCAAATTGTTCAAATAGCACCTTGTGCCAAACATTCCTAACACACCCGCACTCTTCCTACACGTTCTCATTGGCGGTCTATCTTCTTCTTGAGCTTTCCAAGGAACCTCCCAAGATTCTTGAACATCCCCTTTGTTTGCTTGAACTCCGCCGAATCATTTGGAATATCCGGAAGTTGGAAAAGGTATTCTAGGGGCGGAAGTCTAGAGTTTGGCAAAGTCTCATCTTCACTCATTGAAGAGGATGATGAGGAGGTAGGAGGATGAGGGCGTTTTCCTTGGGCTTTGTATACTCTCTTGTCACTAAGTGGAACAAAGGTGTGTGGAATGAGAGAGTAGTCAAGACGAAGACCTCTAGGATTTGCCGGAATAGGAGAGATGTGCCTAAAGAGACGGGTCAAAAGCATTCCATACGGCATAACCGTTGTGCCTTGCACGGGAATGTCGGCCATCCTCTTTGCCATGTAGTAGGCTAGATTGAAAGGTAGCCTAACAGACAAGGAGTACATCATGTAGCAAAGGCAAATGTTGATATGATCTCGGTTTCCTATGGTGCTAATGACGTTGGCTCTAAGGACTTCTTCCCACTTCCTAAATTCGGGCTTGAGTTCATTTAGTTCCATACCATAAGGGTCCTTAAGAACTTCATTCCCGGTTCGGGTTCTCCTAGTGGTGGTGGTCCTAACGAAGAGGTGGTCACTGATGCGTGGGAATCGCAACAGGCTTTACCTCTCGAGGGATCTCGAGAAGCTTACAACCCCCACCAGGCAGTGTACCTGATCGTTGTAGTATAGTATAGTGACAAGTACCGGGGGATTGATCGTTCAGCTTAGGAATAGTGTCGCTAGGATTAGAAAGCTTAATTACTAGTTCTAAAAGTGAGGGATGATTATTTTTGTGTTTTTATATTTTATGGAAAGCAAGTAAAATCTCGGGGTTTGAAGGATTTGGGCATTAAATACAACCAATAAAGACCTAGTACGCCTCGGTTCATGTTTCTTAAGACGTTCAAGCATGTTACCATTTGGAGATCTGCCAGTTTTCTTAAGCCTAACATATAAATCATTCATCCAAGACAAGAATAAACAAGTAATCAACACATAATCAATATCTAGGTTTCATTAGATCTAAGCAAACACAAAAGAGATCTAGCCTAGCATGATAGAATTAAGACAAGAACATGATATAGACAACCAACACATAGACATATTGATTGAATTAGAAGAACACTTATCTTAATTAATCATGCAAGGTATCAAGGGGTTGGAACCCTTGAAAAACCTGTAAAGTTACACCAACATCGTCTTTAGGGTTTCTCCCAAAACTTCTCTCTTTTAAATGTGAAAAACTAGAAAACTATATATAGAAAAATAGGGATGACGGCATCAAGAACAAAGGTGTGACGCCGTCATCTCGCCGCCAAATACTTCCTCGGACGGCCTTGATCTACTTCTGACGCCGTCAAGGCCTAGGCCGTCACACAAATTACTCTTGACGCCCTGTGTGTGACGCCGTCATCAACTACGGATTTTAATTCTTGGGGTTTTGACGCCGTCAGGAAAACTCTTGACGCCTTCATGAACTCTCGGATTTTATTATTGAGGTTTGACGCAGTCAGGAAATTACCCTTGACGCCGTCACCTACTGTTCCCAGCATGGAAAATTGAGACTTTGTCGTTTTCTTCACTTTTATGCTCCAAAAACGTCCAAAATGGCTTCTTTTCCAGAATTCACTCTCCAAGTACCTAAAATCACAAAAGGAACGATTTAGGGCAATATTTGATCAAATAAATTCGGATTCGGGCTTAAATGACCCCCTAAAAACGGATCATTTTTCGCCTCATCATATACCCTTACACTTGAGATTTGCTTGTCCTCAAGCAAATGTGCTTTTATTCTACTCAAAAGACAAGTTAGGGGTCATTTAACACTAATATAAAAGTAATTACAACAAATAATCGTTCCACTAAAGACCAATAGACAAGCTCAGAGGTCATACACTAGCACCTCACAAATAGTGTTTAGATACTCACATCTCTCGGGTGTAATAAAGTAATATAACATTATGGAAATGGAAGATATCTCTCACTACCTGTCATAGCAAAATAGATTACCATAGGCTTGGGAAAGGATCAAACCTCCACCACATGGCGTAAGCACCTAGGATAAACTATCAAAGAGGTCTTTTAAAGGGTTGTAACGTTAGGTATAGGGATATGAATTACACGGTTTTGTTGGATAAAGGAAGTTATTACTGGTGGCGAGTTAACAATCTTGGTTAATTACATGTACAATATGGCGTTGCTAAGCCAAGACTAGACTCGACTTAAGCTAATAAATGAGAAATAACAAAAACATAAAATGAACATAGAATAAAAAGGGATGGTAGTCCGTATGTTTTTTTCTCTTTTTCTTTTTCTCTTTTTTTTTTTTTTTTTTTTTTTTTTTTTTTTTTTTTTTTTTTGCATACACTCTTACCCTACCATCCAAAATAATACATCATAGGAAATGAAAATTCCCCTTACACTTGAATCTTTACATACTTTACAATTAAACTAATCTAATGACTCGAATTAAGAAAATCAAAACACTTTGAGCACTTTTAAGATTAACGTACATATGGGGGTAATATATGATGTTCTTCCCCATTACTCCATAAAATAAGTACTTACCCATGAGTCCCAATCGTCCCAAAACAATATGTACAAGGATATGACTCGAATTAGCAACCATGTAATCAATTAGATAGTTAACTTAGGGTTTAACAAATAACAATAATGCACTAAAAATGAGCGCATACACGGAAGGCTAAGGCGATTTGGTTGTACATTTAAGTGGGGTGTAACAAATTCTTCCTTTAAGTAAGATGCTTAAAGTTAGAAACGAAAAGATAGGCTCGGAGGGGTGTACTAGGGGTTTCGTGTACTAAAAATGAGTACAACGCTAAGGGTGTAGGAAAAATTAGTTGACTTAACTAGTCAAGTAGTATGACTTAAATGGTCAAGTAATTATGATACGGGTTTAACACAAGGGTGATCCTAATGCCTCTTATCATGTAGTAAATCCTACCACACGAATGTAGTCTCACTAGCGGTCTCGGGATGCATCACTAACGCAAGTTCTAGAATCTAAATGCTACCGGTACACTCATAAGCACTAATAGTGAATGCTTTTCCTATCAAATCTAAAGGCGAACCTCACATATTTGGGTGGAAAATTTTTCTGAATATACGGTTATGTGCTAGTCATACAATCTCCTATCCATGAGACGCTTGCTATGGCTAAAGTTTCACTCCTAAATGTTGTAAAAAATTTTAAATTTGGCGCTAAAATTGCACTAACAAGTATTTCTCATAGTTTTATTACACATCTACCATTAAACAAAACAAACTCAAGCGAAAGTGCATATGTAAGGTATCATATTTTTACCCTCCTCTTACACTTAAGATGAACATTGTCCTCAATGTTCAAGTAAAAAATGTAAAAGTGAAAAAGTAAAGAGAATGAAATCAAATACTCCCCTGATTCGCTCGGTATGGATTATAGGTTGGCCAGGTTAAATCTTTCTCCAAGAAAATGAACAATCAAAGCTTCCCTTCCAGAATATAAATCATCTCCTTGTCATACATAACCTGTAAAACCTGACAAAATAGACAAGACAACCTCGCGTAAAATCGGCGGCATCCTATATAAGTTACTAAATCCTAGAAAACAAAGTAAGATATAATTCTTGTGGAATGAAGTTTGCAGATTTCCTGGAGATTATAAAACTTAATAATTCACAAAAAACCATAAGACTCCATTAGAAAAACAAAACCGGTAAAATTTCCAGATTTTTAACTCCTGACGCCGTCAAGAGTAAACCTCTGACGCCGTCAGAATGGACCTACAGAAATTCTTATGTTAAGTTTCCGGAAAATTTCTGGAAAAACTTGGTCCTAATTCCTGGAAAATCCTGCAAAACTTCATTATGACTCAATACAAGCATTTGACTCTAACAAATACGAATATACATGTTCATTTAATATTGTGGAGAATCATGATCGGTTTGTTTCTTAAAAACATATTTGGGGTTTCCCCTTACACTTATCTTTTGCAAAAATACTTCTAGGTGGAGTTAAGACTAGGCCAAACAACATAGTAAAGTATTTCCTCATTTTAATTGAGAAACATGATCTACCAACAATAAAAATAAAACATGCATACGGAAGCAAATAACAATCAAACAAATAAAATCACACAAAACATGGGTTGCCTCCCAAGAAGCGCTTTTCTTTATTTACGAGTCTTGTAGCTAGACTCAAAGTCATGGGTTACTACGTGATCTCATCATTGGTTCCACTCTCTAGGTCGTCTTCTAAACCAGTTTTGTATTCCGGACCTAGTTGCAAGTACTCTTTGTAGAAACCAAGCATCCTATTTCTAACATACTCTACTCCTCTACGTCTATCCTCCTCATTCCTATAATAAGCCGCTTGCTTGTGTTCTTTTTCAAAATTAGAGAGAAGGCGGTATTGCTCAATCTTGTGGGGCATTTGATAGGCAACCTCATCATTCTCTTTCTTGAATCTAACTATCCCTAAAGTCGGATCATAACTCATCCTAGTGGCCTCAACAAATGGTTTTCCGAATACTATTTGACTTAGGCAAGCATCTATCACCGGACGAATGTCTTCCACTATCATAAAATCGATTTCATAGGTAAGATTCCCTATAATCACATGTAATCCCTTCATTCTTCCTGCAAAATTACTTATCAGATTCTTACCGGGCATCATCCTAAAATTGAGTTGCTTCTTCATCACCCAATTGTAATAAGTCCTAGTCATGATGTTCACGGGGGATCTAGGGTCGATGTAAGCTTTCCATATATGCATGTGCCCGATATTGCATGGGATGTTAATGTTAGAGGGGTCTCCCATTTTGATAAGGGGGTTGCCAAAGATATATGTTCTCTCGGGACTATCGAATAAATCCTTATGGTATTCCCGTTCTTCCTTGGTTGGCAACTTATCAAAGTATTCTTCTATAGGTTCTACCTCCTCTAATTCCTCATCCTTATTAACCTCGACTTCCCTACTCTCATCCTTACTATCGGCTTCTACTCTAACTTCATCCTTGTCACTCTCCTCTATCTCCTTATCTATCGGCTTAATGGTGACAACATTGACAAAGTGGACATGTTTGGATGATGAGGGGTCCTTAATTTGGATTCCACTATTGGTGTCCCTAGTGTCCTTCCTAGGTGTGATTAATGCTTGGTTGTTGAGGGCTTTCAACAAGTTGTCAATCTTGTTGGTCATCTCCGTTTGTTGTTGGTTGAATTCGGTTTCAAACCTAGCTATGCGGGCTTCTTGAGATGCCATGAACTTTGGCATCAATCCTTCAAGATTGTTGGTACTACCATAGTTGTTAGAAGGATTGTTGTTGAAAGTACGGTTGGATGGTGGACCGTTTGGTTGGTAACGATTAGGCGGATTGGAGGAATTGGGTTGATTTTGTTTCCACCTAAGGTTTGGGTGATTTTTCCAAGAGGGGTTGTATGAATCACCGTATGTGTTTGGCTCGGGCTTGAAAGTGTACCACTTATCTCCCGCTTTGTCGGTACGCGTGGATGCGTAGTCCGCAAAAGCTGTTCCGGGGAGTTCCACACAATCACGAGTGTCATGGGGACCACTACATAATTCGCATGAAGAAGTGATTTTGTTCACTTGGCTTGAAGGATTAGGAGCATCGTAAGATTTCATGAGAAACTTGACTTGGTCCTCAAGTTCCATGATCCTACGGTCGGGAGTGCTAGAATTGTTCGAAGGCAAAGATATTGCCTTGACCGTTTTGTTCAAATCACGGGGATCATTCCAACTTTCGTTGTCATAGAGAGCAAGATCTTCTATGAGTTCCCATGATTGTTCCGCACTAAGATCACGTAGCTTACCACCAGCTGATTGGTCAATGGCTCGCCTCGTGGAGATATCGATATGGTCATAAAAAATTTGGACTTGGAGCCAAAGATCTATGCCATGATGAGGGACTTTTTGGAGTAAGTCCTTGAAACGAGTCCATGCTTCATAAAGAGATTCATTTTGACGTTGTTGGAACATCAAGATGTCATTTCTAAGCTTAGTAGTTCTCCCCGGTGGGAAAAATTGAGCAAGGAAACGAGTGGTGAGATCATCCCATGTGGTGATGGATCCCGCGGGTAAACGCTCAAGCCATTGACTAGCTTGATCCCGTAGAGAGAATTGGAATAGGCGTAAACGGGTAGTCTCTCTAGTTTCAACACCTAGGTCTATGGAATCTACGATTTTGAGAAAGTCCTTAAGATGTTGGTTTGGATCTTCAGAACGAAGTCCATGGAATGCACATCCGCTTTGCACCAACCGGATGGTGTCGGATCGCAAGGGGGTCACATTGGCTCCGGTGAGCTCAATGGTGTTTCGGTAGCCTTGGTGGCTAGGTCGGGAATACTCTCCTAAGGTTCGGGGCCTAAGGGGTTCTAATGGTGGGTTTTGTTGTGGTGGGATGATGGGTTCAAAGATGTTACCACCTTCCATGATGTCGGATGGTAAAGAGTTACGAACAAAGGCACGAAGAAATAAGATAGACTAAAGAAAACCTAAAAATAAAAATAAAATATTACTAGAAAGGAATCTAGCAAGTAGACCTAATAAAAAGAAATTCTAACCTAGACAATAACTATTCCCCGGGCTGCGGCGCCAAAAACTTGATGCGTGGGAATCGCAACAGGCTTTACCTCTCGAGGGATCTCGAGAAGCTTACAACCCCCACCAGGCAGTGTACCTGATCGTTGTAGTATAGTATAGTGACAAGTACCGGGGGATTGATCGTTCAGCTTAGTAATAGTGTTGCTAGGATTAGAAAGCCTAATTACTAGTTCTAAAAGTGAGGGATGATTATTTTTGTGTTTTTATATTTTATGAAAAGCAAGTAAAATCTCGGGGTTTGAAGGATTTGGGCGGAATTAGTTGCTAGTCAACTAACCCAATACTACAATGCAATCAAAATAAAATACTAAAAATGAAAATAACTAAATTATACTAAGGTTGTGAGCAGTAATTGGAGAAAATGTGTTTACTTAGATTTCACTACTCCCTAGATATCTTTTACACGTTAATTACTTGTTATAATTGCATGGATGACGGATCGTATTCCTTAATACCATTCATGGGGTGGCATACATAACTCCCCAATTCTATGAGCTCTTATCTCCTCCTACACCATGCCCAACACAACTATAGGGATTGTAAACATTGGCTCATGCATTAAATACAACCAATAAAGGCCTAGTACGCCTCGGTTCATGTTTCTTAAGACGTTCAAGCATGTTACCATTTGGAGATCTGCCAGTTTTCTTAAGCCTAACATATAAATCATTCATCCAAGACAAGAATAAACAAGTAATCAACACATAATCAATATCTAGGTTTCATTAGATCTAAGCAAACACAAAAGAGATCTAGCATAGCATGATAGAATTAAGACAAGAACATGATATAGACAACCAACACATAGACATATTGATTGAATTAGAAGAACACTTATCTTAATTAATCATGCAAGGTATCAAGGGGTTGGAACCCTTGAAAAACCTGTAAAGTTACACCAAAATCGTCTTTAGGGTTTCTCCCAAAACTTCTCTCTTTTAAATGTGAAAAACTAGAAAACTATATATAGGAAAATAGGGATGACGACGTCAAGAACAAAGGTGTGACGCCGTCATCTCGCCGCCAAATACTTCCTCGGACGGCCTTGATCTACTTCTGACGCCGTCAAGGCCTAGGCCGTCACACAAATTACTCTTGACGCCCTGTGTGTGACGCCGTCATCAACTACGGATTTTAATTCTTGGGGTTTTGACGCCGTCAGGAAAACTCTTGACGCCTTCATGAACTCTCGGATTTTATTATTGAGGTTTGACGCCGTCAGGAAATTACTCTTGACGCCGTCACCTACTGTTCCCAGCATGGAAAATTGAGACTTTGTCGTTTTCATCACTTTTATGCTCCAAAAACGTCCAAAATGGCTTCTTTTCCATAATTCACTCTCCAAGTACCTAAAATCACAAAAGGAACGATTTAGGGCAATATTTGATCAAATAAATTCGGATTCGGGCTTAAATGACCCCCTAAAAACGGATCATTTTTCGCCTCATCAGTCACGGAGTACATCCTTGGACACAAGAGGAGTGTCATAAGGATGGATGCGGTAGATGAGAGTGTCAAGAGTTGATAGGGAATGTTTGCCGGAGTAGAGACACGTACCACGGTTAGGAACTCCTAAGATGTGAGCAAACTCATCTAGGGTGAAGGAGTAAGGATAGCCACTAGCCGAAAAGTTAATGGACATGCGTCCATAATCATCGGAGGAGAGGTGGATGGATGCATAGAACTCTAGAATGAACTTAGGACAAATAGGCTCGTCTATCTCTAAGAGACAATCAAAGTGAATGGCCGCAAGTTCGGCGAGTAGGTTTGTGCCTTCTAGGAAAGATGGGTCGATGGTTCTACCCTCATGAACATATCTCTTTTCTAGGGCTTTGAAAATGTTGATTTGGTTTTCGGTAAGGCCTTTGGTTTTGTGGTGTTTTGGAAGGTACTTAAGGGTGTCTTTGTGATCGTAATGAGTTACGGGAGGCATGATGATTCCTAGAAAAATAAAATATCACATTCTAGTCTATGTTAATGACTATTGCAATGTAAATTTTCTAGTGTGTGCCTATATGAAAACAATGTGGAGGTGCGGTTATCTTGACTCATTTTGATGCTCAAAACGTTTTTATAGTGCAAGTTTTGTTATAAAACAAAAGATAACCCAAACGCTCCTAGTTCAATGTAGCTTCGTTTGAATGTACCCGAAAATACATATTAGTTATGTATTCCCTTTAGCATTCAAGAGACATTATGCAAGTGATGTTTTGAACATAACATTTTTATTTTGTATTCACAATGCGAGACGAAAAAATATTTGTCCTATTTGTGAGAAATTTTTGCAAAGGTTTTACATAGGGTGTTTTAATAAACATGTTAATAGCTTAGAAGGATGCAATTCCTAACTATGGGAAACATAATTAGTTTTGTTAAACACCTAAGTTTCTACACTAATTACTCAAATTAATGCATAACCCCAAGTTTTAGTTTTTGTGCAAAAATAGAATTCCTAGACTCAGATCAGGAATGTAATTATGTTTAGAACACTTACAATGATGATTGGTGAGCAATGAGGATGATTGAGAGATCAAAAATTCATGGGTGAGGATGAGTGAATAGTGGCAGTTTTAAAATGGTGGTGAGAAATGGGTGTTTGGTTTAATATAAACTAATGAGAGAATCTGCAGACCGGAGGAAACGGCGGTACCCTCAGGAGGGTTCTGCCCGTTTGGGCTGAGGGTTCCGCCAGGTCTGCTGAGATAAGGCTAGTTGGTTTGTTTTGATTTTTGTCTAATGTCTACAACTACACGGTAAGTTCCATAAGACCTAATCCTAGCCTAAGAAGGTTAAATGGTTCTCGTTTGAGGGGTTTGGTGAGGATGTCGGCTATGTTGTCTTCGGAAGAAACTTTCTCAATTGAGATATTTCCTTTTTGAACGTTGTCACGAAGGAAATGATGACGGATTTCAATATGTTTGGTACGTGAGTGTTGAACGGGGTTTTTGCTGAGGTTAATGGCTCCTTTGTTGTCACAAAGAATGGTGATGCCGTTGAGTTGGATTCCGTAGTCGACAAGAGCTTGCTTCATCCAAAGAGCTTGTTGACATGCTTTTCCGGCCGATACGTATTCGGCTTCCGTTGTTGAGATAGCGAGAGACGTTTGTTTCTTAGAAAACCATGAGGTGAGACAATGTCCAACAAAAGTACAAGTACCACTTGTGCTTTTTCTATCAACATAGTCACCGGCATGATCCGAGTCGGCATACACTATGGTGTCTACTCCCGTTCCTTTGGAATACCATAATCCTAAGTGTGTAGTGCCCTTAATGTATCTAAAGATCCTTTTAACGGCTTCAAGATGAATTGTTTTAGGATCTTCTTGAAAACGAGCACATAGACAAACACTAAACATAATGTCGGGTCTACTAGCCGTTAGGTAAAGTAGACTGATGAGGCGAAAAATGAACCACTTTTAGGGGGTCATTTAAGCCCGGAATTGAATTTATTTGATCAAATATTGCCATAAATCGTTCCTTTTGTGATTTTAGGTACTTTGGGAGAGAAATCTGGAAAAGGAAGCAATTCGGACGTTTTTAGAGCATAAAAGTGAAGAAAACGCCAAAGTCTTAATTTTCCTTGCTGGGAACAGTAGGTGACGGCGTCAAGAAGAAAATCTTGATGGCGTCAAGAGTAATTTCCATGACGATCCAGTACAGAATTGAAGGCGTCACGAAGTAGGGCGTCAAGAGTAAAATGCATGACGGCCTGGAAACACATAACACTTGACGGCGTCAGATCTGGATCAAGGCAGTCCGAGATTTATTTTGGCGGCGAGATGACGGCGTCACAAATTTGTTCTTGACGCCGTCAGACCCTATTTCCTATATATAGTTTTCTAATTTTCACACATAAAAAAGAGAAGTTTTGGAGAAACCCTAAGTCCGACTTTGGTACGAATTTTACAGGTTTTTCAAGGGTTCTCAGCCCTTGATCCCTTTCATGTGTAATTGAGATAATTATTCTTTTTATTCAATCAATATGTCTATGTGTTGGTTGTCTATATCTTGTTCTTGTCTTAATTCCATCATGTTAGGCTAGATCTATCTTGTGTTTGCTTGGATCTAATGAAACCTAGATGTTAATTATGTGTTGATTACTTGTTTATGGTTGTATTGGATGAATGATTTCGATGTTAGGCTTAAGAAAACTGGCAGATCTCCAATTGGTAACATGCTTGAACGTCTTAGGAAACATGAACTGACGTGCACTAGGTTTTATTGGTTGTATTTAATGCATGAGTAAATTCTAATGATCCCATGTTAGGAGCTTCTTAATCGGCTCGACATAGGAGTGAAGTAGGCACTCATAGGATTGGGGAATTAAGTGCGCCACCCCATGAATGGTATTAAGGAATACAATCCGTCATCCACGCAACTATAACAAGTAATTAACGTGTAAAAGATATCTAGGGAGTAGTGAAATCTAAGTAAACACAATTTCTCCACTTATTGCTCACAACCTTAGTATAATTTAGTTCATTTTCATTTCTTGTATTTTATTTTGATTGCATCTTTAGTATTGGGTTAGTTGACTAGCAACTAATTCCGCACAAATCCTTAAAACCCGAGATTTTTACTTGCTTTCTAAAAAATATAAAAAATACAAAAATAATTATCCCTCATCTTTAGAACTAGTATTTAGGTTTTCTAATCCTAGCGACACTATTCCTAGCTGAACGATCAATCCCCTGGTACTTGTCACTATACTATACTACAACGATCAGGTACACTGCCTGGTGGGGGTTGTAAGCTTCTCAAGATCCCTTGAGAGGTAAAGCCTGGTGCGATTCCCACGTATCAAGTTTTTGGCACCGCAGCCCGGGGAATAGTTATTGTCTAGGTTATAACTTCTTTTTATTAGGTCTACTTGCTAGATTTCTTTCTAGTAAGATTTTATTTTTATTTTTAGATTTTCTTTAGTCTATCTTATTTCTTTGTTTCCTTTGTTCGTAAACTATTTCGATGGATAACAATAACATTGATCGTTTGATTCCTGTTATTCGTGTTTTTCGTCGTAGGATTATCCAAATGCCCGCCTCACTCCCTTTAGTTGAGAATGAGAACCCACCTAACCTCTCGCCCAACCACCACTTTGACAATACTTCTGAGTTAGAGGAGTTTGATCATGATGATGACCGTAGGGCTAGTCCTTTTTACTATTCAGACTCCGATGAGGATCTTGATGATGGTGATGTGATTAATGAGAATAGGATGGAAGAGGAAGTGAACCCTCTTAGGTATGTCGATCCTAGAACCAGAATTGAGTGTGATAGTTCATTTAACATGCAATTTCCTTGTAAGATCGGATTTAAGAGCTTTAACGCCTATCTTAACTCATCTCTTCCAATGAACATAATCTCGCGTAATGAATATAATAAAATCATGGTAGATGAGTTAGAATACAAAGGTGAAAACACTATTGCTAGGGCAATACCATTGCATGTGTTTGTAGGAAGCTTGGTCTATCTTGTTGAGTTCATGGTTATGGAGAATCTAGGAGAATTTATTGATGATAAGTTGACCCAAGTTGTGTTTGGAAGACCTTTCAAACGGTTGACCAACCTTGATGAAAAACTCATAGAAGGGTTAATTACATTCTCGGAGGGGGATGAAGATTTTGTGTATCAAATGCCCCGCACCCACCCTAGGTTCAAGGATTTTTCCATGGAGAAGTGTAGTAGGTATCCGCCCATAGAAATGCTAAGTGAGAATGATAAGAGAAAAGGGCTTAAGTATACTCATGAAAAAAATAAAAAAATACTATCGCGGATGTCTAGAGTTAGGAGATGAATATAAGAAAGATGAGGCGACTATTAGATGGCTCACACTTGGTTATGTGTGCATAAGCGATACACGTTAACCCATGACCTTGAGTCTAGCTACAAGACTCGTAAATAAAGAAAAGCGCTTCTTGGGAGGTAACCCATGTTTTGTGTGATTTTATTTTGTTTATTTGTTATTTGTTTCCATATGCATGCTTTATTTTTATTGTTGGTAGATCATGTTTCTCAATTGAATAGTGGAAATACTTTACTTTGTTGTTTTGGCCTAGTCTTAACTCCACCTAAAAGTATTTTTGCAAAAGATAAGTGTAAGGGGAAACCCCAAATATGTTTTCAAGAAACAAACCGATCATGATTCTCCACAATATCAAATGAAAATGTATATTCGTATTTGTTAGAGTCAAATGCTTGTATTGAGTCGTAATGAAGTTTTGCAGGATTTTCCAGGAAGTAGGACCAAGTTTTTCCAGAAATTTTCCGGAAACTTAACATAAGAATTTCTGCAGGTCACTTCTGACGGCGTCAAGAATTAATTCTTGACGGCGTCACGTGTAAAAATCTGGAAATTTTACCAGTTTTGTTTTTCTAACGGAGTCTTATGGTTTTTGTGAATTATTAAGTTTTATAATCTCCAGGAAATCTGCAAACTTCATTCCACAAGCATTATATCTTATCTTGTTTTCTAGGATTTAGTAACTTATATAGGATGCCGCCGATTTTATGCGAGGTTGTCTTGTCTATTTTCTCAGGATTCACAGGTTATGTATGACAAGAAGGTGATTTATATTCTGGAAGGGAAGCTTTGATTGTTCATTTTCTTGGAGGAAGATTTAACCTGGCCACCTTATTATCCATACCGAGCGAATCAGGGGAGTATTTGATTTCATTCTTTTTACTTTTTCACTTTTACATTCTTTACTTGAACATTGGGGACAATGTTCATCCAAAGTGTAAGGGGAGGGTAAAATGATGATACCTTACATATGCACTTTCGCTTGAGTTTGTTTTGTTTAATGGTAGATGTGTAATAAAACTATGAGAAATACTTGTTAGTGCAATTTTAGCGCCAAATTTAAAATTTTTTACAACATTTAGGAGTGAAACTTTAGCCATAGCAAGCGTCTCATGGATAGGAGATTGTATGACTAGCACATAACCGTATATTCAGAAAAATTTTCCACCCAAATATGTGAGGTTCGCCTTTAGATTTGATAGGAAAAACATTTATTATTAGTGCTTATGAGTGTACCGGTAGCATTTAGATTCTAGAACTTGCGTTAGTGATGCATCTCGAGACCGCTAGTGAGACTACATTCGTGTAGTAGGATTTACTACATGATAAGAGGCATTAGGATCACCCTTGTGTTAAACCCGTATCATAATTACTTGACCATTTAAGTCATATTACTTGGCTAGTTAAGTCAACTAATTTTTCCCACACCTTAGCGTTGTACTCATTTTTAGTACGCAAAACCCCTAGTACACCCCTCCGAGCCTATCTTTTCGTTTCTAACTTTAAGCATCTTACTTAAAGGAAGAATTTGTTACACCCCACTTAAATGTACACCCAAATCGCCTTAGCCTTCCGTGTATGCGCTCATTTTTAGTGCATTATTGTTATTTGTTAAACCCTAAGTTAATTATCTAATTGATTACATGGTTGCTAAGTCGAGTCATATCCTTGTACATATTGTTTTGGGACGATTGGGACTCATGGGTAAAGTACTTATTTTATGGAGTAATGGGGAAGAACATCATTTATTACCCCCATATGTACGTTAATCTTAAAAGTGCTCCAAGTGTTTTGATTTTCTTAATTCGAGTCAATAGATTAGTTCATTGTAAAGTATGTAAAGATTCAAGTGTAAGGGGAACGTTCATCCCCTATGATGTATTATTTTGGATGGTAGGGTAAAAGTGTATGTAAAAAAAAAAAAAAAAAAAAATCGAAAAATCAAGAAAAAGAAAAAAAAAAGAAAAAGAGAAAGAAAAAGATAAAAACATACGGACTACCATCCCTTTTCATTCTATGTTCATTTTATGTTTTTGGTTATTTTTCATTTATTAGCTTAAGTCGAGTCTAGTCTTGGCTTAGCAACGCCATATTGTACATGTAATTATCCAAGATTGTTAACTCGCCACCAGTAAAACTTCCTTTATCCAACAAAACCGTGTATTTCCTATCCCTACACCTAACGTTACAACCCTTTAAAAGACCTCTTTGATAGTTTATCCTAGGTGCTTACGCCATGTGGTGGAGGTTTGATCCTTTCCCAAGCCTATGGTAATCTATTTTGCTATGACAGGTAGTGAGAGATATCTTCCGTTTCCATATTGTAATTTATACTTTATTACACCCGAGAGATGTGAGTATCTAAACACTATTTGTGAGTTGCTAGTGTATGACTTCCGTGCTTGTCTATTGGTCTTTAGTGGAACGATTATTTGTTGTAATTACTTTTATATTAGTGTTAAATGACCCCTAACTTGTATTTTGAGTAGAATAAAAGCGCATTTGCTTGAGGACAAGCAAATCTCAAGTGTAAGGGTATATGATGAGGCGAAAAATGAACCACTTTTAGGGGGTCATTTAAGCCCGGAATTGAATTTATTTGATCAAATATTGCCCTAAATCGTTCCTTTTGTGATTTTAGGTACTTTGGGAGAGAAATCGGGAAAAGGAAGCAATTCGGACGTTTTTAGAGCCTAAAAGTGAAGAAAACGCCAAAGTCTTAATTTTCCTTGCTGGGAACAGTAGGTGACGGCGTCAAGAAGAAAATCTTGACGGCGTCAAGAGTAATTTCCATGATGATCCAGTACAGAATTGAAGGCGTCACGAAGTAGGGCGTCAAGAGTAAAATGCATGACGGCCTGGAAACACATAACACTTGACGGCGTCAGATCTGGATCAAGGCAGTCCGAGATTTATTTTGGCGGCGAGATGACGGCGTCACAAATTTGTTCTTGACGCCGTCAGACCCTATTTCCTATATATAGTATTCTAATTTTCACACATAAAAAAGAGAAGTTTTGGAGAAACCCTAAGTCCGACTTTGGTACGAATTTTACAGGTTTTTCAAGGGTTCTCAGCCCTTGATCCCTTTCATGTGTAATTGAGATAAGTATTCTTTTTATTCAATCAATATGTCTATGTGTTGGTTGTCTATATCTTGCTCTTGTCTTAATTCCATCATGCTAGGCTAGATCTATCTTGTGTTTGCTTGGATCTAATGAAACCTAGATGTTAATTATGTGTTGATTACTTGTTTATGGTTGTATTGGATGAATGATTTCGATGTTAGGCTTAAGAAAACTGGCAGATCTCCAATTGGTAACATGCTTGAACGTCTTAGGAAACATGAACTGACGTGCACTAGGTTTTATTGGTTGTATTTAATGCATGAGTAAATTCTAATGATCCCATGTTAGGAGCTTCTTAATCGGCTCGACATAGGAGTGAAGTAGGCACTCATAGGATTGGGGAATTAAGTGCGCCACCCCATGAATGGTATTAAGGAATACAATCCGTCAACCACGCAACTATAACAAGTAATTAACGTGTAAAAGATATCTAGGGAGTAGTGAAATCTAAGTAAACACAATTTCTCCACTTATTGCTCACAACCTTAGTATAATTTAGTTCATTTTCATTTCTTGTATTTTATTTTGATTGCATCTTTAGTATTGGGTTAGTTGACTAGCAACTAATTCCGCCCAAATCCTTCAAACCCGAGATTTTTACTTGCTTTCTAAAAAATATAAAAAATACAAAAATAATTATCCCTCATCTTTAGAACTAGTATTTAGGTTTTCTAATCCTAGCGACACTATTCCTAGCTGAACGATCAATCCCCCGGTACTTGTCACTATACTATTCTACAACGATCAGGTACACTGCCTGGTGGGGGTTGTAAGCTTCTCAAGATCCCTTGAGAGGTAAAGCCTGCTGCGATTCCCACGTATCATAGACTTCCAATCATACCCCTATATTTAGTGCTATCTACGGATTCACTTTCCTCATCTTTGACAAGTTTAGTTTCCGTGGACATGGGCGTTTTAATTGGTTTAGAATCTTCTAATCCAAATTTCCTAAGCATGTCCTTAATGTACTTAGATTGGTTAAAGAAGATACCATCTTCTAGTTGTTTGATTTGGAGTCATAGGAAAAAGTTGAGTTCTCCCATCATACTCATTTCAAACTCGTCATGCATGATTTTTGAGAAATCGTCGCATAGATCTTGACAAGTTGATCCAAATATAATGTCATCAACATAGATTTGGACTATGATAATATGTGAATCTTTCTTCTTAGTGAAGAGAGTATTATCAACTAAGCCCATGATATACTTATGGTCAACTAGGAAGGTTTTAAGTCGATCATACCATGCTTTTGGAGCTTGCTTAAGTCCGTATAAAGCCTTTTTAAGTTTAAAACCATGATTAGGTTTTTCAAAATCGATGAAGCCCGGTGGTTGAGCAACATATACTTCTTCATTTATGAAACCGTTTAAGAATGAACTTTTGACGTCCATTTGAAAAAGTTTAAAGTTGTGTGCACATGCATATGCAAGTAAGATTCTAATTGACTCGAGCCTAGCTACCGGAGCAAAAGTTTCATCGTAGTCAATGCCTTCTTGTTGGTTATAACCTTGTGCTACTAACCTAGTTTGTTTCTAGACACAACACCGTTTTCATCCATTTTATTACGAAAGACCCATTTTGTTCCAATTATTGTTTGACTCTTTGGTGGAGAAACTAATGTCCACACATCATTCCTAACAAATTGGTTTAACTCTTCTTGCATGGCAATTATCCATGACTCGTCTTTTATGGCTTCGTTAATGTTTTTGGGTTCAATGGTTGACACGAAACAAAAATCATTACTTTCATTTTGGGCTTTAGACCTTAACGTTCTCTCGTTAATTTTGCCTATGACATTATCTAATGGATGACTTTTAGACTCTTTAACATTAACAATTTCTTTGTTTAATGGTTCTTCTTCCTTGTCGTTTTCTATGGTGACTTGATTTTCCATAGCTTGACTTTCAACTAAGTCATCATCTACCAAAGGTGATGTCTTAGAGGGAGGTGGACTCTCGTCGAATGTTACATTCAATGATTCCTCGACTCTAAAGGTTTCTTTGTTTAAAACAATGTACGCTTTACTATTTTGTGAATATCCAAGAAATACACCTTCATAAGACTTTGGGTCAAACTTGGTAAGGTAATCCTTGGTGTTAAGAATAAAACATTTACTCCCAAACACTCTAAAGTATCCTAATGTATGCTTTCTACCTTTATAAAGTTCATAAGGAGTTTTATTCAAAAATGGTCAAATTAGGACTCGGTTTAAAATGTACGTTGATGTGTCAACGACATTACACCAAAACTTTTGTGGAATGTTTTGTTCATTAAGCATTGTTCTACTCATCTCTTGCAAGGTCCGGTTTTTACGTTCTACTACACCATTAGATTGAGGAGTACGTGGAGCCGAAAAGTTATGAGTAATACCATTTTTATCACAAAAGTCTCTAAATTGAAATTCATTATCAAATTCACGACCATGATCCGTCCTAATAGACACAATGCAAGATCCTACTTGATTTTGAATTTTCTTACTTAGAATCTCAAATTTATCAAAAGCTTCATTTTTACTTTTCAAAAATTTTGTCCAAGTATATCTTGAATAATCATTTACTATGACCAAAGTGTGGAAGTTGCCTCCATAACTTTGTATAGCGGATGGACCAAACAAATCCACATGCAAAAGTTCTAGACACCTAGATGTAGACACCATATTTTTAGCCTTATGGCTATTATGGACTTGTTTACCGACCTTGCAAGCATCACAAAAGTGTTGGTCATATTTCAACTTAGGTAGATTTCGAACTAAGTCTTTGGAGGAGAGGTTTTGAATTAGTCTCATGTTAGCGTGTCCTAAACGTCTATGCCATAAAGTTGAAGATTCATCTAATGAAGTAAGACAAAGTTTGTCTCTAGATGTTTGATCCATCTTCATGACATACACGTTGTTCTTAAGAACACCCTTAGCTACGGTTATGCCGTCTTTAAGTATTTTACTACCATTTTCACTAAAAAGGACGTTATACTTATTACGGAAAAGTTGACTAATACTAAGAAGGTTAAAACCTAAGTTATCAACATGAGCTACATCATCTATAAAAAGGGAGTCATGAGAGATTGTACCTTTTCTGATGATTTTGCTCTTACCTTTACTACCGAAAGTGACATTACCTCCATCACATTTGTGATATGTTGAGAAGAGGCTTTTGTTACCCGTCATGTGCCTTGAACAACCACTATCTTTGATCCATTCATCTGGTTCCAAAGATACTTTGAGGCACACCTATTTTATGAAAAACACTCAAACATTTGGTCCCCAATTTCTCATGGGTCCATTTTGGTTAAACATACCATTAACTCGATCCAAGTATGAAAATAGAACATACGGGTTCCATGACATATAGTTTGGAGTTTGATAATGTCCAGGAGTGTTTTGGTTCCAAACATGTTGATAGTTTGGTCGTGGGTTGTAATTACTCTTTGGAAAGGGGCGTTTGGGAATAGGTGTCTTCGGTTTCGGTTGAGTAGTTTTGGTTCTAAACTCGTTTCTACCAAATCCTACTCCAATTTTAACAGAAGGTTTTGTTTCATTTCTATGTGTAACTTTGACAAATTTTGAACGGTTTGATGTTGAAGCTATCTCAGCTACTGCAGACCTGGCGGAACCTTTGGGTTCAACAGGCGAAACCCTATTTTGGGTTCCGCCTATTTCGCGGGCTACAGAAACATTTTTGTTAGTTTCTTGAGTTTTCTTTTCTTGTTTCATTTGATCATTTGAAGTTTCTAAGTTTGTGAAACCTAGTCCCGTTTTTTCAAATGGTGATTTTTGGAGTTTCATAATTTCATCCGCATAAGAAATACTCTTATCGAACTTCTTAAACTTTGTTGTTTGTTTTATTAGGTCGTCTTGAGTAATTTTTAGTTTCTCAATTTCGAGTTTAAGCTCTTCACATGATTTACATAATGTGTTTATACCTTTACTCTTTTCTAACCTCTTAACTTTCTCTTTTAATTCATAAACTTCATTTTTTAAAAACTCCTTTTTAGTTTTCAAAAATTTATTTTTGTTTATGATTTTTAAGCTTAATTCACAAAGTTTGTTATATTCTTTTTGCAAGGTGTCATCATATATAGAAGAATAAGATGAGTCGGAGAGTACCTCGTTTGAGTCATGAGCCATGAGAGCAACTTCATCATTCTTTGGCTCATCTTCGTCTTCTTCATAGTCACTCCAAGCACCACTTACAAAAGCTTGTTGAGACTTGCTTTTGGGTGGTTTTGGACATTCTCCTATGAGATGACTTGTGTCTCCACACCTAAAGCATTTTCTTTCAACCTTTCCTTTCTTATCATCACGATCTTTTCGGAATGTTTTCTTGTCGTCTTTAGGTTGCCTTACAAACTTTCCTCGTCTACGAAAGAACTTTTTAAAGTCTCTAACGGCCATGGCATACTCTTCATCATCACTATCCGAACTAGATTCGTCATCATCACTTGATTGGACTCTAGCTTTCAAGGCAATGGACTTCATCTTTTCCTTCTTGCCTTTGACTATTTCCGAATCTTTTTCCATTACCATTTCATGAACTTTGAGGTTTCCAATTAGCTCATCAAGTGACATGCTTGAAAGATCTTTGGATTCTTCAATCGCCGTCACTTTTGCTCTCCACTTCGGATGGAGTGCTCTAAGGAATTTCCTGACAAAATTCTTACTACAAAAAGATTCATCAAGTACTTTAAGTGAAGTAATGATAGTGTTAAACCTAGCAAATGCACTATCAATAATCTCATCTTCGGGAATAACAAATTGTTCATATTGTTGAATAAGAAGATCAATTTTGTTATCCTTAACTTGTGAGTTTCCTTGATGAGTGAGTATTAAAGATTGCCAAATTTCTTTAGCGGTTTTACACATAAAGACTCTTTCATATTCTTTCTTAGGTAAAGCATTGTAAAGCATCATTTTAGCTTCATTGTTTTTAGCTATCAATTTCTTTTGATCTTCATCCTTAATGTTTGTAGCTATATTATCACCATCAATTATTATAAACCATAAATCTATGTCTTTAGATTTCACGTAAGTTTCAAATCGGTTTTTCCAATATATAAAACCATTTGCTTCAAAAAGTGGTGGTCTATGCATAGATTGCCCTTCTTTGTAATTTTCAAAATCCATGGATCATTTCAAGTTTTAAAACACAATATATTTTAAAAGCTTGAGTAACGTAGCTCTTGATGCCAATTGTGGAAAACTAGAAGGGGGTTGAATAGTTTACCATTTTTAAAGTTAATTATCTTTTGAAACTTTCGTGTAATCAAAGATTTAAACTCAATCACAACAACTAAACACAACAAGTATTATGCAAAGATAAAGAAAGAAACGATCAAACCACAACACGAGTATTTATCGTGGCTCGGCTACAAGGACTCTCTTCCTTGCCCTACGTCCACGCCCCGAGTATCCAACTCGAGAGTTTCTTTCACTAGTCAACAAGCTCCTTTAACCGGCGGAGAAAACCTTACACGTCGCTTATACAAGTTTACCGACGCTAAGCTAGATGTCGAGTTCTTTACCAAGGGTACAACCACTCCCGTTAGTTCTTTTACAAGGGTACAACAACTCTCGACACACTTTGTATTTTAAGGCCCAAATACTAACCGATCACAACTA
Organism: Artemisia argyi; assembly: GCA_030686995.1. Classification (NCBI taxonomy): domain Eukaryota; kingdom Viridiplantae; phylum Streptophyta; class Magnoliopsida; order Asterales; family Asteraceae; genus Artemisia; species Artemisia argyi. Next base: position 17,971,400 of record CM060678.1, on the reverse strand, counting down.
AAACACACAATCAAATGAAGTGTAAACTATATGAAGTCTACACGATGCTAAGTTATCAAGACTTGCAACTTTGTGTTGAAAGCTTGAAACTTTATATGAGTTTGTGAACTTCTTTGCTACAAAAAGAAACTTCACAACAATAAAAAGGGTTAGGGGTTAGATGAAGATATGGCTGTATGTGTGAAAATATGATAAGAAGTGATAAGAGAAAAATGCTACAAATGGTTTGGTATTTATAGCAAAACCTTCAGCAGGTCTGGCGGAAACGGCGGCACCCTCAGGAAGGTTCCGCCCGTTGTCCTCCAGGGTTCCGCCAGACCTGGAACTTAAATGCCTTGCCATAAGTTCCAAACCAACCTAAGTCACATCAACTTATTACTTGTCATACACAAACTTGTGCAAGAAGAATTATGGTTAGTCAAACACACTTACTTTCCTTAAATGTATATTGACAAAACTTACCATAAATATGATGTGACATTTCTAATTTAAGAAACATAAATATGTTATGTTTTATCTGAAAATGTAAAATGTAAAATGTGAAGTGTAAAGTGTAAAATGTAGCAAATGTCTAATTATGCAAGACATTAAACTTGAATTATGTTTTACTAAAAACTAAAGTTTAGACTTTGTCGTTAACAAAACTTAGCAAAGATCGTAAAATATAAATAACGTTTTTAGGCGATATTTGTATTAACATACCTGTTTATATTAAAGCCTAATATAACTAACAAACTAACTATTGCAGCTAACTTTAATTTTGTATTTTAAAATACAGGTCAAAAGAAGACAAATAATTTTGTCGTGATATGAGTGGACGAAGATCAAGGCATGTGAATGCTGATAAGAAGATGGAGGAATGGTTGGCGGAGGAGAAGAAGAGGAAGTTGGAGAAAGTGGTAGAGGATTTTCTTAAGAAGAACGCAAAAAGTGTGAAAAACAAGGGTGGTGGTGATGGGGAGGGAGAAGTATGTGGAAAAGTATAGGAAGGATTGGGTGAAGTGTATGGAGGATGTTGAGAAGTCGGTTAGGGAAAGCCTTTCTCGTGCATTTTCGAAGAGGAAGGGTGTGGAAGGGAAGGAAGGAGGAGCATCGATATCGAAGAAGCTTTAGATTTGGTAAGTTTTTTGTTGAGTGTTGTTATATTGCTAATTAGTTGTTTAAGTGTGATATTTAGTAGCTTAGTATTGGTTGTGATATTTAGAAGCTTAAGATTTGCAATGATGAATTATATGTAAAAGTATTTGAAAAATGAAAGTGAAAATGCACATTTTTAAGTACTTATAGCATCAAACATGAAATGTTTGTTGACGTATCCAATGGTAGATTGACTATCCTATTTAAATGTTCGCCTTTTACTAAAAAGGATATTGGCTCGAATCGGTTCTATCACTAATAATGTTTTTGACAAGGTACAATCATGGGCTCAGAAGGATAAAACTAAACATGTGATAGTATTAAAACTCTTGGATTGTTTTTTGGGTTGTCTATGGTTGTCAGGAACTTCATTTAATTAGTCAATGCATGGAAAATTTAGGAAAATTTTATTTATTCCGATATGCTTACATATCTGTTATATGCTTTAGAAAACAAGCATATAAGCAATAATAAAAGCAATGCCAAACATCCTTATAAACAGCTTATGCCTATTGCATCGTTAAGACCTACTTTTAAGTGTTTGGACGAAGAATGTGCTCATGCGCATCTGCGTATTTAAGATGAGATACGCTTTTTGTTAGCAACTTTGGATTGCTTCTTTTATAAAAGAGTACTTTTGGTAGATCGAACTTACTTATTGGTTTGAATATTTTTCTAACTTTGGACCAAAAAAGTATAGGGTCGGCTTAAGCGGATGATCATCACACACTACCGAACTCGGACATTTTGTAACCTCAACCATTGTGGAGGCGACATGCATCAAATTGCTCATGAAATACAACAGTCAAGGAAGGCTCTTAAGACGATAAACTGCTGGTTCATTGTCTAAATTTGAGCAAAACCCATTCTTTTCTGGTGTGATATCATTGACGTTTAAAGGTATTGACATTTGTCATTATAACAGTTTTTGTTAAATTATCGGTTAAGTGACTCGGGCCCTAAAACATTGTTTGATGGTTTGTTTTTTTATTTTTCTTACATGAAGGGATTGACCTGAATGTTTTAAATTAAAAAATTGTGGTTAGCTTGGTGGCAAAGGAGACGAGGTGATAGATATATATGTTTCATAAATGACTAAAAGGTATGATTTTTAATGTGTTTTTTTGTTTGATTATGTTATTCTGTTGATAATGTCTTAAATTGATGTGGGTATAGAACCCTAAAGCAAAAAAAACAAAAAACACCCCATGAATATTATTGATTTACACGAGTCGTAACACAATATGAAGATGTTTCAATTTATTATGCTAACAATTACAAGAAGACTTTATGGTGTGGAAGTGTGTGTGATTTTGGGAGTAAAATTTGAATTTATATAGTATAATAAGTTTATATATTGCGTTTTTTTGTTTATTTGTGTTATTGTAGTTGTTTGATCCAACTTGTAGTGGTATGCAAATAGGAGGACCACTCAAAGGCCTATATACTACTACATGATATTGAGCTCTCGGAATAGCTGGATAAGCAGATCCTAAGTTGCCGTTTGGAGGCACTGGATAATTTCTTGGAGTCCTAGGAAAAAGATTGTTGATAGTGACTAGGGGAAGACTATATAGTTGATCTTTTATAATATCTCCTGCTCTTATCTTTAATATTTTTCAAACTATAACAAAGCTTCACACATAGATGCTTATCCTTGATAAAATACTTTTAGTTTGAACAAAGCGCTTCAACTTTTGTTTTTCCATTAATTAGTCATATTCTCTTCTACAAGCATTCAAAATGAATGGTGTGTAAACAATCCAAGGGATATTGACTATCCTATTTAAATGTTCTCATTATGCTAAAAAGGATATTGGCTCGCATCGGTTCTATCACTAATTATGTTCTTGACAAGATACAATCATGGCGCGCGGAAGGGTAAAACTAAACATGTGATAGTATTTAACTATTGTATTGCTTTTTGGGTTGTTTAAGGTGGTGGAACTTCCTTAAATTAGGCAATGTGACGAGTGCTCAAACACTCATCATTTTTGATCAAATCTGAACTGCAAAACATTCAAAAACACTCAGAAACGCATCAAAATACTGAAAATATTTCAAAGTTGTGTTTTATATGTTTTAGATGCAAAATGAGTAAAAACAGATGAAAAACGTACAAAGTTTGCAAAATTGGCATTTTCAGTCCCCCAACTTTTATAAAATGTCAAATCTAGTCCCTGGTCATTCAAAATATTGAAAATTATCACCAAAGGTCCTTTTGAAATCATAAGTTGTCATATTTAGACCTTCGGTGAAAAATCTCAAAAGTTTTGGAAATTTGCAATTTAGTCCCTGGAGTTTCAAATTTTGGCAGAATTGGTCCCTGGTGGGATATTTTTGAAAGAAAAATCATTTTGGGTCCTTGGGAAGTTACAAAAGTCATTTTTAGTCCTTGGTGTGAAGTTTGGAGAAATTTACATTTTGGTCCCTCATGTTTTGGATTTTGGCATAATTGGTCCCCGGGTATTTCATTATGGAAAATAAACATTAAAGGACCTTGTACTATTCATTTATGTCATGTTTAACCCTTGTGGCTATTTTCAGAAAATTACATGATCAGCCCCTCATGTTTGGTTGAATTGCATTTTTGGTCCTTGTTATAACAAAAACCAAACGAATCCTTTTGTGTTACTAAACCCAACACACCAAATCCACCCAAAAAGCTAGCCTGATCCAAACATCCTATCCCTAAGCCCATCACCAGCCCACTCCAAAAATAAATAAAAACCCAAACCGTTTTATATACTCCCCCCAGTCAAACTTTCGTTTGACTCACCCTCTTCCCCCTTCCACTTGCCTGGTTCATCACTGCTACACTCCATCCCCCCTCCTCCACATCAGCCAAACCCACACCTTGTCCCCCTAGCCTCCAATACCTTCAAAACTCCATTTATTACCCATAAAATCCTCCAAGAAACATATAACTGCCAAAATTAGATTTCCCGCCAAAAAGCCAATTGAATGGCTGGGATCAATTCAGCTCATCCAACGGCCTCAAACAAAGGTGGGAAAGTCAGAAGATATCTCCAGGGCTTATAAAAGTGAAGAAAAAAGGAAAAAGAAGCAGTAGGTAGTAGGTAATATATTTTAGTTTAATTTTAGTTAATGTCGAAATTCATGTAATCTAGTATTTCTAGAATTAAACTTAGCTTGAAAACTTGTAATTTCTAAGATAATGTAAGTTTTAGTGTTTAAATTTGAATGTTGTAACATTTTCAGTTGGAATGAAAAAGAAAAATATTTTGAAGTTTTAGTAAAAATCCTTGTTATTGCTCAGTTCTGGTTTGAAATAATCTCATAAGCTCATTTAGGTTCTAAACTTCATAAGAAAACATAAAAAAAAAAAAAAAAAAGTAAAGAAAGAAATAGAATCAGAAAAATGACACAGGGGATCTTAGCAAATGAGATAAAGGGGTATATGGAAGTTGTCAGTGATGGAAATCATTTGAAGGGTTTTAACCTAGCTTATGATCAAGCTAGGTTCTTGTAGCAGCCAAATATTCCACTTGTTCAACCAAGGATCAGAGGTTTTGAGATTTACCTTCTAATTTTCAAGTTTTTAGTTTAAACTCTAGCATAACATGTTCTCATTTGTTGTACCAATTATTTGTTGTTTGTATCAGCTCATTTGTGTGTCTTATAAATTTTCATTAAGAGTTTTAAAGAGGGTGTTTGGCATAAGTCAGTTAACTAGGCATTTGGCTTCATGCTTGAGTTCTTTCTGCTTAAGCAGCTTCCATTAGGTTAGTATAGGGTAGGTCTAGCACCAAATTTAGTTCTTCAATATAAAAAGTCAAAATCAAGTTTTCAGATTCATATATAGTCCACTGTTAGGAGTTAGGAGATCTAATCTCATCACATTTGATGCACAAGTGTATCCTATAGCTTAATTTAGGTAACTTACAGCTTAATACTACATTATAAGTCATTTAGATCCCATCAAAGTCCAGTAAAGTCAAACTACTTAGTTATTGAAAAAAGTCAAAGTTGTTTCTTTTGCTGAAAACCCAAAACTTAGAGGAATTGTTCTGATTTTTAGAATGAGATTCAGCCCTTGTACTTTTTAGGATATGTAGTCTCTCAGCTGAACTTTGAGGTTCCATGGTCCTTTTATTTTTGTGATTTTTCTGCTGGGCCCCACCTTCACCCAAACTCATCTGCAGGGGGAGGTTATCCCCTGCTGCAGCAGCACCTCAGCCAACACCACCACTTTGGTGGTGGTTTCTGGCCACCACAGTGGTCCCACAAGCCCCATACTTGGTTCTTTGAACCCCCCCTCCTGGAACTCTTCAAGGTTTGACCCATAGTTTGACCTTAAGACCCCTGGGACCCACTTGGAATTGCCTCTAAACCTTGTCCCATTTTCAGCTTTGAAACAAGAAAGCCAAGTGCTTTTCTTGGCTTATTTGCTTATTTAATGGTACAATTTCTTTGATTCTTGCTTAAACATGTCCACACAACTTAGTTGAACCAGAATTTACCATTGTGGGTCCCACTTAAGATGATTTGAGCTTATTTCCTTACTTGGTCAACATAAGTCAACTGTCTAGGCTTTTTAGCTTATTCTGGCTTATTTTTTATTTCCAAAAAAATTTGTTTTTATAAAAGTTCATGTTTTTAGTTGTAAAATAGTTTTCTAAAAGAAAAATCCAGAAAATCTAAATTTAAAATAAGTGATAGTTTCTATTTAATGTAATTTAAATTTTAATTTTCCTTTTTAGATTTTTGTTAAGCACTTAGCATTTTTATATTTTTCTTAAATTCCTTTTATATTAAAATAATTTTATTAATTTTCTCAGATTTTTATTTTGTCATTTAGTATTTATTAGATTTAATATTAGTTTAATTAATAATTAATTAAATATCAAGTATTAAATAGCAAAATTAGTTTTTATTAAGTAAGACCTAGTTTTTATATTTTTCCTAGCTTTTATAAGTTATAATATAATTTTAGGAATTTTTCTAGAATTTTTACTGTTCATTTTGTAGTTTTTATAATTTAATTAGTTTAATTAGTTATTAATTAATATTTAGAATAATAATTAGTAAATTAGTTTAAAAATAACTTTTATAAACTTTTTATAAATTTTTAGGATTCCTGTGATGGTTAGTTAGATTTGTAAAAATTTTCTTAATTTTCTAAGTTAGTTTGTTATTTTTAATAATTTAAATTAGTTAAGTAATTAATTAATAATAAATAATTAAATAGTGTAAAAATTTATTTTCTTTTTCTAAAAATTTTCTTTCATCCTTAGGTTTGCAAAAAAGTCATTTTCACCCCCTGGGGGTTTTCAGATTTCAGTTTTCACGTTTTATTTTGTACGTTTACGTTATTTAAAATGTAAACGTACGCGTTTTAGGTTTTAAACGTTTCTGGTTTTTCTGATTTCACAGTCTTGTTCATATAGCTTATTTAAGCTATTTCCTTGTAGATTCCTTAGTTTAACCAATCACAAAACCCCTTTCCTGTCCAAATTCACCCGATCACAAACCCGTTTGAATACAATCCACACCTCGTCGGGACATAACGACCCGGAGAAACCCTATATTCCACGGAGCATTGAGCCTAAGGAGTTTGACTATATTGACCACATCCGTGGTTGACTTTAGTTGACTGCTTTTGCCTCAATCACAATGCATAAATAATTTAGGAAAATTTTATTTATTCCGATATGTTTACATATCCCTTATATGCTTGAGAAAACAACCAACTTAAACTCAAAGTATTACTGATGAGGTGGCTTAAAAAGTTTTAATCATGTGCTAGGCTATCGAAAAGCAAAATGGGTGGGTTGAGTAATGTGTCAAAATGTGTAAAGCTATATATGCATCGGAACGCATATGCACAACACTTTTTGTAGATAATTAACGAGTCAGGTTTAATAAGCAAATAAGAAATAATACAAGAAATACCAAACATCCTTATAAATAGCTTATGCTTATTGCATTGCTAAGACCCATTTTTAAGTGTTTTGACAAAGATTGTTGATGAGTGCTCAAACACTCATCATTTTTGTCATATCTAAACTGTCAAAACATCCAAAAACACTCAAAAATGCATTAAAATACTGAAAATATCTCAGGGATTGTGTTTTATGAGTTTCAAATGCAAAATGATTGAAAACAGTTGAAAAACGAACAAAGTTTGCAAAATTGGCATTTTCAGTCCCTCAACTTTCAAAACTTGTCAAATTTAGTCCATAGGCATTTGTTTTGTAGGAAAAGTCACCAAAGGTCCTTTTGAAATCATAAGTTGTCATATTTAGTCCTTCGGTGACAAATTTGAAAAGTTACAAGTTTAGTCCCTGTACTTTCAAAGTTGGCAGAAAAGGTCCCTGGGAATTCAAATTTGGGAAATGTTCAATAATGGTCCTTGGGTGATGAGTTTTGGGAAATTACAAGTTTGATCCCTAAAGTTTGGGAATTGGCGATTTTAGTCCCCGGAGGTTTTATTTTGGAATTTTAGCATCAAAGGACCTCGGGAAATTAAAAGATGGCAAGAATGGTCCTTGGGATAACTTTAGAAAAGTGGCAGCTTTGGTCCCTCAAAAATCAGCTTGTACACAAAAGGTCCTTGGGCTTACATAAACTATAAACCAAACGGACATAAGTTTTATTACACCCCAAAAACCAAAACTAATCCAAATCCAGTATCCCTAGCCCACTACCCAAGCCCACTAAACTTATAATAAAACATCCCCCGTTTATTTTATCCTTGGTCAAACGGTTAAAGCAAAAACCACCCTTATCCCTCCAAAACCACCTTCACACCACTGCAATACCACACACCCCAAACCAGTCACATGTGATCCACCCTCATCATCACTTCCACCCACTTCTGCTCCCTAGCTATCCCAAACAAACACTCCAGTCCAAATAAACACCCTCTATACAAGTTATCAGAGGCATGGTTATCATAACCATTTTGGCGCCAAAACAAATGAATGGCCAAGATTAAATTCCTCTCATCCAAAGGCCAAGATTAATCCTGGGAAAAGACAAAGGGGTGCCCTAAACCCTAATTTTTCACTATAAATGGAATATGGAAGCAGAAATGAAGATGTGTAGTTTTTAGCTTATTTAAGATTATGTCAAATTTAATGTAATTTACTTTTCCAGCAAACATTTAGCTTGTAACCTGTTTTATCTAAGTTAATATCAAGTTCCATTTCAAAAATTCAAGTTCTCTTTACATTTCTCAGTTTCATTTTAAGAATTCTAGTTTTAAGCTATAATATGGTTTAAGCTCGTTACTTGTCACAAATGGTTCACAAGCTCACATAAGCTTTTAAACACCTTAGAAAACATAAAAAAGGAATAAAATCAGAAAAATAAATTGGCCAACAAGGTACCTATGCATTTGACTGGAAGCATTGGAAGTGGTCTAAATGGATTGGCCAGGTGGACTTTACCTAGCTTATCGATAAGCTAGGAGCATGTTGCAGCTTCAAGATACCCTAGTTGAGCTAGTGGTTAAGGTTTTCAAAGTTTGCTTTCAATTTTCAAGTTCTTAGTGTAATATTTGCATACCTTGTAATTCGTAGTTATAATTGTATTTTGTTGTTTGATTCTGCTTATTCTGGCTTATTTGTGGATTTATAGTCTGTTAGAATTAATTTAGTCCATTAAATATAGTTTTGATTGGTTTTGAATCCATTGCTTTATCAACTGCCACAAAATGCATAATTGGATCTTGGTGGTTTGAAGTATTGCTTGTTGTGTAATGATGCTTAAGTATGCTTGTTTCATGTTAATATAAGCTCTGTTATCAATTGCATGGCTTGAATCTTGGAATTGCTTCATAATTTCTCATTTTCTGAATTTAAGGGGGTGTTTGGATTTGTTGGCTAAGTTGTGCTTATGTGAGTTTCTGTTGTTGATAATGCATGAGACATGTCACACTAGTGTATAATAGCCTGTTTTTACCATTAAACCAGTAGGTCTTTTTTTTATAAAAAGTCAAATTAGCCTTTTAAATTTCATACCTACTTAACTGTTGGTATCTTTAAGTGCCAAATCTTTAGTATAGGTTTAGAAACTGGTAATATAGCTTATGTTAGTTTCATTTTAGGTTTAAACATCATTATAAGTTACCTAGGATCAATTTAAATTCAGTTTAGTCAACATTAGTTCAAAGCATAAAAAAAAGTCAAAATGTCTTATATGTCAAAAATGGATAAAATTTCTAGGCAATCCACAGGGTTCAAAAGAGTTTGGAAATGAATAAATCTTGTTATTTTGTACTATTTGGTTGCTTGTGAATCTGAATCAAGAAAAAGTTTGGGTTTAAAAGCTCATTTGCTTATCTAGACTTAGCTTCAAAGTTTCCCAGTTGATTGTTGACCTCCCCTGCACCACCCTAGTTCAGACTTGACCCATTTTTCTCATAGCCACATATTGTTCAGTAGTTGATATTTGTGCTTGATAATTGTTGTTATAGGAAGCTGCTTAGGTTGTCTTGATAGCTGTATATGTGGTTTTCCTTTATTTGCTTGTTTGATTGCTTATTGTTTTGTCCTTTTAAGTTGCTCCACCACTGCTAGTGTCAGCTGCTACATTACTTTAGCTGAGCTTGTTGATGTTAGTTCTAGGTTGTGATTTAGCTTTTGTGTTATTTTAATTATTTTATTTATGTTAATTCAGGTTTGTGCAACTTGTGTTTAACATGTTTATAGTTTGTGTGTCCTATTTTGCATGTTGCTTATTTCAGAACTTGCTTTGTACTTTTGTTGTCTGACTTTTTTTTCAAGGGTACAACAAGCTCAATTTTTGAGCTTGTTACTTGATCTTGGGTGATCTGAGTAGTCTACACAACTGAGTTGTAATATCCAGTCATTGATTATGTTTCCTTGCTTATTTCATTGCTCAAATTAGTCCTTCTATGAACCATGGTCACTTGAATATACTGAGTAATCAGTGTATCCTAGCCATTTTGGTGAGCTCATTGTGAGCTCATTAGTGGGATCCAGGGTGTAATTCTTGGCTTTTTGGAAATCCTACAAGGTGAACTCATTGATTCCAGGCTCATTTAGGTCTTGAGGTTATTGTATAAGCTTAAATCCAGGCCTGTATAAGCCCCTCTCAGGACTGTTTGGCGGAAAGGATTTGGAATTGCTAATTCCAATTTACTAGCCTTTCTAGTGTGATTTTTCAGTTCTTTTAGCTTGTTTTGTGTGCACTTCACTTGTTTACAGCTTGTGTTACCTCTGTTTCTCATTGTACAACTTATTAATAGCTTTTGCATCATCAAAAAGCTCAAAAAGCTCACTGTTGGCTCATTAAGCTTGCATTCAGCTTATTTTCAAGTTCCACTCAGTTTGTTTTTACAAAAGTTCCATAATTTCAGTTGTTAATTAGTTTCATAAAAGAAAAAACACAAAAACATCAATTTTAAAATAGTGATAGCTTCTATTTAAGCCACTTGGCTTATTTTTCAGCTTTTTCAAAAAGCACTTTTTATTTTTATATTTTTCCTAGGTTCCAGTAGTCTTGTAGTATTTTTAGAAAAAAATCTCTGATTTATTTAAGTTAGTTTAGTATTTATTTTAATTTAAATTAGTTTAATTAATAATTAGTAATTAATTAATATTAAATAATTAAATAGTCTAAAAAATATTTTTCTTTTTATTAAAATTTTCTTTTGTCATTAGAATTGTAAAAAAGTAATTTTCATTTCCGTAGGATTTTTATAGCTCACGTTTCACTTTTATTTTTGTACGGTTACGTTTATTTAAACGTAAAACGTACGTTTTTAGGTTTTAAACGTTTTTAGGTTATTTGCTTGCACGTGTTTGTTTATATAGCTTTGTTTAATCATTTTCATTCATATTCCCATAGAATAACCAATCATAACCCTTTCCTGTTCATAATCACCCGATCACAATTCGTTTCGGATACAATTCACTACCTCGTCGGGACATAACGACCCGGGGATACCCTGTACTCGTTGGACTTAATTTCATTGGTTCCTAGATAGTTTGACTTTTGTTTTACCACATCTGTGGTTGAATAAAGTTGACCTATTTTAAGCCAGTCAAAATTTGGCGCCGCTGCCGGGGAGGTTGTGTGCGTATTCTTTGAAACGCGTTGCTGATTAGTGTTTCTGAACTTCACTCTTTGTATATTTTCCATCATCCTTGTGTATATTATTATAAATCCAAAAACAATCGTGAAGTTAATTTGTTTAACGGATCGATTACCAAAAATATCGTATTTCAATCTTCCAAAAACATATAAAACACAAAAAATATATTCCTTTTCTTTTTATATATATATAAAAGATAAAAACACAAAAAGATTTTCCGTTTTTCTTGTTAAATAAAGAACAATAAAATACACTATCGAGAACCAAGACAGAGTACTACCTAACTGGGGGTACGATCATAATAAGTTCCCAAACAAAAGATTAAAACTTGCCTTTGTATCCTTGTGAGTGGTGTACCTTTTTCAAAGAAGCCATTCATATTGTGATTATTGGTTTAAGTTCACTGTTGTTTTGCCTCAGTCTTGTTTTAATTGAGTGTTTTTTATAGTGCATGTGCACTCGTTCTTCTAGGTATACGAGCCCATTACGTGAGCTTGTCACCACACCTCGAAGACGAAACCGTCGTCGTAGACGTTCTACCCAAATAGTCGAACCCGAGATTCGTACTATTCCCATCCCTGTCATCATGGCAGAAGACCGTCCGATGAATGAGCTTTTCCAAGCACCCACCGAGGGTTATGGAGATGCCATTGTTGTTCCAGCCATCGTGGCTGAGAATTTTGAGCTAAAAATCAGCTTGATAAACCTAGTAGCCTCTCGTCAATTCTATGGTTTTGAAAGGGACGATCCTCAAGATTACGTTCGATGGTTCAATAAAATCACATCCACCATCAAATGTAAAAATGTCCCTGAGGAGTCAATCAAACTTCTTCTTTTCCCGTTTTTCCATCGATGGGAATGCCAAGAATTGGCTTGACAAACAATCCCCTCGATCAATTGAATCATGGGAAGATTTGGTTCAGAAGTTCGTAAATGAATTCTTCCCTCCTTCTAAAACCACGCATCTTAAAAATGAAATCATGAAATTCACTCAGAAATTTGATGAATCATTTCGTGAGGCATGGGATCGTTTCAAAGGATTGCTTCGCAAATGTCCTCATCATGGTTTCACCGATTTGATGCAAATGGACATTTTCTACAATGTTTTAAACCATTCTGACCAAGATTCTCTCAATGCCTCAGCTGGAGGTAATTTTCTAAGAAAATCCACTAAGGAAGCCATTGCGATCATTGAAAATAAGTCTAAGGTCCGCACTGCACGATCCAGACCATATAATTCTCAGGATAGTGCTGATCCTTCTACTTCATCTCCCATGAGTCATTCTAAATCTGATGATAAATTTGACAAAATCATGGAAGCTATTCACGGGTTGGTGCTCACACAAAAGAAAGAGTCCGCTCCGCAAACTTCTCACACTGCTGAAGTCAAAAAGATAGAAGTTTGTGTCACTTGTGGTGGTCCATACGCATATTACAATTGTACTGCCACAGATGGTACATTTGAAGTTAATGCGATAGCCGGTAGCTCTAATCAAGGAGGTAACCAATACCGTCCTCAAGTGGAAACAAACTACCGTGCTAGCAACCAACATGGACCACCCGGATTTCCTCAAGCCAACAATCCAAATAGGTTTAATCCTAATCAGCAAAGAGGGTAAGACATGCAAAATCAATTTCATGCCCCAAGCAATCAATACCAGCCCCAAAGGGGTAATCAAGGGTATTCAGCTCCTAATTACCAAGGTCCTCCCTCAAATGAGCTCGCTAATCACATCAAGATTAATGATGCTAAGATGCATGCGATGCAAAACCAAATCACTAATTTGAAGGATAATTTTCAATCTTCAATAACCAAGCAGGGTAATGAGCTAAAAAGTGAGCTTATGGCAACGAACAACAAAATTGATCAAAATCAAAGCAAGATTGATAATATGTTTGCCAGTATCATGACCCATCTCGCTCCGCCTTCCACCTCGGGAGGTCTTCCTGGTAACACGGTTGTCAACCCTAAGGCTGAACTCAAAGCTATCACCACACGCAGTGGTGCTGCTTATGATGGACCCCTGGTCCTATTCCTCCTCCGTTGTATGACGTGGAACCTGAGATTCCTACTACCGCTTCTCCTTCTTCCCCCAAGGTAGTGGAACCAGAACCTGAGGCGACAAAGGACAAGGTGCAAATTACTAGCCCACAAAGTACTGCACACGTCCACCCTCAGGTTGTCCCAAAAACCAAGCTCAAACGTGGAGTTGTCTTTGAACCTGTTGAAACTCCCGTTGAGACCCCTAAATCCAAACCATCCAAACCTTCAATACCTTATCCTTCACGATTAAATGAGCAAAAGCTCCGTGATAAGGCCAGTCACCAAATGGACAAGTTCTATCAAATCTTTCAAGATTTGCACTTTGACATAAGCCTTGCGGATGCTATCATTCTGATGCCCAAATTCGCATCAATGATCAAGAACTTGTTAAGCAACAAGGAAAAATTGTACGAAATGGCAAAGACTTCCCTAAACGAGAATTGCTCTGCAACAATCTTAAAGAAGCTTCCCGAGAAGCTGGGAGATATTGGAAAATTTCTCATTCCATGTACATTTCCAGGGATGGTTGATTGTTTTGCCTTGGCCGATCTTGGCGCTAGCATCAACCTGATGCCTAACTCAGTCTGGAAGAAACTGTCTGTTCCTAAACTTACTCCTACCTGCATGACTCTAGAGCTTGCAGATCGTTCCATCACTCGTCCACTCGACATTGCCGAGGATGTATTCGTGAAAGTAGGAGAGTTCCATTTTCCAGCTGACTTCGTTGTTGTTGAATTTGATGCTGATCCGAGGGTTCCTCTCATTCTTTGAAGAGGATTCCTAAGAACGGGCCGTGCTCCAATCGATGTTTTCAAAGAGGAAATAACTCTTCGTGTTGGTAATGAAGCAGTCACTTTTAACCTCGATCAAACTTCGAGGTACTCCTCAAATTATGACTCTGAATCGGTTAACCGAATAGATGTCATTGATGTTGCTTCAGCGGAGTACTCTCATGAAGTTCTTGGTTATGTTCATAATTCTGTGAGTGGGGATCCCACCACATCTTCTCAACCTATCATTTCTGACTCTTCCCCTTCTCTCACTCCGTTTGAGGGAAGTGACTTCAATTTGGAAGAGATCGAGGCTTTTCTCAAGTGTAATTCATTTCTAGAAGGAATTGATGACGCTGAGATTGATCTGGAGGGAGATATTCTTCTTCTTGAGCAATTGTTAAACCAAGACAATTCTCCTCCCCTCCCTCCCAAAGAACTTCATAAAGAGGAAATCAAATCAGTTGAGAAAACTGAACAATTTCCTAAGGTCGAACTCAAAGACTTACCACCTCATCTTGAGTACGCATTTTTGGAGGGTGATGATAAATTACCCGTCATTAATGCTAAAGATTTAAGTGATGAGGAAAAGGCTGCTCTAATAAAGGTCTTGAAGTCACACAAGCAAGCAATTGCTTGGAAACTCTTCGACATAAAGGGTATCAACCCTAAATTTTGTACTCACAAGATTTTAATGGAGGATGACTTTAAACCAGCAGTCCAACATCAAAGAAGGGTGAATCCTAAAATCCATGATGTTATTGGTAGCGTAGGGATTGCACCAGGCTTTACCTCTCGAGAAGCTTACAACCCCCACCAGGCAGTGTACCTGATCGATGTAGTATAGTATAATGACAAGTACCGGGGATTGATCGTTCAGCTAGGAATAGTGTCGCTAGGGTTAGAAAACCTAAAGACTAGGTCTAGAGATGAGGGATGATTCTTTTTGTATTTTTATATTTTTATGAAAGCAAGTAAAAATCTCGGGTTTGAAGGAGTTTGGCGGAATTAGTTGCTAGTCAACTAACCCAATACTAAGATGCAATCAAAATAAAATACTAGAAATGAAAATAAACTAAATTATACTAGAGTTGTGAGCAATATATGGGAGAATTGTGTTTACTTAGATTTCACTACTCTGTAGATATCTTTTACAGGTTAATTACTTGTTATAGTTGCGTGGATGATGGATTGTATTCCTTAATACCATTCATGGGGTGGCGTACTTACTTCCCCAATCCTATGAGCGCCTACTTCACTCCTATGTCGAGCCGGCTAAGAAGCTCCTAACATGGGATCACTAGAATTTGCTCATGCATTAAATACAACCAATAAAACCTAGTACACATCGGTTCATGTTTCCTAAGACGTTCAAGCATGTTACATAATGGAGATCTACCAGTTTTCTTAAGCCTAACATTGAAATCATTCATCCATTACAACCATAAACAAGTAATCAACATATAATTAACATCTAGGTTTCATTACATCTAAGCAAACACAAGATAGATCTAGCCTAGCATGTTGAAATCAAGACAAGCATAAGATATATTCAAACAACACATAGACATATTGATTGAATTGAAAGAAGACTTATCTCAATTGAACATGAAAGGATTCAAGGGGTGAAAACCCTTGAAAATACTGTAAAATACGACCTATGGTTTACAAAGTTCGGCCCTAGTATTCTAAACACAAGTTCCTCTTTAATGAATGAAAAAAAGAAAACTATATATAGATTCTGATAGGTAACGGCGTCAAGAACAAAGTTCTGACGCCGTCATCTCACCGCCAAATAGTAGATCTGGGTCTGACGCCGTCATGTGTACTCCTTATGCAGCCCGTCACCATATTAACTCTTGACGCCCTTCTTGTGACGCCTTCAGGTTTTCACTGGGTCGTCACAGATTTTACTCTTGACGCCATCATGATTTTCTTCTTGACGCTGTCAGGTATTGTTCTCAGCATGGAAAATTAAGTCTTTGCCGTTTTCTTCACTTTTATGCTCCAAAAACGTCCGAATTGCTTCCTTTTCCAGAATGCACTCCCAAAGTACCTAAAATCACAAAAGGAACGATTTAGGGCAATATTTGATCAAATAAATTTAATTTCGAGCTTAAATGACCCCCTAAAAGTGGTTCATTTTTTGCCTCATCAGTTATCAAACAAGAGGTTCTCAAACTTCTTGATGTCGGATTGATTTACCCTATCTCGGATAGTCCTTGGGTTAGTCCCATTCATTGCGTTCCTAAAAAGGGTGGCATTACCTGTTGTCACAAATGAAGAAAATGAGTTGATTCCAACTCGATTGGTTACGGGGTGGCGTGTCTGCATTGACTATCGCAAGTTAAATGATGCCACCCGTAAAGACCATTTCCCTCTACCCTTCATGGACCAAATGCTTGAGAGATTAGCGGGAAACCAAATGCTTTAAAGGGTTGTAACGTTAGGTGTAGGGATATGGAATACACGGTTTTATTGGATATAGGCAGTCTTTACTGGTGGCGAGTTAATAATCTTGGTTAATTACATGTACAATATGGCAATGCTAAGCCAAGACTAGACTCGACTTAAGCTAATAAATCAAAACTAACAAAAACATAAAATGAACATAAAATGAAAAGGGATGGTAGTCCGTATGTTTTTTCTCTTTTTTTTTATTATTTTTTTTGCATGCACTCTTACCCTACCATCTAAAATAATACATCATAGGGAATGAATATTCCCCATACACTTGAATTTTTACATACTTTACAATAAACTAATCTAATGACTCAAATTAAGAAAATCAAAACACTTGGAGTAATTTTAAGATTAACGCACATACGGGGGTAATATATGATGTTCTTCCCCATTACTCCACAAAATAAGTACTTTACCCATGAGTCCCAATCGTCCCAAAACAATATGTACAAGGATATGACTCGACTTAGCAACCATGTAATCAATTAGATAATTAACTTAGGGTTTAACAAATAACAATAATGCACTAAAGATGAGTGCATACACGGAAGGCTAAGGCGATTTGGGTGTACATTTAAGTGGGGTGTAACAAATTCTTCCTTTAAGTAAAATGCTTAAAGTTAGAAACGAAAAGATAGGCTCGGAGGGGTGTACTAGGGGTTTCGTGTACTAAAAATGAGTACAATGCTAAGGTGTGGGAAAAATTAATTGACTTAACTAGCCAAGTAATATAACTTAAATGGTCAAGTAATTATGATACGGGTTTAACACAAGGGTGATCCTAATGCCTCTTATCATGTAGTAAATCCTACTACATGAATGTAGTCTCACTAGCGGTCTCGGGATGCATCACTAACGCAAGTTCTAGAATCTAAATGCTACCGGTACACTCATAAGCACTAATAGTAAATGCTTTTCCTATCAAATCTAAAGGCGAACCTCACATATTTGGGTGGAAAATTTTTCTGAATAGTACGGTTTTGTGCTAGTCATACAATCTCCTATCCATGAGACGCTTGCTATGGCTAAAGTTTCACTCCTAAATGTTGTAAAAAATTTTAAATTTGGCGCTAAAATTTCACTAACAAGTATTTCTCATAGTTTTATTACACATCTACTATCAAACAAACAAACTCAAGCGAAAGTGTATCTGTAAGGTATCATCATTTTACCCTCCCCTTACACTTAGGATGAACATTGTCCCCAATGTTCAAGTAAAGAATGTAAAAGTGAAATAAGTAAAACAAATGAAATAAAATACTCCTCTGATTCGCTCGGTATGGATAATAAGGTGGCCAGGTTAGATCTTCCTCCAAGAGAATGAACATCAAAGCTTCCCTTCCAGAATAATAATCATCTTCTTGTCATACATAACCTGTAAAACCTGAGAAAACAGACAAGGCGACCTCGCATAAAATCGGCGGCAATCTACATATGCTAATAAATCCTAGAAAAGAAAGTAAGATATAATGCTTGTGGAATGATGTTTGCAGATTTCCTGGAGATTATAAAACTGATAATTCAACAAAAACTTTAAGACTCCGTTAGAAAAACAAATCTGGTAAAATTTCCAGAATTTTACACGTGACGCCGTTAGGAATTAATTCCTGACGCCGTCAGAAGTGGCCTGCAGAAATTCTTATGTTAAGTTTCCGGAAAATTTCTGGAAAAACTTCGTCCTACTTCCTGGAAAATCCTGCAAAACATCATTATGACTCAATACAAGCATTTGACTCTAACAAATACGAATATACATGTTCACTTAATATTGTGGAGAATCATGATCGGTTTTGTTTCTTTAAAAACATATTTGGGGTTTCCCCTTACACTTATCTTTTGCAAAAATACCTTTGGATGAAGTTAAGACTAGGCTAAACAACAAAGTAAAGTATTTTCACTATTTTAGTTTTGAAACATGATCTACCAACAATAAAAATAAAGCATGCATACGGAAGCAAATAACAAACAAACAAAATAAAAATCACACAAAACATGGGTTGCCTCCCAAGAAGCGCTTTTCTTTATTTACGAGTCTTGTAGCTAGACTCAAGGTCATGGGTTACTACGTGACCTCATTATTGGTTTCACTCTCTAGGTCGTCTCCTATACCAGTTTTGTATTTCGGACCTAATTGCAAGCATTCTTTGTAGAAACCAAGCATCCTATTCATCACATACTCTACTCCTCTACGTCTATCCTCATCATTCCTATAGTAAGCTGCTTGTTTGTGTTCCTTTTCTATATTAGAAAGGAGGCGGTATTGCTCAATCTTGTAGGGCATTTGGTAGGCAATCTCATCATTCTCTTCCTTGAATCTAACTATCCCTAAAGTCGGATCATAACTCATCTTAGTGGCCTCAACAAATGGTTTTCTGAATATTACTTGGCTTAGGCAATCATCTATCACCGGGCGAGTATCTTCTACTATCATAAAATCGATCTCATAGGTGAAATTACCTATAATCACATGCAATCCCTTCACTCTTCCTACAAAATTACTTATCAAATTCTTATTGGGCATCATCCTATAACCAAGTTGTTTCTTTATCACCCAATTATAATAAGTCCTAGTCATGATGTTTATAGGAGATCTAGGATCGATAAAAGCTTTACATATATGCATATGCCCGATGTTGCATGGTATGTTGATGTTAGAGGGGTCTCCCATTTTGATAAGGGGCGAGCCAAGGATATATGGTGTCTCGGGGCCATCGAATAAAACCTTATGGTATTCCCGTTCTTCCTTGGTGGGCAACTTATCAAAGTGCTTTTCTATAGTCTCTACTTCCTCTAACTCCTCTCCCTTATTAACCTCAACTTCCCTAATTTCATCCCTAGTCTCGGTTTCTACTTCAACTTCATCTTTGTCACTTTCTTCTATATCCTTATCTTTTGGCTTAATGGTGACAACATTGACAAAGTGGACATGTTTGGATGATGAGGGGTCCTTAATTTGGATTCCGTTATTGGCGTCCCTAGTGTCCTTCCTAGGTATAGTTAACACTTGGTTGTTGAGGGATTTCAACAAGTTGTCTATCTTGTTGGTCATCTCTGTTTGTTGTTGGTTGAATTCGGTTTCAAACCTAGCTATGCGAGCCTCTTGAGATGCCATGAACTTAGACATCAATCCTTCAAGATTGTTGGTACTACCATAGTTGTTAGAAGGATTGTTGTTGAAAGTACGGTTGGAGGGTGGACCGTTTGATTGGTAATGATTAGGCGGATTGGAAGAATTGGCTTGATTTTGTTTCCACCTAAGGTTTGGGTGATTTTTCCAAGAGGGGTTGTAGGAATCACCATAAGGGTTTGGCTCAGGTTTAAAAGTGTACCACTTATCTCCCGCTTCGTCGGTACGCGAGGATGAGTAGTCCACAAAAGCTGTTCCGGGGAGTTCCACACAATCACGAGTGTCATGGGGACCACTACATAATTCGCATGAAGAAGTGATTTTGTTCACTTGGCTTGAAGGCTTAGGAGCTTCGTAAGATTTCATGAGAAACTTGACTTGGTCCTCAAGTACCATGATCCTACGGTCGGGAGTGC
The DNA here is from genome assembly GCA_030686995.1 of Artemisia argyi. Classification (NCBI taxonomy): domain Eukaryota; kingdom Viridiplantae; phylum Streptophyta; class Magnoliopsida; order Asterales; family Asteraceae; genus Artemisia; species Artemisia argyi. Next base: position 17,951,356 of record CM060678.1, on the reverse strand, counting down.
TAGAGTTGTTCGAAGGCAAAGATATTGCCTTGACCGTTTTGTTCAAATCACGGGGATCATTCCAATTTTCGTTGTCATAGAGAGCAAGATCTTCAATGAGTTCCTATGATTGTTCCGCACTTAGATCACGTAGCTTACCACCGGCCGATTGGTCAATGACTCACCTTGTGGAGAGATCGATGTGGTCATAGAAGATTTGGACTTGGAGCCAAAGATCTATGCCATGATGAGGGACTTTTTGGAGTAAGTCCTTGAATCGAGTCCATGCTTCATATAGAGTTTCACCTTGACGTTGTTGGAACATCAAGATATCATTTCTAAGCTTGGTATTTCTCCCCGGTGGGAAAAATTGAGCAAGGAAATGAGTGGTGAGATCATCCCATGAGGTGATGGATCCCGCGGGTAAACGTTCAAGCCATTGGCTAGCTTGATCACGTAGAGATAATTGGAATAGGCGTAATCGGGTTGACTCTCTAGTTGTAAAATCAAGGTCTATAGAATCTACGATTTTAAGGAAGTCCTTGAGATGTTGGTTTGGATCTTCGGAACGAAGTCCATGGAATGCACATCCGCTTTGCACCAACCGGATGGTGTCGGATCGCAAGGGGGTCACATTGGCTCCTTGGGTGAGCTCAATGGAGTTTCGATAGCCTTGGTGGCTAGGTCGGGAATACTCTCCTAGGGTTCGGGGTCTAAGAGGTTGGTTGGCTAGTGGTGGGTTTTGTTGTGGTGGGATGACGGGTTCAAAGATGTTACCATCGTCCATGATGTCGGAAGGCGAAGAGTTACAAACAAAAACACGAAGAAATAAGATAGACTAAAGAGAACCTAAAAAAAAAAAAAAAAAAAAAAAAAAAAAAAAAAAAAAAACTTACTAGAAAGGAATCTAGCCAGTAGACCTAATAAAAAGAGATTCTAACCAAGACAATAACTATTCCCCGGGCTGCGTCGCCAAAAACTTGGTAGCGTAGGGATTGCACCAGGCTTTACCTCTCAAGGGATCTCGAGAAGCTTACAACCCCCACCAGGCAGTGTACCTGATCGATGTAGTATAGTATAATGACAAGTACCGGGGGATTGATCGTTCAGCTAGGAATAGTGTCGCTAGGATTAGAAAACCTAAAGACTAGGTCTAGAGATGAGGGATGATTCTTTTTGTATTTTTATATTTTTATGAAAGCAAGTAAAAATCGCGGGTTAGAAGGAGTTTGGCGGAATTAGTTGCTAGTCAACTAACCCAATACTAAGATGCAATCAAAATAAAATACTAGAAATGAAAATAAACTAAATTATACTAGAGTTGTGAGCAATATATGGGAGAATTGTGTTTACTTAGATTTCACTACTCCCTAGATATCTTTTACAGGTTAATTACTTGTTATAGTTGCGTGGATGACGGATTGTATTCCTTAATACCATTCATGGGGTGGCGTACTTACTTCCCCAATCCTATGAGCGCCTACTTCACTCCTATGTCGAGCCGGCTAAGAAGCTCCTAACATGGGATCACTAGAATTTGCTCATGCATTAAATACAACCAATAAAACCTAGTACACATCGGTTCATATTTCCTAAGACGTTCAAGCATGTTACACAATGGAGATCTGCCAGTTTTCTTAAGCCTAACATTGAAATCATTCATCCATTACAACCATAAACAAGTAATCAACATATAATTAACAACAAGGTTTCATTACATCTAAGCAAACACAAGATAGATCTAGCCTAGCATGTTGAAATCAAGACAAGCATAAGATATATTCAAACAACACATAGACATATTGATTGAATTGAAAGAAGACTTATCTCAATTGAACATGAAAGGATTCAAGGGGTGAAATCCCTTGAAAATACTGTAAAATACGACCTAGGGTTTACAAAGTTCGGCCCTAGTATTCTCCACACAAGTTCCTCTTTAATGAATGAAAAAAAGAAAACTATATATAGATTCTGATAGGTGACGGCGTCAAGAACAAAGTTCTGACGCCGTCATCTCGCCGCCAAATAGTTTCTCGGACTGCCTAGATCTGGGTCTGACGCCGTCATGTGTACTCCTTATGCAGGCCATCACCATAAACTCTTGACGCCCTTCTTGTGACGCCTTCAGGTTTTCACTGGGTCGTCACGGATTTTACTCTTGACGCCGTCATGATTTTCTTCTTGACGCCGTCAGGTATTGTTCTCAGCATGGAAAATTAAGTCTTTGTCGTTTTCTTCACTTTTATGCTCCAAAAACGTCCGAATTGCTTCTTTTTCCAGAATTCACTCCCAAAGTACCTAAAATCACAAAAGGAACGATTTAGGGCAATATTTGATCAAATAAATTCAATTCCGAGCTTAAATGACCCCCTAAAAGTGGTTCATTATTCGCCTCAGCAGTTATCAAATAAGAGGTTCTCAAACTTCTTGATGCCGGATTGATTTACCCTATCTCGGATTGTTCTTGGGTTAGTCCCATTCATTGCGTTCCTAAAAAGGGTGGCATTACTGTTGTCACAAATGAAGAAAATGAGTTGATTCCAACTCGATTGGTTACGGGGTGGCGTGTCTGCATTGACTATCACAAGTTAAATGATGCCACCCGTAAAGACCATTTCCCTCTACCCTTCATGGACCAAATGCTTGAGAGATTAGCGGGAAACGAATACTATTGTTTCCTAGATGGTTTCTCGGGATACTTTCAGATCCCCATTGATCCGCAGTTTCAAGAGAAAACTACCTTCACATGCCCTTATGGTACCTTTGCCTACCGTCGTATGCCATTTGCCTTATGCAACGCTCCTGGCACATTCCAAAGGTGCATGATGTCCATATTTTCCGTCATGATCGGGAAAACAATGGAGGTATTTATGGATGACTTCTCGGTCATTGGGGATTCGTTCAAACATGTCTCTCCCATTTGGACAACATGTTAAAACGTTGTGAAGATACAAATTTTTGTCTAAATTGGGAGAAGAGTCACTTTATGGTCAAAGAGGGCATTGTCCTCGGCCATAAGATCTCCAAGAGTGGGATTGAGGTTGACAGAGCTAAGGTTGATGTCATTGCTAAACTACCTCCTCCCACTACCGTCAAGGGTATTAGGAGTTTTTTGGGTCATGCCGGATTCTATCGTAGATTCATTCAAGATTTTTCTAAAATCGCCCGGCCTTTGACCCATCTCCTTGAGAAGGATGCTCCTTTTATCTTCTCTCCTGAGTGCGTTGAAGCTTTTGAAACTTTGAAGAAAAAGCTTACTGAGGCACCGATTCTTGTTGCCCCCGATTGGGACTTGCCCTTTGAACTTATGTGTGATGCTAGTGATTATGCAATAGGGGCAGTTTTGGGGCAACGCAAATCAAAACACTTTCAGCCTATCCATTACGCAAGTAAAACTATGACCGAGGCTCAAACTCATTACACCACTACGGAAAAAGAACTATTAGCCGTGGTGTATACGTTTGAAAAGTTTCGGCCGTACTTAATCTTGACCAAATGCGTGGTGTATACGGATCACTCGGCCTTGAAGTACCTCTTTGCAAAACAAGATGCAAAGCCGAGATTACTCCGTTGGGTTCTCCTCCTGCAAGAATTTGATATCATAATTCGTGAGAAAAAAGGAGCTGAGAACCTGGCTGCTGATCATCTGTCCTGTCTAGAAAACCCTCACCAAGATGTTTTCGTGAAAAAGGAGATAAATGAAACATTTCCTCTCGAGACACTCAATGCGGTTTCTTTTCGTGGAGACTCTACTACCCCATGGTTTGCAGACTTTGCAAATTACCATGCGGGTAACTTTGTGGTGAAAGGGATGTCGTCCCAACAGAAAAATAAATTCTTTAAGGATGTCAAACATTATTTCTGGGACGACCCCTACTTGTTTAAAATCTGTGCGGATCAAGTCATCCGGCGGTGCGTTTATGGTCAGGAAGCCACTGAAATTCTCAAGGCTTACCATGCCGGTCCCACGGGGGCCCACCATAATCCAATCTACACCGCCAAAAAGGTGTTTGATTCCGGTTTCTACTGGCCCACGATTTACAAGGATGCCCAGGAATTAGTCAAATCCTATGACGCTTGCCAACGTCACGAGAATATTTCACAAAAGAATGAAATGCCACAAAATGCAATTCAAGTTTGTGAAATCTTTGACGTGTGGGGCATTGATTTTATGGGGCCATTTCCGTCATCTCATGGAAATAAGTACATACTCGTGGCTGTTGACTATGTGTCAAAATGGGTTGAAGCGAAAGCTTTACCCACTAATGATGCCCGAGTTGTTGTCAAATTTTTAAAAGCTCTTTTTGCTCGATTTGGAACTCCACGTGCTATAATCAGTGATCGTGGTACGCACTTTTTCAATGACAAATTTGATAAAGTCATTCAAAAGTATGGTGTAACTCACCGTCTTTCTACTGCGTACCACCCACAAACAAGTGGACAAGTGGAAGTTTCCAATCGAGGAATTAAAAGAATCTTGGAAAGAACTGTAGGTGAAAATCGTGCATCGTGGTCGGATAAATTAGATGATGCACTATGGGCTTTCCGTACAGCTTACAAAACACCCATCGGGTGTACGCCTTACAAGCTTGTGTACGGGAAAGCATGCCATCTACCGATCGAGCTTGAGCACAAGGCCTATTGGGCCCTCAAGCATGCAAATTTTGACCTCCAAACTGTGGGTGATCATCGGAAAGTTCAAATTAATGAATTGAATGAACTTCGTGATCAAGCTTACGAGAACTCTTTGATCTACAAAGAAAAGACAAAGAAGATTCATGACTCTAAAATCAAGAACCGCGTTTTCAACGTTGGTGATCGAGTCCTTCTTTTCAACTCAAGATTAAAGATCTTCTCGGGTAAACTGAAAACCCGTTGGACTGGACCATTCACTATTACTAAGGTTTATCCATATGGTACCGTTGAGTTATCTCAAACTGACGGTCCAAATTTCAAAGTGAATGGTCATCGTTTAAAACACTACTTTGGAGAGGACATACCACACATGGTTGTCTCGGATCTACAAACTTTCCCCAAGAACCAATGAATGCGGGGATCGAGTCAAGCTAGCGACTCGAGAAACAAAAACAGTAGCACACCATATGGGTTTTCACCCATATTTCTGATTTCCTTCTATTTTCTACCACCCTAGTGTGGGGGAGTTGCCCCCCGCTATTTTCAAAAAAAAAAAAAAAAAAGTGTATATAAAATCAAAAATAATGGCCCGTAGTATTTCCCTTTTACGTTCTACGTTTCGGCATAATGGCCGGTACTTTGAATATTGAGGGCAATATTCATTTCTAAGTGTGTATGTGTGGGGGGGGGGGGGGGGGGGGAATTCTAACGAATTTAATCATGTATACCATCTAATTCCCCCATTTTTGGCCAAAATTTTTTTTTTGGTGGAAGTGCTTTGCACTTACACAGCTTATGGTTATCAGTCCGCCATGTCTAACAAACAAAAGGATTGGCTAATCCCGGAGCAAACGGCTCTGGGTAAAGATTTCTCAAATCCGTTGACGGCTTGCAATTTGCTCAAAATTGTATGGTATTCAGCTCACCATATCTTTAATTAGTGAAGAGTTGGCTAGCCCGCAAGTTTATGGCTTGTGGTAAAGGCAGTTGAAAACCATAATTGGTAATCAGATCACCAAAGATAATAAGTGTATTTTATCTAAGAGTTGGCTAGTCCAGAAGCAAACGGCTTCTGGTAAAGACAAATCAAAACCATTGGAAGCTGGTGATTTGCTCAAAATCATATGGTTATCAGTGTACCATAGTTCTTACTTGAACTGAAACATTTGGCTACTCCAGAAGTAATGGCTTTTGGTAAAGAGACTTCAAATCCATTAAATTTTCATAAAAGATTGCTAGGGACTAGCAATAGTTTAGTGTGGGGGATTGATGAGTGCTCAAACACTCATCATTTTTGTCATATCTAAACCGCCAAAACATCCAAAAACACTCAAAAATGCATTAAAATACTGAAAATATCCCAGGGATTGTGTTTTATCTGTTTCAAATGCAAAATGATTGAAAACAGTTGAAAAATGAACAAAGTTTGCAAAATTGGCAGTTTCAGTCCCTCAACTTTCAAAACTTGTCAAATTTAGTCCCTAGGCATTTGTTTTGTAGGAAAATTCACCAAAGGTCCTTTTGAAATCATAAGTTGTCATATTTAGTCCTTTGGTGACAAATTTCAAAAGTTACAAGTTTAGTCCCTGTACTTTCAAAGTTGGCAGAAAAGGTCCCTGGGAATTCAAATTTGGGAAATGTTCAATAATGGTCCTTGGGTGATGAGTTTTGGGAAATTACAAGTTTGATCCCTAAAGTTTGGGGAATTGGAAATTTTAGTCCCCGAAGGTTTTATTTTGGAAGTTTAGCATCAAAGGACCTCGGGAAATTAAAAGATGGCAAGAATGGTCCTTGGGATAACTTTGGAAAAGTGGCAGCTTTGGTCCCTCAAAAATCAGCTTGTACACAAAAGGTCCTTGGGCTTACATAAACTACAAACCAAACGGACTTAAGTTTTATTACACCCCAAAAACCAAAACTAATCCAAATCCAATATCCCTAGCCCACTACCCAAGCCCACTAAACTTATAATAAAACATCCCCCATTTATTTTATCCTTGGTCAAACGGTCAAAGCAAAAACCACCCTTATCCCTCCAAAACCACCTTCACACCACTGCAATACCACACACCCCAAACCAGTCACATGTGATCCACCCTCATCATCACTTCCACCCACTTCTGCTCCCTAGCTATCCCAAACAAACACTCCAGTCCAAATAAACACCCTCTATACAAGTTATCAGAGGCATGGTTATCATAACCATTTTGGCGCCAAAACAAATGAATGGCCAAGATTAAATTCCTCTCATCCAAAGGCCAAGATTAATGCTGGGAAAAGACAAATGGGTGCCCTAAACCCTAATTTTTCACTATAAAGGGAAGATGGAAGTAGAAATGAAGATGTGTAGTTTTTAGCTTATTTAAGATTATGTCAAATTTAATGTAATTTACTTTTCCAGCAAACATTTAGCTTGTAACCTGTTTTATCTAAGTTAATATCAAGTTCCATTTCAAAAATTCAAGTTCTCTTTACATTTCACAGTTTCATTTTAAGAATTCTAGTTTTAAGCTATAATATGGTTTAAGCTCGTTACTTGTCACAAATGGTTCACAAGCTCACATAAGCTTTTAAACACCTTAGAAAACCTAAAAAAGGAATAAAATCAGAAAAATAAATTGGCCAACAGGGTACCTATGCATTTGACTGGAAGCATTGGAAGTGGTCTAAATGGATTGGCCAGGTGGACTTTACCTAGCTTATCGATAAGCTAGGAGCTTGTTGCAGCTTCAAGATACCCTAGTTGAGCTAGTGGTTAAGGTTTTCAAAGTTTGCTTTCAATTTTCAAGTTCTTAGTGTAATATTTGCATACCTTGTAATTCATAGTTATAATTGTATTTTGTTGTTTGATTCTGCTTATTCTGGCTTATTTGTGGTATTTATAGTCTGTTAGAATTAATTTAGTCCATTAAATATAGTTTTGATAGGTTTTGAATCCATTGCTTTATCAACTGTCACAAAATGCATAATTGGATCTTGGTGGTTTGAAGTATTGCATGTTGTGTAATGATGCTTAAGTATGCTTGTTTCATGTTAATATAAGCTCTGTTATCAATTGCATGGCTTGAATCTTGGAATTGCTTCATAATTTCTCATTTTCTGAATTTAAGGGGGTGTTTGGATTTGTTGGCTAAGTTGTGCTTGTGCGAGTTTTTGTTGTTGATAATGCATGAGACATGTCACACTAGTGTATAATAGCCTGTTTATACCATTAAAAAAGTAGGTCTTTTTTTATAAAAAGTCAAATTAGCCTTTTAAATTTCATACCTACTTAACTATTGGTATCTTTAAGTGCCAAATCTTTAGTATAGGTTTAGAAACTGGTAATATAGCTTATGTTAGTTTCATTTTAGGATTAAACATCATTATAAGTTACATAGGATCAATTTAAATTCAGTTTAGTTAACATTAGTTCAAAGCATAAAAAAAAGTCAAAATGTCTTATATGTCAAAAATGGATAAAATTTCTAGGCAATCCACAGGGTTCAAAAGAGTTTGGAAATGAATAAATCTTGTTATTTTGTACTATTTGGTTGCTTGTGAATCTGAATCAAGAAAAAGTTTGGGTTTAAAAGCTCATTTGCTTATCTAGACTTAGCTTCAAAGTTTCCCAGTTGATTGTTGACCTCCCCTGCACCACCCTAGTTCAGACTTGACCCATTTTTCTCATAGCCACATATTGTTCAGTAGTTGATATTTGTGCTTGATAATTGTTGTTATAGGAAGCTGCTTAGGTTGTCTTGATAGCTGTATATGTGGTTTTCCTTTATTTGCTTGTTTGATTGCTTATTTTTTTGTCCTTTTAAGTTGCTCCACCACTGCTAGTGTTAGCTGCTACATTACTTTAGCTGAGCTTGTTGATGTTAGTTCTAGGTTGTGATTTAGCTTTTGTGTTATTTTAATTATCTTATTTATGTTAATTCAGGTTTGTGCAACTTGTGTTTAACATGTTTATAGTTTGTCTGTCCTATTTTGCATGTTGCTTATTTCAGAACTTGCTTTATACTTTTGCTGTCTGACTTTTTTTTCAAGGCTACAACAAGCTCAATTTTTGAGCTTGTTACTTGATCTTGGGTGATCTCAGTAGTGTACACAACTGAGTTGTAATATCCAGTCATTGATTGCATTTCCTTGCTTATTTCATTGCTCAAATTAGTCCTTCTATGCACCATGGTCACTTGAATATACAGAGTAATCAGTGTATCCTAGCCATTTTGGTAAGCTCATTGTGAGCTCATTAGTGGGATCCAGGGTGTAATTCTTGGCTTTACTGAAATCCTACAAGGTGAACTCACTGATTCCAGGCTCATTTAGGTCTTGAGCTTATTGTATAAGCTTAAATCCAGGCCTGTATAAGCCCCTCTCAGGATTGTTTGGATGAAAGGATTTGGAATTGCTAATTCCAATTTACTAGCCTTTCTAGTGTGATTTTTCAGTTCTTTTAGCTTGTTTTGTGTGTACTTCACTTGTTTACAGCTTGTGTTACCTCTGTTTCTCATTGTACAGCTTATTAATAGCTTTTGCATCATCAAAAAGCTCAAAAAGCTCACTGTTGGCTCATTAAGCTTGCATCCAGCTTATTTTCAAGTTCCACTCAGTTTGTTTTTACAAAAGTTCCATAATTTCAGTTGTTAATTAGTTTCATAAAAGAAAAAACACAAAAACATCAATTTGAAAATAGTGATAGCTTCTATTTAAGCCAATTGGCTTATTTTTCAGCTTTTTCAAAAAGCACTTTTCATTTTTATATTTTTCCTAGGTTCCAGTAGTCTTGTAGTATTTTTAGAAAAAAAATCTCAGATTTATTTAAGTTAGTTTAGTATTTATTTTAATTTAAATTAGTTTAATTAATAATTAGTAATTAATTAATATTAAATAATTAAATAGTCTAAAAAATATTTTTCTCTTTCTTAAAATTTTCTTTTGTCATTAGAATTGTAAAAAAGTAATTTTCATTTCCGTAGGACTTTTGTAGCTCGCGTTTCACTTTTATTTTTGTACGGTTACGTTTATTTAAACGTAAAACGTACGTTTTTAGGTTTTAAACGTTTTTAGGTTATTTGCTTGCACATGTTTGTTTATATAGCTTTGTTTAATCATTTTCATTCGTATTCCCGTAGAATAACCAATCATAACCCTTTCCTGTTCATAATCACCCGATCACAATTCGTTTCGGATAGAATTCACTTCCTCGTCGGGACATAACGACCCGGGGATACCCTGTACTCCTTGGACTTAATTGCATTGGTTCCTAGATAGTTTGACTTTTGTTTTACCACATCCGTGGTTGAATAAAGTTGACCTATTTTAAGCCAGTCAATTGTGCTCATGTTTATAAGCTTTTTGTTAGCAACTTTAGATTGCTTCGAAAAGATATGTTCATATTCATTATGATGAAAATTTTCTTATTATTAAATATGAATGTGTAAAGTTCAAAAATTATTATGAAAAATTTCATATACATTATTATGAAAGCTTCAAACAACTAAAACCATCTACGACATGTAAAGTTGTTTGCTTTTTTAACCGACAATAATACATGTCGTAAAGTTGTTTGTTTTTTTAACCAACAATTATACATAACTAAAAACCAATTGGGCTAACTCAGTTGGCCACCAAGATTCTTTGGGGGCTTGGGGAGGGGAGGGGATGTTCGGCTAGGGGAGGTCTCAAGTTCGAGTCTCACGCGAGACTTTTACCGCTTCAGGCGGAATAAGAGAAAGTGCAGGCGGAGTTCAGGATCAACATACTGCCTAATTGGATATCACTGCTACCTGGACCACTAACAACTAACAAGCCGAAAAAAAATAAAAAAATACATAACTAAAAGTTTTAGAAAAAATCCCGTACGTGCACGGGTTTTATAACTAGTTATAACCAACATTTAAACCCCCAAAATCCCACCAAACAAACATTCCCCCAATTTTTATAAAAAACCAAACCCTAACCCTAAATCCCAAAATTCACATTCAATTCACAATCCCATCAAAATCAAACCAATACCCATTAACCCAAACACCCTAAACCCCAATACCCAAATGGCAATTTCCGATATAGTGGTCAACAACCTAACCATCTTCTACATGGCCTTAATAGCAATCATCAATGTTTCCGGCGAGATGAGTGGGCGGAGCTACGACGGGGCGGCGGTGTTGGTGCTTTCAACGGCGGTGGTTGGGGTGGTGCTTGTGGTGACGTTGATGTGGGATGTGTCGCGTAAAGTTGATGCCACGTGTAAGATGGGTGGTGATGACGTGGCACATGAGATGTGTAGAGGGGGATTTGTTGGCATGGGGTGGCGGTTAAGTCGCCGGCGACGGAGATTAGGTTTAGGTTGCCGGATAGGCATTAATGTCAGTGGGTAAAAAAATTACAGCAAAGGTTTATATATGTGTGGGTGTAAAAAAGTAAACAGTGGAAAATTTTTGGTGCATTTTTTAAAACTTTTTAACTTTTTGATGATTGTAATTACCATTTTCCAAATAGTAAAGTTTTTTTTGGCAAGTATATAATTATATATGTTGAGGATGTGCTGTTTTTTGTTGATCTATAAAAGACTTTTGTACCTCCGTCTCGTATTTAGTGTTCACGTTCATGTTTTAAGATGTCTTAAAATATGCGTCCGCTTAAAAAGGTTTTAATTGTGTACATTATGAAATGAAAATTTATTATGAGATAGAAAGAGTAATAAAAGCCTAAAAAGAAATCTCAGCGTTTGTTCTATTTGTCCGCATTACATTACAATATATATTAAAAATGAAGGTATGCGACGTCGTTATATATTAAAAACGAGGTGGGCAACGGACCGCCGCGTTGCGGCGGGGCGTCGGCTTACCTCGTCGATTATTATGGCTATTTAATTAGAATACAATATCTACAGATTCACACAAAGACTAACAAATGAAAAGTGGCGATTTATAATTTAACATATTATACATCTAAATTTTAACCTGCTGCATATTTAGAGACCCATATCCATCAAAATCGCTTTTAACCTGTCACCCAAGCTGCCAATTTGCCACTTCTAACAATGACTTCACATGGAAATCAAACTCATGTCTATAAAAACTGTCTTATAATCTAAAATGGTGTACATTTGTGCTTCAAAAAGAGCAGTTAGGAAAATTTGAAATAAGTTGAGTCATATTTTTAGTAGCGTCATCTACAGCTAGAAAAGCTACTAAGCCCTGCATCAACTGCAATTGGCCTCCCAAGATGTTCCAACTCAGCCTCCATCTCATCAATACCTTTGCTTATGAAAGAAATGATGCCGGATATTTTCGATTTGATTGTAGACTCCAAATGTTGCAAGATAGAAGCTTCATATTGAAGATAAATTTTGTGTGATAAAACTACTCATAAGACTTCACAACAATAACTACAGACTATGTGAGATAGGTTCAAAAAGTAACATCTTAAGTGGATAGAACATACTTGAGATAGGAGTTTCGCCAAATACTCTGAACCCATTTTATTAGCCAATGACTATAGTCAGGACTTGTAGCAAAAATACTCCCGCTCTTTATAAAGAATTTGCATTTTACCGTGATGCCAATTAGCACTTGTTGATGGCAGGTTTTCTGACCTCGAACTTCAGCACTAAACATTCTCATATAATCGGTACTTGCAATGTTGGTCGACCGAAGAATATAACACACGTTCTTTTGATGACCATGGGAAATATGTGGTAAGACCGTAACAAAAATAAAATCATTCAACCTGTATACATATATAAAATAAAAAATGAAGAATTACAAAACGCAAAGTAATTATAATCCTAAATCTAAGCATTTAGGAAAACTTACCAGAAACATAATTTTCTCAAGAAATTCATCAAACACATGGTAGGCACCAAATCCACCAACAGCTTTTCACACCATCGACCATACCCAACTTCCAAATTTGCGTTCAGTTTCTTCATCAACTTGTACCCGTTCATTGTGAACCCAAAAATGGAACTCATCATCTGTTCCAAAATAAAGTGAACGCTGAAAAGAATTCGTACGCAATTCCCACATAGAATTCGGCATATGTTCATATTGAAAAAGTCAAAATACCTCTAGACTACATAATCTCAGAAAACCTAGTTTCAACTATCCAAACTACTAAGCTTAAAACCAAAGCTAGATGAATCATCCAGAATCAGATAATGGTCTACCTGAAATGTCCGTGTCCAGGAGATACAATCAATTATAGGCTGTGGCTCAATGAAAATAGTGGAAAAGATATATGTAGCACAACAATGTCAATATCATTAAACCACGTAACCAATCTTAGGCCAAAAAAACATAAGAACCACTGTTAAAGGACATACAATATAATATGCTAGAAGGAAGTGTAGCCTCAACCTTGTAACAGCTTCTACATGAATGACAGCCACCCCCTCATAAATTATCCTGAAAGCCTTATCCAAATTCCTACAGCAACAAACAAAAGGAAATCAATCCCAATAACTTCCAATATTCGAGCTTGAACACAAATGCCAAATAATGAAACAGTAGCCTCGTTTTCACCTTTTATGCATGTCAGCCGTAAGCGAAGCCGAACAACGGCGAAAGTCAGTTGCTAGGTTTGTCGCATGTCCTCATCCACATGATTTTTCTCCCATATGGACATCACTTACTTCATCAAACACACTTTGCAGCCTTGAGTCATGTCCCTGTGTTATCAAATAACAAAGGTATTGCTCATAATTACTACAAAGAAAATGAGAATGCAAGTACATTTATAAAGGTGATTTACCACATGTAGTTTTGTAGCCAACTTCGTCAGCTCACATATAGAAAGTTGAACAAAATCGATAAATCCTATAAAGTTGAACAAAATCGATAAATCCTATAAAGCTGAACACGGGTATTGCAACATGTAGAGATAAAGATAGTAATTTAGCTTAATACAGAAATATAATCTGTTAGGCACGGCAAGTACAATTATAAAGGTGATTTACCACATGTAGTTTTGTAGGCAACTTCGTCAGCTCACATATAGAAAGTTGAACAAAATTGATAAATCCTATAAAGTTGAACGCGAGTACTGCAACATGTAGAGATAAAGATAGTAATTTAACTTAATACAGAAATATAATATGTTAGGCACAGTAATTAGATCTAATTTACTTACCCCCTTTTTTTCTTGTTATTTAGACATGATATAGTTTTCCCTTTTCCTAGCGGCTTGCCAATGTCAAAGTTAGCATGTACCCACTTCTTTTATTCTCCTGCAGCTTCTGAAAAAACATATGGAAAGCGCTAAAAAGAAAATGAATCATTACATAAAATGTGCATATTGTAACTGTTAAAACAACTTCACAATTAGCAATATCAACAAATCTTATAGTATGTTTGTTCAAATATGTTGTGTAAGAATCTGGAACCATCAATGACGTTACAACTCTTATATATATATATATATATATATATTTGAAATTACTAAACCTCTACACACCACTTAGTTCGCAAGGATGTGGATTCCTAGAGGTCGTGATCACATACCTCCTTAATCACATCGTAAACAAAAATCAAATAATGTATACAATTATCAGTTACAACAAAATACTACTACTGAGAAAAATGGGTACATCACATACCTCTTTATCTGAATTTTGTGCCTCAATACAAACAGCCTGGCTACTATATGGCGGGATGAATACTCCATCTTTCAAACAGCTTCCATCAGGAAGGCGTGGTAATGTACAAACCATCAACTGAAAAATATTGACAAAAGGAAAAGAATTATAATGAGGACCCTGGTTTGTTATTCTTGTCCGTATCTGTCTTATGACGCAACCTTAAAAACGCGGCATATCGAAAGCGGTAACAATATTCCAACAACAACATAATTAAGCCTAGTAGTAAAAAGTTGCTATAACATCTCAGTTTAGCATAATAAAAATTGTTACCGCTAGTACACAAACTTTACCTTAGCGGTAGCAAGGCACGGTAATAGTCCAAACACCAACGCGACACTAAAAGACTCCAATAGCAAGCTATTGTGATGGACCTTCCCCATCATCATGAACCTGAAAAATCGATGAGAAAGAAAATTCAGCTGATCATTACATCCAGTTTCGATCATTAGAAAGCATAGACCTTTAACTTCATTAACATGTTTCCAAAACAAAATACGAACTTTCATTAGTTTACCTGAGTTGAAAGAACTTCCAAACCTTTCACCTTCCCCCGTAACTGTCGGTAGTCGGCTCTGACTGTTTGTAACTCAACCGAGTTGGATTTTAGTAAAACCAAATCGCAAATGACAGTGTTTATTAAACGAAATCACAATTCACAAATCCCAAAGAAACCCACATGTTGGATTTTAATAAAATCAAACACAAATTAAGCAAGAATTACAAAGGGGTTTTAATACCAGATAAAGATTGAAGAACTTTGATTATGTAAAAATATGCAATTGCAAATTCTTCTTTATCTTGAAACTACAATGAATTCCTGTAAAAACCCAAAAATAGATTTAGGGATTCATTTTTCATAAAAAAACATAACAATTAAATTAATAAAATTTAGCAAAATCTTATTCTATTTATTTCGCAAGGACAACAACTGCTTCACTAATCTCTTGAATTATACAAAACAGTAAATATAATTTAAGTATTGTACCAAATAAAACCCCACAACCAAAACCACATGACGCACCTCCCAAATTTGTTGTGCCGGCATAAAATTCCAGAACCCGTTGACAATGCAAGCCAGCAAAAGGTCCAAAAAAAGGTGCAAGATGAAGATGACCAATGTTGCAAAAATCGTGAATCGGTACAGAGGCGGTCGGAGGCCTTGTAGCGTTTTTTAGCCGATTAATCGGCCCAAAACCTTGTAATCACCGATTAATCAGCTGATTACCTTGTAAAACTCACCAAGTTCCAGGGCCTTGTAGCTTGTAATCGCCGATTAATCGGCCTTGTAGGCCTTGTTTTGCAACATTGAAGATGACTATGAGTATCGAGAAGGCAGCAGAAGCTCCAAAAAGGTTCAGGATGAAGATAAGTCTGTAAGCATCGAGCGGTTGCTATCAAAGGAGATTAAAAAAAAGGAATGGGCCAAGAAAACGGGCCTCAACAATACGAATGAGCTGGAGAAAAACCACAAAAGATCAAAACGACAATGTACGCGTCGTTTTCGACGCTACATTATACTATATATATAAAGATGGGAATGTGGGTTGCAAAACTGGGTAATTAAACATGTCATTACAGAGGGTTAATAGCCCAATATGTGGTGCAAACATGGGGACTTTACTGTTTTGCCCACTATTCATCAATTAATTACATGTTTATAAACAGTGATCGTAGTACAATATGTGGTGCAAACATGAGGAGTTCACTGTTTTGCCCACTGTTCATGAATTAACCACATGATTAACAACAGTAATTTTAATCCTATGTAAACTGCAGGCATACTGTAGACTTGGACACTTGGTGAACTGCAGCTCATTCCTGCTCAACTGTAGCAGTGTGTATTTGGAAATTGTTGCAACCTTTGTGCTTCATATATACATATAAAATTTAGCAGCTACAACCCTTTTTTTAAAATTAAAGATAACTATTACAACATCTCCAACAATTTAAACAAAATTACAACAAATCTGGAAAAAAAAATAACTATTAACCTTGAAAAAAATTACAAAATATTAGAATAAAATTACAATAAATTTAAACAAAATAACTACTATTAACCTTGAAACAAATCTGAAAAAAAGGCAAAAAAGGATACAAACCCGAAACCAAGTCCAAATATTCAAACCAACTCAAACAACTCCAACAATAGCAGATTCCGATGACGCCAGTGGAGATTCCGGCCAGTCAGCAGTGGCAGCGAGATCTATTTACAAACCCGAAACCAAGTCCAAATATTCAAACTACAAACAAATAAAAAAATATTCAAACTACAAACAAATAAAAGCTTAGAAATCAAAAGAATACAAAACAAGGGTTAACTCTACCGAGTCAGCGCGAGTTGACTCGACGAGTCAACGAGTTACAACCGAGTCGCGGCTAAAACTTATAGATCTACACGTTTTTAATGTTTTTAAAAGAGTTTTATAAAATGTTTTATATATTAATAGGTTTTATAAAAAGTTTAGAAAATAAGGTTTTCGTTAAAATGAAAAAGGGGGAAGGGGGAAGGCGCGTGAGAAGTATTACCGAGGAGAGAAAAGGTGATGGAGTGACGGTGTGGTGGCGGCAGTGGAGTGGCAGCGGCGGTGAGGGTGTTCGGTGGCGCGTCGAGGCTCAAGAAGCTCCAGAAAGGCTTAGAATAGCCCGATCTATTGATTGGGAGAGTAAAAGTTTTCGCCGGAAAATTTGCCGGTGACGGGCGGTGGCCGGCGGCGGCGGCGGTTGCCAGAAAGAGGGTGATATATATAGAGAGAGAGAGAGAGAGAGAGTAATGGTGATGTGTGTGTGATTTAGAGTGAGGAGAGAAAGAGAGTGGTATTTTATATATTAGGTAAGATTAAAAATAAATGGTGGATTTTACAATATTAACTGTGGGACCCATTTGGCTTATCAAACAGACTCAAAAATTTACGAAACTTGCAACATTGTTCACGAAATATTTCTTCCAATAAAATCAAATATAAATTCGCATAAATTTCTCGAAGTCAATTTATTTGGCAAATTCGGTACGTTTCGTGTCATTTCGAGATTAGATTAAACACAACTTTCCAGCAACAGCGCGCGAGTATCCCCACTTTTCCTTACAAAATTACACGCTTCCATATTAAAAAAAATACACAAAATAATAATAATAATAATAATAATAATAATAATAATAATAATAATAATAATAATAATAATAATAATAATAATAATAATAATAATAATAATAATAATAATAATAATAATAATAATAATAATAAATAAATAAACAAAAATAAAAATTCAACAACATAATAAAAACAGCCAACAACTAAAATTTATTCAAATTCCAACTAACACATTCTACTTAAAAACACACACACACACACACACTCTCAAACATTTACATTAAGTAACAGAAAACAAATAACGTACGACAAACACTCATGTAACAAAATTAATATCGACCAACACATTCTCGCGGCAACGCACGGGTTTTCATGCTCGTTATATATATAGTAATGAAGGTATGCGACGTCGTTTTGCAACCCGGGTTTCCCGTCAAAAATGCAATGGCCCAGCCCGAAAAAAAATGTGGCCCGTTTACTTTGTTTTGCTGCTTATTGTAGCCCATATCATTCTTTCTATACGATAATATACACCACGTGAGTTTCCAGATTCATCCACATCCATTAACATAAATCTTCACAAACCTAGAACGTTCCACAGAGATGATGATCGAAGGATGTGATCTGCTACTGCTGATGATGATGATCGAAGGACGTGGCATGATTCATTAGCCCCAATATCTGCGGTATTCATGATCATCGACTGATGATCCAGGATGGTGGTGATGCTCTGCCGTAGACCCACATACCAAAAATTCACTCTTATTTCTTTTAGGTTTAACAGGTATTGCAGCTTATACATATATACAAAATTAATTTAGAAATTAAGGTTTTGTCATAATTTGGGGGGTTTTGTTATTTATTATTTTTGTTAATGGTTTTAAAAACTTTGGGGTTTTTTGTAGTTGGATTAGATGCCGATGCTTGCTTCGTTGATGCTTTGGAACTGAATATCATCTGTTCATGGTGAGATGATGGCGCGATTAGATGAAAGAAAATGATAAAGCAAAGGTAACATTTTTCTCTTGCAACAATAATGTTTGGGGGCCGGTTTTTTTTATGAAATAATATATATATATATATATATATATATATATATATATATATATATATATATTGGAGTTGATCAAAGGGATTTTTGATTAGGTTAGTTTATATGATGAAGTAGGTCAAGTGTGCACAAGGCTGCGAATGTTATGACTAATCTGAAACGACAACTTATTTTGTGTTATTACTGATTGAAATTTATTTGTGTGTTAGGAGGAAATTATTGATTGAAATTTAAGGAGCTCGAGAGAGTAAGTATAAAGATCGTGTTTTGGCTGCTAACTCTTAGAACATGCTAGCCTTTTACAACTCCGAAAGGCAGCCGATCCATTTTTCAGCAGACGGAAATAGGAAGGGTGCGAGTCACCCAGACCTTGGAAGAAAAACTACGTAGGGTATATTTCTTTTTTAATTTATCGCTTTCAATATCCACATTATATGCTTATTATTTAGCTTTACGTAATTTGTGGTTATACAGGGGAACATACAGAAAGCAACAGATCGGTGTAAAAATGGCAGGTCGGGTAAGGTAATGCGTTGAAATGAGTATGGTTAGTTCGGGCCGGTTTCAAGAAGAGTCACAGGAGGAATGGTTAAGGTAAATAACAACGGTTAGATTAGTTTCCTAAATAAAATAATATAATAAGCAGCATCTCTTGAGATTAATGATTTTCAATAACATCCAAGCTTATCCCAAACATCTCCTTGATATATATATACAGATATACTTAGGCTAAAGAGAAGGCGGGAAATGCAATGAAACATATATCAGCGTTAGTTAATCAAAAGAATTCCCGAATACCAAACAGTAAACTGAAACCAACATCTTTACTTGATTTAGATTTATTTTGATCTCTGAGAAAGAGCAGAGAAAAGCTCAGTCAGAGATTCATTGCTCGACTCCTTAACCATAGAAAGGTAAAAGTTTGTCCCTTTTCTGGATTAGGTATGCGCCTTGACTGTCAAACACTTATGAGGTATTCGACATTGCCTTTTTATCTTTGCCCATGCCCTAGGACATAAGATGGGCTGATGTGGGTTATATTGCATCTATATTAAGTCCAATGTGCGAAGTTACATTTTTTTTCTGAACTGTATGGGGATGTTCGGATTAGCTTTTCCATTTTCAAATGTGCTCATAAGCTCAAAAAATAAGCTAATCCAAACACTCCTAAAGTTGGTATTGAGCCAACCCATTACAAAGTTCAACTGGGAAAACAAATTATCAGGAACTCAGCCTCTATTTGCAAAGGCATACAATGTTTTTAATCTACTATTTCAAGTAATATAGAAATTTGTTGGTTCATTTATTTATTTTCAAACTATGTATTTTTGTTATCTCACTTTCAATGATAACATCGGAAGCTTAAAAAAAACAATACCAACATTTATGATATTCATGCTGGTATAAATCCAATATTATTCTGATTTCAGGATGGCGTCATCAACACACATTTCCAGATATGCCTTTCCAATGAATCAGCAGGATTCCATTAAGTGGCACGATGTTTCAGAATGCTTCAGATATGTTAAGCAAGCCTTTCAGGCAGTGGTTATGTTGCCGGTGAAGTTTCCACACTTCGCATCTGGTGCGTTTTCTTTTACGTCCATTTGATGTATTGAATTTCTTATATTTGGTGATTGCTAACATGGTGTTTGGTGTTATTTATTAAAACTATGTCTATAACAAAGTAAATAACATGTGAATTAAATTTGATAGCATTTCAGTTATGGTTTCTGAAAAGTGGCTTATTTGGCTTATTTGTTTCGGTTATATAGGTGGCTTATGGCTTATTTGGTTTTTGGCTTATGTTTCATAAAACTTATTTTCTGTGACTTATCTTGAAACTTTTCGGCTTATATAACCTTATTATGGCATATTAAACTTATATAAGTGGAAAAGTCTCAAAACAAGCCACACAAAGTGACCTTATGAAACATAAAACGAAAACTAAATATGCCATAAGCCCGCTTATATAAACCGAAACTAACACCCTCATAGCGTCTTAGTGATGTTGGTGTTCGGTTTCTTACCATCGGCAGGTAATCGAAGGCGTAGACAAGAACAACTTTTTTCATACAAGATACACGTGGTATGTAAAAAAATTAAAGTTTTAAGTGGTCTTTAATGCATTTGTTAGCTTACATATGCCTTTGTTTTAATTTTACATATACTTAACTGTTTGTGTACTTTCTACCCGTTTAACCCTTTATACTGTTTCCTTTGTAGTTAAATCTTTTTTTTTTTTTTTTTTTTTTTTTTTTTTTTTTTTTTTTTTTTTATCTCTTGACCTGATAGAGATGATAAATTCTAAGTCTTCTCATTTATAATTAAATGGATCTAAGTAGTCACATCCTAGGAGAAGTACTATTTCACTACCTGTCTAAAAAATGAAGATTGCTAAATGGATAAAAATTGCCACATCTGATCTACACAATCAAAAATGAAGATTGCTAAATGGGTAAATTTTTGCTTTTGATGTTTTTAGGTGTGGGCATGTAGGGATCTGACCTGAAGGTTTCAACTAAACAGTTAGAGGGTGTTTGGATTAACTTATATTTTGGGCAGTTTTACCACGGTCCAAAAAATGTGCTTATGTAACAGCTTATGGGCTTATTGACTAAAATAAGTCCATAATGTTAAGGTTATAAACGGTTTTAAATGACCTTACAACCTTTTCCATTTTCAAATGTACTCATAAGCCTAAAAAATAAGCTAATCCAAACACTCCTGAAGTTGGTATTGAGCCAACCCGTTACAAAGTTCACCTGGGATTCTGGGAAAAAAAAATTATCAGGAACTCAGCCTCTATTTGCAAAGGCATATAATGTTTTTAATCTACTATTTCAAGTAATATAGAAATTTGTTGGTCCATTTCTTTGTTTTCAAAAGCCTTATATTCGCTGTGAGGTTATTAATGATCTATATCCTCATTGATCGAATTTTATTGGATTCTACTCCTTCCTTTCGAACGATTATGTCAACAAACTTTTCCTACATGATAAGAACACCAACATCGTAACTCTTTAATAAACCCCGTTCGTACCTTTTTCCTTAGTATGAGAGCCTTCTTACGAAACATGTACGTAAGACTCTTATGGTCTGTAAGGATAAGACACCACATACCATACGAACATTGCCTTCCAAATTTCATGTTCAAACTACGACTACCAACTCCATGCCACGAGTTGGATATTCCTCTTCATTTCCTTCAATTGCATTTGAACAACCTTCTTCACATTAGGAAGCCTTCATTTTACTTCTTCAATCTTCATAGACGGCGATCGTTCTTTAATGTAGCCTTAATAATTTTTCTATCACGTATGATTTCTTTTCGTCAATATTTGGCCAACAACTCCCTTCCTCAATGATCTCTTCAGTAATAAATTGTTCTCCGCCTATAAATTCTTCAACTAGCGCTCTATCTAATCTCTACGATTCACATGTGTGTTCATTTGTTCGCAAATGTTTATCTCTGTTTTGGAGCCGAAGCAATTGATAGTACTATCAGGGTTTCATTCCCCTAGACGTGACACTGTGTGTCGATGAATATCTTTTTGGTATTGTGTGATATTTAGCAGGTTCAGTTGTCGCAGGCATTGTGGTTTTCATTAAGTGCTGGCGTTGTATATCTTTCTCGCTATTGTCCTACACTATATTATTCACAGCATCGTCGTTTAACTCTTAAACCTACGAGCTCACCAACATTCTGTTGACGTTTTCGAGTGCCATTTTCAGGTGATCATTATTAAGGTTTTCGAAGGCACGTTTATTGGAGTCAGACCATTTGCTAATTTACTACAATGTTTTCAAGACGATAAGATTTCAAAAGTGACATGTTTCAATTTCAAAATTTTAGTCGAGGAATGTTTTGTAAACTATTGTTGTAACAATTATAAGGTATGAATCTATGATGTTATGCAATGTGCCTTTCTCAGTTACATCTTGTGTTTCCGCCATTGACGGGGTGTCACACATTGTCACTCCTTATTGTTTTGATTGTTGTTTTGAAATGATTTAGAATGTAGAAGTCAGAGGTTTTGATGTTTGAAACAACATGTTGTTTTGATGGCATCAAGTAAGTCCATGTTTCCCTTGAGTGATCATCAACTATAGTTAGAAAACATTTGCATTTGTTTATGGTTGTGTCTGTAAGGTCCCCAAACATCAATGTGTGCAAGATCAAACATAGAGTTTACATATGAAGAACTTTCATTGAAAGGTAAAGTATGATGCTTTGCAAGTGGACAAATTGTATAATTGAAATGAGAGTTACAATAAAATGAAGAACTAAGAAATTCTATTTGTTTGAGAACATTAAGAGAAGAGTGACCAAGTCTAGAATGCCATAGTTGTTGATTGTTTGAGATGGTGAAAGCAGTGTAGTTAGGTGGTGAAGTTGGTGATTTGTTCAACAAGTAGAGACCATTTAAAAGGCTGCCAAGAGCAATCATCTGGTCCTGGTCCTGAAAATGTACATTGTGGCAGTTAAAATGAGTGATTAATTCGTGCCTTTGAGAAGTTGACTTACAAAAACTAGGTTATATGAAAATGTTGGGATGTAAAAGACATTATGAAGTGTGATGTGAGCGTTGATAGTAATTGATCCATATTGTGTGACTTTGGTGTGTTGGCCATTTGGTAAGGTTACATATATGGGATTGGTAAAGTATTGGATGTTAAACAAGAATTCAAGTGATGTTGCAATATAATCAGATGCACTATCTATTATCCATGCTACTATTACGTCAGAGATAAATGAAGCAGTAAATTTAGGAATTCTAGTGAGATAAGAGTAGATTTTACCATTGTAGGGATCCTTGTTGTTTTGCAGCATCAACAACACTTGGTTAAACTGATTTCTGAGCTGGTCCATCCTAGCTGCTACATGTGAATCAGAAGTGAGTTGTGCTTTGTGACTGAGCATTTGATGTGTCTCTGTTTGTCCAACTACCATATTAACTGCCTTGAAATTCCTTGAATCAGTTGACTGTTTTGGTGAGAGTTTGGCTGGAAACTTTCCATGTAGTGGATGACCAGTGGAATACGGAACAAGTTTGTAACACTCAGCCTTTGTATGCCCCTCTTTGCTGCAATTACCACAGTAAACCCGTTTCTTAAAGGTAGATCTTCTTCCAGCTGATGAAGAAGACTCTCCTTTGAGTACCTTGATGCATTTGTGTAATTCCCTTCGTTATTTGAGAAAATTGGAGTGTTTGGCTTAGACATAATTCCTTCTCTTTGCTTCTCCTTATGTCTAACCATCCCACAGGCTTTCACAACTGATGGCAGGGGTTGCATTAACAGAATTTGACCCCTGATATTAGCATAGCTTTCATCTAATGAAATAATCCCATCAAAAATTGAATTAAGCATTTTCCTTTGATCCTTTTCATCACTTTCTCTAGAGACTCCACCATTCTCACAGTTACATGGGCAAATGCACAAATGTGGTGCTTCCAATGCATCAAGTTCATCCCAGAATCCTTTTAGCTTTTGGTAATACACTTCAACATCACAATTAAGTTGTTTCAACTGAATCAAATCATGTCTTAACTGATAAACACCATCAATTTGTGAGTAATGATCTTGCAATTCAAACCACAGCTTTGATGCAGTACTAATAAAATTAAAGTTGTTACTGATTTGTTCAACAACCACATTCAAAATCCAAGATATAAGCATATCATTATTTCTTTCCCACAAAGCTCTTGTGTTAGAGTTTATACTTGGTTCTGTGTACTCTCCAGTAATTAGTTTCAACTTGTTCTTTGCATTCAAAGATTATCGTTGATCTCCTCTATGAGCCATAATTGTCTGAACCTGTTAGCTTATTTGATATCAGAATTTGCCTTCGATGATCTGTTTGATGAAGGTACAATGGATGATCAGGTGTTATTGATGATTCTTCACCCACTGACGTTGTTGCAGTATCACTTCATGTACTCGTTCTGTTGGTTATTCAGTTGTGAATGTGATTAGGATCAGTTTTGATGACTTTAATAGCTAAAGAAACATAGTAACTGTGATCTCTTAATGGTGATCTTTGAATGATTTGAGTGATTTTGATGGTTAAAAACAGAGAAATTGTGAGAAAGTGATTGTTTCATTGAGTTAATTGTGAAGAAAATGAGGGCATGCTTGGTTAAAATTAAGGAATGACAAAGAGTAAGAAAATGGGAATACCATGCAATGGCAAAGGATATTCTCATGGTTCAAATTCATTCCCCCTATTTTCTTGGGTAATGGTTGATTACCTATTAGTGGGTAATGAAGCATTGCATTATACTTAACCAACCATGCTTATTCATTATCATTTCCATTCCCCACCCTATAATACCTCCAACCAGAGTATTGATTGAGCTTGATGGTTATGGAGGGTTTAACTATGAGTTTAACTAACTTTTAGTTCAGTTAACTGTTTCTTGATAATGAATACGACCTTATTATCAACCTAGATTCATTGAGTTTATCACATCAAACTTTTAGTTCAGTTACTGTTTCTTGATGATGAATCCGGCCTTATTATCAACCTAGATTCATTGAGTTGATCATGATTTGATGTGATCAGCTCTGATTAGTGTGAATGGAAATTGAGAGAGAATGTTTTGGCGGGAAAATGCCATTTTCTATTATTGAAATGAAATGGTAAAGTACAACTGTTATTTAAGTGACTTTCTCTAACTGATATTCTAGAAACTTCAATGACTTTGGTGGCCGTGTTGACTTGATGGACTTGTGATGTTGCTTGCTTGTTTGTGAATGCTCTTTCCTTTCTTTAGTTCTTGGTTTCTTCAGCTGTCCGGTTTTGTTTCTTTGCAGCTTCCAAGGTCTTCCTAAGTATGCGAAGTTCTCTGATGTAATGATGTAGCCTATCTATCATCAGTGCCAGGAAAAGCGAGAATCCTGCATTTAATAATGAAAGAATTAACCCAATTTAGTCATAAGGAAAGGTCCACTAGAAACCCAATTAAGACTCAGATCATCCTAACCACCATGTTGAACACTAGTAGTTATCTCACGGATCATTAGATATGTACAACAACCATGAAGAGGTTTGAATAGATAAAACACTTGCTAGTTTTAATATCCCTGAGTTAAATTTCAAACTACTATTTAAGAAAAATTGTAAGAACAAGCTCCTTTAAGCTCTTTCAAAAAGACATTATCCGTTTATCCAGTTCAATTGGATTAACAGGGTTTATCAAACTACCATGTACAGCGTGTTTCCCTTTCAAAATCGGCTGGGTCGTCCATTAACTCCCGCGATCAATTGATCCAACTGCTAACACACCCCCTGACTCAAAAAGAAGTGCATATGTGTAACACAAATCACAGTGATATGATACCTACGGTCAGCATATTAACATGATTCCTCAAAAATGAAATTTTTGCTGGCTTGTAAGATTTGGTCGCTTAAAATAGAATTTCAATGTTTCCCTCTTAATTTGATAGCAAAGCATGTTAAGAGATGGCGTCTAAAGGATTGAAAATGAAATCAGTGAACAATACTGAACATCCTTGCATTTTAAAAGGAGTGTCTTAGAACCTGTGAGTATTATTTTATTATTGACCATTATTTATAATGGTAAAACCCTAGATACCCAAAACCCACAGACCGGGCTTGGGCCTATTCCTCTAATACTCTCCCGCAGTCCGAGCGGCTAAATCGCGAAAGCTCGGACTGGAGTAGTAAACTGGAAAAGAAAAGAAAAGCAAAACATTAACGTAACAACTTTAGTCAACTCGTACAAAACCTACCAACGGTCAACGTTAGTCGACTGGTACCAACGGTCGGCTAAGTCGACTGGTAACAACACCGTACCAACGGTCGACTTTAGGGACTGGTACCAACGGTCAACTTTAGTCGACTGGTAACAAATCCGTACGAACAATCGACTAACAACCAAATAATAAAACAACTATAACTTTTTTTTTTTTTTTTTTTTTACCTAACCAAGAACAGATCAAAAACCATTTAAACACTACATAATTAAAAACACTAAAATAAGATAACTACAACCCTAAAAAAACACCACTTTCCTTCAGCACGTAGAGGTTTTCCTCTCTTTATTCTCCTCCAAGTAACAATATTATTCTCCACTCATGTAATTAATTAATGAATGGAAGATGCCAACAGATAGATATAAAGTCGAACACAGATTGTTAGTCAAAGAAACAACTTGATATTATTGGATCTTCAATCAGTGATGTGTAGAAAAGAAAATATATGTCTTTTTGATGTTGTTGTGAAGTAAGTGTTTTTAGGGATCGGTCTTTTATTGTGGTGAGGGTTTGACGGGGCGGTCTAGGGAGGCGGCTCAACATAGCCACCTAGGTCTGAGGATCAGACCCGCTCCGATACCATGTTAGAATGCATAAAACCCCGTGAGTATTATTTTATTATTGACCATTATTTATAATGGTAAAACCCTAGATACCCAAAACCCACAGACCGGGCTTGGGCCTATTCCTCTAATAGATATCCATACAAACTTTTTTGGGTAAACTTGTATAAAAAGTAAGCTTATATAAGCCGAAAGCCAAATAAGCCATAAGGCGAAACATAGCCGAAAATACACAAAAAGTAAGCTTATGAAACATAAGTCGAAAACCAAATAAGCCATAAGCCGAAACAAACACCCCCTTACTCAAACTGATCATTCCAACAAGCATAATCACTACAAAATGATATTGCATTAATCACTACACCTAATTTCAGACACAAATAAAAAATAAAAATTCATACAATCACAACTAAAATAACACAAAAACCAATCAATCAAAAAAAAAAAAAAAAAAAAAAAAAAAAAAAAAAAAAAAAATACCCATAAGAGAAGCCTCAAGCATATGATAAGCCAAAAGAATCTGATCAGTAGGATTAACAGCAACCTCCTCAACCCTGCCTTGAATCTCAGTAACACTATAAACGTTGTACATCATAATAACAAAAACAGTTGCGCCAACAGATTTAACAACCAACGGTGCACGTCCTCTTTTGGCTCGATCTAAACTGATTATCAATACCTTGCGGAGTGGTGTTTTGAACAAAAGGAGTAAGATTGTCGACATTTCGATTAGTAACACGCTGTAAAATAAGTAAATCATTGTTGGGTGTTTAGTTTGATTGGTTTGTGTTTTGGGGAGAAAATGAGGAATTGGGGGGTTGGTTTATTTATGATTTGTTGTTGTTTGCCGACTGTTAATGAGGGACGTGTTGGTTGGTTTTGATTGACTATTCGACTCATGGGATTAGTTTCCTTTCTTTTAACGGTCGACGTTTTATTTTTTTTAAGATTAATTGTCCACCTAATAAAAGTACATATAAAATTATTTCAAACTTTAAAGAAAACAATAACTAATTAATTAAATGTAAAACTTACATCCAAAGTAAGAAAAAGAAACTAATTAATAATGATTATGTTTTTTCTTAGACTGTGTGTTTTTTATCAGAATATAATTATTTTGAGACTGATGGCGTATTTGTTTACGGGTTAATGAACTTTAGATTTATAACCTTATTTACTAAACTTTTCGTAATATTCATGCAAGTTACTGAACGTTAGAAGACTGTTTATTTGGTAGTCCTAATAGGTAACAAGCGTCCTATAAGCCCCTTTTTCTTGTAGTGTGTATAAAAAACAAATGCTTAAAACTTTCAAAATAGCAAACTCTCAACCAAAAATAAGTTATTATTATTCTTTTATTTTGAAAACCGGATTTATGATTGATGGGGAGCTAAATTTGAAGTGATTTGTACTAAGAATGAAAAAGGACTTAACTATGAGGGGGAGCATCTATAATTTTGTGCTTAAAACAAGTCCCCTCTCAGTTTAAGGGATAATTGTGACAACTTTTCAAAGATTTAAGGTGGTCAACTCATATTTGTCGAGTTTTGACCAAAATTTGTGAAAGCTACATAATGCCTTGTAACAACTGTTTTATATTTGAGGTATATCGTCTATGTACATGAAAACGATATTTGGCCGTTTATTACAAGTCATCCAAACATCCCGTTTTTCTTTTAGAAGTAGATATATAATGCTCGTTTGATGCTGCCTTTGCTTAAAACACTATCTACAACTAGAATCGACCATCTAGGGTTTATGTTAGATAATTTTCGAGTTTGTTTAAATTGATTTAGGGTTATGTTTAGGTATATGACTAAGGATCAAATGAGAAGAAAACTTAAAATGAGAAGGATGAGAAATAATTATAACTACATATTTGAGATGCATCAACTTGAATTAAATGCATCACTAGTCTCTTAGATGCACCATAATATATTTTTTAGCAAAAAATTAGATACATATACATATATTAGATGCATTTCATCAAGTTAGACGAATCATATACATTTTTCGTCCTTTGCGGGTCAAATTTGTTGTTAGTACTACTTTGCATCGTTTTCACTTCAAAATCACTTTCGAAACTAATTGGGATGCATCTAAATGAATAGAGATCCATCTAAATCAAGTCGATGCATCTCAAACGTGTGGTTATAATTATTTCTCATCCTTCTCATTTTAAGTTTTCTTCTCACTGGATCCTTACACATTTGGTAATTAATGGTAACATCCCTCGTGTGTGAAATCGATTCTCTGTACGTTTTCAAATGAATATTTTGATTTCTGCTTTGTTTGTGATATTTGATTATAGGGATAAGAATGCTCGTGTATAACTTGCTTCGATTTTTGTGTGTTACTATTGCTTTATCGAGATTGATATGCGGTTAGAACCGGATATTTTGGCTAAGTATGTTTATCGAGATTGCTTTATCAATTTAGTCTGATTATTGAGATTGCTTGGTTTAAATGAAATTTGACCAAGTCGTTTTATATAGTTTGGTCATTTGTCTAGTTAACTCATTTTACCAAGTTAGGTTTTACCGAGTTTGGTCATAATGTCGAGATAGTAATTTATCTACTTAGAACATCCACTGTGATAAACTTTTTACAAAGGTTTATACATTAATACATCAATAAATTTTAGACCTTTTGATTTTATAAACCTACATGCACTATAGTATAAACCTTTGTAAATTTATAAAATGTATTTTTTAACAAATGCATTAAATGTATTGAATTTATAAAGAGGTTCAAGAATTAGGACATCTTCATGCCACATAGACATGAAATGAGTGTCCACTATAGTTGAAATAAACATAAACATTTTCATGTTTCTTAGACCTTTTCATAAACCCACTATAGTGGATGCCCTTAGGGCATCTACTATGGCGGAGCTTTATAATGGTTTATAATAGTGCCTAGTCATCCAAAATCATAAATTCATAAACTTTTTCCTTGTTATAAATCTTTTCTTCACTATGGATAAACTTCTTAAAGCTTTATCAAAACCCTATTAAATACAAAAGCATTAAATTTAGAAAAGGTTCAAGATATTAAACATTTTCATTCCACATATATCCCCAAATTAAACCCCTAAATGTCATATTTGTCCAACCAAAAATCATAATGCCACATATACCCAAATTAAACACAAAAATTGTCATATCTACCCATTTTACTAATTTATTTATTTAAAATGAAAAAAACCATCAAATAATAATCAATTTGTAATGTACAGACTATTTTACCCTTCTTAATTGGAGGCAAATATTCCCGCCCTTTTGAAACCTCATTTAGGTTTAGAACAAAATACACATATGTGGTGGTTGCATGAGTGCATGTTCGATCAAACTTGCATGACATGCTATTGGACGAGGAAAACTGATTATATACTCTTTGATTAGTTTTCGTTGCTCATCGGTTAATCCCCAAGGTTAGTTTTTCTAGGTTTTAAAAGTTATTAATTATCATCTTGTGATCTTTCATGTATTTCATACTTGTTCTTCATAAAAATAGGCGTGCTTTATATATGTATGTGGGTACTGGGTAGTCTTGTACAGGGACTTACCTACTTGTGTAATTGCTGACTAATTAAATACATAAATGAAAGGGGTTAATAGAGGTGGGTTGGTTGGTTTCGAGGGGTCGGGTTCATTTGAGTCAGACCCATTTGGGTTGAGGCTAAAATTCACACCGGTACCTGACCCTATAAAGTTTTTGGGTTGGTTATTTTCGGGTCCATCTAGGCGAGGGTATGCGTCATTTATATATTCATATTATTCAAGTGTTAAAATTTGGAGAAATGTTGCAACAACAATAGTTGGTTTAGAGTAGGCAAAGGCAGAAAGAACACGTACAGTAGGCAAAAAGAAAAATTCAACAAGAAAAAGATTGGAAAATTTGTTGATAGCATCTAAAAGAAAATAGGTTTGTCTAAATGGTTGAGGTATAAACCTGATCAAGTCGTGACTTCAAGTTCCATATGTGGGTGCTGGCCTGTGCAAAGCTATTGGTACATGCTTACTTATAAATAAGTCCATATGGGTTACATATAAATAGGTTTGTCAAAATATTCGATGCTCAGAAATTAAATATGCAGAAGCGACTGAAATTAAGTCCTTAAATAATGCATGTTGAAGGGAATAAGGCATATGTACATAGGGTAAGAACTTGCTCAGCTCAGGAGAAACAATCAAGTTTTAATACAAAGCAATTGCTACACTTTTAGTTTATGACTTGATCACTTTCACTGCTAATTATTGATTATTTTCATGTTTTATATTACATAATTCTTTCTTTTATATGTAGATGGAACATTCTCCTATTCACGACTCCTCACGACCAACATGGATGAACATGGTTGAATCGCCGCCAATTGAGTATGTTTCTGCCATGTTATTAGTGCAATTTCCGTCTCTTGTTGATTGGTAACATTGCTTGTGTATTTGATTTTCATTTTAGGCAAATACCATCCAAGTACAAGCTAAAAATAAAATATGGTGGTATCTTTAAGTTATCCAAGAACTCTAGTGGGAAGCGATATTGTTTTGGATTTCAGAAATGTATCAACATGGACACAAGCTCATATAACTTGGATGAACTATATGACGATGTTAAAAAGAATTATCCAACAACGAGCGATCTGGTTTTGTCAATTCATTTTGTTGACAAGTACGCAACAGAAAAGTCTTTTATTGAGCTTGATTCTAACGAGACATTCATGGCGATGATTAGCATGTATGAGAAAGAGAAACAAATAACCATTTATGCGACCACAAACAATGACAGTGGTACAACTAATATTCAACAGAGGTAAAATACATATATTTATGCACTTTTAAGATACAACACACACACAAATGTATGTAATTAACGATGGAATAATCTTTTGGTACAGTGGTCAAGATGAAGCAATTGGTGAACCACGTGGTCAAGATGAAGAAATTGGTTCACCACAAAGTCAAGATGAAACAATTGGTGAACCACATAGTGGGAAGCCTTTTGATGATTTAGACTATTGCGACGATAATGAAGAAAGT
Organism: Artemisia argyi; assembly: GCA_030686995.1. NCBI lineage: Eukaryota > Viridiplantae > Streptophyta > Magnoliopsida > Asterales > Asteraceae > Artemisia > Artemisia argyi. Next base: position 17,919,590 of record CM060678.1, on the reverse strand, counting down.
TATCAAAGCCTTCACAGCACTGATAATGAAGATGCGTTATTCAATTATGAAGTCGAAACTTGCTCATTTAACAAGAAAGATCCAACCATACAAGTGAACTCAAAATTTCCAAATGTGGTTGATCTTAGAAGAGCTTTGAACCATCACTCACTTATCAATGAATTTGAGTACTTCATAGAAAAAAGTGAACCAACACGATTCACAGCAAGATGTGCAGACTTAGAGTGCGAGTGGAAAATACATGCTTGTGTCACACAAGATAAAGTCACATTTAAAGTAAGTATATAACTTAAGACATAATTCACATTTTCTAATATACTTGTTTTGTTTACCTAAATGTTATTCTACAATTGTATAGGTTAAAAATCTAGTAGAAACACATTCTTGTATTCGTAGCAACAAGGGCGGCAATAAGTCTGCTACTCAAGGGTGGATTGCTAATGTAGTTACTGATAAGATAAAATCAGAAGGGGATGTCTCAGTTACAGAACTTAGGAAATGGCTTATGCAAAATTACAATGTTGACGTACCATACAAGAGAGTTTATAGAGGTAAAGAACAAGCTTTCACTGATGTGTATGGAAAGTGGGAGGACTCCTTTATATATATGGACGTTTATAAAAAGGAATTACTAAATAGGAACCCAGGAAGTGTTGTTGATATTGCATTTGACATAGATGGTGACAAGAAACGTTTTCAACGCTTTTTTGTTTCCCTAGCAGCTTGCTCTTTGGGGTTTCTTGCAGGTTGTCGCCCTTACATTTCTCTTGATGCTTGTCATCTCAAAGGTAAGTTCAACGGTGTACTAGCCGCTGCGACATGTGTTGATGGTAACAACTCCCTTTTTCCACTAGCCTACAGTGTGCTTGAATCGGAGAATGCAGAATCTTGGACATGGTTTCTTGAAAATCTAAGAAAAGCAATAGGGACACCAAACGGTCTTGTTATTTCATCAGACATGCAAAAAGGATTGGAAATAGCTATAATGCAAATTTATCCTCTTGCTGAGCATAGAGAATGCATTAGACATTTATACAGCAACTTTAAGAAAAAATTTCATGGCGACTTCTTTACCTTCAAGCTTTGGGGTGCAGCAAAAACCTATTCTGTTAGTACGCATGACTGGTTATTAAGTCAAATTGCTGATAAATGTAAAGAGGCCATTGCATATCTTCATGCAAATCATAACAAGGTATGGAGTAGAAGCAAGTTTGGGACAACAGCCAAGTGTGATTACATTACTAATAACATTTCAGAAGCATTTAATTCATGGATACGCAAGATTCGTTTTCAACCGGTACTTGAACTTCTTGATGCTATTCGAGAAAAGATTATGGTACACCATGATGAGAGAAGGAGAATTGTGGGAAAATGGAAGGGTACATTAGTTCCTTTTGCTAAGAATTATCTCGATAATATCTTTAAGGCAAGTGGATTAAGCAATAACTATTTCAATAAAACTAAACTCAGATTACAATCATATTTATTTACCAATAGGTTTTTTCTACTTTTTATATTTTGCATACAGAATTTGGGTGAATATGAAGTTTGTAGAAGCAGTGAAAATCGAGCCGAAGTGAAGTGCAAGGGAAAACGTTGGGAGGTTATACTAGATGATACACAATGCACTTGTCGCGTTTGGCAAGTAACGGGTCTTCCATGTGTGCATGCAGCGGCTTTCATTGCTTTCATTAGAGATGCCAACTGGGACAAATATGTTGATCCGTATTACACAATCGAGAAATTTAAAGAAGCGTATGCTTTAGAAATTGCTCATGTACCCGATAAGGATGAATGGTTGGACATACAATCAGCAGTTCAAAGACATGTAAGAATGCAGACGAAAAGAAGACACAAGTGTTCGAAATGTGGTGGGTCTGGACATCATCCAAAGACATGTAAGAATGCACAATCTCAAGGTTCCGAGCCAAATCAACCATACACCAGTAAAAGGTTTTTAAATTTCACTTTTTTATTAGTTTTATGTTTCAGTTTAGTTGTATAGTACTAATGTTTACTTTAATTTAGAAAACGAGGAAAGAAGACAGAGGCACGCAAAAATAATGGAGTAATGGAGTCAAACTGATATGTAACCTGTGTTTGGTGTGACGTGATCTCCATTTGCATTGGTATCTTTATAATTTGTTATTCGGGTTGAAGTGTGATTTAGATTTCATTTGATACTAAACAACATTGTAGGAGTTCTATGAGATCAATCGCTGTTATTTCATTTATTTGTTTTGAAAATGATATGATATTGATTGGACCCGTTTGCTCTTTGGGTGTTTCGGTTATTTATTGGAGTACATTATAATTTCTGTTGCCAAGTTTCTATCATTGGTAAACTGTTTTCTATAACAGTACTATTGTCTGGTGTGATACCTATAACTTCATGTTAATGTTTAAATATGTGTGATAAAATGATGTCTATTATGTTTATGTGGAACATCAACTAGAGGTGAAGACACAGGTACAAAAGTATTTCACTATAGCCATAATTTTAATGAATTGTTTCTTTAATTTCGTATAATAATGTTAGATTGTGTAAGGTTTAAAAGGAATTAAATTGACTAGGTAAACATGGTTTTCGTCTTTTCGAGGATTCTGCAGTTGCTAGGATTTTACTATATTGCTAAGAAAATATGTTTGGTCAATCATTTGCAAGGGATAGTCACACAGTAACCAATACACATGAAAAATATAGTGGGTGATGGGTTTTTATGGAGGGTACAATGGGTATTTAATAATGTTAATTGATGTTTAATTGATTTAATAATAATTTGGGTAGATATGACAATTTTTTCATTTAATTTGGGTATATATGGTATTATACTATTATGTGTTTTGGTTGGACAAATATGACATTTAGGTGTTTAATTTGGGGATATATGGAATTAACCCTTTTTATAAAGTATCATAATGGATGTTATTAGCTGTTTGGCTTGACCAGTCAACGCTGAAACCATTGACCGTTGACCACCAAGTTTGACTTTTTTTTTAAATCAATTAAGATTGTTTAACGCCAAAATTCACCAAGTTTTGTAATTTATAGAAACAACCAAGATTCCAGTTTCAAAAAACACAAAATGTCAAGTAAAGTTTTAAACTAAAAATATTTTGATGTGCTTGATCTGAGTGGTTGATTCAAAGTGGTTTATAGAAATAGATTTGGGAATAGGGTACTGAGATATTTCTCACTTATCCACGACTCACATGTATCTCTCCCTTGAACCATAATAGTCTCTGTTTACTCAACACTTAGATAGTTTTAGATATCAAGCCTCAAAGATCTCTCGCTTATACACGACAAGAGTATTTTGTACTCTTGATAAAAACAGTCTTCGTGAACTTAGAACCAAAACTTTTGATCACATATCACAAATAAAAGTTTTTCAACAGTTGACAAATTCAAGGTATTTTCATAGTTCACAAATGCATATATAACCGTATTAATCGAAGTCTCTTCAGATTCGGGTATATCAAACATGCTTCTCATTGGCATATGCTTTAACTGAAAATCCATTTCAAAGCTTATCTTGTGAAAATTCTTACTTATCAAGCTTTAAAGACGATATTGACATTAAGTTGATTAATGATGTGTCCTCAAATTTTGAGTTGATGAATTCTTTGATCAGCCACGTAAGTGTATTTTTTAGGAGCTTAGTCTATCATCTTTGCTAATCTTTTCAAAACGCTCTCAACATCCAAAGGACTTACAAAGATTTCTCTAAATTAAAAAAGTTGTAAAATGTGTAAGAATGACAAAATGATACTTTTCCTCTAAATAATTTCAAAAGTGTGAAATACGATTCTTGATTTCTCATGACAATGAGATAAAATTAAAAATAAAGATATCTCTTCACGACTTTTGGAAAAGTGTCATTCCTACAAAAACTTTTTGGCGAGGAAATCAAAAACAGAAAGAGAGATAAATCGTATGTCAAAAGAAAAGAGCATACGACATAGGTACACTAGTACAAAACTGTGATTTCGTCACACATGTTATTTTTTGAATGGCCACACATGAACTTTTTTATTTGACTAAATGTACCAGAATAAAATAAACATTCACACTTGATCCGACTTGTGTGACAATTTCAGAATTACATCTGAGGCTACAGCCATACATTTGAATATTTTCGTGACTAGAGGTATTTGGTAAAATTTGTTTTGATTATTTAGTCACTTATAATTTAGAACGTGTGACAGATACAAATAAGTTTGAAACATTAGTCACGCTATATATATACATATGTGACAAATATATGTCACACAATTGAATAGTATGACCAAAATCCATATATGGTCACATGAAGTAATTGTGTATGTGGCTAAATTATATACTCAAGTTTGTTACACATTATTTAAATGTGACTGCTAGTTTTTGTTGAAAATTTAGTCACATATGAATGAAATGTGTGACAACTGAAAAGTAAGTTTGAAGCATTAGTCACGATATGCATTTAAAAGTGACAAATATATGTCACACACTTGAATAGTGTGACCAAATGTTATATATGGTCACACTTTTGCTTTTATAGTTCAAATGTTTTATAATATTTCTCAAATTTTGATATCTCCCACAAATATTTTCACTACCCCCGCCCACTTTTTTCCCCAAAATTAAATTTATATTTTCATTGTCCCTCCAATCTCCCATAGTTATCTAATAATTATCTATGTAACATAACCCACAGCCCACACTTATCTCATCCTCTTTCTCTCTTCTCTGCCGCCAACCACAAACCATCATTGGTTTCCCTTTGCTAGTTACCTCTCACCACAAGTCAATTTCATCTTTATCAACCACAGACCCTCGCGATTAGCCAGTTCCAGTCCCGATTTCAGGTCCACATTTCCATGAATCAGGTACTTTAATGTGTTATATGTTCAATTTAATCATCAATTCGTGGTGTTCATGAGTCAATTTCATGTTTGGCTGACTTTTGAAATTAGGGTTCATGAGATTCGAATCTGTATATCTGTTGCAATTTTATATCAAGCGAGAAAAAAGGACTTCATATATGATACTTTTATAAGATAATGAGAATCGTTATTTTCTTTTCTAACAGGAAACGTGCGGAGTTCTGAGGCCTTTGTATCTGACTTTGATGCGAATGTTGACAAGGAGATGGGCTCAAAAGGTATTATTTGTTTGTATACTAATATTATTGTGTGTTTTGTGTTATATGGAGTTTTGGAATTAGGTCATGTTTATTTTTTCATGTCTCATGTGTTAATGTATTAGTGCCTACCACGTGTTTGATGAAAGTCCTTAAGGAATTTGGTTTGTGGTTTATTAGGTTAGTCATCAAAATTTAATCTTTTGGATTGTTTTTTTATCTTTATGCAGGTGGATTACACTTTTTGGACACAACCGAAGCGCAACAAGTTTTATGCCTGGATGTTGGAACCCACGACAAGTGCAGCAAGTTCCTGAGAGGGTAATCAACTTTGAGATCTTTTATTCTTTTCATTTATTTGGGTCTTAGAAGACCTTTTTAATTATCTGTCAACATGTTTCAGTGACTTGTTTTGCCGTAAGGAAACGGGCGGGAAAGCGTTTGTTTCACCAGATTTTAATCAGTCAATGGAGCAGCAAATAAAGATGACGATGAAACGCATCAATTACTTAAGAGAACAAGGTGTGTTTGATGGTTGGCTTACGAGGAGGGGGCCTAATATAGAAGGAAAAAAAGGAAGCAAATTTACATAACTTAATGTTTCAGTAGTAATAGCTGGTCAGAGTATCATTCTATGATGGGTAAAGTAAGACATTACCCAAACTGTCATAATATCATTCTATGATGGGTAAAGTGACTAATTAACATGTCTGATTTCTGCCTGGAGGTACAAATGGATAACATATGGAGAGACATCCACTGCTCGAACTGCCATAGGATCTGGTCTGCAGTATCATGGAATATCAAAAGTGAGTAGTACAGTTTCCTGGGTTTTTTAAAAGAATAATTTCCTATACTAATACCTTTTGTCCAAATTTTATTTCAGGTAACTAACTTTGTTTTCACCCATAAAACTCCTAGATTTTTTAATAAAATATCATATGTTGAAATTTTAAGGGGTTTTATAGGGGGGTCAATGTTGGTTACCCGAAATGATATCAGATCAAAGTTAGTAACTTTCTTATGCAGTTTCTCAGGTAAGTTGCTTGCACAATCCACTTCTTAAGTTCATGCTCTAACACCCACATCATTTGGATTCTTATTTTGGATCAGGGAGCATGCATTGGACTTTATTTTATAAATAGACCGGATTGGCTGGTTTTGGATCATGCGTGTTCAGCATATTCATATGTTTCTGTTCCTTTATATGACACTCTTGGTATGTAAGTGTGCTTTCCTAAATCTTCCATTTGGTGTACATAGCTCTTTATTTTATAAATAGGCTCCGGTTGATATGTCTGCAGGTCCTGATGCTGTCAAGTATATTATAAACCATGCTGATATACAAGTGGTTTTTGTGTTCCGACGACATTGAATATTGTAAGTTTGATCTATACCTACCACGTTGGCAAAACAATATCACATATTGTAATGTTTAAGAATATTGGGCTGGTCTTATTAGTTTATCCTTGTCAAATTTATATGAGTTGTAAATTAGGGGACAAGGATACTGTTATTCAGAGACTTTTGCTTGGCCACAAGCTGTGTGGACACTCGCAGGGAAGGTAAAATTTTGTTCTATGGCTTTTACTTATTTCTTAATAATACCAAGGATCCAAGTATGATTATTGCTGCCACCGTACATAATGTTGCTTTACAGATAGTGGTTTTTTGAAGTATTCTCAAAACTGGTAATCTCATGTTAATTTTTGATCATGAAACCTTATGTATTAGAAGTTTAGGCCTGTATAATATATCTCATACCCCTTATTGGTCCTCTTCATCTAACAAAAGCATAGTTAATGTTGACCATTGTGTATTATACTGTTAGGTAATAGATGAAATATGATTATGAAACGAAATGAGAACTTAAAACTAGTCAAGAACTATTAGAACAGTAGCACGAAAATATATTGATGAAAGATTATATGATTTAGAAAGAAAACTTAAAATTCTCTCACAATGTTGATGTTTTTGGTTTAGTATCTGCATCAACATTTGTCTTTACAACGTAGTTAATAAATCAATATTTGGTAACTTTTTGTGATAAGTTAAGATGGTAACTCTTTGTTGTAGCCATTTTAACTGTGCTGCAAACAACAATTGAATCCGGATAACATATGCTCATTTCTATTTGTTTTCGTACTTCTTGACAGGAATTTTACTCTGTTACAATGGCAGGTATGCAATCTCGTATGGTCAAAGAATGTGAATGAACTCGTGAGCACCCATGGATATTCTCAAAACCAGATTATTATTTGGAGATACCCTACTATGTACAAAAGTTACTACTACTCATAGATTAAGACTGCTTGAAGTTAATACTGCTACTGTATTAGTTACAACTGCTAGTTATAAGTTAGTACTGTTGAGTTATATACATTCCAGTCTTATTGTATTTGAATTTTTTTTATATATATTGATTTTTTAAATGTGACTAAAAGATGCATACAGTCACACTTATTAACACGTTTGGTCACTGTTTGCTTAATTCATTGTGTAACTAAATATTACAAAAGGACAAAAAAAAAAAAAAAAAAAAAAAAACAAAACAAAACAAAAAAAAAAAACATGTAGCAATTGGATGATCAATAGTCACACAAAATATACATTTCTTCACTTTAAACAACATATGGTCACACTTATCAACATGTTTGGCCACTTTTCTTTAAAATTGTATGTGACTAACTCAAAAAAACAATACATGTTGTGTGACTAAATCATCACAAACGTCACATTTATTATATATTCATGTGACCACAGGAAGGGAAATAATCACACATAATACACATTTACTTGAATAAATTATCTCAAATGTCACATATATTATATATTTATGTGGCCAAAGGACGAACAATAGTTACTCTCAAAAAACATTCGTGTGACTATAAATTGTTTACGGTCACTGATAATGACTAATCCAACAAAACTGGTGCATAATTTGTCACACATATTTGGGGTTTTGGTCACTCTTTTTCAATGAAAAAGGTCACGAACTCAACAATGTGACCATATGCCACCTACGGTGGCGGGACCTTTGGTGACACACAACGAAAAACGTGTGTGACTATATGCATATCGTCACACATTTTTGGCGTGAACAATAGCAATTTTTGTACCAGTGGTAAGGAAAAGCAAGTATAATGTACATGAAAAGAAAGAGATGAAAAATATGCTTGTAAAAGAATTGCAAGACCATACAAAAACAGATAGAGTGAAAAGTAAATTTTCTTTGTATATAATGATACTAACTCACTTGTTATTTCATCTCAGAATTCACCATGTCACATTCACAAGAACAAGCACAACCACAAGAACAAGCACAACGTGTACTCAATGCTGAGGAACTCATTCCAATGGAGACCCAGGTTGTCACTGGAAAGACAAACTCACGTGCTGATGTAGCAAATCTCCCATGTCATGCAAAGTGCCAAGTTATTGTCGAAATCCTTAAACATCATCCCATCCTCAACTGCAACTGTCCCACATATCTACATTCACTAATTCTGGCATATGCTTAAACTTAACAAATCAAGAAAAACCTTGAGTTGCACGATTGATCAACAGGATATTGAAGTCAATCTTGAACTCTTTCGCACCGTGCTGCGTGTACCACAAAGGATTGACAACACTAATCAAGACTTTGTGCCAGTTCCTAAACTCAAGGGCATAATAAAATTCATGCAAGATCTCGGGTATAACGAGAGTGAAACTGCATTCAAAATGATCTCACACTTCAGAAGAAAGTACGTACCCCAACCATGGCTAAAACTACTGACAATTTTTAACCTTTGGACAACAGGGAAAGAAACAGGATTAGAATCGGCACGACTACTCACTCTTCAAATACTTTGGGGAGTGGTCAATATGAAACACATTGATTATGCAAAGCTAGTATGGGATTATCTACTTTACCATGCCAAACATCGATGGAACAAGAAAGCTGACATGATTCCCTTCGTCCGATACACCAAGCTGATCATTTACCACTTGATGTATCAGTATGACAACATTTCAAAACGAGTTAATGAGCCACAACATTCTGAAGCCAATGATGAAACTCTACAGAGAGTAAAATTGATGGCAAAAGCACAAAGAAACTCGGAATGTGAATTTCAGAAGGGCTCTTGACTCCTGCAGTTAAGGAGACGAACGAGTTTAAGAAGTATGACGCGGCAGATAGAGGAGTAGACGTTTCTATCTACCAACAACAACCGGTTGATTGTACCTAGGGAATGCATAAGAATATTAGCGACACAAGGACTAGGAAAAATTATAACGTGAGGCAAGCGAATGAAAGTGATAAGGATGGAAGTTCTAGTGCTAGGTCATTGGAGCAACAAGGAGGTTCTAGTACTAGGTTAGATTCGACACCACCATCTCCTCCATAAACAACTGTACTACTACCTCTCACAACGATAACTGAACATGATGAAGATATTACACCTCCATCACCAACAACATTACAGCTCTCCAATGCACTACTCAATCTGAACGACTCCAATGCACAACTTAATCTGGCAGAAACATATGATTCACCATCCCCATAGTCATCACCTAAGCGACTCCAAATTGTTCAAACTAATCAAAACACACAACATCAATCTATAACAACCACATCTAATATGTTTACAGGTTTCTAATGATATTCCAGGATCGATTCAACAAGCAAGATTGACAAGAATGATTCATTTATATCAATATAACAGTGGTTACATTGTTCTATGAGACACACTAAAAACCATTTACATATGACTCCTATTTATAGAGTACAAAAGGGTGCGTCCCTTTCCTTGTGCCTGTTCGAATGGGTATGACCCAAACAACACATCCATTCGGTTTGTAACCGACATAACTGCCACATAACCGAATAACTAACTAACCAATTTAACGAACTAACTAACTTAACCGCTATTCGGTTACTAACTATCTAAACTAACACAAACAACCCTTTGGCTTTACGTTATTACAAATGTCCTACAAGACTTATACAATTAAAAGTGCAACATTTCCCCCCTAATTGTTTAAGTCTTGTTCTTCGAGTCTCCATGCTCTTCTCCGTGTCTCTTTCTTTCCTTCATCCTGTCTCATCAACGTGTTGTTGTTTTTCGTTGTTTACTTCTTGTCACTATACCAATTCGTAAAGAAAACTCTCGTTCTCCTTTTGAAGTTGTCGAATTGTCTCCTTCTCTTCAATAAACCAACGAACTTCTTCTTGTTGCTATACCACCCTTGCCACATTGTCTTTCTCTTTCTTTTGTGTCGACTTGAAACCAAAACGTGCCCTAGATCCTTTTTTGTTCTCGGCTTTCTGTCAAAACACTCAAATGTTTCTCTGTAAAACAACAAGTTTGTTGTTTGTTATTTTTTCTTGGATTTCCAAGTCTTCGTAATCATAAAATATCCAAATACCTTTCGGTACTTAATCCAAAACAAGCGGTTTGTTTGTTTTCTTCACTAATACTACTACGGTAGTATGTCTTTCAAACAAGGAAAAGCGATTTGCTTATTTCCTTGTTGTCTTTGTTGCTAGTATCTTTCTAAACGCGTACCACAATACCCTTTTCTTTGTCTTCTTTTGTTCCACACCGTATCCCAACAATTCTCTAAAAATACCCTACGGTATTTCTTCCAAAACAAGTGATCAAGTTGTTTTTTCGTTGTTGTTGTTCTTGTATTGCTAGCGTTTCTCCAAAACAATCCTAGATTGCTTTTTTTCTTGGTATACCTTCCTTTTTATTCCCAAGCAACTTCTTTCTCTTCCAACGTGTTACGTTAAGTAGCAAACGTGGGTCTTCTTTCTCCTAGACGTCTTTCTTCCTACTTGTCGCGTTAAAAACACCAATAGAGGGTCTCCTTTCTTCTTTGTTGTCGCGTAATATAAGTCACTAACAAAGGTCTTGTAACAATTGTTCTTCTCTTTTGTTTTGTTGTCACGTTCAAGAGCAGTCCTTAACAAAGTTTTCTCCCACCAATACGTTTGGTGTCAACATTTGCTTCCTTTTGTGTCGGTTATTAAAACTTATCAAAACTTGCCGTTGTCCACAAAAGTTTCCTTCAATCGATCATGTATTTCTCTTCTTCAAGAGTGGATTGAAGTCTGTTGCTAGTTTGCAACTTCCGTTGGTTCTGATCGTGCACTATCTTCCCCAACATCCTTGGTGTCTCTTCCCTTCTAAGTTTTTTAATCTTCTTGATCAAAACTTGAATCACAACTTGTAATCTTGCAACCTTTGGCTCTGATACCAATGTTTACAGGTTTCTAATTATATTCCAGGATCGATTCAACAAGCAAGATTGACAAGAATGATTCATTTATATCAATATAACAGTGGTTACATTGTTCTATGAGACACACTAAAAAACGTTTACATATGACTCTTATTTATAGAGTACGAAAGGGTGTGTCCCTTTCCTTGTGCCTGTTCGAATGGGTATGACCCAAACAATACATCCATTCAGTTTGTAACCGACATAACTGCCACATAACCGAATAACTAACTAACCAATTTATCTAACTAACTAACTTAACTGCTATTCGGTTACTAACTATCTAAACTAACACAAACAGCCCTTTGGCTTTGCGTTATCACAAATGTCCTACAAGACTTATACAATTAAAAGTGCAACATGTAACACATCCTACTAAATCACAACCGTCATGTACTCACTCTGACCTTATGCTGAACTGAAAAAAATTGTTGCTAGCATGGATGCTAGAACAACCAGAGTTACAGGAGGCAGATCCAGAACTATTCCGGTGTTTGAACAGTCGTGTTACTATTCCAAGAGTTGCAACACCCACATGGGAAGAGTTTGCTGAATTAAAGATTACAACTGCAACTGCAACAAACATGTTGGACCGATGTTCTTCGCAAATGACCCCATGATGCTCATGACTACTTCGATCATCATGAGGGGGAGAATGCGAAGAGACAAAAGACAATTGGGGAAACATCATCCACACAACATCCCTATTCAAAAACAACACCAAGATGATATGCAAATTGGATCTGGAGATACAGATGTACCAAATGTACCAAAGGCATCTCTTGCTATTATGATTTCGATGAGGCCATGGACAATATTCAAGTAGAGGTCTTATATATATCCTATTTACTTTATAAAAAATTAAAGTAGTTCTGTTATGGTCTTTTGCTATTGATTTGATCATTTTTGTAGCTTTAAGCATAATTTATTGTTTTGTGGTAACATGATATTCTGATTCAATATTGATTGAATGAACCTTAGGTTTAAATGAACCGTATGCGATAAAAGTATACTCCTTTCGTCCCTAAATAAATGTTCAGTTTGACTTTTCAAAGTCAAATTGGTTTAACTTTGACCTTAAATATTTTTTGTGTGTTATATAATAATGATAAAAAATTATACCATTGAAAAATATACTTAAAACTAAATATATTCGTATATTTTCTATCAAATATTATATAACACCGAAAAAAATAATCAAGGTTAATGTTGAACCAGTTTGACTCTGAAAAGTCAAACTGAACATTTATTTAGGGACGGAGGTAGTATTTTATTGGCGTGTATGTTAATTAAACTTCATACCTGTGAATGTATCACTCATTCAAGAGATAGTCATTAGTCATCTGCCAAACTGCTACATGGAAGTCATAATAAATATGGATGGTCAAATTACATACCGGCCACCGGGATCTTATCATATTCGTTCTTGGTTACAAACATCTAATTGAATGTTTACTGAGTACACATGAGTGATTTATCTTTTGCCGTTGAACTTTAGATAATGTAAGTTTATATGTGAACTCAGAACGTAATTTATTGGTAGTTATTCAATTTACTCCGTAAGTGTGAATAGTTTATATCGATCACAGAAGAAGAAATATATCATGAATCAGGTAAAAAAAAATGGTTCTACCCATGGAGTCCTTCTAAATTGCATTCTTTTTCATGTATAAAAATAAGTAACGTGCCATAGACCATTGAAGCTTCATTAGCATGGACTGCTCTTACCCAATGAGATATCGAATGGCTACTGATCCATTTGATATGAGATGTTTAGCCTAGTAATTTACTACTGAAATTTGCTTTTTTAAATGACTCATGTATTGATGACAACAATGTTTACAATCTATGAATTAAAGCATAGTATCTTCTTTGGCGAAGGAACTTGTTGATATTCAATGTATGTTCATTTACCCGATTCAACCGCAGATATGGATATGGATGGGTGAAATGGATGTCGAAATGAATGACAAAAAAAAAATAAAAAATAGATGAATATATACGAATGAAAAGACTTTAGTATCCTTTTCACTATTCATTTCACAACTTTTTTACTTATTGATGTTAAAGATGATTATCGCTGACTTTTGCAAAAAGTCTAGTGAAAATATTTTACACAACCGATGAAATGTGTTACACTTTTAGCCTTATACGAATGATATTTGATAATCCCAGCAGGATATGCCGTGCATTGTGATGGAGTATATAATTGTACTCCTCTTAAGCGTGACATATTTTGCATTATCGCATGGTCTATGATTATACTTCTTTGTAAGCGAGTCATAATTTTGTTTAAAAGTCTATCAAATCCTGGCCATTCCAAATACATGATTATATGTAATCTTTTATAAATTTCATGAAAAATAGAGCTAAGTTTAATGATGAATATATAAACAAGCCATTCAAATATCGAAAACATTTTCACACTCGTTTGGTTCTTCTTTACAGTATCACCTAGTTTGATAAGCTTGTTAATAAAGGTTTATAAATACGTCATATCACAATGTATTATTAATTTGTAAAACTTTTTATTTGTAAACCTCTCTTTATTATACATGAAATTGTTATAACTTTATAACTATATTACATAATTCAAATACATTTAATTATAAATATGTTTAAGATTTAAAACATTTTCATTTTACATAAATAGGACACAAAACTTCACTACGGATAAAATGAAAAACTTTGTATTTCGTGATACACTTTTCGAGTTTTCGAATTATACCTCAACAATTCAACTGAGTCTTAAATGACAACACAAAGCGACGTTATCGACTATCCATGCATTGGACAATTTAGAAGTTACATACAACACAATATAATCCATGCAAACGTTGCAATTTTACATCATTAAATAAATAGTAGACCTTTCTATTTGCCACCACCACCGAATCCACTACCAGTTCCAACACCACCACCGCCACCACTACCGCCACCTACGCCCACTCCTACTCCGACACCCACCCCTACTCCCACACCTCCACCGATGCCATGACCACCACCAAGTCCACCACCACTTCCTAATCCACCACCAAGTCCGGAGCCACCTCCTAGGCCGCCACCACCTCCACCACCAGCTCCACCGCCTCCTCCTAGGCCTCCAGCACTTCCTCCACCTACACCACCACCAGCTCCAAACCCTCCTCCATGACCTGCACCTCCTCCTAAACCACCGCCTCCGCCGCTACCTCCACCACCACCACCACCGGCACCAACACCTCCTGCACCACCACCAACGCCTCCACCGGCTCCAAAACCACCACCACTTCCTGAACCTCCTCCCAGGCCTCCACCTCCACCACTACCTCCACCGCCACCACCGCCAACACCTACACCTCCAGCACCACCACCACCAACTCCACCCCCAGCTCCAAAACCACCACCACTTCCTGACCCTCCACCTAAACCACCACCACCACCGCTTCCTCCTCCCCCACCACCCCCAATTCCGCCACCTCCAGCACCGCCACCGACACCACCTCCAGCTCCAAACCCACCACCTTTACCAGAACCTCCTCCCAATCCACCACCTCCACCACTTCCTCCTCCCCCACCACCACCGATGCCACCACCTCCGGTACCTCCACCGACTCCACCTCCAGCTCCAAAGCCACCGCCTTGTCCAGAACCTCCACCTAAACCACCACCACCACCACTTCCTCCTCCGCCACCACCTCCAATGCCACCACCCCCAGCACCACCACCTACACCTCCTCCCGCTCCAAACCCACCACCCTTACCTGAACCTCCTCCTAAACCACCACCTCCACCACTCCCACCACCACCTCCACCACCTAACCCGCCGCCACCTCCAGCACCACCACCAGCTCCACCTCCAGCTCCAAACCCACCACCTTGACCTGACCCCCCACCAAGCCCACCACCACCTCCACCACCTAGCCCACCACCGCCTCCGCCACCTAGTCCACCACCACGTCCACCACCTCCACCAGCACCCCCACCAAGTCCACCACCGCCAAGCCCACCTCGGCGACCAAATCGGTCACATCCTCTGATTTTATAGCGACAATTACGCCATTTTTCCGAATATTCCTGTCCATGAGTAACCACACTCATGTAAAACACAGTGCTGACAATAAAAAGCAATGCACAGCCCCATTTTTTATACAACTCCATTGGTCTATATGATTAAACTTCAACTGAACTTGATATATCTAATGATACAGGAACTCAGATTTTATAGACATGTAGTAGACTCAGGTCCACTTGCAATTGGATCATACAACTACTATACTATTAATAGCAATGAATGCTGCTGTTTTTTTTTCTAGGGTTGATTTATTACATGTGAGCGCGTTGAGCCGTTGGGGATATAAGCCAACTAGCTGGTGGGGATGAGCCAATTGTCAAAAAAGCATTTTAACTCAACCATGCACAGTACTGTACTTCCTCACACGTACAACTTTGTAAAATTTTCCACATACCCTTTGTTCATTTTAACTCAGCCAATACTTTTATATATATGATGCCAGTAACATACTTCTATTTAGTGTACAAATATGAATAGTTTCACGTAAGTGTTAGGTATATCGATCATACAAGAATACATTGTACGTAATCTTATATTTTGTTTCTAGCATCTTGTTAGATCCCTTAATAACCATCTGACCATCATGTAACGCATTATATCACAGAGATTGACAAACATGTACATGTTAGCTTGACCAATAACCCGATTGACTCGTTTGAAGTGCCAATTTGCGTATGATCCACAATTTTGTAACCTTAGTGAGTATGTGTATTATTCTTGAATTCTTTACGTATGGTTTAGCAAGAAAACAATGTTCGTGATGTACATTATATATTATAATGGGAAGTAAAAATAGATTGGTATAATTGGATTGGATGCGGATATGAGAAATATCATATGGATAGATATGGGCATTTAAGACGATGTTGTTTTCGCTTTTATGTTAACATGTCCCATGGAAGACTTCTTCTTATAACCTTCTTTTTTTAAGTCTTATTCATGCATCAAGACCTATTCCACGTACTATACTCTCGTTAAAACTTATGTCGTATACCGACATTTACACCATACTTCAAAATAGGGCAAAATTCTTATTAATGTACTATACTTGCTGCAAATGTTACTTTCATGTACTGAACGATTTTTTTTCCTTATATAGGTACTGAATTTTCAATTTTTGGTCTTTTTGATTTACTTTGTGACATTTTTGCTCATGGATTTTTAATAATTTGAGGGGCAAAAATATCACGAAGTATATCAAAACGACCAAAATATGAAAGTTTAGTATCCATGTAAGGAAAAAAATTTGTTCGGTACACGGAAAATATTTGTGGCAAGTATGATGAATTTTGAAGAAATTTGTCCTTCAAAATATTGATAATGTAGTTAATTATTTTACTATCATTTTTAAAACACGTAGAACGATGAATCCAGGGTCGGCTTTGAGGGTGTGCAAGGTGAGCGACCGCTCAGAGTCTTAAAATTTTAAGGGGCCCCAAAATTTGTCCCGTTAATAATTATATGGATGTGTCGACATATTTTTTACAAAGAGAAAAGTATTTAGATGGTAAAATATCTTAAATGGGTAATATGTTAGAACGTTTTGATAACTAATTGCATTATATCTTATAAATTGTGACACTTTATATATAACATTGCTTATCGAAAGGTTTCATCATATAATTTTGCACAGAGCCCTCAAAAATTTCACCAATTCATGGGACGACCCTGGATGGATCACAAGCAGTTTAATGTTGGTGCTATGATTAAGTTGATCTTATGATTCACGTTGCCATTGTAAAGGAATGGAAAATGGAAAAAACCTTCGATAAGAAAAAGGCCAAAACCATGAACTGGTTGATAAATACTTCAACCAACTATGAAACTAGATCTACCTTTTTACACAAATTGTGTATGAATGATTGTTGACAAATCATTAAAAGACTGATTTATTATTTGTTCAAAAAGTTAAAGTTTAATACAACCGTACTAGCTAGTGAGTTAATTCATGTGCAAAATGTCAACTCGATTGAATGCAAATGAGCTACCCTTAGGAAACTTATTTTGACTCAGTATTAAGAGTCGTTTAAAACCAAAAGATTGATCGATATAACACAAAACACTGGGTCATAGTCATGTAATGAGCCATGTGAGGCCTAGCTATCACATCGTTTTTGGTTATGTGATGTTGGGGAAAAAGTTGCTTGTCTTAATCAAGAGTTATGGCTATGTCATTTTCGAGTTAAGATATATATATTTCTTATGTGTTATCCAAATTGTTGCCTTTTTGTAAAGATTAATCGTAAAAATGATGTTAACTCTTCTTTTTTGTTGGTAAAATTAGCTAATGTAAGAGATAAAAAGTGGTAGTAAATAATGCGGTAAGATGAGAGTTGTATTTAATTGTGTTCTTTACATACTAAAGTCTTTATTCATTGTTTGAAATATAAACCGGACACCTAATTTTCTAAGACATTCTAAAATATCTTAACTATTATTTTAAGACGAAATGAGTAGCATAGTACTATATCTGTTTATAATGCTTTTGTTCTCAGTACCCCTGATTTTTATTTTTATTTTTATTATTTATTTATTTATTTATTTTTCTATTCTAGGTATACATTGAATGTGATAAAAGAAATATAAGATATTAGAGTACTTTGGCTCTGACAAAAATGAAGTGGTTGATTTAAAATGATCAATAAAACATATGTAACTCTGGTTCAATATAATAAAAATTTTGTAACATCACAAACATTATCACAATTTTTTATATAAGTGAGAAAAATGAACACAAAACTTACTTGGTCATGCATATAGTGATGTGAATATTTATTATCAAATCGTGTATTTGATACAGTCTGATACTTTAATAGATAAACACACAATTAGAAAATAATTTTTTTCCAACTTAGAAAATTTAAATTTAAAAGCCTCCGCCAACTCCACCGCCAAAACCACCACCATGGCCACCACCTCCCCCGCCACCACCACCGCCTCCTCCTCCACCACCACCTCCTCCACCAAGACCTCCAGCTCCACCACCTACTCCTCCTCCGGCTCCAAACCCTCCACCACTTCCTGAACCTCCCCCTATACCACCACCTCCACCACTTCCTCCACCTCCACCACCTCCTACACCAATACCTCCGGCACCACCACCCACTCCTCCTCCAGCACCAAAACCACCACCACTTCCAGAACCTCCTCCGATACCGCCTCCACCACCACTTCCACCACCACCACCTCCTCCTACACCAACTCCTCCAGCACCACCACCAACTCCTCCTCCAGCTCCAAATCCACCACCTTTTCCTGAACCACCTCCTAAACCACCACCTCCTCCACTTCCTCCACCGCCTCCTCCACCAATGCCGCCACCACCTCCAGCACCACCACCAACTCCTCCTCCAGCTCCAAATCCACCACCTTTTCCTGAACCACCACCTAAACCACCACCTCCTCCACTTCCTCCACCACCACCTCCTCCAATGCCGCCACCACCTCCAGCACCACCACCGACTCCTCCTCCAGCTCCAAATCCACCACCTTTGCCTGAACCACCGCCTAAACCACCACCTCCTCCACTTCCTCCACCACCTCCTCCACCAATGCCACCACCACCTCCAGCACCACCACCAACTCCTCCTCCGGTACCAAATCCACCACCTTTTCCTGAACCACCCCCTAAACCCCCACCTCCCCCACTTCCTCCACCACCACCTCCACCAATGCCGCCACCACCTCCAGCACCACCACCGACTCCTCCTCCTCCTCCTCCTGCTCCAAACCCACCACCTTTTCCGGCTCCTCCCCCTAAACCTCCACCGCCACCACCTCCAAACCCACCACCACCACCAAAACCTCCACCTCTCCGACCACCCCATCTAGCTGTCTCAATGCTTTCATCTCCAAAAGACATTACACTCAATTGAGATGCAACGGCGATCAAAAGAAGAACCATGCAAACCCATTTTTGTGAAAACCCCATATTACTAAATCAGTTTATGATTGTATATTTTCATGCACGACACTATATATAGTGTTACTTTGAACAATTTTAAAAGCTCGTGGTACAAGTATAGATTTAAATTAACTAAAGTTGCATGAGAAATTAATGCGTATGTCCGCGTTAAACCGTTGGGGATATATCGATCAACTAGGTAGTTGACTTTATTAGACACTTTGTATCCACATAATCACCATTGTCAAAGATGAAGCTTACACTCAAAATCATTAAAGTAGTTGTGTATACATGTATCGTCTATTTCATACAATAATCAAATTTATAGGCTAAGTATATACCTTTGATTCAATTCATTATCGAATTTAATCCAACCAACTATTTGGTAATATCTACATGCATGCTTAGATCACAAGCTACATTAATTAGCTTTTAAATTGTTAGTTTTAATTAGTCCACATGTAAAATGATTCAAATATGTTATGAAGCAGTACTAAGCGATACATTAAAAACCGTAAGGGTAGTATAGTACGCAGTATCATATAACAAGAAATAAACCTTAATGGAGTAGTTATTAATAGTTTGATACAAACTAAAAGTACTGCATCTTTCAGAAACGATCCATAATTTTTTTTTTTTTTTTTTTTTTTTTTTTTTTTTTTTTTTTTTTTTTTTTTTTTTTGTAAATGTGTAACTGAAATCCTGCTTGAACAATTCTCTCTAAGGTGGCTAGTGGTAAGAAGTTCCAAAGTAACCATGTTTAAACCGTGATGGAAAATTATTTCGAGAAATATTAGTTAGACTGCGAAACAATTAATCTCGACTTTTCCTGAAAAATATTCCGAGAATATCTGTTAGACTGCAAAACAATCTCGACTTTTCCTGATGATGAACATGTATCCATTCAAATTTATTTATATAATCAATCCTTGAACGTTTCCCCTTATTATATCTACATCACCAGATATAGCCATGTGACATCCCCATCGGCATTTAATAGATTTCATACGTAAAAATGACTGTATGAAGTTTTTCTACGTACCTTTGCCTCGTGTTTACAGGAAATCTTATCATTAGTTTGTCGAGAGAAATTCACCAAATTAACAACTTACTGTATGTACATCTTTGAGTATTGTCTCTTTCAACATATTAACACGTATATAAATGTTACATACTTTAAAAGATATATTTTAATGTTGAATTATTTTTCTAGTACAGTAATTCCGTAATTTATTTTATTTTATTTTATTTTATTTTATTTTTTGTGAAAATGTTGAAATATTATTAATCACAAAAAAAGTACAATAGGTTTCAAGTATAACCATGGACATATCCCATGTTTGCTTTAATAGAAACCTAAGAACAAATAAGCTTTGCTAAACAAACAAGTAGACCCAATTCTTCTCAAAATACAATACAATTGAGACTATATGCTATACATTATCCAACATATTATTTTGCACTCCTCTTGATTCTTCTAAGCTGGACACTCCATTTTGCTTCTACATCTTTGACATTATTAGTTTATTTGACACTGAAGCTCAGAATTCTCCATTTGATGTTATCCATTATATTCTGCACCAGAACTTTCTACTGTTCTTTCACTGTTCATGAAGATTCTTTAGTTTCTCTCTTACCAGATAAAGTAAACTGTTGCACCCAACACCAACCTTCTAATGATACTTCAAATATTCCTGTTAGCTTTTAATTTGGAGAATTCTTCAATAACTTCATGCCAGTTGGAGGAAAAGTTCTTATCAATAAGTTTTTGCATCTTTCTAATTGTGATGTACGCACCGCAATGTATCCATAAGAAATTGGCGTTGTGGAATGCAATCAATGATATGACATCAAGCAGTGATTTCCATACTCTATTGGTATAGGTACACAAGAAAAATAAGTGCTCATGTGAGTCTTGAGTAAGCTTACAAAACACACATTTCAGATCATCATTTGGTTTCCATGTTGCCAGTCTATCTTGTGTCATGAGTCTACATTGAACAGCCATCCATAGGACAAAAGAATGTCTAGGAATACTCTATGGAAAGCGGACCACATCTTTCCATATCACTTTATTGCTACTACCACTAACATCTTTCCACACTATCTTTGTAGCAAACTCTGTTCTCTGCCCTGAATTGGTTACCCATACTGCTTTATGAGGTATATCATTTTGCAATGTAGGAATTTGGATAGTTTTCAATATAGGAAACTTAACAAACCACTCCTCAGGACAACTTCAATTTCCATTCTTAATCAGTTTAACTACTTTGCAATCACTAGTTAACCTTGCATTATAAACCTCCCTAGCAGATATGAATTCACTCAAAGGTCTACCTCACACCATTTATCAAACCATGTAGAAACACTCATGCCATTACCAATTTTGTAAATCACATGTTTCCTGACTTTATCCCTAAGCTTCAGAATGTTACACCATCCAATACTACTATTACTATCTTGTGAGACTTCCCATATACTCCTTCCTTTAAATTTCTCCACATTGATCCATTTTACCCATAAAGTGTAGCAGCAATATTCCAAATACTTCATAATCAAAACCTCATTCCATACTTCTAAGTCTATTATACCTAAACCTCCTTGGTCTTTTGGTTTACAGATACTCTCCCATGAAATTTTGGCTCTCCCTTTTGTTAGATCCCTTTGACACCATAAGAAACCCTTAAGCAACTTATTAATATCCTTTATCACAGTCTTTGGAAGAATGAAAACTGGACCCTAGTACACTTGCATTGAAGACAAAACAAAAGCAATCAATTGCAATCTTCCTGCATATGTCAAAGACCTGTTTCTCCAAACTTAAACTCTGCTTCTAACTTTCTCAATCAGTGGCTTAAAGTCATTGATGCTTAACTTTTTTGTAATTAGTGGAACCCCAAGATACCTAACTGGTAATCTACCTATTGTGAATGGCAAGATTTGTACAATGTTTTCTTGTTCTGGCATAGATAAACCCCTAAAGAATATGGTGCTTTTTTGCATAATATATAGTAACTAAATTCTTCAAGTGTTTCCTTAATGAATTTGACAGAGTTACTATCCCCATGGCTAAACACTATAAGGTCATCAGCAAACCCAAAGTGTGTAATTTTTAATATTTTGTAGCCTTCATGGTATTTGAAATCCACAGCATTATCAATATTTTTCTTCATAAGTAGGTTAAGAAATTCCATGGCCATTGTAAATAAGTAAGGAGATATTGTATCTCCTTGTCTCAAACCTCTACTCCTACAAAATACCCTATCCTATCTCCGTTAACATTTAGGGTAAACTTAGTGGTTGTGACACAGGTCATAATCCATCCCACCATTTTCTCATGAAACCCAAACAGTTCCAAAATATTCTTATAAAGAAACCTCCAATCTAAAGTATCATAGGCTTTTTGCAAGTCAATCTTAAGAGCACATTTCTTAATTTGTTGCTTCCTATTATACCCCATTAACAATTCCTGTGCTAATAGAATATTATCAGTTATTTACCGTCCTGCAATGAATGCACTTTGGTTTACATTAACTAGCTTACCCAATACCCCTTTATTTCTATTTGTAATCACCTTACCTATGCATTTGTACAGAACATTACAGCATGCTATTAGTCTAAAGTCTGAAACCTTATTAGGGGTTATAATTTTAGGAACTAAAGAGATTAAGGTAGCATTTACCTCACCTAGCAATCTTCCTGAATTAAAGAATTCATGTATAGCCAAACACACCTCTTTTCCAATTATGCCCCAAGCTACTTTGAAGAACTTAGCTGTGTATCCATCTGGCCCTGGTGCTTTTGAATCTTCTATGTCAAACATAGCCTCTTTAATCTCAGCATCAGTTACATGTCTTACAAGTCTCTCAGCCTCATCAGTTGATAGCTTGTCGCTGAATATAACATGATCCGTGTGTAGCTCTGCAACATCATCTTTAGTTCCCAAAAACTTTTGAAAGTGTTCTAGAAATTTCACAACAACTTTTTCTTTCTCAAAACTTGTTTCATTTTCATTACATACAACCGTTATTTTGCTTTCATGATGTCTACCTTTGACGAGCTTGTGAAGAAACTTGGTATTTCTATCCCCTTCCTTCAACCACTCTATTTTAGCTTTTTTCATTAGAAGGTTTTTCTCATCTCTCACAGCTTCACAATATTCCTAGAGTACCTTGTAGCTTTGCTTTTTCCTTTCCTCACAGAATGGATTTCTATCTACTTCATCTTGAGATGTTTTGACCTTTACTCTCAAATTTGACTTTGTCATGTACATTTCCATTTTTCCAACTTAGTTGATTCAGTTTGTGTTTCATGGATTTCATCTTTTGGGTTACCTTATACATCTGAAAACCACTTACATTCTTTTCCCATTCAACCTTCACCACAGTCAAAAACTCCTCTTTCTCAATTATAAAATTTGACATTCTAAAAGCCTTTTTCTTTTTCACCCCTCCATTTGGTATTACTAACATAGCAGGTTAGTGATTAGAGATAATGTATCGTAGGAAGATACTATGTGCAGAGCTAAAAGTATCCAAAAAAATTTCATTGATCATTACTCTATCCAGTTTCTTCAATGTTTTGCATTTAGGGGTTTTTCAAACTCTTAGTCCAGGTATATTGAAAACAAGAACTCAATAAGTCATCAATATCCACATCCTCAACACATTTTTTGAATTCAACCATGTCACTGTTGTACTTAGAACTCTCATTTGAATGCTCACTAGCTTCTAATGTAACATTAAAATCTCCTATAATCACCCATGTTGTACCATTAGTTATCTGTTTATAAGCTCCCAACTCATTCGACAGCCTTCTTCTTTCAATACATGAATTGCTAGCATAGATGACTGTACAAAAGAATCTTTTTTCCTGACCAATGGGTTCTACTAGTAACAACATGCTTTGTTTAGTCTTATTTATCATCCAAACATCCATAATGTTCTAATTCCAGCCCATCATAATTCTGCACCCTTTATTGTTATCCTCAGCATTAGTTACATATTCACAGGTTCCAAAAACATTGTCACCAACTTTCTTAACCTTTTTGTATTTGACGTGTATCTCAAGAATACCACACATTTGTAAATTTTCCTCAGCAATAAACTTTTTTTTATCTCCTTCTGCTTATCAGAAGTGCTGAAACCTCTTATGTTCCATGTTGCAATTTTCAAATTCATGTACTCTCTTTCTATTTTTGGCTCACTTTTTCTCTCAATTCTTTTGGCTCACTTCTACTCTCTGTCTGTTTCTAGTATCACGCAATCCCCTCTTTTCTGTCTTTGAACTCACAAACTTCTCTCAATTCTTTTTGGCTCACTTATACACTCTGTATGTTTTTAAAAACTACACAAAATACTCTATTTCTATTTTTGTGCTCCCAAATCTCTCAATTCTCTTTGCTCACTATACACTCTGTCTGTTTTTTAACACACTTGATACTCTCTTTCTGTTTTTATGCTCTCTAATTCTCTGAATTCTTTTGGCTCTCTATGCACTCTGTCTGTTTTTTCACACAATACAAAAAACAAAAACAAAAACTATATACAACTCAGATACACTTACTATATACACTACTGTATCAAGATACAATTGCATTATTCAGTTAAGGGTATGACTACACACCCCTTCAACTTCATTCCTTAGTAAACTTTGTCCAACAGAAGATAAGTCTTGTACAACAACCTCTTCATTCTTTTGTGTTTTTGCTGCACACAACAATTCTTTTTATCTCTATAATACCTCTTCATATCCTCATTCTAGCTTTCCCATTCAGTCACTGTTGGATCTTCATTCTTATCTAGAAATTCATCTATTTGCTTCCTTTCATCGCTGTTTGGTCTTAAATCATCCTCATTAACTAGTGAATCCAACATTGCAAAGCTATTATTGCCTAAAATGTCTTTGGTAGTCTTTTGATAATCACTTTTAGAGTTAGTAGGTATGTTACTTACCTTTAGTGGAGTAACTGATTTGCTACTATTCTCTTTATTCTTAGGTATACTAGGTTATTTACCATTCTTATAACCCACTTCCTCATTTCTTTTTGTCCCATATTCCATCTTATTGAGGTTATGTTTTTGACCATCCTTTCTATTACGATACATATTACCCCTTGAGTAACCATTGTAACCATTTTGGTCATTCCTCCTATTATTGTTTCTATCAACTTCATTCCTATTTTTTCTATATGGCACCTCTTTAAACCCATCATCATTTGCACCTTGCTCATCATTTTGTTTTTCATCATCCTTTTCTTTAGGTACCATCCTACATGTTTTTTCTTCATGACCAAATACACAATAGTGTCTACATTGAGTTGGTTTCCAAGCATACTCCACTTGTACAAACTTAGTCATACTAATGCTAGCTTCTTTTTTGCTATATGCAAATTCAATCACATCTTTAAACTGTTTTTCAGCATTGAGTTCAACTAGTACCCTAGCAAATCCTAGTCTACCAATCTATGCCATACACATTTTAGTTGTCATTTCATCCATGATGACTGGTTTACCTTGAAAACTTTCTAAAGAACTTATTCCTTTAACACTCCAAGCCTCTAAGGGTACATTCATCAACTTAACCCAAACAGACAGTTTTTTTAGGTTCTGTTTTATCTAAACACATATCAATACTCTACCTTTGTGCAAAAAGTGGTTTGTTATTAACCATCTATGGGCGATTGCTTATTACCTGAAGTATCCCCTGCTCATCTTGGAACATAAAGAAAAAAAATCCCTTTCTCATTCACCGTCATGTCTACTAGCCATATTTGTTCCACATTCTTCTTATGTGATACCTAGCTTCATTGAAACTCACCATACAACCAAGAAATTGACCACATACAGTTTTGTCCCACTTAGCACTTCCTAATGCAACTGTCTCTTCATCAAATATTGCAATTTCAACCCCATGCTCATTCATCTCAGTAGGTACTATTAGTTATTTCTTATCTAGTACATTAGCCCTGATAACATCAACAAGTGTACTAACATTCCTCCTATTAGGCTCATTCTCAGTGGCATTGTTATTACTTTCTTTCAAAGATTTGTCACTAATATCATCCTTTGAACAAATATTATCCTGAGCAACACTAGCATTCTTATTAGTATCATTTGTAGTATTACTAGCTCCCTGATCATTTGAATCATTCACCACATTATCATCATTTACATGAGTATTTAAATCATTATCCTTATTGTTGTTACAAGCAATATATGGATTAGTTTTTACCTGACTTTGTAGACCAGGAAACTCCTCTCCATTCAAGTCACCATCATACTCACTCTTATCCCCTTTATTCCTATCCTATGTATATTCATTTTCCCCCTTGATTCTTTACATCATCACCTTTCCTTTTCTGCAGGTTGTTTCTTTTGCCATTATTCTTATCACTATTCATCTGAACACCTTGTATCGAATCCCCATACCTAGCCAGAGGCCTAATATCATGATTAGATGATCTTTTTCTACCCAACATCCTTTCATATCAATCAATACTTCAATTCAAATGAAATTACTAGTATTTTTTTTGGTTTTTCTGAAAGAATTGAAAAGATTACACTAAAAGTTGCAAAAGCCCTAATTCAATTAACCTAGGTAAAAAAAGACGCCAAACTACACAATTTGGGGGTTTCCTCAATACTTGATGTTAAACGAATCAAATCATATCATTGTGTGCGCAATAATTCGATGAGTCGTTTAATGGTTTCAGAGTTGAATTTTAGTAAGAATTGAGTGAGAATTTGTTAGAAAACTGTGATTATTGGAAATGGTGGAAAAAAGCTGGAAAAGTTGTTACGAGAGAGAAAAAGGGGAAAAAGTAATACTTGTCGAGGTTGTGGTTATAATTCCGTAATTCCAGATAACAAGATTTACATTTCCTGCGTCGTTTTGCGTCGATAATATAAATTGAAGGGAAAATGATAAAAAAATGCATCGAACTTGACACTTTTTACCATTGTATGTAGCCAACTATTTTTTTTTTCATTGTATCACAAAACTTTTGATTTTTTCCCATTGTATGTATCCACGTCAGCAAAGCGTTACATACAATGGTAAAAAGTGTCAAGTTCGATGCATTTTTTTATCATTTTCCCTTTTTTATCATGACGTTTTGCTGACGTGGATACATACAATGGGAAAAAATCAAAAGTTTTGTGATACAATGAAAAAAAAAATAGTTGGCTACATACAATGGTAAAAAGTGTCAAGTTCGATGCATTTTTTTATCATTTTCCCTAAATTGAAATATAGTTACAGCTTTTTGGACAATAAAATTAGCAGCTCATGTTCTATTAATCATACTCACATAGGTGTATGAGATCAACCTAAAAGGTTGGATGATAAAAATAACTAGCTCAAAAAATTTTAAACTTTTCTTAGGTAAGTGTTTTTCTCCTCCATATAGGAGTGTAATCGAGTCGAGCCAAGTCAAATATTGTCAAGCTCGAAACCCGACTCAACGGCTGGACCGAGTATTCTATACTCTTGAAGGGTATGCTATACCCGAGCTCGAGCTCAGTGATGTAATTGATGCTCTTCAAGAGGTGAAAGGTAGTAGTGTTTTAAGGGACATTTAACCTATTATTTCATGAATTTCGAATCATTTATTGCTTAAAACGATTTTTAGGCTTGGATTATGTATTTGTTGGATTTGTACAAGTTTTAGGCTTACTTGAACAAAGAATGGAAAAAAAGACAAAAGTTTTAGTGTGTGACCAGCAAGCCTAGCGCCGTCACCAGAAGTGCCCAGAAAAAGTGAATTTTTGATTGACCAGTGTGTGGAGACGAGAATGGTGAGGTCGTCACAACCCCTTAGTGATGCCCTCACGGCCTACAAGCTGACACCGTCAAGTGAAATTGGTGAAAAAACCCTAAGTCGATGACAGCAAGGTGGTGTCATCACAGCTATAGGCTGACGCCGTCACAATTGATTTTCTATATATATTCTTGCCTTGTTTTCATAACTTTGTGTGGAACTTTTGGGAAATAAATCCTCGATGATTTTAATGTGTTTTTTCACTCTCTCTACATTGTAAATCTCTCCTAAGTTTATCATTGTTAGTTTTGATTCTATGTTTGTTTTTCTTGTTTGCTATGCGTTAATACAAATAAGCCATAAAAACGTTTAATACATTTTCAGATCTTTCAATGTTTTGTCGATAACAATCATAATATCATTTCAAGTACAACTAACATACATAAGTTCTTATGTTTATGGCTTTTCAACTCATCAAAATCATGTTTATATAAACTATACATTTTGCAAGTAAACAAAAAGTTTCTTACACATTTATTTTAAGCATAATTAAAATGTATTATTACCTCATGCATGACCTCATTGATATCTTGTTAGATTTGGGCATATCTTTCAAGATTACATGAAGATCTTGAAAGATTTTAAGCCAAAATCCCTAGGAACACACTGGTCGGGTCCCTTTTGAAAGGGAGCCGGCAGATCCATGGGATCAAAGGCATTTTTGCCTATAAACAGAAGGTCATTTCTCATTGCACACTTACCAATCTCATACATACTCTCTTATATTCTCACTTTGCATCATACTAACCTTGATATCATATCAAAGTCATAATTTACTTTAATTTTGGTGATTCTTATTACGCTTGTATACAAGACGATCAAGCCTCAAGTTTACTTGTTGCTAGCCTTCATCATCATCTCTAGATCTCATATTTGATTCTAATTGATCATTCATTTCATTACATTATAAACTTGTATTGATTGATTGGTGTGTTGTGTTGATTCTACCTTTGTAAAGAACTATGTATTTAGTTGGGTATTCAGGGAGTGGAGTAGGGCAAGGAAGGTGTTATTGTAGCCAAACTACTATAAATACTTGTTTCACGATTTTATCTTTTCTTTACTTTACTTTACATATCGTATTTATCTTTTATTATTCATATTCTTGCATTATCAATACTTCATTATTCAAAAGATTTCACATATACTTGATCTAACTATTTTGAAACTAAATTTTAATCGGTAAAACTCAATGTTTTGAAAATCGAGTTCGAAATCGACCCGGTCGAGTCACCAGGCACTGGGTCAACTGGTTCAACCGTCGGGTCCACCCGGTTTTCAATTTGTTATTTTTTATTTTTTTGACCGGGTCAACCGATTCGACTGTCGGGTCAACCAATTCGACCACCGGGTCAACCGGGGTTTTTATTAAAATTTTTTAGAAAAACGAAACCTGGCCGGGTTTCAAGAACTGGGTTAACCCGGGTCACTCAAAACCCAGCGGGTCTAACCGGTTAACCGGGTTTTTTCACCTGTTATTTTGCCAGAACTGGTCGAACCGGTTAACCCGGCCGGGTCAACCCGGATTTCAAAACATTGGTAAAACTATTCAACCCACCTTTTAGTTTTCTACAATTAGCATCAAAAGCAGGTTACTAAAATTTTTAAAGTGTATTGTATTTTAAAATTTTATATTCGATCGAACAGAATTCGAAAACTACAAAGAAGGGCAGTCTATGCAAAGATCACCACTATTTGAAGCTAACCGTTTTATATATTGGAAAAATAAACTTGAAACATCTGTGAAATCTAAAGATATTGATCTTTGACATGTTATTATTGATGGTGATTACAAACCTGTCGTTAGAAATACTTCTGCTGGTAGATATTAAAGTGTTCCTTACAAATGCCAAAACGATGATCAAAAGAAAATGCTTTCGAAAAATAATGAGGCAAAAATGATTTTATTTAAAGCCTTACCTAAAAGGAATATGAAAGAAACAACTAAAGATATTTGGAACTCTTTAGTGATTACTCATCAAGGAAATACGCAGGTTAAAAATAATAAAATAGATTTATTTGTTAAACAATATGAGCAACTTCAATACCGGATGATGATAGTATTGATAATACATTTGTTAGGTTTAACACTATTGTTACTTCATTACAAACACTTGATGAATCTTTTTCAAGTCGTAATCATGTCAAGAGATTTCTAAGAGCACTTCTACCAAAATGGAATCCAAAGGTGACAACCATAGAAGAATCAAAGGACTTGTCGATTCTTTCTCTCGACGAACTTATTGGCAACTTAAAGGTCTATAAAGTGGTGTTAGCAAAAGTCTCCGAGGCTTCTAAAGACAAGAAAGAAAAATATAAGTCACTAGCACTAAAATCCAAAAAGGGATCAAGCGACGAGGAAACTTCCTCTTCGGATAGTGAAAATGAAGAATACGTCATGACGGTTAAAGACTTTAAAAAAGTCTTTAGTAGAAGAGGAAAATTTGTGAGACAATCTCATGATGACAAGAAAGTCTTCTGAAACTTCAAAGAAGACAAAAAGGGAAAGGTTGATCGAAAGTGCTTTAAGTGTGGTAATCCAAATCACTTCATTAATGATTTTCCCAAACTCCAATAGTGACCAAAAGGCATTCATTAGCGGGTCATGGAGTATAAGTAAAGAAGAGAAGGACAAGATTTGTCTCATGGCAAAAGTATCCAACGAGACATACGACGTACATCAAACACATGACACGTAAGTAGCATTCTGAAACAAAGAGTTTTAAAAAACGACTAGCCACAACAAATTGCAGGCTAGTACTAATAAGATTGTTAGTAACAACCAGTGTTGCAAAAATCGGTCTACAAGGCCGATTAATCGGCGATTACAAGCTGAACGGCCTTGGACCTTGGAGCGAATTACAAGGTAATCGGCCGATTAATCGGCCTTGGACCTTGGAATCGGCGATTAATCGGCCGATTAATCGGCCTTGGACCTTGGAATCGGCGATTAATCGGCCAAAAATCGCTACACGGTCCTCGACCGCCTCGGGACCGATTCACGATTTTTGCAACATTGGTAACAACAAAACATATTAACACAACAAACTAAAAACAAACCACAAAGTACAAAAATCAAAGTTATACGAACGACATAAACATCAATAAGGCTTCATACATAGACTATTAAACCCACAAAACCAATACCTTAAACTAATCATGCAGCTTTGCGTGTATGAATTCGAAAACTGATGATATTGCAACAAAAAAAAAAAAAAAAAAAAAAAATGCTTGCATCCTAAGATAACATCATTTCGCAAAATGCATACCAAAAGCAACAAAGGAAAACTGGTCAGCTTACGTCGCAAAGATGGAAGGTCAAGTCCAGAAAGGTTGACAAGTATCGACTTTGAAAGTGATACACATCCAATTGCTAAGCTATATACAATTTAACTTAAAAAAAAAAAAAAAAAAAAAAAAAAAAAAAAATCCTACTTTGACTTAGACGTACGACAACATTGGGCTAAGTATATAGGGATTCTCTAAACAGCGCCGTTTAGACTTTAGAGAGTGCCATAGTAATATAGTATATTTAGGTAAGAGCAATGATAGACTCACAAAAAAACTTTCACATATACATTCATAAAATGAAATGGCATTGTTGGATTGGTTAATAAAAAAGAAGAGAGAGAACCAATAGCCAAAAATACACCAATCAAATAATCCCAAGTCATTTTTTAGATATGTTTTGTGAAAGTTTTTTAGTGGGCCTATCACATTCCTTATATATTACTCGTATCGCTTATACAATAACAGTAAAATATTTGAAGTACGTATTGACTTATTATCATTATTTAATAATTTTCTTTTAAAATAAACCAAGTATTATGAGTTTTTCGAATACTTTTTTGTTCATGACCTTGCACACAGATTGTCAGATTGTTTGAAAATTGTTGTTTCATTCTAAGATATTCAAAGTTCATATTTTGGTTATAAACTTGCATAGCGACACTCTAAAACAATCGAAAATGTGAGCAACCCGCGACCAAACTTTAAATCTAGACTGCTCAAATAATGAATTATCAAACTCTGTACTGGTTGATCATATATGTCATGTTTCATAGTGTGGACAGTTGAAACATTTCACAAACGTTGGTCGCTATACGTACATTATTTTGTGCTAACTTGATTAAAATTCGTGGATCTGTCACTGATTATATTATACAATAATAAATTTTCAAAATAGGTTAGTAATGCTAGCATTTTCTGATTGGAGAATAAGATTTCTGCATATAAAATGCGTCGTTCCCTCCAACCTCAACCCTCCCAGGGCAGATCTAAAGCTTGGATACGTGTGGCACGCAGGGGCAGAGGCAATGGGGGACTAGCGGGTACTCAGCACCCCCAACTAGTCCAGTTGCTAAGTCAAATGTTTAGCCCAAACCTGTTTACACCTATACATGAAACGTTTGGCCCCTCCCAAATTCTTTAGTCATACGTGAAAATATATTCACAACCTTAATATTAAATGAGATTTATTTGAAGTCGAATGTTACATGTAACAACACTTGTTTCCAATTGAAAATATGTACGTAGCAATTAGTAGAGATATATATAAATTTTTTGTGTATGTGATGCTATAAATTAAATAGGGTAAATTATTTTATTTTTTTCTATTGAAAGAAATATAATAGTTATGATTTCACAGTTTTTAGTTTTGTAATATTTGGTAAACGTATAAGATTGTTTGCAATGCTCTTAATTCAGTCACTTAGAAGTTCTTTGTTTCAGTTTTTGTAACATTAAAATTAATGTAATAATTGTGATTTCACACTTTTTATCCTGTTTAGTTTTGTACACATATAAGAATGATATACCATTTTTTACGATTTAGGTTGAATTATCTGCAAATGAAATTTTTCGTCCCCTTTAACTTAAAATCCTGGCTCCACCCCTGATGGCACGTGCCACACATGGAGTTGTCATCCATGTTTTTTTCTATAGGGTTGTAGCCTGTAGGTTTCGTATTTCTTGGTTTTTGTGTTCTATACTAATGTAGAAGACAGACAATATAGAAGATTAAAAGACAACTAAACTTATAAAGCCCAACAGCGAAGCCCACTACGATGAGACATAAATCTAATTTAGCCCAACCTTAATTATGGGTTATCAGCTCACCAATATTATCAGCTTCTGTTTGAAAATTATGAGTATTATCTTACTTTTTTTTCTTATGATTTTAATTCAATGTTTTTTAGGCTTTATGTAACAAACTACGCCTTTCAGTTGTTTAAAGACTTTAACCTTTAACGTAGACAGTTTTTATTTTTATTGACGCTTAGTTGATTACATAAAATCACAAATAGAAGTTGTATTCTAAAAGACATCGTAAGATAATTTGGTATATGATGATCGAAGTAACTTTGTTAACGTTTTTATCACTAGCAAAGAATTTTGCTGCACCTATTTCAAAATGCTGGATCCGCCACTGAACCCTTCCCTACCTCGCTGAGTTTTTCATTCGCTATATCTATAAGAGATAGTTGTACAGAAATAGTTGAATAGCATTACATGATAGAATAAGTTACAATTGAACAAACATGTAACTCGCGCCAATATAAAATCGTCCATATGGGTCATGAGGGTTGAACTTAATTATTTAAAACATTGAGTGCATGCTTAATCAAAAAGCGTTTCACACAAATTTTGGATACCACTCGTGTCCTGCAAATTGCCTTTGTATAATTTTCTATCTCCTTTGGTTCTTTAAAATATACACCACGTGGTTTCACATGCCAACTTTTTTCAAAATACTTAAAAGTATTTGAATACACAGACACGCTTAAACGTGCAAGTTTTTCTTTGTTCAAGTGGGAGAGGGTGAATATGAATTTGAGTTAGATGTACGTGGCCTAACTGAGGTGTTCCCGTGAACGTTCGGCCCTTTCCCTGACCACCCCAAATGTGTACCTTGTGAAAAGTTTGAACCTTAGACCTTTATTTATACGTTTCTTTAGGTTGACAATTTGACATTTGACATTCATATATATACCGATCTCTCTATTATTCATGTCTTGTGCTTGTTTCCAAGATCTTCCGATCAGCAATTTCATTCCTATTGCAACATTAATTGAACAGCTCTAGCCACTTCAGTTTCAACATATTAGGTATGCATATGATCTCTTCATTCATGCATAATTGACGCATGTAAAGAAATATTATCAAGTACTGTTAGTATTTCCCTATTTGAGTTGACATTTAAAATTGAAGTTGCATGTTCAACTTTGTGGTGATGAGTAGTATCATAATAGTTGTCATTTTGAAGTTTATCTTAAGAAACAACATTCTTGTGAATGTTTAGATTTGAAGCTTGAAGGCTGAGGCTTGAAACGGTATGGAGAGTGCGGAATCTGATTACATTTTTCTTGTTGAGTGCAAAACTGAAGATGAAGATACAGATTATAATGTAGATGGAGACAATGACGATAGAAAGGATTTCAATTCCGCAGAATACGCCGATGATGATAATCCTTGGCCTCAAAGTTACAGGTATATTATATAAAAGCATATTAATACATAACATTATATACTAAAACGTTTTATACAATGACTTGGCATCTCTTTCTGAGGGGTAAATCATCACAGAATTATATCGATCTGGACATTTTCTATAATTATCTCATATATTCTTGTGATTTTCGTTTTTTTATTCTTGGTCCCTGCGTAATGCAACCAAAACATTTCAGATTGATAAAACTAGCAAGAAGCTAGAAATACATCAACACACACAACCTCAACCAAATTGCTACTAAGCTTATAACTTTGACCCTAAAACATACAATTACTTTGTGACTAAACAGAGACGCCCTAACGTGAAATTAGCAAACAAAGGAAAATTTTCGACCTTCAAACCCACCAAATGCATTATCCTCTAGTTTAAAAAAAGAAATCTTCAAAAGTTATGTTGTAAGCTAGTGTTTTACCGAAAATCGAGAGAACTTTTTTTCTTAGGTTTCAGATACGTCCACGAGTCACAACTTAACATCGGATTCACGTTGGTTTCAACAAGTCAAACAGATTGATTTTCCCCTTATTTTTTGTAACACGTTAGAGATGGACTTAAAATTTCAGGGAGTCGATGGATGTTTATAGCGCTGTAGCATCCCCGAATATGAGCTTTCTACAGTCATCTAGTTTATCATCATTATTGAGTGGTTCATTCCTTTCGTCATCACCTGAAAGGAGGCACGCTCCTAAGACGATTCCCAGTTTGGATAGCCCTCTTTTATTGCCCGTAGCAGACAACCAACAACCACAACAATGTCATAGTTCCGAACATTCACATCATCCTCAATGGACATCTTCTGCCCGAGAATTGTCAAAACATCACAAATCTCCTCAGATTAGACAAAGTTCATTTTGCCAATCTGTGATAAATAGTACGTCGTCTGTTACTTTTTCGAAATTAATTACATATTCTGTAGATTGTGTTATAAACTAGATCGCATATGCAACCACTAAAATTGTGAAGACCATTAATTACTTGTGCTTTAATATCTATTTATATACAGATAAATGGGATTACAAAACTTTAAATTCCTTTTTCAAAGCCAGTATATATTTGATTAAACAATTGTAGTAGAAAAAAATTTTCTGAATCATTGTGATTAAACATGTGAAATATCTTCTCAAGTGGAGTTGAGATGGATGGGAAGGGGTGCCTATGGGTGGGGGAAGGGTTTAAGTAATAAGTAGTACTAGGAAAAAGAAGGGAACAAAATGCAGTTGTGTGAAATTCTATTTTTATCCTTCATATTTTTTTATTAATTGAAATTTAGAAATGTACAATAATTTGAGACAATTTAAGATAGTACAACGAGCAACAAATATTAGACCGATAAATTATACGATGAGGTAAAATATATACAAACCCTGTTCTTAGACGGTGTCTGGATTAGCTTATTTGAAGAAGCTTGTGGACTTATTGTGTTTTGAATACACATAAGCTTAATGTTGTTCCCTTTAAACACACAACTTATAATACGGAGTAACAAGTTAAATCACACTCTATGTAATATGATAAGGTGTTTAAACAATTTATGGTAATAACACGTAAAGTAGTTTAAACACACAAACATGACAAGGTTTTTCAACGTTTAAAATTCTTAATAGAAATTAATCAAAGGATTTGACAAAGATTGTTTGCGGAATAATAATCCTAGTTGAATGACAATTGAGGTGATCTCCTCTCAAACTTAAACACAACCCTAAGTTATGGCTTAAGTAAGAACTTATACTTATTCGCTGAATTGTTCAGCTGAATTGTTCAGCTGCCTAAGTTCTATTCGAAGAGTAAATGCTCTTAAATGTGTATCACATTAATTGCAAAAGATGCATTTACTCATTTACAAATATTCTTTTTTATTAATTTACAATTATTATTTTTTATTAATTTACAAATATTCTTTTTTATAGCAAAGAATTAAGATTTACAACGGTTTCTACTTTACATGTGTTGAACATTCAATGAGTGTTGGTGAGATAACATTAAATGCTCTTATACTAGGTAATGAGGTAAACTCTTTTGTAGGAAACAGTGTTCACAACTGATGTAATTCTTTACCAACTCTGGAAATGTGTGGATTCCTAAGAAGACTTGCTTTATCCCTTTTTGCCTAATTAGATGTATATTTTTCGCTTTTGACCTTCTAAATACTTGAGATTCTTTGCTCAGTTTTTTTGTGAATGAGGAGATCAAACATCATTCAGTAAGGCATTATCATCCTTACTGAACTGAACTTCTTCTTTTGATCTTGTACTTTCAGTAGCTGAACCGCATTGGCACTGAAGTGAAGACTCTTTGTCTTCAAGAACTCAAAAGGAGTTATGCTGAATATTATAGTGACTGAGTTATACTTGACTATTTATGTTCAAATCTATTTAGAGACTGTTGGACACTGAAATGGCCCAACACTTAAAAAAGTGTTTAGATTTTGCGAAATAGCTCAAGCTTACTAGCTTATTTGAGCTAATCTAAGATCAACTTCATAAGGCTCTCCCCTTTCGCTTTTCTAGCTTAACCTTAATTACTAACATGTTGTCTTTGCTTTAACTTTTGTTTGTCAACAACTTTTTTAGAGTGTGATCTTTGTTAGTCATTTTTCTAATAGTGTGTTTTAAAACTATATAAGCTAATCTTAACACTCTTTGAAGATGTGTGTTATGATAATACATAAGCTCATAAGCTCTTTTTGTTGAAGATCTAAAGCTCTTTAAATAAGTTGATCCAAACACCCCTTAAAAATGGAAAGCAAGTCTCTAGAAGTCCAATATGTTATCAATAATGACTATTGTTATATTATGTGTACAACAGTCGTTCCTTATCCTAATTACTTCCCATATTGAGTAAAAAGAAAAGTTTGTGATTTTATTTGTATTAACATGCTTCCCGTGCATGATGATTTCTTGTAGCTGTGTATTTGCTTTGTGTAGTAGCACTTCTTTCTACTCCTTATGTAGTGAAAGAAGGAGGATGGGTTGGGCTGTCTTTATTATTTGTTTTTGGTATTTTATCATTTTACACCGGTATCCTTCTCGGTAGATGCATGGATAGTCAGCCTGGTCTTAATACTTACCCAGATATTGGTGAGGTCGCCTTTGGCAAAGTTGGGCGTCTAACCATCTCTGTAAGTACGATCATTACTCAAGTACGTCAACTGAACTAACATATATATAACTGATATATAAGTAATCATGAAATCTGATCCTTATTTTTCTTTAGCATAACAAAAAAGTGATTTTTTAAGTGTGTGTCAAGTTCTATAACTAAGAGGCCTTGTTTTAGTTTCTCTAGCGTTGGTGCTGTCATCACTATCTTATGTTTGTTTGGTGTCTTTTAAGAGTGTGAGAGGTGTTCTTTTGGGTTTCGTCTTGGGGTAATATCACAGTGCTTATATTTTATTTAGGAGTGCTCATTATTTAGATTTCTAGGCTAGGTCTGGTTGTTTCATATTGCATTGTAATCTCTAGCTTCTTGCTTGTTTCTTTAAACCTTTATCTACAAGTTTATCTTTTAAGGAAAATCTACATCTTAGGGAAGGCTAAAGGAACTGTTAGAATATGGACATTATTTTAGTAGACGTATGTTAGGATCGAACTCGAGATCACGGGATTGCACACTTTACGTATGAAAAGTAAATGAGTAATAATTATATAAATGTTATATTAATTATTAGAACACAAACACGTAATGATCGTTAATGTTTAACGGAAATGGATAACGATTATTAGACGAATGAAAAGGAAGAACGATAGATGAAACTTTGAATGTCAAGAAGGTTTCGTAAACCCTTTAAGGGTGTAGGGACGATTGGGAATTGTATCCCACATCGCTTGGTGAAGCTTTTAACACAAGATTTCTACCCTATATAAACACACAAGGTTTTATTCTATTGATATAACTTGAAAACCTAACTTGTGTGTTTTCTTCTCTTCTCTTCTCTAGCAATTTTCGACAAGCCCCATTAAGTGAAGGTAGTCGAGACTTGTTATTCTAAGCGTGTGTTGTGCTCGTCTTACTTG
The DNA here is from genome assembly GCA_030686995.1 of Artemisia argyi. Lineage (NCBI taxonomy): Eukaryota > Viridiplantae > Streptophyta > Magnoliopsida > Asterales > Asteraceae > Artemisia > Artemisia argyi. Next base: position 17,880,897 of record CM060678.1, on the reverse strand, counting down.
CATAAGCGTTTGCTTGAAGTAGTACGTGTGTACAAGATCGTGAATCAAACATATTATTGTTTGTTTCTTGGTTTGTTCACATAAACCCTATATTGGGGAATTGGTTCCGGAAGATTGCTTTTGATTCTTGTTCGGGCTAGAATCATTAAGGTACGTTTATTATTTATGTTTTGATTAATTAATTACATATTATGGTCTTGTTATAATTGCTTCCGCTATATGCTCACTTTGATGTACTTGGTTTATTTATATGAAGGTCATGATATAATAATTCCAACAGTGGCATCTAGAGCCGTTATAATGTGTAATTAATTATCGCAACGCATAAAAATTGGATTTTGATTCGTATAGTTACATGTTTTTTTTTAGGGTTTATATTTTTTTTTATCCCTAACCCTAATTTGGGTCGAATGACCTAAGGGTTTTTAGGGTTTTGCTTTTAATTTTATTAAAACCTAATTAGAAACCCTAAGATGTCATGTAATTGTTATGCGTTTTAGTAAACGATCTTGGTGCAATATGTTAATTGTTAAGCTAAATCCATGAAAAAGTGCATATTTGCATGGATTTTTATTGTGTTATTTAAATTGTTTATATATATTAATGGTTAAGTTATATTAAAACATGTAAATTTATTAATAGATGTCGAATTGGAGAAGACTCCAATATTAAGTAATCAATTATGTGCTATGTGGTATTTATTTAATTTTGGCTTACGCAATCGATTTATCGATGTATGTGGCTCTTTTTCCAAGAAGAAGAAAGCCTCAATTGAATTAATACGTTATACACCTAGATTTGATTATTAATAGGACTATTGAATAAGATTTGCATGTAGCTACATGTTTTATACATATTTAATTGTTATGATTATGTATATTTGTTTATTTAGTTGTTTTATTTTTTATTGTATATTACTTGTTTTTGTTTATTTATTGTGTTAGACATGTTTATAAACGAAAAGGGTAATTTTTGAATAGAAAAATAATACGGACTAAATAATGGCGAAATTGTTTTGGTTTTTAAGAGTTTAAATCTCAAAGAATTGGTTGATTGATGTTTTTGTACGTAATGGTTAAATAGGCTCGGCCGAAGTTTACACACTATAAGATGGGTATAAGGATGGCAACGCATTAAATTGTGGCCTTAAAGAGACAACATTCTGTCTTAACGCTCGTTTGTGTGTAAATTAGACTTACCGAACAACCATTACATGTACATTGTCATCTTAAGGGTGAATAATCCACAATTCCACAATGATTATCCGAAACACTAAGCTTTCGGGCTTATGCAAAAGTACGATATAGTGGACGATAATTGATGGTTATTCTTTAATTGGTGAACCCGATACCTCAATCAAAACTTTGTTATTTCACTCTTAGCTAATTGGTAATAAAATTGTTTTATAAAACCAATGTTATGAAGTTGTATGCATGCTTCTTCATACATTATTTTGATCACATCAAAATATTAATACCCTTATAAAATTGAGTTGAATGCCATCTAATTAAGAACACTTGAAGTTGTAATTTACGTCAAGTGAGACTTGGCGCGATTGCAATGGAGAGGTAAATTTCATAAATTCATTGCTAGCAGATCAACTGATGTGATGGATTTGTGAGTTTACAGTTTTTAAGTTAGACAACTTAAATTGAGTAGTAAGTGAGACTTGGACTCAAGGCATTAAGATGGGGACTAAACATGCTTACAATACAAATGTTTTGTGATTGTAGATCCCATAAATCTAGGAATTGCAATATGATATTGGCAATTATTGTTCGACAATTACCTTGTTGAATACTATCATTGCTAGCAGATCAACTGATGTAATGGTACTATGTCAATTTAGGATCCTAGCTTTAAGAAAATATTATGGTTTATATGAATATTTTCTAATGGGTATTTTATTTTCTTAAAGATCTAATTATCGAAAATACTGAAATTGAATTTTGTAATTCGTTTTAATGTATTAATGCAACGTTCAAATCGTAAACGTATTTTGGGCTTTGGTAAATTGATCTAGTTCTGTTTTCAAACAAATGTTTGATTAAGAAATATTTACTTAAAAGACAAAAGGAGTCTCCTTTCTATGAAGGAAAAGTGAGACACAATCCTATTCCTTTTCATGAATGAGAAAGGATAATAGGAATATTAGATATGTCTAAATTCTAATATAACTCATAGCAAATTTTTAATGGTTAAGAAAATTGCATACATTTTTCATAGGGATTTTATCATCCTCATTCGGTGATCAAATTCTTAGTAACAAATATGATATTTGGTTAACAGAAAATTATGTATGACATTTTATGAGTTATTATAATTAGAAGCTAGACTAATTACTGCAAAATGTTTAAAGACAAACTAGTTGTTTTGACTATTTTAAAGGTGCTACATACATTGTAGGATGGTAGACCTATTAAGGAAGAAATTGCATGCCCAATTTTCAAGTTAATAGCATTTGGTGGATAGTCCATCATTTACGTAGTAGAATACACTTTTAGTACATAAGTAATTGTTACGTATGGACATTAAAGGTGTAGGAAAGTTAAAAGTACACTATATTCTTTCACTAGATATGAAACATTTTAAATGTTGTCAAATTCAGTGGGAGTATTGTGTACTTATCACTAAATAAGGAATTATTGTAATGATCTTTAATTCAGTGGGAGTTACAAGCTTTGATATCTTGGTAGCTAAAGATAATTACTTTCCAAGTGTAGACACTCATACTTTTAAGGATAGTCTTGTACGTTTCCTTACTAGACATTGTTGTCCTACATCTACTTGTTATGCTAAAATCTATGACACAATCATATTGATCACATAAACAAATGCATGGCGTGTTGTTTATCAACTATATGATGTTGTTCCATGCACAAGTGGGAGAAATGTTATCTTTAATGTGTGCAAGAAACAACTCATAAAGATATGATTTAAAGGATTCTCTTGACTACAAGGTAAGAGAATAATGTTCTAATATTAATTCAAGAAACACTTGGTGTTACAATTTATGTTATGTGAGAGCTTAACTAGATTGCAACAACAAGGTGAATTTCATATTTCATTACTAGCAGATCAACTGATGTAATTGAACTATGAGAATTTGCAGTTTCTAAATTAGAATAATGTTCTAATATGAATTATACTAAGCTAATTCAAGAAATACTTGGTGTTACAATTTACGTTATGTGAGAGCTTAACTAGATTGCAACAACAAGGTGAATTTCATATTTTCATTACTAGCAGATCAACTGATGTAATTGAACTATGAGAATTTGCAGTTTCTAAATTAGATACCTATTAGAACATGTGTCAATATGATATCAAGACTACTTTAATTTATAGATTTATGAATTCATGGAATGACATAAATTAATTAAGTAATCTAATGCTACTTCAATCTGAATATTTAAATGAAGAAATAATGTTATTTACATTATTGTGAAGTAATAAATTAACTTGAAATTACTATTAAAACCAAAAGATGGTGTTCATAATTACTTTAGTTAAACATGTTTATGTTTCATTGTAAAGATATAAACATAAAGTCTTTTAATTATTACAAGACTTATAATAAAGTAAGACGTTATCTTGTTGTGTCTTTTAATTAAGACATATACATGAAGTTATTAAATGGTTAAATGACTTATAACGTATAGTGAGATTATAACAGTTTATGTTTTCTTGTAAAGACATGAACATAAAGTAACTTTGTAAAAAGTACTTGTGTTATAAAGCATGTAATTGGCTTGAAAATTATTATACCATTAAAATGACTTAGTTGGTAAATAAACAAGTCAAAAGGAATATGGTTATCTTAAATATTGTTAGATTGTCTTACAATATTAATACTAATGAAATATCAAATGTTTATGGTATGTTCAGTTAGGAAAATCAAACTCTTGTTATATTGTTTGATTAAAGATAAGTATGACTTCTTTTCTTCCAAAAGATATCAAGGTTATAATGTTGAGTATGACTTGGACATATTTAATAAAACTCCAACATAGAAGATTAATAAGACATTATCATATGATGGAATGTGATAAATGTGATTCATCACATTAAGTCTTAAATTGAAGTTCCAAATTTGTTTAACTGCTTATGAAGAGGTTATAAACAAAATTAAGTTAGGAACTGTCAATATGTATTTGTAATATCCCAAAATAGAATATTGTATTATTGCTTAATTTGCTAAGTATTTAAAGATAGTCTTTAAATTGTTAAAAGCAAGTGGGAGTATTGATCTTTAAAAGATAAAAATTACAAGATACATAATCTTCTAAAATACACTAGTAAATATCATGATGAAGTTTGACATTTAAAAGTTAAATCTCAAGATGATGATAAAGGTTGATATTTAAATGTTAAATCTCAAGATAATGGAATTATCATTTATAGAATAGCAATATATCTTAGATATTTGATTAATATGCTGAGGGCTATGATTTACAGGATTATTGTAAACCTGATAATCATTATGATACATTACCAAATATGAAGTTGGGTAACGTATACATGATATGAATGATTAAGATGCTGTCCATAAAGATAAATCAATTTTTGAAATTTGATTTATCTTAATAGTTAGACTAGAAAATTAAGATGAGTTTCTTCAAAGATTAGGTAACCTTTGTGGTTTAAATCTTTTTATAGAAATCATATGGACAATGTTGTACACATATTTAATGCATGTCTTATAACAAGATTATTAATCACACTTAAGCAATTAACTGTGATTGAATATTCTTTTCTAAACACATTAAATATACAAAGATTATGATTGTCATTGACAATGGAATATCAAAACTCTTTCTTGAGAGATTACTTGAGCGAGGACGATAAGTAATCAAAAGGAGTTTATTAATTCAAATAAATCTTTGAAAGTGTACATGGTGCAATAATCCATGGATGGATAAATGTATGCATCTAGAAGATTACTCTTATGTTTAATTATAAATTCATGTTTTGATTTATAATTGAAATAAGATAATTTCTAAGAATTCCTAAAAGCTAGTGGGAGTATTATGTTTAATTTCTTAAATCATATATGTTGTGGCACATATAAAAGTAACATTCCATATAAGTTAAAGGTTAAGTCTTAGTATGGAATGAAACTTTACTTGAAAGATTTAGAAAATAAGACATATAACCTTGGAATCAATGTTTATAGTTGAAACATGTGCGGTAAATAAATCTAATATGTATAACATGATATATTATTTAGAAAGTCTAAATAGATATGTATGACATGAATAAAATCTAAGTATGACTCATAGATTTTCATGTATATCATGTTTTGTTGTATCATACTTGATTACAAGATGATTTAGCAATATTAATATCTAATTAAAGGTTATTAGATAACTTGTGTAATATTCTAATAAGAATATGTTTGATTATAGAATTACATCCTAAATCTGGAACAGCTTCCAAATTCTATAGATGAACAATTTTTCAATTGTTGTGAAAATTGTCATAGCCAACAAACTTGAAAGTTTGAAGGGCATCAAACATTACACAATAGATATTATAGTTTACGGAAAGTTTTAATAGCATATTGTTGTAGCATACAATGATGCTAATGAAATTGAGATGACACTCAATGCTAGTTATGGTAAGGATTTAATCCTTGGCTGTTACTAGTTATGCTTACTAAAAGTATAGTTGCATTATACATTAAAAGAATAAGAATACTTTAAACTTTAAAATGTTTGGAAGTTTAATTATCATAAATTGGTGGTTAAGGATGTCTCACATTTTTATGAAATATGGCATTATCAAAATATTTGACTATGCACATATAAGAATTTCAATAGTTGAATTCTTGAAATAAGTATTCTTAAAATTCCAATAGATCAAAGTTGGATGATTTATGTCTTGTCAACAAGTATGAATGTCATTGCTTGAGACATAATTCATCAACAAGAGTTATCATGCATTGATCTATTTAGTATTTGGATAAGGGATGTTAAACAATTATTATAATAAATTGAAATACATGGTATGTTTAATTTATAATATATTGTATCCTATATTTGTATGTTTAATCCATGAATAAATGTTATTCTAAATTGTTCATTATCAGTTAATAATATGGGAATATTATTAAATCAAGACAAATCTGAAGGTTGGTATAATATACTTAAAGTATATTGATGCGTAGTCATGCCATTTCAGATGATATTCGATGATACTGAATATAGGACTTATCCCAACTACATGATGTTACTTTATGGATTTTGTTATTAAGTAAATCATGAGAAGTTATCCTCAGACTTGAGATGCAAGATAAGTGTCATGAATGTAGTACATTTTTGTGGAACAACTTAACGCTATACGTAACTGGTAGTCATAAGGGTTGTTTTCGAAAGTGTTACAAAGTTTGTGGGTTTTGCTTGTAGTCAAGATAGAATTTGTTCCTTCAAATTTATTTTTGGAGTTTAATACTGCTGGGCCCCTCGTAGGGTTGGTAAGATGCATGTGCGGCCGCACCCAAAATCTTCCCTGAATATGTTCAGAAGATTTGGTAATCTTGATCAATCATAAACAACGAGAAACAGAATGGTTAATTAAGGAATGACTTTAATCCATATCCTTATTAACGTGGTATTAGAAACAAAAGGATAATAATAATGAGAAATCATTAAAAGGTTTTTCCAGGAGCCTTACTCGAGATCGTACTAGAGGCATCGGCGTGTTGCAAGACGCTAACCGATGTGATTACACTATTAAAATATGTCCAAGTGGGAGCTGTTAGAATATGGACATTATTTTAGTAGACGTATGTTAGGATCGAACTCAAGATCACGGGATTGCACACTTTACGTATGAAAAGTAAATGAGTAATAATTATATAAATGTTATATTAATTATTAGAACACAAACACGTAATGATCGTTAATGTTTAACGGAAATGGATAACGATTATTAGACGAATGAAAAGGAAGAACGATAGATGAAACTTTGAATGTCAAGAAGGTTTCGTAAACCCTTTAAGGGTGTAGGGACGATTGGGAATTGTATCCCACATCGCTTGGTGAAGCTTTTAACACAAGATTTCTACCCTATATAAACACACAAGGTTTTATTCTATTGATATAACTTGAAAACCTAACTTGTGTGTTTTCTTCTCTTCTCTTCTCTAGCAATTTTCGACAAGCCCCATTAAGTGAAGGTAGTCGAGACTTGTTATTCTAAGCGTGTGTTGTGCTCGTCTTACTTGCATAAGCGTTTGCTTGAAGTAGTACGTGTGTACAAGATCGTGAATCAAACATATTATTGTTTGTTTCTTGGTTTGTTCACATAAACCCTATATTGGGGAATTGGTTCCGGAAGATTGCTTTTGATTCTTGTTCGGGCTAGAATCATTAAGGTACGTTTATTATTTATGTTTTGATTAATTAATTACATATTATGGTCTTGTTATAATTGCTTCCGCTATATGCTCACTTTGATGTACTTGGTTTATTTATATGAAGGTCATGATATAATAATTCCAACAGGAACAACACACTTAATTTAGATATCTACATCTCAAGAGTAATTGTTATAAACTAAAAATGAGTCGGTCAAAACAGGTAAATTTTTGGTATGGGCCAAATGGCGCGGACTGACCCATCGAAAACCCCTAAAGTTCCTTAATCTATTTCTATTTTAGTTTTGGCCTGATGATTTTACAAATAACTTTGAAAGTTCAATTATTATATTTTTGCACTAAAACTAATGTTGCTGAAATATGAAAGAGCTGCATTATAATATGTTGCTGATTTGCTATTTCTACCCTGTTTTACTCTTTTGTTGCAGATAGCATTCTATGCGGAGTTATATGTAAGTCTATCTGGCTTTCCTATTGCATTGTTTATCTTGATTGTTTCTTATAAGCAGTCAGGCTCAAGTTTCTTTGCACATCATGCAAATAATAAGTATAGTAAACGCAACTTTATATATATGTATATATATATATATATATATATATATATATATATATATATATATATATATATATATATATATATATATATATATATATATATATATATATAGGGGGCTTTTATTTTCAAAACCCTGTTAAGTGCGGGAACTGCGAGAACTCCAATTTTGCATTAAAAAACATGCATGTTTATATAAAACATGTATGTTTTCTTACATACACCTTAATACACATACCTGCGTAACATACATGTTCATATAAAACCATTTTGCATTGATATGTTGCACTTAACATGGTTTTATATGATCATGTATGTTACGCAGGTATGTGTATTAAGGTGAATGTAAGAAAACATACATGTTTTATATGAACATGTATGTTTTCTAATGCAAAATTGGAGTTCTCGCAGTTCCCGCATTTAACATGGTTCTGAAAATAAAAATACACTATATATATATATATATATATATATATATATATATATATATATATATATATATATATATATATATATATATATATATATATATATATATTATTTTATTTTTGCGCTAGCTAATATTGCCAAGGGTTCCTTTTCTCTGATAGTTAGGCTCTCATTTCAGTAAATTACATATCTCAACTTATGTTATTGATTCAGTTTGAAAAACACAATATCAATATTATAGTATAGATATAAGCTCAAGAGATCCGCAAAGAAATACGGATAACCCGAGGTCGTAGTCCGTGCGAAGGTGTGAATGGAATTTCGAATTCCCGATTCGTGAAACGTGTCGTGAAAGTGGTAAAAAGTGATTTTAATGAGATTACACTAATGAAATATTAAATGAAGCACAAATAATCAACTAAACACGTAAATCAACTAAACAAGCTTAAAACGTAACGTAGAATTGAAAACGTAAACTAAAACGTAAAATAAACGCTAACGCGCAAAATAAAACGCGACTTTTAAGCTACGCGACTCCTACGGACTTAAAAATAATTTCTAAAAATTAAAAATGATAAAAGAAAATTTTGAGAAAAAGAAAAATATTTTTTTGACTTTTTATGAATTTATTATGAATTAAAAACTATTTTAACTAATTAAAAATTAAAAGAAATTGAAAATAAAGTGAGAAAAATAAAAATTAAATTTTGAAAATTATAAACTAACTAAAAAGAAATTTTAAATCTAAAAACTAATTTTTTTGGCTTTTTATGTAATTTCTAGGAATTAAAAACAATTAAATCTAATTAAAAATTATTAAAAATTCAAAAGAAATTCAAATTAAATGAGAAAAATACAAAATAAATTTCTAAAAATCTAAAATAACTAAAGATAATTTTCTAATATTTTTTTTGATTTTTCTGGACTTTTTCTGATTTTTTTGGATTTTTTGGTAATTAAAAAGTATTTAAAAATGGTTAAAAATGAAAATAAAATAAGAAAAATAGTAAACGGACTCAGAAAAATATGAAAATTTCAGGGAAATTCTAAAATAATAAAATAAGCTTGGGAAAAAAATTTGAAAGAAAAATAATCAAGGGAACTGCTGATTAGCTTGAAACAGCTTATTTTGAAATGCTTATTAATAAGCACTTTGACCAAATTGACCCCAAACTTTTGACCACTGATTATATGACTCTAATATGCTAAATGGAACAGTTGAAAAGCCAAAATTGCTACAGAAACACAAGTTATGAATCAAACAGTTGAAACAAGCTATATGAAAATAAGCGATAAGCCAATCGGTTAAGCAAATAAGCAAATATAGAAAGCAATAAGCCAAAATTTAATGAAAACAGCAACCACAAGCACAAATGAACTCAAATGAGCCACAAATCTCAGAATCTAGATCAACAAAACCCAATAGCAGTCTCAATATTGAAAACAGATACTATGCTGAACCAATCAACTTGCAGCTTAATTATAAGCTGTCTGATAAGCACACTAATGAAACTTAAGTGCAGATTCTTCAAACTTATTCTACTAGCTACCTAGAAAACCCAAAAACTCTAATTCTAAGCACCAATTTGACCACCTTCAAGGCCTGAGATCAGACCTCTTTGAACCTATGGGGACTGCAGTCTTGTGGTCCTTTGACTATATAATGCACCTAGATCTTTGACTAATCCCAACTTACGCAGCCTAATTCTTATTCTAGATGTAAATTAAGGATGATGAATCACAAAATTAACCTAGGCAAAACACAAAACGCAAGTAAACAAGCTAAGGCTGGAACAGAAAGAGGCAAATGCAAACAGAAATTCAAGTTATTTGTTTACTTACGCTATGGAACCTATGGCTTATGTGCTCAAATTACCTTACCTTGGCCTAACAAAATTGACGGTGCAGCCACAATAATGAAACAGAAACATGCAATCAATACTTAAACCAAACACTCCTAACTGCCAAATACTATATGAGATTTACTCCTAGGCTACTCACATTCACTTAAACTCAGATCTACTAACCCAATAGAACACAAAATCAAACTCTAATCTTAAGCAGAACACAGATTCAATAATAGAAAGTGGTATGAAACAGTAACCAAACAAAAACCAATGCAGATTTAAAACAACAAGGTGTAATGAAGCTAAGAAATACAACAACCAAAAGCAAACAGAAGTATCAAATCTCAGATTTATATTAATGAAAATAGAAGCTAACTAATGCTACTTAGAACAGAATAATATTATGACGAAATAATTAGCTTATGAAAATTAAAATGAAAACGTACCAATCCTCTCAGCCAAACAGAGAGGATATCCCACACAGCCTGTCTCTAGACAGGCCAATAAGCATCCAATTGGCTGTCTTCTATCTCCAATAAGCTTTAGCTTATACAATAAGCTAATGTTGATTCTCTTTTTTTTTACTTTGGATTTTTTAGAATTTGATGAAACAGTAAGATAATATGGATATTATAAGCTTTTAACAACTTAAACAAACTATTTGAAACTGAATTAAGATGTATAAAAACTAATTTGAAATGATTTTTTTTTTTTTTTTTTTTTTTTTTTTTTTTTATATATATAAGATAAACAGAATTAAATGGTAATGATAATCAAATTAACACTAAAATAAAAGCAATTAAATGGAATTGAACAAATGACTGAAAGTAATTTTATTAAAATAAAAATGCTGAGTACAATAAGCTGAAAAGAAAATAAAAAAATACAATGCTTAATTTCAAAAACCTACACACTTCTATCACTGATTTGAGGGGGTATATATAGCTGAGCTGAGGTGAAGTGAGGGTTGAGTCCAGGCTGGCTATCCGCGTCATTTGTGCTTCCTTTAAGCTCATCTCAACCGTGTGATTGCATCCAGATCATTCCAATGATTTGTGGCCCTTGATTGATTGATTGATGTGATGCCTATCCTCCGTGTATACTCCCATTGGTCCACGTGCCACTGACTGACCTCCTGACTTGCTCTGACCTTCTAGAAGCCTTCAATCATAGGGTAATTATTAGGATGTGAGGTAATTTTGAAAAAGGGTGGGTTAGGGTTCTATCTACAGTGAAATCTGGGTTGTGATATGAATTTGGGGGTAAATTTTGGGGCGGGGTGTGTTTGTATGTTTTTATTTAATTTCGTTGACCGGGTGGTTTTATGGGTTGACTGGGTAAAGGTAAAATGGGGTGGTGATTGGGTAGGTTTAGTGTTTAGGATAGAATGACAAGGACCATATTTGCATATAATCAAAACTCAGGGACCAAATCTGTAATTTACCAAAAGTGTAATCCAAGGGTATTAGTTGTCATTTCTGATTTCTTGAAGGGTCAACTTTGACTTTTCTTCCAATTTAACTTTAAAGGACCATTTTTGTTAAATTCTGAAAGTGCAGGGACTAAATTCGCCGAATCATCAAAACTTTCACCAGGGACTGAATATGCAACAAGATGAATCTCTGAGGACTTCTAATCACATTTTGAGCTTTTCTTTGTCATTTTGCTTCCCCGGCTCCGGCTTTTGACCTTTTTCCATTCTCGTGCTCGTTTTTGTCGGTTTTGGCTTTGTTTTCGTTCATTTTTCACATATCCGTACCTGCACATACACAAATACAAAAACATACATTCTCTTGGCATTTTTGGTTAGTATTTGGTGTATTTGGTCTGATTTTGGGTCTAAAAAGTATGTGTGAATAAGCACACATCAAAATCCCCCAGACTAAGGTATTGCCGTGCCCTCACGCAATGTCATCACCTCACGCTTAAAAGATAAATAATTTTCAAAACCTCTCTTTACTGACGTTGTAAAGTAGCAATGATGTTCAAGAGAGATAGTAAAATCATTTATTCTCAAAAACGCTCCGTTTTCCGATTTTCATGAATAACAACTACAACTACTATTTTTGTATTTTTCATTTATATATAAGTGACGGTTTATTTTGACTTTCATTATCAATTCTTATCTGTTGATAACTTTCAGGGTCTACGAGTAGAAACACTTCTCACAGAGAAGAGACCATACGGATAAAAATCGTCATCCTTGATTTTTCACAAGCTCCCAAACTAAGCGTAAAATCGAAATCATTGTTTACCAGAAGTTAGATGTTAACACTGCCCACAAAAGTTACTTGTGTATTACCTCTTGTCCCCAGATCCTTAGTTGTATCTAAAGATTTTAATTTGTGAGAAATGAATTGCTTCATATTTTCTCGTTTCGATATTTGTTAGTCCGATAAGAGCACAAAATTTGAACGCTAAGTAGTTTCCAAACTTTCCCTCGAAAATCCCTGCATACAGAAATTGGGTCCACATGAAGGTCTCTGATTTAACACGATTTGTAGGGGCTCCCTTTTTATTTACGACCGAGACATACCATGTTTGATACCCGAAACGGAAGCTTTTTATTAGGGAAACCCCCGGAGTCGAAGCTTGGCATTTTTGCATAATCATAAGCACTTTAATAATACTTTTGTCCCTAGTCTTTTATTCTTTTACAGTCAACGGTTTATGAGCCGCCAAGATGTAAGAGTTTTATTATGACTTTGGATTTCTATCCGCTGCTTTTTGTAGCTTTGGATTCCTCTGCCTTTTTATTTGGCTTTGGACTATTATTATTGATATTCATAACTATATGCCAAACCCCAAGTCCTACGGCCTTTACTAAGATCACAACATCGGCTGCGAACCGGCAAGATGCAATAGTCTATTTCACCGTAACACTGGCAGTACCTCAATGTGTACCAAACCCCCATATGCAGAGATTTTGTTGGGAACGAGAAAAAACTAAGTATTGCCCAAACCGTATACCCTTAATTAATCCTAGACATCTATTTATATATATGTGCAAGCTGGTGGGAACAAGGAGGCCACAAGTACCTCTCGTGGGTTTTTTAAATCCCGGTAGTGCGATCCGTGTATAGCACGAAACTTCTAAATAAACTCTATCATTCCTCGATCTCCGCAAATTTAAAATCCCAAATAATGAGATCCGCGGATGCTTAGCCATAATCTTTTGATTATTTTGGTTAAGGGAAACAAGCTAGGGCTCAACACGCCCGGTCAAGTCGGAACATTTATTTCTACTCTCGCCGGTAGGAAAGTCAAAACAAGGTGTCAAAACTTATTATTCATATCATATATATTTTTCATTTTTTTTTTCATTTTTTCATTTTTTCATTTTTTTTTTTTTTTTTTTTTTTTTTTTTTTTTTTTTTTTTGGCATAATAAAGCGGTGACAAAAATTAAAATTTTGGTGGAAAACGGAGTTGCGTAAGTTAACAGCTCAGACGATGGTACAGGTCAAATCGAATCGAAGATTCACCCCCCCAGACTAAAGTGAAACATTGTCCTCAATGTTTAAAGGGTAAAGGTAATCCTACGTAAAATCTAAGGCCGTTTATTAAGTATGCCAAGAGATAAACGTTAGTCGATAAGATTTTGGATATGGTGAATTTCCGAAAGAGCAGCGAAGGATGAGACTCGAGTGGAGAGAACGACAAACCACGAGCACGAGAGTCCTCAAACTTCGGGGAAATTCCTGAACATTCATAAACAACAACCACGAAAACACGAGTTTGGAAAGGGTCGCCCCCTCACGTCACGTTTATTAGAAAATAGATATGTAAGAAGATGAAATGGATAAGCATGGGGTGCCTCCCACGAAGCGCTTGTTTTTGTTCACCGAGTCACATGAGCTTGACTCGATCCCCGAATTAATTCGTCCTTGGGGAGAGCAAATGGAAAATAATCTCCATCGGGCTTTCATTTAAAATATTTTGAAAAACATAAGATTTAATTGAAAGTTCCATCCCGAAGAGATAACCACTGGTATTTTAATTTTGAAAACGTTTAGAAACGATACCCGGATCAAATACAACATCCTCACTTCCCACGGAGTGAAGGATAAGAGAAATCACACCAAACGTTATAAACGGCAAGAACGTTATGATAACAATCTTGAAAAACTCCTCATCTTCAAAAGAAAACTTCATAATTGTGGAATTATGAATCTTATCATTCAAACTCATTTTAAAATCTTTTCCGGGTGGGAGGATTGGGAAAAACTTTTCTTTAAAATTCTCATTCTTAAGAACTCCACCCGGATCATGATCAACTTCAAGATCAAAACTGAAACTTTCATATTCCGGATTAGAAAACTTTTCAATTTTACATTCAATTTTATCAAAGCAAAATGACTCATATTCCGGAAGAGAGATAAAAGCATGAGAAGTGGTACTGCCACGACTCGTCTCTTCCGAGTGATTGAAATGAAAAGCATCAAACGTCGGATCATAAAAATCAGGACGATAAGTGGGATTGCCACTTATTTTCTCAGTCGTATCAAAGAAGAAACTCTCAAAGTCGGGTAAAAATTCCTCGAGCTCGGGCTCAAGAGGATTATCAATTATAAGCTCAATCTTCGTCTTCACTTTATCCGGAGGGATTGACGGTTCATCTTTTAATAAATTGTTAAGAAAAATAGTATCCCCCTCCGAATCAAAGTAAGATTCATCAATCTCAGAAAACGGAATCGTATCAATAGAAAGAAATTCATCGACCTCTTCCCAAAAAGAATCATGTTCCTTAGTCAGAGGAAATGATGGGGAAGAGTCGGAGACGAACGTTTTCATAAAATCGTCAAAGGAGTAATCACAAGCATCAATGCTGTTGACGGAATACTTCTTTGATTTCGAAGCATCGGCTTTGAAAATCATTATGTCATCGTCATGTCGTAAAGTGAGAGTATCCTCAAAATGATCTACTAGGGCTTTTGCGGTTCGTAAAAACGGTCGCCCTAGTATAAGAGGAACTCTTGGATCGGGTCCAAAATTAACAACGACAAAGTCGGCCGGGAAAGTACACGAGTTCACTTGAACAAAAACATCTTCGGCAATTCCGACCGGATGAGTTATCGAACGATTAGCAAGCTCTAAAGTCATTCGGGTTGGTTTAAGTTCTCCCATTCCAAGTTGTTTATAGATTGATAATGGCATGAGGTTAATGCTTGCACCTGAATCGGCCAGGGCTTTGCAAACCTCTTGATCTTTCAATGAACAAGGAATGAGAAACTTTCCCGAATCTCCAAGCTTCTCGGGATGCTTCTTGAGAAGAATCGCGGAGCATTGAACATTAATCGGTGTTTCGGCTAATTCGAGCAATTTCTCTTTATTACTTATTAGATTCTTAAACGTTGAGGCAAATTTCGGCATGTAAACAAGAGCATCCATGAAACTGATATCAAAGTGCAATTTTTGAAAAATATCAAGAAACTTTTCCATTTGTTTTTTAGATTTTGCACGGAGCTCTTCATCGTTAAATCGTGACGGATATGGCAATTTAGACTTGTATTTCACATTATTCTCAAAAACAACTTTTTCCTTTTCTTTAGACGTTTGAACAACCGGAGGTTGGACATTTTCAGCACCTCCGTTGTTAGTAGGAGGTACCGGGTCCTTTGTCACCTCGGTCTCACGGTCCACTACCTTTGGTGGAAGAGAAGAAGAGGTAGTCGGAACCGTGGGTTCATATAAAGCACCACTGCGAGTCGTAATCGCCTTAAGCTCGCCCCTCGGGTTTGGAATCGTATTACTTGGAAGAGTACCAGATGTCGACGCTTGATTCATTTGCATAAAACTGCTCATCATTTGCTTAAGCTCATTTGTTTGTCGAGTTATAGATGTGTCGATCTCTTTCTTAAATTCAACCCTCAAGTTATTGATTTGATTTTGCATTGCTCGTATGCTAACATCGTTCGTTTTCATATAATTAGCAAGCTCAGGAGAAGGTTGTACTTGTTGTGGTGGTTGATAAACTTGTTGGGGTGGAGGTGCTTGAAAATTTTGAGTTTGATTGAAATTGGTTCCACGGTTTTGATTGTAACCTTGGTTTTGATTACCTTGGTTATTTTGAGGATAACGGTTTTGATGATTTTGCACGGGTGGAAACCCAGGTGGAGTTGTTTGGTTAGCACGAAAATCTTGGTTTTGATTGTAGTTTACGGCTGCTACGTTAGCATTATAAACTTGGCCATCGGTGGCTTGACAATCATAATACGGATGCGGTCCACCACAAATCACACATTTTTCATTAACGGCTTTAACGGGCTCGGGTTTTTGGTTCTGCGACTTAAACTCTTTCATCATACAACGGATAGCGTCGGTAAGTTCGGCCAATTCCGATGATTGGACCGACGAAGGTGAAGGCGGAGTAAAAGAAGTCACTTTCGAAACATTCGGTTTGTTACGAGAAGTCGGAACCTTTGATTTGTTCTCGATAATCGTCAAAATATCCCTAGGTGTACGATTCAAGATATTTCCACCGGCGGCCGCGTTTAAAGAATCTTGATCGTTTTGCGTCAAAGCATTATAAAACGTGTCGATTTGGTGTAACTCGGAGAAACCATGGTGAGGACATTTTCGAAGAAGATCCTTAAAGCGTTCCCAAGCCTCACCAAAGTTCTCATCAAAACGTTGTTGAAAATTAGTTATATCATTCTTAAGGTTAGTCGTTTTGGACGGCGGAAAGAAATGATTAACAAATTTCGAGACGAGTTCTTCCCATGTGTGAATCGAACGAGGGGGTTCTTTTTCGAGCCAAATCCGGGCTGAACCCTCGAGTGAAAATGGGAACAACATCAATTTGATAGCATCGTGAGGGACATCCTT
Source organism: Artemisia argyi (assembly GCA_030686995.1). Lineage (NCBI taxonomy): Eukaryota > Viridiplantae > Streptophyta > Magnoliopsida > Asterales > Asteraceae > Artemisia > Artemisia argyi. The sequence goes on along the minus strand of CM060678.1, from coordinate 17,863,860 downwards.
AAATTTCAAAGTCGAAGTTAGCTTATTAAACCATCGGATGTGTGCGTGAGGATCGTCCCTCTCAAAACCGTGAAATTGTTTTGACGTGACAAGTTGAATCAATCCAGTTTTAAGTTCAAAATTATCGGAAAGGATTGGTGGTAAAACAATTGCATCCCCGTATCCCTCGGTGGGACACTGGAGCAATTCTTGCATAGTACGTTGATCGTAAACCGGTTGTGGTCCCATCGGCGGGATCACATTGTTTTGGATACCACCCATCGGCGGGGGTCCCAAGTGTTGTTCGTTCGGGTTCATTTCCTCCGTATTAGGAAATAGAACTCGGTGTGTGTGACGAAACAAACTTTCCGGATTTGAAAGTGGTGAAACAAGTCGTTTAGACGTAGAACGTGTGTTCATACACCACAAAAATCAAATTTTTGAATAATAAAAGGAAAATCAAATTTGAAAAGGAAAATCTTTTTGTATTTTTATTTTTATAAAGCAAAATTCAAAAACTTATACTTTTGTTTTTTTCTTTTTCTAACGTTACGTTAATTGTAAAACGTTTCCCTTAATCTACTCGCGACGGAACGGGAGAGAAGAATGGATCTCTCTTCAGCTTGCAATTTAATGTCAAAGCTATCCGTATTTTCCGCTTATTCGGTTGTAGAATTAAAGTAATCCGACTCGCAACTAATTTCACGCGTAGTTATATTGAGAAACTTATTTGGTTTACAACGCCCTTTCTTTCGATCGGAACGAGGCTGTAACTTTATTATTTTTTTTTTTTGGTATTTTTGTGAAAACACTTTAGGAAAAGTGTTTTTGATTTTTCGATATTTATATAATATATACAAAATAGAGGAAGGCTTATCAAAACACAATTTTTCAAAAACGAAATTTCAAAAATTCACTTCAACCTTCCTCGGCAGCGGCGCCAAAATTGATTCAGTTTGAAAAACACAATATCAATATTATAGTATAGATATAAGCTCAAGAGATCCGCAAAGAAATACGGATAACCCGAGGTCGTAGTCCGTGCGAAGGTGTGAATGGAATTTCGAATTCCCGATTTGTGAAACGTGTCGTGAAAGTGGTAAAAAGTGATTTTAATGAGATTACACTAATGAAATATTAAATGAAGCACAAATAATCAACTAAACACGTAAATCAACTAAACAAGCTTAAAACGTAACGTAGAATTGAAAACGTAAACTAAAACGTAAAATAAACGCTAACGCGCAAAATAAAACGCGACTTTTAAGCTACGCGACTCCTACAGACTTAAAAATAATTTCTAAAAATTAAAAATGATAAAAGAAAATTTTGAGAAAAAGAAAAATATTTTTTTGACTTTTTATGAATTTATTATGAATTAAAAACTATTTTAACTAATTAAAAATTAAAAGAAATTGAAAATAAAGTGAGAAAAATAAAAATTAAATTTTGAAAATTATAAACTAACTAAAAAGAAATTTTAAATCTAAAAACTAATTTTTTTGGCTTTTTATGTAATTTCTAGGAATTAAAAACAATTAAATCTAATTAAAAATTATTAAAAATTCAAAAGAAATTCAAATTAAATGAGAAAAATACAAAATAAATTTCTAAAAATCTAAAATAACTAAAGATAATTTTCTAATATTTTTTTTGATTTTTCTGGACTTTTTCTGATTTTTTTGGATTTTTTGGTAATTAAAAAGTATTTAAAAATGGTTAAAAATGAAAATAAAATAAGAAAAATAGTAAACGGACTCAGAAAAATATGAAAATTTCAGGGAAATTCTAAAATAATAAAATAAGCTTGGGAAAAAAATTTGAAAGAAAAATAATCAAGGGAACTGCTGATTAGCTTGAAACAGCTTATTTTGAAATGCTTATTAATAAGCACTTTGACCAAATTGACCCCAAACTTTTGACCACTGATTATATGACTCTAATATGCTAAATGGAACAGTTGAAAAGCCAAAATTGCTACAGAAACACAAGTTATGAATCAAACAGTTGAAACAAGCTATATGAAAATAAGCGATAAGCCAATCGGTTAAGCAAATAAGCAAATATAGAAAGCAATAAGCCAAAATTTAATGAAAACAGCAACCACAAGCACAAATGAACTCAAATGAGCCACAAATCTCAGAATCTAGATCAACAAAACCCAATAGCAGTCTCAATATTGAAAACAGATACTATGCTGAACCAATCAACTTGCAGCTTAATTATAAGCTGTCTGATAAGCACACTAATGAAACTTAAGTGCAGATTCTTCAAACTTATTCTACTAGCTACCTAGAAAACCCAAAAACTCTAATTCTAAGCACCAATTTGACCACCTTCAAGGCCTGAGATCAGACCTCTTTGAACCTATGGGGACTGCAGTCTTGTGGTCCTTTGACTATATAATGCACCTAGATCTTTGACTAATCCCAACTTACGCAGCCTAATTCTTATTCTAGATGTAAATTAAGGATGATGAATCACAAAATTAACCTAGGCAAAACACAAAACGCAAGTAAACAAGCTAAGGCTGGAACAGAAAGAGGCAAATGCAAACAGAAATTCAAGTTATTTGTTTACTTACGCTATGGAACCTATGGCTTATGTGCTCAAATTACCTTACCTTGGCCTAACAAAATTGACGGTGCAGCCACAATAATGAAACAGAAACATGCAATCAATACTTAAACCAAACACTCCTAACTGCCAAATACTATATGAGATTTACTCCTAGGCTACTCACATTCACTTAAACTCAGATCTACTAACCCAATAGAACACAAAATCAAACTCTAATCTTAAGCAGAACACAGATTCAATAATAGAAAGTGGTATGAAACAGTAACCAAACAAAAACCAATGCAGATTTAAAACAACAAGGTGTAATGAAGCTAAGAAATACAACAACCAAAAGCAAACAGAAGTATCAAATCTCAGATTTATATTAATGAAAATAGAAGCTAACTAATGCTACTTAGAACAGAATAATATTATGACGAAATAATTAGCTTATGAAAATTAAAATGAAAACGTACCAATCCTCTCAGCCAAACAGAGAGGATATCCCACACAGCCTGTCTCTAGACAGGCCAATAAGCATCCAATTGGCTGTCTTCTATCTCCAATAAGCTTTAGCTTATACAATAAGCTAATGTTGATTCTCTTTTTTTTTACTTTGGATTTTTTAGAATTTGATGAAACAGTAAGATAATATGGATATTATAAGCTTTTAACAACTTAAACAAACTATTTGAAACTGAATTAAGATGTATAAAAACTAATTTGAAATGATTTTTTTTTTTTTTTTTTTTTTTTTTTTTTTTTATATATATAAGATAAACAGAATTAAATGGTAATGATAATCAAATTAACACTAAAATAAAAGCAATTAAATGGAATTGAACAAATGACTGAAAGTAATTTTATTAAAATAAAAATGCTGAGTACAATAAGCTGAAAAGAAAATAAAAAAATACAATGCTTAATTTCAAAAACCTACACACTTCTATCACTGATTTGAGGGGGTATATATAGCTGAGCTGAGGTGAAGTGAGGGTTGAGTCCAGGCTGGCTATCCGCGTCATTTGTGCTTCCTTTAAGCTCATCTCAACCGTGTGATTGCATCCAGATCATTCCAATGATTTGTGGCCCTTGATTGATTGATTGATGTGATGCCTATCCTCCGTGTATACTCCCATTGGTCCACGTGCCACTGACTGACCTCCTGACTTGCTCTGACCTTCTAGAAGCCTTCAATCATAGGGTAATTATTAGGATGTGAGGTAATTTTGAAAAAGGGTGGGTTAGGGTTCTATCCACAGTGAAATCTGGGTTGTGATATGAATTTGGGGGTAAATTTTGGGGCGGGGTGTGTTTGTATGTTTTTATTTAATTTCGTTGACCGGGTGGTTTTATGGGTTGACTGGGTAAAGGTAAAATGGGGTGGTGATTGGGTAGGTTTAGTGTTTAGGATAGAATGACAAGGACCATATTTGCATATAATCAAAACTCAGGGACCAAATCTGTAATTTACCAAAAGTGTAATCCAAGGGTATTAGTTGTCATTTCTGATTTCTTGAAGGGTCAACTTTGACTTTTCTTCCAATTTAACTTTAAAGGACCATTTTTGTTAAATTCTGAAAGTGCAGGGACTAAATTCGCCGAATCATCAAAACTTTCACCAGGGACTGAATATGCAACAAGATGAATCTCTGAGGACTTCTAATCACATTTTGAGCTTTTCTTTGTCATTTTGCTTCCCCGGCTCCGGCTTTTGACCTTTTTCCATTCTCGTGCTCGTTTTTGTCGGTTTTGGCTTTGTTTTCGTTCATTTTTCACATATCCGTACCTGCACATACACAAATACAAAAACATACATTCTCTTGGCATTTTTGGTTAGTATTTGGTGTATTTGGTCTGATTTTGGGTCTAAAAAGTATGTGTGAATAAGCACACATCAGTTATGCACATATATCTAGTGAAATCTAGCTAATTAGATGCATTTCATCTCCTCTGCTGCAGACTGTATGCGTTGAATTCATAATCTTGGAGAGTGATAACCTATCTGCTTTGTTTCCAAATGCATTTTTGAGTCTTGGAGGATATCAACTATCTTCTCATTACTTGTTTGCAATTGGGGTCACAGTTGTTGTGCTTCCTACAGTTTGGCTTCGCGAATTGAGTGTTCTTAGTTATATCTCCGGTTGTAGTTCTAACTTATTTATGCTTTTGTAACCAGCGGGTGGAATTTTCGTGACGATTCTTTTAGTAATTTGCTTGTTTTGGGTTGGTTTGGTGGATAACATTGGCTTTCAGACTGAAAATACAAATATGTTGAACCTTTCCACTCTACCTGTGTCTATTGGGATATATGGTTACTGTTATGCAGGACATGCCGTTCTTCCTAATATCTATATATCCATGGAAAAAAAGAGTCACTATCCTCTAGTCCTCTTAGCCAGGTAATAACATGTTTTCTATGATCATCATTCCATACCTGCAAAAGAAAGACTTCTTTCTTAACTGATAACGTTTTTTTGTTATAGGACTCACCCAGCATTTTGAGTACTCTACAATATATTTATTCTGAATGGCATGTAAAAGAACAGGAAGTTGTGTAGTTTCGATTTTATTTATTAACTTCACTTTTTGTGCTGCAGCTTCGCCATATGTACTTTACTTTATGTTGGAGTTGCTACAATGGGATACCTGATGTTTTCAGATTCAATAGAATCGCAATTTACTCTTAACCTGCCTGCAAATTTGCTTGCCTCCAAAATTGCTGTCTGGGCTACGGTATGTTAATTATAATTAATATTTTCTTCAAGATATTCAGTGTCCATAGAAATCATTTTTGTTATTCTTAACATCCTCATTTTTAGGATAATAATTTATGTTTCAGTTTAGTTTAATTAGAAGTATTACTTCCAGTTTCTGAAAGTAGATAGTAACTAGCTCCCGATTTTTGTTTATATTATGCATATATTTAAACTTCATATGAAGATAACAAAGGAAGGAAATCTTGCGCTTGTTTTTGTGACCATAGTTTCACATTTCATTTTCAATATCAAAGATTAATCAGCTCATTTTCTAAACCTAACCCATAGGTGATTTCATGTGTCTGAGATTTCTTTTTACTCATTTTTATCATTTTGTATATTGCAGGTGATCAGTCCACTTACCAAATATCCTTTTTTTCTGAAAGTTATGAGCTAACATTTTACAGCCAGTATAGTAGTTGCTATTTATGAAAACAAATGATGAAAAAGTTAAAAGTGTTTGTATATATTATAACACTGTTCTTAAGTGGACTACTGGACTTGAAACATGATTCTAAAATTATCTTGTGATTTAAGTATGAATAAAGAACAGTTGTGTTTCTTAACAAGAATCACATATGCATTAACCATACACTAGTACAATCGACACTTCTCCCGTCGCTTTTTTTTTTGTCTTTCCCGTCGTCATGTCGACGGCATAGTATGTTCCCGTCGTCATGTCGACGGGATAATGACGACGGCTGTGCCCCGTCGGGAACATCATCCCCGTCGACAATCGCCGTCGACAATGTGGGGAGATAATCCCGTCGACATGTCGACGGGAAAAACACGCGGGAAAAAATCCCGCCATTTGTATTGACCACTAATTCACTATTATTATTTTCACTTTATTATCCCGTCGACATGTCGACGGGATTATAAACAAAACACGTAATTAAAACTAACCAAACGTTAATTACGCAGTAATTTCATTTTTAATATTATCCCGTTGACACGTCGACGGGATAATAAAGGCGGGATATTTCGCGCCAAAGTTTTGGCAATTATTGAGGCTGGAAATTTTGGTCAATTTGTTCCCGTCGACATGTCGACGGGATTATGTCAATCCAAAAAATTCAACACACTTGGCTTCGGTCAAGCGGATTTTTTGTCGTTTTCTGCCTTGTCCCGTCGACATTGTGTCGACGGAATAACTATCGTCGCCTGATGTCCTATTTCTTGTAGTGATATCCCCGGTGGCTAAGAGTTTGGAGGAGTTGATACCATCAAACCATCAAAATTCTCACATCTATGCCATCCTAATTAGAACGGCATTAGTGATCTCTACGTTAGTAGTGGCCCTCTCCGTTCACTTCTTTGGTAAGCTCTCGCATATAGACCTAGTTTGGATTTTCATTCCTATTGGTTTTGAGTGCATGCTAATTTATTTGTAGAAATGCGAAAATTATACCCCTTTATTTACGTGCCCACTTTACTGCTACTAAACTAGTGATCTTTTATTCTATTTACAGGTCTGGTAATGTCACTGATCGGATCTTTATTGATCATGCTAGTGGTAAGTTCGTATACACAATATTTTTTTCTTATTTTCACATTGGATGACAGAACTAATGCATCTTTTGTGTTCCAGTCACTGATATTTCCTTGCGCTTGCTTTTTGCGCATCCTAAAGGGAAATGTTACTCGCTTTCAGGTACTCGACCCATCATTGTTTAATTTGTGTACTTAATATGATCTGTTTTTAAAACATCTCTAATCATAGTGTGCAAGATTTTAATATAAATTTGTTACGTAGTATTTATTGTTCATTTTAATCGGCAAATGTTGAAAAGAAGTACTGACTCTTCCGTTTTTATTGGTTTGGTTGATAGGGATCAGTCTGCATATTAATCATTGCAATTGGCCTTGTCTCATTATCGTTTGGAACCTACACATCGTTATTTGAAATCATTCAACAGTTGCTATGATCAAGTTTTGATACATACTTACATTGGAGCGTTTAAGACATTTTGTCATATATTGTGATATGACAAATACGTGGTATCACAATCTAACCTACCTCAGCTTTATCATGAAATTGTTACAACTTTATAACTATATTACCTGTATGCTTGGCAAAAATAGTTGTTGCCAATGCTGGTGCTGTTGCTGATCGCGATGCTTGTGTTGTTGTAAGAAAAGATTAAACTTGTAGATTTTTTTTGTTGTAGCGGTATTTGACAAACTAGCTATAATTATAAAATAAAACTGTAAAATGGCATAATTGAACATACAAATAACAAATACAATATGAATAGGATTAATAAATGAAATGGTAAATTGGTAATTTTATGAAATATATTCTTCAGCATGTTTTTAAAAGCTGATTTATGCAACTTATTTTTTAGGGAATTATTTTTCTAAAATAATTCGTAATCTTTGTCACCCAAACAAGATTACATATCTCAATTACACTTAATTTTAAATAGATTTAAAACATTTTCATTTACATACGTCTTTTAATAAGTTTTAAAGTTTTTATTTATTAAACCTCTCACAAAACAAAAATAATAACCATGCCAGGAATATAGCTAATAGATGCACTTTTCGACTTTTCGAATTATACCTCAACAACTAAACTCGGCCTTAAATGGCAATAACAAAGTGACGTTATCCAGCATCCATGCATTGGCCAATTTAAAAGTTACATACAACACAATATATATAATCCATGCAAACGTAACAATTTTAATTTACACCATTAAACACTAGACCTTTTTTGCCACCACCACCGAACCCACTACCAGTTCCAACACCACCACCGCCACCGCTACCGCCACCTCCGCCCACTCCTGCTCGGACACCCCTACTCCCACACCTCCACCGACGCCATGACCACTACCACCACCACCCAAGCCTCCTCCACTACCACTTCCACAACCAAGCCCGGAGCCACCTCCACCACCAACTCTACTGCCTCCTCCTAGGCCTCCAGCACTTCTTCCACCTACACCTCCACCATGACCTGCACCTCCTCCTAGACCACCGCCTCCGCAACTACTTCCACCACTACCACTACCACCAACACCAACACCTCCTCACCACCACCAACACCTCCACCGGCTCCAAAACCACGCGCGACCTGACCCTTAACCCGACTGACTCGTTTGAAGTGCCAATTCGCGTATGATCGGTTTAGCTAGCAAGAAAACAATGTTCGTGACATACATTATTATAATGGGAAATAAAAAAAGATTGGTATAATTGGATTGGACATGAATATGAGAAATATTATATGGATAGATATGGGCATTTAAGACGATGTTATTTTCGCTGCTATGTTAACATGTCCCATGGAAGACTTCTTATAAGCTTCTTTTTTTTAAGTCTTATTCATGCATCAAGACCTATTCTACGTACTATAGTACTCTCTTTAATACTTATGTTGTTTACCGACATTCACACCATACTTCAAAATATTGATAATGTAGTTATGTTATTACAGTATTATTTTTAAAACAAGTAGGATGGATCACAGGCTGTGTAATGTAGATCGATAAAAGTTGATAACGTGTTAATATATATATATATATATATATATATATATATATATATATATATATATATATATATATATATATATATATATATATATATATATATATATATATATATATATATATATATATATAAGGGTGTAGAATATATAACAATGTTGGTACTATGATTAAGTTGATCTTAGAGCACAAGGAGTGGTAACACGAAATAACGTCAACATCACTGCCACGTTAGCGTCACATCATTTTAACACCAAATAACATAACACCAAAAACACCAGGAAATTATAAAACTCAATAACTTCACTTTTTACAATTTTACAAATTCTACCCTCAACAATTTCATTCATTAAATTTTCAAACACTATATTATTAAATATATCCTGCTCCTATTTGAATTTAAATTTTAAATATATCCCGCTCATTTTTTAATTTGAATTTCAAATGAATCCCGCTCATTTTTTATTTGAATTTCAAATGTATCCCGTTCATTTTTTAATTTGAATTTCAACTCTATCCCGCTCCTGGTGTTTCAAACGGCTATAAATAGCATATCAATTTACAAAATTTTTTCAAATTTCAAACATTTGAAATGAGTAATCGTTGGTCAGTAGAAGAAGAAACATTGCTAGCTCAAGTTTGGGTTGCAGTTTATGAAGATCCTGTCATCCACAATGCAATGTCTTTTTGGAACCGGGTTGTAGCCATGTTCAACGAACGTTCTGATGGTGTCAATCGAAACAGAGATATGATCATGAGTAAGTGGAGCAGACTCAACTGTGAATGTGTTGTATTCAATGGTATTTACCATCAGTTGTTGCGAACAACCTGGGACGATCACACTGTTTACCTCGTGAATGCAATGAGAAATTTTAAAGATCGCTATAATGGGAAAAGCTTCAAATATGTTCAAGCTTGGGAGGTTTTGAGAACCCACCCCACATGGGCCGAATAAAAGCTTCAAATCGTATCTGTCATTTGTGTTGTATGTCTTTTTCGTATCGTATCTGTTATTTGTGTTGTGTGTCTTGTTTTAGTAATGTATTGTAATGGTTTTTTAAGGAAATAAATTTATTTAAAATAAACATAATAAACAGAAATACTTAAACGTTACATAAACATAAATTAAAATCGATACTAAATTAAAACATCACCTAAACATAAACATAGCTTCAGTTGTAGTCCGGGTGATCCCAAGTTTGAGAGTTGTTGGAGTCATACCCGTCGTCATACGCAGAGTACCTCGCAAGCCATATATTTGTAAATAATGTGTTTACAAGCCATAATTGTGTGTAAATATGTTAACTGTGAGAATGTTAAATGTGTATATATTTATAAATAATGTGTTGTATTTATGAGGTTTTAAAAAAAATTGAATTCTAGCCGTTTGGCTTCAAACGGTTTTTTATTTATTTATTTTTTATTATTATTATTTTTTTTGAAATTCAAATATGTAGTACATAATAACGTTAGGGGGTGTTATAATTTTTTTTTTATTGCTTCCAGTAGTAACGCACGTTACTATACCAACGCACGTTACAAAGCTTCTCCAACGCAGACGAGTAGGAAATGGTGAAACATGGGATAACGCCGTTGAGCCAGTGCCAGGTAGAAATAACGCGCCTTTTGCGTTATCACTCCGTGAGCTCTTATATATAGGATTCACGTTGCCATTGTAAAGGAATGGGAAATGGAAAAAACCTTCGATAAGAAAAAGGCCAAAACCTTGAACAGCTGGTTGATAATGATACTTCAACCAACTATGAAACTAGATCGACCTTTTTACACAAAATTGTGTATGAATGATTGTTGACAAATCATTAAAAGACTGATTTATTATTTGTTCAAAAAGTTAAAGTTTAATACAACGACTAGTGAGTTAATTCATGTGCAAAATGTCAACTCGATTGAATGCATATGAGCTACCCTTAGGAAACGTATTTTGACTCAGTATTAAGAGTCGTTTAAAACCAAAAGATTGATCGATATAACACAAAACACTGGGTCATAGTCATGTAAGGAGCCATGTGAGGCCTAGTTATCACATCGTTTTTTGGTTATGTGATGTTGGGGAAAAAGTTGCTTGTCTTAATCAAGAGTTATGGCTATGTCATTTTCGAGTTAAGATATATATTTCTTATGTGTTATCCAAATTGTTGCCTTTAAAGATTAATCGTAAAAATGATGTTAACTCTTCTGTTTTGTTGGTAATTAGCTAGTGTAAGCCATAAAAAGTGGTAGTAAATAATGCGGTAAGATGAGAGTTGTATTTAACTGTGTTTTATACATACTAAAGTCTTTATTCATTGTTTGAAATATAAACCGGACACTTAATTTTTTAAGACATTTTAAAATATCTGAACTATTATTTTAAGACGAAATAGGTAGCATATTACTGTATCTGTTTATAATGCTTTTGTTCTGAGTACCCCTGATTTATTTTATTTTTTTTACATTATATATATATATATATATATATATATATATATATATATATATATATATATATATATATATATATATATATATATATATTTTTAATCATTTTTTCTCATCTAGGTTTACATTGAATGTGATAAAAGAAATATAAGTACTTTGGCTCCGAAAAAAGTGTAGCGGTTGATTTAAAATGATCAATAAAACATATGTAACCCTAGTTCAATATAATAAAATTTATGTAACATCACAAATATTATCACAATTTTTCATATAAGTGAGTAAAATGAACACAAAACTTACTTGCTCATGCATAGTGATGTGAATATTTAATATCGCATGGTTCATTTGTTACAATATCATACTTTTAATAGATAAACTCACAATTAGAAAATGAATATTTTCCAACATTGAAAATTTAAATTTAAAAGCCTCCGCCAACACCACCACCAAAACCACCACCATGGCCACTACCTCCCCCGCTACCACCACCACCTCCTCCACCACCACCACCTCCACCAAGACCTCCAGCTCCACCACCTACTCCTCCTCCGGCTCCAAACCCTCCACCGCTTCCTGAACCTCCCCCTATACCACCACCTCCACCACTTCCTCCACCTCCACCACCTCCTACACCAATACCTCCGGCACCACCACCCACTCCTCCTCCAGCACCAAAACCACCACCACTTCCAGAACCTCCTCCGATACCGCCTCCTCCACCACTTCCACCACCACCACCACCTCCTATACCAAGTCCTCCAGCTCCACCACTAACTCCTCCTCCAGCTCCAATTCCACCACCTTTTCCTGAACCACCCCCTAAACCACCACCTCCTCCCCTTCCTCCACCACCTCCTCCACCAATGCCGCCACCACCTCCAGCACCACCACCAACTCCTCCTCCAGCTCCAAATCCACCACCTTTGCCTGAACCACCCCCTAAACCACCACCTCCTCCACTTCCTCCGCCACCACCTCCACCAATGCCGCCACCGCCTCCAGCACCACCACCGACTCCTCCTCCGGCTCCGAATCCACCACCTTTGCCTGAACCACCCCCTAAGCCACCACCTCCTCCATTTCCTCCACCGCCTCCTGCACCAATGCCGCCACCACCTCCAGCACCACCACCAACTCCTCCTCCAGCTCCAAATCCACCACCTTCTCCTGAACCACCCCCTAAACCACCACCACCTCCACTTCCTCCACCACCTCCTGCACCAATGCCGCCACCACCTCCAGCACCACCACCAACTCCTCCTCCAGCTCCAAATCCACCACCATTGCCTGAACCACCCCCTAAGCCACCACCTCCTCCATTTCCTCCACCACCACCTCCACCAATGCCGCCACCGCCTCCAGCACCACCACCGACTCCTCCTCCTGCTCCAAACCCACTAACTTTTCCCGCTCCTCCCCCTAAACCTCCACCGCCACCACCTCCAAACCCACCACCACCACCAGAACCTCCACCTCTCCGACCACCCCATCTAGCTGTCTCAATGCTCTCATCTCCAAAAGACATTACACTCAGTTGAGATGCAATGGCGATCAAAAGAAGAACCATGCAAACCCATTTTTGTGAAAACCCCATATTACTAAATCTGGTTTATGATTGTATACTTTCATGCACGACACAATATATAGTGTGATTTTGAACAATTTTCAAAGCTCGTGGTACAAGTATAGATTTAAATTAACTAAAGTTGCATGAGAAATTAATGCCTATGTCCGCGTTAAACCGTTGGGGATATATCGATCAACTAGTTAGTTGAGTTTATTAGACACTTTGTATCCACATAATCACCATTGTCAAAGATGAAGCTTACACTCAAAATCATTAAAGTAGTTGTGTATACATGTATCGTCTATTTCATACAATAATCAAATTTATAGGCTAAGTATATTGCTATAAATATTATGCAAAATTCATGTTGAGTGCTTTTTTTTTATTCAGCTAATGAACTAAACATACCTTTGATTCAATTCATTCTCGAATTTAATCCAACCAACCATTTGGTACTATCTACATGCTTAGATCACAAGCTACATTAATTAGCTCTTAAATTGTTTTAATTAGTCCACATGTAAAATGATTCGAATATATTATGAAGCAGTACTAAGCGATACATTAAAATCCGTAAAAGTAGTATAGTACGTAGTTTCATATATGAAATGGTTAATTATGAAAAATTTATATATTGATTCAAACCGAAACTGCCACATCTTTCAGAAAAGATATATAACAATTAGTATACTTTTCGTAAATATGTAATTAAATCCTTGAACAATTATCTCCAAGGTGGCTGATGGTAGGAAGGCCCAAAGTCTCAAAGAGACCTTGTTTAAACTTTGATGAATAAATAATTTGAGATAACGATTAACGACAAACATGCTTTGGAAAAGCTTGAAAATTAAACAACCATGATAATACCGGTTACAGTGCAAACATGCTAGACGTATATATGTAACGAACATGTATCTATCTACATCACCAGATATAGCCATGTGACATCTCCATCGGCATTTAATTGATTTCATAACGTAAAAATGACAATGAAGTTTTTCTACATTTGCCTCGTGTATACAGGAAATCATAAAATTAGTTTGTCGAGAGATATGTTATTCTTTTAAAGTGACTGCAAATAATAACCTATGTTATTTAACCATTTTATGTGTTAATGATGTCTGTTTAAAATGATTGAACAAATATAAACAAATAAGAAAATTTTAACCAACCGGTCTAAATAACACTCTTTTAAACCGGTGTACAAACCGGTCTTTGTAAAAAGTTTCTTTTAGACCTCTCTTATTCTAGAATTGTTGTGAAACCGGTCTAAAAGTTTTTTTTGTTTTTTTTAGTAGTGGTGCAAGTATTTCTCAACGTTTAAATTTTTATTTGAATTAATCAAAAAATTTACTAAGATTGTTCATGGAATAACAATATAATTAAGTTAAATGACAATGTATAGTGATATCATCTCTAACTTAAACATAAACCAAACTAAGTGTTTAAGTAAGAACTATATTAACACTCTGAATAGATTCAGAGACTTATAGGGTGTTTGGCTAAGATGAATTAGGCTTATGCTTATGTTATATAAGTAGCTTATAACTTATATATCATGAGCTCATAAGCCCTTATTAAATGTTTGGTTTAGCTTATTATAATTAATAAGGTGAAATGACACACACATGTACACAAATGAACATTATTATGGAATTATTTAATAATGGTACCGGTATAAAAGTTTTTTTTTATATAATATCGTTATATAAAATTGGGCTTGTCAAAAGCCCCTCATATAAGCTCATAAGCCTAAACATATAATCTTATTATTATTATTATTATTATTATTATTATTATTATTATTATTATTATTTATAAAACATCACTTTATTGAAAAACAAATATGATTTTACAAGAAATTAGTGGGGAGCCGAGATACTAACTGAGCCCCCACACCTCTAGCTATAGCAAAACCAATCCTACTAAAAATATGTGGAGCAGCACGTGCTCCAATGTCTTGGGTCATCGAGAATCGTCTAATGCGTTTTAATAAGGTCACTGCATCCTTTTCAAGTTCTCCAAAAGAGGAGAATGAAAAGGGGAGGAACCCATATCCGATATCAGCGCATTTAGTTGCGTACTTGACACATTTACGTTGTGCGGCTTCAATAACCGCCCGACCGGGCATAAAATCAACCATACACGAACGCATCAAAGGTGACGATCCTGTAAGATCAACACAAACATAAAGGCCACCATCTCAAGAGTAAAGTAACATATCAGCTGGAGGTAAGGTTTTGTCCCTCTCTCCACGAAGCCCAATATCCACCTCTTTACGAACTGAAACTCCAGACCGAGAACATATATCAACAAGAACATCACGCACAACATTATGCCGATGTTTAATACCAACTATGCCTGCGCACGATACAGCATGATCTCCGAAAATATCTCCAGGAAAAACCTTAGAACAAGCTGAACATGGCATCTGGACAGTAAAAAGAGGAACCCCCAACCGATAACACAACACACATCGGTAAGTCCTTGCATTCATAGTTTGTCCCAATCCAGATATCGGTGCCACCCTAAGCCAATCTGACGTGTAATCCTCTTTTAATGAGTTCCATAAAGCCATCTATCTAGAGGATAATTGGAAGGTGGATTCAACCGTTTGGGCAACACGTGCGAAATGTATGTCTGCCAATTTCTTCATAAGTTTGGGGGCAGCGATCTCACTAGGGTTACTCAAAAGGTCAATATCCATATCCACATTAAAAGTACACAATGCATCATCAAAAGAGGGACCAGTAGACACAATACCAGAACTACGAAGAAGCTTAGTCTGTAAGCTGGCAGATTGAAGTCTAGATGTAAGGAAGGCATAGTTCAAGACATCACCTGCAGAATACACACCAAGTCCCCCAAGAGCAAAAGGTAGGGTGGCAAGTCTCCATTACCAATCGCCAAACTCAGGTCTAGAGGGAGTAACAATATGTTCCAAATGTAACACCCCAACCCGATAAGGGTAGAAGTATTACATTACAGTGACATATCAGAACAAACACAAGCATATGATTCATACATATAACGAAATTCAGGGTTACAAATGAAAATCTGAAACTACAAGGTTACAAAGAAATAAATACTACGTCTAATAAAGTGAAACTTCATCTAATCGTCTCTAGTCCAAAGCATAGTCTTCTAAGTCCAATCACACTCTCTTCCCATAACCCAGCTTCCTACTAAAACCTGCCGCAGGAAAAGGAAATGCGGCTGAGCTTAAAAAGCCCAGTGAACAAATACATATACAAAGCAATGATAATGAAACAGAACTGAAACATAGTGCATTGGGGAAATAGGATAAGGAATAGATAAAAGAGTGATAGAATATAAAGAAGGAAGGATAGTCATCTACCACGAGCCCAGAAACTCAAAGTCATAAATCTCAAAGTCATAATTCTCAAAGTCATAATCTCAAAGTCATAATCTCACAATCAGAGGGGATACCTCTCAGGCAACCAGATAATATGAGGGGTGTCCTCATGTATCAAATGGGTGGAGTAGCTAGCTCCCAGAAATTGTGAAAGGCGTGTATTGCACACAGCACCAGTCACCTCAAAGTCAACTCAAAGTCATAGTTAAATCCACTAAACAGAACAGATCTAGGATTGCAATCCATACGCCCCTTACTCAAAGTCAATCTTAAAGTCATATACTCAAAGTCATAATGGCCATAATAATAATCATAAAAAGGGACGGCGTGAGAAATCACTCACCCACACATGAGTCATGCCAGCGGTGCATCACAGACATGCCTATGGTACCTCCATAGGTAGGGAAACATAAATGGCTCGGGTATCAAACTAAGAGTCAGGTCTCAAAGTCATACAAAAGGTCATATAGAAAAGGTTTATCTCAAAGTCATCTCAAAATCATATCAGAAATAATAGTCAAGGTCCATTCAGAGTTCATCAGGTCAAGGTTCATATTCAAAAATCAATTCATGGTTCAGTTCAAAAGTCCGTTTCAAAAGTTTCTATTAAAAGTCCAATTTAAATAATCTTTTAAAACAGTTTTCATAAAAATGGTCTTTCAAAATATAGGGTTCATGAAAGTTAAATAACCTTTCTTTTAAAAAGAAATTTAGCATCATTTATAAACATCTTTTCAAATCAGTTCTTCTCAAAACATTTCCATGGTATCATTAAGAAGGTTTTCATAGCATAGGTTCATAACGGAGGTCATATCAAGTGGGATCAACAGAGAAGGTTCAAGTAAAGGGGATCATAGCAATGGCATCAATTCGGGAACTAACGGATCAGAATATGAAAGAGATCATGAGAAACCTTTTGAGAAAGGTCAGAATATCTGTACCTTAAACCGCAAGTGCAAACATGATAGAAAACATAAATGTCGGAAGCAAAACTCCTTCTTCAGCGAATCTACACGAATTAATGATCGGCTTATTATTAATAACTTATTCAATTCAGATTTCTCATTTTAGTCGGCTTTCCAGTTTTAGTAACTTTCCATTTAAAGTGACTTTCCACTTTTAACAGGTTTTCATAAATAGTAAGTTTCCACTTTTAGAAAGTTTCCATAATTAGAAAGTTGAATCATTATTAATGGAATCAAAGTATCTTTTAACATATTTACACATTTGGTCCTTAGGGTTTCATAACTTTACATTTTAACCCTTTACTTTCCAAAATTACACTTTAAACCTTTTAGTATTCAAAGTTACACATTAAACCCTTAACTTATCCATTTTACATAATAATCCCTTATTTTATCATGTTATACTAATATACCTTCAAGTATTCACAATTTACACTTTAAGTCCTTCAAGTTATCAAAGTTATATATTTAACCCTTTAACTTACAATTTCAACTTTTAATTATCAATAATTACATATTAAGCCATTAAATTACCAAATTAGCACAAAACCCCCTGAATATATTTTATTACTCAATTCAGTCCCAAGTTTCCAGAAATTACACTTTTAGTCCCTCTACTTTAATTAATTACAAATCGCACCAATTAAATACAATTAACTCATTTCTTGTAATATTTACACTTAGAACCCTCAAGTTATATTTTTCCCATATTCCTACTGAGATATATGATCTTACAAAAATATCCCAGATGTTTCAAAGTTGGCAAAACACACCCTTGTACTTTATTTTCCAATCGGATTTATTTTAAAGTTACCAAAACCAAACCCTAATTTCATAAAATCATTATGCCATCATTATACAATCATTACTCAATCATTATTATGCATTAATTACCAGATCCAAACATAAAAACCCTAACCCTAATTCGATTTAGGGTTTCTTTTATTTTCTTCATTGTTTTCTTAATTAGCCGATTTATAAAATAAATCACAACACGAGATTTAAGCTTCTATAATTCAAACCCATATTTTTACGAGATCATAATTAATATATGAAGTTCATAAAAATTATCATTCATATCCAGAAAATTCATATACAATGATATAGAGTTTTGTTGCGTTTTTAGGGTTTAATTCACCAAAACGTTATAGAGCATGCATGGATCGATTAGAACATTTTATTTGAGACTTATATGATGTAAGAGACGTGAGAAAAATACCAGACCAGATCTGGAACAAATAGAATAGGCTGGACGAATTACACCTCTTGAATTGGATAATACGACACCAAAAATTCCCACGAGAACAAACGCGACCAACAAACCTTGTAATCATTTTTCGAATATCATATATGATGTAAGGAACTCAGGAAAAATAGAAAATGAATTTATAAGAGGTCGTATGAAACATAACGAATTTACCTTGTTTATAGTGCTCGACAAAAGGAAAAATGTGCCACGATCGAACCAAGCTTCAACAATTCAAAAGGGTATTTTTCTAGGACTCTTTGGATGTTGTTTGATCACAGAAAAATGACTTGGAATGATGGGGTTGTCGAATGGAGGCTTAGGGGAATTATTTGTGTGTTTATCAAATCGGCAATTAGGGTTTTGTGGAGAAAAGATATGGGTTGACCTTTAAAATGGGAATGCCGTGTGAAAGAGGGGGGGGGGGGGGGCGGAGACCAGAATTTTCGACTAAATTAGTTGGGAGAATATTTGGTGATAATCTTCCATATTTACACAATATTTAAACCATTTAAATAAATATTAAAACCACTTATTATTAATTCGGTCCATAGAGGGGTAATTTGGTAATTTTGTAACTTTTATAAATGTTAAATGAAATTGTTAAAAATATTTGGTATCATAACTTATGCATTGTTAGGAGTTTAGGATTTATTTGGTACTTTAATAAGCTTTTAATAAATTTTTAAACATGTAGGGGCATTTTGGTCATTTCACTTGCTTTCAGATTTTAGGTGTTACACCAAAGAAGAGCGAAGTGCTGCATCAAAAGAAACCTGAGCACTCTCAAAGACCCGAGGAGGACATGTGCGTTTCGGTAATAAAGGCAAGCCAGCACCGAGATACGTAGGACCATTTGAGATTTACGGAAAGGATTGGATTTGTGGCATACCGGTTGAAGTTAGCTGAGGAATTGAGTGGTGTACATGATACGTTCCATGTATCTAATTGAAAGAAGTGTTTGGCGGATGCTAGTCTGCACGTGCCAATAGATGAAAGTAGGGGTTGACAAAACTCTTCGTTTTGTCGAGAAACCTGTTGAGATTATACATCGAGATGTTAAAGGTTGAAGTATGGTGAGATAGAGTTGGTAAAGGTATGTTGGGATTCTAAGCGTGGTCCTGAGTTTACTTGGGAACGTGAGGATCCGATGAAATTTAAGTACCCAGATTTTGTTTGCTGAAGTGGTTGGTGAAGTAGATCGTTTGTAGTTGGATTTTAGATCGTGGAAGTTTGATGCGGGGTATTCATAAATGTTTGTTTTATGGGTATCTGTTATTTGCGAGTGCGTTTTTTGGTTATCATTTGGTTTTTCGGGGGGGGGGGCGGAGACCAGAATTTTCGACTAAATTAGTTGGGAGAATATTTGGTGATAATCTTCCATATTTACACAATATTTAAACCATTTAAATAAATATTAAAACCACTTATTATTAATTCGGTCCATAGAGGGGTAATTTGGTAATTTTGTAACTTTTATAAATGTTAAATGAAATTGTTAAAAATATTTGGTATCATAACTTATGCATTGTTAGGAGTTTAGGATTTATTTGGTACTTTAATAAGCTTTTAATAAATTTTTAAACATGTAGGGGCATTTTGGTCATTTCACTTGCTTTCAGATTTTAGGTGTTACACCAAAGAAGAGCGAAGTGCTGCATCAAAAGAAACCTGAGCACTCTCAAAGACCCGAGGAGGACATGTGCGTTTCGGTAATAAAGGCAAGCCAGCACCGAGATACGTAGGACCATTTGAGATTTACGGAAAGGATTGGATTTGTGGCATACCGGTTGAAGTTAGCTGAGGAATTGAGTGGTGTACATGATACGTTCCATGTATCTAATTGAAAGAAGTGTTTGGCGGATGCTAGTCTGCACGTGCCAATAGATGAAAGTAGGGGTTGACAAAACTCTTCGTTTTGTCGAGAAACCTGTTGAGATTATACATCGAGATGTTAAAGGTTGAAGTATGGTGAGATAGAGTTGGTAAAGGTATGTTGGGATTCTAAGCGTGGTCCTGAGTTTACTTGGGAACGTGAGGATCCGATGAAATTTAAGTACCCAGATTTTGTTTGCTGAAGTGGTTGGTGAAGTAGATCGTTTGTAGTTGGATTTTAGATCGTGGAAGTTTGATGCGGGGTATTCATAAATGTTTGTTTTATGGGTATCTGTTATTTGCGAGTGCGTTTTTTGGTTATCATTTGGTTTTTCATTTGGTTCGAGAGTATCGTACCTACCTGTGAGAAGTCGTTCGGATCTTTGGTGTTATTGATCGATGTAGTGTATCTATTTTCGTGTATTGTTGGAGTATCGATATGTTTTCTATCGTGTGAATTCGGGTATTTAGTCGGTTCACATTTTTGCGATTATTTCTTTGTGAGTTTATGGTGTGGTACTTATCCGCTTAAAAATCCATAAATTTCCTTTTGCTGTTGTGAGTGGTGACTATAGTAGTTGAAATCTCGGGACGCGATTTCCCTAAGTGGGGAATGATGTAACAACCGTGGTTTTGGCAGGTTAGTTTGACTAATAGTCTTGACTCGGTTGACGTTTGTTTGGTGTGTATTAGGTGTTTGAAGTGATATAAGTGTGATATAGGTGAGTTTTAGCACTAAATCCCTTTGCGTAAGTGGTTTTATTGTGATTTGGAAATTTTGTAATTTGGGAAAGTTCATTTTGATCACCTTTGTGGTGTAGAAATGACTTGTGTAGTTTTGGTGTTTTTGTGTTTTTGCGTAACGAGTCTTCGTTCAAGTAATTGAGCGTTAGTAAGTTACAAGGAGTTTGTTTTTATGTGTTATATTTCAAAAAGAGTGTGAAATTCTATTTTTGGAAACTTTGTTTTGAAAATGATATTTTTCCGGTTTATCGTAAAATTAAGGTTTATCGCGTAAGACGTTAGGTTTCGATATGGGAATATATAAAATATGAAAAGTATGAGGTTTTGAGTGTAATAAATAAATTTAATAATATATATATATATATATATATATATATATATATATATATATATATATATATATATATATATATATATATATATATATATATATATATATATATATATATATATATATATGTAAAATTCGGATTTAAGGGATAAGGGGGAAAAAGGAAACCCAATTTGAGTCCAAATATGACTCTTAGGCCCAAGGATTATCCCTAATTAATATATATACCAAACCAAACACCCCTAAAACGTTTTTTTTCTGCAATTATGGGTCGAGACATGGAGAATCAAGAGGGGGAAAATTAGGGTTTCATAATTGTCTAGCAATAATCAAGAATCAAGGTAAAATCTTTAACCCTTATGTGTAATTAATCAATTATTGTTATGATTCATGTAATAATTAATATGATAGATTAGGGTTTGGGTTAACTTCTGTAAATTAATGTTATTAAACATGTTGGGATCAATTAATGATAATAGTATAATGATTGGTTAAGAGAATTGAGCGTAAAACATGCTAGTTATTGAGTTAGGGTTTGGACAGATTTGTAAGGCTGTAAAGATGTGAGTGTATATAACAGATGATGATGAGTTAAGTCACGAATTTTAAGTCTAAATTGAAGTATAATGAAAGAGCTTTCCAAAAAGTCCAGCCACGATCAATTTTGAGGTCGGGAAGTCGGTCTTTTGATTTTTCTTTGTTAAGGTGTCAAAGCTGTCAAACCGGGACTGATTTTGGGTAAAAGTTTGAGGTTGGCATGTGGTTGTAAAAGTGGTATTTTGACTTGGTCTTCTGTAATAGTTAAGTTTTAGGTTATAATAGACTACCACGAAGAGGATTCGCGATAAAATCTTGTGGAAGTAATTATTAAAAATCAAAACTTTTTGGTGTGCATTCAGATCCGAATTTGAGTAGTTGACAAGTTTGAATTTTCTATGAGTACTTGTGTGTGTTATTGGTCCATGGCCTTCTTGGATTAGCTTCTATGCTTATGAGAGACCATGGTAAATTTTTGGTGTGAGTTGTTAAGCTTTATTTGTCATGATTTCATGTGAGGGAATGTACTCAAAAATTCTGCGTTTTCTGAGTTTTAGAGTGCAAGGGATTTAGTGAGTATTAAGTTATGGTAGTGGTTAGTGTGGTGTCTAGGAGATCTATGGTGGGTCATATAAGTCTTAGACATCCATCATATGTGTATTACATGGGTTGTAGCTTTTAGCTTGACCTTGTGTAATGTGGATTATTTGTGTGTGTTATAGATTGTGAATTGTTTTTTTTTTTTTTGTGGAAGCTGCGAAGTTTAAGGTGAGTTCATAGTCCCATATTTTTACTTTGTTTTAAACTTGGGATGGGAATGATTCTTGTCTTAAATGTTTTGGTTTACTGTGATTATGTGTGTGGTATTAAAGAGCTTGGACTTATAATGTTATTGTATGTATGCTATGTGTGATTATTTGCTTGCGTGGATGTTTTGGGATTCAATTAGGATAGCGACCTAATTGATGATATATTTTGGGATTCAATTGGGAGGGTGCTTACCCTGTTGCTCGCGCGTGCGACCTAATTGATGATATGTTTGATGTGGCACTAATTATGGGGTCGGGGGACACGAGCCGTCCTGATGTGGTACTAATTATGGGGTCGGAGGACACGAGCCGTCCTAATGGTTGCCTTATGAGTGTTGTTGCCTTTATGTGTGGATATTAGCTTGCAAATGCATGTAGCTATATGATAACTATAATTTATTTGTCCAGCTATATTTTGTAATCACAGTAAATTCGGTTGCCTGGTGTGTTGAGTGTAAAACCTATGAATCTCACCAACATTATGTTGACGTTTTAAGTATCATTTTCAGGTGAGCTTTCTAAGGATAAGATAGAAGGATGTGGATAGACGAGACCTTAGTTGCATTGGAAGTGGTTTATCATCTATGTTTGGATTTATGTTTTGTTTTGGTTATTTTGTTTTGGGGTATTGTTACAACACTTTGTGTTTGTACATTGCTCTATTTATGTGCATGTAGTTGTTCTCTATGTAGACACCAGGTGTTGTGATGATATCCATGAAGTTACACCCTTGCATTTCCGCCGTGGCGGGGTGTGACATAAGGTCCCATCCATTTGGGTTTAAGCTTAGGAGCTTTGAACTTGTATTTCATATTGAAAAGCAGAACTTTATCCCCAGCTTTGAATTCTTTTCTGATTCTAAGCTTTCGGTCATGATAAGCTTTGGTTTTGGCTTTGTATAGCTTGGAGTTTTCGTAGGCTTGCAGCCTCAATTCATCGAGTTGATGCAATTGCAAAAATATTTTCTCTCCAGCTATTTTCAGATCGGGGTTACAATTTCGTAATGCCCAGTAAGCACGATGTTCGATTTCGAACGGCAAATGACATGTTTTCCCATACAAGAGTCTGTATGGTGTTGTGCCAATTGGAGTTTTATAAGCCGTACGAAAAGCCCATAGAGCGTCATCGAGTTTCCTCGACCAAACAGAAGGATTGTCTTTAACCATTTTTTCGAGTATTCTTTTTAATGCTCTATTAGTATTTTCGACTTGTCCACTAGTTTGTAGATGATATGCTATAGCAAAACGATGATGAACTCCATATTGTTTCATGATTTTCTCCATTTGTTTATTACAGAAATGGGTTCCTCTATCACTTATTAAAGCTTTAGGGATTCCATAGCGAGCAAAAAGCTTTTTGAGAAAATTGACAACAACTCGTGCATCGTTAGTAGGTAAGGCTTCAGCTTCAGCCCATTTGGAAACGTAATCGATTGCAACGAGAATGTATTCGTATTTGTGAGATTTAGGAAATGGTCCCATAAAATCGATTCCCCAAATATCGAATATTTCGCAGACTTGAATGCTCTTTTGAGGCATTTCATCTCTACGAGAAAGACTACCGGATTTTTGGCACGCATCACAGTTTTGAACAAGAGTATGAGCTTCTTTGAAAATTGTTGGCCAATAGAGTCCAGCATCAAAAACTTTTTTAGCGTTGGTGGTAGGACCGTAATGTCCCCCTGTTGGGCCATGATGGCATTCATCAAGAATTTTTCTTGTTTCTGTTCCAGAAACACATCTTCGGATCATTCCATCGGGACACATTTTGAAAAGAAAAGGTTCTTCCCAATAATAGTTTTTTAAATCCGAAAAGAATTTACTTCTTTTAGCATGAGTTAATCCTTTCTTGAGAATATTTACACCAAAATAATTTGCAAAATCTGCAAACCACAGTATTTCCTCTTCATCAACTTTATCGACGGTCATAAGAGTTTCATCGGGGAAACAATCATCAATTTCGTCTTCCTTTAATTCTTCCAAATTTGGGTTCTCAAGACGAGACAAATGATCGGCAGCAAGATTTTCTGCTCCTTTCTTATCTTTTATTTCGATATCGAATTCTTGGAGTAGTAAAATCCAGCGGATGAGAGGCGGTTTTACATCTTGTTTAGCAAACAGATATTTGAGCGCTGAGTGATCGGTGAAAACGACTGTTTTGGAAAGCACGAGATAAGATCTGAATTTGTCAAAAGCAAAAACTACGCCTAACAATTCTTTCTCCGTAACCGTATAATTTTGTTGGGCGTTGTTAAGTGTTTTGCTAGCAAAGTATATAGGACGAAAATGTTTTCCTTCACGTTGTCCTAAAACTGCCCCAACAGCAAAATCGCTTGCGTCGCACATAAGTTCGAATGGTAGTGACCAATTAGGTGAAACCATAATCGGGGCACTAGTCAATTGACTCTTTAGTGTTTCAAAAGCTTTAATGCAATCTGCATTGAAATCAAAAACAGAATCTTTTTCAAGAAGTTTTGTCATAGGACGAGATATTTTGGAAAAATCCTTTATGAAATGACGGTAGAAACCGGCATGTCCTAAAAAACTTCTAACGGCTTTTACGTTAGTTGGAGGTGGTAATTTGGTGATAACATCAATTTTTGCTTTATCAACCTCCATTCCTGAACTTGATATTTTGTGTCCTAGCACAATTCCTTCGGTTACCATGAAATGACATTTTTCCCAATTAAGAACAAGATGTGCAGCTTCACATCTTTCGAGCATTTTGTCTAGATTTGAAAGACAAGCTTCAAAAGAATCTCCAAATACTGAAAAATCATCCATGAAAACTTCCATAGATGTTTCAAGCATATCTTGGAATATAGCAATCATACACCTTTTAAAAATGGCAGGTGCATTACAAAGACCAAAAGGCATACGCCAATAAGCATAGGTTCCAAAAGGACATGTGAATGTGGTCTTTTCTTGATCAGAAAGATCAATGGGAATTTGGAAATAACCTGAAAAACCATCGAGGAAACAAAAGTATTTTGTGGAAAACTAGAAGGGGGGTTGAATAGTTTACCGCTTAAAATCTTTTTAACTTGTTTAGTTAGCTTTGAAACTTTGCGTTTGATCAAAGATATATACACAAACACAATATATAACATGCAAGTAAATGAAAGAAATGATCAAACCACAACACGAGTATTTATCGTGGTTCGGCTACAAGGACTCTTTTTCCTTGCCCTACGTCCACGCCCCGAGTATCCAACTCGAGAGTTTCTTTCACTAGTCAACAAGCTCCTTTCACCGGCGGAGAAAACCTTACACGTCGCTTATACTTTTACCGACACTAAGCTAGATGTCGAGTTCTTTACCAAGGGTACAACCACTTCCGTTAGCTCTTTTACAAGGGTACAACTACTCCCAATACACTTTGTATTTTGAGGACTAAAACACTAACCGGTCACTACTGAAAATACACAATCAAATGAAGTGTAAGCTACACAAGTCTACACAATGCTAAGCTAACAAGTCTTGCAACGTTGTGTTGAATACTTGTTACTTTTAATGAACTCGTGAATCTCTTTGCTACAAAAAGAAACTTCACATATGAAATGTTAAAGGGTTAGATGAAAGAATGAATGAATGTGTGTAAATATGATGTAGAGTGATAAGCCAAAAATCAACTTGTGGCTTGGTATTTATAGCAAAGCCTTCTGCAGGCCTGGCGGATACGGCGGAACCCTCAGATGGGTTCCGCCCGTGTACCCCCAGGGTTCCGCCGGGCTTGCAGTTGGTTTTGCAATAAATCTTGCAAACCAAACAAAGTCACATCTCTTTACACCTTGTGATGAGGCGAAAAATGAACTACTTTTAGGGGGTCATTTAAGCCCGGAATTAAATTTATTTGATCAAATATTGCCCTAAATCGTTCCATTTGTGATTTTAGGTACTTTGGGAGAGAAATCTGGAAAAGGAAGCAATTCGGACGTTTTTGGAGCATAAAAGTGAAGAAAATGCCAAAGACTTAATTTTCCATGCTGAGAACAGTACCTGACGGCGTCAAGAGGAAGACCCTGACGGCGTCTGGAGTAAATGTGGTGACGACCCAATGCAAACCTGACGGCGTCGCAACTAGGGCGTCAAGAGTAAAATTCATGACGGCTTGCATAAGGTGTACACATGATGGCGTCAGACCCAGATCTAGGCAGTCTGAGGAACTATTTGGCGGCGAGATGACGGCGTCAGCCCTTTGTTCTTGACGCCGTCACCTCCTAAACTCTATATATAGTTTTCTATTTTTCATTCATTAGAGAGGAACTTGTGTGGAGAAACCATAGGGCCGAACTTTGTGAACCCTAGCTCGTATTTTACAGTATATTCAAGGGTTTTCACCCCTTGAATCCTTTCATGTGCTATTGAGATAAGTCTTCTCTAAATTCAATCAATATGTCTATGTGTTGGTTTTCTATATCTTGTGCTTGTCTTGATTTCAAGATGCTAGGCTAGATTTATTTTGTGTTTGCTTAGATCTAATGAAACCTAGATGTTAATTATGTGTTGATTACTTGTTTATGGTTGTATTGGATGAATGATTTCAATGTTAGGCTTAAGAAAACTGGCAGATCTCCATTGTGTAACATGCTTGAACGTCTTAGGAAACATGAACCGATGTGTACTAGGTTTTATTGGTTGTATTTAATGCATGAGTAAATTCTAATGATCCCATGTTAGGAGCTTCTTAGCCGGCTCGACATAGGAGTGAAGTAGGCACTCATAGGATTGGGGAAGTAAGTACGCCACCCCATGAATGGTATTAAGGAATACAGTCCGTCATCTACGCAACTATAACAAGTAATTAACGTGTAAAAGATATCTAGGGAGTAGTGAAATCTAAGTAAACACATTTCTCCCACATATTGCTCACAACCTTAGTTTAATATAGTTTATTTTCATTTCTAGTATTTTATTTTGATTGCATCTTAGTATTGGGTTAGTTGACTAGCAACTAATTCCGCCCAAATCCTTCAAACCCGAGATTTTTACTTGCTTTCTAGAAAAATATAAAAATACAAAAAGAATCATCCCTCATCTCTAGACCTAGTCTTTAGGTTTTCTAATCCTAGCGACACTATTCCTAGCTGAACGATCAATCCCCCGGTACTTGTCATTATACTATACTACATCGATCAGGTACACTGCCTGGTGGGGGTTGTAAACTTCTCAAGATCCCTTGAGAGGTAAAGCCTGGTGCAATCCCCACGCATCAAGTTTTTGGCGCCGCAGCCCGGGGAATAGTTATTGTCTAGGTTAGAATCTCGTTTTATTAGGTCTACTTGCTAGATTCCTTTCTAGTAAGATTTTATTTTTATTTTTTAGGTTCTCTTTAGTCTATCTTATTTCTTCGTGTTTTTGTTCGTAACTCTTCACCACCCGACATCATGGACGATAGGAACATCTTTGAACCCGTCATCCCACCACAACAAAACCCACCACTAGAACCTCTTAGGCCCCGAACCTTAGGAGAGTATTCCTGACCTAGCCACCAAGGCTACCAAAACACCATTGAGCTCACCGGAGCCAATGTGACCCCCTTGCGATCCGACACCATCCGGTTGGTGCAAAGCGGATGTGCATTCCATGGACTTCGTTCCGAAGATCCAAATCAACATCTCAAAGACTTCCTTAAAATCGTAAATTCCATAGACCTAGATGTTGCAACTAGAGAGACAACCCGATTACGCCTATTCCAATTCTCTCTACATGATCAAGCTAGTCAATGGCTTGAACGTTTACCTGTGGGATCCATCACCACATGGGATGATCTCACCACTCGCTTCCTTACCCAATTCTTCCCACCGGGAAAGACTGCGATGCTTAGAAATGACATTTTGATGTTTGAACAACATCAGGGTGAAACTTTCTACGAAGCATGGGCTCGTTTCAAGGACCTCCTCCATAAGGTCCCTCATCATGGTATAAACCTTTGGTTATTAGTTCAGATTTTCTACGACCATGTTGACTATCACACTAAACGTACAATCGATAGGGCCGCGGGAGGTAGATTGCGTGATAAGGACGCCGAGGAGTCCTGGGAAATTATTGAAGAGCTTGCCGCCGATAATCAAGAGATGTGGGAGTTTAATCATACTATAAAAGCGGCCATCAACGCAATCTCAACACCTGAAGGGACTACCGAAATCCCTGATGAACTCCTATGCAAACTCGAGGCAAAAGTTGACTATTTTGAGGAAAGGCAAAGGAGACCCTTAAGTCCTAGACGGGCTACTGTCAATTCTGTCTCGAAAACGACTTCAACACCGTTATCAGAGTCACCCTCTAGAGAGAATGTCGAGACTTTTCAAAACTATGCCCCACCTTATTCCCCTCCCGAGGAGCTTAGCTTGGAGTTTGAAGCTAGAATGAGAGAATACATGGCAACTCATTCAGATCGGCTCGCTAGATTCGAGGAAGCAGTTTATAAGGAAAAAGAGGAGATGCAAGAGAAAATGAATGAGATGATGAGTCTATTGGAGGAGTATGCCAACCAGAGAACCCCCGAAAGAATGCTACTAAGGAAAGAAAGCATCATCCCCACTACCCGATTTGTTAATTCCATCGCAATTGTCCACAAGGATAATGAGAAGGTAGAAACCCCTACTGAACAAACCATAGAAGAGCCACCCAAATCCCAATCTCTAAGTTACTACCTGAAACATGATATAAACGAAAACACTATAACGAACTGGATAAAGGGTGACGGGCGTAACCAATCTCCCAAACAGGGTTCTGAGAAGGAGGAAGGGGGAAAAGATGATTATGATACGTTACCTGGGGGGCCAATATTCGAGAAACTATTGGTACAAAAAGTGGCTACTAAGCAAATGGCGTGTGGGAACTTTGAGATACCAGCTAGCATCGAGGATTTGAAATATCTAAGTGCTTTCGCCGACCAAGGATCGGAAGTAAACCTTATGCCCCTAACTATTTACATCTAACTAACGTCAAAAATGCCAGCCCCCACTCGTGTGGGGCTGTCGCTAGCTGGACACTCTTACATATATCCCCTAGGAATTGCAGAAGATGTGTTAGTTAATGTCGCAGGATTCATGTACCCCGTTGATTTTATGATCATCGATGATAAGGGAGATGGGTGCATGCCAATAATCCTTGGGGCACCATTCCTCACCACCGCTAGAGCTGTCATTAAGTATGAAGGAAGGAAAATTGAGCTTAAATCAGGAAAAAGAAAGATTAGCTTCCCCATGACCCCGCGATATGGGCATGAGAGTTTGGGTTGGAGAAAGCTCAAAAACAAAATTGACACGTCACCTATTCGTGTTCGAGAGAAAATACTTGCATGGGAGGCAAGAATCAAAAGCTACAAGGAGGCTAAACATGAAAGAAGCATAAGCAATGAAGTTCATGTCGAGTTCGAACACAATCGACCAGCAGAAAGCCATGTACCATTCGAGGAAGGGAACTTAGTACTCTTAAGACACTTGGAAATAATGAAACCACCCAATAAACCGAGTCCCTGGTGGTATGGGCCTTTCACAATTGAGAGCATGAGCCAAGATGGGATGGCTAGCCTGAGAAGTAAAGTAGGTGGAGAGGTGATTGCAAGTATCGATAGATTGAGGCACTACCATGACAATAGTAATGATCACAACTACATGGGGTACATCATCTCAAG
This sequence comes from Artemisia argyi, assembly GCA_030686995.1. Lineage (NCBI taxonomy): Eukaryota > Viridiplantae > Streptophyta > Magnoliopsida > Asterales > Asteraceae > Artemisia > Artemisia argyi. The sequence goes on along the minus strand of CM060678.1, from coordinate 17,833,536 downwards.
GGATGAGGTCACGTAGTAACCCATGACCTTGAGTCTAGCTACAAGACTCGTAAAATAAAGAAAAGCGCTTCTTGAGAGGCAACCCATGATTTTGTGTGATTTTATTTTGTTTGTTTGTTATTTGCTTCCGTATGCATACTTTATTTTTATTGTTGGTAGATCATGTTTCTAAAATAAAATAGTGGAAATACTTTACTTTGTTGTTTGGCCTAGTCTTAACTTCACCAAAAGGTATTTTTGCAAAAGATAAGTGTAAGGGGAAACCCCAAATATGTTTTTAAGAAACAAAACTGATCATGATTCTCCACAATATTAAGTGAACATGTATATTCGTATTTGTTAGAGTCAAATTCTTGTATCGAGTCATAATGATGTTTTGCAAGATTTTCCAGGAAGTAGGACCAAGTTTTTCCAGAAATTTTCCGGAAACTTAACATAAGAATTTCTGCAGGTCAAATCTGACGGCGTCACGAGTTTACTCTTGACGGCATCACGTGTAAAAATCTGGAAATTTTACCAGTTTTATTTTTCTAACGGAGTTTTAAAGTTTTTGCTGAATTTTTAGTTTTATAATCTCCAGGAAATCTGCAAACATCATTCCACAAGCATTATATATTATTTTGTTTTCTAGGATTTAGTAACATATGTAGATTGCCGCCGATTTTATGCGAGGTTGCCTTGTCTGTTTTCTCAGGATTTACAGGTTATTTATGACAAGAAGATGATTATTATTCTGGAAGAGAAGCTTTGATTGTTCATTTTCTTGGAGGAAGATCTAACCTGGCCACCTTATTATCCATACCGAGCGAATCAGGGGAGTATTTGATTTCATTCTTTTTACTTATTTCACTTTTACATTCTTTACTTGAACATTGGGGACAATGTTCATCCTAAGTGTAAGGGGAGGGTAAAATGATGATACCTTACAAATACACTTTCGCTTGAGTTTGTTTATTTGATGGTAGATGTGTAATAAAACTATGAGAAATACTTGTTAGTGTAATTTTAGCGCCAAATTTATAATTTTTTACAACATTTAGGAGTGAAACTTTAGCCATAGCAAGCGTCTCATGGATAGGAGATTGTATGACTAGTACAAAACCGTACCATTCAGAAAAATTTTCCACCCAAATATGTGAGGTTCGCCTTTAGATTTGATAGGAAAAGCATTCATTATTAGTGCTTATGAGTGTACCGGTAGCATTTAGATTCTAGAACTTGCGTTAGTGATGCATCCCGAGACCGCTAGTGAGACTACATTCGTGTGGTAGGATTTACTACATGATAAGAGGCATTAGGATCACCCTTTTGTTAAACCCGTATCATAATTACTTGACCATTTATGTCATATTACTTGGCTAGTTAAGTCAACTAATTTTTCCCACACCATTAGCGTTGTACTCATTTTTAGTACACGAAACCCCTAGTACACCCCTCCGAGCCTATCTTTTCATTTCTAACTTTAAGCATCTTACTTAAAGGAAGAATTTGTCACACCCCACTTAAATGTACAACCAAATCGCCTTAGCCTTCCGTGTATGCACTCATCTTTAGTGCATTATTGTTATATGTTTAAACCCTAAGTTAATTATCTAATTGATTACATGGTTGCTAAGTCGAGTCATATCCTTGTACATATTGTTTTGGGACGATTGGGACTCATGGGTAAAGTACTTATTTTATGGAGTAATGGGGAAGAACATCATATTATTAAGGCAAAATGAGCAAAAACAATGAAAAACAAACAAATTTTACACAATTGGCAGTTTCAGTCCCCCAACTTTCAAAAATTTACAAAACTAGTCCCTAAGCATTTGTTTTGAAAGGACAGTCAACCTAAGGCATTTAAAAGTAAAAAATAATCAAATTTAGTCCTTGGGTAAAAACTTTGGAAAAGTTACACTTTTGGTCCCTGTAGTTTGGAATTTGGCGAAATCAGTCCCTGGGAATTTTAAAAGTGAAAAATATATTTTGTGGTCCTTTGGTAATTGGAATGTGGCAAGATTGGTCCCTGGGTTAACTTTGGAAAGGTGACAAATTTGGTCCTTGAAAATTACCAAAATTACAATTTTGGTCCTTGTGAATTTAAATACAAACGGACCCTTTTGTGTTACTACATAAACCAAAACCTACCCAATCCAAATACATTACACAAACCCACCACCCTTTTACCCCAGCCCACCAATTTCCCCAGCCCAAAGACACCAAAGCCCACCCAACCTTTTTTATTAATAAAAGGGACGGGTCAAAATTGGTCAACCCCCACACCCCTTCTTCCCCGCCTAAACACCCAGCCCCCAAAACCTGCTACCCCAACATTTATGTCTCCTTCTCCCCCCTCTACTACCTCAGCCACCCTATACCTCAACCAAAGTCAACCCCCAAAACATAATTATTACCTTCCTTCCCACTCCAACTCAGAAAACCATTACACTTGGTACCTAAACTGATCCAAGGGGACAATGACAAGGCTGTCTCACACCAGACAACAAAAAGCAAAGCAGGGAGCACAAAGTGGAAAAAAAAAGGCAAAAAGGCCTGGTTCAAGTCTTTTAATTTTATTTTTTTAGTATAAGTATCTTTCATTTGTAAGCCATGGAGGTTGTGTAGTCAAGTAGTTTTCTTAGTAGTTTTTAATTTAGAAAAGTAACTTTTTTATGTAATTCTCTTTTCAGTAGTTGTAATTTCAAATTGTAATTCCAAGTGTTGAAGTAAATTCAGTTCTCTTTTACTTTCAAGCAAGTTGTGTTTTAAATCCAATTTTCTAATTTTCCTGTCATTTATATTCAAAATTTCATGTAGGACTCTTAAACCACCAATCTGTGTATGTTTGTGGACCTCAGACCCCCATTCCAAGTTTGGAAACTATTAACCTAGGTTCTTTTGATCTTATTATAAGTTAAAACAACATTCTCAGTCACTAAATCAAGATCAAAAGTTCATTCTAGTCAACTTTTGTTAAAACTAAAAAAAAAAGTCAAAAGTTCATGTTGCTCAGTTTTTCCAAAAGATAGGTGAATTGTTTTGATTTTTGGGGATTGATTGGGAACTTGAAATTCATTGTGTTTAAAGACCATCACCTAAACTAAAATAACCTGCAATCAGTTGATTTTTGTGAATTTGTCTTTGGATTGTGCATAAGCTCAAAGTGAGGCCTTCAGGCCTGAGTTGCCCTGCACCCAAGATTTTGCCCAACTGACCCATTTTTAACTGGGTCTAAATTATTCATAGTGGTCCTCATATCCTGTTTGTTGGCTCATTTGAAAGCCAATAAGCCAAATTTTTAGAGCCAAAGCTTATTTATGACTTTTCAGCTTATGTGATGGGGCTTCTGTTGCCTTGGAGTTTGTCCAACACCCACCTTTGAGCTGAGAAATCAGTGTTAGGTACACTACTTCACAAGTCCTTTGATAGCTCCTTAGTTGGATTTAGCTTGTGATTCTGGAATTCTTGGAATGCCCTTGTGCCCGGCTTTAGGTTTCCAAGCATTATTTTAGCTTAACAGCTTAGTTGGATAAGCTTGAGCACCCTGCTAGTAGCCCCACAGATCTGTTTTGGCAGGGGTATGGAATTAGCTTATTCACTGCTTATTATTGTTTTTCAGTGATAATCCTTGGGTAATTGTATTCATTGCTTATTTTGTCTTAGCTTGTTCAATCAATTAGGTTCAGTAATTTAGCTTAGTGACAGCTTTTTGATCCCAAGAATCTCATTTCATACTTATTAGTCCACTGTTGAGATTATGAGCTTGCATCATGCTTATTTTTGAGTTCTAGGAAAAGTGTTTTCACAAAAAGTGTTAATTTTTAGTAGTAAAACAGTTGTGAAAAAGAAAAATTTGAAAAAGACAAAAACAATTAGAAGTGATAGCTTCTATTTAAGCCACTTTGGCTTATTTTCTGCTTATTTATAAGCAAAATCTGTTTTTAAATTTTTCTTAAGCTTCTGTTATCATAATAGATTTTTAGTAATTTTTTCAGAATTTTCCTTAATCATTTAGTATTTTTTATAATTTATTTTAATTTAAATTAATTAAATAATTAGTTTTTAATTATTAATAATTAATTAAAAAGTAGGAAAAATAGTTTTTCTGTTTTAAAATTAGTTTTATAATATTTTAGATTTTTCTAAATTTTATTTTCATTTTTCTAGTTAAATTTCATAATTATTTGTAATTAAGGATAATTTAGTTAATTAAAAAGTAATTAATAATTAGTAATTAATTAATAGTAATTAATTAAATAGTGTAAAAATTATTTTTCTTTTTCTAAAAATTTTCTTAAGTCATTAGGATTGTAAAAATATCATTTTCACGTTCGTAGGACTTTATTTACTCCCGTTTCACTTTTTTATTTGCGCGTTCACGTTTATTTTAAACCCAAACGCGCGTTTTTAGGTTAAATTACATTTTTAAGTTATCTGATCACCAGTAATTGTTAATAAAATGTTTCTAAGTTGTTTTCCATCATAATCTCGTAGTGTAACCATAATAATCAAATTCCTGACCTTCCTGATTAATCACCCGATCCTTTAAAACGTTCACAAATACATTTGCACGCCTCGTCGGGACATAACGACCCGGGGATTCCCTAAACTCCTTGGTTAGTTGGTTTTTGACGTTTGACTTGGTTGACCATCACCTGGTAAACTTAGTTGACCGTTCGGAACCAATCAAAATTTGGCGCCGTTGCCGGGGAGGCTGCTGCGTATCTACACACGTTTTTTAGATTAGTGGTTTTTCACACATCATTGTATAAACTTCACCACTTTTTGTAAATCTTAATCATAAAACAAAAACTGTTGGGAACGTAGTTTTAGTATTTATCAAGTCTCGGTCATTTACTTTTAATAGGTTGCTAAGGCTTGTATGTTTATTATAACTTAAGGCTTATGTAGCAAGCCCATGGGCCTTAAGCCCATTTCGTTTTCTAGAAAGGAAGGAAGGGAGTGTTGCCCTACTCCTTCCCTATATATACTAGTTATATGTAACTAGAAAAAGTGTTGGTTATTTCATTATTCTATGCAAACTCTTTCATTTCTATTTCTAATATTGTCTTAATCAACCATCTCATATTCTTATCTAATTTCTTATACTTGTGTTTACTAAATGGTGACCTAACAAGTGGTATCATTCGCCTAATAGAGATTGAGGTATTGTTCTTAGTGTTAACGTGGGGTTCTCATCATATTTCTTCATCTTTTTTGCTTTTTTCTTTGTTTCTTTCACTCAAATCTTGAAGCTTGGACAAGTTTTAAGGTTGATATAGTGATTAGAAGCTTAGATTTTGCATAAAGTTTTGATTTTTAAGGTTATTTCTACTCAAAATCTTCAATAGTTAGTGTTTTCTAAGTATTGGTGAAGTTATTTGATCAAAAGTACTTTATTTCTAAGCATTTTTCTTCAAAAAATTTGAAAATTTTCAAGTTTCTGACCTCCTTACGCGTAAGTTTCGTGAACAGTACGATTCAAAAGCTGTCTACAGTACTTTTTGTCCCTTCTACGCATAAGTTTTTTGGTCAAAACCCCTTTCTTACGCGTAAAACTGGTCAAAACCCTCTTTATACGCCTAAGTTGTCATTCCTACGCGTAAGTCTATTTCCTACGCCAAAGATCCTATGCAGAAGACTGATCCTACGCAGAAGTTGCCTCTACGCCTAAGTTTTTTACGCTTAAGTCAGATCTTACGCATAAGATCAAATCTTACGCGTAAGTTTCAGAGTTCTACGCAAAACTTCTACCAAGGTCTTCTCTTTGTGAAACGGTGACTCAGTACTTCCCTAGCTTGGATAAGTTAGTGGAATACTTCGACTTCGGATATCTTTCAAGCTTGGGATCAGTTTGGTTGTTTAACCTTACGCATAAGTCTAAACTTACGCATAAGCCAAAGCTTACGCGTAAAGAGGAAACTTACGCATAACCTCATTGTTTACGCATAAACTACTCTTTACGCATAACCTAAAGTTTACTCGTAAGATTATTGTTACGCGTAAGATTTCAACTTACCCCAGGGATTTTGAACTTAACCAAAGGAACGTGCATTTCAATCTTCTACAAGATCCATCATTCACACAAGTTTTTTGGCGGGAAAATTTGAGTAAAATTTAATTTTTACTGGAGACTAAACTTTCAATTTTTACGCGAAATTTAAATTTTGGTATAACGGTGAAAATTTTGGCACAAAATTCAAATTTTTATGCCAAATTTCAAATTTTTTCGGTAAAATTTGGCGACAAAATTTTTAAAACTCAAATTTTATCTATAACCTTAGAATTGCATTTTAAAGTGATTTTCAAAATTTTGGAAGAGAAAATTTTTCAAATTCTTTTGGAGGGAAAACCAGAAATCACTATTTCGTCCTTGAGTGTGACATTTTGTTTGATTATTTCGATTAAGTCGCAACAATCAAGGAGGAGAGAAATGTCATCTACAATGTCTCAATCACCTTCTTCAAACTACCTTCCTCACCAATATTCTCATCAGCAACAGTCATCAGCAACTGTACCTTCTTCCAACTACCTTCCTCACCAATATTCTCATCAGCATCAGTATCATCAACAACAAAGTCACAGCTCCCTCATTCGTCATGTTCTGCTCTTTGGCGATGAATCAAGGCCTCCAATGTTACTACCAGGAACATATAATTGTTGGAAACGGAGATTTCTTCAATGGCTCACATATCGTCCTGCTGCAGATCTTATGCTTAATTCCATTCAAGATGGTCCATACAAAATGATATTTCTTGCTGACTCAACAGGGATTATCAAACTACAAACAGATGAAGATTTGAATGCTACTAAACTTGCTCAGTACGATGCTGACCAACAAGTTGCATGGTTCATGACACTAGCACTTCCCAACTCAATTTACATGTATATGGGCTTTCAAGCCAGTGCTTATGAAATGTGGAAATATCTTGAAGCTATGCATCGTACAGAAGAACTTCATCACATCAGAATGAAGCAAACTCTTGAATCTTTTTTAAGCATGAATCCACTGAAGACCATTCTCCCTGCTCCACCATCTCCAGATGTTGACCATGGATCATTAATCTACACTCCAAATGGTCTCTTCTTCAATCCTCCGAATGCACCTGAGCCTTTCTTCATTCCTCAGTACCATCCTGATACACTACATAATAATGTGCAATCTCTTCTGCAAAATCTAGTAAAGCTTAGTCAAGTATCTACTAAGAAAGGCAATGGCGCTATGACTTCAACTTCTGAATGCTTAAACACAATGAAAGATACTGATGATGAAGAAGATCTTATCGAACCAAGCATGGCATTCTTGGCATATACAGAATATATTGCAGATGAAGAAGCTCAAGATTATGATTCAACCTCACTCTCTGATGATAATGTTGAATACAATGCCACACTTAGTCAAATGGAAGTTGAAGGGGGTAATCTCAATGTAGTTTTGCAAAGTGTCATGGGAATTATTCCTTCTGATGATGAATATGCAGATTTGGAATCCAATACAGTAGATTTGGAAACCGATACAACATATGTGATGTTAATGGCAAACATGCAGGAATTTCACATGATAAATACTGGCTCAGAGTATGATTCTGATGATTCTGAAGATCCTTTTATGAAATTAAACCAAGAGAAACGCCTGACATCTTTAAGATTACTTTATTCACACCTTAAGCTTCTCTCAAACAAAGACTTAGCAGAAACTCGTTCCGAGTATGGATTCAAATGGGTATTTCCAGACCTGTTTGGAGAAATAGTTGATATTTTCACTACTACAATGTTCGACAACGTGAATCAACTTGAAAAGTAACTTGAAACTGAAGAATTTCACGAGAGTGAATCCAATGCCTCCTTCAGAGTGCTCAAGAAACAGTTTCAACATTTCATCAATTATGACTGTGAAGTAGTAAGCGAGTATTTTTTAGAATACACTCGAATTGAGGCTCAAACCTTCAAAGATATATTGCTCCAACACCTGGATGCTATTGAAAAGTCAATTGTTGAAAGAGTACTTCACAGACTAGAGTATGAAAAAAGGAGGAAGTTGCAGATTCAAGAAGAGTTAATTCATAAAGTTGATGCATTGGATGCTAATTTGGTCGTCATGGAAAGCAATGGGACAGAATTAAAAGAGCAGGATGACAGCAGTAGATTAGGGAATGATACAGATGCAGACTGTGCAGAGATCAGACCCTCCTATGACTCAGAACCCAACTTTGACAAAGAACAAATGGATGAGGAAGATGTCATACCCATCTATGACACAGAACCTAACTTTGACAAAGAGCAAACGGTTGAGGTACAATCTACTGTTGATCATATTATGCTTGCAACTGAGATACAACAATCTGAGCAACCTAACTTCAGTAATGAAGGAGAGGTTGACCAGAATTTTGTTCAATGTCCTGACAATCGTTCTGAGTCTATGTCCTTACCTGATAATCTTATAACTGATACATCATACCAAACTCTTGAGTCTGAAAACATTCTTCTCAAAAAGACCATTGCCCAGTTTCATAAAGATTTTTCAAAACTGGAGGCACATTGCATCTCACTGGAACTCAAATTGCAAAACGAATCTCTAAATTCGGGCAACAATGGTCAATCTTTGAATGAACAAAGTAAACGTGTGGATACATTAGTTAAAGAAAATGAGCTTTTAAAAGGTCAAATTCAAGCAAAGGTGTTTCCCCATGCTGCATTGCAAAACAAATAAAGAAGACTGACTGGTCAGAGTGTGGATACTAAGTTTGCAAAGCCATCAATCTTGGGGAAACCGCCTTCTCATACAAACAGAAAACAATCAGTGGTTAGACAACCAACTGCATTTAAATCTGAAAAACCTAAATCTTCAAAATCTCGGTTTGCCTCCCAAGTTTTTGAGAAAAACAATTTGACAAAACCAGTCACTCCACATTCTTGGCCTAAGGAAACTGCATCTGTGTCTGCTAAAACTCAACACGTGATTATACCTGGCTCATCTAGGATTAGTTCGAAAACAGTGTCAAAAACGAGCATTAAAAGTAATTATTATTATGGAAGATATGACATGTACAATATGATCTAGAAAAGGCTAGGAAAAAGGCGCTACTTCAAAAGGATGGAATTCTAGGTTCAAAACCTCATGTGATGCCTTCCACTGTAGTACAGAACACTGCTTGTAGTAGCACACCAAAACCTAAGAGTAAACAACAAACTAATAGGAATTGGCTAGCTTCTAAGAGTAGTTGCGTAAATAATCATGTTGTCTGTGCTTTAAAATATCTTCAAAAAGGAAATTCACTAGAAAAGGCTCAATCGACTAAGACAGATAAACCCGTTGAACCAAAAGTCATAAGTCAGAAACCTAAGAAGTAGATCAATATAGGACGTAGGTTTTCTCAACCAAGTGATGCTCCCACTGCATCTAAAAGGAAAACATCTCCGAGATCTAACATTAGGTGGGTACCCACGGGTAGAATTCTCAAATCGATTGGTCTTAGGTGGATTCCTACAGGAAAGAGTTTAGACATTTGCACCAAAACTAATGTGATTTCCACAGCATCAACCGCTGAGACTAATATGAAAACCATCGGAATTGTGTGTTCGAGTGTCAAGAAGATAGTTGACACTACATCTTTATGCTTCTAACACCTGGAACCCAGTTACCCTTAGGGCTCCATGTTCTCTGTTTTGTCTCTTCTTTCTTTCTTTGCAGATTCAACAGGAATGGCTTCGGAATAATTCAGTTTCAGACCCGCACTTCAACAATGGCTTCTGAGCAAAACAGCTTAGGACCCGAAACTAACTGTCTTAACTTTCCGGACTCTTCGGCTGAAACATTGTCACTCTCTCGCAAGGCATTGGAAACCCTGTTTGCTCAACTGTTTGATGATTCAATTGAAAACCGTCCTCAAGAGGTCTAACCAATCTCCGCTGCATACCCTGAGAATATTCAACAACCACTGTTGAGAAAGACGGTCCTCCAAGTGAATCTCCAACAACAGCAGGACAAACCGCTTCCAACTCCAGACAATCAGCTGAAAATCCATTACTACAATCAGTACCACAACCTGCAGATTATGACGAAAATACTTTCTTCAATCCATTTGCACCGACTCCAACCATTCCTGATATAATAGAGTTGTCTTCTCGCAATTTGGATCCGTCTAATATGCATACGTTCTACCAACATCACCCTTCGACACATCATTGGACTTAAATGGATTTGGAAAACAAGCTGGACGCATAAAGCACAGTAATTAGCAACAAATCTTGTTTAGTTACAAAGGGATATAGTCAATGAAGCAGGATTGTACATCACTGTCATCAACTAAAGCTTAGTATGTAGCCATGTCTGCTTTATGTGCTCAAGTCATTTGGATGAGAACTTAGCTCACGGACTACGGCTATGTATTTGACTAGATCTCAATGTACTGCGACTCAAAGTGTGCTATTGCTATCTCATGCAACACCATTCATCATTCCAAGGCCATACAAATTGCTCTCCGCTACCATTTCATAAAGGAGCATGTTGAGAAGGGTACAATTGAATTAGAGTTTGTGGATACTGAATACCAATTCGTGGACTTGTTTACAAAGACATTACCTCCATCAAGGTTTGTTAATTTAATTCACCAAAATGGTATGTGATGTTTGACTCCAGATGATTTGCAAAATTTTCTTAAAACCTAAGAAGAGTCAAACATCAAAGTCTTTCTGTAAATACTTTTTCTACAAAAAGAATCTTCTTTCTTTGTGTACAAACTTCAAATCTTCAAAACTATGTTCCTCCATTTAAACAAATTTTGCTTTTCTCTGTCAAAATGGAACATGTTTTGAGGGGGAGAAAACTTTTCACAATATCATGTAGTTTGGACACCTCATTTTTTATTCATCAAGGATAAAATGTTTCTTCATCATTCGGATTTAAACTCATTTTCAAAAAGGTTCTACGATCTCTCGAATTAAAAGTGCAAAAAGGTTTCACAAAATATATGCTAATTCGAGGGGGAGAAAAGGAATTTTTTCTGCAACGATCCCAAATTAATCTAGTTTGGACTTCAAATGGAAAAGTAATTAACCTTTTAATGAGTAAAGTTCACAAAAGTCTTAAACTTAGGTAAAAGGACCTTGCAAGGAAAATAAAACAGGCTCTAATCAATGTTTTCACACATGTTCTCAAAAGTTGCACACATGATTAAAACCTCAACGAATCAGACTAACGATTTTTTCCTCAATTATCTCCATAATTGTGAGTTTCTAATTTCCTCATTGTTGTTGTCTAATCGTTCCCTATATGTTTCAAGTGTTTTCAACGGTCAAAAAGGCATAATCAGAAACTAAGGTTAATGTAATTATCGATCGGGGCATTTCTTTTTATGTGTTTAGTCTAATTAATTATTTCATATAGCTTTAGAGAACACTAAAGAATGCTCGATTAGAAACAACATAGGTTTGAAATCATGTAATTTAGGGTTTAAGATGTCGATGTCTTTGCTGCTACTACTAGGGCGTTTGTTTGTACAATATTCTTGCATTTTGATGCTAACATGCGTGCAAAGTCTCAAATCATAACTCCAAACCATGATAATAATTGGGAAATCTCGAGTGATAGAATGAATTAATCTGTGATCTTGTGTGTTAATTAGAGAATTCTGAGCATTTTGGTAGATTTAGAATGAGTTTCTTGATTCATCTGTATACTTGTTTGTGCCTGATGCATTTTCTCTGTGTGCAAGTACATGTCATCCCATTGAAAGTCAAAATTTCAACATTCGACAAAATGTTTCTTATGGAACATATTTTGAGGTCAAAGGGCAAAATGTGTTTAAAGGCTAAACTGGTAAATGGATCCAAAATGGTGAGAAACAATTTTTTCCAAACTCTACACTATTGTTTTACACCGGTAAAGCAAGTGTGAAGACCAAAGCAAAGTTGTCCTAAATTTTTCAAATTTTCATAATCTGGAATGCTTTGGCTACGATTAAAGAATGACTCTGATTTGGGCATCCCAAATACCTGAAGTTTTCCATTCATCACAAAAACAAATCTTCAAAAAGAACCCATGAGGTTCAACTTTAAATGGAAATCTTCTTCTTCAAGATTTTAAAACTCAAAAGAGAGACTCCGGGTCTCAAACAACTTTCAACAGTAAAAGAGTTTTTTAAAATTCTAGCATTCTTTGTTGTATAATACTTGATTGTGTTTTCTAAAACCTTGAGCAGAATCATCTCACGAATTTTTCACAAAGTATTTCATAAATACGATTCAATATTCTGCTCAAGAAGACTATCTCTCGAATAAACTTCATTATTTGAGGGGGAGTATTTTGTTAAAAGAAAACTAATTTTGTATTAAAACATTGGCTTGTGCACGCATTACAGTGCACAACCCGAACTTGTAAAGAAAGGACCCTGAGGTACGCATCAGTGCCTCAATCCTAAATATAAGGAGTGAAGGCTTCTTACTTTTGAGTAGAATTAATCAAATGTTTTATGATTTTCATAATTCTACTCAAAAGGACAAGTATTTCACCTCAATAAGACCTAATCACTTGTTGAGGGGGAGCACTTGTCAAAAACAAAAAATTACTTTGTTCTTATATCCAAAGGTTCTTGGTGAATCTTCTCATAAGACTCAAAAAGGCATATTTTAATCAAAAAAGATTGTCAAAAACATCATTTTATATGCTATTTTTGAGGGGGAGAAAATGAAAAGGTGATTAAAATATAAGTAGTCAAAAGGATAAAAGTTGTATCATGAGCAAGCTAGACTCAGAATTGACCCAGGAATTGACGAGACAATAAAAGTTAGTAATATCGAAAAGACTTATCCTCGATGGGTAATAACATCAAGTTAGTTACTAGAGCTAGTTGTCACCTAAAAAAAGCTGACAATGGAACTCTTTAACTAACCACGTAAGCGTGTCTCGAAAAGGATTTATCTTAGTAGAAATGTACCGTCTCGAGAAACTTTCTGTGGACTTGACCAGGCCGGGTAATAACTTCAAGCTAGTCTAACTAGTGATGTAAGCGTGTCTCATATCGGTCTTGTTCACTAAAAGTAGATCAATTCAAAAGTGCTTGCTCCTCCCGCATGTGCAAATTTATTAATTACACATGAGCACATGTGAAGGGGAGCCCTTCATAAGTAAACACAAAACTCTCAAACTGCTAAACAAAATGTTTGATAATCACAAACACTTTGAGAGATTTTTCAAAGGTTTCAATGGCAATTATAGGATAGTCATGGAGTTATAAGGTGATTAAGATAGGAATAACCGTCCTATGATCCGCCAGAACCGGAGGGATCTACCCAAGGACATCTCCCAAAGTTAGAATTAGAAGTCCTTAGGTATGATACGAAAAAAGGAGAAAAGAATGAAATGGAAAGAAGGAGTTGGAGAATTAAAAAGAAAAGTAAAGAAAAGGGTGAAAAGAAATAGCCCTCCATATGTTCAACCTTAGGGCAGACACCGGGTTCAACTCATATGCTACTGGTTGTTGCTAAGGCGACACCGGTATTGAAGATAAAGTCGTCATGGACCCAGTGACGCAATGCACTAAACCTTCTTAACCACTCAAGTTCTCTTAAAAGAACTTGTTTCATTCTCACGGGGAACCAGTGTAATCTATCAACTTATCTCTTAGAGATGGTTGATATTGAAGCAGGAGACCCCTCCCTAGTCTCCGCATAGGAAACCTAAGTGTGCACTTATAGAGTCTAGAGCCTTGAGATACATCAAAGATCTCTTAGGAACACTTAGTATTTATACAACTGGTGTTCTACATCAATGGACACCAGCTGTAAATTATCGAGTCCTTCGCAGATCTTAGCAATCTTCCGAGAACGTTTATTAGAGAATTACATATGTATTTCTCAATGATTGAATGGAAATTCCTGCCAGGGTCAACATCAAACAGCCCTGACAGCAGGTCACTTCGGTAACCCTACAAGGGTTACACTTAGTGTTCGCGGTGGTTCCATAGCGATCTACAGTCGTGGAGTGATCCCCAGTGACTCACCCAGTCATTGAGCCACATAGTAAGTCTCGTAAGCTCCTTCGGGAGTATCTGACATGGGTACGGCCTTGATAAGGATTAGAAGGAGTCTTCACACTATGCTGTTGACGAACTCTAATTCCTTATCTGTAAGTACCGGTTATTTATTGCTAACTGTTTACTTGCAGGTACATCACCTCCATGATGGTAGATTCCAACATGCTCATACATACATCTTGAAGCATATGATAGCTCCCCCAAAGATCTTAGCACCACAAAGTTCAAAGAAAGATTCTACGCTAATAAGAAGAATCTACATAGTATAAAGACTAAAGATCTTAGAGTATGAAAAGGAACTTCGTGCACGTGAAAGTCTAAGTCCAAAGATATATGAGTATGTTGGAATGGCGGACAACCACCACAGACGCAGGAGTGATGAACGGCAGACTACTTCATAACACAATCACTACATCATCACCAATGAACAAATACATAGAGCAAAGTACATTCATTACACAACATTTTTGAAGACATCTAAAGATTTACATGTCACAAGTCAACAACAAAGATGAAGACGTCAAGCAACCGTGATGACTGAACCTTAGGGGGAGATTGTTGGGAACGTACTTTTGTATTTATTCAAGTCTCGGTCATTACATTTTGTAATAAGATGATCACAACTACGTCAACTAAGAACAAAGAACGATGAATGATTTAGAAGACGTCTAAAGCATTGAAAGTCAAAGATTAAGATGAAGACGTCAAGCAACCTTGATGACCGACCCTTAGGGGGAGATTGTTGGGAACGTAGTTTTAGTATTTATCAAGTCTCGGTCATTTACTTGTAATAGGTTGCTAAGGCTTGTATGTTTATTATAACTTAAGGCTTATGTAGCAAGCCCATGGGCCGTAAGCCCATTTCGTTTTCTAGAAAGGAAGGAAGGGAGTGTTGCCCTACTCCTTTCCTATATATACTAGTTATATGTAACTAGAAAAAGTGTTGGTTATTTCATTATTCTATGCAAACTCTTTCATTTCTATTTCTAATATTGTCTTAATCAACTATCTCTCATTCTCATCTCATTTCTTATACTTGTGTTTACAAAATGGTGACCTAACAAAAACGTCATTAACACTTTTCTTAAAGTGTTAACAACACAAAAAAAATCAAAAACAAACAAAACAGATTGTTAAGTTTTCTATATCGTGCTTCTTTTAAGGTGATTCTTAAAGGGATACGATTTTGGTAAGCGAAATGACACCAAAAATATTGTCCAATAGTTTTTTTTACCTATACACAAAAACCCAAAAACATTAATCTTTTCTTGTGAATAATAATTACATAAAAATAAACCGTCGCAAACCAAGACAGAACACCTACTAACTGGGGGTGTGAACATAATAAGTTCCCAAACGAAAGATAAAAACTTGCCTTTGTATCCCTGTAGGAGGTGTACCTTTCTTAAAGAAGCCACTTACTTGCGATTATTGGTTTAAGTTCACTGTGGTTTTGCCTCGACTTTGTTTTGATTGATTTTTGTTACTAGTGCATGCGCACTCGCTCTTCTAGGTCTACTAGCCCATTACGTGAGCTTGTATGAAAACCTAGAAGGCCTCATAGACGTTCCGCACCAACAGTCGGATCTGAGGTCCGTACTGTTTCCACTCCAGCTGTCACCATGGCGGAAGACCGCCCCATGTGTGAGCTTCTCCAAGTACCCATCGAGGGTTACGGAGACGCTATTGTTGTCCCAGCCATCGTGGCTGATAGTTTTGAGCTCAAAACCGGGTTACTTAATCTTGTAACCTCAAGTCAATTCTACGGTTTTGAGAGGGACGATCCTCATGCTCATATTCGATGGTTCAATAAAATCACATCAACCATCAAGTACAAAAATGTCCCGTGTGAAGCAATCAAGCTTCTTCTCTTCCCATTCTCCCTCGAGGGTCAAGCCCGGATTTGGCTTGAGAAACAACCCCCTCGATCTATTGAGACATGGGAAGATCTGGTAAAAAAGTTTGTGAATGAATTTTTCCCACCTTCTAAGACCACGAGTCTTAAAAACGAGATCACCAAGTTCACTCAGAAGTATGATGAATCATTTGGTGAAGCATGGGACCGTTTCAAAGAATTACTTCGCAAGTGTCCACATCATGGTTTCTCCGAGTTGATGCAACTGGATACTTTCTACAATGGCGTGAGCCAAGTTGATCAGGATTCTCTCAATGCCTCTGCGGGAGGTAACTTTTTGAGTAGAACCACCAAAGAAGCCTTAGCAATCATCGAGAACAAGTCTAAGGTCCACTCTACACGAAGCAAGCCGGTTGTTTCACAAATTAGTGCGGTTCCTTCCACTTCATCTCCTTCGAGTCAGTCTAGCACCGATGCTAAGATTGACAAGCTTACTGAGGCTATTCAAGCTTTGGTTCTTGCCCAAACTAAGAAAGTTTCATTTCCACAACATCCTCCACCTGCTGAGGTTAAAAAAGTGGAAGTCTGTGTAACTTGTGGTGGGTCGCATGCCTACTACAATTGCACAGCTACTGATGGTTCTCCGTTTGAAGCTCATGCTATAGCCGGGTCATCTAATCAAGGAGGGAATCAATACCGCCCTCCTATGGACCCTAACTACCGTCCTAATCATTATCCTGGACCTCCCAGTTTTCATCAAAACCAAAATGTCCAAAATCGTGGCCAGAATCAAAATAGAGGAAACCAAGGTTTTCAAAACCAAGGTAACTTCAATCAAGGTCATGGTTTTCAGAATCAAAACCAAGGTTTCCAAAATCAAGGTTTCCAACATCAAAATCAAGGAAACTTTAATAGAAACCAAGGTCAGGGTAATTTCAATCCCGGGTATTTTCATGGAAACAACAACCCTAATCAGGGTAATTTTCAAAATCAAGGCCCCAATCAGAACAATCGTGCTCAAAATTTTAACAACCAAAATCAAGCCATTGTTCCAACTGGGCCTTCATCTGACGAGTTGTTAAAACAATTCATGAAGTCCCAAGAAGAAATGAACAAGTTGTTGGTTAGCCAGATTTCTGAAATTAAGAAGTCTTTAAATGAACGACCCTCGGGCTCAGGAACACTTCCGAGCAACACGATCGCTAACCCGAGGGGCGATGCTAAGGCGATCACAACTAGAAGTGGTGCTTCTTATGATGAACCCGCGATTCCTACTACCTCTTCTTTCTCTTCTCCAAAGGTAGTGGAACGTGAACCTCAGGTTATTCCAGAAACCAGACATAAGCCTGGAGTTGTCTTTGAACCACCTGAAACTCCAGTGGACAACCCGAAATCCAAAACTTCTATTCCTTACCCATCACGTCTCAATGAACAAAAGCTCCGCGAAAAAGCTAGTCACCAAATGGATAAATTTTTCCAAATCTTTCAATATTTGCATTTTGACATTAGCTTCGCGGATGCTATTCTCTTGATGCCCAAGTTTGCATCAACAATCAAAAATCTGTTAAGTAATAAGGAAAAACTCTTTGAGATGGCTAGAACTCCGTTGAATGAGCACTACTCAGCAGTTCTCTTGAAAAAGCTTCCTGAAAAGCTTGGAGACCCCGGAAAGTTTCTCATTCCTTGTATTTTTCCGGGTATGGTTGAATGCTTCGCCTTGGCCAATCTTGGTGCTAGCATTAACCTGATGCCATATTCTGTGTTGAAGAAACTTTCTCTTCCCGAACTTACTCCCACGTGCATGACCTTAGAGCTTGCCGATCGATCGATTTCTCGTCCACTTGGCATAGCCGAGGACGTATTCGTTAGAGTGGGAAAGTTCCATTTTCCAGCAGATTTTGTGATTGTTGACTTTGATGCCGATTCAAGGGTCCCTCTCATTCTTGGAAGGGGATTCCTTAGAACTGGGTGTGCTCTTATCGATGTATTTGAGCATGAGATCACATTGCGTGTTGGAACTGAAGCAATCACCTTTAACCTTGATCAAACATAGAGGTACTCCTCCAATTATGACTCTGAATCGGTAAACCGAATAGATGTCATCGATGTTGCGGCTGAGGAGTATGCTCAAGAGGTTTTAGGTTTCGTTGATGATTCTACGAGTGAAAATTTCACTCCGTCTTCTTATCCCATCATTGCCAATTCTTCTCCTTCCCTCACTCCATTTGAGGGAAGTGACTTCATCTTAGAAGCGATTGAGTCCTTTCTCTAAATTGATTCGATTCCCGATGGAATCGATAACCAAGAGATTGACCCCGAGAGGGATATTCTTCTCCTTGAGAAATTGTTAAATGAAGATCCCTCTCCTTTTCCCGTTCCACCACAACAACTTCATAATCAGGAAATCAAATATGTTGAGGAAACTGATGATTTTCCTGAGGTTGAGCTTAAGGACTTGCCGCCTCATCTTGAATATGCATTTTTGGAGGGTGATGATAAATTATCCGTCATAATTGCCAAAGATTTAAGTGTTGAGGAAAAGGCTGCTCTAATAAAGGTCTTGAAGTCACATAAACAAGCAATTGCTTGGCGACTCTCCGACATCAAGGGCATTGACCCTGAATTTTGTACCCACAAGATTTTGATGGAGGATGACTTCAAACCAGCAGTCCAACAACAAAGAAGGGTGAATCCAAAACTTCATGAGGTAATCAAACAAGAAGTTTTAAAACTTCTCGATGCCGGATTGATTTACCCTATCTTGGACAGTCCTTGGGTTAGCCCAATTCACTGCGTTCCAAAAAAGGGTGGCATTACTGTTGTCACAAATGAGGAAAATGAGTTGATTCCAACTCGTTTGGTTACGGGGTGGCGTGTCTGTATTGATTATCGCAAGTTAAATGACGCCACCCGCAAAGATCATTTTCCTCTGCCCTTTATGGATCAGATGCTCGAGAGATTAGCGGGGAATGAGTACTATTGCTTCCTCAATGGTTTCTCGGGTTACTTTCAGATTCCCATTGATCCGCAAGATCAAGAAAAGACCACGTTCATGTGCCCCTATGGAACTTTTGCATATAAACGTATGCCATTTAGCTTATGTAATGCTCCGGGCACGTTTCAAAGATGTATGATGGCCATATTTTCCGACATGATCGGGAAAACTGTGGAGGTCTTTATGGACGATTTTTCGGTCATTGGGGATTCGTTCCGAACATGTCTCTCCTATTTAGACAACATGCTTAAACGTTGGGAAGACACAAGGTTATGTCTAAATTGGGAGAAGAGTCACTTTATGGTCAAAGAGGGCATTGTCCTCGGCCATAAAATTTTAAGGAATGGGATTGAGGTTGACAGAGCCAAAGTGGACGTCATTGTAAAATTACCTCATCCCACTACCGTTAAAGGTGTTAGGAGCTTTTTGGGTCATGCCGGTTTTTACCGTAGGTTCATTCAAGATTTTTCCAAAATCGCCCGGCCTATGACCCATCTCCTCGAGAAGGATGCTCCTTTCATCTTCTCTCCCAAGTGCATCGAAGCTTTTGAAACATTGAAGAAAAAGCTTACCGAGGCACCGATTCTTGTTGCCCCAGATTGGGACTTGCCCTTTGAACTCATGTGTGATGCGAGTGATTATGCTATTGGGGCAGTCTTGGGGAAAAACGAAACACTTTCAGCCTATACACTATGCAAGCAAGACAATGACCGAGGATCAAAGTCATTACACCACCACTGAAAAAGAATTATTAGCTGTGGTGTATGCCTTTGAAAAATTCCGGCCATACTTGATATTGACCAAAAGCATAGTGTATACGGATCACTCGGCTTTGAAGTGCCTCTTTGCAAAACAAGATGCAAAGCCGAGACTACTCCGTTGGGTTCTCCTCCTACAGGAATTTGATATCATAATTCGTGATAAAAAAGGAGCTGAGAACCTAGCTGCTGATCATCTCTCCCGATTGGAAAACCCCCACCAAGATGTCTTCGAAAAGAAGGAAATTAATGAAACCTTCCTTCTCTAGACACTCAATGCGGTTGCCTTTCGTGGAGATTCTATTACCCCATGGTTTGCCGATTTCGCAAACTACCATGCGGGTAATTTTGTGGTGAAAGGGATGTCGTCCCAACAAAAGAACAAGTTCTTTAAGGATGTCAAACATTATTTCTGGGACGACCCCTACCTGTTTAAAATCTGTGCGGATCAAGTCATCCGGCGGTGTGTTTATGGCCAAGAAGCCTCTGAAATTCTAAAGGCTTGCCATGCTGGTCCCACGGGGGGCCACCATAATTCAAACTACACCGCCAAAAAGGTGTTTGATTCCGGTTTTTACTGGCCCTCGATCTATAAGGATGCCCAGGAACTAGTCAAATCCTGTGACGCTTGTCAACGTCACGTGAATATTTCACAA
This sequence comes from Artemisia argyi, assembly GCA_030686995.1. NCBI lineage: Eukaryota > Viridiplantae > Streptophyta > Magnoliopsida > Asterales > Asteraceae > Artemisia > Artemisia argyi. The sequence goes on along the minus strand of CM060678.1, from coordinate 17,813,254 downwards.
AAGAATGAAATGCCTCAAAATGCAATTCAAGTGTGTGAAATCTTTGACGTGTGGGGCATAGAATTTATGGGGCCATTTCCATCATCTCATGGAAATAAGTACATACTCGTGGCTGTTGACTATTTGTCAAAATGGGTCGAAGCGAAAGCTTTACCCACTAATGATGCCCGAGTAGTTGTAAAATTCTTGAAAGCTCTTTTTGCTCGATTTGGAACTCCACGTGCTATAATTAGTGATCGTGGTACGCATTTTTGCAATGACAAATTCGACAAAGTCATGCAAAAGTATGGTGTAACTCACCGTCTTTCTACTGCGTACCACCCTCAAACAAGTGGACAAGTAGAAGTTTCCAATCGAGGCATTAAGAGAATATTGGAAAGAACTGTAGGTGAGAATCGTGCATCGTGGTCGGATAAATTAGATGATGCACTTTGGGCTTTCCGTACAGCGTATAAAACACCCATTGGGTGTACGCCTTACAAGCTTGTGTACGGGAAAGCGTGCCATCTTTCGATCAAGCTTGAGCATAAAGCCTATTGGGCCCTCAAGCATGCAAATTTTGACCTCAAAACTGCGGGTGATCACAGGAAAGTTCAACTGAATGAATTAAATGAACTTCGTGATCAAGCTTACGAGAACTCTTTGATCTATAAAGAAAAGATAAAGAAGATTCATGACTCAAAAATCAAGAACCGCGTTTTCAACGTTGGTGATCGAGTCCTTCTTTTCAACTCTAGACTCAAGATCTTCTCGGGAAAGCTCAAAACCCGATGGACTGGTCCATTCACTATCGCAAAAGTTTATCCTTATGGCACCGTCGAATTATCTCAAAATGACGGTCCTAATTTCAAAGTGAATGGACATCGGCTGAAACACTACTTTGGAGAGGACATACCATCCATGGTTGTCCCGGATCTCCAAACTTTCCCCAAGGACAATTAAATTCGGGGTTCGAGTCAAGCTAGCGACTCGATAAACAAAAACAGTAGCAACAATACGGGTTTTCACCCGTATCTCTGATTTCTTTCTACTTTCTACCACCTAAGTGTGGGGGAATGGCTAACCCCCCGCTGTTTGAAAATGTATATATGTATATAAGGTTTCATAAAAAAAAAAAAAATGTGTGATTGTATGTACAGATAAATAAAGTGAAAAATACAAAACGATGTTCCCACAGTTAGTTTTTAACATTATCTTTTTACGTTCAAGGATTTGGCATAATAGCCGGGACTTTGAATATTGAGGACAATATTCAATTCTAAGTGTGGGGGAGGGGAAAATTCTAGCGAATTTTATCACATTATATCCTCTAGAATCCCCGTTTTTGGCCTAAAATTTTAAAAATTTTTCACTTTATTTCAAAATTTTTGTGGTAATCAGTCCGCCGTGTCTAAACGACAAAAGGGATTGGCTAATCCAGGAGCAAACGGCTCTTGGTAAAGATATCTCAAATCCGTTGACGGCTTGCAATTTGCCCAAAATTATATGGTAAATCAACTCGCCATATCCCATAAAGCGAATGAGTTGGCTAGCCCACAAGATTATGGCTTGTGGTAAAGGCAGTGGAAAAACCATAATTGGTAATCAGCTCACCAAGATGTTGACTATTCCATCAAGAGCTGGCTAGTCCAGAAGCAAACGGCTTTTGGTAAAGACTAATCAAATCCGTTGACAGCTGGTGGTTTGCTCAAAAACACACGGTTATCAGGTGTGCCACAGTTCTTACACCTGGCTACTCCAGAAGTGATGGCTTTTGGTAAAGAGATTTTCAAATCCATCAAGTTTTCCAAAAAGATTGCTAGGGACTAGCAATAGTTTAGTGTGGGGGATTAATGAGTGCTCAAACACTCATCATTTTTATCGTATTTAAACTGCCAAAACATCCGAAAACGCTCAGAAATGCATCAAAATACTGAAAATATCCCAGGGATTGTATTTTATACATTTCAGATGCAAAATGAGCAAAAACAATGAAAAACGAACAAAGTTTACACAATTGGCAGTTTTAGTCCCCCAACTTTCAAAAATTTACAAAACTAGTCCCTAAGCATTTGTTTTGAAAGGAAAGTCAACCTAAGGCATTTAAAAGTAAAAAATAATCAAATTTAGTCCTTGGGTAAAAACTTTGGGAAAGTTACACTTTTGGTCCCTGCAGTTTGGAATTTGGCGAAATCAGTCCCTGGGAATTTTAAAAGTGAAAAATATATTTTGTGGTCCTTTGGTAATTGGAATGTGGCAAGATTGGTCCCTGGGTTAACTTTGGAAAGGTGACAAATTTGGTCCTGGAAAATCACCAAAATTACAATTTTGGTCCTTGTGAATTTAAACACAAACGGACCCTTTTGTGTTACTACATAAACCAAAACCTACCCAATCCAAATACATTACACAAACCCACCACCCTTTTACCCCAGCCCACCAATTTCCCCAGCCCAAAGACACCAAAGCCCACCCAACCTTTTTTATTAATAAAAGGGACGGGTCAAAATTGGTCAACCCCCACACCCCTTCTTCCCCGCCTAAACACCCAGCCCCCAAAACCTGCTACCCCAACATTTATGTCTCCTTCTCCCCCCTCTACTACCTCAACCACCCTATACCTCAACCAAAGTCAACCCCCAAAACATAATTATTACCTTCCTTCCCACTCCAACTCAGAAAACCATTACACTTGGTACCTAAACTGATCCAAAGGGAAAATGACAAGGCTGTCTCACACCAGACAACAAAAAGCAAAGCAGGGAGCACAAAGTGGAAAAAAAGACAAAAAGGCCTGGTTCAAGTCTTTTAATTTTATTTTTTTAGTATAAGTATCTTTCATTTGTAAGCCATGGAGGCTGTGTAGTCAAGTAGTTTTCTTAGTAGTTTTTAATTTAGAAAAGTAACTTTTTTATGTAATTCTCCTTTCAGTAGTTGTAATTTCAAATTGTAATTCCAAGTGTTGAAGTAAATTCAGTTCTCTTTTAATTTCAAGCAAGTTGTGTTTTCAATCCAATTTTCTAATTTTCCTGTCATTTATATTCAAATTACAACTTAAGTAATCTCTTAAGCTTTTATATGCTTTGTGAAAGTCATGTGTAGTTGAAACAAAATAAAGCTTAGAAAAAAAAAGGGAAATACAAAGGAAAATCCAAAAAGAAAAGAGACATAAAAAATTAGAAGAAGGAAGAAGAAACAAGTTGCAGAGATGAATATGATATGTTTTAGTGCTCAGGGGAGCTTAGGGTAATGGTCTTGGCATTGGTTCTCATTGGTGCTGTCTCTTTGAATACTTGTAAGAGTATTTTCCCATACACTCTTTTGCATACTCTGTGATGTAGCTTAATGTTGTTAATTGTTGCTTACCTTTGCTTATTTGAGATAATTATAACTCAGTAGGATGATAGTTGGTAGTCCCATGAGCTTAGGTTTATCAACTGCTTAGGAAATCAAGTTAATAGACTAAATCAGGGGTGTTTGGTTTAGCTTGCTGCACTTAGTTAGAGTTGTTATTTTTAGTTAACTTCCACTCAGATAAGTTACCTAGGTCTAAGTTAGCTCAGAGAAACCTGTGGTTTACTAAATTTCAAAGCAAAAGTCAAAATTTCATGTAGGACTCTTAAACCACCAATCTGTGTATGTTTGTGGACCTCAGACCCCCATTCCAAGTTTGAAAACTATTAACCTAGGTTCTTTTGATCTTATTATAAGTTAAAACAACATTCTCAGTCACTAAATCAAGATCAAAAGTTCATTCTAGTCAACTTTTGTTAAAACTAAAAAAAAAAAGTCAAAAGTTCATATTGCTCAGTTTTTCCAAAAGATAGGTGAATTGTTTTGATTTTTGGGGATTGATTGGGAACTTGAAATTCATTGTGTTTAAAGACCATCACCTAAACTACAATAACCTGCAATCAGTTGATTTTTGTGAATTTTTCTTTGGATTGTGCATAAGCTCAAAGTGAGGCCTTCAGGCCTGAGTTGCCCTACACCCAAGATTTTGCCCAACTGACCCATTTTCAACTGGGTCTAAATTATTCACTAGTGGTCCTCATATCCTGTTTGTTGGCTCATTTGAAAGCCAATAAGCCAAATTTTAAGTGCCAAAGCTTATTTGTGACTTTTCAGCTTATGTGATGGGGTTGCTGTTGCCTTGGAGTTTGTCCAACACCCACCTTTGAGCTGAGAAATCAGTGTTAGGTACACTACTTCACAAGTCCTTTGATAGCTCCTTAGTTAGATTTAGCTTGTGATTCTGGAATTCTTGGAATGCCCTTGTGCCTGGCTTTAGGTTTCTAAGCATTGTTTTAGCTTAACAGCTTAGTTGGATAAGCTTGAGCACCCTGCTAGTAGCCCCACAGATCTGTTTTGGCAGGGGTATGGAATTAGCTTATTCACTGCTTGTTATTGTTTTTCAATGATAATCCTTGGGTAATTGTATTCATTGCTTATTTTGTCTTAGCTTGTTCAATCAATTAGGTTCAGTAATTTAGCTTAATGACAGCTTTTTGATCCCAAGAATCTCATTTCATACTTATTAGTCCACTGTTGAGATTATGAGCTTGCATCATGCTTATTTTTGAGTTCTAGGAAAAGTGTTTTCACAAAAAGTGTTAATTTTTAGTAGTAAAACAGTTGAGAAAAAGAAATATTTGAAAAAGACAAAAAAATTAGAAGTGATAGCTTCTATTTAAGCCACTTTGGCTTATTTTCTGCTTATTTATAAGCAAAATCTGTTTTTAAATTTTTCTTAAGCTTCTGTAATCATAATAGATTTTTAGTAATTTTTTCAGAATTTTCCTTAATCATTTAGTATTTTTTATAATTTAGTTTAATTTAAATTAATTAAATAATTAGTTTTTAATTATTAATAATTAATTAAAAAGTAGGAAAAATAGTTTTTCTGTTTTAAAATTAGTTTTATAATATTTTAGATTTTTCTAAATTTTATTTTCATTTTTCTAGTTAAATTTCATAATTATTTGTAATTTAGGATAATTTAGTTAATTAAAAAGTAATTAATAATTAGTAATTAATTAATAGTAATTAATTAAATAGTGTAAAAATTATTTTTCTTTTTCTAAAAATTTTCTTAAGTCATTAGGATTGTAAAAATATCATTTTCACGTTCGTAAGACTTTATTTACTCCCGTTTCACTTTTTTATTTGCGCGTTCGCGTTTATTTTAAACCCAAACGCGCGTTTTTAGGTTAAATTACGTTTTTAAGTTATCTGATCACCAGTAATTGTTAATAAAGTGTTTCTAAGTTGTTTTCCATCATAATCTCGTAGTGTAACCATAATAATCAAATTCCTGACCTTCCTGATTAATCACCCGATCCTTTAAAACGTTCACAAATACATTTGCACGCCTCGTCGGGACATAACGACCCGGGGATTCCCTAAACTCCTTGGTTAGTTGGTTTTTGACGTTTGACTTGGTTGACCATCACCTGGTAAACTTAGTTGACCGTTCGGAACCAATCAATATTGTTTTGGGACGATTGGGACTCATGGGTAAATTACTTATTTTATGGAGTAATGGGGAAGAACATCATATTATTACCCCCATATGTACATTAATCTTAACAGTACTCCAAGTGTTTTGATTATCTTAATTCGAGTCATTAGATTAGTTTATTGTAAAGTATGTAAAGATTCAAGTGTAAGGACATTTTCATTCCCTATGATGTATTATTTTGGATGGTAGGGTAAGAGTGTATGCATAAAAAAAATAATAAATAAATAAATCGAAAAAAAAATAAGAAAAAGAAAAAAAATAGAAAAAGAAAAAAGAGAAAAAACATACGGACTACCATCCCGTTTCATTCTATGTTTATTTTATATTTTTGTTACTTTTGTTTTATTAGCTTAAGTTGAGTCTAGTCTTGGCTTAGCAACGCCACATTGTACATGTAATTAACCAAGATTGTTAACTCGCCACCAGTAAAAACTGCCTATATCCAACCAAACCGTGTATTCCATATCCCTACACCTAACGTTACAACCCTTTAAAAAGACCTCTTTGATAGTTTATCCTAGGTGCTTACGCCATGTGGTGGAGGTTTGATCCTTTCCCAAGCCTATGGTAATCTATTTTGCTATGACAGGTAGTGAGAGATGTTTTCCATTTCCATAATGTGATATATACTTTATTACACCCGAGAGATGTGAGTATCTAAACACTATTTGTGAGGTGCTAGTATATGACCTCCGTGCTTGTCTTTGGTCTTTAGTAGAACGATTATTTGTTGTAATTACATTTATATTAGTGTTAAATGACCCCTAACTTGTATTTTGAGTAGAATAAAAGCACATTTGCTTGAGCAAAAGCAAATCTCAAGTGTAAGGGTATATGATGAGGCGAAAAATGAACCACTTTTAGGGGGTCATTTAACCCCGGAATTGAATTTATTTGATCAAATATTGCCCAAAATAGGTCCTTTTGTGATTTTTGGTACTTTAGGAGAGAAATCTGGAAAAGGAAGCAATTCGGACGTTTTTGGAGCATAAAAGTGAAGAAAACGCCAAAGACTTAATTTTCCATGCTGAGAACAGTACCTGATGGCGTCAAGAGGAAGACCCTGACGGCGTCAGGAGTAAAAGTGGTGACGACCCAGTGCAAACCTGACGGCGTCGCAACTAGGGCGTCAAGAGTAAAATTCATGACGGCCTGCATAAGGTGTACACATGACGGCGTCAGACCCATATCTAGGCAGTCCGAGGAACTATTTGGCGGCGAGATGACGGCGTCAGCCCTTTGTTCTTGACGCCGTCACCTCCTAAACTCTATATATAGTTTTCTATTTTTCATTCATTAGAGAGGAACTTGTGTGGAGAAACCCTAGGGCCGAACTTTGTGAACCCTAGCTCGTATTTTACAGTATATTCAAGGGTTTTCACCCCTTGAATCCTTTCATGTGCTATTGAGATAAGTCTTCTCTTAATTCAATCAATATGTCTATGTGTTGGTTGTCTATATCTTGTGCTTGTCTTGATTTCAACATGCTAGGCTAGATTTATCTTGTGTTTGCTTAGATCTAATGAAACCTGGATGTTAATTATGTGTTGATTACTTGTTTATGGTTGTATTGGATGAATGATTTCAATGTTAGGCTTAAGAAAACTGGCAGATCTCCATTGTGTAACATGCTTGAACGTCTTAGGAAACATGAACCGATGTGTACTAGGTTTTATTGGTTGTATTTAATGCATGAGTAAATTCTAATGATCCCATGTTAGAAGCTTCTTAGCCGGCTCAATATAGGAGTGAAGTAGGCACTCATAGGATTGGGGAAGTAAGTACGCCACCCCATGAATGGTATTAAGGAATACAATCCGTCATCCACGCAACTATAACAAGTAATTAACCTGTAAAAGATATCTAGGGAGTAGTGAAATCTAAGTAAACACATTTCTCCCACATATTGCTCACAACCTTAGTTTAATATAGTTTATTTTCATTTCTAGTATTTTATTTTGATTGCATCTTAGTATTGGGTTAGTTGACTAGCAACTAATTCCGTCCAAATCCTTCAAACCCGAGATTTTTACTTGCTTTCTAAAAAAATATAAAAATACAAAAAGAATCATCCCTCATCTCTAGACCTAGTCTTTAGGTTTTCTAATCCTAGCGACACTATTCCTAGCTGAACGATCAATCCCCCGGTACTTTTCATTATACTATACTACATCGATCAGGTACACGGCCTGGTGGGGGTTGTAAGCTTCTCAAGATCCCTTGAGAGGTAAAGCCTGATGCAATCCACACGCATCACCTTGCAAACCAAACAATGTCACATCTCATTACATCTAGTCAAACACCAAACTTGCAAGCAACCACATAGTAAGTCAAACACATTTTCTTTCCATAAATGTATATTGACAAAACTTGCCATAAATGTGATGTGACAATTCTATTTTAAGAAATAAAAAGTGTTGTGTTTTATGAAATGTAAAATGTAGCAAAAGTCTAGTTTATGCAAGTCTTTAAAACTAAGATTATGTTTTACTTAGAAACTAAAGTTTACATTTTGTCGTTAACAAAACTTAGCGAAGATCGTAAAATATAAATAACGTTTTTAGGCGATATTTGTATTAACAATCTCCCCCTTTTTGTTGATGACAAAACATAAAGTTTGTTTTTAAGTAACTCACAAAATCTTGGTTTTTAAGTCTTAAAAAAAATATATTAAACTTGTTTTACTTAAGAGATGTAAATCATATTAAGTATTGAAGTTTCAGTATATTTCTCCCCCTTTTTGTCGAAACAAAAAGTAGAGTAGCGAAGCGGAAATATGCACTTGCTCCCCCTTGGTTGTTACTCCCCCTAAAAGGAGTGCCAAGATGGGAAACATGGATTTTGAATCCTACAAAAAAAATGGTTAGTTGGTGATATATATAGTCAAGTTTGTAGTTACCACACACATTGCAACCACAATGACAACAAAAATGATCAACCAACAATGCAGGAAAGTAAGTAGAAAGAAATATCATTCCAAGTAAAATTTTGACTTTGAAAAGTCAAAAGACAAGAAATGTGAAATATTCTTCGACTTCTAAACAAAAATAAAAAAAATAACCAAGAAAGAAAAATAAAATCCTAGTTTCCTAAATTGGGGCAAACGGCCTCCAAAGGTTGTCTAGGATGTGTTTGGGTGGGAAAGAGCATCCAAACGTTCTATGACGTGTTGGAATGCAAAACGGGTTTCATCTTGGAATTTGTGAAGCAACGTTTTGATGCTTGCACCCATTTGCTCACAATTTGAGCAAACATGGGGATGAGTGGGTGGAAATGGGTTGGTTTTGGTTTCTTGGTTTGAGGGTTGGTTGGTTTTTGGTTCTTGGGTGGAGGATGGATTTGGTATTGAGTCAAGCAAGGTGGTTTGAAATTCCATTGCTTGATGAAGGTGGTTCTCAACCATGCTTTGGATTTCCTCATATGAGGGGAAGAAAGACTCAAAGGTTTGGGCTTGAGAATGCGGTGGAGTTGGGTGATCATGGTTTTCAAAGTTTGGTTCTCCATAAAGATGACCATGGATGTCATGGTAGATAGGGTGAAACAACAATGGTTTGGGTTGATGGTACACTTGTTGTGGTGGTTGTGTGTGGTTAAAATCTTCATCAAGGTCAAGAATTGACCTTGGTGATTGATTTGCAAAAGGTGGTGGTTGTGTAGGTCTTGGTGGAAGATCATTTAGATCTTGGACAAAAGGGTGTGGTGATGTGGGAAGAGACCCAAATAACTCCATAGGTTTAATTTTGGGTAATGGTGATGGTGATGGAGTTTTGGATGGTTGGGTTGGAGCACTTGGTGGAGTTGGGTCAATGGGTGATTTAGTAGGTGGTGGAGTGAGCTCATTTGGTTCATTGGGTGATGGAGATGGAGATGCAAGGTTCAAAAAGTGTTCATTTTTTATAGGTGAGGTGAATTCATCCGTAGATGAGGAGCTTAGGTTGATGGATTGATTAGACCATAGTGGTTTTACACTTATCCGGGCGGTTTTTCGGATGGGTCGTGATGGTTGAGAAGTGATTGTTGCTTTGGTCATGGTTAAAAATGGTTTGGAAGTTAAGAAATTGTGATGAAGAAGGTGTGATTTGATAGTGTTTAGGATGGTTTAATTTATAGTGATGAAGGATTATGGAAAGGAGTGTTTGGATTTGATGTTAGTCCATACAAAACTGGAGGTTCCTAATGATTTGGAAAACTAATTGTGGGTTGTTATATCATGGAAGTCAATCCAATGAAAATGGTGAAGTGAGAAGACAAGTTTTGCACTAAATGCTTAGTGGTTTTGGTAGATTTGTTGAAGTATAAATCTCAGGGATTTCAAGGAACCTTTAGAAGGGTTCCTTCCTTTATGTGTGAAGGGTCCTTGGGGTGGTTATGGCTATTTTTGAAATTTGGCGGGAAATGGTTTTGGTTGAGTTATAAGGAATGAAAAGTACCCTATTGTACTAAACAAATTGCAGGAAATGGGTTTCTATCTAAAAGGATTGTATTTTGGTGTTTGGATGTTGAAATGTTGAAAACAAAAAAATTTCTGCAGGCAACTGGCGGAACCCTCAGGTTACACAGACGGAACCCGTTTGAGGGTTCCGTGGGGTCCGTTGGGCCATTTCTGGGTTGCCCAGAAAATACACTGGCGGAACCCAATTTTGGGTACCGCCAAATCCGCCAGGGCTGAAAAAAGTGGCAGTCCGCGTTTTTGACCCGCGAGATGATTTTCAAAATTTTTGAAAACTCCTGAAATCAAAAAGATAATGCATTTCTGGTTAGGCAATGCAAAAAATAGACACGTAAACACACATATCATAGGACTTTGACCTTGAGGTCGAGAATTTCACTATACTTAGTGAAAATATCATAAACATGAAAATTTGACAACTTGTCAAAAGTTGTCTACCTGCATCAAAGTTAGATAATACATGTTCCAAATAGTATCAAACATTGTACTAACACACAAATACATTACAAACATTGTTTAAACAAGCAAATTTTTTCAAATAGCACCTAGTGCCAAACACTCCTACACACGCACTCATTGACGGTCAATCTTGTTCTTGAGCTTTCCAAGGAATCTTCCAAGATTCTTAAACATCCCATTTGTTTACTTGAACTCCTCCGACTCATTTGGAATATCCGGAAGTTGGGATAGGTATTCGAGAGGTGGGAGCCTAGAGTTGGGCAAATTGTCATCTTCACTCATTGAGGAAGATGATGAGGAGGTAGGAGGATGAGGACGTTTTCCTTGGGCTTTGTAAACTCTCTTATCACTAAGTGGGACAAAGGTGTGTGGAATGAGAGAGTAGTCAAGACGAAGACCATTTGGAGTTGGTGGAATGGGTGAAATGAACCTAAAGAGACGGGTCAAGAGCATTCCATACGGCATAGCCATTGTGCCATGTACAGGAATGTCGGCCATTCTCTTGGCCATGTAGTAGGCAAGATTGAAGGGTTGCCTAACAGACAAAGAGTAGAGCATGTAGCAAAGGCAAAGGTTGATATGATCTCGGTTTCCTATGGTGCTAATGACATTTTCTCTAAGGACTTCCTCCCATTTCTTGAATTGGGGCTTGAGTTCATTCATTTCCATTCCATATGGGTCCTTATCGACCTCATTTCCCGAACGGGTTCTCCTAGTGTTGGTGGTCCTAACAAAGAGGTGGTCACGAAGTACATCTTTTGATACAAGAGGTGTGTCATAAGGGTGGATGCGGTCTTGGAGGGTGTCAAGAGTTGAGAGGGAGTGCAAGTCGGAGTAGATGCAAGTACCACGGTTTGGGACACCTAGGATTTGAGCAAACTCTTCAAGAGTGAAGGAGTATTGATGACCACTAGTCCTAAAGTTGATAGACATGCGACCATAATCATCCGTGGAGAGGACGGCGGATGCATAGAACTCTAGAATGAATCTAGGACAAATAGGCTCGTTGATTTCTAAAAGACACTCAAAGTTGATTGTGGCAAATTCGGCGTAAAGGTTTGTGCCTTCTAGGAAAGACGGGTCAATGGTTCTACCCTCATGGACATAGTGTTTTTCTAAGGCCTTGAAAACATTGACTTGGTTTGGGGTAAGGCCTTTGGTTTTGTGGTGTTTTGGTAGGTACTTAATGGTGTCCTTGTGGTCGTAGTGGGTTAGAGGAGGCATGATGATTCCTAGAACAACAAAATTTCACATTTTAGTTTAAGTAAACTACTATTATAATGTGGATGTTCTAGTGTGTGCCTATATGAAGACAATGTGGAGGTGCGGTTATCTTGACTCATTTTGATGCTTCAAAAATGTTTTATAATGCAAGTTTTGTTATAAAACAAAAGATAACCCAAACGCTCCTAGTTTAATGTAGCTTCGTTTGAATGTACCCGAAAATACATATTGGTTATGTATTCCCTTTAGCATTCAAGAGACATTATGCAAGTGATGTTTTAAACATAACATTTTGATTTTGTATTCTCAATGTGAGACGAAAAAATATTTGTCCTATTTGTGAGAAATTTTTGGAAAAATTTGACATGGGGTGTTTTAGCAAACAAGTTTACACTTAGTAAGAATGCAATTCCTAACTATGGGGAACATGATTAGTTTTGTTAAACACCTAATTTCATGCATGATTATCCCAAGTTAATGCATAAACCCAAGTTTTTGTTTTTGTGCAAAAATAGAATTCCTAGACTCAGATCAGGATTGTAATCAAGTTTAGAATACTTACAATGATGATTGATTTGCAATGTGAGTGAATGGAAGACCAAGAAATTGTAGGTATGGATGGATGGTAAAGTGAATAGTAACAGTTTAGAAGTGGTGGTATGAGATAATGGATGTTTCGTTTAATATAAGCAAAAATATTGATTTTGCAGGTCGGCGGATACGGCGGACCTCTGAAATGGGTTCCGTCCGTTGTGTCTGAGGGTTCCGCCAACCCTGTTGAGAAAAAGAGTTTTGTATTTGTTTTGATTTTTGTGATTTTTGTCTAATGTCCAGAACTACAATTTAGGTTCCATGAGACCTAAGCCTAGCCTAAGAAGGTTAAAAGGTTCACGTTTAAGGGGTTTTGTGAGAATGTTGGCTATGTTGTCTTCGGAAGAAACTTTCTCAATTGAGATATTTCCTTTTTGAACGTTGTCATGAAGGAAATGATGACGGATTTCAATATGTTTGGTACGAGCATGTTGAACCGGGTTTTTGCTAAGATCAATGGCACCTTTGTTGTCACAAAGAATTGTGATGTCGTTAAGTTGAATTCCGTAGTTGACAAGAGCTTGCTTCATCCAAAGAGCTTGTTGACATGCCTTTCCGGCTGAAACGTACTCGGCTTCCGTTGTTGAGATAGCAAGAGCTGTTTGCTTCTTAGAGAACCATGAGGTGAGACAATGTCCAACAAAAGTACAAATACCACTTGTACTTTTTCTATCGACATAGTCACCGGCATGATCCGAGTCGGCATACACTATGGTGTCAATTCCCGTTCCTTTGGGATACCATAAACCTAAATGTGTAGTGCCCTTAATATACCTAAAAATCCTTTTAACGGCTTCGAGATGAGTAGTCTTAGGATCTTCCTGAAAACGAGCACATAGACAAACACTAAACATAATGTCGGGTCTACTAGCCGTTAGGTAAAGTAGACTACCAATCATACCTCTATATTTAGTGCTATCTACGGATTCACTTTCCTCATCCTTGGTGAGTTTAGTTTTCGTGGACATGGGTGTTTTGATTGGTTTCGAATCTTCTAATCCAAATTTCTTAAGCATGTCCTTAATATATTTAGATTGGTTAAAGAAGATACCATCTTCTAGTTGTTTAATTTGGAGTCCTAGGAAAAAGTTGAGTTCTCCCATCATACTCATTTCAAATTCATCATGCATGATTTTTGAGAAATCCACACATAATTCTTGACAAGTTGATCCGAATATAATGTCATCAACATAGATTTGGACTATGATAATATGTGAATCTTTCTTCTTAGTGAAGAGAGTATTATCAACTAAGCCCATGGTATACTTATGGTCAACTAGGAAGGTTTTAAGTCGATCATACCATGCTTCTGGAGCTTGCTTAAGTCCGTAAAGAGCCTTTTTAAGTTTGTAAACATGATTTGTGATGAGGCGAAAAATGAACCACTTTTAGGGGGTCATTTAAGCTCGGAATTGAATTTATTTGATCAAATATTACCCTAAATAATTCCTTTTGTGATTTTAGGTACTTTGGGAGTGAAATTTGGAAAAGGAAGCAATTCGGACGTTTTTGGAGCATAAAAGTGAAGAAAACGCCAAAGACTTAATTTTCCATGCTGGAAACAGTGTATGACGGCGTCAAGAGGAAATTCCTGACGGCGTCAAGAGTAAAATCCATGACGACCCAGTACAAACCTGATGGCGTCACAAGAAGAGCGTCAAGAGTTAAATGTGTGACGGCCTGCATAAGGGAACTACATGACGGCGTCAGACCCAGATCTAGGCAGTCCGAGGAACTATTTAGCGGCGAGATGACGGCGTCAGACATTTGTTCTTGACGCCGTCACCTTCTAAAATCTATATATAGTTTTCTATTTTTCATTCATTAAGAGGGACTTGTGTGGAGAAACCCTAGGGCCGAACTTTGTGAACCCTAGCTCGTATTTTATAGTAAATTCAAGGGTTTTCACCCCTTGAATCCTTTCATGTGCTATTGAGATAAGTCTTCTCTTAATTCAATCAATATGTCTATGTGTTGGTTGTCTATATCTTGTGCTTGTCTTGATCTCAACATGCTAGGCTAGATCTATCTTGTGTTTGCTTAGCTCTAATGAAACCTAGATGTTAATTATGTGTTGATTACTTGTTTATGGTTGTATTGGATGAATGATTTCAATGTTAGGCTTAAGAAAACTGGCAGATCTCCATTGTGTAACATGCTTGAACGTCTTAGGAAACATGAACCGATGTGTACTAGGTTTTATTGGTTGTATTTAATGCATGAGTAAATTCTAATGATCCCAAGTTAGGAGCTTCTTAGCCGGCTCGACATAGGAGTGAAGTAGGCACTCATAGGATTGGGGAAGTAAGTACGCCACCCCATGAATGGTATTAAGGAATACAATCCGTCATCCACGCAACTATAACAAGTAATTAACGTGTAAAAGATATCTAGGGAGTAGTGAAATCTAAGTAAACACATTTCTCCCACTTATTGCTCACAACCTTAGTTTAATTTAGTTTATTTTCATTTCTAGTATTTTATTTTGATTGCATCTTTAGTATTGGGTTAGTTGACTAGCAACTAATTCCGCCCAAATCCTTCAAACCCGAGATTTTTACTTGCTTTCTTAAAAATATAAAAATACAAAAAGAATCATCCATCATCTCTAGACCTAGTCTTTAGGTTTTCTAATCCTAGCGACACTATTCCTAGCTGAACGATCAATCCCCCGGTACTTGTCATTATATTATACTACATCGATCAGGTACACTGCCTGGTGGGGGTTGTAAGCTTCTCAAGATCCCTTGAGAGGTAAAGCCTGGTGCAATCCCTACGCATCAATTTGGTTTTTCAAAATCGATGAAGCCCGGTGGTTGAGCAACATACACTTCTTTATTTATGACTCCGTTTAGAAATGCACTTTTGACGTCCATTTGAAAGAGTTTAAAATTATGTGCAAATTCATATGCAAGTAAGAATCTAATTGACTCGAGCCTAGCAACCGGAGCAAAAGTTTCATCGTAGTCAATGCCTTCTTGTTGGTTATATCCTTGTGCAACTAGCCTAGCTTTGTTTCTAGACACAATTCCATTTTATTACGAAAGACCCATTTTGTTCCAATTATAGTTTGACTCTTTGGTTGAGGAACTAATGTCCATACATCATTCCTAACAAATTGGTTTAACTCTTCTTGCATTGCTATTACCCAAGACTCATCTTTAATGGCTTCATTAATGTTTTTCGGTTCAATGGTCGACACGAAACAAAAGTAGTTGCTTTCATTTTGAACTTTTGACCTTAGTGTTCTTTCGTTAATGTTGCCTATGACACCATCTAATGGATGACTTTTAGATTCTTTGACATTGACAAGTTCTTTGTTTAATAGTTCATCTTCCTTGTCATTACCTAAAATCTCTTGACTTTCTATTGCTTGGCTTTCAACTAAGTCATCATCTACCAAAGGTGATGTCTTAGAGGGAGGTGGATGATGCGTAGGGATTGCACCAGGCTTTACCTCTCGAGGGATCTCGAGAAGCTTACAACCCCCACCAGGCAGTGTACCTGATCGATGTAGTATAGTATAATGACAAGTACCGGGGGATTGATCGTTCAGCTAGGAATAGTGTCGCTAGGATTAGAAAACCTAAAGACTAGGTCTAGAGATGAGGGATGATTCTTTTTGTATTTTTATATTTTTAGGAAAGCAAGTAAAAATCTCGGGTTTGAAGGATTTGGGCGGAATTAGTTGCTAGTCAACTAACCCAATACTAAAGATGCAATCAAAATAAAATACTAGAAATGAAAATAAACTAATTTAAACTAAAGTTGTGAGCAATATGTGGGAGAAATGTGTTTACTTAGATTTCACTACTCCCTAGATATCTTTTACACGTTAATTACTTGTTATAGTTGCGTGGATGACGGATTGTATTCCTTAATACCATTCATGGGGTGGCGTACTTACTTCCCCAATCCTATGAGTGCCTACTTGATGAGGCAAAAAATGAACCACTTTTAGGGGGTCATTTAAACCCGGAATTGAATTTATTTGATCAAATATTGCCCTAAATCGGTCCTTTTGTGATTTTAGGTACTTTGGGAGTGAAATCTGGAAAAGGAAGCAATTCGGACATTTTTGGAGCATAAAAGTGAAGAAAACGCCAAAGACTTAATTTCCAAAGTTGGGAACAGTAGGTGATGGCGTCAAGAGTAACATCCTGACGGCGTCAAGAGTAAATTTCATGACGGCCCAGTACAGAAATGAAGGCGTCACAAGGAAGAGCGTCAAGAGTAAAATACGTGACGGCCTGGAAAAAGTTAATACATGACGGCGTCAGATGTAGATCAAGGCAGTCCGAGAATTCTTTTGGCGGCGAGATGACGGCGTCGCCCATTTGGTCTTGACGCCGTCAGCCTCAATTTCCTATATATAGTTTTCTAATTTTCATTCATTAAAAGGAACAAGTTTGGAGAAACCCTAAGGCCGAACCATATACGATTTTTACAGGTTTTTCAAGGGTTTTCAGCCCGTAAACCCTTACATGTGTAATTGAGATAAGTGTTCTTCTAATTCAATCAATATGTCTATGTGTTGGTTGTCTATATCTTGTGCTTGTCTTGATTCCACCATGCTAGGCTAGATTTATCTTGTGTTTGCTTAGATCTAATGAAACCTAGATGTTGATTATGTGTTGATTACTTGTTTATAGTTGTATTGGATGAATGATTTCGATGTTAGGCTTAAGAAAACTGGCAGATCTCCAAATGGTAACGTGCTTGAACGTCTTAGGAAATATGAACCGATGTGCACCAGGTTTTATTGGTTGTATTTAATGCATGAGTAAATTCTAATGATCCCATGTTAGGAGCTTCTTAGTCGGCTCGACATAGGAGTGAAGTAGGTACTCATAGGATTGGGGAGTTAAGTGCGCCACCCCATGAACGGTATTAAGGAATACAATCCGTCATCCACGCAACTATAACAAGTAATTAACGTGTAAAAGATATCTAATGAGTAGTGAAATATAAGTAAACACATTTCTCCACTTATTGCTCATAACCTTAGTTTAATCTAGTTTTATTTTCATTTCTAGTATTTTATTTTGATTGCATCTTTAGTATTGGGTTAGTTGACTAGCAACTAATTCCGCCCAAATCCTTCAAACCCGAGATTTTTACTTGCTTTCTAAAAAATATAAAAATACAAAAATAATCTTCCTTCATCTTTAGAACTAGTATTTAGGTTTTCTAATCCTAGCGACACTATTCCTAGCTGAACGATCTATCCCCCGGTACTTGTCACTATACTATACTTCAACGATCAGGTACACTGCCTGGTGGGGGTTGTAAGCTTCTCAAGATCCCTTGAGAGGTAAAGCCTGGTGCAATCCCTACGCATCACTACTTCACTCCTATGTCGAGCCTGCTAGAAGCTCCTAACATGGGATCATTAGAATTTACTCATGCATTAAATACAACCAATAAAACCTAGTACACATCGGTTCATGTTTCCTAAGACGTTCAAGCATGTTACACAATGGAGATCTGCCTGTTTTCTTAAGCCTAACATTGAAATCATTCATCCAATACAACCATAAACAAGTAATCAACACATAATTAACATCTAGGTTTTATTAGATCCAAGCAAACACATGATAAATCTAGCCTAGCATGTAGAAATCAAGACAAGCACAAGATATAGACAACCAACACATAGACATATTGATTGAATTAAGAGAAGACTTATATCAATAGCACATGAAAGGATTCAAGGGTTGAAAACCCTTGAAAAAGCTATAAAATACGTACAAGGTTCGGCCCTAGGGTTTCTCCACACAAGTTCCTCTTTATGAATGAAAAATAGAAAACTATATATAGATTTAAGAAGGTGACGGCGTCAAGAACAAATGTCTGACGCCATCATCTCGCCGCTAAATAGTTCCTCGGACTGCCTAGATCTGGATCTGACGCCGTCATGTAGTCCCCTTATGCAAGCCGTCACACAATTAACTCTTGACGCTCTAGTTGTGACGCCGTCAGGTTTGTACTGGGTCGTCACCAAATTAACTCTTGACGCCGTCATGTTTTTCCTCTTGACGCCGTCATACACTGTTTCCAACATGGAAAATTAAGTCTTTGGCATTTTCTTCACTTTTATGCTCCAAAAACGTCCGAATTGCTTCCTTTTCCAGATTTCACTCCCAAAGTACCTAAAATCACAAAAGGAACGGTTTAGGGTAATATTTGATCAAATAAATTCAATTCCGGGCTTAAATGACCCCCTAAAAGTGGTTCATTTTTCGCCTCATCATATACCCTTACACTTGAGATTTGCTTGTCCTCAAGCAAATGCGCTTTTATTCTAATCAAAATACAAGTTATGGGTCATTTAACACTAATATAAAAGTAATTACAACAAATAATCATTCCACTGAAGGCCAAAGACAAGCATGGAGGTCATACGCTAGCACCTCACAAATAGTGTTTAGATACTCACATCTCTCGGGTGTAATAAAGTGTAAATTACAATATGGAAACGGAAGATATCTCTCACTACCTGTCATAGCAAAATAGATTACCATAGGCTTGGGAAAGGATCAAACCTCCACCACATGGCGTAAGCACCTAGGATAAACTATCAAAGAGGTCTTTTAAAGGGTTGTAATGTTAGGTGTAGGGATATGGAATACACGGTTTTGTTGGATATAGGCAGCCTTTACTGGTGGCGAGTTAACAATCTTGGTTAATTACATGTACAATATGGCGTTGCTAAGCCAAGACTAGACTCGACTTAAGCTAATAAATCAAAAATAACAAAAATATAAAATAAACATAAAATGAAACGGGATGGTAGTCCGTATGTTTTTTCTCTTTTTTCTTTTTCTATTTTTTTTCTTTTTTTTTTTTTTTTTTTTTTTTTTTTTTTTTTTTTGCATACACTCTTACCCTACCATCCAAAATAATACATCATAGGGAATGAAAATTCCCCTTACACTTGAATTTTTACATACTTTACAATAAACTAATCTAATGACTCGAATTAAGATAATCAAAACACTTGGAGTACTTTTAAGATTAACGTACATATGGGGGTAATAAATGATGTTCTTCCCCATTATTCCATAAAATAATACTTTACCCATGAGTCCCAATCGTCCCAAAACAATATGTACAAGGATATGACTCGACTTAGCAACCATGTAATCAATTAGATAATTAACTTAGGGTTTAACAAGTAACAATAATGCACTAAAGATGAGTGCATACACGGAAGGCTAAGGCGATTTGGGTGTACATTTAAGTGGGGTGTAACAAATTCTTCCTTTAAGTAAAATGCTTAAAGTTAGAAACGAAAAGATAGGCTCGGAGGGGTGTACTAGGGGTTTCATGTACTAAAAATGAGTACAACGCTAATAGTGTGGGAAAAATTAGTTGACTTAACTAGCCAAGTAATATGACTTAAATGGTCAAGTAATTATAATACGGATTTAACACAAGGGTGATCCTAATGCCTCTTATCATGTAGTAAATCCTACTATACGAATGTAGTCTCACTAGCGGTCTTGGGATGCATCACTAACGCAAGTTCTAGAATCTAAATGCTACCGGTACACTTATAAGCACTAATAGTAAATGCTTTTCCTATCAAATCTAAAGGCGAACCTCACATATTTGGGTGGAAAATTTTTCTGAATGATACGGTTATGTGCTAGTCATACAATCTCCTACCCATGAGACGCTTGCTATGGCTAAAGTTTCACTCCTAAATGTTGTAAAAAAAATTTAAATTTGGCACTAAAATTACACTAACAAGTATTTCTCATAGTTTTATTACACATCTACTATCAAACAAACAAACTCAAGCGAAAGTGTATTTGTAAGGTATCATCATTTTACCCTCCCCTTACACTTAGGATGAACATTGTCCCCAATGTTCAAGTAAAGAATGTAAAAGTGAAATAAGTAAAACAAATGAAATCAAATACTCCCCTGATTTGCTCGGTATGGATAATAAGGTGGCCAGGTTAAATATTCCTCCAAGAAAATGAACAATCAAAGCTTCCCTTCCAGAAAATAATCATCTTCTTGTCATACATAACCTGTAAATCCTGAGAAGACAGACAAGGCAACCTCGCATAAAATCGGCGGCAATCTACATATGTTACTAAATCCTAGAAAACAAAATAAGATATGATGCTTGTGGAATGATGTTTGCAGATTTACTGGAGATTAAAAACTAATAATTCAACAAAAACTTTAAGACTCCGTTAGAAAAACAAAACTGGTAAAATTTCCAGATTTTTACACGTGACGCCGTCAAGAGTAAACTCGTGACGCCGTCATAAGTGACCTACAGAAATTCTTATGTTAAGTTTCAGGAAAATTTTTGGAAAAACTTGGTTCTACTTCCTGGAAAATCCTGCAAAACTTCATTATGACTCGATACAAGCATTTGACTATAACAAATACGAATATACATGTTCATTTAATTATTGTGGAGAATCATGATCGGTTTGTTTCTTAAAAACATATTTGGGGTTTGCCCTTACACTTATCTTTTGCAAAAATACCTTTGGGTGAAGTTAAGACTAGGCCAAACAACAAAGTAAAGTATTTCCACTATTAAGGTTAGAAACATGATCTACCAACAATAAAAATAAAACATGCATACGGAAGCAAATAACAAACAAACAAATAAAATAAAAATCACACAAAACATGGGTTGCCTCCCAAGAAGCGCTTTTTTTTATTTACGAGTCTTGTAGCTAGACTCAAGGTCATGGGTTATTACGTGATACGGGTGAGTTCCTCATTGAGGACATCTTTCGGATCAAACTTAGGTTTCAACTTCCTATCGGTTTTCTTAGTACGGTATGACCTTTCAAACTTTTCTCCATCCGGATCATACAAAGTCATCTTCATATGCCATGATCCGTCACCTTCTTTAGGTGGCTTGTCCCACCTCCATTTACACTTATCTCCCTCTCTTTCCATTTATTCATCTCTATATTAATAGGCATTACGCTTAAGAACTCAATCATCTTCCTAAAAACTAAGGGGTCCTCAAAAGGATCTAGCTCTTCATCTCTAGCTATGAGTTGTTCTACCGAATGTGTCTTATCAATGAAATCTTTTTCTAGATAAAATGGGCGTTGAGGTCCTATAAAGTTCCTTTCTATCCAAGGTCCATATCTAGACGGTCTCCTATTAATCTCTACCCAATGTGGTGTCGGTTCATCATCACAATCATAACTATGCTTCTTAACATCGTATACCGACCAAGTGTCGCCTTCACCTACCGCTATCTTTGACTCCTTACAATCTATCATGGCACTAGCGGTTGCTAAAAATCCTCTTCCTACCAACAATGGGCATGTAGTGTCACTAACCATGTCTAGGACGTAAAAATCCGCTAAGATAGTTAACTTCCCTACGTGAACAACTACATCATTAATCATTCCAACCAGGTGGGCAATACTTTCATCCGCTAGACCTATCAATACCTCCGTCTCCTCTAACTTTTCTAGCTTAAGAGTGGTGAATAGGGATAAGGGAATCAAGTTGAGGCTTGACCCTAAATCGGCTAGATTGTCGAAAGCTTCGGATCTTCCTATCTTACAAGGCAAAACAAATATACCGGGATCATCAAGCTTTTTAGGCAACTTGTTTTGAACGAAGGCGGTCCCATTTTTTCCTAGTTTAAGCTTCTCATACTTTTCTAGGAGGGCACTATAGTAGGGAGCACGGGCTAAGACATCAATAACGGGGCGTTCAAGGTGAAGTTCCTTGAATTCATCGTCAAGGTCTTGCGTAGGAGGTGTTTCAACTATGCTTTTGACCGGTTTTATATCGGGTGTTTTACTTGATTGGTCCTTTTGAAGAATTTGGTTTTGTTTGAAACACGTGTTCGTTGATTTAACCGAGTAGTATTGCGGACAAGAAGTGGGTGACGAAACTGATGATATGGAATTAACGTTTAGTTTCGGATTCTTGACCGTGTCACTTGGGAGTGCTCCCATTTCTCGGTCATTGAGAACTTTCAACAATGTGTCAATTTTGGTGGTCATCTTGCTTTGCTTTTGTTTGAAATCGGCTTCAAACTTAGATATTCGAGCTTCTTGAAATGCCATGAACTTAGACATCAATCCTTCAAGATTGTTGGTACTACCATAGTTGTTAGAAGGATTGTTGTTGAAAGTACGGTTCGAGGGTGGACCGTTTGGTTGGTAACGATTAGGCGGATTGCAAGAATTGGCATGATTTTGTTTCCACCTAAGGTTTGGGTGATTTTTCCAAGAGGGGTTGTATGAATCACCGTAAGGGTTTGGCTCGGTTTTGAAAGTGTACCACTTATCTCCCGCTTCGTCGGTACGTGAGGATGCGTAGTCCGCAAAAGCTGTTCCGGGGAGTTCCACACAATCACGAGTGTCATGGGGACCACTACATAATTCGCATGAAGAAGTGATTTTGTTCACTTGGCTTGAATGCTTAGGAGCTTCGTAAGATTTCATGAGAAACTTGACTTGGTCCTCAAGTTCCATGATCCTACGGTCGGGAGTGCTAGAGTTGTTCGAAGGCAAAGATATTGCCTTGACCGTTTTGTTCAAATCACGGGGATCATTCCAACTTTCATTGTCATAGAGAGCACGATCTTCTATGAGTTCTCATGATTGTTCCGCACTTAGATCACGTAGCTTACCACCGGCCGATTGGTCAATGGCTCGCCTCGTGGAGAGATCGATATGGTCATAAAAGATTTGGACTTGGAGCCAAAGATCTATGCTATGATGAGGGACTTTTTGGAGTAAGTCCTTGAAACGAGTCCATGCTTCGTAAAGAGTTTCATTTTGACATTGTTGGAACATCAAGATGTCATTTCTAAGTTTGGTAGTTCTCCCCGGTGGGAAAAATTGAGCAAGGAAACGAGTGGTGAGATCATCCTATGTGGTGATGGATCCCGCGGGTAACCGCTCAAGCCATTGACTAGCTTGATCACGTAGAGAGAATTGGAATAGGCGTAATCGAGTTGTCTCTCTAGTTGCAACATCTAAGTCTATGGAATCTACGATTTTGAGGAAGTCCTTAAGATGTTGGTTTGGATCTTCGAAACCAAGTCCATGGAATGCACATCCGCTTTGCCCCAACCGGATGGTGTCGGATCGCAAGGGGGTCACATTGGCTCCGGTGAGCTCAATGGTGCTTCGGTAGCCTTGGTGGCTAGGTCAGGAATACTCTCCTAAGGTTCGGGGCCTAAGAGGTTCTAGTGGTGGGTTTTGTTGTGGTGGGATGATAGGTTCAAAGATGTTCCTATCGTCCATGATGTCGGGTGGTGAAGAGTTACGAACATAAACACAAAGAAATAAGATAAACTAAAGAAAACCTAAAAATAAAAATAAAATCTTACTAGAAAGGAATCTAGCAAGTAGACCTAATAAAAAGAGATTCTAACCTAGACAATAACTATTCCCCGGAAGCGTCGCCAAAAACTTGGTGCATAGGGATTGCACCAGGCTTTACCTCTCGAGGGATCTCGAGAAGCTTACAACCCCTACCAGGCAGTGTACCTGATCGATGTAGTATAGTATAATGACAAGTACCGGGGGATTGATCGTTCAGCTAGGAATAGTGTCGCTAGGATTAGAAAACCTAAAGACTAGGTCTAGAGATAAGGGATGATTCTTTTTGTATTTTTATATTTTTAGGAAAGCAAGTAAAAATCTCAGGTTTGAAGGATTTGGGTGGAATTATTGCTAGTCAACTAACCCAATACTAAAGATGCAATCAAAATAAAATACTAGAAATGAAAATAAACTAATTTAAACTAAAGTTGTGAGCAATATGTGGGAGAAATGTGTTTACTTAGATTTCACTACTCCCTAGATATCTTTTACACGTTAATTACTTGTTATAGTTGCGTGGATGATGGATTGTATTCCTTAATACCATTCATGGGGTGGCGTACTTACTTCCCCAATCCTATGAGTGCCTACTTCACTCCTATGTCGAGCCTGCTAAAAGCTCCTAACATGGGATCATTAGAATTTACTCATTCATTAAATACAACCAATAAAACCTAGTACAAATCGGTTCATGTTTCCTAAGACGTTCAAGCATGTTACACAATGGAGATCTGCCAGTTTTCTTAAGCCTAACATTGAAATCATTCATCCAATACAACCATAAACAAGTAATCAACACATAATTAACATCTATGTTTCATTAGATCTAAGCAAACACAAGATAAATCTAGCCTAGCATGTTGAAATCAAGACAAGCACAAGATATAGACAACCAACACATAGACATATTGATTGAATTAAGAGAAGACTTATCTCAATAGCACATGAAAGGATTCAAGGGTTGAAAACCCTTGAAAAAGCTGTAAAATATGTACAAGGTTCGGCCCTAGGGTTTCTCCACACAAGTTCCTCTTTATGAATGAAAAATAGAAAACTATATATAGATTTAAGAAGGTGACTGCGTCAAGAACAAATGTCGGACGCCGTCATCTCGCCGCCAAATAGTTCCTCGGACTGCCTAGATCTGGATCTGATGTCGTCATGTAGTCCCCTTATGCAGGCCGTCACACAATTAACTCTTGACGCTCTAGTTGTGACGCCGTCAGGTTTGTACTGGGTCGTCACCAAATTAACTCTTGACGCCGTCATGTTTTTCCTCTTGATGCCGTCATACACTGTTTCCAGCATGGAAAATTAAGTCTTTGGCGTTTTCTCCACTTTTATGCTCCAAAAACGTCCGAATTGCTTCCTTTTCCAGATTTCACTCCCAAAGTACCTAAAATCACAAAAGGAACGATTTAGGGTAATATTTGATCAAATAAATTCAATTCCGGGCTTAAATGACCCCCTAAAAGTGGTTCATTTTTCGCCTCATCAGTGGACTCTCGTCAAATGTTACGTTCAACGATTCCTCGACTCTTAAGGTTTCTTTGTTCAAAACAATGTAAGCTTTACTATTTTGTGAATATCCAAGAAGTACACCTTCATAAGACTTTGGGTCAAATTTGGTGAGATAATACTTGGTGTTAAGAATGAAACATTTACTCCCAAACTCTCTAAAGTATCCTAATGTAGGCTTTTTACCTTTATATAGTTCATAAGGAGTTTTATTCAAAAATGGTCTAATTAAGACTCAATTTAAAATGTACGTTGATGTGTCAACGGCATTACACCAAAACTTTTGTGGAATGTTTTGTTCATTAAGCATTGTTCTACTCATCTCTTGCAATGTCCGGTTTTTACGTTCTACTACACCATTAGATTGAGGAGTACGTGGAGCCTAAAAGTTATGAGTAATACCATTAATATCACAAAAGTTTCAAAATTGAAATTCATTATCAAATTCACGACCGTGATCCGTTCTAATAGACAAAATATTAAACCCTACTTGATTTTGAATTTTTCTTACTTAGAATCTCAAATTTATCAAAAGCTTCATTTTTACTTTTCAAAAATTTTGTCCAAGTATATCTTGAGTAATCATCAACTATGACCAAAGTGTAGAAGTTACCTCCATAACTTTGTATAACAGATGGACCAAATAAATCCATATGCAAAAGTTCTAGACACCTAGATGTAGAAACCAAGTTTTTAGCCTTATGGCTACTATGGACTTGTTTACCGACTTTGCAAGCATCACAAAAGTGTTGGTCATATTTCAACTTAGGTAGGTTTCGAACTAAGTCTTTGGAGGAGAGGTTTTGGATTAGTCTCATGTTAGCATGTCCTAAACGTCTATGCCATAAAATTGAAGATTCATCTAATGAGGTAAGACAAAGTTTGTCTCTAGATGTTGGATCCATCTTCATGACGTATATGTTGTTCTTAAGGATACCTTTGACTATGGTTATACCATCTTTAAGTATTTTACTTCCGTTTTCACTAAAAAGGACATTATACTTATTATGACAAAGTTGACTAATACTAAGGAGATTAAAACCTAAGTTATCAACATGAGCTACATCATCTATAAAAAGGGAGTCATGAGAGATTGTACCTTTTCTGATGATTTTGCTCTTAGCTTTACTACCAAACATAACATTACCTCCGTCACATTTGTGATAAGTAGTGAAGAGGCTTTTGTTACCCGTCATGTGCCTTGAACAACCGCTATCTTTAATCCATTCATCCGGTTCCAAACAAACTTTGAGGCACACCTATTTTATGAAAAACACTCAAACATTTGGTCCCCAATTTCTCATGGGTCTATTTTGGTTAAGCATACCATTAACTTGTTCCAAATATGAAAATAGAGCATAAGGGTTCCATGACATGTAATCTGAAGTTTGGTAATGTCCAGGAGTGTTTTGGTTCCAAAAATGTTGGTAGTTTGGTCTAGTGTTGAAGTTGCTCTTTGGAAAGGGGCGTTTGGGAATTGGAGTCTTAGTTCTTGGTTGAGTAGTCTTAGCTCTAAATTCATTTGTACTAAGTCCTACTCCAGTTTTAAACACAGGTTTTGTTCCACTTTTATATGTAAATTTAACAAATTTTGAACGATCCGATGTGGATGGAGTTACTGCTGCAGCAGACCTGGCGGAACCTTCGGGTCCAACGGGCGGAACCCTGGATTGGGTTCCGTCTGATCCGCAGACTGCTGTAGCAGTTTTGTTAGTTTCTTGTGCATTCTTTTCTTGTTTCGTTTGACCCTTTAAAGTTTCTATTTTCGTAAATCCTAGTCCTGTTTTATCAAAGGGTGACTTTTGAAGTTTCATAATTTCATCCGCACAAGAAATGCTCTTATCGAACTTCTTAAACTTTGTGGTTTGTTTTATTAGATCATTTTGAGTAATTTTAAGTTTCTCAACTTCTAGTTTAAGCTCTTCACATGATTTGCATGATGTGTCAATACCTTTACTCTTTTCTAATCTCTTGGCTTTTTCTTTCAACTCATAAACTTAATTTTCTAAAAACTCCTCTTTAGTTTTCAAAAATTTATTTTTGTTTATGATTTTTAAGCTCAATTCACAAAGTTTGTTATATTCTTTTTGTAAGGTGTCATCATCAATAGAGGAGTAAGATGAGTCAGAGAGTACCTCATTTGAGTTGTAAGCCATGAGAGCAATATCATCATTCTTTCGCTCATCGTCATCTCCTTCATAGTCACTCCAAGCACCACCCACAAAAGCTTGTTGAGGTTTGCTCTTGGGTGGTTTTGGACATTCTCCTGCAAGATGACTTGTGTCTCTACACCTATAGCATTTTCTTTCAACTTTTCCTTTCCTATCATCACGATCTTTTCGAAAAGTTTTCTTGTCATCTTTAGGTTGCCTTACAAACTTCCCTCTTCTACAAAAGAACTTCTTGAAGTCTCTAACGGCCATAGCATATTCCTCATCATCACTATCCGAAGTAGATTCTTCATCATCACTTGATTGGACTCTAGCTTTCAAGGCAATGGACTTAACTTTTTCTTTCTTGCCTCTAACTAGTTCCGAATCTTTTTCCATTACCATTTCATGAACTTTGAGGTTTCCAATTAGCTCATCAAGTGACATGCTTGAAAGATCTTTGGATTCTTCAATTGCCGTCACTTTTGCTCTCCACTTCGGATGGAGTGCTCTAAGAAATTTCCTGACAAAGTTCTTACTACAAAAAGATTCATCAAGTGCTTTAAGTGAAGTAATAATAATGTTAAACCTAGCAAAAACATTATCAATAATCTCATCTTCGGAAATAACAAATTGTTCATATTGTTGAACAAGAAGATCAATTTTGTTATTTTAAACTTGTGAGTTTCCTTGATGAGTGACAATTAAAGATTGCCAAATATCTTTGGCGGTTTTACACATAAAGACTCTTTCATATTCTTTCTTAGGCAAAGCATTGTAAAGCATCATTTTAGCTTCATTATTTTTACCAATCAATTTCTTTTGATCATCATCTTTAATGTTAGTAACTACGTTATCACCATCAATGATTATATACCATAAATCTATATCTTTAGATTTCACGTAAGTTTCAAAACGGTTTTCCAATATATAAAACCATTTGCTTCAAAAAGTGGTGGTCTTTGCATAGATTGCCCTTCTTTGTAATTTTCAAAATCCATGGATCGTTTCAAGTTTTAAAACACAATATATTTTAAAAGCTTGAGTAACGTAGCTCTTGATGCCAATTGTGGAAAACTAGAAGGGGGGTTGAATAGTTTACCGCTTAAAATATTTTTAACTTGTTTAGTTAGCTTTGAAACTTTGCGTTTGATCAAAGATATATACACAAACACAATATATAACATGCAAGTAAATGAAAGAAATGATCAAACCACAACACGAGTATTTATCGTGGTTCGGCTACAAGGACTCTTTTTCCTTGCCCTACGTCCACGCCCCGAGTATCCAACTCGAGAGTTTCTTTCACTAGTCAAAAAGCTCCTTTCACCGGCGGAGAAAACCTTACACGTCGCTTATACTTTTACCGACACTAAGCTAGATGTCGAGTTCTTTACCAAGGGTACAACCACTCCCGTTAGTTCTTTTACAAGGGTACAACTACTCCCAATACACTTTGTATTTTGAGGACTAAAATACTAAACGATCACTACTGAAAATACTCAATCAAATGAAGTGTAAACTACACAAGTCTACACAATGCTAAGCTAACAAGTCTTGCAACGTTGTGTTGAATACTTGTTACTTTTAATGAATTCGTGAATCTCTTTGCTACAAAAAGAAACTTCACATATGAAATGTTAAAGGGTTAGATGAAAGAATGAATGAATGTGTGTAAATATGATGTAGAGTGATAAGCCAAAAATCAACTTGTGGCTTGGTATTTATAGCAAAGCCTTCTGCAGGCCTGGCGGATACGGCAGAACCCTCAGATGGGTTCCGCCCGTGTACCCCCATGGTTCCGCCGGGCTTGCAGTTGGTTTTGCAATAAATCTTGCAAACCAAACAAAGTCACATCTCATTACACCTTGCAAACCAAACAATGTCACATCTCATTACATCTAGTCAAACACCAAACTTGCAAGCAACCACATAGTAAGTCAAACACATTTTCTTTCCATAAATGTATATTGACAAAACTTGCCATAAATGTGATGTGACAATTCTATTTTAAGAAATAAAAAGTG
This sequence comes from Artemisia argyi, assembly GCA_030686995.1. Classification (NCBI taxonomy): domain Eukaryota; kingdom Viridiplantae; phylum Streptophyta; class Magnoliopsida; order Asterales; family Asteraceae; genus Artemisia; species Artemisia argyi. The sequence continues at coordinate 17,783,993 of CM060678.1, read as the reverse complement.
TTGTGTTTTATGAAATGTAAAATGTAGCAAAAGTCTAGTTTATGCAAGTCTTTAAAACTAAGATTATGTTTTACTTAGAAACTAAAGTTTACATTTTGTTGTTAACAAAACATAGTGAAGATCATAAAATATAAATAACATTTTTAGGCGATATTTTTATTAACATATTTGTTGCCTGCTAATCTTTCAAGCATTTGATCCATGAATAGAAGAGGAAAATGATCTTTCCTGGTGGCTTTGTTCAGTTTTCTATAATCAATACATACTCGCCATCCAGTGACTGTTCTAGTAGGAACTAATTCATTCCGTTCGTTGGTCACTACAGTTATTCCTCCTTTCTTGGGATCACAATGAACAGGACTCACCCAAGGACTATCTTCAATGGGGTATATGATTCCAGCGTCATGAAGTTTAATGATTTCTTTCTTGACAACTTCTTTCATGTTGGGATTGAGTCGACTTTGTCTTTCAATAACAGGTTTAACAACTTCTTCGAAATTGATTTTGTGTTTACAAAAATCAGGGCTAATCCTTGGGATATCAGAAGTTTTGCACGCAAAAGCGCGTTTATGCTTCTTAAGAACTGAAATGAGTTTTTCTTTTTGATCATCCTTGAGCAACGAAGATATGACTATAGGAAGAAGTGAATTCTCCTCCAAGTAAGCATATTTAAGATTATTTAGAAGTGGTTTAAGCTCAAGATCGGTGGGTGGTTCTTGAAGAGATGTCTTGATCCTCATTTGATCATTAATGTTAATTTCTTCAAAATTCTCTTCAACTATTTCTCCTTCCTCAACTTCTTCATCATCTTCTTCAATTTTAACTTCCATAAATTCAGCGAACTCTTTATCAAGATTCGTTTCATTTATTTTCTCAGAAGTGATTGTTAAAGGATCAGAATCGTCAAGTAATGCATCCAACTCTTCCTCAGTGACTTCATCGATTACATCGATGTTAAAACAAGTGTCATCACTGGTATATGGATATTTCATTTCTTTGTCGATTAAAAAGGTAATTCTATCTTCTCCAACTCCTAGATTAAGTTCTTTACCTTTAACTTTGATTATGGCATCAGCGGTGTTTAGGAAAGGTCTTCCTAAGATTAAGGTTACTTGTCTATCTTCCTCCATTTCTAAGATTACAAAATCCACGGGAAAAACAAATTTACAAACTTGGAAAAGCATGTTTTCAGCAACCCCAATAGGATATTGGTATGTGTGGTTGGCTAATCGAATACTCATCTTTGTAGGTTTCAAAGTATTGATGGAAAGTTTAGAATACAACGAATAGGGCATCAAATTAATACTTGCACCGAGATCGGCTAAAGCATCACATGTGATGTTGTTTCCTAACGTGCATGGGATTAGAAAACTTCCGGGATCTCCGAGTTTTGGTGGAACTTTGTTTTCAATAATGGCTGAACATTCTTCATTGAGGAAAGCAGCAGATATTTGCTCTAACTTATTTATGTTATTAAGAAGTTCTTTCAAAAATTTTCCATATTTGGGCATTCCAGCTAGAATATCAACGAGGGGTATATTGAGTCTAACTTCTTTGATCATCTCAACAAACTTCTTATAACGCTCCTGTTTTTTCTCTTTTCTAAGAGCTTGTGGGTACGGAATTTTTGGAGTGTATGCTTTGAGTGGTTGGGTTGTTTCTTTGGTTGGTGTTTCAGGAATATCTTCCTTTTCTGCTTCAGCTTCTTCTTCTTCACTATCATCATTGATGATTTGAGTTTCATTGGGATTGGCTGGTGGATCGTAAGAAAGACCACTTCTTGTGAATACAGCATTGATATGCTCATTTCTGGTTTGTGGTGGACGATAAGTTTTGTCATTTGATCCAAAAGGCTTTGGGTTGGATTGGGTATTGCTTGGTAATGTTCCAGGTGTTCGTGAAGAAAATTGATCAGATAGTCTACCAAATTTTTGTTTAAGATCCTGAATAGAAGCTTGATGATTTTTCTGACCTTGCTCAACTTTGGTTTTGAGATTGAAAAATTGGGTTTTAACAAATTCATTTGTGGATCTTTGAGCAGTCACGAAATCTCGCATCATTTTTTTGAAATCAGTTTCTTCTGGTTTTTTGTCAGAGTTTGGTGGAGTTGGATTGTCTACTCGCGGTTGATAATCACAGTTGTTATCCCTTTGACGATCTTGCCAATTTCCATAATTTCTTTCGTAATAATTACCATGAAAACCGCCTCCACGGTATCCTCCTTGGACATAATTGGCTTCCTCTTCTTTGGGTCCAACCATGGGTTGGTCGTCACATTCGGATGAAGTGTGATTACCTCCACAGTTGTTGCAACCTTCTCGCATTTCTTTCATTTCTCCTTTGATATCTTTGTATTGCGAGTCGATTTTGGAAGTTAAGGCTTCCATTTTCTCCATGAGTTTAGAAGTATCAGAACTTTCGGCAAAAGCAACGGTTTTTCGTAAGGGTTTGGTTTTGGAATCTTTTGACCAATCGAGTTTAAGAAGCACTCGATCTTCGAGTAATTGATATGCCTCGTTGGGAGTTTTGTAAAGAAAAATTATTCCAGCATCAAGAATTCCTTGAGATGTTTCATCAAGTCCATGGTAGAAGATATGGATAATGGTTCCTCGTCCTAAACCATGTCCATGACAACTACGAAGTAAATCTTTCATACGAAGCCAAGCTTCGACAAGAGATTCATTGGGGTTTTGTGTGAAAGTACGGATTTCTCCCATGAGACGATCATACATGGCAGGTGGAAAGAATCAGCTTACAAAAGCTTGCCTCATCTCCTCCCAAGTATTGATAATTCCTGGGGTTAATTCGTTATACCACACTTTGGCACCTCCGGCGAGTGATGATGGGAAAAGTTTGAGTTTAATGGCATCGACATCGGTGTTGCCATATCGAAACATGCCGCAAATTTCTATGAATTCCGCAATGTGTTTGTGAGGATCGGCCCTCGAACGGCCATCGAATTGACGGTCTTTGATCATAGAAAGATGGTGTCCCTTCACGGTGAAGTTGTTGCCAAGGTTAACAGCAACAATAGCAGCTCCATGAGTGGGTGCTACGGTTTGGTTTGTGGCCCACATGGTTTGGTCATCGGCCATTGGAAATGGTTAATTGGTGAATGGTATAAACAACTAAGGCTTCGGAAAGATTATCAAACGGTGGGTTTGGTACTCTTGGTACACGGTTGGTTGGTGGAACAAAAGGTGTTCTTCTTCTTCTTGGTCAACGAATCAGACTTTCGAGATTGGAAATAGGTGAAATTGGTTCTACTCCGGTTGATCGAGTGTTCATACAATTACCGAGTGAATCTCGGAAACTTTGGAACAAACGAGCAAAGAATGGAAACAATTTGAGAAATCAGGAAAAAGGAACCGATCGGTTAGATGAGTGACCGATTGGTTAGATTGAACAATTTTGAAATACCGATCGGTTGGAATAGATACCGATCGGTTAGATGGCTCGGATTTTTTTTTTTTTTTTTAGAAAACGAACAAGGAAAGAAATGAAACTTTAAAACCTACAGAAAACACAATCAAAATCCCCGACAACGGCGCCAAAAACTTGATGTGCTCACGGTGTGTACAAGTTTTGAATTTATAAACATGATTACCGGATCTAGAAATAACACATACGAGCAAGTGAACTCGTCCGTTATAGCAAGATCGGATTGGTAAGTCGGGATCGTTCGCAAGGATTTGTGAGTGAATCTAAGCGTAAGTTTAAAAAGTAAATCTCTAACACTAGCGATAATGATTATAAGATAATTCAAATGATTAAAAACTACAGTTTCTTAGACTAGTTAACTACTCATAAGAAAAGCATGATTGTGATAACTTTCTTAACATGTTGGTAATTAGAATTAGTTGGTGTTCTAATCTATTGTTTCTACAAGTTAAACCTTTGTCAAGATTTTAGTTTATAAAAACAAGCATTAGGTTTAGACCAATCAATTCAAGATCAATTCAAGGTTGATAAAGTTTAATTAACAACCATAAACACAAAAATAGTTTCTTGTTTAATCAAATACTCTTAAGAAATGGTCAATACAAAATGTAACCTAATCATAGACAACAAGATTACAATTGATTATAAACTACTAAAACTTTCGACCAATTAGGCGTTTACAACCAATCCGATTTGATTAACAAAAAGTATTCTCATTACAATTACACCTTAGTTCCTTTGTTTAGCCAAGAATAATTATGGTGAAAAACAATCTTTCATAGACAAAAGATTATAACTAGTTGAATTATAACAACCCTTTCGGCCAATGATATTATAAGCAACTAGTTAAACTTGACTCAACAAATGTCACTATGAAACTTTAGTCTAATTGGGTTTTATAATTGACTTGAAATTGAATTAAAACATGTTATCACAATCATATACTAATCATTAAGTAATTAACATCATCTAAGCAAATGCAAAAGGTTACTAGCCACTCATAGCAAACATGAACATAAACTCAGAATATTGAACATTAGAAATCATAATTAAAGTCTTACAAATGTTTAGAATATGGTTACAAATGAGTAGGAAATGATTTCCTAAGTATTGGTGTTGACTTCTTGAAAGTTTGACCTCCGGATGTTGACTTTTTGGACTTCCAATGCTTCCTGAACTTTTATGGACAAATTTGAGAACTTCGAGACTAGTAAAGAACTACTTGATGATTGCTTTGTTGTTGTATGTTGATGGTGTAATGAGTGATATCTCAAATGAGATTGCAAAGCCACTATTTATACTGCTCCTCAAGCCTAGGCTCATCAATGCAGCAACTTGGCCTCCAAGGTAAATAGAAGGACCTAGAATACCAGAAAGAAGGTCCTAGAATCGGGTAGAATGAGATAGAAAACTCCTTGCAAAACTTTAACGAGCTGACCAACCGATCGGTATCGGGCTCTGACCGATTGGTTGGATGAAACCTCTGCGTCTAACCGGTTGGTTGGATTTATGACTGATCGGTTGGTTGTGACTTTTTCTTCTAACCGGTCGGTTGGATGAATACCGATCGGTTGGATGCGTTCTGACAGCAACAAACTTGATCTTTAACTTGGCTCTTCATTCTTTGTCCAAACTTGATTATTTCTTGTCAACAAACTTTGGAATGATGAAAACTTGGATTCTACTTTGTCATATGTTTGAACGAATTGAATCTCGAGTTGGAAATGACAAATCCTTCATTTCCTTCACTTTTTCCTCCTTTTTCCTGTTTTTGGCTACAAATGCTTGCAAACACACTTTGATACGATTATGTGACAAAAGCATATAAAAATAACCGAAAAACATACGAATATCGCCACTAAAAACATGCAAAATTTCAACGTTATCAAATCCCCCACACTTGAACTTTGCTTGCCCTCAAGCAAATCTAGAAATAAAATAGTGTTTTTTTTGCTTATCGTCCCAAGAAATTTCTCGCCTAAACTTTCACATATACTTAGATATCTTCATAATTATCTAAGTTCATGTTCTTGTTGTTGAGGAGATCAAAGGGGAGTCAGTGAGACATTGTGAGATCTCCTTAACCCACAGGGGCGGACTTATGCCTTACGAAGGCGGTGCCCGGGAACCACCTTGGACGACGAAATCTTTTAGAAGCGATGTAAAAAAAAATTCAGGAACCACCTTAGAAATTATGTGGGAACTACCTTAGAAAAAATTTTAACAAAAAACATACTTCTAGTATAAATTTTTTTAGCCCAAAACCCAATTAGCCCAACAAAAATTAACCCATTTAATATTTATTATTAACTTTATGCAAAAGATTAGCAAATACGGTTGGAAACGAATAGTCAGCTTTGGCACTTTGGAAGCATAGACGGAATGGACAGATGGCTCGAATGAAGAATTTGATTAGTGACTCATCTTCTATTATTTTATAATCTAAGATCTCATCAATCATCATCTCAGTATATAATTCTAAGGTTTTTTTCTTTCTTATATATACATAGTTTACTATTTAGTGTTTTCTTGTTCGGTTATTCTTCATATGGCATAAGTGATAAGTGGATTGTTGATTTGTTGTATGAGTAGTATGACTTATATACTAATTACTAGAATTGTTATTTTGTTAGATTATTTATTTGGATTTTAGGGTTTATTGTTTAGGTTAAGATGTTGTGTATCATATATGTGATTAATTGATCATTGATTAAATGTTTGAATTTTGGTATTTGTTCTAGTTAAAATGTTGAAATTCTTAATCAAAAAAGAAGTATCTAGTTCAACCTCAAAAGATGGAGATAAGGAGCAAAGTAAGTATATGAAAATAGATTTAAAAGATCTACCTGTTGATCCGAAAGATCAAAAAAGTATAGACGAGTACCATTCAACGAGATGAGATTAGACGAGCATATTTGATAGATGGGCCTTTCCAACCTGAAAATCATAATTTCAAAGTTAGAGATATCGGAGGTAAACCTCGTCGATTTGTTAGTTTATGGTTTGCTGATTATAAATATTGGTTGGAATATAGTTAAAAGAGGAAGATGTTTTTTGCTTGTGTTGTTATCTAATCAATTCCAAGATAAAATGTCAAGGCGGGTCGAATAATTTTGTTAAAGATGGATTTAGAGCTTGGAATAGGAAATCGGGGCTAGATGAACATAATGTAGGAAAGCCACACATTCTTGCAGTAGAAAAATGTCAAAGCTTGATGAACCAAAAACAATCCATCATAACTGCATTTGATAATCAAACTTTACTAGAGAAAAATGAACACTATATCCGTTTATGTTGTTCAATTGATGTTGTTAGATTTTTATTGAGACAAGCATTATCTTTTCGTGGTCATGATGAAACGGAAGAGTCACCCAACAAAGGTAACTTTCTTAAACTTTAAAGATGGTTAGGAAAACGATGTGATGTAGCATGGCGTGCGGCATTAAAGAAGAAAAAAATGACATGCATGTGGTAAAATTCAAAAGGATATTGCAACTCCGTGTGCGGATGAAATAATCAATGCTATTAAAGTAGAGCTTGTAGACGATTTTTTTGCAATTTTAGTAGATGAGTCACGCGATGTGTCTTGTAAAGAGCAAATGGCATTGGTTTTACGGTTCGTAAATAAAGGAGGGAAAGTTGTGGAAAGGCTTGTTGGTATTAAGAAGGTTGAGGATACTTCGGGTTTGGCACTAAAGAATTATGTTTGTGAAATGCTAGGGAAATTGAAGTTGAGTCATACTAGAATTTGAGGACAAGATTATGATGGAGCTAGTAACATGAGTGGTGCATTCAATGGCTTGAGGACCTTAATTCAAAATGATGTGATGAGTGGTGCATCCACATACTTTGTTCATTGCTTTGCTCATCAATTACAATTAGCACTTGTGTTTGTTGCAAAGAATCATGGTGAAATTAATGATTTCTTTTATACCGTTACTCGTTTGTTGAATCTTGTTGGATCTTCCTATAAGCGAAGGGACAAATTAAGGGAAAAACATGTGGAAAACTAGAAGGGGGGTTGAATAGTTTTACGCCTTTTTCGTTTTATTTGTTATATAAAAGTTTGCTTCTAAAGAATAGACGTAAATTTAAAAACTCTTTGATGCAAAAATATAGATTCTAGTTTATTTACGGTTTTCGTATAAACACTACTTATATATATAATGTTGATTGAAAGTTTATAATTTCATATATCACATATAAACATATATATGTATATGTGATTTAATATGAGTTTATCTACTTGGTTTGTTTGTATAAAATTAATGTTGTGAATGAAGCTAAGTTTGATCTTTATGTGAAATCAATATATGCACAACACAAGCAATTATAACTATGTATGAAATGCTAGCAAGTAAATAAACAAAGAGTGAGAGATGGAAAGATCAAACCGAGAGACAAAGGATTTATAGTGGTTCGGCTACAAGGACACCTTCCTTGCCCTACTCCACTCCCCGAGCACCGAACTCGAGAGTTTTCTTCACTAGGTCAATAACCTCCCTTATGGCGGAGAAAACCTTACACACCTATGTACACACCACAACTTCGTCACAACTTAATCACAACTTCTACACAACTTTTTCACACCAATTATTCTTCACACCTTTCTACTTCACACCTATCTTCTTCACACTTTTCTTCTTCCTAACTCTTCTTCTTCACGCCACTTGTTTCTTCACACCTTCACTACTTAGTTCTATGTACTACTCCAAGATTTATAATTCTTCACAACTTTTAGACTTCAAGGTCTTCTCAATTTCAAGGCTTCAAATTGTTTGTCTTCACAACTAATCTCTACTTCAATATACTACCACTTCTTATTTCTTCTACCACTAATCCTATGTACCTCTACTTCTTCACTTCTAGTACCACTTCACACCTTCAATAAATCTAGATCCTATATCTAAATCTAGGTAACCAATGTATACACTATATTCACCAAAGAATGAATGATATATAATATGAAATGATCAAACAACTTAGATAGCAAGATGATACTAAGTTGTAATACTTCTAGTCTTGATAAATAGAAGTATTCTTCTCTTTGCACTTGAGTGGATGAGGCTTTGGATCACTTGGAAACAAAGGCTTATGAATTATATGATCAAAGGGTTTTTAAGATAGAAATGGAGGTTTGAATCAGAAAGTTTTTAGTGCAAAAAGGTAGGGAAAATTTCTAGATTTAAGGTGGTATTTATAGGCAAAGATTTTTGACAACTGGAGTGTGCCGGTCCCCATAAAATTAAGGGGCCGCCCAGCTGTAACGGCCAGAAATTCTGTCTTTTAGTAGGGAAAGTTTATTTGGTGAAAAACTAACTGATTTTGGTTAAAAATTTGAATTCATATATTTAGTGTGATTAAAACATTTTTCTTTATTACCAAAAGTGTTTTTCAAAAATATATAACAAGTTTATATATTAAAATAAACTTTGTAATAATTAATTAAATACCCCTTTGATCTTATAATGCATTAGACACTTTGTTTATTCATACCTTAAGTGATTAGATGGTAAAAGTGATTATTTACTACTAAATACTTGTTTACGTCATGATCTTTGGTTTGATGGGTTTTCGTTTTGTGATTATCAAAACATAGAGATATCGAAAGATATGAATAACGTTTTTAGTCATTTATTTATATCAACAATCTCCCCCTTTTTGATGATTACAAAACCTAAACTCATTAAATCCAAAAATTAATTTTTAGACAAGTATTTAGTGAGTTTATATTCACTTCTCCCCCTTTTTGTAGAATCAAAAAGGTTTAAGCCGATAAGGTGAAAGCTCCCCCTTGATGTATGCTCCCCCTCGTTTGAGGGCACCAATGGTTCGAGCTATGGAATTCTTGCAAGAAAAATATTAGAAGCACAAGCAAAACTATATAACGTACAAATCACAAATAACAAGCATGGCAAAGAAGAATTTTAAACACATATAAAAGCATTCATTAATTCAAAATGATTATGTCAACCACATAATCATTGTTACATAAGCCATAATGATAGAATTCTAAACTAAGTAGAATATCCTATTGTGCCAACAAAGAGTGTCATCAAACTTTCTTGCATCCCAAAATGGTTGAGGTGTTTTATTTGAAAATAAGAAACATAAGCATATAAAATGCTTGGGTGAGAATGGTGAATGGGGATCATGTTGGTGGCTTAATGGAGGTAAACTTTTGGTTGCATGGATGTTGGTAAGTTTGGAGATGTGGAGCTTGGAGGTGGTGGATTTGAAGTTGGGTTTGTTGGTTGAGGGTTTTGATGTTGTTCAAGTGATGGTGTTTGTTGAGATCTAGTAAGAAGATACTCAATCAAAGTAAAGTGCTCATTCAATGCAATGGTTTGTTGTTGGAGGAAGATGCAACAAGGGCAATTGTTAACATGCTTCTCAATTTGGTTAATGTTGTGTGGTGATGATGGTGAGCTTGATTGAGGTGGATCCAAATTGCGTTGAGCAAGATGTAATGCTAAAAGAGCACTAAGCTCATGAGCCTCTTTTAGCTGCTCAACGAACTTCAAGTGTTCGGAGGAAGGTGATGGTGGTGGAGCATGATAGTTGTCTTGGGTGAAGGTTTGAACATGCAACATAGGAATGGCATGTGAAGTTGTAGGATGTGGTGGTGGTACTCTTGGTGGTGGAGACATGGTTGAGCTTGGGTAGTCATGAAAACATGATATGGGTGGAAGAGATTCTTCATGAGTGGATGGTGTTTTTGTTGGATGAGCAACATGTGAAGTATTGATTGAGAGATTGGGATTGTTGTTTTGGGATTGAGCATGCTCATCATAAGAAGAAGCATTAATGAGGGCAAGAGTGGATGATAGGTTGTGAGATGAGTCATTAGTGTGGGTTTGAGGTTTAGTTGTTGGTTGACTTGGAACAACATCACTTGAGTTATGACAAGAATCAAGTTTCCTCCTCCAAACGGGTTTGACGGAGATCCTTGCGGTTCTTGAAATCTTGGGTTTTTGGTTGTTGAGAGATGACATGTTTGGATGTGATGGCATTAATGATGGGAAGAAGGTATTTATAGTGTATGAGAAATGTGGTTTAGGAAGGTAAATTTTGAGGAATAGTATGGGACAAAATATGTTTGTGAATTTTGGGAAGTATAGGGTGAAATGGGTCAAAAAGTGATAAAGAAGACGGTAACCCCGACCATCAGATGGCCGGTCCCCTTAACTAGGGTCCGTTCCCCTTAAAATTAAGGGGGCCCACCTTATATAATTAAGGGGGGCGCCCATCTGGTGAATTCCAGAATGCCAGAATTGGGTTTTTGGCAGAAAATTTTCAGAAATGTTGTGTTTTTGGGTTTGGATTCAAGTAAGTTCAACTCTTTGAGGCAATATAGGGTATACTATTCATAAATCTAGAGAATGTAACATGAATGGATAAAGTAGACAAGTAATTTCTAATATACATGCAATCTACTTATTGGCCAATTAAGTTAAACAACCAAGGAAGCAATAAAACATACTAGTCAAATAAGCAACTATATGAAAATGATAATATGTAGGCTAGTACAAATATGTTGATGAGTTCTTACAAGTAACAAATGGGAAGATATGATTGTATGGACTTCAAGACTTGTTACAAACAAGATCCATATGGGCAAACCATGATTCTCATGAAATGATTTGATTAAATTGTGAATGTCATTTCCATAGAAGTGTATGACACAGATGAGATAAACAGATATATTTTTAATAAAACGTTTTTAGTTTTACTCAACAATGCTTTGAAATGGATTCAAGTGTGTAAAAAATAGATTGAGTTTTGCTTCATAACATGTTGACAAATTGGATAAGAAAATTTTTCAATCTTGATTTTGATTAAAATAAAGTTATGCTAGCATGTAGTCAAATATGTTATTTGAAGAAAGATGAGATAGATATTTGAAAGAAAACATGATGTTTTAATTTTTCAAAGCGAGAGGTTTGAAAGATGAGATAGATAATTTTTCAAGCAAAAGGTTTTAAACATGATGTTTTATTTTTGATAACAAGAAATCACAAGTGAAGGATTTGAAATAGAAACTTATCATATTCAAGAAAATCAGTTGAGCCCATTGTCACATATAATCATCTTTAGTTGCAATTAAAGACATGGATGGGTGAAGGTAAATTCTAATGATCTAAATGCAATATGATTGAGAGGGATAAAGCAAATCATCTATAGATACCAGATTAACACATGTATGTATGTATATACTAAACTTATCATAGTATTGAATGCTAACAAGTCTCAATTATAGCATATCTATTAATGCAACTAGAATAGTCATTTAGTCCAAATAGTAAGTATTCTACTATTGATCATAGATGATTTTCAATATAAATGATGAATAAGAATAATGGTAATAGACTGAAAATCAAGAGGATTAGCTAGCCTAATTTCATGTATACATATATAAGTATTAATGATCTATGAACATGGCAACCTATAAATTTAATCATATTAATATACTAATTAGAGCATACTTTAGTATAATGTGATATTGACAAGTTTTTGAAAAGAAAACTTACCTCAGGTCCAGCTTATCCTTAAGAGTGAGCATGTAAGAAGACATCTTAAAGGTTATCCCGAAGCATGTCCAAATAGCAAGGTAAAGTTCCAACGCAATAAAATTCAAGGAGGCTTGATCCGAAATTCTTAATTGATCACAACAATTGTCATAAGTCGTGTAGATCAAAAATAATTGCGCTTGAATGCTTCATCATGAGGTAGTAACGAACACACGATAAAACCAATACTCAAAAGTGAAGAGCACAACACCGAAACAGTAAATGGCCGCAACAACGTCATAAGCAAATCGTGTGAATCAGAGTAATAGGAACCAATAGTCATCAAATGTAACAGAGCAAAGTGAGCGATCCAAGAATTAATAGTCTCTTCATTCGTTAACTACCTAAACATGAAAAAGAGCTTGGTACCCAGATTCTCATGGGTCCGAAATGGTTAGTTGAGAACATCCATTGCATTTAAATGCACATGATGAGGATGTCGTCGAGAAGTACAAGAATTCATCAATAGTTTGTTTTAACTAACAAACAATGACTTTCTTGACTAGAGTAATAAATAATTGATGTAAATAATATTAGTTCTAAATCTCTCCACTAGGTTTAACAAATTTTATTTGTTTTGATATATTAGTTAAAGAATCATTTGCAGTAAATCCTAAACCGGTTTTATCATGAAATGACTTTTGAATGTTAAGTAGATATTTTAAAGATTTAGAACTATTTTCGAATTTAGCTAATATTTTTGCCTTTTCATTTTCCATTTTAATTTCATGTTTGTAGTCTTGACATTTTTTACATTCAAGATCAATTTCAATATTACTTTCAAGTCTAGACATTTTATCTTCTAAAATTATTTCTTTTTCAAAGTTATTTTCAACGGAAATTGAAGATCCATTTTTAAAAATAATTTTTGAGTCAATGTTGCAAAGATGTTTTAAGTTGTTTTCCAATTTTGAAAATTCTAAAATAAATTGAGCATAGCAAAAATGTTCGGTTTCAGATCGTACCTTATTAGTCGTTGTACAATCATCACATGCTATACAATGATCAATTTCATCCTTCATGTCGCTCCAAGTTTTATTTGTAGATTTGCTAGGATCTTGAAGTATGTAATCTTTGCCATCAATACTTGTATTCACATTTGTTTGAATATTCTCGCAAGCCATATTTTCATCATCTTCTTCGTTATTGATACCTTCAATGATCACATTTGAACTAGTAGTACATGTATTTGTTTCAACTAAATATTTATCTATCAAATTTTCTTGAGTAACTAATTCTTGTGCAACATCAAGTTTATCATCATTGGTTTTACATTTCTCTTGGTGAAATTTTAAAAGACATTTCCAAATATCATTTGCCGTTTTACAAAATAATACTTTTTCATATTCAACTCTTGGTAGAGTTTTGAAAATAACTAATTTAGCATTAGTATTTTTATTAATCTTTGTTTGAAGATTTTTATATTGATTTTCGAAATCCATTTTGGTTGGTTGAAGATCACCAATTGAAATGATATGCCAAAGATCAACATCTATTGATTTCACATAATTTTCAAATTTATTTTTCCATTCAAGAAAATGATCATTTTCAAATAATGGTGGTTTTTGCGTAAATTCCCCTTCTCGATATTTTTCAAATTCCATAGATCGTTACAAGTTTTAAAATACAATATATTTTAAAAATCTTGCTAGACGTGGCTCTTGATACCAATTGTGGAAAACTAGAAGGGGGGTTGAATAGTTTTACGTCTTTTTTGTTTTATTTGTTTTATAAAAGTTTGCTTCTAAAGAATAGACGTAAATTTCAAAACTCTTTGATGCAAAAATATAGATTCTAGTTTATTTACGGTTTTCGTATAAACACTACTTATATATATATATATATATATATATATATATATATATATATATATATATATATATATATATATATATATATATATATATATATATATAATGTTGAGTGAAAGTTTATAATTTCATATATCACATATAAACATATATATGTATATGTGATTTAATATGAGTTTATCTACTTGGTTTGTTTGTATAAAATTAATGTTGTGAATGAAGCTAAGTTTGATCTTTATGTGAAATCAATATATGCACAACACAAGCAATTATAACTATGTATGAAATGCTAGCAAGTAAATAAACAAAGAGTGAGAGATGGAAAGATCAAACCGAGAGACAAAGGATTTATAGTGGTTCGGCTACAAGGACACCTTCCTTGCCCTACTCCACTCCCCGAGCACCGAACTTGAGAGTTTTCTTCACTAGGTCAATAACCTCCCTTATGGCGGAGAAAACCTTACACACCAATGTACACACCACAACTTCGTCACAACTTCTACACAACTTTTTTACACCAATCTACTTCACACCAATTATTCTTCACACCTTTCTACTTCAAACCTATCTTCTTCACACTTATCTTCTTCCTAACTCTTCTTCTTCACGCCACTTGTTTCTTCACACCTTCACTACTTAGTTCTATCCACTACTCCAAGATTTATAATTCTTCACAACTTCTAGACTTCAAGGTCTTCTCAATTTCAAGGCTTCAACTTGTTTGTCTTCACAACTAATCTCTACTTCAATATACTACCACTTCTTATTTCTTCTACCACAAATCCTATGCACCTCTACTTCTTCACTTCTAGTACCACTTCACACCTTCAATAAATCTAGATCCTATATCTAAATCTAGCTAACCAATGTACACACTATATTCACCAAAGAATGAATGATATATAATATGAAATGATCAAATAACTTAGATAGCAAGATGATACTAAGTTGTAATACTTCTAGTCTTGATAAATAGAAGTATTCTTCTCTTTGCACTTGAGTGGATGAGGCTTTGGATCACTTGGAAACAAAGGCTTATGAATTATATGATCAAAGGGTTTTTAAGATAGAAATGGAGGTTTGAATCAGAAAGTTTTTAGTGCAAAAAGGTAGGGAAAATTTCTAGATTTAAGGTGGTATTTATAGGCAAAGATTTCTGACAACTGGAGCATGCCGGTCCCCTTAAATCATGGCCGGTCCCCTTAAAATAAAGGGGACCGCCCCTTATAATTAAGGGGGCCGCCCAGCTGTAACCGCTAGAAATTCTGTCTTTTAGTGGGGAAAGTTTATTTGATGAAAAAGTAACTGATTTTGGTTAAAAATTTGAATTCATATATTTAGTGTGATTAAAACATTTTTCTTTATTACCAAAAGTGTTTTTCAAAAATATATAATATGTTTATATATTAAAATAAACTTTGTAATAAATAATTAAATACCCCTTTGATCTTATAATGCATTAGACACTTTGTTTATTCATACCTTAAGTGATTAGATGGTAAAAGTGATTATTTACTACTAAATACTTGTTTACGTCATGATATTTGGTTTGATGGGTTTTCATTTTGTGATTATCAAAATATAGAGATATCAAAATATATGAATAACGTTTTTAGTCATTTATTTATATCAACAAAACAAGCAACCAACATTGTAGCATCATTAGCACAAGGTTTGTTTAAACTATATATTACTTACTTAGTTGGGGCATAGGGCCTTTTTTGTATTATATGAATTATGTACTTGAGCTAACTAAATAATACTTTTGTACTATTTCTTTTTAGGTGATCTTGAAAGTGGTAAAGGGATGAATCAAGAATATGGTGTAAAAAGACCATGTGACACTAGATGGGGTTCTCATTATGGTTCACTGTTAAATATCAAGAAAATATATTCTTCAATTTGTGAAGTACTTCAAGACCTTAGCGTGATAGTAGTGATCAAGACAATAGAGCCGAAGCACTTCGTGTCTTAAGAAAAATCAAAACATTTGATTTTGTATTTTGTCTACACTTGATGGTTGACATCTTAGGGGAAACGGATGGTTTAAATAAAACATTACAAATGAAAGACCAACAAATTGTTAATGCAATGCATCAAGTGAAGACTTCTAAGAAAATGTTAGTAGACATGAGGAATGAAGGATGGGAACCACTTATAGAGAAGGTTGCTTTGTTTTATGAAAAATATGATTGTGAACTTATTGATATGAATGGTGCATATTTTGATGGAATAAGTCGGCGCATTGGTTCAAAGGTTAGCAATTTCTACTACAATTTAGTTGATGTATTTGTTTTACTAGTTCACACTTCACATGTTAGCTACTAACAATATGCTTTTAACTATTTTTTAGGTTAACAACTTGCACCATTACCGGGTTGATGTACTTTACTCGATTATTGATATGCAACTTCAAGCGCTCAATCATCATTTTAATGAGGTGAACACGAGACTACTTATTTGTATGTCTTCTTTGTGCCCAACCAAGTCATTTGAAGCATTTAAAGTCGACGATCTAATAGAATTGGCTTCTTTTTATCCGGAAGAGTTTCCAACACCTTATGATTCACTTGAATTAGAACTTAAACGATATATTGTAGATGTAAGTGGAGATAAAGAGTTTGCTACCTTGAAAGATATTAAAGATCTATGCAAGAAGATGGTTGAAACAAAGAAAAATGAAATCTACCCAAATGTATATCTTCTCATCAAATTAGTATTGATTTTGCCGGTTGCAACTTCTACTGTGGAGCGTGCATTTTCGGCAATGAAGCTGATTAAGAGTGATCTTCGTAATAAGATGGGGGATGACTTTATGCATGATTGTTTAGTGTCGTATGTTGAAAAAGATATACTCGAAGGTATTAGTAATGATACGATCATTGCTCGTTTCCAAGCTATGAAATCTAGGAAGACGCAAGTGAAACTGAAAAAAGTGTAATCGCATTAACTATAATGTTATAATCTATGTTTAATGTTTTTTTTTCATTATCGCATCTTGTTAAATTGGATCCGACCCCACCCGACCCGAAAATTTGACCGGTTGGGTTTGTTGACTCATCGCATTTTTTAACTTGACCAATTTAAGGAACCACCTTAGATTTCAGCCTAGGTCCGCCACTGTTAACCCATCATATTTTTTATTTTTTTTTGGTTTAAGGACTTCACTTACTGAGTTTCGTCTCATGAAATGAAAAGACTTATACTTTGTCACTAAAGAACTCTAAAAATGACTCTCTGAATTTTTATTCATGCATTAATTTACACTTAAGATATTTTGATATTCAAATTCTAATGGGACTTTTGGACACTAAATTAGCCCAACAAAATATCCATTAAATTAACTAATTACTGTATGTGCATCTACGAGTTTTGTCTTTTCGACATACTAACAAGTATTTAGTGCCCGTTCGGTATGAGGTTGTAGAATGAAAAAAAAATGAATTAATGTGGGCTTCACATCTAAATAACATGTTTGGTTTGTGGGTTGACTGCAAAAAAATAAATCAATTTATCAAAACTGATTCCTATCTAGTAAGGTAAGATTCATTTTATTTTTATATATGTCCCATATTTTATATTATATCTTTTTCTTCATAACTATTATAATATAATATTTTTTATAAAATCTTTTACATAAGATAAACTTTTATTACATTAATTTTTCTTTCTTCATCATTGATTTTATTCCAAATCCAAATCTCACACCCTCAACAAACCGAAAAGGAGACTTAAATGTTACACACACTTTGAAAATGTGTTTTGAAATTAAACTACTTTCCTGGTACAATAGCTATGTAATTGCATAAAATACATTAACTAGAAAATGGTAATTAGCACAAAAGTAGCATACTTAGGCCAATTTACCTTTTTTTCTTTCAATTTAAAATATCAAAGTTTTTTTTTTTTTTTTTTTGTTCATTGTAAGGTCTTTTGACTTTTTGAAAAAGATCATCGGTCATAATTTTAACAAGTATTTAGTGCCCGTTCGGTATGAGGTTGTAGAATGAAAAAAAAAATGAATCAATGTGGGCTTCACATCTAAATAACATGTTTGGTTTGTGGGTTGACTGCAAAAAAATTAATCAATTTATCAAAACTGATTCCTATCTAGTAAGGTAAGATTCATTTTATTTTTATATATGTCCCATATTTTATACTATATCTTTTTCTTCATAACTATTATAATATAATATTTTTTATAAAATCTTTTACATAAAATAAACTTTTATTACATTTAATTTTTCTTTCTTCATCATTGATTTTATTCCAAATCCAAATCTCACACCCTCAACAAACCGAAAAGGAGACTTAAATGTTACACACACTTTGAAAATGTGTTTTGAAATTAAACTACTTTCCTGGTACAATAGCTATGTAATTGCATAAAATACATCAACTAGAAAATGGTAATTAGCACAAAAGTAGCATACTTAGGCCAATTTACCTTTTTTTCTTTCAATTTAAAATATCAAAGTTATTTTTTTTTTTGTTCATTGTAAGGTCTTTTGACTTTTTGAAAAAGATCATCGGTCATAATTTTAACTGCGCACAATCACTTTTAAAGGTTCAATTATAATTTTCTTAGTCCTACGCATGCGTTTCGCAGTTATGATCCTCTTTTAGATATCCACTAAAGCTTTTGACGGAAAAAAAACGATACAATGTGATTACCAGTCATGGTCGTTTGGGTTAACTCAACATTGTTATGTTATATAAAACAAACCATCATTTCTCACTTTTAAAAATCATTATCGTCCTCCTCGCCCTCATCCTCTTGTTCCAACAAATGTTAAGCAAAGTTTAACCAATGACGTTCTCTTTTACCTCTTATTCGAACAAAAACACCATCACAGACAACAACAAATGAAAAAGAACTCCATCACCAACACCATCAACATCAATGGTGCCCTCATCATCCACACAAGCACTAAATGTATGCCAATACACGAGCGTCTCACAAAAAATTTGAGAGAAGTGTAACAAAGGCAATAATGTCATATAATTGCTTTTGATTGAAGAGTGTGGCAAATTGATAAAATGGTCAAAACAAGAAAACAAAAAGGATGAAGATGTTATACAAACGTTGATCGAAGCAAGAGACAACCGAGAAGATGCTATCCACGACTTGATCGAAGCAATAAAGAGAAGGAACAAGAAAGTAGTAATGTGAGAGGATCAAATAACGACACAAACAAAGAGAATTTATGATCTTTACTCATAGATCACAAATCGCCTTTTGTAATCTTTATAAATTCATTTACAAAATATTAATGGATCTCTATTTTGTATGTTAAATATTTGCATGAGTGTGTGTCTTAAATATTATTTGCATGAAACTTATTCAATATTTGGATGTTTATAGGCTTTGTAATAGTATCCCAACAACAGTAAATTTTGAGTTAGGCACCTATTCTATTTAGGAAGTAAAAAAAAATGATTCATTTCGCAATTCTTCCGTAATACTTCATAATGATGTAAGTCTAGAAAAATTTATAGTTTTAGTAATGTTATGCTAGTGTGTAAAGGCTAATATAATGGATGTGTGCATTATAGGTCATTTATCATATATTAAATTACACAATGATACGTGTAATTTTAAAATATTAAAAAAAAATAGCAATATGTCACAAAGTTGAGTCGAACTGAAAATAAATATCATCTTCAATGTCACTTATGCAAATTTTATTTACACTTGTCATATATCATAAACCTTCAACCCATATTTATTCGATATAATATGAGCATGTACACGTACGCTACGGACTAGGCGTATTTCGCTAAATCTTTCTATTTAGGACTAATGTGTACTTGTGTTATATTTCATAGACCATTAAATCTCCTATATCAATTATTTTACCTTATAATGGGTTACAATTGATGAACATGTTTTTGTTCTTGATCAGATACTTAACCAAAGAACACCATTTTCTTTCTTGGTCAGAGATTGATAGAGAATCTGCCATTTCAATAATGAGAGAAAACATAAAGGTGCGTTTAGTTGGGAAAAAGTACTCATATTTTCCACTAAATGTTTTGTACAAAAAAGAAAAATAACGACGTGGGATGACATGTTTTGCAAAAAGAGATGTAGTTGATCATAGAATGAATTCGTGCTAAGATCTAAGCATTTGATGCTGGCAAGTTTTGTACTTGAATTAAGATACAGGCCAAGTTGAGCATTATAAATTCTACATGTTGACAGGCTTAACGTTAACAATGAAGTTATGTAAAGTAACCTGTCAAGGTTTTGTGCTTTACTAAGATCCACTTTATTTAGGTTGAGAACCTTCTGGAAATATTTCCAATGCAATGTGGAATATTGCCCATGAAACCTGCATTAGAGAGATTGAGGTAACTCGATCAAATGTTTGAACGATCTGATGAAATAAAGGATCTGGCTTCCTGAAAATTCATTTCCACTCAAGTCCAAATATTTGAGATGACTCAACTCTTCAAGAGAAGAGATCAACTTATCACCAATTAGTTGGTATTCCTCGGCATCGGGTTCTTGATAAGGAAGTATCCTGACCTTTCCTCTAAGTTGAGACCGATAACACTCCCAGTGGCACCATCACACTCAACTCATTTCCAGTTACAGCAGTCGTTGCCAACCCATGATGAAAGTATTCCAGAGTCATCTTCGACACTGTGTTTGAACTTGACAAGAACTAGTCTCTCTTGACTAGAACAAGGTGCCGTGATATTACCAGCACCCAAACACTTATCTGTCAGTATTGACACTGCAAAAATACTAACGAAAATGAGATTGATCACCAAACCCCACTCATTATTGTTGTCCCAGTGGTATACGAGTTGTGTACGGTTTATGGTTGAGTCAAATACGATTTGCAAACGATATAAAACTAAAGATAACTTATATAAATATTTGTCTAACCAATGTAAAGTTACATGTTCATATGTATATATACTAGTCTAATCGGTGTGTATGAACCAATGTGTTTGTTCGAATAGTTGTCTTCCAACCAATGTAATGGTTCGAACAGGTTTCTACCAAGCAACGCAACCATTCGACTATTTCCAGAAATAACTAACTAAACTAACTTAACTACTAAACGGTTGTAGAGTTTCGTTTCTAGAATTTTGGTCCTTCATGTTTTTCCTTTGAAGTAACATCAAGATTACTAGGCTCACATTCTCCTCCTTAATCTTGATCGTTGCTTTGTCCAAGGTCTTGAACTCCGAGCATTTGTCTCATAGTTGTAAACTTGAGTCTTGGTAAAGCTTTCGTTAAGATGTCTGCTCTTTGTAGTTCTCCGCTAACGTGTTCCACATTTATATGACCATTCTCTACGCATTCTCGAATAAAATGATAGCGAATGTCTATATGTTTACTCCTTCCATGAAATACTGGGTTCTTTACGAGTGCTATTGCTGATACGTTGTCAACTCTGAGCGTTATCCTTTTTTCTTCCATTCCAGTTAGTTCACTAAGTAAACGTTTTAACCATAAGGCTTGACATGCTGCTGCAGTAGCCGCCAAGAATTCTGATTCACATGATGAGAGCGCCACTGTCGGTTGCTTCTGAGTACACCAGGTAATAGGTGACTCTCCAAAGTAAAATACGACTCCAGTAGTTCCTTTTCCTTGATCGGTATTGATTCCATAACTACTGTCACTGTAACCTGTAATCTTGCAGCCGCCTTCCTTCTTGTATATTATTCCATGTTCTTTTGTTCCTTTGACATATCGGATTACTTGTTTCACTGCCTTCAGGTGATGATCCTTCGGGTCTTGCATAAATCTGCTGAGTAGTCTGACTGAGTAACTAAGATCCGGTCTTGTATGTAATAAGTATCTAAGGCTTCCAATTAAGCTTCAGTAATAAGTTGCATCAACTGGTTCTCCATCTTCCGCCTTGACCAACTTAGTACCGGGATCCAATGGTATCTTCGTATCATTGCTATCCGTCATACTTGTTTCTTCTAGGATATTGTTAATGTATCCAGTTTGCTTGATTGTAATCTCTCCTCCTGTCTGTGTGACTTCTATCCCAAGGTAATATGCTAGCAATCCTAAATCGCTCATCTCAAATTTATCTTCCATCTGGGATTTGAACAAGTCTATCTCCTTCTTTGGAGTGCCCATGATTATTAAATCATCTACATATACTCCAACTATAAGTGTTGAATTCTTGCTTCTTTTCGTGTAGACTTTTTGTTCTAGATTACATTTCTTAAAGTCTAATGACTTCAAGGTTTGATCAAGCTTCACATTCCAAGCTCTTGGTGCTTATCTTAAGCCATACAAAGCTTTTGTTAGCTTGTATACTTTTCCTTGGTTTCCTTGCTGAATAAAACCTTCAGGTTGTGTAACATAGACTTCTTCCTTTAATTCTCCATGTAAAAATGATGATTTCACATCTAAGTGGTGTACTTGCCATCCATGATATGCTGCTAGTGCTAATATTAACCGAACTGTCTCTATCCTAGCAACTGGTGCGAATACTTCATCAAAGTCTATTCCTTGTTCTTGTACATAACCTTTTTCTACTAATCTTGCTTTATATCTAATGATCTTTCCTTGTGCATCTCTCTTGGTTTTATAAACCCATTTGAGTCCTATTGCCTTCTGAATTTCTTGCAATGTTGTTAGAGTCTATGTGTGATTCTTGTTGATTGAATCTAATTCAATTTTTATGGTCTCAATCCATTTCTCATCTTTTGATGCTTCCTTGTAGTTACGGGGTTCTTCTTCTATGAAAAATAAACTTGGAGTTTCTACTTCTCGTGCATGTTGATAAATTTCATTGATATTCTTTAAACCTCATACTGGTCTGTGATCATATATTTCTGAGCTTCCTAATGAGCTTTCTAATGAGCTAATAGTAGCTTCTCTTTCACTTTCTGAGTTGGGTTCGTAAGTGTATGTTGGTGGTGTAGTTGGTGATGCTGGATCAGGTATTGGATCTGGTATTGGATCCGGTATTTGATCTTCTTCATGATACGTGTTATCAATATTTTCTATGTTGATTGGTGTAGGATTTCCATTATCAACTTCGTCTACCACAAAACTAGCCCAAAATGTGTCTTGTGTATCCGTATCATCTCCATCTTTATCCCAATTCCACGGCTTTGTTTCCATAAACTTTACGTCCCTACTAACATGTTTCTTCTTTCTTACTGGATCATATAGCCTACAAGCTTTTGATCCTTCCTCTACTCCTAAATAAACCATCGGTATGCTTCTATCATCTAACTTCTTCAAGTGAGGTATCGTTATCTTAGCATAAGTTGTGCATCCGAATATTCTTAGGTTTTGTAGGTTTGGTTTTCTGTTGTAGAGTGCTTCATATGGTGTTTTATCTTCTAGTGCTCGTGTAGGTACCCTATTTAGAATATAAATGGCATGCTTGACTGCTTCCTCCCAAAAAGTTAAGGGTAACTTCATCGCTTTCATCATACTCCTAGTAGTTGATAACACCGTCCTATTCTTTCTTTCAACTACTCCATTCTGTTACGGTGAGTATGGTGATGTTAACTGTCGTGTTATTCCATTCTCTTTATAGTACTTAGTGAATTCATTTGATGTAAATTCACCACCTCTATCTGTTCTTAGCATTCTTAACTTCAATCTTTTGTCTAAATTCCTTAAATGTGTTGAAGGCTTGATCCTTAGTTGTTAGAAAATAAGCCCACATATAACGTGTACAGTCATCTACTAGTAAGAAGATGAGTTTCTTTCCGGAATGTGTTATTGGACTTATGGGACCACAGAGATCTCCATAAACTAAGTCCAGTGGGTTCTTGGATCTGAATTTAGCTTGATTGGGAAATGGTGTTCTGCTATGTTTTCCTAATAAACATGCATCACATACTTGTCCAGTATGGTTTATTCTTGGTATTCCTTCTACTAGACCCTTTCTTGTCATCTTGTTGATATCATCAAAGTTTAGATGACCTAATCTAGTGTGCCATAACCATGCTTGGTTATCCACATTTGCTAAGAGGCATATAGGTGCTTCTATCTGTAGTTTAATACTGTAAAGTCTATTTTTCGACCTTTCTACCTTCATCAACAACTTCTTCTTCTTATCATACAAAGTCAGCTTGTTCCCATCCATTATGATCTTACAACCTATTTCAGTAAGCTGTCCTAGACTAAGTATGTTGCTCTTGAGGTTTGGTATGTAGTAAACATCTGATATTATCTTTTGCTCCTTGTTTCTACATCCTAGTAATATAGAACCTCTACCCTTTATCTCTACATACGATCCATCTCCAAAACAAACGCGTCCAGTGATACTTTCGTCTATATCTTTAAAATGACTTTTCGCTCCCGTCATATGGTTGATTGCACCATTATCTAAATACCATATGCTATCATCTGTTGTAGCATACTTTCCGGGTTGTATCTGTCCTTCATTTAACAATACTTCTTCATGTGTAGTCATTAATAGTGATGGTTCATCGTCTTCATAGATAAGGTTTGACTGTTCCTGAGTTGTTGGTTTACTTCTACATTCTTTCTTAAAATGTCCATGTTTCCCGCAATTGAAACATTTTACTTTCTTCTTCCACTCACTTCTATTCTTATTGTTCTTGTCATTGTGAGTTGAATTTTCTCCATTCGAGTTATTTCTGTTTCCTTTATTCTGCCAGTTTCCTTGTGTGTAGTTTGATCTACCCCTATTCTTGTTGAAACGTTTCTTATATCTAGATTGTTCGCCTTGTGCGAATAATAGGTTATCCTGGCTTTCTGCTTGTCCTCCCTTTCGGAGTTTTATCCTTTCCTCGAATGCCTTTAATTTTCCAGTGACCTCATCTAACGTGATATCATCTAGATCACTTGTCTGTTCTATGGATGCTACTATCTGAATGAACCTATCTGGTGTGGAATCTAATAGTTTTCGTACTAAAAGTGATTCATCCATGGTTTTTCCTGATTCTTTAGCCTTCGTGGCGTAACCATTTAGTTTGTTCGTAAATACATCCACTGTTTCTTCATCCTTCATTTGAAGGGCATTAAATCCTATCATAAGTGATTGTAACCGTGCCTGTTGCACTCTCTCTTCTCCAACGTGTCTCCTTTTCAATGATTCCCATAATTCTCTAGCAGTTTTACAACTTGCTACTTGTAATATCACATCCTCAGTCACCGCTTGATATAGGAGGGCAATAGTTGCCTTATCCTTCTTAGCATCTAATTGGGTGTTTTCTTTAGGTTCTATAGTCTCCCATAATCCATGTGCCTCTAATATAACCTTAATTTGTATAGTCCAAACAGTGTAGTTTGTGGTTTTGAGTTTAGGGCATTGATATTGTGTAATGGTGTAATGGGTTTTACTATAGTGTTATTGGTATTGGTGTCATCATCTCCACCCGACATCCTAGATGTGTTTACAATCTTCACTTTTAATTTGTATGGGAAATCTAACTAGTATGGTATATCCTTACTACTACGGGGAATAGAAATAGTTATCCGGGAATCCTAGTAATACGGGGATCAATATATAGTTCTCGGGATTTCCTAATAGTATGAAATGAGTATCTATACTATAAGCGTATAAATGAAATCCAAAATAGTGATTATGTGACCTCGTATGTTATGTGTTCCCACTTGTGTGTCGATACTTTGAATTATATCAACCACGTACTTTTCTTTCCTCGTCTCCTTTCAATTTCAATTTGGTTGTCGAATACTTAACCAAATGTCACGTTGTTCCTTTGTTTCTTTCTCGACTTGGTTCCTACTACTTGCCTACGACCCTTGTTATGTCTCGGCTTTCTCCAAATCCACCCGAAGTGACTTTGGCCACGATCAAATCCAAATGGTTGTCGTTGTTTTCTTTGTTCCAAGTCTCCTTTTTCAAAAAATATCCGCGGTATATTTCTGCCAAAAACAGCAACTAAGTTGCTTTTCTTCTTCTTTTTCTTTTAGTACTCGCGATACTAAATCCAATAAACCAACGTCTAAACAAAAAATTTGTTTGTCGTTCCGCTGTTGCTTGCTTCCTTTGCTTCGTTGTTTCCACAATACTTCTTTTGTTTTCCTTTCTTTTGTCCACACCGTATATCAACAACCCCAATACCCTAATCGGTATTCTTTTTCAGCGAGTGATCAATTCGCCTTATAACTTTCAAGTTTTGTCGTTGTTCTTGTATTGCCAACGTGCTTCTTTGTTTCGTTATACCGGTATCTTTCTTTCTATCCAAGCAATGCCTTTATTGTTTCTGCGCTTCTTTTCTTCTCCTTGTATATCACGGTATTGATACACAATCTTCGAAGTCTTTCCTTTACCCTTGTTGTGTTGTAGTAGAAAACACACAAGTACGTTTCTCGTTATTGTTTAACAAGAAAATCTTCCAATTTTTCTGGTTTTGTTGTAGCGTACGACTTAATCACAACAAACCAAGGCACCAAAAAATTCTGGATCGGTGTCCTTCCTGTTTGCAAATTACGACACAAAGAAAAAGTTGTATACTACTTTTCTTATGTCCCTAAGTTATCTATGCAACCCTTCTAAAGTTAACAAGGATCAAGGGTGTGCGATGTTCCTGGAAAAAAATTTCCAGCGTGGGTTTTCTGTTTTGGTTTTGGTTTCTGTTTCGATACAAAAGTTTTCTGGTTTTCTGGTTCTGTTTTGATGGTGTAACGAGATGTTCCAACAAGGCTCTTGATGCCAATTGTTGTCCCAATGGTGTACGAGTTGTGTACGGTTTATGGTTGAGTCAAATACGATTTGCAAATGATATAAAACTAAAGATAACTTATATAAATATTTGTCTAACCAATGTATAGTTACATGTTCATATGTATATATACTAGTCTAATCGGTGTGTATGAACCGATGTGTTTGTTCGAATAGTTGTCTTCCAACCAATGTAATGGTTCGAACAGGTTTCTACCAAGCAACAAAACCATTCGACTATTTCCAGAAATAACTAACTAAACTAACTTAACTACTAAACGGTTGTAGAGTTTCGTTTCTACAATTTTGGTCCTTCACGTTTTTCCTTTGAAGTAACATCAGGATTACTAGGCTCACAATTATTCCTCATGATCATTATTTCAAACTCAAGTTGAAATGGAAAAGACGGCTTCTTCGGATCAACAGACTAGTTCATTTATATATTTTCGCTAGGCGTCAATGCAAAAAAAGTTTTCCTTTTGTCGCTGGACCTATATATCCTTTTCCCTGGAGTAAAAACAAATGTTCGGCTGAAGTCTATATTCCATTGCTGACATAAACGTCATGTCTGACCACAGGTCTTCAAGCAACAACTTTGTAGTCATGAACAACTTAACCATCCTACTTGAAATAATTAAACTGAACTGTTTTTGGACCAAAATAATAACTATTGGACTTAATAAACATATAATATGTATATATGTAATGCAATATAATCTTGCATCTTCAACACAAACAAACTAACATTGTTTGACTGCTCTTCACCTTTTTTGACTAAAAAAAACGGACTAGGTTTTTCAGTTCGGGTCATTCAGGGAATCAAGGCCAACCATTTTTTTATTTTTTTATTTTGGTTATCATGGGTTTTCGACTCGACATTGCAAGCCGACTAATCCCACGGCACCATTTTGACTCACACGTACCCGGTCTCTCCTGGATAATTCATGTACCGTTTCCGACTCTCCTTTTGGTCTTCCTCAAATGTGAATACCTATCGAGGTTTGAAAACTAGAACTTTTTTGAAGAAAACAATGACGTTACCAGCGGTAAGCCATTTGGTGATGGTCTTCTTTTTTTCTTTTTTTTTTTTTTTCTACTAAAATCACTCTAGCCTCAACAATATATATCCTAGACACTTTGTAGCACTACCAATCAACCTATTTTTGGAAAGATCAAGAACTTTTAAATGTCATTAATTTTGCACAATAACCTTGGCATTTACCCTCTAGTCAAGTTATTTTGCAAAAAGTAAGATGCCTCCATATTCATATTTAACCATAGAAGGAAAGTTGGCAATTTACCCTCTAAACAAAGTGATCAAATCGATTTATAGAATTACAAAAAAAGATGAATAATCAATATCATGACGAATAATTTAAATCCTCATATGTAGAGCTGGTCACCCTTTTGTGACAGATCCTACACGGTGCACCTACAATTACAAAGGACGTGTCTTGCGACCACTAGCTCGGCCGCAAGTAATGGCATTCTTTGGGATCGGGTACTCGTCTCTCCATGAATTTACTGGTGAATAAACTCGAAGGTAAAATTGTTGACCTAAGTATTGTCTAGCCCAATTCTGAGATCTTATGTTCCACATACCAACATTGTCTAGTGGTACATACAATGCTGTCCATGATCTTGGGTATACTTGAACTGTAGAGCGGGATATCCCGTCTCTTAAATTGTAGCTTGTTCTGCTAGCTGCAGACCATGGCCCTCCATCCATCCTGTCCATTTAACCGAGTTTTTTAGTATCAAACTCGTTATCAATAATAGCTTTTCTTAGTGAGACAAACACGATTCAGATACCAGTTATCAAATACACTTTCTTTTTGCAAAACTCATTTTATGTGTCGCGAAGTCATTTTCATTTTTGAGATGTTTACTTTTTGCGGCGAGAAATCACTTTTTGCGACATTGAAAACTCATTTTGATCACAAAAATTGAATTTCTGCGACTTGTGGCAAAATGGGTCGATTTGGTATAAATTTATGAAATCAATCAGCATAGTATATGTCCATGTCAAGAGGGTTCATTTGACGATTTTCCAGAATACGCATTGCTATTATATATAAAATAAATAAACAAATAATAAAAAATACTGAAAAAGAGGGATTGAGCTTACCCGACGACAAAGAAAAAGTGTCCGTCAATGTGCCAAGATTGCACAGTATCTTCTGAATTCTCAAAAACAATTTCAGCAAATGCTCGGAAATCAGCAGCCATGACGGAAGTTTGAAGGTAACCACCACCACCATTGGGGCTGTCGGAAATGGTTCCAAGGGAAAACACACCCGAGATCTTGAAATAATCGGCAATCTTTAGAGGTGTGTCTGCTGGTATAAACGACACACTGTTGACAGCGTATCTCTGCTTGCCATTTATAATAGGAGCAGAGTTCGCAAGCCTTATGGTTCGAGTGAAGTTAACCATACCGTAATGGTATGAGCCTTGGGGGTTTGGCCTTGGTCCACTTGCTGTCAAATTTTGCCTGGTTAAAAACAACAATCATAATGTGTTTAAGAACTAGAATGTCAAATGTACTACTCCGTATAACAAGGTCAAAGGGAAACAAAGAAACATTGACTATATATGAAACTAGTTAGATAAGTAAATAGTTGTCCAAAGTTAGGGGTGTTTGGGATTGCTTATTTTGAGACTGCTGGTAACATAATATCTAACTTTTATAAGCATTCCCACACCCCCTCTTATTTAAACCGATACAGATTAATTCTGCAAAGAATTTATACCTAATAGACCGGGCTTGATTCAAAGACCAGTCAATTTGGATGGTGGGGCCTCCAGGTGGAGGAGCTGGGAAAGATCCCCCGGAATTGCTGTATCGAAGAATGGAGGTAGCACTAAGGACTTGAGAGGTGAATCTAGTTGAGACAACCATATAGTAATTTGCCGGTGGTTGATCAGCAGTGATCAAAACCGAGTATGATTGGCCCAAATGAATATCGAGAGAAGAGTATGTGTTTTGAAGAGTATGAGTTCCTTCAGTCTCTACTAGCAACATCTTATGTCCCTGGATCCTGAAGTTGATTGATGTAGTAAGTCCCACGTTCGATATCCTCAGCCTATAAGTTTTCCCTGCACGAAAATTTCAAATTCGTTGGATTTCTAATCTACAATACGACACTATAATGACTATCCAAAATTGTGTATAATAATAACAACTTATGTTCACAGTTGATAACAATCTCTGACAAAATCGCCAAACTAAGTTTCTTAAGATATGACTTACACCATTTTGACCCTTGTCACAAAGTTAGTTTTTATGATTGTAGTAACTTTCAAGTTTCAATGTCAAATAAGTAATTTTTTGCGATACAAAAAGTAAATTGGTGACGACAATTTAGCCGACACACAGGCGAGAAAATCGGATAGATTGGTTACCTTGATCAACATTGAATGTAAATCCGTTAGATCCACGACCATTAATAAGGAGACCATCAGGGAATGGAAGATCATGCCCTCCATCTAATATTGCTTTCAAATCCTGAACAAATAATCAAGTTAATCAATCACAAGTTCACAAAAAACATCAAAACTAGAGTACGTATAAAATTACGCGTTATTTATATCAATCGACAAGGGACTTACAGTGTGGTTTTGCTTAAACCAATCACCCGCGAGAATAGTGAAATCTCCCGCGGGTGGAGGGAATGGGACAGGGATCCTCGGGCGGCTGGAGATTGTAATGCCACCATAACCTCCAGCAGCCCGGTGCATCCCAAGTGACGGAAAGTAGAAGAAACTACCAATTTGATCCTTGACTTGAAGAATGTATGTAAAGTTTTGGCCAGGTGGGATCGGGCAATTCGTGCCGTAAACTCCATCTTGCCATGAATTTCTCCTCTGTTGTATACCATTCCTGATCCATATATATAAAGGAATCATGATTTCAAATATTGCATTCGTTTTTCACATATCTAAACACCCCTTAACTACTTAAAACCAACTACTACTACATTATTGTCTGATTTGGATAATATGTCACATTTTATATGCAATTGACTTAATTCTAAAAATACATAAAAAAAAAAAAAAAAAAAAAAAAAAAAAAAAAAAAAAAAAAAAAATGTAATAAACTAACCATGTAATAAGGAATGGTTCATCCAAGTTGTTGTAAATACTAACAATCACATTATCATTAGTAACCGAGTCTATTTGTGGCCCCGGAAACTGCCCATTAATCAATATCCCCTGCAAATGTACGCGCAGTGTTCAGGTACTCAGGTGAACAAAATGAAAGTTCAGTAACTTATACGAACAAAATCGCAAAGTTTAGTAACATATTTGTCTAATAACAAGGCTAAAATATATACAATGACAAAAAAAAACATACCTGCTGCTTAACTCCAAGAGGGTAAATATCACCATATGTAACATTCCAATCAAAAAACCTATAAGGGTCTTCACCATTTATAGTATACAACATTGCTAGTAACATTAACAATGTAGTCTTCATGCTCCATTGCTTCATATTGTATGAACCAATGAGTTTGTGCTATAGAAATGACAAATGGGCTAATGTGTGTTATTTTTGTTTTTTTATTAAATGTAGGAAAAATGTGGATGGGGCAGATATATAATGCAAACAGAAGAAGAGATAAAGCCTGTATTGATTAGATTAGATTAGATCTATGAAAGCATAAGATGCTATTCAGCAAGTTGGAGCTCTAGTAGCATGTATGTATGTACTCACTGTCACTCTTATTAAATGATTTCTAGGCTGTATTTTGTAGAAAATAATGCAAAATATTTAATATATATACTTTGATTTATTATTTTATATTGTGTTCTATATCAAGTTGTGATCTAGATCTTTGACTGTAAACTAATCATTGTTTAAAAAATGTGTATCGAGTAGAAATTTATTTGTTCTACATTAGTACAAGTCTAGTATTAAAAAAAATAAAGGAAAAAAGAAAACTTGATGCGAACTAATAAATCAACTCGGATTTATGTTTTTTCAATTTTTTTTGAACACGATTTATGTTTTTTCATTGATGTGAGCTTCATGCGAACAAAATGAACTATAATATACAAAACTTGACAGGGTAGTATGCTGACCTTTAAACCCGTCTACTACTATTTTATCTCCTAAAAGGGTAAAAGTTTCAGGTGAGATTCAAACTTGAGACATCCCCTATTCAAATATCTCCTCTCTAAAACACCTTAAGATAACTTTGGTGACCAACTGAACTAGCCCAGTTGTTAACATTTAGTTTTTGTTAATAAACGAATTCAAAATCACCTACAAAAAATACATTATTTGATTTAACATATACATAGAAAAATGGCGCGAATTTCTAAAAAAAAAAATTGAAACGATATATGTAAAACTTTCTTAAAGAAAAATGAAAAAAGAAAAGAAAAAAAGACAAAGTGCAGGCAAGTTGAATGAGGCAGCTGTATGATGTTCTACCCTTCAACGACATGACCCCTTTCCCGTTATTTGCGAACCGCGTGACTAATTTACGGATTTAATTTTGGTGTATCTTCTTTTCAACGCGTTTCATTATTGCTAAACTATCTTTATTACATTTCTTTTTTAACAAAAACCTAAATATTCAAAATGCTTGCTAACTTTCGTAAGAGTGCTAGGTGCAGACAACAAGCTTTGCTCCTTATTCGGGTTCCACTTGTGCCACATCACATGAACACATCTTCACAACTAACCCCTCCTCAACAAACAACTAACCTCAACTTCTTCATTTGGTTCCACCACTTACAACTTTATTTTTTTTTTTCATTTAAATTTCTAAATAAACTAAATTCATTTTATTAAAAATAAAAATACATTATATTCAAATAATAACAATAATTTTTTTTATAATTTTTTTTTAAAAAGTTATAAAATAAAAAAAATATACAAAAACTAAACCAAATGTCTAAATGGGCCTTACTAAACCCAAATCACCTAGCCCAATCCACCACTTTGTTAACCTGAAAAAAAAAAAAAAAAAAAAAAATCTTCTTCATCGTTGCACACATACAACCACTGTAAATTAATCTTCTTCAAACTCAATTTTTAATTTCATTAATATATCCGTTTGATTAAAGAAGCTCCAACGTCATTTTCCTGCCATTTTGTTAGAATACATCTTCGTCGTGCCCACAAAAAACCAACCAACGGCGGAGAACGGCAAGGAGGGGCGGTGTAGTGGCGAGCAACGGCTCGCCGTTGATGGTGGAACGGCGAGTATGAAAGACGAGCTGCACCTAGCGCTCTAAGAATCTGGGTGTCAAGGTATGATCATAATCATAGATATTTTGGTGTCAAGGTATGATCATAATCATGGATATTTGACTAAATCGTGTATAATCTACTCCTAAAAAAATGTGACTCTTATAGCATAAGTTACATGAAATCTTTATCAAGATGAAATAATCCAAGCATTATGTTTCTAAACACGAAAGATAGAGAAAAACGAAAAGAACTTTTGATTTTCGTAAGTTGCAAATGAGACCCAATAATCTGTAATTAACGTATAGAAGTTGACGGTTAAGTCGGTTAAGAGTGGTGAAGGACCAACAATCACAACTATTGGTAGATAATTGTGTTGGTTGGATTTTGGTGGGATATCGTTGTCACTCGTACTCTACAAGGGGTGCTGCCTTTTTACCATCGCGTCTTTGTCATGGTCGGATACATATTAGCTTGAACGAGTCGTATTCGAGCTTTATGTGAAATTCGTCTATAATATCTTACAATAGCCTAGAAAAGTTTATTCTTGAACGACAACTATTTTGTACACCTCTACCACATATCTCACACACCATCTCACAAATGTCTCTTACGAGACTTGAACCCACAACCACTTAGCTGACAAGTCACTCACATATCATTAGACGAAGAACCTTAGGAACACCTAAAATCAGAGAAAAATGTTGAGAATGGTTCGGAGGTGGAGACAATAAATCATGGTACGTTGGTGGCAAAGACGAGGAATACATTTGTGGATGTTGAACATTTTGTTGTCAACATTGTTTTGGCGTTTTTGTTTTGGGTGTTATTTATGACATTTAGAAAATATAAAAAGTATAGAGAATGTGTTTTTAAAGTGTAAAACTAAAAATGTACTAAGATGGTGTTTGGTTGGGGCAATTTCAAGGAATTTGATAGGATTTAAAATTAAAATTGCTTGAATTTGTTTGTTTGGTTCAAATTAAGATATGGGCTCAGGAAATTAAAAATACATGAAGGGAGCCTTTTATATTTCTTGCTAGGAGTGAGGAATTTATAATTCTAAGATCCACTAGTTTTATTTGCTATAAAAAGGCAAAAATGACCCACTAGTTTTATTTGTGATGGTACAAGAGAAAAGGGCAATTGTGTCATTTTTCATTTAAATTGCTTTGAGATGTTGTTTGTGTCTAAATACATAAGGAGATTTGAAAATCTAGAATATAATATTTCTACCTTTAGATTTCTAGCAATTTTAATTCATGCATTTTAAATTCACGAATCAAACACCCCTTAAATGTATTTATAAGTGGATAATATATTTAGATTTAAATCTAATTTATTTTTATTTTTTTAAATTTCCCGCCCAACTATTGAAATAGTCGTCGGGGTTTTTTTTTTTTTTTTTTTTCTCATTTTCGGTTAACTGGTTAACCAAACCTCAACCAAAATTCACCCACCATGGATGGTGGTGGAGGGGAAGTTATAAGAGGCCATGTGTGATCTAGCTACCCAACGTGTGTGTTTTTCACTTATTATGACCTGTCGTACAAGTAGTTAATTATGCGATATCTAAAAAAATGATGATAAAGTAAATCACATAATTAATTTAGGAGAATTGTATGTATTTCACCCTTTAGATTTTCGTAAAAAAAAAAAAAAAAAACTTTAGATTCAAACTTACGATAAATTATTAAAGTAAATAAGATCTGAGAATAATTGGTCACAGTGTGGTGCCAGATCTGAACGCAAATCTTTGTTCCCCCATCCAATAATTTTTTTTCGGATTTAAATATTTACTAGAAAGATAAACGGACTTGCACTCTACGTGTGGACCATTGGATCTATTACAATGCAACGCATAATGTCAACACTCGACATCATTAAGTCATAGTTATAAATATAATTCAATACAATCATTAAAGTAATCATAATTAACCTGCTGTTTACTACGTTAACTAATGCTTTAATTACTCCGTATATCATTCATATTACCGCGTACATTTTTCTTTAAAAAAAATGCACTTGCATTTAAACCAACATTTAAAATATGACCATACTTAATTATTTTAATGTCAAACCTAAACAAGATGGTCACACATATTTGACAAACAATCTACAACTGCAGCTTGAAAGAATACAAAACTAAGCTGCGAGACTCATCCACGTGAAACAGCAAACCAAGTTGACAATCTCTAGTTTTATTTTATATAAACACTTCAGTAAAATTACTAGTAATATTTACAAACAATTTCATGTGCCACCGACACTACAGCTACGTACCATGCCATAAGTTTCATAGTTTATTTTAAAACTAATACATGTAATGTGTTCAGTTTTATATTTTTTATTTTTGGAAAGGCTAATATGTTCAATTACTTCAAATCAACGTTTAAAGATAATGCCTGGTTTACATAAGACATATGTTTTGGGAAATTTGCAAAACCGGCATGTGACTGTGAGGCTATGACCAAATATTACACTTAATTACAGCATCCACAATGCACAAACCATCAATAGCTTTTTACTATTACCAAAAGTCTTTTGAAAAGGTTTTTTGGCATTGTAGTGAAAGCTTTTTGAAAAACTTTGTAAAAAGACTTGGCAAACTCAAAGTCTTTCCTCAAAGTCTTTTGCATTAAACATAAGAAGCATTAAATGCAAAAAGTCTTAAAAGACTTTTTGCATTGTAGATGCTCTTACAGCTTGATACACTTTTGTGACATATTATTAAAACTAGGACTATTATTTCTATATTTCAAGATTAACTTCTGTTCTCACGCAACACAACTCTTACATAATTATTTGCCACTTTATTTCTAGTTTGATGCTTTTGGTTTTATCCGCATCGAAACAGAATTTTATTACGAAATGATTTTTAGAAACTTCAAAATTTAAGAATCGAAAATTTTTAAAAATTTATATCTGGTGCAAAATTGATCTCAAGTGATAGAAGATTAAATTTTTAAAATTTTGATGTAAATTTTTTAATTAACTTTAGTTACTGTTTTGTATATATTTATTAATTTGAATTTATAGAGATTCTACTATAGTTGTTTGTAAAAATGATTAAGAGAAATCTTGGGTATGATTATACTGTTTAATTAAAGAGTAAACTACACCGTTCGTACTTGTGGTTTGCGTTGACCGCAGCCCTTCGTCCTTTGACCAAAAAAATTGCACCGTTCACCCTTAAGTCAGAAACGTTATGCACCGTTTGTCCCTCCATCCAACTGGGCCCACCAAATATGACTAACGCTCGTTAGTTTGGATTTTTAAAGAGGTATTTCCGTCATTTGCCTTCCCACCCTTTTCCCGCCTATATGTTGAACCCTAGCCACCTCCCATCTTTATTAATACCCACCCACCTAACGTCTCTAATCTTTAACCCTAATACTCTCAATTGCAATTGTCAAAACATGGATAGATGTCCTCGATGTCATTCAATTGCAATTGTCAAAACATCATGGACTGATAGAAACCCAGGTCGAAGGTTTTATGGTTGTCCCCAAATTGTATGTGTTTATCATCAAATCAATTAGGTTAGTTATATATTCTTATAATCAGCAAAAAGATTAAACAGTTGTTTATTTGTTTTTGTTTTTGGTTATGTTTTTGTGTGACAGGATTGTAACAGGTTTATTGATTG
This sequence comes from Artemisia argyi, assembly GCA_030686995.1. Classification (NCBI taxonomy): domain Eukaryota; kingdom Viridiplantae; phylum Streptophyta; class Magnoliopsida; order Asterales; family Asteraceae; genus Artemisia; species Artemisia argyi. The sequence goes on along the minus strand of CM060678.1, from coordinate 17,747,667 downwards.
GTTTGACCCCGAAATGTGTCAACATTCTGTGGTGATTATACCTGGATTATTAAGGTCGTTGAACAATCATCAAGCAATGGTACAAGAACTTCAGCAAGAAAGATCAAGATTGAAGAATTATCTTATTGTGTCATGGTTTTTTTTTTTTTTTTTTTTTTTTGTGTGTCTGTTATGTTCAACATATTAGGTTAGTAAGATGTGATGGTGAGTATGTATTTTGGGGGGTTTTGGTTAATGCTAGATGTGTATTGGTGGTTTAATGGTTGATGTATTTTGGTGGAAGAAGATGTATGTATAATGTTTGATGTAATGAAAAGTTAATTTGGGACCATCTGTTATGTGTTTCTTTCATGAATGTTAGAATCTGTTTTGACACATGAGCATTCTAATACAACCACCAATGACCCATTCACCTTTTACAATAGTCAATGGTCTGCACAACACCATTTACAAGTTACCAATACTAATGTCAAAAGACTAAAAAAGATACTCATTTTATGCAGACCATATATCAAAACCATTGAAATACAAAAAAACCAGTCATCATAGTCAATAAAATTAAAGTCAAAGGAAATAACATGTCATACAATGGGGACACCATCTTAATGCTTTGTGAAGTTTCAATTCATAAATTAATCGGATGAGAACCACAATTGATTTGGGGAATAAGATAATGAAAAGGTTTTAGTGTGTGAAAATGAAGTGTTTTAGGGATCATTGGGAACTGAACGTTTACTCTTGTGTTTTAAATGCTAGGGTGGGAAGGCAAATGACGGAAATACCCCTTTATAAATCCAAACTAACGAGCGTTAGTCAGATTTGGTGGGCCCAGTTGGATGGAGGGACAAACAGTGCATAACATTTCTGACTTAAGGGTGAACGGTGCAATTTTTTTGGTCAAAGGACGAAGGGCTGCGGTCAACGCAAACCACAAGGACGAACGGTGTAGTTTACTCTTAATTAAATGAGTATGATTCTTAGTTGCAGAGAAGTTCTTGCTTATGCGGTTAAAGAAATCAAGTACTTACTTATGTGTAGAAGTGATGATAAAATTTTGTTAGTTTAATTATATGCAAGAATGTGATACTAGCTAGTTGTTATGAACTAATTAAGTGACTTACACATGGTTAATGTTTGTATGGATTAGACGATGCTGATATGAGATTAGCATAGTAAAAACTAGCTAAATCAAATGCGTTAGACGAGTTATAATTTTATATTTGCTAGATATTTATGTGGTGTTGAAGTGTACGTATGTATGATATGTTCTTAGGTGATATAGTTACGCACATGGAAAGCTAGCATGAGATGATAAAGGTGAGTAACAGTTTGTGTGGTACCTATAGCATGGTATGTTAGATATCAAGTGTTTAACAAGTACAAGGATGCCCTAGCTAGTTGCATCATGGTTGTAATCTGTTTCAGTATCATTCGGTTTAGTGGCGTTGAAACCCGGGAATGCATCCGTACATGAGGGGTATAGTAAGGTTGCTATAGAGAAGAAACGGAGCGTATAAATTAGATATGTCACATAGATTTACGTTGGTTCATAGTGTTATGTATGTAGCGTTTAACCAAGAATGCATTCTTGCATGAGGGCACATGTTGCACATCAGTACTCGCCTGATCGCCTCTTTAGTTGCTCTCGATTTATTCGGTGAAAACCAGATCAAATATTTGTTTTAGCGTAGGATAAAAATTTGATCCAGTACGGTTTAGAAATACGTTTCAGCTCAGATAGAAATATGAGTTTGTACGGTTCCTACATGTACGTTTCAGGCATGTTTACGTTTATGTTACGTTTACATTTATGTTTCAGTCATTAGTGGTGATTTTGATTATAGCATGTTTACGTTTATGTTTTCATCCTCCGGTTTACTCACTAAAATTTAAGCTTACATTGATACGTTTACCTTTTTTAGTAGGTGACTGATGTTGTAAAGGTTATGATGTGAGTATGTAGCAGTTATTGTGAATGGAAGTCCAACTAGTGAGTTTCAGTTTCATAGAGGCCTCAAACAAGGCGATCCGCTTTCTCCGTTCTTGTTCTTATTGATTATGGAAAGTCTTCATATCTCGGTTCAAAGAGTGGTGGATGCTAACATGTTTAGAGGTATCTCTATAGATACGTCATTTCAACTTTCTCACCTTTTTTATGCAGATGACGCGGTTTTCATGGGCCAGTGGAGCGATTCGAACATAGAAACTATTGTCCAGGTGTTGGAATATTTTCATCGTGCTTCGGGTCTACGTATCAACATGAATAAAAGTAAACTTATGGGGATTTCCATGGCCAAATCTATCGTGGATCGGGCAGCTTCTAAGATAGGTTGTGCAATACTTAATGTTCCATTTTTTTATCTTGGCTCGAAGGTTGGAGACCTTATGTACGTCTCGTACTAGGTCTTGTAATGACATTCTAAATAAGCTTGCTGCTAGATTATCTGATTGGAAAATGAAGACGTTATCAATTGGAGGCCGATTAACGCTTGTAAAGTCAGTTTTAGGTTTTATGCCTATTTATCACATGTCATTGTTTAAAGCTCCAAAAAAGGTTCTACAGAGTATGGAATCTATTCGTTGCCACTTCTTTAATGGTGTTGATAAGTCAGGAAAGAAATCGATCTGGTCCAAATGGGATAATGTTCTAGCTTCTAAAGAAAAAGGAGGTTTGGGCGTTTCAAGTTTATATGCGTTGAATAGAGCTCTCTTGTTCAAATGGGTATGGCATTTTCATACACAAAAATCATCGATATGGGCAAAGGTTATTAAAGTAATCCATGGCGAAGACGGTAATTTGAATAAGATCGTTAAATATAATCATCCGTCCATTTGGCTGGACATAGTGAAGGAGATGACTCTCCTTAAGAATCAAGGTATTGACTTGTGTGGTTTCATTAATAAAAAGATTGGCAACGGGATTGATACTTCTTTTTGGGAAGAAGTTTGGAGAGGTGATGCGGATTTTAAATCCCTCTATCCTAGGGTATACGCTTTGGAATCTCAAAAAAATATTACTGTAGCAGAAAAAATGAATCATGAGGATTTAGAATTCTCTCTTCGTCGAAATCCTCGAGGTGGTATTGAGCAAGAGCAATTCCATCATCTCTTGGCTAGGTTGGACGGTACTACTCTAGTTGACATGCAGGATAGGTGGACCTGGTCGATGGAAGGTACAGAAGAATTTTCTGTCGCATCTGTAAGGAAACTGATTGATGATCGTTGGCTGCCAAATGTATCGTCTAAGACTCGATGGATCAACGTTATGCCTATTAAAGTTAACATTCATGCTTGGAAAGTGAAGTTGGATTGCTTACCTACTAGATTCAATATTTCTAGACGGAGTATGGACATTGACTCTATTTTATGTCCTTCTTGTGGTATGGCGGTAGAATCATCTAGCCATGTTTTCTTCTCTTGTAACATAGCTAGAGAAGTTTTTGTCAAAATTGCTAATTGGTGGGACGTCAATGATATGGAGCTCTCTTCATATGAGGAATGGATAGAGTGGCTTTTGAACCTACATCTCCGCTCTAAACACAAAAAGCTGATTGAAGGTATTTGATACACTATGTGGTGGTGTATTTGGAACTTTCGGAACAAGAGTATCTTCGAGTTGAACCCCCCCCCCCCCCCCCCCCCCCCCCCCCAAATCAAGGCATCCATTTTTGAGGATATTGTATCCCGTTCTTTCTGTTAGTGTAGATATAGATGTAAGGCCTCTTTTAATTGGATAGATTGGCTTAAAAACCCTTATCTTGTTACTTTGTAATCTCCTAGCTCTTAGATAGTTTTTTAATATATCCGTCATTAAAAAAAAAAAAATGTGAATATGTAGCAGGTCAAATGGTCTAATTAACTTGTGGGTCAGGGCAACGAGCTTATCTTTGCCTATTCTTCTTCAGAATTTTGGAACATCCCAACTAAATCACAAACAACACTTCAAGCCGTCATCACTCAAAACCTTGGCCATTATCTACTTCTAAAAATATGTTTGTGATCGCGGTTTTGCGCAAGTACGGTGTTGTACTTTATAGTGAGTGAGTGAGATGAGATAGTGGAAGCCCACTAAGGCACTAACCAAGATGCCCAAAGGTAGAAACAAAAATGAACGACAATAGAACATAGCGATGATAGATTTATAAATATAAATGAAACGATGTTCGGTTACATGCAATGAAACCCATTTGTTATCACCAGTGGGTCTCTCAACAATTACAAAGTATTGATAATATATAATGGAAGAATATAATGTGAAAATCACATTCTTCATTGAAATGTGCTGTAACCATATGATTTCTCATATCAAGTAGTAGAAGTAATCTTGGAATCAGGAAATTTGAAGTTTAAAAGGGGAACTCGAAACTCATTTTATTCGAGATAGCAATCACAATCGCATCTTCGTTAACTTGTGCCCCCAGCTGGTTCCATTTTATGCAAACCGACAATGATTAGGCTGGCCTTTTTAAGCATATCGTGACCATAGCTTGTTATTTCTTCATCTGAAAATATCAACAAGAAGTTAACTTCATGTATCCATAAGAAACAACACCATATAAACGCTTATTCTCTTTCAGCTTAGCGAAGATAACTGATAATTCACTAAAAATAGCAAGAAGCTACATGAAAAAACCTTTATATTTATTTATATAAACATTTTTTGAAACATTAACATATGATTTGTTTTAACGGGTTAGAGTGTCTAAAAGATATAGGGGTGTTATTTTACATACCAAATTTTTTTTCGACTTATTCCCATCATTCATTTAAAAAAAAATCAATAGTTAATATTAAAATTATTTTAATATTTCACCTCTATTTTAAAATTTAAATATCTCGTGAACCATTAATCGTTAGACAAAACAAATTATACCGTTACGACCAGCATTTAATTATCTTTATATAGCAGACACTTTGATATACTTTCGACAATTTTTTTTCACTTTTTTTACGTTTTTTTTATTTTTTTTCTTCGTTGTTGAAATTTACATGAGAAATCACATGTGATTAAACACTAATTTGAATAATAAAAAAAATCACATGTTATATTAGTATTAAATCACATATAATATGTAATAAAATCATATGTGATTTAATACCAATATCACATGTGATTTTATTAGTATATTCAAATTATTGTTTAATCACATGTGATTTCTTCATTCAAGCTTCAACATAGAAAAAAAACATAAATAAAACATGAAAAAAAAATGAAAAAAATAAAATTTGTCGAAAGTATATCAATGTGTCAATATATAGAAAGATAATTAAATACTCGTTGAGATAATATATATTTTTTTTCGCTTAACGATTAACGATTTAAAAGATATTAATATTTGAAAAAAAAAAATGATGAATGAGTTTAATCTTATCCATTGGTCCATTGTTATCCAAATAAAGTTTAGTATATAAATAATCTTAAATCTAAAAGACAAATATATAGAATGTAAATATATGAAAGAGATTATGCAATAAGTATACATTAGAAAATAAATGATCTATAATCTATTGTGAGTATAAAGGTTGATTCAAAACTCAATTTTTTAATAATGGTAGAATGATTAAGAATAGGTAACAAAAGTTGTTTGTAATTTAGTATTAAAAAAATAAATAATAATTGGACACTACTTTATTCCAGTTAATGAGATTTGACTCTTTTCTAGTGGCAAAAGACTCTTGTTTTCAGACAAGAGAATAATATCCATGGGCTCACTTTAAAAACGATAAACTTGTGGCATCCATTAACTTTATTATAAACTTTCATTATACAAAAAATATAATAAATGTCGATATAAATAATGATTATGACGAAAAACTTTTGATGTAATTGAAAAATCCACCTGTTCTCAATATCTTTACGAGATAATTATCTGACAAGTAACTAATTAACTTGTCATTTGTTCAGAGTGTATGTTGTGTAACCAATTTTTTTTTTTTTTTTTTTTTTTTTTTTTTTTTTTTTTTTTTTTAAGACTTTTGAATTTTGACCGTGTAATTTATTGATGTAGACTGACCATTTTACTATTAGATGTTAATAATTCAACAATAACTACGGTAATATTTTGTAGAATTATGACATTGACGTTTTTAAAGGATGTTCGATAATTCAGCAACGACAACGACTAGTATTTTGTAGTAGTATGACATTGACATGTTTTTATCTATTTAATTAACAGATTTAACGTGAACACGTCATTCTTTGTTTGCACGGTTTATGCAAAGCATGTTCGTCATTTGAAAGATGATTGCGACCTTTCTTACGGATTCGTAAGCACCAACACCTAAAGCGGTTGTCTCAAAAGAGTTCGATACTGCACCTAGAAGTTATAATGTCTTTTTAATCTAAATTCAAATGAAGAATTGGAATTGTTAGTTATTTTCTCCACTACTCTATTCTCTCCCACTTGGTTACTTTTACATGCACAAATCTTTTTTACCCTTCTTTCATTCTAGCTTTCTTAAAGCATATATACTACTACTATACATGATAGTAGTACCTAGTCGGATTTCCACGATGATGACTCAATCAAATCTCATTATATTTTTATGTTTGGATCATAGTTGAAACAATTTTGGAAAAATGTAGATAGGTGTGATTGTTTGTCTGTTTGGTGTATTTCTTGCTACTTATTTTTAATGTTATTGCAACAATATTTCATCAGACACTTTCACTTCATCAATAAATATGGAAGAATTAGTTTATGAGAAAACCAGTGGTTTCGGCATTTTTTGTTTGATCTGTTTTTGTATCACTTCCTATATATTTTTTATTTTTTACTTTTGTTTGTTTTGTTTGGGTGGTATTTGTATTAGTGTTTGTCTAACGGTTGCCCACAGGGCATTAATTCAGAGCAAAAAAAAAAGAAGAAATAAAATTGAGTTCATTAAATAAAAATCAGATGTAACTAAAGTAATTTATAAGTTAAATTAATGTGTATTAAATGGAAAATTTGAGTTTAGTTAACCATAGCTTATCGGCATCTGTTAGACAAACCATTTCTATAGTATTATTACATATGGTTACTTGTGGATACATGTAAATCTTCCGATTTATGGATATTTATCTTGGATATGCATTTGTGAATTGGCCAATGATTTTATTTAATCGTTCAAACTTGACAGAAGTTAACTTCTGTGAGGAAATAGCATGCACATGTCATCACTAATTCGTTAACAAGAAACAAGGTGACAGAAATAACAAGAAAATGCCAGGTTAATAATTAACATGCAAAACCAATTATACAGTGAGAGGCTACTTATTTGAGAGTAGACACATGTTTACAACGCAACAGTTTCTATGTTGATTATATAAAACACGATGATCCATTCTAACACGAGGAAATAATTAAACATGCTGCTATTTTAAATAACTAACCCAAAAAATTATCACCATGTTCTGTAAGGATTAGGCCCTAAGGGCTAAGGCTATCTAGTTACGTTGCACATGAACTGCATAAATGATGCCATCTTTTTGTTTAGAATTGCTCTTGATAGGATGCAATGCCTTTTGCATTTTGCTACAAAAACACCCGAAAAGTTGCATCCTATAAAGGTCATTCTTATTATCAAGCAACGCCAAAATATAAGAACTGAATCCTAAATTCCAATATTGTTTCGAAATATATAAAAATTCAGCACACAGATCACGTGTGTATGTGTGTGTTTTGGTTTATTTCAACTACCATCATCATCAAAAAGCCTAAAACAGATATAGAAGACAGAAAGTGGTAGAAACATCTTAAGTTTTTCACCAAAAATATTCAAGGTCATGAAATGAATCACAAAACATTAGTTTGCAAAAAGCTTTTTATTTTTATTTTTTATTATTTACTAATTTGTTTTTCTGTAATTCCAAAACATATTTATTCATATTGTGAGCAACTAACCATGAAAGTGTTGCCTACTTCCGGGTAATGCCTAAATTACCATAAATAAACAAACGACAAATATTTCATATATTTCCTATTATATATATCGTTTTCTGATTCATCTGAGCAACCAATAAACAACAACCAATACACATGTAGTATAACTATTTTTTAAAATAAAAATACAAGATGGTAAAACATACCTGATAGAAGCAGGAGAGAAATAGTCATAGATCTTTGAAACCACAAGACTCCTTCCATATTACTATAATAAAACTAAAATATGATTGGACTCAAAATAGGAAGAAAATTTAAGAGAATATGAGAGGCATAGTAGAAATGATTATATAGTATGGTTTTAGATTTATGGGTCAAAAGATTCATTGTACCTGGTCACTAAAAACAACACTAACTAGAGAGGTTGATGTTGAGGTCAAAACCTACGTGCCATTGTGCATTTGTGCCCTTACAAAAGGTCACTCTTCCTATAATATCATTATATTCCTTTCTTTCCACCAACTAATTGTGTCTTTTCTCAATATATAATGTTATATTGTGGATCGTCTATGCATTACAATGACATACATTTTTTTTTAACGAGCAAACCTTTAGCTTTAAACATTACTCATGCATGTCATCCTACTAGATGAGGACAATATGGAAGAGCTAGCCGAGAAGTATATAAAGCGATTGAAGCATGATAAACAGACTAGAATCAAGAAAACGTGACTTCTCTTCTTTGTGGCGTAATGTCATGACCCTTGTTATGCCATAGAAGCCACGGCTTGCAATTTCTTTATTTTTAGTTTTCGCTACGAAGTAACACTATGATTCTTGTTATGTCTTATAGCTCTCAAATAAGAATTAATCTCAGCTTTCAAGATTTTACACCGTAAACAAGTTTTCATTGTTACATCTTAGAGACTACGAGTGTTGGATTACTTTTATTATTTAGGTTGGTTTTTACTTTATTTAGATGACTTTTCCCCAAGATTAATTTCCCTATAAATATAGTGCTTGGGGGAGCATTGTTTTATTATTCCATTATCAATAAAACTTCGACTTTTAAGTCTTTAAAATCCTTTGTGATCATGTTCAACCCTTGTTGGGGCTTTATCCATGCTTGTTTTACGTCAGTTGGCATCAGAGCCTGTTGGTATCCTGATGACGAAAGATGGAGACAATCCAAAAACCCGTACTACTAGTTGGGTACAGTCGACCGAAGACATGGATCTTGCAATCAATGATCTTGCATCCAAATCCGCGAATATGTCCCTTACTATCAATGAATTACAATTCACGATCGTAGGTGATGGTAATCACTCAAATCGTAAAGGTAACCATCATGCTAATTGTATTACATCCTAACAATGATGGATTCTTTGATAATCATGGTCATGGCCAATCTCCTAAACAAGTATAGAGACATGATGATTTTATTGATTTTTAGAATAGGAAAGAGATGATGACTACAGGGTTCTTGCTGGAGGACCAACAGAAAGATTTAATGGTCCTAGGGTTATGAATAGGAGGAATGAAGGTTGACATGACTATGGAGAGTGACATGGGTATCTAATGTGTTATTATCTAGTCTTAAATTTATAATGAACCGACTTAACCAATAGACTAACACTAACGACAATTTACCCCGATCAGTTATAGCTAGGAATGGTAAGTACAAGATCATTCACCGGGAGCGAATTGACTAATGCTAAACTTGTGGAAATACTACTTAAACTAGACACTAAATGATCTAAACTATAAAATAACTTAATGATAAATTAACACGAAGTTGTAATCAATAAAGGAAGAACGTGCTAGTCAAGTTATTTTACTATTTCTGCTTGATTCGTTTACAAGTGTAATAATCTAATGATACTTTCATTAGTAAATCTAATACATGCTATGTCATATGGTCACGGTTACCTAGTCCTATGAATATCAACCATTAACCCGATGGTCATAGTGTTAATAAGACTCAATCACGCATTAAGCTTGTCAACAACCATATACAATTTATCTTGGTAGATCTAATTGTCATAGTATCTACATATTCTCTCGTGAATGGTCATCTATAAGAGAATAAACGTTAACTAACTTGTATTAGTCATAATTCATCTAACCCTATGGTTTAATCCACCTCTAGTCTTAATGGCAAAGCAAGTAAAGGTTATTGTATTACTAACCCTAACCACTATGATACGGAATATGAATCACAAATTGGTCATCTAACGATTCATGGTTTAGCAATAGAATGCATACAATAAACAAGTAAACGAACGGGTCTAGCAATAAACATATAAAATATCTAACAAAAGTGCATTAAATCGAAGTAAACAAACATAGTGTTCATAAAATTGGTTAAAACCAAAGGGTGTTAGCCCAAAATCTCAGTAGTTATATCAAAAGTAGCAATAAACAATAATAGTATTGAGTTCATGATGAAAACAACGATTAAATCGATAATGTAACTAATGATGATGTTTGGAGATGTTCTTCACGTATGGGATGGTCTTCAGGTAAATCTTAATAAGCTTGTAAACTGATAAGTGGATCTGATATGTCAATAAGGATTTCTGATGTGTTTCTTAATTTACACTAAGGAAAGATCTCTTCGTATAGATCTCTCAGACTCACTATATATTTAATCACTAATTTTGAATCATTGCTTATCATGGTATACATAGATCATAAAATCCTTTGCTTGCACTTACCAAACAGGTTCAACTTTAAGTATGACCTAATGCTGGTAAATCCCTGTTATTTGATGCAATTATTACTACATAAGCCAAGTGTCATGATAATTTCATCAAATAACTAAGTCCTCACTGTCATTATGTTATACTAAATTCATGAACAATACTATATATACATTACATGCTTACAATATATATGTTGTACTATTTCTGAAAGTATATGCACATGCGAAACGTATACAACTCTACAGGTCACCAAGAGCCTAGGTTTAAGTCTAAGTACCAATCTACGATGGATACTTAAATCCCTTAAACCAATGCTCTAATACCAACTTCAAACACCTACACGAGGATTTTTTTATTTTATTTTTCACTAGGTTGGTATAGTCTAAACTGGGCCCTTTTTGTACCCTGAAAAACACCCATTCCCTGCAGACCACTATTAAGGGAGGTTTTACTCTAAAATAGACCTATTTGTATCTAAAATAGTTCAATTTTCTGATTTCATGCACATGATCCCCTTTTGACTCAAATCTGATTTAAGCTAAACACAAAACACATACATTAACTTGTAAAAACTTTACATGACACATATTATCCATCTAGACACATAGAAGAGAAAAATGGGTCAAAATTGGTAGATTTTGCTCTATACCAAACACCCCCTTTTACTACATAAACATAACATGTACTAAGTTTTGCTACTTGCAAATATGCGTTTTACAAACCATAAAATAGAAATATTTCCTAAGGTGTTTCTTGGTATTAGAGAGGGTTTCGGTATAGCTCGTTTACCTTTGAGCTCCACCAGAAGCTATCCCGAGACTTTCTTGCCTCTATAACTTCAAAATGCTAATCTCACCTAAAAGAAAACATAAATGAAGAAGCGTAACCATATAGCTTAGTGAGATAACGCATAAAAAATAAAAATATAACATGGCAATATTACTAAAGGTTGCCTCATAGGAGTTTCTCCCGCTTAGCTAATTTTGTGCTTATTAGCACTTCTAATTCCACACAGGAAGGTATTCTTGCATCTTCTCTTGCTCAAGGGGACTAAATGCTTTATCACCATGCTTAAATGTAACATGATTGCCATTTGCTTGCTAATTGTCCACATAGGATGTCTGGTCCTATTTTAGGGACACATCTTTATCATAATGTGCCATTCACCCACCAAGGATGTCTATGCTTTGCATTAAGCATCTAATGAGTCATGTACTCATAGTAGTCATCCACATAGGACGTCTACATATCATTACTATGATGTGCTATTCATCCACTAAGGAATTCTAAACTTCGCATTAATCGCTTATTTATCGGCCGCCTAGGCCGATTTTTGTAACACGGGTATTTTCTAGAATATTCGATATGTTCCCTATACTCCTCAATTCTTTTTTGGTTTCTTTTAAAATTTTGCAAAGTATTCTCACATTTATCTTCAGAAATTTGGAGTTCTTTCCTCTTTGTTAATACAAATAAATTGTAAAAACATTTATTTATATCTTACGATCTTTCTATGTTTTGTTATAACAATTGTAAAATCATTTTAACATGATAAATAAAATACGTAAGTTTTTGAGCCAATAGTTCTCTAACTCATTTCATTAAACAAATAAAACCAATACAAAGCCAAAACCATTATTATAAAACACTTAATAAGTAACATTTGTTACTTACACTTTTATAAAAATACATAGTTAAATAAACATATAAGCAAATAGCTTGGACTATCCATAAGCCAAAACCCATGACCCATGACCGTAACCAATGGCCCATGTGCATTACATCATGCATGACATCAAAATGGGTAAAGTCCATGACCCATGACCCACGACCCAAAGTCCATAACTCATGACCCAAAGTATGTATTGCATCAAGCATGACATCATATTGGGTACTTGTGACCCATATTCTATAATCCATAACCCAAAACCCAAAATTGTAACCTAAAATCTGGAGTGGACTGACCCAGTTGCTGGATCCCTTGGATCCCTCTGGCAAAGAATCTGGTGGATATGGCGGATCACAGCACCATTTTATTCATAAATAGTTAGCCATTTATTCATTTCTCCTTACCACTTTCACGCACATATCCTCTCTATAATATTGCTTCTTGATGCATGGAATTGCACCCTCGCAAAAGGTTTTACCTCTCAAGGGATCTTGGGAAGCTTGCAATCCCCACCAGGCAGTGTACCTGTTCCTTGTAGTATAGTATAGTGACAAGTACCGGGGGATTGATCGTTCAACTCAGGAATAGTGTTCGCTAGGATTAAAAAGTCTACTAAACTGGGTCTAAAGGTGAGGGACGATTCTTTTTATATTTTTATATTTTAAAGAAAGCAAGTAAAATCTCAGGTTTTGAAGGAGTGGGCGGAATTAGTTGCTAGTCAACTAACCCAATTAACTAAAGATGCAATCAAAATAAAATAAAACTAATTTTGTTGTGTAAACAATAATAAGAGAAAATGTGTTTACTTAGATTTCGTTACTCCCTAGATATCTTTTACCGGTTGATTAGCTTGTTACAATTGCATGGATGACGGGTTATATTCCTTAATACCAGTCGTAGGGCCGTGTACGAAATTCCCTAACTCTATAAGCTCCTACTTCACTCCTACGTCGAGCCGACTAAAAGCTCCTAACATGGGATCACTAGAATTCGCTTATGCATTAAATACAACCAATAAATCGTAGTACACCTCCGATCATGTTTCTTAAAACGTTCAAGCAAGTTACCAATTGAAAGTTTGCTAGTTTTCTTAAGCCTAACATCGAATACAACCATCCACAACAATTATAAACAAACCATCAACCAATAATCAACATCTAGGTTTCATTACATCTAAATACACAAAAGAAAAACCTAGCCTAGCATGTTAAAAAGAAGACAAGCGTAAGATAGAATCACACAACACATAGACATATTGTATGATTATTGGAAAACTTATCTTCAATTGAGCATGAATGGAACAAGGGTTGAAACCCTTATTATTACAAAAAATTCATCTAGGGTTTTACACCTTGGTTCCACACTTAATGAATGAAAATTAGAAAACTATATATAGATTTTACACATTGACGGTGTCACGTTATAGCTTGTGACGCCGTCAACTCGCCGCCAAGATAAAATTCGTATTGCGTAGATCCACTTCTGACACCGTCATGTGTAATTTTACTCTGGGCCGTCACATTTATTTTGACCCTGACGGCCTTGGTGACGCCGTCAGACCAAATTGCCTTAAAATTGTTCTGGGCCGTCATGTGTATTTTCCATATCCACCTCTTTTGCCAAGCTTGACACCATCACTTGCTTAGTCTTGACGCCGTTAGGTACTGTTCCCAGCAAGGATTTTGAGACTTTGTCGTTTTCTTCACTAAATTGCTCCAAAAACGTCCAAAATGATTCCTTTTGTAAATTTCCTCTCAAAAGTACCTAAAATGTTAAAAGGAAAGATTTAGGGCAATAATTGATCAAATAATCACGAATTCAAGCTTAAATGGCCCCCTAAAAGCGGTACACTTTTCGCCTTATCACTTCTCTAACCTTAGATCTAAGGATCATCCATATAGCTTTTTCTTTAGTGATTCTCTAGGTTCCTCTTAAAGACGAGATCATGATGTTTTGCATAGAAGACTCGCACGCTTGAAGACAAGGGTTGCTAGGCTTCATTATCATCTCAAGACCACTGAAGTGAATCTTGTAGTCGATTCCTCTTTATATCTCATAGGCGTATTTTGATAGTTAGTGTAGTTGGGATTGGTTCCTCCATTATAAAGGAACTCGGTATTTAGCCTTGCACCGGATAAAGTATAGACGACGTAGTTTTGGTTCTACCTTGTGGAAGAACTCGGTATCTCGCCTTGTACCGGATAAAGTGTAGGCAACGTAGGTTTGGTTCTACCTTGCGGAAGAACCCGGTATTTAGCTTTGTACCAGAAAGAATGTAAGCGACGTTGTAAAGGCTTCTCTGCCAAGACAAGGAGATTGTGGTGTAGTACTTACAAACTCTCGAGTTGGGTACTCGGGGAGTGGAGTAGAGCAAGGAAGGTGACCTTGTAGCGAAACCACTATAAATATTCGTGTTATGGTTGTTTCTTTCTTTCTCTATCTCGTAGTATATTCTATTCACATCTAACTATCAATATCCACACATCAAAATAGATTGACATAAGTTGATCTAAAAGTTTTAATTGGTAAAACTATTCAACACCCCCCCCCCCCCCCGCCCCACCCTTTAGTTTTCTACAGTTGGCATTAGAGCTATTTACCAAGTTTCTTAGAGTATATTGTACTTTAAAAACTTGAAAATGATGAGTGAATGTTTGAAAACTATAAAGAAGGAAAATCTTTTTATCTAACCTTACATCTATATTTTAAAATCTCAATTAAGATATTGATAGTTTGGATTATATTACTTTCAATATTCATCCTATTAATTTATTAGATACTTAACTTAAATATTTTCTTTTCAGTATCTTCATAATAGAAACTTCGTATACTTCTTCATCTAACAAAGATTGAAGTTGACACACTAAAAGGATCTATCATAATCGTTTGTCAAAAAGCTTATGAAGATATTTCTTGAAAATGGTCTCAAGAAGTTTCTAAAGAAAAGAAAAAGTATTTTACTTATTTAAATAACTTTTCTCATGAGTGTTTTCTTGCTTCTAGCTAGAATTTTCTCTGCTTATATGTGGTATATATTTATAAATAGCCTTGCTAATTTTTCATAATTATATACATTTTTTTCCGTTAGTATATTTTTTCTAGAATCATACTTGTCTTAAATGATTTGGTGTGTCTAAAATCTTTGTTATCTAACCTTAATGTGAAATACGTATAAATATCAAACCATAACATTCAAAAATCCCTCTTCACGATCTCCCATACCACTTGAACGTCCAGCTACAGTAATCCATCTTTTCAAAACCTTATTTTATCTAATCCCTGGCATTTAATTTCATTTACAATTCAAGATTTAAATTAATACTCAAACTCCTAAAAACTCTCTCAAAAGAAGAAGATAATCTCCACTAAAATTTTTTAGTGTCATCCTTATGATCATCATCATTTCTCTCGTCGCGCTCGTCTACCCAATGATCAAGTTCACGCGTGGAACCTTGTACTTTGTGCTGAGAATTTACGTTTTCCAATCCTTTGTATTGCATTATGCATTGAAATGAATGGAATATGACATTTGTTTTGTTTACTTTATCTCGTGTTCATTTTATTTCTTGTTTACGTAGCTCTGGATATTTCATATACGCAAATCCTTGTCTCTCTCAACCACACCATAGACTTAGGATCATTGAGTGTCTCGTCATAATTTATATTAATAAACATTGAACTCACATTAATTAGGATCAAAACTCTACGTCAAAAAAAACAAACATACTAACCTGTGTGATTACTGAATAGCCGGATCCCTTGGCTATAAGGTGCCAGATTCATTTTTCAAAGGATCCGGTGAAACCGGCATATCAACAAATAGGGTATATGTTTGATGATCATTGTGCACTTCTACTTTACTCTACTCCTCTCAATTCGACCTAAAACTCATTCCCACTCTTCCTGGAGCTAAATCTTCATCTTCCCTTGTGAACTAATCATCCTTGTAAGTAATGAGTTTCACTACATTATAATTTATCAAACTCTAGGTTTTTAACTCTTAATTTTGATCCAAATGGGTTTTGCACAATTAACTCTTAATTGATATCACATTGTGTATATTAATCACCTAAGATAACTATCCAGTTAGAAATTACATTTTTCTCAAAAGGATTTTCTCAAAACCACAATAAGATGATTTTCTAAATCATAATCATAAAGGATTAAGAAATATGTTTAGCATTGTTAATACAAGTAAAAAGGACATGTTAAAACTCTTAATTTATTGCAACCATATTGTGATAATTCTCAAAACCCATATTTGATTTAAAACTCTTGAAAGTATGTCTTACATACGTAAACTCATACAAACACATGATCCATTGGCACATTCCTTATTTCGTTGCATTACGTTTTGCTCTAGGTTTTAACATGCCTAAGTTAACTCAACAAGATCACCACGACACCGTCGACTACATTCCTCGGCACCATCGAAAAGAAGGCCTTTCTCCCAACAACCGAAAAGCGTTCTAAGTGCTTCAAAAGCGTCTCTTCCATGAAGGACGTGTTGTTGATAAATCCTTCCATGATGACACTAACATTCCTGAAGTTTTCTCAAGAATCACCTTCGATTGTCTTCTTGAAATCAATGAACAAATTTGTCCCGTGTTCGTTCTAGAGTTCTACAAAAGTGTCCGAATCATTCTGAATAATGATGGAACAATTTCTCTCTCTTTTATCATCAATGATCAAACCATTGTTCTACCCCTCACCATGTTCTCTGAAATCCTTCGTTTTCTTTCTCAAGGTATTTGTATGTATTCAAGTGATTGGTCTCTTTCCAAGCTTAACCAAATGGTTGATCTAAATCCAATTTACTACACTCCTCTTCATGACCCCATTGTGGTAAGAAACATTGTCTTTATCGAAAGAATTTTACCAACTCGTGTCACCCGAAACTCCAAACCTGTTCATCGATATCCATTCCAAATGGACCTCTCTGAGATGTTTCCACTTTACAAGAAAGGGGAAGAAATTCTTAGAGAAAATGTCATTTGTCTAGCCGAAAACAAGGATCACCCCAATGCTTGTCTTATCTACATGATCTATTGTCTCATCCAAGAAACACCTTTCAACCTCGCTTACTATGTTGCCAAAAGAATGGTCAATGTCTTAAAAGCTGACAAAGTGGTTCTTCCTTATGCCATGCTACTCACTCGCCTTAAAAGATACGTTCGTGTAATGCAACCTTCACCCATGAGGATGACCATTTTCTTGCCAATCATGTCATGGTACCTCTTACCGAGAGACATGCTAAGAGGTTCATGGTTGAAGGTAAAAGGCCACATCCTCCCCCCGACTCTTCTAATGAAGTCGAAGTTGATCCAAAATGACCCAATCTAAAACTATCAACTTGATCCTATCTCGTTCATTGATCAACTTCTTAGCATTCCAAGTCCTTTACAAGAATTCCAACAAACCAAAGGAATGTTTAAATGCCTTTCTCATTTTCTCATGGGCAAAAAGAAGAAGTGAAGAGGTGATGGATGTTGTGAGGTGATTGCATTTGGTAACTCTTGGTTGATGTTTCAAACAAGTTGACACTTTGTTCTTTAAACAAGTTATGCCTATAATATAATTTCCTAGTTGATGAGTGTGTAAATACTCATCATTTTTGGTCAATTTGAACTGCAAAAACATTTAAAAACACTCAATAATGCATCAAAATACTGAAAATATTCCAAAGATTGTGTTTTATATGTTTCAGATGCAAAATGAGTAAAAACAGATGAAACACGAACAAAGTTTGCATATTTGGCAATTTCAGTCCCCCAACTTTCAAAACTGGTCAAAATTAGTCCCTAGACATTTGTTTTGAAAGAAAAGTCAACCCAAGTCCTTTAAAAGCCAAATATTATCAAAAATGGTCTTTGGGTAAAAAGTTTTGAGAATTTACAAGTTTAGTCCCTAGAGTTTCACATTTGGCAGAATTGGTCCCTGGTGGAAAATTTTGGAAGAAAAGTCAACATTGGTCCTTGGAAACTCACAAGTTGTCAAATTTGGTCCTTGAATAAAAAGTTAGAAAGATTTACAATATTGGTCCTTCAAGTTTCAACAGTTGGCAATTTTAGTCCCTGAAGGACCAAAAGTTAAAAATTACATTCACGGACCTTGAACTATTGAAATGTGGCAGAAATGAACCTTGAAGCAAGTTTGGAAAGTCTCTAAACTCAGCCCCTCTATTTTCAGATTTTTGCAAAATTAGTCCTTGTGATAACACTTAGCCAAATGGACCCTTATTATTATTTTGATCCAAATCCAAAATCCACCAAAAACAAACCCCAAGCCTGATCTATCACCAATCCATCCCACTCACTCCTACAAGCCCAAAACCAAACAAACCTAATCCTCCACCCCGTTTTATTAATAAAAACGGGTCAACACCCTTCTTTGACCCTCCCCTTTTTCCCACCATAAACACCACCACCCCCAACTTGCTCCTGCAAAACCTGTCACCCCCATACCACCTTCCATCATCACCTCTACACTCCTTCCAAACACCTCAGTCCAAAACCCACCTCCCACTCCCATTATTTATCTCCAATTGCTTGTACCCATTTTCATGCCAAAATGCCAATCAATGGCTCAGATGAATTTGAGTAATCCAAAGGCTGAGGAAAGTGATGGGAAATGCTCCAGTGGTTCCCACAAGCCCTAGAAGTCATTATAAAAGAAGAAAGAAGCATTAGAGAAGAGGCAATAGTTAATTAGATTAGTTTTAGTTTAGTTAAATTATAGTTAGTGTAATTTCATTTCAGTTGTTAAAATTAGTATTCAAAGGTTGTATTTTGCATTCTGAATGTATTTTGATCTTCCTGTAATTTTAATTTGAATTTTAGTTCACAAAAATCATATTTGGCATTTTCAAATGAAACTGACAATTTCATTTAGAATTGTTAAATGGTGTTGTTTCCTAGTCCTTTAAGCTCATATTAATCATTATTAAGCTTTCATAAATTTCACTTAGCATTATATTCAGTTTTAGTCAAGAATAAAAAATAATCAAAAATACTAAAAAATAATCATAAATAAAAAAATCAGTGTATATGGAAGAAGAAGCTTGGAGCATGGATGAATCTGGGTTGCAATGGTATTAGATGCCACATGGGAGGCTATAGGCAGTGGTTTGAGTCCTTGATACTTTACTTCTCAGTTTGATCACATTGTAAGCACTTTTATCATATTTTAGCCTTTTACTGTAGCAATGGTTAAGTAACACTTTTCTCTGTAATTTTGTGTTTCTTTGGTGTATGTTAGTTATCTAGTTGCTTATTTGATATAGCTTGTTCACTAGAAGTCTTTGTGCTCAATCTCATTTCATGACTGCCATTTTAGCATAATCTTTGTCCATGATCATTAGTTGTTATAATTGATCTTCTTTTGTTTCTATAAGCTTATTACATCAGTATATGTCCTTAGGAAGCAGTTTTATTGTTTACATCTTCATTATGCTTTGAAAATCTCATTTACCCTTTCTTAAAGGGGTGTTTGGTTCAGTAGCATACACTATGTTCCTAGGTGATCTTGGTATTTTTAGTTGTTATGACATGTCACTAAAGGTTCTAATAGCATAATTAAACCATAAAAACCAGCCTTTATGTGAGGAAAAGTCAAAATAGTCTTTTATAGCATTTCATTTTATATCGTTTAAGAAGTTTTAGCACCAAGATCATCATATCACTTCATAAGTAGTTAAGTTTGCTTCTTTTAGCCTCATACTTGCATAATATATCATATTCAATCATTAGATTAGATTAAAAGTTCAAAATAGTCAAAATTCCATGTTCACTTAAAAAGTTAAAATTGCACTTTTTTGTAGAAAGTAAAATTTTCGAGGAATTTTGCAGAATTTTGTGTTAAGTTTTAGGCTTTGAAAATTCTTGGGTGTAAAATACCCCAGCTAAACTTAAAGTCCCATTGTCATTTTATTTTTTCAATTTTTCTTGTGGGCCCCAACATGCCCCAAACACACCTGCAGGGAGGGAGTGCTCCCCTGTGCCAGCTGCTGAAACACCCACTGCCACCACTTTGGTGGGTCCCACAGGCCACCTCAGTGGGCCCCACACACCCCCTTGGTTCTTTGGACTCACAAGCTGGCCACCTTTCTAGTGGTACCAAGCTTTTGAGCTTAAACACCCTTGTGGGCCCCCTAGATCAGCTCCAAATCTGTCCTATTTCTGTGTTGAAACCAAGATTCCAAGTGCTTATTTTTTGTGCTTATTGGCTTATTCAGGGATGTATTTTGTTTTTTCTAGCTTATACCAGTCCAAATAACTTATTTGAACCATTTTCCACCCCTGTGGACCCCACATAAGCTTATTTCCTTCAAAAGTCAACAAAAGTCAACTGTTTTAGCTTATTGTGTCCATTTTGCATATTTTTAAGTTATAGAAAAGTTGTTTTTACAAAAGCTCTTTGATTTTAAGTATAAAATAGATTTCCAAAAGAAAATCCAGAAAAAACCAATTTAAAATTAAGTGATAGTTTCTATTTAATATTAATTATCTTTTTAATTTTGCTTTTTAGCTTTTTATTAAGTAATCTGAATTTTTATATTTTTCTTAATTTTATTTTATGTTAAAGTATTTTTGGTAATTTTTTCTGATTTTTATATTGTCATCTAGTATTTATTAGAATTAAATATAGTTTAACTAATAATTAATTAATATTTAAGTATTAAATAGCATAATTAATTTTTATCAAGTAATACCTAGTTTTTATATTTTTCCTAGCTTTTATATGTTATAAAATAATTTTAGCAATTTTTCTAGAATTTTTACTATTCATCTTCTAATTTTTATAATTTAATTAGTTTAATTAGCAATTAATTAATATTTAGTTTAATAATTAGTAAAATAGTTTAAAAACGTATAAAATAAACTTTTTATAACTTTTTAGGATTCTTGTGATGGTTAATTAGTTTGAAAAAATATTTCTTAATTTTCTAAGTCATTTGTAGTATTATTAGTAATTTAAATTAGTTTAAATAGTTTAATTAATATTATTAGTATTTAATTAATAGAAAGTCACAAAAAGACAAAAAGACATATTTTTAAGTTTTTATATTATCTTTAAGTTATTTTAGAATTTTTAAAAATAAATTTTCATTTTCTTAGTTTTAATTTAATATTATATTATATTTAGTATAAGTTAAATATTAGTAATAAGTAATTAAGTAGTTTTAATTAATAAAAAAATAAAAAAATAATCAAAAAATAATTTTCTTTTTAATTAAATTTTCTTTTAATATTAAGTTTGTGAAAGTTTCATTTTCACCCCTGTAGTTTATATTTGCTTAAAACTCACCTTTTTCCCAGCACGTAATCGTGTCTAATTTTAATTTGATTTATGTTTATACACATCTGTTTCCCGTAATTGTTAATACTGTTATTCCTAATCATTCCAGTAGTGTAAAACAAATCCAAATCATTATCTGGTTACTTGCCATTCAAATTCACCCGATCATAAACCCGTTTTTATACCATCACACCTCGTTGGGACATAACGACCCGGGGAAACACTGTACTATCCACGGAGCATTAAGCCTAAAGAGTTTGACTATATTGACCACATCTGTGGTTGACTTTAGTTGACTGCTTTTGCCTCAATCAAAATTTGGCACCGCTGCCGGGGAGGTTGTGCGCGTATTCTAAACGGTTTTTGTAGATTAGTGAATCCGGATATACGCTCATTGTATATTTACCATCGTTGTTCATATTTTCATAAAATGGTTCCCAAAAACATTTTAAAATTAGTTTTCAACGAACATAAAAACACAAAAAGATTTTATTCTTATAAAATGTTTATCAAACATTCCAAAAATATCCATCTTTACCCTCCTACCTTTTTGATTCTCCATTTCTTACCCTCCAAAACCATTTGATTCTTTCTATGTCTCATCTTCACCTTTTTGATTGTCAATGGTGTGGTGGTCCTCATAATGGTGGTAATTGCCCCAGTTGTAGCATGATAGAGTTAGGAAACGGGTCTGTCTATAACCAGAATCCCTATTCCTACCATGACACAACTGATTCATTCCATCAGCTTCCACACCATGAGACTCCGCAGTTTTACTGTTGTGAGTACTGTGGTGGTTCACACTACAGTTCTGATTGTCAATTAGGAAACACGCTTGTCTATGAGCAGTTTTCTGATAACAATTATGACTCCAACACCTATGACTCACAGCCACATCAGTTCAACTGTTGTGAGTACTGTGGAGGTCCACACTTTAACTCTGATTGTCAAACAAAGAATTCATTTCCTTGTACCAATCACGACTATTCGTATTAAAACCAACCTCCACAATGCCAAATGACTCAAGCAACTCCTCAAATCCAGCAAGACCTTTTTCTAGAGGTTCTTGAGAAATTTAAAGAACTTAAGGAGGAGTTAGCTAATATTTCGCTCCGCCATACTCCAAGTTCCTCTTGTGCGTATTGTGGGGGTCCTCATGATGATTTTCAATGTCAACCTTCCGGTTTTGACACATCCACACCCCCACAATTTCCACTCATTCCAAATTCTCGTGGGAAAACTATGGCAGAATTACTTGCTGAAGAGCGAGATTCTAGAAAAAGCATGGAAGAATTACTGGCTGAGCAACAAGCAGCTAAAATACGTGCCAATCTTTGCAATACTGCTCTATTTGATGACGATGATGACAGTGATGATGATGAAGATAACGTTGTTATTATTCAAAAAGATTCATCGAGCACATCAGTTGAAGTCCCACCAATCCAAAAATCGCAGGAAGAAAAGAATATGACTAAATTACTAGCAGTAGAACAAACGGAACTTGTAGAATCCATAACTGCTAGTCCTTCTCAACTCCCTCAGTCTGTTGATATCACACCCGAAGTTCCCACTCACTCTCTAAACATGGGGGACGAGCATCTTAGCACTGTTCCTGAAAAGAAATCGGACGAATTCATAAAGTC
Source organism: Artemisia argyi (assembly GCA_030686995.1). Taxonomy (NCBI): domain Eukaryota; kingdom Viridiplantae; phylum Streptophyta; class Magnoliopsida; order Asterales; family Asteraceae; genus Artemisia; species Artemisia argyi. The sequence goes on along the minus strand of CM060678.1, from coordinate 17,724,488 downwards.
TAGTGCTGAGAACCTTATCCCAATCCCAGGAGAGTCACAGGGAACTTTTGATCATATGTGTGATTTACCTTCCCCTCTTGAGTGTCCAAAAGATCAATTTGAGACTTTCTCCGATTATAGCGAAGATTGTGCATCTTATGGAGACATCGAGTATGTTGAGGCATCAATTCCACATTCTGATGATGATCATCTTCTTGAGGGGTTCACCAATGAACTCACTCACATCAATTCACTTCCAACTGGAAGTGACGATGATCTCTTTGACTTTGAAGCCGATCTAGGAGAAATTGAAAGTCTCTTATATCATGATCCGTCACTCAGTTCTGATCCCAAAAGTCCAATAGAGAATGTTAATCACTTTGTTTCCGAAGCATTCAAAACTACTCTCACCAATCCTCTGTTTGAATTTGAATCTGAATTCACTTTGATTTCTGATAATCCACTCTTTGATATTCAAAATGAGGATTGTGATGAGTCCACACCGGAACAAGATTTCACAGATTTACATCTTGTGATTGATTCTCTTCACGAGGAGTTCTCCGGTGAACTCACTCATATCATATCTCCACCGGAGTATGATAACTTCCATTTTGATCATGACACACCCGGGATATGTCTTGATCACATGAGCTTAAACGATGAGATTCATAATATAGAAATTATGGATTCTCCTATGGGTGATGACGAGTTAGTCATGATTTTCATCATGGTTTTCTTCCTTTTCTTCACCTATCTCGTGACCTCTCCTGTTCTTCACTCCTTCGGGAATGAAGACACTATCTTTGACCCCAGCATCACCGCTTATAGTTTATACTATTTAAAGCCAGGGTCTTTCAGTATATCTCATCGGTGTGAAACTTTCACGTACTTCAATGTTTGTCCAAACATCTTGAATGAAAGTCCGATGGAGATTGTTTCTTCCACATCTTGCTTCCCCAAGAACAAATGAATTCGGGGTCGAGTCAAGCTAGCGACTCAGTAAACAAAAACAGTAGCATGTATACGGGGTTTTCACCCTAAGTGTGGGGGAGTTACCCATGCTGTTGTTACCATCTATATAAATTTCAAAAAAAAAATGTGTATAGATAAATAAAGTGAAAAATGTTATTTCCACATCTAGCTTGTAATGTTGCCTTTTTACTTTCAAAGAGTCGGCATAATAGCCAAGACTTTGAATATTGAGGACAATATTCAATTCTAAGTGTTAGGGGGGGGGGATTCTAGCGAATTTTATCACATTATACCTTCTAGTACCCCCGTTTTTGGCAATTTTTTTTTCACTTTGTTTCAAAATTTTTATGGTTATCAGTCCACCTTGTCTAAACTACATAAGTACTGGCTAATCCAGGAGCAAACGGATCTTGGTAAAGATATATCAAATCCGTTTATGGCTGACAATTTGCCCAAAATTGTATGGTATTCAACTCACCATATCCTAAAAAGTAAAGAGTTGGCTAGCCCGCAAGGTTATGGCTTGTGGTAAAGGCAGTGGAAAACCATAATTGGTAATCAGCTCACAAAGATGCTAATAGCTGCATCAAGAGTTGGCTAGTACAGAAGCAAACGGCTTCTGGTAAAGACAAATCAAATCCGTTGACAGCTTATGGTTTGCTCAAAATCATATGGTTATCAGTGTACCATAGTTCTTTTTTGAACTAAAACATTTGGCTACTCCAGAAGTAATGGCTTTTGGTAAAGATACATAAAATCCATTAAATTTTCAAAATAGGTAATTTTTTGATTTTATATTGCTAGGGACTAGCAATAGTTTAGTGTGGGGGATTGATGAGTGTGTAAATACTCATCATTTTTGGTCAATCTGAACAGCAAAAACATTTAAAAGCACTCAATAATGCTTCAAAATATTGAAAATATTCCAAAGATTATGTTTTATATGTTTTAGATGCAAAATGAGTAAAAACAGATGAAAAACGAACAAAGTTTGCATATTAGGCAGTTTCAGTCCCCCAACTTTCAAAACTTGTCAAAATTAGTCCCTAGGCATTTATTTAGAAAGAAAAGTCAACCCAAGTCCTTTAAAACCAAATATTATCAAAAATGGTCTTTGGGTAAAAAGTTTTGAGAATTTACAAGTTTAGTCCCTGGAGTTTCACACTTGGCAGAATTGGTCCCTGGTGGAAAATTTTGGAAGAAAAGTCAACATTGGTCCTTGGAAACTCACAAGTTGTCAAATTTGGTCCTTAGATAAAAAGTTTGAAAGATATACAATATTGGTCCTTCAAGTTTCAACAGTTGGCAATTTTAGTCCCTGAAGGACCAAAAGTGAAAAATTACATTCACGGACCTTGAACTATTGAAATGTGGCAGAAATGAACCTTGAAGCAAGTTTGGAAAGTCTCCAAACTCAGCCCCTCCATTTTCAGAATTTTGCAAAATTAGTCCTTGTGATAACTTTTAACCAAATGGACCCTTATTATTATTTTGATCCAAATCCAAAATCCACCAAAAATAAACCCCAAGCCTGATCTATCACCAATCCAACCCACTCACTCCTACAAGCCCAAAACCAAACAAACCCAATCCTCCACCCCGTTTTATTAATAAAAACGGGTCAACACCCTTCTTTGACCCTCCCCTTTTTCCCACCATAAACACCACCACCCCCAACTTGCTCCTGCAAAACCTGTCACCCCCATACCACCTTCCATCATCACCTCTACCACCCCTACACTCCTTCCAAATGCCTCAGTCCAAAACCCACCTCCCACTGCCATTATTTAACTCCAATTGCTTGTACCCATTTTCCCGCCAAAATGCCAATAAATGGCTCAGATGAATTTGAGTGATCCAAAGGATGAGGAAAGTGATGTGAAATGCTCTAGTGGGTCCCACAAGCCCCAGAAGTCATTATAAAAAAGAAAGAAGCATTAGAGAAGAGGCTGTAGTTAATTTAGATTAGTTTTAGTTTTGTTAAATTATAGTTAGTGTAATTTCATTTCAGTTGTTAAAATTAGTATCCAAAGGTTGTATTTTGCATTCTGAATGTATTTTGATCTTCTTGTAATTTTAATTTCAATTTTAGTTCACAAAAATCATATTTGGCATTTTCAAATGAAACTGACAATTTCATTTAGAATTGTTAAATGGTGTTGTTTCCTAGTCCTTTAAGCTCATATTAATCATTATTAAGCTTTCATAAATTTCACTTAGCATTATATTCAGTTTTAGTCAAGAATAAAAAATAATCAAAAATACTAAAAATAGTCATAAATAAAAAAATCAGTGTATATGGAAGAAGAAGCTTGGAGCATGGATGAATCTGGGTTGCAATGGTATTAGATGCCTCATGGGAGGCTATAGGCAGTGGTTTGAGTCCTTGATACTTTACTTCTCAGTTTGATCACATTGTCAGCACTTTTATCATATTTTAGCCTTTTACTGTAGCAATGGTTAAGTAACACTTTTCTCTGTAATTTTGTGTTTCTTTGGTGTATGTTAGTTATACAGTTACTTATTTGATATAGCTTGTTCACTAGAAGTCTTTGTGCTCAATCTCATTTCATGACTGCCATTTTAGCATAATCTTTGTCCAAGATCATTAGTTGTTATAATTGATCTTCTTTTGTTTCTATAAGCTTATTACATCAGTATATGTCCTTAGGAAGCAGTTTTATTGTTTACATCTTCATCAGGGGTTTGAACCGCACCCCTAAACAGTTGGAGGTTCGTTAGGTAATTAACGATAATAACTTGAATGTTTGTGCAGTCTTGGAATCACATGTGGATATAGGGAAGTTGAACGTGTTTGTGACAAAGTGTGTATTAAGTGGAAATGGCTGTCGAATGGCAGTTTATGTCCAAAGGGTTCTCGCATCATTATTGGTTGGAATGACAAGATTATGGACCTTATGGTGTTGTCATTTTCAAGCCAAGTTATTCATACTCATGTAATCCTGAAACCTGATGGTAAAGCCCTTTATTGTTCATTTGTGTATGCTTCCAATTCTTATGAAACTCGTCGTGAGTTGTGGGATAGTCTAAAAGTTCATAAGCAGTTTGTGAATGGTCGGCCTTGGGTTATCATGGGGGACTTTAATGCGGGATTATATCTTGAAGACACATATTATGGCTCCAAGGATATTAATATATCTATGCGTGAATTTAATGAATGTGTTACTGATATTGAAGTTGAGGATGTGAATAGTACAGGATTGCATTATACTTGGAATCAGAAGCCTAAAGCAGAGTTTGGAATATTGAAGAAGATCGATCGAGTGATGAGTAATATTGGGTTTAATCAGGAGTACCCGGGCTCGTATGCTATCTTCCAACCTTATCATATATCGGATCATTCTCCTGCTGTGTTGAAAATTCATAAGGTATCGAAGGAAAAGCCTAAGCCGTTTAAATTCTACAATTTTCTAGTGTATAAACCGGAGTTTATGAAGTGGTTAATGATCATTGGAACATGAGCGTAAGTGGGTATAACATGTTTAAACTTGTCAAGAAAATGAGGTTCTTGAAGAAACCTATCCGAAAGTTACTTCATTCACATGGAAATATTCATGAGCGGGTTAATCGTCTTCGTCACGCGTTAGATGAGGTTCAAATGGCTCTTGATAAAGACCCTTCTTTTGTTGCTCTTCGCGAAGAGGAAGCTTTATACCTAAAGGCTTTCAATCAGGCCTCTTTAGATGAGGAAAGGTTCTTGAATCAAAAAGCAAAAATTGAATGGCTTAGTGTCGGTGAATCTAACTCAGCTTATTTTCATCGTTCGGTGAAAGCTAGAGTGAGTAGGGGTTGTATTGATTGTATTACGGACCAGAATAATATGGTCCGCGAAGGTAGTTCTGTTCCTAATGTATTTGTTACCATTATGTGAACTTTTTAGGTGTTGAAGGACAAGTTTCAGTTCTGAATGCCGAGGGCTTGTTTGTCAAACGCCTGAGTCGGTTTAAAGCTGAAAATATGGCTCGTGAAGTGCTTGACTCTGAGATTAAGGGTGCAATGTTCTCCATTGGAAATGATAAAGCCCCGTGTCCAGATGGTTTTACTTCAGTCTTTTTCAAGAAAGCTTGGAAGGTTGTTGGTAGAGATGTTTGTAAGGCGGTTAGAGACTTTTTCACAAATGGGAAGTTGCTTCAAGAGATTAACCACACGATCCTTGCATTGCTTCCTAAGGTATCCACCCCTACTCGTGTTAATGATTTTTGTCCTATTTCATGTTGCAACGTCATTTACAAGTGCATTAGCAAAATTATTACTAATCGGATTAAGGACAGGCTGGATGATGTGGTTAGTAGCAATCAATCAGCTTTTATACCTGGTCGTAGTATCTCAGACAATACCCTTCTTACTCAAGAATTGATGCATAATTATCACTTGGATAGAGGCCCTCCTAGATGTTCCTTCAAAATTGATATTCAAAAGGCATATAACACGGTTAGTTGGAACTTTTTGGAAGATATTCTGAGAGGCTTTGGTTTTCATTCGAAGTTGATTAAATGGGTGATGGCATGTGTCACAAGCACTTCATTCTCCATAAACGTCAACGGTAATTTACATGGGTATTTCAAAGGGAAGCGTGGACTTCGTCAAGGAGATCCATTGTCCCCTTACTTATTCACGTTGGTTATGGAAATTCTAACTCTTATTCTGAAATGTAGAGTTCGGGAAGATGATGGCTTTACATATCATAATCGATGTAGCAAACAGAAAATTATTAACGTTTGTTTTGCAGATGATCTTATTGTGTTCGCTCATGGTGATATCAATTCAGCTAAAGTCATTATGGAGTCTCTTGAAGAGTTTAAAGGTGTCTCGGGGCTGGTTCCTAGTATCCCGAAGAGCACAATATTTTTATGTAATATAAGTGACCGTGTTAGAGCTTCTATTCTTCAACTCATGCCATTTGAACAAAGTACTCTCCCAATTAAGTATCTTGGTGTTCCTCTTATTTCTTCACGTCTTCTATACAAAGATTGCAATATTCTTATTGAAGGAGTTCGTAAGAGAATTGGAGATTGGAAGAATAAATGGCTTTCCTTTGCAGGGAGGCTTCAACTTGTTAGTTTGGTCTTATCACCTATGCATATATATTGCGCATCCGTTTTCATTCTTCCTGTTGGTATTATGAATGATATTGAACAATTAATGTGCGGGTTCTTATGGTGTCAAGGTGATATGAAGCGTGGTAAAGCGAAGGTCTCTTGGGATGATGTTTGTCTTCCTAAACCCGAAGGTGGGCTTGGCATTCGTAAGTTAGGTGATTTTAATGTTGCATTGATGTCTACCCATGTATGGAAAATTATAACTAACAAGGAATCTTCATGGGTGAAATGGATTCATGCGTATAAATTGAAAAATAGGAGTTTTTGGGATGTGGATTTGGCTTCTAATGTGAGTTGGGGATGGCGTAAGTTGCTCCAAATTCGGGATACTATCCGTCCACATTTTTGGCATGTTCTTGGGGATGGCCGAAACACATCAGCATGGTTTGATAATTGGGATACTTAATGTCCTCTCATGAATCATGTTTCGTATCGTGCTGTTACGAACGCGGGTTTTGATCTTCAAGCTAATGTTTTGGATGCTATTTCTAAAGGAGATTGGGCGTGGCCCATTGCTTGGTTTCATAGGTATCCGGCTTTGTTTCACATAAATGTTCCTTTTCTTAATGAAGCTCAGGTTGATAAGGTGCTTTGGAGAGCCTATGATGGTACTCTTACAGAGTTCTCTACTCGAGAGGTTTGGCAAACCATCAGACATCGGGATAGCGAAAAAGATTGGTTTCACCTTGTATGGTCAAGCTATGGAATTCCAAGACATGCTATACACCTTTGGTTAGTTATGAGGAAAAGATTGAAAACTCAAGATCGGCTTAAACAATGGGACGTGGGAAATGATATTGACCTAAGTTCACTTAGGTGCCCGCTATGCAAGACACAACAAGAATCCCACGGACATTTGTTTTTCGAATGCACATTCTCATCTAAAGTTTGGCAAACTGTTGTGGACTTGGCTGGTTTTTCAGGAGTGTCATCTAAATGGGATGATATCATTCTATGGATCCTTCCTATCTCCAAGCAAAAATCTGTGCAAGGTATTGTTGTACGCCTTCTATTGGCAGCAACCTCGTACTTTTTATGGAGGGAACGCAACTTCAGAGTGCATGGGAAAGGAGATCAGAAAGTTGAGCAGGTGGCTAGGTTCATTCTTGATTCTGTAAGGTTAAAGATAGCTTCTATAAAGTTCAAAAGGAATGCAAGAGTGGGCAAGCTTATGGAAACGTGGAAGCTGGCTTATGGAAGCTAATGGGAATTGTTTAGTGTCACATGGTCTAGAGGAATAAGTTAAGTAATTTCTTTTTATTTTCTCTAGCTTAGTTTGGTTATCGTGTTTTGAGCTTGTTCAAAGCACGTAGGTTTCCATTGTTAAGAGTTGCTCATAGCTACTCTTTCTTGTAAGTTCATTCTTTTTATTAATATTTTTCACCGGGTACAACCCTTTACCCAAAAAAAAATCTCATTTACCCTTTCTTAAAGGGGTGTTTGGTTCAGTAGCATACACTATGTTCCTAGGTGATCTTGGTATTTTTAGCTGTTATGACATGTCACTAAAGGTTCTAATAGAATAATTAAACCATAAAAACCAGCCTTTGTGTGAGGAAAAGTCAAAATAGTCTTTTATAGCATTTCATTTTATATCTGTTAAGAAGTTTTAGCACCAAGATCATTATCTCACTTCATAAGTAGTTAAGTTTGCTTCTTTTAGCCTCATACTAGCATAATATATCATATTCAATCATTAGATTAGATTAAAAGTTCAAAATAGTCAAAGTTCCATGTTTACTTAAAAAGTCAAAATTGCACTTTTTTTGTAGAAAGTCAAATTTTCCAGGAATTTTGTAGAATTTTGTGTTAAGTTTTAGGCTTTAAAAATTCTTGGGTGTAAAGTAACCCAGCTAAACTTTAAAGTCCCATTGTCATTTTATTTTTGCAATTTTTCTTGTAGGCCCCAACATGCCCCAAACACACCTACAGGGAGGAGGTGCTCCCCTGTGCAGCTGCTGAAACACCCACTGCCACCACTTTGGTGGGTCTCACAGGGCCCCACATACCTCCTTGGTTCTTTGGACTCACAAGCTGGCCACCTTTCTAGTGGTACCAAGCTTTTGAGCTTAAACACCCTTGTGGGCCCCTAGATCAACTCCAAATCTGTCCCATTTCTGTGTTGAAACCAAGATTCCAAGTGCTTATTTTTTGTGCTTATTGGCTTATTCAGGGGTGTATTTTGTTGTTTCTAGTTTATACCAGTCCAAATAACTTATTTGAACCATTTTCCACCCCTGTGGACCCCTCATAAGCTTATTTCCTTCAAAAGTCAACAAAAGTCAACTATTTTAGCTTATTGTGTCCATTTTGCTTATTTTTAAGTTATAGAAAAGTTTTTTTTACAAAATTTCTTTGTTTTTAAGTATAAAATAGATTTCCAAAAGAAAATTCAGAAAAAACCAATTTAAAATTAAGTGATAGTTTCTATTTAATATTAATTATCTTTTTAATTTTGCTTTTTAGCTTTTTATTAAGTAATTTGCATTTTTATATTTTTCTTAATTTTCTTTTATGTTAAAGTATTTTTGGTTATGTTTTCAGATTTTTATATTGTCATCTAGTATTTATTAGAATTAAATATAGTTTAAGTAATAATTAATTAGTATTTAAGTATTAAATAGTATAATTAGTTTTTATCAAGTAATACCTAGTTTTTATATTTTTACTAGCTTCTATATGTTATAAAATAATTTTAAGAATTTTTCTAGAATTTTTACTGTTCATATTCTAATTTTTATAATTTAATGAGTTTAATTAGTAATTAATTAATATTTAGTTTAATAATTAGTAAAATAGTCTAAAAACATATAAAATAAAATTTTTATTACTTTTTAGGATTCTTGTGATGGTTAATTAGTTTTATAAAATATTTCTTAATTTTCTAAGTCATTTGTTGTATTATTAGTAATTTAAATTAGTTTAAATAGTTTAATTAATATTATTAGTATTTAATTAATAGAAAATCACAAAAAGACAAAAAGACATATTTTTAAGTTTTTATATTATCTTTAAGTTATTTTAGAATTTTTAAAAATAAATTATCATTTTCTTAGTTTTAATTTAATATTATATTATATTTAGTATAAGTTAAATATTAGTAATAAGTAATTAAATAGTTTTAATTAATAAAAAAATAATAAAATAATCAAAAAAATAATTTTCATTTTAATTAAATTTTCTTTTAATATTAAGTTTGTAAAAGTTTCATTTTCACCCCCTGTAGTTTATATTTGCTTAAAACTCACATTTTTCCCAGCACGCAATCGTGTCTGATTTTAATTTGATTTACTTATACACATCTGTTTCCCGTAATTGTTAATACTGTTATTCCTAATCATTCCAGTAGTGTAAAATAAATCCAAATCATTATCCCGTTACTTCCCATTCAAATTCACCCGATCACAAACCCGTTTTTATACCATCACACCTCGTTGGGACATAACGACCCGGGGAAACACTATACTATCCACGGAGCATTGAGCCTAAGGAGTTTGACTATATTGACCACATTCATGGTTGACTTTAGTTGACTGCTTTTGCCTCAATCACTAGTCATGTGGTAGTATTAACTGATGGTATGATGGGTAGAACATGAAAATTTGTAAGGGTAAAAACATCTAAGTAGGAAAATTTAACACTTTTGATAATATATCAAAAGTTGGCCTTATCTCGTTTGATTGCCTATTTGCGTATTTCACTTGCTCTCATTGATATTCTAGATTAGAACTCATCTATAATTATTATTAGAAACATAAGTTTTGAAATTCAATAAGTAGGTGAGATTTTTGCGTGCCCACTGTCTAGTTTTTGGTCTTAGATGCCGGATCCATTTGATATAACAAGCCAGATCCCTTTTCAAAAGGATCTAGAAGAAGCGGCCAAACAGAGTTGCAGATTATATCTTTTACCTCTCTCTCACCTTCTAAACCTTATTATTAGTTGCTTATAATCTTTTAGTCATAATTAAGCTATCCTTAGTCTCAGTAAATTCCATATCCTATCATACATGACTTAGGATCTTTCTAAGATGTTTTTGATTTATCATTTCTAAAACTGTCACCATTTTTCCGCTCCGGTGCTTACACCTTCTTATCATCTTACTTCACTTGTTTTCATATTAATTATTTCATTTCTTATAATTTTTAAGAATTTTTCTATTTATTTTCTTAAATCACTTTCTGATTCTTATCACCATTGATCACTCTTAAAGTCAACTCAGCAAATCCTTCATCATTTATGAGCCCTTTTTAGTTCTCTTGTCTCCATAAAACTTATCATTAACCACATTTCTCATACTGGATTAAGTGCTCAGGACACCACCATTAAGGACAATTGTTTACACTTACTACCTCAAGTTACATAGGCTAGAGTTAGTCAATTCTTAATCATATCTTTGATTTTCTATCTCAGTTAGTCGGATCCCTTGGCTAGAGCTAGCCGGATCCGTTTTAGGAAGGATCTGGTGGATCCGGGCAAACAGAGACAATTGAAAAATGAGTTTTTGCATTTTAACTTCCCTTTCTCAATTTCAACACTCAACACTGTCTTAAATTTGTTTTCCAAGTAACTTGGAGTACAGTTAGCTGAATTGTGCATGCAAATGATTGCATTTTGGAGGCTTCTAGTGGACCAAGCATTTAATTTTCTTGTATAATCTTTCACTATTTAATCACTTGTGTTTGTGCTTCTATCCTGTAACAATTCACATTTTCAGGTTAACTTCTATTCTTGAAATTTCACTATTCATTTTTACTATTCACTTTTCCTATTCATTTTTCTGACATTTGATTTTTATTTAATATTCTCGTATGATAAATCATTTCCATGGCAAAATAAAAGTTTGACACTCATCAGATCATTTTCGCGAAAATTATTAAGGAACTACACGTTTTAGGGTAAAAGGTCATTCAAAAATCCTACGCACAACGAAACTCGACCGCGTTAATTTTCCCCGCACCAGAAAAATGTTTGATACACTCATGATTTATTTGAGAATTAATCATGACTGAGAAAAATGTGACCAAATAAACCTCGGCCGTGAGAAATAGGAATTTTCGCTTTTAAGCACTTTTACTTAGCCGTAACCTTAGCCTATACCTGCACCGCGTTTCTAAGACAATTTGAGTTTTCACATTTTTGGAAAAAGTCAACATATTTTTCCCACCTCCTTTGACCAAAAATCATTCCTTGATTTTATAAATCATTCCTTGATTTTTAGGCTTACGGTTTATGTCCAAAAGACATTAAATACCAACCGACACTAGACTGAGCCCAGTCTAGACATTATAAGTCATTTTAAATCATTATTATCATATTAGAAAAGTAACATTTTACTTTTCTCAATTTTACACAATATTCGTACGTTTTACGTATTACGCGTTTTAGACCCGTGTTTCCAGTTTTAGCAGGGTTTTAGCACCCCAATGGAACCTACCACTCATTTTATATTTTATTATGGAGTATATTGACAAGTTTAGTCATTCTTTCAAGTTTCACATTTTTACGATACCCGGTTTTACGTTTCGTGGCTTAATAACTTACGGTTAGCATTTTACGGAGCCAAAACACACAAAGTAAGCAAGATAACATCAACACTTATCATCTAGTCACCCCTTATCCCATATGAACGTGTATTATGGCTATTACAAGCCTTGTTGGCTTGTGATAAGTCTTAAGGACTTTAGGTAGCATACATGTGTAAGTAACTTATCAACTAAGCTTCCATAATATCTAAACTCTTGCACCTCCTCATGCATCTTCCTAGTTATTTCCTAACCTCCTCAAGCTACTATAAAATCCCCATCCTCTCCTCTTCTTTGTACACCACACATAACACACACAAACACCCTTACTTTAGCTAGTTTACTTCCAATTTTATGCAAGATTCAAGTGCTACAACAACATAGAAACCCTAGTTTAGTTTTGATTCATAAAAAATACTTCCAAACCCTATAAACTTTGGTGATTTCTCTTGAGTTTGAATCTACTCAAGTCACCTCAACTTTCATCATCTCTCTTTCAAGAATACAAGTGTAGAAAGATTGCTTGAAGTGAAGTAGGGTGAAGCATAAGTCAATCAAACTCCTTACCTTACATGTTACTTACCTTTCTTTGTTGAAAGCCAAAATTTGTAAGCAAACCCTAACATACCTTCTTGATTCAATATCATTTCCATGCTATTTATAGTTCATTCATACTATATTTTGTCTTGTGATTATGTTCATGATGTATAAAAATGGGTAAAACAAGTATTGATATATAAATGTTAACTTATGTTATTTAAACAAGTAAACTAGTAACTTTCTTGGTGAAATCTGGCCAAAATGGTATAAACATGATATTGAACAATTACATATTGTAGTAGAAGACTTAACAAGGAAACCATAGCAATTTGAACCAGTTAAAATGAGTACATGAGTAAAAAGTTATGACCATTTGAAGTTACCAAAACTTTGCGGCAAAACTGCCTAAAAAACCTTCTGTATCAGAATTAAAAACGCAAAAAGAGGCCCTTCTAGTCCGTTTCACGAAAAAGTTAAAGCACGAAAGTTGTCCGGAATCACGTTTTCTTCAAGAACTCAGGAGCACGTATCCAGAAAACCAATAACGAGTGAGATTTTTCTTCAAATTCTTAACAGCCCATTTTTATACCAAATGACCATGTAATAGTTATGATTAAATGAAACCAAGAGGTCTAATGACCTAAAGCCAAGACCACAACCATGGCTAAGGCCAAGGTTGAGTCTCAAGACCATGGAACAATGACCAAAGGTCACGGAAAAGCCATGACTAATGACCATATAACCTTACTTAGGTGAAAACATGAGCTAAAGAGTTAGCGATAACTTAAACATGCAATTTGGATCTACTCCGTCTAAAGAACCATGAGATCTTACAAGTATTTGTCATACAAGATTTAAGAAACTCATTCTAATAACAATCTTCATCCAAAAGTAAACTTTCCTAAGTTTATTCAAATATTAGACATATAACTTTTCGGGTCAAAACTTATATATATATATATATATATATATATATATATATATATATATATATATATATATATATATATATATATATATATATATATATATATATATATATATATATATATATATATATTATCAAATACTACAATAGTAGGGAGCCTCATGTGAGGAGTTCATTAAGTAAGCCTTCGAGATGAGTTGTGGATTTACGAATTAAAGTGTCCTGGATCCTCGAACGTTTACTACATGACTTCTGAATTATGTCGGCCAGAACGGTAGTAAGCGATATATAAACTATACATGTTTCATAAACCATTTCTTTTCAAAGACTTACACTATACTAAGTACTACATCATGGACTAAATGCAAGACATATATAGGTAATTCTTCATATTCTTTACTCCAATCCTAAGTCGCAACATTCTATTATAGGTTGCTCGTAGAAACCTTCGCGATCCGACCATCACATTCACTACTTGCTATTTAACTTAAGGTGAGTTTATAGCCCCACTTTCCATTACTTAATTGTTTTACAAAACCTTGGGGGGAATACATGCTATTTTAAACCGAACACAATGCTTTGAAATTATATGCTATCCGATTATTTTATTATTACTAAGTACCATCCTTGCCAATCCAATATCCCTTATCATGAACCATTTAATCACTAGTAATAGTGAGCGCGAATATTGTGAATAGGCCTATTGGGATTGACGAATCCCATTTGTTTTGACTAAGTTCAAACAAATGCATTAATATTTGAGACATAGGTATGACGGCAAAGTACCTACCGGGATAACTCCGCCAATTGATATTGGTACCCGTTAACGTTTTGGTGTCATGAGCTTAGTGTAATAATACGTTTTATGGGTATATAACAACGTAGCCCATCATTTTCGAGTCTAATTAACTCACACTACCAACATATTGTGTTCAACCATTAAACAAACTCTATGAATATCACTCAACCTTTGTGTTGACCTTTTAAGCATGTATTTCAGGTCCATGATGATCAAGGATGGCACGGAAGGGCACGGATATTCAAGAGGGCTATAAATTTTATTATCATTCAAAAACTCATTTAATATAATTTGTAAACATGGAACCATCTGGGACCTCATTTTGTAATCTCTGATATTTATATAATTTGAATGATAAATCTTTTAAAACGACTCAATTAGAGTTCGTTTTCTATTATTGTGACTATTGTGCCGTCGAGTAACACTCAGTTTGAATTCCGCTGCATCCATGAATTGGGGGTGTTACATATCCCATACCTCAACATCATCTTCCTTAGCTGAAAAATAAATCTTCTAAACAACTCTCACCATGACTAAAGTACCAAGTGCTCGTTCCTCAACTAGAAGTCCTCCTAGAAAAATCGCTCGCATTGTTTATGAAATCTCATCAACCGAATCTTCACCCATTAAGAAACCCTCACCTAACTACATTCAAACTCCACCTTCCCTTAGACCGACACTACCACAACTTGCTCCTATCAAACCATCACCATCACTTGCTTTCATTGAGACAACACCATCACTTGCGCCTTTTGAACCAATCTCTCAACCATCTAGTGAACAAACACCTCAAATCACTCCTATTTATACCCAACCAACAAGAGTTTCTCCTCATGAACCAATACAACTCTCCTTTACTACACCTCATACTTCAAGATATCAATCACCATAACTAGAAAATACAGATGTTGACACATCTCTACCTTATCCACCTACACACATATCTCCACCAACATCCATTGTGCACCCACAACTTTCTCATTTAGGTCCATCTACTTCAAACATACCTCCATCACCACAACCACCGAGACATGGAAACTTATGCAACCATTTTCAACACAATGAAACATTGGTTCATGAACTTCGTGATGAAGTACGTTTCATATTCTTGTTGGAAAATTATGGTCAATAATGGGTTTGAATGACAATTGATGGTCATCAAATATACTAATGGGGCTTTAGAGCAAGATTAATGTTTGGTCATATGTAACGACCAATTTAATTATATGTTCATGAGCTATTAGTAGGATTGATTGTGATAATTAATTGGACCATTTTTCTTTCATCCTCCTCACATATATATTGAGAGCACTTCTCTCATTTTCAATACACAAAGAAATAAACTACTCCTCTCCTTTTTGTTATCAATCATATTTCTTGTATATCCGGTTTGTAATAGAGGGAAGGCACGTTTTGGTTCGCCTAGATAACTCGTTTATGTTAACGGGGTTATCTGTTGTTTTTGTATCCTGGGAGATAGATGTCTATGATTTCTCAAGCACCGTGGAGAGGACAAATCTGTCTTAAGTGTGAAAAACTAGAAGGGGGGTTGAATAGTTTTACGTCTTTTTAATTTTATTATGAAAACTTAGTTTAGTTTTAAAAACTTGTTTGCTTTTAAAACTTTGATTCAATCTTATGTGAACTCAAATCTTGAACAATATGAACAACTATATCTAAGTATGAATAATAATAATATAAGCTAAGTATGTGAAATCAACATTTGCACAATATAAACAATTATAGCTATATACGAGAGATAAGTAAGTAATCGTTTATTTTATAATCCTTAGTTATATTCTGTATGAAAACTTTACTTGATCGAAATGATCAATTATATGTATGTTACCTTTTTAGTTTGATTGTAAAAACTTTGTTTTGTGAATGAAACTTTCGTTTAATCTTTAAGTAAAATCAATACTAGCACTATATGAGCAAATATATATATATACGTCTACGTCTACAAAAGTAATAACGATATAAGCAAGATAATAAGTAATATATGGAAATATCTAACCGCGAGACAAAGGATTTATAGTGGTTCGGCTACAAGGACACCTTCCTTGCCCTACTCCACTCCTCGAGTCACCTACTCGAGAGTTTTCTTCACTATGTCAACAAGCTCCCTTATGGCAGAGAAAACCTTACACACCAATATACACACCACAACTTCGTCACAACTTATTCACACCTTCTACACAACTTCTTCACACCTAGTCACTACTTAATCACAACACTACTTCTTCACACCTATCTATATTCACAACTATCCACTTTACAACAATCTTCTTCACAACTATCTACTTCCCAACTTCTCTACTTTACAACTATCTACTACACACTCACTCTCTCTACACACTTTGCTAATCTATCTTCTATCAAATATTCACAACTAGTTACACAAAGAAATAGATATAATGGATGATGCTCTAACAACTTGGATGTAGAGGTCACAACAAGTTGTAATACTTCTTCTCTTGAAGGATTGAAGTATTCTTCTCTTGCACTTGAAAGTAGAGGTTTGGATCACTTTGAAACAAAGATTTATGTATGTATGATCAAAGGATTTTAGAGAATAGAAATGAGATCTAGAACAGAAAGTTTTGGGGTGCAAAAGGTGAGAAAAATCTGTGGAATGAACCAGTATTTATAAGGGGAAAAATATTGTTTGGGAGCGTGGCCGGTCCCCTTAATTGGGTGCCGGTTCCCTTAATAATTAAGGGGACCGCCAAGTATAATTAAGGGGGCCGCATAATAAAAAAATATTTTTTCTTCTGATTTTTTGTCTTTTTGTGGGGGAGGTTTTTCCTGAAGAATGTAGCCATTTTTTGGTTTGAAATTTGAATTCAAAGTATTTATTTTGAATAAAACATTTCTTATAAATACAAAATTGTTTTGTATAAGTTTAAAAATGTTTGTCCCACTTTAATAGAACTGATTTTTTGTCTTTTTGTGGGGGAGGTTTTTCCTGAAGAATGTAGCCATTTTTTGGTTTGAAATTTGAATTCAAAGTATTTATTTTGAATAAAACATTTCTTATAAATACAAAATTGTTTTGTATAAGTTTAAAAATGTTTGTCCCACTTTAATAAAATGTAAGGTTTGTAAAAATAAAAAATTCTTTGATCATAAAATGCATTAGACACTTTGTTTATTCATACCTTAAGTGATATGGATGCTAAAGCAAATATTTACGACTGAATACTTGTTTACGTCATAATTTGTAGTTCAATGAGTTTACGTTTTGTGACTATCAAAACATAGAGATATCGATATATGTTAATAGTGTTTTTAGGCATTATTTATATCAATAATTTCCCCCTTTTTGATGATTACAAAACCTAAACTCACTAAGTCTAAAAATTAATTTTTTTAGACAAGTACTTAGTGAGTTTATATTCACTTCTCCCCCTTTTTGTAGAATCAAAAAGGTTATGCCGGCTAGCTTCATAATTGAAGTTAGACGGGATGAAAACTCCCCCTCGTTCGATGGCACCAAGGGATCGAGATATGGAATGATCGCAAGAGAAATATTAGAAGCACAAGCATATATAGAAGAATATACAATATACGAATAACAAGCATAGCAAACAAATATTAAGGATACATAACAATTAATTCAAAGAGATTATGTTAAAGATCCTAATTTGCCAAAGAGAGCCATCGGACTTGCTTGTAACAAAAGGTTGGTTGATTCGTATTTGAAAGTGAAAATCATAAGCATATAGTATGCTTAGATGGTTGATGATGGAGTGTTTGGAATGAAGATGGTTGTGTTAGGGTAAGGTTGTTGGATTAATGGAGGTATATGTTTGGGTCATGAATGTTGGAGAGTTTGGTTGTGGAGAGTTTGTAGCGGAAGTGGTTGATTAAGGTTTTGGATGTTGTTCAAGTGAGGGTATTGGATGTGATCTAGCGAGAAGATATTCAATCCAAGTGAAGTGTTCATTGAATGCAATGGTTTTTAGGAGAAAGATGCAACAAGGTCAATTGTTGACATGCTTCTCAAGTTGATTTATGTTGTGTGGTGATGAGGGTGATCTAGATGAAGGTGGATCCAAATTGTGTTGAGCAAGATGTAAGGCTAAAAGTGCACTAAGCTCATGGGATTCTTTCAGAGCCTCAACGAACATTAAGTGTTCGGAGGAAGGTGATGGTGGTGGAGCATGATAGTTGTCTTGGGTGAGGGTTTGAACATGAAACATAGGAATGGCATGTGAAGTTGTAGGATGTGGTGGTGATACTCTTGGTGGTGAAGACATGTTTGAGCTTGGGTAATCATGAAAACATGATATGGGTGGAAGAGATGCTTCATGAGTGGATGGTGTTTTTGTTGAATGAGCAACATGTAAACTGTTGGTAATGAGGTTGGGATTATTTTTTGGGATTGTGCATGCTCATCATAAGAAGGAGCATTAGTGGAAGCACGAATGGATGATTTGTTGTTAAATGGATCATTTGTGTGAGAGTGAGGTTTAGGTGTTGGTTAATTATGAACAACATCGCTTGAGTTATGAAAAGATTATGAGGTTTGAGTGTAATGTAGAAGGACATGGGTGAGTAAAGGTTTTTGATATGTAATGTTGGTGAGAAGGAGAGTGAGGTGTTAGGTATGTAATGTTGAAGACATAGGAGGAATTTGGTGTTGGATGTTTGACAACATCATTTGGTTTGACGGGCTTTTAATGGAAGTTAGGCTTTCTTCTCCAAACGGGTTATTTGGTGGTTTTGGTTTAATGGGAGAGGTCATGAAGAGATGAGTATAGATTGAGAGGAATGAGAGTGTTTATAATGTAGGATTGGTGGGATTAAGGATGTATAAATTTTGATAGAAGGTTTAGGATAAAATAGGTTTATGAATTTTGGGAAGTGTAGGATGAAATGGGCTAAAAAGTAGAAAAAGGAAACAACACCTTCGACCATCAGATGGCCGGTCCCCTTAATTGGAGGCCGGTCCCCTTAATAATTAAGGGGGCCGCCTTATGATTTAAGGGGGCCGCCCATCTGGTGATTCCCAGATTGCCAGAAAAGGGTTTTTGGTAGTGAATTGCAGAAAGGTTGTGTTTTTGGTTTCAAACAGGTCCAACTCTTTGAGGCAATTAAGCATATACTAATTATGTAGGCAATTATGTAGCCAAAGCATGTTAATCAAAGAGATTAAGTAAACAAGCAATTTCATCTAGCATGCAAACATACTCATCAAGCAAGTAAAATATAAGTGATAGGAAACAATAAGCAACATCAAGTATTTCATAACTACATAACTAGGAGGATTAATCCTAATGTGTATCAATGTGCAATAAGTGGGTAGTTATGATAGCATGGATTTCTAGAATTGTTACAAACAAAGTCTTATTGAACAAACCATGGTCCTCTTGATTTGATTTAGTTCACTTATAAGTATCATTTATATAAATATAGATGACAAATATGAGATCACCATGCATGATTTTAAAAGAGACGTTTTTAGCATTATTCAAAAATGTTTGAAAGTAAGTTTTCACTTAGATGTGAGAGTTATTTGAATAAAATAGATTGGGTTTTTACTTCAAAATGTATGAATGAACGGTAAATAATATTTTCCCAATCTTTAGTTTTGATCAAAACAAAATTGTGGATATTGATAGTGAAAACATGTTATTTAAAAGTGGGATAGTTATTTGAAAAACTATTTTCCAAAATGTGAGGTTTTTGCATATTTTTTGAGATATTAGATTTTTGACAACAAATATCATAAATCAAATATTTTAAAAAACGTTTATTAAAGATCTCATGCTCAAGAGGATTGGTTAAGCCTATTATTATCTCATGCTATCTTTTCTACATATCCTATGATCCTAAAGGAAATGAAGATGATAATTTATATGTTAGATGCGAGAGTGTTGAATGGGGTATAACCTAACATCTATAGTTCCTTTGTTTTCGCACGCTTATCTAACTTAATGTCATAGTCTACGAGAGCTTGTTTCATCCATAGTTTTCTTACGCGAGGGATCTAATCCTACTTCTATATTAACGATCGATCCACTTAACTCATTTCACTTCATCACCATGAGTTTGCTTATAGTGGCTATAGAAGATTTCAATTTTCTATTTTGTTCGGCAATGAACAATTTTATCTTATTCCTAGGAAAGTCAACCAATGATGTTTCTAGGTTATAAGAATATAAGCTATTATGTACACATATATGTATAGCTAAGAATTAATCTAACTAATCATATATCTAAGCATGCAAATTATAGCGATGAACTTAAAAGAAACGCGTACCTTTTAGTCTTCAATGGAATATCTTCAAGCACTTCAAGTGACCATGTTGACTTATAGAAGTCATTTGTAGATGATATTCCAACTTCTTCCAAGATTGACAGCTTAGCCACTTGGTTCCCATTGTCTCATTGGTCCAAAGTTGTTTGATCCAAACATATTCAACATTTGGCTAGGATGCATGTATGGTGGTAGTATTCCCCAAGGATTGTAACTTGGTTGATAATTCCACATTTGATGACTAGTATTATTGTAGTTTTGTCTATTTTGGTTTCTTCTAGGTTGAGGTGTTTTAGATCGAGTATGAAGATTATTTGGTTTTCTCGGTGGTGGAGTTTTAGATCTTAATTTAAATTTAGAGGATCCTATTTCGGTCTTTAAGGATGGTTTATAAAAAGTTTTTACTTCTTCATCATTCGCAATGGGTATTTTTCTATCTTTTGTAAGTATATACTTAGGTTTTGATTCTAATGATTTTTGTTTACTAGATTCACATTCAAACTTTATACTTTTATTTTCACTAGTTGAAACATTAGTTGAGGTTAATCCTAGACCGGTTTTATCTCCTGAAGTTTCTTGAACACTTATTATTTTCTTAAGTGGGTTACTACTATTTTTAAACTTGTCAAGTTTGAAAATTTCATCTTTAAGTTTTTCGTTTTCATTATTAACCTCTATGTATGTTTTACATTCTATAAAAACTTCTTTTCCTTTTTTCAAATGTTGTAGTCTAATTTTTAATTCGAGTACTTCATTTTCTAATAGATTATTAATATGTTTTAGTAACTTATTTTTAGCTATAACCTTTTGACCTAATTTGCATAACCTATTATATTCACTATCTAGGTCTTTTTCGTCTAATGATAAATTTTCGTCACTAAAGTATTCGGTTTCGGAACGTACCTCGCTTGATGTCTTATCCATAAGACATTTCTCCTCATTTGTGATTTCTTTCTCATCGTCATCGCTATCACTCCAAGCTCCTCCAACAAACGCCTTTTGATTTTGATTTCTTGACATCATTGGACATTTTCCGATGAGATGATTTGGATCACCACATTTGAAGCACTTCCTATCACTTTTGCCATTTTTGTCATCTTTATTTCTTTGGTTTGCTTTCCTTTCATCATGCGGTTGTCTAACGAATCTTCCTCGCCTTTTGTAGAATTTCTTGAAGTCTCTTACGGCCATCGCATATTCTTCGTCATCACTTTCAGAGGTTGAGCTATCCTCGTTACTAGATTCCTTCCTAGCTTTCAACGCAATTGACTTGCTTTGCTCTCTTTTTTAATTGACCATCTCGGGGTCTTTCTTTATTATTGCTTCGTAGACTTTCAGGTTGCCGATCAACTCATCAAGTTGAAGAGTTGACAAGTTCTTCGATTCTTCAATTGCCGTAACTTTAGCTCGCCATTTTGGATGACGAGCCCTAAGAAATTTCCTAACAAAATTCTTACTAGAAAAATTCTCATCAAGTGCTTTTAAACTTGTGATGATAGTGTTAAACCTAGCAAAAGCATTATCTATTGATTCCTCCTCCGAAATCGTAAATTGTTCATATTGTTGAACAAGAAGATCTATTTTGTTATCTTTAACTTGACTATTACCTTGGTGAGTGATTAGTAAAGAATCCCAAATTTCTTTTGCGGTTTTACACATAAAATTTCTTTTATATTCTTTGCGTGGTAACGCATTATAAATAACCATTTTAGCCTCATTATTTTTTTCTAGTTTATTTTTCAAATCATCATTTTGTTTTTCAAAAGATACAATTTCATCCATTTTAGTTTCAAAATTATATTGAATAGAGGGAAAATCACCAAAGGTAATGACATGCCAAAGATCAAGATCTTTTGATTTCACATAAGTTTCGAATCTATTATTCCAATAAAGAAAACCATCACTTTCAAATAGTGGTGGTCTTTGCATAGATTGCCCTTCTAAATATTTTTCCAATTCCATAGATTGATACAAGTTTTTATATACAGTATATTTTAAAAATCTTGTTTAACGTAGCTCTGATGCCAATTGTGGAAAACTAGAAGGGGGGGGGGTTGAATAGTTTTACGTCTTTTTAATTTTATTATGAAAACTTAGTTTAGTTTTAAAACCTTATTTGCTTTAAAAATTTGATTCAATTTTATGTGAACTCAAATCTTGAACAATATGAACAACTATATCTAAGTATGGACAATAATAATATAAGCTAAGTATGTGAAATAAACATATGCACAATATAAACATTTATAGCTATATACGAGAGATAAGTAAGTAATCGTTTATTTTATAATCCTTAGTTATATTTTATATGAAAACTTTACTTGATCGAAATGATCAATTATATGTATGTTACCTTTTTTGTTTGATTGTAAAAACTTTGTTTTGTGAATGAAACTTTCGTTTGATCTTTAAGTAAAATCAATACTAGCACAATATGAGCAAATATATATATACATCTACGTCTACAAAAGTAATAACAATATAAGCAAGATAATAAGTAAGATATGGAAAGATCTAACCGCGAGACAAAGGATTTATAGTGGTTCGGCTACAAGGACACCTTCCTTGCCCTACTCCACTCCTCAAGTCACCTACTCGAGAGTTTTCTTCACTATGTCAACAAGCTCCCTTATGGCGGATAAAACCTTACACACCAATATACACACCACAACTTCGTCACAACTTATTCACACCTTCTACACAACTTCTTCACACCTAGTCACTACTTAATCACAACACTACTTCTTCACACCTATCTATCTTCACAACTATCTACTTCACAACAATCTTCTTCACAACTATCTACTTCCTAACTTCTCTACTTCACAACTATCTACTACACACTCACTCTATCTACATACCTTGCTAATCTATCTTCTATCAAATATTCACAACTAGTTACACAAAGAAATAGATATAATGGATGATGCTCTAACAACTTGGATGTGGAGGTCACAACAAGTTGTAATACTTCTTCTCTTGAAGGATTGAAGTATTCCTCTCTTGCACTTGAAAGGTAGAGGTTTGGATCACTTTGAAACAAAGATTTATGTATGTATGATCAAAGGATTTTAGAGAATAGAAATGAGATCTAGAATTGAAAGTTTTAGGGTGCAAAAGATGAGAAAAATCTGTGAAATGAACCAGTATTTATAAGAGGAAAAATACTGTTTGGGAGCGTGGCCGGTCCCCTTAATTGGGTGTCGGTCCCCTTAATAATTAAAGGGACCGCCTAGTATAATTAAGGGAGCCGCCTAATAAAAAAATATTTTTCTTCAAATTTTTTGTCTTTTTGTGGGGGGGGGGTGTTTCCTGAAGAATGTAGCCGTTTTTTGGTTTGAAATTTGAATTCAAACTATTTATTTTGAATAAAACATTTCTTATAAATACAAAATTATTTTGTATAAGTTTAAAAATGTTTGTCCCACTTTAATAAAATGAAAGGTTTGTAAAAATAAAAATTCATTTGATCATAAAATGCATTAGACACTTTGTTTATTCATACCTTAAGTGATATGGATGCTAAAGCAAATATTTACGACTAAATACTTGTTTACATCATAATTTGTAGTTCAATGAGTTTACGTTTTGATTTGTGATTATCAAAACATAGAGATATCGATATATGTTAATAGTGTTTTTAAGCATTATTTATATCAACATTAAGAAAAGTGTGAGTATCACACACCTCAACAATTTCCTTACTTGTGTTTTTTGTGTGTCAACAATCAAAAGAATTACGGTATCACTTTCTACGTTTTTATGTTTTCATGTCATTGTTTATTTATCTATAATAGCAATACATATATATAGTACAATCTTAAGACAGAATATTTTTTGTTATAAGAGACGATTACGAAAAAAAAAAAATGAATAAACTAACGACGCGAAAACATTTTAATATTGTTTTGTTGAAACAGTTTGTTGTTTTAAGAGGTTGATTACTCATTGAAGTAGCAATGATATAATATTGACTAAAAAAACAGAATGTTGCAAGTCCTTATTAACAAAACATCATCAAAATATTCTTAAATATAAGATTTTTTTTTTGGACGGTCTCCCTATTTAGGCAAATTGAATATTTTGTTTCATTATGTATTGTTAACATTGATTGTTCATTGTTATAAGTTAATGGAAAATTAAGATATAGTTCTAGCTGGACTACTTTATCCTTGCCGTACTATATGTGTATATTCAGTTTTGCGAGTTTAGAATAGTCCGTGATTGGTTTCAAAAGAAATACGAGTATCGTGTGTGCTACTGTGCTAGATTAAATAATTTCATGAACCTTGTTACGGAAGGACCAGATGAGTATATTTAAGTGGTCGCTTAAGATTTTCTTTGAGGTGTATTAAAGAAATGAACATGTAACTGGTAAAGTTGATACTAGTTTTGAATCCTTATTTTACAGAACCAATGAAATCATGAAACAAGGTTATAGTTTTGTTGAACTAGACCAAAGGTTTTCTTTATCATTCAACTATTTATGAGTTTTATTGCATTGAAGATTACCAATAAATGACATGTTATTTATTGAGAGACTAGCTTATAGACCCGTTGACACCGGGTTATTTTTTAAAGAAATAGTGAAAATGAGATGATAAGAAAAGTAATAACGTAAACTTGTTCCATTTAAATTATGAAAGAGAGAATGAGACAATGCGTCACTTATCCAATAATCAATTTAGTTTTACAATTATACTAACAAACGTCCAAAAGTTGGCGATTGTAAAATTGATTGTCTCGAACATAAAATGATTTGTGTGAGCGCCTATCGATTCAAAACCCAATCAATGCCGTGATTGTTGATATAAATAATTGACTAAAAACATTATTCATATCTTCCGATATCTCTATGTTTTGATAATCACAAAACTTAAACTAATCAAACCAAAGATCATGACGTAAACATGTATTTAGTAATAAATAATCACTTTCACCAACAAATCACTTAAGGTATGAATAAACAAAGTGTTTAGTGCAATGTATGATCAAAGGGGTATTTAATTAACTAATACAAAGTTTATTTAATTATATAATCTTATTATATATTTTTGAAAAACACTTTTGGTAATAAGGAAAAATGTTTTAATCATACTAAATATATGATTTCAAATATTTAACCAAAATCAGTTAGTTTTTCACTAAATAAACTTTCCCCACTAAAAGACAAGTTTTCTGGCCGTTACAGTTGGGCGGCCCCCTTAATTATAAGGGGCGGTCCCCTTAATTTTAAGGGGGCCGGCCATGCTTTAAGGGGACCGGCCACGCTCCGCTGTCAGAAACTTTTGCCTATAAATACCACCTTAAACCTGGATTTTTTTCCCTACCTTTTTGCACAAAAACTTTCTGTTCTAGATCTCCATTTCAATTCTAAAAATCCTTTGATCATTTCATAAGCCTTTGTTTCCAAGTGATCCAAAGCCTCATTCTTTCAAGTGCAAAGAGAAGAATACTTCTATTAGAAGTATTACAACTTAGTATCATCTTGCTATCTAAGTTGTTTGTTTACATTTCCTTGTATATCTTTCATACTTTGGTGAATAAGGTGTATGTATTAGTAAACTAGATTTAGTTGAAGAATCTAGAATTGTTGTAAGTGTGAAGTGTGACTTGAAGTGAAGAAGAAGGGTTAGATAGTAGTGGTGATAGGAGATTGTAGCAATAGGAGCTTGTAGTGAAGAAATTAAGGATCTCTAGTGGAGAAGACTAGAAGACATTTGTAGATTGAAGTTGTGAAGACATTAGTGGCTTGAAGGTGTCAAGACATTAGTGCATTGAAGGTGTGAAGACATTAGTGGCTTGAAGGTGTCAAGACACTAGTGCATTGAAGTTGCAAAGATATTAGTGACTTGAAGGTGTCAAGACATTAGTACTTTGAAGGTGTGAAGAGAATAGAAGATTGGTGTATAGAAGATTGGTGTGTAGAAGATTGGTGTGAAGAAAATAGTAGATTGGTGTGAAGATTAGTGTGTAGATTGGTGTGTAGATTGGTGTGAAGATTGGTGTGTAAATTGGTGTGTATATTGGTGTGTACGGTTTTCTCCGCCATAAAGGAGGTCTTTGATCTAGTGAAGAAAACTCTCGAGTAGGTGACTCGGGGAGTGGAGTAGGGCAAGGAAGGTGTCCTTGTAGCCGAACCACTATAAATCCTTTGTGTCTCGGTTTGATCTTTCCATCTCTCACTCTTTGATTTATTACTTACTTGCATTTCACACATAGTCATAATTTATAGTATTGTGCATATGATTGATTTCACATAAAGATCAAACTAAAATCCATTCATAAAACTAATCTTACAAAAACCAACCTAGTACATATAATTATATCTATACACTACTATACATATATATGCTTACATAAAATATATGAAATTGTATATTCTTTCCAAACATTATACATAAGCATTGTATATATAAAACCTTTAATAAATCTTGTATTTATACTTTTGTAGTTAAGTGTTTTGAAATTGTACATTATACATAAGTAGTATTTATACAAAATCATAAATTAACTAGTTTATATATTTATGTATTAAAGTGATTTGAAAGTTTCATCTCAGAAACTATCTTTTACAAATAAGCAAAACGAAAAAGACGTAAAACTATTCAACCCCCCCCTTCTAGTTTTCCACAATTGGTACCAGAGCCACGTCTAACAAGATTTTTAAAATATACTGTATTTTAAAACTTGTAACGATCTATGGAATTCGAAAAATATCTAGAAGGAGAATTTACGCAAAAACCACCATTATTTGAAAATGATCATTTTCTTGAATGGAAAAATAAATTTGAAAATTATGTGAAATCAATAGATCTTGATCTTTGGCATATTATTTCAATTGGTGATCTTAAACTAACTAAAATGGATTTTGAAAATCAATATAATAATCTTCAAATAAAAATTGATAAAAATATTAAAGCTAAATTACTTATTTTCAAAACTCTACCAAATGTTGAATATGAAAGATTATTTCCTTGTAAAACGGCAAATGATATTTGGAAATGCCTTTTAAAGTTTCACCAAGAGAAATGTAAAACCAAAGATGATAAACTTGATATTGCACATGAAATTGTTACTCTAGAAAATTTAATAGATAAATATTTAGTTGAAATAAACACATGTACTACTAGCTCAAATGTGATCATTGAAGGTACTAATAATGAAGAACACATGTGTCAAATCCGAAGAAAGCATGTTAATAAATCATGGTGCAACAAGGACGATAAAGACGATGTAAATACGGAATACGTGAACATCCTAACAAATGTTAATACAAATAGTGATGACAAGGATTACATGCTCCAAGATCCGAGCAATGCTACAAACAAAACATGGAGCGACATGAACAATGGAGTTGATCACCGTATAGCGAGTGAAGAGTGTACAAGTACAAATAAGGTACAATTCAAAACCAAACATTTTTGCTATGATCAATTTACATTAGAATTTTCAAAAATGGAAAATAGCTTCAAACACTTTTGCAACATTGACTCAAAAATTATTTTTAAAAATGAATCTTCAACATCCGCTGAAAATAACTTTGAAAAAGAAATAATTTTAGAAGACAAAATGTCTAGACTTGAAAGTAATATTGAAATTGATCTTGAATGTAAAAATTGTCAAGACTATAAACATGAAATTAAAATGGAAAAGGAAAAAAGCTAAAATATTAGCAAAATTCGAAAATAGTTCTAAATCTTTAAAATATCTACTTAACATTCAAAAGTCATTTTATGATAAAACCGGATTAGGATATACGGCAGATGAGTATTTGACAAATACATCAAAACAAATAAAATTTGTTAAACCTAATGGAAAAATTTAGAACTATTATTATTTACATCCATTGATTATTTCTCTAGTCAAGAAAGTTATTGTTTGTTTGCTAAAACAAACAAATAATGAATTCTTGTACTTCTCGATGACATCCTCTTCATATGCATTTAAGTGCATTGGATGTTCCCTACTAATCAAATCGGACCCATGAGAATCTGGGTACCAAGCTCTCTGTCATGTGTAGGTAATTAACGATCAAAGGAACTACTACTTTTTGGATCGCTCTATTCGCTTTCTTTCATTTGATGACCATTGTCTTTATGGTGTGTTCGTTACTACCTCATGACGAAGGATTCTTGTTCTACCATTCTTAATCTGCACGACTTGTGATGATTGGTGCGACCGATAGTGTTTCTATGATCAAGTCTCCTTGATCCTTTTTGCATTAGGATATTACTTCGCTTCTTCAACTTGCTTTGGGGAAAACCTTCCTGACGTTTTATATTGCTCTCATGACCACTCTTAAAGAAGAGCTGGACCTGAGGTAAGTTTTCTTTTCAAAAACTTGCCTACATTACATTAAGATAGAGTATGCTTCAATTAGTATATTAATATGTTTTAATTTGCAAGTTGCTATGCTTTTAGATCATGAATACCAATATATGCATACATAACATTAGGATAATTAACCCTCTTATTGCTATATCTATTATCATTTGTTTTAGTTTTCATCTATATTGATAATCTTCTATGATCTAGAATAGAATGCTTGACACTTGTGCTATATAATCTTACTAGTTGCATTAATAGATGTGTTATAATTAAGACTTGCTAGTGACTCAATATTACAATGTGTCTTGTATACATGCATATATACATATGTCTATATTGCATTCATTGATGAATTTCTTTGTCCTTTCCTATCTCATTGCATTTAGATGTTCAATGTCTACCATATCTCTCTCACATCTTTAGTTGCCATTAGAGATGATTACATGTGACAATGGGCTGAATCGATTCTCTTGAAGTATATCTTTCACCTGAAATTTCTTGATTATCAAAATCAATATGTCATATTTAAAAACTTCTCTTTGAGTTAAAACCCTTCGAATATCTATTTTATGCTTTTTCGAACAACATGCTTAATCATAAGCTATCATAACATTATTTTGATCTTTATCAAAGCAGAAACATTTTTCTTTTTGAAACAAAACAAAATTTGTCCTAGTAGGATACAAACTTGAATGTATTTCAAAACATTAAGCCAAGTATTAGTGAATCAAGAATACTTCATATTTGGTAATCTTCGATAGGTAAATTTAGGAACTCGATTTCTTCTAAAAAGAGAATGACTACTGGAGAATCTATTGACTAGAAATTCAATTTAACCTAACGGTTGAATTGCTTCTATGTGAGAAGTTGGGTGTGTGTAACCCGTAAAAATGGTCGTGTTTAGCCTGAATTGAGCACCACTAGTAATAGTCTCATACTCATTCTCCAACTTGATTAAATTGCACTTCCTATATATACCTAACGCTAGTTTACTTTTGTGAACCTTGTTTCTCATTAGACTCTTTCGTTCCCAGATTTATGACATTAAGTGAAAACTTACTTTCAAACATTGTTGAATAAAACTAAAAACATTTTATTTAAAACATTATTATTTTCTCACATATGTCATAAACTTATGTGAAAATGACATCCACAATCTAATCAAATCATTTCATGAGAATCATGGTTTGCCCATATGGATCTTGTTTGTAACAAGTCTTGAAGTCCATATAATCATATCTGTCTATTTGTTACTTGTCAACAATCATCAACATGTTTGTTCTAGGCTAAATGTTATCATCTTCATATAGTTGCTCATTTAGCTTACTTGGCTTGTTGTCTCCTTTGGTGCATATCTTAATTGATAAATTAATAGATAGCATGATTATTAGAAATTAATTGTCTACTTTAATTAATTCTATATCACTCTCTACATTCATGAATAGTATGCCCCATATTGCCTCAAAGAGTTGAACTTACTTGAATCCAAAAACAAAAACACAACCTTTTTGAAAATTTTCTGTCAAAAACCCATTTCTGGCATTCTGGGAATCACCAGATGGGCGGCCCCCTTAATTATATAAGGCGGCCCCCTTAATGATTAAGGGGACCGGCCCCTAATTAAGGGGACCGGCCATCTGATGGTCGGGGATACTGTTTTCTTTATCACTTTTTGACCCACTTCAGCCTATACTTCCCAAAATTCACAAACATATTTTGTCCCATACTATCCCTCAAATTTTCCTTCCTAAACCACATTTCTCATACACTATAAATACTCTCCTCCCACCATTAATGCCATCACACCCAAACATGTCATCTTCCAACAACCAAAAACCAAAGATTTCAAGAACCGCAAGGATCTCCGTCAAACCCGTTTGGAGGAGGAAACTTGATTCTTGTCATAACTCTTGTGATATTGTTTCAAGTCAACCAACAACTCAACCTCAAACCCACTCAAATGAGTCATCCCACAACCTATCTTCCACTAATACCCTCATTAATGCTTCCTCTTTTGATGAGCATGCTCAATCCCAAAACAACAATCCCAATATCTCAATCAACACTTCACATATTGCTCATTCAACAAAGACATCATCCACTCATGAAGAACATCTTCCACCCATATCTTGTTTTCATGATTACCCAAGCTCAAACATGTCTCCACCACCTAGAGTACCACCACCACTTCCTACAACCTCACATGCCACTCCAATGTTGCATGTGCAAACCTTCACCCAAGAAAACTATCATGCTCCACCACCATCACCTTCCTCCGAACACTTGAAGTTCGTTGAGGAGCTAAAAGAGGCACATGAGCTTAGTGCTCTTTTAGCATTACATCTTGCTCAACGCAATTTGGATCCACCACAATCAAGCTCACCATCATCACCACATAACAAAAACCAACTTGAGAAGCATGTTAACAATTGCCCTTGTTGCATCTTCCTTCAACAACAAACCATTGCTTTGAATGAGCACTTCACTTGGATTGAGTATCTTCTTACTAGATCTCAACAAACCCTATCACTTGAACAACATCACAACCCTCAACCAACAAACTCCACTTCAAATCCACCACCTCCAAGCTCTACAAACTCACCAACACCCATGGAACCAAGAGTTTACCTCCACTAAACCACCAAGCATTTGATATGCTTATGTTTTCTCATTTTCAAATAAAACTCCTCAACCATTTTGGGATTCAAGAAAGTTTGATGACACTTCTTGTTGGCACTATAGGATGTTCTATGTTATTTAGAATTCTATTTGTATTGCCTTTGTAACAATGATTATGGGTTGACATAATCATTTTTCTATTATTGAATGGTTTAATATATGTTTCTTATTCCCTTGTGCCATGATTATTACTTGTTAATATTATGCTATATGTATTTGCTTGTGCCATGCTTGTGCTTCTAATATTTTTCTTGCAAGAATTACTTTCTCGAAACCTTGGTGCCCTCAAACGAGGGGGAGCATACATCAAGGGGGAGTTTTCAACCCGTTTAAACTTCTCTCACGAAGTTTATTCGGCCTAACCTTTTTGATTCTACAAAAAGGGGGAGAAGTGAATGTAAACTTACTAAATACTTGTCTAAATATTAATTTTTGGATTTAATAAGTTTAGGTTTTGTAATCATCAAAAAGGGGGAGATTGTTGATATAAATAATTGACTGAAAACATTATTCATATCTTCCGATATCTCTATGTTTTGATAATCACAAAACTTAAACTAATCAAACCAAAGATCATGACGTAAACATGTATTTAGTAACAAATAATCACTTTCACCAACAAATCACTTAAGGTATGAATAAACAAAGTGTTTAGTGCAATGTATGATCAAAGGGGTATTTAATTAACTAATACAAAGTTTATTTAATTATATAATCTTATTATATATTTTTGAAAAACACTTTTGGTAATAAGGAAAAATGTTTTAATCATACTAAATATATGATTTCAAATATTTAACCAAAATCAGTTAGTTTTTCACCAAATAAACTTTCCCCACTAAAAGACAAGTTTTCTGGCCGTTACAGTTGGGCGGCCCCCTTAATTATAAGGGGCGATCCCCTTAATTTTAAGGGGGCCAGCCATGCTTTAAGGGGACCGGCCACGCTCCTCTGTCAGAAACTTTTGCCTATAAATACCACCTTAAACCTGGATTTTTTTCCCTACCTTTTTGCACAAAAACTTTCTGTTCTAGATCTCCATTTCAATTCTAAAAATCCTTTGATCATTTCATAAGCCTTTGTTTCCAAGTGATCCAAAGCCTCATTCTTTCAAGTGCAAAGAGAAGAATACTTCTATTAGAAGTATTACAACTTAGTATCATCTTGCTATCTAAGTTGTTTGTTTACATTTCCTTGTATATCTTTCATACTTTGGTGAATAAGGTGTATGTATTAGTAAACTAGATTTAGTTGAAGAATCTAGAATTGTTGTAAGTGTGAAGTGTGACTTGAAGTGAAGAAGAAGGGTTAGATAGTAGTGGTGATAGGAGATTGTAGCAATAGGAGCTTGTAGTGAAGAAATTAAGGATCTCTAGTGGAGAAGACTAGAAGACATTTGTAGATTGAAGTTGTGAAGACATTAGTGGCTTGAAGGTGTCAAGACATTAGTGCATTGAAGGTGTGAAGACATTAGTGGCTTGAAGGTGTCAAGACACTAGTGCATTGAAGTTGCAAAGATATTAGTGACTTGAAGGTGTCAAGACATTAGTACTTTGAAGGTGTGAAGAGAATAGAAGATTGGTGTATAGAAGATTGGTGTGTAGAAGATTGGTGTGAAGAAAATAGTAGATTGGTGTGAAGATTGGTGTGTAGATTGGTGTGAAGATTGGTGTGTAAATTGGTGTGTATATTGGTGTGTACGGTTTTCTCCGCCATAAAGGAGGTCTTTGATCTAGTGAAGAAAACTCTCGAGTAGGTGACTCGGGGAGTGGAGTAGGGCAAGGAAGGTGTCCTTGTAGCCGAACCACTATAAATCCTTTGTGTCTCGGTTTGATCTTTCCATCTCTCACTCTTTGATTTATTACTTACTTGCATTTCACACATAGTCATAATTTATAGTATTGTGCATATGATTGATTTCACATAAAGATCAAACTAAAATCCATTCATAAAACTAATCTTACAAAAACCAACCTAGTACATATAATTATATCTATACACTACTATACATATATATGCTTACATAAAATATATGAAATTGTATATTCTTTCCAAACATTATACATAAGCATTGTATATATAAAACCTTTAATAAATCTTGTATTTATACTTTTGTAGTTAAGTGTTTTGAAATTGTACATTATACATAAGTAGTATTTATACAAAATCATAAATTAACTAGTTTATATATTTATGTATTAAAGTGATTTGAAAGTTTCATCTTAGAAACTATCTTTTACAAATAAGCAAAACGAAAAAGACGTAAAACTATTCAACCCCCCCCCCCTCTTCTAGTTTTCCACAGTGATGATAGGCCTTCAAGTGCTTCTCTATACGTCATAAAAAGCTAATAATGAAATTTTGGAGAGTTCTTCGGGTCAAATGCTAAATATGCATTTTCGTAATCAAGGGAATCAAAACTCTCCTCGTCACTATAAAAGGACACATCAGTCGAATCCTCTCAACTAAACCAACATGCGCGTTGGACGGAGCATATTTCTTCTCATCTTAGCAATTTGAAGCAAACTTTGTTTGTTTGCTACTTTATTTTTTTCAGACATCCACCACTCGTACCACTCATTAACATCCCATTTTCCTTGTTTTTCAATTTTAAAAAACTTATCTTGCTCGTTACCTGTACATAATAGACGATCATCAATACATAAAACTGAAAATATATATATCAGATTAATCCTTGAATGTTGAAATTAGTTGCAACTGTTGTTCAAACGAATGTATAAGTGTTATACATACCTTTACTTGATTCTTTAACGGTTGAAGCTTTTCCTTCTTGTCGTAAGGATTCGTATATGCTTTTTCATAGATGATACACAGCCCCGTTTTAAAGACCCGTTGAATCACAGGGGTTTTTAAAAAAATAACAAAATGAGATTATAAGAAAACTGATAACATAAATATGTTCCATTTAATATATGAAAGAAAGAATAACACAATGTATTAATTATTCGATAAGCAATTGAGTTTGTTACAATTAAACTAATAAATGTCCAAGCGTTGGCGTCTCTAAAATTGATTGTCTTGAACAGAAAATGATGTGTGAGCGCTTATCGATCTAATACCCAATATCCATGGCGTGCACACCTAATAGTCTATAGATGATGTAAGTAAAAGCATGTTGTGATTGATAATATATTATGATTTCGAAATGAAAACCTTCAAACTATTTTGCTTTTGACTCTCGAAACGGCAACGTATAGTTGTCCATATATGAAATTGGAGGTGGCGGATACAAACCATCCTTTAAAAGTGACTAACCCTGGCGGATACAAACCATGTGTGAAATTGAAGTTCCTACTATACTTTATTTTTGTGTATTGTAACACATACATGACTACTCTTTACTTTTCTCATATTAACCTTCATCAAATAACCCTTCATCATGTTAGTATTATCCATGATTAATTTTAAATAAAGCATTTTTTTTAATTCTTAAGAAAATACACATTTGTTACGCTATGAATTCAAATTCAAATTCAGCGCGTCAAGCTAAGTTAAATCTCTGATGAGTTTATTTTCAGCCCAATAAAATCATGATTATTTCTTTTAAAATTTTTTAAAGGTTATTATATATAGAAAAATGCTAAAACTAAATTAAAAATGATTAGCGCGGTAAGTCTTGAAAAGCCAAGTCATAAATAGCTTAAAGTATTCATCATTTCAAATTGGTCCACTATATCACATAACTGGTAATGTATTTCATATAGTCCATAAGATAGCATAGCACAAAGCTTGTAAAAAAACGCATTAGCAACTTAGCAAGTAGATCTAAGCATTTCATTTTATAACAATGTACATCGCATTATTTCGCAATCTAAAGGAGGCCTGTTAAATCTCAATTCACGCTCCATGATTAATTTATTTTCAATTTTATAACATTTCACATGGCATTTCTTACACACTCAACAATCTGAACTACAACAAAATGGGCTAACTTTATACATGTTTATTGAATTACGCATCCATTTTTCAGTAATTAAGAAGACCATGACATTACCCCACAATTCCACAAAGTACCTTAAATTTATATGGCACAAGGTTTAATCGAGTCACCAACTATATCTTATGAAACCAATACATCGGTTTCTTTGATCTCAAACATCTTCAATAACACCAACACTAAGAGCATGACAATGAAGTAGACACCACCTTGCTTTTTCATCTGACCAATAAATTTGTGTTATGAATGTGAATGATATCTTTCACATTCATAACACCAAATTCTTCAACTGCACAAACACACCCTATAAACCATTTATCGGAATGGTGCAAGAGCTTACCCGTTGAGGGACACAGATCTTATGACTTTTGAAGTCATATTATGGAATATCAACTGCTTTCCCATGCTTCAACGTCTCCATAGCTGTTAATACCTTTTAAGTGTTGAAAGCATCTGGAAAGGTGCAAGAGCCATATAGGTTACAATCAAATGAAAGTGACAGCGTAAAATGAAAATAAATTACATTCTATTGAGCACTATAGAAGGATAAGGATGAGCATTGTGACCCACCAGGATGATCAATATTGTACTCGTGAAACGCTGAGAGTTCCTTTGAAGTCAAATTCTGATAGAATGATTCCTGCCAACACAAATGTTAATATATAACTACTTGGATAGATCAACCAACATATTTAATACAGAAAACTTAAGGAACTCTTACTATGATCTAGAGATGGTAGGATGGGCAGGTCAGCGGGTTGGGGAATGGGTCAAACAGGTTAGGGATGAAAGGTTGGTCCGGTAAACAATATTAAAGTACAACAATCAATAAGTATTGAATCTCAAAAACAAAAGTTTGAAAACTATTGAAAAGTTTCTATGGCTTGCATACATTAGTATTGTAGGAAAGGTAGAACTCAGGCCCGTGGGAGGAAAGCAGGGAATAGGACACACCACATAGCATTTAAGTAGTGCCTATTGGGTCATTTTGTCTCGAATATAGAATTCCCAATAGCCACTTTCTATTAGCGTGAACCGAGACTGATAAAAAGCTTTTTCACATCTACCTAATCAAACTATTTCAATTCTCTTTACTGGTTCTGATAAAAAGTGGAAGTAGCATAAAAAGCTGAAACTACAAAAAAGACACAGAAGTTACCGTCACAAGCACATAAGCATATGGCTCTGCTCTACTTCCCAAACTAAAGATTATCTTATCTTTAACCTAAACGAACAACTGATATTGACACAAAACATTTTAAACACCCGTTTTTGTCAGCACAACCAAACAACCTTTTAATCACCCATTATTAATTAGTTACCTTGATGACAGATTTGATATAGCGTGTCAAGATGACGCTGGTGTATAACTTAAGGCACACTTTACATTATAAGAATTATTTATATACAAATAATACTCATATATATTTTCATCAGTTTGTAACCATATTGAAGACACCAACTATTTCTACTATTGTACAAATTTGGATAAATAGTTTGAATCAACACGATAGGTAAGAATACAAAACTTAAATCAAACCTGAAATGGAATTAAGGATTATATGGGACACAATTAGGACCACAAAAGCCAACACGGCTGGATATCCAACATTTGAGGTAACTGGACTTCTACACTCTTTTCGACTCCTACACCTTTTTCGACATCTCTATCTATTGCTATGATTTCCTTAACTTCAAAATTCTGCAAGAGTGCAAATATTTCTATCAATGTAAATTAATTGAATGCAATTTGTTGGCAACTTTGATCTGTTTAAAGTACAATATAAAAAAGGACCAATACTGGGTAGATGATTCAAAAACTATTTATATCTACTTATTCAATATTCACACACCAGTTTTGGCAGGAAAAAGCTTTTAGGTAGAGATAAAAACATTTATTTTTTGAACGGGTCAAATTGGGTGTATCTGCATGTCAAATAAATGATATACCTCAAAAGGGGTACATTAGGTAACAATAAAAATATTCATTTTTAGAAAGGGTCAAACTGGGTAGATAAGGTAACGGGTCTTAATGGGTACTTTTATGAGAATTTAGGATGCCAATACAACCACCCCCGTAATAGAGAATTTAGGATGCCAATAAAAAACTTTTTTTTTTAACCCTACAAAAAGTTGAAAACTCTTTTTTAGGATATGTTTGGATGACTTAATTGTGTTTTGATGGTACACCTATTAAGCACCTAACTAAGCACTTGTTAAGTGAATAATCTGTAGCGAATAAAAGCTAACCCACCATCGCATTCAAATGATCATATAAGCATTTTCCATTAAAAAAAATACACAATAATATGCAGTTTCAAAGCCTTTCATATACAGTGCAGGTCGATAACTTATGGATATATTAAACTTTGAGAACAATGTCAAGATACCAAGTTCAATTACCAAATGCTTGTTAAGTTATGGCTTCTCCTATGTTATAAGGGAAGGTATTTTAAGTATTAAAAGATAGTAAGACATTTTTACCAGCATGAGTCCATTGTGAAGACTTCAATAGATAGGAGTAAAACTAACTATTTTCACCAACTTATCCATGTTTAATTTGGGCCAAACTTGGAGTACGTGGATCATGTGTGTAGCTTTGATGTTAACTACTTACATTGCCATTAAAATTTTCACTTTCAAGATTAATTATTTTAAAAGCTAAAGGCTAAGGTACTTCTAAGTATTTGTTCATTTAAAGCCACTTGGATTAAAAATTTAAAAAAAAAAGAAAAAAAAAGTTCTTCTAAAGATGAAATAACATAAAGAACATCAAACAATCGTGTTACACCCAATAGCTCACCTGAAACTCTTGATGGCAATATTGATAGCATAAGTGCAACATGGTAAAGAAAATTAAGAACATTAAGATAATACAACTATATGAGCAAATAACCAAGTTAAAAAGGCGTAAATTGACATTTTAAGTTCTTAATATTAATTTTAACTTTCGCCTGTGACCTTTTTAGCAAGTTATGTACCTTTTCAAGCGTTTGACCAGATTCTATAGAAAGATTTGCAGAAATAACTTCTTAAAAGAGAATTTGGTATCTCATATTTGACTGCCATTACTTTGCATAAGAGGCGATATTCCGTAATCCGTCATGAGATTAAAAATAACTTATTATAGGTTTATGCCTAGATTATTACTAAACAAACTTACCTATTGTCAACTATAACTAACAACACCATGGCCACCATAACCAACACATCAGGAAAGGAAAAGAACCCATATATCATATGTCAAAACCACATAATCATAATCTAACTTGCCACACAAAATAAAAACGAAACCATCATCATAAAGTACAACTTATGAGCCACTTTTTTGTTTCTTGTTCATAAATCAAAACCTGAAAACTTAAAAAAATGAAAAGATAAAACCTTGACGAATATTAAAAAAAATATAAGTTGTAAACATAAAACCAATTGTATTTGATTAAAAAAACTAACGTACTATTTTGTATAGCATTTTAGAGTGGGGATGGCAATGCTCGAAGATGGTAAACAATACCTGTTATCCAATAGCAAGTAACATCCCCATGTACACTTGAAATACTTATGAAGCTAAATAACCAATAACATACTTCGAGAAGTGAAAATAGAAACAGTGTAACCACTTGTACCTTTTTAAGCATCCTTGCTATAGCTTACTCAAATACGACCATATTAGATATCATTTATCTAAAAAAGATAAACATACATAACCACGGTTGCAAGTGTAACCTGCAAAAAAAAAAAAACAAAAATTATAAACAGCAAAATCATGCATGTCAAAATCAATCGGAAGAAAATTAAATGGACTAATTCTAGTTTGCCACCTTATAACACAGAAAAAAAAAAGTTTTTAGAAGCATAAAATATATTAGACGGGAATAATTCTAACCTTAGCACCCACCGTCTCAAAACTTATCTCTTGAACAAAATCATCCAAACAACTCCTTAATAATGACATGCGAAAAAAAATCAAAGCAAAAACAAATCAATACATAAAAAAAAAATTTGGGTAAAGAAACACATCAAAATAGTTGTACCATGGGATTTAAACATTTGAGGCACGGACCTTCCATAACAGCTCACATTATGTATACCACAATCATGATACCTTTAGTCAACTTTTGTCCCGTAACAATATTAGTGGAACCTTGGTGTTTAACCTGTTACATATACAAACATTTTTTTAGCACCTTATAGATACATACCTAATAGTACAAATAAGCACAATTGTATGTAAACGTGAACCATGCACACCAAAAACTTTATGGTGGTCATCCTAATCAACACGTGATTCCAATCCTGCTCATAATCCAATTACAAAAGAATATGAGATCGTAAGACTCATAGCCAACAATTCAACCCAGACTCATAACCATAAAATTAACCCAAGATATTTCATCAAACACTTGATGTGCAAGTTAAACTTGACACTTAAAAATTTGATTTAATCACCTTAAATTGAGCTTGTTGACAAAAACTTTATTCACAGTCACCTACAACAATGATCACAATAAAACCAAATCGATTCAATACAATTAAACCTTACCGAAATTATTGAGTAATCATATAGTTAGAGGCTGTTCGGAACTTGCTTGCTTACCTGCTCATCCGCTTATGGTGTTTTTGAATCGCCATACTCATTATCGATTGTTTAAAAACTGATTTGTGATGTGAATGCGTGAATCAAAGACAGCGAGAACATAAATACTTTACAAAATTAAGATATGGTTTTGAATTATTTAAGGATATGATTGATGATTGATGATTGATGAGGAGCGTTTTCACAATGGTGTAACTGAATCAAAGCGTGGCTCCAAAGCTGTATTTATCGCCCATAACTACTTTCCCATCTTAGCTTCACAAATTATACTGACTTTTTTGAAACTGATTGTGAAAAAATATCGCATGGATCTCTTGTACATCAGATCTAAATTAGGAAGTACACGTAAGAACATTAAACTGGTTTTTAATGCTTCGCGCTTTAAGCACTTGTGCAAAACCATCGTTTATTAGATTAGATAGATATATAAAATATGTGAATCACTTTATGGCCTTTGCTTAAGGTCGCCTTTGAGAAATGATATACATGTGAAGTATGTTGATAAGTGCTCAAACACTCATCATTTTTGTTCGAATCTGAACTGCAAAACATATAAAAACACTCAGAAATGCATCAAAATACTAAAAATATTTCTAAATTGTGTTTTATATGTTTTAGATGCAAAATGAGCAAAAATAGATGAAAAATGCACAAAGTTTGCAAAATTGGCAGTTTCAGTCCCCCAACTTTCATAAAATTACAAAACTAGTCCCTGGATATTCAAAATATAGAAATTTATCACCAAAGGTCCTTTTGAAATCATAAGTTGTCATATTTTGTCCTTTGGTGAAAAATTGGAAAAGTTTTGGAAATTTACAGTTTGGTCCCTGGAGTTTCAAATATTGGCAGAAAAGGTCCGTGGTGGGATAATTTTGAATGAAAAATCATTTTGGGTCCTTGGGAAGTTACAAAAATCATTTTTAGTCCTTGGGTAAAAAGTTTTGAGAATTTACACTTTTGGTCCCCGGAGTTTGGAAATTTGAAAAGTTGGTCCCCGGGTGTATTATTTTGGAAAAATATTATTCTCTGTCCTTGTAATATTCAAATGTTGTCAATTTTGGTCCTTGTGAGTACTTTGGAATTATGGCAAAACAGGTCCTCATCTTTTGGTAATTTACACAATTGGTCCTTGTTGTTTACTATTATCAAATGGACCTTTAATATTACAACTAAACCTAAACCCTTTTAACCCAAAACCACCCCTGATCCAATAATCCATCCCAAAGCCCACCAAACAAAGCCCACCCCCTTTAATATATTAAACCTGGTCGTTGACCAGGTCAAACAACACCCTCATCCCCTAGTTACTATTCACCCATCCTCAATCCCCCATTTCCAGGTTCCATGTCCCCCCTCCTCCATGTTACCTCACCAAACCTCATTAATAACTTCACCTACACCCATACATCCCCCCTCCTCATTAATTCCCACACCAAACCCCACTCATTCTGCCCTTTTTCCATTTCGCGCCAAAATCATTTGAACGATGGGGATCAAAAGCAAGCCATCCAACGGCTTGAAAAAGAAGTGGGAAAGATATTACAACACCTCAGGACCTATAAAAGTCAAGAAGAAAAGCAGATGGAGGAGTTAGTCAGAGTAGTTAGCTTAGTTTAGTTTCAATGTAATTTTAGTTTATCAATTTTAGTACTTTTGTTTTCAGTAGTAATATTGGGTTCTAAAAGGTTGTAATCAAAAGCTTCATTGTAATTTAAATCACTCTTAATCTCAATTTCAGTTTCTAGTTTAAAATAAAGTTCATGTCAATTTTATTTTAAGTTCTCAATTAGCTATAAATCTGGTAAAGTTAATGTTTCTTGTTTGTTTAAGATTCACTAGAGCTTGTTCATCAGTTTCTAAAAGACTTTAAATCATCTCAATTAGTTTAGCTCCAAAGGAAATCAAAAATACAAAAATAGTGTCAAAAAGAAAATAAAATAAAAAGAAATCACAAAAAGAAGGAGAATAAAGGCAAGTTGCTGGTTATTTTGGAGTGTTATGGTTTAAAGTCTCATGGGAGACACCTAGGAAGTAACTTGGTACCTTGGTTCACATTTCTCAGTTGGAAATCCTTTGTAAGCAGTTTTTTTGTTTTTTGCATTTCACTATAGAAGTTCTCAATTCTGTGTAGTTTATTAATTTTTATGCTTATCAGACATGTTTTAATTGATTTTAAGTTAGTTGGCAATCATTTGCTAGATTGCTTTTAGTTTCTAGTCTTAAATTGCATTGTACTGTCAATTTGGCATAACCTAGGATAAATGGTTTCTAGTTGTTATTATTGGTACTTTAGTGTCTATTTTATCTTAGTATGTCAAATTATAACCTCGGGGATTAGTATCATGGCTTGAATCAGCCTGTGGTCTTGAAAACTCAAAACAGACCATGTTAATGGGTGTTTGGTTCAGTAGGTTTTAGGGTACTCTAGCTCATGTTTGCTATTAACCTTGTTTGTTACATCTCAGTTTAGGTTATTGTAGCATATTTAGGTCATTAAATACAGGTCTTTTACAAGTAAAAGTCAAAATCCATTCCAAGGTTCATAACAGTCCACTGTCAAGGTTTTTAAGTTCCAAAACTCACCCATTTGGTTTAAAATCTGGCAATTTAGCTTATTTTAACCTCATTCCATCTTAGTATAACTTATTTAATCAGTTAGGCTTATTAGAAACTCAAGAAAGTCAACTTATCAAGTTTTTGCAAAAAGTCAATTGTATGGTTTCAGATTTTTCCTAAAGTTCAAGGATTTTTAGTGAATTTTGTGTTTGGATTGGAGATGTGAGACTTGTTCCTAGTTAGAGTCCCCCAGCTAGTCTTTAGTGTCTCACCATTTTTATATTTTTAGCAAATTTTCTGTGGGCCCCACATTGCCTCAAAATAGGCTGCAGGGGGAGCATTACCCCTGCTGCACAGAACCACCACCCACCACCACCACTTGGTGGTGGTTTTCTGGCCACCTCAGTGGTTCCCATTGCCACAACTCAGCTCCTTTCAGCCCCCCCCCCCTGGTAGGCACCATGGATTGACCAGCCATTTGACCTCAAACCCCCTGGGTCCCACCTAAATCAGCCCAATTTCTTTGTCCCAATTCTGTGTTCATTTTGTTTTTGGATGTGCTTAATTCAGCTTATTAGCTTATTATGTGGCCCCCACTTGCTTATTATTGCTTTAACATGTCCCTTTTACTTATTTGAATCAGAATTATCAAGAGTGGGTCCCACTTGATGCCATTTTAGCTTATTTTCCATTTTGGTCAACAAAAGTCAACTGTTGGCTTCTTGCTTTCATTTGTGCTTATTTTTAAGTTACTAAAAGTTTATTTTCACAAAAGTCTTTCATTTTTAGTTATAAAATAGGTTGGTAAAAGAAAAATCAAGAAAAAACAATTTAATATTAAGTGATAGTTTCTATTTAATGTAATTTAATTTTAATTTTCATTTTTATATTTTTATTAAGTACTTAGATTTTTTATATTTTTATTAAATTAATCTTATATTAAAGTATTTATAATAATTTTCTCAGATTTTTATTTTACTATTTAGTATTTATTAGAATTAATCTTAGTTTTATTAATTATTAATTAATAATTAGAATTAAATAGCATTATTAGTTTTTATTAAGTAAAACCTAGTTTTTATATTTTTTTATAGTTTTTATATGTTATAAAATAATTTTAGAAATTTTATTAGAATTTTTACTGTTCATTTAGTATTTTTTTTAATTTAAAATAGTTTAATTAGTTAATTAGTAATTAATTAGTTATTAATTAATAGAAAATTCACAAAAAGACAAAAATACTTATCTTTTTTTTTAAAACTTGTTTTTAGTTATTTTATAATTTTAGGAATTTTATTTTCACCTTTTTGGTATTTAAATAATATTGTATTATATTTAAAGTTGTTTAAATATTAATAATTAGTATTAATTAGTATTTAAATAATAATAAATAATTAATTATGGTTAAAATTTATTTTTTTTTTCTAAAAATTTTCTTTTACCTTTTAGTTTGTAAAAAAGTCATTTTCACCCCCTGGGTGTTTTCAGATTTCACTTTTCACTTTTTATTTTGTACGTCTACGTTTTATTTAAACGTAACGTACGCGTTTTTAGGTTTAAATCGTTTCTGATTTTTCCTAGCTTCCAGTTTTATTTATATAGCTTATTTAAGCTATTTTCTTTGTAGATTCCTTAGCTTAATCAATCACAAACCCCTTTCCATCCAAATTCACCCGATCACAGAACCGTTTTATAACCATTCACACCTCGTCGGGACATAACGACCCGGGGAAACACTATATTACCCGGAGCATTGATCTAGGCTATTTGACTTTATTGACCATTCCTTGGTCAATATAAGTTGGTGGTTTAACATCAATCATATGTATTAATATTGTTGTAGTGAATGGTCAAATACAACATGTAAACTGCAAGGCACTAGTCGGTTAATTTATTGATGAAAATAAATGGTAAGAAATAATGAAGTTATGAGGTTTGCTTCTATGACGTTTGAAGCATGATCATTTGATAAACGTCTATGTATTATAACATATATACATTTATTGGGATTGCTTTTGGCAACCTCACATGCCAAGCTACTATAGAAACCATTTTATGGCGGGTCGGGTTTGGGCGGGGCGGGTCGGATTTAACGGTCGTTAGTTAATAACTAACGGCCGTTAGATATTTAACGGCTGTTAGCTAACGGTCGTTATCTTTAACATTTTCTTTAAAAATCCATACAAAATTGGTCCTTCATCTCAAAAGTTCGTTGCATATTTAGTCCTCACATAATTTACATGATTGGTCTTTCATGTTATACGTCCATTGCAAAGTTAGTCCTTAGTCACTAAATTGACGTTAAGTAACTACCGGCCATTATTACACTTTCCCTATTCGGAAAACACCCCGCGGCAACGCGCGGT
Source organism: Artemisia argyi (assembly GCA_030686995.1). NCBI lineage: Eukaryota > Viridiplantae > Streptophyta > Magnoliopsida > Asterales > Asteraceae > Artemisia > Artemisia argyi. Next base: position 17,679,873 of record CM060678.1, on the reverse strand, counting down.
TTTCCAACTAGTTAATACTAATGACTATTAATGAAGTAATAAGGTTTGCTTCTATGTACGTTCATATTTCATTTGTTGAAATTTATTTGCATTAATACTAATGACTATCAATCAATAAATGACAATATCATGTAACGATTGTTGTACGTTTTTTTTTTCAAACTTGCTAACATGATTTTGATATCATGAAAGATTGAGGAATAGTTTTTCTGAAATTTCACATCAAAGATAAACTCTTATCTTGTTGTTGTTTCGTCTATTTTTATGTTTTGATACAACAATAGAGTGTTCGAAGCGTGTTGGATGAAATATTGTCGTTGTACTGGTTTGTGTAACTAGTATTGATTTCATTATCGGATATTGGGATATAATTCATTCTTGTGGAATGCGAATTTTGGTGTTATTTGAGCTCCAAAATAATTGTTGCCACAGTTGTCCACTCGTGGTAAAATGCGTTGCTCGCATAGTAAACGTATGCATTTTAACCCAAAATTTCTATAGAAAATATGGGTAAGCTGTTCAATCGTATTTTCTAATTTTGTATTGAAAATATTTTAGACACATTGTTGTTCAAGATATGTGGTCGCAAGAACATGTGTTGTTCTCATAGTAAACAAAAGAATTTTGGACCAAAATTTTTTTTAGTGCGTGTCCAAGACATTAAACTTGAATTTATGGAAAGCTTGAACTTAAATGGGTAAACCATTTAATCACAACTTGTATTTTGGTACAACAATTCTTTTTAGACAACTTTGTTGTCACAAATAGTCATGGAAAAAGATGTTGTTCACATAGTAAATAAATGAGTTTGCACCCAATTTTTTTTCTCAATGATTAGGTAACATCGTATATTGATTTTTATAAAGTTTGAGCTTAAACGGAAGAATTATTTGATTACAGTTTGTATTTAAGCACACATTTTTTAAGCGATTTAGGTTTTCTTGTTTAGAAATTTGGGTTGTTTGGTTGCATACATTTGAGTCGTTTGTTACAACATTTTGGGTTGTTTTAATGCAACATTATGTGATATTTTATGCAATGTTCAAAGCAAAATTGTTTGTTTCATTTGGTTCAAAATATTGTGGCAAAGTAGTGCCTATTTAAAGTTGTTTGATGCGGTGTTGTAGCACTATGCAACTAACAAGTTGCTCGATTTTGTATCGAATATTAGAAGTTTGGATGTTGCAAATATTCTGTTGCAAATTTGGTGCAAATAATCAAACTACTTGTTATTCTAGAAAGATGAATAATCGTCAAGACTTGCTATAACTCATATTGCTAATAATCGAACGGTTTGTCATATGTAAGAAATGAATATGTGTTGAATATAACCGTGTCGGACATTATGAAATGTCAAGAAAGAACCAACATATAGATGACAACGATTACGTTGGTTTATGTAACTAACTTGAATGGTGTGATTGTCGTCCAATGTGAGCTATTGTCCATTCGCTAAGTTGGACATAGTTTGATTGTGTAAAATGATTACACATTGATTTTATGTGATTATAATCACATAATAAATTGTAACAATCATATAATGATAAGAGATTAAATGTGATTATATATATAATCACAAGTGAATTGGAATGACATGTTATAAGTGTAGAACCTACACATATAACTTATTGGATCCTCCTAAACATGTGTGATTTAAGGTGGTGATTTGTCTAAAAGAAGAATGTTAGTAGATGAAGCTATGAGTAATCAGAATGATGCATCTTCTGTCATACGCTTGATTCCTTGGTCTATAGCATGCTAGATTTGGAATCTGTTAATTATGATACGGAAAATAATTAACATAAAACATTCAAAAAGTATGCATACACTAGTATGAAACTTGTGAGATGACAAATTACTAATGATCTTGATGTCATATCCATGTGAGAAAAATCTTATAAACAAGATTAATATACTGAAAGGGAGAACCTTTCTACAAAATTCTTGAGATAAATTCCATGTGGGGGATTTCGGCCTAGCTAGAGTTCAAAAAGACTTCAACAGACATAAAGTTCTTACCTAGTTGGAATATTCAAGAATTACCTGGAGCATGATATATTTAAAGAGTTGAACAAAACTCGATTTTGTATAGATATATTATGTCGATATGACAACTACTCTCAACATGAGTTATCTCTATTGACAAATGTGATGTCATAGAATAACATTATGGATCCGCTTGTGAAGTGCTAAATGTGAGAGTTAGTTAGCAAGTCGTAAAGAGGAATAGGACTAAAGCCCTTGAAAAGTTTATATGAAGGAAAACCTAACCCAGCTGACTAGAGATCCCAAGATCTGGGTTCAATAGGACAACCTACTTATATAAACTGAGGTCACTGTGGGGGAGTAATAAACTCCATATTTATTTAAGGGAGTTAGTAAACTTCCTAGTCCATTCCTATAACAGTGACAATATGAGGTTAAGCATATAGCTTTTAATGATTAATAGAGAATCACCTATGTGAGAGAGAAGTGGGGTCGCTTCTAAGGGAATTGTGGGGGCGCAATTCTTAACATCTCTCACAGAACCAGGCTAATGTTCATGACCATAACGAACATAACTATGAGAACCAAAAAGTGTCAAGGAGATATTTGTGTGAATATATATTGTCGTCTCCACAAACAGCAGACAGTTCAAAGACATCGAGTTCTACTGGCTGCTAGGAGTCTAAGTATATTTCACAAGGGAAGGTTCAAAGGGTAACACACTAACACCTACCTATCCTTTGCAAATATCAACTGCAAAACTCCATTACATCATCGAGTCATTGAAATTTGTTTCTCGTTATCAATTTCATTCATGTGGGGGATTGTTGGAAAATTATGGTCAATAATGGGTTTGAATGAAAATTGATGGTCATCAAATATACTAATGGGGCTTTAGAGCAAGATTAATGCTTGGTCATATGTAACGACCAATTTAATTATATGTTCATGAGCCATTAGTAGGATTGATTGTGATAATGAATTGGACCATTTTTCTTTCATCTTCCTCACATATATATTGAGAGCTCTTCTCTCATTTTCGATACACCAAGAAATACACTACTCCTCTCCTTTTTGTTATCAATCATATTTCTTGTATATCCGGTTTGTAATAGAGGGAAGGCACGTTTTGGTTCGCCTAGATAACTCGTTTGTGCTAACGGGGTTATCTGTTGTTGTTGTATCATGGGAGATAGACGTCGATGATTTCTCAAGCACTGTGGAGAGGATGAATCTGTCTTAAGGAAAGTGTGAGCATCACACGCCTCAACAATTTCCTTACTTGTGTTTTTTGTGTGTCAACAATCAAAAGAATTACGATATCACTTTCTATGATTTTATGTTTTCATGTCATTGTTTATTTGTCTCTAATAACAATACATATATATACTACAATTCTATCATCTTCTTGAACGTTTTGATGACATCAACAAACCTAACCACCCCTAGGAACTTTGAAAAGAAGTGCAAGCATAAGTGATCACCCCTCTTTTCTTTAGTTTTTGTCTAGTTTTAGTTGTTGTATTAGAACTTCTTATAGTGTTAGATCATGTTCTTAGTTTTAGATATTGGTCATTGTTACACAATTCCTTTTGTTTTTATTACATGGATCTACTTGCTTATGCTACGTATTTTCTTAACATATTGAAGTGTTTGTTACTCTATTTTATTACTTATTTTTGCATTAAAACTGCTACTAACAGTTGCAGATTGCCGGATCCCTAAATTTGTACCTGCGGGTCCATTCTGGAATAAATTCGGCAGATTCGGGTGCTTAGAAAAATTTTTGAGACATATTTCAGCTTATTTTCTGCAAAATTTCATGCTATATTCTTGCATTTTAACCATAGTTTTGTAGATTTTCAAAAGTCACCTAGAGTTCTTGACGCTCTTAATAAGGGGGAGCTTTCGTCAAATGAAAGCATTGCTATTTAGCAATACTCCATTATAAAGTTCTCCAAATTACTTGATGACCTCACCAAGGGGGTGCTTTGGAAACTAACAGATACTTTTTCGTCATTTTATTTCACGTTTTCTTTATCTTAATCTCATCATACTCAGGTTAGTTTCTTTTCGGCGCTTTTTTTGTTTCGACAAAAAAGGGGAGAAAATAGTAAAAACTTAGATTCAAAATTAACAAATTTTGTTTTTACTCAAACTAGTTTTATATTTTGTCATCAACACAAAGGAGGAGATTGTTAATACAATAAATGTAAAAACATTTATTTATAATTTGGAAATTACCATGAAATGCAATCATAAGGTTCCCAGAAAAATTTGAGTTTTAAAAATTTTTTACGCCAAATTTTACCGAAAAAATTTGAATTTTGGCCTAAAATTTGAATTTCGGGCCAAAATTTTCAACGTTATACCAAAATTTGAATTTCGCGTAAAAATTAAACGTTTAGTCTCCTCTAAAAAATTGAACGTTAAATTTTTATTTTTATTTTTTTATTTATTATTTTTTTTTGTTAACTCGATAAACCTTAGAAATTGTTCTAACTCGGTACAATTCTTGTAACTCGGTAAAATCTTGTAACTCGATAAGATCTTGTAACTCGATAGAATCAGCTAACTCGATAAGAATCTTCTAACTCGGTATGGTTGCTAACTCGATAAAGTCTATAACTCGGTATCTTTGTGTAACTTGATAAGGTGAATGACTGCTAACTCGATAAGAAGAAATGAATTGAGTATAGTTTCCCCTAGGTATCAAACACAAAGAACCTTACTTGATAAACGATAAGGTATTAGCTAATTCGCTAAAATGTTGGCTAACTCGCCAATGAAATAACTCAATACATGTTTCAGCTAACTCGGTGAGTTAATTACCCTAACTCGATAACAGACAATCATAACTCGCTAAACTAACTCGATAACACCAATCTAACTCGATAAAGCGCCGATGAACAATCCTCAGATCCTTAAAAACACGATTTTTCACCCAAAAACACCACGATTCGCCCCCGGTTAGCTCTGATGCCACTTGTTATGATCAAGAAACACCTTTAGGAGGTCGGGGATGCTCAAAATAAAGAATAGACATGATATTATTAGATTAAAAGAATATGGAAGGTGTATGTGTTTTCTAGAGAGAGAAAGAAGGAAAAAATACACACCTTGAAATACAATGAGACATCCACCCTCCTAGTTGGGACTAGGAGGGGTATTTATACTACTTAACACTCTAAACTATGTCCTATTGACAAGACTAGTCCTTGTGTTTAAGTAAATGATTAAACTAGTACAATTCCCAATTATGACATTACTTTTAATGCTAACAGATAACAATCGTAAAATCATTTTAACGTGCAAAATAAAATACGTAAGTTTTGAGCCAATAGTTTTCTAACTCATTTGATTAAACAAATAAAACCATCAAACATGTCTAGTTAAATAGTTTATACAAAGCCAAAACCATTTTTATAAAACACTTAATAAGTAACATTTGTTACTTACACTTTTATAAAAATACATAGTTAAATAAACATTTAAGTAAATAGCTTGGACTATCCATAACCTAAAACCCATGACCCATAACCCATAACCCATGACTCATGTGCATTACATCATGCATGACATCAAAATGGGTAAGTCCATGACCCATGACCCAAATATGTATTGCATCATGCATGACATCATATTTGGTACCCAAGACCAATACTCCATAACCTATAACCTAAAACCCAGAATTGTAACCCAAATCCCGAAATTGTAAACCAAAACCCAGAATTATAACCCAAAATCCGGATTGGACTGACCTAGTTACCGGATCCCTTGGATTACATTGGTCGGATCCCTCATTCGGCGGATTCGGCTGATCAGAGCACCATTATCTATAAATAGTTAGTCATTTCTTCATTTCTCCTTACTACTTTCACATACATATTCTCTCTGTAATATTGCTTCTCTAACCTCAGATCTTAGGATCATCCATGTATCTTTTTCTTTAATGATTCTCTAGGTTCCTATTAAAGGCGAGATCACGATGTTTTGCACAGTAGACTCGCAAGCTTGAAGACAAGGGTTGCTAGGCTTCATCATCATCTCAAGACCACTGAAGTGACTCTTGTAGTTCATTCACCTTTATATTCCATAGGCTTGTTGTGATAGTTGGTGTAGTTGGGATTGGTTTCTCCATTGTAAAGGAACTCAGTATTTAGCCTTGTACCAGATAAAGTGTAGGCGGTGTAGGTTTGGTTCTACTTTGTGAAAAAACCCGGTATTTAGCTTTGTACCGGAAAGAATGTAAGCGGCGTTGTGAAGGCTTCTCCACCAAGATAAGGAGATTGTAGTGTAGTGCTTACGAACTCTCGAGTTGGGCACTCGGGTGTAGCAACCCGTAAATTTTCATAAGGCAAAATGACTATTTTGCCCTTTAACTTTTGACTATTTGAAATACTGTAATCGGTAGTTAACCGGTAACTTCCCAAGGTAAATAATTTGTTCTGATTTGAATTAATTACTCTCTAAACGTTTTCATTCATCTCTGTCTATTTAACAAGAAGATATCTCGCAAAATGTAAAATCGCACACAACGTGTACCGGCTCAAAAATTAAACTCAACAAGCAAATTGATTTGCTTATTATTTTTTTTTTATATTTAAATTACTTTTATAAGTAATCACAAAAGTTTAATCGTGTAAACTTTTCTCACGACCAACACAAGACTAGGATGAGTCTATATGTTGAAAATACTCAAATCTCACCAATAGTCATATTTTATATGAACTATTCTCATTATGTCATCTTTACGTGAGCATTTTACTTCTTACATAATATGCGTGCTCAAACATACATTATTAGGTTTCAACAATGTATACACCCTCTATTAGACTTACCACACTTTTAATATACTTAGTTGAGGTATATTGACAAGTTTAGACATTTTCATAAGTATTATATTCTTATGTTACCCGGTTTTAAGTTTAGATACTTAACGGTTTAACATTAGTAATTACCGGGACCAAACTATACTACGTTGAACTTTACTTCCTCATGAAGTAAACTTTATAAGCTTGCAACCTTGCTCCTCCCCACCTCAAGCATGGGGTGGTCATATGTTATGAATCATAAAGCCACGTGGCCTCTAACTAACACACTAGTTTAAGAAGTTAACACCTCCTACTAGCACCTCCATACTATACTCCTATCTTCATCACAAAGAAACATATACGAAAGAAATATTCTTTCTAGCTCTTTTCCCATCCGTACACCATCACCAAGCCAACACCATCATAAGTTTTATTCAAGACCAATTAGTACCAAGAAAGATGAAGACCATGGTGTGTTCTACCTAGTCCAAGTGATGATTTGTTGATTTCCAAGCTTGACACAAGACTTACAAAAGACCAAAAGCCTGAAGTAGAAGTCCAAGCACAAGGTTCAATAGGCTACCACAAGTTGGGTTGAAGATTGAAAGGCTAATTGGTGATTGAAAGACTTACAGTAGTTTCTTGGGTACTTAGTGTTTTTCCATCCAATAATTTATAAGACTATGTTTAGTTTTCAAGTCTTTCATTCATGTTGATGTAATTTATACCTTGTACAAGTCTTATATTTATTTTGACAAGATATGATGTTGTACATAAAGTTTTAATCATGAAAATAAACTAGAACAAGCTCTAGATATGACTTATGAAGCTAAAATTTTGAACAGCACCAAAGAATGATTAAACTGATCATCTCAGTAAACTTTGAGGTTAAGGCAATGAGATAAGCTGGTAGAGCTATGTCTTGTGGTCGTTTTTTTGGGTGGCGTACCTCATAAATCATCCCGATGAATAAACTAGAGCCAAAATGGTAAAACATGTCAAAATCTGACTAACATAATTCATTGGACAAAACGGGACAGTTCTGGCCATTTTTGGAACTTGTCATAGTTTTATGATATGAAGATAAGACATAAACTTAAACGTAGGAAAAAGCCTCGTATCCTAAAGTTTTGTAGAACTCAAGATATGGCCTCTGTAGCGGGACTGCAGAGTGCTGTCCAACTTTCTGCACTTAATTACAAGTTAAATTTGGTGCTTGAACAAAAAGCTTACTGACCTGGAATTAAAACACGATTTAGACCCTTTTCTGGTCCGAACCACTGAAAGTGTAAAACATGAAAGCTGCTCAAAACGACCTTTTATACAAAAACTCACGGGTACGTAAGCTGAAAGTGAAAACAAAGGCTGTAGACTATAAAAACCAACTGAACCTATTTAGACTATAAAAACAGTCATGGCTAAAAAGCTTTGGTGGCGTTTGGATCTCTTGAGGCTGAGTCACAGCCAAGGCTATGCCAAGGAAGTTGTCTCAAGGTTTTCTAACCGGGTCATAGCGATGGCTATGGTCTTGGATTCTGTCTCAAGGTTGTGTGTCTAACCGCACGGCTAGCTTGGATTTGATGACCCGAAATTTGTCATTGAGACTTGTTTAATTAATTTACTCATTTTTTTGACTTTGAAAAAGTTAAGAAACGCTGTTAGCGATTTCATGACAACACACTTGATCATTAAATTGATAGCATTCATACTTGATAAATGTTACACTAAACCTTCTCACGAATATTTATTACCAATAGTCTTTGACGAAACACGACAAATGTTTTATGCAACATTTGTCTCGTCAAATACTTTTTACTTATAAATGATAAGTACTACAATAATATTGAGTTTCATTATTATAAGAGGGCTCTTCGGGGTGTCGTATTGACGAGTTGTGGATTACGAATTAAAGTGTCCTGGCTCCTCATATGTTCATTACATGACCTCTAGATTTGGATAGCCCGAATGGTAGTATGATGTTATTTATAAAATGCTAATAGCCAAACCATACTTTAAAAATATCTCACTCCTTTACACAACGTGAGACATCTGTACAACATCTTCATCAAGTCAATGACATTACATATACTAGTACACTTATATTGTACACTATACTAAGACAAGATCACTATACTCTCGTAGGTCATTGTTAAAGATCGTGGTCTCGCCATACACTATATGTTGTTATAAACTACTACTGATTGCTATGGTGAGTTCATAGCCCCTACTTTTGGTTAACTATTTTATAAACTCTTTGAGGGAGATACATGTTACTGTTTTTATGATGGACAATTACTTGCAAACTGAATGCTAGCCTTAATTGTATTATTGCATGCCTATGTTGTTTATGCCAAAAGTCCCCTTATCATGGACCACTAATCACTTGTTGTTGCGAGTGAGCGCAAATATTGTGGATAGGCCTATCGGGATTGACGAATCTCATTTGTGTTAATCATACAGCGGATATCACAAATGCACTATATTTGAATTTCTAGGTATTTGGCATAGTACCTGCTCGGGGCAAATTGTTTAATGTATATATTGTACGGTGATATATACATATATACAATCAGTCGTACGTGCCATGAGCTTAAGAACTATCAGGATGATGATTGCGCACATTGCAATTATACTATGAACTTTATTGTCCACTACTATTTACAAACCTATGAATTCACTCAACCTTTGTGTTGACTTTTTGGCATGTTTATCTCAGGTTCGAAAGGAATTAGCTGGCATGTGAATGCGCAAGGAAAACATTTTGAAGACTATGCATATATTATCATTCCAAAAACTTTACAACTTTTCTGTTGTACCTTTTGTAAACTTGTGGGACCTCTTTGTAAACTCTGATATATTAACGAATGATAATTTATTTCAAAACGTCTCATTTAGAGTCGTTTTATTTAACTTGTGTTGTGAACCATGAAGTAATATGCCAGTGACACAATCTTCTGCTGCGATAATTTTGGGGGTTTTAAAGATTGGTATCAGAGCTACAGTTATAGAAAACCAGGTTGCATTTAAACCTAGACTATAACTGCTCTTTACCCATTTTAATGATTGTTGTCTTCTACATTCCGTGCGCCTTGCCTACTCCTCAACACAATACTACACTATTTATATACAAACTGTTTATATGAACGATTGACTAAATATGACTGCGTATGTCTACTTGAGGGCATTACGACACAACAAGATTTCCCCTGATCATACATATTTTATTGTGATCTACAAATGTACTCAAGACATTGTAATTGATACAATGTGTGGAAAACTAGAAGGGGGGGGGGGTTGAATAGTTTTACGTCTTTTTAATTTGTTACAAAAGATTGTTCGAAAGTTTTCTTTGTTTTTCAAAAATTTAGATTCAATACTATGTGATATCAAGTCTTGCACAATATGAACAACAATATATATATATATATATATATATATATATATATATATATATATATATATATATATATATATATATATATATATATATATACGTATGATAAAGCAATAATAATGTAAGTAAAGAAATAAATGAGAGATGGAAAGATCAAACCGCGAGACAAGAGATTTATAGTGGTTCGGCTACAAGGTCACCTTCCTTGCCTGATGAGGCGAAAAATGGTCCGTTTTTAGGGGGTCATTTAAACCCGAATTCGAATTTATTTGATCAAATATTGCCCTAAATCGTTCCTTTTGTGATTTTAGGTACTTTGGGAGTGAAATCTGGAAAAGGAAGCAATTTGGACGTTTTTAGAGCATAAAAGTGAAGAAAACATCAAAGTCTTAATTTTTCATGATGGGAACAGTAGGTGACGGCGTCAAGAGTAATTTCCTGACGGCGTGAAGAGCAAAATTCCATGATGGTCCAGAAGAGATTTGACGGCGTCATAAAGGTAGGGCGTCAAGAGTAAAAGTCATGACGACCTGGAAATGATTAAGTCTTGCCGCCGTCAAATGTAGATCAAGGCAGTCCAAGAATAGTTTTGGCAGCGAGGTGACGGCGTCACAAGCTTTGTCTTGACGCCGTCAGATCTCTTTTCCTATATATAGTTTTCTAATTTTTCACATTTAAAGAGAGAAGTTTTTGGGAGAAACCCTAAGTACGATTTTGGTGTAACTTTTACAGGTTTTTCAAGGGTTCCAACCCCTTGATACCTTGCACGTGTAATCAAGATAAGTGTTCTTTTAATTCAATCAATATGTCTATGTGTTGGTTGTCTATATCTTGTTCTTGTCTTAATTCCATCATGCTAGGCTAGATCTATCTTGTGTTTGCTTAGATCTAATGAAACCTAGATGTTGATTATGTGTTGATTATTTGTTTATTCTTGTCTTGGATGAATGATTTATATGTTAGGCTTAAGAAAATTGGCAGATCTCCAATTGGTAACATGCTTGAACGTCTTAAGAAACATGAACCGACGCGCACTAGGTCTTTATTTGTTGTATTTAATGCATGAGCCACTGTTTACAATCCCTATAGTTGTGTTGGGCATGGTGTAGGAGGAGATAAGAGCTCATAGAATTGGGGAGTTAAGTGTGCCACCCCATGAATGGTATTAAGGAATACGATCCGTCATCCATACAATTATAACAAGTAATTAACGTGTAAAAGATGTCTAGGGAGTAGTGAAATCTAAGTAAACACATTTTCTCCAATTACTGCTCACAACTTTAGTATAATTTAGTTTATTTTCATTTTTAGTATTTTATTTTGATTGAATCTTAGTATTGGGTTAGTTGAATAGCAACTAATTCCGCCCAAATCCTTCAAACCCGAGATTTTAAATTGCTTTCTAAAAAATATAAAAATACAAAAATAATCTTCCTTCACATTTAGAACTAGTATTTAGGCTTTCTAATCCTAGCGACACTATTCCTAGCTGAACGATCAATCCCCCGGTACTTGTCACTATACTATACTACAATGATCAGGTACACTGCCTGGTGGGGGTTGTAAGGTTCTCAAGATCCCTTGAGAGGTAAAGCCTGGTGCGATTCCCACGTATCAAGTTTTTGGCGCCGCTGCCGGGGAATAGTTATTGTCTAGGTTAGAAATTCTTTTTATTAGGTCTACTTGCTAGATTCCTTTCTAGCAAGATTTTATTTTTATTTTTAGGTTTTCTTTAGTCTATCTCATTTCTTTGTGTCTTTGTTCGTAACTCTTCACCACCCAACATCATGGAAGGTGGTAACATCTTTGAACCCGTCATCCCACCATAGCAAAACCCACCACTAGAACCCCTTAGGCCCCGAACCTTAGGAGAGTATTCCCGACCTAGCCACCAAGGCTACCGAAACACGATTGAGCTCACCGGAGCCAATGTGACCCCCTTGCGATCCGACACCATCCGGTTGGTGCAAAGCGGATGTGCATTCCATGGACTTCGTTATGAAGATCCAAACCAACATCTTAAGGACTTTCTCAAAATCGTAGATTCCATAGACCTAGGTGTTGAAACTAGAGAGACTACCCGTTTACGCCTATTCCAGTTCTCTCTACGGGATCAAGCTAGTCAATGGCTTGAGCGTTTACCCGCGGGATCCATCACCACATGGGATGATCTCACCACTCGTTTCCTTGCTCAATTTTTCCCACCGGGGAGAACTACTAAGCTTAGAAATGACATCTTGATGTTCCAACAACGTCAAAATGAATCTCTTTATGAAGCATGGACTCGTTTCAAGGACTTACTCCAAAAAGTCCCTCATCATGGCATAGATCTTTGGCTCCAAGTCCAAATTTTTTATGACCATATCGACATCTCCACGAGGCGAGCCATTGACCAATCGGCCGGTGGTAAACTACGTGATCTTAGTGCGAAACAATCATGGGAACTCATAGAAGATCTTGCTCTCTATGACAACGAAAGTTGGAATGATCCCCGTGATTTGAACAAAACAGTCAAGGCAATATCTTTGCCTTCGAACAATTCTAGCACTCCCGACCATAGGATCATGGAACTTGAGGACCAAGTCAAGTTTCTCATGAAATCTTACGAAGCTCCTAAGCCTTCAAGCCAAGTGAACAAAATCACTTCTTCATGCGAATTATGTAGTGGTCCCCACGACACTCGTGATTGTGTGGAACTCCCCGGAACAGCTTTTGCAGACTACGCATCCTCGCGTACCGACGAAGCGGGAGATAAGTGGTACACTTTCAAGCCCGAGCCAAACACTTACGGTGATTCATACAACCCCTCTTGGAAAAATCACCCAAACCTTAGGTGGAAACAAAATCAACCCAATTCTTCCAATCCGCCTAATCGTTACCAACCTAACGGTCCACCATCCAACCGTACTTTCAACAACAATCCTTCTAACAACTATGGTAGTACCAAAAACCTTGAAGGGTTGATGTCTAAGTTCATGGCATCTCAAGAAGCTCGCATAGCTAGGTTTGAAACCGAATTTAACCAACAACAGACGGAGATGACCAACAAAATTGACAACTTGTTGAAAGCCCTCAACAACCAAGCGTTAATCACACCTAGGAAGGACACTAGGGACACCAATAGTGGAATCCAAATTAAGGATCCCTCATCATCCAAACATGTCCACTTTGTCAATGTTGTCACCATTAAGCCGATAGATAAGGAGATAGAAGAGAGTGACAAGGATGAAGTTAGAGTAGAAGCCGAGATTAAGGATGAGAGTAGGAAAGTTGAGGTTAACAAGGAAGAGGAATTAGAGGAGGTAGAGCCTATAGAAAAATACTTTGATAAGTTGCCCACCGAGGAAGAACGGGAGTACCATAAGGATTTATTCGATAGTCCCGAGAGACCATATATCTTCGGCACACCCCTTATCAAAATGGGAGACCCCTCTAACATTAACATCCCATGCAATATCGGGTACATGCATATATGGAAAGCTTACATCGACCCTAGATCCCCCGTTAACATCATAACTAGGACTTATTACAATTGGGTGATGAAGAAACAACTTAATTTTAGGATAATGCCCAATAAGAATCTGATAAGTAATTTTGCAGGAAGAGTGAAGGGATTGCATGTAATTATTGGGAATCTCACCTATGAGATCGATTTTATGATAGTGGAAGACACTCGTCCGGTGATAGATGCTTGCCTAAGCCAAATAATATTTGGAAAACCATTTGTTGAAGTCACCAGGATGAGTTATGATCCGACTTTAGGGATAGTTAGATTTAAGGAAGAGAATGATGAGGTTACCTATCAAATGCCCTACAAGATTGAGCAATACCGCCTTCTCTCTAATTTCGAAAAAGAACACAAGCAAGCGGCTTATTATAGGAATGAGGAGGATAGACGTAGAGGAGTAGAATATGTAAAGAATAGGATGCTTGGTTTCTATAAAGAATGCTTACAACTAGGTCTGAAATACAAAACTGGTTTAGAAGACGACCTAGAGAGTGAAACCAATGATGAGGTCACGTAGTAACCCATGACCTTGAGTCTAGCTACAAGACTCGTAAATAAAGAAAAGCGCTTCGTGGGAGGCAACCCATGTTTTGTGTGATTTTATTTTGTTTGTTTGTTATTTGTTTCCGTATGCATGCTTAATTTTTATTGTTGGAAGATCATGTTTCTAAACTAAATAGTGGAAATACTTTACTTTGTTGTTTTGGCCTAGTCTTAACTCCACCTAAAAGTATTTTTGCAAAAGATAAGTGTAAGGGGAAACCCCAAATATGTTTTTAAGAAACAAACCGATCATGATTCTCCATAATATTAAATGAACATGTATATTCGTATTTGTTAGAGTCAAATGCTTGTATTGAGTCATGATGAAGTTTTGCATGATTTTCCAGGAAGTAGGACCAATTTTTTCCAGAAATTTTCCGGAAACTTAACATAAGAATTTCTGCAGGTCAATTCTGACTGCGTCAGGAGTTTACTCTTGACGGCGTCAGGTGTAAAAATCTGGAAATTTTACCGGTTTTGTTTTTCTAACGGAGTCTTATGGTTTTTGTGAATTATTAAGTTTTATAATCTCCAGGAGATCTGCAAACTTCATTCCACAAGCATTATATCTTATTTTGTTTTCTAAGATTTAGTAACTTATATAGGATGCCGCCGATTTTATGCGAGATTGTCTTGTCCATTTTATCAGGTTTTACAGGTTATGTATGACAAGAAGATGATTTATATTCTGGAAGGGAAGCTTTGATTGTTCATTTTCTTGGAGGAAGATTTAACCTGGCCACCTAATTATCCATACCGAGCGAATCAGGGGAGTATTTGATTTCATTCTCTTTACTTTTTCACTTTTACATTCTTTACTTGAACATTGGGGACAATGTTCATCTTAAGTGTAAGGGGAGGGTAAAAAGATGATACCTTACATATGCACTTTCGCTTGAGTTTGTTTTGTTTAATGGTAGATGTGTAATAAAACTATGAGAAATACTTGTTAGTGCAATTTTAGCGCCAAATTTAAAATTTTTTACAACATTTAGGAGTGAAACTTTAGCCATAGCAAGCGTCTCATGGATAGGAGATTGTATGACTAGCACATAACCGTATATTCAGAAAAATTTTCCACCCAAATATGTGAGGTTCGCCTTTAGATTTGATAGGAAAAGCATTTACTATTAGTGCTTATGAGTGTACCGGTAGCATTTAGATTCTAGAACTTGCGTTAGTGATGCATCCCGAGACCGCTAGTGAGACTACATTCGTGTAGTAGGATTTACTACATGATAAGAGGCATTAGGATCACCCTTGTGTTAAACCCGTATTATGATTACTTGACCATTTAAGTCATATTACTTGGCTAGTTAAGTCAACTAATTTTTCCCACACCTTTAGCGTTGTACTCATTTTTAGTACACGAAACCCCTAGTACACCCCTCCGAGCCTATCTTTTCGTTTCTAATTTTAAGCATCTTACTTAAAGGAAGAATTTGTTACACCCCACTTAAATGTACAACCAAATCGCCTTAGCCTTTCGTGTATGCGCTCATTTTTAGTGCATTATTGTTATTTGTTAAACCCTAAGTTAACTTTCTAATTGATTACATGGTTGCTAAGTCGAGTCATATCCTTGTACATATTGTTTTGGGACGATTGGGACTCATGGGTAAAGTACTTATTTTATGAAGTAATGGGGAAGAACATCATATATTACCCCCATATGTACGTTAATCTTAAAAGTGCTCCAAGTGTTTTGATTATCTTGATTCGAGTCATTAGTTTAGTTAATTGTAAAGTATGTAAAGATTCAAGTGTAAGGGGAATTCTCATCCCCTATGATGTATTATTTTGGATGGTAGGGTAAGAGTGTATGCAAAAAAAAAAAAAAAAAAAAAAAAAAAAAAAAAAAAAAAAAAAGGAAAGAAGAGAAAAACATACGGACTACCATCCCTTTTCATTCTATGTTCATTTTATGTTTTTGTTATTTTTCATTTATTAGCTTAAGTCGAGTCTAGTCTTGGCTTAGCAACGCCACATTGTACATGTAAATAACCAAGATTGCTAACTCGCCACCAGTAAAACTTCCTTTATCCAACAAAACCGTGTATTTCATATCCCTACACCTAACGTTACAACCCTTTAAAAGACCTCTTTGATAGTTTATCCTAGGTGCTTACGCCATGTGGTGGAGGTTTGATCCTTTCCCAAGCCTATGGTAATCTATTTTGCAATGACAGGTAGTGAGAGATATCTTCCGTTTCCATTTTGTAATTTACACTTTATTACACCCGAGAGATGTGAGTATCTAAACACTATTTATAAGGTGCTTGTGTATGACCTCCGTTCTTGTCTATTGGTCTTTAGTGGAACGATTATTTGTTGTAATTACTTTTATATTAGTGTTAAATGACCCCTAACTTGTCTTTTGAGTAGAATAAAAGCGCATTTGCTTGAGGACAAGCAAATCTCAAGTGTAAGGGTATATGATGAGGCGAAAAATGGTCCGTTTTTAGGGGGTCATTTAAACCCGAATTCGAATTTATTTGATCAAATATTGCCCTAAATCGTTCCTTTTGTGATTTTAGGTACTTTGGGAGTGAAATCTGGAAAAGAAAGCAATTCGGACGTTTTTAGAGCATAAAAGTGTAGAAAACGCCAAAGTCTTAATTTTCCATGCTGGGAACAGTAGGTGACGGCGTCAAGAGTAATTTCCTGACGGCGTCAAGAGCAAAATTCCATGACGGTCCAGAAGAGATTTGACGGCGTCATGAAGGTAGGACGTCAAGAGTAAAAGTCATGACGGCGTCAAATGTAGATCAGGGCAGTCCGAGAATAGTTTTGGCGGTGAGGTGACGGCGTCACAAGCTTTGTCTTGACGCCGTCAGACCTCTTTTCCTATATATAGTTTTCTAATTTTTCACATTTAAAGAGAGAAGTTTTTGGGAGAAACCCTAAGTACGATTTTGGTGTAACTTTTACAGGTTTTTCAAGGGTTCCAACCCCTTGATACCTTGCACGTGTAATCAAGATAAGTGTTCTTTTAATTCAATCAATATGTCTATGTGTTGGTTGTCTATATCTTGTTCTTGTCTTAATTCCATCATGCTAGGCTAGATCTATCTTGTGTTTGCTTAGATCTAATGAAACCTAGATGTTGATTATGTGTTGATTACTTGTTTATTCTTGTCTTGGATGAATGATTTATATGTTAGGCTTAAGAAAACTGGCAGATCTCCAATTGGTAACATGCTTGAACGTCTTAAGAAACATGAACCGACGTGCACTAGGTCTTTATTGGTTGTATTTAATGCATGAGCCACTGTTTACAATCCCTATAGTTGTGCTGGGCATGGTGTAGGAGGAGATAAGAGCTCATAGAATTGGGGAGTTAAGTGTGCCACCCCATGAATGGTATTAAGGAATACGATCCGTCATCCATACAATTATAACAAGTAATTAACGTGTAAAAGATGTCTAGGGAGTAGTGAAATCTAAGTAAACACATTTTCTCCAATTACTGCTCACAACTTTAGTATAATTTAGTTTATTTTCATTTTTAGTATTTTATTTTGATTGCATCTTAGTATTGGGTTAGTTGAATAGCGACTAATTCCGCCCAAATCCTTCAAACCCGAGATTTTAAATTGCTTTCTAAAAAATATAAAAATACAAAAATAATCTTCCTTCACCTTTAGAACTAGTATTTAGGCTTTCTAATCCTAGCGACACTATTCCTAGCTGAACGATCAATCCCCCGGTACTTGTCACTATACTATACTACAACGATCAAGTACACTGCCTGGTGGGGGTTGTAAGCTTCTCAAGATCCCTTGAGAGGTAAAGCCTGGTGCGATTCCCACGTATCATTGCCCTACTCCACTCCCCGAGCACCTAACTCGAGAGTTTTCTTCACTATGTCAACAAGCTCCCTTATGGCGGAGAAAACCTTACACACCAATGTACACACCACAACTACGTCACAAATTATTCACACCTTCTACACAACTTCTTCACACCTAGTCACTACTTAATCACAACACTACTTCACACCTATCTATTTCACACCAATTTTCTTCACACCTTTCTTCTTCACACCAATCTTCTTCACATCAATTTTTTTCACACCAATCTACTTCCTAACTCTTCTCCTTCACAATTAACTACTAACCAATCACATTATATATATACCTAGCTAAACTATCTTCTATCAAATATTCACAACTAATTTCACAAAGAAATAGATACAATGAATAATGCTCTAACAACTTGGATGTGGAGATCACCACAAGTTGTAATACTTCTTGTCTTGAGGGATAGAAGTATTCTTCTCTTGCACTTGAGAGGATGATGTTTGAATCACTTTGAAATACAGATTTATGAATGTATGATCAAAGGATTAAGAGAATGGAAATTGAGATCTAGAACAGAAAGTTTAGGAGTGCAAAAGGTGGGAAAAATTCCAGATTTAAGGTGGTATTTATAGGCAAAGATTTCTGACAACAGGAGCGTGCCGGTCCCCTTAAATCATGGTCGGTCCCCTTAATTTTAAGGGGACCGCCCCTTATAATTAAGGGGGCCGCCCAGCTGTAACGGCCATAATCTTTGTCTTTTAGTGGAGAAAGTTTATTTGGTGAAAAACTAACTAATTTTGGTTAAAAATTTGAATTCATATATTTAGTATGAATAAAACATTTTTCTTTATTACCAAAAGTGTTTTTCAAAAATATATAATATGTTTATATAATTAAATAAACTTTGTAATAATTAATTAAATACCTCTTTGATCATAAATTGCACTAAACACTTTGTTTATTCATACCTTAAGTGATTTGCAGGTAAAGAGAATGATAATCACCAAATACTTGTTTATGTCATAAATTTTAGTTCATTGAGTTTATGTATTGTAATAATTAAAACATAGAGGTATTGATAATATGTTAATAATGTTTTTAGGCATTATTTATGTCAACAATCTCACTCTTTTTGATTATTACAAAACCTTAAACTCAATAGGTCTAAAATTTATTTTTAGACAAGTATTTTAGAGTTTACTATTCTCTTCTCCCCTTTTTGTGAAATCAAAAAGGTTAAACCGAGTAAGCTTCATAGATGAAGTTAAACGGGTAGAATGCTCCCCCTTGATGTATGCTCCCCCTCATTTGAAAGCACCAAGGGAACGAGCTATGGAAATCTTGGCTACAAAAAATATGTGAAGAGAACAAGACACATATACATGCAAAGCAACAATTATGCAAATAAAAGTAGATTCATTCAAGCATCATAGAAATGATTAGCATTACAAAATTCAATATGCTTGAAGCATATTGATTACAACAAAACAAAAGAAGAGACATAGTCCTATATTGCCTAAGAGAGCACTTAGACTTGCTTGCAACCCATGGTTGATTGTTTTATTTACTTGAAGGGGAACATAAGCATAGAGCTTAGTTGTTAGATGGAGAGGGATATGGAGTGGGGTATGGAGCGGAAGAGGTGGATCTTACGATGTTGTATCGAGTTAAGGGTGGTATTGGATGAGGACGAGTGAGAAGATATTCAATCCAAGAAATATCTTCACTTAAGTATAGAATTTGTTTTTGAAGGAAGATGCAACAAGGTCAATAGTGAGTGTGGTTTGTAACTTGATCCAAGTTGACAGAGTGGGGTAGGTAATTGTTATAGGGTGATGATGGAGGTTGCCTTTTGTTGCGTTGTGCACGATGCATAGCAAGGAGATCACTAAGATCATAGATTTGGGTTATTTCATCATGGAACTTTTGCTTTTCCGTGGCAATGTGGAGAGAATCATTGTGTTGATATGGATGAATTGGGTTTGTGTAGTTGGAATTGTGGTTTGATGGTTGATCAAGCTTGTATGGATCATTATAACTGGTTAGAGGATGAGATGTGTAGTTTGGCATGAAAGAGGATGTTTGGCCAGTGTTGTATGGTTTGTAAAGAGGATCAAATGAATGTCCTTGTGGATTTGGTGTAAAGTTTGGGAAGTAAGTGGTTGGAGGTGTTGAGTGATTTCCATCTTCATTGGTTATGATGGATTTGTTTCGAGGGCTTTTTCTTCGCCAAACGGGTTTTTCCGTCATCTTTGCTAGCCTTGAGGCTTTTGGTTTTGGTTTGTTTGGAGAAGTCATGAAGGGATGAATGGAGAGTGTTGAAGATTGGGGATATTTATAGTGTAAGATTTGTGTGTTTATGGATGGATAAAGTTAGTTTGGGAGATTAGGACAAAATATGTTGGTGAAAATTTGGAAATGTAGGTTGAAATGGGCTAAAAAGCAGAAAAGATTCTGTAAATCCATCCAGCAGATGGCCGGTCCCTTTAATTAGGGGGAGGTACCCTTAAAATTAAGGGGGCCGCCTTACATAATTAAGGGGGCCACCCATCTGGTGATTTCCAGATTGCCAGAATTAGGTTTTTGGCAGAAAAATTGTAGAAAGGTTGTGTTTTTGGACTTGGATTCAAGCAAGATCAACTCCTTTACGCAATATAGCATCTAATCTAATCATGATATAGCATGCATGCAAAAACACTTAAGTAAAAGAATAAACAAGCAACAATTAATAAGCTAGGGGAGACATATAAAGGCAAGGGCACTTAATCTTCGTAAGGCAACTATCTTAGATCAAAAGCAAAGGTAACTAGTGTGTCAAAAATCTAGTGATGAAACAAGATGACCATATTATGAGTGATTTTGTCCTAGTATGTGCCTATATGCAACAAATGTAGAGTTGTGATTGTTTTGACTCCTCAATACAATAATAAAAAAAAAATTCTTAAGAAACAATCCAAAATCTCCTTGATTCGATTTTTGCTCGATCATGAATGTCAAAGATATATATTAGATTATATAATTTGACAATTTATGTGAGAGTTTATGCATGATTTCGGAAAAAAGGTTTTTAGCATTTGTCAACAATCCAAGGAAAATGATGTTCATGAAATTCCTAGATGTGAGAATAGTTAAAAAAAATTTGATTGGGTTTTTACAAAAGAGTATATATAAAGAAAATAATATTTCCCAATCTTTAATTTTGTGTGAAATAGAATACTAGGCTCAGAAATGGAGAAGTGGAAGAAAAGTAATTTTATGCAGATTAAATATTTTTTTTGTCTAAATGCAATAGAGTTTTTAGACAACTTGTTCCATCATTCCTAATCCTAAACGCAAGTGGTTGAATAATTCACGCATAAGAGGTTTAGTGAATATATCTGCAATGTTATCTTTTGATGCAACTTTTTTTATAGATATGTTTCCTTTTTGTACATTATCCCTAAGGAAGTGGTGGCGTATTTCTATATGTTTAGTCCTAGAGTGTTGACATGCCTTTTCACCGCTTACATATTCGGCTTCGGTGGTAGAAATAGCAAGAGCGGTTTGCTTCTTCGAAAACCAAGATGTTAGACAACATTCCATAAACGTACAAATACCGCTAGTGCTTTTTCTATCTACGTAGTCTCCGGCATGATCCGAATCCGCATAAACGATGGTTTCTATGCCGGATCCCTTAGTATACCATAATCCTAAGTGTATAGTGCCTTTAATGTATTGGAAGATACGCTTAACCGCTTCTAGGTGATAGGTTTTGGGATCCTCTTGAAAATGGGCACAAAGGCAGACACTAAACATGATATCGGGTCTACTTGCCGTCAAGTATAGTAAACTACATATCATTCCTCTATACTTGGTGTTATCTACGGACTCACCTTCATCATCCTTTGTGAGTTTCACTTCCGTAGACATGGGAGTTTTCATGGGTTTTGAGTCTTCTAGGCCAAATTTCTTAAGCATTTCCTTAATGTACTTAGATTGGTTAAAGAGTATTCCATCTTCTAATTGTTTTATTTGTATGATGAGTGCTCAAACACTCATCATTTTTGGTCAAATCTGAACTTCAAAACATACAAACACACTCAGAAATGCATCAAAATACTGAAAATATTTCAAAATTGTGTTTTATATGTTTTAGATGCAAAATGAGTAAAAACTAATGAAAAACGTACAAAGTTTGCAAAATTGGCAGTTTCAGTCCCCCATCTTCATAAAATTACAAAAATAGTCCCTGAGCATTTATTTGGAAAGAAAAGTCACCAAAGGTCCTTTTGAAATCATAAATTGTCATATTTAGTCCTTTGGTGAAAAATTGGAAAAGTTTTGAGAATTTACAGTTTGGTCCCTAGAGTTTCAGATTTTGGCAGATTTGGTCCCTGGTGGGATATTTTTGAAAGAAAAATCATTTTTGGACCTTGGGAAATCAAAAGTTATCAAAATTGGTCCTTGGGTGAAAGTTTGGAGAAAAGTTCATTTTGGTCCCTCAAGTTTCAATAAATTGCAATTTTAGTCCCTTAAGGACCAAAAGTGAAAATTATATTTTTAAAACCTTGGACTACTGAAAGATGGCATGTTTTACCCTTGAAACAAGTTTGAAAAGTTTACAAAATCAGTCCCTTGATTTTCAGTTTTGCATAAATAGTCCTTGTGTTTATTAAATACCAAAGCTAAATGGGCCTTAAACCTTTAATCCCAAAACAAACCAAATCCAATACCTGTTCCACCCTTATTACTCCAATCCACAGCCCACCAAATCCCCTAGCCCAATCACCAAACTAGCCCACCCCCTAATAATACTTAACCCCCGTTCTATTTAAAACTCAGTCAAACCCACGTTTGACCATCCCTAACCTCCCAACCAAATCCCCCACTTCCCTGATACACCACTGCAACACTCCATCTTTCCCCCTCCTCCAGCTCACCATACCCATCATTTGTTCCCACAAATAACCAAACTACATTTATTAACCACAAATTTCTCCAAGCAATCCACACCCTGCCAAATACCTTTTCCCGCCAAAACAACAATCAAAGGCCTAGATTAATTCTACTCATCCAACGGATCTAATTCAGTGTGGGAAAGAGAAAGGGACCCAACTCAGTCCATATAAGTCAAGAAATGAAGGATGGAAAGGAGTTAGTTAGTTTTTCTTAGTTATAGTTTAGTTTTTGCTTTTGAAATGTAATTTAATTCCCTGTGTTTGTTCTAGCTTTAAATTGTACTCCTAAAAAGTTTTTAGTGTAACAACAATATAATTAAAGTCAGTAATTCAGTTTAAGTTCTTATTTCCTAATTGTAATTTTTACTTAAGAAATTTATTTTCAATTGTGGTGTTATGAAAATGTTTGTTTAGTAGTAATTGTTATTTAAATAAGTCTTTTGTAAGCTTTTATAAGCTCTGCAAGGTTTAAAATATGCTTAAGCTTCAAAATTGGAATAAGTCAACAAAAGTCAATGGATCAGGGTGAAGGAAAATTGGTGTATTCAGCTGTGAATTAGGGATGTTATGGGGTGATATAAGCTTATCTTGAGATAGGTTTGGTTTGAACTTCATCTTATTTCAGTTAAGGGTGTCAATTTATAAGATCCTTTCTTTCCATTTCCAAGTTTTCATGTGAATTTTATAGGACTGTAGTCATTTCTGTGTTTGTAGATTGCTTATTGTTATCATTTGCTATATTTAATTGCTTGATAGTTATAGTTAATCTATAGTAGTAGCTAAACAGTTAGAATAGCATTTGTTTTATGTGTGAGCTTAGCTTACTGCCTAATATGGTAATTTTATGATCAAGTGGTGATTAGTTGTCATGAATTGTGTTTATACCCTTTGATGAGTGTGTAAATACTCATCATTTCTGTTACATATAAGCTGCAAAAACATATGAAAACACACAGGAATGCCTTGAAATACATAAAATTATCCCTGGATTGTGTTTTTATGCATAAGGATTGAAAACTGATGAAAAACAAAACATTTCACATAATTTACAGTTTCAGTCCCTGAACTTTGGAAAATTGGCAAAACTAGTCCCTGGTAAATCAAAACTTGTACAAATGTCATAAAAGGTCCTTGGGATTTATAAGTTGTAAGAAATAGTCCTTTAAAGTTGAAAATCACATATTTACAACTTTGGTCCCTCAACTTTGAAAAGTGTCAAAAATAGTCCCTAAGGTTTTAAAAATAAGAAAATAATAAAAATAAACCTTATACTATTCTAAATTGACAAAATTGGTCCTTATGATAACTTTTGAGAAATTACAAAATAAACCCTTTAACTTTCAGAAAATTACAGAATAGGTCCCTGGAGTTTAAGGAATTGGCATAAATGGTCCTCGGTTTTGTAAAAATGGAAAAATGTGCAAAAATGGTCCTTGTATTATCTAATATTGCAGGTTTGGCCCTTGGATGAAGTTTGAAAAGTCAACGGCTTAGACCCTCAACTTTCACCAAATTACATTTTTGGTCCTTGTATCTAAAAAAACCAACCGGACCCCTAAAGTTATTATTACCCAACAAAACACCCCTTATTAACCCAACAAGCCCCAATCCAGTTACTAAACCACCCAGGCCCAAACATAAGCCCACCCAACACCCCTTAGTTATTAAAACCGGGTCAAACGGTCAAAACTCACCACAAACCTCACTTATCTGTCCACTGTATGGGCAGTGAAGCCTCAAACCCCCCACATTAGATCATAAATTATATTTTTAGTTTAGGTTAGCTTTATCATAGCTTATAATAGCTTCATAAGCTCATAGGATCCATTAGAACTTCATATAAGTCAAAACTCAAGTTTTCATTAAAAAGTCAAAAGTACATGGAGCAGAAAATTCCATTTCTAGCAAGATTTATCTAGATTTTTGTACTAGGTTTGAGACTTTGAAAATTGTTGTGGTGATAGAGTATCAGTAGAGCTACAAGATCCTATAGTTATCTCAATTTTGTGAATTTTGCACAAGCTCAAAGTGAGCTGCAGGGATAACACCTCCCCTGTGCACTGGGCTCAGGTTTACTCACCCATCTTTAGTGGACCCCACAGGTCTACTCAGTGGGCCCCAGACTTTGATTATTAGCTTATTAGAAAGTCCATAAGCTAGGCTATCTAGCTGAGTCCTTATTTTGTAGTTTAGAGCCCTTTCACTAGGGCTGCATCAAGCTTGAAGCTTGTCCATTCACTCAGATTAACTGAGTGACTCAGTCAACCCACCCAACTTAATAAGCCCTGCAAAAGCTACCCAGTGATCCCCATTGGTCAAACTTTGGCATTTTGGAATCCTTACCTACCCAACTCATTAGTTTAGCATTCATTAAGTTCTTTTGAGCTTATTTCATAAGCTCAATTTGACCACTTTGGTTGACTGTCTAGGTGTTTGGATCTCAGTTTATTGGAAGTGCTTATAAGCTTATTACAAGCTTATTAGCCAAATCCATTGAACACACTTGTTCACATCTGTTAATATACCATATATACACAGTATTAATATTTTGTTTTCTTTCTCAAGCTAGTTTTAAAGCTTTTAACAAGCTTTCAAGCTTGTTTCACTCACTCAGTTTAACTGAGTGAATCAGATTGGACCCCTCACTTCACAAGCTCTTTCTGAGCTCACTAGTGGGTCCCACACCCCATAAATAGGTTCTTACAACCCCCCCTCCTACCAGACTTGAACCCTTGATCTTTTGTTTGACCATTTGACCACTGGGCCCCACTTTAAATTAGCTTGGAACCTTGTCCCAATTCTGTCTCAGAATTGAAATAAGCAAGTGCTTATTTGTTGGTTATAGCTTATTGAACCTGCTTATTTTACATAATCTTGCTCATTTAAGTTCATATCACTTATAGGAACCAGGTTTTACCTTGTGGACCCCACACAAGCTCAGTTGAGCTTATTTCTTAGTAAAGTCAACAAAAAGTCAACTGTTTGGATAATAAGCATTCAAAGTGCTTATTCTGTGATTATAAATTAATTTCCTTTATTAAAGTTTCATATTTTAAGTATTTTATTAGTTTTATAAAAGAAAAACAAAAAAAAACCAAACTTAATTATAGTGATAGCTTCTATTTAATAGAAATTATCTATTTAATTTTCTTTTTAGCTTATTTATAAGCACTTCTGTTATTTTATATTTTTATTAAACCTCTTATATATTAAAGTAATTTTATAAATTTTTTCAGAATTTTCTTTTGTCATCTAGTGTTATTTAGAATTAATATTAGTTAATTTAATAATTAAATAATAAATAAGAATTAAATAGCATAATTAATTTTTATAAGGTAACACCTAAATTTTATATTTTTCCTAGCTTCTATAAGTCATAAAATAATTTTAGAAATTTTCTTGTGATTTATACTGTTCATTTACTAGTTTTCATAATTTAATTATTTTAATTAGATATTAATTAATAAATAGAATAATAATTAGTAAATTAAATTAAAAATACATTATATAAACTTTTTATAATTTTTTAGGATTCCTATGATGGTTAATTAGATATATAAAATTTTTCATAATTATCTAAGTCTTTTTAGTAATTATAAATAAGTTAATCAATATAACTAATTAAATAATAAATAAATAATAAATAATTAATAATAGATAGATAAATAGTGTGAAAAATATAATTTTAATTTTAAAATAAGTTTTATAATATTTTAGATTTTTAGAAATTTTAATTTTAATTTTCTAGACTTATTTTACATTTTCCTAATTATTAGTTAATTATTAAATAAATAATAATAGTTATTAAATATAAATAATTAATCAAATAGTTTTTAATTAATAAATAAATATTTTAAATTTATTTAATTTGCATTTAAGCCCCTAAGGCTTATAAAATCCTACTATAAGTTAAAGTTGTTTTTGTTTACGTTTAATTAATAAACGTTTACGTTTTTCAGTCCCTTTTTCACGTGTACTTATCTGATTTCACGTATTAGTTGATATAGCTTATTAAAGCTATTCACTCTTATATTTCAGTAGTACAATCACTTAAACCTTTTTCCTGTTCAATTCACCTGATCTCAAAGTCGTTTTATTTCAGATTTCACATCTCGTTGGGATCTAACGATCCGGGGAAACACTAAACTCACCGGAGTATTGGTTTAGGCTGTTTGACTTATTGAACATTACTTGGTTGATATTATCTGACTGTTTAAGGCCAATCAAAATTTGGCGCCGCTGCCGGGGAGGTGTGCTGCGTATTACGACTTTTTGAAATATCTGTGAGTTTGAATTTTCACACTTTGTTATATATCATCTTTTTGTTCATATTTTATTTTCTATTTGTAATTTCTCGTCACTCTAAGTATTCTTAGAGTCGTCTCTAGTGCATGCGCACTCGTTCTTCTAGGTCAACAAGCCCTTTACGTGAGCTTGTCAGAATTCCTCGAAGACGTCGTAGACGTTCTGCCCCAACAGCCGTATCTGAGGAACGTGCTGTTTCACCTAAGAAAGTTATCATGGCGGAAGACCGTCCGATGAATGAGCTTCTCCAAGCACCCATTGAGGGTTACGGAGACGCTATTGTTGTCCCAGCCATTGTGGCTGAATACTTTGAGCTCAAAACCGGGTTACTAAATCTAGTAACTTCAAGCCAGTTTTATGGTTTTGAGAGGGATGATCCCCATGCTCATATTCGATGGTTTAATAAAATTACTTCAACCATCAAATACAAGAACGTCCCTTCCAAAGCAGTCAAACTTCTTCTTTTCCCATTTTCTCTTGAGGGAGCAGCCCGGATTTGGCTGGAAAAACAACCTCCTCGTTCAATACACTCATGGGAAGATTTAGTTACCAAATTTGTAAACAAATTTTTTCCCCCGTCCAGAACGACAAGTCTTAAAAATGAAATCATCAAATTTACTCAAAGATTTGATGAATCGTTTGGTGACGCTTGGGATCGTTTCAAAGAATTGCTTCGTCGATGTCCTCATCATGGTTTCACTGAATTAATGCAAATTGACACGTTTTATAATGGTGTGAGTGAATCTGACCAAGATTCTCTCAATGCCTCCGCGGGAGGTAATTTTTTGAGCAAAACCACAAAAGAAGCTTTAGAAATCATTGAAAATAAGTCCAAAGTCCGCACTACACGCACAAAACCATATAACTCCCAAGTGAGTGCTGGTCCTTCTACTTCATCGCCCGTGAGTACTTCTAGCACCGATGCTAAGATAGACAAACTCACGGACGCCATTCAAGCTTTGGTTATCTCAAACCAGAAAAAAGTCACTTTTACACAAAACCCTTCACATGCTGAAGTTAAAAAAGTGGAAGTTTGTGTCACTTGTGGTGGCCCACATGCTTACTACAATTGTACTGCCACCGATGGTAGTCCTTTTGAAGCCAATGCCCTAGCCGGTACTACAAATCAGGGAGGTAATCAATACCGTCCTCAAATGGAACCAAGTTACCGTGCTAACACACATATAGGACCACCCGGGTTTAATCAAAACCCAAATTTGCAAAACAGAAACCAAAACCAACCACGAATGAAACAAGGTTATCAAAACAAAGGGAATTTCCATCCTGGACAGAATCAAGGTTTCCACAATCAAGGAAACTTTAACAGAAACAATTTCAACCCCGAAAATCATTTTCAGGGAAATGGTAATCCAAATCAAGGGAATTTTCAGCCACAACAAGGTTATAATCAAAATAACCGTGTCCAAAATTTCCCTAACCAAACACAAGCCATTCTCCCAGCTCCACAACCATCATCCGATGAGTTGTTAAAGCAGTTCATGAAAACTCAAGAAGAGACAAACAGGTTGTTGGTCAACCAGATTTCTGAAATTAAGAAATCTTTAAATGAACAACCCTCGGGCTCTGGAAAACTTCCGAGCAACACGATCGCAAACCCGAGGGGCGATGCAAAGGCGATCACGACCAGGAGCGGAGTTTCATATGATGGACCTACTGTTCCACTACCCCTTCTACTTCTTCTCCCAAGGTAGTGGAAAATAACGTCGAGGTAAATAAGGACGAAGTACTTCCTACTCATAAGGGAGGTACCCAAGACGTCCCACCTCATGTTGTCCCGAAACCCAAACCAAAACCTAGAGTTGTTTTTGAACCAAATGATATTCCAGTTGAAACACCTCAGTCCAGACCTTCTACCTCCTCTATTCCTTACCCCTCACGCTTGAGTGAACAAAAGCTCCGTGAAAAAGCTAGTCACCAGATGGATAAATTCTTTCAAATCTTCCAAGATTTGCATTTTGACATTAGCTTTGCGGATGCTATTATTCTGATGCCCAAATTTGCATCAACAATCAAACACTTGTTAAGCAACAAGGAGAAACTGTTTGAAATGGCAAAGACTCCCTTGAATGAGAACTGCTCTGCAGTTCTCTTAAAGAAGCTTCCCGAGAAGCTGGGAGATCCTGAAAAATTTCTAATACCATGTGTATTTCCAGGAATGGTTGATTGCTATGCCTTGGCCGATCTTGGTGCAAGTATCAACCTAATGCCGTACTCAGTTTGGAAGAAACTTTCTCTTCCTGATCTTACTCCTACCTGCATGACTTTAGAGCTTGCAGACCGATCGATATCTCGTCCTCTCGGCATTGCCGAGGACGTGTTTGTGAAGGTAGGAGAATTTCATCTCCCCGCTGACTTTGTAGCGGTTGATTTCGATGCCGATCAAAGGGTCCCTCTCATTGTTGGGAGGGGTTTCCTTAGAACGGGCCGTGCTCTTATCGATGTATTTGAGCAAGAAATCACTCTTCGTGTGGGTAATGAAGCTGTTACATTTAACCTCGATCAAACCTCGAGGTACTCCTCCAATTATGATTCTGAAGCAGTTAATCAAATAGATATCATAGACATTGCTTCGGAGGAGTACTCTCAAGAGTTTCTTGGTTATTCTCATAATCCTGTGAGTGGGGATACCACTCCATCATCTGAACCTATCATTTCCGACTCTTCCCCTTCTCTCACTCCGTTTGAGGGAAGTGATTTCCTTTTGGAAGAGGTCGAGGCTTTTCTCAAAAGTGATTCAGTTCCATCGGGAATTGATAACACTGAGATTGATCTGGAGGGAGATATTCTTCTCCTTGAGAGATTGCTAAACCAAGACAATTCTCCTCCACTCCCTCCTGTACAACTTCATAATCAGGAAATCAAATATGTTGAGGAAACTGATGATTTTCCTGAGGTCGAACTCAAGGACTTACCTCCTCATCTTGAATACGCATTCTTGGAGGGTGATGATAAATTACCCGTCATTATTGCTAAAGGTTTAAGTGTTGAGGAGAAAAGTGCTCTCATAAAGGTCTTGAAGTCAAACAAGCAAGCAATTGCTTGGAAACTCTCCGATATTAAGGGTATTAACCCAGATTTTTGTACACACAAAATCTTGATGGAGGATGACTTCAAGCCTGCAGTGCAACATCAAAGAAGGGTGAATCCAAAAATCCATGATGTGATTAAACAAGAGGTCCTTAAACTTCTTGATGCAGGATTGATTTACCCTATCTCTGACAGTCCATGGGTTAGTCCCATTCATTGCGTCCCAAAAAAGGGTGGCATTACTGTTGTCACTAATGAGGAAAATGAGTTGATTCCAACTCGGCTGGTTACCGGATGGCGTGTTTGCATTGACTATCGTAAGTTAAATGACGCCACCCGTAAAGACCACTTTCCGCTGCCCTTTATGGACCAGATGCTTGAGAGATTAGCAGGGAACGAGTACTATTGTTTCCTTGATGGTTTCTCAGGATACTTCCAAATCCCCATTGATCCATCAGATCAAGAAAAGACTACCTTTACATGCCCTTATGGAACCTTTGCTTATAAACGTATGCCTTTTGGCATATGTAATGCTCCAGGTACGTTCCAGAGGTGCATGATGGCTATATTTACCGACATGATCGGTAAAACTATGGAGGTCTTTATGGATGACTTTTCGGTCATTGGGGATTCATTCCAAACATGTCTCACCAATTTAGAAACAATGTTGGAAAGGTGTAAAGACACCAATCTATGTCTAAATTGGGAAAAGAGTCACTTTATGGTCAAAGAGGGCATTGTCCTCGGCCATAAGATTTCCAAGAATGGTATTGAGGTTGACAGAGCTAAGGTTGATGTCATTGCAAAACTGCCTCACCCTACTACCGTCAAAGGTATTAGGAGTTTCTTGGGTCATGCCGGTTTCTATCGTCGATTTATACAAGATTTTTCTAAAATCTCACGGCCTATGACTCATCTCCTTGAAAAGGATACTCCTTTTATCTTCTCACCAGAGTGCATCGAAGCTTTTGAAACATTAAAGAAAAAGCTTACTGAGGCACCCATTCTTATTGCCCCCGACTGGGATTTACCCTTCGAATTTATGTGCGATGCAAGTGATTTTGCTATCGGTGCAGTCTTGGGGCAACGCAAAACGAAACACTTTCAGCCTATCCACTACGCAAGCAAAACTATGAACGAAGCTCAAACACATTACACCACTACAGAAAAAGAATTATTAGCTGTGGTGTATGCTTTTGAGAAATTTCGGACGTACTTAATCTTGACTAAAAGCGTAGTGTATACGGATCACTCGGCTCTTAAATATCTATTTGCAAAACAAGATGCAAAGCCGAGATTGCTCCGTTGGGTTCTCCTCCTCCAGGAATTTGATATCATTATTCGTGATAAAAAAGGAGCTGAGAACCTGGCTGCTGATCATTTGTCCCGATTAGAGAACCCTCATCAAAATGTGTATGAGAAAAAGGAAATAAACGAAACATTTCCTCTCGAAACACTTAATGCGGTTACTTTTCGCGGAGATTCTACTACCCCATGGTTTGCCGACTTCGCAAACTATCATGCGGGTAACTTTGTTGTGAAAGGGATGTCAACCCAACAGAAGAATAAATTCTTTAAGGATGTTAAACATTACTTCTGGGATGACCCCTACTTATTCAAAATCTGTGCGGATCAAGTCATCCGACGGTGTGTATATGGACAGGAAGCCACTGAAATTCTTAAGGCTTGCCATGCTGGACCCACTGGGGGATATCATAGTCCTAATTACACCGCCAAAAAGGTGTTTGATTCCGTATTCTTCTGGCCCACAATTTATAAAGATGCCCAGGATCTCATTAAAACCTGTGACGCTTGTCAGCGTCATGGAAACATTTCACAAAGAAATGAGATGCCACAAAATGCTATTCAAGTATGTGAAATATTTGATATCTGGGGCATTGACTTTATGGGGCCATTTCCATCATCCAGAGGAAACAAGTACATACTTGTGGCAGTTGATTATTTATCAAAGTGGGTTGAAGCAAAAGTTTTACACACGAATGATGCCCGAGTTGTAGTGAAATTCCTGAAATCTCTTTTTGCCCGTTTTGGAACCCCACGTGCTATTATAAGTGATCGTGGTACGCATTTCTGCAATGACAAATTTGATAAAGTCATGCAAAAGTATGGTGTAACCCACCGTCTTTCTACTGCGTATCACCCACAAACAAGTGGGCAAGTGGAGGTTTCAAATCGTGGTATCAAAAGGATACTTGAGAGGACTGTTGGTGAAAACCGTGCTGCCTGGTCGGATAAATTAGATGACGCACTATGGGCCTTTCGTACAGCTTATAAAACACCCATTGGGTGTACACCTTACAAGCTTGTGTACGGAAAGACATGTCATCTACCGATGGAACTTGAGCACAAAGCCTACTGGGCTTTGAAACATGCCAACTTTGACCTCAAAACTGCGGGTGATCACAGAAAAGTTCAAATGAATGAATTAAATGAACTACGTGATCAGGCTTACGAGAACTCTTTAATCTAAAAAGAAAAAACAAAGAGAATACATGACTCAAAAATAAAGAACCGCGTTTTTAACGTTGGTGATCGAGTACTTCTCTTTAACTCTAGATTAAAGATCTTCTCGGGTAAATTAAAAACCCGTTGGACTGGTCCATTTACTATCACTAAGGTTTATCCATATGGTACCGTTGAGTTATCTCAAAACGACGGTCCATGTTTTAAAGTAAATGGCCATCGTGTGAAACACTACTTTGGAGAGGACATCCCAAACATGGTTGTCCCGGATCTCCAAACTTTCCCCAAGGACAATTAAATTCGGGGTCGAGTCAAGCTAGTGACTCGGGAATCAAAAACAAGCTACCTCATGGACAAATCAATTCGAGGTCGAGTCAAGCTAGTGACTCGGTAATCAAAAGCATAGCAATATGGGTTTTCACTCATATTTCTGATTTCTTTCTCTTTTCTACCACCTAGTGTGGGGGAGATGCCCCCACATGTTGTATATATGTATATATCTTGAAAAAAAAAATCAAAACAAAAGAAAAAAGTGAGTTTGTATGTAAATAGCCTAAAATAAAGATTATTAATATTTCCTTCTTACGTTCTAAATATCGGTTTAACACCCGATGTTTTGAATATTGAGGGCAATATTCATTTCTAAGTGTGGGGGGGGGGGGGGGGATTCTCACGAATTCAAACACATGTTCCATCAAGCACCCTCATTTGATCAAAATTTAAAGTTTTTTCACACTTAGAAATGCAATAAATGGTATCAATCCTCCATGTCTAACCCACAACAGGATTGGCTAGTCCAGGAG
The DNA here is from genome assembly GCA_030686995.1 of Artemisia argyi. NCBI lineage: Eukaryota > Viridiplantae > Streptophyta > Magnoliopsida > Asterales > Asteraceae > Artemisia > Artemisia argyi. The sequence goes on along the minus strand of CM060678.1, from coordinate 17,646,248 downwards.
CAAACGGCTCTTGGTAAAGACATCTCAAAACCGTTGATGGCTGGTGGTTTGCTAAAAATCACACGGTTATCAGGTGTGCCACAGTTCTTACACCTGGCTACTCCAGGAGTGATGGCTTTTGGTAAAGAGTAAAAATCCATTAATTTTTTTCTCAAATAGATTGCTAGGGACTAGCAATAGTTTAGTGTGGGGGATTGATGAGTGTGTAAATACTCATCATTTCTGTTACATATAAGCTGCAAAAACATATGAAAACACACAGGAATGCCTTGAAATACATAAAATTATCCCTGGATTGTGTTTTTATGCATAAGGATTGAAAACTGATGAAAAACAAAACATTTCACATAATTTACAGTTTCAGTCCCTGAACTTTGGAAAATTGGCAAAACTAGTCCCTGGTAAATCAAAACTTGTACAAATGTCATAAAAGGTCCTTGGGATTTATAAGTTGTAAGAAATAGTCCTTTAAAGTTGAAAATCACATATTTACAACTTTGGTCCCTCAACTTTGAAAAGTGTCAAAAATAGTCCCTAAGGTTTTAAAAATAAGAAAATAATAAAAATAAACCTTATACTATTCTAAATTGACAAAATTGGTCCTTATGATAACTTTTGAGAAATTACAAAATAAACCCTTTAACTTTCAGAAAATTACAGAATAGGTCCCTGGAGTTTAAGGAATTGGCATAAATGGTCCTCGGTTTTGTAAAAATGGAAAAATGTGCAAAAATGGTCCTTGTATTATCTAATATTGCAGGTTTGGCCCTTGGATGAAGTTTGAAAAGTCAACAGCTTAGACCCTCAACTTTCACCAAATTACATTTTTGGTCCTTGTATCTAAAAAAACCAACCGGACCCCTAAAGTTATTATTACCCAACAAAACACCCCTTATTAACCCAACAAGCCCCAATCCAGTTACTAAACCACCCAGGCCCAAACATAAGCCCACCCAACACCCCTTAGTTATTAAAACCGGGTCAAACGGTCAAAACTCACCACAAACCTCACTTATCTGTCCACTGTATGGACAGTGAAGCCTCAAACCCCCCACATTAGATCATAAATTATATTTTTAGTTTAGGTTAGCTTTATCATAGCTTATAATAGCTTCATAAGCTCATAGGATCCATTAGAACTTCATATAAGTCAAAACTCAAGTTTTCATTAAAAAGTCAAAAGTACATGGAGCAGAAAATTCCATTTCTAGCAAGATTTATCTAGATTTTTGTACTAGGTTTGAGACTTTGAAAATTGTTGTGGTGATAGAGTATCAGTAGAGCTACAAGATCCTATAGTTATCTCAATTTTGTGAATTTTGCACAAGCTTGTGCACAAGCTCAAAGTGAGCTGCAGGGATAACACCTCCCCTGTGCACTAGGCTCAGGTTTACTCACCCATCTTTAGTGGACCCCACAGGTCTACTCAGTGGGCCCCAGACTTTGATTATTAGCTTATTAGAAAGTCCATAAGCTAGGCTATCTAGCTGAGTCCTTATTTTGTAGTTTAGAGCCCTTTCACTAGGGCTGCATCAAGCTTGAAGCTTGTCCATTCACTCAGACTAACTGAGTGACTCAGTCAACCCACCCAACTTAATAAGCCCTGCAAAAGCTACCCAGTGATCCCCATTGGTCAAACTTTGGCATTTTGGAATCCTTACCTACCCAACTCATTAGTTTAGCATTCATTAAGTTCTTTTGAGCTTATTTCATAAGCTCAATTTGACCACTTTGGTTGACTGTCTAGGTGTTTGGATCTCAGTTTATTGGAAGTGCTTATAAGCTTATTACAAGCTTATTAGCCAAATCCATTGAACACACTTGTTCACATCTGTTAATATACCATATATACACAGTATTAATATTTTGTTTTCTTTCTCAAGCTAGTTTTAAAGCTTTTAACAAGCTTTCAAGCTTGTTTCACTCACTCAGTTTAACTGAGTGAATCAGATTGGACCCCTCACTTCACAAGCTCTTTCTGAGCTCACTAGTGGGTCCCACACCCCATAAATAGGTTCTTACAACCCCCCCTCCTACCAGACTTGAACCCTTGATCTTTTGTTTGACCATTTGACCACTGGGCCCCACTTTAAATTAGCTTGGAACCTTGTCCCAATTCTGTCTCAGAATTGAAATAAGCAAGTGCTTATTTGTTGGTTATAGCTTATTGAACCTGCTTATTTTACATAATCTTGCTCATTTAAGTTCATATCACTTATAGGAACCAGGTTTTACCTTGTGGACCCCACACAAGCTCAGTTGAGCTTATTTCTTAGTAAAGTCAACAAAAAGTCAACTGTTTGGATAATAAGCATTCAAAGTGCTTATTCTGTGATTATAAATTAATTTCCTTTATTAAAGTTTCATATTTTAAGTATTTTATTAGTTTTATAAAAGAAAAACAAAAAAAAACCAAACTTAATTATAGTGATAGCTTCTATTTAATAGAAATTATCTATTTAATTTTCTTTTTAGCTTATTTATAAGCACTTCTGCTATTTTATATTTTTATTAAACCTCTTATATATTAAAGTAATTTTATAAATTTTTTCAGAATTTTCTTTTGTCATCTAGTGTTATTTAGAATTAATATTAGTTAATTTAATAATTAAATAATAAATAAGAATTAAATAGCATAATTAATTTTTATAAGGTAACACCTAAATTTTATATTTTTTCTAGCTTCTATAAGTCATAAAATAATTTTAGAAATTTTCTTGTGATTTATACTGTTCATTTACTAGTTTTCATAATTTAATTATTTTAATTAGATATTAATTAATAAATAGAATAATAATTAGTAAATTAAATTAAAAATACATTATATAAACTTTTTATAATTTTTTAGGATTCCTATGATGGTTAATTAGATATATAAAAATTTTCATAATTATCTAAGTCTTTTTAGTAATTATAAATAAGTTAATCAATATAATTAATTAAATAATAAATAAATAATAAATAATTAATAATAGATAGATAAATAGTGTGAAAAATATAATTTTAATTTTAAAATAAGTTTTATAATATTTTAGATTTTTAGAAATTTTAATTTTAATTTTCTAGACTTATTTTACATTTTCCTAATTATTAGTTAATTATTAAATAAATAATAATAGTTATTAAATATAAATAATTAATCAAATAGTTTTTAATTAATAAATAAATATTTTAAATTTATTTAATTTGCATTTAAGCCCCTAAGGCTTATAAAATCCTACTATAAGTTAAAGTTGTTTTTGTTTACGTTTAATTAATAAACGTTTACGTTTTTCAGTCTTTTTTTCACGTGTACTTATCTGATTTCACGTATTAGTTGATATAGATTATTAAAGCTATTCACTCTTATATTTCAGTAGTACAATCACTTAAACCCTTTTCCTGTTCAATTCACCTGATCTCAAAGTCGTTTTACTTCAGATTTCACATCTCGTTGGGATCTAACGATTCGGGGAAACACTAAACTCACCGGAGTATTGGTTTAGGCTGTTTGACTTATTGACCATTACTTGATTGATATTATCTGACTGTTTAAGGCCAATCACCCTTCTATGATCACTTAGGATCAGTATATGTTGGTATATGGTGGTTTGAAAAGTTAATTCTCATTTTAACTGCATAATCATATAAAACAAATCATTAAGGGGTGTTTGGATTTACATGATGCTTTGCGATCTGGTTGTTGTTTGTTGCTAGTATAGGTCCATATAGGTTACCTTAGACCTCAGTTGAACAAGTAAACCATAAAAATAGTAGCAACTTCAAACAAAAGTCAAAATCATCACCCTTGGATCATAGCAGTTCCACTGTTGAAACTTTTGAGTCCAAAATCACCCAAACCTTTTCCTTAGTTGTTGTCTTAACCTAATATAGTCTCTTTGTAGCTTGTTTAATCATTTTCAGTAAGTATGGATCATCAAAAGTTCATAAAAGTCAAAGTTCCTTGTTTTTGTTAAAAGTCAAAATTGCACACTCTCAGTTTTTACAAAAATTGCTTGAATTATTCTGAATTTTATGTTATGATGTAGAGCTTGAAACTTGTTTATATGTGTTGTCTACCAGCTCAACTTTGATTTCCTAGCTTCCTTATATTTTTGCAATTTTTCATTTGGGCTTCATACTTGATCAAAGTCACTTGCAGGGCAATGTCATGCCCTGCTACACAGACACTCAGTCAACACTCCCACTTTCATGGCCTCTCCTGAACACATCTGTAGGCCCCACACCCTAACTCTTGGCTTATTGGAAAGCCAATAAGCCAGGGTTTAAGGTCCATAGCTTATCTTGGGATTTGAACCCCATTTGATAGGGCTGCAAGGTCCAAAAACCTTGTCCCTTTTCTGAGTGACTGTTTGGTTTGTGGATAAGCTTAACCAGCTTATTTGGCTTATTCAAGGATTAAGCTTGTTCCTTCAAGCTTATTTTGGTCCATTCTACTGATTTACATCTTATTTCACCATTGTGGGCCCCCTAGCTACCTACATCACCATTTTCCCTTGACAGTTGACCAAAGTCAACTATTACACAAACAATCTTGTATTTTGCTTATTTTTAAGCTCAACTAAATTTGTTTTTGTAAAAGTTTTCCATTTTTAGGTATAAAACAAGTTTCCAAAGAAAAAATCCAGAAAAGTTAATTTAATTTTTAAGTGATAGTTTCTATTTAATGTAAATTAAATTTTCATTTTCATTTTTAGATTTTTATTAAGTACTTAGCATTTTTATATTTTTAATAATTACCTTTTATATTAAAGTATTTATAATAATTTTCTCAGATTTTTATTTTATTATCTAGTATTTATTAGAATTAATCTTAGTTTTATTAATAATTAAGTTTAAAATAGCATAATTAGTTTTTATTAAGTAAGACCTAGTTTTTATATTTTTCCTAGCTTTTATATAATGTAAAATAATTTTTGAAATTTTCTTGTAATTTTTACTGTTCATTTTCTATATTTTATAATTTAAAATAGTTTAATTAGGTAATTAATATATAATTAGTAATTAATTAATAGAATAATCACAAAAAGACAAAAATACTTATTTTTAATTTTAAAATTAGTTTTTAGTTATTTTATAATTTTAGAAATTTTATTTTCACCTTTTTAGTATTTAATTAATATTGTATTATATTTAAGTTGTTTAAATATTAATAATTAGGTATTAATTAGTATTTAATTAATATTAAATAATTAAATAGTGTAAAAATTTATTTTCTTTTTCTAAAAATTTTCTTTTATCTTTTAGTTTGTAAAAAAGTCATTTTCACCCCCTGTGTGTTTTCAGATTTAAATTTTCACGTTTTATTTTGTATGTTCGCGTTATTTAAAATGTGAACGTACACGTTTTTAGGTTTAAATCGTTTTTGGTTTTTCTGATTTCAAAGTCTTATTCACATAGCTTGTGTAAGCTATTTCTTCATAGATTCCTTAGTTCCAATCACACACAAACCCCCTTTCCTGTCCAAATTCACCCGATCACAAATCCGTTTGATAACCATCACACCTCGTCGAGACATAACGACCCGGGGAAACCTTATACTTCCGCGGAGCATTGACTCTGAGCTGTTTGACCTTGTTGACCATCCCTAGTTATTTAGGTTGACCGTTCAGAGCCAATCATAATCCTAGGAAGAAGTTAAGTTCACCCATCATACTCATCTCAAACTCATCATGCATGATTTTGGCAAATTCATCACACATGTCTTGACAAGTTGATCCAAATATAATGTCATCAACATATATTTGGACAATGATGAGATTTGGGTCTTTCTTTTTAGTGAAAAGAGTGTTATCTACCACTCCCATTGAATAATCATGTTTAATAAGGAAGGCTTTTAATCGATCATACCAAGCCTTGGGAGCTTGTTTGAGTCCATACAAAGCTTTCTTTAACTTATAAACATAATCAGGTTTTGCGAAGTCAATGAATCCTAGAGGTTGTGCCACATATACCTCCTCATTGATAAAACCGTTAAGGAATACATTTTTCACGTCCATTTGGAATAACTTAAAATCTTGGGCGCATGCATAGGCAAGTAGTATCCTAATAGATTCTAGTCTAGCTACGGGGGCATAAGTTTCGTCATAATCAATTCCTTCTTGTTGATTATAACCTTGGGCAACTAACCTAGCTTTATTCCTAGTAACTATTCCATTTTCATCTAACTTATTCCTATATACCCATTTAGTTCCTATGATGGTCATATTCATTGGATTTGGGACTAATTCCCAAACATCATTTGCCTTAAATTGATTTAATTCTTCTTGCATAGCTATAACCCAACTTTCATCTTTTAAAGCCTCATTAATATTCTTAGGTTCTATTGCTGAGAGGAAACAAAAGAAATTATTTTTATCTTGGGCTTGTGACCTAAGGGTTCTTTGGTTAAGATGTCCTATTATATTATCTAGTGGATGTGATCTAGATTCTTTAACACTTACAATTGCGTTATTTCCTAAGTTAATGTCTTCATTATCATTTCCTATGGGTTTTGTTTTACTAACCTCAATAGCTTCGTCTTCGACTAAGTCATCATCTTCTAAAGGTAAAGTTTTAGGAGGTGGTGATGTTTCATCAAATGTTACATTTAGTGATTCTTCTACTTTCATGGAGTATTTGTTAAGTATTATATATGCTTTACTATTTTGTGAGTATCCTAAAAATATTCCTTCATATGATTTTGGATCAAACTTAGTGAGGTAATCCTTAGTGTTTAGAATATAACAATTACTTCAAAATACCCTAAAGTAGCTTAAGTTTGGTTTTCTACCTCTTAGTAACTTATAAGGAGTTTTTACTAGAATTCTCCTAATTGATACCCTATTAATAATATATGTTGATGTATCTACAGCGTGACACCAAAATTTTTGTGAGATGGATTGTTTATTTAACATTGTTCTACTCATTTCTTGTAGTGACCTATTTTTTCTTTCTACTACGCCATTTGATTGAGGAGTACGAGGAGCGGAGAAATTGTGAGATATTTCATTTAAATCATAATATTTTCCGAATTGTACTTCATTGTCAAATTCCTTACCATGGTCCGTCCTAATGGCTACTATTGTGCATCCTAATTTATTTTGAATCATTTTACTAAATATTTCGAATTTTTCAAAGGCTTGGGTCTTGTCACTTAAAAACCTAGTCCACGTGTATCATGAGTAGTCATCTACTATTACTAAGGTATATTTGTTTCCTCCATACCTCCGCACAGCGGATGGACCAAAAAGATCCATATGTAATAGTTCTAGGCACCTAGTAATGGATACTATATTCTTAGCTTTGTGACTAGCATGAACTTGTTTTCCAATTTTACATGCGTCAAAAAAATGCTTGTCATATTTTAGATTAGCCAAGTTTCTAACTAGTTCTTTAGAGGCCAAAGATTGCATTTGTTGCATGTTAGCATGTCCTAATCTCCTATGCCACAATGTGGAGTTTTCGTCTAGGGTCGTTAGGCATATCCTATCCTCAGGTTTGTTTCCTAGTTTCATAACATACATACCTCCTTTCCTAATTCCTCTACCTATAATTTTTCCATTCTTAACTATTTCGCTATCCTCTTCGGTAAAGGTAACTCTACATTTATTATCGAATATTTGTCCTATACTAAGCAAGTTATATGTTAAATTATCTACATGCTCTACATTTTCAACAGTAAGTGAGTCTTGAGAAATCGTACCTTTGCCAATGATTTTTCCACGTAAGTCACTACCAAAAATAACGTTACCTCCATTGTATGCCTTGTATGTAGAAAATAGCTTGCGGTTCCCCGTCATGTGCCTCGAACATCCGCTATCCTTGATCCATACGTCAGGCTCCAAGTCAATTCCTAAACATATTTCGTCAGTTCCTTTTGCCATAAAACACTTTTCGTCTCTTGGTTTTTCCATTTCTTCTTTGTCACTATCACTCCATGTTCCACTAACAAAGGCGCCTTGATTTTCATAACCCGGTGGCTTTAGACATTCGCCAATGAGATGATTTGGACTTCCACATCTAAAGCACTTTCTTTTCCCGTAGTTATCACTTCTATTTCTTTGGAACTGTTTTCTTTCGTCTCGTGGTGATCTAGTGAATCTTCCTCGTCTCTTGAAGAATTTTTTGAATTCTCTTACGGCCATTTCATATTCTTCATCTTCACTCTCGTCACTTGAATTATCATCGTCACGAGGTTCCTTTTTGGATTTTAGAGCATTGGATTTGGTTTGTTCTTTCTTGACTTTGACCATTTCCGAATCTCTTCTTATAATTTCTTCATGGACCTTCAAGTTGCAAATAAGTTCATCTAGTGATAACGTCATCAAATTCTTTGACTCTTCAATTGCCGTGACCTTAGCTCGCCATTTTGGTTGCAATGCCCTAAGAAATTTCCTAACACAATTTTTACTAGAAAATGTCTCATCAAGTGCTTTTAAACTTGTGATAATAGTGTTAAATTTAGCAAAAGCATTATCAATTGATTCCTCTTCCGGAATCGTAAATTGTTCATATTGTTGTACAAGAAGATCTATTTTATTATCTTTGACTTGACTATTACCTTGGTGAGTAATAAGTAGAGAATCCCAAATTTCTTTTGCGGTTTTACACATAAAAATTCTTTCATATTCTTTGTGTGGTAACGCATTATAAATAACCATTTTGGCTTCATTATTTTTTGCTAGTTTCTTTTTCAAATCATCGTTTTGTTTTTCAAAAGATACAATTTCATCCATTTTAGTTTCAAAATTATATTGTTACAAGTTTTAAAATACAATATATTTTAAAAATCTTGCTAGACGTGGCTCTTGATACCAATTGTGGAAAACTAGAAGGGGGGGTTGAATAGTTTTACGTCTTTTTAATTTGTTACAAAAGATTGTTCGAAAGTTTTCTTTGTTTTCAAAAATTTAGATTCAATACTATGTGATATCAAGTCTTGCACAATATGAACAACAATATATATATGTATGATAAAGCAATAATAATGTAAGTAAAGAAATAAATGAGAGATGGAAAGATCGAACCGCAAGACAAGAGATTTATAGTGGTTCGGCTACAAGGTCACCTTCCTTGCCCTACTCCACTCCCCGAGCACCTAACTCGAGAGTTTTCTTCACTATGTCAACAAGCTCCCTTATGGCGGAGAAAACCTTACACACCAATGTACACACCACAACTACGTCACAACTTATTCACACCTTCTACACAACTTTGTCACACCTTCTACACAACTTCTTCACACCTAGTCACTACTTAATCACAACACTACTTCACACCTATCTACTTCACACCAATTTTCTTCACACCTTTCTTCTTCACACCAATCTTCTTCACATCAATTTTCTTCACACCAATCTACTTCCTAACTCTTCTCCTTCACAATTAACTACTAACCAATCACACTATATATATACCTAGCTAAACTATCTTCTATCAAATATTCACAACTAATTTCACAAAGAAATAGATACAATGAATAATGCTCTAACAACTTGGATGTGGAGATCACAACAAGTTGTCTTCTTGCCTTGAGGGATAGAAGTATTCTTCTCTTGCACTTGAGAGGATGATGTTTGAATCACTTAGAAACAAAGATTTATGAATGTATGATCAAATGATTAAGAGAATGGAAATTGAGATCTAGAACAGAAAGTTTAGGAGTGCAAAAGGTGGGGAAAAATTCCAGATTTAATGTGGTATTTATAGGCAAAGATTTCTGACAACAGGAGCGTACCGGTCCCCTTAAATCATGGCCGGTCCCCTTAATTTTAAGGGGACCGCCCCTTATAATTATGGGGGCCACCCAGCTGTAACGGCCAGAATCTTTGTCTTTTAGTGGGGAAAGTTTATTTTGTAAAAAACTAACTGATTTTGGTTAAAAAATTGAATTCATATATTTAGTATGAATAAAACATTTTTCTTTATTACCAAAAGTGTTTTTCAAAAATATATAATATGTTTATATAATTAAATGAACTTTGTAATAATTAATTAAATACCCCTTTGATTATAAATTGCACTAAACACTTTGTTTATTCATACCTTAAGTGATTTGGGTGTAAAGAGAATGTTAGTCACCAAATACTTGTTTATGTCATAAATTTTAGTTCATTGAGTTTATGTTTTGTAATAATTAAAACATAGAGGTGATCACTCCCAAACTAGTTATATTTTATTTCTCAACCACTTGTGAATGGTCAATAGTAAAAGTCAGACAGCCTGGGAGAATGCTTCCGTGGAATACAATGTTTCCCCGGGTCGTAATGTCCCAACGAGGTGTGCGATGTTTTATTAAAAACGAATCTGTGATCGAGTGAATATGAACAGGAAAGGATAAAAGTGTGTGTGAGTGATTATACTAGGGTTTTATAACTTAAAATAACTTAGATAAACTAATTTAACGATTACATAAACCTAGATATTTGAAAACGTTTAAACGTAAACCAAATTAAAAATCAAACGCGATTGCGTGCTGAGAAAAAGGTGAGTTTTAAGAAAAATAAACTACAGGGGTTAAAAATGAAAATTCTATAAACTTAAACTTAAAAGAAAATTAAATTAAAAAGAAAATTATTTTTTTTTGATTATTTTATTATTTATTATTAATTATTTAATTAAAAACTATTTAACTATTTAATTAAAACTAATTTAAATTAACCTAAAAATGATAAATACTACAAATTAATCTAAAAACTTACAAAAATAATTTCAAAAACTTAAAATGAACTTGAAGAAAGTATAAAAATTAAAAATAAATATTTTAGTCTTTTTATGGATTTTCTATTAATTAAAAACTATTTATCTTAATTAAACTATTTAAACTAATTTAAATTATAAATAATACTAAATTGAATTATAAAATTATAGAAAAATTCCTAAAACTATTTTATAACATTTAAAAGCTAGGAAAAATATAAAAACTAGGTGTTACCTTATAAAATTTAATTATGCTATTTAAAACTTAATTATTAATTAATTACTAATAAAACTAATATTAATTATAATTAATACTAAAAGACAAAATAAAAATCTGAGAAAATTATCAAAATTACTTTAACCTAAAAAGAAATTAATAAAAAATAAAAACACAACTTACTTAATAAAAATCTAAAAATGAAAATTAAATTAAATAGAAACTCTCACTTATTTTTATGTTTGTTTTTTCTGGATTTTTCTTTTACAAAACTAAATTATACTTAAAAATAAACAACTTTTGTAAAAACAACTAATTTATAAGCTAATAATAAGCACTGTGGAAGCTTAATGCTACCACAGTTGACTTTTGTTGACTGATTATGCAAATAAGCTCAAATGAGCTTATGTGGGACCCACTATGGATTATTCTGATCCTAATAAGTATGTTGGACTTGCTAAGCTAAAAATTGCCAAATAAGCTCAGTAGATAAGCTGATAAGCAAGATTAAGCTATTCCAAAAACTCAAAAGCAACACAGAATAGGGACAAACTTTTGGGTCTGATTCAGGTGGAGTCCACAGGTGCACAAGTCAAACAAAAGGTCAACTAATACTCCCTGGTAGGAGGGGGTTGAATGGTACAAGATTGGAGGTGTGGGGCCCACTGTGGTGGTCACAAATCACCACCAAAGTGGTGGTGGTGAACTGAGCTGCTGATGCAGGGGAGATACCCAGCCCTGCAAGTGTCTTTGAGGGTGTGTGGGGCCCAGAGTAAAAATCACAAAAATACAAGCTAAGTTGGAACTTAAAGACAAGCTAATAGGCTATTACTACAACAAATTTCAGACCTTGAAACTTAATACAAAATTCACAACAAATCTTGGAGTTTTGGTAAAAACTGAGTATCAAGCAATTTGACTTTTGATAAGAACATGGAAATTTGACTTTGGTGAATTTCTAAACTATCTTACTGATTAATTAAGATGTATTAAGCTATTATGAAACTAATTTAAGCTATAAGATCAAATTACAAGCTAATATGAGGACTTATGGAATCCAATTCCCTCACAGTTAACTGTGAGGGTGGATCAAATAGGTTCTTTGACTTTTTTGCTTGTGAGTACTTGATTTTATGACTAGTATGAACTATTAGGACCTAAAGTGTCATGTAACAACAAGGAACAACAAGTAAAACAGATCTGTACACAGATTTGCATAGAGATCCAAACACCATCTAAACTAAGCACTTATACTAATTTTAACTGTTTAAGCCTAAATACACCAACCTAATGATCTAACTAGCTCACTTGACTATTTCTACAGCTAAATAAACAGAGAAATCTATCAAAGAACAACCAAAGCTACAAATGCAAGATATGAAATTTTGAACTTACAATTGATTCTGAATACATCCAAACCAAGAACCATGGATCAAAGAACCTTCCTATAAGTCTTCCACAAGACTACTAACCCAGAAGCATTCCAAAACACACCTTCTTCAATCTTAATTCTTCATTAACTCAGAATTTTTATCTTATTTCTATTTTTCTTTTATTTTTCTTATTTTAGTAACTGAGTGAGACAGATATTACAAGCTTATCAAAGCTTTGTCAGAGCTTAAGTGAGCTTATAAATGCTTACAAGAACATGAAACAATAAAAATTAACAGGTCTCAAATGAATTTGTCAAATTCAATTGAAATTATCAAAACTGAGTTTGTTAACTATAATTTGAAATTAACTTGCAATAAAGGTTTCCATACATTCAAAGAACTAAATACAAGTGTTTTAAATGAAAAGATACAACTGGAAATGATTCTACACTACCTACGATTGAATTAAGCTAAAACTAAACTAATAAACTAACTCCCTGGTCTTTCATGCTTCTTCTTCCATATATAGCATCCCAACATGTCTTTGTGGGTCCCACAGGTCTTTCCCATCACCAATGGATGAGTGAAAACTCATCCTGGCCTTTGATTAAATTTGGCGGGAAAAGTGGTTTTGAGCAATAGAAAGCTGTGAAGTTTTTATTGGTGGATTTGGAGGTGGAAGTGGACAATTGGGTGAGATGGTGGGAAAAGGAGGTGGAGTTTGAGTGTTGAATTGAGTTTGCAGAGTAGAGGGGTGGTGGCAGGGTGTAGGTTTGCTAGGTGTCACTTCCTAGGGTAATACCAAAGGGTAGGTTTGTTGTGGGGATGACAGAGGGTAGGGTGAGGTGGAGTAGGAGGCAAGTGGTGGATGCAGGTGGTGGAGGAGCTGGTATTGAAACCAGTAAGGTGGTGGTTTTTTGGGTGTTCTGTGTGAGGGAGAGTGGTAAAGGTGAGGGTGGTATTTTAGTTTGACCGGGGTCAAACTTAGCAAGGGTTTGGGTGGGCTTTTGTTGTGTTGGGCCAAAGAATAGGATACTGGGTGGGCTGGTATGGTTTTTGGGTTTAGTGGATTGGTTTTGGTGATATAATAATAAAGGATCCGTTTGGTTTTTTAATTAAAACACCACAAGGACCAAAGTTGTAATTAGGTGAAAGTTAAGGGCTGTTGTGGTATTTTTTCCAAAGTACTTCCAAGGGACCAAACCTGCAATATTAGATAAAACAAGGACCATTTTTTGCATAATTTTTCATTTTTACAAAACCAAGGACCTTTTCTGCCAATTCCCCAAACTCCAGGGACCAAACTGTAATTTTCTGAAAGTTGAAGGGTAAGTTTTGTAAATTCCCAAAAAGTTATCAATTTGTTCCATTTTGTATATTCATGAATAGTACAAGGGTATTTTGTGAAATTTCAAGTTTTATAACACCTAGGGACCATTTTTTCCAATTTTGATACTTGAGGGGTAAAAGTTGCCAGTTTGTGTAAACTTTTATCCAGGGATCATTTGTGAATATTTTTGGTTTCCCATGGACTTAAGTTGACTTTTATTCTATTTGAAACCTTCAGGGACTAGTTTTGACAATTTATGAAACTTGAGGGACTGAAACTGCCAATTATGCAAACTTTGTACGTTTTTCATCTGTTTTTGCATATTTTGCATTTGAAACATATAAAACACACTTCTAAGATATTCTAAGTATTTTGATGCATATTTGAGTGTTTTTGGATGTTTTGGTAACTCAGATTGGTATAAAATGATGAGTATTTAGACACTCATCAGAGGTATTGATAATATGTTAATAATGTTTTTAGGCATTATTTATGTCAACACAATGATCATACTTATATATCAGATATCATGAGGTACACAATTGACTTAGATATATCTCAAACATTGTGAGATACACAACCTGCTTATTCTTATATCTCAGACATTGTGAGATACACAACTTGCTTATTCATATATCATGAGATACACAATGATATTATCCACTCCCCAGACATTAAGGGACACACAATGGTCTTATCTATTTCTCAGACATTGAGAGATACACAATAGTTTATTTATTTTCGGACATTGTGAATTGCACAATGGTCTCACTGGTATTTCTCGAACATTGTGAGAAAACTATTTCATAACTATGAACTCATAAACTCTTTTTAACGCTATGTTGGCTTTCTCGGATTATCTTACTCCTCGTCACCGAAGATGAGTGTGAATATTCATTCCATACTCTCGGAACACTTATGACATCTCGTAACACACTGCCTTGTGACTCATCGGTTAAGTATGAGTGTTTTATAGGGAATTCTTAAGTAGGATGATTTATAATATCCTTATTTGAATGGATTGGGACGCCTTTTTTTATTTAAATAAAGAATTATGAATCGCCGAACCATAAGTTTATATTCTTCATTTACATTGTTTGGGACGCCTCTCTATGTAAATAATTAATTATAAATAAGTGGGCTTATTTTTATCCGATTTGACATTAATATAAACTCGAACTCGAGAATCACCAGTATTCTACCACTGAACAAAAATCTTAAGAACTCATTTGAACTATTTGAGTTCATTCTTAAGTTATCACTTTTGCCATTACAAATCCTTACAATCATGAGCTATTTATTGAGTTGACAGACTTGTTACACTCTTGACTTAGTTAAATCTCGAACTAACAAACTGAGTACGATATTCCACCTACACTACTTGGGTACATAATTTCCTACTTTACTTTGGTGTGTGGACACCTACACATAAGCTCTCCCACGAGCTCCTCTAATTTGTTGGCCTTTATTCGAGAGACATTGTTTCTCGAAACGTCCTCACTTCCACATTCCATCACCGTTTGGATCCTTGAGCAGACCAAGCTCGCACAACTTGATCCACTGGATTACGAGACATCTGGATTGTTACATCCAGTGTGAATCGATCAAACGAAGTTACGTTTCCTTGAATACTGAATGGAAGTTCTCAGATGAACTTTTCTCATAATTTCTCATTGGTTGAGACTATCATTGGGTACACTACTGCCAACTCTTGAAAGCAACGGTTATAAGTCGTGATATCAACACCACTGGCAGCAAGAAAACATCATCTCCATTTCTTGCACCTCATTTTGAGGGTAATACTTTTGATTTATAACTTCTTCAAGTTAGTCTAAGCAAGCTTGTAAGCATTTTCAATGATTAAGCAACAACATCCCATCATGACAAAGCATCGTCCAGAAGTATGCTTGTGGCATGTTTGACTTTGCAGTCTTCAGCACATCTACTGATTAGAGACACTGACTCTGTACTCTCAAACTAACGAGCCAAGCCAACCACTCATTTAGTGCTTTTGAAATTTCTGAGCTTGCCGCTCACGAAATCCTTGTAAAGCAAACTTTAACTACTAGTACAACATTCACTCCTGTAGCGCCTTCATTTGGCCCCGAACATTTGGTCCTCCAGCGCCTTTAGCTGGCCTTAACATATCTGGCCCCCCAGGCCCTGCAACATTTAGCCGCCAGTTGAATCATAATATTAATCAGAGCACTGTTGCTCACCCATCAAAACTTTAAGAGGGTCCTAATTTCACCTGGGAGCATGTGATTAGAATTCATCACAAATTCCTACACCTTTACCCATTCATCTCAACATTGGACTATTCAAAATCCTGATTAGGATTGGTCTGGTATCTTGCAGACTTGAGCTATCACCTGAACTTAGCAGTATACCAACGTCTTTCAGATGTGCAATCAGAAGAAGTGTCCTACTGACAAAACACTTACTATTTCTCGGGAAAAGATCTAGATCAACAAAGAACCTATCAAGATCATGGACCGTAAGGTCAAACGACTTAAGTAAAGTTGCATTCCTGTTATTAAAGTTCTTTGGAACTCTAGCAAGGACTCGAATTCAAGTGGGAGCGTGAAGACCAGATGTGTCACAAGTACTCCCATCTTTTCTCAAACACAGCGTCAGTAGATAATACTCACTGAACTTCGGGATGAAGTTCCTTTACATATGTACCCCTACCTCTTCTCAAGCATATCATCAACTCATAACACAAACTAAATCACGAGGACATGATTCCCGTAACTGGTGGAGGCTGTAGCAACCCGTAAAATTTCATAAGGCAAAATGACTATTTTGCTCTTTGACTTTGACTTTTAGCTATTTGACTTTTACCATAACGTAAAAGCAAATATTGTAATTGGTAGTTAACTAGTAACTTCCCAAGGTAAATAATTCGTTCTGATTTGAATTAATTACTCTCTGGACGTTTTCGTTCATCTTTGTCTATTTAACAAGAAGATATCTCGCAAAATGTAAAAATCGCACACAACGCGTACCAGCTCAAAAATTAAACTCAACAAACAAATTGATTTGATTATTATTATTTTTTTATATTTAAATTACTTTTAAAAGTAATCACAAAAGTTTAATCGTGTAAAATTTTCTCGCGACCAACACAAGACTAGGATGAGTCTATATGTTGAAAATACTCAAATCTCACCATAGTCATATTTTATATGAACTATTCTCATTATGTCATCTTTACGTGAGCATTTTACTTCTTACATAATACGCGTGCTCAAACCTACATTATTAGGTTTCAACAACGTATACACACTCCATTAGACTTATCACACTTTTAATATACTTAGTTGAGGTATATTGATAAGTTTAGACATTTTCATAAGTATTATATTCTTATGTTACCCGGTTTTAAGTTTACATACTTAATGGTTTAACGTTAGTAAGTACCGAAACCAAATTATATCCCGTTGAACTTTACTTCATCATTAAGTAAACTTTATAAGCTTGAAACCTTGCTCCTCCCCACCTCAAGAATGAGGTGGGCGTATGTTATGAATCATAAAGCCACATGGCCTCTAACTAACACACTAGTTTAAGAAGTTAACACCTCCTACTAGCACCTCCATATTATACTCCTATCTTCATCACAAAGAAACATATAAGAAAGAAATATTCTTTCTAGCTCTTTTCCCATCCGTACACCATCACCAAGCCAACACCATGATGAGGCGAAAAATGAACCGTTTTTAGGGGGTCATTTAAGCCCGGAATTGAATTTATTTGATCAAATATTGCCCTAAATCGTTCCTTTTGTGATTTTAGGTACTTTGGGAGAGAAATCTGGAAAAGGAAGTGATTCGGACGTTTTTGGAGCATAAAAGTGAAGAAAACACCAAAGTCTTAATTTTCCTTGCTGGGAACAGTAGGTGACGGCGTCAAGAAGAAAATCCTGACGGCGTCAAGAGTAATTTTCATGACGGCCCAGTACAGAATTGAAGGCGTCACAAGGTAGAGCGTCAAGAGTAAAATACGTGACGGCCTGGAAAATGCTATAACGTGACGGCGTCAAAAGTAGATCAAGGCAGTCCGAGAAGTATTTTGGCGGCGAGAGGACGGCGTCACCAATTTTGTCTTGACGCCGTCAGCCTCAATTTCCTATATATAGTTTTCTAATTTTCATTCATAAAAAAAAGTGAAGTTTTGGAGAAACCCTAAGGCCGAACTTAGTACGAATTTTACAGGTTTTTCAAGGGTTCTCAGCCCTTGAACACTTTCATGTGTAATTGAGATAAGTATTCTTTTAATTCAATCAATATGTCTATGTGTTGGTTGTCTATATCTTGTTCTTGTCTTAATTCCATCATGCTAGGCTAGATCAATCTTGTGTTTGCTTGGATCTAATGAAACCTAGATGTTAATTATGTGTTGATTACTTGTTTATGGTTGTATTGGATGAATGATTTCGATGTTAGGCTTAAGAAAACTGGCAGATCTCCAATTGGTAACATGCTTGAACGTCTTAGGAAACATGAACTGACGTGCACTTGGTTTTATTGGTTGTATTAAATGCATGAGTAAATTCTAATGATCCCATGTTAGGAGCTTCTTAGCCGGCTCGACATAGGAGTGAAGTAGGCACTCATAGGATTGGGGAATTAAGTGCGCCACCCCATGAATGGTATTAAGGAATACAATCCGTCATCCACGCAACTATAACAAGTAATTAACGTGTAAAAGATATCTAAGGAGTAGTGAAATCTAAGTAAACACAATTTCTCCACTTATTGCTCACAACCTTAGTTAATTTAGTTTATTTTCATTTTTAGTATTTTATTTTGATTGCATCTTTAGTATTGGGTTAGTTGACTAGCAACTAATTCCGCCCAAATCCTTCAAACCCGAGATTTTTACTTGCTTTCTAAAAAAAATACAAAAATATAAAAATAATCATCCCTCATCTTTAGAACTAGTATTTAGGTTTTCTAATCCTAGCGACACTATTCCTAGCTGAACGATCAATCCCCCGGTACTTGTCACTATACTATACTACAACGATCAGGTACACTGCCTGGTGGGGGTTGTAAGCTTCTCAAGATCCCTTGAGAGGTAAAGCCTGGTGCGATTCCCACGTATCAAGTTTTTGGCGCCGCAGCCTGGGGAATAGTTATTGTTTAGGTTAGAATCTCTTTTTATCAGGTCTACTTCCTAGATTCCTTTCTAGTGAGATTTTATTTTTATTTTTAGGTTTTCTTTAGTCTATCTTATTTCTTTGTGTTTTTGTTCGTAACTCTTCACCACCCGACATCATGGACGATGGGAACATCTTTGAACCCGTCATCCCACCACAACAAAACCCACCACTAGAACCTCTTAGGCCCCAAACCTTAGGAGAGTATTCCCGACCTAGCCACCAAGGCTACCGAAACACCATTGAGCTCACCGGAGCTAATGTGACCCCCTTGCGATCCGACACCATCCGGTTGGTGCAAAGCAGATGTGCATTCCATGGACTTCGTTCTGAAGATCCAAACCAACATCTTAAGGACTTCCTTAAAATTGTAGACTCCATAGACTTAGATGTTGAAACTAGAGAGACAACCCGATTATGCCTATTCCAATTCTCTCTACGGGATCAAGCTAGTCAATGGCTTGAGCGTTTACCCGCGGGATCCATCACCACATGGGATGATCTCACCACTCGTTTCCTTGCTCAATTTTTCCCACAGGGGAGAACTACTAAGCTTAGAAATGACATCTTGATGTTCCAACAACGTCAAAATGAATCTCTTTATGAAGCATGGACTCGTTTCAAGGACTTACTCCAAAAAGTCCCTCATCATGGCATAGATCTTTGGCTCCAAGTCCAAATCTTTTATGACCATATCGATCTCTCCACGAGGTGAGCCATTGACCAATCGGCCGGTGGTAAGCTACGTGATTTAAGTGCGGAACAATCATGGGAACTCATAGAAGATCTTGCTCTCTATGACAACGAAAGTTGGAATGATCCCCGTGATTTGAAGAAAACGGTCAAGGAAATATCTTTGCCTTCGAACAACTCTAGTACTCCTGACCGTAGGATCATGGAACTTGAAGGTCGAGTCAAGTCTCTCATGAAATCTTACGAAGCTCAAAAGCCTTCAAGCCAAGTAAACAGAATTGCTTCTACATGTAAATTATGTAATGGCCCTCACGAGACTCATAACTGCATGGAGCTTCCAAAACGTGCTTATAACGAATTCACATCGTCACACGTGGGTTAAGGTCCTCGAACTTCTGGCGAGGCCTATGAGGCATGGAAGGATAAACCTAATTTCAGAGGGTACCAAACGCGGAGCGTATCCTTCAATGACTCCTCACCACTCACTTGGTCCGAGCATTTTCCATCACAAGGCGTTCCTAGGCAAAGCTGTGAAGATGCTCTAAAAAAATTCATTCTATCTCAAGAATTACAGCTCTCTACGCTCGAGGCTAAATTTAGACAACAGCAGGCTGATATGAATAACAAGATTTGTAATCTGTTAACTGCTATCAAAGAGCATGTTGTTAATAAACCTATTCACGTTGATGAGGTTAAGTTTGTTACCGTCATGAGTCCACCAACCTCCCCTGTGAAAATAAAAAGTCCTAGTAAGTTATTCAAACATCTATCACCAAAAGGAAAAGAACCTGTCAACCCCTTAGGACCAATCCGTTTCGTAAACACCATCACCACGATATCTGCTTCTACACCCAACCCAACCCAACAACAAACTAACAAAATTGGTCATACAGCTAAAGATGAGACCTTAAGGGTATACCACGATTTGGCCAGAAGACCTACCAACTCATCCGAGCAGTGCACCGCGCAAGAATCTGGCAAATCGGATGAAGGGAAAGAGAGATTGGAAGAGCATGAGAGAAATCCAGCCATTTTGGTTAAATCTATTATAGAGGAACCCGAGAGAAAAATGGAGGATGTTACTAGTGGGAGTAGCGATAGGACTGAGGAATGCAACCCTAAAGTTTTCAAGATCTCCTGCACCATTAAGGAAAAGCTCTTAACCGATAGTCATATAGATCCTAGCTTCCCAGTCAACATAATCCCACTTTCCTTATACCACGAAGCCTTCCCAGAACACATTGTGTGTGAGAGAGTTAATAATGCAAGGGTAATGAAAAATTTATCAATTATGATTGGAGAACTTGTTTACAATATTGACCTCACCGTGGTCGATGATGTGGACCCTCTCACCAATCAAACGTTAACCAACCTTGTTCTTGGGAAACCATTTATCAATGAATCGGGAGTGATCCTTGATGAGAAGGATGGTAGTGCATTATTCACCAATGGTGTTAAGAAGGTAATTTTTCGTAGGGGTAATGAGGAGGTGTACGAGTATCGTCCTTCCCTTGAGGGGAATCTATATGGATCAAAGGATGGAGAGTCGAGGAAGATAAGACGGCATGATCCGAATAATCTCAAAATTCCCTGCATGATTGGTCATAAGTACTTCGATAACATCTACATTAACGTATTCCTGTCGAAGAATTTTATGTCCCTATTCCATTATAACAATATTTTCAGATGGGGAATGGTTTACAAGGGAGAGAAAGTGGTTAGTAAGGATCATGAAATCCAGGTGTTTGTAGGAAATATGGCATTCACTATGGAATTTACGATTGTGGACAATATCGAAGACTATGTCGACCTTAGATTATCACAAGTCATTTTTGGGGCGCCCTTTTGCGAGATCACTAATCTGATAATTGATGACCGGAACGGAATCATGACCTTCGCTGATGGAATTAGGAGGGTTTCATACCAAACACCATACAAGAGAAGAGACCTTAAGGATATCGATTGTGACGGGCTTGATGAGATAAGTTCCCAACTTATTTTGTGCGATGAAGATATTCGGAGAGGGTGTAAGAACACTTCTGATTTATCATGTGGATTCTTTAAGGATGTTAGTAAGCTTAGTTCTAAGTATCGAAAAGATGTCTTCGAGTTCGAAGACCCGAAGTACTTACACTATGAAAGCGATACTAGTTTAGAAGACGACCTAGAGAGTGGAATCAACGATGAGGTCACGTAGTAACCCATGACCTTGAGTCTAGCTACAAGACTCGTAAATAAAGAAAAGCGCTTCTTGGGAGGCAACCCATGTTTTCTGTGATTTTATTTTTTTTTTGTTATTTGCTCCGGTATGCATGCTTTATTTTTATTGTTGGTAGATCATGTTTCTCAATTAAACAGTGGAAATACTTTACTTTGTTGTTTTGGCCTAGTCTTAACTCCACCTAAAAGTATTTTTGCAAAAGATAACTGTAAGGGGAAACCCCAAATATGTTTTTAACAAACAAACCGATCATGATTCTCCACAATATTAAATGGACATGTGTATTCGTATTTGTTAGAGTCAAATGCTTGTATTGAGTCATAATGAAGTTTTGCAGGATTTTCCAGGAAGTAGGACCAAGTTTTTCCAGAAATTTTCCGGAAACTTAACATAAGAATTTCTGCAGGTCACTTCTGACGGTGTCATGAGTTAACTCTTGACGGAGTCACGTGTAAAAATCTGGAAATTTTACCGGTTTTGTTTTTCTAACGGAGTCTTATAGTTTTTGTGAATTATTAAGTTTTATAATCTCCAGGAAATCTGCAAACTTCATTCCACAAGCATTATATCTTATTTTGTTTTCTAGGATTTAGTAACTTATGAGTGTACCGGTAGCATTTAGATTCTAGAACTTGCGTTAGTGATGCATCCCGAGACCGCTAGTGAGACTACATTCATGTGGTAGGATTTACTACATGATAAGAGGCATTAGGATCACCCTTGTGTTAAACCTGTATTATAATTACTTGACCATTTAAGTCATATTACTTGGCTAGTTAAGTCAACTAATTTTTCCCACACCCTTAGCGTTGTACTCATTTTTAGTACACGAAACCCCTAGTACACCCCTCCGAGCCTATCTTTTCGTTTCTAACTTTAAGCATCTTACTTAAAGGAAGAATTTGTTACACCCCACTTAAATGTACACCCAAATCGCCTTAGCCTTCCGTGTATGCGCTCATCTTTAGTGCATTATTGTTATTTGTTAAACCCTAAGTTAACTATCTAATTGATTACATGGTTGCTAAGTCGAGTCATATCTTTGTACATATTGTTTTGGGACGATTGGGACTCATGGGTAAAGTACTTATTTATGGAGAAATGGGGAAGAACATTATTTATTACCCCCATATGAACGTTAATCTTAAAAGTACTCCAAGTGTTTTGATTATCTTAATTCGAGTCATTAGATTAGTTTATTGTAAAGTATGTAAAAATTCAAGTGTAATGGGAATTTTCATTCACTATGATGTATTATTTCGGATGGTAGGGTAAGAGTGTATGCAAAAAAAAAAAAAAAAAAAAAAAAAAAAAAAAAAAAAAAAAAAAACATACATACGGACTACCATCCCTTTTCATTCTATGTTTTTGTTATTTTTCATTTATTAGCTTAAGTCGAGTCTAGTCTTGGCTTAGCAACGCCATATTATACATGTAATTAACCAAGATTGTTAGCTCGCCACCAGTAAAACTTCCTTTATCCAACAAAACCGTGTATTTCATATCCCTACACCTAACGTTACAACCCTTTAAAAGACCTCTTTGATAGTTTATCCTAGGTGCTTACGCCATGTGGTGGAGGTTTGATCCTTTCCCAAGCCTATGGTAATCTATTTTGCTATGACAGGTAGTGAGAGATATCTTCCGTTTCCATATTGTAATTTATACTTTATTACACTCGAGAGATGTGAGTATCTAAACACTATTTGTGAGGTGCTAAGTATATGACCTCTGTGCTTGTCTATTGGTCTTTAGTGAAACGATTATTTGTTGTAATTACTTTTATATTAGTGTTAAATGACCCCTAACTTGTATTTTGATTAGAATAAAAGCGCATTTGCTTGAGGACAAGCAAATCTCAAGTGTAAGGGTATATGATGAGGCAAAAAATGAACCATTTTTAGGGGGTCATTTAAGCCCGAAATTGAATTTATTTGATCAAATATTGCCCTAAATCGTTCCTTTTGTGATTTTAGGTACTTTGGGAGAGAAATCTGGAAAAGGAAGCAATTCGGACGTTTTTGGAGCATAAAAGTGAAGAAAACACCAAAGTCTTAATTTTCCTTGCTGGGAACAGTAGGTGACGGCGTCAAGAAGAAAATCCTGACGACGTCAAGAGTAATTTTCATGACGGCCCAGTACAGAATTGAAGGCGTCACAAGGTAGAGCGTCAAGAGTAAAATACATGACGGCCTGGAAAATGCTATAACGTGACGGCGTCAGAAGTAGATCAAGGCAGTCTGAGAAGTATTTTGGCGGCGAGAAGACGGCGTCACCAATTTTGTCTTGACGCCGTCAGCCTCAATTTCCTATATATAGTTTTCTAATTTTCATTCATAAAAAAAAGAGAAGTTTTGGAGAAACCCTAAGGCCGAACTTAGTACGAATTTTACAGGTTTTTCAAGGGTTCTCAGCCCTTGAACCCTTTCATGTGTAATTGAGATAAGTATTCTTTTAATTCAATCAATATGTCTATGTGTTGGTTGTCTATATCTTGTTCTTGTCTTAATTCCATCATGCTAGGCTAGATCTATCTTGTGTTTGCTTGGATCTTATGAAATCTAGATGTTAATTATGTGTTGATTACTTGTTTATGGTTGTATTGGATGAATGATTTCGATGTTAGGCTTAAGAAAACTGGCAGATCTCCAATTGGTAACATGCTTGAACGTCTTAGGAAACATGAACTGACGTGCACTAGGTTTTATTGGTTGTATTTAATGCATGAGTAAATTCTAATGATCCCATGTTAGGAGCTTCTTAGCCGGCTCGACATAGGAGTGAAGTAGGCACTCATAGGATTGGGGAATTAAGTGCCCCACCCCATGAATGGTATTAAGGAATACAATCCGTCATCCACGCAACTATAACAAGTAATTAATGTGTAAAAGATATCTAGGGAGTAGTGAAATCTAAGTAAACACAACTTCTCCACTTATTGCTCACAACTTTAGTTAATTTAGTTTATTTTCATTTTTAGTATTTTATTTTGATTGCATCTTTAGTATTGGGTTAGTTGACTAGCAACTAATTCCGCCCAAATCCTTCAAACCCGAGATTTTTACTTGCTTTCTAAAAAAAATACAAAAATACAAAAATAATCATCCCTCATCTTTAGAACTAGTATTTAGGTTTTCTAATCCTAGCGACACTATTCCTAGCTGAACGATCAATCCCCCGGTACTTGTCACTATGTTATACTACAACGATCAGGTACACTGCCTGGTGGGGGTTGTAAGCTTCTCAAGATCCCTTGAGAGGTAAAGCCTGGTGCGATTCCCATGTATCACACCATCATAAGTTTTATTCAAGACCAATTAGTACCAAGAAAGATGAAGACCATGGTGTTATCTACCTAGTCCAAGTGATGATTTGTTGATTTCCAAGCTTGACACAAGACTTACACAATACCAAAAGCCTGAAGTAGAAGTCCAAGCACAAGGTTCAATAGGCTACCACAAGTTGGGTTGAAGATTGAAAGGCTAGTTGGTGATTGAAAGACTTACAGTAGTGTTCTTGGGTACTTAGTGTTTTTCCATCCAAGAATTTGTAAGACTATATTTTGACATGTTTATATCTTGTACAAGTCTTATATGTATTTTGAAAAGATATGATGTTGTATATAAAGTTTTAATCATGAAAATAAACTAGAACAAGCTCTAGATATGACTTATGAAGCTGAAATTCTGAACAGCCCCAAAGAATGATTAAACTGATCATCTCAGTAAACTTTGAGGTTAAGGCAATGAGATAAGCCGGTAGAGCTATGTCTTGTAGTCGTTTCGTCGGGTGGCGTACAGTGGCGAAGCTAGAAAATTTTCAGTGGGGGATCGAGATCTAAAATTTTTATTGCTTAATGTATAAAAAAAATTTCACAATTAAAATGGGGGGTCGAAACCGAATATACCGAAATTTTTCTACACGAAAACTATATACCCCCTACATCGCAAAAAAAATTTCGGGGGGTCGGGCGCCCCCTCCCGCCCCTATGTAGCTGCGATATTGGTGGCGTACCTCATAACTCATCCCGATGAATAAACTAGAGATAAAATAGTAAAACATGTCGAAATCTGACTAACAGAATTCATTGGACAAAACAGGGCAGTTCTGGCCATTTCTGGAGCTCGTCGTAGTTTTATGATATGAAGCTAAGACATAAACTTAAACGTAGGAAAAAGCCTCGCATCCTAAAGTTTTGTAGAACTCAAGATATGGCTTTTGCGGTGGGACTGCTGAGTGTTGTCCAACTTTCTGCACTTAATTACAAGTTAAATTTGGTGCTTGAACAAAAAGCTTACTGACCTGGAATTAAAACTTGATTTAGACCCTTTTCTGGTCCGAACCACTTAAAGTGTAAAACACGAAAGCTGCTCAGAATGACCTTTTATACAAAAACTCATGGGTACGTAAGCTGAAAGTGAAAACAAAGGCTGTAGACTATAAAAACCAACTGGACCTGTTTAGACTATAAAAACAGTCATGGCTAAAAACTTTGGTGGCGTATTGATATCTTGAAGCTGAGTCACAGCCAAGGCTATGCCAAGGAAGTTATCTCAAGGTCTTCTAACCAGGTCATAGCGATGGCTATGGCCTTGGTTTCTGTCTCAAGGTTGTGTGCCTCTCCGCACGGCTAGCTTGGATTTGATGACCCGAAACTTGCCATTGAGACTTGTTCAATTAATTGAATCATTTTCTTGACTTCGACAAAGTTATGAAACGCCGTTAGCGATTTTATCACAACAAACTTGATCCTTAAATTGATAGCATTCATACTTGATAAATGTTACACTAAACCTTCTCATGAATATTTATTACCAAAAGTCTTTGACGAAACACGAAAAATGTTTTATGCAACATTTGTCTCGTCAAATACTTTTTACTTATAAATGATAAGTACTACAATAATGGGAGTTTCATTATCATAAGAGAACTCTTCTGGGTGTCGTATTGACGAGTTGTGGATTACGAATTAAAGTATCCTAGCTCCTCATATGTTCATTACATGACCTCTGGATTTGGATAGCCCGAACGGTAGTATGATGTTATTTATAAAAGGCTAATAGCCAAACCATACTTTAAGAATATCTCACTCCTTTACACAACATGAGATATATGTACAACTTCTTCATCAAGTCAATGACTTTACATATACTTGTACACTTATATTGTACACTATACTAAGACACGATCACTATACTCTCGTAGGTCATTGTTAAAGATCGTGGTCTCGCCATACACTATATGTTGTTATAAACTACTACTGATTGCTATGGTGAGTTCATAACCCCTACTTTTGTTTAACTATTTTATAAACTCTTTTGGGGAGATACATGCTACTGTTTTTATTACGGACAATTACTTGCAAACTGAATGCTAGCCTTGATTGTATTATTGCATGCCTAAGTTGTTTATGCCAAAAGTCCATTTATCATGGACCACTAATCACTTGTTGTTGCGAGTGAGCGAAAATATTGTAGATAGGCCTATCAGGATTGACGAATCCCGTTTGTGTTAATCATATAGCGGATATCACAAACGCACTATATTTGAATTTCTAAGTATTTGGCATAGTACCTACTCGGGGCAAATTGTTAAATGTATATATCGTACGGTGATATATATATATATATATATATATATATATATATATATATATATATATATATATATAGAGTCAGTCGTGCGTGCCATGAGCTTAGAGCAATAATAACTATCAGGATGATGATTGCGCACATTGCAATTATACTGTGAACTTTATTGTCCACTACTATTTACAAACCTATGAATTCAGTCAACCTTTGTGTTGACTTTTTAGCATGTTTATCTCAGCTTCGAAAGGAATTAGCTGGCATGTGAAGGCGCACGGAAAACATTTTGAATACAATGCATATATTATCATTCGAAAAATTTTACAACTTTTCTGTTGTACCTTTTGTAAACTTGTGGGATTGTAAACTATGATATATTAATCGAATGATAATTTATTTCAAAACGTCTCATTTAGAGTCGTTTTCTTTAACTTGTGTTGTGAACCATGAAGTAATACCCTAGTGACCCAATCTTCTGCTGTGATATATATATATATATATATATATATATATATATATATATATATATATATATATATATATATATATATATATATATATATATATATATATATACCCTAGCCGAACCATTATAAATATTCGTGTTATGGTTGTTTCTTTCTTTCTCTATCTCGTAGTATATTCTCTTCACATCTAACTATCAATATCCACACATCAAAATAGATTGACATAAGTCGATCTAAAAGTTTTAAAACAAAGTTTTAATCGGTAAAACTATTCAACCCCCTATAGTTTTCTACACTCTTTATATCAATTTCTACCATACACAATCGATAGTCTTGAAGTATAACTTCTATCTTGCATTTTAGTTTGTTAATTCAACTAAGATGCAATGCAATGATACTGTGCATTGTGTCACTCATGTACATTTTTTGGATGTTGGGTAGGAGCGGTGGAGTAGAAGAGCGTGGAGGGGATAATGAAGAGGTTGCAGCCATTGTTTTAGCAAGGGAATGAATGAGTGTGGAGGTGATTGTACGGTTATATTAAAAGCATAGTAGATGGGATGCTACGGTTACATAAAAAGAAGATTGGTACAAAGTGATAAGAAATTATATGGTACCTTTTTAAGAGGTCATTTAAGGCCAAAATCATGTTTATATGTTCAAATATTGCCCTAAATCATTTCTTTCTACATTTTAAGTTCTTGGGACGAAAAATTTGGAAAATGACATGTTTTGGGCTAGAATCGATGAAAAAGTGAAGAAAATGGGGATCTGACGGCGTCACAAGCTACGACGTGACGTCGTCACTTGCAATTGAAGATGGATTTTTGGCTCAGAATTATCATAACCTGACGGCGTCACAAGCTACGACGTGACGTCGTCACTTGCAATTGAAGATGGATTTTTGGCTCAGAATTATCATAACCTGACGGCGTCATGTGTATTTGAAGACTTAGATTTCGTACAAAGTTAAAAAGTGACAGCTCAGATGAATTAACAAAGGACAGCGTCAGACATCGCATGACGGCGTCAAACATCCTAAGCGACACTGTCACAACGGTGACTTGCACAAGACAAAACCCTAATTGGAGGCGAGCTGATGGCGTCACACTTTGCAAGTGACGCCATTACAACTGTAAATCTATATATACTTCCGTATGAATTTCATAATTCGTGTAACACTTTGCAGAGGCATAACGTAGATGATTTTAGCAGCTTTTGTGAGGCATTTACAGCCATTGAACTTCATGTTTCAATAAAGATAAGTTATCCATTTAATCATTCGATATGTCTATATATTGTTTGATTATTTGTTTATCTTTTCTTTACTTTAACATGCTAGCTTAAGTTAATTGGTGTTTGCTTATATCTAATGAAACCTAGTTACTGAATATTGATTTGTCGTCTCTTGTTTAATTGATTGCCTCGCATTAGGATAAGAAAACTGGCTAAGTTCGTATATATTTTGGCTTGAACGTCTTATAAAACGTAAACATAGAGTGCACTGTTGGTTTTCCTCACTGTATTTATTGCATGAATTACGGCTTGTAGATCCTAGAAAACTTAATAGACTTTAAGGGTTTTAAGGGAGACTAATGTTCATAGAGTTGGGGACTTCGGAACCTCCCCATGACCAATATTAAGGAATACAACACTTCAATTAAAACAAAGACGTGACAATTCGATAAATCAGTAGGAGATAACTAGGGAGTAAAGATGTCTAAATAAACACTGCTTTTCCTATCATAAGAGTTACCACCAATTCATTTTTTCTTGTTATTAGTTTAATTAGTAGTTTTGGGTTAGTTAACTAGTAACTAATTCCGCCCTCTTTTCAAAACATGAGATTTTTACCTGCTTTTTAAAAAGAATATAAAAATACAAAAAGAATCATCCTCACCTCTAGACCTATCTCGACATACACTTTGCTCTTCCTAAAACTATTGCAAGACTATTCCCCTAGAGAACGATCAATCCCCCGAGACTTACCTATACTACACTACAACGGTTAGGTACACTGCTTAAAGGATTCTAAAACTTCCTGCACGGGTTCACAATTCTTGACATCACGAAGCTATTTCTTGGGGAACGATACATCTTTGTAACGCATTCGCATCTAAATTGGGAAAAATTAGGGCAGTTATATATATATACCTTTTCAAAGATAAAAGAATTGTCTAGATAGGGGGCCCAAAGTTGAAGAAAATGTCTTTAATCAAATGCGAAAATATTTTGGCATCTTTCAAAAAAGGTGGTTTAGGGGTTAGAAACATAAAAGCATTTAGGGCTCGTTTGGTTTGTGAATTGGGTATAAGATTAAGATTTGGATTTAATGTAAAAGGGAGAGAGGAAGAGAGAAAATATATTACTAAATAGATAATTTATTGTTTTAATAAAATATGTACAAATTTGATTTAATAATTTAAAAAAAAAAAAAAAAAAGTTAGTTAGTAGTGGAATGAGACCCATTTATAATTGGAAAAAAAAAGGGAATTTTATTTGATACCATACTAATGCTATGGTATTGATCTATCATTTATTGATTCCTCATTCCAATAGATTGGGCCCACCATAATAAACCAAACAAATAATTTTTACATTATTTTACTCAACCCACACCAACCCCACCAACCAAACAACACCTTAATCTTATGTTATTACAGAAATGGCGCTGGTGATTTGTTACTCAACCGGACATGTTATGGGTTAAGTTATTAAAAGCCATTCATGGTAAAGAAGCTGGTTTAAATTTCAAAAGGTGTTGTTCCAATGGTGTTTGGGCAAAGATTGTAGGCTCATTTAGTACTTTACATTCTAGCAGGATTGTTACAAACGGCATATTAAAATACAAAGCGGGGGATGGAGCTTCTGTGCGCTTTTGGAAGGATACTTGGCTCTGCGATGAACCACTTTATATTCGTTATAATAGATTGTTTTGACTGGACTTGAATGAAGATTTTCTCATAAATGAACGTCTCGTTAATGGTAGTTGGTCCTGGTGTTGGAAATATACTATAGCTTCTGACCGTATTAGGTCATCATTGATCCAATTAATGGATGAAGTATCTTAGCTTTCATCCCTTTCAGGTACAGATTCATGGCAATGAATGATCGGTAAAGATAGCTTTTTCAAGGTTTCGGAGACTTAGAAGCATATTGATGATATTATTGTTCCTTCAATGCAAGTTAGTACAAGATGATGTAAAGCTCTTCCTCAGAAAGTCAATATATTTATGTGGCATTTAAGATTGGATTAGTTACCACATCATTTGAACCTATCTACGAGAGGCATGATATTAACTCGATCTTGTGCTCGATGTGTAATAGTGGTATGGAATCAAATGAGCATTTGTTTTGCTCTTGTGAAGTTGTTGTTAATGTATGGAGGTTAATCCGGCTGTGGTGTGATGCCCAATTACTGGTTTTTAATTCTGTTACTGAGGGGTTCGATTGGATATATCATATGTAGAAGTCAAATATTCTCAAAGAAATGATGTACGTGATTGGTGCTACTATGATGCATAGGAATTGCACCAGGTTTTACTTCTCAAGGGATCTCGAGAAGCTTACAACCCCCACCAGGCAGTGTACCTGATCTTTGTAGTATAGTATAGTGACAAGTATCGGGGGATTGATCGTTCAACTCAGGAATAGTGTCGCTAGGATTAGAAAGCCTGAAAACTAGGTCTAGAGGTGAGGGATGATTCTTTTTGTATTTTTATATTTTTATAAAGGCAAGTAAAAATCTCGGGTTTTAGAGGAGTGGGCGGAATTAGTTGCTAGTCAACTAACCCAATAACTAAAGATGCAATCAAAATAAAATAACAAAAAATGTAAATAAGCTAATTACTAATGTGGTGTGAACAATAAATGGGAAAATTGTGTTTACTTAGATTTCATTACTCCCTAGATATCTTTTACAGGTTGATAGTTTGTTACAGTTGCGTGGATGACGGGTTATATTCCTTAATACCAATCGTGGGGTGGCGTACGTACTTCCCCAACTCTATAAGCTCCTACTTCACTCCTATGTCGAGCCTGCAAGAAGCTCCTAACATGGGATCACTAGAATTCGCTCATGCATTAAACACAACCATAAAAACCTAGTACGCATTGGTTCATGTTTCTTAAGACGTTCAAGCAAGTTACACTATGGAAGTCTGCCAGTTTTCTTAAGCCTAACATCGAAATCATTCATCCATAACAACTATAAACAAGCAATCAACTTATAATCAACATCTAGGTTTCACTACATCTAAGCAAACACACAAGAGATCTTGCCTAGCATGTTAAAATCAAGACAAGTGTAAGATATATTCAAATAACACATAGACATATTGAATGAATTGAAAGGATACTTATCTTAATTGAACATGAAAGGTTTCGAGGGGTGAAAACCCTTGAAAATACTGTAAAAGTCGTGGTAGGGCTTAGCGAAGTCGTCCCTAAAATTGTCCTCTTCTAATGAATGAAAATTACAAAACTATATATAGAT
Organism: Artemisia argyi; assembly: GCA_030686995.1. Lineage (NCBI taxonomy): Eukaryota > Viridiplantae > Streptophyta > Magnoliopsida > Asterales > Asteraceae > Artemisia > Artemisia argyi. Next base: position 17,614,020 of record CM060678.1, on the reverse strand, counting down.
TTTCTAAGGTGACGGCGTCAAGAAGAAAATTCTGACGCCGTCAACCCGCCGCCCATAATAAAATCGGATTGCCTAGATCCAGATCTGACACCGTCATGTGTAATGTTGTTCTGGGCCATCACCACTTTTACTCTTGACGGCCATGCTTTGACGCCGTCACATTTCTACTGGACCGTCACCACTTTTGCTCTTGACGCCGTCATCAAAATGCTCTTGATGCCGTCAGGTACTGTTCCCAGCAAGGAAAATTAAGACTTTGCCGTTTTCTTCACTTTTATGCTCCAAAAACGTCCAAAATGCTTCCTTTTCCAGAATTCACTCCAAAAGTACCTAAAATCACAAAAGGAATGATTTAGGGCAATATTTGATCAAATAAATTCAAATTCTGGCTTAAATGACCCCCTAAAAACAGATCATTTTTCTCATCATCATATACCCTTACACTTGGGATTTGCTTGTCCTCAAGCAAATGCGCTTTTATTCTAATCAAAATACAAGTTAGGGGTCATTTAACACTAATATAAAAGTAATTACAACAAATAATCGTTCCACTAAAGACCAAAGACAAGCACGGAGGTCATATACTAGCACCTCACAAATAGTGTTTAGATACTCACATCTCTCGGGTGTAATAAAGTATATATCACAATATGGAAATGGAAAATATCTCTCACTACCTGTCATAGCAAAATAGATTACCATAGACTTGGGAAAGGATCAAACCTCCACCACATGGCGTAAGCACCTAGGGTAAACTATCAAAGAGGTCTTTTAAAGGGTTATAACGTTAGGTGTAGGGATATGGAATACACGATTTTGTTGGATATAGGCAATCTTTACTGGTGACGAGTTAGTCATCTTGGTTAATTACATGTACAATATGGCGTTGCTAAGCCAAGACTCGACTCGACTTAAGCTAACAAATGAAAAATAACAAAAACATAAAATGAACATGGAATGAAAAGGGATGGTAGTCCGTATGTTTTTTTCTCTTTTCTTTTTCTATTTCTCTCTCTCTCTCTCTCTCTCTCTCTCTCTATATATATATATATATATATATATATATATATATATATATATATATATATATTCGGTTTTTTTTTTTTTTGCATACACTCTTACCCTACCATCCAAATAATACATCATAGGGAATGAACATTCCCCTTACACTTGAATTTTTACATAATTTACAATAAACTAATCTATTGACTCGAATCAAGATAATCAAAACACTTGAAGTACTTTTAAGATTAATGCACATATTGGGGTAATAATAGATGTTCTTCCCCATTACTCCATAACATAAGTACTTTACCCATGAGTCCCAATCGTCCCAAAACAATATGTACAAGGATATGACTCGACTTAGCAACCATGTAATCAATTAGATAATTACTAAGGGTTTAAAACATGTAACAATAATGCACTAAAGATGAGTGCATACACGGAAGGCTAAGGCGATTTGGGTGTACATTTAAGTGGGGTGTAACAAATTCTTCCTTTAAGTAAGATGCTTAAAGGTAGAAACGAAAATATAGGCTCGGAGGGGTGTACTAGGGGTTTCGTGTACTAAAAATGAGTACAATGCTAAGGGGGTGGGAAAAATTAATTGACTTAACTAGCCAAGTAATATGACTTAAATGGTCAAGTAATTATGATACGGGTTTAACACAAGGGTGATCCTAATGCCTCTTATCATGTAGTAAATCCTACTACACGAATGTAGTCTCACTAGCTGTCTCGGGATGCATCACTAACGCAAGTTCTAGAATCTAAATGCTACCGGTACACTCATAAGCACTAATAATAAATGCTTTTCCTATCAAATCTAAAGGCGAACCTCACATATTTGGGTGGAAAATTTTTCTGAATAGTACGGTTTTGTGTTAGTCATACAATCTCCTATCCATGAGACGCTTGCTAAGGCTAAAGTTTCACTCCTAAATGTTGTAAAAAATTTTAAATTTGGCGCTATAATTACACTAACAAGTATTTCTCATAGTTTTATTACACACCTACCATCAAACAAACAAACTCAAGTGAAGGTGTATCCTATAAGGTATCATCATTTACCCTCCCCTTACACTTAGGATGAACATTGTCCCCAATGTTCAATTAAAGAATGTAAAAGTGAAATAGGTAAAAGAATGAAATCAAATACTCCCCTGATTCGCTCGGTGTGGATAGTGTGGTAACAAGGTTAGATCTTCCTCCAAGAAAATGAACCATCAAAGCTTCCCTTCCAGAAATATAAATCATCTTCTTGTCATACATAACCTGTTAAACCTGAGAAAACAAACAAGGCAACCTCGCGTAAAATCGACGGCAATCTATATATACTAACAAATCCTAGAAAACAAAGTAAGATATAATGCTTGTGGAATGAGTGTTTGCAGATTTTCTGGAGTTTATAAGACTAAAGAATCAACAAAAACTTTGAGACTCCGTTAGAAAAACAAAACTAGCAAAATTTCCAGAATTTTACACATGACGCCGTTAGGAATTTCTTCCTGACGCCGTCAGAAGTGACCTGCAGAAATCTTTATGTTAAGTTTCCAGAAAATTTCTGGAAAAACTTATGGCCTACTTCCTGGAAAATCCTGCAAAACATCATTATGACTCGATATAAGCATTTGACTCTAACAAATACGAATATACATGTCCATTTAGTATTGTGGAGAATCATGATTAATTTTGTTTCTTAAAAACATATTTGGGGTTTCCCCATACACTTATCTTTTGCGAAATACCTTTAGATGAAGTTAAGACAAAGCCAAACGACAAAATAAAATATTTTCACCATTTTACTTTTGAAACATGATCTACCAACAATAAAAATAAAGCATGCATATGAAAACAAATAACAATCAAACAAATAAAAATCACACAAAACATGGGTTGCCTCCCAAGAAGTGCTTTTCTTTATTTACGAGTCTTGTAGCTAGACTCAAGGTCATGGGTTATTACGTGACCTCATCTCTTGGTGTGTATTAATTTACACACCTTTTATAAGACCAAAACCGGACTTAAAAGACCAAAAACCGACCCAAAATGCCAAAAATATGTTGTTTTTGTGTTTTTACATGTGCAGGAACAGATATTGTAGAAATGGACAAAAATAATGGAAAAAACGACAACACGAGCACGGGATTTGGAAAGAGTAGCAAAAGCCGGAGCCGGGAAAGAAATTTTCAGAAATCCATCAAAGATTTGCTCACATGGTCAAAATCAGCCTTGGAAAATCAAAGAATAACAAAAATGGTCCTTGGATTTTATCTTGGAAAAATGACAGTTTAGACCTTAGAAGTTTGCAACAATTACATTTTTGGTCTTTATCATATTATCCTAAATCCTAAAAAACCAATCTGCCAAAATTATAAACCAAAAATCATTTACAATACTAGTCCAATCCACTTTCAATCCAATCACCCAAGCCCAAAACACCACAAGCCCATCCCCATTCCTTTTAAACCCGGATCCCAAACAAACCCGATCCATTTCCCTTATAACCCACCCAGGTCAAACCCCCAAAATCACGGTCAAAATAACAATAAAAATAAAAACCGCTTCTTACTGTTCATCATCATCAACAATTACCCACCTCTCTTTACCATTTTTACCCGTACAAAAGTCCTTCTAGAAAGGCTGACAAGGACAGAGAATTACTACATCATGAGAATGACAGGTGTACAAATAGAGCCTGTTGATTGGTTGGAACACATCACTAATCTAATCCAAGGGCTGTTATTAAAGCATTTAATTGATGGAATGATCAAGGGCCAAGAACAATCGATCCAGAGGCTTCCAAAGAGAATCCAGGACTTTCTCTCAGCAGCTATATAAAGTCCCCTCACTCCACAAATTCGAGTTGTTAGTCATTAGGTTAGGAGTAGGAATTAGGGTAGTTTTTAGTATAGATTTAGCTTAAAATTACTCTGTCAATTTAATTTTCTGTTGAAACTAGTTTTTGTAATCTCTCAGATTAGTGTAATCAAGTCTCAGTTTTCAATAAAGTTTTCTTTTCAACAATTACAAATTTATAATCTCAGTTTTTAATAATATTCGTTTATGGTTGATTATAATTCAAAAGCTCTTGTTTCTGTTATGTTTAGCTTATATTATGGTTTTAAAAGTTTTTTTTTTTTTTTTTTTTTTTGTTAAGTTTGGTATTGATTTAACTGTTCAATACTAGTTAATTCAAAAAATTAAAATTAGTCAAAACAAAAGTCATTAGCAAGTTGAAAGTAGAATCAGAATTGGAAGGATACTGGTGATTTAGTCAAGCTGAATTGCATTTTACATGTTTGTTTTGAGCATAGTTAATTGTAAGTTCATTCAAACTCTTATTTTAAATTGATTTGTACTGTTGGTTTATTCTCAGTTGAGTTTGTTTATTTTGATGTTTATTTGTTTCTCTATTGCTTAAATTTTAGCTTAGTTGTGCCTAGTATTGCATAATCTTCTAGGATAAGTACTTGATATCAGGTTTCATTAAGGGTGTTTGGTTCACTAGCTTAATATAGGATAATAGATGTTTTTGCCAATTATTATATTTCAATCAGCTTTAAATTGTTGTTGGTAAAGATATTAGAGTAGTCTTAACTAGTTACTTGTAGATTCATAGGTCTTTGTTTACTTTCTAAAAAACCTTTAGTTTTTACTGTTTTAATTATTAGCTTAGGGTGAAACTAGGATTAGGTTGTTTTTAGTTGAAGTTTATGCTTTTAATTGGTTCAAAGTAGAAGTAGTGCATCTTTTAAACATCTAGTAACTATAAATTTTTTGTCTAATTACCCATTTTCACCCACTTTTACAGCAGTCTTTCCTGTCTCAGTAATGCCTTTTCCATATTAGTTTTAGCTTCATTATTAGTCCTAAATACATAAAAATCAGTTTTCCTATTAATCGAGTTGCTTATATTAATGAATACTCTCAGCTTTTGCAATGTAGAAATAGTTTGTTAGTTTAAATTTAGTTGGTGCTCAACCTGCTAGAACATGTTCCCCTGCACCACCATAATCTGCTATCTCACAGCCCTTCACAAGTTCATTTTAATTTCTTTTTGCCTAATTTTTTTTGGTTTAGTAACAGCTCATTGTACTAGCTTATTAGGATTTCAATTTGATGGTATTGCTTAAGTAGCTTTCTCATAGCTTGAAGTAGGATTAATAGGTTGTTTTTGCATCAGTAGTGGATTGTATGGTTTTGCTTATTTCTGTGCCTATCTGCTTATTTCTTCTCCCTATAGCTTATTTAGGATTCCCATAGATACCATAGCTTAATTCTTCCCTTATGTTAGCCTTTGATCAGCTTGTTTTAACCCTTTGGCCTGCTCTTGCTCTGTCCTAACAAGCCATACAGCAGCAGCTCTCACAAGCTCATATAAGCTCCAAATTGTGTGATTTTTGGCTCGTTGGATAGATTTTATAGCTAGCTTCTTGATTTTGTGCTTAACTTGATCTTTAGAGCTTATTTAGATTGTTTATTAGACCGTACAAGTAGGGCCTTTAGTTTTCTTTTAGCGAACTTCATAAGTACTCGAATTAGGTTACGGCCTGGGCTTATTTTTGTTTTTTGGGTTGAATTAGGTTTGTTTAGGCCTATTACACTAAACCTGAGCTTTTGGTGCATTCTAGTGCATATTTGCTTATTTCAAGTGCTTATTAAAGCTGCTTTTCATGCTTATCTGTTTATTCTGTGGGCTTATTTGGGTTTTTATTATTTAGTTGTGCTTATTTAAGTTAGTTGAGCATGTCCTAAGCTTTTGGTGGTCATTGGTGCATAAGTGCTTATTCTAATTGCTTATTGAAACTGCTTATTTGCCCAATTCATCTTATTAATGGGCTTATTTAACTTTTTATATGTTTCCTAGGCTTAGTATAATATTTTAGGTTTTCCATAAAATTTTCAGATTTTTCTAAGCTTATTTAGTAATTTTCTTAATTAATTTTAATTTTTAAGTATTTTTAAATCATTTTTCATTCATAAAAATTTTTAAAAAAAAATCCAAAAAAAAAATATTTTTCTGTTTTAAAAATAGTTTTTAGTTATGTTAGATTTTTTTAAATTAGATTTGTATATTTTCTCACTTAATTTCACTTTTATTTGTATTTTATTACTTTTTAATTAGTAAAAATACTTTTTAATTAATAATAATTAAATAAAAAGCCAAAAAAAATATTTTTTCTTTTTCTCAAAATTATTTTAAGTAGTTTAAGATTTTTAGAAATTTATTTCATATTTTTAGGATCATTTTTCAATAATAGTTACGTTTTATTTCGTACGTTACGTTTAAATCGCGTTTGAATTCCCGTTTTCAATTTTTAGACAATTGTGCATACTTTGCTTTGACCTTCTGCATTATTTGTGATTTTTTTCATTATTTGAATTTCACCATCACTATTTTTCACTTTTCCACTTTTCAAGACACGATTTGCGAATCGATATTCACGATTCCATTCTACCTTCGTTGGGAGAACGACCCGGGAAATACTTTCACCGGTATTTCTTCAGAAACACAAACCTATACTAAAACGATTGAATCAATTTGTGGCGCCGCTGCCGGGGAAGGTTGAAGTGAATTGTTGAATATTCGTTTTGAAAAATCGTGTTTTGATAAGCCTTCCTCTATCTTGTATATCTTTTCTATAAAAATATAAAATTTGAAAAATTCAAAAAACTTTTCCTAAAGTGTTTACAAAAATACCAAAAAAATAATAAAGTTACTGCCTCGACTCACCCGTGGAAGGGAGGGCGTTGTAAACCAAATAAGTCTTACAACATAAGAAAAACGTGAAATTACTTGTTTATCAGATTACTTCAATTCCACAACCGATTAAGCAGGAAAATTCTTTTCTCTCGTTTCGTCGCGAGTAGTTTTGAAGGAAACGATTACGATTAACGTAACGTTTCAAAAAAAAAGAAAATAAAAGTTTGAGATTTGTTTTTCAATAAATAATAAAAATCCAAAAATATATTTCTTTTTCATATTTGATTTTCACTTTTATTTTGATTTGTTTTTATGATACGAAAAACCAAAAATAATCTTCTTATCCTCTTATCGTTTGATTCATCTTCTTTAACCCTCAAAACCGATAATTCTTTCACTTTCTCTCTTATATGTTTAATTCTTATGGATCCGATTTGTTTTAAATGTGGTGAACCATTCTTTGAAGGTTCATGTGTTTGGTGTACGTGCGAACAATGTGGTAGTGATATTCATGATGGAGTTTGTTGGTTTTGTAATTCTCCCGAGTATGTTCAAAGAGCAATCCTTCACAACGTTCCCGATTACTATCCAACACCACCGCCGTCTCCGTTCACTTGCTTTAATTGTGGAAATCCATCCGACGAAGGATTACTGTGTGGGCAATGTTTTTGTAACCAATGTGGATACACGAATTGTATGTGCCATGCCCCGAGTGCTGAAACGTCTTATGCTTATAATTCGAGTTTTGATAATTATCCTCAAAATGATTTTAATCTTCCTTCTCAAAACTTTTATGAGCAAGAACCGTATTTCAATGGTGATTCATTCCAAAGTTCGTCAAATTTTGAAAATTGTGGGGGATCGTTTGAAAATTTTTATTATGAGCCGAATTCATGTTACGATTCTTATGGTTTTAACCAACCTCCACAAACTTCCGATATTACTAATGATATTTTTGAAATTAAATCCCTTATCGAGCAGTTAAAAGAGATGGTGGCTAATCGTGAACCATATACTCCCGAGCCTCATGTGAAATCAATGGAAGAACTTATTGCCGAAGAAAGAAAAGCTAAATTTTGTGAGTGTTGTATGTACGACGATGATGATTCCATGATTACGATCGTTCTTAACCCTCAAAAAGAATCTATCTCTCCTTCCGTAGAACCCCGAGGACTCTCTAAAAATAGGGGACGAGCATCTAAACACTATTCCGGCAACGGAATCGGACGAATTCAATAATTCTAGTGATGAGAACCTCGTCCCAATCCCAAGTGAGTCCAGGGAAATTTCTAACGGTGTTTATGAATTTGTTGAAAATAATCGTCTTGATAATCCGAATGATCATGTTAAGATATTCTCCGATTCTGATGATGACGATTCTATATCTTGTGGAGAAATCGAATATGTTGAAGAAGTACCTTCTGAGCTCGTCGGATTAGAAGAAGAGAATAATGTCGAAAATGAAGTTGAAATCGATCATCCTAAAGATATTGATGACCTTGTTCCAAGGGTTTCCGAAACATTTAATATGACTTTCACAAATCCATTATTTGATTTCGATTTGGAATTGACTCTTGATAATCCAATCTTCGATATTCCTTGTGATGAGTCCGAAATGAAACCCTAGGTTCAGGATTCACATAATTTGATTGATTCTCTTCACGAGAAGTTCTCTAGTGAACTTTCTCATATCATTTCTTCTTCGGGTATAGAGAATGACGAAAATGACATTCGAGAAAACGTGCTTACTGAAGAAATACGTAATGATGATTTACTTCCTAATACAGATTCGATTCTCTTTGATTTATCGTCTTCTCGTCCACCCGCGAAACCACCCGATGTAGATTTTGAGCTCGATGTAAATGAAGTTATTGTTGGAGTGGTGGACGAGACTTATGATCATGATCCCGTGCTTGATATTTTACCCACCCAACCCAACCATGATTCTAAGGATGTTTATGCTTTTACCATCCGAGTGTTTCAACCATTTTTTACTTATCCCATCATTTCTTCACTTTCCCATTCCACCGAGAGTGAGGATACCGTTTTTGACCCCGGCATCTCCGTCTTTTGTGCCGGATGTCCGTTTCATCTGCTCTCCCCAAGGACGAATTAATTTGGGGATCGAGTCAAGCTCATGTGACTCGGTGAACAAAAACAAGCGCTTCGTGGGAGGCACCCCATGTTTATCCTTTCATCTTCTTAATTTTCTTATTTCTAATAAAGTGACGTGAGGAGGGCGACCTCTTCCATATCTCGTGTTTCGTGTATGTTTGTGTTTATGTCCAGGATTTGCCCGAATAATGAAGACTCTCATGCTCGTTGTTTTGTCTCCACTCGAGTCTCATCATTCGTTGCTTATCCATATATCCTAATCCTATCGACTAACATTTATCTTTTGGCATAATTAATAAACAACCTTAGATTTATGTAGGAGAACCCTTACCTTTTAAACATTGAGGACAATGTTTCGTTTTAGTCTGGGGGGGTGATCTTTCGATCTGATTTTTGCCTTGCACTTTGCTGTGAACTCTCGCAACTCCGTTTTTCCACCAAAAATTGAAAATTTTCAAAAATTTTGAAGAAAAATGAATGAAAAAGTCATGAAAAAGCACAAAAAAAAAATGAGAAAAAGTTGAGAAAAGTTGTGCAAAAATATAATAAAGTTTGAATAAGTGTTTTGACACCTTGTTGACTTTCCAGCTGGCGAGAGTAGGAATAAATATTTTGACTTGACCGGGCGTGTTGAGCCCTAGCTTGTTCCCTTTACCAATGATAATCACATAAGCTTGTGCTAGTCTTTTACACAAGGTGCTATAAAATGCGATTTATTTCTTAAGAATCTGCAAGTTCCCGTACTTGACTTTATACATGCGCAGCTTAGAAGCTTTCGCTAGTCTTTTACATAAGGAGCTAGAAAACGCGAATTCTTCTTCTTGAATTTGCAAGTTTCCGTATCCGACTTTATATATGCGTGGCTGATTATCGGCTAAGTATTCGCTGGTTTCATTATTTGAGATCTTAAATTGCGAAGAGCGAGAAATGATAGAGTTTATTTAGATGTTAGATGCTAAACGTGGAGTAGTTGGTTCTCTTTAGAGCTCATGAGAGGTACTTGTGGCTTTTTGCTCCCATAAGATTGCACACCGATATATAATAGATGTTCTAGGTTAATTAGTGGTATTTAAGTTTGGATAATATTTAGTTTCTTATGTTCTTAAAAGAATCTTTGCTTTAGAAGTTGGGTACATATCAAGGAACATCAAAAATAAAAGCAAAAATGAAAAAAAATCAAAAGTTAAAAGTTGATTATGTAAGTGGTTTTGGAGCTACTCGATAAGCTTCCATTGATGTTGAAAGAAAAAAAAGTAAAGAAAGAAAAGTATGAAAAGTGAAAAAAGTGAAAAATGAAAAAAAATGAAAAGTGAAAGTTGTATGAATAAGAGCTTAAGTGTTATAAAAGTTGTTGGCGCGTGAGGTGCATGTGGATGATTCTGAATTGGACACACGAGGTGCACGTGTAGTACTCCGCAACTTATATTTGAGATTCTATGTACCCAATTCTTTGATGTGGACCGAATTTCTAAATCAGTGGTTCTTGAGAGAATGAAAAACTACTTAGCGTTTTAAACTTGGTATCACTATCGGACTTAAAAATATTGAAACGAGAAAATATGAAGAAATTCATTTCTCAACAAAAGTAAAATATTGAGATACAAAAACTTAGGACATGGGAGTAAGAGGTTCCCACAAGTAACTTTTATGAGTAGTGTTAGCATCTAACTTGTAGATAAGCTGTGATCTCATTTGTACGCTTAGTTTGGAGGCTTGTGAAAAATCAAGGATGACGATTTTTATCCGTACGGTCACTTTTCTATGAGAAGTATTTCTACTCATTGACCCTAAAAATTATTTCAAAATAATGAAAGTTCAACAAACCATCACAAGAATAAAATGAGAAAAATACAAAAAATAGAAGTAATAAGTCAAATAAAGAAAAAAAATTTGGAAAACGGAGTGTTTGCGGGAATAAATGATTTTGTAACTTCTTTTGAACCTCCTTGCTACTTTACAAAGTCAGTAGGAAGAGTTGTGAAATTATTTATCCCAAAAGCGTGAATTGATCACATTGCGTGAGGACACGACAATACTTTAGTCAGGGGGATTTTGGTGTGTATTAAGTTACACACCTTTTATAAGACCAAAACCGGACTTAAAAGACCAAAAACAGACACAAAATGCCAAAAATATGTTGTTTTTGTGTTTTTACATGTGCAGGAACGGATATTGTAGAAATGGACAAAAATCATGGAAAAACGACAACACGAGCACGGGATTTGGAAAGAGTAGCAAAAGCCGGAGCCGGGAAAGAAATTTTCAGAAATCCATCAAAGATTTGCTCACATGGTCAAAATCAGCCTTGGAAAATCAAAGAATAACAGAAATGGTCCTTGGACTTTATCTTGGAAAAATGACAGTTTAGACCCTAGAAGTTTGCAAGAATTACATTTTTGGTCTTTATCATATTATCCTAAATCCTAAAAAACCAATCTGCCAAAATTATAAACCAAAAATCATTTACAATACTAGTCCAATCTACTTTCAATCCAATCACCCAAGCCCAAAACACCACAAGCCCATCCCCATTCCTTTTAAACCCGGATCCCAAATAAACCCGATCCATTTCCCTTATAACCCACCCAGGTCAAACCCCCAAAATCACGGTCAAAATAACAATAAAAATAAAAACCGCTTCTTACTGTTCATCATCATCAACAATTACCCACCTCTCTTCACCATTTTTACCCGTACAAAAGTCCTTCTAGAAAGGCTGACAAGGACAGAGAATTATTACAACATGAGAATGACAGGTGTACAAATAGAGCCTTTTGATTCGTTGGAACACATCACTAATCTAATCCAAGGGTTGTTATTAAAGCATTTAATTGATGGAATGATCAAGGGCCAAGAACAATCGATCCAGAGGCTTCCAAAAAGAATCCAGGACTTTCTCTCAGCAGCTATATAAAGCCCCCTCACTCCACAAATTCGAGTTGTTAGTCATTAGGTTAGGAGTAGGAATTAGGGTAGTTTTTAGTAAAGATTTAGCTTAAAATTACTCTGTCAATTTAATTTTCTGTTGAAACTAGTTTTTGTAATCTCTCAGATTAGTGTAATCAAGTCTCAGTTTTCAATAAAGTTTTCTTTTCAACAATTACAAATTTACAATCTCAGTTTTTAATAATATTCGTTTATGGTTGATTATAATTCAAAAGCTCTTGTTTCTGTTATGTTTAGCTTATGTTATGGTTTTAAAAGTTTTTTTTTGTTAAGTTTGGTATTGATTTAGTTGTTCAATACTAGTTAATTCAAAAAATCAAAATTAGTCAAAACAAAAGTCATTAGCAAGTTGAAAGTAGAATCAGAGTTGGAAGGATACTGGTGATTTAGTCAAGCTGAATTGCATTTTACATGTCTGTTTTGAGCATAGTTAATTGTAAGTTCATTCAAACTCTTATTTTAGATTGATTTGTACTGTTGGTTTATTCTCAGTTAAGTTTGTTTACTTTGATGTTTATTTGTTTCTCTATTGCTTAAATTTTAGCTTAGTTGTGCCTACTATTGCTTAATCTTCTAGGATAAGTACTTGATATCAGGTTTCATTAAGGGTGTTTGGTTCAGTAGCTTAATATAGGATAATAGAGGTTTTTGCCAATTATTATATTTCAATCAGCTTTAAATTGTTGTTGGTAAGTATATTAGAGTAGTTTTAACTAGTTACTAGTAGATTCATAGGTCTTTGTTTACTTTCTAAAAAACCTTTAGTTTTTACTATTTTAATTATTAGCTTAGGGTGAAACTAGGATTAGTGTTAGGAATACAAATATTCTTGTAAAAGCCTCGGTTACCTGATTAATGTAATAGCATTTTAGTTAGCTCGTATTTAGTTTATATATTAGTTAATTATTGTTAGTTTAAGTAACACCGTGGAAGAAGGACGGGTCTTCACCCACTGTATGCCTGATCCACAGCCCGGGTGTGGGCGTTTATGTTGTAAGTATAAATACCCCTCTCCACATGTGGAGAGGGTTGAACCTTCCATTCATCTTAATCTAACATTCTCATTTTTCTCTCAAGGTTCCACTCTCCCTATTTCTCTTGAAATTCCTACGCCACACAAACCACAAAGATATCATGTTTCCAACTTAATTAGTATTCTACAATTGGTATCAAGAGCCAAGGTTTCATCTTAGGGCCTTGTAGAATCGGATTTGATGTGGTTTTGTGTAGTTTTGTGAGTTTGAAGTCACTTTCTTGTAAAACATCTTGGTTTGATCTTTCTAGTGTTATTAGACATGTTAGTGATGTACTTTTATGAGCATTGGTGTTACTAGAACATTGTGTTTTAGTTGGTTATACCATATCTTTAATCTATTTGAAGTTTGGATTAGGTTTTGGGCGTATTTATAAGTTGCAGTTAAGTCTGCTGTTGCATTGCTTGTCTGCGTTTAGTTTCTGATATTTGTGGTTAGTTTGACTGCGATTACTATTTTGGGAATACAAACAAATCGCAAGGAAAGTCGCAGTTTTGGACCTTTGTCTCTGCGTTTAGCTCCTGCAGTTAAGTGGTCTGCGGTTAGTTCATTGTGTTTAGCTCCTGCGGTTAGGTGGTCTGCGGTTAGTCCATTGTGTTTAGCTTTCTGAGGTTAAATGGTCTGCGATTAGGTCCTTGTGGTTAGCCTCACTTGCGGTTTGACTATTCTGCGGTTTGCTCAGTTTGCAGTTGGATTATTCTATGGTTTGCTACATTCTGCGGTTAGTGTCCTGCGGTCATTGTTCACTGAGGTTAACTTATCTGCGGTTTATTATTTCTGCGGTTAGGTCAATTTGCGGTTAACTATCCCTGCGACTAGTGCACGTCATTGCGAGTATCTCCTACTCTGCGGTTTGGTAGTTTCTATTTTGTGATGTCGACATCCTCTGCTGACATTCAAGCTGCTGGGTCCGACACCCGACCTCCGATGTTGGACAGAACTGACTATGAATCATGGGCACAAAGGATTCGTCTCTATTGTCTGGGTAAGGAAAATGGGGTCAGCATTTTGAAATCCATCGATGAGGGACCCTTTCAAATGGGTACTACTAGAGACACGGTCGCAACAACTGATCAACAACCGGCTGTAGTTGGTCCAGATAGTCCTCGCACTTACAATGGCTGTCAGATGAAGAAAAGAAACGCTATGATGCCGACATCAGAGCATCGAATATTGTCATTCAAGGGCTTCCCAAAGATGTCTACAAACTTATCAACTACAACACTGAAGCCAAGGCTGTCCGGGATAATGTGAAAATGCTTCTTCCGGGGTCTGAGTTAACTAAAGAAGATCGGGAATCTCAGCTTTAGGATGAATTTGAGCATTTCAAAATGAACCCAGGTGAAAGCATCACTGACTATTACGTCAGATTTCACAAGCTGGTTAATGATATGAGAGCCATCAAGATGACAATGCCCAATATTCAACTTAATTCTAAATTCGTGAATAACATGGCACCAGAATGAGATAGGTTTGTTACAGCCGTTAAGCTCAACAAAGGTCTCAGGCATACTAATCATGAACAACTCTATGCATATCTCCAACAACATGAGAAACATGCTGCTTATGATCGGTTAATGCGAGAAAAGCTCAATCCGTCAACATCTAATGAATCTCTTGCCTTTGTCTCTAATGTTCAACAACTTACCCAAACCTCAAATGATCAATCTCAACCATCACAACCATCTTCCAGGTCTACCCCAACCAATGGTCAATCATCAACTCCCTCACCATCTGCTTTGAACACACAACTGGATTCTGGGTATTCTCACACTGACATGATGATTGATAATCTCTCCAACCAAGTTTCTTTACTGGTCCAACAGTTCAGGGCTGCACTTCCATCAACTAATAACCAACTTAGGACCTTGTCTTATCCACGTAATCAGGTAGTCATAGAAGATGGTAGGGTGGTGGTGCAGAATGTGCAGGGAAGACAAAATTTCAATCAAAGAAATGCTGGTAGAGATAATGGGCAGTACAGAGTTGGTAATGCTCTTCAAGTACAAGCTAAGCAACCTAAATGTTATAACTGCGGAGGGCTGGGCCATATAGCTAGGAATTGCACTCTCCCAAAACGTCCTCATCACATCTGCTATCTCTGAGGTACCAACATCACTTAATCTTGATCTGAATACTCTTACAATTTTGCAGGGGGTGTGTGACTCGGTACAACTCAAGAATATTGTCAACACAAACACCACTGATATGGGAAATACCATTAATATCCCATATGAAATGTATGTGAATGACAATGGACTGCCTGTTGTACCGAGTGACATGACGTCTATTGACTCTAGTGAAAATGAGGTACATGAGCACACGATATACAACCTTGATGATTCCTTGATTACTAGAGTTAACATCCCTAAGGATCAAGTGAATATTTATGAACAGCGTGCTAAATTTGAGCTGAATGAACGTGAGCAGAAAATAGAATGGCAAATGCATACTTACATATCTGAAAACAATTCCAAACAAGAAACATTGAAAAGGGAGTTAGCTTCTTTAAAAAACCAACTGGATCAAACCGTCAAACAAAAACAAGAGTTTCAAAAAAGTTTGACATTAATCAAACTCGAATACAAAGATAAAGAAACTAAACTTCTCAATGATTTCTCAAAACTCAAAATGTTGAAAAATAAATTGGAAGATAAGTTGTACACACAAGGCCAAACCATTCAATCTGCTCAAATGATGCAAAACCATATGAAACTAAGTGATGAATTTAGTGAACAGGATGCCTCTAAGCCCAAAGCAAAATGCCTTAGAAATGGTTTAGGTGTACAACCTGCATTATATGATGCAAACACTATACTTGAACCTAACCATGCCCCTCCTGATATGAGATCCTATGACAAAATTAATGAGGCGGAGGATAGAACTAGGGTAAAACTTGCTGAACGATTAAAGGATCCTAAGTGCATAGCTAATAATATTGTGTTTCACTATGATTATGCGAATGATAATCATTCTGCCATTTTTGTTCCTCAAAAGAGAATTCTTCCTGACAAAGTGTTTTGGAATACAGACATTGAGAAAATGAAAGCTGAAAGAATTGTGGGTAACACACGTACTATCTTTAGAATTGCTGACCCAACCATTTATCCCCTGAACACACCCAGGCACCTCGTACCATTTACTCTTCCCACACAGTGTAACACTCTAAGTGGTTTGTATGTTCTAGGTCAATTGTTTAATGACTTTGAGAAAACATGTAAATTAAGAATTACACCTACAGGGATTACAGAAGGGGAAAGGGGTTTTGAGCAAACAAAACAATGTTACCTAACTGAAGTTATGCCATTTTTCAAACTTCTCAAAGAACATTTTGAGGGCCTTAAAAACACCATTAATGATGATGTGACTCAAATGAAAAAGGTTTTTGATGAAGTGGAAAGTGAGGGTAACCAATTAGCTATTGATCTCAAATACAGTGAAATTGACAGGAAAAACATTCTCATTATGAATGAAAATTTGATTGCAAATTGCATTGCTAAAGATGTGTTTTACACTGTAACCGACTCCACATTATCTGCTCGACAATTTCATGAAATGTCGGTTACTTTGAATGTCTTCCAGAATCGTGTGATTGAGCTTGAGGGGGAGAATTACAAACTTACTGAAAAAATTCAAAACGACGACCATGATAACATGGTCAGGAATTTCTCAAAACTAGAAGTTAATAATCTGAACCTACAACTAAAATATCAACATCTAGAAGAAAGCATAAAAATATCAAATGCCAAGACATCTTCGGATGCTCCTGAGTTTGACACATGTTTTGAATTAGCCAAAAAGGATGAAGTAATTCAAGCTCACTCAAACACGATTCGGAAATTGAAGGTCCAAATTGCACGATTAAAGTCGAACAAAAGCGACGTAACCAATACCAATTACCAGAAGTCGATAGATTCTCAAAACTTTCATAAACAAGGCATTATCAATGAATTACAACATGAAAATGAGTGGCTTCGTGCTGAAATGTCAAACGCTAAACAACATTACAAAGAGTTGTTTGAGTCTATTAAAATAACACGTGACCAAAACAATGAAAGAGTCACTTCTTTGTTAAATGAGATTGAGAATCTAAACACTATGGTGAAGGTTAAAATGCCCGTCGTTTCATGTGATCATGCAATTTTCAATGTACATGCTTGTAAGAAATATGCGTGCGATGCTGTGAATGTCTCTCTTCCCCTTAGGAACAATAAGTTAGTTCATAGCAACTATCTTAGAAATCTTAAGGATTGTCTGGCCATACTTAGAGAAATCATTGAAGAAGAGAGGATACCTAAACCACAGGATGATGTTATTGTTGGTGCTTGCTTCCTCACTAATAGAGCCCAGGAATTATTAGAATATGCTATAGAATCATGCCCCAAGAATGATAACAAGTCGGATAGGTCATTTGTGTCACACTCTAACAGTGGCGACAAACATGTTACATTAGATTATCCCCAAACCATGTCACAATCCACCATCATGATCACCGGTAAACAAGTAGCAAATAATCATACTCATGTTCCCATCATTGCTTCTACAGGAGTAAAAGGTGTATCTAATGCTAGCAAGTCACAGCCTAGGTGCAATACAAAGAATGATAGGACCTTGCCGGCTAAGAGTACACTTATGAAGGAAGTAGAAGAATCCTCTAGGAACAATAAAGTTATGCTTAATGAAAGGAATCGAGTTGATTCAAACATTTGTGTTAACAATGATGTAATTAATTCGAATTCTGGTGCTATTTGTAAGACTTGTAACGGATGTTTATTTTATGGTAATCATGATGCTTGTGTTGTGTCCTTTCTAAAATCCACTATGAAATCTCCGGTTAAGAATGTTTCGAGTGTTAAAAGGGTAAAACAAGTATGGAATAAAACAGGAAAAGTGTTCACTAATGTTGGTTATCAATGGAGACCTACTGGAAGGAAATTCACCCTAGGCGAAAAGTGCCCAATGACTAGGATCACTAACTCCAAAGTTGTGCTTGTTAAGAGGTGGAGACCTACTAGTAGAATGTTCCCAATAGAAGCACCTAGTACCACTCCTAGTTCTAGTGCATCAAAATGTGAAAACTCCAGTGAGATATCTGTAACATATGATAATCCAATATTTGTGTGTGCTAACCAAACGGACCCCAACTGTTTGTGGGGCTCTAGCTTTTTCAGTTATCCACAATTGTCTGGTTTCAAATGCAGGTCGTACAAATCGTCCTTTGGTATTTGGACTCAGGCTGCTCAAAACATATGACTGGAGATCGCTCGCGGCTCAAGAATTTCGTGGAAAAGTTTATTGGTACGGTTAGATTTGGGAACGACCATTTTGGATCTATAATGGGTTATGGTGATTACGTCTTTGGAGACAGTGTGATATCCAGAGTTTACTACGTGGAAGGACTTGGGCACAATCTATTTTCTGTTGGTCAATTCTGTGATTCTGATCTTGAAGTTGCTTTCAGAAAACACACCTGTTTTGTTAGAGAATTAGATGGTGTTGATCTCCTCAAGGGGAGTCGGGGCACTAATCTTTACACCATCTCCATTGAAGACATGCTACGGTCCTCTCCAATTTGCTTGCTTTCTAAAGCCTCCAAGAACAAATCATGGTTGTGGCATCGTCGTTTGAATCATTTGAACTTCGGTACCATCAATGAACTCACACGTAAGGATCTTGTTCGAGGCTTGCCCAGACTTAAGCATGAAAAAGATCATTTGTGTTCAGCATGTCAAATGGGCAAAAGCAAAAAGCACACCCATAAACCCAAGACTGTCAATTCCATCATGGAAGTTCTACATACTCTTCACATGGATCTCTGTAGACCAATGAGGATTCAAAGTATCAACGGAAAGAAATATGTGCTTGTTATTGTTGATGATTACTC
Organism: Artemisia argyi; assembly: GCA_030686995.1. Lineage (NCBI taxonomy): Eukaryota > Viridiplantae > Streptophyta > Magnoliopsida > Asterales > Asteraceae > Artemisia > Artemisia argyi. The sequence continues at coordinate 17,595,332 of CM060678.1, read as the reverse complement.
TCGATTCACATGGGTAAAGTTTCTACGATCAAAAGATGAAACTCCGAAAACCATCATCAAACTCATCAAGATGTTGCAAGTTCGTCCCAACAAAACAGTTAGATTCATTCGTACTGATAATGGAACGGAGTTTGTGAATAAACAACTTACTCAATTTTATGAAGGTGTCGGCATTAGTCATCAAAAGAGCATTCTACGTACTCCTCAACAAAATGGAGTTGTTGAAAGATGCAATCGCACCTTAGTTGAAGCCACAAGGACTATGCTCATCTTCTCCAAAGCTCCAATGTTTCTTAGGGCTAAGGAAATTGCAACAGCATGTTACACACAGAACCGATCCTTGATACATCCTCTCCACTGCAAGACTCCATATGAACTGGTTCATGGCAGAAAACCAGACCTTTCATTTCTTCGAGTATTTGGTGCATTGTGCTATCCAACTAATGACAGTGAAGACCTTGGGAAGCTCAAGGCCAAGGCCGACATTGGTTTCTTCGTTGGCTATGCTCCAGAGCGAAAGGTGTACCGAATCTACAACAAACGTACCAGAGATATTATGGAAACAATCCACGTTACTTTCGATGAGCTGACTGAGCAACCGGTTCCTAGACAATCAAGTTCTGGACCAGTACCTAACCTGTTGTCTCCTGGACCTATAAGCTCCAGGCTTGTACAGAATCTCACTCCTGCTACTCCTTTTGTACCTCCTACAAGTGAAGATTGGAAGAAATTGTTTGACCCTATGTTTGATGAATACTTTGAACCTCAACATATGGATGCTCCAGAAGCCATAGTGGTTCAACAACTAGCTGGGGTAGCTAATGTCCCAGTTGATAATGATGGGCCATCCACTTCATTGTCATGGGATCCTGAGGCCCCCACCATCAGTCGCTCAGTTACCACTTCTAATGACCAACCTCCATTTGTACAACGAGTAGCAGCTGTGGATAATTCATCTGAAGTAAATCCTTTTGCTCCACCTGATAATGAGCCATTTGTTAACATCTTTGCCCCTGAATCGTCAAATGATGCTACATCCTCTGACGAATCTAACATGGCTACCTCAGTTCCCTATCCTCAACCCCATGAATACCTTAGGAAATGGACCAATGATCACCCAATTGACAACATTATTGGAAACCCTTCGCGTCCAGTATCTACCCGCAAGCAACTTGCAACCGACGCATTGTGGTGCTTCTTCAATTCTGTCCTCTCTAAAGTTGAACCAAAAGACGTCAAGGATGCAATGTCTAAACACTCATGGTTCACTGCAATGGTGGACAAGATTCATGAGTTTGACCGACTAGATGTGTGGGAATTAGTACCGCCTCCCGATTGTGCAATGATCATTGCTCTCAAATGGATATTTAAGGTTAAACTTGATGAGCATGGAGATGTATTGAAGAACAAGGCTAGGATTGTGGCAAAAGGATATCGTCAAAAAGAAGGTATTGACTTTGAAGAATCTTTCGCACCTGTTGCTAGAATTGAAGCCATAAGAATATTTCTCGCAAATGCTGCAAGTCAAAACATGGTGGTTTATCAAATGGATGTCAAGACTGCATTCTTAAATGGCGATCTAAAAGAGGAGGTGTATGTAACCCAACCCGAAGGTTTTGTGGATCCTGAACGCCCTAATCATGTGTATCGTTTGAAAAAGGCTCTTTATGAGCTTAAGCAGGCGCCTAGGGCGTGGTACGACACCTTGTCTAAATTCCTCCTTGCTAACAAGTTTTCCAAAGGTGCTGTTGATCCTACACTCTTTACCAGAAAAACAGGCAAAAACCTTCTTCATGTACAAATCTATGTTGATGACATCATATTTGCCTCCTCTGATCCCAAAGAGTGTGACCGTTTCTCCCAAGAGATGAGTTCTGAATTCCAGATGTCTATGATGGGTCAAATGTCGTTCTTTCTAGGATTGCAAATTTCTCAAAATCCCAATGGCATCTTCATCAATCAATCCAAGTATGCCAATGAAATTTTGAAGAAATTTGGATTCGATTCATGTGATTCAGTTGATACTCCTATGATTGAAAAATCAAAACTGGATGAAGATGATGTTGGAATACTAGTCGAACAAACCAAGTATCGAAGCATGATTGGTTCACTAATGTATCTTACTGCCAGCAGACCAGATCTTCTATTTGCTGTTTGCATGTGTGCTCGATATCAATCAAAACCCACCAAGAAACATCTAGAAGCTGTCAACAGAGTCTTTCGGTATCTTAAGGGTACAATCTACATGGGCCTATGGTATCCCAAGGACACTTCTATGGCTCTCACAACGTACTCTGATGCTGACCATGCGGGATGTCAAGACACTCGTCGCAGTACATCTGGGGGTGCTCAGTTTTTGGGTAATAAGCTAGTCAGTTGGTCGTCAAAGAAACAAATGAGTACATCTATCTCCTCCACAGAAGCTGAATACATTGCCATGTCCTCATGTTGTGCTCAGATCTTATGGATGAGATCTCAACTTTCAGACTATGGCTTCGTATGCAACAAGATTCCCATGTACTGTGACAACAAAAGTGCAATTGCACTCTGCTGCAACAATGTCCAGCACTCAAGGACTAAGCACATTGACATTCGACATCACTTCATCAGGGAGCAAGTTGAGAAAGGAATTGTGGAACTTTACTTCGTGAGGACTGAGTTCCAGCTAGCTGATATCTTCACCAAAGCACTTTCTAGGGACCGATTTCAATTCATCCTCCCATGCCTTGGTATGAAGTGTCTCACGCTTGAGGATCTCGTACGTCTTCAAGAAGATCAGGAGGAGTAAAGGGGTTGCTTCACATATCCTTTGTACATAATATTAACACAAAAAGAAAATAGAAAAATATAAAACCTATAAAATCCATAAAAATATAAAAAATCATATAAAATACAAAAATATTCTTCTCACGACATGTCTCTTGTGTAATCAATATTATATACGATTCTAGAAATGTCATTTAATAATGACACGGAATCATACATATGCTTGAGCAAGAGTTTTTCGGTTTCAAATAAAGTTTTTTTTCTAAAACATGTCGTTCCTCAAAACATTCTTCAAATTATGGCTTGTAGTCATTTCAGGCTGCAACCCGCACTTCAAAAATATGGCTTGCTATTACTTCAGATAGCAACCCAGTTTTCAAAATAAGGAAAACACGTCGCCAAAAAGACGGTTGTTCCTAGCAAAGGGTGCCGTTCATCCGAGAGTGAATTACTTTATATTCACGCACCCTCGATCTAATGTATGTTTCAGTGCATTATTTCTTGATAAAGAAGAGAAGTCTTCTTTTTATCGCCAAATACTTTCCCTTCTATGATTTTTCCGGAAAGTATTTGTGCAAAACTTGGTGGTACCATGAGATTTTGATTGAAAATCAAATTGAACTTAAAAGTTTGATAAAATTTTCTCTCAATCAATGACTTTAATATTTTATGATAATATTTTTTAGCATCCGTCATTGATTGAGGGAGAGAGTGATTTCTAAAAATTTTATGTATCATCAAAACTCCCCACACTTTGTACAATACAAAAGCAACAAAACGATTTGTGATGGTTATGTGTCAGAATGATTACATTTTCAAAGAGTTTTCGTTAAAACTTCAAATCTTTTGGAAACTCATCGAATCTGACACATAGCAACCTCCCTCACAGATTGAGGGGGAGCAGAAAAAGTTCCTTCTTATCAGACAATATTAAAATTGACCGCATTTCTCTCCCAAAACGTTTTCTAACTTATTTAAATCAATTGGGATCCAAAATCTCAAAAGATTTAAAATTTTTGATCGGGGGAGAGAATGTGATTTAAATATGGAATCTGATAATCAAATGTGATCTTTTGGACTCAATAAATGTGCTCCCACATATGTGCTAAACTCTTTCGAATATCGAAGCACATATTGAGGGGGAGCAAAAAGGCGTTTGTGGAAGTTATACCAAAGACCGACCATTATGCATGGAGTTATAAGGTTGGTTAAGGTTAGGTATGAATTCCCATGATCCACCAGAACCATAAGGATCTTCCCAGGGACAATACTCTAGATAGATTAGAAGTCCTTAGGAATGATTGAAAAAAGGAGTAAAGTGAGAAAGGGAAGAGTGCGGACTGAGATAGAGCTAGGACTGGAACAAACCCAACAAGGTTCTAGTGGTGAAGTCTCGGTAAGCACTGAAGGGGTTGAAGAATGAAAAAGAAATGAAATGAGAAAGGGTGAAAAGAAATAGCCCTCCAACTATTCAACCTTAGGGCAGAAACCGGGTTCAATTCATAATCTACTGGTGGTTACTAAGGTAACATCAGTATTGAAGACAAGACGTCATGGACCCAGTGACGCACTGCACTAAACTTCCCAACCACTCAAGTTCTCTTAAAAGAACTTGTTTCATTCTCACAGGGAACCTTGTGCAATGTATCAACCGCTCATTGCGAGCTATGTTGATACCTAAAACAGGAGACACCTCCCCAGTCTCCAGGAGCGGATCAAAACGCACTATTGAGTCTAGAGCCATGAGATCATCCATAAATCTCGATAGGACACACTTCCAATATGTTTATTGTTTCACAAAATGTGGAAAATAAGATAAAATATTTAGAGTCCTACGCATTATCCTTGTGGTATTGCCAGAACATCCGAGTGATATGTAAATATTCACAATGAGGATGGAAATCCTTCTAGAGCGAACATCACTCAAGCTCTTGGTAGGTGACATGTGAGATCCACCTTGGATCAATGATCAAGTGACAACTGAAAAGCAACAATGGTGCGATTCATAATTGAATCAAACTTGTTCCAGAAAATGGATTGACGGATACTTTTGCTAAAACCTTTCAATGTGCTCACTAACTAATTTTTCGAGCACATTGATTGCGTAATATCTTTCAAACAAAAGTATTTTTGATGGAAATGTGATTCAAAGTATAAAACTCTCGTCGTGTCTCAAAATGTTTATTATAGGACACGCGAGTGATTTCTATAAATCTATTTCTCATCAATCCGTGAATATTTATTCACCGATTCACTCTATCGTGTTGTCTACTTTGAGACGTTCTGGTATGAGAACATGCTAAGTATGAAGATTCCAAAGTGGATTCTTTGGAAAATTCATTACTACAAGCTGGAAATTCCTATCAAGGAGAGTCTTCTTTAAAAGAGACTCTACCTGATCGCAGGTCGGTTTTCACAAAACCGGAGGGTAGTCTGTCCTCGCAGAATGAATGACAAAGCCATGTTCATTCTCTATCTTTATTGCTAACTGTTTTATTTTAGGGACACATATAAAGATGGCGTTGATGGCTCCAGTTTCCAGCTGAATCGGGTCAATCCATACCTCATGCTCACACTACCTCCACACTATCAATGAAGATGAGAGACTTGCTACAACAAATGTTGAGAGACTACCAACAACGTTTCCGCAACTCTAATGAAAAAGTCTCCTGATCCACAACTCTAATGCAAAGTCTCCAGATACAGAAGGGTGTGAGCATGATGGTCCTTATGTCACTACACCACATGAAGGCATTACAACTATGGATGAGCTTGGAGATTTACTTTGGCTGATGATCTCAAAGAAGCTCAAAGATCGCACATCACAAAGAAATTCAAATCACAAGTTCGCTTGCTTGAAGCACAAAGTGTGTAGAAAAGTGAAGAATCAGATCCTACGAGATACAGAGACAAAAGAATGCTTAAAACCAAAGAGCTTAAGTTCAAAGGTGACCTCGCTTAGGGGGAGATTGTTAGGAATACAAATATTCCTGTAAAAGCCTCGGTCACCTGATTAATGTAATAGCATTTTAGTTAGCTCGTAGTTAGTTTATATATTAGTTAATTAGTATTAGTTTAAGTAACACCGTGGAAGAAGGACGGGTCTTCACCCACTGTATACCTGATCCACAGCCTGGGTGTGAGCGTTTATGTTGTAAGTATAAATACCCCTCTCCACATGTGGAGAGGGTTGAACCTTCCATTCATCTTAATCTAACGTTCTCATTTTTCTCTCAAGGTTCCACTCTCCCTATTTCTCTTGTAATTCCTACGCCACACAAACCACAAAGATATCATGTTTCCAACTTAATTAGTATTCTACAATTAGGTTGTTTTTAGTTGAAGTTTATGCTTTTAATTGGTTCAAAGTAGAAGTAGTGCATCTTTTAAACATCTAGTAACTATAAATTTTTAGTCTAATTACCCATTTTCACCCACTTTTACAGCAGTCTTTCCTGTCTCAGTAATGCCTTTTCCATATTAGTTTTAGCTTCATTATTAGTCCTAAATACATAAAAATCAGTTTTCCTATTAATCTAGTTGCTTATATTAATGAATACTCTCAGCTTTTGCAATGTAGAAATAGTTTGTTAGTTTAAATTTAGTTGGTGCTCAACCTGCTAGAAGATGTTCCCCTGCACCACCATAATCTGCTGTCTTACAACCCTTCACAAGTTCATTTTAATTTCTTTTTGCCTCATTTTTTTTTTTTTTTTTTTGGTTTAGTAACAGCTCATTGTTAGGGCTGTAAACGAACCGGACGAACACAAATGGAGCCCTGTTCTTGTTCGTTCATTTAATTTAAACCGAACAAATAAACGGACACGGACGCTTAAACGGACGAATTTTCTTGTTCATGTTCGTTTATTAAGAAAATGAATTGTTCATGTTCGTTTATGTTAATTTATTATGACACTAAACGAACGTTAAACGACCATAAACGGTCGAACATAAACGAAAATAGACAAACAAACATAAACTTTATTGAATTCTTCACAATGTATTGTTTTATAAGTGTTGCTTTGTTTAAACAAATCAATTTTTAAAATTATGAAATTAAAAGATATTATATATGAACATAAATAGGTAAATAAACACAAACGAATGCCTAATCGGACGTTCACGAACATAAATGAACGAATGATACTTTTGTTCATGTTCGTTCATTTAACTAAACGAACGTAAAATATTGTTTATGTTTGTTCATTTAGTAAACGAACGAACATAAACAAACTTTTTACCGAACGGTTCATGAAATGTTCACTGAACGTTCAGTTCGTTTACAGCCCTACTCATTGTACTAGCTTATTAGGATTTCAATTTGATGGTATGGCTTAAGTAGCTTTCTCATAGCATGAAGTAGGATTAATAGGTTGTTTTTGCATCAGTAGTGGATTGTATGGTTTTGCTTATTTCTGTGCCTATGTGCTTATTTCTTCTCCCTATAGCTTATTTAGGATTCCCATAGATACCATAGCTTACTTCTTCCCTTATGTTAGCCTTTGATCAGCTTGTTTTAACCCTTTGGCCTGCTCTTGCTCTGTCCCAACAAGCCATACAGCAGCAGCTCTCACAAGCTCATATAAGCTCCAAATTGTGTGATTTTTTGCTCGTTGGATAGATTTTACAGCTAGCTTCTTGATTTTTTGCTTAACTTGATCTTTAGAGCTTATTTAGAGTGCTTATTAGACCGTACAAGTAGGGCCTTTAGTTTTCTTTTAACGAACTTCATAAGTACTCGAATTAGGTTACGGCATGGGCTTATTTTTGTTTTTTGAGTTTATTTAGGTTTGTTTAGGCCTATTACACTAAACCTGAGCTTTTGGTGCATTCTAGTGCTTATTTGCTTATTTCAAGTGCTTATTAAAGCTGCTTTTCATGCTTATCTATTTATTCTGTGGGCTTATTTGGGTTTTTATTGTTTAGTTGTGCTTATTTAAGTTAGTTGAGCATGTTCTAAGCTTTTGGTGGTCATTGGTGCATAAGTGCTTATTCTAATTGCTTATTGAAACTGCTTATTTGCCCAATTCAGCTTTTTAATGGGCTTATTTAACTTTTTGTATTTTTCCTAGGCTTAGTATAATATTTTAGGTTTTCCATAAAATTTTCAGATTTTTCTAAGCTTATTTAGTACTTTTCTTAATTAATTTTAATTTTTAAGTATTTTTAAATCATTTTTAATTCATAAAAATTAAAAAAAAATCAAAAAAAAAAATATTTTTCTGTTTTAAAAATAGTTTTTAGTTATGTTAGATTTTTCAAAATTAGATTTGTATATTTTCTCACTTAATTTCACTTTTATTTGTATTTTTATTACTTTTTAATTAGTAAAAATAGTTTTTAATTAATAATAATTAAATAAAAAGCCAAAAAAAATTATTTTTTCTTTTTCTCAAAATTATTTTAAGTCGTTTAAGATTTTTAGAAATTTATTTCATATTTTTAGGATCATTTTTCAATAATAGTTACGTTTTATTTCGTACGTTACGTTTAAATCGCGTTTGAATTCCCGTTTTCAATTAGACAATTGTGCATACTTAGCTTTGACCTTCTGCATTATTTGCGATTTTTTTCATTATTTGAATTTCACCATCACTATTTTTCACTTTTCCACTTTTCAAGACACGATTTGCGAATCGATATTCACGATTCCATTCTACCTTCACTGGGAGAACGACCCGGGAAATACTTTCACCAGTATTTCTTCGGAAACACAAACCTATACTAAAATGATTGAATCATCTCTTGAGATGATGTACCCCATATAATTGCGATCATTACTATCGTGGTGGTGGTGTTTCAATCGATCGATACTTGCAGTCACCTCTCCTCCTCCTTTACTGCTCAAGTTAGCTATCCCATCTTGGCTTATGCCTTCGATTGTGAAGGGCCCATACCACCAAGGACTCGGTTTATCGGGAGGTATTGTCACCTCCGAATGTCTTAAGAGTACTAGGTCCCCTTTCGCGAATGGTACATGATTCCTTGTTGGTTGACTATGTTCAAAATCGACATGAACTTGGTTGCTTTTGCTTTTGCTCTCTTCATGTTCAGTTTCTTTGTAACTTTTGATCCTTGCCTCCCATGCAAGAATCTTTTCCTGAACACGAATAGGCATGTGTCAATGTTGTTTTTGAGCTTTCTCCCCATCAAGCTTTCTTGCGTACATCGCGGGGTCATGGGAAAGCTAATCTTTCTTTTTCCTGATTTAAGCTCAATTTTCCTATTTTCATACCTAATGACAGCTCTTACGGTGGTAAGGAATGGTGCCCCAAGGATTATTGGCATGCATCCACCTCCTTTATCATCGATGATCATGAAATAAACGGGATACATGAATCCTGCGACATTGACCAGCACATCTTCTGCGATTCCCAGGGGGTATACGTAAGAGTGTCCAGCGAAGGATAGCCTAACACGAGTGGTGGCTGGCATTTTTGACGTTAGTTGGGTGTAGATAGTTAGGGGCATAAGATTTACTTCTGATCCTTGGTCGGCGAAAGTGTTTAGACATTTCAAATTCCCGATGCTGGCTGGTATCTCAAAGTTCCCACACGCCATCTGCTTAGTAACCACTTTTTGTACCAGTAGTTTCTCGAATATCGGTCCCCCAAGTAATGTATCATACTCATCTTTTCCCTCTTCCTCCTTCTCTGAACCCTGTTTGGAGGATTGGTTACGCCTGTTACCCCTTATCCAATTTGTTATGGTGTTTTCGTTTATATCATGTTTCAGGTAGTAACTTAAGGATTGGGATTTTGGCGGTTCTTTTGCGGTGTGTTCACTAGGGGTTTCTACTTTCTCATTACCCATGTGGATAATTGCGATGGAATTAACAAACCGGGTAGTGGGGGTGGCGCTTTCCTTCCTCAGTAACATCCTTTCAGGGGTTTTCTGGTTGGCATACTCCTCCACTAGGCTCATCATCTCATTCTTTTTCTCTTGCATCTCCTCCTTTTGTTTAGAAACTGCTTCCTCGAATCTAGCAAGCCGCTCAGAATGGGTTGCCATATATTCTCTCATTCTAGCTTCAAATTCCGGGCTAAGTTTCTCAGGAGGAGAGTAAGGTGGGGCATAATTTTGAAAGGTCTCAACATTCTCTCTAGAAGGTGACTCTGATAACGGCGTTGAAGTCATATTCAAGACAGAATTGACAGCAGCCCGTCTAGGACTTAAAGGTCTCTTTTGCCTTTCCTCGAAATAGTCAACTTTTTCCTCGAGTTTGCAAAGGAGTTCATCGGAGATTTGATTAGTCCCTCCAAGTATCGAGATTGCGTTGATGGCCGCTTCTATAGCATGATTAAACTCCCATAATTCTTGATTATTGACAGCAAGTTCATCAATAATTGCCCAAGATTCCTCAGCGTTCCTATCACGCAATCTACCTCCGGCGGCTCGATCGATGGTACGTTTGGTGTGATAGTCGACATGGTCATAGAAGATTTGAACTAATAACCAAAGATTTATACCATGATTAGGGACTTTTTGGAGTAGACCCTTGAAACGAGCCCTTGCTTCGTAGAAAGTTTCACCCTGATGTTGTTGGAACATCAAGATATCATTTCTAAGCATCGCAGTTTTCCCCGATGGGAAAAATTAAGCAAGGAAACGAGTGGTGAGATCATCCCATGAGGTGATGGATCCCGCGGGTAAACGTTCAAGCCATTGACTAGCTTGATCACGTAGAGAGAATTGGAATATGCGTAATCGGGTTGACTCTCTAGCTGTAACATCAAGATCTATAGAATCTATGATTTTAAGGAAGTCCTTGAGATGTTGATTAGGATCTTCGGAACGAAGTCCATGGAATGCACATCCGCTTTGCACCAACCGGATGGTGTCGGATCGCAAGGGAGACACATTGGCTCCTTGGGTGAGCTCAATAGTGTTTCGATAGCCTTGGTGGCTAGGTCGGGAATACTCTCCTAGGGTTCGGGGCCTAAGAGGTTGGTTTGATAGTGGTGGGTTTTGTGGGTGGTCTTGTTGTGGTGGGTTAATGGGTTCAAAGATATTACCACCTTCCATGATGTCGGATGGTAAAGATTACAAACAAAGACACAAAGAAATAAGATAGACTAAAGAAAACCTAAAAATAAAAATAAAATCTTGCTAGAAAGGAATCTAGCAAGTAGACCTAATAAAAAGAAAATCTAACCTAGACAATAACTATTCCTCGGGCTCCGGCGCCAAAAACGTGATGCGTAGGAATTGCACCAGGTTTTACTTCTCAAGGGATCTCGAGAAGCTTACAACCCCCACCAGGCAGTGTACCTGATCGTTGTAGTATAGTATAGTGACAAGTACCGGGGGATTGATCGTTCAACTCAGGAATAGTATCGCTAGGATTAGAAAGCCTAAAAACTAGGTCTAGAGGTGAGGGATGATTCTTTTTATATTTTTATATTTTTATAAAAGCAAGTAAAAATCTCGGGTTTTAAAGGAGTGGGCGGAATTAGTTGCTAGTCAACTAACCCAATAACTAAAGATGCAATCAAAATAAAATAACAAAAAATGTAAATAAGCTAATTACTAATGTGGTGTAAACAATAAATGAGAAAATTGTGTTTACTTAGATTTCATTACTCTCTAGATATCTTTTACATGTTGATAGTTTGTTACAGTTGCGTGGATGACGGGTTATATTCCTTAATACCAATCGTGGGGTGGCATACGTACTTCCCCAACTCTATAAGCTCCTACTTCACTCCTTTGTCGAGCCTGCAAGAAGCTCCTAACATGGGATCACTAGAATTCGCTCATGCATTAAATACAACCATAAAAACCTAGTACGCATTAGTTCATGTTTCTTAAGACGTTCAAGCAAGTTACACTATGGATGTCTGCCAGTTTTCTTAAGCCTAACATCGAAATCATTCATCCATAACAACTATAAACAAGCAATCAACCTATAATCAGCATCTAGGTTTCCCTACATCTAAGCAAACACACAAGAGATCTAGCCTAGCATGTTAAAATCAAGACAAGCGTAAGATATATTCAAACAACACATAGACATATTGAATGAATTGAAAGGATACTTATCTTAATTTAACATGAAAGGTTTCAAGGGGTGAAAACCCTTGAAAATACTATAAAAGTCGTGCTAGGGTTTAGCCAAGTCGTCCCTAAAATTGTCCTCTTCTAATGAATGAAAATTACAAAACTATATATAGATTTTCTAAGGTGACGGCGTCAAGAAGAAAATTCTGACGACGTCAACCCGCCGCCCATAATAAAATCGGATTGCCTAGATCCAGATCTGACGCCGTCATGTGTAATGTTGTTCTGGGCCGTCACCACTTTTACTCTTGACGGCCATGCTTTGACGCCGTCACATTTCTACTGGACCGTCACCACTTTTGCTCTTGACGCCGTCATCAAAATGCTCTTAACGCCGTCAGGTACTGTTCCCAGCAAGGAAAATTGAGACTTTGCCGTTTTCTTCACTTTTATGCTCCAAAAACATCCAAAATGCTTTCTTTTCCAGAATTCACTCCAAAAGTACCTAAAATCAAAAAATGAACGATTTAGGGCAATATTTGATAAAATAAATTCAAATTTCGGCTTAAATGACCACCTAAAAACGAATCATTTTTCGCCTCATCATACTACTTGGTGGATGCTTTGGAAATTTTGGAATAATATCACTTTTAATACTCGCTCGATGAGAAAAAGTGATTTTTTTACTCTATTCTTCTTTTTTCTTTTTATTAGCTAAAATATAGGATTTAATGTTTTATGTTAGAATGATTAGTTGAAAAACCCTTTGTAACTTATCTAGCCATACTTGTCAAAATCGCGATCTTGATCGTAGGATCCTACGATCTTACGATCCTACACATAAAAAACGATCAGGATCTTAACAAGATCGTAATTCTAATAGGATCGTATCAGTATCATAAGATCGTACGTAGGATCGTAGGATCGCCTATTTATTTTTATATTTATTTTCAGTTTTTTTTTTTTTTTTAATTTTTCCTATATTAACTTGTTAAAAATAAGTCCATATCTTAAAGCCCAATGAGTAAGAATTCTTCATGAAAGCTACTAGTTTGATGTTGTTAATTGATTGTCTTTTGCAAGATTAATGAGTGTCAAGTAATTATGCTTTTATTGACTATTTAGAAGTAGTTTAGATGTGTCTTTTTGGGTTTATTATGAAAAATGATTTCGTGCTTTATAACATGTCAGAAGCTTATTTTTTAAGTACACCATCTAGATACTTGACCCAATTTTCTTCATAATTATTTTATATTTCATATAAAAACGTGAACTATATGTTAAAAAATTTCAATAATATTATCAGAATATCCTAATTTAATTTATTTGATTATTAAGAAAAAGAGATATTGTGTTACCCTCTATTATTAATTATATCATTTCATTTTCAAATACAAGTCATTTATCTTTTTGCATTAATCTATATACTGTAATAAAAAAAAAAAAGTCACAGAATCACGTACAAATGAATTAACACTATATTTTTGCATTAATCTAAATCATGTTATCCTGAAAAAAAATTATAATAAAAAACATTGAACAAGAAATAGGTGAACTTATGTTGTAATTTTGTGCAAGTGAGCATTGTAATATATCAAATATTCTACTACTACGTTACTTAAACATATAACTTTTTTATTTATCATATATTTAGATTCGTTTATCGTACGAAATACTATATAGAAATATAAAACTACATCCCCTATACAAAAAATATATATTTTCATAGAATTTTACGATCCTGATCCGATCCTATGATCACAATCTTACAAAGCCAAAAACGATCCTAGGTAGGATCCCGATCCTGACAACCTTGTATCTAGCACCTTGCTAGAATTTTATTTTTATATTTCATGTTTGTTCAAAAAATAACAAGATGCAAACATTGTATATATATTTAAAACGTACATTAAAAGTAAAATCCATTGTACACGTGCATTGCATATTTTACGAAGGATATATATATATATATATATATATATATATATATATATATATATATATATATATATATATATATATATATATATAAGAGATCCAATAATAAGAATAATTAAAATAAGAAGGGTAAAAAGTAATTCTAGCCACACATTTTAATGTAGGAGGAAAATTTTGAATGAAGATGCATCCATTTTTGTATGTGCATCTAGAATATGTAGTTGTGGTTACTTTCTATCATTCCTATTTTTATTATTCTTCTTATTTGATCATATCTCTCTCTCTCTCTCTCTCGATCTCGATCTCGATCTCGATATATATATATATATATATATATATATATATATATATATATATATATATATATATATATATATATATATATATATATATATATTCAATTATTCACATTCGCAACACCTTTAAAATTAAACTGGTGAAAAAAAAATATATTGATAAATGATAAGAAATTACAAGAAGACATACCGCTTTCCCAAACTATATAACTTAATGGAGAATTTCGTATATCCTATTCTTTTCATTATTAATTTCGTATGTACCCAAAATAAAACTATTAAATGCACTTTAAATAACGCTTCAAACCAGGATTTGGGTAAATATAAAATTTTCTTGTTTTAGTTGAGGAGATATGAAATCGCCTCATAAACTAAATACATCAACAACACGGGTTTGTAATAGATTTGTAGTATGGATTAATTAAAATAAAAAACAATTAACATCCTAAACAGTTCACATCTTTCCTAGTCCAACGTTAAAGAAGGTCATAACTCAAAAAAGGTCTTGTTTTACTTGTGAACATCTAGCTCCTATTTGTGAAATGGTGCGCCAAAATAAAGTACTTTTTTGCAGCTGCATATATCATTAGAACTTGGTGAACACAAGCATCCATACAGAACCCATGTAAAAAATGATGGGCATAAGGCATGTTCACGGAATCCTTATGGTTCATTTTAAATATGTCATTAACCTTTTTCTTTTTGTATATATATATATATATATATATATATATATATATATATATATATATATATATATATATATATATATATATATATATATATATATATGCTTGTTGAATATACTGATATGGTATCCCTTTAAAAAAAGAAAAAAAAAAAGGATATAGATATGGTGAGATATGTTCATTGTAATGATAATGGTCGGAGGGCAATATCTGGTTGTATAAATTATTTAAAAACAAATGAGTATATATCTATAAGCAATTCACAATATGTGCTTTTAAAGTCTAACTTATAATTTAATAATGTATGAAAAAGGGAAGTTTAGCCTTGTCAAAAGTCACGGGACCCACGCTAGTCTGTTGAACCATTCATAATCGATTCACAGTCGGTCGCAGTGTAGAAATCATTGGGCGAGAACAGGTCCTGTTTGTCCCCCACTTCACAACTGGATCATAGCTTCTTTGACATGGTTCCGGTTGAAATCCGGTGTACTAAAAAATGGACGAGGCAGGTGTCATTATGATCGGTGCGTTCGAGGAGATATGGCCGATTATGTGATGTTGAGGGAGTAGTAAGCTATTAGATAAAATAATAAATAAGTGAAAAACAGGTGTGCAACGGGTGCAAAAAGGTAAAATCATAAAAACGTGATTCGGTATCCTAGTTTTAGCAATATGCCACATTGTTGAGTTAAGTTTGAAATAAAAGTGTGATGGGGTTAGAGTTGGGCTTGGTGTATGTTGGGCTGTCTTGAATAGACTATCCGCCTCGCAGATCTTGCACTGAACTAAGTGATGGATAGATTACCTTCACAAATGAAAAGTAAACCGTTAGCCTTACCGTGGGGACGGACCCTACGATTAAGCTCAGGCGTGAGAGTAAGTACTTATGTTGACAGAGTAAGTATTGGAATGTGTGAGAAGATTGAACCTCGCGTGTGTGTATTGAGGCTACTCTTTATAGGTGGTCACAATACTAGGGTTTCCTAGTATTTCGCATATTGCTGTAGTGGCCAAAGTGAGACCCTTGTCGGGTATGGATCCGTAGCTTAATCGATGATTGTGGGCGTGGGTCACTTGCCGGACCGTGGGTCGGTCCGTAGGCGCACTTCAGGAGTGCCGCTCAAGTGGTTTGCACACGTCCTTGTATATCCAGACCACGCCATGCTCGTGGCTTGAGCTTTACTCATATCCGGTTTGTTGGGCAGGGCCCGGTTTGTTTATCTGTTGGGCCGGAGCCCTGTATTTTAGTTGTATTAGGCGGGAGCCTCATTGTGTATAATACGGTATAGGCTCAATAAGCCTGCTATCCGTATTATACGTAATCAAGTATTATCTTCGACATCAGTTTTGCAAATTTCCCTAATATTAATATACTTCTTATACTTTAGAAACACTTTAACCACGTCCTTTCGACATCTTTATTTCTCTTTTTATAAGGTGACTTTTTTCCTTTATCATTTCTATTGCCCGCATACATCATCTTTTTTTAATTTCTAGACTTAGTGATAAATTATGCATCGGTATATAAGTCAATATATGACAACATATATACAAATAGTTTAAGAAAGTCACATGGAAATGTATAATTTGTATATGAAATCAGCAATAATCTAGCTATTTGATACTTGGAGAGGAGAGAATAGTCTCGGGGAGCACCATCAGGAGGCAAGCATCACACTTGGCATATCTTTGTGTTTTTATAAAAGCGAATAGAATAGGGAGTTTATAAAGTGACGAATAAAAAAAGGTAGTTGCTCTAGGATTAGTCGGCTTGCAATATCGAGTTGTAAACCCACATGTATACATAAAAAGATTGGATCAACTTGTACATGCATTTAAGATCCGTGGCCCTAGACAAATTAGCAAGTTGCTGGTTTTTTACAATGAGTAAATAGCTAGTCTTTGCGGTGCTGTCATATTGAAGAGCAGGTGTCTGCAAGTGCAACATCAAAAGTGTCAATGCCGAAGAGGAGAATTTAGGTGTGGAATTACCCTCTGGCGGGGATTGCGTTTGTAGTTTCAAAGTTTGTATGTTCTAACTAGTTATAATGCCCGCGCACGCGCGAGTTTTTAAAAAAATTTTGAATCATATATTTTTATTTATTAAAAAACAAATAATTTAATATTTGTTTTGTTTGATTTATGATGTTTAATTATAGTTTTTTATAATTAAAGATAATTATTTAAAAATTTTAATCCTATTATTAATTGCATCTTATCTATATTTTTTGTATTTATCTTCTACTTGTGTTATGGATAAATATAAAATATTACCTAATAAGAAATAATATTTTTTTAAATACAATTATTACTAAATAAGGTATGAATTGATTTTTTTGAAATGAAAAATTTTCAATAAGGGTTTTATTTTATTATATAAAAGATTTCGGTAACGATAATTACGCAACAAATTTTCTCGCAGTAACTGCGCGTGCACTTTTAGTGTTGACTGTGTTTTAGTGACTGTCCTCAATTTGTCTCTTTTACATTTGTCGAAACAAAAATCCAATGAGAGTTTTATGAGCATGAGTAATAAATTTACTCCGTAATAATCATTTTAGGTTTGCATTTTAAAACCTGTCTTTTAAATACTAGACGTGTACTCGTGTACAGCGACGAAATGTTATAACGGAAAATAGTTATAGATAAGAACTTGAAATATTATTGTTAAGTGTTTCGTGTAACGTTTAGCAATTGACGTCGGCAACTCTTCATCATCATTAGAAACGACAACAACATCATACTAGTTCGGTAGTTGGATTGAAATATGATTCGAGATTGAGATGAATTTGTAAAAAATATACAATAATAATAAAAAAATAAATATCGTCTAATTTTAAAAACAAAACTATATTTATAGCAACTATTTTAAAAACATTTAAAAAAAAAAAGATGAGATTTAAGTTTTAAAAATATTACCTATTTTTAGATATTTTTAAAAAAGTGTTTTGCTAACCACAACCCAAATTAAGCTTACCATAAATGAAAAATGAATATCTAATTAACTTCAAACATTTTGTGTATAATAACACTTTTCATAATTATAATCTTTAAATATGTATAAATATAGAAATTATGAGTTTAATAAATGCAATTTTTACACAAATCATAATGCTTAACCACCACTTTATGAGTTGTGGTTAGCAAAATCTTTTAAAAATTAAGAAAAAACATTTTTACTTATAAGATGGTTTTAGATCAAAAGTTCATTGAACCTGGACATGAACAACAGACACTACTAAAACCCACTGGGCCAATTTTGCTTTAAAAAGTTCAAAATAAAAATGTTTCCTTTCTTTGTCAACAAGTTATTATTTAGTCCACCGTGTCGTCAAAACTTAGGTCAATGTTAATTTTATGTTCACATACCGTAAGCAAACATTTACTGCAAAAAACATAAACAAGATTACATATATATAAACTTTATTCTAATGGCATTCGAGCAGAAGGTATGATCATGCATGTACAAGGCTGCCAAACTTTGAAGATCTCGGGTTTGAAGCTTGCCAACGGGGTTTTCCTCTTAGGCGAGTTATTCCTCAAAAGCGAAGGTTCGAGGAAGACATACTGCTCATTTGAATGTCACTTCATGACTCGAACCACTAACTAGTAACTAGTCGTTCAAAAAAAATATAGAAAAAGAAAATTGTCATTACATCCGTGTGTTACGTTGTTCACGGGAATGCTCTGTGGACATGAGTGATGAAACTTTTACCATATTGTTATGTGTATTCTAGCTCTAAACAGTCGATTCAGTGCGTTCTCCATGGTTTTCGAGTTGTCAATACATCCATCCTTATGTTTTAAGTTCAATTGGTCAATTACAATCTTTACATATTCTTCAATATACCGATCATTGAAAAAGTAGGTTTATATATTAGCTAGAAGTCTTGTTTCACGGATTTATTTTCAGAATCATTCCCTAAAACCATTTCTATCACCTTCATTCTCATTCCCTTATTATAAGTATCGATAATGAATGAATCGTTTAATACTCAACACCTGCATACGTACATACAGTATGTGTATTTACATTTACTCTCCAATTCATCTTAGTACGAACTATTGATTGGCTATAATAATGTCATATGAGTGAATATCAGAATATGACAAAAAAAATTAGTACATTAGAAGAAAGTGACTCACTTATTTCTTTCTCATAGTACGTTGTATGGATTTTGTTTAGCATAAGCAGAAGTGCATAACTAGTGGGGGCTTAAATACCAAATGCTTTTGTTCAGTTACCAGTATCGAACTTAAATAGGCTCATATAACCTTATCTGGGCTTGATAAAAAGGTGTTACAACGGGCTCATAAATATTTAAGCCCACAGACCTATCCTTAATAATTTAACGATTTAACCCAAAACAGCAATTATTGTTTGGCCACCTTGGTACCATAAACTATAGCAAAACAAGATGTAAATATGCAAGATATTGCTGGTAAACCTGGTAGATGTTAACGGCGTTATTTGTACAGTATTAGATTTGGATGACT
Organism: Artemisia argyi; assembly: GCA_030686995.1. Lineage (NCBI taxonomy): Eukaryota > Viridiplantae > Streptophyta > Magnoliopsida > Asterales > Asteraceae > Artemisia > Artemisia argyi. The sequence continues at coordinate 17,576,146 of CM060678.1, read as the reverse complement.
ATTTGTAGATTAACATTAGTATAGTTTGAACCCAAGGCCAAATATTATGTTATAATATTGGGACATATGTAATCCAACATTAATCAATTAATCAATCATGTCTTACAAATGAACTTATTTGTATTAGGTTTAGATTAGTATTTGTTTGATATTAGCATTAGTATAGTTTGAGCCGAAGCACAAGTGTTAGGTTATAAATATTTGGGACATATGTAATCTTACATTTATCAATTAATCAATCATGTCTTACATTGTATCGAACCATCGAGCCAGAACTAAAGTCCGATCACGAATTATTTTTTTCGGTTCTCTTTGTTAGTCGACTAAAGCTTGACAAGATTCCTTTTTAGCTGACTGCATCCAAGTCGACACTTGCTTCTTGGTTATTTTTTTCGACTTCACTAAAAGTTGAACCCCCCACCACCCCCCTTAAACCTTCACACCATTCGACACCCTAACACCCTAAATTCTAATGATAATACTCCTCCTCTACCTCTCGGTACACTCTTCCATGTTGATAAATTATATGGTGTGAATTCTATAATGAATCAAATCTGCATTAAACTTGATGTGGATAAAGCAAACTATGTTGCATGGTGTTATTTTATCAAGAATCATTGTGAAAATTTTGGTGTCCTAAAGGACATCACTGGTGATTCTACTAGTGATACTACTTCGGCTCCTTCTACTGTGGACTGACTGAAGGCAGATTTTATTGTCAAATCTTGGATTTTTTTTAACTCTTTCAGAAACACTTCAAGGTAGTCTTGTTACGGCTAATCCCAAGTTTGCTAAAGATGCTTCGGATCTTGTTGAAAATATTTTCTTTCAACTTTTATTTGCATTATTTCCATTCAAGATAGCTTAGGAAAGAGTTGAAGGAAAGCATGTTTGATCCTTCTTAAAGTAGTAAATACTCAATGACTAAAAATCTAAAAATAGATTATAAACGTTCAATGCAAAAACACTTTTAGTCTTTGATGCCCTTCCTCTTTGTTTTGAATTATTACATGTATGGTTAATCCATCTTTCAATAAAAAATGAGATTTCAATCAATTCCCAAGGAAGATTCTGCTAGTTGTCAGATTCATTTTTATAAATCATTTAATGAGCTTTTATAAAAACCATGCATGTGCTTAGGATGCATTTTATAAAAGGGATAATTGTTTGAAGATATAATGAACTTGACACATTTTACAATGTTGTGTATGTTACTTTTAATTTTTCTAAATAATGCGAATAATTGTCTAATCAGTTTATTGTGTGCATTATTTGGTAAAATATACACAAAAAGGGAATAATTGTTTGAAAATATAACGAACTTACCACGTTTTACAATGTTGTGTATGTTGCTTTATATTTTATACACAATAGACTGATTAGGCAATTATTCGCATTATTTAGTAAAATTAAAAGCAATATACATAACATTATAAAATGTGGCAAGTTCGTTACATTTTGAAACAATTATCCCTTTTATAAAATGATGTAAGAGATTTTATAAGATGATAGAAAGTTTTTTCATGCATTGTATATGAAATAAATGCAAGTTTAATCATTAGGTTAGTTTGTAAATTAATATTAATAATGAAATGTAAAATAGGATTCTAAAAGAGAATGCTTGGAATTATAATACTTAAAGACAACAATATACATTTTAGACATTCTCAATGTTTTTATTAGACGTTTTGATCATAATGCAACCGAACCTCGGTTGAATCACGAGAAGACGAGAAGTGTTGAAGAATACATGTTTTGACGATTTATTGTTACGAGAAACTTGCTTGTTTTATGTTATATATTATAAGTTACATATTTTTCATAACTAAAACATAAGAAACCGTTTAGTTTAAATATCTTCATGTTTGCACTAACAAAACAAGAGAAAAAGAAAGTGATTTCAATATTTTATCAAGTTTGTACATCCAGAAACCTTCCATATGGGAGTGTTAGTTGATAGGTTAAGGCCCAAGCCTAATCAAGTGCGCTCGATTTATTAGGATTAAAGTTTATGTGCTTATTCTCAAAGCTATGTTCTATTATAAATAGACATGCTATCATATATGTAATGGACATGTCATTCAATCAAAATTACTCTATTGTTTTTACTGTTAAGTCGTTTATATGGGTTGGTTTTATACACTATTTTTGAATCAAAATATGGATTTTTTCCCTTGAAAAATAATACAATTACACTTTGGCTCATTAATAAAAATACTCAAGTTTCTTCAGTTATATTTAACTTATGATATATGTTCAGCATTTAACCTTTTAGTACATGATGCGTGTACGATGTAGACATTCGAATACTAGCTAGTGAAACAGATATAATCATATAAGATAATACCTTTTTTTCAAATAAGATCACTGCCCAATGTCATGACTAACCATCGTTTACTAGTTTAAAGAAGACAAGACTGTTAATTCTTCATCTCTCTTTTATTTAGCTTTACGTTAGCAGCCCATCGTGCACTTCTCTTTTCTCTGTTTTCGTTCACTTTGACTCAATGTACAACACAATTTGTTTCATCGACTCAACTTTCCTTCATTTGTTAGTAGGAAAAACACATAATACACCTTATCTATCTTCCCCTTTAGTGTGAAGAACACCCGGTGAAAGGAGAGGCTAGCTTGCATCGTAGAGAGACACTCCCGTCGTGCCTGAGCATTGACAAGCCACGCCTCTTGCCGCTTCCCATAACTTAAGTGCAGGGATGGAGGCAAGTCAAAGGCTACGGGGCAGCGGGCCTCAACATACCTCCAACAACTTGATTATCAAATTTTTATTTATTGGGCTTTTATATAAGGTTGCCCTCAACAAGACTTTAAAGTTGCCATTGTCTCCTTCTTCAATCTAATGTAAAAGGCTATAACAATTCAAACATATGAAAACCAGTTCATAAGAAGGAAAAATAGTCCAGTAACCTTCGGTGATCTTACCATTATGACTGTGATAAATATATATGCACTTTGTAAGACTTGATCATTTCCTATATAAATAAGATATGCCAACAACTTCATCACTTATAAGTTTAAACAATTATAAACCTCTATATTGAAGTGAGAAATTTATACTCGTGTGATTATTGTTAGTATTACATACTTTTTTTTTTTTTTTTTTTTTTTTTTTTTTTTTTTTGTTTTTGTTTTTGTTACAATAGTATGAAGTTTTTTGTGTTACAATAGTATGAAGTTGTAACTTAATATTTTGCAAGTTTTTCGATTCTACAGTACTTCCAGAAGATAATCCCTGCCAACATCGAATAATAACTAGTGATTTGATTCCATAGTACATACCCAGAAGGTAATCCCTGCCAGCCTCGAATCAACGCATCTATGGGGCAAAACCCCACAGATTCCACCTTGAAAGAAAACCCCCCATGGAGAGACTCGAACCTGAGACCTCTAGCATGTTGTAATAACCTCCCCAAGGTCACTCTTGGTAGCCAGACCAGTTGGTTAACAGAGGTGTAAATTGTGAATATACACTAAATTGTAATTTTTGCTTATAATAAACTGGTCTTTTGTCATTAGAAACTTGTATTTTCTTTTCTTCATGTTTTAAGATAATTTGTTGTTGAAACTTTTATGTGCTCGGTATTTGTAAGAAGAAAAGAAGATTTTGCCCCGTAATGTATTTTTCTGGTTCCCCCACTGCTTAAGCGTTAACCGAGTTAATTGGTCTCCAGACTATTCAAGTATTCATACGTCATGAACTAGATTCTACATATGAATCATATATATCTTCAATACTTCAAAGAGTATTTGTGTTTAATAGCATAACATAAATATTACTCAAATCCGTATATATATTATAATAATAACAGTCTGAGTTGTATTTGATTATTTAATCTTTAGTTATGGTATTTTGAAATTCTTTGTTTTAGTCTTTATTCAATAAAGTTTAGGTGTATAGTTAGAATGTCTAAAAATTAAACCATTACTCAAATTAATTTAATTAAAATATTACTACATTGAATAATAAAGTGTTATCAGCATGCTAAAAATAAATAACTTTTGAATTCATACAATAATAGAAATATATATTTAGAAAGTATATATTGATAAGTTTATAAAGAAAAAAAAGAAAGAAATATGATAAAAAAGAAAACGTAAAACAAGGAAAAGAGGTACATGCATTTCCGAAATACTATCTGAAGCCTATAAAAACTCACACACAAAAACCACTCTTTTCACTTTCAGCCTTCATTCATTCATATCAATATTTTATATCGTACATTTTATTTTCCATAACAATTCTTACATCATTATTTTCATCAAATCACATATGAAAAAAATTCTTTGAAACTTAAAAAATCTATTATAACCTTGTGTATAACATCAACAACAAAAAAAAATGGCTCCAGAAGATGGTGCCACATCTGTATCAAGAAACATAGGACACGGTGGCACTTGTGGGCGAACAAATAGTGGTCAGGTGTTGAAAAAAGGCCCGTGGACGGCTGCTGAAGACGCGATATTAATGGAGTATGTGAGGAAACATGGTGAAGGGAATTGGAATGCTGTACAAAGGAATTCCGGGTTGATGAGATGTGGAAAAAGTTGTAGGTTGCGTTGGGCTAATCATTTACGACCAAATTTGAAAAAAGGAGCGTTTACGCCTGATGAAGAACGACAAATCATCGAGCTTCATTCAAAGTTTGGCAACAAATGGGCTCGAATGGCATTACATGTATGTTTTTATTTATGTCATGCGATAGTATTTAATTTAATGTGTTTGGAGTATCTGTCCTTTGTATTTATGTGTTGTTTTTTTTCTTTGTTTTTGTTTGTGTAGCTTCAAGGAAGAACCGATAACGAAATCAAGAATTACTGGAATACAAGGTTAAAAAGAAGATTACGTGCGGGTTTACCAATTTACCCCGTAGATTTTCAGCAACATCATCGGCGACACCATGACCAATCGTTACAAAACCAAACAATTCCGTTTTCATCTTCTTCGTCATCATCAAATCTTGCAAGCGCTGCTCTAAAATCAATATCATCACCGTTGTTGTTGAATCAATTAAATTATCCGGTTTTAAGCACTGCTGCTTATCTCCCGAATTCACAATCACAATTCAAGCTTTTCCGCGACAATAATGGAGGTGTTGTTGCTAATAGCTCCCCGTCGTCTATGTTATTTTTCAATCAAAGTTATCATGGTGTGAGTCAAATACCGAAAATGGAAGCATCATTTAATGAGCTACCTTCAATCCAATCATCATTTCAAGCCATTACTCCAACGTGTTCTTCAAATACCGTAAATGATCAAATGATTGTGCCATCAAACGATGGTGATAATGCAATTTCGCCTTACATATGTCCTCGGGGAAATAGTGGTTTGTTGGAGGATGTGTTAGGCGAATCACGAGCTTTGTTAAGCTCTCAAATAGTACTTTCAAATGAAAGTAAATCATCAGAAAGTGACAAGGGCAAGGAAAAGATCACACATGATTATTCCCTAATGGAAGAACCCGAAAATGTGACTTTGGAGTCGGTTTTTAAACCAAACGATAACAACGTGCCTTTGGATGACTCGAGTTCAGGCCATTCATCTGTTGGTGAGTTATGTTGTAATTATGCAAATATTACTTTTTTGGCAATGCAAAATTACATAAAAATTGCTATATATTATTTGAACTTGTCCATTTTGATAATGATACCTTTTATTTCCTAACTTAGTACCTTAAGTTTAAGAAGTAAGCTCGTGGTAATTATGTTAAACGGTAAAAATGATGTTTTGTCTGTTAACTTTTTTTATTTGTGTTTTACTGCATTCAATATATTTATCTTTATCTTTATCTCTATCTAATTATTTTTATCTTTTTAGAAATTGGAGAAAAATCCCGAAGCGATGTAATTGATGAGATGAATGTGACGGATGATGATTTCTCAAGCTGGCTCGATTTTCCCACGGGGTGGTATGGTGGTAGTGAACAAGATGCATCAACAGAAAAGCCGGTTGATGCTCCAAATGGGAACATAGTGGGAGCCGAGAACCAGGTCGAGATTTTGTGTTCACCAGATGCAACGACGACTGAGACAGACCACGATCATGATTGGACGATGGGGTCATGTTGCTGGAACAATATGCCTGGATTTAGCTAAATGGTTTAAGTTTGGGGTTAGTTTGGTGTAATTAGGCGAGAGTGGATGGTTAGCTCTCTTTTTATGTTGATGGTCATAGTTTGGTAAAGGTTTATGTTGTAGTATGTGTAACATGATCCAAACCAATTTATTGCTTAATTGGTGTTAGAAATTGTGATTCTTAAGAGACTAAGAGTATTTTTTTCAATTATATCAAGGATTTATTAAAGAAATTACAGTATAACTTTGAGGTGGTTTTCCAGTCTTTAAAAGGCTTCTTTTTTTTTTCTTGGGACGAACGGATTTTTATATAAAGAATTGTAGCAAGAGGCTAGAACCAAAAAAGAATTACATAATGTTGTTAGATATGGTTTTTGGATTCAAGATCCGATCATACCAAGTAGACCGTAATTTGCAATTCGTGTGAGAATCCAAGAGAATGAAAGAGTCTTGATTTCTTCGGCCAACAAAACTTTATGAGGTAGTTTAAGTTCGAAGCAAATCTTGTTCCTATAGTGCCATTGGATCCTACATGTCGTTTGTACAACTGCATCAAAACAAGGTGTTACAGGTTTTTGAAGTGTTGTGTTTTCAGCCCACGAAAGGAGGTCAGTCATAGTGCTGAGGATGATCAACCAGCTCCCACCATTGCTTTGCATAGTCTACATATATCAGTGTAAAGAATTTATTTGACATGATATTAAGTAAACGGATAAAGTTTTCCTTATTCAGGTTACCCGAAGAGGGAGCTCTTTTTTTACTAAGATGTGCGCGGTCTCACCTGGTCAATCCCAGGATCGTTTACGGCCCTTCCCCGGTCACCGCAAAATGTACATATCTAGTGACGTTTGAAGCCTTGGCCTCTTGTAAGGAAACCATGAACCTTAATTACCACTGGGCCGTTTGACGGTGGTTTACATGAAATTAAGTGTGACTCACAATAAGAAATGATAGTTATCAATCTTTAACTCAAATTTGTTCTTTTACTCTAATGTGATAACCAAATCCCTTATCGGATTTACTAAAAGTCTTGTGATCTAGTAATTGTAATTCTAACCTGAAGTCCTAATATTTATAGAATGAATTGATTTTGTGCATAAATTGCTAAGCAAGTTAGCTTTAATAAATTTTAATATTGTTGATACAAAAGTTGGGCGTTCCTGACTATGGGCGTTTGCTCTCGTACCAATTCGCTTCTTAGTACTTGTAACCTGCGCACTAAGAAAATAAACAACACCGTTAGGCTTATCGTGGGATTGTCTCCCACGATTATACTCCGTCGTGAGAGTAAGTAATCGGTTTTAGGGTTCTTGTAAAGAGTTAAGGTTTGTGAATCGTACCTTGAATGATAGTTATGTCATTCTTTATATAGGACGCAGAAACCGTGTAGGTATCTTGCTCCTTACTCTTCGCACTCGTGGTGCTTATCCGGGGTAAGGATATCTATTCCATAGATAGATGATCCTTATCTATACCGTGTATAGTTTGTTTGGGTTGGGCTTACGTGAGCCTGTTCCCATTATTCATGCGGCCCAAGTTACAATAGCCCACGCATTGTGGTGTTGGGCCTTAGTAATGTTTATCATTTGGGCTTGTGGCCCATATATAGACTATACGTCATCATGTCCCCCCAGTCTAGTGTGCGTGGCTCGTAGCCGCGGATGCTAGACTAATATTACCAGCGGTAAGCGTTGCGGGAGAATATTGGAATATTGCTGCCCAATTTAAAGTGCAATGCACCTAGTCATAAATATCTCAAAAAGGATACCTCGAAAATTGGGGGTTGTGTCCACGTGGCCCTCGTGAATCGGGAAAAAGTGCATGTACCGGTTCGGTTCTAGCCACACGTTTTTGTGAGTGGGATCTACGTGGGGATAATCTAGGGTTTTCTTCCTCCCTATATAATAGTTACCGCCCCATGTTTACAACCATACACACAGTAAAACACACACTCACCATTGTTCATTTTCTTGAAAGCTATCTTTTGCAAATAAGCATTTCCTTAGGTAATTTTTTGAGTGCGTTTCTCTAGTGAATAAATGAAAATGGTTGCTCAATTAGGGGACTTTCGCTCTGCGATGACGGTTGATGATGTCACTGAGTTTTCATCCGACTATTTTATTCCTCTGGACGTGCGTCCAGAGGCTCCAGACGTTAACGCGTGTATAGCTGATTTCCCCGAAGGGAAAATAGGTTTATACACGAAATTCTTTGAGTACGCGAATTACCGCGTGCCAATTTCTATTTTTCTGAGCGATTTGCTCAACCACTATCGCCTCCACATCTCACAGCTGCACTGTATAGGTGCGGCTTAGGTGTCGAATTTTGAAGTAAACTGCCGTTTACTTGCGATAGAACCAACCATATCCTTATTCCGCTTCTTTTACCACACGACGTGGTCAAATGGGTGGGTATCTTTTGCGAAGCGCCCGGGGGCGCTTCAGTGTTACACTGAGAAAGTAGACTCCCTCAAAAATTGGAGGGAGCATTTTTTCTGGGTTGATGATGTAGTTTTTCCATCGCCCTACGAGTTTTATACTCAGGATACGTTGCCAAGGGATGGGCGCCCAGCACCCGGTTCCTATAGGTTGACTGATGCGCAGACGCTTGATGCCAACCGCCTAGCCATTAACCCTTATCCGGAGGAGTTTTTGGTGCATATGGGGTTGAGTCGCAATTATTTCGGCGCTGCTGACGAGGTGCCCACTTTCATAAGTGAGGATGGCCGGGGTGGGTGTTCGTCCCTTCTACTTCAAGTTTCGTAAGTCTTTTTGTATGCGCAGTTTTAATAACTAACCCTTTTGTCTGTTTTGTTTTGTTTATGTGCGCAGAGATGGATCTGTTCGCCATTGTGAAGCTGGACAAGTCGAAGCAGGTGACGATAGGGGTGCGCCCTCTGAGGGAGGGTGAGCAGCCCCTACTGGAGGCAACTGAGGGTCGCGTGACCGTGCTACCCGAGGTTGTCCCTGAGAACACGCCGCCGCTCCAAGTGGCACCCGTTCAGAGTGTGGCGCCAGATGTGGAAGTGGCGCAAGAGGAGGCGCGTGCTGAGTCATCTGACAGCATCGAGATCCTGAAGCCCGAGGAGGTGCTGAAGGAGGAGGTGGCGAGCAATATTAAGCGCAAAGGAGAGGCTGGGACCAGTGGCCCCAAGAAGAGACGTCGCTACCTCATTGAGGATGTGGAGTCGTCCGCGGAGGAGACATCCGCTTCTGGCGCGGATAAGAAGGCTGCTGAGGCCTCTCCCTTTCTGTAAGTGTCTGCGTCTGTATTATGTTTCTTGTCCATTATTTGTCGTAATATATACTAACTGCGTTCTTTATGTCTTGTAGGGATGATGCCGCGAAGAATGATGGGGTCTTCGTGGATGTGGCTTCCTCTCCACAGAATGAAAACAAGGAGGGGAAAGCCAAGGTTGATGAGGTAGGGGGCGCAGCAGTTGATGGATGAGTTGGCTTCGACTGCTGCGCGCCAAGCTGAGCTGGTGGCTCAGTTGAGGGAGAAGTATGTCGGGGAGAGCAGTACTCTCGCCCAGAAGGATGAGGAGCTAGCGAGGCTCCGTGCGCAGTTGGCAGATGCGCAGGTGGAGTTGGAGTCCTCGCGGGTGTATACTGAGAAGATCACCCATGAGAAGCTGTCCGCCTTGGCTGAGGTGGAGAAGGCGCGCGGGGAGCTTCATCATTATAAGTCCGACCTGACTTGGGTTGTGCGCTTCTTGGAGGAGAAGAAGGTGGAGCATTTTGCTAACATTGCCAAGTTTAAGGAGGATATGATGAAGATCATCCAGGTGCAGGAGGACAAGCTGCGTGGCCTGAGCATCGAGTACGATGAGGAGTTATATCCTCATTTGATGTCGACCATCGCTGAGCGCAGGTATTGCTTTTATACTCTCCTTCATAATAATTTTTGTTGTTGTGTTGGTTATTAACACAAATTGTCTTTGTGGATGTAGGTGGTTGATTAGCCACGGGTTGCGCCTGGCAGCTATGGGCACGCTGGAGTCCCAAGAGGTGTTGGACGCCTTTGGGAAAGTGGTGCACTGTGCGATGGCGCGGGGGAAGTCGCAGGCTATGGAGGATCTCCACGAGGCCAAGCTGCTGTCCAAGGACTTAACGGAGGTCCCTAGTTACAATGTGGCTGCCTACGACGAGCTGATGCAGGCTATGGCGGGATTAAAGGTCCTCGAGCTGCCGCACATTGGAAGGTTGGAGCGCGACCAAGACAACCCATAGATGTACTTATGGCGGGGTTGACGTTGGAGCGCCACCTTGGAGAGAATGCAGAGGGGCAATCAGATTACTTTCTGAAGCCTGATGTATCGCAGCTGCAGATTCCTGTATTTGCGCAGCCTCGTGATATCCTTAACCCATTTGCTCTTGGAAGGGAGATTCCATTGAAAGAGGTTTTGGAGCATCACGAACAGAGGGCTGCTCAGAAGAAGGGCATCAAGGGCAAGGCAGTATTGTGTGGCATGGGCGCTGCACACATCCCTAGGTCTGATGGTGTGCCCGTAAGTGTTCCTACCGTATCTCCTAAGAACGCTTTGATTCTGAGGAAGCTTCAGGAGGCGGGGAGTTCTGCTGCTCCGGAGGTTTTGTATATGTGCTATGTAAATAATGAAATGTATCTTTCCTTGTAATATTGAATAAGATACCTTTTTGTTGATTAAGTGCATAACTTAAGAAATGTACTTGCAATGTTTGCGAAGTTTTATTATTTTTGACCAAGTATATTGGCTTCGTTATTATATTCGCATTGTTTGCTAATTTTTATTATTTGACCAAGTGTATTGGCTCATTAAGTGCGTGACTTTACGAAATATACTTGCATTGTTTGCTAAGTTTTATTATTTGACTAAGTATCTTGGCTCGTTATTTGCTAAGCTTGTACGGTGTACTTAATATTTGCGCACCCGTCGTGAGATGCGCATGTGAAACTTACTTCGACGTCTCAAAAGTAAGGCACTTAGCAAGGATACGTGATCCAGTGTTGATGGGTTTGCAACCCTCTTACACAACGAGTGAATTAGTAGGTTAACTCATCCTTTATGCCTTCATGGGTCTTTAATTAGTGCATGCACGCCATGTAGGCAAAAATATAAGATAACAAAATTGGCATATATAAGTATGTATGTAATAAAGTGAAATACGCTATGGAGTTAGCTAGAAACCATAACATTTTATTGATACTTGCAAGTTTTTGAAAAAAGAGAAATACAATTCCTAGGAAAGTAAAGAAAAACAAACACTTATTGGGCATCTCGTAGGATGCAAAGGTGTCTGTGTAGTGGCCGTAGCCTAAAAGTAACATCTTTTGAGGTTGCAGATGTTCCAAGTGCGCGTTAGGTCGTGACCTTCCATGTCGCGCAGTCTGTATGCGCCGTTGCCAAGCGCATCTGTGACCTCGTAAGGTCCTTCCCATTTTGGTCCGAGCTTGCCTGTGTCTTCTGCGTGGCTCGCATCATTAGCGCGGTAAACAAAGTCTCCTGGTCTGAATGAAGTGTGTTTGACCTTTGCATCATAATACTTTTTCATTTTTGCCTTAGCCTTTGCTTTGCGTATAGCTGCGCGTTCTCGCCTTTCTTCCAGTAAGTCTAAGTCTATGCGTCGTTCCTCGTCGTTTGTTGCAACGTTGACCTCTGCTGTGCGTATAATTGGCATTCCTATCTCAGCTGGTATGACGGCTTCTGTTCCATAGACTAGGGAGAATGGCATGTCGCCAGTACTGGTTTTGATTGTTGTGCGATGTGCCCATAAGACATGCGAGAGCTCATCCACCCACCTTCCTTTATGTCTGTCGAGGCGCGCTTTTATTCCATCACCTAGACTGCGGTTTGCGTGCTCAACTAGGTCATTGGTCTGTGGGTGTTTTACTGAAGCGAAGTGTTGCGTGATGTTTAATTGCGCGCACCAATCTTTGAATGGGTTATCACATAATTGTTTTCCGTTGTCTGATATAATCTCCCCCGGTAGTCCGAAGCGACAGACAATGTTATCCCAGACAAAGCGTTTGACTTGGTTTCCTGTGATGTTCACTACCGCCTTTGCTTCAATCCACTTCGTGAAGTAGTCTATGGCTACTATGAGGAATTTTACTCCTCCTGGTGAGACTGGAAAGGGACCCGCGATGTCAATGCCCCATTTATAAAATGGCCATGGTGAGGTAATAGGTGTTAGCTCTTGTTGTGGTCGGCGCGGGATTGGCCTATGTACTTGACAATTGCTGCATTTATTTATCAGATTGCGTGCGTCGCGATGCATAGTTGGCCAATAATACCCTGACCTTAGAGCGCTTGCCACCACAGATCGCGGCCCTGAGTGCATACTACATGATCCAGCGTGGATTTCTCTGAGTACGTAGTCTGCTTGAAAAGGTCCAACACATCTGAGCCAGGGTTGTAAGAAAGAGCGTCGATAGAGTATGTTGTCTCGTAGTTCAAACTGTTGCGCTGTGCGCCGCACTCTTCGAGCGTCCTTATGATCTTGTGGTAAGATTCCCTTGCTGATGAATTCAATGATAGGCGTCATCCATGTAGGATCTTGTTCTTCTATCACTGTGGATATCTCCATTTCCAAGATTGATTTATTTTTTAGGGTTTCTACCAATACCTGTTTTGAGAGGTGCGGGAAGCATGTGGATGCGATTTTGCTGAGCCCATCCGCTTTCCTGTTATCTCCTCTGGGCACCTGTTTTATTGTGAACCTATCAAAGTTTTTGATTAAGGACTTGATCTTTTCTAGGTATTGGATCATGTGTTCATCCTTGGCTTCATATTCACCTAGCACATGGTTAGTGACTAGCCGAGAATCTACATTCGCTTCTAGGTTGCGTACACCCATTTGGATTGCGATGTGTAGTCCGGCTAGTAGGGCCTCGTATTCTGCCTCATTGTTTGTGGCTGTGAAGTCAAAGTGCAGCGCGTAGGTGAATTCCATACCTTCTGGATTTGTAAGAATAAGGCCCGCGCCTGATCCATCTACACATGAGGACCCATCTGTGAACAGAATCCAGGGTTCCTGTAGATCTGTTTTGGTTGCAGGTGTTGGACTATCGTTATATGGCTTCTCCACAATGAAATCGGCTAAGATTTGTCCTTTGATTGCAGTGCGCGGTCTATATGAGATGTTATATTCACTTAACAGTACACTCCACTTTTGTAAGCGTCCTGATGCGTCAGGTTTAGAGATAACTTGTTTGATTGGCTGATCAGTGATTACAGCTATTGGATGCGCTTGAAAGTATCTGCGCAACCCTTTGGCTGCGAATACGAGGGCTAGGACCAGCTTTTCCATAGCGCTGTAGTTAGTCTCTGTCTTCTTTAGGGCTTTGCTTACAAAGTATATGGGTGTCTGGACGGAGTTCCTATCTGTCAATAGCACTGCGCTAACTGCTCCATGGGTTGCCGATAAGTACATGATTAGCTCTTCCCCTGGTCGCGGTGCGACAAGTTTGGGAAGAGATGTCAGACGGTGTTTTAGTTGTTGGAAAGCTTCCTCCGCTTCTTCGGTCCAACGAAAATCTCCCTTTTTAGTGCACTTCGTGAGTGTTTTAAAGAGAGGAAGGGATTTTTCTGCTGACTTGGATAAGAAACGGTTTAGCCCTGCTAACTTTCCATTCAATGACTAGACTTCTTTGAGTGTGCGCGGTGAGGGGAGATCAATAACAGCCTTTGTTTTTTCAAGACATGGCTTGATTCCATCGGGTTCTATTATGTATCCAAGGAACATACCTTCGGTTGCGCCAAAGGTGCACTTCTTGGGATTTAATTTCATATTTATTCGTCCCAATGTTCTGAATGTTTCCTCTATGTCGCGCACCAATTCATCCTTTGTGTGGCTTTTGATGACAAGGTCGTCAACGTAGACCTCCAAGTTGCGGCCTACTTGTTTCTCAAAAGCTGTGTCCACCAATCGTTGGTATGTCGCGCCTGCATTTTTTAAGCCAAAAGGCATTTTTGTGTAGCAGTACACTCCTTGACTGGTATGGAAAGCTGTTTTTTCTTCATCTTCGACTGCCATCTGAATTTGATGATACCCCTTGTATGCGTCTAGGAAGCATTTGAAAGGGTATCCGCACAGGGATTCTACCTTCCAGTCTATTTCTGGCAGTGGGTAGCAGTCCAGTGGACATGCTTTGTTGAGGTCCGTGAAGTCCACGCACATTCTCCAACTGCCGTCGCTCTTCTTTACCAAAACTGGGTTAGAGAGCCAATCGTGGTAGTAGACTTCGCGCATGATGCCTGCGTCTACAAGCTTGTGTACTTCTTTCAGAATAGCCTTTGCACGATATGGGGCCTGGCCGCGCTTCTTTTGTCGTATTGGGGGATATCCTTGTCGGATCTGTAGCTTATGCTCTGTAATAGAGCGTGGCACTCCTGTCATGTGTTTTGGTTCCCATGCGAAGATGTCCAGGTTCTTCTGCAAGAGTGCGCATACGGCTGCTTTACCTTTGTCAGATAAAGATCCACCAATCGAAACTTGTTGTTCCGGGTAATCGGGATGAATAGCGACCTTTAGGTTTGGTGTTTTTTCTGCACGCTGTTCTGGAGTAGTCTCTACTTCAGTTGTTACTGCATTGCATTCTCTTGGTGGTACTGTTGTGTTATAGAGGGTGACAACTCCTCCTTCCACTGGAAACTTGAGCATTCCTTGCGCTGTGGATGGTACAGCGCGCATGGATGATATTCCAGGTCTCCCGATGATACCATTATATGGTGAGGGGGATTTTATTACCATGAAATTTATCCATGTTGCAGTTGAGTGTTGTTCATCTCCTACGACCACCAGCAAGCGTAACTGCCCCATGGGCCAGATTTTCTCTCCTGTGAATCCAGTCAATGACGTTGTTGATGGTATCAATTGATTTTGGATTTCAGGTCGCAGTCTCTTGAAACAATGATCATACAGGATGTCTGCGGATGCTCCTCCGTCAATGTACATGCGGTGGATGTCATGTCCTCCCGTATGTATCTCAATAGTCAGAGGTTCTACAACTGCATTGTCCGCAGCTAGAGTAGGGAAAGATATCTCCTTTTCTGGAGAGAATTTTTGGCTGACTTTTTGCTTTATCTTGCGCTGCCATGACTGTATCATGTATATGGTATCAGCTTTTTCTTTGGGGGGCTCTTTCTTACCTCCGCCCCTTTGTTTGTATTTCCCTTCTTTGATGTTTTTTACAAGGTGGTCCATTCTGCCTTCTCTTACTAACTTTTCAATTAGTTGTTTTAGCTGGACGCACTCATTAGTTATGTGGCCTTTTTGACCATGGTACTCGCAGTATCCGTTTCCTATGCGCTTTTCCTCTGCAGTGCGCATTGGTGGCGGTTTTGGGAAGTTTGCACCTTCTGTTACAAATATTTCCCTCGGGATTTTTGTAAGAGGGGTACATTTGTCATTTACTCTTATTCTGATCATTGGATTGTCTCCGAGGCTGCTCTTGCTGCCTATAGTTCGAATAACCCTTTTTGCTGTCCGCAGCAGCTGCTTCTCCTTGTATAAAGGATCTAGTGCGCTTTGTTAGCTCATCGAAAGTTTGTGGAACTTTGTCGTTTAGCTTTCGGATGAGTTCTGGGTTATTAATCCCATTCATGAACCCTGAAATTTTTAGGATTTCAGGACATGCTTTGACTTGTATGCACTCATCCTTGAAGCGTTCCATAAAAGCGCTGGTTGATTCTCCTTGGCGCTGTTTCACTCTTGCTAGCTCAACAGGGTTTTTGGCGCACTTCTTTCGCTGGGTGAAGTTGTGACGGAATGCTTTCCGTAATTCCTCGAACCCACCGATGCTCCTACGTGGGAGTTTGCTAAACCATGTGCGCCCGTTCCCTACTAACGTAGAATTGAACATGTGGCACCACACAGGCTGTGGCCAGTTTTCGATAGTGGCGGCTGATTCGAAAACTTTTAGGTGATCATCTGGATCACCTGTTCCATCATATGTTTTCACGTTAGTGGGCATGCGCCTGCGTTTGCGGGCTGAGTAATCGCTGATGCGTCGTGTAAACGCGTCAACTTTCTGGCGACGCCATGGAAGAGACATATCTTCGTTCTCTTCATCGCGACGCCTTCCTTTTGACTTCCAGTGCCCTGTCTCTCTATCCTCGTTGTCCGAGGAGTCGAGAGTAGTCTCTTTTTCGGCGCTTGCGCCAGCTTCTTTCAGAAGAAGAGCTTGAGGGATCTCTACTTGGGGATCTTCTTCTCCCCAATCTGTCTTGGATCCTCTTACTTCCAGGTTTGGAGGATCCTTGGCTTGGCGAATGTTGAGGTCCTAATCGGTCTTGTATCCCCCGACTACCAAGTCTGGAGTGAACATTAGTGCGCCTCTCGCTATCTTCTGAGTATTGTGAATCAGATGTTGTACCCAGCCTATCATGGATAGTGGTACGTTCTGCGCGTCTTCCTCGTGGGTGGCGCAGTGGTGATGGTTCGCGTTCAGGACAAAAATTCAGTCGAGCTTGCATGCTCGTACTTGCCCTTCTCCTTGCTTCTTCCTGCATGAGGGCGGTTAAGGTTTCATAGTTTTGGGATACAAAATTTCCCAAAGTTAGATTAGGTACGTCCTCAGTTGTCGCCAGAATGCCTGTCTCAGTATTAGGCACCCTATCTCGGTTAGGTGCGCCTGGTGGCACAGTGTTGTTCACTGCGGGTACAGTTTTATGAGGAGTGGTGAAGAGGGTGCGCTGGAGTTCCTCAGCGCTTGGGACCACTGGGATGATTTGGGTGGTCCTTACTGGTAGTTCTACCTCTGGAAGAGGTTGGGTTGTTCCCGCCTCTTGGTGACCAGGTGCACTGGTTGTCCCAGTAACCTGTCTAGAGGTCGAATCTTGTTGATTCTTCCTCTGATGGTCACGTTTTTTTGACTGCGGAGTCCGCTGGCTTGAATTCTTATTCTTTGTCATTCTAGTCTTTAGTTCTTAGTAGGGTCCCACGGATGGCGCCACTTGTTGATACAAAATTTGGGCGTTCCTGACTATGGGCGTTTGCTCTCGTACCAATTCGCTTCTTAGTACTTGTAACCTGCGCACTAAGAAAATAAACAACACCGTTAGGCTTATCGTGGGATTGTCTCCCATGATTAGACTCCGGCGTGAGAGTAAGTAATCGGTTTTAGGGTTCTTGTAAAGAGTTAAGGTTTGTGAATCGTACCTTGAATGATAGTTATGTCATTCTTTATATAGGACGCAGAAACCGTGTAGGTATCTTGCTCCTTACTCTTCGCACTCGTGGTGCTTATCCGGGGTAAGGATATCTACTCCATAGATAGATGATCCTTATCTATACCGTGTATAGTTTGTTTGGGTTGGGCTTACGTGAGCCTGTTCCCATTATTCATGCGGCCCAAGTTACAATAGCCCACGCATTGTGGTGTTGGGCCTTAGTAATGTTTATCATTTGGGCTTGTGGCCCATATATAGACTATACGTCATCAAATATCAAACAAACTTGTTAGTATAATCAGATCTTTGTAATGGTTAGTGAAAATGCACATCAATGTCCATATCCTAGCATCACAAAACTTGTACATTAAAGTAAGCAACCATCTATAGATTCCTTACATTCACTAAAACACCAAGGGATTTGTTAACATTTTAAGCATTACATGTTTAAATAATTAGCACTTAATAATCTACAAGAGAAAAGTTCAAATGTTTACTCTTATTTTGGTGCTTACTAATAGACAAATCCCCACTATCTATCTAGTTGATCGGATTAACCTAAGATTAATTACAGAAATCTAAGTTCATGTTTTTTTTTTTCTTTGTCTTTTTGTCTTTATTAGTATTTTTTATTTTATTTTTTTGCTCTCTCTCTCCCTCTCTCTCTCTTAATTCACGTTTTTTAATTCGCTTTCACACGTTTTTGTCTATTTTCATACGTTTTCGTCCGTTTTTTACGTTTTCGTCTCTTTTTAAACGTATTTATCTGTTTCATCTGTTTTTATATGTTTTCATCATTTTCAGATGTTTACATTCGTTTTCGTCCGTTTTCATACGCTTATATACGTTTACGTCCATTTACATACGTTTTCGTACGTTTTTTATGTTTTCGTCTGTTTCAATACGTTTTCATCCATCTTTCATATGTTTTCGTCCGTTTTCTTACGTTTTTGCCTGTCTACGTCCGTTTTCAGACGGTTTTCATCTGTTTTCTTATGTTTTCGTTCGTTTTCCTACGTTTTCATCCGTTTTCGCTCGTTTTAATACGTTTTTCGTCCGTTTTCTTTCGTTTTCATTCATTTTTCATACGTTTTCGTTCGTTTTTAGACATGTTTTTACGCTTTCATATATTTTCGTCTGTTTTCATCCGTTTTCATACGTTTTCGTCCAATTTCTTACATTTTCATACGTTTTCTTTTGTTTTCATCAATTTTTCATATGTTATTGTCCGTTTTCATACGTGTTTCTGAATATTACAAATGATATTCAGAATATCACTTGTGATTTTCTGAATATCGGTTTTCTTATGTTTTTGTCCGTTTTAATACGTATTCGTCTGTTTTCTTACGTTTTCATCCATTTTAATATGTTTTTGAATATCGCATTGGATATTTAGAATATCACTTGTGATTTTCTGAATATCTATCACTTGTGAGTTTCTGAATATCACTTCTGATTTTTATGTTACAAAACATTAGTTGAAAATCACTTGTGATTAGGGTTGAGCAATCCCGACCGAATCCTGAAATCCCAAAAAAATCTTCCAGAAACCGAGCTAAACCGTCCCGAACCGGGACTCGGTTTTGGTTTTCAGCTAATCAGTTTTCGAGACTATCGAGACGGGACAAAAACCGAAAAAACAAACTGACCGAACCGACAACGACCGAACGGTTTTCAGGACTGTCCGGACTAGTCGGGTCGAGACTCGGTTTTGGTTTTCCAGTTAATCGGTTTCGGGCTATGTCGGTTTTGGGTCGGGACGGGTCGGTTCAGGCCCGATGCTCACCCCTACTTATGATATTCAGAAAATCACTTGTTATATTCAGAATATCACTTATGATATTCAGAATATCACTTGTGATATTCTGAATATCACAAAATATCACTTGTGATATTCAAACAATCACATAATATCACATGTAATATTTTAAATATCACAGAATATCACTTGTGCTATTCAGAAATGTAGGAAAACGTTTGAAAATGGCCAAAAATATTTAAAAATGGACGAAAATGAATGAAAACGGACAAATATGTATGAAGACAGATGAAAACGTATGAAAGCGTAAAAACACGTATGAAAAAGGACAAAAACGTATGAAAAATGGACGAAAACAAAAGAAAACGGATGAAAATGGACGAAAATGTATAAAAACGAATGAAACGTAAGAAAACGGACGAAAGCATAAGAAAACGGATGTAAACGAAAGAAAACGGACGAATATGTATGAAAACGGACAAAAACGTATGAAAGCATAAAAACACGTGTGAAAACGGACGAAAACGTATGAAAAATGGACGAAAACGAAAGAAAACTGATGAAAACGTATTTAAATGGACGAAAAGTTATGAAAACAAACGAAAACGTAAGAAAACAGACGAAAACAGACGTAAATGGGCGAAAACATAAGAAAACGGACAAAAACGTATGACAACGGATAAAAACGTATGAAAAATGGACAAAAACGAAAGAAAACGGGTAAAAACGAACAAAAACATATGAAAATGTACGAAAACGTATGAAAGTAGATGAAAAACGTATAAAAACGGGAAAAAAGTGAACTCAAAAATGTGAATTATAAAAATAAAAATAAAATAAAAAAGAGAAAAAAAAAGTGAATTAGAAAAAAAAATACAAAAAAAAAAAAAAAAAAAAAAAAAAAAAAAGAAAAAAACAAAGAAAAACCGTGAACTACAAAGAAAAGGTGAATTATAAAAAAATGAAAAAACAAATGAATTAGAAAAAGGAAAAAAAAAGACAAATAAAAATAATAATAATAATAATAATAATAATAATAATAATAATAATAATAATAATAATAATAATAATAATAATAATAATAATAATAATAATAATAATAATAATAATAATAAACATCGGCATAATGTTGTGTTATCGGGGATAAACGGAAAGTGGATTCAACAGGACTTACCGATGTGTGTTGTATTATCGGTTGGGTGTTCCTCTTTTTACTGTCCAGATGCCGTGTTCAGCTTGTTCTAAAGTTTTTTCTGGAGATATTTTTGGGGATCATGCTGTTTCGTGCGCAGGTATAGTTGGTATTAAACATCGGCATAATGTTGTGCGTGATGTTCTTGTTGATATATGTTATCGGTCTGGCATTTCAGCTCGTGAGGTTGATATTGGGCTTCATGGAGAAATGGACAAAAAACTTACGTCCAGCTGATATGTTACTTTATTCTTGGGATGGTGGGCTTGATGTTTGTGTTGATCTTACAGGATCGTCACCTTTGACGCGTTCGGGTATGGTTGATTTTATGCCCGGTCGGGCGGTTATTGAAGCCTGATCAAGTCTTTTTGTAGTATAGTTTATAACCGAAGAAATTCTTAGGAAAGTATTTCCCCGGGTCGTGTCCCAGCGAAGGTGTGAATGGAATTTCGAATTCCCGAATCGTGAAACGTGTCGTGAAAAATGGTAAAAAGTGATGTGAATGAGATTACACTAATGAGATATTAAATGAAGCACAAATAATCAATTAAGCACGTAATTCAACTAAACAAACCAAAAACGTAACGTAGAATCGAAAACCGTAAATTAAAACGTAAAATAAACGTAACCGTACAAAATAAAACGCGACTTTTAAGCTACGCTACTCCTACGGACTTGAAAATAATTTTCAAAAATTAAAAATGATAAAAGAAAATTTTGAGAAAAAGAAAAATATTTTTTTGACTTTTTATGTATTTATTATGAATTAAAAACTAATTAACTAATTAAAAATAAAAAGAAAATGCAAATAAAGTGAGAAAAATAAAAATTAAATTTTGAAAATTATAAAATAACTAAAAAGAAATTTTAAAACTAAAAACTAATTTTTTTGGCTTTTTATGTAATTTTTGGAAATTAAAAAGTATTAAATCTAATTAAAAATTCAAAAGAAATTCAAATTAAATGAGAAAAATACAAAATAAATTTCTAAAATTCTAAAATAACTAAAAATAATTTTCTAAAATATTTTTGGATTTTTCTGGAGTTTTTCTGATTTTTTTTGGAATTTTTGGTAATTAAAAAGTAATTAAAAATGATTAAAATTGAAAATTAAATAAGAAAAATAGCAAATGACCTTGGAAAAATCTGAAAATTTCAGGAAAATTCTAAAATGCTAATCTGAATCTAGGAAAAATATAAAAATTTGAAAATAAGCACTGTAGCTACCCTTTGCTTTGAAAACAGCTTAAGACAATGTGCTTATTAATAAGCAGTTTGACCAAAAGTTGACCAGAACTTAACCAAGTGATTCTCAGACTCTAAAAAGCTTAATGGAACAGATCTTAGGCCAATTGACACTTGGAAACACATAAATGGGTAAAATCAGTCAAATAAGCACAATGCGAATAAGCCGAAGCCAAGCAGTTTAAGCAATTTCGTTCCAACACAGAGAAATAAGTAACTATGGGCACAATAGAACTATTATAAGCAATAAACCTCAGAATAAAAGCCAGGGAACAAAATTTGCAGCCCACAAAATGAGAAACAGAAACTAGGCACAATTACTCAATAAGATAGACCAAATAAGCAGATGAAATAAGCTGTAACGGGTGAGCTTATGGGGGCAATTGATTACCTATACTACTGAGACCCCAGAAACACAAAAAAAACTAACTTGAAAATGCAATTACCCACCTAAAAATTCCCTGGATCAGCAGCTTTTGGACTGCAGGGCTGCTGATACAGATCTATTTTGCCGAATTGACTTTTAAGTTGCACCTATATTATGACTAAAACCAATTTCAATGAATCATACCTAATCCTAGATGTCTAATGAGCATGAATAAACACTAAAATTATGAAAACTGAAACACGGTTAAACACTGCAGGGACAATTATGAAAACGGAAATTACAATGCAAAGCAATTTTAATATCTGTTTTAGCCTATGGAAATTATGATCAAATTAGCTCAAGGACACCCTAAGTTATCTATGTATGCAAGAAACTCAGTAGTAAACCACTAAAGAACCACAGTACTAACCTAATCCAAACACCCTTGAATTAGCAGATAATTAACAATAAGAGAAACCAAAATAGACAGATGGCATCTGATCCAAATACTATATAATATAGCTGATATGAAATAAAAACAAATGAAACCCTTAAGCAATCCAAACTTCAAACTTAGGTCTAGTATGATTTGATCAAACTATTATGCACACAGACCACAAACAACTCGTAACTCAGAATCAAACTATGACAGATATGAAAATTACACTAAGAGACTTGAACAATAGACTTATTAGTAAACCTCAGCAAAACAATTCAATCCAAACACCCTATAACTATCTGTCTTACTTATATGAGCTACTAAAATCTGTTCCAACTCAAACCTAAGCTCAACCTCAGCACCTAAAATGATTCAACAACACTAAACTAAGACTAAACACAGAACACAGATCTAAAAGGGACAGAAACAAGCAGATAACAACTATGTGATAGGAAAGATGAAGCAATAATGAAGCAATACAGTGATGAACCAATCCAAACAACCAATCCAACACAGAATATGAATCAACAAGCTATAATGAATCAGAAACACATACACACAGATCTAAAATATTATGCAGAAATTAGAAACAAGAGTGAAAATTAAATGAGAAACTTACAAACATTCCCCAGCTGAACAGGGGAAATCATTTGTACCTAGCCTATCTTTTGATAGGCTCAATAACATACCACAGCAACCATAATACCACAGATACAACACCATTATCACCATGGTCTGTCCCTTTGACTTTCATTGACCAATCAAAGTTGAAACCAAATTTTAACCACAAAAGCTATTGATTAATCTGAATAAGCTGCTGAAATTATTTAAATGCAAACTGAAAACTGAATTTAAAGAAATTAAATACTTGAAAATAAATTGCAAAGGAATTTTATTGAAACTAAGAATTGTATTAAAATTTAAACTGAGAGTACAACTGGAAATCAGAAATATAAAAACAAGCTTAGACTAAATTACCCTACTCCTAACCTAATCTACCCCTAAAATTCTAACAGCTCAAATGATGTGAGTGAGTGGGTATATATAGCCTGAGGAGAATAGAAGCCAGGTCACCAATCCGGGTGCACTTGTGTTTCTTTGGAGCTCATCTCAGCCGTGCGATTAAATCCAGATACTTCCAATCATTGTAAGCCCTTGGATTGATTGATGTGACTTGATTGATCCTGCGTATTCCTTGTGATTGGCCCACGTGTCCATGACTGACCCCCTGACATACGCTGACTTACCCTGACATCCTTCTAGAAACTAATCACTGGGTAATTATTACCCAATCGGGGTAATTTGGTGGGGTGAATTTTTAGGGTTCATGCCACAGTTGAAAAATCTGGGTAGGGGGAAAAATTAGGGGGCGGGGTAAATTTTGGGGGTGTTTTGTTTATTTAAAAAGGTTGACCGGGTTGTAAAGGTTGGACCGGGTTTGGGATTAAAAGGGTTGTGGGCTTTTGTTTAGTTATGGGCTTGAGGTGTGTTGGGATTGTATTTGTTTTTATTGGATCCGGTTAAGGTTTAATGTATTTAGGATAAGTGAAATTGACAAGGACCAATATTGCACAATCTAAAAATTAAAGGACCAAACTGTCATTCATCCTAAAGTATTTTCCAAGGCTTATTTGTCATTTCAAGATTTATGAAGGACCAATTTGTCTTTTCTCCGAATACTTCTTTAAATGATCATTTGTGTAATTTTCTGAAACTGCGGGGACTAAAATTGCCAATCTCTCCGAACTTTGACCAGGGACCAAATATGTAACATGATGAATCTCTGAGGACTTCTATTGACAATTTGAGCTTTTCTTTATCATTTTCCTTCCCCGGCTCCGGCTTTTGACCTTTTTCCAATCTCGTGCTCGTTTTTGTCGATTTTGCTTTGTTTTTGTTCATTTTTCTCATATCCGTACCTGCACATACACAAATACAAAAACATGCATTCTCTTGGCATTTTTGGTTAGTATTTTGTATTTTTGGTCTGAATTAAGGTCTAAAAAGGATGAGTGAATAAGCACTCATCAAAGCCGCACAACGTAAACGTGTCAAGTATGAGGCTAAATGCGCTGATATCGGATATGGGTTCCTCCCCTTTTCATTCTCTTCTTTTGGAGAACTTGAAAAAGATGCAGTGACCTTATTAAAGCATATTCGACGATTCTCTATGACTCAGGACATTGGAGCACGTGCTGCTCCACATTTTTATCCATGAAATGTGTTGGACTCATTTGCATGGATAAAAATGCTCTCAAGTTATTTATCAACATGATAGGTCATGTTGTGAGTAATGTGAGAGAGAAAATATAAGTGGGTCTATAATTTCAATTAAAAGAAAAACATTTGTTCATTTTGCTTGTTTATGATTGGTCAACATGATATATCATGTTAAATACAACTTTAAAGGGTCTCAATTCCATTTGCGTCTATACCTCAAAAGACGTGAAAAAAAAAAAAAAAAAAAAAAAAAAAAAAAAAACCCTAGCTAGCTAGCTCTTCTTAAAACTAGGTAAAACTTGAAACTTTTGACTTAGTAAAGATCTAATCTCAATTTCCAAATATCCTTTTTGCAGGGGTGCTTTTTTTCCCTTTTCACATCCCTTCAACACAAACTATTACTGTTATGAGGGTTTCAGTTTTCACCAAAATATGTCTAATTTGATCAAGAAACACTGATATTAATTAGTCTTGCTTAGGTTTTAATATGTATTAATATTAATGAAAGAAAGAAAAAGATAATTATTTGTATATATATATTTATTGTTATTTTTTCAAATTTATTGTAGCATACTTTTTTTTTCCTTCCAGATGTATCATACTAGGTTTTGAACCCGCGCGTTGCCGCGGGGTTTTTGTATATGTAAGCTACCACAAAAAAGAGAGGCGAACATTTTCCAGATCAAAAGAGTGCACGGTTGCGACCCAGCCCAATCCCATGAGCCTTCCCTAGTCCACCCTCCATTTTATGATTTTTATCTCACTTTGTATACCCAAGAAGAAATTTAAAAAACTATTCTCAAAAACTAAAATATACAAAAATCCACGTTCTAACAACAAACACAAACAGAGTCAACTCACATCACTGGTTTACATAGTTGTATACATTTGGTTTCAGGTGGTGGTTCTTTCGTATTCTTTGATGGTACTTTCTCCTGTAGCTTTTCGTTACCTGCATTTGGATTAGTTGGTTTTGGTGTGTCCGCTGTTTTATCTGTTGCTGGCATTGTTTCCGTGGGAGTGGTGTCTGCGGTGGTTGTTAATAGTCCTGTCGAAGGATAGAATACATGCAAGTGAGTAATGTTTTAGACAACATGTAGTAAAAACATTAGTGGCAAAAAAGAAATGATGCAGTAAGTTAGTAGAAAGAATAATTTGCATTATGTTTAAAAAGCTGATGATTTCAATTCTTGTCAGGCGTCAATGTGAGTGTGCATAAGTATATTTATACTAAAGAGGGTATGTGTATGAGTATTTCCACAAAATTCATCTGCTTTTGCACCATCAATTTCTCCATTCATGATTCATGTCCCTAACCAATTTAAAATTGCAACTACTTTACATGAATAAACGGCCTCTGGTACGCTATACTTTCATTTTTTTGATTAAGAACAGGAGTGTTTGGCTAAGATCAAGAAAAGTGTAACAAAGTTTGGTAGATACCTGTATGCGAAAGCAAGTCACCACAAACTCATCAACCTAGAAAAAAATGCGTACACATGGTCAGAGCTTCTAAAAATGACAATAAGCAGAATATGTTTTAATGTCATGATTTCTATCTTTTTAAACTACTGAGATAACTAATAAGAAGTTCAAGAAAAACAGTGTGCTACCCAAGAATAATTCCAAATATACATAAGAAGAATTGCAGCAATTATTTTTTATATTCGATATACCTTTAGACCAATTTCATCTGATACTTCCTGCACATTCAATAGCAGGAGTTGCACTTCTTGGATTACATGTAGCAACTGAAATATTGGACATTTTAGAAACTTCAGCAGCTACCTTTTCGGTTTATCTTCACCCAACACTTTCAGTTGCTCTCTTTTCAATGCCGCCTCTCCAAGTGTACTTATACATGCACATAAAAACCTTACTTAATATGTATGTATTAATGAAGAGACTCTCAATTTAGAATGTGTTTGAAACATGCCGGTTTTTGGAAAAGGGGTGTCTCGACTATGGTTAAGAAGTTTTGAAGAATATGATGTAACTCTCTACTTGGCATGAACTATGGCATGGAAACTTTTATGCAATCAATATAAATATAAGGAAAAAATATTAAAAGTCGAATCCCCATAATAATCTCATTTGTTAATCTAATGTTACAATTATCCAATTACTTTTGGACTTGTACAGATCATCATATATTTCGCTAACAAACATTTATTTATGGAATCTTAAATCAGTTTCTCGTCAAAGCAAATGCATTAGTTGTGATTACATAAAGCTACACTATGAAAGTGTTGTTTGATACTAATTGAAGGCATTGATAAAAGAGCTAACATCTATGAACCATAAACACTACCATAGATGAAAACGAAAATGAGAATTTATTTGGAGATGTTTCTACACATGACAATTTTTTGTGCTTGAAGGAGTGTAGGCATTCTTCCTACATTTTAATTCAACAATACTTCCAAAATGGATTAGAATTATGTGAGACGTTTTTTGTTCACTAATCTAAGTGTCATTCTAATTAATATTTTTCTTTAACATCAATTCGACCTATAAAGGTAAGTGGTACTCACAACATGTTTATTATCAGATTCTGCACCTCAGCTCACTATATCTCTGATCGCGTATGTTTATCAAACTGCTATCTCAATTATCAAGCAAGAAAAAAAAATGGCAATACCTCGAACTCAGAACAACCATTATCTCCAAAATTGTCTTACGTGAACTGGGTAATACCGTCAACGGGTGCAACATGACAGACCCCCTGAAAAAAGGAACAAAAAATAGATTAGTTAAAATCGCACAGCATGAATAAAGAGTGCCTAAGAACTTGAAATACACCACCCGAAAGATCGACTAATCACAAAATACGATAATCTTACCGAAAACAATAAAATAATCAGAACATTGGTGACAAACTAAAAATGCTTAATTTTGAGTGGTTATCCGTTTAACCGCTTTTTTAGTTTCAAATATGCCCATAAACCCGCGAAATATGCCAACCCAAATACCAAGCCTCAGCAACATATGAAACATGGATTACACAGACGTGATACCAAAAGCCACTTATTTATGTATTGACATATCACAGTTAAACTAATGAGATCGAATCATACGTCTTACAAATTATAGTGCTAAATAAGCATGGCTGGAGATATCTTTCTTTTATTTTCCTTTGCCGCATTTTGAATGTTCCCTTTTGATGCTCTGAGATAAAAACACAGGCGTGTAAGTATTGTGTTACATAATTCACAAAACAAAGCTTTATATTTAGTGAACAACGCTAGCTGCTAATGTACATGCTTTCTCTTAGTGCCTTCCTCCTTTCTTTTACCTTTAGGCGTGTGTCCCTTTTAGTTCGTGATGCGTTGCCTCTATCATGTTTTTCTGACAAAATTCTCTTTCACTTTCATCTTCCCATCTATAGAATTATTAACGATAACAATTAGCCACCACGTATCCAATAACAACTCAAGTATGCAAATCATAAACAACATCAACATTCAAACCTGTCTCACTGTTTTTAATCTATAGAGGCTCATTTGCTCCATAACACCTCAATTTAACATATAGATATTACGTAATTTAGAATTTACAAATATAAAAGGGTTAAGAACCTAAGACTCAGCGTGCATAAACTTCATAGATATTTAGCTCACCGTAAATGTGTGTTGTTGCTTAGCGACACCATAGGTTTCTTTCACAATCCTACCAGCTATAACCCTCTTGCCGCAAGGAGGACCAATAGCACTCCTCGATGTAATGCTAAACCTGATACATAGATAGATCAACCAATGTAAACAACAGTTTCAAAGAATAAGAAACGAAATTTCACTAATAATAAGCTATATAAATAATATAAGTTTGCCGCAGCTATTTATTTGTCACTATAACAATCGCATTGATAAACGGATCCTTACATTTCATAAACATTCTGTTCAAACATAACATCTCATGTGCACGCGTCACCTGCAATAGTCGAACTAAATCAGACGAAACACATAACACAAAATAGGCAGCTACAAACTTCAATTCCTTAAAAGACCAATTATATATCCATACATACCTTTGCAATTGATAACAAAAGTCGAAGCAGGGTATTTAAGTTCTTCTCCATTCACGATACTAAAACAACAAATCAAAATCCAATATCATCACAATTACTAATTTAACCAAATGCATAATTAACTGATACATCAGTCAAACAATCAAATATACCTAACGTCCTCCTTAATGCGGCTAATTAGAATATCTTTTTTGCCTGTTAACTTATTTAATTGCAATAACGTAAACAAAGTGCTAAAAAGATGATGCTAACGCAAACAAAGACCTAAGGGTGGGCTAAGGACAGTTCCCAATTCAATCATAAGCACCATCATAACCCAAATTCCCAATTAACCTTAGCATAATATGGCTGCCTTTTTTTTTTTTTTCTTTTTTTTTTTTACTATTGACACAACAATGAATTCATTTCAACAAATTAATAAAAATCAAGCACCAAAGTTGCAAGCGTTAACATAAATAGCATATAACAAATGACCTTTAAACATAACGAAAATAAAAAAATAAAGAACATAATACCTGCAAACACAACTAACAAAGCTATAATCCAAAATCCAAATCTATGCTCAACGCCAAGTCGAGTCATATCAGCCACCTCTCTCTGCAATAGACATTTTAACTCAGAAATCAAATATAACATCACTATATGTTAATAAAAGCTTATATACTAATAGTTCAACCAAACTGAAATAATAATATACACCTCATACCTTCGGTTCAATATTTTGTTCATGGTAAAATACCAAAGCCCCTAAACTACACCCCCTCAATTGGACAAACAGAACCTGCATATTACCCGTAGTGCAATAAGAATGTAGTGCCAAGAAATGTACGTATACAAAGCAGAATAACCTCGTAACTTTCCAGCATTTCTTCTTTTTTTATACACCATATCACAACTCAAAGCAACATTTACATCACATAACCTAAAATAAACTCACTCTTACACTGTGTTCTTGAGTTTTATCATTAAAGAACCTCTTATCGATCTAAATAAACAGTGATCACAATTCAATCAGAGCTCCTTAATGTTTTTTGGGATAGCTAAGGCAAACAACCCCAATAATTAAATAACCACATACGAAATCCCAATCCCAACCACCACTAATTTCATAAGAACCCTAAAATTTAAACGAACCCCTAATTTTTATGAATCATTCCAAAAAAAATCCTTAAATTAACACAAAACCCTAATTCTTATGAAAGACATATAAAAAAAACAAAACCCCAAATTAAAAAAAAAAAAAAAAAAAAAAAAAAAAAAAAAAAAAAAAAAAAAACCGACCCTAATTTTACCTTGTTTATACACGATATGTGGATCTGATTAATTTTCTTCGTTGATTAATTTTGTTTGTGGAGGCATGAATCGTTTTTTTTTTGTGCGTGTTTGTGTTTTGTGATTTGTGTTGTGGGTGTGGAAAAGATAAGGTGAGTTTTATATCTGTGTTTAAGGCTACAGTACAATGCTACATAAGTTGGGGGAAGCAACACTGTTCATAAGAAGCCTGATAAATGTAATGTAGTATAATCGGTGGGCGTAAAATATTCAAAATAATACAACACATAATTTGAATATGATACATCAAGGAAGATGAAATTCAAAAATATGATACATCAAGAAGAAAAGTACACAATATTATATAAAAGGGTAAAATACAAAAATGGTCCCTAAAGTATCACGAAATCGCAAAAATGGGACCGAGACAAAAAGTCACGCAAAAAAGCCACTAACGTTATGCAAGTTTGCAAAAAAAACCACCGAGAGGCATTTTCCGTTGGTTTTCCCGTTAAGTGCCATGTCATCGAGGGTAGTATCGTCATTTCCTCGTTAAGTACAGTGAAATGACTAATATACCCTCGTCTTCTCCCCCATTTGAATTCCTTTTTAATTTCCAATTGGATGTGTGTCAATTTCTTTTACAATTGGAATGAACAAAACCCATATCCTTTACAATCGGAATGAACATCAAATCATAATCACACGAAATACATCATCTAATAAATCTACATTAACAATCTAATCACAAAAAACTCAGATAAACCAACCCAAAATGGGAATTTGATAGTATAGCTGAAGCTGGTAAAGGCATAGCTGCATGGTTTCCAGGAACACAACGTGAGCGTTTTCTCTTGGAAGAGCATTTTCTCTTCAGGGGAGGTGTTTCATGATGCTCCAAACTGCCATGCTACTGATAATGATGAAAGAATCTCAAACGTGTTGTTTAGTCACAGTATTGGTGAAGAAACAGAAATTTCAGAAGATGAAATGAGTATAATAAATTCATCTCTTGGTAATGATGATTTTTACTCTGAAGAATCTCAAAGCGAAAGCGGTGCAAGTGACTGTGAAGAAGCAGATGAAGCTATAAAGTATAAGGATGTACTACCTTTGCTTCGTTTCAATGATCATGATCTTCCGTTCAAATTACAGAACATAATTATGTCTAATTTGAGATTACTTACTTTATTGGAGGCTGGGCTTCCATCTTGGATTATTTTTTGTCAGTCTTATCCGGTTTTCTGCCATATATATCGTCCATAGATGTTCCCCTTTGCAAGAGTTTTATATGTGGCAGTTTCTGTTGCTACAGTGGTCATTGGTTTCTATGATCTGTACAAAAATATCCCTCTTCTTAAGGCAACTGCTGCTCGTTTGTGTGGGCCCCTTTTCGGGTGGATAGAAACATGGGAAATAGTGTCAAGGATTAAATACTTGGGAACTATGTTGTTTTTGCATAACTTTAAGAAGGTTGTTGAGTGGTTCTTAATGATGACACAAACTGTAAGAGCATTTGTTTCAGTTCTCGCACAGCCTTTAGGTCGGCCATTGATGGTGGTTTTGGATGTCCTTCTTCCTGTTTGGAATACGTACCTACAATTCATTTGGATCCTTGTGGCAACATTTTGGAATCTTGTGGAGAATCTAATTGAGATCATACTATTTCATGTGTATCTCATCTCGTCAACTGTTCATACAGATTGTAGCTTAGTCCAAGAACACTTCCATCCAAGATTGTATCTTTATAGCACGTATCCAATCTTTATTATTCTTGTAACAGCCAATATTCATTTTGTTCAAAGACTCAGAGTTTTTGAGGTTAATAAATGAGAACCCAACTTTCCATTTCTTGAATTCGGCTTCCCATGTTAAAAGCATACTTGCCGGAGAAACTATAACAGGGCAGCATCCAGGAAACTTTTTTAGAAATGTCTCGATGAATACAAATAGAAGATGGTTCATTCCATTCTGGTTTTTTATAGGTAAGGACGAATATAATTTGATTTTGATTCATTTGGTTAGTGGGATTTTGTGTGTGGAAGATGATGAATAGTGTTTTAGGAAGTTAAGTTTTTATTTGCAATGGGGAAGATGATGAATAGTGTTTAGGGAGGGCAAGGGTGGTGGTGGTGGCGGTAGAGGGTGGTTTTTTTGCAATGGGGAAGATGATGAACAGTAAAAAGACAATACTACCCTCGATGACTAGGCACTTAACGAGAAAACTAACGGAAAAGGGCTCTCGGTGGTTTTTTTGCAAATTTGCGTAACGTTAGTGGATTTTTTGCGTGATTTTTTGTCTCGGTCCCATTTTTGCGATTTCGTGATACTTTAGGGACCATTTTTGCATTTTACCCTATAGAAAAAAATGCCAAGTAAAATACATTTTTAAACAATTAGCCCAAAAATAAAGATCTTTTAGTCGCATACTAGCTTGGACCGAACTATGAGTTCATAGCTCAATCGGACTAAGTATGGCGGGTTCCATGACCAAGTGTACACCTCTAAGAGCAGGGGGTGTGCATGCGCCGTGGGTGGCATTATCACCACCAACCCAAAATGTTCAACGACGCACCGTATCGTGGGTGGCGCCACGGTCGCTCGCGCCGTGGTGGCCAGTTCACGCGGTGGCCATTTTTTTTTTGAATTCAAACATTGAAAAGTCTTTTTTTTCTTTTCTTTTTTTTTTTAACACAAGTCCTTTTTTTCAAATTTATACATTATAAATTTTAATTTTAACCCTCTAAAAACCTTATAGTACCCCTTATTTTTTTCCAATGAAATTCAAATTCATAATTCAATGCAACAGAAGCAATACGGAAAACATAAACACGATACGAGAAAACATAAACACGATACGGGAAAACATAAACACGATACGGGAATACAAAACATAAAACACCGTTAAGCATTTCTTCTATTTCATATGTGGGTGTTTCTCAAAATGAACCGCACATGCCAATACTGGAAGTCTCTCTCACCAAAGCGTTCTTTAAAAATGTTGTGTGCATGAGCGAGACGATCATTGTCCTGGCTTGTACGCTGCAAATGCTTGTAAATATCATCGAACTTTTGACATTCACTGCTAAGTCTTGCCCACTTACTCGTGATCATATTTAGGTTACGATGGACACCGTCAGAATGATGGTTGAACCTTTCTACAACCTGATTCCAAAAAGAGCATTCATTGGCGATGTCTCTGTCATGGGAAACTTCAAGCCACATGTCAACTAGCAAGTTTTTTTTTTTTTCAATTGACCAACGGTTAGTCATTGTAAAATGGTTTAGAAACTGAAGTGTGTGAAGAATAGAATGGTATGGTATGCTTTATATAGAGGTGTTTAGAAATTTAAATTTTGAAATTCAAACGTAAAAACAAGCGGGATAATATTTAATATTGGAATTGAAATTCAAATTTCAAAAAATGAGCGCGGTATATGTAAAATTCAAATTCAAAGTGAAACAGGCGGGATTTATTCAAATTCAAACATAAAGTAACATTACAACATATTAAAAACGATACGGAAATAGTTAAAAACGATACTAAATCATACAACACCGTTAACCATAAATTAGCCATATGGGTTGGTTTCTCAAAACCTCCCACACGTGAACATATTTAAAGCTTTTCCCGCCATAGCATTGCTCATAAATGGTCTTTGCAGTGGCGAGACGATCATTGGCATTTAGATCCCTGTTCATAAACACCAACCTGTAAATAGTGTTGAATCTGTTACATTCCAAGTTATGTGTTGTCCATTTACCAACAAGCATATGTTTGTTATGATTGTCACTCTCATTTTGATTGTTGAACATGTCTACAACCCGATTTCAAAATGTGTGATCTTTGTGGGTGTGTTGTTCTTGGGAAACTTCACACCAAACTTCAGCCAACAATTTTTCTTCATCTCTCCACCATAAATTAGCCATATGTGTGATCTTTTGTAAAATGTTTTAGATGTAGAAGTGTGTGAACAAAACTGGACTATGGTATGTTATTTAAATTAAGAAATGAGCGGGTCTATTTAAATTTCAAATTCAAAAATGGGCGTGGGATTTCAAAATTGAAATTCAAATAAAAATGGGAGCGGGATTTCAAAATTGTAATTCAAATTCAAATGGGAGCAGGATTTCAAAATTGAAATTCAAATTGAAGTTCAAACCTACATATAGCCTCGTACACTGGATTCTTTATACACAACACACACACACATAAAATTTATTAACAAATTCTCTCCACAACAATGTCTCGCAAAGGCTTCTCCCAGCAATTCCCGAGTCACCGTGACTTCTCCCAACAATTCCCAAGTCACTGTGACTTCTCTCAACAATTCCCAAGTGAACTCGACTTCTCCCAGCAATTCCCAAGTGAACACGACTTCTCCAACATGATTCCAAATGAACCGGTGAACACTCCACCGGAAGACAACTTTCCGGTATTCACTCCGGATAATGAACCAGTACCCAATCCACCGGTTGTCCAATAACAACCCGATCAACCGGCAAACAATACACCAGCAAGGTTTGGGTTGACTGACGAAGAACTCTTTGAGCAAGATATGCAAGTCTTGAGAGAGTATGAAGAAGCCCAAGAACGTGAGGCAACTGCTTGTAGGGCTCGGAAAGAAGCTCGTATGGAGCGGTTAAACAGAGAAACACAATACCGCTGGGCCATGGGGTTAGGTCCTATTCGATCAGAGTCTTCGGGTTCGAGTGACGATGGCTATGTTTCAGATGATTCGTTTTCTTAATTCGGAGTTTTATTATCATTACCGTATCGTAGTTTAATGTTTTAAATCGTAGTTTGTATTAATGTAATGTGTGCTTTTTTAATTAATGAAGTTTATTTTAGTTAACATTGCGTATGTTTTATTTTATGTAAAAGAAAAAAAATTGCCGACGGCACCAGAATTTCTTGTGCCAAAAGTTACAGCCAGAATGTGATGCCGTGGAGATTTTTGCTGATGTGGCAACATTTTTTTCCCACGACACCAAGCCCACGGCACGAGCGTACCTAATGCTCTAAACGTGTTGTGCCCTTTGTTTCTAAAAACTTTAATCAAATTTTTTGCCACTTGAAAAAGAAATAGTATATCAATCAATGAGAACCTCATGGTTACTTCACATAGACGACACCAATCTCCGCTAATAAAAAGTCTTTCGTGGTTTGTGTGACGATAGTCGATCGGATATATGATTAAATTTCTAATTTAGTAAAAGGTGCACATCTAAGAAAAAAACCTATTTGCCCGACTCTTATTCATTATCTTTAATTTCATTCTTTACTCTATGCCTGACTGAATAAATACATATAGGACACTTACTTAGAATGATAACATCTACTTTTATATAATTAGCCAATAAAATAAGTTCCATATAATTAACATCAGCTTATATAATTATTGCCATGTTAATAATCTACGTAATTATAAGTTTTTTAGATCAAAATACTCTACCTAAACTCACTAGAAGTTGTTTACTCGGTGTTTTGTTAAAATATTGTATTTTGGAAACTTATATATTTGTTAGAAATTGGGGTTAGGGTGTGATGATAATTTTGGATATCTTGCTTAGATTGTTGTGTAAAGTCACTTTTCGAATAAAGTATTTTGACCATATTGATGTATTGGTGTCACGAAATTTTTACCAGGATAATTAAAGAAGAACACTTTATTTCTAGGCATAAGCGAACAATAAAAACATAGTGGAAATGTGTGTTTTTCGTATCTTAAAACAAGACCAAAGTTTCTGTTAAAAACAGAAACTTCTGACAGCTAAAAGTAGTTAAAAAATGTTAAATCTCAAGTGACACAACTCATCACCAGCAGACATGTTGGTTGAGTTTTAGCGGGAATATTTGTTAAGTCCTTTAATACGATTTATGAAAATCATTTAGGTTTTGGGCGCTGTCCCAAATCCCACGAGGGGAGGTATCCCCTTGATCTTGCAGGGGGGCCGCCCGCATGACCCTGCGTCTTTGTCATGGTGAAAATATATTAATTTAAACGAATGTGCACTCCACACTTCCTTAACTCGTATCCGAACACTATAAAATCTCATTGGTCTGTAGTAAATTGCAATTACCTAAAATAGTTAATGACACCAAAATCACGAATACTAAGTTTCCGGTTACAATATACTTCGTAGTACATTTCTTTTATCAATTTAACATGTATATAGTATTTACTATTTTCAGCAAATAAAACTTATCAAATTAAACTCTTTTTTAACTTTGGTGCCTCGTAACTTCAAATTCCTTCAAATATAGTATTTGATTAGAGAAATGATTTGGATGCCGAACTCATATGCCTACTATTGTACCTAATCCATTCATTGTTTTAACACATAGATTGCATAATTTCTCTCTCCTTAAACTTATCATTGATATTACCAAATGTACGGTGATATTTCTTAGACATAAAATTAGACATCACTACTCGATTGATTATGCCCGTATAGACATCATTGAACTACTAGTAATTTACATGTTAAGTAAAATGTTATACGATAAAACAAGGGTTGAAATGTTCTTGATGAATGGAAACACAAAAATTGCATGAGCAATGGAAGAAGGGGGTATATTATGCATGCAATTAGGGCTTAAGCTTCACTACAAGTACATGCACCCCAATTTTATGCCATTCAATCTTTCCTAAAAATATGTTTATTTTCTCTTGCGAGTGTCTTTCATACATGCACCTCCCTCATGTCATTTTTTTCTTCACTTAAATTGGGAGTTTTGTCTCCCATCCTATTATAAGTTAAAGGGTGAAATCGTCATTTACTATAGATTTTGGAAAATAATATATTGCTATTTCTTTAAAAGAGTATTGTAATTTCAAACCAAAGTGTTGCTACTTGCATGAGAAGAAATACAGTAGAATACGAGCCGAAAGCTGAATTTTGCCCACAGTTTTTTGTGTTTGCTTACATCAGATCGAAATGGTAGTAGACACCATTATTACTTCATTATTATTGCAAGTGTCTGATCCTCAATATAAATTTATATTTGTTTGACTTTTAGGTACGAAAAAATTAAGGATAACTATGTGAAAATGTATCTAATTTGGCAAATTTTTGTGTTGTGTAACATTTTATTTATTTATTTATTTTACTATTGTGCGACCAAACATTTGAATTTCGATCTTTTTATGCATTTTACTATTCGATCTGTAACCATTTTCTTCTACATTTTTTAGCCAACCTATTACTAACATAGAAGGGTATAATGGTCATTGCAAATGAATAAAATATATACAAAGATCAAAATTCAAAATTTTAGGTATACTCGAAAATGTGTCAAGT
Organism: Artemisia argyi; assembly: GCA_030686995.1. NCBI lineage: Eukaryota > Viridiplantae > Streptophyta > Magnoliopsida > Asterales > Asteraceae > Artemisia > Artemisia argyi. The sequence continues at coordinate 17,539,075 of CM060678.1, read as the reverse complement.
TAAACACATTTTGTGTTGAGTTTAAGCACTAAAACTATTTCAGTACTTTGGTTTCAAAAGTACATGAACGAACATAGAACGAAAATTTATTGGATCAAATACTGAAGTATCATATTCCAATTTTATAAAATAGATCTTATAAGGATATGTATGTACACAAATTTGTGACAAAAAGGTTAATTAGTGACGATTACTACGCTAGGTGAATCGAATTCGCTCCTTACACGCCTTATAATATCTCAAAAGAATAAAAATATAAGCACGAACATATATATTTCTCCATTTTTATCATTTATTTCTATGTTTATAAAATAGTCGTATCATAGGGGTTAAAGTAATTTGTCAACTAGTAAAAAAGGTTTTTTTTAAAAAAAATTACTTTGAAAGAACTAATAGGAAAGCTATTTACTTTAAATTTGGTATAAAAAAATAACAATTAAGTTAAGCTTTTTTTAGTGTAGCTTTTATAATTTGGTGGCTAGTTTACAAGCATTCCAAAGTTTCACAGTCTCGTTATATGTTACTCGTATTTCGTTTATTTATCATACTTCCTTTATACATTAATGGTTATGTATATGAACGTAACATAGTATTATGTATATAGATGTATAAATTGTTAGAAAACTATGATAATAAGCTTTATGGCTGGTTTAGCAAGTAAACTTTGATATCAAAAACATTTGAATCATCAAAGTATTTTAATATCTTTTTGTGGAATAAAAACATAATCCTGATAATAAAAATCCATAATCAGACTATTAGTCTATTCACATTCACATATAACATTTTTTTTTTATTGAATCGCATAAAAATTTCAGGCTATAATATGGACTTATGGAGTAGCAATTAGAGTTTTTAAAGCCCAAATTATGTTAGTAGTTTAATTACTTTTAATAATAGTCATACTTTTAAGGCCTTAGCAACCTTATGGATTCCATGCTCACAGCTTTGGGCAAGCTAGAATTGGGCTTTTAATAATTACTTTCATACTGGGCCTATGTATATCTTATGCTACACACAAAGTTGCAAACATCTCAATAATCTCAAATTAGCAATGTTTTGAAAATCAGACTGGACATCCAAAAAAAAATCGGTCCCGGCCCTATCCAGTTTTTTGCAATTTTTTTGGGTTTTCTCAGGTTGAACCGGAATAACCATTGAACCGGTTCACCGGTCGAGCGTCTAGGATGTGTTTGTTAGAAGCCTTTTGCTAGATATTTTACTGATTATTCCATTAGTTTAGGTTAAATTTTTTTGGGCGAAGTCAGGTTATTAAAGACCGTGTGGAGGTGTTGTACTTTCTAGTGTTTCTATGGCTTATTTCTCTTACTTTTGCATTAATTCTTCGGAATTTTTCTTTTAAATATATAACGATTTATATTATGGCTCCCTTAAATAAAAAAGATGTTGAGGTTCTGTTTGTATCGATGAGTGTGAAGGTGCATGGAAGTAATGGATCACCTCAACATATTTGACTACTAGATAGTGGTTGTGTTTCGAACTTTGCGGTGTTTGAATTTGATTTAGTTGAATTAAAATGAAAAAAACTAAATTCATTAAGTTATATGAAAACAGTTTGTTTGTAACTTAATAGAGAAAATGACTGGAAATATTAAGTAATAAAACTGATAGTGCATGTATTAAGTTATATCTTAATTAAACATGATTTAATAGAAAATTTTAACAAACAAACACCCATTCATTAAGTTACTTATATACTTATTTTAAATTCTTAGTACTGATATCAACTTGTTCCGCCTGTTTATGCTAATATAATAATGCTCTATTTTGTTTGGGTAATATTCACAATTCAGTTCCGGTTAACATGATCAATGTGCAATACCATCCCGTTTGATCATATATAGATGTGATCATAAAAGGGTTGATTGAACATTTTTTCCTTTTTGGCTTTTATGGAAAAGTTATTTAAAGAATGCTCCTGTTTAATTTTATAGGAGAATATTCATGGGCGTTACGGGTTTGAAACCCATAGGGTTGTAAACGAATCAGACGAACACGAACGGAGCCTTTTTCATGTTCGTGTATTTAATTTTAACCGGACAAATAAATGGACACGAACGCTTAAACGGATGAATTTATTGTTCTTGTTCGTTTATTAAGAAAAATGAGTTTTTCATGTTCGTTCATTAAGACATTAAATAAACGCTAAACGAACACAAACGATCATACATAAATGAATATAGACAAATAAACATAAACTCTATTAAATTATGCACAATATATTGTTTATAACTGTTGTTAACTTGTTTTGTTTAAACAGACGAATTTAAAATTATAAAATTAAAAGATATGATATACAAACATAAATAAATAACTGAACATAAACGAATGTTAACGAACACATAGTCGGATGTTCACGAACATAAATGAACGGACATGACTTTTGTTCATGTTCGTTCATTTAACTAAACGAACGTATAAAATATTGTTCATGTTAGTTCATTTAATAAATAAACGAACATAAACGAACTTTTTACCGAACAGTTCATGAAATGTTCACTGAACGTTCAGTTCATTTGCAGCCCTAGAAACCCATAACATCAAAAATTTTGAGACTTTTATTAGTGGTGTGTTTGTTAAAAGTACGTGTGAGTAATAGCAGTGAGCATGAGCAGTAGTCACAGCTCACCGCTCACAGCTTCTTAAAAAAATATTAGACTAATGAACATTCTTAAAAAATATCAAAGCTCACCGCTCTTTTGCCAAACGAACACTAAAAAAATAAAAAGCTCATTGCTCACCGTTCATCGCCCCAAAAAGCTCTGCGCCAGACATAGAGCATGTTTGACGCACGAACTTATCAGAACTTATCATAACATGAGTTTTTTATTATTTTATTTTTTATTTTTTTTTAAAGAAAAATAAGCTACTATTAAAAATAAGTCTCATTTAGCTAACATAGCTTGAAAGAGCATGTAAAAAAAATAAGGAAATGCTAGTTGAAAAAACATGTAAAAAAAAGCTCCAGCAACCTGCTCCACCTCTTACTAGTGTCAAACATACCCATAGCCTACGCCTACAGGTGAGCAAAAAAAAAAAAAAAAAAAAAAAAACCAAAACCAACAAAATCACACTATTTCTCACTCATTTTTATTTTCTTCTTTCCTCCTTAAGTACTACTAAAAAAATAACTCGTTTCTTTTCATTTTCTTCATTAAGTAATACTCGAAAACAGAGTCCACACCAAACACACCTTAATTCTCAAACCCTTATCCATTAATTAATAATCCATTAATAAGAAAATCGTGCAAAACACCCCTTAAAACCCCCTTTACTCAAAATCTTAAAAGGGCCTCCTTTTCATTGTCATCTCTCACACAAATCATTATCAACTCCTTACACCCTTTGTCACCGTCACTCAACAGGTAACTTCTTCATTTTTTATTATTAATCTTTTTTATGTTTCAATCCATAAATCTACATGGCTTCGATTCACTTATAACAAATGAAAAATTAATCGTATTATAACAATCTGTTTATTAGGGTTTAAGATTGTTTACATGTTTATTGTGATTTATAGTTATGCCCAATTTTTTATTGGAAGAACATTTGTGAATTATGGGGGTGTTTGTTTCGCGGCTTATTTGGTTTTGGGCTTATGTTTTATAACCTTATTTTGAAACTTTTTGGCTTATATAAGCTTAATATAACATAAGAAACTTATATAAGCCGAAAATAAGCCCATAAGCCAGCTATATAAGCCTAACAAACACCCCCTAGACATCTGACCTCGTCACAAGAGATCTAGAGTTTAGAAACCTTACTAGGTAAACATTTGGGGTGGCCAGATAAAACACAGGGATACCTCGGTTTGCGGGGCGGACCCAAAAAGTTATGGTCGGGGGGCCAAAAAAATCAGTTTGTTGGGGGAGCAGATTACAAAATAACCAAAACTGAATATCACCCTGCCCCCCTCCTATCTTCGCCTCTGGCAGTCGCGTACATCTGAGTCAAAGACTCGCTCTCCCGGGTAACGTGAACAGGGAAAACCTCATCAGTTTATCTGTTTTATCTAGTGTGTCTTAATACAGTAGATGAGTGTTTGGATGGAGAAAAGCAGCTTATAGTGATCTGCTTATATAAGATGCTAATTTTAGTAAGCAGAGTCCAAAATAGACACCTTCTAATGGTTTGGTAAAAGCAAACCGCTTATTCTTTGAATGGTCAACTTTTGAGGGTGATATAAGAAGTTTTGAATAAGCAGTTTGGGAGTTGCTTATGTACAGTGCTTATCTGATTTTTGATTATTTTACCTCGTATAGCTTAAAACATTTGCTTATCTTGTTTTGATTATTTTACCCCGTGTAGCTTCAAACAATAGCTTATCTTGTTTTGGTGTGTGTAAAAGCAGATTCAAAAAGTATCTTTTGCATGTAGGGACGGAGGTAGGAATTTCTATTAGCGCGGTCAAAAGAATTGAAACTGGAGGAATTATATTGTAAATAAAAGAAGAAAAAAAATAAGTACATAGAAAAGTCCAATCCATTGACATGATTTGAACAACATGAAGGCCATAACTTAATGGGATAATTATATATTTTTAATAGATAATCTCAATATGAAGTATTATTTAGATTCTTAGTGGGGTCATTTGACACCCCTCACTTCAGTGTCCCCCGTCCCTATTGCATATTGCTACAGCATAAATGCATTTTTCAACTGATGTTTGTTTATGCTTCTTAAGTATTGTTTCCTTTTGCTTTTTCTTGCAATTACATACACGTAGATATCTGCACGATACTTAATTTGCTTCTAGTTCCAATAGGGGTTGACTCATTATAAGTTAGATTAATCTTGATTTTGATCGACGATCATTTGGTAATTTTGCAACACATTTCAGGTAAGAATATGACAACTAAGGCTGATAGCTGGTCTGATCAGTGGGGAACCGGTGTGTTTGACAATCAGCAGAAAGATTATGAAAAACCTACCGAAAAGACAAACAGTAACAAGAAGATGGATCAGGTGAAGGCAGTTGCATCCACGGGATTGGTGAAAGCTAAGTCTGCTGCTGTTGTTGGAGCCAGCAAAGTGAAGAAAGGTACCACTACTGGTTTCAAATGGATCAAGAACAAATGCTCGTCTTCTAAGTAAACATATATCTATGATACTATCATGCTTTTATATCGAATGACTCTGTTTTACAAATTACAATGGTACTATCAAGTGTACATTGCTGAACACACATGAATGATTAACATCTTAGCAGCTTTCATGTAAATGCTTTTTGGGGTTAGTATACTTTCATCATCCATGAAAACATAACTTTATATTACTCTATAAGAATATACGTACACCTGCACACACACATATACACTGTATATATCTAAAGTAATTTTCATTTTCTACGGATAATAAGTTTCGTTGCAGATACTCCTATGATTATCCCAAACCGATTATATGACCACATACTAATCATATAGTCATAATCACATGCACTCTATAGAAACACTACAAACTGGTAATTTGGGACTTGAAATCGCAATATTTAGAAGACAAGGTAGGAAACTAGGTAGGATCTGCATGCTTGTGCCAACAAAGCAAGATAACGCATCTTGTAAGTATGTAGAATCTTGAGTAATGTTCTTTCATCGATGCCATCCATCTTTTTTTGATCGTCAAGCCCTTCTTCTGTTCTACTGCCCTCATGATTGTGCTAAATGCACAAGCTGATTCCTTAGGAATATTTGACTGCAGATTCTCTATCTTATTTTGAAAGAGAGGTGACGTGGTTATGCTTTCGAGTTAGAGAGTTATATAGATGGTTTGAGAAAATTGCAGGTGGACCCAGTGGGGTTTGAACATAATGCATTTGATTTGAATCTGGAACATTTTTATGCTTTTCATCAATAATACAATGTTTCTGGTTTTTTTCCTTAAAAAGTCTCTATGCATGCATTGTAACGGTTGTATGTATAAATTAGTTTTACTGCTCTGGATTCATTAAAGTTGCTTTATGTTGTTTTTCTGCTAAGATTATATCAGATAATCAACAAATTATCTGAGGTAGAACGGTCAATCTGTTTTTGGAACGTATATTGGCATACGTTTAGGTGGTGCTTGGCTCACAATTTTTTAGGAATGAATGTAGTTTCGATTGAAATGGAAAAAATTGTGGTCAGCTTACGTGTTTCGTTTCCATTAAAATTCTTTGTGATACTCTGTGTTTGATTGCATCTCAATTTCATCGTGATTTCATATTTGGTTTATAGACGGGCATACTTGGTCAAAATTACCCCTATTGGTATACACCAAATTCACTATACCAGTTCCAAAATGTATCTTTCCTTTTATAGCACATATGCATGAATCTGTTGGCTCTTTTTCCATCATATGTTGTATAAGCTAAAAAGCCTGCATCATTATACAGATGTAACCAATAAAGAAGAGTAATTCATGCACTACTTCACCATCAAACCTTGTTTAAGGTGAGATTCTGATACGATAATCAGATGGAAATGAAAACACAAATTATTATTTCATCATTATGTATTGCTTTCATGTTCATTCACCATTCGAGATCCCAAACTCCCAAAGAGCAAGAGCAGCAACAACAACAACAATACCCAATCCCGCGGAAGCGAGGTATGGGGGAGGTAGAATGTAGGCAGATCCTACCCCTACCCCAGCAAAACTGGGAGTAGAGAGACTGCTTCCAGGAGACCTCCGGCAAGTGCAAAAGTGCGAGTGATAGAAAAAGAGAGACCTGCAAACAAAGCAAAAACGCATGAGCCAACAAACAAGGAACGAAAAGAAGACAAAGCAAAGCAGCACACCACACAAACGATAAGAGGCAAAAAAAATAAAAATAAATAAATAAATAAATAAGAGCAAGGGACAAGCAAGCGGGCAAAAGGGCCTACAACTAAGGGAAAGAGCCCTAAACGAAGGCAAGGCAAACGCACGGGGCCTACAGCTAAGGCAAACGCAAAGGGCTTACAACTAAGGGGAAGAGACCTCAACAAAGGCAAGACAAACGCAAAGGGCCTACAGCTAAGGCAAACTCAAAGGGCCTACAACAACCACCTAGCCCGAAACTAGTCGCAAACTCTAATCCTGGCTCTCCAAGCTTTCCTATCTGAGATCATGTCCTCGGACAAGAGAAGCTCCTTCATGTCTTGTCTAAGTCTATCCTCCCACCTAAGTTTAGGCCTACCCCTCCTTCGTAAACCGTCGACCATTAGCGCTTCTACTCTCCTCACTGGCGTTGTTTGTGGCCTCCTCCTGACATGACCGAACCACCTCAACCTTCCTTCTCGCATCTTCGAGATAATAGTTTCAACTTCGAGTTCTGCTCTAAAAACTCCGTTCGGAATCATGTCAAGCCTGGTCTTGCCACAAATCCACCTTAGCATTCTCAGTTCTGCCACTTCCACTCTGTTAGCTTGAGCTTTCGTGATAGGCCAACACTCTGACCCGTACAAGATAGCTGGTCTAATCGCCACCTTATAGAATTTTCTCTTTAACTTAAAGGGAACTTTCTTATCACAGAGTACTCCTGACGACGCCCTCCATTTCGCCCAACCAGCTCTAATACGGTGGGTAACATCATCATCTATCCTCCCTGACTTGTGAATCACCGAGCCCAAATATCTAAAAGACTCCTTTGGTTGGAGAATCTGGTCGCCGACCCGAACTTCCATATCCTCGTTGAGGCCGATCTCGTTGCTACCGAAATCACATCTCATGTATTCAGTCTTCTCTCTGCTAACCCGGAGGCCATTGTCTTCCAGTGCTTCTCTCCAGTGCTCCAGTCTGTAATTTAGCCCTTTTGCCGATTCTGCAACCAACACAATATCGTCTGCGAAAATCATGCTCCAAGGAATGTTCTCTTGAATCCCTCGAGATATCTCATCTAGAATCAAGGCAAAGAGGTAAGGGCTAATGGCTGATCCTTGGTGAAGTCCAACTTCCACCGGGAAAAACTCAGTGGTCCCCACCGTGGACCATACAAGGGTCTTCGCCCCCTCGTACATATCCCTAATGACTCTTAGGTATCTCCTTGGGGTCCCTTTATCTATTAGAGTCCTCCAAATCAACTCTCGTGGGACACTATCATATGCCTTTTCTAGATCAAGGAAAGCCATATGCAAATCTTTTTGTCTTTCTCTAAACTTCTCCATGAGACTTCTAAGGAGGTGGATAGCCTCTACTGAGCACCTCCATGGCATAAAACCAAATTGGTTCTCTGACACCCTGGTCTCCCTTCTTAACCTCCTCTCAATAACTCTCTCCCAGAGCTTCATTGTGTGACCAAGTAGCTTAATACCTCTATAGTTGCTACACACTTGAGCGTCACCCTTGTTCTTAAAGATGGGGATGACTTCGCTAAGTCTCCATTCTTCTGGCATCTTAGCACCGGAGAAAATCTTGTTGAAGAGACAGGTCAACCATTTAACCCCCTCCTCTCCTAGGCTCTTCCAAGCTTCTATGGGAATTTGATCCGGGCCTACTGCTTTGTTTCTACCCATATTTTGTAAAGCAACCTTCACTTCTCCTTGGCTGATCCCCGAGTAGTAGCATTTTGGTAACAACTGTTCGCTTGGGTTCTCTCCTTCCCCGCTACCGTCGGTGCTCCCCTCGTTAAAGAGAGAGGAGAAATACTCTCCCCATCTCTTCCTAATATCTTCCTCGATCACGATGGTGCGTCCTCCTTCATCTTTGATGTACTTTATGTTACCTAAATCCCTTCTTCTTCTCTCACGGGCTTTAGCTATTCTGAAGATATCATTTGCTCCCTCTTTGGAGTCCAATTTCTTATACAAGTCTACATACGCCTTGTCCTTCGCTACAGCTACCGCCTTCTTTGCTTCTCTTTTAGCCACTTTGTACCTCTCTTCGGCAGCGGTCCTATCCGCTTGATGGCTCTCTCTGTTCAAAAGAAGCTCTTTGAACCGAGCTTGTTTCTCTGCTACTTTGATTTGCACCTCCTCACTGAACCACCACGATTCCCTGCGGGTTGACTGGGTTCTCGCTGACCCACTAGTCACTCCCAAGGAATCCTTTGCCGCGTCTCTGATGGTACACGCAAGGGTGTTCCACAACTGGTCTGCGTCCGTAGAAGTCAAGTCCTCCGCCCGAGCAGAGAGACCCTCAAAGACTTTCGCTCTAAACGACTCCTCAGCATCTCCGTTCAGATTCTTCCACAAGATCCTAGGCATCCCTATCGCCTCTCTCCTGTGTCGTCGCCCCTGAAAAAGTGCGTCCAAGTTTTCAGTTGCACTATTATTATTAGTATATATAACATTCATCAAGAGCTTGTGAATAGTACACGGGAGCAAAAAAAAAAAAATGTACTGTGGCAGCTACAGTGCTACAGTGGACGCACAGTACTTTTTTTTAGTGCTAACGGTCGTTAGTTATTTAACGGTTGTTAACTAACGACCGTTATCTTTAACATTAAAAAAAATGTACGCACTTTGTTCTTCATCTTAGCGGTTCATTGCAAATTTAGTCCTCACAAAATTTACATAAATAGTCCTTCATGTTATACATCAATTGCAAAGTCAGTCCTATTTGTACAGTACTAATGGCCGTTTGTTATTTAACGGCTGTTAACTAAAGACCGTTATATTTAACATTTAAAAAAAAAATTTGTACGCACTTTGTCCTTCATCTCAGCAGTTCATTGCAAATTTAGTCCTCACATAATTTACGTAAATGGTCCTTCATGTTACACATCAATTGCAAAGTCAGTCCTAGGTAACTAACTTCATGTTAAATAGCTAACGGCAACAAAAGAATTCCGCAGCAACGGGTGGGTACTAACAATCGCTTAAACTAATTGTTAAAAAAAACCCTTTGTAAGTATGGCATGCCATGAGTTCCATTGGCGCTTCTTTTTTTTTGCTAACTTACGTATACAAAAACCCCGCGACAACGCGCGGGTTCAAAACCTAGTAACATCTAAACAAGGGGGAACACAAATTAGTGAATTACACAATTGAACATTACAGACTAAAATAAACATTAAGATCTTTAATACTAAGAGCACAAGGTGTATCGAGTGCCATCTACCGTATTTTATAGCAAAACGTGATGTCACTTCAGTTTTTTTTCTTCCCTTATAACTCATAATTAGTGCAGAAGATGTGGTTTTGAGTTTTCCCTTGTCACATCAGCTCCACGTCATCAATTAACACTTCCATTATCACTCTCAATTTTCCCTCAACCTTTGTAGCACATTCTCTCTTTTTCAGTAAAACTTTTCTCAATTTTTATCAATTAAAAATACCTCAAAACACACATACCCACACATAGGGCTGAGCAATGGGACAAACCCGACCCGAAAACGATTAGGGTAATAAGTAAAACCGAGAACCGAACCGAGTAAAACCGAGAAGCGAACCGAATAAGGTTGGTTCATGTCAGTTTAGCTAGTTCAAACCGAATAGATGTGTTTTTTACTCGAACAGAGTAAAACCGAAATAATTATACAACACCGAAAATCGAACCGAACAAGGTTGGTTCAGCTCGATTCGGCCCAATTCGACTCGGTTTGTTGGTTCGGTTCAGTTCAGTTTTCGGTTGAATTTGCTCAGCCCTATCCACACATAATACACACAAAAATAAATATTATATTATTTTCTCTTTCTTGGTACTTGTAATTTTGTTGCGAGGGTAAAGTGTTGCTAGGGAAAAAAATTTAACTTTTCCTTTTTGGTGTGGTGCAATGTTCCTTTGATTCCCGCTAGAAAAAACCCCTTTCTTGTGAGTTTTCTGGCTACACACCCTTTACCCTTATAACTTAACTCAAAAACACCATCCCTCATCATTCAAGTTATATTTCCTAGGCTTCACAAGTTTTTTTTTTTTTTTTTTTTTTTTTTTTTTTTTTTTTTTTTTTTTTTAATCAAATAAAACACGAATTAAACTAAAATTAAAATTTTATTAATTAAATAAAAGACATAAAAAAAAATTACATGAACTAAACTAGTTTTGAGGATAATATTTGGCTCGAATTTTATACTTAGCCTCTTAGATAATAGCCTTGTCTATTGGATTCATCCCTCCGGTGTTGACTGCAAGCATCTTCATGTCCTCGTTCCTTGTGTGAGCGTTTATTAATTGCACCCTCGCCTCAACCTCATTTCTTATTTCTTCCATCTTTGCCTCACGGTCTAAAGCGAGTTGTTGTTGCAACATTTATTGAAACATTTCCTGTGAAGAAGAAGTGACTGCTGAGTTTGAAGATCGTTGATCTTTTGACTTTCGTTCTTTTTCAGTTGGACACGGCAAAGCATCATCTCCAAATAGTTCGAGTTCTTCTCCGGTTGGCCATCCTCGGGTTCTTCGTACATGTGGCGGATTGGGATTTAACCATTTATGTTTATCTTTCAAAAAATTGCAACCTTTTATGTAAGGAAAACTTTTCCCTTCATTGTCATGATATAAGAGTTCAACACGTGACTTCAAATCTTCATTATTTTCACCACTAACCCTCGTGATTTGTTTGATAATCACGTTATACTTTCTGACTTCTCGGTTCACGAGAGTCCACTTTTCGGCCAGCATGTTTTTCGAACACGTTATGTATCCCTTTTTCGTTGCTTGGTCATTGTATTTCGCAAGAATTTTGTACCAAAACGTCTCATTGGTTTGGTCGGTGCCAAAACGTCTCATCGGTTTGGTAGGTGCCTGTGTTCAGATCCTCAGATACATGTAACCGAAACTCGCCAAAATTAACTCTTTAGTTTGACTCAATAACTTGAGTTATTTTGGTCTTCTTTTCTCTTTCGTGACTTTTTTTTTTTTTTTTTTTTTCGTTTTTTTCTTTTTTTTCCTTTGCCACATTTCTTTGGTGACGACGACCCCTCGGCTTCGGATTGTTAGGGTTGTGGGGACTCTTGGCATTTTTGTTGCGAAAATTGGGGTTGACATATTTGTTGGGTTTTTTGTTATTGAAGTTGAAATTAGGCGAATTGTTGGTAGGGTGTAGCAAATAGGTTAAAGTTGGTAAACTGGTTTGGGATTTGGCATGACGTACCAAATGATGAAAGTTGGTTGGCATTTGAGGTAATGTGATTTGGTATGACGTACCATATGTGTAATGGCCGCTACCACGCACTAGTGGTGGTGTAGACCATTACGATTACGACTTTACGAGGAGCCTTTAGTTTTAATTTGGGAAAAGAAACATGTGGTGAGTGGTAACTAAGGGATTCTGTATAGTCTTATCATGATTCAGGACGATGTGTACCGAACATGTGGCCCAACAAATGTAATTGGGCCTACCAAACATTCTAAAAGATTCGAGATACTAGTTCAATTTTTCTTCGGTAGGTAGAAAAACATATGAGCCCACTAAACGCCTCGTCTAGTCAATGTACGTGTCCCCATATCATAAAGCATAAGCTTGAGTATAAGAATGTGGATGCATTAAATCATATGTTTTGCTTTTGAGATAAAACATACATTAAAAATGTTTGTATTGTAAAGTTATAATAAATCTTATACATGGAAACTCATACTCAAATGGTGTAAAAATTGTCAGCTCTTGAAATCTGGATGCATAATCATTTTTAGTACGTAAATAGTGTGTTGAATAACCGATAAAGTGTAGATACTCGACCAGTCTTTGTATCTACGTGTTTGCTTCAGCAGTAATGAGGTTAGAATAAGTAAGAAGGTTATAATCGCCTACCATGTATTGTCAAGTAAGTATATGATGCTGTTTCCTCTTTTCGAATTGATGAGGGATACATGATAAGTAAAGGGAGTAATTATTACTAGTACCAATCTTTAGTAACACATCAGATCACAGAACAAGTTATTCGATAAATGGGAATGTCCTAGCTATGAATAACGAACTTTTACTTTTTACTGATATACTCTAGTATGGTAATGTGTGAATGGCGATAATGGATTCACAATTTGCCACACATTTCAGTTTTTAACCACCATCAAATTACCTAGTCGTAATACGGTTGATGTTCTCACAGTAGGTAAATATTTGAAGGTGACCAGGAAAAAGTCGGAAACAGTCACAAAAATATCCCGGCTAGGCAAGGCCACACACATATTAGTTAAAGACACTCCCTCCTCTCTCCTCAAGTAACCTGAACAAGAAAACCTCGTCCGTTTTTATCCACGTCCGTTAGGCAATGGGAGTGCACGCGGAAAACGCCCTCGGGCACGACCATAGTTTTGATGAAGACACCTCTTTACCGTATAAAAAATGGTGCACACAAATTCTTTTTACATGGTAATCATGGTATTTTGAGACAATTGTTATAAAATTTAAGCCAAATAAAATTTTATGCAAGAAAAATTGGACATATGTAGGTAATTTTGTTGAGGGTTAGATCAGTTTGAATTTTTTTTGAGAAAGAGGTGAGGGTTCGATCCTCATTTCCGACAAAAGAGGCAGAGGTCCTCTGCATCTCTACCTTTGAGTAAAGAGGTAAGGTTATCTACATCTCACCTCCTTTATACATCATCAAAAATGAGATTTTGGGTATTTTTTATTTTTAGGATTAGTTAGATAGACGACAAGAAAATTCAAGTTTCTTTTAGCGTTTAGGTATTCCTTCGTTATCTTTAATATACATGACATGTACCCATCAATATAAAGTCATCAATTAATCTATCAAGCATTTTCCGCCAATTATTGCTTTAAAGTTTTCTTGATCAAGTCAAGTTCAAATTGGGAGCAAAGAGCCTACAGGGCTACGACAATTTTTTTTTTTTTTTTTTTTTTTTTTTTTTTTTTTTTTTTTTTTTTTTTTTTTTTTTGTTTTTCAATGGTAAGAAGGATTAATTATATATAAAAACTAGCAAGAAATTGTAGAAAATGTTACAAGAAGTAGAGAGAGCGGATCTAAGGTTGCTGAACCACAAAATAATGTTTTTTAAAAGGTAAACAAAAAGCGTAAACTAACCAGTCGTAACTCTTTTTTTTAGAACGGCGTATAGTGCCGTAACTCAAGTTAAGGTTGTAACATTATTCTACTTAACGCTATACGAAAATGAGGACGACTACTCAATAGGCACAGAAAAACAAAAGGTTGGCAATTCATGATATATATAGAATTACATATCCATAATGAATTTAGTGATAAAAACAAAACTACGTATTCATCATAATTAGATGATATTATCCACACGTAAAGTATGGCAAAAATTGAAGTTATGTTACTGATTATCCGCGAGCCACACCAAAAGATATTGTTGAAACAAGTTTGCTAAGTTTCATTTATAGCATATTTAATCTGTTAAGATATGTAGCACAGTATTATTTTGCTAAGATAATGTTATCACAAGATTTCAACAATACTACCAGGGTACCCGCTCATTGTAGCGGCAGGTGTCCTGAAATAAAAATTTTTGATGAAATTAATAAAAATGTCATGGGAAGTCATTCTGACATCTAAATTTGCCTCGAGATCGAAATACTAAAAGATTTGGTAAACTACACTTCCCACCCTAGCATATATTTACAATCTTAGTCCCTAAGGGTGCAATAGGGTTCACACAATGTCCAAAACACTTTCCTATATAAACCTCATTATACCTTCACTTAGGGTTTGACACCCTTTCTCTCTCAAACCAACCGCACCCTATTTCTTCTTCTTCTCCAGTCGTTTTTCCGGCCAAACAAACATCACCGCCGACCACTTAAACTCACCGCCACCACCACCACACTCCTTACAAACCCCCCATCATTTTGACGTACATCACGTGCCAAGAAACACCTCCCAACACCACAATTAACACCACCACAGCTCTAGTTCATCACCAAAACCATCTCTCTCTCGTTTTGTTGATACCGGCGGTCGAAGGTAGGAAAACCCACCACCCTTTTTGTCGTTCTAGCGACGGTGGAGGATAAGTACATGAATTTTCAAGAGCTTTTGATTAAATAAAGATTAAAACTAATAAATATGAAGCTAAATAATTGTTTGGTATCATTTTTTTTTTCTTTTTGTTGTTGTCGTTGTTATTGAGTCGCGAAAACAAGGGAGGCCGTGAGCTTGAGCTCATAGCCTTGTGTATCGAGTCGAGTTTTATTGAGTCGAGTCTTGGTCACAAGTTCATGTCTAGGTTAAGATGGATGGTTGTACATTGTGTTTAAATGATTGTAATATTGGGTGTAGTGGTGTTTTAATGCTATTAATGTAGAATGAGGGTTGTACATTGTGTTTAAATGATTGTAATATTGGGTGTATGGGTGTTTTTAATGCTATTAATGTAGAATGAGAGTTGTACATTGTGTTTAAATGATTGTAATATTGGGTGTAGGGGTGTTTTTAATGCTCTTAATGTAGAATTATAAGAAAACTAGTCTGAATTTCGATTCATGCTAATTTTTGTTGTACACAATGCTTTGGTTGTTGTAATTATGAATATTGCTTGCTTTAAAGTGTTGTAAACCATGTATCATTTTTTGTTAATCTGAATTTTTTTAAAAGAGAGAGTCTTTCCTCCATTATAAGTAGTATAGATATAGATACGCATTACTTCCATCTAAGCTAATGTGTGCGTGACATTCACACGTTCGTAAAGTAGATATACATTTAATCGAGCATCTACCTATATCAATTTGCAAAGAAAAACTTTAAAATGAATAGTGTTTTGAGGGTAGAAACGTCTTTACTCAGTTTCACTTGACTTTGTTTTGTTCTTTTTAATTTTTTAAAAAACAATTCACTGCATTCTTACGATATCTTTTTAATTATCCTATTATCCAAGAACACCGCAAAGGTGATACTATTGACCCATGAATTTCCGCCTTAAAATAAAGGGGACCAACGATCTAGGGGGAGCTATGTTCAAGGGGAGCACGATACCGGGATAAAGATAAAGTTCAAGAGAAATTCCCGCCTTTTTGATTCGACAAAAGGGGGAGAAAGAAAGCAAATCTCAAGCTCGGGTGAAGAATAAGAATAAGTCAAAGAAAAAAGGTCAAGCTTCACAAAATTATAAGGCAAGGTCAAGACGCAAGCTACAACAACGAAATTCTTAATCTTCGCTACGTTTTGTAATATTATTTGCGTTCGGAATTTATTTGTCATCATAAAAAAAGGAGATTGTTGGAACAACATTGATTAGGTGATATGGACCTTACTGGTAGGAGTAAGGTTACTCCTAAACCAAATTGAGGTTACTGGTGGATTACAAGTAGCCTTACTTCTTTACATAAGTAACCTTACTGTAGGAGTAATGCTTCTTTTGCTTTGGTCATGATTTAGGACTGAGGTTACTGGTGGATTCCAAGTAAGGTTACTTCTTTACATAAGTAACCTTACTGCTTGAAGAGAAGTTTACTGGTTTTTGTTTTTGGTCGTGTCTTTAATTGGTTTCTTCTAGAATAATTTAGTTTAGCTTTTTCCCCAAGTTTTACTACCCTATAAATATAGGGCTTATTATCATTGTAATTCATGCTGGAAATCATTAATAAAATTGTCTTTAGAGTCTTTACTCTTGTTAGGGTTTTATTCCCTTGAGGTGCGCCTCGTATATCACCCTTGGATTAGGGTTTATCTAAATACGCTTTCGCGCGTCTTGTGTCATTAGGTACCATTCGCAACACATAAAATCACAAACGTTAGCCAAAAACCAAAACGACCCTATAACTGGGTCTGTCACGCTGCCGGCGCTCCAGCGCGTGTCCAAGGCGCCAGATGTTGTATCTTAGGCGTCTTGGTTTTGGAAGTCGGCTTTCCACTTACCCGACAAATATGGATCTTTCATTACAGGTATTAATATGATAAGTGCTTCATTAGGAACACTCGAAATGGGTTTTAGACTTAGAGGAATTCAAAATTACAACCTCTCGTTTTTTACCAATGCCAACTCAAGTATTTTATTAAACGCATCTAGCCAAGGCTTTTCTAAACCTTGGAAACTCATATCTTTCACGTGACATCAAGTGAAAGTATTCATATGACCATAATCCGTGTTTATGTCCTCTCTAATCACGTAACAGGTTTACTCCCTTATTGGTCAAATAAAGTCAAAGGTCCCTTTGCGTAAACGCATCCTTTCCCGTTATAGGATATGCTTTACTGTGAAGCAAAACACTTAGTTTGTTTGCATTAAGATAATTATTTATTATGTCAAGTTGTGGAAAATCACGAATTATTCTATTATGAATACTTAACGTTGAGTTATTAGGAATTATGATTTTCATATCCAAAACATAACCCATAATCATAATTGTCCAATCTTTTCTTTCTTAATGACAATGTCATTAAAACTTAATCAATCCTCTGATTAAACCTTAATCAATAACACCTACACTAAATAAACCTTCAAACCATTTCAAAAATCTCACAAAACCTTATCCTCAACATGCTCTTAATATTCCCTTACATTCCTTGTACTTGGTTGTATTTCTTGTCCCCCAACATTTCCAAATTCTCCACATCAACATATTTTTTTACCACATTCCCTCTTAACCACTACAATTCAAACACATCACCACATTCTCTCTTCCTTCTCCACTTTGAATTCAAAAACTCTCACACTTACACACCAATCTTCTATCATATACTTATTTCTCTCACTCATACATCTCTCTCACTCTACAATTCAAATTCGAACTCACACACACTCACATTCCTTCCTTTACACACTTGCCAACTCAGTCACTCACACTCCATAATTCAAATTTGAATCCAACCCAAAGGCTCCAAATCACATCACTCTTACGTCCATACAACTCACTCTCCTTACTTACAACATTCCTCACTCCTTCTCTCCTCTCACATTTCAAATTCAAATTTGAATTCCAAACAATAGGCTCCTTCCCATCATATATTCCAACTCATTTCAACTTATTCCAACTCATCCCATCTCATATCAACTCTCTTAACCTAACCATGTTTCTTTCTAACCTAACTTCTCTCATACACTTCCCTCTCTCATTATTTGAATTTCAAATTCAAATTCTTCTCTCTCTCTCTCTCTCTCTCTCTCTCTCTCTCTCTCTCTCTCTCTCTCTCTCTCTCTCTCTCTCTATCTATCTATCTATCTATCTATCTATCTATCTATCTATCTATCTATCTATCTATCTCCCCAACACAACATCGACACTTCCTTTCTAAGAAAGAAATATTCTATGGCATATTCTTTCTCTCTTATATATGCAATGTAAGGAATACACAATATACTCCTATATAATTATCCCCTCTATCTTTTCTTCTTTGATAATTGGTTTTACCCAACATATTCTTTTAAACACTTCGCAAAATGATTTTTATCGAATGGCTGTTTAAGTTGGTTGACCTTAAGGATGAATAATGGAAAGGATAAAAGTGTGAAGTACAATTGGGTGTTTAGCAAGGTCGAGTAGTTTAAGACCAAAGTCCCACGAAAAACCTTTACAGGATTATGGCGCGCTGCTGGTGCTCTGACATGCCAGCTAGTACACTAACCTCGTAAAAGTTTTTCAAGGTTTGGACTCTTGGCCTATAAATACCCCATCTTGGCTCTTTTATTCCTCACCCCTTTCCATTCATTCTTTCTCTCTAATTTTTTTTTCTCTCTACCCTCTAATTCTATCATCTTATGTTCTTAATCTTTCTCTCTTATCATCTAATTGAGAGAACACATTCTTTGCAAGGGAAGAATCACAAGAACCTAATCCATTCTTGTGATTGTGTCGAGGGTCTTCTTACCTATACCATTTCTAATAAAATCGAGTCTTTAGGTTATGTTAGGGCTCGATTAAACAGTCAACATTTATACATTCGATTTAGTTGTAAGGGAAGTCTTATATCTTTGTGACCAACCATAGATCGTTGGAGATCTACTTGGAGTTTGATACTTCCAGTGGGAAGTCTTAGTGGTCTTAGTGGGAAGTTGAATCACGAGATTCTTTTGGGTGGTTTTTGAGGGCGGAATACCGTTGGGAGTAGCTCTTCTTTGTGAACACCGATCTTTGTGCATACCGGTGGAGTGAAGTTGTAACGGTTTGTAGTCCACCGAAAGGATTATACTTAGTGAATAGTATCGTGTCGTAGATTCGCAACTGGATGTACAGATTATATATACACCCCATCCCGAACCAGTATATATCGTGGTGTCTATTTACTCGCTTTATATATTGTGGTTGTGATCATGGTTGTAAGTTTTGTTGCATAATCACTTGTTGATCTTTAAGACTTGAAATTAATAAACTTCGAAGAAGTCAAAAAGACCGTATTACCCACCCTACGGGTCTACAAAAACATTTAATGCAGTAAAATAGCAGTGTACTTTATAGTTAGATGCCCGACATGTCCCTATTACGGTAGTACCCCACGGGTAACCACCTTATATTCTGCCTATAAAAGAGAATGAGAGTAAATGTTATCTTTTGCAATTAATGTGACACACATTTAAGATAGCATTTACTCTTCACTAAGAATTAAGTCCTTGAACCCTTTCGGTATTGTTAGCATAGTTATTTCTTAAAAACTAACTTTGGTTTATGTTTAAGTTAAGTGAGGAGATCAATAAATATTGTCATTCAACTTAAATTGTTATACTGCAAACAATCTTAGTAAATTCTTTGATTCATTTTTTAATCAGAATTTAAACATTGAAAATTACTTGTGTAAATCTTTCTTACTTGTTTGTCTTTGTTAAACGATTTTAAGCTTACTTCATTAGCATGAATGTTGGTTAGTTAATGTTGGTAGTTATGAGCTCAGAACAGGGTGAAGATAATCAATAGCCTAACTATGTACCAATTAAGGTTACCGGATATCACTTGGAATCGTGTAATCACTTTCCAAAGTAAACTATTCGACCCTAATGCCTGGGTATCACGAATATCTACTTGGGATATGACCAAATGTTTGTTACTGATTTAGGCACAAATCAATAACCCTTTGCGTTTAAGTGTTATGTGTTTTCTGTCTACTACTCATGCATGATTTGATCTTCCTATATATAGGCAAGATTACTCAACCCTAGTCAATGGAATTAAGAGTGATTAACGGCCCATTAATCCCACTTAATTTGCCTCCATAATAATAGGTATTAGTGGTTACATGACCAATTAAACGTAGTCATTAGTGCAGATGTAACTGTCATTTGAATAGGTCAAATCAGTTACATATAACACTCTATCAGCAGAAACTCTGCTCATCAGCAGGATCCTGACACTGGTAGCAGGAACCATCAGCAGGAACCAGTACTTAGTAGGAACCATCAGCAGGAACCAGCTATCAGCAGTATCCTGCACAACCACTATATGAGTCAGGGTGTTCAGGGACCTGATGGGTGTACACTCCGTACCTCCAAGCCCATTACCAGGTGTGAACTAATCCCATAAGTGCACTAAATTTTCCAACAATCCTCCCCAAATTTAGTTCACTACCTTTGCATGAAAATAACCATAATACAAAACAAGTGCATAAACAAAAATATCGTGAGGATTGAATTTCCATCTTAGTACATTACATGTTCAAATATTCGAGAATCAGGGTGTTCTAAGAATTGAACCCTTCAACCCATTTGAATACCTGAAGATAAAATACACATAAGTTTTCAAACACTTAAACACTCCTGACACTATACAAGCCATGTGTCCATATCCAATTCATAAATGTTGTAAAAGCTAAAAGTCCATAGCTTCCTGAAGTGGCAAAACTTCAACATTCACATAGGTGGTTCCTCTTTATTCTTGCTCCTGCTTAGCACTTTTTCAAAGAATTTAACCATTAAGAAGTAGAGACTTCATCCTCCTTTTCAGCAGGTTCCTGAGCACAACCTTTGGATGATTGTAAAACATGTGCTCCAGTACACTGAATGTTCAGCTTTCCACATTGAACTCAGCTCCCAAGTTTCCTCAGGAGGGAGTTGGGTGTCCTAGCATTCAGTGACTAAGTTGGACTTCAAACCCATCCCTTTAGCAGACTTCATAACCAAGTCTCTAGCAAGACCCTTCGTCAAGTGATCAACTAAATTTTGTTGAGATCTAACAAACTCTATAGAAATCACCCCATTCATGATTAGTTCACGAATCATGCTATGCCTGACACCTAAGTGTCTAGACTTCCCATTGTACATCTGGCTATAAGTCTTTGCCAATGTAGCAGCACTATCACAACGGATAGAAATAGATGCTATAGGTTTAGGCCACAATGGAATCTCAAGAAGCAAGTTTCTCAACCATTCAGCTTCTTTACCAGCAGCTGCTAAAGCCACAAATTCAGATTCCATTGTCGAACTGGTGATACAAGTTTGCTTCTTGGATGCCCAAGAAATTGCACCTCCACCAAGTAGGAATACCCAGCCACTGGAGACGAATTGTCTTTAGTGTTACTGATCCAACTTGCATCAGTGTATCCTTCCAACACTTAAGGATAACCAGTATATGAGAGACTATAGTCCATAGTTCTCTTCAAATACTTCAGTACTCTCTGAATTGCTTGCCAGTGCTGAGCACTAGGATTACTAGTATACCTGCTCAGTTTACCCACAACAAAAGAAATGTTAGGCCTTGTACAAGTCATGGCATACATCAGGCAGCCAATCACCCTAGAATACTCAAGTTGAGATACAGCTTTGCCAGTATTAAGCATAAGCTTCTCAGTGGTATCCATGGGAGTACTCACTGGAGTACAATCAAAGCAATTAAATTTCTTCAGTACCTTCTCAATGTAATGGGACTGAGAAATTGATATACCATTGCTTTCATGTTTAATCCTTATGCCAAGGATAACATCAGCCTCCCCCATGTCCTTCATGGAGAACCTTAATGACAAAAATTCCTTTGTCAGGTCAACTTGATTTTGGTCAGTGCCAAAGATCAACATGTCATCAACATATAGGCAAATGATGACTCCTTTACCAGATTCATCAAATTTTCTATATACCCATTTGTCAGCCTGGTTAAGAACATAACCATTAGACAAAACGACTTCATCAAACTTTTGATGCCATTGCTTAGGTACCTGTTTCAGTCCATATAAAGACTTAATCAGTTTGCACACCTTGTTTTCATTTCCAAGCAAGATGAAGCCCTGAGGTTGGTTCATATAAACCTCCTCATCCAATTCACCATTCAAGAAAGCTGTCTTCACATCCATCTGATGAATAATCAGATTGTGAATTGATGCCAAAGCAATCAGCAGCCTGATGGTACTGATACGTGCCACTGGGGCATAAGTATCAAAGTAGTATATTCCTGACTTTTGTTTAAAGCCCTGAATGACTAGTGTAGCCTTGAACTTTTCAATAGTTCCATCTACCTTCATTTTCCTTTTGAAAATCCATTTGCAACCAAGAGGTTTGCAACCTGGTGGTAGATCAACCAATTGTTGCCCATGATGGAGTCAATCTCATCATTTATTGCCTCTTTCCAGAAAGCAACATCCTGGGACTTCATTGCTTTTTCAAATGTTTTGGGATCATCCTCAACAATGAAGCAATAGGAATATTGGTCAGAGACCTCATTCCTTGTACCGTCAATTAAGTATAATTGAAACTTAGGTCTAAATGACTTTGGAGTCCTGACCCTTTTGCTCTTCCTGAGCTCATGTTCAGGTTGTTGAACCACAACCTCATCAGGGGCCTGAGATGATAATTCATCAGGGACCTTTGATACACCAATGTCATCAGTTCCATTTGGAATCATGTGAATTGGTCTAGGGACTGATGAGAATCTATTTTCATCAAATAGTGCATCCCTTGATTCAATTATTGAGTTAATTGAAACATATTCATTAGGTTCAATAGCATAGAACCTGTATGCCTTGCAATGCTCAGCATATCCAACAAAGATACATTCAATGCCTCTTTCACCCAGAGTTTTTAACTTTGGATCAGGGAGTCTTACAACTGCCCTACAACCACAAACCCTGAGATAATTCAGGTTGGGTTTCTTCTTAGTCCAGAGTTCATAAGGGGTAACCTTGTTCCTTTTATTTGGAACCCTATTTAATAAATAGCAAGCTGTTAACATAGCTTCACCCCGGAACCCTTGACTCAGTCCTGAATAGGACAACATGGAATTAACCATCTCCTTCAGTACCCTGTTTTTCCTTTCAGAGATACCATTTTGTTGAGGAGTATAGGGAGCAGTCGTTTCATGGATTATACCAAAAGACTGAAAATACAGAGTATCCATGTACTCACCTCCTCTATCAGTCCTGAACCTTTTGATCAGTGACCCAAGTTGCAACTCAACTTCAGTTTTAAATACTTCGAATTTATCTAATGCTTCATCCTTGGTATGTAATAGATAAACATAACAAAACTTAGAAGCATCATCAATAAATGTCACAAAGTACTTCTTGTTCCCCAAAGAGGGAGTGGCATGCAAATCACACAGGTCACTGTGTCTAAGCTCCAAGAGCTCAGTCTCACGTTTTACACCCTGAAAGGGTTTCTTAGTGATTTTGGTCAACATGCAAGTTTTACACCTTTCAGTGTCCATGTCAAATGCTGGGATTAACCCATCTTTAGACATATCTTGCATCCTTTTAAAATGTACATGGCCAAGTCTAGCATGCCGCAGGGTAGAGTCATTCAGTTTAGAGGTTGACATAAAAGTTGAATTACCAATGTCAGTGACAATGTTAAGCCTGAACATTTGATTACACAAATAGCCAAAACCAATAAACACACCATGTTTGGACAAAATAAATTTATCAGATTCAATAACTTGTTTATATCCATGATTATTCAAAACACTACTTGAAACCAAGTTCTTCCTTATATCAGGAACATGAATAACATTAAACAAAGTTACAATCTTTCCAGAACTAAAATTAAGATCTACACAACCACGACCATGCACCAAGGCTGTTGACTCATTTCCCATGTGAAGAATAGAACCATCATTTAGTGACTCGTAAGTCTTGAACCATATTCTATCTTTGCACACATGAATAGTTGCTCCAGAGTCAACCCACCACGCAACATCATCATCTTGCACATAGTTAGATTTAGATACATATGTAACATAATAAACCTGAAGAGATTCATTAAACATATTCTGACCTTTCAGTGAGTTGGCAGAACCACCACTCCCTGAACTACTAGTGCCTGAACCATTGGTTTTACCACCAACCTTAACACCTTTGCAATCCCTTTTAATGTGACCAGATTTGCAACATTTCCAACAAGTAGGTGTTGCCTTCTTGTTAGGATCAGCCCTTGTGTTATCATGATGTTTACGTTTGCCTTTATTGTCATTGTACCTGGTGGAATTGTTATGTTCCACCATATTGACAACAGATGCACCAGTAGCATTGCTACTCTTTGGCTTGTCATTATCTTGCGCCCTGAGGGATTCCTCAATACGCAAATGACTACCCAACTGAACAAGTGCTAGTTCTTCCTTCTTATGTTTCAAGGTATGCTTGAAATCTTTCCAAGAAGGAGGTAATTTGTCAATGATACAAGAGATTGAAATAGCCTCATCCATGTTCATATTGTGTTGTGTAAACCTTCCAAGTATTTCAAGAAGTTCATTGTATTGTTCCATGACTGGTCTTGAATCAGTCATTTTGTAATTTGTGAAATTACTTACAAGAAACTTCTTACTTGAAGCATCCTCAACCATATATTTGGCATCCAAGGAATCCCACAGTTCTTTAGAAGATTCAACATTCTGATAAATGTCAAAGAGAGAATCAGACATACCATTTAGGATTAAACCTCTGCATACATAGTCATCATTCTCCCATTTGCTTCTTTTCCTTATCTGTTCCACAGTAGCATCATCCCCATGATCTTCAGGAATAGCAGTGCTAAGAACATACACCACATTCATGCTTGACAGCAAGAAGTGCATCTTCTTTTGCCATCTTCTGAAATCAACACCTTCAAACTTTTCCAATTTGGAAAAGTTAGCAGCCATATGCCTCATAGCAGCAGCCATTGATTATCACAAATAGTTTACTTTGATTGTTGGTGGTTATGAGCCCAGAACAGGGTGAAGATAATCAATAGCCTAACTACGTACCAATTAAGGTTACCGGATATCACTTGGAATCGTGTAATCACTTTCCAAAGTAAACTATTCGACCCTAATGCCTGGGTATCACGAATATCTACTTGGGATAAGACCAAATGTTTGTTACTGATTTAGGCACAAATCAATAACCCTTTGCGTTTAAGTGTTATGTGTTTTCTGTTTACTCCTCATGCATGATTTGATTTTCCTATATATAGGCAAGATTACTCAACCCTAGTCAATGGAATTAAGAGTGATTAACGGCCCATTAATCCCACTTAATTTGCCTCCATAATAATATGTATTAGTGGTTACATGACCAATTAAACGTGGTCATGAGTGCAGATGTAACTGTCATTTGAATAGGTCAGATCAGTTACATATAACACTCTATCAGCAGAAACTCTGCTCATCAGCAGGATCCTGACACTGGTAGCAGGAACCAGTACT
This sequence comes from Artemisia argyi, assembly GCA_030686995.1. Classification (NCBI taxonomy): domain Eukaryota; kingdom Viridiplantae; phylum Streptophyta; class Magnoliopsida; order Asterales; family Asteraceae; genus Artemisia; species Artemisia argyi. The sequence goes on along the minus strand of CM060678.1, from coordinate 17,513,709 downwards.
TAGTAGGAACCATCAGCAGAAACCAGCTATCAGCAGTATCCTGCACAACCACTATATGAGTCAGGGTGTTCAGGGACCTGATGGGTGTACACTCCGTACCTCCAAGCCCATTACCAGGTGTGAACTAATCCCACAAGTGCACTAAATTTTCCAACACTTAACTTCTGTTAATCTTTGTAACCAATTAAAAAGGAACAAACTCAAACTTGAAATTGATCCATTAACTTGATAGTGAAGCACTTGATATGACAAAAAAAGTTTATAGGGTTCTTATGTCTCATGGCATTATAAATTCGTCAATCATCAATTTATAAATTATTTTTGCATTATTTTTATCTTGTACAAATTATTTCTAGTTTTTCTAACACATTCATTAAATCCTGAATATGCATCAAATTTATTTTTGTATTTAAGATTTTAAAGATCATTCATTGTACAACAATACTAAACAAAAACTCATTATGTTTCAAACAAAAAATACAGTAACTCTTTCATGAGTTTATAACCTATACTTGTATCTCTCATCGTGAATACTCTTGATTAGGCTTTTCAGCCTTTAAAGAAAATACTCTTGATTAGGTTTAAAGCAGAACGAACAAGAACCAAAACAATTAAAACTAGGAAAAGCATAACCGGTTATGCATGTGATTCGGTTTGAGTTAAGATCTATAGTAACGAATGAACCATTAAAAACCAAACTTGATAAGAGCCGTACTCATACCAATAACTGAACCAAATACTATAGACTTAGGTTCAAATTAAATTTGATTCCGAATATCTGAAAATGAGTTTTGTCCCATCCATATATTTATTGCGATGCAATAAAACCTTAGGTTAAAAATATGGGAAAACATCCTCTGGCGTGACCATACTACCCACCTCTAATAAATGTGTAAGAATTGTCTCGTGACATATTTTCGAAAATTCTGCACATTCATTTAATTCAGATTCCAACTTCCCTCTTCTTTTTCTTAATTCTATTGTTTGGGTAGTTGAAATCATTAATATCAATCCTTCAATGCTACCACCACCCTCTTGTTATTCTCATGCTTATTTATTTGGAGTTTTACTAGGTGACCCAATATGTTTTTTTTATGCTCTTGGTGTTTTTGAGTTGTGGTGAAGCAGTTGAACGAGATATTGGTTCGGTTCAATAAGAAACCGATGTTCAAATAGTGTGTTGAATGTTGCTTTTTGATTGAGCCGTGCCAATATCACGTGCATGTTGCTTCTGATATCTACCACGATGATATGCTGATCAAGCATATATATGTCATTTATTCAATTGTTCTAATCTTCATTCAAATGCATCTCTATACTAAAAAAGCATTCATGTGGTAAGATATCTGTTAAAATTAGTTTATCTTTTGAATTTTAGAAACTTATACAGTATTAAAAGTATATTATCACTTAAGTTTCATATTTAATGACCTTTTATACCGAATAAAGTGCAATGTATATTTTGTTTGTTTTTTTATGCATGATTACATCCTAGACTTGCTTATAATCCATATCGATATTATAGCTACAATCTTATTCTTTTGTCTGAGGCTGTAACATTTCGTTTATTGGAATTAAAGGTAGAAGAAAGTTGTTTTTATTTTTCTGAACTTCAATTTTCGTATCTCCAATATATATATGTTTTTTCTTTAGGTAATTTACCTAACTTTTAATAATGAAATTAGTTAGTGTTAACTGTTAATAAGCCGGTCATATAATTTGAAATTTGATTTGCACACTATATTTTTTATTTGCACACAACATGATTCAAACAAATCAATTACAGTAGCATATAAACTGCATGTACAACCATTTATAGCAATATAGCATAAGATGTTTTGTGCAAATCAAAATTGGAATTATGATAGTCTACTCTTTTATATATACGTGAGACGGTTTGTAAAATGCATGTTTTGTGCTTCAATCTTTATATATTTGATTCATAAATCTCATGTTTTTTTTTTATGATATTGTACCCAATATGTTGCTTATATTTTATCGTACGTTGCTTATTGTGTATACTTCGGTATTCATCATTTTTTTGGCTGGTTATATTAGATCTTTTTATTACCAAAAAATTATAGTAAAATATATGAATAAAATGGGTTCTTCGAGGAGGGAATGTCTTGATGGCAATTAAATTCTTGCATTTAAAATGCAACCACATAAACACAAACTACGATATTCGCTAAAGCTTTTAATATTCTTAGAAAACACCGCGCACGTAACTTTTTTTTTTAACGGCAAATTTATTATAGAAAAAACTAGCAAGGCGCTAGAAGTTTACAACGAAATAAGATTATGGTTTTTAAGTCACTCAATACAACTAAAACTAGCTTTGCTTCTAAACCGAATCCAAAAGAAAGAACGAGAAACAACTTCATCAAACATAATTGCCTTTGGATGAATCTCTTGACCGAAAATCGTTCGGTTGCGCCAATTCCATATGTACCACCACACAATGTAGCATACACCTTCGAACGCCTGTTTTTGCTTCATCGGGAGCCGAATAGACAACAACCAATCCAACCAATCATCATAAGAATTAAGCTCCTTGTACTCCATATCCCACCATCGAGTGATCTTATGCATAATCTCACTAACTATTTAGCAAGAGAAGAATAAATGCCTAGATGATTCAACCGTCCTCTCACACATAGGACATAATATAGACTCAATCTCCATACCTCTACGAGAAATTTTGAATCTGGTAGGAAGACAATCGTTTTTAACTTTCCAAGCATGAACATTAATCTTGATTGGAACCACCTTTATCCATCTTTTCTTTGAATTACCATTCGGAAGTAAAGTTTCGTCGATAAGTTTCCTAACCGAGGATACCGAGAACTCACCCGATCCATCAAAGGACCACGACTATCTATCTTTCGAATTACTTAGAATACAACCATCTGTCTTTTCCTTTAGCAACTCCAACTGAATCTGCTCTATTCCACCCCTAGGATTTCGACGAAGAGAAAACTCCAACCCTCCATGAGACATTTTCAACGCAACCTCAATCCCTTTCATCGTTTCCAAAGCATAAATTCTAGGGGCCAAATCTTTAAAAGCAACATCACCACACCACTTAGTTTCCCAAAACGATGTATTCATCCCATTACCCAATATCAGAGTAATATATCTGAGAAGATCAATACCATGCAACTTCAATGACTCAATTTGCTGAATTAAACTAATCCATATAGACGGGTAGCTCAATTTAGCTTTCATACCAATTTTTCCACTTTCACCATGCAAAGCTTTTATGACCCTAGCCCATAACGAATTCTTTTCGGTTATAAACTGCCACACCCATATGAACAAAAGGGCCCTGTTAAGCGCGAATAAACTCGAAACCCCAAGACCTCCTGTATCCTTAGAAGCCATCACATTTCTCCATCTGACCCAACTTGATTTTCTCGAATTTATCTCCATGCCATTAAAAAACCGCGCCCGGATTGATTCCATATTCTACATCACCTTTCGCGCACCTAACTATTGATTTTCACTTCCTATACTCCTTTAGTCTTACAAGGAATGCTAAAAACCTTAGGGTTATGGTACACGGAGGTCACTAAAGTTTCACAAACAAAGTTTCATTTTGTGCTTTTAGGTTACTAATGTAAACGGGTTTATTAATTTGGTCATCATACTTATAAACTTGTGACAATAGGGTCATTTTGTGGAAGGGATACCGGTTGTTTACCCTTCACCCATGCCAAGCTGGAATCTACCTCAGCAAATCTCTCCACCTAGGCTTTCCACTAAGTTTATTAACTATTAAACCTACCCCTTTCACCCACTAAGTTTATAACCCTAATTTTTATTATCCATTCCACTCATAATCCACGCAAATCACACTTAGGGTTTGACAAAACTAAATCTTCCACAATGAATGTGCTTTGTGGCTATGGTGAAGTTGCCAGGCTTCGAACATCTTGGACTCAACATAACCCCGCAAGAAGGTTTCTTGGATACCCCAATTACTTGGATCCGACAACAAATTGCAATTTCTTTCAATGGATTGATGCTCCTTTACCAAATTGTTGGTATCAAGCAAGAATGTATGAGATGCATGTGAATGTGATTAATGCTCAACAACAGATTGCTCAAGCTAACAATCAAGTGGCTCAATCTACTTTCTACAATCGGATTTTGATTGTGTTGATTGTTATCATGTTGGTCATTAGGTTTATAAGCTAGTTATGTTGGTCATTGTGTTTCTTTTGGTAGTTATGGCAGGTTAGGTTTATGTGCTTTTGGTTTAGATGTTAGTTTGGTAGGTTGTGGTATGATGAACATGGTGTAAGGTTCTTTTGTTTTGTGGTATGTTGTAATGTAGGTGTCAACTTATGGTATGATGTAATGTTGGTTTCAACTTATGGGTTTGGCAAAGTAATGAAAATGTTGTTTTGGTATGATGTTATGTTGTTATTTACTGCATTATTTACAACATTCTTTACTGCATTCTCTACATTTTTATAACCTGTACATGTAACATAAACTAACAGAAAATAACACAAGTTGTAATACCATAACCTGGATCATATTCATCCATTACTAGCCATAAATAGTTCAAGTGATTACACAAAATAACTGATAGATGGCAGATGTACAAAATTTCCACACATTTGGCAAGCCATTCTAAATCAGTTATGCAAAGTAATCAACAAGCATCCTGAGTCAGTTCTACCAAGTATCATATTACATACCATAGTTTTACCACTTAAGTAAATTGGCAGATGTACAAAAGTGCCTAACATGTGGCTTGCCAATATAATTCATATCTAACAACTATTCAACTGAAATAGCATCACTTGGCTCCAATCCAGGACCAGGTGGTAGTGGCTTGTTGAACAGGATATTCTTGATCCTTTCAGATCTTCTAACATGAGGTGGTGTGAGTGGTCCTTCAAGCTTCTTTTTGATGTTTGTACAGTAAGTATCAGTCCATTTTTCATGTTTCTCCCTCATCTTTTGCATTCTTTCCATACAGAAAACCCTGATGTCTTCTAACATGTTAATCACAGGTTTTCTTCTTGAATCCACTATCAGAGCATTAAAACATTTAGATATCCCATTCTCTACAGCATCACAAGCCCTATCAGTGTTGAAGTAAGCTCTACTCCAAGTCTCAGGATGCATGTCCATTAAGTATTTGTGTGCATCCTTACAGGCTTGAATTTGTTGCATGACCTTCTCAAACCTTGTGGGGTATGTGGCCTTTGCTGCTTTCCAAAATAAGGTCCTGTATTCAAGCCCAGTGTATTTCTTCCTGAAGTTAGCATAGATGTGTCTTGCACACTGTCTATGTTTAGCAAAAGGCATCACTTCTTTGGCAGCTTCAACAAGACCCTTCAAACATTCAATTCAAGTAATGAACATGTGAGACAGAATAGATAGTACAATTCTTAAGAGTCCAATTATGAATATGTACCTTATGTTGATCAGAAATGATAGTCAATCCTTGACCAGCTACTAATCCAAGATCATGCATCAAACACTGCATAAACCAGCTCCAATTGTCCTTATTCTCAACACTAACCACTGCCCATGCAATTGGATAAATCTGATTATTCCCATCTCTTCCTACTGCAGACAACAATTCTCCTTTGCATATGGTTTTCAAAAAGCAACCATCAAGATCTATAACCCTCCTACATCCTTCCAATCAACCTTCTTTCAAACCCTTAAAGCAAACATAAAACCTACTGAAATAGTTCTTACCATCAGGCATAGCATCCACACTCATCAAACAAGTAGAACCTGGATTAGAATCAAGTATCTCCCTAGCATATGACCATAACATCTCATAATGATCCTCCAAACAATTCTCATACTGGTTTAAAGCTTTCTTCTTTCCCCTCTTAGCTTGACTGATACTCACCTTGCATTTATATTTCTTTAGAATCATTTCAATAAGTTCCTTAACTTTGATACAAGGATTAACCATTATCTTTTTTGCATAGTTTCTAGCAATCCAGTTACTTGTGATTAAGGTCCCATATGCATAAGTCCTAGAATAGGAGTGCTCATCATTCAATGTCTTTATTTGAAAAGTTCTCTCATTTTGCATCCAAGATGCCCACATTCTAAATGGACACTTCCTATCAACATCATCCTTACTACACTTAGCCAGAAGTCTCTTAGTATTGTTCACTTGATAATATAACTTATACCCATTAGCTAAAGCATAATATGTCAATGCTCTTTTAAGCAGATCTGGTGACTCAAACTTTTTGCCTAAATGAGGTTTAATTAACTTCCATTTGATATGAGGATCATGTACTGGGCAGTGATCACCTAACTTATCAGTATCCTCTGAAGTCTTTTCAGTGGCAGCTACCTCATCTTCCTCATCATACTCATCCTTAGGTAAGCCATTGTATAACCTACTCAAAAAGTTAGCATCAAACATTTTTTTACTTCTAGGTTTAGGTCCACGCTCTGCTTTGCTCTTCTTAGTATCATAAACTTCCTCTTCACCATCAGATAAATGATCAACTGATGCAGTGTCACTCTCATCAGAACTATCATACTTAAATACATTATAATCACCCTCTAAGTCACTGTCACTATCATCATATTGTTCTACATTTTTATCTTGACTAGTGGAAGTAGCATCATGTAAATCAAACACAGAGTGAGACACATAAATATGTATGACATTATCATTTTTTGCACCTAATTCAACACACTGAGCTAATTCACCTTCATTTTTTTAAGGTTTTCAAACCTAAATCTAAGTCAAGTCCTGGAATACAATAAAATATCTGTTTGATGTCACATGAAGTACATTGACTTGCTAACAGCTTAACCAAACCAACAAATCCCAAATCAAGCACATTCACATTTGGAATTTCAGTCAAAATATCGAAGTCATAAACAAGATTAGGATTCCTTACAAAGACACCACCATGATGAAATTTTATGAGAAATGAGGAAGATGATGATGAAGCTGCCATCTGTAACAAGAAAATTCAATAAAAAGTGTTAATTTGAGAAAACCCTAATTTGTTATATGAAACCCTAATTTTATTAGACCTTAATTGGAGTTACTAAACAATTAAAAGGATAAAATAAGGTGTTGATTTTACCTTGTTGAGAAGATGACAACACTGATTCGAAGTCAATTTGAAAAAACAAGATGATGTTATGGTTGATTGGTTTTGGGGGTGGGAGAAGATGCGTTTAGGGTTTTAAGATTATGATATTATCTTTGGGATTGACCTGGTATTATATTAAATTGTTTTCTGATTAAAAAAATAAAGCTCAGCCACGTAGGACTGTAATTGGCTAACGTGAGTTGCAAAATATCGGTAACATAAAAACCCGGTAACATTAACATTAGTAACCTAAAAGCAGAAAATGAAACTTTATTTCCTTAGGGCAAATTTTGGTGAAACTTTAGTAACCTCCGTGTACCATAACCCAAAACCTTAGTACAAGAGGGACATAGTACAATAACACATACAAAAAATATGTTTTTGGTAAATAAGAAACATAATATATATTACAGTAACACATACTTACAGAAAATATTTTGTTGGTTAATCCGAAACCCAGCATTGATAATGATAGGTATAAACCATACACTGGTATGATTATACTAAAAATGAATTAAAATGATTCAAAGTGTATTACGGATGATAATTTAACTTTCTCTTAAGCACTCGGTGTCGTGCTCTAAACACACACCATTCGTCCCATGAATACCAATAACGTGCCATCGGTGGTACCGAGCAAAGTGCGATTCGTGAGCCAAATGTTTTTTAGCCACTCCACTGGCTCATGCCAATAACCAAAAAGTCACCTTTTTTTCTTTTCTTTTATTTATTTTTTTGTTTTATTGTGAGTGTGTGGGTATTTTTAGTGAGGTATTTTGTGAGAACCAATAATATGTTAGTGGTGTATTATGAAGGAGGGTGTTTGAGTGATTGTTGTGTTATTGGGAGGGGTATAATGTGAAGCTGAGGTGACATACCAATACGTGTTATCTGATCACATGATACCCAGTGCTCCTGCAAGTGATAGACGACATGTAGCTTGAATCTTGACCATAAAATATGTAAGATTTATGGGCTAGATAAAAGAAGACTAACTAAATAAATACAGTAAAACAAAAGAAAGAGATACCACAGATCTTTTCGAATTACCGGCTACTAACTAGTAACTAAAGCTAGCTGTAATAGTAGTCAATATTAATTATCACCGTCAACTCACCATTGCATCAGCTTTTCAACACCACCAACATCACCATCAACATCATCAACATAATGTCATAAAACAACAAACTTCCCAATTCAAACACACCTAACTTAAACACAAATACACCCCACAAAAACCAACATCACACACTGACACACACAATCCATTTTTTTCTTTCACAACTCGGTCTTCCCCAAGACCGACTTCTCTATTTTTTGGACGAGGACTCATCGTGTTTGGTGTCCCTAATTTGAAGATGCTATTGGAATTTAAGTATCATAATAATTACATAATTAAACATATAAACATCAAGAACATACAACGGAAGCATAAAGATCAAATACTCGTAATTAATTAACTAAAACATAAAAGAGATACGTACCTTTGTGATTCCTAGCGAAACAAGAAATCAATAAATCAAGATCAAGAACCCTAATAAATTAGGGTTTGTATGTGTCGATATAACACATAAATCGAACACCTCCAAGACACAAACAATAATGTGTTGGTACAACGTTCCTGTACACACGTACTATTACCGATTCGATGTGAATGCTAGTTCTTGATCACAATAGATTTACCAAACATTTTGTAATGTTCAAGGTTACTCGCAAATCCCTTTACGTGGGGCTTCACTCGTCGACCTATGAACAAGAGAGGAGAAAAGAAGAAGTTTGGCCTTCTATTGAAATCAAGTGTACCAAGGGATGAATACATAGGGATGTATTTATACCCTTAGGGTTGAGATCAAGTTTCAATGGTTTCCGATGTGGGATTTCATTGTTAGGCCATAAATAAGCCCAAGAGAGGATTTCTAGAACCTTCTCTTGTCATGTTTCATTTTCTTCGTATCTCGTTGACATTTAACGACTGATAGTCAATTCAGATAATCACTTAATGCTCGTTAGTCATTTATCGTGAATTAAATATTTAAATATAACATTTTATATTAATTATTTAAACATCGAGTCTCTCAGTCTCATACGTAAAGTGTGCAATCCCGTAGTCTCGAGTTCGAATCCCGTCATACACTATTAAATATGTGCACAAAACTAACAACTCCTACTTGGACATATCTATAGTGTAATGATATTGGTTAGCGTTTAGCAACATGCTAATGCCCCTAGTACAACTCGAGTATGGTCTCCTAGAAGAACCTTTTGATGATTCATCTTCATACTTATCCTTTTGTTTCAAGTACCACGTTAAATAAGGATATGGATCTTAGTCATTCTTTTATTTAACTATTATGTTTCTCGTTGTTTATGATTGAGCAAGATTACCAAATCTTCTGAACTCCAAATAGATCTTGGGTATGGCCATGCAAACATCTTGTCAACCCTATGAGGGGCCCAGTTATATTAAACTTCAAAATGAATTTGAAGGAACAAATTCTATCTTGACTACAAGCAAAACCCATGAACTTTGCAACACTTCTGAAAATAATCCTTGTAGCTACCAGTTACGTATAGCGGTAAATTGCTTCACAGAAATGCACAACATCCATGAGAGTTGATACGTGGGAATTGCATCCTCGCAACAGGTTTTACCTCTCAAGGGATCTTGAGAAGCTTACAACCCCCACCCAAAGTTGTCAAAATCGCGCCTAAGGCGCGCCTAGGCGCTAAGTCGCACAAGGCGCTAGCCTTGGCGCCTCGGGCGATTTTTGCGCCTAGGCCATATTTTGCGCCTTGGGACTTTTTTTTTTTTTTTTTTTTTTTTTTTTTTTTTTTTTTTTTTTTTTAAGATATAATGCATGGGCCTTTTAAGTCATAGGTGAGTATTTATATAATTTCTAAATTTAAATTGATTTTATGTTTATTTTATTGATTGAAATTTTCTTTAAGAAGTTATTTTGTTTCATTAAATATTTTTTTACGACATATTATCATGAAAATGTAGCATTGTGCCTTGAATATTAATATATTGCTTACTTGATATTTTGGGTTAAATTGTGAGCTTTGTTAGATGTAAGCTACAAGTGTAGGACACAAACATATTTAGTCTGATATGGATTTTAATTTCTATATAGGTCATCGAGCAGAAGAGTTGATCCGTTCTAGAAGTGACAACCAATCCATTTTAATATTTATAATGGCAATATGTGTTATGCATTAAGTATTTTAATGTTATTTTGTATTATTTAAGATACATAAATAGTCACATATGTTATAAAAAACTTAATGCTTTTAGTGCGCCTCGCATTCATGAATCCCGCGCCTTGGAATGCGCCTCGACTCGAGGCTCTTTGGCCCCCTTTGCGCCTTAGTGCGCCTTGAGCTTTTTAGAACATTGCCCCCACCAGGCAGTGTACCTGATCGTTGTAGTATAGTATAGTGACAAGTACCGGGGGATTGATCGTTCAACTCAGGAATAGTGTCGCTAGGATTAGAAAGCCTACTAAACTAGGTCTAGAGGTGAGGGATGATTCTTTTTGTATTTTTTTATATTTTATGAAAGCCAGTAAAATCTCGGGTTTTGAAGGAGTGGGCGGAATTAGTTGCTAGCCAACTAACCCAATAAACTAAAGATGCAATTAAAATAAAATAAAAGAAATGAAAATTAAACTAATTTACTAATGTGGTGGAAACAATAATGAGAAAAGTTGTGTTTACTTAGATTTCATTACTCCCTAGATACCTTTTACAGGTTGATTAGCTTGTGACAATTGCATGGATGACTGGTTATATTCCTTAATACCAGTCGTAGGGCCGTGTACAATATTCCCTAACTCTATAAGATCCTACTTCACTCCTATGTCGAGCCGTTAGAAGCTCCTAACATGGGATCATTAGAATTCTCTTACGCATTAAATACAACCAAAAATCGTAGTACACCTCCGATCATGTTTCTTAAGACGTTCAAGCAAGTTACCAATGGAGGTCTGCCAGTTTTCTTAAGCCTAACATCGAATACAATCATCCGTAACAATTATAAACAAACAATCAACCCATAATCAACATCTAGGTTTCACTACATCTAAGCAAACATAATAAAAACCTAGCCTAACATGTTAAAGAGAAGACAAGCGTAAGATATAATCACACAACACATTGACATATTGAATGATTTGAAAAAGTACTTATCTTCAATTGAACATGGAATAATCAAGGGGTTGAAACCCTTGAAAAAGCTGTAAAATTCGTCTAGGGTTTATGCCCTAATATCCAACATAAAGTTCCACACAGTACAATGAAAAATTGAAAAAATATATATAGACTATGCATCCTGACAGCGTCGTGCATTAACCTCTGACGCCGTCAACTCGCCGCCATGATGAAATTCGTATTGCCTAGATCCACTTCTGACGCCGTCATGTAAGAATGAGCTATGGGTCGTCACGTGTATTTGGACCCTGACGGCCTTGGTGACGTCGTCAGGCCAATAAGCCTAAAAACATTCTGGATCGTCACGTGTATTTTCCACTTCCACCTCTTTTGCCACTCTTGACGCCGTCATGTATAAACCCTTGACGTCGTTAGGTACTGTTCCCAGCAAGGATTTTTGAGACTTTGCCGTTTTCTTCACTTTTATGCTCCAAAATGCTTCCTTTTCCAGATTTCTCCTCAAAAGTACCTAAAATGACAAAAGAAACGATTTAGGGCAATATTTGATCAAATAATCTCAAATTCGGGCTTAAATGACCCCTTAAAAGCGGTACACTTTTCGCCTCATCAAATACCCTTACACTTGAGATTTGCTTGTCCTCAAGCAAATGCGCTATTATTCTAATCAAAATACAAGTTAGGGGTCATTTAACACTAATATAAAAGTAATTACAACAAATAATCGTTCAACGAAAAACCAAAAACAAGCACGGAGGTCACAAATAATATTTAGATACTAACATCTCTCGGGTGTAATAAAGTATATATCACAATATGGAAATGGAAAACATCTCTCACTACCTGTCATAGCAAATAGATTACAATAGGCTTGGGAAAGGATCAAACCTCCACCACTTGGCGTAAGCACCTAGGATAAACTATCAAAGAGGTCTTTTAAAGGGTTATAACGTTAGGTGTAGGGATATGGAAAACACGGTTTTGTTGGATAAAGGCAATATTTACTGGTGGCGAGTTAATCATCTTGGTTAATTACATGTACAATATGGCGTTGCTAAGCCAAGACTCGACTCAACTTAAGCTAATAAATCAAAAATAACAAAAACATAAAACAAACATAGAATGAAACGGGTTGGTAGTCCTTTTTTTTTTTTTTTTTTTTTTTTTTTTTTTTTTTTTTTTTTTTGCATACACTTTTACCCTACCATCCAAAATAATACATCATAGGGAATGTACATTCCCCTTACACTCGAATTTTTACATACTTTACAATAAACTACTCTAATGACTCGAATCAAGATAATCAAAACTCTTGGAGTACTTTTTAAGATTAATGCGCATATGGGGGTAGTAATTGATGTTCTTTCCCATTACTCCATAACACAAGTACTTTACCCATGAGTCCCAATCGTCCCAAAACAATATGTACAAGATATGACTCGACTTAGCAACCATGTAATCAATTAGATAATTAACTAAGGGTTTAAACAAATAACAATAATGCACTAAAGATGAGTGCATACAAGGAAGGCTAAGGCGATTCGGTTGCACATTTGGGTGGGTTGTAACAAATTCTTCCTTTAAGTAAGATGCTTAAAGTTAGAAACGAAAAGATAGGCTCGGAGGGGTGTACTAGGGGTATCGTGTATGAAAATGAGTACAACGCTAAGGTGTGGGAAAAATTAATTGACTTTACTAGTCAAGTAATATGACTTAAATAGTCAAGTAATTATGATACGGGTTTAAACACAAGGGTGATCCTAATGCCTCTTATCATGTAGTAAATCCTACTACACGAATGTAGTCTCACTAGCGGTCTCGGGATGCATCACTAACGCAAGTTCTAGAATCTAAATGCTACCGGTACACTCATAAGCACTAATAATAAATGCTTTTCCTATCAAATCTAAAGGCGAACCTCACATATTTGGGTGAAAAATTTTTCTGAATGGTAAGGTTTTGTGCTAGTCATACAACTCCTATCCATGAGACGCTTGTTAAGGCTAAAGTTTCACTCCTAAATGTTGTAAAAAATTTTAAATTTGGCGCTAAAATTACACTAACAAGTATTTCTCTTAGTTTTATTACACACCTACCATCGAACAAACAAACTCAAGTGCAATTGTATTCTATAAGGTATCATCATTTACCCTCCCCTTACACTTAGGATGAACATTGTCCCCAATGTTCAATTAAAGGATGTAAAAGTAAAATAGGTAAAAAAATGAAAACAAATACTCCCCTGATTCATTCGATGTGGATAGTGTATTAACAAGGTTAGATCTTACTCCAAGAAAATGAATGTTCAAAGCTTCCCTCCAGAAATATAAATCATCTTCTAGTCATATATAACCTGTTAAACCTGAGAAAACAATCAAGGCAACCTCGCGTAAAATTGGCGGCAATCTATATATACAAACAAATCCTAGAAAAATAGCATATATATCTTAATGTTGCTTTCTAGGAATTTAAAGGGATATAATGCTTGTGGAATGAATGTTTGCAAATTTTCTGGAGTTTATAAAACTAAAGAATCAACAAAAACTCTTAAGACTCCGTTAGAAAAACAAAACCCGCAAAATTTCCAGAATTTTACACATGACGCCGTCAGGTGTTAAACCCTGACGCCGTCAGAAGTGACCTGCAGAAATCTTTATGTTAAGTTACCGGAATATTTCTGGAAAAACTTATGTCCTATTTCCTGGAAAATCCTGCAAAACATCATTATGACTCGATACAAGCATTTGACTCTAACAATTACTAATATACATGTTCGTTTAATATTGTGGCGAATCATGATCATTTTCGTTCGTATAAACAAATTTGGGGTTTCCCCTTACACTTAGCTTTTGCAAAATACCTTTATATGAAGTTAAACAACAAAATAAACCATTTTCACAATTTAATTTGAAACATGATCTACCAACAATAAAAATAAGACATGCATACGGAAACAAATAACATCAAACAAATAAAAATCAAACAAATAAAGACACACAAAACATGGGTAGCCTCCCAAGAAGCGTTTTTCTTTATTTACGAGTCTTGTAGCTAGACTCAAGGTCATGGGCTATCCTATATATGTTAGCTCCTCGTCGAGGACATCTTTGGGATTAAACTTAGGTTTCAATTTACTATCGGTTTTCTTGGTACGGTATGACTTCTCAAACTTTTCTCCATCCGGATCATATAAAATCATCTTCATATGCCATGATCCGTCGCCTTCCTTAGGTGGCTTGTCCCAATTCCACTTACACTTATCCCCTTCCCTTTTCCACTTGTTCATCTCTAGGTTGATAGGCATTACACTTAAGAACTCAATCATTTTCCTAAAGATTAGGGGATCCTCAAAAGGGTCTAGTTCCTCATCTCTAGCTCTGAGTTGTTCCACCGAATGTGTCTTATCGATGAAATCTTTTTCTAGATAGAATGGGCGTTGAGGTCCTATAAAGTTCCTTTCTATCCAAGGTCCATATCTAGATGGTCTCCTATTCATCTCTACCCAATGTGGTGTCGGTTCGTCCTCACAATCGTAGCTATGCTTCTTAACATCATAAACCGACCAAGTTTCACCATCTTCTACCGCTATCTTAGACTCCTTACAATCTATCATGGCACTAGCGGTTGCTAAAAATCCTCTTCCTACTAACAATGGGCATGTAGTATCACTAACCTTATCTAGGACGTGAAAATCCGCCAAGATAGTCAATCTTCCTATGTGAACTACCACATCCTTGATCATTCCGACCGGGTGGGCAATACTTCCATCCGCTAGACCAATTATTACTTCCGTCTCCTCTAACTTTCCTAGCTTAAGAGTAGTGAAAAGGGATAAGGGAATCAAGTTGAGGCTTGACCCTAAGTCGGCTAGTGTGTCGAAAGCTTCGGATTTTCCTATCTTTCAAGGCAAAACAAATATACCCGGATCATCAAGCTTCTTAGGAAACTTGTTTTGAACGAAGGCAGTCCCATATTTACCCAATCTAAGTTTATCATATTTTTCTAGGAGGGCACTATAGTAGGGGGCACGGGCTAAGACATCAATGACGGGGCGTTCAAGGTGGAGCTCCTTGAATTCATCGTCAAGGTCTTGGGTAGGAGGTGTTTCAACTATGTTATTGACCGGTTTAATATCGGATGTTTTATTCAATTGGTCCTTTTGAAGAATTTGGGTTTGCTTGAAACACGTGCTCATTGCTTTGACCGAATAGTATTGTGGACAAGAAGTAGGTGACGAAACCGATGATATGGCATTAACGTTTAGTTTTGGGTTCTTGACCGTGTCGCTTGGGAGTGCTCTCATTTCTCGGTCATTGAGAACTTTCAACAATGTGTCGATTTTAGGGGTCATTTCGCTTTACTTTTGTTTGAAATCGGCTTCAAACTTAGATATGCGAGCTTCTTGAGATGCCATAAACTTGGACATCAATCCTTCAAGATTATTGGTACTACCATAGTTATTGGAAGGATTGTTGTTTAAAGTACGGTTAGAGGGTGGACCGTTTAGTTGGTAACGATTAGGTGGATTGGAAGAATTGTTTTAGGGCATGTTTTGGTTTTGTTTCTACCTAAGGTTCGGGTGATTTTTCCAAGAAGGGTTGTAGAAATCACCAAAAGGGTTTGGCTCGGGTTTGAAAGTGTACCACTTGTCTCCCGCTTCGTCGGTATGTGAGGATGCGTAATCCGCAAAAGCTTGTCCGGGGAGTTCCACGCAATCACGAGTGTCATGGGGACCACTACATAATTCACATGAAGAAGTGATTTTGTTCACTTGACTTGAAGACTTATGAGCTTCGTAGGATTTCATGAGAAACTTGACTTGGTCCTCAAGTTCCATAATCCTACGGTCAGGAGTGCTAGAATTGTTCGAAGGCAAAGATATTGCCTTGACCGTTTTGCTCAAATCACGGGGATCATTCCAACTTTCGTTGTCATAGAGAGCAAGATCTTATATGAGTTCCCGTGATTCTTCCGCACTTAGATCACATAGCTTGCCACCGGACGATTGGTCAATGGTTCGCCTTGTGGAGAGATCGATATGGTCATAGAAGATTTGGACTTGGAGCCAAAGATCTATGCCATGATGAGGGACTTTTTGGAGTAAGTCCTTGAAACGAGTCCATGCTTCATATATAGTTTCACCTTGACGTTGTTGGAACATCAAGATATCATTTCTAAGCTTGGTAGTTCTCCCCGGTGGGAAAAATTGAGCAAGGAAACGAGAAGTGAGATCATCCCATGAGGTTATGGATCCCGCGGGTAAACGTTCAAGCCATTAACTAGCTTGATCACATAGAGAGAATTGGAATAGACGTAATCGGGTCGACTCTCTAGTGGCAACATCAAGGTCTATGGAATCTACGATTTTTAGGAAATCCTTGAGATGTTGATTAGGATCTTCGGAACGAATTCCATGGAATGCACATCCGCTTTGCACCAACCGGATGGTGTCGGATTGCAAGGGGGACACATTGGCTCCTTGGGTGAGCTCAATGGTGTTTCGATAACCTTGGTAGCTAGGACGGGAATACTCTCCTAAAGTTCGGGGCCTAGGAGATTGGTTTGCCAATGGTGGATTTTGTGGGTGGTTTTGTTGTAGTGGGTTGATGGGATCAAAGATATTACCACCTTCCATGATGTCGGATGGTAAAGGTTACGAAAAAAGAAACGAAGAAATAAGATAGACTAAAGAAAACCTAAAAATAAAAATAAAAATCTTACTAGAAAGGAATCTAGCAAGTAGACCTAATAAAAAGAAATCCTAACCTAGACAATAATTATTCATGGGGTTGCGGCGCCAAAAACTTGTTACGTGGGAATTGCACCCTCGCAACAGGTTTTACCTCTCAAGGGATCTTGAGAAGCTTACAACCCCCACCAGGTAGTGTACCTGATCGTTGTAGTATAGTATAGTGACAAGTACCAGGGGATTGATCGTTCAACTCAGGAATAGTGTCGCTAGGATTAGAAAGCCTACTAAACTAGGTCTAGAGGTGAGGGATGATTCTTTTTGTATTTTTTTATATTTTATAAAAGCATGTAAAATCTCAGGTTTTGAAGGAGTGGGCGGAATTAGTTGCTAGCCAACTAACCCAATAAACTAAAGATGCAATTAAAATAAAATAAAATAAATAAAAATTAAACTACTTTACTAATGTGGTGGAAATAATAATGAGAAAAGTTTTGTTTACTTAGATTTCATTACTCCCTAGATATCTTTTACATGTTGATTAGCTTGTTACAATTGCATGGATGACTGGTTATATTCCTTAATACCAGTCGTAGGGCCGTGTACAATATTCCCTAACTCTATAAGATCCTACTTCACTCCTATGTCGAGCCGTTATAAGCTCCTAACATGGGATCATTAGAATTCTCTTACACATTAAATACAACCAAAAATCGTAGTACACCTCCGATCATGTTTCTTAAGATGTTCAAGCAAGTTACCAATGGAGGTCTGCCAGTTTTCTTAAGCCTAACATCGAATACAATCATCCGTAACAATTATAAACAAACAATCAACCCATAATCAACATCTAGGTTTCACTACATCTAAGCAAACATAATAAAAACCTAGCCTAACATGTTAAAGAGAAGACAAGCATAAGATATAATCACACAACACATAGACATATTGAATGATTTGAATAAGTACTTATCTTCAATTGAACATGGAAGAATCAAGGGGTTGAAACCCTTGAAAAAGCTGTAAAATTCGTCTAGGGTTTATGCCCTAATATCCCACACAAAGTTCCACACATTACAATAAAAATTGGAAAAATATATATAGACTATGCATCCTGATGGCGTCATGTATTAACCTTTGACGCCGTCAACTCCCCGCCCAGATGAAATTCGTATTGCCTAGATCCAATTCTGATGCTGTCATGTAGGAATGAGCTCTGGGCCGTCACGTGTATTTGGACCCTGACGGCCTTGGTGACGCCGTCAGGCCAATAAGCCTAAAAACATTCTGGATCGTCATGTGTATTTTCCACTTCCACCTCTTTTGCCACTCTTGACGCCGTCATGTATAAACCCTTGACGTCGTCAGGTACTGTTCCCAGCAAGGATTTTTGAGACTTTGCCGTTTTCTTCACTTTTATGCTCCAAAAACGTCCAAAATGCTTCATTTTCCAGATTTCTCCTCAAAAGTACCTAAAATGACAAAAGGAACGATTTAGGGCAATATTTGATCAAATAATCTCGCATTCGGGCTTAAATGACTCCTTAAAAGTGGTACACTTTTTGCCTCATCAATAGTTCTCTGGTATCTCAAGTCTGAGGATAACTATTTTCATGATTTACTTGATGACAAGATCCATAAAGTACAATCATGTAGTTGGTATAAGTCCTATATTCAATTCATTGAATATCATGTGAAATTGGCATGTCAACGCATCAATATACTTTCAAGTATATTCTACCAATACTCAGATTGTCTTAGTTCAATGATATTCCTATATCATTTATTGACAACGGACCACTTAGAATAACATAAATTATTCACGGATTTAAACATGCAAATATAGGATACAATCTATAATCAATGAAAACAAACATACCAAGTACTGCAATTCATTATGAATAATAATTGCTTAACATCCCTTATCTAAATACTAAATAGATTAATGCATTATAATTCTAGTTAATGAATTATGCCTTAAGTAATGACAATCATACCAATTGACAATTATGCCTCAAATAATGACAATCATACTTGTTGACAAGGCATTATTTCAACTAACTTTGATCTATCAAAATTTTGAGAATACTTATTTCAAGAATTCTATTAGTGAAGTTCTTGTATGTGTGCATTCAACTATCTTGATATTGCCACATTAATATTTCGTAAAGGGTGTGACATCCTCAACCACCAATTTATGACAATCAAACTTTCAAACATTTTAAAGTTTAAAGTATTCTAATTCTTTAATGTATAATGCAACTATGCTCTTAATAGAGCACAACTAGTTCACATGGCCATTAACAAGGATGAAATCCTACTATTACTAGTATTGAGTGTCATCTCAATTAAATCAGCATCATTGTATAAACAACAATATGCTTTTTAAAATCCCGTAAATTTAATATCAATTGTGTAATGTTTGATGCCTTCCAATCTTTCAAGATTTATTATCGGCTATAAAAATTATGTAACAATTTGTCATATTGTTCATACTTAGAATCTAGGAGCAATCTAGGCTGAGGATCGTTATTCTAAGTCCAAACATATTTTATTAGAATATTCATTACACAAGTTATCTAATATCTTTCAATTGGTTGTCAAATCATCTTGCATTCAAGCATGATGCAACAATAACATGATATACATGAAAAAAAAAATCCTAGAGTAAAACTTAGATTTCATTCA
The DNA here is from genome assembly GCA_030686995.1 of Artemisia argyi. Classification (NCBI taxonomy): domain Eukaryota; kingdom Viridiplantae; phylum Streptophyta; class Magnoliopsida; order Asterales; family Asteraceae; genus Artemisia; species Artemisia argyi. The sequence goes on along the minus strand of CM060678.1, from coordinate 17,494,062 downwards.
TGTTCTATCTTATCAAAAGATATATATCCATATAGACTTTCTAAATGATATATCATGTTATATTAGATTCTTTTACCACATATGTTTAATAGTAAATAAACTTTTGTTTCAATGTTGTATGTCTTATTTCCTAAATTTTTCAAGTGAAGTTTCATTCCAAGTTAAGACTTAACGTTTAACTTATATAGAATGTTACTTCCTATATGTTATACAACATATATGATTTAAGAAAGTAAACATAATACTCCCACTAGCTTTCAGGAATACTTAGGAGTTATCTTATTTAAATTATAAATCAAAGCTTGGATTTAATATTTAACAAAAGACTCATCTCCTAGATGCATGCATTTATCAATACATGGATTCTTGTATTTTGTACACTTTTAAAGATTATACAAATTCATAACACTTTTAATTACTTACCGTTCTTGCTTAAGTAATTATACAAGAAAGAGTTTTATAATCCATTGTCAAATTTCATATTCATGAAAATGAGTATGACAATTATCATCAATTTCATATTTAATGTGCTTAGGAAAGAATTTTCAATAATAGTTAATTATTTAAGTATGATTAATAATCTTGTCATAAGACATGCATTAAAATATGTCACAACTCGTAAATTCAAGTCATTTTACGAACCTCGACAATCTACTATTCACAAGTTACTATTCACCGATCACTATTCATGCATCCTTAGTCAGGGCACTTCGTACGGACTAGAAACAGTCTACATATCATCACAACATCATTTGCATACTATTCCACTCGTAGGTATTTCATATTAACATATTTGGTATATTTGACGAATTACTTATGTTTAAATTTGAATAAACACTAACGCACTATCAATAAATGAAACTAACACATCCTACCTTCCCCACAATGGTCCCGACATATTTTTACACTCATTGCAACGTCACGAATATTTTAAAATTCATTTACCCAATATTTTGGGAATTTAGTTAATTTATATCGTAAATTTATTTAATTACGACGGTTTTCGTAAAAACTAAACAATAATTATACCGACACTCAATACTTGTACCCAACATATTTTCACAATTTTTATGACTTTATTATGTCCCGGTTAACTCCGCTAAAATTTATTTCTAGCTAACTTAATACCTAAATACACTATAAATCATAAATATCTAAGAAATTTTACCAACTAAATCTTATAATATCTATTTAATAAATCAAGTAAACATTTTTCTTTTGCTTGTCCCCTTTTCACGCCAACAACACAATCCACCTACACAGTACATCTTTGAAAAACTTGCTTATCTCATTTATGAGTAGTACTAGTCTAATTGTTTATTTATTAAACCATACTTCATTTATATTCTATATTAAATAGGAAGTAACTACCACATTTATTTGGCACCTACAAAAACACAAACTCGATCTCTCACTTATCTTATATGGTTCGATATAGGTGAAAGCAAGGGAATTTGAGTGGGTTGCTTATCTAGTGTTTATTAGTGCTTATTTGGGTAATAAACTAGTAACTTGGAGTTCTACCCGGGTTATATTATACTAGTTCCTATCACAAACCCATTCATATTAGGTTGTGGTTAGAGCATCGCGCATCGTTTTCTGTGCACACCTCCTTGTAACGCACTACCTATTGCTTGAGGTGAGTATTCACGAACCCCCTTTTCTAACTATTTTAATCGTTTTGGGGTGGATGCATGAACAATACTGTTTACTCTTTTATGAACTTAAAAGACTCTTGTTTCACTATTTATGCTCGTAAGCAAAACGTACTTAAACAAACTTGTTTACTATTTACGAACACTATTATCTGAGCTTTTTGACTTGTCTTGACATTATAACTTGTTTGCACTCTTGAACCTTTTGACTTGAACTTTTAGACTTAATGTGCCGTACGTTCTAAGACTTAAAGTCTCCCTTGTTCGGAGCAACGTTATAAAGTCTCTCATGTTCAGAGCATCCTTAATAAATCTCGCCATGGTGGAGTGACTAATAAATCTTTGCCAGGTCGGTGAAGTGACTAATAAATCTCGCCTAGGTGGTGGAGTGACTTCAAGTCTCCCATGTTCGGAGCAACATTATAAAGTCTCCCTTGTTCGGAGCGGCCTTGACTTATTATATACTTTGTGCCTTTACTGTGAACTATATTGACCATATGTACTTGACAATCAAACGTACTACTTTATATGCAATGGGTTGTGAACACACAGGTTGCAAGTCTTGTTATGGCCAAGACTTGCAACTGAGTGGATTCACAATGCCTTTGCCTTGTGGACTATTCATAAAGATCAAAAACTTGGACTCTCTGTTAAAGGTTTTCCCTATTACTTAAACCGTGTATACTCACCAACTATTTTCATAGTTGACCCGTCTTCTCTCATGCATTTCAGGTGATCGTCAGTAAGTTTTCTTCATGGTCCTTGCATAATGAAGTTTTCACACGTCACTACTAAGCATTATGTATTTCAAGCTATCTTTTGGGAACTAAACTTTGTGTCTTAAATTGCTGATGTCGGCTAAACAATGTTGTAATGATATACTTTTCCTTTAATGTAAATTATGGTATTGTTCTATATCTCTTGTGCGATGTATATTGATTATGTTGCACCTCGCGTTTCCGCCTTCGGCGGGGTGTGACAAAATATGTGTACAATATTGTCCATATGATTTCTACACAAAGATTTAAACCACTAGGGTTACCTTATCTTTGAAGAAACTCATCTTCATTCTCTAGTCTAACTATTAAGAATTAAGATAAACCAAATTTTCAAAATTTGATTATCTTTATGATCAGCATCTATAACGTTCATAGTATGGTTATTTTACCCAATTCAATATTTTTGTAATTCATCATAATATAATCCTCAACATATTAATCAGATATTTGAGATATCCTTGCGGATCTATGATTGAGAATTCTATCATCTTGAGGTTTATCATTTACATGTTTAGCCTCATCATGATTTTCAATAGTGTGTTTTAGAAGATTATGTATATTGTAATTTTATCTTTTCAAGATAAAAACTCCCACTTGCCTTTAGTAATAAATAGACTATCTATAAATACTTAGCAAGTAAAGCGACAATACAATGTTCTCCTTTTGGGATAATACATATTGACAGTTTCTGACATTAGTTAGTTAATAACCTACTCATAAGTAGTTTAACAAATTCAGAACTTCAATTTAAGATTTAACGTGATTCATCAAATTTCATAATACAATAGTGTCTTATTAATTTTCTAGGAGTCTAATTTTGAGTATATTCAATCCGTACTCAATTTTATAACCATAGTAACTTTTGGAAGAAAAGAAGATATAGTTATCTTGAATCAAACACTACAACAAGAGTTTGATTTTCCTAACTGAACATACCATAATCTGGTATTTCATTAGAATTAATATTGTAAGACAATCTAACAACATCTAAGATAAATATATTTCATTTGGCTTATCTAACCAACTAAGTCAACATAATGGTATAATAGAATTCCCAAGTCAGTTGCATGCTTTATAACATAAGTACTTGGTCACTAAGTCACTTCATGTCCATATTTCAAAAAAACATAAACTGTTATATATTCCCACTATACGTTATAAATCATTGGTCAACTCAATGTCTTCTTGTTTAAAACATAACAAGTTAACGTTGTGCTTTATTATAAGTCTTGTAACAGTTAAAAGACTTCATGTTTATAAGAAGATATAAACATGTATAACTAAAGTATTTGTGAACACCACCATTTGGTTTCAATAGTTAATTTCAAGTTAATTTATTTACTTCATTTATTTATGTCATTATTTGAATACATAAATATTAGAGTCGAAGTTGTCTTGTTATCATATTGACACGTGTACTAATAGATGTCTAATTTAGAAACAGTAAATTATCTATGTACGGTCTCATGTAATCATGAAAATTCACCATGTTGTTGTAATCTAATCAAGGTCTCACTTAAGCTAAATTGCAATACCAAGTGTTTCTTGGATTAGATGTGTATTAGTCATCTTAGAATGTTAGTCTCTTACCTTGCAGTCAAGAGAATCCATTAAATCATATTCCTATGTGTTGTACCTTGCACATAATAAAGACTTCTCCCACTTGTGCATGGATCAACATCATGTACCAGATAAACAACGCCACACGCGTTTGTTAATGTGAACAATATGATTGTGTCATTGATATTAGCATAACTAGTAGATATAGAGCTACTTAATTAATAAGGAAACGTACATTACTATCCTTGAAAATATTAGTGTCTATACTTGGAAAGTACTTATCTTGAGACATTCAAAAGATAATGTAGATTACTAACATGATAACAAATTAATTAGAGATCATTACTATAATTACTCATTCAGTAATAAGAACACAATGCTCCCACTGGATTTGATGACATTGTAAGTGTTTCATTAACCAGTAAAAGAAAATAATGTGTTATTCACTTTCCTACATCTTTGAGAAAACCTATTCGTAACAATTAATTTGGTACTAAAAGAGTGTATTCTACTATGTAGATGATAGACTATCAATCAATGCAATTAACTTGAAAATTTGGGCATGCAATTTCTTCCTTAATAGGTGTACCATTCAAACAATTGTATGTAGTACCTTTAAATGTTCAAAACAAAACAACTAGATAAAATATACTAGTTTGCCTTTTACCATTTTCCGGTAATTAGTCTAGCTTCTAATTTAATAACTCGTAAAATGTGCAATAATCTTAACTATTAAAATTTGCTATGAGTTATGTATTCAGAATTTAGATAATTCTAATTTTCCTATCATACCTTTCTCATTTATGAAAAGGAATAGGATTAAGTTTCACGCTTCTCTCATGAAAGGAGACTCGGTTTATTCTTTTAATAAAGTTGACTCTAGCTAAAAACCACTACATGTGTAGATGAATTTACCAATAAAAGAATATCCTACGTTTACGGTTTAATGTTGCGTTAATACATTTAAAAGAATTTACAAAATTCAATTTTAGTATTTTTTATAATACAATATTTAAGAAAATAAAATACCCATTAGTAAATATTCATATAAGCCATCGTATTTTCTTAAAACTAGGATCCTAATTGACATAGCATCATTACATTAGTTGATCTGCTAGTAACGATAGTATTCAACAAGGTAATTGTCGAACAATAATTGGCAAACAATCTCCAATTCCTAGATCATTATGGGATTTACTTTTGCCAAATAACTATTTGCAAGGTAAGCATGTTTCATCCATCTTATGCCTTGAGTCCTAGGTCTCACTAACAACTTAATTAAGTCGTCTAATTTAGAAACTGCAAATTCTCATGTACGGTCTCACATAGTCATGAAATTTACCTTGTCATTGTAATCTAGTCAAGGTCTCACTTAAGCTAAATTACAACTCCAAGTGTATCTTATAATTAGATGGCATCAACTTAAATTAAAGGGTACTAGTTTTTGATGTATGTAATCAAAAAATTATGTATGAAGAAGAATGCATACAACTTCATAACATAGGTTTAAAAAAAAATTAAAAAAAAAATTAAAAAAAATAACTTTATTAACCAATTCTTTAAGACTAAATTAACAAAGTTTTGATTGAGGTATTGGGTTCACCAATCAAATAATTTACCTTTAATTATCGTCCATTATATCGTACTTTTGCATAAGTCCAAAGACATAGTGTTTTAGATAATTACCACAAAGTGGCACATGGAATTAAAGCTAACTCACCCTTAAGGTGATTTAGTACATAAAATAGTCATACTTCGTAAGCCCAATCTGACGTACAAAGGAGCGAAGAGACAAACGTTCGCACAACTTCAATTAAAAACGCGTCTCTTTGAGGCCACGATTTAATACGAAACCAACCTTATACCCCTCTTATAGTTTGTCAAAACTAGGTCTGCCGTTCACACTATTGGTACAAAATACATTAATCAATAAAACAATTGAAAATTTAACTCTTCAAAACAAATCAAATTTCATAATTGATTAGTCCGGATTATTTTTCTATTCAAAATTACCCTTTTTGTTTACAAACATGTCTAACAAACATAAACAAAAAACAAGTAATAATAAAAAATAAAACAACTAAAACAATGTACATGCTAAATAAATCAACTAATATGTATACATTTATCTAAGACTCCCATTGGTTTTTGAGCTAATGGTACCAACGGACCACATACACCAAACTATTTGGTTGCGTAAGTCCTACGATGAATATACACAATAACACACATATATAGTTGATAAATAATAAATACAAATTAGGTCTATCCTAATTTCATAATAAATTAATCTATTAGTTAATTAACATGTCATACAATTTAATTACTAATAAACCCTAATTAATTATTTTCGCCCAATTAGCATGTAATCATATAACACTTAACAATTAACTCATAATCTCCAATGATCCATGATAAAACATGCATGTCTTCATCATGGATTCATATTAGCAATTATTATCACATAATAACATCCCAAGATACACATATAATCCATGTCACATAACAATTATTCATGATTAAACCTCATAAAAATATTGCATGCAACCTAGGGTTTCTATAATTTTTACAAAACCTAAATTTTTTTCCCCGGATGAACATTAACATGAACAGTGCCAAACAGTGTCGTGAACAGTGTCGATGAACAGTAAAAAAATTTAAAACCTTTGCATGCAATAATCAATCAAGGATTCAATTTTTATTTGTTCAGTAATTAATTACATAGTCTTAACGGCTCATGATGCCATTGTTGGAATTTAAGTATCATAACAATTACATAACAGGGAAGATGATTATTCTTCTTTATTACCACTGATCTAAAAGGATAGTAATCTTTTGATGGTTGTATATAAGCCTTTGATATCGTTTAAACCAATAAGAGAGTAACATTACTATTTGTTTACATATGGTTTGTAAAGAAGGAATGACATGAGTCAATGATATGAGGAGAAATTAATCGTATGTTTGGTTTCTCTTATTTGGTAAGAATATCGAGAAAAGAGTGTTTATCTAAAGTCGCGGTAACGCTAACATAGATTAGGGTTTTGTGTGTGTGTGTGTGTGTGTGTAAATAGAGAAGATGAACTTGATCTCTTCTCATGAAAAGCATTTATATTTATAGGGATGCAATTAGAGTTTCGTGAGATCCATTGGATGAGATCTAACGGGTCTAGGAAACCAACGTGGATATCATCCCATGGATGAGACACGAATGACATGTGAAGGCGTATCATTGGCTCCAGGTACAAAGGAATCTCCATACAAGGTACGGTTATGATGCCTTAGCGATATGATCGCCGCATTACTGATAAGGCGAAAAATGATCCGTTTTTAGGGGGTCATTTAAGCCCGAATCCGACTTTATTTGATCAAATATTGCCCTAAATCGTTCCTTTTGTGATTTTAGGTGTTTGGAGAGTGAATTCTGGAAAAGAAGCTATTTTGGACGTTTTTGGAGCATAAAAGTGAAGAAAACGGCAAAGTGCCAAAAATCCATGCTGAAGATACAAGGTGACAACGTCAAGACTACCTTCTTGACGGCGTCAGACATGGAGAATTAAACATCGTAGCTGGTGACGGCGTCAGATGGACTGGTGACGGCGTCAAAGTGGCAAAAATATTATACCGTGGGTGGTGACGGCGTCACATAGGCCGTCATAAGTGGATCTAGGCCGTCCGAGGAAGTATATGGCGGCGAGGTGACGGCGTCAGAATTAACTCTTGACGCCGTCAGACTATTTTTCCTATATATAGTTTTCTAGTTTTTTCATTAAAAAGGAGAGAAGTTTTGGTGAAACCCTAAAGACGATTTTGGTGCCTCTTTTACAGGTGATTGAGCCTGAACCGTCAGATTATTATTGACCAAGGTCAATAAGTCAAAAACAGCCTAGAATCAATACTCCGGTGATAGTATAGTGTTTTCCCGGGTCGTTAAAGTCCCAGCGAGATTGAAATGGTGCTTTGGAAATCGTTTATGAGTAAGTGGGACTGAGGATAGTAGCCCAGATGATATGGAATTGATTTTGCTACTGTTATTTTGGTATTTGTACACAGATATAATATTCACAAAAATCAGATAACAGATATATACACGTATTCACAATTCAGATTTACGCAATCGGACTGAAAAAGTGGGTTTTGGTATTTAACAAACTACAGGGGGTGCTTTTGACACTTTTTCAAACTTGAAAATTAAAAATGAAAATGAAATTATGAAAATGATTAAAATACTATTTAAATATTATTTAATTAATTAAACTATTTAAAATCTAAATTAAAGTCTAATTTAAATAAACTAAAAATGACAAATGATTTAAATTAAACTAAAAATTATCCAAAATATTTTCTAAACCTAAATTAGAACTAGAAGAAAGTATAAAAAATTAAAAATAATATTTTTGTCTTTTTGTGGTTTTGTTATTAATTAAAAACTATTTAACTTAATTTAACTAATTAAACTACTTTTAATTTATATTAATACTAAATTAAGTTGGAAAATTAAGATAAAATTTATAAAATTACTTAACCATTACAGGAATCCTAAAAAATTATAAAAACACTAAAAATTAAGTTTTAAGATTAAACTACTAATTATTTACCTTTTAATTAACTTAAGTCTATTTTAAACAAATAAAATAAGAAAAATATAAAATGAACAGTAGAATCTCAAAATATATTTTCTAAAAACTTATTATACTATATTAGAACTAGGAAAATTATAAAAACTAGATTTTACCTTATAAAAACTAATTAAGCTATTTAATACTTGATATTAATTAATAATAAAGAAAATTAAAATTAAATCTAATTAGCACTAAATGACAAAATAAAAATCTGAAAAATTTATTATAACTACTTTAATATATTAGGAATTTAATAAAAATATAAAAACACTAGTGACTTAATTAAATTCTAAAAATGAAAATTAAAATTAACTTGAATTAAATAGAAACTATCACTTAATTTAAAACTAACTTTTTTTGGATTTTTCTTTTATAAACTTGTTTTATATCTAAAAACAAAGACTTTTTGTGAAAACAACTATTTTAAAACTTAAAAATAAGCTATGCACACCCCTTTTGTCTTAACAGTTTGACTTTGGTTGACTGTGTGGTCAATTGAGGTCAAATGGCTTTGGGTGGGTCCCACTATGGATAAATCAGGTACACATAGGTTACTTACACTAAAATAAGCCAGAAATAATAAGAAACTACCACTGATAAGCTAAAAAGAAAGAATTAAGCACTTGGAAATTTAAGAAATGACTCAGAAATGGGACAGGTATGAGAGGCTAAACTAGGTGGGGTCCACAAGTCTTGGGGTCAAGGAAATGGTCAATGGCTGTTTTATGGTAGGAGGGGGGTTGGGAGAACCAAACTCTAGGGAGTGGGGTCCACTGTGGTGGCCACAAAACACCACCAAAGTGATGGTGGTGACTGGGTGAGCAGGGCACAACCTTGCCCTGCAGTTGTGTTTAGGGTTGAGTGGGGCCCACTTACAAAATTCCTAAAATTATAAAAAGGGTTGGAACACAAAGTTGAGGTGGGGGGTTTTAATACCTCAAAAACTCAAGGCCTAAAACCCAATCCTAAATTCTAAACAATTCTCCCAAATTTGGTAAAACTCTGAGACAAGGACAATTGACTTTTTATAGAAACCTAATGTTTTGACTAAAATGAACTTTAATGCTAATTTACTGATTAGTACATGTTTATTAAGCCTAAATAAGTCTACATCTTCCAGTCTCATCTAACTTCACATTGAAATCAGGGGATTGGAACTCCAAAACTCCAACAGTTAAGCTGTTGGAGTGAGTGAGGATGGATTTTGACTTTTGGTGAGAAAACTACCAAAGTTATGTTTTGACTGATCTGTTTTAACCCATAGCATGCTGTTTGAACAAGTTTTAACCAATTAATACCACAAGGGCCTAGAGTTTAACACCAATCCAAACACCCCTTTAACTATCATTTAACACTATTCCTACGGATTCTAAGGTTTAAATTACTTAAGTAAAGCTCAAATTCAATCACAGAGGTATTACAAGAGCTAAATTAATACTAAACAACTACAATGAACAACTAAACAATACAATCATAGATTAACAACTTTCATTGCAGTCAAAGCTCAATTTCAAATCAGTAAACCACAGTTGATCAAGCATACTGAATATCACTTATAACCACTGAATATCAATCAAATGAAACAACTAAAACAGTTTAACAAATTTTACTAGCAGATCTAATAAACTTAACTAAATATGAAATTATTAAACTAGGAAATAAAAAAGGAGCTTACTGAAAGAATCCCAGCTGAACAGGGATGATACCTCATACATGCCTATCCTTGTGATAGGCTCAAACTTCACCCAGAACAATGATCAAACACCCAAAATACTCAGAATCATCATATTGAATACTTGTTGACTTCTGTTGACTAATAAGGAATTCTTGGGCAAATCAGTGAACATGAACCTTCTAACTTACCAATAGCTATGTAAAGCTATCATAAGCTAATAGTAACAGGTAACAAGCTTGTGAGAGTTCATTAAACCTATACTAACATACATGGAATTTTAAGCTTAAATTCTGAAAATGATTTGCAAAGAGTTTAAAGAGTGAAACTGACTTTTATTAGAAAAACTGAAATTGAGGTTACACAAAGTTTAATACATACTAGAAATACAAATTACAGCAACTAAAATTCAAAGTTACACTAATAAGACATTTTTAAAACTAAAACTACAACTACTCTACTTGTCTTTCTTCCCTGCTTCTCTCTTCTCTTTATAGCCTCCAATTGGTCTTGTGGGTCCCACTGGTCATATCCCACCTCTCATAGCAGCCAATGGGAGTCTCTTGTTCACTTATCAATTTGGCGGGAAAAAGCAATTTGAGCAATTGGGGACAGTGAGGGCATTTATTGGTTGATTTTAGAGGTGGAGGGGACAATTGGGTGAGATGGTGGGAAAAGGAGGTGGAGTTTGAGTGTTGCAGGGTTTTGCAGGCTAGTATGGGTGGTGGCAGGTTGTAGGGGTGGTGGTTGATGTAGGTTTGCCACGTGGCATCATCCTAAGGTTAACCTAAGGAGTGGGTTTGGTTGAGGGGGTGACAGGGGGTGGTATGAGGTGGAGGTTGAAGGTGCAAGTGGTTGAGGTAGCAGGGAGAGTATGCAAGTAGCAAGGGTGTGAGGTAGGGGACGGGGTGGTTTTGTTTGGGGGTTTGACCGGGGTCAAACAAAGGTATGGACTGGGCCATTTGGTAACTTGGGCTTGGGTGGGCTTAGGTTTAGTTAGGTGGGTTTATTATTAATAAGAAGGTCCGAATTTGGTTTTTGGTATTTAAAATAAATCACAAGGACTAAAGTTGTAATTTGGGAAAACTATAAGGACTGAAAATGTGATTTTCCCATAGTTATCAAAGGGCCATATTTGTCATTCATGAATAGTACAAGGCTACTTTCGATAATTTCCCTTTATTTTACATCCGAGGACCTTTTCTGTCAATTTCCAAACCCCAGGGACCATTCTTGTAATTTTCTGAAACTTGAAGGGTTAAACCTGTAAATATCAAATATTAACACAAAGGACCAAATATGTCATTTAGGAATAGTTCAAGGGTTATTTTGATAAATTTTCCATTTTAAATAACCCAGGGACTGATTTTTGACATTTTTCAAAGTTGAGGGACCAAAGTTGTAAATATGTGATTTTAAACTTTAAAGGACTATTTCTTACAACTTATGAATCCCAAGGACCTTTTATGACATTTGTACAAGTTTTGATTCACCAGGGACTAGTTTTGCAAATTTATGAAACTTGAGGGACTGAAACTGCCAATTATGCAAACTTTGTACGTTTTTCATTTGTTTTTGCATATTTTGTGTTTGAAACATATAAAACACACTTCTAAGATATTTTAAGTATTTTGATACATATTTGGGTGTTTTTGTATGTTTTGCCAGCTCAGATTGGTATAAAATGATGAGTATTTACACACTCATCAATCCCCCACACTAAACTATTGCTAGTCCCTAGCAATCTTTTGAGAAAAACTAATGGATTTTAAACTCTTTACCAAAAGCCATCACTTCTGGAGTAGCCAGGTGTAAGAACTGTGGCACACCTGATAACCGTGTGATTTTGAGCAAACCACCAGCTGTCAACGGATTTGATTAGTCTTTACCAAAAGCCGTTTGCTTCTGGACTAGCCAACTCTTGATGGAATAGTCAACATCTTGGTGAGCTGATTACCAATTATGGATTTTCCACGGCCTTTACCACAAGCCATAATCTTGCGGGCTAGCCAGCTCATTTGCTTATGAGGATGCGGGGGAGCTGAGGAACCATACAATTTTTGGCAAACTGCCAGCCATCAACGGATTTGAGATGTCTTTACCAAGAGCCGTTTGCTCCTAGACTAGCCAATCCATTTGTCATTTAGACTTTGGCGGACTGATTACCACAAAAAATTTTGAGCTTTAGTGAAAAATTTTGAAAATTTTTGGTCAAAAACGGGGGTATAAGATAGTAAAATATGATAAAATTCGCTAGAATAGCGAATACCCCCCACACTAAGCATGAATATTGTCCTCAATATTCAAAGTCCCGGCTATTATGCCGACTCTTGGAACGTAAAAGGAGAACATAACAAGCTAAATGTGGAAACACAATTTTGTTTTTCACTTTTGTAATCATAGCATGGGGGATTCCCCCACACTTAGGGTGAAAACCCTATAAGCATGCTACTGTTTTTGTTTACCGAGTCGCTAGCTTGACTCGACCCCGAATTTATTATTCCTTGGGGAAGCAGGATGTGGAAAAACTTTCATTCAAAATGTTTGGATAAACATTTGAAGCACGTGAAAGTTCCACACCGATGAGACATAGTCCCGGCTTAAGATAATGATACATGAAAATGCCGGGATCAAAGATAATGTCTTCATTCCCGAAGGAGTGAAGAACAGGAGATGTCACCCTGTAGGTGAAGAAAAGGAAGAAAACCATGATGAAAATCATGATAAGATCTTCTTCCTCGAAGGCAGGCTCATTAGCCTGATTTTGGATTTCAAAGGGTAAGCTCGAAAACATCCCGGGAGGGTGGGTGGGAATTTGCATATTCTCATGATTGAGTGCATCTCCCCCCGGGTCATCATACTCCGGAGGAGTCATGATATGAGTGAGTTCACAGGAGAACTCATCAAATGTGAATGAATCATATTCTGGATTGATGTGCGTGAGTTCACAGGAGAACTCATCGAAGGTAAATGATTCATAATCAGGGAGAGAATTATGAGAATGAGAAGTGGTAATGCCACTAATCTTCTCTCCCATAGGATCAAAAGTAAAGGCTTCAAATTCCGGTATAGGGTCATCGGAGAGAATGTCACTATCCTTTATGGGGATAGGAGATGAAATAGGTTTCTCTTTGAAAGCCTCGATTTTAGAAATGAGGAGATTGACTTTCAATAATGTTGCACGAAGTGCTTCATCTTTGATTTCAGTGTCAATCCCATCATTCTCTTCTTCTAAGCTAACTAGCTCAGAAGGCAATCCTTCCACGTGACTGATGTCTCCAGAAGATAAAGAATTTTCATCAGCATGTGAAGTACTAAGCTCGATGTTGGGATTAGAGTTTAAAAGATTTTCAGTTTCTCCCATATCGGCTTCAAAATCAAGGAGACCATCATCATTTCCCAAAGGAAATGGATTGATGTGAGTAAGTTCGTTTGTGAATTCCTCAATAAGAGGGTCAACATCCGAATGAGGCAAATGTGCCTCCTCATACTCAACTTCTCCATAAGATGTGTAATCATCATTAAAATCGGAGAAGGTCTCAAAATGATCTTTTGGATTTTCAGGGTGAGCAGGTAGATCACACACATGATCCAAAGTTCCCTGTGACTCTCTTGGGATTGGGACAAGGATCTCAGCACTAGACTTTATTAATTCGTCCGATTCCTTATTAGGAACAGTGCTAAGATGCTCATCCCCCATGATTAGAGAGTGAGTGTGAACTTCGGGTGTGATAACAGCAGACTGAGGGAGTTGAGAAGGACTAGCAGTCATGGTTTCTACAAGTTCCATGATTTCTACTGCTAGAGATTCAATCATAATCTTTTCTCCCTGTATTTCTACTGAAGCGGTTTCAAGAGGTTTCTCAGATACCTTTGGGATTGGAACAAGGTCATCAATTTCCTCAAGAGGATTGCTTTTGACTTCCTTGTCCCCCATTGGCAAGATATCTGAAATTTTCTTAGGTCCTACCTCTTGAAATGGCTCATCCTCATCACTTTCATCCTCATAATAAAATGAGTTAACAGGAGGCTTTTGTTTTCTAAGAATCAAATCCTGAAGACAGTTTATACTATCTTGAATGGTTTTGTTGAATTGAGTTTGATTCATAATAAATTCAGCTCTAGTTAACTCGTCCTGAGACGGTGGTTGAGGGTTTGTGTATTGTGAGGGCTGGTTAAAACCAAATTCATGATCGTTACAAGGAACCTGTTCATAGACAAACTGATCCCTAAGTTGACAATCAGAGCTGTAGTGAGGGCCACCACAATACTCACAACAGTAAAACTGTTGAGCCTGACTTGGTGTATTTTGATACGAAGCATTATTGAGATTTGGATAATATGATTCTTGCTCGTATGAATGTGATGGGTAGTCGGAAAAATTTGAGGAGTTGTTGAATGAGTTTTGATTAGGATCATAAGCAAATGAATTACTCGATCCACAGAACAAACAACTCCCGTCTCGAATATCGTTACCACATTGTACACATGTACACCAACGACATGGAAAACCGAAAAGCGGCTCACCACAACCTACACAAGGAACAAAATCCGGAGGTGGGACAAATGGTGTGCTCTTAGAGCTAGCAATATCCACCACTTCCGTTATGGTCTCGGGTTTTTGAATGTGAAGATTAGGTAAGCCGTTATTTTCAGTCACAGCTCTAAGCTCTTGGTTTTTGTGTATAACCGTGTATCGTGAAAGATTAGGAGCAATTGTGAGCTTAGATTTTTGGGAAACCGAAGGTTGGACGTATTTAGCACTTTCATAGTCAGAGGAAAGTACAGGGTCCTTTGTCACCTCGGTTTCTCGTTCCATTTCCCTCATTGGAGAGGGAATAGGAATCGAAGGTTCATCATAATCAACACGACATCTCGATATTTTTGACAAGGCCATAAGTTTTTCAATGTTGCTCTCATAGGCCCTTCGTTCAAAGAAATCGTCATCGAGAGATGTCATTTGAATCAATTACGGGATAAGTGGAAGAAGTGAGAATCAAAAAGATAGAGGGTAAAGGGATGAAGAATCAAAGAGGTGAGAGGGTAAAGGTGAATATTTTTGGTATTTTCGAGAAGCATGTTTAGTGCACATGCACCAAAAACAATTTTTCAAAACCAATTTGAGGCAAAACCACAGTGAACTTAAACCAGAAATCACAAGTGAATGGCTTCTTTGAAAAAGGTACACCACTCACAGGGATATAAAGACAAGTTTTAATCTTAAGTTTGGGAACTTATTATGGGTTTATTAATTAATTTGAAAAACTGATTTAGGCTTATGGGTGTGTGTGCAGAAAACTTGGGAAATATTTTTGGAACTGATTCGTTAACCGAAATCGTCCCTTTAAGATTACTCGCAGGCTGGCGGGAGGAAAGAATGGATTCCTCTTCAGTTCGCAATTTAATGTCAGAACTTACCTTAAACCAACTGTTTCAGGTTGTAATCTTAAAGAACACGAAGTAATTTAACTTCACAGTTTGTTTTTGATTGTTTTTAATTTTTTTGGTGTTTTTCAACACTTCAGGGGAAGTGTTAATGAACGTTTTTGATATGATTATGTTTTTACAAAACTTTTTACAAATTTGTGTGAAATTTGTACAGGGAGGGTTTTGAAAACCACTAAACTTAAAACGATTTTGTAAAACACGCAACAACCTCCCCGGCAGCGGCGCCAAATTTTGATTGAGCCTGAACCGTCAGATTATTATTGACCAAGGTCAATAAGTCAAAAACAGCCTAGAATCAATACTCCGGTGATAGTATAGTGTTTTCCCGGGTCGTTAAAGTCCCAGCGAGATTGAAATGGTGCTTTGGAAATCGTTTATGAGTAAGTGGGACTGAGGACAGTAGCCCAGATGATATGGAATTGATTTTGCTACTGTTATTTTGGTATTTGTACACAGATATAATATTCACAAAAATCAGATAACAGATATATACACGTATTCACAATTCAGATTTACGCAATCGGACTGAAAAAGTGGGTTTTGGTATTTAACAAACTACAGGGGGTGCTTTTGACACTTTTTCAAACTTGAAAATTAAAAATGAAAATGAAATTATGAAAATGATTAAAATACTATTTAAATATTATTTAATTAATTAAACTATTTAAAATCTAAATTAAAGTCTAATTTAAATAAACTAAAAATGACAAATGATTTAAATTAAACTAAAAATTATCCAAAATATTTTCTAAACCTAAATTAGAACTAGAAGAAAGTATAAAAAATTAAAAATAATATTTTTGTCTTTTTGTGGTTTTGTTATTAATTAAAAACTATTTAACTTAATTTAACTAATTAAACTACTTTTAATTTATATTAATACTAAATTAACTTGGAAAATTAAGATAAAATTTATAAAATTACTTAACCATTACAGGAATCCTAAAAAATTATAAAAACTCTAAAAATTAAGTTTTAAGATTAAACTACTAATTATTTACCTTTTAATTAACTTAAGTCTATTTTAAACAAATAAAATAAGAAAAATATAAAATGAACAGTAGAATCTCAAAATATATTTTCTAAAAACTTATTATACTATATTAGAACTAGGAAAATTATAAAAACTAGATTTTACCTTATAAAAACTAATTAAGCTATTTAATACTTGATATTAATTAATAATAAAGAAAATTAAAATTAAATCTAATTAGCACTAAATGACAAAATAAAAATCTGAAAAATTTATTATAACTACTTTAATATATGAGGAATTTAATAAAAATATAAAAACACTAGTGACTTAATTAAATTCTAAAAATGAAAATTAAAATTAACTTGAATTAAATAGAAACTATCACTTAATTTAAAACTAACTTTTTTTGGATTTTTCTTTTATAAACTTGTTTTACATCTAAAAACAAAGACTTTTTGTGAAAACAACTATTTTAAAACTTAAAAATAAGCTATGCACACCCCTTTTGTCTTAACAGTTTGACTTTGGTTGACTGTGTGGTCAATTGAGGTCAAATGGCTTTGGGTGGGTCCCACTATGGATAAATCAGGTACACATAGGTTACTTACACTAAAATAAGCCAGAAATAATAAGAAACTACCACTGATAAGCTAAAAAGAAAGAATTAAGCACTTGGAAATTTAAGAAATGACTCAGAAATGGGACAGGTATGAGAGGCTAAACTAGGTGGGGTCCACAAGTCTTGGGGTCAAGGAAATGGTCAATGGCTGTTTTATGGTAGGAGGGGGGTTGGGAGAACCAAACTCTAGGGAGTGGGGTCCACTGTGGTGGCCACAAAACACCACCAAAGTGATGGTGGTGACTGGGTGAGCAGGGCACAACCTTGCCCTGCAGTTGTGTTTAGGGTTGAGTGGGGCCCACTTACAAAATTCCTAAAATTATAAAAAGGGTTGGAACACAAAGTTGAGGTGGGGGGTTTTAATACCTCAAAAACTCAAGGCCTAAAACCCAATCCTAAATTCTAAACAATTCTCCCAAATTTGGTAAAACTCTGAGACAAGGACAATTGACTTTTTATAGAAACCTAATGTTTTGACTAAAATGAACTTTAATGCTAATTTACTGATTAGTACATGTTTATTAAGCCTAAATAAGTCTACATCTTCCAGTCTCATCTAACTTCACATTGAAATCAGGGGATTGGAACTCCAAAACTCCAACAGTTAAGCTGTTGGAGTGAGTGAGGATGGATTTTGACTTTTGGTGAGAAAACTACCAAAGTTATGTTTTGACTGATCTGTTTTAACCCATAGCATGCTGTTTGAACAAGTTTTAACCAATTAATACCACAAGGGCCTAGAGTTTAACACCAATCCAAACACCCCTTTAACTATCATTTAACACTATTCCTACGGATTCTAAGGTTTAAATTACTTAAGTAAAGCTCAAATTCAATCACAGAGGTATTACAAGAGCTAAATTAATACTAAACAACTACAATGAACAACTAAACAATACAATCATAGATTAACAACTTTCATTGCAGTCAAAGCTCAATTTCAAATCAGTAAACCACAGTTGATCAAGCATACTGAATATCACTTATAACCACTGAATATCAATCAAATGAAACAACTAAAACAGTTTAACTGTAACACCCCAACCCGACATGGGCCCGGAGCGCTACAGTATGGTGACATATCAAAGCATACAAAGCACACAACGCAAG
Organism: Artemisia argyi; assembly: GCA_030686995.1. Lineage (NCBI taxonomy): Eukaryota > Viridiplantae > Streptophyta > Magnoliopsida > Asterales > Asteraceae > Artemisia > Artemisia argyi. The sequence goes on along the minus strand of CM060678.1, from coordinate 17,475,621 downwards.
CGGAAGACTTAAAACAAAAGGTTACAAAGGAAAATTATAAAAGTACAAAAGAAATACTAAAACTATAAAAGAAAAGAAAATACAAACTAAACAAAGACTAATCTTATCCAAGTCAAAAACTAGTCCAGATGTAATGGGCTTCTAGTCCATGGGATAGTCCACTAAAGCTCCTATGCACTCTTCACCCAAACCCAGCTTCCAACCTAAAACCTGCCGCAGGAAAGGAAATGCGGCTGAGCTTAAAAAGCCGAGTGAACAGATATATAACAAAGCAAACGAATGAATGAAATGTATATAAGTATAAGAAGTAGGAAATCATAAGTTTTTGCTGAACGGAATATCATCTGTCAAATGCATAAGAGATCAACGAATAACTGAACGAATATCATAAGTCAAATGAAATGAAGCATCATAGATATATCAAGCATAAACAAATCATAAGAGAATCAAGAGCACGTATCAACAAAGGCGCGTCTAACGAGATACTCGAATAGACACAAGAAACATTGGAAAGCCACGAGCCGACCTAACGAGATACTCGAATAGGTCTCACATCACATAATCACATATCCGTCAATTCATAGGGTGTACATAAAGGTGCGACCTCCAAGTACCAGACGTGAAAGGGGTACAAGGCACGTACAGCCAGTCACCAAACCAAATCGTATCATATCATATCATATCAAAACAAATCCTAGGATGCATCCATACGCCCCCCACAAACAATTCATATACAAAGTGGCCAAGTGATCACATATCATTTCATAAACAGACGGGGACGCCGGGGACTAATCACACCGCCCCAGATAGTGTCAAGCCATTGGTGCCTCAATGACAAGCCCATGGTACCTCCATGAGTAGAATAAAAACTAGGGCATCAGAACAGAACATATCAGAGCAAACAAAGCAAAGCTATCCATAATCATATCAAAGCTCCCAGAGCATAATAGAATAGAATCTCATATCAAGGAGATAGTAATCAAATCATCATAACAGAATGGATAGCAAACAGAATCATATCAAATGATAATATCAAACGAATCATATCAAGGAATCATATCAAAGGGATCATAGCAAAGGCTCATATCAAACGAATCATATCATAGCAAATGAATCAAAGTCAAGGATCGAAAAGTCATGAGATCGGAATCCTTACTAAGAAAGGATAGAATATCTGTACCTTAAACCGCAAATGAAACCGTATCATAACACATAAGGATCGAAAGTTACTCCTTCTTCAGCGAATCTACACGAATTAATGATCGGCTTTATTATTCATAAGTTCATTTTAAATCAGATTACTCATTTTAGGTTTCTTTCCATTTTTAGTAACTTTCTGTTTTCAGTAGCTTTCAATATATAGCAGCTTTCCAAAATTAGTAACTTTCCATTTTAAGTAAGTGTCCATATTTGGTAAGTTTCCCGAATTAGTAATTTCATACTTTAGCGTTATAAATGACAATTTATAATATCTAAGGTTAAAATGACCAATGTAATAGTTTGGGCCTTAAAATATCAATATTATAAGTTTATGGTCTAAAATATAAATTATCAAAATTAAATATTAAAGTTCAAATAAAATAATTTTAAACTTTATTTTAATAAATTAATATTAATATAATAATATTGGACCCCGTCACTATAATTTTATGTAAATTATTAACATACCCACGATCTTAATATTTTTGCCGCTATGACCCAAGATTTTATAAAATCGTTAGACCTACTTATCACCCGACATCGGGTCACTTCATCCATATACACACGACACCCATAATATTCGACACAACATGCAGGTTTTAATCCTTTTCCATGCGATTATATTTCTTACGTACAAGACTCAAAAAAGAATTATATTTGTTACAGGTCATGAACATGCTTTCTAATATCATGTGTCAACTACTCTTTGCATAACTGATTTTATGTGACTTCCGATTCGAAAAACATGCATGCAGGCTAACCCCAAACCAAATCTTTAAGCCCCACTTTAGCTATTATAAGTATCTGTTCATGCAAGTTTAACACAAGAATTACATACACGAATATGAAAAACAACGAGGCATGATAATTAGCATGCACACACACGTACCGATCTCGAGACTATTAGGAAATTTTAACATATTACGTGTAAGACCATGCATGTTTACATTAGCAGTTAGTTGTTAACTTTTCTACAAGACTACCAATACTAAGATGGTGTGACATTGATAATAACTTCCATAGATGGAATGATATATATGTTTAGTGCATGATCATATAGTAGAGGTATACCTCACGTTACACCGATGGGTCGAAAGTGAGGACCGAACATAAACATGAACAAAGTCGATATAGTGAAACTCTAACCCTCTAACGAATGCCAACCCGAAGCTTCGAGCACAATAAGAACCCTCGAAACTGGAACACGAGCACCACGGATCGAATAGGGTAGGATCGAACCAAGACCTCGGTAACGAAACCACACTCCAACGTTTTGTACCCAACCTGATCACCAGCAAGCTTCCCCCTTCTCTTCTTCTTGGCAAAATAACGAGATCAAAGGTGTTACAGTTAACAAGATTATGTCGCATGTTCAATAAATCATGTACTGATTCATACGAAACAAGATGATGAATGTGAATACCTTAGACCGGATTAAGGAACGGATCAAGAAGACAATGAACAAGGACGATAGTATCAAACGATACCATCAAAAAATGATCATCAAAACTAGCATAGAAAACCGATCACGGCCATCTCTAAACCTTCGTACCTTTGATTTCTTGGAGATAAATGAGTAGCTGACTAATGAGTCATTTAGGGTTTTGTTTTTGAGATTTATGAAAGGAGCGTAAATGAATAAATATAATATCCTTTGCCAAACGAACTAAGCGAATATGACGGGATCTGGAGGAGGAGACCAAATCTTCAAGTGGCTAAGGAAAGTCAAAAACGTGTGGAGATAATAGTAATTAAGGAATGGCGTGTAAATTTTGAATATAAGAGAATACTGTGATTTATTGTTTTATGGAAAGTATATGCGTGCCTTTGTAAAAGAATATGCGTGCCTTTATAAAAGAATAACAGGGACATGATTAAATCTCATCCAAGACTTATAAGGAAATGATGTGTTACTAAATCAAAGTAAGGAATAAGGCATGTTAATATCTTGTAATAACACATAACGACTTGAAAAGAAAAAAAAAATAATTTTTAGAAAACGTGTGAATTGATTAAGGAGTCACCCAGGCTTCGGTTCAAATTTCATGAAAGAAAACTTGTATATATATTAGGAAATAAGTGTGTGTCGTTTTAATTAGCTTAGGATTAGTTAGGCTTATAACATATAGTTTAGGATTAATATTTTTAATGTGTATAACATATAGTTGTATTATCATTAGGTTATTATTAAACCTAGGTTAAATTCGAATGGTCAAATAAAAAGTGTATTTTAAATTTTGGGGTTTTACAATTCTTCCCATCTAAAAAGAAAATTTCGTCCGCGAAATTTAAGTCACCAAAGTTAGATGAAGACGTACCAAATCACAAAAGAAACAAATTAAATAGCCTCACGCTCAAGGAGGTTCTTCCAAAAATCTTCACAACGACATAGCTTCTCATGACTCGATCCAATAGAACATAATCATAATAAATGTAATCCAACAAATGCGAACAAATAAGTAGCAGATGACAGATGACAGATGACAGATGACAGATGACAGATGATAGTTAAAATCCTACAAGGAGATACACTAAACACAAATATTCCTACGAAGCTAATATGGAGGTAGTACCAAGCGATAAATCTTCATCAACTCCTACCAAATCCTGAACGGTAAACAGACTTGCCAAAGTCATAGAATCACAAGTCGAATATTTAGAAATACCAAGAGTCTCATAGGGAGATGGGATAACATATCCATACCGACGTCCTAAATCACAAACCAGAGTATCAAAACGCATCAGAAGGTAGAATAATCGTACGGATAAGAACGAATCTAAGACATAACGTGCCGCGAACCAAAACTTCCTCAAATGCCACGACGTCTAACTCTTCTATACTTCTTCAGGAAGTGTGAACCAAAATGCGATTCTCTATCACGATTACTGCAGGTGCGCCATGTAGCTTAAATAATCTTCTGCCAAAAGAAATCTCCGCCGATCTTCCAAGCAAGCCATCCAAGTCAATGCTCCACTGCAACTCCACTTGTGTTGTCTCTCCTCTTTGCATGGAAATCACCGATGTAGTCACCACCGTCTCCATACCATACCGTTTAGCTCCTGCTTCAAGACTCTATACATATTAGTACAACTAAGATGAATAGAGTTGATAGAACCGTGTGCTTTACTTCAGGTTGCTTCCTTCTATCTTCTATCATAGCTAGTCTTTCACCACCTTGCTCCTGAGCTTCTTCATGCCTGGGTAGAGACAAATTTCTTCTCAGCTTCTCAAACTTCTTCTCTGATCTCCTCCAACAAAATTACTCTTCGAGAAATATCACATAGAGCTTCTTCTAACGCAGAAATATCAACACAAAATACGAAGATGATCCCCGTTTTTATCTTTCGTCTCTGAGCATACTAAAATGTGATACTATGACAACTTGTCCAAGTATTCATGAAAAACACGATTTATCAAATTCATAGGAATAGTCGGAGTAGTAGCCCATATAATTGGCATCACAACACTCATAAAAGATCAAAACGAATAAGAAAAGAATTTTCTAAGAACATCTCGCTCTTCACACAAAATATGACACGATTCAGCCTCCATAAATCAATCCACAACTTCATACTATCACCATTCTTCTCCATCATTAAAACACTCTAAGGATACACGGCGAACATTCCAAGCAATCTGAACAACTCTAGAGGCGAGTCTCATCAAATGAAGTATCTTCACAACTGTGAGGGATTAACGCACGAGTTTTCAAAACAAGGTGATCATAAATGATTACCAGGTTAGGAACCATGGTGTAGAATATGAACTTCACAAAACGTCAAAGGTGACAAACATAAATTGACAGTCGCCATCATTATAACACTCAGGCAACAAATCCAAATCCAGAATAACATCGAATCGAACATCTCCAACGTAAAAAGATTGGCACAACAAAATCGTCTCTAAATATCTCCAGAATGCATCGGACAAATCAAATATACACGATGAAAAGTCACAAAATGATCATAGGATAGAATAGGTAAGACCAATCAACAATGAAGAAAGAATCAAAAGCAAAGAGAAGTCACAGAATGTGTCAAACACGTAGGATTCATATATACGCGATTCTCCGAACGAACGAAAGGCATCTAAACGAATGTCAAACGAATCTGGAATCGAAGTTCAAAAGGATAACTCTAGAGAAAGAACCTATAAGGCACACTATGAAGTCTAAAGGCAATCTAAACACATGTCGCAAATCCTGATAAGTCTTTTAAGTCTCCGAAATGGTTGATCGTGTAAGAGCTTAACGAAAAGCAAAGGCTTAAATCGGAGTAAAACGGAAGCAAGAAAACCAAAGTCTGATCATATATCCACCCAATCCTCACCGGTCATAATAAAGCTCTTAAAGGGAGAAACTTAAGGCAAAACCTTCCAAAGTTATTCCTAAAGCGTTTAAGGTGCAAACCTAAGGGTCCAAAACTCACAGGCCATAATTTAGGTACTACAAGTCGCAGCCTTATCTCTGATACCATAATTGTAACACCCCAACCCGACATGGGCCCGGAGCGCTACAGTATGGTGACATATCAAAGCATACAAAGCACACAACGCAAGCGGAAGACTTAAAACAAAAGGTTACAAAGGAAAATTATAAAAGTACAAAAGAAATACTAAAACTATAAAAGAAAAGAAAATACAAACTAAACAAAGACTAATCTTATCCAAGTCAAAAACTAGTCCAGATGTAATGGGCTTCTAGTCCATGGGATAGTCCACTAAAGCTCCTATGCACTCTTCACCCAAACCCAGCTTCCAACCTAAAACCTGCCGCAGGAAAGGAAATGCGGCTGAGCTTAAAAAGCCCAGTGAACAGATATATAACAAAGCAAACGAATGAATGAAATGTATATAAGTATAAGAAGTAGGAAATCATAAGTTTTTGCTGAACGGAATATCATCTGTCAAATGCATAAGAGATCAACGAATAACTGAACGAATATCATAAGTCAAATGAAATGAAGCATCATAGATATATCAAGCATAAACAAATCATAAGAGAATCAAGAGCACGTATCAACAAAGGCGCGTCTAACGAGATACTCGAATAGACACAAGAAACATTGGAAAGCCACGAGCCGACCTAACGAGATACTCGAATAGGTCTCACATCACATAATCACATATCCGTCAATTCATAGGGTGTACATAAAGGTGCGACCTCCAAGTACCAGACGTGAAAGGGGTACAAGGCACGTACAGCCAGTCACCAAACCAAATCGTATCATATCATATCATATCAAAACAAATCCTAGGATGCATCCATACGCCCCCCACAAACAATTCATATACAAAGTGGCCAAGTGATCACATATCATTTCATAAACAGACGGGGACGCCGGGGACTAATCACACCGCCCCAGATAGTGTCAAGCCATTGGTGCCTCAATGACAAGCCCATGGTACCTCCATGAGTAGAATAAAAACTAGGGCATCAGAACAGAACATATCAGAGCAAACAAAGCAAAGCTATCCATAATCATATCAAAGCTCCCAGAGCATAATAGAACAGAATCTCATATCAAGGAGATAGTAATCAAATCATCATAACAGAATGGATAGCAAACAGAATCATATCAAATGATAATATCAAACGAATCATATCAAGGAATCATATCAAAGGGATCATAGCAAAGGCTCATATCAAACGAATCATATCATAGCAAATGAATCAAAGTCAAGGATCGAAAAGTCATGAGATCGGAATCCTTACTAAGAAAGGATAGAATATCTGTACCTTAAACCGCAAATGAAACCGTATCATAACACATAAGGATCGAAAGTTACTCCTTCTTCAGCGAATCTACACGAATTAATGATCGGCTTTATTATTCATAAGTTCATTTTAAATCAGATTACTCATTTTAGGTTTCTTTCCATTTTTAGTAACTTTCTGTTTTCAGTAGCTTTCAATATATAGCAGCTTTCCAAAATTAGTAACTTTCCATTTTAAGTAAGTGTCCATATTTGGTAAGTTTCCCGAATTAGTAATTTCATACTTTAGCGTTATAAATGACAATTTATAATATCTAAGGTTAAAATGACCAATGTAATAGTTTGGGCCTTAAAATATCAATATTATAAGTTTATGGTCTAAAATATAAATTATCAAAATTAAATATTAAAATTCAAATAAAATAATTTTAAACTTTATTTTAATAAATTAATATTAATATAATAATATTGGACCCCGTCACTATAATTTTATGTAAATTATTAACATACCCACGATCTTAATATTTTTGCCGCTATGACCCAAGATTTTATAAAATCGTTAGACCTACTTATCACCCGACATCGGGTCACTTCATCCATATACACACGACACCCATAATATTCGACACAACATGCAGGTTTTAATCCTTTTCCATGCGATTATATTTCTTACGTACAAGACTCAAAAAAGAATTATATTTGTTACAGGTCATGAACATGCTTTCTAATATCATGTGTCAACTACTCTTTGCATAACCGATTTTATGTGACTTCCGATTCGAAAAACATGCATGCAGGCTAACCCCAAACCAAATCTTTAAGCCCCACTTTAGCTATTATAAGTATCTGTTCATGCAAGTTTAACACAAGAATTACATACACGAATATGAAAAACAACGAGGCATGATAATTAGCATGCACACACACGTACCGATCTCGAGACTATTAGGAAATTTTAACATATTACGTGTAAGACCATGCATGTTTACATTAGCAGTTAGTTGTTAACTTTTCTACAAGACTACCAATACTAAGATGGTGTGACATTGATAATAACTTCCATAGATGGAATGATATATATGTTTAGTGCATGATCATATAGTAGAGGTATACCTCACGTTACACCGATGGGTCGAAAGTGAGGACCGAACATAAACATGAACAAAGTCGATATAGTGAAACTCTAACCCTCTAACGAATGCCAACCCGAAGCTTCGAGCACAATAAGAACCCTCGAAACTGGAACACGAGCACCACGGATCGAATAGGGTAGGATCGAACCAAGACCTCGGTAACGAAACCACACTCCAACGTTTTGTACCCAACCTGATCACCAGCAAGCTTCCCCCTTCTCTTCTTCTTGGCAAAATAACGAGATCAAAGGTGTTACAGTTAACAAGATTATGTCGCATGTTCAATAAATCATGTACTGATTCATACGAAACAAGATGATGAATGTGAATACCTTAGACCGGATTAAGGAACGGATCAAGAAGACAATGAACAAGGACGATAGTATCAAATGATACCATCAAAAAATGATCATCAAAACTAGCGTAGAAAACCGATCACGGCCATCTCTAAACCTTCGTACCTTTGATTTCTTGGAGATAAATGAGTAGCTGACTAATGAGTCATTTAGGGTTTTGTTTTTGAGATTTATGAAAGGAGCGTAAATGAATAAATATAATATCCTTTGCCAAACGAACTAAGCGAATATGACGGGATCTGGAGGAGGAGACCAAATCTTCAAGTGGCTAAGGAAAGTCAAAAACGTGTGGAGATAATAGTAATTAAGGAATGGCGTGTAAATTTTGAATATAAGAGAATACTGTGATTTATTGTTTTATGGAAAGTATATGCGTGCCTTTGTAAAAGAATATGCGTGCCTTTATAAAAGAATAACAGGGACATGATTAAATCTCATCCAAGACTTATAAGGAAATGATGTGTTACTAAATCAAAGTAAGGAATAAGGCATGTTAATATCTTGTAATAACACATAACGACTTGAAAAGAAAAAAAAATAATTTTTAGAAAACGTGTGAATTGATTAAGGAGTCACCCAGGCTTCGGTTCAAATTTCATGAAAGAAAACTTGTATATATATTAGGAAATAAGTGTGTGTCGTTTTAATTAGCTTAGGATTAGTTAGGCTTATAACATATAGTTTAGGATTAATATTTTTAATGTGTATAACATATAGTTGTATTATCATTAGGTTATTATTAAACCTAGGTTAAATTCGAATGGTCAAATAAAAAGTGTATTTTAAATTTTGGGGTTTTACATTAACAAATTTTACTAGCAGATCTAATAAACTTAACTAAATATGAAATTATTAAACTAGGAAATAAAAAAGGAGCTTACTGAAAGAATCCCAGCTGAACAGGGATGATACCTCATACATGCCTATCCTTGTGATAGGCTCAAACTTCACCCAGAACAATGATCAAACACCCAAAATACTCAGAATCATCATATTGAATACTTGTTGACTTCTGTTGACTAATAAGGAATTCTTGGGCAAATCAGTGAACATGAACCTTCTAACTTACCAATAGCTATGTAAAGCTATCATAAGCTAATAGTAACAGGTAACAAGCTTGTGAGAGTTCATTAAACCTATACTAACATACATGGAATTTTAAGCTTAAATTCTGAAAATGATTTGCAAAGAGTTTAAAGAGTGAAACTGACTTTTATTAGAAAAACTGAAATTGAGGTTACACAAAGTTTAATACATACTAGAAATACAAATTACAGCAACTGAAATTCAAAGTTACACTAATAAGACATTTTTAAAACTAAAACTACAACTACTCTACTTGTCTTTCTTCCCTGCTTCTCTCTTCTCTTTATAGCCTCCAATTGGTCTTGTGGGTCCCACTGGTCATATCCCACCTCTCATAGCAGCCAATGGGAGTCTCTTGTTCACTTATCAATTTGGCGGGAAAAAGCAATTTGAGCAATTGGGGACAGTGAGGGCATTTATTGGTTGATTTTAGAGGTGGAGGGGACAATTGGGTGAGATGGTGGGAAAAGGAGGTAGAGTTTGAGTGTTGCAGGGTTTTGCAGGCTAGTATGGGTGGTGGCAGGTTGTAGGGGTGGTGGTTGATGTAGGTTTGCCACGTGGCATCATCCTAAGGTTAACCTAAGGAGTGGGTTTGGTTGAGGGGGTGACAGGGGGTGGTATGAGGTGGAGGTTGAAGGTGCAAGTGGTTGAGGTAGCAGGGAGAGTATGCAAGTAGCAAGGGTGTGAGGTAGGGGACGGGGTGGTTTTGTTTGGGGGTTTGACCGGGGTCAAACAAAGGTATGGACTGGGCCATTTGGTAACTTGGGCTTGGGTGGGCTTAGGTTTAGTTAGGTGGGTTTATTATTAATAAGAAGGTCCGAATTTGGTTTTTGGTATTTAAAATAAATCACAAGGACTAAAGTTGTAATTTGGGAAAACTATAGGGACTGAAAATGTGATTTTCCCATAGTTATCAAAGGGCCATATTTGTCATTCATGAATAGTACAAGGCTACTTTCGATAATTTCCCTTTATTTTATATCCGAGGACCTTTTCTGTCAATTTCCAAACCCCAGGGACCATTCTTGTAATTTTCTGAAACTTGAAGGGTTAAACCTGTAAATATCAAATATTAACACAAAGGACCAAATATGTCATTTAGGAATAGTTCAAGGGTTATTTTGATAAATTTTCCATTTTAAATAACCCAGGGACTGATTTTTGATATTTTTCAAAGTTGAGGGACCAAAGTTGTAAATATGTGATTTTAAACTTTAAAGGACTATTTCTTACAACTTATGAATCCCAAGGACCTTTTATGACATTTGTACAAGTTTTGATTCACCAGGGACTAGTTTTGCAAATTTATGAAACTTGAGGGACTGAAACTGCCAATTATGCAAACTTTGTACGTTTTTCATTTGTTTTTGCATATTTTGTGTTTGAAACATATAAAACACACTTCTAAGATATTTTAAGTATTTTGATACATATTTGGGTGTTTTTGTATGTTTTGGCAGCTCAGATTGGTATAAAATGATGAGTATTTACACACTCATCAACAGGTTTTTCAAGGGTTCCAAACCCTTGAGACCTTGCATTGTAATTGAGATAAGTGTACTTTCAATCCAATCAATATGTCTATGTGTTGGTTGTTTATCTCTTGTTCTTGTCTCAATTCTATTATGCTAGGCTAGATCTCTCTTGTGTTTGCTTAGATCTAATGAAACCTAGATGTTGATTATGTGTTGATTACTTGTCTATTCTTGTTTTGAATGAATGATTTATATGTTAGGCTTAAGAAAACTGGCAGATCTCCAAATGGTAACATGCTTGAACGTCTTAAGAAACATGAACCGAGGCGTACTAGGTCTTTATTGGTTGTATTTAATGCATGAGCCACTGTTTACAATCCCTATAGTTGTGCTAGGTCATGGTGTAGGAGGAGATAAGAGCTCATAGAGTTGGGGAGTTATGTATGCCACCCCACGAATGGTATTAAGGAATACAACCCGTCATTCATACAAGTGTAACAAGTAATTAACATGTAAAAGATATCTAGGGAGTAATGAAGTCTAAGTAAACACAATTTATCCAATTACTGCTCACAACCTTAGTTTAATTAGTTTAATTTCATTTTCATTGTTTTATTTTAATTATATAATAGCTTTGGGTTAGTTGAATAGCAACTAATTCCGCCCACTCTTCTAAAACCCGAGATTTTACTTGCTTTCATAAAAATATAAAAATACAAAAATAATCATCTCTCACCTCTAGAACTATTAATTAGGTTTTCTAATCCTAGCGACACTATTCCTAAGCTGAACGATCAATCCCCCGGTACTTGTCACTATACTATACTACAACGATCAGGAACACTGCCTGGTGGGGGTTGTAAGCTTCTCGAGATCCCTCGAGAGGTAAAGCAAGGTGCGATTCCCACGCATCAAGTTTTTGGCGCCGCAGCCCGGGGAATAGTTATTGTCTAGGTTAGGATTTCTTTTTATTAGGTCTACTTGCTAGATTCCTTTCTAGTAAGATTTTTATTTTTATTTTTAGGTCTTCTTTAGTCTATCTTATTTCTTCGTGCCTTTGTTCGTAACTCTTTACCGTCCGACATCATGGAAGGTGGTAACATCTTTGAACCCATCATCCCACCACAACAAAACCCACCATTAGAACCCCTTAGGCCCCGAACCTTAGGAGAGTATTCCCGACCCAGCCACCAAGGCTACCGAAACACCATTGAGCTCACCGGAGCCAATGTGACCCCCTTGCGATCCGACACCATCCGGTTGGTGCAAAGCGGATGTGCATTCCATGGACTTCGTTCCGAAGATCCAAACCAACACCTTAAGGACTTCCTCAAAATCGTAGATTCCATAGACCTAGGTGTTGAAACTAGAGAGACTACCCGTTTACGCCTATTCCAATTCTCTCTACGGGATCAAGCTAGTCAATGGCTTGAGCGTTTACCCGCGGGATCCATCACCACATGGGATGATCTCACCACTCGTTTCCTTGCTCAATTTTTCCCACCGGGGAGAACTACTAAACTTAGGAATGACATCTTGATGTTTCAACAACGTCAAAATGAATCTCTTTATGAAGCATGGACTCGTTTCAAGGACTTACTCCAAAAAGTCCCTCATCATGGCATAGATCTTTGGCTCCAAGTCCAAATCTTCTATGACCATATCGACATCTCCACGAGGCGAACCATTGACCAATCGGCCGGCGGTAAGCTACGTGATCTTAGTGCGGAACAATCATGGGAACTCATAGAAGATCTTGCTCTCTATGACAACGAAAGTTGGAATGATCCCCGTGATTTGAACAAAACGGTCAAGGCAATATCTTTGCCTTCAAATAATTCAAGCACTTCCGACCGTAGGATCATGGAACTTGAGGACCAAGTCAAGTTTCTCATGAAATCTTACGAAGCTCCGAAGCATTCAAGCCAAGTGAACAAAATCACTTCTTCATGCGAATTATGTAGTGGTCCCCATGACACTCGTGATTGTGTGGAACTCCCCGGAACAGCTTTTGCGGACTACGCATCCACGCGTACCGACGAAGCGGGAGATAAGTGGTACACTTTCAAGCCCGAGCCAAACACATACGGTGATTCATATAACCCCTCATGGAAAAATCACCCAAACCTTAGGTGGAAACAAAATCAACCAAATTCTTCCAATCCGCCTAATCGTTACCAATCAAACGGTCCCCCATCCAACCGTACCTTCAACAACAATCCTTCTAACAACTATGGTAGTACCAACAATCTTGAAGGATTGATGTCGAAATTTATGGCATCTCAAGAAGCTCGCATAGCTAAGTTTGAAGCCGATTTCAAACAAAATCAAAGCGAGATGACCAATAGAATTAACGCATTGTTGAAAGTTCTCAATGACCGAGAAATGGGAGCACTCCCAAGCGACACAATCAAGAATCCGAAACTAAACGTTAATGCCATATCTTCAGTTTCGTCACCCACTTCGTGTCCACAATACTACTCGGTTAAATCAACGAGCACGTGTGTCAAACAACACCAAGTCCCCCAAAAGGACCAATCAACTAAAACACCCACTATAGAGCCGGTCAAAAGCATAGTTGAAACACCTCTTACACAAGACCTTGACGATGAATTCGAAGAACTTCACCTTGAATGCCCCGTCATTGATGTCTTAGCGCGTGCTCCTTACTATAGTGCCCTCCTAGAAAAATATGAGAAGTATAAGCTAGGTAAAAATGGGACCGCCTTCGTTCAAAACAAGTTGCCTAAAAAGCTTGATGATCCGGGTATATTTGTTTTGCCTTGTAAGATAGGAAGATCCGAAGCTTTCGACACACTAGCCGATTTAGGGTCAAGCCTCAACTTGATTCCCTTATCCTTATTCACTGCTCTTAAGCTAGGAAAGTTAGAGGAAACGGAGGTATTGATAGGGCTAGCGGATGGAAGTATTGCCCACCCGGTTGGAATGATTAAGGATGTAGTTGTTCACATAGGAAGGTTAACTATATTAGCAGATTTTCACGTCCTAGACATGGTTAGTGACACTACATGCCCATTATTGGTAGGAAGAGGATTTTTAGCAACCGCTAGTGCCATGATAGATTGCAAGGAATCCAAGATAGCGGTAGGAGAAGGCGATACTTGGTCGGTGTATGATGTTAAGAAGCATAGTTATGATTGTGATGATGAACCAACACCGCATTGGGTAGAGATGAATAGGAGACCATCTAGATATGGACCTTGGATAGAAAGGAACTTCATAGGTCCTCAATGCCCATTTTATCTAGAAAAGGATTTCGTTGAGAAGACACATTCGGTAGAACAACTCATAGCTAGAGATGAGGAGCTAGATCCCTTTGAGGACCCCTTAGTCTTTAGAAAGATGATTGAGTTCTTGAGCGTAATGCCTATTAATATAGAGTTGAATAAATGGAAAAGAGATGGAGATAAGTATAAATGGAGGTGGGACTAGCCACCTAAAGAACGTGACGGGTCATGGCATATTAGAATGACCTTGTATGATCCGGATGGAGAAAAGTTTGAAAGGTCATACCACACTAAGGGAACCAATAGAAAGTTGAAACCTAAGTTCGATCCCAAAGATGTCCTCAATGAGGAACTCACCCGAATCACGTAGTAACCCACGACTTTGAGTCTAGCTACAAGACTCGTAAATAAAGAAAAGCGCTTCTTGGGAGGCAACCCATGTTTTGTGTGATTTTTATTTGTTTGATTGTTATTTGCTTCCGTATGCATGTTTTATTTTTATTGTTGGTTAATCATGTTTCACAATTAAAATGTGAAATACTTTATTATGTTGTTTAGCCTAGTCTTAACTTCAACCTAAAGGTATTTTTGCAAAAGATAAGTGTAAGGGGAAACCCCAAATATGTTTTTAAGAAACAAACCGATCATGATTATCCACAATATTTAATGAACATGTATATTCGTATTTGTTAGAGTCAAATGCTTGTATTGAGTCATAATGAAGTTTTGCAGGATTTTCCAGGAAGTAGGACAAAGTTTTTCCAGAAATTTTCCGGAAACTTAACATAAGAATTTCTGCAGGTTCATTCTGACGGCGTCAGGGTTTGCTCTTGACGGCGTCAGGAGTTAAAATCTGGAAATTTTACCGGTTTTGTTTTTCTAACGGAGTCTTATGGTTTTTGTGAATTATTAAGTTTTATAATCTCCAGGAAATCTGCAAACTTCATTCCACAAGCATTATATCTTACTTTGTTTTCTAGGAGTTAGTAACTTATATAGGATGCCGCCGATTTTACGCGAGGTTGCCTTGTCTACTTTTGTCAGGATTTACAGGTTATTTGTGACAAGAAGATGATTTATATTCTGGAAGGGAAGCTTTGATTGTTCGTTTTCTTGGAAGAAGATTTAACCTGGCCAACCTAAAATCCATACCGAGCGAATCAGGGGAGTATTTGATTTCATTCTCTTTACTTTTTAACTTTTACATTCTTTACTTGAACATTGGGGACAATGTTCATCTTAAGTGTAAGGGGAGGGTAAAAAGATGATACCTTACATATGCACTTTCGCTTGAGTTTGTTTTGTTTGATAGTAGATGAGTAATAAAACTGCGAGAAATACTTGTTAGTGTAATTTTAGCGCCAAATTTAAAATTTTTTACAACATTTAGGAGTGAAACTTTAGCCATAGCAAACGTCTCATGGATAGGAGGTTGTATGACTAGCACATAACCGTATATTCAGAAAAATTTTCCACCCAAAAATGTGAGGTTCGCCTTTAGATTTGATAGGAAAAGCATTCATTATTGGTGCTTATGAGTGTACCGGTAGCATTTAGATTCTAGAACTTGCGTTAGTGATGCATCCCGAGACCGCTAGTGAGACTACATTCATGTGGTAGGATTTACTACATGATAAGAGGCATTAGGATCACCCTTGTGTTAAACCCGTATTATAATTACTTGACCATTTAAGTCATATTACTTGGCTAGTTAAGTCAACTAATTTTTCCCACACCCTTAGCGTTGTACTCATTTTTAGTACACGAAACCCCTAGTACACCCCTCCGAGCCTATCTTTTCGTTTCTAACTTTAAGCATTTTACTTAAAAGAAGAATTTGTTACACCCCACTTAAATGTACACCCAAATCGCCTTAGCCTTCCGTGTATGCGCTCATTTTTAGTGCATTATTGTTATTTGTTCCTAAGTTAACTTTCTAATTGATTACATGGTTGCTAAGTCGAGTCATATCTTTGTACATATTGTTTTGGGACGATTGGGACTCATGGGTAAGTACTTATTTTATGGAGTAATGGGGAAGAACATCATATTATTACCCCCATATGTACGTTAATCTTAAAAGTGCTCCAAGTGTTTTGATTTTCTTAATTCGAGTCATTAGATTAGTTAAATGTAAAGTATGTAAAGATTCAAGTGTAAGGGGAACGTTTATACCCCTATGATGTATTATTTTGGATGGTAGGGTAAGAGTGTATGAAAAAAAAAAAAAAAAAAAAAAAAAAAAAAAAAAAGAATCGAAAAATTAAGAAAAAAAGAAAAAAAAATAGAAAAGAAAAAGAAAAAAAAAAGAAAAAAAAAACATACGGACTACCATCCCGTTTTTATTCTATGTTCATTTTATGTTTTTGTTATTTTTCATTTATTAGTTTAAGTCGAGTCTAGTCTTGGCTTAGCAACGCCATCTTGTACATGTAATTAACTAAGATTGTTAACTCGCCACCAGTAAAACTTCCTTTATCCAACAAAACCGTGTAATTCATATCCCTACACCTAACGTTATAACCCTTTAAAAGACCTCTTTGATAGTTTATCCTAGGTGCTTACGCCATGTGGAGGAGGTTTGATCCTTTCCCAAGCCTATGGTAATCTATTTTGCTATGACAGGTAGTGAGAGATATCTTCCATTTCCATAATGTTATATTACTTTATTACACCCGAGAGATGTGAGTATCTAAACACTATTTGTGAGGTGCTTGTGTATGACCTCCGTGCTTGTCTATTGGTCTTTAGTGGAACGATTATTTGTTGTAATTACTTTTATATTAGTGTTAAATGACCCCTAACTTGTCTTTTGAGTAGAATAAAAGCTCATTTGCTTGAGGACAAGCAAATCTCAAGTGTAAGGGTATATGATAAGGCGAAAAATGATCCGTTTTTAGGGGGTCATTTAAGCCCGAATCTGACTTTATTTGATCAAATATTGCCCTAAATCGTTCCTTTTGTGATTTTAGGTGTTTGGAGAGTGAATTCTGGAAAAGAAGCTATTTTGGACGTTTTTGGAGCATAAAAGTGAAGAAAACGGCAAAGTACCAAAAATCCATGCTGAAGATACAAGGTGACGGCGTCAAGACTACCTTCTTGACGGCATCAGACATGGAGAATTAAACATCGTAGCTGGTGACGGCGTCAGATAGACTGGTGACGGCGTCAAAGTGGCAAAAATATTATACCGTGGGTGGTGACGGCGTCACATAGGCCGTCATAAGTGGATCTAGGCCGTCCGAGGAAGTATATGGCGGCGAGGTGACGGCGTCAGAATTAACTCTTGACGCCGTCAGACTATTTTTCCTATATATAGTTTTCTAGTTTTTTCATTAAAAAGGAGAGAAGTTTTGGTGAAACCCTAAAGACGATTTTGGTGCCTCTTTTACAGGTTTTTCAAGGGTTCCAAACCCTTGAGACCTTGCATTGTAATTGAGATAAGTGTACTTTCAATCCAATCAATATGTCTATGTGTTGGTTGTTTATCTCTTGTTCTTGTCTCAATTCTACTATGCTAGGCTAGATCTCTCTTGTGTTTGCTTAGATCTAATGAAACCTAGATGTTGATTATGTGTTGATTACTTGTCTATTCTTGTTTTGAATGAATGATTTATATGTTAGGCTTAAGAAAACTGGCAGATCTCCAAATGGTAACATGCTTGAACGTCTTAAGAAACATGAACCGAGGCGTACTAGGTCTTTATTGGTTGTATTTAATGCATGAGCCACTGTTTACAATCCCTATAGTTGTGCTGGGTCATGGTGTAGGAGGAGATAAGAGCTCATAGAGTTGGGGAGTTATGTATGCCACCCCACGAATGGTATTAAGGAATACAACCCGTCATTCATACAAGTGTAACAAGTAATTAACATGTAAAAGATATCTAGGGAGTAATGAAGTCTAAGTAAACACAATTTATCCAATTACTGCTCACAACCTTAGTTTAATTAGTTTAATTTCATTTTCATTGTTTTATTTTAATTATATAATAGCTTTGGGTTAGTTGAATAGCAACTAATTCCGCCCACTCTTCTAAAACCCGAGATTTTACTTGCTTTCATAAAAATATAAAAATACAAAAATAATCATCTCTCACCTCTAGAACTATTAATTAGGTTTTCTAATCCTAGCGACACTATTCCTAAGCTGAACGATCAATCCTCCGGTACTTGTCACTATACTATACTACAACGATCAGGTACACTGCCTGGTGGGGGTTGTAAGCTTCTCGAGATCCCTCGAGAGGTAAAGCAAGGTGCGATTCCCACGCATCAATTACCTATGCACGTATCTGGTGACTGCACGTGTTCGTAGTATAGTAACGGTCACTAATGAAAACTGTCACATGGTCGTTGCCTGGACTTATTTTTGCCAAGCATCAAATGATTGGGGTATTGGGCGTGTTTTATCTGTACGGGCCTTTGTGATGAGCAAAAGCTCTCATCCGCTATCAAGTACCCCCCCCCCCCCCAAATACACACACACACACACACACACACACACACACTATGTTATTATACAATATTTTACTTGCGTGGTATGATGATAGGCTATTGCACAATTAATTATCTTTGTCACAATGTCTTTCCATACTTCAGAAGCATTAAACGGTTATTTTGCCTAGGAGGACAAATTGTCTCAAGCACAATGAATATATTTCTCTCTCCTTCCTGGTCACCATGCATAATCATTCAAATTTGAAAGAGTGTGCCTACTTGCATTGACGATAACGGACTGAGGACATTCTTGGAATGACAGTATGCTGGGACCACCTACTTCCATCATTGACAGTCGTGAGATAATTTGGTGGGCATTTTGAGACAAGGTCTTACAGACTTCATCCGTGTGTGTGATATCCACCATGCTGATGGGACTAGATGCCTCAGCTACCGATGGTGGTTGTTATTTGTTTTGTTTGCTTGTCATTTAATGTTGAAATATATTCTTTCACGTCGTGATGAGGTAAAATTTAATTTTTCCAGATGCGAAAAATGGAAATTAATGGCTTGTTTATGTCATTGTCCCATGGGGCGCCATGTTTACAATGGTTCATAAAGCAAAGATTAAAATGAGTTGATGATCTTAAGTAAGATTAATTGTATATTCAGATCTCCTTGTTTGGTAAAGACCCCGAGATAAGAGTGTTTATTTAAAGTCGAGTAACGCTCACATAGATTAGGGTTTAGTGTGAGTGAAGATGGACACTATGAACTTTTTCTCTTCTCATGAAATACATGTATATTTATAGGAATGCATTTAGGGTTTAGTTAGATCCGTTGGATGAGATCCAACGATTCGGGGAGACCCACGTGGGGATCACCCCATGGATGAGAAAGAATGACACGTGTAGGGGTATCCTTGGCTCTTGTTACAAAGGAATCTCCGTACGAGGCACGGTTATGGTGTCATAGCGAGATGTTCGCCGCATTACTTCTGCACCTATCTGGTGTCTACATGTGTTCGGAGTATAGTAATGGTCATTGATGGCAACCGTCATATTTTCGTTGCCTGGTAGATGCTTAGCAGGCATTAACTTACTAAGGTTTCTGTCTTATTTTCGTATTAGGCATGTTTTATCTGTATGAGCTTTTGTGATGTGCTAAAGTTCCCACGCGCTATCACTATTTCATTCAAAAGATTATAAAAATGTGTATTTATAATGATGTATGAGCTAATAGTAGAAATGCTATGATCATATGATATTTATCAAATAATTACCATCAAAAAAATTGAGTTAAATATAGCATGCCACGTCATTATGTGAAGGGGAGAGAGAGAGAGAGAGGGGGGGGGGGGGGGGTTGAAAAAAATTATATGGTTCTAGCACTGCTCTTGATATATAGTATCCTCATATTATATTTTTCTAATCACTGTTTTAATTCATAAAATAAAATACGACATGTGCTCGTGTATTATGTCTCAATTTAAAGACATGTGTTAACATGATAGATTGAGATGGTAAAGAAAATAAACAGGTTTCGCATGTCATTTTGTTTATGTTATAGGAGAATTAAAGTTTGTATTAAATCCCACCATAAACGGTGTCGTTTTACACTCATTTTTACCGCCAAATTTTGGCCTGTTTGGGTAGCCCATATGCTTGCATGTTTTAGGCCCAGATTTGGCCCACTTTCGTCCAGTATTTGTCATACCGTATACTGGACCGTATACGTACATGCAATCTTTATAAAATCTAAATAATAGAAACGTATATGTTGCAAATACAGTTGCATTTTGGACGTGTCATCCATCCAAGACCTTATCTTCAAAATTTTTACCTAATGACAACTTCTATGTGGATGGTTTTTCAACATCCATTAAATTTTTTTACCTAATCACAAGTTGTGAGTGGATGTTTTTTCAATAAGTACAATGTTGTATGTGTGCTTGAGTATCAAGAGTACTAAAAGAAGCTTCTATCCTCCACAAATACTCACAGTTTCAAAGTTACAGGCAAAGGAAATCTCAAATCTTCAAAAAAAAAAAAAAAAAAAAAAAAAAAAAAAAAAAAAAAAAAAAAAAAAAAAACTGGAAAAAAACTGAAGATACAAGCTGCAGATTTCTGAGGATCACTTGAAAGAGGTTTGTCTATTTTTTTTTTGTTACTTATGCATGGTTCTATTGTTATTTGTCTTGAACTTTTGTGCCTTCCATGCATGCATTCCCGGTGATGGCTGGATCCGTGTGCATTTGCTATATATATATATATATATATATATATATATATATATATATATATATATATATATATATATATATATATATATATATATATATATATATTTACTCTATGTATGACGCTTATAAATCCATTCTTCTATGCGCTGCCTACATTCTCTGCTGTCTTTAGCAGCTTATATATGTATGAACTTTAATATAATTAGATTTGTGTAATATGAAGACTAAAAGAAAGGCAATACTAGGGTTAGCTATGTACCTTCTTTAGAATCTATAAACCTTTGTGGTTTTGCTAGAGAAAAGGGAACTGCTATTCTAGATTTAGAATCATAGCCTATGGTAAGTGGTACAGGTGGTGTTGATGTATCTTTAGATCCGGTTAGTAAGAGGCTGTGTAAGGGTAAGGGTGCTACTACCTAGTTTTCGACTGGCAATGGTTCTATACAAAGCAAAAACACTCAGAGCAGGGAAGAATGTGATACCTTTCCAGGGGTTTTGGGTCAGTCCTTTGAAAGTATTCTACATGTTGGTCCCCCTGATGTGCAGCAAAGACAATCAATGGTCAGTTCTAAGGTAGATGAGCATACAACTTTTAAAGATAAACGGAAGCAGAAAGCATATGACCTTTCTGATGAAGACCGGTTGGCGTCGGGATGGACCCGTCCTATATCGCCTGCAGAATTTAACCATGCAGAATTACTATGTAATTTGCTTTTCTTTTTATGTTTCAGTAAATATTGTAACTGTTGTTTTGAGGGATAAAAGCTTATCCATTTATATTTGTTACAAGCAACGAAGGCAGTTTTGCGCTAGATGACAGCTGCCGTGGAATTATACCTGAATGTGTTACGCGTGCCTTCACGCTCCAAACTGAAGGCTCTTCATCTAATGAAGTTCCTCAAAACACTGCTGCATTGACAGAACCCTGCAATGTAAATGTCGCCACAGATAATCAGTTCCGGCGGCCTCAAGGTTTCTTTGCTTTAAAAAAGAATTGATAAAAATAACAGAAAACATGGGAACTTGGATACCTTTGCATTTACTTACCACCTATCGTTTTATCTCTTGCAGTCAGGATGCGTTCTTCATCAAACAAAGGCTCGCATATGCGCAACAGAACTAGAAGGAATAGACAAGGTGTGTTACCTGTTGCGGTTGTCCTGTTTCATATGCACAATAAATCAAACACATCTATTTTGAACAGGCAGTTGTTAAAAAACTATATTTTCTCTAATGCAGGTCCTCCAGATACATATATGCATATGGGCGCATGTGATCAAATTTGTCGTCATTGTGGTGCAAAGTTCTGGTATGACGAGAAAATTGTTTCTACTAGAAGCCGTTTTGATTATCACAAATGTTGCAATGCCGGAAAAGCTAGGCTAGAGGGTCAGTGTGAATACCCGCAACATATAAAAGACCTATTTACTAATCGCCATTTTATGGAAAATATTCGCACATACAATCAGATGTTCGTGATGACATCATTGGGTGCTAAAACAGACAACTCTATAAACATGGGCCGCGGTCCTTATGTCTTTAAAATTTCCGGACAACTTTACCATCGGATAGGTAGCCTCTGTCCAGCACCTAATAAGCGGCCACAATTCCTACAGCTATATATCTATGACACGCAAAATGAGGTTGCAAACCGTTTGTAGCACTTTCAAAGATCTGGCAAGGGTCTCCGTCCAGATATTGTGGAAAATTTAATTGAACTTTTAGACAAGCACAATGAATTGGTCCAGTTATTTTGAACTGCAAGGGATAAAATGGCGGAGGCTGATATTCTAGAATTCAAGGTCCGTTTGTTTGGTATTGTTGGTTCAAGGCAGCATGAATTGCCTTCAGGCGATTCTATTGGTAAAATTGTTTTTGAAGGTGGGCCAGACGTGGAAACTGAGTTTGATGTCGTCGTAGAACAACATGATGGTGTGCTGCAGCAAGTGAGCAAGCTAAATGCATCTTATATGTCAATGCAATTTCCATTGATTTTTTTCTTCGGTCAAGATGGCTACCATTTGGGTCGCATGTTATTGACCAGAGGTGCAACGTCCGACCCTCCGAAAAAAATGACAATCAAGATGTACTATGCATACGAGCTCCACGACCGTTTTAATGAATTTCGACTACGCCCAAGAAGTGGCCGCCTTTTTCAACAGTATGTTATGACAGCTTATTGCAGCATTGAGCAATCAAGGATTGACTTTATAAGAGAACATCAAGATGATATTCGGAATGACTATATGGTAGGTCTGCATGATGCTATCTCGCGTGGTGATCAAGACGGTTCAGATGTCGGTGCAAGGACAATCCTGCCTTCATCTTTTACAGGGGGCTCACGCTATATGTATAGCCATTATTTAGATGCTCTGGCTATATGTCGGGTGCACGGGAACCCATCATTCGTTATCACTTTCACGTGCAATGTGAACTGGCCTGAGATCCAAGAATATATGGAGCAGTTCCCGCACGTGACAGTTGCAGATAGGCCTGATGTTGTTGATCGGGTTTTTGAAAGAAAGATACATGATTTAGTTACTTTCTTACGCGATTCGAAGCCGTTTGGCTACGTGGAAGCAGGTACCGTCTAACATCTGCATCTGTATATTTTCTATCAAATTCATACGCTTACCAGATACCTAAATGACTATTTATTTTGTTGCAGTTTTATATACATTCGAGTTTCAGAAGAGAGGGTTGCTGCATTGTCATTTACTCCTATGGATCAAAGCAAGCTACCATGTACAAGCACACACAGATGTGGATAGATATGTCTCTGCAGAACTCCCAGACCCGACACTCGATCCTGAAGGCTATAGGGTTGTCACTGAGTTTATGATGCACGGCCCGTGTGGGTTGGTCAATACATCAGCACCGTGTATGCGTGATAGTGGCGTGTGTAGTAAGAACTTTCCTAAAGCTTTTTGTCCAGAGACATTTATTGATAAGAAAGGATATGTGCACTACCGTAGAAGGGATTCAGGCATAACCACGATAAGGCAAAATGTCAGCCTTGATAACGGTTATGTTATGCCATATAACCGGTCTCTATTCATGCGATTGGTCGATGCTTATAAAATACCTCTTTAAGTATATTTCAAAAGGCACCGACCGCATAGTAACTCATATTACAAGGACGCTTGGAAGTACAGGAGCGAGTACAAGCCGCAGTTCATTGCACATTGATGAAATCAAAAATTTCCAAGATGCAAGATTCATTGGACCGCATGAGGAATGCTGGAGAATTCTTGGATTCAGCATACATAGCAGGGATCCGCTGGTTCAAATACTGGCAGTTCACCTTGAAAATATGCAACGGGTAAATTTTAGAAGGCAACAGCGATTGCAAGCGGTTGTGGACAGTGACCATAACAAAAGGACGACACTCACTGAATGGTTTAGGTACAACCTATACAATATAGATGGGCGCCATCTAACATACTTAACCTTTCCGCAAGAATATGTATGGCACAAAGATGGGAAGTATTGGCAACGTAGGCGCCGTGCCAACTTGATAGCCATTGGCCGTTTGACATATGTTCATCCTAACTCTGGAGACGTGTTCTACTTAAGATTATTACTCTGCCATAAAAAAGGTTCAATGTCGTTCTGCCACATCCGTACAGTTAACGAAGTTGTCTACCCTACAAATAGAGCCGCGTGTAAGGCCATGGGACTATTGGGTGGTGATCAAGAATGGAACATTGCTTTACAAGAAGCATCGTTCTCAACAACACCAGCTTACATGCGTAACCTATTTTGTCAGATCCTTATATTTTGTGAGGTTTCCAGCCCGATCACATTGCTGCAGTCACACGCAAGTTCCATGTCAGAAGACATTCCCCGAATACTTTCGGAGGCCTTGCATATACAAGATCTTCATGTCAGTGCTGAAGACTTAGAAGACAGTCTTATGTATGATCTACAAGCAATCCTTTCTTCCTATGGAAAATCGGTAAAAGATTTTGGATTTAATCTGCCACCACCTCACTTACTACAAATCTTGAACAACAGGGCGCTGATGGAAGAAAGATCATATAATCGTGAATTGTTAAGGAATGAAAGTGAAAGATTAGTGGCCCATCTAAATGCTGACCAATGAATAATCTTTGAGCAAGTCACACATGCAGTCAATCATAGACAGCAGAAGCTCATATTTGTTTATGGCCATGGAGGTACAGGAAAGACTTACGTTTGGAGAGCTATAATTTCTACACTTAGGTCGGAAGGGAAGATTATCTTGGCGGTAGCTTCTTCGGGTATTGCTGCCTTATTACTCCTATCAGGACAGATGGCTCATTCAAGATTCAAGATACCGTTAGATTTAACTGACGCGTCAATGTGCAGTATAAAAAAAAAGACTCAAGTAGCGGAGTTGCTTAGGCATACTGATCTCATCATATGGGACGAAGCTCCCATGAACGATCGCAAATGCTTTGAAACACTTGACCGCACATTGAGAGATATAATGGATACGCCGACAAGTCTATTTAGAGGTAAATCTGTTATTTTAAGCGGTGATTTCAGACTAACACTTCCTGTCAAGAAGAAAGCTACGAACGACCAAATTATTTCCTCATGCATAACACAGTCGTACTTATGGCCGTATTTCAAGATCATTAGGCTTAAACAAAACATGCGCCTTCAACAGCCAGGCCTTACACCTCAGCAGTCTGAAGAAATTGCAGCATTCTCCGAATGGTTGCTTCAGGTTGGGAACGGTACCGTTGGCCGGCCAGATGAAACCGATCCCGAGAATTCATCATGGGTCCAGGTACCAGATAGGTACTGCATTCCCGACAACGACACAGTGGTTCAGGAACTGATAGATTTTATATATGACGATCGAACGTTACAGACACCAGACGCATCATCATTGCAAGGGAAAGCAATAGTGTGCCCGAGAAACGAAACCGCAGATGGCATCAATTCTACTATACTGGAAAGGTTAGAGGGAGATGCGTATACTTTCATAAGTGTTGACGAGGCTATACCAAAATCAAATGATGGAGGTGCAACAGAGCTACTCTATCCTCAAGAATACCTAAACACTCTTTCCTTTTCAGGAATGCCTCCCCATGAACTTACGCTTAAAATAGGTGCACCGATAATGCTACTAAGAAACCTTAACCTAGGCGGCGGATTGTGTAATGGTACACGGATGATTATGACTCAGGTGTATACAAGGCTTATTCAGGAAAAAATTGTGACCGGTACTAGAATGGGAGAAAGAGTTTACTTGCCGCGTATTGTGCTTATCAATAAAGAAGAACAACTACCGTTTCTGTTTAAAAGGAAGCAGTTCCCAGTCAAAGTCTGTTACGCAATGATAATCAACAAAAGCCAAGGGCAATCGTTAAATAAGATAGGCGTGTACCTACCCGAACCTGTCTTTGCCCATGGTCAATTGTATGTTGCATTGTCAAGGGCAACATCTCCGCAAGGTTTAAAAATGCTAATTAAACAATTGCCGGGCAATGATAAGAACATAACAAAAAATGTTGTTTATAAAGAATTTTTAGACATGGTTACCCTTGCACAGGTTCATTACGCTTATATTTACCTTCTACATATACGTTTAGGCAGTTACAAAAGATATAGCATCATTACCTCTAAAACAGTGATACAAGATGATCTACTATTATTTCTATGCAGTCTATGCTTGCTTCGCTTGCTTATTTTAAAATTTCATCATTACATTGCAATCTTTTTGTTACCATTAAACATGTACTAATACGTATTAATCATAAATATCTTTTCTCTTAACATGCAGACAAATGGAGCATAGCACTACAACCATAGCATCGTCAGAGTCTAAAGGCAAATCAATCGTTACGCAACCAGATGACATTGCCCTGAACAACCTAAAAGAATCGGATATTGGCAAACCTATATGTGTCGAAGTATACCGAAAATGGACACCAACAAATAAGCAAGGGAGACCGGTCTGTTTCATGCTAATTGACCGGCAGGTATAAACCACTGTTCTAAAAGCCAAATGCGCAATCTAACTTTTTGCACCAAACAAATACACAATTCAGTTTTTACTATTGTCTAAAAAACATGAATAGAGCATATACATTCACAGATGGCTGTTATATTTGCAGGGAGGAGCTATACAAGGAACTGTGAACTTACGGGAAAAGGCAAAATTTGATGCACTCCTTCAGATCAACAAAACCTACATCATCACCGGCTTTGGCTTTCAACCTGCAAAAACATGGATGCAAGTTGTTCCTCATTCACTTTCATTGGTTTTTGGAACATACACAGATGTTAAAGACATACCAGCCACAGGTTTCCCGGAGCATTATTTCAACTTAACCTACTACCGAGACCTGTATTTGAAAGTAGATGAGAAAGAAGGCCTCCTAACAGGTGCATAACACACGCACATATAAAATGCCTACTAATAACAGATGTGTAATTTTGTGCTACTAATTGCAGATTATGTTGGATTCGTGCAACATGTTACCGGCATACAGCATTCACTAAAATCAACGCAAGGTTCAACAGTTTGGAGGGACATTGGTGTTCAAAATTTAGAGTACGTGTTTCAGCTTAAGCTTAACAAGTTAATTTCATGTTCACTCTTACAACTTCTTTGTAACTCTAACAGCGGTCACACAGTGCGCTTTACTTTATGGAATCAAGATGCTCACACTTTTAGGCAAGCAGAATATGAAAAAGCAGAAAAGCCAGTTATCATAGCAGTGAGCTCATGCTTAGTTAAAAACTATGGAGGTAAACTTATTCATTAATATTTATCATTGCGCGCTTTGCTTTTATGCTTATTATTCAACCATTTACTTTTATCGTTTAACATCTATCTAAATTAATACAGGATTGCAACTTTCAAGTACACCTGCAACGTATTATTACTTCAATCCTAACATACCAGAGTGCAGTGAAATTCGCAGTGTGTAAAAACATAAACTAATAAACTGATATTACATTTTCTTTATTTAAAAAAGGTTAACTTACACCGTTTAATGATGCAGATATGAAGAATTCATAGCCCCACCAACAACACTAAGCATCCAGTACCAAAGATGTGCAGATCCAGAGGAAGAAAAGTATAGAAACCGCATCACTCTGGCAGATTTAGCTGCAGAAAGCCCGCAAAACCACCAAGTAAGCCACAACTGTAACATAAGTCTGATAAAATCAAAAGCTGATGCACATTTTCAATTTTTATGCCACAGACTGTCCGGTTTACTGTGTGTGCTACAATTACTGCAATTGATACAAAAAGGCCGTGGTTCTTCAACAAATGTTTTGACTGCGGTACTAAAACCTCACAGCGCTTTCCGCATGCCCACTGTAAACAGCCAGCCTCCAAAGATGACTTGCTTTACAGGTAAAGTACAATGCATAATACATTATTTATAAGGAAACACCATCGTTTCTAATGGATTTTTTTAACATTTTTTACACAGCTACTGTTTCAAAGTAATGTTGTCCGATGACACTGGCACTGGAACAATGAAATGTTTCAGTAATGAGGCAAATTCACTGGTAAAAGATTGCAAAGAATTATTGGTGAGCATACCTAACCAAGATTCCTATGAGTATCCAACGGAACTACTTTCTCTGCAAGGAACGAAGAAAATTTTTCAGATTCACTTTGATCCAGAAAGTACACAAGACAACCAAGGTTTCATACTTGATACCTGCTGGGACGACGCACCATTGCTAATATCAAATGTCGCTTCAGTTCCTGAAAGTAGCATCAAGACTGTGCCAACCGGAACACCTGTGGCCGAAACTTCAAAACCAAAAACTGAAATGGAAGGAACAATTATGACGCCAGTGAATACACCATCAAAGCCTTCCACAGCAAATCCTGAGACACCTGATACTTTTGAACCAGAAGAGACTGACACCACACCACCGCCAAAACAAACCCCCACAGTTGAAACATCGCAGGCTAAAACTCAACCCCCAAAAAGAAGCGCCAGGAAAATTCTTTTCACAGAAGACGAAGATGCGGCAGAGAAACCATCTGTGAAAAAATCCAAAAAAGGAGAGTAAGATTACGGTTAGAGAGCACGGGTGCAAAAGAAATATATCAAGCCAAACTTGCAGTGCACAAGTGCGAAGGAAATCTCTCAACTACTTATGTATAATAATCTAAGTAACTATGCAGTACTATGCAACGCTTACAAACAGTTAGTTCCACCTTTTGTTGCTTAGATGTAAACTTCTTAAATGCGTCTAAAAACCTATGCAGTATGTAAATATATCTAGATGGAATCGCCAAACAAATGGCATAACTTAGGTAAGATGATTCTCTTTTGTACAACAGTCAAAAAACATGGCCTATGTAAACTTAACTATCTATGATTGATGAAATATCCGTTAAGTGCAAATAACCTCCGCATTATGCCTATCTTAGGCGCGAATTGGCTCTTTCTTACAATTTTGTGCAAATATAGACAAATACCCTGTGACACCATGTCCTATGTAAAGACGTATTGAACCTTTGCTTTGTGCCTTTCTTAGATTAATGAAATATCTATTTCTACTTGATGACATTATCCAAAAGGAAGCAAAATACATGGCACCGTATCCATACATAAAGAAAGGCAAAATATATTCGCATGTCATAAAGAAACTAATATGTTAACAAACAAACATTTGCCACATAAAAAGTTATACTTTTATTCATAAGTACCGTACATTACAGACCAAGCATATATTACAAACAAAGCATAGGCTACACCATTTATTACTGCCAACATGGCCTAAAACCTACACGACCTTCTACTAAAACACACACAAACAGACGCAACCCTTAAACGCACATCAGCTCCCACTAACACACAGACCAGTACCAAACATTAGACCAAAGTACATCAACCAAACTGTTCCATTATCGACACATGCCTGCGCTTCTCTTCCCCTGCCTCGCGTGCTAACACAAGAACAGTGTTCAAAGCAGCAAAAAGGCGCCCATCCTTGCGTTGTGCCTCTCTCATACATTAGAATCCATTGCTAGAAACAGGCCCAAAAGGGCTAAAGCTTTGGCCCTCTTCAAGTAACTGCTGCCGTTGCTGCATTTTGTTTGTTACAACCTCACATTCTTCAGCAACGAGCTCAATAAAGCTTTCATTCTCAGCTGCTTCTTGCATAAATAAGAAGCGAAAACAGTGTTCCAGCCTATCAGAATTGCATTGCACTTTGAAGTCATCAAAGTGAGGTGTTTCTCCCATTTTCTGTTGCAATTTTATTTTTTTTAGCTCACCTAAAATTATACAAGTGACAATAGCAGCCACACTCTTGCTCCTTATATAGCCACTTCATGTAACTAATAACAGTAAAAGTAACAAAACTAAAATAGACTTGGTTCTCACTATACTTCACATGCACCACAGTGTTTAAATGACTTACACAATAACCAAACAAAAAAGGCCAGGAATCTACACAACAATTATCTGATATAACCAGAATCTCTACTACCCAAAAATGTTTAGAAATTTGCTTACTGAAATACTAGAAGTAGATAAATTTTACAAAAGACTGTTGCTTTAAACTAACAATCAAACATTCCATACCAATGTTTATAATCAAACATTCCATCCACTAAAACATTACAATGTACTTCATCACATGATACCATTCAAAAAACAACCAAACACATGATACCAGTTCCATACATAAAGAAACACAAACATATAAGCAATTCACTAACACCCATCATCCATAAAGCAAGAAAATACCAGCAAAATATACCACAACGAAGTGTCCATCACATTATCCAAACCAATAAAGATTGGTCTTCTTCTGCTCCCTTCCTTTGCGTGCCACATCCATTACCTTGATCAACCCATCCAACACCTTCATTTCCCTCTTTAAAGTAACCTTCAAACGTGCCAAACCAATGTCCCCATGGTCATGCAATGGCATAAAGGCCTCCCCTTCCTCCACCAGATCCTCTAAATACTTCACTTTCGCCGCTACCTGATCACGCTTCTCTCCAAGAACCATCAACAATCCATCATTCTCAGTATAATCGTGACTAAAAACCTGATGCAAGCAATCTTCCAAATCATTCGACCCAGCCGCGAACTTGAGCCTTTGAAAATTAGGGGTGCGAGCAAGAGCGTAGGCAGATGTCGTTGGCGGTGGCGGCGGTGGTGGTGGTGGTGATGCCATCGTATCAGCAGCAATTTAGAGAGATGGGATGATGATTCGTCGTGAAAACCAATTATATATAATATATAGTATAGTATCGAAGTGATCCGCGTAAAATACGGATCACCCGAGTCGTTTCCCAACGAAGGCGAATGGAATCGAGAATATCGATTCGTGAAATCGTGAATTGAAAAGTGAGAAAGTGAAAATAGCAATCAAATAGTTCAAGTAATAACAAACAAGTATGAAATATGCAAAGAGTACAAGCTAATTATGCACCAAAGTTAAAAACGTGAAAACGGAAATGCAACCGTAAAATTTGAAACGTAACGTTTAATGAAAAATGATCCTACAAACTTGAAAATAATTTCTAAAAATCTTAAACTAATAAAAATAATTTTAAGAAAAAGAAAAATATTTTTTTGAGTTTTTATTTATTTTCTAGAATTTATTTCCTATTTTTGGAATTAAAAATGAATTAAAAATAAAGAAAAATAGAAAATTAAAGTGGAAAAATGAAAATTTAATTCTAAAAATTCTAAAATATTATAAAAGAATTTCTAAAAATATTTTTGTATTTTTCAAAGCTTTTTCTGATTTTTTATGGATTTTTGTTATTTAAAAATGATTTATAATGAAGAAAACTTAAGAAAAATAGTAAAACAATCCAGAAAATTATGAAAAATTTACAGAAAATCAAAAATAATATAAAAATGTTGCAGAAAAATTTTGGATTAAAAATAATAAGCAGAAGTGCTTATTCTGAGCTTATCAGCTTATGGCAAGTGCTTATTTATAAGCACTTGCCACAAAACTAAACCAAACTGAAAATACAAATGCAATTTGCAATAATGAACTCAAATATTCACAATTATGATGAAAGGAAGCTCAGAACACAAGATCAAAGCAAATAAGCAATATTACTAAAGCCAAATAACAAGCAGATATGGTAAAAAGAAAAAGCCAGAACAAGCAGACTATATAATACTCTAAAACAACAATATAGGAACTCAGTTAAACCAATAAAACTCAAACTCAAACTCAAATAAGCAAAAGCAGTCCTAAATGTTCAAAACAGATTTCGGATTCAAAACAACAACTAGCAGATGCAATAAGCAGTACCTAATGAGCTATAAACTAAAATGTAATGGGGGCAATATGATCTCTACATTACTGAGTAACTAAAACTAGCAAAATACTTAACATCACTTCTCATTTACTACACTAATGAATGCCTAAAACTATTATGAAAGCTGATGGTGCAGGGGATTAATAAACTCAATCAGTCAACTTCCAACAGCCATTCAATTAAGCTAATAAGTTCCCAACCTCAATTTTCTTTTTGAAATTGATTTTCAGATTACTAAACTTTACAATTCCTCTTTTCAAAAATATTTCCAATCACAATTGAACCCTAGAGCTGCTAGTAAAAAGTGTGATATAATGTTACTTGTAAGTTCTACCAAGGACTGAATTTGACTAAGTACTACCTCCGTCCCAAAATTATAGTCCCCTTTTGACTTTTTCGGTCTTTCTTTCTCAATTTTGACTTTAAATATTTTTGTTTGTGTTATACAATAGTTGATGAAAATTATACCAATAAAAAATACATTTAAAACTCAATCTATTCATATATTTTGCATCAAGTATTATGTAATATAAACAAAAATATTCAAGGTCAAAGTTGAACAATAAAGACCGAAAAAGTCAAAAGGAGACTATAATTTTGGGACGGAGGGAGTAAGATTCTTCAGGGTCCAATGTTGACTTTTAAGCTCAGATTTGACTCCCGGATTTCCAGCTTAGACTTTCTGACCTTTTCCTACTCTTGTGCTCGGTTTCGTTGTTTTCTTGTGATTTTTAACCATTTCTTTCATATCCGTACCTGCACATCACAAACACAAAAACGAGACACATTTGGCATTCATAGTCGGGTTTTTGGTCGTTTTGATCTGTTATTTGGCCATGAAAAAGTGTGTAAATTAATACACACCAGATGAGTTAGGGTTCGTAGGTTTTAGATTTGGGATAAAATGAAAAGTGGCGAACCCTTATTATTAACAGTGTAAGGAAAAGGAAACGCCCAAAAAAAAAAAAAAAAAAAAAAAAAAAAAAAAAAAAAAGGAAAAACATATAAAACAAAAAACAAAAAAAGGATAGAATAAAAAAAATTAAAAAGTTATAAAGCTTCTAAAAAGTTACAAAAGTTTAAAAAAATGTATATGCAATTGTACTATAAAACTCTTTTGTGTAACGTATAGTAAATAAAAAAAATACCGTAACTACCAAATATTAACACTGAAACCTGCAAAATAAACAGGTCTGCATTCGAATAAACAATGATTTATCTTTACAACTTTTAAAAAAACTCCTCTAACAAAAAAATATTGTATGACATATGATACAAAAAAATGTAACGTAAATACCACACAAACAATAATACGTAACGAATTGCAGTAACTTAAAAATTAAAGTAAACATTACTTTGCCAAAATTGCCGCCAACCACTAAACTAAAAATTTACAAAACTAACAGCCATGCAATCACTGAAAAAACATTTAGCCGGATAAACAGGCACGCTAGCAACGCGGCATCCGTCGCCAATCTTGTATAAGTAAAAAGACTATCATTGACAAACTTTAGCTTTATTACAAAGATGAATAATCTTTGCGAATTTTTCCTAAACTATGACTACCAAAACAGTGCATTTATTTCATGTTGTTACTAAAACATGACTAGCACCTAAAAGGTGTCTTGGATTATTGGCAGTTGGCACTAAAAAAGAGTTGGGCCTAAGAAACTGGGCTAGACTGCTAATCTACCGGGCTTAATCTTTTCGTTATATTAATGCTTTTTGCTATTAAGCTATAAGCACTGCTGCACTAGTCAGCTTTTACAGGTTTCAAAATCTATACAGCATATTTCATTACATGTTTTTTTGGGGAAAGAAGAATTCTATGAGAATTCTTGATAATTTTCTAACAGTTTGTGACATTATACAAACAAACATGCATCTTATTGCTAGGAAAAAAAGTCATATTACTTTATTAGTGTAAATTCACATAAGTACCTCGTATGTTTATAACAAGGTTTTAAACCCGCACGTTGTCGCGGGATGTTTCAATATTAAGGTATGCATGCTCACCCGGGTCCGAGTAATCTCAAAAAAATGGGCCACAAATGAACCGGGCTGGACTTAGTATCCGGTTACTGTAGCAAACTAAAAAAAAACCAAGTCCGGTTACTGTGGCAAACCCAAAAAAAGTCCCAAAAGCCCGTTACTGTAGAAAAGAACAGTAACACGGGGTTACTGTTCATCAAAGCCACGGGAAATGTATATATTTATAATATTAGCATACATGTTATCACTCATGCCTTAATTGATTGATGCTCAAATCTTTTGCGATAACTATAGTTTATATGCTACTCTTGCATTGTTTTCTTTCTAAATCGTATCACCCACTTTCTTCAAAAGATTCATAGAACAAATTTTATCTACATTGCGTCGGAACTCTTTACACCGGAATACCGGATAGAAGTTTTTGTGATAGTTTTCCTTTTAGTTAGTGGACTGATATTTGAATTAAGAGATGTATTTGTATTAGTATTGGTGGTTTAAGCCAAACACAAAAATTATGTTTGTTATTAGTATAAATATTAGGACACATGTAATCATTTTTTTTTTTTTTTTGGTGCAGTGGACACATGTAATCATAATTATGAAAGAATGAATATTACGTAGTACTTGTTACATGGTATTAAGCCTAGGATTCTAAATAAATCTACAGTTTATTTTTATTTTTTTCGGTTCGTGGAAGAATTATTCTGCCGACACCTCCATAGTGAAAGTAATAAACAAAGAGTTATTATTTTCGTTCTTAGACGATCGTGCATAAACAACAAAAAAGTTCTTTTCGGTTCGTAGAAGAATTATTCAGCCGACACCTGAAAGTAATAAACAAAGAATTTTGCTACATCCACTCAAATTCATCAACAAAAGAGTCTCACACGTTGAGGTGGCACTGGATGATTGGTTTTTTGTGAGAGTGGCTCCCACAAAAAACCAATCATACGGCGCCACCTCAGCGTGTGGGATTCTTTTGTGGATGAATTTGAGTGGATGTATCACTCCTCATAAACAAAGGTTATTATTTTTGTTCCTAGGCGATCGTACATAAACAACAACAAAAAAAGGTTTCGGTTCTATTTTTTTTTTTTGGATTTTCTTTTACTCGACCGAAAATTTTCGGTTATTCTTTAGTCGACTACCATAAAGTTGACTGCTAGATTTTTTTTATGTTTCTTTTTTCCCTCTTTTTCTCACCTCAACCCTCGTTCATAATGACAAACAATACTCTCTTTACTCCTATCATATCATATACCGATAAGCTCTATGTCGTTTACTCAATCACTAATCAAATTTTCATTAAACTTGATGTAGTCAAAGCAAAACTATATAGGCTGCGTGATGTTACTTCTTCAAAAAATTATTGTGAAAATTTTGATGTGTTAAAACACACAACGAGCACAATCAAATCAATTCTTCGGCTGGCTGTGA
Organism: Artemisia argyi; assembly: GCA_030686995.1. NCBI lineage: Eukaryota > Viridiplantae > Streptophyta > Magnoliopsida > Asterales > Asteraceae > Artemisia > Artemisia argyi. The sequence goes on along the minus strand of CM060678.1, from coordinate 17,440,027 downwards.
ATTAGGTTCCGATACCAAATTGGCAACTACTGGTCCTGTTCCTTTCCTTTTCCTTTGAATATGGAACATGCACGTTTTACTTTAAGCATGGGACAACGAATGTTAAATCTCATATGAACCATGCTCAGATCGTATCTAGTCTTCAAGCCCAACAGAAAATGAGCATACGGCCTTACACCTAGCGTTACAACTATTTAAAAGTCCTCTTTGATAGTTTATCCTAGATGTTTACGCCAAAGCGATGGAGGTTTAATCTTTATCAAGCCTATGGTAATTTTCGTTTCCATACATGTGAGGTGCTAGTCCTTAAACCAATGCTAAATACCCCTAACTTATAAATTTATTAGGATAAAAGAACATTTGCTTGAGGACAATCAAACCCCAAGTGTATGGATATTTGATGAGGTGTAAAACAAGAGTTTTTAAGGGGTCATTTAGCCTCTAAACTTGTACATATTTACTCTCTCCGTCCCTAAATAAATGTCCAGTTTGACTTTTCAGAGTCAAACTGGTTCAACTTTCACATTATTTTTTTATTTTTTATTTTTTTTATATAATACATGATAAAAAAATTATACCATTCAAAAATACACTTAAAACCCAATCCATTCATATATTTTATATCAAATATTATATAAAACCCACTAAAATAGTTAAGGTCAAAGTTGAAATAGTTTGACTTTGAAAAGTTAAACTGGACATTTATTTAAGGACGGAGGTAGTAATAATTTATTGCTCTAAATCGTTTCTATTTGAGTTTTAGGTACTTGGGAAGCAAATGTTGGAAATTGGCATGTTTTGGCTCAATTGGATGAGAAAACGAAGAAAATGACAAAGTTACAAAAAACGTCCACAAAAAGGAGTTGGAACGGCGTCACAGCTACAACGTGATGCCGTCACTTGAAGATTTACAAATATGATCCAGTTATTAAATTTACAAGTGACGCTTCAGATGATAGTGACGATCTAGAGCTGATGGCGTCAGAACCAGAAAAGTGAAGCATGACGACATCATAACCCATAAGGTGACGCCGTAACAACTAAGTCGGTGTAGTTCTCGAAACCCTAATGACGGAGAGCTGACGGCGTCACAATTGTAAAGTGACGCCTTCACATGTGTATTCCTATATCTATTTTCACATGATTTTCATTATACGTGTAAGATCTTGGAGAGACCATTGGTAAACAAAATTGCCAGTTATTGTAAGGGTTTTTAACCCACAAAACTCCATGTTTTATTGAAAATAAGTTATTCAATCTTTAATCATTACAATATGCCTATGTGTTGTGTGATTATTTGTTTATCTTCTCTTTTCTTTAACATGCTAGGCTAGATTATTAGTGTTTGCTTAGGATTAGATGAAACCTAGTTAGATTATTGATTTTCGTCTCTTGTTTAATTAGTTGTTATCGCGCTAGGAGTTGAAAACTGGCTAGATCTTAGGATGATTGCTTGAACGTCCGACTAAACGCTCCACTGTAGTGCAATAGTTTGTTAGTTATATTTATTGCGTGAATTGCGATCGTTGACATTAAGGTTCTTAACGAATTCTACATATTCCATCATTGGGAATTGCATAAATGACATTAAAATTCTTAACGAGTTCTATACATTCATAGAGTTAGGGAATTTGGCACCACCCTACGACTGATATTAAGGATTACATCGTTCTATACATTCATAGAGTTAGAGAATTTGGCACCACTCTACGATTGATGTTAGGGAATACAACGCTGTAATTAAAACAAGGACGTGACAATTCGACTAATAAATAAGATATAAGTAAAGAGTAGTAAGATTCTAAATAAACATCTTTATCTATCATACGAGTTCTTACCAATTTACTTTTCCGCATATTTAGTTTAGTTTAATTTAGTTAATTAGTAGTTATTAAACCAAACTCTTCAACCCCTAGATTTTTACTTGTTTTTTATAAAATATAAAAATATAAAAATAATCATCCTTCAACTCTTAGATTTAATTTGTCATGCACTTCGAGCCTTCACAACACTATTCCTCTAGAGAACGATCAATCACCCGCATCTTTCCTATACTACACTACAACGGTTAGGTACTGCCTATGAGGATTGTAAAACTTCTTGTGTTTACAATTATCCGCATCACCAACCAAGCCTGGTTTTGGGTTCGCAAGCCTATTAGGCTTCTGCTGTGGAACATCTCACTACCGGCTCAATTTCTGCCGCCTAACAACATCCACAACAGCCACCCAATCCCAATCTCGCTTCAATTCATCCCATGGTTACACACTTTCGTGTTGTAACTAATATGCCAACTAAACGTTTTACTTTAAATATGTCTAATGTTAGTCATCTTCCTAAGTCTTATAGTGCGGCTTTTAACGATCCTAATTGGCAAAAGTCTATGCTTGATGAGTATAATACATTAATTAAAAACAATGCTTGGATTCTTATGCCTCGTCCATCTAGTGCGAACATTGTTCGTTCCATGTGGTTGTTCAAGCATAAGTATTTAGCATATGGTACTCTTTAGTCCCTACAAGGATCGTCTTGTGGTGAATGGTAGCTCATAGTAGTTTGGGGTTGATGTTGATGAGACCTTTAGTCTGGTTGTCAAGCCAGCTGATGAGGCGAAAAGTGAACCGCTTTTAAGGGGTCATTTAAGCCCGGATTCGTGATTATTTGATCAAATATTGCCCTAAATCGTTCCTTTTGTCATTTTAGGTACTTTTGGAGAGAAATCTGGAAAATGAAGCATTTTGGACGTTTTTGGAGCATAAAAGTGAGAAAACGGCAAAGTCTTAATTTTCCTTACTAGGAACAGTACCTGACGGCGTCACAACTCTCTACATGACGGCGTCAAGAGTTACAAAAGAAGTGGAAGTGGAAACTACACGTGACGGTCCAGAGTGTTTTCAAGCATAGGACCTGACGGCGTCACCAAGGCCGTCAGGGTCCATTTGTACATGACGGCCCAGAAGATTTTTATACATGACGGCGTCAAAATCATATCTATGCAATACGATTTCTATTAAGGCGGCGAGTTGACGGCGTCACGATCCAATACATGAAGCCGTCACAAGTTGTAATCAATATATAGGTTTCCAAATTTCATTTATTAGTGTGCAACTTTCAGGGAAAAACCCTAGGTCGAATTTTCCAGCTTTTTCAAGGGTTTCAACCCTTTGAATCTTTCATGTTCAATTAAAGATAAGTACTCTTTCAAATCATTCAATATGTCTATGTGTTGTTTGATTATATCTTACGCTTATCTTCTATTTAACATGCTAGGCTAGATTTCTTTTGTGTTTGCTTAGATGTAGTGAAACCTAGATGTTAATTATGGGTTGATTGTTTGTTTATAGTTGTTACGGATGATTGTATTCGATGTTAGGCTTAAGAAAACTGGAAGACTTCCATTGGTAACTTGCTTGAACGTCTTAAGAAACATGATCGGAGGTGTACTACGATTTTTGGTTGTATTTAATGCGTAGGAGAATTCTAATGATCCCATGTTAGGAGCTTCTAACGGCTCGACATAGGAGTGAAGTAAGATCCTATAGAGTTAGGAAATATTGTACACGGCCCTACGACTAGTATTAAGGAATATGACCCGTCATCCATGCAATTGTAACAAGCTATCAACCTGTAAAAGATATCTAGGGAGTAATGAAACCTAAGTAAACACAATTTTCCTCATTATTGTTACACCACATTAGTATAATTAGTTTCATTTTCATTTCTTTTATTTTACTTTAATTGCATTAGTAGTTATTTGGGTTAGTTGCCTAGCAATTAATTCCGCCCACTCTTTCAAAACCCGAGATTTTTAATTGCTTTTATAAAATATAAAAATACAAAAAAGAATCATCCCTCACCTCTAGACCTAGTTTATTAGGCTTTCTAATCCTAGTGACACTATTCCTGAGTTGAACGATCAATCCCCCGGTACTTGTCACTATACTATACTACAACGATCAGGTACACTGCCTGGTGGGGGTTGTAAGCTTCTCGAGATCCCTTGAGAGGTAAAACCTTTTGTGAGGGTGCAATTCCCACACATCAAGTTTTTGGCGCCGCAGCCCGGGGAATAGTTATTGTCTAGGTTATGATTTCTTTTTATTAGGTCCACTTGCTAGATTCCTTTCTAGTAAGATTTTTATTTTTATTTCTAGGTTTTCTTTAGTCTATCTTTTTCTTTGTGTGTTTGTTCGTAATTTTCATTGACTATTCCATTCACCATTATGGAGAACGCGAATCCACCATACTACCGACCACAAAATTCACCCACTCCAAATGACATCTTGATGTTTAAACAACATGAAGATGAACCTATCTATGATGCATGAGCTCGTTTTAAATATTTACTCCGAAATGTCCCTTATCATAATTTCGATCTGTGGTCCCAAATTGAAATATTTTACCATCGTGTCGACCACTATACCAAAATGAACATTGACCATACCGCAGATGGGGACCTTTGGAGATTAAGTGCTGATAAAGCATGGGAAGCCATAGAGAATTGTGCCATACTTGCCAAAAAAGTGGACAACCCAAAAAACGTTGTTACAGATCAATTGATCGCAAGTTTGAGGGAACAAGCAAGACGTTTGTTTGGGGATAATAAGCCTATAGATGAGATACCTAGGTGCACGGAGTGGTTTGATTTCACCATAATACAAGATGAACACATAGGTAATCTAGATACAATGGAGGACGAGGTGAATAACATAAGCCCACTCAATGCTCCACAAGTCCTACCATCATTTGATGCGTACACACCTCCCTTGACTTACCCGGAAGAAGTAGAAGAGACTATAGGAACCCCAATAGAGGTAGAACCATTGAACCAAACACAACTAGAGGATATATGTTTAAATACTTATAATGATAACCTTACTCTCAGTTCTAGGGAAGTTCCTAGTTTTGATGAACCAGAGTCTCAACCAAAACCGTTACCTAATCTTCCATCCTTGAATGAAAATTTAGGAATTGAAATAGGTTCCGATCCACCCATCAAACCATATAGTCCGGGTAGTCTTAGAACAAAGGTAGTGGACTCTAAGCCTTGTAGAGAGGAAGCTGGCATAGGAGTGAACCATGACCTTACATACTTACATCACCCATTCATGATTGATCACAAGAAACATTATGGGTTTAAACCAGGTTTATTAGGTCAAGATGGATTTCCAACTAGGAGTCTCTCAAAGTTGATAGAAGATGATCCCTTTTTAGGAGAAAACTTCAACTCACCCATTGACCAAAGTGAACTAGGTAAGGTTATGATGATAGGAGCACACCCGTTTGAGCATATAATTCATCAACCACTCTTCTCTCACGTGGCATATTTCCACTCTAAGGGTGTGTATTGCTACAATCACCCACACTTAATCCTAAGTGTAGGGAAAACTTCCCCTATTTCTGCTAAATAAGGGTAGAGTTAGGCTCGTGACTCGAACAAAAACAAGCGCTTCTTGAGAGGCAACCTATGTTTTGTGTGATTTTTATTTGTTTGATTGTTATTTGTTTCCGTATGCATGCTTTATTTTTATTGTTTGTAGATCATGTTTCAAACTAAATTGTGAAAATGCTTTATTTTGTTGTTTAACTTCGTCTTAACTTCATATAAAGGTATTTTGCAAAAGCTAAGTGTAAGGAGAAACCCCGAATTTGTTTCTAAGAACGAAATTGATCATTATTCACCACAATATTAAATGAACATGTGTATTAGTATTTGTTAGAGTCAAATGCTTGTATCGAGTCATAATGATGTTTTGCAGGAATTTTCCAGGAAGTAGGACATAAGTTTTTCCAGAAATGTTCCGGAAACTTAATGTAAAGATTTTTGCAGGTCACTTCTCACGGCGTCAGGAATTAACACCTGACGGCGTCATGTGTAAAATTCTGAGAATTTTGTGAGTTTTGTTTTTCTAACGGAGTCTTAAAGTTTTTGTTAATTCTTTAGTTTTATAAACTCCAGGAAATCTGCAAACATTCATTCCACAAGCATTATATCTTACATTGTTTTCTAGGATTGGTTAGTATATATAAATTGCCGCCGATTTTACGCGAGGTTGCCTTGTTTGTTTTCTTAGGTTTAACAGGTTATATATGACAAGAAGATGATTTATTTTCTGGAAGGGAAGCTTTGAATGTTCATTTTCTTGGAGGAAGATCTAACCTTGTTGATACACTATCCACACCGAACGAATCAGGGGAGTATTTGTTTTCATTCTTTTACCTATTTTACTTTTACATCCTTTCATTGAACATTGGGGACAATGTTCATCCTAAGTGTAAGGGGAGGGTAAATGATGATACCTTATAGGATACAATTGCACTTGAGTTTGTTTGTTCGATGGTAGGTGTGTAATAAAACTAAGAGAAATACTTGTTAGTGTAATTTTAGCGCAAAATTTAAATTTTTTTACAACATTTAGGAGTGAAACTTTAGCCTTAGCAAGCATCTCATAGATAGGAGTTGTATGACTAGCACAAAACCGTACGATTCAGAAAAATTTTCCACCCAAATATGTGAGGTTCGCCTTTAGATTTGATAGAAAAAGCATTCATTATTAGTGCTTATGAGTGTACCGGTAGCATTTAGATTCTAGAACTTGCGTTAGTGATGCATCCCTAGACCGCTAGTGAGACTACATTCGTATAGTAGGATTTACTACATGATAAGAGGCATTAAGAGCACCCTTGTGTTAAACCCGTATCATAATTACTTGACCATTTAAGTCATATTATTTGGCTAGTAAAGTCAATTAATTTTCCCACACTTTAGCGTTGTACTCATTTTTAGCACACGAAACCCCTAGTACAACCCTCCGAGCCTATCTTTTTGTTTCTAACTTTAAGCATTTTACTTAAAAGAAGAATTTGTCACAACTCACCCAAATGTGCAACCAAATCGCCTTAGCCTTCCGTGTATGCACTCATCTTTAGTGCATTATTTTTACATGTTTAAACCCTTAGTTAATTATCTAATTGATTACATGGTTGCTAGTCGAGTCATGTCTTGTACATATTGTTTTGGGACGATTGGGACTCATGGGTAAAGTACTTGTGTTATGGAGTAATGGGAAAGAACATCAAATTATTACCCCCATATGTGCGTTAATCTTAAAAAGTACTTCAAGTGTTTTGATTATCTTGATTCGAGTCATTAAAATAGTTTATTGTAAAGTATGTAAAAAGTCAAGTGTAAGGGGAATGTACATTCCCTATGATGTATTATTTTGGATGGTAGGGTAAGAGTGTATGCAAAAAATAAATAAATAAATAAATGAAAAAAAAATCGAAAAAATTAAGAAAAAGAAAAAAAATAGAAAAAGAAAAGAGAAAAAACATACGGACTACCATCCCGATTCATTCTATGATTATTTTATGTTTTTGTTATTTTGATTCATTAGATTAAGTCGAGTCTAGTTTTGGCTTAGCAACTCCATATTGTACATGTAATTAACAAAGATGATTAACTCGCCACCAGTAAATATTGCCTTTATCCAACAAAACCGTGTATTCCATATCCCTACACCTAACGTTATAACCCTTTAAAAGACCTCTTTGATAGTTTATCCTAGGTGCTTACGCCAAGTGGTGGAGGTTTGATCCTTTCCGAAGCCTATGGTAATCTATTTTGCTATAACAGGTAGCGATAGATGTTTTCCATTTCCTTATTGTGATATATACTTTATTACACCCGAGAAATGTGAGTATCTAAACACTATTTGTGAGGTGCTAGTGTATGACCTCTGTGCTTGTATTTTGGTTTTTAGTGGAACGATTATTTGTTGTAATTACTTTTATATTAGTGTTAAATGACCCCTAACTTGTATTTTGATTAGAATAAAAGTGCATTTGCTTGAGGACAAGCAAATCTCAAGTGTAAGGGTATTTGATGAGGCGAAAGTGAACCGCTTTTAAGGGGTCATTTAAGTTCGGATTCGTGATTATTTGATCAAATATTGCCCTAAATCGTTCCTTTTGTCATTTTAGGTACTTTTGGAGAGAAATGGAAAATGAAGCATTTTAAACGTTTTTGGAGCATAAAAGTGAAGAAAACAACAAAGTCTTAATTTTTCTTGCTGGAAACAGTACTTGACGGCGTCACAACTCTCTACATGACGGCGTCAAGAGTTACAAAAGAAGTGGAAGTGGAAACTACACGTGATGGTCCAGAGTGTTTTCAAGCATAGGACCGGACGGCGCACCAAGGCCGTCAGGGTCTATTTGTACATGACAGCCCAGAAGATTTTTATACATGACGGCGTCAAAATCAGATCTAGGCAATACGATTTCTATTAAGGTGGCGAGTTGACGGCGTCACGATCCAATACATAACGCCGTCACAAGTTGTAATCTATATATAGTTTTCCAAATTTCATTCATTAGTGTGCAACTTTGAGGGAAAAACCCTAGGTCGAATTTTCCAGCTTTTTCAAGGGTTTCAACCCTTTGAATCTTTCGTGTTCAATTAAAGATAAGTACTCTTTCAAATCATTCAATATGTATATGTGTTATTTGATTATATCTTACGCTTATTTTCTATTTAACATGTTAGGCTAGATTTCTTTTGTGTTTGCTTAGATGTAGTGAAACCTAGATGTTAATTATGGGTTGATTGTTTGTTTATAGTTGTTACGAATGATTGTATTCGATGTTAGGCTTAAGAAAACTGGCAGACCTCCATTGGTAACTTGCTTGAACGTCTTAAGAAACATGATCGGAGGTGCGTAAGAGAATTCTAATGATCCCATGTTAGGAGCTTCTAACGGCTCGACATAGGAGTGAAGTAGGATCCTATAGAGTTAGGAAATATTGTACACGGCCCTATGACTAGTATTAAGGAATATGACCCGTCATTCATGCAATTGTAACAAGCTATCAACCTGTAAAAGATATCTAGGGAGTAATGAAACCTAAGTAAACACAACTTTCCTCATTATTGTTACACCACTTTAGTATAATTAGTTTCATTTTCATTTATTTTATTTTATTTTAATTGCATTAGTAGTTATTTGGGTTAGTTGGCTAGCAACTAATTCCGCCTACTCCTTCAAAACCCGAGATTTTTAATTGCTTTTATAAAATATAAAAATACAAAAAAGAATCATCCCTCACCTCTAGACCTAGTTTATTAGGCTTTCTAATCCTAGCAACACTATTCCTGAGTTGAACGATCAATCCCCCGGTACTTGTCACTATACTATACTACAATGATCAGGTACACTGCCTGGTGGGGGTTGTAAGCTTCTCGAGATCCCTTGAGAGGTAAAACCTTTTGTGAGGGTGCAATTTCCACGCATCACCAGCCAATATTCGTGTTGTTCTCAGTCTTTCAGTTTCTCGATGTTGGCTTGTTCATCATCTTGATATCAAGAATGATTTTCTTCATGGTACTTTATCTAAGACTGTTTATACGCATCAACCACCCGGTTTTTGGGATCCACAACATCCTAATCATGTTTGTCTTCTATGTAGGTCTCTTTATGGTCTGAAGCAGGCTACTTGGGCCTGATTTCTGAGATTTATATGTTATGCTACTCATGTTGGCTTTCATTATAGTCGTTGACTCCTCGCTGTTTATGTACTACCATGGAACTGATACTATTTACTTATTGTTATATGTTGATGATATTGTTTTAAATGCCTCTTCTATGGCATTGTTACAACGTGTTATTTCTTTTCTTCATCAAGGAGTTTTCTATGACTGACCTTGGACGGCTTAATTATTTTCTCGAGGTTTATGTTGTTCGTTCTTCTACTGGGATATTTTTGTCTCGGGAAAAATATGCTTTATGAGGTTCTTGAGTGTGCACATATGCTCAACTGTAATCCTTGTACTACTCTGGTTGATATTGATTTTAAGTTGGGTACTAATGGTGACCCCATTGAAAATCCTATTTTGTAACGTAGTCTACCAGATGCTCTTCAGTATCTTACGTTTACTCGTCCCGAGTTTCTTATGCAGTGCAGCAGGTGTGTTTATATATGCATGAACCGCATGAGCCTCATTTTTCGGCTCTGAAACGTATTTTACGCTATGTTTGAGGCACTATGGGTTATGGTTTACAGTTGTTTTCTACTTCGACCTCTTCCTTGGTTGCATATTCTGATGTTGGTTGGGCTAGTTTCCCTACTACTAGGCCGTCTACTTCTAGGTATTGTGTGTTTCTTAGCAACAACCCTCTCTCTTCGTCCTCTAAGCATCAAGTTACGCTTTCTCGTTCCAGTACTGAGGCTGAGTACCGTGGTGTTGCCAATGTTGTTGTTGAGACTTGTTTGTTGCGTCTTATGTGAGCTTGGCACGCCGTTGTCTTCCGCTACACTTGTTTATTTTGATAATATTAATGTGGTTTATCTGTCTTCTAATCATGTGCAGCATCAACGCACGAAGCATACTGAGATAAACATACATTATGTTCAGGAGTTAGTTGATGGGACGTTGTTGGCGTATATGTCCGAAGGACCACGTCCGAACGGACCAATAAATCCGTCCGGAACTAACTCCTCCATTCGGACCAACGGTAACTTTCGGGCCAAAGTCAAACCTAATATAAAGAGTAAGTAACAGATAGTCAGAGGAAGTAGTAGAAATGGATCGAAGCCATAAAGAGAAAAGGACATAACTGACAAGCAGAGATGACACCATCCTACTTGGTTGTATCCGATGCAGACAAAACTACTACTCCTATATAAAGAGGAGAAATTCCCACATAATGGTAACCAACTCTTAACTCATAACTTTCTCCTACATTTTATCTCCTCATTAGATACTTACTCTCACGCCGGAGTCGGGTCCTGGGATAAAACTCGGGGCGAGGCTAACGAGCGCTTCTGTTTTGCAGGAATCCGAAGGATCTTAAAACCACTCATAGGATCCAAGGATAATTCGAAGGACCAAGGATCGTCCGAATGACCTTATTTGCTTGTTTGGGGTAGACGCAAGATTTTACCTCAACAGACGTGTGCGTGTTATGCATGTTCCATAGCGTTATCAGTTTGGTGACATCTTCACCAAAAGTCTTCCATCTGCTTTGTTTTTGTGTTTCGAGACAGTTTGAGTGTTTGTGCTACTCCCGCTCCAACCGGCAACTGCGGGTGGCTGATAATGGACTTATATTTGAATTAGAACTTGTATCCGTATAAGTTTGGTTTAAATCCAAGCCCAAATATTAGATTTGTCATTAGTATAAATATTGTGACATATATGATCACAATTATAAGTGAATGGATATTACTTCTATCTTGTAGTCATATATACGCCTAGCTTAAATGAAGAAAATTTTCGTTTAAAACATCCGGAGAATTATTTTTGGCATTTCCTCCATTATTATTCAATCTCACATGGCACATCCTTTTCACATGTCGATGATATTAATTTTTGTTTATATTGGGAATAAATCAATTTAATTGGTGGTTCAACAGTTCAACTAACAATTTGATGGCTACTATTATAGGTCACACGTCAAAGGCAATTGTCCACCAAACAAATTTTTAGTTGGTTCTCGAAGTCGACTTTCAAGTCCCACAATACTCATTTTCTTCTAATACATTCCACACCTAATTATTTCTTATAAATATATTAATGACCAATATTCTTAAATTTTTCTAGTCGACACAACAAAGTCTAAAAGCCAACAACACTTCCACAAGATTCAAAAGACAATATTTAAGTTAGCTTGTATAAAGTGTCAACTCATCTACTTGTGGTTGTATGTATGTCACCTATCACTAATTCGCTATTCCCTCTAAATAAATTCACCTGAAAACAATTACTCGTATAAGATAAAAACAAAATTTTATCTTATTTAAGTGAATTCAAGTTATATGTCATTCTTATGTAAATAATACTGTAAATATTTTTTTACAACCGTATTTAACGTTACAAGTCAAAAAATTATAAAAGACGGAAAAAGAAAACATTGACCGGTCAGTTTAACCCCTCACAACCTTTTTTATTTAACTTATATCTGACTTTTCTATTTTTCATCTGAATAAAGAAATGATAATTTGTTTATATTTATATAGAATCAAAATCCACTATGTCACTTACAAGTTACAACTTGAACTATATTACTTAAAACTGCTCAAGTAGAATTATTATTGATACCAAAATAGAAAATAAAACAAATGGGCAAAGAGCCTCTTGCTAATTTTGCTTGCACTTCTTTGCTTGTAATATTTTTAAGAAATGTTGCATAGCAGGGCATCTCCTTTCCATTCTCCACTTCAATGGTGTCAAAATATACATTTTTGTGTTCTTTACAAACCTGGCCTCGGTTTCTTGATCGTATTTTCTTTCCCAATTTAGAAAGAAACGCGACATAAGGGTAATCTCTCAAAATTTAGCTGACCAAATAGCATTTTCACCCTCACCACATCGTCTGTGGACTTCCTTTATTCTGTCTACAGAACGACAAATCCCGCTGCATGCCCAGTCAAATGATGCTACACATATGTTTCCGGCCTGTGCTTTCCACTCACAATCTACAAAAAAAGGCCATATATATCAAAAGTTAGAAGGTGTTGTGTTATTTGCCAAGAAATGGTTGGATTGCTAAGTTTACACCTTTATCAATGTATCAAGGTATTTTGAAGATTACAAAAAATAGAAACATGTGACTTTTACCAATCTAAGTGACCATGAGGTAAATTACTTAGCTGTTATTGAAAGAAAAAAAATGAAGGTATGTTATTTTATCTAGTAATTATTTAGATACATTGCTATAGTTAATAAAATGTGTGCAAGTATGCTGTTATTTTCCGCTATTATGACATGAAAAAAAAAAGTAGAAAGTTAGAAACTCTACCAGGCGGGGTTCCACAACATAATCTTCTATCATCAATATGCTCAACATCAAGCCCGATAAACCAAGATCCCAAAGAAACGTCCTCATTTGCGTACTTGTGTAACACATGTCTGAGTTGATTTTTGGAGCGCAAATTAGAAACCAACAATGGATGTATAGACTAATTAATGAAATAAATAAGTAAACGAAGCTTTGTTCTTGAGTAAGCGGGACTTAACTGGTTTAATGAGATATAAGTAGCCAAATCTTTTGAAATGCCATATAATTGTCCAGTGGCATGACGGAAATACTTGTTTCCTGACTCGCCAAATTTCCAATATTCTGGTTCATGGTACCTTACTCCTCTGTTCCATCACAATGTGTTTATTAAAACAATGCAACAAGTAGAAAGTTTACGTAATTTTTAATTCAAGAAGATTGTTTGACTTACTTTTGAGCAAGTACCGGGCCAGATTTCATGCATCCAATATATACCCTTTTCTTCTTCCTATGTCTAACTAATGTATGACCTAGTGTAGCTACAAACAATATTTAAAAAAAAATGTTAGGCTGTGAAATTGACTTACTACACAGAAGATTTAAAAACAAAAAGTCAAACTACAATCATGGTAGTGATTAGAGAATGATTTTAGTTTTATAAATAACTCTTGATCATTTAGTATGAAGAGGTCAAAGTTACCTATGTTCACGTGGACATCATCGTCAACCTTGATGTAAAATTCTGCATCCCACATAGTAACAGCAGTTGCAAAATATGTTTTTGTCTTTGCAGATAATTCTAAGTATCCCTCTACATGGTCCTGCTCATATGAATGTTAACAATGGTTAGCTATAGGTAATATTAATCAAAACAAATTATTGAATTGAATAGGATAAAATATATATTAACGAAATTTGTACCAGCCTCAAGAAATCCCCATGCTTTCGGTCTTCAGCTTCAATAGCTCGGTCCAGTATGCCCCCTACCGTGGCACTAATTAAAACAATCATTGAAGTAAATTAGTTCATTTAACATCCATACCTACTTTTTCAAGTTCCGTTTGATTACATAACATCTATGCATATGCATATCGTCAAGTGTACTTTAAATTAGATGAACTTTAAAGCCATAAAGGTCAAGCCAAATGAATGGCTCTAACTCTAAGTAGGGTAAGTAACAACAGAAAAACCGAGGCACATGGAATTCTGAAAAGTTTATGTTATCAACTTATCATGCTTTATTTATCTAAAAGTTTACTACTTTGATATGTTAGGAGTGAATTTACTTTTTCCATCATTGTTACAAACTATCTGTCACTAGCTAAGTATACCAAGAAGAAAAGCTTAATTACGCACTTTGGAAGAAAATGATGGTTTATTTGTAATGAAAGTGATGTCCAGTGGATCAAAACGCACCTGTGACCAATGACAAAACGCATTATAATGCCTTTCTCCTCCTCTAGTTTCTTTCGTTTTTCACCTATAAATTTCGCAGCAAAAAAATTCAGAAATTAGAGATGGCACAAAAGAAGAAAAGAAACTTAAGAAACTATTTAATGGGCTCTCATGAACCTTGAGGCATCCAAGTAGCTCGTACTGAATCTCTTCTCTTTCGACTACTAAAAGCAGTATTAACACCAACAACCATTAAATACTTTTTCCTCTCTGTTGAACTCCTCGTGTCTTCTTCTGATATCGGAGATCCATTCACAATAGATTCCTGCATGGACCTAGCTGCAGCTAATTCCATCTCTAAGCTCGATATTGTTTTATCTAATGTCCTATAATTAAATTACCAAAAAAAAAAAAATACTTATGAAAACATGTATTTCACTTATAAGATGATAATTTTCTTTTGATATTTTAGAAATTGATACTTACTGTATAGCCTGGTGAGTTTTTGATACCTCACTGAATATCTGTTTTGGATCGCGCTTCACATTTTTCATCTGTAACGACTAAGCAACCCCAACGCAATCAAATTTACAAACATCGACATAAAAGGACTATAGTTACAAGACTTCTTTAAAATAAATATATACATACCTTTCTTAGATCACAACCTTCTGATACCAACTTTAGGCCTTCGGATTCTATAGAAGTCGGTCTTGTAATAAGTTTAGAGTCAGACACTGCCCACATTCTGTTATAAACAATTTCTTAATAACTTAAAAATATTTTGAAGCACTTATAAATCATGATTTCATTAACTTTTGTTTTCACCCAAAAAAAAACAAAAAAACAAACTCTTATTCCACCAAACAATCAATTTGTTATAGGAAGGTAATTTACACACAAGAAACAGTTGTCATATGACAAAAAGACCCACAAAGATTGTTTCAGAGGTAAGGGTAAAATTGTCAAAATACTAAATCTTTCTTCTTACATGATTATCTTTTGTTGCTTACTAAATCAGGCTATGATGATCCCTTGTGTTTTATATCAAAGTACAAATAATGATCAAATTGCAGAAACCAATGATGGAAGTATGGGAACCATTTCTTCATTAACAAATTTACAGTACTAGAACATGAACAAAAATTTACAATAGTACTAGACATCATAAATATAGATCTGCAAATTTGTTACAAAATATGGGACTCATGTATAGAATATAACAGAAAACAACTAGTACTATATAAGGAAAGCCCATGTATCATACAACACAAAAATACAATAAATACAAATTATTTAAACCAAAACTAGTACAGCTGATTAGCTGAACATCATATATTACTACATATCAGTTCACTCCATATGCATCTTTTTAAATATAAAAAACCATATATTATTGGTTAATAAAAACAACTCAACTTAAACAAACATCTATAAAACTTGCATATAAATCATCAAAGATCATGTGTATACCTATTGGTGAAGAGTAATCCAGCACAAAAACTGCCAATACATAATAAAAGTGTCCATTTTTGTGATATAAGGCTTCTTGAAGCTTGCTGATCTCTATTCTTCATAGTTAAATTTCTTTGTATGGTACTTCAAGCTTTGCTTCTCTTTTATTAATGAATATGGGTTATTTAAAAGAACCCATTTGTTTTAACACCTTGAAGAAGCATATGAAATGGTCTTTTTGAAATTTTTGGTTGGAAGAACAGAGGAAAAGAGAGAGGTTGTATGAGAATATATAAAGAGTTGCTGTGTTCTTATTATAGTATTTGTACTTTTCTTTATTGGTTTGTTTTTGTTCTTTGGCCTCTCTCTCTATCGCCACCCCGCCAGACTATGTTGTCTTAACCGGGTCCACGCTGATCTCATGTGGTAACGGGTTTCCCCCGGAAACCGTACTGCCTCCACATAAGTTTTACCTTGCTGGAGAAACAGCCGGATATATTTTGTTTTTTTTCTTAAATTAGTTTATTAGAAATAGGAGTAAGTAATTATCTATATTATTTCCTTGACAAAGTAAGAACTTATATTTCTATTTCTTTAACGGCAATTTTTCACTCTTATACAATTTGTCTCGTAAAGAAAGTGTCTTTAACGAAACTTTAACCCAAAACTTTTAAATGATGAACCACTTACATGCCACTAGACCAAATGTCTTAAATACTTATAATTTTCTTTTTTTCGTTTTACTATTTTTATTATCATACACATGTGAGTAACTAAAAGATGGTTTTTTAGTAGTTTTGTATCCCATTAAGGTCATCTTATAAGAAATATTATAAGTATATAAGATTAAATTCCGGGTTTCGATATAAGAATCTGATGACTATAAGTCATCAGGTGCACAATTTCTTTTGAGTATAAAGGAATCAAAATATACATTTCATTGACACTAAAAAATAAATAAAAATAAAATAAAAAAATAAACTAAGAAACATGTATTTCTGCTGACATATTAGTGCACAAACTAAAAAGACATGTATTTGTGTGACATAAAATTTTCAGATCAGGTTCATTTAAAAAAAAAAAAAAAAAAAAAAAAAAAAAAAAAAATCGAGATTTTTAACCAAAATTTACAGTAGACGACAAACATTTATCGGGTTTTCATAAACCCCGGAAACCCCTAAGTTCGCCCTCGGTAAGAATGTTAAATTATTAGTAATAATATGTCTACATATAATGTAAAACCTTATATGATAATACAAGTATTTCGGACAACAAAATGATCCATGTTAGGAATAATATCATCATTTAATAACGGCAATGAGAAGAAATAAACGTACAACAAGTTAAACGAGACGAACTAAAAATACGTTGGTATTTTATGAAGAAAAACAAAAGTCTTGTTTCAGAAACAATAAAAAGATTTAATGCCCCATTGCTCTTATTTTCGACAAAACGTTTCTATTACTCTCAACTCGTCTCTTTGCAGGGAAGGCACGTCCAACAGAATTGAGAGAAGACCCACTAACTACTACCCCCTATACTATTCATTAAATGCCAAATAGTTTAAAATTTTATATATCAATTTAGTTAACAATGAACCAAAAAGTATAGTTTAAAATACAACAAAATAAAAACGAGTCAACTAACTTATATGTAAAACTAAATTAGTATACGAGAATATAACACTTTGTACTAAATGAGTTAGAAATTTAGAATGTTAGATATAAGCTAGTTTAAAGATGGTTTTTCATAACATTTATAAATCGTAACTCGATGTTACTACAAGTTGTGTGAGAATACTTATCAATCAAATAATTATGTAAAACTTATGTGTAATTTATGTGAAACAGATTTGAGCAATATTAAATATTACGAGATAATTAGTTAATTCAAAAAAATAAAAATAAAAATGACATGCATAAATCAATAAGTATTGAAAATATTACAAAAAGATCATCTAGTCTAAAACTTTATCTCAAGCCATCCAAATATCAATTTATGTTTGTTTACTTTGAGTGATTTTGTAACTTGTATTATGATGGTACAAGCGTATGAGTATTAAATGAAGATAAATGTTTTTTGAAATAACTTAATTTTCATGTTATAAAACATGAGTAACTTAATTTAACACCTTTTAAACCTCTATCATTGTGACACTACAAGTTAGAAATTCGATTACTTTAATTCAAAGCAAACACATTGAGTTAACACGTTGCTAGTCTTCATTAGAATCTTGATTTTTTTCTTTCAAATCTTGAATTTTTACTTTCATACATTCCCCTTTGAATCTTGATTCCTAATTCTTTTCTTTTGATTTATAATTTCATTTTAATCGGCTCGTAATATCGAGTCGAAAACCAGAAATACCAACAACAACAACAAAAAAAAAGTCTCTCACCAAAATTGTATATATAAGCGAAACAAAATTAGTACTTAGTGAGGCTAGTGACTGTTACATGACCTAATTCTAACTCGTATCTTGGGATACAAGTTAAGCACATCTAAAAAGTACATCAGTTGCTTAAAAATTACACCAGTTGCTTAAAAAGTATACCAGTTGTTCAAAAAAGTACACCAAAAGGATAGCAAAAATACACTATCCTTTTAAGTAATTGGTGTATTTTTTGAGCAACTGGTGTACTTTTTTGCTAACTGGTGTACTTTTTAGGTGTGTTTAACTTGTATCCTGTGATACAAGTTAGAAATCTCATTAAAAAATAAAGAAATGATACATGGACTTAATTGTGGATCTAAAAACACGTGGCATCATCCTGTTGGCTGCAGACAGGGATCCACTTATTTTACAACCCATCAGGATGATGCCAAATATTTTTAAGTCCACAATTAGGTCCATGTAAAAAATAAACCATGTTTCTAAATTCTAATTAGTTCTAAAGGTTAACTTGTTTTATTCATGTAGTTAACTTAATACCTGAATTAATTTGATTAGGAATTATAATTTGATTAAATTCTTTCCCTTGAATATAGGTATGGTGTAACTGTCTTTAGGTCCAAGGAGTAAACAGTTATGGTGACAGAGGGATGCTATAATGACAGCTGAGTAAATAAGACATGCTACGGTGTGTTGTTGGTTCAGAAAGTAACATGTGTCACACTATCTTATAATAACTCACTTCATGTTACTTGTTACCGAATGCTTCTCGTCAACCTTCATATTTACAAAACGTTTAATCTTTTGTGTCGCGCGCGCATTGCGTCGTCTTTTTAAAACTTTGATTTTACGGTCGTCATGTTACTTTTTTAAAATGCATATTACTAATTATGTTCAAAATAAGTATACAGTTTGACTTTTTAAATTTTTTTTTTCAATTTTTACTTTAACTATTTTTTTTATGGTATATAATTCTTATGCAAAATATATTAATAGATTGATTTTTAAATGCATTTTTATTGGTATAATTTTAATCAAATATTATATAGCATCAACAAAATTACTTTAAATCAAAGTTGAAGCTATTAGAAGGCATTTCTTATGAGGGTTTAAAAAGTTACACAATTGCTATATTATATGTCTATTTTTAGAGCATTTGCATATTATCTCAAAGCTTGAAGCTATTAGAAGGCGTCTTTTCTGAGGATTTAAAAAGGAAGAGAAAAAGATGGTATAGGTGAGCTAACAAAAGGTCTTATCAGACAAAAAAATGGTGTTTAGGGGTGGGCAACATTAAAGGAAAAAAAATATGGGTCTTTATAGGAAAATGGAAATGACGCTTTCTAAATGAAATATGTACATCATAGAAAAAAGTGGTTGCCGAGATCCATGGTCCAAAAAGAGGCTTTGAGGTAAATAACGGTTGCGGGCTAAAATCTGGTATCTTGTCTAACATTATTAGTTGTTGTTCGGACATGAATCATATGGGTATTTCTCTCAATTCTCTTATGTTGAGAAAGATTTCTAATAGCAGACATACATCGTTCTGGTCTGATTGTTAGACTTATGATCATGTGCCTTTAAATATACGCTTTCCACGTTTGTATGCTTTAGAAACTTGTAAAACATGTTTGGTTGTTGATAGATGGGTGAGTGAAAATGGTGTTTGGCTTGGCAAATGGTCTTGGAGGCGACAACCCAATGAGCGTGCATGATAAATTGTCATGTTTATCTAGTTTGATTAGTAGGCTTGTCTTAGGGGTTGTTTATTTTTTCCTTAGCTAGTCCATGTTGGTCTCATGTCTATCCTAGCCTTTTGTTAGGGAGAATGTCAATTTTCATCACTTTTTGATATAGATCGAATAAAGGATTTTTATGAGTCTCATCTAAAAAAGTAATAATATTAAATGGTAAATGGATCCAATCCTTTCTCTAAGGAAAAAAACAAACGTAGCCTTAAACTTTTCTCGTGACGATACATGGACATGGTCTTTAAAGGCTTCCGATGTTTTTTCACTTAAGAAAAAAAAAAAAAAAAAAAAAAAAAAAGGCTTCTTGTTTTTGATTTTCTATCTTTAACCAATTTTATTCAAAAAATATGTTTACCATTGAGGATTCAAGCCTTCGTTTCAGGTGGAATTCATAGGTTCCTAGGAAGATAAATGATGGCGCTTAGCGGGTATCAATAAATCGTCTTTCGACAAAGGATAACCTGATACGACGTGGTATTGCTTTACCTTCAGCCGTTTGTTTATTTTGTGGCAAGGAAGAAGAATCGCAGGACCATTTGCTTTCTTTTGTGCCCTATTATAAAGATTACATGGAAGAAAGTTTGGAGCTGCTAGAGATCCCCCACCCTTACCTTGTTTAGTCTTTCTCTTGACGATATTTTAAAAGGGAATTTTGGGTTTCTCGACAATAAGTTGGTGTCAAAGTTTTTTCACGCCACATGCCTGTTCCTTTTATGGCACATATGGAAGTGGAGAAACAGAATTTTGCATGCATAAACGGAAAGGGAGGAAACCTCAATA
Source organism: Artemisia argyi (assembly GCA_030686995.1). Taxonomy (NCBI): domain Eukaryota; kingdom Viridiplantae; phylum Streptophyta; class Magnoliopsida; order Asterales; family Asteraceae; genus Artemisia; species Artemisia argyi. The sequence continues at coordinate 17,419,475 of CM060678.1, read as the reverse complement.
CATCACGAGGATATTTTTCCTTCACTATTAAGGATGACATTCCTTTAGACATCAAATCAGGCTTCTATTAATAGGTTCGTTTGGACAACTTGATTCAGATAACTAGTTTGGTTTAATAAATTAGCTCTTTATGTCGCTAGGCATTGAATCCCATGTTGTAGTTTCTTGTTTGGAGGCTATGCCTTAAAACATTTCTTTTTGTTGTTTCATTTATTTTGCCTTGTGGCCAATAATATTGTCGGTTTTTTTTTTCTTTTTTTTTACCACTATACTATTCTACATTTTACAGTTTTAGTCTCTTAAAATTTTCAAAGTTCTACTTATAGTATGATATATATATATATATATAGTGAGACTTTCTTGCGAGAACCATTTTATCTACGAGAACTAAGAGAACCACAAAAAACATACATGCACGCCTTCAATAATTGTAGTTTTGCACGTATGTTTGAAAAACAACATATATGTTTAAAAAAAAAAACATAGTTGTTCTAAAAAAATTTGATAAAAAATCATAAATACAAAATTTTTCTTTTAAGGTGTGCATGTATGTTCTTATAAGGCGTGCAACGACAATATTGCGGTCGTGTGCAAGGTTTTTGTGAAAAAAAAATGATGAATTCATGATGATATTGAAGAACATAGGTGTATACTTACGATTATTGATGATTTGCATGTATTTTTATTTTATTTTAAAATGCGTGCATGTATGTTTTTGTTAGTTCTCTCAGTTCTCGTAGATAAGATAGTTCTCGTAAGAAAGTCTCTCTCTCTCTCTCTCTCTCTCTCTCTCTATATATATATATATATATATATATATATATATATATATATATAGAGGTGGGTTCATGAAAAAAGTCCACTTTGGTAGAAAAGTGAGAAAAGTGTACAAATCATCCCCTCCTTTTTTTCACATCAAACTACAGGGACCTAATTGTATTTTCCTTCATTCTTTAAGGAGGTTTTGTAAATTAGCACCCTACCCCCCCCCCCCCCCCCCCCGAAAAAAAAAATTTTTTCCCGCCAAAAAAAAATTTTTTTTTTGGGCAAAAATTTTTTTTTTTTTTTTTTTTTTTGCCAAAAATTTTCCCGCCAAAAATTTATAACCCAGATGCATCTTTTTTTTTTTAGTGCATCTCAGTTATAAAAATTGGTGCATTGAAAAAAAAAATGTACATCTGGGTTATAAATTTTTGGCCCAAAAAAAAAAAAATTTTTTTGCCCCAAAAAAAAATTTTTTTGGCGGGAAAAAATTTTTTTTGGGGGGTGGGGGTGGGGGTGGGGGCATGTTTCAAGACATACCTCTGAAGTTTGAGATGTTTCAAATTAAACCCTATAATTTTTTTTCTCACTTTTCTACCAAAGTGTACTTTTCTCTAGAACCTTACCCTATATATATATATATATATATATATATATATATATATATATATATATATATATATATATATATATATATCACGACTTATTATTGAAACTAGTTCACATCTATCCCCCATTTATGTATATATTTAGTTAGATTGATTGGCTTATATCAAATATGATAAATGAAAGTTAAATATTAATGTAGATGAACTATTACAACATTATGGTCCTTTTCTGCATATGGTGGTCCATTTTTTAGGGAAATTTCTTGTCCCCGCTATGTTAATTATAGTCTCGGTCACTAACTAATTATGCATGTTCACACTAGCCCTTTGGTAGTATATGTGTTTGGTGGCTCTGCCTTAGAGCCTTTCTTTTTGTTGTTTTCATTTGTTCTTCTGCCTTAGAGCACTTATGTATATAACAATGCTTTGATGCTGCTTTGGACGTATAAGAACAAAAATGTCTATCAACTATTTTTCCCGCCAAAAATAATAGACAAAACTGCCAAAATACCCAAGTAAAGTTGCGTAAATACCCAATCACAAGTTCACTTGTAATATTGTCCAATCGTGATATTTATATTTTGAATTTAAAACAACATAGATAAGAACATGGAAATGAAATGTTTTCTATATAACGACAAGCAAACCATATGAGGGGTTTTAATATCATCGTATAGAGTTAGTTGGCACACTTCAGATTATGAGTATACCCACATGAGTTTTTGAATCTCCATGTTACATATTCCTTTTCAATTCATAATTGAATCTGGTTATTTTTCTATAGAAAATTAATATCGTTAAAGGTTCAGATCTATCATGGGTACGATCACTGCACTCTAACCGTTGTATGTCGTCCTATATTGGCCTCGGTTGGATAACTCAATAAAATAACACAATAGTATAACTTATTGTATTTAATATACATCTACTAAACGTATTTTTGTAGTTCACAGATAGATACATTGTGTAATTTCCTAGCAACCGTGCGATGGTTATTCTTGCCATTTTAGTAGTTTTATATCAAATATCTATTTGTCAAGCTTATAGCTATAAGCTATTTGGTGATCTTTTCATAGATAAAGTGTGAATGCTTGTTTCACTATGCATGCTTTATTTGTATGAAACTAAGCTAAAACTCGGTTAAAAATATTGACTGTTTTTGGCGCGAGTCAGGAGCGGACCTAAGTATTGAGTTTGGGGTGACGGCGCCTCCATGGCTAGCTGAAAAAGATAAGATTTTAATATAATTCTCTTTTAATTTTGATCTTTTTTCAAAAGTGCCCCCCAACAAAAATTTAAATTACCCCTACCTACATACTAAAATACAATATTCAACACTCTCAAACAATATAAATAATTAATCTCCAAGTAACAATACTCAATTTATCATTTCGATCATACTTTTTCTCGGCATTTTGTTGCTATTGTAAAAAAAATAATAATAAATAAAATAAAATTTTTTTGCCCCCCACATTTGATTTTCCTGGGTCCGCCACTAGCGAGCCGTATAGGGTTTGAGCATTTAAAATAAGTTAGTAGCTTATAAAACAAGTTTTGTTTGTCATACAAACTTATGAAAGTTTTTATAAGCCATAAGCCTGCATAGGCCCAATTCAGTTGAAACGGACTAATATGACTTATAGTTTGTCAAATTACTTAAATACACTTCAAAATATAATGAATTATCATGCAAAAACTGAAATATATATGATTTTAATTTGATGTATTTTATGTGATTTTACATTAATAAACAGTAACTCCAATTAACTCACCAAACAACTTTATAAAAATATAAGCTTCAGCTTCCATTTTTATAGTAAAAGCTCCAACCCCAACTCAAACCTCAACTTCGGTTTCAGCCTATTTCGTCAAAGAAACTCATAAAAAAATAATAAAAAGAAATGTTGCATTTTTTCTTTTTAAATCACTTAAAGTGATTAATAAATACAATTCTCAATTCTCAACATAGACTTTTTAACCCAATGGGGGAATATATGATGATTGCATGTGGTTGACTGAGTTGCTTTGTAAACAAGTGGCAATATGTTAAGATTAAAAAGCCTCCACCATTTGTATTTACTTCCTTCTTCATTTGACATTGGCCACTCTCTCAATAAATACATTGGCCTCCACCATTTGTGTTTATTGTTTATTTAATATATATATATATATATATATATATATATATATATTGTTTATTAAAAAAAAAAAAGGTATGTATATTTATTGTTTACCTCGTTAACAACTTAACAAGTGCACATCGGTAAAAATGACCATTTATATCATAAAGACTCTTTTAAGTTCGGTAAATTGGTAGATAAATCATGAAACTCATTAAACTCTATGCTAGAACTTCTTACACATCTTTTCGCTTAATATCATTTACATTTCTTTTTAAAAGCAGAAGAATAAGAAAAAAAGTGTATATGTATTATTTTTTTTAATCTCAAACTCGATATTATCATTTATCCATATCATTATTTTAGATATTTATTAGCATGTTAGTTTTGAAACAAAATGAAGGGAGGGAGAAAAGTTAGGAATTTTAATGAAGATCATTAGAGCATTGGGTACAATAACCCGGTGTTAACACCTAACACACTGTCATGTAAGCGCCACATCATTTTTAACCTTTTCACTTAAAAAAAAAAAACTCATCTTAACTCAAATATTTTCAAATTCAACCCTAAACTAAAACTAATATTTCATTTAATAACTAACATAACATTTAAAACATAAATTACATTAATCATTAAACTTTAAACACACATTAATATTAATTACATTAAATTTAAAACACCAATTACATTAAACATTAAACTTAAAACACAAACTACATTAAATATTAAATATAAAACATGAAATACAAAGTACGATTAATCAAATGAATCATCTGAGACATAGCTCTCCTCACTCGAAGTCTCTAAGTTGTGGTGTACAAGCAGGGAAAACGACAGTGATCGTCTCAATAACGCAAAGACCATTTATGAACAACGCTTTGGTGGAAAAAGCTTTCACTATGTTCATGTGTGGGAGGTGATGAGAAACCACCCCATATGGCTAATTTATGGGTAACGGTGTTGTATGATTTAGTATCATTTTTAACTATTTTCTTATCGTTTTTAATATGTTGTAATTTTACTTTAAGTTTGAATTTGAATAAAATGCTTAACGGCTAGTTTCCCTAAAATCTCATCCAACGGCTAGTTTCCCCTATAAATGGCACTTTAACACAAACACTTTGTATTCTCACACAAGTATAACTAATTTACACACAAAAACTATGGCTAACGAACCAGCTGATGTACAAAAAACTATCCTTACCCGATTACGCAATGAACAAGAAAAAGAGTTCAAGCTGATTAACAATTTGCTAGGTGAGATAACTCGTATTATGCTAGAGAAGCATGATCGTGCTCCAGAGATCGAATGGTTGCGTGAGCTGCCTCAAGATCATCCAGCTATCAGGGTCGGTCTAGAAACTCTATTAAGAAATGATGAAATAGATCTGCAACTTCATGTTGCCTTGAAGATGGTTAGGGAACAAGTGTTGCAAGTGTGGAAAGAGAAGTCAGATCTCATCGACAATTACAAATCTATATAAAAGCTTCATGAGAATTGCTGGATGATTTGTGTTTTCGTATTGTTTTGTATTGGATTCTGAATTTTAAATTAGAATTTGAATTTTAAACAAAATGGGGTGTTTTGGATTTTTTGGTTTTTGAATTCCCATAATATAAAAGATTACAAGGGGCCAAAGTATAATTTATATTTTATTTTATATGTTTACTTTTTTTTTTTTTTTTTTTTTTTTTTAATATAAGCAGCTTAACGCTGCGTCAAATCCTTAACGTGGCATGTTAACGTACCGTTAACGTACACCCGCGGTGTGGTTAACACACCTTAACGCGGCTGGGTTAAGCAATAACGTGGGGGAGGGTTGTTATTATACCGATTGTTCTAAGGGCACGTTTGGTACGAGAGAATGCCGTAGAATGGAATCGTAACAGAGAATGGAATTGTAGAGAAAGTGAATCATGTTTGAGAAAGAATAACCATTCTACTGTTTGGTACAAATAAATAATTTGTGTGATATGAAGTATTTTCTTGTTTGGTTATGGTATACATGAACAAAAATGAATTCTATCGTTTAAAATTTTCTTTTAAACATTCAATTACCTAAATCATCATTAAAATAAGATGATTCATTAATTTGCTAGCTTAAGTAAACTAAGTATATGTTAAATTCTATCGCAAAATCAATATTGAAGGTTCTTTTGTTGGGTGAAATTCGTTATCATGTGCACAATTGAAAATAATTCCAATAATATTTATTTATAATAGTTGTAAATTTTGAAGAAAAATGATATGAGCATTTGAATAACTGGATTTACAAGAAAGGTGGATTAGAAACATTAATATGAAAATTTTGATATCAACCTATCAATTTCTAGATTTTAAATAAGGGAAAATGATAAAAAAAAATACATTGAACTTGACACTTTTTACCATTGTATGTTGCCAACTATTTTTTTTACCATTGTAACACAAAACTTGATATTTTTTGTCATTGTATGTAAAAAATGTCGCATCGTTAGTCCTTTAAACTAACGGTCGTTAGTAAATAACTTAAAATTCCGTTTTCTTCCGATTTTGCACGTTTTCATCTGTTTTCTTACGTTTTTGTCCGTATTCTTCCATTTTTTTTCGTTTTCGTCCGTTTTTTTACGTTTACGCACGTTTTTTTACGTTTTCACCCGGTTTTTTACTTTTTCTTCCGTTTTTTTTACGTTTCCGCCTATTTTTTTTACGTTTTCGCCCGTTTTTTTACGTTTTCATCCGTTTTTTTTACGTTTACGCCCGTTTTTTTACGTTTTCAACCGGTTTTTACGTTTTCAACCGTTTTTTTACGTTTACACCCGTTTTTTTAAGTTTTCGCTAGGTTTTTACGTTTTCTTCTGTCTTTTTACGTTTTCGTCAATTTTTTTACATTTACGCCCGTTTTTTTTAAGTTTACGTCCGTTTTTTTACGTTTTCACCCGGTTTTTTACGTTTTCTTCCGTTTTTTTACGTTTTCGCTTATTTTTTTACGTTTTCGCCCGTTTTTTTTTTCGTTTTCATCCGTTTTTTTTTACGTTTACGCCCGTTTTTTTTACGTTTTCAACCGGTTTTTTACGTTTTCTTCCGTTTTTTTTACGTTTTCGCCCGTTTTTTTACGTTTACACCCGTTTTTTTACGTTTTTGCTAGGTTTTTACATTTTCTTCTGTCTTTGTTACGTTTTCGTCCATTTTTTTACATTTACGCCCGTTTTTTTCGTTTTCGTCCGTTTTTTTTACGTTTAAGCCGTTTTTTTACGTTTTCACCCAGTTTTTTACGTTTTCTTCCGTTTTTTTACGTTTTCGCCTATTTTTTTTACGTTTTACCCTTTTTTTACGTTTTCATCTGTTTTTTTACATTTACGCCCGTTTTTATACATTTTCGCCCGTTTTTTTACGTTTTCGCTAGGTTTTTACGTTTACTTCTGTCTTTTTTACGTTTTCATCCGTTTTTTACATTTATGCCCGTTGTTTTACGTTTACGCCCGTTTTTTTACGTTTTAGTCCGCCTTTTTACGTTTACGCCCGTTTTTTTACGTTTTCGCCCGGTTTTTACGTTTTCTTATGTTTTTTAACCGTTTCGTCTGTTTTTTTACTTTTACGCCCGTTTTTTAACGTTTTCACCCGGTTTTTTATGTTTTCTTCCATCTCTTAACCGTTTTTTACGTTTTTGTCTGTTTTTTTACATTTACTCCTATTTTTTTACGTTTTCGGCCGTTTTTTACGTTTACGCCCTTTTTTTACGTTTTCACCTGGATTTTTACGTTTTCTTCCATTTTTTAACCGTTTCGTCCGTTTTTTTTTACTTTTATGCCCGTTTTTTAATGTTTTCACCCGGTTTTTTTTGTTTTCTTCCATCTCTTAACCGTTTTTATGTTTTTGTCCGTTTTCTTTCGATTTTACACGTTTTCATCTGTTTTCTTACATTTTTGTCCGATTTTACACATTTTCTTCCCTTTTTTTCGTTTTTGTCCGTTTTTTTTACGTTTTCACCCATTTGTATTACGTTTTCGTCCATTTTTTTCGTTTTCTTCCTTTTTTTAACATTTACACCCATTTTTTTTAACTTTTCACCCGGTTTTTTACGTTTTCTTCCAGTTTTTACGTTTTTTCGTTTTTGTCTATTTTCGTTTTCGTTTTTGTAAACATAAAAAAACGGAAGAAAACATAAAAGAATAGGCGAAAACGTATAAAACAGAAGAAAATGTAAAAAAAACCCGAGTGAAAACGTAAAAAAACAGGCGTAAACATAAAAAAACGAAGAAAACGTAAAAAACCGGGTGAAACCATTAAAAAACGGGCGTAAATGTAAAAAAACGGAAGCAAACGTAAAAACCGGGCGAAAACGAAAAATAACGGGCGTAAACATTAAAAAACGTAAAAAAACGGGCGTTAACGTAAAAAAATGGACGAAAACGTAAAAAAGACGGAAGAAAACATAAAAACCTGGCGAAAACGTAAAAAAACGGGCGAAAACGTAAAAAAATGGGCGAAAATGTAAAAAAACGGAAGAAAACGTAAAAAACCAGGTTAAAACGTAAAAAAACGGGCGTAAACGTAAAAAACGGACGAAGATGTAAATAAAGGGCCGAAAACGTAAAAATATAGGCGAAAACGTAAAAAAACTGAAGAAAATGTAAAAAAACCAAGTGAAAACGTAAAAAAAACAGGCGTAAACATAAAAAAACGAAGAAAACGTAAAAAACCAGGTGAAACCGTTAAAAAACGGGCGTAAACGTAAAAAACGGACGAAAACGTAAAAAAAAGGAAGAAAACTAAAAACTGGGCGAAAACGTAAAAAAACGGGCGTAAACGTAAAAAACGGACAAAAACGTAAAAAAAACGGGCGTTAATATAAAAAAATGGACGAAAACGTAAAAAAGGCAGAAGAAAACATAGAAACCCGGGCCAAAACGTAAAAAAACGGGCGAAAACATAACAAAACGGAAGAAAACGTAAAAAACCACTTGAAAACGTAAAAAAAACGGGCGTAAACGTAAAAAAAACGGACGAAAACGTAAAAAAATAGGCGAAAACGTAAAAAAACAGAAGAAAACGTAAAAAAAACCGGGTGAAAACACAAAAAAAAACGGGCGTAAACGTAAAAAAACGGACGAAAACGAAAAAAAAAACGGAAGAATACGGACAAAAACGTAAGAAAACGGATGAAAACGTGTAAAATCGAAAGGAAACGAAATAAAAGTTATTTACTAACGACCGTTAGTGTAAAGGACTAACGATGCGACATTTTTTACAAACAATGACAAAAAATGTCAAGTTTTGTGTTACAATGGTAAAAAAAATAGTTGACAACATACAATGGTAAAAAGTGTCAAGTTCAATGTATTTTTTTTTTTTATCATTTTCCCTTTTAAATAATAATTAAAAAAAAGTATAATTAAATAAAAGACCATAATAATAATTAAAAAAAAAGGTATTAAAAAATGAAATAGAAAAGAGTATAATTGGGTCCTTCATTATAACGAATAATCAATTATAGAATGACTTGCCTTTTGTTCACCAATTCTCTCATTTCTCCACTATTTTAAAAGAATGCGGAGAATGGAAAGAGGATCAAATATTGATTCACCAATTCCATTCTCAACACAAACAAACACGAGAATGCTTCTCCATTCTGTTTCTAAGCTTTCCATTCCATCGTACCAAACATCTTCTTAGTGAATGTGAAAAGTAACTATGATTATTGAAAAATGTATAAGATATTAATTAGGAGAGTTATCAGCTCATGACATCAACGAAAAAGTTTGCTGAAATCAAAGGATTTTCAATTATTTGTATGTGTATAGATTTTTTGAACAGTCGACAAAAAATATCACATCAACAAAGGAAGTAAAGACGAAACGAAAAACATCTACAAAAACATCGTAAGTGGGTAAACAAAATAGTAGTAGTAAACCCATAATAACTAATGATAGACAACAAGGTTTTATTTTACTCATACGTTTCACCAAAGCTAACACCTTATGTAAGTTATTTTAAATATAAATCTTTGTTCATCAAAGCTAACACCTCATGGGTAAACGAATCTCGCTTCAAATTGGCTTGACGAGTTACTTCACATGGTACTCGTTGTGGTCTTGGATTTGGATTTTTTCCTTGCACGTGATGTGCCGGCCGAACGTGGTCTTACATCTTGACCGAATAGCGCCTCGTTGCCTTCCCCGAGGACTTCGCTGGTTAAACCAACTGGTTCGGCGTATCCCATTTTGCAAGGGTTTTCGAAATTTCCCACGCATCCTTTTGAGTAAACGAGACTCCTTTATAATTGTCACGATACATCCGTTCTATCCCGTCTCATATTATCCAACTCATTTTCGCTACATTTTGCCAAACGTTGTGCACGTTTGAAGACCATGTTGAACTTTTGGCAATTCACGTTCAACATATACCACTTGCTTGTCTACATACCCTTGTAGTGTAGTTGAAAATTTTTCTTATTGAGCTCGTGCATAACCTGATACCAAAACGTGTCGCCCGCTTGTGAAATTCCGACATTTTCATCCTTGGAAAAGGCAACGTAACATGATGCGGGTAGTGTTTCCTCTTTTGGTTGCCAACATAATGTAGTCCCGGTCACGTTGGGATTTCTATCAGAATAGGGTTTGGGATCTTTGGATTTTTTATCTTTCGTTTACCTTGACTTTTGGGCTTTTGGGGAGACGTAGGTGGTTTGGATTCTTCTTGTGTTTCGAATTGTGTGCGTGAGGATTGGGTTTGCGGTTATAATTGTTGTTCGAATTGTAGATTTTGGAAATTGGTGTTTAGCATTGCATTGGGTTGTTGACACATAAGAAATTGTTGTTTTTGTTGGAAAGTTGCTCGGGAGTCATGCCGAGTGGGTTAGAGAAAGTGGTTGAAGAAGAACCCGCGTTCGGGTTAGTAACACCGAGGAGGTTCAAGAAACTCTCGATAGGAAGTCCCGACATTTTTATTTTGGAGAATGTGTTGTGTTTGAGTTGTGGAAGTGCGTATAAAAAAATATATGTGACGGGGGAATTTATATATAAGTCATTAGTACGTTTTTTAAAAAGTTTATTTATTTTTTTAAATCTACCCATTAGTAGTCGTTTTGGGGGTGGGGGGGGGGTTGATTTGTAATTTTTTTTTTTAACTAGTTAGCCATTACAGGGCGGAAGTGTACATTTTGTTGATAGTTTCGTGTGTTTCGTTCCAAGTTGACACACAAACGTAGCTCGAAACGGCGTTGGATTTTATTGATTGCCAATATGAACGCTGCGTAACGCCGAGCCACGCCAGCATAACGCCCGGCCCGGCGTTACGATACCTAATGCTCTAACCACCTCAAATTCAAAATATGATTTTGTTTGCATTTTAGCAACTTAAAGGTGATTCAGGCTAATAATCTTTTGCATGGATTGTTTATGCCAAAAGAAACAAATGATATGGATTGTGAAACAAATGACATGAATTGTTTTTGTAAGGTTACCCTATACTAGCCGTCTTCAAGGGTGGGCGAAGCGGACAACCGCCAAGAGTGCGCGCCCAATTGTTTAAAGCTCAAAATTTAGGTTCCATATATAAAATTATAAATTATGTTGAAAATTTTTATAAACATAAAATAAAAAACAAAATATTTTATATAAGTATACTTGAAGAATGACATTTTTACATAAATGAATTTCCGTTGTATGTTTGAAAAAGAACAAGGATTTAGAATGCCCGCGTGTTGCATCGGGATTAATTTTTTTACTTCTAACGACTGCAAATTTATTACAGTTTTATATCGGAAATTTATTACTGTTTTAAAATGCCCGAGCTAGCCAAATTATTTAACAATGTTTTGCGAGTTCACTTTCCTTTTTAATACTCATTTTATTATAAAGCACACGTAATTTATCAACAAAAAGACTAGACTAATATAACAAAACATTATTAACTATTCTGGCTAACTCATATTTGATGAAACTAATTTTTTTTTGAACACTTATTTACGTGTCAAGTGATGTTATTTTAAGGCGCAAGTTATAACATTTTTTTATGAATTTTATTTTACATTTCAAATTTCAAAAGTGCTTTATTTTTTATTTTTTTTCCTATATAAATTAGTAACTTGAATGTTCGTCTCGTTTTGTTATAATAAAGTGCAAATTTTATTAGTTTAAGAAACACAACTAACCACCTCAAAATGTGATCACCTAATTTTGGTAAACATCTACGATATAAGCTAAATATTTTATCCATGTAAAGTTATCTACGCTTGATTGTTTATTCGCCTTGATTATAAACGTGGATTAAGATCAAAATAAACTTATGACTGTCACATAAGATATATGTGGTTCGACTTAAGCCATCTGAGAAAGTTGCTTAGATGAGTGTGGCGAGTATGAAATAAAATATTTGACATTATTACTATGAGTATGAGTTAAATGTTAAAATGACATTTTAAGTAAAAAAAAAATTATTTAGTGAAAAATGCAACTTACGAGTACAAAAATTATAGGGTTATAAGATATAAAAAATCAAAGTAAATGGTTAAAACTAAAAATATTAAAAAGAAAAAGAAAGTTAATATATAAAGTGAGAAATGCTAAAATACCCCAACTTATTATTCATTTCATTCATTCCTTGAAATTGATATATCAGAAGATGAATTTATAGCTTATTTAGTACATGAGCTTAAAAGGCATAATAAGCCGAGAACATGAGGTATAAGATTTTTCATATTCATGTACGCGAATACTTCAACAAAATAAGCTAATCCAAACAACTACTAAATCAGTAATTTGTAGTTAAATAATAAAATTTATCTACATTTATAATCAATTATATAAAAAAATGTACTATCTAGTTAAATAATAACAATTTATCAGTTATTTACCCTTAAATAGTAACAACGAATTATATAACTCTTTAGTTATAATTCAAGTGATGTAAAACTGGAATCTACCTTTATTATTAATTATAAAATAAAAATCTACTATTCAAGCAGTTAAATAATAACATTAGTTATCAAATAAAAATTAATTATATAACTCAATAAGTTATAATTCAAATATTGCAAAACTAAAAGGGTAAACGTGAAACAATGAAATGCATATCAAAAGTTTTGATAAACTTAATTAGCTATAAGCCAAATGAAGCAAAACTATAGGGGCATAAGTGAAAATTTGAAATGAATCGTAATTTTTTTAATAATTGTTAACAAGGTTAGAAATAAGTTACTATAAGTCAAATATTGCAAAACTAAAAAGGTAAACATGAAAAAATGAAATGCTGTTTTGATAAAACTTAATTAGCTATAAGTTAAATGATGCAAAACTAAAAAAGCATACTTGAAAATTTGAAATGAATTGATTTTTTTTTATTTATTTATTTATTTTTTTATTTATTTATTTTTTTTTAACGAGGGTGTATATACTTTTCATTTTGACTTATATTAAGGCCCTATTCAGGGCCGGTTAGGTTTTTGATGCTCTGGGTGAGCCGGCACAAAAATGCCCCTCGTAAACATATAATACGCTATCTTTTATAGCTTATAACCTAGTCAAGTTACGTAGTTGATCCTCACGGCATTTTAACATGATGGTATAAACTCCGAATTCTAAGTTTAAAAAAATAGATCACTTAAAACAATGTTGTCATGCGTTTCTGTATGCAAAATCATCAATTATCTCATTCTAGTCAACATTTTTCTTTGTGCAAAATCTAGGGTGGAAATGAGCCGAGCCGTTCGTGAAAAGCTCGGGATCGAATCGGTAAAAGGCTCGAACAAGCCGAGCTTAAATGAGCTCGAGCCCAAGATCGAGCCTAAGTTGCAGCTCGTTTATTAATCGAGCTCGAGCCCGAGCTTTACATACAAAGCTCGCTTGGGTTCGCGAGCCTAAACGAGCCTGAACGACATTATAATATTTTAAGTATTAAACATATATACGATCCGAGCTCGAGCTTATTAACGAGCTCAATAAAGATATATTACGAGTCAAGCTCGAGCTCGAGCCAAGCTTTAAGTTTACATGTCTTATGAATCCTAGCACTCTAATTTAAAGTAACATAATTACTGTATACTGTATATATGTTAATATATGTAAGTACAAACTTAACATCTTCAATTCATGTTTCACACAAAAATGTATATATAGTGTAGTTTGCAAAGAGGTGGACTCTTTTGTAGCGTATGGACAGCACATCAAGTTTTTGAGAAAATTAAGGGTGTAAATGGGTAAATGAGTAAAACAATATAGTTTTTTTTTTTTTTTTTTTTTTTTTTTTTTTTTTTTTTTTTTTACAACTAATTTAAAAAAGAACTATTAAAGCTATTGGTTAACTGACCAAGATAAGATATAAATTTAGGAAAATGATTAATAGACATAATATATGTGCCTAAATTTAGATCTAAGCATATGTGACATGATCTTGATAGTTTGTGAAAATGTGGGCCCTTACCTGCAACTATCAGGATGATGCCACACAGGTTTAGGCACAACTTTATGCCTCCTATTTAAGGCTGTAAATGAACCAGACAAACACGAACGGAGCCCTGTTTATGTTTGTTCATTTAGTTTTAACCGGACAAATAAACGGAACGGACGCTTAAACGGATAAATTTTCTTGTTCATGTTCATTTATTAAGAAAATAAGTTGTTCATGTTTGTTTATGTTCGTTCATTAATACTCTAAACGAACATAGACGATCGAACATAGATGAAAATAGCCCAACAAACATAAACTTTATTGAATTCTTCACAATATATTGTTTTATAGGTGTTGTTTTGTTTAAACAAACCAATTTTTAAAATTATAAAATTAAAAGATATGATATATGAACATAAATAGATAAACGAACGCTAACGAACGCATAATTGGGCGTTCAAGAACATAATGAACGGACGAGACTTTTGTTCATATTTGTTTATTTAACTACATGAACGTAAAATATTGTTCATGTTCGTTCATTTAATAAATGAACGAACATAAACGAACTTTTTACCGAACGGTTCATGAAATATTCACTGAACGTTCAGTTCGTTTACAGCCCCACTCCAATCATAACTCATAAATTTATTCCTTCTCTCCACTATGTCGTCTTCTTCGTAACTCTTCTTACTCCATTATCAAGAAAAATAAGATCTGGTTCCTAATCTTCATATTTTGATTCTATTTCACCAAGGATTTGTAATACGTATCAAACTTAACTCTAGGGACTATTTTTGCAAAGTTAGCTAGTTAAAAGAAAAAGGGCACGTGATATCCCAGCGAAGCGGGAAGACAGGGGAGCACGTGAGGTTTAAGCATCCACTGATCGAACATGATACTTACGCTACACCCACCCGTACCTGATCATTTTCATCAGTTCTTACAAAATCCACATGCATGCAATGAAAAATGAGAATAACACTTTCATGTGGAGACATTGCTTCCCCTAACTCTGGTCCCATATCACGTTTCTTGTTCTTGCACGTGCTTTCCATGTGACAATCTATTACTGTTCTTTCACTACATATAGAAAGAAACATTGCCTTTTGTTGTTGTTTGATTTTTCATGATCATGAAGTGAAAACCAAACTCGTGTCCATTGTCGTATTGATAAACAAGCCATGGTCTTGCATGATACCGTGTTAAAGTAGGCAACGAGGCATCCAATCACTTGTAATTTCGTGAAGCGTTGTTACAAACAAACTTGTCTGGTTCGTGTTAATTCGTGTTAAAGAGATGTTTTGATGATCCTAAAAGAGAACATGAGAATTTTAATATATCGATACCATGGTTTTGAAACCAAAAGATATAAATAAATGTTGTCATTATTAGTTTATGTTGTGTCAAGTACCACATGCAAACATACCCTCAACCATTTATTAGTATAACGAACAAATTAATATTCATCTTTTTTCAACTTGGTGTTATGATCAAGTTAAAAGTATCATGTGTACCATGTTACCAAATAGACGAGGTTAGAAAATGATCAATAGTTAGATTTAAAAAAAAGAGAATATTTATTCCATGATTGATGTGTACGTATAAAGCTTGGATGATTTGATGGTTAATTGGATTTATCTCTCATGTCATAACTTGTAAGGGTAGTGGCAACCATACCCCCCAAAAAAATCCATACCTCCCAACCAACCAATAATATCATTCCACCTCACTCACACTTTTTTCATACCTCCCAACCCTTTTTTAGTGGCAACCATACTTTTTTCATACCTCCCAAACCATAATTTTTTATTTTTTTTTTATTTTTTTTTTTTATTATTTTTTTTTTTCATAAATATGGATCTTAAAACAAGGCTGCAAACCACCAATTCTAAAACTTCGTGCCATCCACATGAAAGTTGCATTTGCATGACCATATCACGTGCCCTGCATGAGATCTTCTTCTACCTCTCTACAAGGCTGCAAACCACCAATTTGTTCCAAGGCTGCAACGTATATTTTTTTTGGAATTTAGCCCCAACGTTCACTACATTTAATGCTCCAACGGATAGAAAATTTCAAACCGCGTAGGTGATCTTCCCCGTTGAACCTCACCGCTGGGGCAAACCGCTGGGGTGGCGGCGGTGTTCCCCGGCGGTTTGGAGGCAAACCGCTGGCCCAGCGGTACCGTTGCCACTACCCTAAGAAAACCGGTTTTGATCATAATCAAGGGACTATACAACAAACTACTCAGTCAAACAAAGTAAAAGGATGAATTGCTTATTACATATTGAGAAAATGGAATAACATAGATCGATCGGATTATGCTTATAAACAACCATTCACGTACATTTTGATGTCCTCACAAAATGTCCAAGGTTTAGTCATCATTAGTTACTTAAATAGGGCCAAGGAAAGGATTTGGAAATGGTAAAGGGAAACCACGTACATATAAGCCAAAGACTCACTCTCCTTGTTTAACCTTAACACGGTAAACCTCGTCCATTCATGGTTTACCCGTTTACTTAGATTATACTCGTAACACATTTGCAAGGACACAAACTACATTGCAGTTAAAAAAAAAAAAAAAAAAAAAAAATTGCTCGAAGAGACAAGCAAAAGAAAAGCAAAAGCGTTATTTTCATCATTCTATAGAAAGTGTTTAGATTTGGCTAAGTTGATAATGACGTTTAAATCGAGCTATTAAACTTACGTTTATAATTCAATTCTTTTATTACTAAGGCGACGAGCAAAATGCCGACGACTCAATGTCGTCGGCACCATACGCTAAACGACAAAAAATTGGCTTGACCCAGACAAGGCTGCGTTGAATTTTTAATCTAGAATTATACCGACGTCATGTCGTCGGTATAATAACAACATGTTTGACTATTGATAAACCTGGTGAAAAAATAGGCGGGAATTTGACCGCCAAAACACGTGCCGACGTCATGTCGTCGGTGATATATAAATACACAAATAATTGTGGTTAGCGTGGGATTAACCAATGATTAATAATTAATAGCCCCTAGTTTAAAGACGCCGACGACATGACGTTGGCAACAATTTGAGTCAAAATTTTGGTTTTTCCCTTTTGTGAATTATAGCGAATAATTGGGCGGGGTTTTTCCCGCCTTAACGACGCCGACGACATGACGTCGACACTTATTTTAACCGCGTGTACATTATAGCCAATAATACACATATTAACTATTTTCAAACGGTGCCGACTACAGGTCGTCGGCATAATAATGCACATGGTGAATAATTTCAAACGGTACCGACTATATGTCGTCGGTACCATTTACAAAAAAAATTTGACTTTCGTTGACTATATTAAGTTAATCTAATTAATGCGTTAAATAATTATTACATTACCGACGACCTGACGTCGGTAACAAAATGTCGGACAACCCCATTCGTTTGACCAAAAATCATGTGGGTCCCACACTGTCGTCGGCGTCATTCGTCGGTAGGGACGTTGCCGACGCCGCTATGTCGACTAGTTGCTGCCGACGACATGACGTCGAGAAGGTATGGT
Source organism: Artemisia argyi (assembly GCA_030686995.1). Taxonomy (NCBI): domain Eukaryota; kingdom Viridiplantae; phylum Streptophyta; class Magnoliopsida; order Asterales; family Asteraceae; genus Artemisia; species Artemisia argyi. Next base: position 17,402,075 of record CM060678.1, on the reverse strand, counting down.
GCCGACGTCATGACGTCGGCACGGTTAAAAAAAAGTCGACGCCGGAGGTTGTCTTTGTACTAGTGCCATACAATAAAAGGAACCTAGCTTTAAGCCAAAGATTCTAACTTTCTATCCGATATAACTTTGCAATGGACATGATAGAAACTACCACATGTATATATCAACATCGTCCAGGAATACATTCCATGTCGAATGTGACTCTTTGGGAATCTGTATATTTTGGGTTTTCTCCCTTTTCACCTACTAGTGCCCTTATACACATTTTATGATTTTATCATTTAGCTCAAGGGTGATAATGCCATTTACTAGTGAAGTTTCTTTTCTTTGGCTAATGTGATAGTCACACGTCTTTTTGCCACTGGGCCACCTTTAAGTGGTAGTCTACTAATGAAGTTAGCATTAAACGCCAAAAGGAAAAGAGTAGTAGCATAAATCGAACATCAATTTAAGTTATTTCGAAGACATACAAGCATTAGTATTACATGAAAGTAGTAACTACTAACTAGGCATTAGCTTTCATTCTATTCGAAAACCACCATCAAATTGGCCTAGTGGCTAGGCATTAAAGAAATGGTTGGAAATGTTTACGGACATACTTTACTTCAGCCGCGTACATTTGAGTCAAAGATGCGCCTTTTCAAAATAACGTAAATAAAGAAACTTCGTCCGTTTACCGCTTAGCTTTCATTCTATTCGAAGAAAATCAAGTTGAGTATTTTACAAGTTGTAATGAACCCCAAAAGCTAGGTACCCACAGCCACAGGTCAAGAAAGCTAGCTGCAAGAATCACGTTCATGGTGCAGTACTTTTCGTGATTTCTTCTACACAACTTTATTTTATGCTTTCCTTAAAACATCGGTGTAACCATATCTTTTAACCCAATGAAGAATACAGCAACAATTTCTTTAAAAGCATCTTCAATTCATAAGTACAATTGTACAAATACTTTGTTTTAATATCATCTACAGTATAAATCAAGCAATATGCTTCAAAAACAAGATAGCCTATTAACTATGTGGGAAACACTAAACATTACGGGATCAGTACGAACTATTCATATATATCTATTACTAGTAATTGGTTTCTACAATGAAATATAATACTGCAGTCAACATGTGGTCAAGGAGTTGGAGACTTCTTGATTTATCCAACAATAACTGTAATAAGTGGAATAATATACTAGTAAAAGTTACTTTAGTCACTGAAATCAATGTTAAATGAAGTACGGAGTAATATTTATAGCATCATTATGTTAAAAAATATAGTATATATTTGAACCATCTTTAAAAGTTAAACGCAACATTATATAATTAAAGTTATAAACTAATACTTGGTAGAGAGCTAAATTCATCCAGAGCTAAATGATAACTTCATCTACTAATGGAGTGTGTTTTAAATTCATCTAGAGCTATTGCTAATAAAAAACGTGCAAATATAGTTTTTTTTAGGTAAAGAGTTTCTCCGGTTAAATGCAAATATAGTTGAATTACAACAATTTCAGAGAAACAATGGTGGTTGAATTACCAAATGATGTTGCTCGAAAATAAAACTAAAATGTAGTTTTGATGGAGTTTATAGATATGAATATATACCGTCTTAAATTTATATAAGTTTGCGATTTGTAAATAGAAGTGCAACACAATGATTTTTTTCAACACTATGTTTCAACATTAATACGTTGATATCGTTAAAATCGACTTTTTTGTGCTTTTAAAAATAAACTGGTTATATAAATCTACTGTCTAAAATGAGTATCGTTACATCATCTTACACATTGTGTCTAATTAATAAAGAAAAAGATGGAATTTATTCATCTCTTTAATGATTTCCTATCTTCTTATTCATATACTTTACTTTTTCACATGCATGTCTAATGAGTAATAACAAACATTAATCGTTGACATGTGATAATTACATAATTATCACAACAAAGCAGTAGTACATGTGATTTAAGAGCTTTTACACCAGTGAAGTGTGAACTACTCCGTAATAGATTATCACATTTACTTTTCAAATCCTTTTTTACTGGTTAAAACTTACTACGTATAAGTAAACGTTTGTTTAGAACAAACTAAAATAGTACTACTACATAATGAATGGTTATTAACTTTATGGGATTTACGGGATAAGATTATTACTTATCCGATTTCTTTAATTTACGGCAATATCTCCATATATAAACCTTGGTAATTGGTACCTAAAAGTTTGCAGCACTCTGTGGTTCAGTTGCTTGCATGTACTACGTACATTAACCAATAAAAATTCCAAACTATAAATTTAAAAATTAATATATATATATATATATATATATATATATATATATATATATATATATATATATATATATATATATATATATATATATATATATATATATATATCCAATAGTATTGAAGACAACGCCATTGGTCAGGTTGAGATGCTATTAGTAATTAAACTAATTAACCTCATATCTGTCACCGACCATGTTATATTTTAACGTAACCATAATTTTTGTTTTTGTTTTGTTATGTAATGTGCATGACATGTGGACGTTTTTGTGATATTATTAGTATTAGTCTGCAGGTTAAATCCATCGTTAGATTCGCTAAATATGTATTTACTCTGTCATTACACGTGATAACAACCACGAATTCATATTATTATAATCTTTCCTTTATTATTTCAAATATTTCTTTAGTCGATATATTTCTGCAAGATCAACTCGCCCGTTAGCTCACATTATATTGATCGACAATGAAGCTTTGAAGGACAAACCGATCTTTTGGCGGTACTCACTCATCAGTCACACGACCAAATCGAAAGTTGATATTAAAACTTGAAGTCTTGTTGGCTGACAGGAGCGGACCTAGCTAGGTAGGTTTGGTTTAAAGAGGTTCGTGTAACCACATGAAATTTTTATGTGTACTATAAAATTTAGTAAAAAATCTCAATTTTTCTTAAAAGCACTATGTCCTAAAAAGTCGTTACAAGTCTTGTTTAGTTATAATGAAATGTACCCGGTGACTTATTCTGATGATCCAATCGCCTATAGTGCTTTCCATTACAAACTACAAATACTGTTGTTGTCGAAAACATGCTGATAATTGTTGTTGATTAAGTTGCTCAAAATCGAGTTTTATAATCTATTGTTGTTCATAGAATCGGACCAACATTTGTTGACAAAAGTTTTTTTGTTTTTAATCGAAAGAGTCGTGTTGATTTCCTAATTTGCTCACTCATAATCTAATATCTCAGCATGTTCTAGAGTAGATATATTGATGTAGCAATTAATAAACGAATTGAATACAACATGTAAATGAGAGGAGCATGCATGCGAAGTACAATAGCTAGTAAAATCGTAACAGTTATCTACTTTTTAATTTTTTCTTCATTTTGACGATACGCAATAAATTTGATTGATCCACACGATAACGAGTTGATTTTGAAAGGACTAAACCGACTATATTAATATAAAACAAAACGAAAGGGGAATGAATTTCATGGTGCAATTGGATTTTCATTAGGTAGATTGTAGACAATGACACATATAGTGACTTGTGATAAGTCGTCTACATTGTTAGTGCATCTAGACTGATCTTATGTACATTATATATTGTTGAGAATGAATAATACAAACCAATCAATTCATTAATTTAGTAGGCGTAATCCATATCACTTCTAAAACGGTAAAGCCAAATCTGCCGTTATATATATATATTTCCCAGCCAATCGTCCTTATTCTTATTTTGCCAACGATTTTGCTATCCAAAAGTTACCCACATGAGTCTTTATCAATTGTTTTTGTGAAGGCCTTTACGTCGCATTCCACCGAATTGAAACATAGATATTAGTTTTTAGTACATTTTTGTCTTCATCCAACTTTTTCGTTGCTGCTATGTGTACATCAATTAAATAATGGCGTTTTTCATTAGTATGCCAGCCGTTATCGACATCAATTGGATATTAACGAGGACTTTTTTCATCTCGCTCCGTGGCGGCACGCGGCCAAAGATTGTTTTTGGAATCGATGGTAACTAAAGGGACTATTTATGTAATCGCAACAAACGACCGGGACAGTTTTGTGACTGTTTTTGTGATTACATGTAAATTGTATCATTTACTGCCCTAAATCCTTTCTTTTTGAGTTTTAGGTGTTTGAGAATGCATTTGCTGGAAACTTGCAATATTTGGGCTCATTTGAACAAAGAACAAATGAAAAAGACAACGTTTCAAGTCTATGACCGATATCTCTGACGTGGTCACCAAAAGTGCCTAGAGAGTAAGATAATAAATCCATTTACGCTGGTTCAGTGCTTTGAGACGGCCAACGTGACGACATCACAAGCCAAAGCTGACGCCGTCACAACCTATAAAACGACGGCGAGTCGGTGGATATTTCCCTAATCAACGATGGCGTGCTGACGGCGCCGCAAGCATAAGCTAACGCCGTCAAAAGACTAAAACTATATATTTTCGCATTGTTTTCATAATTTGTGTGAAACTTGTATGGAACACGTTTGGGAGAAAACCCTAACCATTTTTTGGGATTACTTTTCAATGATTTTTAGCTCGTGACTCATATGTATTGTTGAGATAAGTTATTCAAATAATCATTAAATTATGTTTATCATTGTTTGTTTGATTATGTTGATTTCTTGTTCTTCATATACTATGATAGGCTACATAACTTAGTTTATCTAGGATTGCATGAATTTTATTATTGTAATGATTATTTTTGTTGTCTCTTGTTGATGAATGTGTTCGTTAGAAGTTAAAAATTGGTTAAGAGTCCGGCCTAGCTTGAATGTTGACTAGAAACGACTAACTGAATACTTAGAATTAGGTGTTTGATTGGATTATATATTTAAAGCGTGTTGTAGTTATTTGGTGATGCTTAGACATTCTTTAGCGCCATTCACTTATGCTGCTACATAGACGTGTGAATGACAAACACACAGTTAGTAATAAGGAATATCCCCATTACATTAAACAAGACGCGACAATTCAATAGGTGTAATTAGATCACTAATAAAGAGTAGGGCACCCAAGATAAATACGCCTTCCCATCATATAAGTTCACACTACAATTTACTTTTCTTGTAATTTTATTATTCTTAAATTTTAAGTTAATATTAGTTTAAAACAAATCTCCCTCAAACCCAATATTTTACTTGCTTTCATAAAGTATAAAAATACAAAAACAATCTCTCACCGTCTTTAGATCAAATCGTCATACATCTCGAACCTACCTCGCTATTCCCTAATGATCTTCATCTGGTCTTGTCTATACCATACAACAATTGTTAGGTACACTTCCTATGGGTTGTAAAACTTCGGTGTTGCAACCGCCGCATCAGGATAACCTTCCGTCTTGGTCCTCTAAGCGTCAACATACTATTTATGATCTAGTGCTGAGGCTGAGTATCACGGTGTTGCTAATGTTGTTGCTGAGGCTGGTTGGATTCTTAATCTTACTGCTAATCAAACAATATCAGTGAACGAAGCATATTGAGAATGGTATCCACAAGGAAGCGTATTGAAATTGATATCCACTTTGTTCGTGACATGGTTACTATTTACTAACAAAATCATTTTGTGTAAACAAATGCATATACCATCATCCAAGATGCATTACGTAGAAAAAAAAAGTATGAAAAAGAAAAACAAAAAATATCTAAGCAAGGTCTTGATTTAAACTTGTATTTGATTGATTGTGAACAAAACTAAATCAAACGATCACAATTGACATACGTATTTTTTTTTACCTACTCGTATGACATTTCTCATTGTAACTTACCTTCTATATTTACTTACAGAATGAAAAACAATTGATTTATCAAATAACTTTAACAAACGAACTATATATGGTATCACGCTATCCAACTTATATAGCAGCAATAGTTATTGTCCAAGAGGCACGTATTCTCTTATTCAGAACTTTAGTATGTAATTGTAGCTCCGCAAACACGTTATTTTATTATGGTTTAATTTCATTCTTATTTATAAATTTTTACTTAAAAAGTGTATAGGTTGAGGCATAAACATCAGTGGAGTGATCTTATGTATATAGGATACCTTGCTTCCGATTAATGACATTGCAACTCACTTTTAGTGTATCCAAAGACAATTTTAAAACTACCTGTTCATGTGATCCCATATTTAAGCCACATAAAGTTTGATGTTCCATGAATCATGTGATTTGTTACTTGGTAAATCTTTCACATCCCAAAAAACTTGGGCCACACAAATACATACATAAATACTAGAACGCAAAGTTTTCAAAATCGAGATCCTAACCAGAATCGTTTTTATCTTTGCAAGATCGTGATCAGGGTCGAGATCCTAAAATCCTACTATAATGTCATTTTTAATAATCTTTGTATATTATTCAAATATACAAATTATTATATATTACAAACACGAAATTATATGAATTTTTTAATTGAAATGTTGTCCTAAATTATGAATATGAAATGTTTAAGAAGAATCACATGTTGTTTTTTAAATTATATAAACACATAAATTATACATTTGTAGTTTTTTAATTTACGGTTCGAGAAAACTAAGATCGGATCGGAGTAGATCTTAAGATCATATCGTCAAGATCGGGATCCTATAAGATCTCAAGCTTGTTTAGATCCTACGTAGGATCCGGATCTTTTTTGCTTTGTAGAACCGTAAAATCGTAAGATCCTAAGATCAGGATCGGGATCCGATCCTAACAACTATGCTAGAACGGTACCCGCGCAATGCGATAGCGGGTACCCTTTGACTAAATTTTGTGGGAAGCAAATGTTTTTCATTCTGTAATAAAATATTACTCTCAGACGTTGTTATTAATTATGTATTTCTGTTAAGTTTGTTGTAATTTTGTTATAGTTAGAATGAGTGTTTGTGCTAATTGGGACTATTCTATAATTAGTAAGTTTGAGTCTGAATTTTTAAGCCTTGCTATAATAGTCTAAAATGCATTATAAGTATAGATAAATAAGCGGAATATATATAATATAGATTTGAAAAGGAAAAAAAGAAGCAGTCCTTGATTAATTTGACCAAATTAGGTTTATGCTTTTGTTAAAAGGAGGGCATATGAAGTAGCAGCATAAAGACGATAGAGAGTGACAAAGATATGGCCTGCCTTGGTACCCATTATCGGTCTTCTAGCATTTCGATTGTTACATAAAGAACGACAATAGCCGATTTAACATTTCTAACCAACGTACCAGATTTGATCACATATTCTTTTCTGACCCAGTTTCATCTTGTAAGTAATAATGGAATTGTATGATTATGTGGGTCGAACAAATAGACAGTTTATAAATGCACATGATCATAAAAATTCGACTGCTAAAACTAAAAGAAGAGCTATAGAAGATTGTAAACATTGAAACATACCTTTTAGACCAGTTTCGACACATTTGACCAGTGTATTTCTTTTGAACATCATGTCATATTTTCTTACTTGATCATTTAGAGATAAACAAACTATAAAACAACTGAACTCATGCTAGGTAACTAGATTAAAACTTTCACATATACCAGTTCTTAGAAACCACAAGAATGAAGTGATTGACACACCTAACTCAACTGAATTATACATATAATGGTTTCACTCTTTTAGTCTCTTAAAACATGCAGAATAGGGACGACCACTATCGTGGTGGTGTTGATGTGAGTCTACGTCAAAAGTAGTCACACTACAAAGGCGATAAACCGAAACAAAAGCTTCCCGTCTTCCTTTTTTTTTTTTTTTTTTTTTTTTTTTTTTCCAAAAGTAGTACGTGGTGTGTAGTGACTATTGCGAGGTAAAATTGGCAATGCAATGATGAAAGAGTATTATGATGTGATGCTAAAGTAGAATCGGTGATCACAACATTCTTTTTGATAACACAAAATTTGGTGGGTGATAATGTAGTTATACTTTGTAGCATGAGCCCCTGCATTTAAGCTACTAATCGAACACGGCCCAAACCATCTTAAACCCAACATTATTTAGCCCGTAATACATACAGAAAAGCCCATACCAAACCACCATAATGTTCTAGGCAACCCTGAAGCTTTCACTAGAACGATCAACAAAACAATGGAGCTGAAAGATAAGATTAAGATTATTTGGGTCGAACAAATAGATACTTTATACATATCACATATGCACATGATCAAAAAGGTTCGACTGTTAAAACTTAAAACTACAAGAGCTTTTGAAGATTACAAACATTCAAACATGCCTTAGACCAGTTTCGACACATTTGACCACTTACTATCTTGAACAACATTTCATATTCTTACTTGATCATTTCAAGACAATAATAATAATAATAATAATAATAATAATAATAATAATAATAATAATAATAATAATAATAATAATAATAATAATAATAATAATAATAATAATAAATAATAAATAAGCAATTTTTTTTTTTTTTTTTTTTTTTTTTTTTTTCATATTGTTGTATAACTAGATCAAAATTTCCACATAAACTAATTATTTGAAAAAACAAAAGGAAGAAAAAAATGATTAACATGTCTAATTCACGCACATAATTTTATAACCAGCAAAATTGGTTAGTCACGTGACAAGATAAAAACAACAAATACATGTTAGTACGCGCAAAATGAATTAGACATATCATCAATATACTCGTCTATTAGCGCATGCTCAATAGAAATGACTACGATCGGTGGTGCTAATGTGGCTCGACGTCAAAAGCAGTCACCACTACAATGGTGACGAAGCCAAACAAAATGGTTATGGTGGGTTTACAAGGCCGACCAAATTAAGAAAGCATATACAGTAATATTTATTTTTTATCATTTTTTGTTAACATGTCATCTTTTTATTGGGTCACGTGGCTCTACTGGGTTATCACACGTTTTTATGAGAACCAAAAGTTCAAATTCAAAAATACTCATAAATTGGACTATAAAGTGCAAAATCTTAGGTCTCGTTTTTTTATTAAGAGACTGTGAGTCTGAATCTAGATCTGTTGCGGATATTCTAAATCTAAATCAAATAATGTTATTTTTTTTGGGTAAACATTTGCATAATTAGAATACAAAAACTAGGTTATAGGTCATTAAGATGTAACAAGATCCCTTTCTATGTCTTGTTTGGCAAGAGGTTTAAACCTCGCCTCTAAACAAGGAGAGAAACATAAACACCCTTAATTATCAAAAACTCTTAATAATTCAGATTTATAGACCATTAAGAAGTAGTAAGTGATTACAGTATTGAAATTCTCTCAAGTTAGTATAAACATGACTAGTCATGTTCCCTAATATAGATAAGAAAGTTTAGATCCTGCAGTAAACCTCACAGTTTTATTTGTGAGAAAACATGATATGTCATATTTATACAAACTGAAGAGAATCTCGGTCCTTTTATTAGAAAAACAATCACAACCTTAGTATTTTATTTGCTTATATATATATTAGCATGAGCCCATGCATTCAACCCACTAATCTAACACAGGCCAAACCATCATAAACCCAACATTATTCAGCCCATAATACATACACTAAAGCCCATACCAAACCGCCATAATAATGTTCAGCTAGGCCGTCATTAACGGTCAACCTTGAAGCTTTTCACCAGAACGATCAAGAAAACAATGGAGCTGAAAGATAAGATTAAGATAGTAGTTACAGTGTCCTGTGTTACTGTAATTGCAACAGTGATTAAAATCTTATTAGATAAAAGAGATCGAAGGCTAAAAGAGTCAAAGTGTTATTTGAAAACAGAGGAGAAATGTCAGCATAAGTTTAAGCGTGTTTTGGCTAATAATTCTTACGCGCCTTTTATGCATTTCAAGATTCATGGTAATTTTTTTTTTTTTTTTTTTTTTTTTTTTTTTTTTTTTTTTTTTTTTTTTTTTAATGGCAATCCAATTTTTTAGGGACTACAAGTATCTTATATATGGTACAATAGTATATACCACACTATGTTTTATAACCTCACTTTTTGTGGCTTATTTTGACACTTTCTGTAAGCTCATTATGTCTTATAGGAATGAACCCCGGCCCCTTTTTTACTGCACAAATTAATGTTTCTGTTGACGTATAACAAAATATTATAGGAATGAACCCTGGCCCCTTTTACTGAACATTTGGTAGCCTAGACTAAGCATTTCTAATGTTGAAAACCGAGAAAGTGCTATGCAAACAGAATCCGATGCTTGTTATTAACCATAAATTTAAAAGAATCATATGCCAAAACATGATCATAATTTATCTACGTTTTTGTAAATCTACTGACAAACTAACTGTGAGGATCTAGGACACTAGGTCATATGCTATGCATAAGTTGCTTATACTCCAAGTAGTTAATTGGGAAGTCTATGGATTGTTCACAATCTTGTTAAAGTAACATACTCTTATCTTTGGCCACTTTGAGTAATGTACTTTTTTGGTCATTATGCTCACTTCATTCAGCTCACTGAACTTGCAGTTAAAATATGAACTTACGTGTTTATATTAAGATAGGTAGCCATATGTAAAACCTTTAATAAGGTCATTAGCGAAACCAGTTACCTAACATAAACTTTTAAATCAAATCATTTAGCTCATTGAACTTACGTTTTTACTATTATGTAGGTAACTTACCATGCCAGATATTAAGTAGGTAACTGAAATTAATCTCATAGTTGATATCAAACCCATTGCACCTCATCACTTGGTGACTGATATCCGAAATATCCATTACCAGTTGACCGCCACAATCTGTTTTGTTAGTTCAGTGTGCTGAATGACCAAAAAAAGTATGTTCTAAAAGTGGAAAAAACTAGAATGCACCTCTCGCTTTAACCAATGTTTCTATGATACATATAACAAATGTTCAACTTTTGATAAATTGCAGACAATTCTACGGATTTGCATCCGTATGAATCGGAGATCAAGGCTCTGTTGGAGAAACCACGGCTAGATTTTGAATTTTCTAATGGTAAGATGGGTGACATGAAGGATGCATATGTTTGGGTTGACGATGAAGTAAAGTTGAAACAGCTTGTTGAAGTATTGAGTAAAGAAAGAGTGTTTGCTGTGGATACTGAACAACATAGTTTACGTTCGTTCTTAGGGTTTACAGCTCTTATTCAGGTGGGACATATGTTTCTTATTTTTTATGAGCCTTGGCATTTTCAAGGCGACGGTGTTTTAATGCTTGTCTTTATTTTCTCGAATTTAGATTTCTACAAGAGATGAAGATTATTTGGTGGACACCATCGCTCTTCATGATGTTATGGGAATCCTCGGCCCCGTATTTGCCAATCCTAATATATGCAAGGTATTTCTAGGTTTGTAGTTTCAACTTGTATCATTTATCGTTACAAAAGGTTTAGATTGTATACAATATAAAGTTCAGAAGTAACAAGTTTGATCAAATATATTACAAACATATCTTCTTTTATATTCTCTATTTATTTATTTATTTTGTTATCTCCTTTAACTTTATTTTCTGTGTGAAAACGCTGGGTGGTTTGCTTGTCTAGGTTTTTCATGGCGCTGATAACGATGTCATATGGCTACAAAGGGATTTTCATATCTATGTTGTAAACTTATTTGACACTGCCAAGGTGAGGTTTTGTATTAGCACACTATATAATCTACTCAAGCTTTTCTAAAGATGTCACTCGATTGACTGCTTTGCAGGCATGTGACGTGTTATCAAAACCACAACGATCATTAGCATACTTACTTGAAACATATTGCGGTGTCATCACTAACAAGTTTTACCAGGTATGATACTATCAGTAGCTTGATGAATTATAGCTAATTTATTTATCACGTGCACCATGAATGTGTCTCTTTCGTAACATATGAAATTGTAGCGTGAAGATTGGAGACTACGTCCACTGCCAAAAGATATGCTTGAATATGCTCGGATGGATGCACACTATTTGTTGTATATTGCAGATTGTCTTGTTGCTGAGCTCAAACTCCAGAAAAATGGTGCGCTCTGTCTATCTTCCTCTCTCAACATACAACATATAACCATAAAATGAGTACTTATAGGGAAACTTTCAAACGTGACCTACTTATTATGGGACATATTACAAAATGTACGCCTTCTTAATGACTTTAAGTATAAACAAGTAATTTTGTGGAAGACCCAAATTTTGTGAACCACCCAAAATTGCCAGAAACTTGATTTTCCGTAATTTCAAGATATGCAAATTGTGTATTTTTTGAGAACTTGTGCAGTCTTCCTGTCATTTGTACATAAATTCTGTACTTTATAGTGTTTTGTGAAAGCAAGTGTTATTTGACTATTTTGGTTAATTTGAGAAAAAGGGTAAATTCTGTAACCAACTAGTATGGGTTAGATTCGTAATATTCCGTTTATGTTAACCAACTAGTGCATGAATGACTTCATATGCTAAAATTGCATTGCTGCTAGAGCATTTGTGGCTCCATAGCAGGTTCAGAACAACCACATGATAAAACCTTTTAGAGAATGTATCCTGTATTTTACTACTGTATCTTCTTTGTACTGTAGTTCTAAAGATCTTAGTAAATCAGAATATCCAGCCTGTCTCGATGACAACAAATTCGATTTTGTTTACGAGGCCAGCCGGCGTTCCAATGCTGTGAGTCTGCAACTATTCACTAAAGAACTAGAAGCTTCCCCGGGACAGTCTGCTGCTTCTTCAATTATTTCCAGGCACTTGAATGATCCTGGAAGCTCTACAAACAACAGTCAGGTACATTCTTTATTCAGTTTGTGGTTTTTTAAACGATAGTATATGTATATATCCTCTTTTCAAAAGCATGTGCGTTTTTTACAATTTCCATACTGTTTATGCTATATTAGATTTATTATTTATTACCTTTTTGATAAATACCATGGAAATTGTAAAAATTTCGCTTACTTAAGAGAAGAGGATATATATACTGAAAGTACTTTAGGGCTGTTGATGATATTACCATTGTATAATGTTCTATATCGATTCAGTTTCAGGGTATCGTCAGACGCCTATGCTGTTGGAGGGATTTCATGGTAAACAACTTACCCTTTAGACTGCAGGCTGCAAAAATGGGTGGGGTGGGTAACGGGTTGGATTGTAAGCAAAGGCACTTTTTGTCGAGATTTATATTTATTGGTTGGGAGAAATCATTAAAATAGCAACTGACTTTGCGAAATGGTCCAATTTGGATAATGGATTGTACTTCTATATAATGGGCTAGTTTGCTATTTAAAGTTGACCTTTGGTCCTATGTTGGAATTAGATTTAGCATAATTGAAGTTTTTTGGCCATATTTGGTGATAGACTTTGTTTACTCTCTAAAAAAGTATGACTACTGAAACCATTTCAATACGTACAACACCATATTAAGGGATTTCCCTCTTTTGTCATAAGCTAAAAGCTACATTATTCCCATAGTAGTCTCATTGTTTAAGTGATTTAGGATGTTCTGTGCATTAAAAAGACTGTTTAGGCTACTTTCGAATCGCTTCATACATTTCCCATTTCGCTCATTTGTTGTACTCGTTTGACCGCTTAGAGAAAAAGCACGCCCTGAGTTGACCATGCATGAGTAAATGGGCCAGAATGTACACCTCTACTTATAGATTTTTATATTTGTCTTTGTTTCAGGCCCGCATGCATGATGAGAGCCTTAAATACGTACTATCCGATAATGCTATTGTCGCGCTTGCCGAAAAAGTACCAGTAACCGAAACAGATATTTCCATTACAATATCACAAGCTGATACACATCTTGACTTTCTCAATTCAAATTCTACAACTCGTTCTCCATCGTCCATAGTTTTAAGTCATTTGGTTGATTTCCATTTTCTTCTTCAAGGTGAATTACAGAATCCTGATGAAATACTACAAATCTATATCAAGAAGCATCTTGGGCCAAATGGTTCTTGTCCTTTATCTCTTTACAACTACGGCCTACTGTCGAAAAGCAATATTAAAGGGCCAAAGAGATTAGTTTCAAAAGAAAATGGATATAAATTTTCAAAACAGGTTGCTAGGAAGGCTTCTCGACAGCTTTTTGTTCAGAAGTTTTCCTGTAAATCGCCAGTTTATCACAATTGCAGGATATATGCTAATGATGGACGATTGTTATGTTACTGTGATCGAAGGAAGCTAGAATGGTTAGTGATTTATTTTTAAATAGAATAATGATCTTTTAAAAAGTTGTCAAATGAGTCAAAAGTCATCCAGTAAGTATTATACTGCATAAAATCCCCTAAATCATTTTATTGAATATTTTTGTTGTTATTCGAATTATGGAATCATACATAACCAATAACATCGCAGGTATTTGAAGAGAGATCTGGCAAAACTTGTTGATGAAGATCCACCAGCCATAATGCTTCTCTTTGAACCTAAAGGCCGGCCAGAAGATGAAGGAAATGATTTTTATATACAGAGCAAGAAAAATATATGTGTAGGCTGTGGTGAAGGAAACCACTACTTACGCTACCGTATTATCCCATCATGTTATAGAATACACTTCCCTGAACATCTAAAAAGCCACCGCTCTCACGATATTGTTCTAGTTTGTGTCGATTGTCATGAAAAAGCACACTCTTTTGCTGAAAAGTATAAGAAGAAAGTCGCTTCGGACTATGGGATACCGTTATTTGTGCACAAAGTGGTTAATTCTAGTGAGGGAGATGGTGTTTCTGGAGGTTCTACATCTGTCATGAAACTTGGTGATGGGGGTGTGTCTCCGTTAGAGTTGCGTACCGCTGCAATGGCTCTATTGAGGCATGGTCCAAGGATGCCACCTCAACGCCGTGAGGAATTGACACAGGTATGAACTATGAAGGATGCTCAAATTAATTGCTACTGAACTTTTCCTTTTTATTTATACTTCTCAAAAAAAACCTTGCTGCTCTGAACGGAACATTACCTTTATTGAGGCCATTCAACTATTCAACTTCACCAAAGTCGGCAAAAAAAGGCTGGGTGGCAAAAACCTTAAAAATTATTACAGAATGCATATAGTTTTTGCTCTTCGACATTTTAATCAATTTGGTATGAATAATTACCCTTAGGAGTCAACTTTTTCAAGTTTCATTTTTCGCTTTGAGGTACTTTGTAATGGTTACTCGGTCAGAACACTAAATATGTTGGTTCTTACAAAAGTAAGACTTTTTTGGCGTGACACTATCTGGTACTGATTTGAGTAAATTGACCTCGTGGCTGATTAATATACAGATTGTCAGGAAGTATTATGGAGGACGAGAGATATCGGATGAAGACTTGGAAAATGCTTTCTATGTTGGAATGAGTCCTCACGAGAAAAGACGAATGCAGAAAAAAAGAGGCTCGTTTCTTAATAGTTCCTCAAAAAACATCGTCTCAGATACGGCGCTAAATACTGATATAGAAGATGGTGCAGACACGTCTATTAATGAAATTAATGAGCCTGAAAATGGTTCTATGTTGGATTCAGATATCAATTCTGAACCTACAGATGCATCTGCTAAACAAAATGGATCTGTAAACGTAAGTTCTGATGATGGAGTAATTGCTACATGCGGTTCAAAATTATCGTTATTAGGGCATGGACCACATGGGAAGCAAGTTGTTGATTATCTGCTGAAGGAACATGGGGAAGATGGGATTCGTGAATTTTGTCAAAGATGGAGACAAGTGTTTGTTGAAGCTATCAATCCTCGGTTTTTACCAGCTGGTTGGGATGTGACACATAGGTATGTTAAGTTTCCACCATTTTTACTATAAATTTATGCTCCATGTTTTTACATATGAATCTAAGAAATAAGAAATAATACAAATACAATTTATATAGAACTAAAATATCATATAACGGTTAGCAGGATGTTAAAGAGGTGGTGATTAAAGTAAAGGATGTTCTTTAACTTGATTCGAGCATATAATTTAAAATCACTTTTGTAGTAACTGTACCAGAACTGATTACCAAAGGGTACCATAGAATGACTTACTTCAAGCTAGTTTAGAGGCTTTTACAACCATCTTACAATAACTATCTACTTTTTTTTCACACGAATGTCCTTTTGGCCATTTTCTGTACCAATTCCATATATATTAAAGTTTATCATACGCTCAAACTGCTTGTTTATTATGATAACTGCAAACAGCAGAAGGCACACCCAAACATTGTTATTTACGTACCATTTTACTTAAGAAAACATTTAACACTTTCAAAATGCACATCCAAACACCCTCCTATTCTTGCTTCCACGTGCAGTTAGTTTGGCCAAAAGAACTAGGCTTAGGGGACCGAAGAGTTGCAATATACATTCCTACCACACATCCCTTCACTAATAACTGTACAATACAGAAATAGAAAATGCAAATATAATATTTGAGACCGACCTAGCCCAGGCTAGGCAGTTGAACCTTTTTCATATGGTAATGAAACTGGATTAGGTCAATCCTGGAAAACAGATTTAGATCTAGAGAGCTGTTGATGAAGTCTATTATTACATGATATTCAACATTTAAAAAGAGGATGAAGTGTATCATTACATTATTTAATAACTTTGACCTGCCTGACCTATCGGACCTGTCTCCCTTTTTAGTTGATATTTTTAGCCTAATCCGTTTGACCCATCAGAAATAAAATATAACCCAAATTAACCCATTTATAGTTGAATGGGGTGAAAATGTGAAATCGTCACCTCTACACGTTTCCCTTAAGTGAGCAAAAAAAAGCTATACCTTCCCAATCAATATGAAAACCCAAAGTTAAAACTATGATCCGCGCTCATTTAAATAGGCAAATACCTGAGCTTTGTTAATAGTATCGTACTGAGGTTCTGTTTTTGAAAAAAGGATATGACTGGACGATTTTTTGCCAGTGGTAGAAGAGAGTTTGGGGACTTCAGCGTATACAATCCTGCAAATAAGGGACCTCCTTCTGCTGCTAAGGATCTGGCCGTGTAGAAGAAACGGATGTTGTAAGTTTTGTTAGTGTTTCTTATCTGTTGTAGTATTATCATTCAAAACAGAGGAGCATTTTTCGTTGCTATGTTTTGTTCAAAGGGTAGGTAAGTCGCAAGAATCGGTGTGTTGTTTCTTTGACTAGTAGTGTTCTTGCTGAATAATTTTACACATACTCGTTTTTGTTGACGATGAGCAATTTTTTAGAGATATCAAATCTATGATTTGTCCGAGTGTGAATCATTTATTAGAGTGAATTTGTTGAGCAATTTTTTAGAGGTATCTTTTTTTTTTGATCATGTATTTTTGAATGGCAAAGACTGCAAATACGTCTCGAGAAAAAAAACCTTGTTGGTGTACTTAAAAATGGATGTTAATACACCCTAACGGCATGTTTAGTAGAGAGAAATACTAGCATGTTGCTTGTGTAGCGCTGTAAACGAACCGGACGAACACGAACGGAGCCCTGTTCATGTTTGTTCATTTAATTTTAACCGGACAAATAAACGGACACGAACGCTTAAACGGACGAATTTTCTTGTTCATGTTCGTTTATTAAGAAAATGAATTGTTCATGTTCGTTTATGTTCGTTCATTAAGACACTAAACGAACGTTAAACGAACATAAACGATCGAACATAAATGAAAATAGACAAACAAACATAAACTTTATTGAATTCTTCACAATACATTGTTTTATAAGTGTTGCTTTGTTTAAACAAACCAATTTTTAAAATTATAAAATTAAAAGATATGATATATGAACATAAATAGATAAATAAACATAAACGAACTTTAACGAACGCCTAATCGGACGTTCACGAACATAAATGAACGAACGAGACTTTTGTTCATGTTCGTTCATTTAACTAAACGAACGTAAAATATTGTTCATGTTCGTTCATTTAATAAACGAACGAACATAAACAAACTTTTTATCGAACGGTTCATGAAATGTTCACTGAACGTTCAGTTCATTTACAGCCCTATGCTTGTGTAATGTGGAGGTTTGAGAGAAAATGATCGCTGTTTAGTACTTAATTATTGGTGATGACGAGGAAAAAAAAATCCAGTGACACAAAATATTTGATGTTAGTGGAGACTGAGTTCGGCATCTACACTCTGTTCCCGAGTTATAATATGAAAGAGAAGAAGAGAAGAGACAAAATTTGACAGAAAAGAAGAGAAGAGTAATGTAATTTGTTTTTTTACATCGTGTTCCCGAGTTGAGAGAGAAAACCGATGATTTTACAATTATACCCTTTGTTACATACAAAATTTATATTTTATTCTTGGGCATACAAGTCGTTGTTTAATTAAAAAGTTTCCAAATATACTTTCCTCCCAAATCATCCCACTTTTAGGAAGAAAGTTTTGGAGAGAAATATAACCCAATTTCCTCTCCTCTTCTACTCTCTTTTCTCCTGAAAAAACTCTGGAACACAAATTTATTTCGTTTTCTTCCCACTTCTTTTCTCTTCTTTCAAATTAAAACTCAGGAACGCAGTGCTAGAGAGATTAATTTTCCATATTGAGTTATTAACCGGATGCTTTTCTCTTTTAAAATTATTGTTTCCGGATAAAAAAAATACCGTTTAAGAAAAGTGAGACTACTAAACTCTTCAATCAATCAAATATCATTAAGAAGATGATGACTATTATTTTGGAACATCTCAAAACAGAAATGGAGACTATAATTTTAAGTCGGAATGAGTACTAATTTTAAAGAGTAAACATTTAAGACTAGGGGGTATTTATAGTGCCAAAGATCATGCTCGCGTTATAAGAGTCAAAGGTGCCATTCGTTGTGTATGCTCGCCAGTCCTACGTGGAGAATCAAGTTGCTCGTCTGCACGGCGAAGGAAGAAACCTGCCCCTCCTAGTCCAAGCCAAGACTAGCTTCCCCCTCAATTCATCAGGTGGTACCCGAGCAATATCAAAGCGTTTTTTATTTTCAAAAATGGAGCATTGCACATTTTTTTTTAATACTTGCAAGCAAAATTGAGCTATTTTCAAAAATGGAGCAATAGCATCGAAGGAAGAAACTGGTTTAGAACATGGATGAAGTGAAAGAAAGTTCGGAGGCGTTAGTATTTAATCAGGGTTATTTAGGTTTTATTGTTGGGCCACATACTGGGCTTTTATTTTATTTTATTTGGACTAGCAATTTTATTCATAACAAATTGGTTGACATTTAGACTGTGTTTGTTTTTTTGTTTTTGCCTTTTAACAGCCTCTGAATGGGCACTATGTCTGAATCGGTCAGACATTTTGACGTTCAGACCGTTTGTTTTTTTTTCTTTCTGTTCAAACGCGTTCAGATGCAGTAAGATCTTAATGGTTTAGACTTGAGAGGGGTGTCTGAATGCGTCTTGTTGCCTCTTGCTGACACAAATAAGAACCAAAAAAAATTAGTACGAGCAAGCAAATGTGCGGTTCAAACATGAGCTTTTTTTTTCCGTTCAGATGCGGTCAGATTCAGACATTTAAGCATTAGATTCAGATTCAGATTCAGATGTGTGGTTCAGATTTAGATTCAGACCCTCTTAACAAACAAACACCTAATTTATTTGGAATATAATTTTATTTTTATGAATTGGTTATTTAGGCTGACATTTAGTTTATTTGGAATGTAATTTTATTTTTATGAAATAAATTTAGTTTATTTGAAAATTTGAATAAAAAACAAAGTTGTAAGTGATAGCCCCAAATGAGTAAGTTGAGGTTAGTTGTGAGTGAGGAAGGGGTTAGTTGTGAAGAGGTGTAGGGGTGATGTGGCACCCGTGAGCCCCAAATGAGGAGATGAAGCTAGCCATGACACCTTTAGCTCTAAAAGCACGCCATAAAGTTGGCGTATGCGATAATGTTTGTTAGTGTTTCCTTTTTTGGGATTAAAAATGGTGTATTTGTGTGTTTTAGAAGTGTGAGTGATCAAAAAATGTTTTGAAATGCCATGTTAAAAAAAAAATAAATAAAATAAAAAAATTTGAATGAATGGAGAAAAGAAAGAAAAATATCCGCGCCTTACCAAATTTAAGGAGCAATAATTTGGGGATTATATTCCCGCTCCTTCAACCCCATTAAAATAAAATCCCAACTTTCCCTCCTTCCCACTCCAAACACCATGATGAATAACCGCCGTATCCGCTCAACAACCTATCTCCGTTACTTAAAACCCGGAGCACTGGCTCAACTCCGTGACTCGAAAATGAAAACCATAACTCATCAGATCTATCTCAATCGCTCCATCTCATCACCACTCACATCTCCAGTTTCAACAGGTGCCGTACAACAAGATGAAGAGGGAGGAGTTAACGGAGGATCTCCGTGTTTTGCGGTTAGGTATAACGGACCGAGGTGTTTGCAACGAAAGAAGCTTGTCGCTGTTAGATCAATTTGTTTTAATAATAATGGAACCATACCTAATGGACCTGAACTTGTTACTGATAGTTTTAGTAATGGTTTCTTACTTGCTCATTGATTGATTTGAATTGAAGTGGTTATTCGGTTCGGTTTGTAAAAGAGGAAATTTATTAGAGGATTATGTGAATATGATCGAATTTATTCTCTTCGCTTTTAGATCTCTGTTTATGTGTTTGATCATAGATTCTTATGCTATTTGTGAATTACTGGTGTTTATTGATCATTAATCGTAAGTCATTGTGTATTTGTGTTGTTTCTGATGTTTGGGAAATTAAAGTATTGCATTATTAAGGCAGTCGTCAATCTTATTGACCGTCAATTGATCAATAATTCACACCTTGTTAGAGGGCAAGGTGCAGTGAAAACTTATAATTGTTATAAGCGCCGTCAGCTTTTACCTTATAACACTTCTATAACATAAACACCATCCCAAAAACATTCTTATAACATGCACACACACAAACGCATAACAAAATGTGATCTACATGGCTATGGCACCTATAACACCAAGTAGCGGTGCAGTTATAACCATTACAGGGATGTTAAAGGTGCCATTTTGGCCCTATAACATGCCATGGCTGCACTGCACCATGGTCTCTTAGATGTTGCACAGACTCGCAGTAAATTAATTAGCACAATAATGTTGCTTTGTTAATTTCTTAGGTAATGTTGCATCTGACATGTGGAATATCTTTATCAAACAAGTGCCTTGATATTTTGATTGTTGCAAATCACTCGTGTTCAATGTGTGTTCTCTTTTGGTTTACTCACTTATGATGGAAATGTTAGGGGGTGTTTGACATTGCAATTTAACAGCGGATATCTAACTATTGTGTTCTCAAGTTGCAGATAACCAGTTTTCAGCGTATGTGAATAGTGAAATTTCTGATGATCTAATTACATAGTCGTCAAATAATTAAATTCTGAAGTAGCTGCAACGAAATTGATTCTGCGGATCTATCCACTTAGGAGTCATTTACATCTTAATCCTTAAAAAATTAGTAGAATTTGCCAAACACCCCTTTAGATATCTTTAGCTTGTTTGGTTATAGTTGATTACTGTTTATCACAATGTCACTTTCTAAATGCAGTTCCAAACACCCCCTCCGATATCTGTTATTTGAGTTGTATTCATACTTAAGCATTAATAACGAGAGTGTGCTATAATAAGAAGCTTATTGCATCGTACATTAACTCAACAAATCAATTCACTTTCACAGCCGAAGCACTTTAGCAATAACATATATACGGTTAACGATCTTACGGAGATCCATATCTATATTTGATAGATAGACTGCACCAGTTAAACTCAGTTTACTTGCTGTTAATGTTACAAGAGACTTCAATACAGATGAAGAAAGCATGTTACATTGCTATATGGATTTCACAACTATTTAAAGCAGCTTGGAAAATAACAGAAGGGGCTTCAGTTATTCGACAAAACTTGAAGGTATCCTACAGTCTATTAGTCTATTACTGAATCCTTACATGTTCACTTTAACATATATTGTAACTGTACACTGTACAGAAGTTTCACCATATGCTAAGACTTGAAAAAATAAGATGCACAACATTAGTGAAGGAACTGTAAGCACATACAAAATACACATGACAATTGATTTAAAATGAATCTCACAAGGTTTCATTTATAGATCTCATATGTCTGCTACTATTTGCTGTAAAATACGATATATGATGCATTAAGACAACTTAATAATGCAATCTGCTTTAGTTAGTCAATCTAGCCATGACAAATGCTATGTGTATCTATCAAACTGGTTCACGCAGACTGTTTTTATATTGTCAATAAAATTCGACCATAGAGCCAACTCCAGCTGAAGCTCTTGCAATGAGACACATCCAAACACTCCATCACAACATTCAGTTCGAACAGTCCAAAGACATCCAAACACTGCTGTTTACTTACACAAGACGAGGATCCTATTGAACAAGTGTATACATATGTGTCGCACAATGTAGATTAGTCAAGTTAGTTAAGCTAGCTCATTTCTAATGTTAGATATTCTTGGTTATTTTGGTAGCAGTTAGCGTATAAAGCCACAAGTATTTAAAGACTTCTTTATTCACTAAACGAGTACCCGTGCATAGCAACTGGATTTTATAGCGGTAGATAGTTTTAGTGATAAAAAAATTTAATAGGTTATAAACGAAAAATAATAAAAGTTTGAGGATTTGGGGATTAAACATAATGTTTTGAAATTCGGTTCGACCCGGGTGGTTCAACCGGTTGAACCGTTCCGGTCGAAAAACAGGTCAATTTAAACCGGGTCATCATGACGGATTAGGTCGAAAAAGCGGGGCAAATTAAACCGGGTCAACCTACCGAGTTTGAAACGTCCTTGATCAAGTGTGTAATAATAGCAAACATTTCAACACTTCAATACTTTCCAAATGCATGGTTTAATTTCAATACTTTCCAAATGTGCTAAAAGTTTGACTATTTTTCAACATTTCAACATTGATCATTTTTACTTTATATGTAGTATAAATATCATTGTAATAACTTCTCATAAGTCAATACAATCTGTTCCAAAATCCAAAATGTACATATGATTCTCTAAATGCTATAAAAGCTTCTATTGAAGCAAACCGTCAATCAAGATCCAGCAAACTCATAAGTGTCAGTCAAACTCATCAAATCATCAATCATATTCACAATTACAGTTCAAATTGATAAAGTGATTATAAGCAATCAACCATACATGTAAGAGTTTAAACTGTATAGCAAGAGAGTTCATTCAACCAATTAAATGTTAAAAAAGGGTAAACGACCCACCGGCGGCCCACAACGACGAGTCCCACAGCCAATTAACATGGGAGAAACCAAATTCAATGTATGTTAATCCGCACCAAGTGAAATTGATGTTCTTTGTATGTTAATATTTAATGAAGTTTTGTCCACGTTCCTGTAATGCAATTCACTATAGTTCATAATGTGCTTTACTCTCAACATGTTAGTCGTTTCATCCCACATTGTCAAATTGTCATTATTTATAACATAAGAGGTTATGCAATGTTATCTGAGCAATGTCGTTACATTTTTTATTACATGGATAAGTTGAATAGAGCTTATATATATAATATGTTTTGTTGATCAAGGCATTGAACATCTAACACAGGCAAAGTTAAATTTTAATTTTGAGGATTTGTTAGCCCCAATCTATTGAAAACACAAACATTCAGTTGACCGTCGATGTGAAGATTAATCGACCATCTGTATCTTGTGATTTTCTTTTCATCACTCAACTTGAATGTGAAGCAACCTAACAAGATTGATGAGAAAATCTTCATCTGCCTATATGCGAAATCTCGACCCAAACAAGTCCGTGGCCCGGCCTATGTACATAAAATTGGTTAATCATTAAAATGAAAATAGAGTACTAACACATACGGAGTATTTATAACAGTTGGTTAAATAAAATATTTAAAATCTATATATTAACAAAAGCTTTTCAATTCTGCTACTTGCAGTGAAAACAAAAATAAGTTTGCATGGTGTGTTACACAATATTACATTGAGTTATACCTACCATGTACTATATAAGTTGAACGTTTACGTATATGGTTTGAAATAGAGACGTACTAACCTGAAAAGCAGTAAATTTGAAGGGACTCTCTTGATGGAAACAACCATTATTATCAAGCCACCTTTCTGGTTTAAACTCAAGTGCATCCTCACCCCATATATATTTCATCCTTCCCATTGCATAAGGCATGTAAGCTATCACATCCCCTTTCCTCACATTAAAACCATCCGGTAAAACATCATCTGAAAAGCACACCTTTGTATCCTGCAAGATTTGCACTTAGCCGTCACATAATGTTTTTATTAAATTGTCTTGTTGAATAATAAAATGAAAATCAAAATATCTTATCTTTAGTTGTATGTAACACTCTTTGCATGATTATTCAATAATAGGATGTAAAGTTTATAAAAACAGGATGTAAAGTTAAACTTTCTATCAAAAAAAATTGGCGTATAAGTTTATCAATCATGATTCAGTAAATAGGTAATAACGAGTGGGTTTACCCGCGCGTTGCTGCGGGAATGTTTTGTTTAATCTAAACTCGAAATTAAACGGTTGTATAAAAAAAATTTGTTATTAAGGACTAAATATGCAAAAGGTTGATAACCGTAAGTACTATTTTCGTAAAGTGTTTCGGAAAATAGTATTTTTTTTAAGGCCTTAGATTGTCGGTATGTTGCAAAGTTAGTCTTTAGGGACTAACTTTGAAATTAAAAGTTAACATGAGGGCCTTCTTCTGTACAATATTAACGGCCAGACTAACTTTGCAATAGATCCATAACCTCATGGTCTAAAACGAAAATTGAGTGATGAATAGTGCAAAATAGTACTTTTACTATTTATCCTAATGATAATTAGTATATACAAGCAGGATAGCCCGCGCGATGCTGCGGGGAATGATTTATTTTGAGATTTTTTTGTTTGTGTTGTCGTTTTTGAGTTTTGTTTTATGTCGATTATGTATATGTACATCTATAAATTTTTTTAAATGGATTTTTTATTATTGTAAATTCATTTATTTATATATGTTTTTTTTTTCAATGTACATTAGTAGATAAATATGCATATATAGGCACATTTTTTTTTTAATTAATTTATTTATTTATTTGACATAATCTGTTTTTTTAAAAGAAGTTTGTTTTGGGCCTCTTTTTTTTTTCGTTTTTGTTGGGCCTGTGTTAACTTTTTTTTTTTTTTTGGGCAGTATGTGGGCTCTGTGATTGGACTTTTTTTAATTAGAGGGTGGTGCATCTCTTTTATAGTTAAACCAGTGAAAAAATAAAATAAAATAAAATTAAAAAAAAAAAATGTTTTGCACTGTTTTGCACTATAGCACACTGTTTTACTATTCATCCTAATGCCTTTTAGAATATATATATATAATTACGCAACTTGATCTTGGAAATTAAGATATAGAAAATTAAACAAGTTATGAGTAAGATTGCATACTATTGGTAAAGCTGGATAAAGCCTCATTGTTTCAGTTAAAGTTGCATGAAGATATTGCATCTTGTCGAGCGCTGCCTCGCTTACAAGAGCCGCAAAGTCCACAATATTTGTTACCTCTCCGTTCATATTTGTTGCTTCTTTGATTTCTTTTGCAACCTTATCTTGAATGTCAGGATGTTTGCAAAGCATGTAAATGAGCCAAGACAAAGAAATCGCTATAGGCTCTTTACCAGCAAGCACAAAACCTAGTATTATATCACGTAGGTATTTTGGATCTCTGTTACTGAACTGCGCAAACCTAGACAGGATGTCTTCTTTCTTAAACTGCAAGTTCCATATAAAACAATGGTTCATTGACGAAAAATGATACAAATCCACTCTTGTACCCAATTAATTTAATAAGGAAATAATGAAATTATATGCATACCGAAAACTCATCATTTGATTCATGCATTTGATCAATCTTTGTCTCAATCACCTTATATACAAACTCATCAATTACATTAATATTTTTCTTCAATGCTGCTTCTGATCCAATATTCAATAACTTCTTGATCTTCCATGATTTGTCAACAAATCGTGTCATTGTGAGCGTGTTTGCATCATCGAATGCATGACTGACCAATCTAAGACTTTCATCACTTGTATCACTCATGTTTTCAAGGTCGACTCCAAAACCAACTTTAAATATAGAATCCATGGTTGCTTTCATGAACAATTCCTGTATTACATAATAGATTATATATATATTTCATTATTGTTAGCTCTACCAATGGAAGGAACAAGTACTTATGGAGTAAACAAATGTAACTGTAGCGAAGAAACTTACGTTTATATCAATTATTTGGTTGCTAATTGCTGCTTCTGATAATATGTTTCCCACTTTTATTGCGTTCTTTTTGAAGATTTTACTGCTAAAATCTCTCAAGACTTTCGTAGAGAACTCGTGGCTCGATACCTTCCTTTGTTCTCGCCATTTATCCCCATCAACTGTAAAAATTCCGTCACCAAATAGATCTTTAAGAATGTCGTAGATATAGACCCCCTGCGATATTTATAAACAATTGTACTTTGTAAGAAAATTATAGGAGGAGAACCATGGATTTAACTCGCTAAAAACTCGGTACCTTAATCATAAAGATTATAATGTCTACTAGGTAGGGGAGAACATGTTTGAGGCAGAGATATGCACGTGCATACCCTTAAAGTGCAATCACGAAAGTTTCTTTACATTTTATTGATTTTAATACTAAGTACATACCCTTCTTAAACTTTATTAAAATTGCATATCCAATGACAAGTTTTTGCGTCAGTCGCATGTAGAGGGTTGTATTTGAGGGTGGACGAAGCAGGAGATGCACGTGCATACCCTTAAAGTGCAATCACGAAAGTTTCTTTACATTTTATTGATTTTACTACTAAGTACATACCCTTCTTAAACTTTATTAAAATTGCATATCCAATGACAAGTTTTTGCGTCAGTCGCATGTAGAGGGTTGTATTTGAGGGTGGACGAAGCAGGAGATGCACGTGCATACCCTTAAAGTGCAATCACGAAAGTTTCTTTACATTTTATTGATTTTAATACTAAGTACATACCCTTCTTAAACTTTATTAAAATTGCATATCCAATGACAAGTTTTTGCGTCAGTTGCATGTAGAGGGTCGTATTTGAGGGTGGACGAAGCAGGAGATGTCATTATAACTTGCTCCGCATATAATATATCTCTAAACTAAGGACCTCCTGTACACCCGTCAAATTCAATGTCTCATTGGCTTTGTTTTTCTGTAGATATATTATCTATCACTAGGAGGGTACTCGTGCGTAACGACTGCGGGTACTCTATGATTATAATTTTTGGCAATCAAGTTATGTATTTTGATTGTACTTTTTTTTAATGACAATAATGTTTTTTTCGAGCAATGTTTTTTATTGTTCTAAATGAATAATAAAAAAGTAATAAGTGTAAAATTAGCTGTAGGATTTTTTTCTTTAATTTTATATTTCCATTTTTTCATAAAAGGAATGAGTTTGCCAGTTTCTAATATAACCTTTTTAGAAAATTGAGCTATTTGTCACTAGAATTTGTAAGTCTCTTTGTTAAGTTAGAAAATTGTAATTTTGTTACCTTTTTCGCACTTACAAAAACATGCAACATTTTTTTTTACAATTATATGTGTGTGTATATAAATGTCAATTGTTGGGGCAAAATTCACAAGCAAAACGTGTAAAAATTTGACTTTTAAATATTAATCATGTTTTATTATTGTACATGCTTATAATCACGCACAACTTTTTTACAGCTAGTGTGATTTTGTTTTTATACTACACTTAATCCAATATTTTGTCAAAAAATTTTGCATTCTCTAGAAACGTTTAGTAAACATTGTGAAGAAAAAGACACATTAATTGTAGCGAGGTGATATTGTATTGTTTTGTATCTTGTATACATTTATGAGAAAGGTTAGCATAAGGCTAGCAAAGTTGGTTCATGTAAAATGGCCTAAGTTCTAACTTGACATACTCAATTTTCTCTTCGTTCATGTAATTAATTTTGCTTGCCTTTTTTTCATTTCTTTTTAATAAAAACTCACCATTATAATTTTCAACTTAATGTAGCTTTTCTAGTTTCTTTAGCTACCGAAGATTAAGCATATTCACAAAATAACATATACGACCCTGCTGGAAAATACATGACTTAAAGAATTTGTTGCTAAACAGAACTTGATATCCAACTCACACACATACCTTGCCATAATTATCAAAATTGGTCTTGAGGATATACTCCACATTTGCCGGATCAGTTGTAAGAACCTCACCTTGGAAAGGGTTAATCATTCTGAAAGTTTTGTGTTTCTCTGCGATTTTAGTCAAGTAATCATGTACTGTGTTAAGGTTGATAAACTGATGAAGTTTTGTCCCAACATAAGGATGATACTTCTTCGTGTTCTTCCCATGTCGTTGTTGTCGATTGTAGACATAGAGGAACATAAGAATGAGAAGTAGAGGTGCGATTACATGTAAAAAGAAAGGAGTTGAGAGAAAATTCATGTAATTCGCCATTGTCGGAAATGAGAAGGAACTAATTAATGTAGTCTTTTAAAACAAGTTTGGGATGATTTAGAGATGTCATACCATGCAATTCATCCTAAGAGTTGATTAATACCATGAGTGTCACGAGGTGTACATATAAAATAAGGATTGAGATATGATGTTGTTCAAAAAAAGATATGATGTTGTTTTGAAGTAAGCTAATTGACTTTATCAATCAATAAATAGGACCTAACGTGCTCTTTTGAACTAATTTTGGTTGACTTTGTATAAGTAAGTGACTCAATAAAAAGGAACTAACGTGCTCTTGAAATAAGTTAGGGATCGGATAAGACACGCACATGCATGTATTTGGTGAGTTGATATCAGGCGATTAGATAGTTAAGGATCACGTGTAAAAGAAATGGCTCAAGTGAAGTTAAAGGGATTGTTAAATTCAAATCAACTTCGTAAATTATTGTGAGTCTGAGTCCAAGTAAAATGTTTAGCTTTTGATGTTTACACGAAACGAAACTGTTGAAATGGTTCCCTAAACCTGGAACAAATAGTCTAGGGACTAATGTTGTCACTTCTGTTTTTCAGGTTTTAGTTTTATTCAAGTTGTGGTCTCAAGACAAGGAATGGAAAGATGGAGGGGCTGAAGTGTTAATGTTGGAGCTATATCCTAGGGTTGAGCCATCACTCTCATACTAGTGATACTTTGTTGTTCTCTCTTTGGTGTTAGCCGTTTTCCTGTCTCATCCATGGAAAACGACCCAAGCTTTGGTCTCTCTATAAATTGCTGCTATGTTCTCTCTTGGGTTACATCCAAAACATTCACAACTTTCATTTTGTATTGTTACTTTGCATTTCCTGATTAAGATCAAGGTTGTTTAACTGTTTGAGAACAGTTGGTATTGTAAAACATTTGGTTTATTAATCTAAGTGGTTAAATTCAGTTTTCCTTCATGGTATCAGAGCCAGGTTGCTCTGAAAAACTTTTTTGAAAAAAATTAGGGTTTGGGAAATTTGGGGCTTTTACGATTTAAAGGTTCCTGAGGTCGATTAAGTACCTTAATCGATTGCTTTGGTGATATTTGCTTCTATTGCAAGTGGTTCTGGTAATTTGCCCTAATCTCAAAAATTAGGGTTTGGTGGATCTGGGTTTGCTGTGTACATCTGCTATATCCCTAGACTAAGTGAATCTAGGGTGTAGTAGGTTTGATTCCGCTGCTGCTCTGCCTTGCGTACACTGTAACACCTCTCGCACCTTTACTTCTTGCAATTTTTTCTTTTTAGATTGACGGGGAGTAGGATTTGGGTTGTTGAAGTTGTAATTTATATGATTGGTGGTATTGGTATTGATCTTGTGCTTGTCTTATCTTTGTTTAGTAGATAATGCCCTTGACCTACCACTTTAGTGGCAAGGAAGCCTGGGAACTTCTTTCTTCCCTTCTTCTTTATGTGTTTAGCTTTGATTAGTACTTACTTGTTTCATTATGTCTTTGCATAATACTACTCCACCTCCCTCTGTTCTGATGCAGAGGAAGATGATGCTTCACCTGTTACACTTATTAGTAAACTTGATATCAGTCATCCTCTGCACTTACATCCTAATGATTCTACTACATTAACTGTTATATCTAAAAGATTAAAAGGTACTGAAAACTATAATGTGTGGTCTTGTGCTATGCTCTTAGCTCTTGAAGGAAAAAAATAAAACTGGTTTTATAGATGGTTCTTGTAGAAGGTCTAATACTGATGATGTGTTAGGAAGACAATGGGACAGAGTGAATGCTATTGTTCTAGGTTGGATCTTAAATTCTATTTCCGAGGAATTATTTCTTGAACAAATTTTTTCTAAAACTGCCTCAGATGTCTGGACTGAATTAAAAGAAACATTTGATAGAGTTGATGGATCTGTCACCTTAACTTACATCACAAAATCAACTCTCTATCTCAGAATGGTACATCCATTGCTGAATATTTTAACAAGCTGAGTACTTTATGGAAACAATTTGATGCTCTTATTAAACTACCTAGATGTACTTGTCATGCTGCTGATGATTTCAAGAAACACAATCAGTTAATGAAGCTAATGCAATTCTTAATGGGGCTTGATGATTCTTATATGCAAATTAGAAGCAACATTTTGTCCATAGATCCATTGCCTGATGTTAAAGGGGCATTTGCCATTATCTCTAGTGAGGAATCTCACAGAGCTGTGGTCTCTAGTTCTTCTGGAATTGGGGTCTCTCAAAGATCTCAGTCATCTGTGTTTCACTCCAATGTGCCTAATCGTGGAAATTTTCAAAGGCCCCAAACCTCTGGGAACTCTTTCAGGCCTAACAATGCCCCCAGGCCTAATACTAATTGGAATAACAGGGCTGCTGAAGGCCCTACTCTTGTCTGTGAGCATTGTGGTTTCAATGGGCATACTGAGGATAGATGTTTTAAGTTGATTGGGTACCCTGCTAATTTTGGAAAAAGGAACACTAAAACTGGAACTAATTCTAACCAGGGTGCTCAAAACTTTAACAAAAGGTTTATTAACAATAACAACTCTGTTGGCTCTAGCTCTCCTTCAAATCTTTCTAATGACCAGATTTCTAGACTTTTGTCTCTTATAAAAGATACTTCTGTTAATGATGATGAAAAAGGCAAAGGGGTACATGCCAACATGGCAGGTATAGCTTTTAACAACAGCAAATTTTTTAATCAAAATTTTCAATTTTTTTTTTTTTGCAACAATAGTAAGGGCAGGGCTGCACTTGTTGCAACTGGCATTATTGTTGATTCTGGAGCAAATCAGCATTTAACATACACTGATAAGTTTTTGGTTAATGTGATAGATATTTCCAACCTTGGAATTAAAGTCTCACATCCTAATGGTACTGAGGCTCTAATTACAAAGGTTGGAAATATGATTCTAACCAAAACCTTAACTCTGTATGATGTGCTTGTTGTTCCAGAATACTGTGTTAGCCTTATGTCTGTTCACAAATTTGCTAGAGACAGCAAGTTGGTAATTGCTTTTGATGAGACTAAGTGCTATGTGTTACCTCAGGATTTGAAGGGAATGAATGTTCTGGGGATTGGTAAACAAAAGGATGGTTTAAATTACTTTGATGGAAATTAAGGTAGTGATTTAAGTTTCCAAAAACTCAAGTCTATTTGTTTTTTATCCAAAAGTCTGTGGCACTCTAGACTTGGCCATCCTGCTGATCAAGTTTTAACTATTCTTCAAAAGGATAATATTTTTCAACATAATTATGCTACTGAACCTGTGAGGTTTGCCAAAGGGCCAAACAAACTAGAAAACCTTTCCCAATAAGTGAACACAAAACCACCACTCTCGCTGAATTAGTTCATCTTGATCTGTGGGGACCCTATAGAGTGGCCAGTAAGGAAGGTTTTAGATATTTTTTGACCATTGTTGATGACTTTACCAGATATGTTTGGGTTTATTTAATTAAATCTAAGGATGAGGTGTTTGATTGTATTGTTATCTTTTATAATCTGATTAAAAATCAGTTTCAAAAACATGTTAAAACCTTTAGAAGTGACAATGGGACTGAATTTGTTAATCACAAGTTCTCAGACTTTTGTGCTAAAAATGGTATTATACATCAAACATCTTGTGCCTACACACCCCAACAGAATGGGATTGTGGAAAGAAAACATAGGCATCTGCTTAATGTTGCCAGATCCCTTATATTTCAGGGGGGAATTCCTCTAAATCTATGGTCTGAGTGTATCCTCACTGCTTGCTATTTGATTAACAGGTTGTCATCTTCTATGCTGAATGGGAAATCTCCTTATGAGTTAATTTTTAACAGAAAATGTTCTTTAAACCATTTAATAGTGTTTGGGTGTTTGTCCTTTGCTAATATCTTAAATAATTCTGAAAAATTTGACAGCAGATCTGAAAAATGTGTTTTGGTTGGGTATGCTTCTTTTAAAAAGGGATATAAACTTTACAGTCTTGAAAGGAAACAATTTATATATTCCAGAGATGTAACCTTTTTAGAAAATGTCTTTCCTTTCAAAGATAAGAATGTTTCTGTGATGAGTCATGATCTGGATCATACAAACTTCTTCACTGAAGCTGTGTATGAGGATCATGACATGCCCAGTGATGATAACAATAACATAGCACCCTATGTTGATGGCAGGAACTCTCCTCTGAATGAAAGTCCAACAATTGACCATAATGAAAATGATTTGGGGCATTTTCATGGCTCCAATGGTTCTTCCTCAGAGGATGAGATGTCTGCAACTCATAAGAGTGAAACAGACTTGGACCCTATAAATGATCATGAATATGCAAATTCTGAGGGTATCTATGGAAGTTGTCCCATCACAGAAACAAACCAAAATGTTTAAACTCAGCCTTTGAGAAGATCTGAGAGAACTTCTACCTTTCCAAATAAATACAATGAGTTTGTTGTTGACTCCAAAGTTAAGTATGGTTTAGAAAATTTTGTTAATTACTCAAAATTAACTTCTGAGAACTTATGCTTCTCAGCTGAATTAAACAAATCTTTTGAACCAAAAACTTATAAGGAGGCCTCTAGATTTTCGCACTGGAAGGAGGCAATGAACAAAGAGATGAAGGCTTTATATGATAACGATACTTTTGAAATTGTATTTTTGCCTGAGGGTAGGAAAGCCATTGGTTCCAAATGGGTATTCAAAATAAAGTACAAGTCTAATGGTGAAATTGAAAAATATAAAAACAGATTTGTAGCTAAGGGTTACAACCAAAAGGAAGGAATTGATTTTGAGGAGACCTTTTCTCCTATTGTTAAGATTGTTACGGTTAGATGTCTTATTAACCTTGTTGTTCAAAAATTTTGGCCTATATTTCAAATTGATGTTAATAATGCCTTTCTTTATGGTGACTTGGAAGAAACTGTTTACATGACTCTTCCTGAAGGTTTTTTTAATGAAAATGATAATAGAGTGTGCAGGCTTAAGAAATCACTGTATGGGTTGAAACAGGCACCCAGACAGTGGAATGCTAAGTTGACATCTGCTTTAATTGAAAATGGCTTTAACCAAAGTAAAAGTGACTATTCTTTATTTACTAAGAATGACTTAGGAAATTTCATTGCCTTGCTTGTGTATGTTGATGATATTATCATCACAGGTAACAATATCAATGAAATTAACAATTTCAAAGATTTTTTGAAATCTAAGTTTTAGATAAAAGACTTGGGAAAACTCAATTATTTTTTGGGTATTGAGGTTTTGGAAACCACACATGGTCTCTGTCTTTCACAAAGGAAATATTGTCTTGATCTTTTATCTGAGTTTGGTCTGCTTGCTTGTAAACCCTCATTTACTCCACTTGAAAGTAATCTTACCATATCCAATGAACCATCTGAGACTGACCCTGTTTTGAACAACATAACTGAGTATCAAAAGGTAATTGGTAAATTAATCTATCTTACTCACACTAGGCCTGACATAGCTTACTCTGTTCACTGCCTAAGCCAGTTCATGCACAAACCATTAAAGTCTCATTTAAAGATTGCTTTGAAATTTTTAAGGTATTTAAAGGGTGCACCTGGATTGGGTATTCACATTCAGAAATCTGCAAATGCTTCTCTTGAAGGGTTTGTTGATGCAGACTGGACCAAGTGTGTTGTTACAAGGAAGTCTGTTACTGGTTATTGTTTATTTCTCAATGGTTCCTTGGTTTCATGGAAGAGTAAAAAGAAAAATACCCTCTCTAAGTCTTCTGGAGAAGCTGAATACAGAGCTTTAGCTTTTGTTACTTCAGAGATTGTTTGGGTCCTTAAAATTTTGAGGGATCTAAACTGGGAACAATTTTTACCTATCAAAATCTTTTGTGATAGTCAAGCTGCTATCAAAATAGCAGCTAATCCAGTTTTTCATGAAAGAACTAAACACTTGGAAATTGATCTTCATTTTGTAAGAGAAAAAATTTTGGGTGGTGTTATTGAAACAAAGAAAATTGGATCAGCTAATCAAACAGCTGATGTTCTTACTAAAGGCCTTGACAAATTTCAACACCAAAAACTTGTTTCAAAACTGGGATTGATCAATATGTTCCAGGTTGAGGTTAAGAAGGGATGTTGAAATGGTTCCTTAAACCTGGAACAAATAGTCTATGGACTAATGTTGTCACTTCTATTTTTCAGGTTTTAGTTTTATTCAAGTTGTGGTCTCAAGAAAAGGAATGGAAAGATGGAGGGGTTGAAGTGTTAATGTTGGAGCTATATCCTAGGGTTGAGCCATCACTCTCATACGCGTGATACTTTGTTGTTCTCTCTTTGGTGTTAGTCGTTTTCATGTCTCATCCATGGAAAATGACCCAAGCTTTGGTCTCTCTATAAATTGTTGCTATGTTCTCTCTTGGGTTTCATCCAAAACATTCACAACTTTCATTTTGTATTGTTACTTTACATTTCCTTATCAAGATCAAGGTTGTTTAACTGTTTGAGAACAGTTGGTATTGTAAAACATTTGGTTTATTAATCTAAGTGGTTAAATTGAGTTTTCCTTCAGAAACCACTTTTATTCTTCATTTATTCTTTGTGAATAAAAGTTAGCTTCATGAAATAATTTGGATTTACATAGAGTTGGAAGGCAAATGAACAACAAGCTGCGCAACTAACCCTTTTCTATTTGCAAAACTAATGCTCTTAAAAACATTTGTATATGAATATTTTGTGATTGAATTTGGATACTCTCATGTGTTAATTAGCACAATAATGCGGAATATTGTTATCAAGCAAGTGCCTTGATATTTCGATTGTTGCAAATCACTGTTCAATGTGTGTTCACTTTTGCTTTAGTCACTTATGATGGAAATGTTAGGGGGTGTTTGACATTGCATTCTAACAGCGGAGATCTATTTATTGTGTTCTCAAGTTGCAGATAAGCAGTTTTCAGCATGTGTGAATAGCAAAACTTTCTGATTATCTAATTACATAGTGATCAAATAATCAAATTCTGGAGTAGCAACAACAAAACTGATTCTGCTATAATAAGAAGCTTATTTTGTACATTAACTAAACAAATCAATTTAGTTTCACAGCCAAAGCACTTTTCCAATAACAGAAATACGATCAACGATCTTACGGAGATCCATACTGCACCAGTTAAACTCAGTTTATTTAGCACTTCATTCCATTCATTTACATTATTACTTGTTGTTATTGTTACAAGAGATTCCGATACAAATGGAGAAAGCATGTTACATTGCTATATGGATTTCACAGTAACTATTTAAAGCAGGTTCGAAAATATTAGCAGGGGCTTCAATTATTCCGCAATACTTGAAGGTATCTTTCAGTCTATTACTGAATCCTTACATGTTCACTTAACATATTAACGTGACTGTACTTAAATTTCACCATATGCTAAGACTTAGATATATATATATATATATATATATATACACACACACACACAACATTAGTGATGGAACTGAGGATGATCTGTAAACACATACAAAGTACAGATGGCAATTGATTTAAAAGGAATCGTACAAGACTTCATTTATAGATCTCATATGTCTGCAACTATCTGCTGTAAAGCATGATATATGATGCATTAACACAACTTAATAATGCAATCTCTTTAGTTGGTCAATCTAGCCATGACAAATGCTATGTATATCTATCAAACTAGTTCACGCAGACTGTTTTTATATTGTCAAAAAAAATCAACCATAGCGCCAACTCCAGCTGAAGCTTTTGCAATGAGACACATCCAAACACTCCATCACAACATTCTATTTGAACAGTCCAAAGACATCCAAACACTGCTGTTTACTCACACAAGATGAGGATCCTACTGAACAAGTGTATGCATATGTGTCACACAATTTAGATTAGTCAAGTTAGCTAATTAGCTGATTTCTATTGTTAAGATATTTTTAGTTATTTTGGTAGCAGTTAGTGTATAAAGCCACAAGTATTTGTGTTGATGTTTATCTCTAATGAAGGTGATTCTTGTTATATTATTTTAGTCTTCCTCATAGATCCAATCCAAGATATATACTCTAGAAGAAGCGATTTTTTATACACTAGGCAAATTGGTCAAGAAAATGTTCATATGAAACTTGCAATATGTTGTTTAGCAATCTCTTTTCACACAACATAAATATAGTTGTTTATGAGTTCATATATCTTGTTTGTATCTTAAGACATTGTTTATGTAAGGTACGTATTGGAAGGTTGAGGCGGCTATCCGATTTGGTTTCCTGTAAGGACCCCTCGGTGTGACCGGAGTCACGTGGTTTCCTGTAAGGACCCCTCGGTGTGACCGGAGTCACGACTGGGGTAACACTTCTGGACTAGACGGAGTGAATTGTGCGAATTCACTCGGTGAGTGTGTGTTGAAGCTAAATTGGTTCATTCAGCCCTCCGTGTGCCTCCTTTGGTCTCACTAGATGCATGGAATGATCCATGCACGATTGCATCATTACCTCATAGCGAATGAGTTAGTGGTACGTGTCTGAATCTTCAAATGGCCAGCATCTTCAAATTAAAGGAGATCCATTTTTGTCAGAGATATAAAAACCAACTCGTTGTGCTAAAAAGAAAATTATCTTTTAAAATGTTGTATTAAAGCACCTTAAACAGCATGTTTAAAAAAAACCCAACAAGTTCATTTTAAGAACCTCCTCAAACACCCTCCACACCCAAAGTCTCCAAAATTACTCATTACACTTTAGTTCCATAGTAAAAACACAGATTTGCCACTAGACCACAAAAAATTCCGAAGACAGTGGATACAAAAAGTAAACTGGGTTCTACTTTAAGCTAAATTTCGAGTCACTGAATATAACGGATAAGTACAAGTCCTTACTCCTTATAAATCACCTATGTGAATTTCACCAGGTGATATTTAAGTCCAAAAAAGTCCAGTAAGTTGTTGAAATGACCCGTTTTTTATTTTTTTGACAAAAAGTTAGTAAGAGCTAAATGTTAAATAAAAATGTAACAGAAGAGCGAAACTTAGAAACCATAATAAAATTGGTGTACAAGCATTATACTTCTGTTTTTCATAATTAATGTATGGGGAAATTTAAAAAATCGTAAGATGAATCAAACAAACTAGAACAATATTTGTACTAGCAATAAAGACATCATACCCTCTTCCCCATATTATTAACAACAACATAAATAACTAACAGGTTGATTATGAATCAATATTCTCTCCAATGGACTATGACCACCAACAAAACAACTAAGAATGGTTTTGAATATGAGTCACTTTGTCGACTATAAAACCAACAATTTTGTTGGAGTCCTATCCCATTCGAGAGAATAAGATCCATATATGTCGAATAAAAATGAACAAACTACGTTTTGTGTTTGTGTTTTTATAAGTGAGTGTGGCTAGGGTTTTATACTTTTATGCATGTTGGATGATGGGTTTTATAGTGGATATTTTGGCTAGTTTTAGGGTTGGGAACTTGGGATAACAAGATGTTTGGTGGATCTAGTTGAATGACTTATTGGGCTTGTGTTTTAAGGTGTTAAATGTGTTTTTGGATAAGTTCATGTATTTGTTAGTTGTTACTCCAAAAAAAGAAGCAGAGGTGTTTGCTTAAACAGTTTATTATGACCCATTCTTCAATCTTCATCCCAATATAAATTGAACTTTTAAACTTGATCAGGTTGTGTCTTTGAGTTTTTAAGATGAGAGAAAAAGTAAAGGATGAAAGCATGGGCATAAATGAGTCAAGTTGTTTGTTAGCTAGCTGGAATCAACTTAGTAAAAGCTCACAGTGAGTTGAGCATGAACAAGTTTGAGCCGGGGCTTAAGTATATACTAGGACTTGTGTAATAAGCGAGCTCGAGATGGGGAAATATACTTTCATTTCAAATGAGCTTAAAGGAAATAAATGAGTTTAAGGGTAGTGTGATTCACAAGGCAATCTCGAGCTTTGACAAGCCCGAGTTCAGCTCAGCTAATTTACATTGCCAAATAAAGAACTCACATTAGTCATGCTCAAAATACAAATTGCTAATGTATTTTGTGCTTTTAAGGTGAATTGAGATATAAAGTTTGGCTGTGAAAGAGTGATAAGGTGTTGAATTGAATTTACTCTGTTTTGTATATGAGAGGTCTGTTTTATCATATATAGTATGTAGTAGTATCTGTTGATTATGGCTCATATTGGATTCAATGAATGCAAGCAAGTGGGCAAATTGAAGGCATCAATAATTGGCAAGTTGAGTTATACAAGTTGATACAACTTGCCTATCCTTTTCTAGATGCATGAACTAGCAAGGAGATGTTGGCCTATAAATAGAACCTTAGTTTGATTGTTTCAGGCACACCAAAAAAACACACAAGTACTTTCCTTGTTGTGTACTTAGTTCTTCCTCTTTAGTTTTAGTTTTGTAATATGTTTCTAACTTAAGAAATATATAAGAAAGTTTGGTGTAACATTCTCTTGTTCTTTTCAGATTGTCTAAATTTTCAATAAGCTAATATGAGGTATAGTAGTGGTGTTGAAATATTCACACTCTTTACCTAGTTGTTGGGATATTATCGCGGTTATTCCACAACAAGTGGTATCAAGAGCCGAGGTTATTCTTAGTATGCTCTGTGGTTGCAATTAAATTTGATCCTCCACACCAGAAAAGAATTCCGTTGGTTTTTTGGTTGAAGCTATTGAAAATTAATTTGTACACGAAATGGTGGATGGCATACTTGACAAACCTTCCACATCGGTGGATCCAACATCTCCAAGTTGGGCTAGACCAGTCTTGACGAATGCAAGATTGGCGGTGGAGGTTTTTGATGGCACAGGCCATTTCGGTATGTGGCAAAGTGAGGTTCTAGACGTTCTTTTTCAGCAAGGTCTAGACATTGCCATTGAAGAAAGTAAACCAGAGGATGTAGAAGAGAGGAATTGGTTAACCATCAATCGGTTAGCTTGTGGTACGGTTCGTTCATGTCTTTCGAGAGAGCAGCGATATGCTTTTGTAACAACCCGCATTTTCAGGACATTTCTCCTATTCACTATTCATTAGTTACTATTCATCATTTACTATTCACCGGTCACTATTCATCATTTTCGGAGTCAGTTTGTGATTCCGAGAAGTGTTTCAAAATTTTACTATTCATATGACACTATTCATTTTCGGAAGGAAATCACTATACACGATTGCCGGTCATTTCATCGTAAACTGAGTTTACGGGTATTCAAATTCACGTAACCAATGTGGTTTAGCTGCGAATTCATGCATCATTCATTAATGACACTTCATATAGACTAGAGTAGTCTACATATCATTAGTAACATCATCATCACATTAGACAATGCACGGATACGCATTATTTCCATTTACGTATGATTAATTTGTAATTAACGTTACCACTCAATTTTTACTACTAACATATACCCGACACTCCCGACTACGATCCTAATATATTTTCATACTCATTATAATAATATAAAAAAAATTATATTATTAATTTACCCGGTGTTTTCGAATCAATTACTATATTTTACGGTCGGAACTTATTACTCCGTCGGTTTGCGTAATCTCAACACGATAATTATTCTAACACCCGATTCTTGCAAGGAATAATATTTTACAACTTTTACAACTTCGTCGTATTTTATTTCACCTCGCTAACATTTATTTCTAGTTAACTCGGTACCCGGTAACACCTAATACACATCAATATCTAAATAAATCTTACAATCATGGGACAAGTTTATTAATGAGCACACACACTTTTTCTCCTCCTTGTTTCACGCCACAATGCCCCCTAGTCC
The DNA here is from genome assembly GCA_030686995.1 of Artemisia argyi. Lineage (NCBI taxonomy): Eukaryota > Viridiplantae > Streptophyta > Magnoliopsida > Asterales > Asteraceae > Artemisia > Artemisia argyi. The sequence goes on along the minus strand of CM060678.1, from coordinate 17,361,971 downwards.
TTTCATCACTTGATTTCTTTGACTAGTCATAGATATTTCCTTATAATCTTCAAGTATCCATCCACTTTTAATACATACTATCATTTTTACAAGAAAAACTCAAGCAATATTCTCTCCTAACCTCCCTATGTTCGGCCAACAATAATCAAGAAGAAGATCATCATCATCTTTCAAGAAACAAGTTATTTACATGTCTTCCATATATACCTTGTTAGGATTTTGAAATAAAAATCCCTAGGTTACTTACATACTTTTCTCCAAAACTCATCAAACCTTCAAGTAAGTATCTAAATAAATTTCTTTACTTTTTATACTTTCATTTACTATATTTTATGCTCTAGTAACTAATCATGCAAATATACATATGTTATATACCACTTGATATTTATTTTTGCACTAAAATGGGTTTAAAGATTTTTATTAATATTTCCATGAACCCTATCATTTTTGGTGAAGATTAGGAACCCATGACACCCTAAGAAGGTTTATGATAGGATTGGGTACTTGTGGAGTTGACTTGAAGTAGTTTAGTTAAGTTTTGAACAAGCCTTGAACTAGAAAAGTTGATTTTTCAAACTATATATAAGTTGATGTCCCTATTTGCAAAACGTGGAAAACTCAGGGGTTTTCGGGTAACTTTGGGTTAGAGATTTAGAAAATACTTTAAAAAACGAAGCCGTGGGCGAAAGAACGGATTAAAACGGACTTACGACAAGAAAGTTATGATTTTTCCAATATTAACGACGAAAAACTATTTTCTGAAAATATACTTGCTGTTGGACGAACTTCAACGGACAATACGAGGCGTTAGACGTAACCTAGAGGGGCCGATTTACTGAAAATATATTAGTATATATTAATACGATTCCGGGGATATAAAGAACATAGAAAACGAGCTTATAACGAAAAAGATACAAGTGTTTGAAATCCGACGATATATATATATAATTCCATCAGCACTTCTATTATAATTTTACCGCTAAACTATTTTTGCGAGACACCACTTTCTCGGCTGTTTTTCTCCATAATCGGTAGGGTTTGAGTCCGAGCCGTCTTCATATGAAATCAAGATCTTCCAGCAATCTTTTCAAATCAATTGGCCGTTCGTCGAATAGATTTATAACGCATAAAATACAGCCTCATCTTTTTACCCGAAAATCCTTTCAAAGTTATTATTTTGACAGCTTTTACTATAATAGAATTTTTCTAAGTGTTGAACATTATATTTTCAAGTAACGACATTGGAAGTGATATTTCTTAACCGTCGAGGCGCGTACGATCAAAAGTTAAATGAGACAACACCTAGATAATGTTACAAGGTTTTCAAAAACGCCCAGCTTGACCATTAACACTTAACGTACAATATTTCGCGACTAGTTTTGCGAGGCCATTTTGGTCATATTTTCAAGTAATGAAAATGTTATATTTTGCGACGAAAACCTTATATTTGTCGATAGAACACCAAACAAGGATCGTGGAGTACCGTTTCAACATATTTACATGAAAAGTGGTTATTAACTTAACGAGACATCAAAAACGTATTTTCGGACGATAAACGTTATTTTCAAATTTCACGAGTGGTATCGATAACATACGTATTTGCATGTGTAGCATCATTTCATTTCTTACATTAGAGACTATCATTCATATTAGGTTGCGATTAGAGATCGTGCCTCATTTCAGTGTATCTACTTTTGTCATCGTAGTTATCGCACCAGGTGAGTTCATAACCCCTACTTTTACTTGTTTTACAACTGTTTTGGGGGAAGATACATGCTCGATACTATTTAAATTCAATGCTTGTTTTACTTGAACGCGATTCATTTTCTCAAACATTACTGAATGGTTGAAATACTTGATTGACTACTTGAATACATTATGTATTACTTATTTCATCCTTGATTACTTTCTTATGGACACAAGTACATTACTTTTATTGCGGACATAAGTACAAAACTGTTACATTGCCTGAGTTACCGATTACTGCCACTAAAGTCCCCTTTATCATGAACCGTTAATTACATGCGTGTAAGCGCGAATGCTATGAATAGATCTATTTGGGTTGACACCCCATCCGAGTTGGTCGCGCCAACCTGTTAAACGGACGCATATCATTCAGATTATTTCCGAGTGTCTGGCAAACACTTACTTGGGGCATTATTATACTTGATTGTACACGATTACGTCGAGCTTCGGGGTCATGAGCTTAAGGCATTGTATTTTATTTTTGGGTTAACGTTGTATTTGTTATAATGGTTATTCCTACTGAAAATCTTGTGTTCCGCGAAATACTTGTTTACACAAACCAAACATATTACTTTTGGCAGTGAGTTTAACACACAGGTTACAAGTCTCTTATGGCGGGACTTGTAACTGAGTGGATTTACGATGCCTTTGCTGGGAAATCTTCATTCATATGCTCAACAATTCTTTCTCACTAGACTCTATGAACTCACAAACCTCGTGTTGACACTTTAGCATGTATTTTCAGGTATTAAGCAATGGCACGCTACTGGAGGTTTTGGCAGGGCATGGCATGGTCATAGAAGACTCTGATATTCATTTGGGGACCGTTTAAAAGTATTTTAAAGGCCTACTTCCGCACAAATTTTAACGATGTAAATTCAATACTTTTGATTAAATTATTTTATTCTAAATGATTCAAGTGAAAACCATTTTTGAACTTGTGTTGTAATACCAATTGAGTTACACCCCAGCTACATGTAACCTTCCGCTGGACCCAATTCTGGGGGTGTGACAGCTTTCTCAAAAGAAACATCCGCCTATAAACTGTGGGTGGCGTTGGAAGAGAAATTTCTGAAGAAGAATTGCCAGAATAAGCTCTTTATGAAGAAGCGACTCTTTCGCTTCACTTATGTACCAGGTACCACGATGAATGATCACATTACCAGTTTTAACCAACTGGTAACCGATTTGATGAATATGGATGAGGTGTTCAAAGACCAGGATCTAGCATTGATACTGTTGGGATCACTTCCAGAGGAGTACGGGTTGCTTGAAACAACTCTACTTAATGGGAAGGATGATGTGTCTCTTAGTGAAGTTTGTGTTGCTTTATATAGTAAAGAACTGAGAAGAAAGGACAAACAGATTAGTTCAAGTGGAGACGCAGAGGTTTTGCTAGTCAGAGGTCGTTCGCAGAAGAAGGGCACCGATAAGAGATGGAGATCCAAGTCGCGCAAAGACTAAGCAAAGATGAATGTGCCTTTTGTCATGAAAAAGGCCATTGGAAGAGAGATTGTCCTAAATTGAAAACCAAGGACAATCATTACAAAGGTAAAGCTGTAGCAGAGGCGAATGTCACCAAGTGTGATGATGAAGAATCAGATCTCTCACTTGCAACATCGTCAACGAAGAATTCTTCTGACATATGGTTATTAGATTCCGCATGTAGCCATCATATTACACCACATCGAGAGTGGTTTAGTAATTTTGAAGAACATGAGGAAGTTGTTTATACGGTAGATGAAACTCCCCTCACTACTCATGGGATTGGTTCCGTTCGATTGCAGAATGAAGATGGAACAATTGTGACCTTGAAAGGTGTTCGTTATTCGCCAAAGTCGAAAAAGAATCTCATTTCCGTCGGTACCTTAGAATCTAAAGGATTCGAAGTAAGAGCAAAGGATGGGGTTATGAAGATCATCTCTGGCGTACTTGTAGTAATGAAGGGTATTCGTAAAATAAACAACACATATCACTATAAGGGTAGAACGGTTGTTGGAACTGTAGCAGCTGTTACCGATGGTGATAGAAATTCAGAAGCTGTGAAGCTATGGCATATGCGCTTAGGACATGCAGGAGTAAAATCCTTGAATTTGCTCATAAAGCAAGGATTATTAAAAGGAGCGAGTTCCTGTAAGTTGGATCTCTGTGAGCATTGCATCAACGGGAAGACGACAAGGGTGAAATTTGGGACAACTAACCACAAGACACAAGGTATCTTGGATTATGTCCACTCTGACATATGGGGTCCCTCAAAGACAAGATCTTTAGGAGGGAGACACTACTATGTGACCTTTGTTGATGACTTTTCCCGAAGAGTTTGGGTGTACACGTTGAAGACAAAAGATGAAGTGCTAGGAGTGTTCATCAAGTGGAAAAAGATGATGGAGACTCAGGCGTGCAGAAAGATCAAACATCTCCGAACAGATAATGGTGGAGAGTATAGAAATGATCAATTCACAAAATTTTTTGAAGACGAAGGCATCGTCAGACACTTTACTGTCAGAGATACATAACAACAGAATGGGGTGGCAGAACGCATGAACCGAACTTTGCTGGAGAAAGTTCGGTGTATGTTATCCAATGCTGGGTTGGGTAAAGAATTTTGGGCTGAAGCTGTGACGTATACGTGTCACCTCGTTAATCGTTTGCCATCTACTGCAATTGATGGGAAAACACCATTTGAGAAATGGTATGGAAAACCTGCTACAGATTATGATTCCTTGCATGTGTTTGGTTCCGCTGCATATTATCATGTGAAGGAATCAAAGTTAGATCCTAGAGCAAAGAAAGCATTATTCATGGGGATCACCTCTGGAATCAAAGGCTATCGTCTATGGTGTCCAGAGACGAATAAGACGATCTTTAGCAGGGATGTCACCTTTAATGAATCTACCATGTTGAAGAAGGTGAATGCTATGCAGTTAGATGGAACTCCTAAAAAGGTGAAGTTTGAAAGAATAATTGTACCAGATGATAGAGATGATTCTCCTATGGTAGAAGGAGGTTATGAAGAAGAGGAGGTTCAAACCGAAGAACCTCCATAGCAACAACATGAATCAATTGCTACCAGCAAGCCCAAAAGAAACACTAAAAGGCCTGCTCGCCTTAATGATATGGTGGCTTGTGCATCTTTAATTGCAGCTGATGATGTTCCTACTACTTACTCTGAAGCCGTTCAAGACTCAGAGAGCGAGAAGTGGAGGATTGCCATGAGCGAAGAAATGCAGTCTCTTCGGAAGAATCAGATATGGGAGTTGACCAACCTCCCAAAAGGGAAGAAGGCAATTGGATGCAAATGGGTGTATGCAAAGAAAGAAGGATTTCCTAGCCAAGATGATGTTCGCTACAAAGCAAGATTGGTAGCTAAAGGCTACGCTCAGAAAGATGGAATTGATTACAATGAAGTTTTTTCTCCAGTGGTAAAGCATTCCTCTATTAGAATTTTGTTGGCTTTGGTAGCACAGTTGGATTTGGAACTAGTTCAGATGGATGTGAAGACTGCATTTCTACATGGAGACTTGGAAGAGGAAATCTATATGGTTCAGCCAGAAGGATTCAAAGTTGCTTGAAAAGAGCATAAAGTATGTAAGCTTCATAAATCGTTGTATGGATTGAAGCAATCCTCAAGACAGTGGTACAAGCGATTTGATAAGTTTATGATGGAGTCGAAGTACACAAGAAGCAAATATGACGATTGTGTCTATTTGAAAAAGCTACAAGATGGGTCCTTCATATATCTTCTACTATATGTAGACGATATGTTGATAGCTTCTCAAAGTCTAGACGAGATTGAAACGTTAAAGATACGGTTGAAAAGCGAATTTGAGATGAAGGATCTCGGTGAAGCAAAGATGATTCTCGGCATGGAGATAGACAGAGACAGAAAATTGAGGAAGCTCTCTTTGACTCAGAAACAATATCTGAGAAGGATTCTAAAGCGTTTTAGTTTCGACAAGCAAACAAAACGAGTTAGTACTCCACTCGCTTCTCAATTTAAGATCAGTGCTGCTATGTCACCGAAAAATGATGCAGAGAGGGCATACATGGAAAAAGTGCCTTATGCAAATGCTGTCGGTAGCTTAATGTATGCTATGATATGTACTCGACCAGATATTAGTCATGCTGTTGGTATGGTGAGCTGGTATATGCATAACCCTGGAAAAGGACATTGGCAAGTTGTTAAATGGATATTACGGTATATCCATAACACGGTCGATGTAGGGTTAGTATTCGAACATGGAAGTAGTCAATGGGTGGCGGGATATTGCGATTCTGATTATGCTGGAGATTTAGACAAGCGAAGATCTACAACAGGCTATGTTTTTACTTTGGCAAAAGCTCCAATTAGTTGGAAGTCTACCTTACAGTCAACTACTGCTTTGTCAACTACGGAAGCAGAGTACATGGCGATTACTGAGGCTGTAAAGGAGGCAATTTGGCTTCAAGGGTTGCTCGGTGAACTTGGAATCAATCAGAAATTTGTCACGATGCATTCTGACAGTCAGAGTGCAATTCACTTAGCTAAGAATCAAGTTTATCATGCAAGGACGAAGCACATTGATGTTCGGTATTATTTCATACGAGAGATACTGGAAGAAGGTGGAGTCAGAATCCAGAAGATCCATACTTCTAAGAATCCCGCAGATATGCTGACTAAAGTATTAGCTGAGATCAAGTTCAATTACTGTTTGGACTTGATCAATATTTGGAAAACTTGATGATTGGTTTGAAGACTCCACCAACGATGGTTCAAGGTGATATTGAAGAATTGATATTCGCCAAGGTGGAGATTTGTTGATTATGGCTCATATTGGATTCAATGAATGCAAGCAAGTGGGCAAATTGAAGGCATCAATAATTGGCAAGTTGAGTTATACAAGTTGATACAACTTGCCTATCCTTTTCTAGATGCATGAACTAGCAAGGAGATGTTGGCCTATAAATAGAACCTTAGTTTGATTGTTACAGGCACACCAAAAAAACACACAAGTACTTTCCTTGTTGTGTACTTAGTTCTTCCTCTTTAGTTTTAGTTTTATAATATGTTTCTAACTTAAGAAATATATAAGAAAGTTTGGTGTAACATTCTCTTGTTCTTTTCATATTGTCTAAATTTTCAATAAGCTAATATGAGGTATAGTAGTGGTGTTGAAATATTCACACTCTTTACCTAGTTGGTGGGATATTATCGCGGTTATTCCACAACAGTATCTGTTATCAGTTAGCTTTGTTTAGGTTGTGTTTTATTCAGTTCTGTATCAGATTTGGGATGTGTCCAAATCTTGCTTTCTTATTCTTATGATGTAAATCTTTTGGAGATTAATATAATTCTTTCACTTTTGCACCAAAATACAATTGCTAACTAATTAGATCGGATTAAATCGCTTTAACCCAATTAAATACGATCTCCTTTTACTTATGATATTTTTATCTTTTTTTTCTTTTTTTTTTTTTTTTTTTTTTTTGAACAGATTTTTCCTATGAATTAAATCAAAGGTAAACAAATTTCACAAAAAAATATGTATATTTCATGATCCACGATATCTCATTTCATCAATTATGTCTATTTGCAATTTTAGCTATTTGTGCAATCCATATAAGAATTCACATTGTGATTGTGTGTGCATTGGATATTATTAATAATTTGAAATTAGAGCAGAAAATAATGAAGAAATATGGTTTTGCTCACTAAACTACAGGGGTTTGAACACATCATCACAAAACTCAAATCGAATAAAACTTTACTCTTTTCAAAAGGTAGGTGTGGCCATTTAAGTGTAGTTGGCACCAAGCAAGAAAATTGAATTTAGACTCATATAGTAACAAGCCTTTTGCCACTAGTCCACCATTAGTGGTTAATAGCTCAACAATATTCTTTAAAAGAATACTTTCAATTCAAAATTTTCTTTAAATTTAGGAGCACATAAACACACACATGTTCGTATTCAAACCCAAAGGTGCAACACATTGGTAAAAGTTTGTAATTCTGGAATCGATACTCAAGTTTGAGCACCATAATGAACAACTTTAAGTTACCGAAAGTTGGTAGACACTCTTCCAAGTGAAACTTGTGAAACTTCTAAACATTGCTTTTCATATATTATTCTTAAAAGAGAACGTGAACCAGTCAACATTGTTACTAATCAAATGTTTTTCAAGAATTTATGAACAAAAAGTATCAAGAGAACAAAGTTATAGGGTATTACTACAATTCATCCCTTACATACAATAACCCCATCCTCTTTCACTTCAAACAACAACTAAAAATTAAAACCGTTAAATCAGTTATAATGGTGATTTATTTTCCCGCCATTTCAATATCCCTGTCATACACCAGTAGTACCTATTATCATCTACCTTCCATTGTAACTATAAGTAAATGACGCCGTTAAGTTACGATGCTTAGGGTTTGACGATGGTGATGATGACATCACGCAATACATCATGGAGTCCAGGGACAACTTCTATAACCGTCATCAAAACAAGGACCCTCTTTATTTTTAAACTTGAACTCGAGCTCATTTAGTTTTGGGTTAATTGCTTGAAAATGTATCATACTTGTCACTTTTTGTTTTTATATGTACTGAAATTTATTGTTTATTATTGTGGGTACTAAACTTTCAAATTTCGATTATTATGTGTATTTTGACACGATATTACCCTTACTTTTTTTTTTTTTTTTTAATTTAAAGGGTAAAAATAATCATTTTACATGACAGAATAGTTACAAGATACACACAATAATTGAAATTTAAAAGTTCAATACACACCGTAAGAAAAAATAAAATTTAATACACACAACAAAAAATAGTGATAAGTATGATACATTTTTAATCAATTAACCTTTTAGTTTTTGTATATTAAATAAGCACACTCTAAATTTATAAAGGGTACAATGCGTTAGTTACCTACTTGGTTCCAAATTAAGTGTCTAGCTAGTAGTAACACAGAGTTTTAGATAAATACAGATATTTCACTCCTAGGAATGTATTGAATTGGGATTTATACACTTATTTTGAGTAAAAAAAAAAAGGAAGGTGGAGACTTATTTTGATACAAAGAGTCATTGATATCAAAGTAAGTAGAAATGTATATGCGAACCGGGATTGCTTGGGATTGCTTATTATTACTCCTTTCGTTCCAAATTAAATGTCCAATGCTCATTGTTTAAGAAAAATGTAGTTATGCATTGTGCATCAATAGAATGGACAAAATCTCTTCTAAAAACACAAAAACTCTGTTAAATGGGTGAGGCTGGTCGACCCCTCTTTGCGGGATTTTAGCCTTTTGGCATGATTTTGTGCATTTTAAGACAACTAACCATTAAATTGACAAATTTTGTGACTTTTCCTTACAAAAGGTGTATATAAGCTTGTCGCATAGCAGTTTTGAAGGTGTTTGTGATTGTTGATCCAAACTTCTTATGTAATTATTTTAGAGTAATTATTTTAGAGTGAACTAGATATAATATCCGTGTATGCACGGGGTTTTCAATTTCCTTTTTCTTTTTTTTCTTTTTTTACTATGTATTATTATCGATATAAATGATTTTACTTGTTAGATTAAAAATAGGTAATCTTAAGTATACATGTTTTTATTATTTATTTTTCTTAGATAATGGTTTTGGATTGAAAATTATCTTTAACATTCAAGTAAAATGCATACTAAAGAAATACTATACAACAATTGAAAATGTGTAATGCATAAACTGTCCTCCTTTATGATGCTTGAACAGCAACTTGCGCAGCTAACAGCCTTGCTATAGGGACCCTGTGACAACTGAAAAAAGGAAAAAAGAACAATTCAGTAAAACCAAGTAAACAACACTATGTAACACCCCAAGCCCAACATAACACATACCTAAATGGTGAGCAAGAAACATAATCTAACCTGACCCCATCAAAAAATGCAACAGAAGAAGGCTATCCACCATGCTCTCAACATATCCCAACCTGCGTATATTTATCATTAGTACTTAATTCATTCACAATTCACAGTACTAATATTCAGTAACAGCTAGAAGTTGGCAAGATGGATTCATATTAAAAATTGCATCGATTTGGTTCATACTTTGCCTCTAGTGGGTCAAATACGTAAACTAATAAAAATGGTTATAAACAGAAAATCACCCAAATTGTGTTCATAATACACAAAACCTCCCAAACCCTTCCTTTTTTGGAACTCGGCATCTTTTGCAATCTGCAAGTTCAAGATATGAGATTCTGCATGAAGTGGAAGTGGTGACATATATTAAAGGTTATATACCTCATCAGCAATTAGAGCAGCTCGAGGAATCTCAATCATGGTGCCCACTTTTTACTCTAATGACAACCCCATCTCAATAAAGACTTTTGTTACTACACCGCGAATCACCGCAATTGGATGTCTTAGTTCCTGAGGCGTTCCATCTAATGGAACCATGATCTCTAGCAAAAGTGTCACACCTTGGTGGCACATACACACTACAGCTTGAAAGATTGCAGTATTGAACGCACCTGCATCTCTGTTAGCTCTGGATATGGGTTTCGAATTAATCAATAAAAATAACATCAATTTACATATATAAGGTTAATTCATATCTTAAAATAAACCAATTTCAACTCTATTCAGCTTAATTCAACTCAAAAATCCCAAAATTAACAAACATGTATTTTCAATTAATGCAAAACAAAAAATTACTTGTTAATCAAAAACGCAAAGAGCTAAATGATGTCATATGAAGATATCAGGAACTCAGGAACATTAACAACAAAAATATACAATTAAATTCACCTTGTAGATTGTCGGATCTGATTAACACGTATCATCCTTTCATGACAGGTCGGGGGTCACCATTTCCGACAATGCTCTTGACACGAACATAGAAAAGATAATCCCGGTTCATCCAATTGTGACAAACAATCTCCTTTGTCAAGTAGAAGCCCAAAAACCTTAATGTTTCAACGTCTATTTCAATGAGTCACTTAACCAAACACGGAATATGCACATAGATTACTTAAAAATGCTTATCTACTCTATAAAAACATAATAGGTAAAAATTAATAATCAGATAACCAAACATACCCAAAATGATATTGACCAATTCTATGTTTCAAACCACTTATAACTTGCCAAAATACTTACTACCATCTTCACAAGTATGAACACCAACACAATGAAATTGTCATTTAGACCATTCACCAGCAAACATATTACCAATATAAAACCTATAAACATCATAACCATGTCTCGAACCTTGCCTATATTGGCCTATGTATCTACTTTCTTTAGCCCATGTTTCAATACTATAACCATCATACTTTTCATCGACCCAATCACCTTCATATCTACCACATCACTATTACTATAAACTTTCACCGACAAGTTAATAGTAGTACTATCATTTAACAAATACATGTGAAATAATAAGTTCTTCATGATGCAAACACTGACCTATATAACAATTTAGACAACAAATTGCTCTATCAAGCAATAGCAGTTATGTTTATATTTGAATGAACACTTTGTCAAAATCACATGTTTGGTTCAATATTCAGGCAAGTAGAAATCATATGCAAGGCAAAAACCTATTATAAATCACGAAACGTTATGAAAAGTAATAATTACATGTTACATTTAGAATAATACAATCAAATGCCTAATTAATTTGTATTAATTAGTATAATCAAATACGCATACCACTATAATTTTCTTGATATCTAATTATGTGAACATGATGTAAAATTGGGGATGAATCCTAATCCTAATTTCCAGCTATAATTAAAGCTTTCATAAAGCCATATGAAGATTTAAACATTTTTCACATGCAAAGAAACAACAATAATAGATGGGATAATTACCAAAACGGATCATTGACTTTTTGACCAGTCACTTTTTAGACTTTGAAATTTCACTTCCCAAAATTAGATCGGGCAACTAAAAAATTGAGCAACTCAATAAGAGTTTGACACGTGTCCAATATTCAATTATTAAAGTACAAAAATTAGAATGTATTTGTAAGGTATGTGTAAGTGTTGTGTAAGGTATTTTAAGGTTTTTTCATGGGCAACTAGCTATATATTGGGCGACTTGTATTGGGCAACTTTTTTTTTTTGTACTTTCACCACTTTTAACAATCATACGGTACAAAGATTAAGTTGGTCATTTAGCTTTAATGATACTTAACGTTCACAAAACAAATTAATATAGTCCTAAACACTTCAAAGCATACTATATATATACTATATACCCCATCAATCTCATAGCTTCTTCAACCATGACCACCACCACCAGCAAGCATATTTGATTCTCATAGCTTCTTCAACCATCACCACCACCAGCAGCAAGCATATTTGAATACCACCTGACCTCTCCACCACCACCACCGTATCTGAGTACCACCTGAGTGCACCACCATCCGCCATTGCCGTATCTGCTGAATGTTTCTCTCGCCTCCACTCTGTCGCTCTAAGGTTGTTGCTTCCTCCAGTCTTATCTTTAATGAAACTAGGCTGTTGTAGGATGTAATATGCAAAAGCATACATAAACAATTTGTAATTTTTTAATGTTTATGAACAAAACATTTTTTACAATAATAAACAATGAATGATTATCTAGTTTCAATTCATCAGTGTTGTTTCAATAGGATGCTTTTTTTTAACAAACAAAAGCATGTAATCCGCAGGTTGACTTTCGAAAGTCAAAATGCAATTGGAATAACAAAATTTGACTATTAAAGTCAACACATTTTTCTTTGATTGCCTTTGTCCCACCTAGAAATGTTGTTGATTGAACTTTGAAGTTCATTGTTACTTACTTTCTAGTTTGACAAATTTAATGAAATAGAACATAAACATTTGAATTCAATTTCGATAAAAAAGAACACAAAAATAAAGATTTCATTGAAAATAAAATAAACATTACATTAAACAATTAACAATGAAACTTTTGCATTTTTCGGGATCAAATGACAAATGTAGGTTGTCATAATCCAAATACTCATCATCTGATGAGTCTTCTTCTTCTTGATCGGGCATGTTTTTGCTTTTTCTGTTTGCCAACATATTCTTCCAAGTGTATTTACACTTGGTTGGTTTTTCTTTTGCAGCTTTTTCTCTTTTTTCAAATTCTTTCAAATTTTTTTCCAGAAATTTAAACTTTTCTTTCATATACCAATCCACCGCTTCTTCAAATGTTCCCTCTTCCTCTATTTCTTCTTCTTCTTCAGCTTCTTCTTTTTCAAGTATGAAAGCTTTATCTTCAAACTCTTTGTTTTTTGTTGTTGCATTGCTCCTACCTTTTCTTGTTTCTCTTGCACATTAATTTTTGAGGTTGATGCCATTTTTGATATTGTATACCTTTAAGTTTTTTTGAATGATTTTGTTGCTTACAAATGTTCCAATTTATAACCATTGCTTTAGGCAACTGAACGGTTTCATTGGAAAAGACACACGTCTTAATACTTTTGCGTTGAACGTTGTATACTACTACATTTTGATAATGCCAATGGAACGTAGGTTATACAGACATTTATTACACGGTATTCCAAAACTTCATTCATCACCACTTATCACTTATAACTTATTAAACTAACAACTATTTACTCAACAAAGAAACACACACCCTCATCCTAATTCGTCACAACAATAAACCATTGTTTTCAAGTTAAGTCATTCAATGGCAGCTTCTTGTTCAAAAAATAATGATTTTAGTAAGATGGTGGTTAACGATGCTATGGTTGACTATGTCTTGAGTAAATATGGCACTAAATGGTATGATGACGAGGAAATGGCTGAGGTGATTCTAGAAGACCTGTGCCAAAGGGAGAACAATTGACGTGATGTTGCTAATGGTTAGTGTATACCTTTCTTTCTTTTTATGATTATTTTTAGTTTAATTGTACGTGTTTATTAATTGTCGACACTTCATATTTGTGCACCTGTTGAAGCGCTTGGCAAGAGGGTATCAAAGCTTGAATCACTTGGCAAGAGGGTGTCAAAGGTTGAAGTAATGTATGGTAGTCTGAAGGAGGTGAAAGTGGAAAAACTGGCAATGGAGGCAAAGGCTATAGCAAAACTTGATGCTATTTTTGGAAGGCCCAAGGAGGCACAGGAACCACCCAAACAAAATGAGGTAATAGTTACTGATTCGGATTCTGACACCAGCCTTGAGTTTTATGAGGATACACTAAAAAAACCTTCAGCTTCTTTGGTGAACAAAAGACCTCCTAAAACATGGGCAAAGAAAATTCCAATAAGTTCTATTTCTAAAAAAAAAGGTTCCCGTTCTAAAAATATTCCATCAAGTCTTGACTCAATTGATGATTCAAGTTCTTCTGATGAGAGTTATGATGCAAAAGGCCATGTTCAACTGAAGAAGAGACGCATGTCTAAGGTTTCAGCTCCAAGACAACCAAGAATAACGAATTGCGTTCTAGGCCTTCCAGCTGGTCAGAAAAGTTTGGGGACAAAATTTGTTATGTATTTTTAATTGTAGTTGTTGATGTTTTGAGACAATATATTGTGTATCTTTAATTATAATGTCCTATATTTGCAATATTTCTCATTAGTATTGATAATTAGTAATGTCTTATATGATATATATGATCATTGGTAAATGTACAATGTTTGCATACTTTGTTGGGTATATCATAAATGTGGCCATGATAGTTAACAAAGAACATGTTCAAATACACTTGATTTCCACCTCATTTGAAGAACATGACTTACTTAAATTAGTAGCATGTGTAAAGTTTCATCTTTTGAACATTCTCAAGACCAACAAATGAAACCCATGTATAAAGTTTCATCGTTTGACTATTAAAGTCAAGATAAACGAAAAAAATCCTAAACTACCCATGGCCAACTTGTACTTGTGAGTTACTTTTCTATAGTTATGCCAAGTGTCATGCAGTTATTGGGCAAGGGTATGCTTGGGCAACTTTTATAGGTTTTGGGCAACTCTGATCAATTTCAACAATTTTTTTGCATTGGGAACTGTGACTTAACTAAATACTGTTCCAATTTGGTTCCTACACTATTTTTTGGGCAACTTTTTAGTTTATTGCGTATTTAAGAATGCTTGATCTACTTCATTTCCAAAAATATTCTTCTACAACACTCTTCTTGGATACGCAACCACATTTCCAAATACATGGCGTCTATCATACCAATTTACGATCAAATCGCAAATGACAATGGTTGTAGGCGTATTGATATGGTCCTCCATAATATTTTTGCTAGGGAGAGAGATGTCAATAGGGGTGATGAGAAAGATTATGGGAGGATGATCGAGGAAATAGAGGTACGTGTTAAGCACAGGCATGCTATCTTACTGGAGCTTGAAAAGTTTGGGAACTATGATGTGCTGAAAGAACCCTTGGTCCATCTTAAGGTATCGCAGCAGGAGGATTTGGAAGAAATTGAGTACTTGATTAAAAGGCGACAGGCAAGTCTTCGTCGTGCTGGTGATAAGTCAAGGATCATGAAGAAGTTAATGCAGTTTAAATATTAACTTTCTTACTGTTTGGCCCAGTTGTGAACAACCATCTTTTTCAAGGTAAAACGTCTTTTGTGGTGGTATTTTGGTTATAAAAGTAATGGAAAGCAAGTTTGGTACTGGGTTATGATGTATTTTGTTTATGGTACGTGTTTAGGTAGTTTTGTTGATGTATGATGGTGTTTAGTCCTTCTATCAGGTCTGAAATGGATGTATTTTCACAACGGTATTAATGCATAATTAGTTATTATGTTATTTGTTTAAATGTTTTTGTTGTTTAGTTTTTACCAGTAATAGTTGAGGTGTGATCCAAATAACAAGGTCCATTAATATGTGTATTAGGCTGTTTTAACCCAAAAACAGAGTTGTTTATGTATTATGCAAGAAAGAGTTGACTTTTATTGTCAAATGTTGTTTTAACGAGGACTTACACAAGTAAGCTGCTATACGCATCTCTTAAAACATCTGTAAGTAAGTATATACAAGCTATCTGGATCATAAAATCTTTAAGCATTGTGTGTGATTGTGCTGATAATGTTTATAGTTCATATGGGTTTGACAACCAGTATGATTTGTTAACATGGTTTTGTGTCACACATAAATACCTCAACAAATTAAACAAGAATGTTACATACAAACATAAATACCATTCATTATTTAACTGGGTAATTGCAGAGCAGTTCCATTAAACCATCAAACAACATCAAAATAAAAGACCACCAAACCAAACCAAAGTACCTACACGACTGACAAACACAAAAGAACCTAAACAACAATTAACCTTTAGTCCTAATCATACTTATTCAAGGTGGCAATGGCATGCTCCTTCTTGGATATAAGAGCACGAACTTCTTTCAGAATGGCCGCAAAGGACTCGAGCAAACGGACCTCCACCACTTGAACCTCACGAAGGGATTCATAGGTATCATCAGCAGCTTCTTCTTCATCGAAGTTAAGGTTAAAAACCTCATTCATTCTCGCTGAACGCTTGTCAATGCTGATACGGAGCTCATCGCGTCGCTCACCAAGCCACATGAGCATCGTTTCATTCATCGGAATTTCTTGAGAGAACAGGAACTTTATACATTTATGTAGTTCATCTGAACCACTCATCTCTTGAAGTTCTTTCAGATTAGGTTTTTCAGCCATTTTTTTTTATGATTCTCTGGTTATGGTAAAACAAGCTAGGTTATGTGTTGTGTATAACACCTATAAGAAAGGCATGAAACCATACAATGAGCAACTCCAATTATATAAAATACAAAAAATTACTAGTAGTAAACAAGTGGTAAACGTAATCATTGCACAAATTAAACCCGCAATAAATTGTTACATAGTGGTTGTCTTCCCAGGCAGACTTTTTTGGTCTAATTCATGTCAATCAAATCAATATTTACTAGTTATAATTAATGTGAAACTGAACCCAATCACTATTATGTTACATTTGTATTTCAAAACTTGCAAAACAAATTTTTATAACAATGTGAACCTTACAAAAATTATAAACACTAGTATGTTACATTTGTATTTCTTGGTATTTTCTTTTGTTAATGTTGGTTTGCTTTTATGGGTTTCATTATGTATAGTTCAATTGAATGATGGTTTACTTGTAGATTTAATCTAGTGTTAAGTAACTTTGAGTTTTGTAGTTTGACTTTTAATTTTAGCACTTACTGACAAAATCCCACAGTATTGTTGGGCAACTTGTACTTCTGACCACATTGTGTATACTTATGACAAGTGTCAGGTACAAATTGGCAAAATTTTGATTGGGCAACTTTTATAAACTATGGGCAACTTTTTCAATGTTTATGCAACTTGGCCCAATAGAAACATAAACCCAAAGACCTCTACTTTTCATCAATGAAATTAAATGCTTCTTTTTAGATGCTTTATGTTTCTCCATTTACATTAGCATGTATATGCAGTAAAGTTCTATAATGCAGTGTTTGGAAAAACCACTTTTGACTATTAAAGTCAACGTAAACCAAAAACTAAATTACTAACCCTTGTAAACGTTATATGGTAACTTGTAAACGGTTTATACCGTTACTAATAACCCACTTACATACCAGAATACAATATCAAAGTAAACATATTTTTGGGTGCAAAATGTGACTAATACCACTATTAAAGTCATACCTAGTTTGACTATTAAAGTCATGCCGAATATGACTATTCAATTGAAAATATTGTGTGGTTTGGGTTTATTTTCAAAACTCAATCCTTATTGAATATGACTGACTTTGTGGTTTGGGTTTACTTACAACTGTGTGAAATATGCTGCAGTGTTTCCATGTGACTAAGTTTGTGCTTTGGGTTTTTCTATTTAAGAGTGGGCATAGGGTTTTCCTTTTTTCCACATCTTCTTCCTGATTGTCACATCTCATTCTTCACCTCATATCTTTTTACTCCACATTGTAGTAAATTTCTTCAGCATTTTTGCATCACTGCCCGAAGAATATGTCTAGTCGTAAAAGACTTAAGAAGATAAACCCTGACGATAGGGAATGGTCCAACAAGGTACTAAGAGAGGTCATATTTCCTGAGATTTATGAGTGATATGGACCAAATGCTGAACCAAATATGCAATTGCCACCTAAAGATCTAGAAGACCTAAGACGGGAAGTATACGGTGAGGAACAACCACAAGGTGTTAAACCAAGTGGTAGCAATACAATTAAGGTACCACAGTCACAAGTGGAAGGTACTAGCAGAATGCAATTTCTAGCTCCACAAAAGGCCACAATCAATAATACAAGGCAACTTCCGAAGATATATGTGAAACATAAGTATTAGATTGTTTTGTGGTGGGTTTCCTTTTTCCATCTTGATAATGTTCAAAAGATGAAACCTTGAAACATGGTTGTAGATTGGTTTACCCTGTTATGTTGTTATTTGATCATCAATTTTTTTCCATCAGGTAAATTTATATTAATCTCCAACTAATTTGTAGAAAGTGTATAAAACAATTTAGGACATGGCCAAAGAAACAGAATGTATAACAAAATAAGACATCCATAATGTGAAAAACACTATACAACTTGTCTGATACAAACTCTCATCCAAATATAACCAATTTGCAAAGATTCAAACTCTCATCCAAATTAAACATTCACAATCAAGCGTAAACAATTAATTAAACATACTAATTTTAATTAATATTGATCAAAAGTAAGAAACATTCCATACATAACTTATTTATTTCCATACTAAAAGCATTGAAACACCATAACCATGAGATACTAGAAAAATACAAACATTCAAACACCAAAACTGTTCGAACCAGAGCTGTATTCCATGCTTTCATCCCTTTGCCTCCTTTCCTTCCTTTCTTTGAGTTGTTGATAGATAATTTCAAGATCACTAATCCGTTTTTCCAAATTTAAAGGATCCCTCTGCCCGATACCATTACCACTTTCCTCCACATCTTTGTGCTGATCTAAAACCACATTTCGCCGCACCTCCACCACATTGTGGTTATGGTCCACTACTTTTTGCGGCGGCTCCACCACATTTGGTTGCGCCACCACATTGTGGTTATGGTCCACTACTTTTTGAAACGGTGTATTTGCTGAAATTGTTAATTGTGTATCTTGTAAAGGGAATATGTTTGTTTTTGTGTGTTCTTACCCAAACAATCGAGGGTTTAAATAGCCTGGGAAAGTAGTGGTTCAATGGTTCCCAAGAGGATAGGCGGGGAAAAGGGGGACAAGGACCGCCAAAAGCAAATTTATTGAAAACAGCATAACACAATGGCCTGTGTGCCAACTGCCAACCACCCATTTAGACATCCATTTACTTTTATCCATTCTAATGCACATATTTAAATATGAATATGATTAAAGTATTCAATATAACATGTTGTTAAAATATGACTATGATTCAAGTATTCAATATTGAATGAATTTATGTGTAGTGGAGATCCAGTAGAAAAAAGTATATGATATGGAACAAATAGAGAATTAATATGCCATGACAAATCATGTCCATACTAAACAACCACAACAAATGGATGAGAGTCGCATTTGCATCAACAATTGAAAAAGGAAAAACCAAAAACTTAATTTTCATTATAATTCAAAGTCATTACAATTTGAGGCTTACAGCCATTTGATAATCAAGCATTCAACATAAAGAAACAAAAACAAGTACGAAAATATAACCCCAAAAGACAACAATCATTCAATACTCTAATCTTCATCAGAGGAGAGTTGTTCATGAACCTCCATAAGCTTAGCTTGGCGCTCCTTCTCATGAATCCCGTCACTGATATCATTGATTAGAGCAGTCAACAAAAGAATCCTTTTACGCTCCTTTCCTGTGTTTCAACTAGACAACGAAGAATTTGAACTGCTTTTTGGTTGAATGAACGCAGATGATGAGTCTCATTGAGTGTAACCTGACGGTCCTCTACTTTCTTTTCGAGTTGGTTACGCTCATCCAAGTATCTTTTCAAACAAGCCTTCTCTTAAGCAATTTCATTGTTGAAATAGAACTTGAATGCTATTGCCAAATTATAAGACCCAGATGCTGCTTTGATTTGATTGATGTTGTTGGAAGAAGTAGAAGCCATGGATAATGGATGACGGAGTAGGGTGGCTGATATGATAAGTTAGGTTAGAAATATTATTTAGTAACTAAACCAGGAATATAAATAGGGGATGACATAACTACTGTAGTAACCGACGCAGGAAGTTCATCTTCCCCATGCAAAACTATCAATTCACCATTGAAAATAACAAAAGTTTTACATATAACAAAATAAACCCTTGCACATAACATTTTAGTTAAAAAAAAAAGCCCATGACATACACAAGTTCAATGTATAAAATAAAAGACCCTAAATAAGTACCTAATAAACTAATGAAAGTCGTATCTTATAATATATTTTGGGAATTCAGAATTCTTGGGTAGACTCAATCAATATGGGATGATAAGAAGGAAAAAGAGGATATGGCAAAAAATTGTATTTGCACCAAAGACACTTCTACGACATCCTCTCTTTCCTTCTTATCATTCTATATTAATTGAGTATGGTTAGTGAATGATGGTCTCATTGCTTCAATCCTCAAAACAATGTTAAATGTCTATTGCAGCATAGTTTGTACAAATGTAATAGGCTAAAATGAACAACCCTTATGCGTCCCCCGAACAATTCCTTTTGTTTTTTCAACACTCTTTGACCAAAAGGTTGCGCCAACTAAATTGCTACTACAAATAAAAGTTAAACATAATATATTTGTTTTGGTTACATAATGGTTACACTCTGTATTACAGTTATATTAGTGCAGTTATTTTTAACAGTTAATTGCACCTTTTAACATTAAACTAAATTCAAGTATTTATTACATTGAACTTCCAATAAATAATGTATAGTTAATTCAAATGGTGCCTCTTGGTTTGCCCTCTTATTCATCTATATAGGCAGGGTTCTATTCACCCAATTTACATCATCCAATCTTAAACACTAGTAAAATCAAATACTGTTTGTGAATCCTAATCTAAAACATAACCAAGAATGTCTTCATCCAAAACAGTTTCATCGTCAAAAAAAAGACCAGCAACTGATGCAAATATTGAGTTGCAGACAGAGAAACCCCCAAAGTATGTAGTTATATTTTTCTTTTTGTTTTAAAAAATTAATTACTTGTATATTATGTGCCCTAATTTTGTTAATCTTTTGCAGAAAGCAATTGGTTGACGAAAAAAGTGTATCAAAGAATGAGAAAAATAAATGTATGTTAGATTTTTTTTTTTTTTTAATAATCTAATAGAAACTTATTTATGCTTACTACAAATTAATTTGGTTTATTTATATGTAACAGGTATTGTTGAAGAAAAAAAAAGAGAGCCCCAAGTCAGATGACTATGTATGGGATTCTGACGAAACATACATCCAGTGGGAAAACGAGTTTGAGTTAAACATGGGGCGCGAACAAAAGGAAGCAGCAGCAGAGAAACAAAGAAAAAAACGACTCGCAGAAGATCATGCGAACAAACTGGACAATATGCCACGGATGAATTTGTTTGAAGATGCCAAACCAGAGGATGGTGATGAGGAGATTGAACAAGAAGATATTGAAGAATTTGACTACGAGTCGGCCCATTTAGGATTAGACTCATCTCCTGAAAACTAAGATTGCTGTAGTCATTAAGATTTCAAAAAATGTAACCCCTAAGGTTGTTTGAACCTATTGAATTGAATAGTTATGTAATCGCTGTATAACCTAACTTACTTATGATTCAACATTTCTACTTGACTAACGCATCTAACTTATGTAAATATCACAGGTAGTAGATAACCAAAATTGAGGGGGAAAACATAGTTAAACTTTTGCATACCTCTAGAAATGGCACCCATTGTCGTAGTTCCAAAGGATCGTCAAATTCAGGAGGTGTAGGAGGGGATATGTTTTCCGGATTGATTATCAATAAACGGCATCGCAATCCTCTTGGGTACTGTCTGGCGGTTTGGTACCACGTACAGACGACATCGTCATTTCTTGTTACCAGTTTTATTAACGGTTTCAAAGCCTATGGAAAGAAGGAAACAACCAAACAAACTTTATGTCAAGAAGGCAATAGAAACAAACACAACACAAGTAATTATGTAGTTTATTAAACTACATCACGTTATTCATTTCTCAATATTGACACACGATGTTACATGTCTATTACAGCTTAGTTTGTGCAACTGAAATAGGCTAAAATCAACATACTTAACCCTTCTGAGTGCCCCCACCACTCCCTTTTGCTTTTTCATCACTCTTTGAGCAAAAGCTTGCACCAAGCAAATTGCTAGATTGATGAAATAACAAAAGGAACTGTTGTGGACACTAAGAATGGCTAAATATGTTATAACATCGTTTTTCAATATTAAAAAATGAATAACGTGATGGACTTTAAAGTAAACATATTTTAGTTAATAAAGCAACACGCATAACACAACAACGTTGGGCTATTAAGCTAACTAAGATTACATAAAGTATGATACAATTGTAGATTCTAGATAAAAGTGAGTATTAGGACTCGTGTTGAATGGGATAATGAAGGAGTGTGGCCTGTCATGAACAATACACACTATATCATTATCACAATCAGCATCCCTCAATGATAAAGATACGTCTTTACAGCGTTGTTGTTGATGTTCGAGAGTTTTTTTCAACACCGTCCATAAAGATACGGCTACAAAAAAGGCACTAACTTGTGATCAACATCAACCACACAAATGATACTAGGGACGGTGTTCAAATTAACTCTCAAACACCATCAAAAACGCTGGAAAGACGCATCTTTATAATTGAGGTTCTACAGATGAAGTTCAATGTAACAAGCTGTGTATGGCCGAATTACTTGGGAGATGGATGTTTTTAGATGATATGTAAATTCCATATCAAAGCATTGAGCCATCAAGTAATTCGAGGACCTATTACAGACCTTGATACATTCAACTTCAAATTCAAACACTTTCATAGAATCCACAAGTACATCAAACTGCAACTTTACCTTCTTAAATATAACCTTTAACAAATATAAACTCAAACTATTGCCACATTGTGTTAAAACCATATGTGTTACCACATATTTCAAATTATATGCAAGTCATATGTAATTTTTGGGTCCATAATTAAAACATATGTCCATATAAGTATTACGTTTCTTTTGGTACTTAATTAACACATATGTCAAACCATATTACTCAATCAAAGGTGTTAATTTACTCATGAAAATGTAATCTTATC
Organism: Artemisia argyi; assembly: GCA_030686995.1. Lineage (NCBI taxonomy): Eukaryota > Viridiplantae > Streptophyta > Magnoliopsida > Asterales > Asteraceae > Artemisia > Artemisia argyi. The sequence goes on along the minus strand of CM060678.1, from coordinate 17,339,001 downwards.
TGAAAAAACTTTACTCCGCTTCTGCCGCCACAGCTGTAGCCAAGTCCGATTATCCTTCATGGTGGTCGTCTCTTATCTTTAATAAAATAAATAAATAAATAAATAAATAAATAAAATAAAAAAAATCGTAAGCTCATGTGGATCTAAAGAATAACACATCTATCTGAAAACAAAAGAATAAACATTACTTTATCAACATTCACCGATACAGTACCGGCAACGGCAACTTTCCGGCGACAAGCCACTTGCTGCGGAAAGGCGGCTGTAAAAAAAACACTATTTTCAAATATTGAAATAAAATACAGCTCAGATCTACAATTAATATGTACAAATCTATGAAAAATAACATCTAACACTTGATTAGTAGTAACATGTTAATACTTTTGTTGTTGACTTCTTTAACTGTTTTCCTCAGCTACAGTGGTTGTCAGGTTCGGTGGTGGTTGGAAGTTTTGACAAGAAGAGAGTGTGAGGATTGGTGGTGTAAATAAATGAGGGCTGTGGATTGTGTATGTGTAAATAAGTAAAAGAGTGTGTGTAAATAAATGAGGTGGGTATGTGATTAATGAGGATTAGGTGATAAGATTGTATAAAATTAGATTAAATCATAAAAAGTTGCCCTATACTAGTTGCCCAAAAAGTACGAGTTGCCCTATACATTATACCTTACACATACATGTACTATAATATAAAATAATATGACACGTGTCACACCCTTGTTGAGTCGCTCAGTCGCCAAGTTGCCCTGATCCGCTAGAGGAGAGTGATTTTAAAACATCTATTCAAGGAAAGTGCTTTGGGCGGCTGATCTATTTTGGTAATTATCCCATAATAGATTCAAATATAATTACTTTGTTATATTAATCTCATGTCCAAAACATTACTTTTTCATATGAAACTATCAACATCCCTATATCTAAGCAACACGAATCTTTGATCTTTACAAATTTAAAGAATAATGAAAAAACAAAAGATGAAACACATTAACCATACCTTGCATCGATGGTTTTACTTTTTATAAACATAGTTATCAATACATAGATAGTGTGCATTGTTCAAGTTGGTGATTTGGGTTTTCTGATTGAATTATGTTTTTGTATATGGTTTGTGGAAGAATAGTATAGTAGTTGTTGTTGGAATTATGATATCATGACATTCATATAAAATAAACCAAACACATCAAGTGAGCATAGCGGAAGCAATTATAACAAGATCATATAACATGTAATTAATTAATCAATATTAAATAGTAAACATACCTTTGTGATTCTAGCCCGAACAAGAATCAATAGCAATCTTCAAATCAAGAACCCTAATTAGGGTTTATGTGGATTATAAGAATTACCCCTTACCTCTTTTGTAATTCAATCCAAGAATCAAACAAAAGTATGTTTGAATCACGTTCTTGTACACACGTACTAAAACAAGTTAAAGTAATGCTAGTTTTAGAACACAAAATTAAACCAAAACCTTTTGTTTAATAAAGAAAATCAATCAACCCTTTAAGGATGTTTGTTTGATCGATTACTAGAAAACAAGGAGAGAAAAACAAGTTTAGGGTTTGTGTGTGTGCACAAGAGATACAAACAATGAATCCCTAACCTTGTTTATATAGTATAGTTTACTTGGAGCTCAAGTTACAAAGGAGGTGGAACTCCTTCTAGAACTTTCTTGACCTTCCAATAAATCATGCACATTACTTTCCTTTTATTCGTCTAATGATCATTAGTCATTTATCTTAAATACTAAATAATTATTATATATTTGTGTAATAAATAATTAAATATAAACTTTTACATTTAATTATTAAACTTTAACTCTCATACGTAAAGTGTGCAATCCCGTGATCTCGAGTTCGATCCTAACATACGACTACTAAAATAATGTCCATAATCTAACAGCTCCCACTTGGACATATTTTAATAGTGTAATCACATCGGTTAGCGTCTAGCAACACTTCGATGCCTCTAGTACAATCTCGAGTAAGGCTCCTGGAAAAACCTTTTAATGATTTCTCATTATTATTATCCTTTTGTTTCTAATACCATGTTAATAAGGATATGGATTAAAGTCATTCCTTAATTAACCATTCTGTTTCTCGTTGTTAGTGATTGATCAAGATTACCAAATCATCTGAACATATTCAGGGAAGATCTTGGGCACGGCCATGCAAACATCTTGACAACCCTACGAGGGGCCCAGCAGTATTAAACTCCAAAAAAAAATTTTGAAGGAACAAATTCTATCTTGACTACAAGCAAAACCCACAAACTTTGTAACACTTCCGAAAACAACCCTTATGACTACCAGTTACGTATAGCGTTAAGTTGTTCCACAAAAATGTACTACATTCATGACACTTATCTTGCATCTCAAGTCTGAGGATAACTTCTCATGATTTACTTAATGACAAGATCCATAAAGTAACATCATGTAGTTGGGATAAGTCCTATATTCAGTATCATTGAATATCATCTGAAATGGCATGACTATGCAATATACTTTAAGTATATTATACCAACCTTCAGATTTGTCTTGATTTAATAATATTCTCATATTATTAACTGACAACGGACAATTTAGAATAGCATTTATTCATGGATTAAACATACAAATATAGGATACAGTATATTATAAATTAAACATACCATGTATTTCAATTTATTATAATAATTGTTTAACATCCCTTATCCAAATACTAAATAGATCAATGCATGATAACTTTTGTTGATGAATTATATCTCAAGCAATGACATTCATACTTGTTGACAAGACATAAATCATCCAACTTTGATCTATCGGAATTTTAAGAATACTTATTTCAAGAATTCAACTATTGAAATTCTTATATGTGCATAGTCAACTATTTTGATAATGCCATATTTCATAAAAATGTGAGACATCCTTAACCACCAATTTATGATAATTAAACTTCCAAACATTTTAAAGTTTAAAGTATTCTTATTCTCTTAATGTATAATGCAACTTATGCTTTTAGTAAGCACAACTAGTACATATAGCAAAGAACGAAATCCTTACCATAACTAGTATTGAGTGTCACCTCAATTTCATTAGCATAACTATTAAAACTTTCCGTAAACATTAATATCTATTTTGTAATGTTTGATGCCCTTCAAACTTTCAAGTTTGCTGGCTATGACAATTTTCACAACAATTGAAAATTGTTCATCTATAGAATTTGGAAGCTGTTCCAGATTTAGGATGTGATTCTATAATCAAACATATTCATTTAGAATATTACACAAGTTATCTAATAACTTTTTAATTAGATATTAATATTGCCAAATCATCTTGTAATCAAGCATGATAAAACAAAACATGATGTTCATGAAAGATCTTTGAGTCATACTTAGATTTTATTCATGTCATTCATATCCATTTAGACTTTCTAAATAATATATCATGTTATATTAGATTCATTTACCACACATGTTTCAATAATAAACATTCATTCCAAGGTTATATGTTTTATTTCCTAAATCTTACAAGTAAAGTTTCATTCCATTCTAAGACTTAACATTTACTTATATGGAATATTACTTTTCATATGTTCTACAACATATATGATTTAAGAAATTAAACATAATACTCCCACTAGCTTTTAGGAATACTTAGAAATTATCTTATTTCAATTATAAATCAAAACATGAATTTAATAATTAAACATAAGAGTAATCTTCTAGATGCATGCATTTATCCATCCATGGATTATTGCACTTTGTACACTTTCAAAGATTTATTTGAATTCATAAACTCCTTTTAATTACTTATCGTCCTCGCTCAAGTAATCACTCAAGAAAGAGTTTTGATATTCTATTATCAATTTCATAAATATGACAATCATAATCTTTATATACTTAATGTGTTTAGAAAAGAATATTCAATCACAGTTAATTGCTTAAGTGTGATTAATAATCTTGTCATAAGACATGCATTAAATATGTGCACAATATTGTCCATATGATTTCTATTCAAAGATTTAAACCTCAAGAGTTACCTAATCTTTGAAGAAACTCATCTTCATTTTCTAGTCTAACTATTAAGATAAACCAAGTTTCTAAAATTGATTATCTTTATGGACAGCATCTTAATCATTCATATCATGTCTACTTTACCCAATTTCATATTTGGTAATGTATCATAATGATTATCAGGTTTACAATAATCTTGTAAATCATAGCCCTCAGCATATTAATCAAATATCTGAGATATATTGCTATTCTATGAATGATAATTCCATCATCTTGAGATTTAACATTTAAATGTCGACCTTTATTATCATGTTGAGATTTAACATTCAAATGTCAAACTTCATCATGATATTTACAAGTGTATTTTAGAAGATTATGTATCTTGTAATTTTATCTTTTAAAGATCAAAACTCCCACTTGCTTTTAGTAATTTAAAGACTATCTTTAAATACTTAGAAAATAAAGAAACAATACAATGTTCTCTTTTGGGATATTACAAATACTTATTGATAGTTCCTGACTTAACTTTGTTAATAACCTCTTCACAAGCAGTTAAACAAATTTAGAACTTCAATTTAAGACTTAATGTGATTCATCACATTCCATCATATGATAATGTCTTATTAATCTTCTAGGTTGGAGTTTTATTAAATATTTCCAAGCCATACTCAATATTTTAACCTTGATAACTTTTGGAAGAAAAGAAGTCATAGTTATCTTTAATCAAACAATATAACAAGAGTTTGATTTTCCTAACTGAACATACCATAAACATTTGATATTTCATTAGTATTAATATTGTAAGACAATCTAACAATATTAAAGATAACCATATTTCTTTTGACTTGTCTATTTACCAACTAATTCATTTTAATGGTATAATAATATTCAAGCCAATTACATGTTTTATAACACAAGTACTTTTTACAAAGTCACTTCATGTCCATGTCTTTACAAGAAAACATAAAATGTTATAATCTCACTATACGTTATAAGTCATTTAACAATTTAATAACTTCATGTATATGTCTTAATTAAAAAACACAACAAGATAACTTCTTACTTTATTATAAGTCTTGTAACAATTAAAAGACTTTATGTTTATATCTTTACAATGAAACATAAACATGTTTAACTAAAGTAATTATGAACACCATCTTTTGGTTTTAATAGTAATTTCAAGTTAATTTAGTACTTCACAATAATGTAAATAACATTATTTCTTCATTTATTTATGTCATTCCAAGAACACATAAATATTTAGATTGAAGTAGCATTAGATTACTTAATTAATTTATGTCATTCCATGAATTCATAAATCTATAAATTAAAGTAGTCTTGATATCATATTGACACATGTTCTAATAGGTATCTAATTTAGAAACTGTAAATTCTCATAGTTCAATTACATCAGTTGATCTGCTAGTAATGAAAATATGAAATTCACCTTGTTGTTGCAATCTGGTTAAGCTCTCACATAACATAAATTGTAACACCAAGTGTTTCTTGAATTAGCCTAATATAATTCATATTAGAACATTATTCTAATTTAGAAACTGCTAATTCTCATAGTTCAATTACACCAGTTGATCTGCTAGTAATGAAATATGAAATTCACCTTGTTGTTGCAATCTAGCTAAGCTCTCGCATAACATAAATTGTAACACCAAGTGTTTCTAGAATTAATATTAGAACATTATTCTCTTACCTTGTAGTCAAGAGAATCCATTAAATCATATCTTTATGAGTTGTTTCTTGCACACATTAAAGATAACATTTCTCCCACTTGTGCATGGAACAACCTCATATAGTTGATAAACAACATGCCATGCATTTGTTTATGTGTTCAATATGATTGTGTCATAGATTTTAGCATAACAAGTATATGTAAAACAACAATGTCTAGTAAGGAAACGTACAAGACTATCTTTAAAAGTATGATTGTCTACACATGGAAAGTAATTATCTTTAGCTACCAAGATGTCAAAGCTTGTAACTCCGACTGAATTAAAGATCATTACAATAATTCCTTATTCAGTGATAAGTACACAATACTCCCACTGAATTTGACAACATTGTAAATGTTTCATATTCAGTGAAAACAAATATTGTGTCTTTAACTTTCCTACACCTTTAAATGTCCATATGTAACAATTACTTATGTACTAAAAGTGTATTCTACTACGTAAATGATGGACTATCCACCAAATGCTATTAATTTGAAAATTGGACATGCAATTTCTTCCATAACAGGTCTACCATCCTACAATGTATGTAGCACCTTTAAAATAGTCAAAACAACTAGTTTGTCTTTAAACATTTTGCAGTAATTAGTCTAGCTTCTAATTATAATAACTCATAAAATGTCATACATAATTTTCTGTTAACCAAATATCATATTTGTTACTAAGAATTTAATCACCGAATGAGGATGATGAAATCCCTATGAAAAATATTCGCAATTTTCTTAACTATTAAAAAATTTGCTATGAGTTATATTAGAATTTAGACATATCTAATATTCCTATTATCCTTTCTCATTCATGAAAAGAAATAGGATTGTGTCTCACTCTTCCTTCATAGAAAGGAGACTTCTTTTGTCTTTTAAGTAAATATTTCTTAATCAAACATTTGTTTGAAAACAGAACTAGATCAATTTACCAAAGCCCAAAGTGCGTTTACGGTTTGAACGTTGCATTAATACATTAAAACGAATTACAAAATTCAATTTCAGTATTTTCATTAATTTGGCCTTTAAGAAAATAATATACCCATTGGTAAAAATATTTATATAAACCGTAGTATTTTCTTAAAGCTAGGATCCAAATTGACATAGTACCATTACATCAGTTGATCTGCTAGTAATGGTAGTATTCAACAAGGTAATTGTCGAACAATAATTGCCAATGTCATATTGCAATTCCTAGATTTATGGGATTTACAATCACAAAACTTTTGTATTGTAAGCATGTTTGATCCCCATCTTAATGCCTTGAGTCCAAGATCTCACTTCCTACTCAATTTAAGTCGTCTAACTTAAAAACTGAAACTCACAAATCCATCACATCAGTTGATCTGCTAGTAATGAATTTATGAAATTTACCTCTGCATTGCAATCTCGCCAAGTTCTCACATGACGTAAATTACAACTTCAAGTGTTCTTAATTAGATGGCATTCGACTTAATTTTATAAGGGTATTAAATTTTGACGTGTAATCAAAATAATGTATGAAGAAGCATGCATACAACTTCATAACATTGGTTTTACAAAACATTTTTATTACCAATTTGCTAAGAGTAAAATAACAAAGTTTTGATTGAGGTATCGGGTTCACCAATTAAAGAATTACCATCAATTATCGTCCACTATATCGTATTTTTGCATAAGCCCGAAAGCTTAGTGTTTCGGATAATCATTGTGGAATTGTGGTTAATTCACCCTTAAGATGACAGTGTACATGTAATGGTTGTTCGGTAAGTCTAATTTACACACAAACGAGCGTTAAGACAGAATGTTGTCTCTCTAAGGCCACAATTTAATGCGAAGCCATCCTTATACCCACCTTATAGTGTGTAAACTTCGGTCGGGCCTAGTTAACCATTACGTACAAAAACATCAATCAACCAATTCTTTGAAATTTAAACTCTTAAAAACCAAAACAATTTCGCCATTATTTAGTCCGTATTATTTTTCTATTCAAAATTACCCTTTTCGTTTATAAACATGTCTAACACAATTAATAAACAAAACAAGTAATGTATAATAAAAAATAAAACAACTAAATAAACAAATATACATAATCATAACAATTAAATATGTATAAAACATGTAGCCACATGCAAATCTTATTCAATAGTCCTATTAATAATCAAATCTAGGTGTACAACGTATTAATTCAATTAAGGCTTTCTTCTTCTAGGAAAAGAGCCACATACATCGATAAATCGATTGCGTAAGCCAAAATTAAATAAATACCACATAGCACATAATTGATTACTTAATATTGGAGTCTTCCCCAATTCGACATCTATTAATAAATTTATATGTTTCGATATAACTTAACCATTAATTCATATAAACAATTTAAACCATTTAAATTATTACACAATATAAAAATCCATGCAAATATGCACTTTTTCATGGATTATGCTTAACAATTAACATATTGCACCAAGATCGTTTACTAAAACGCGTAACAAATTACATGACATCCTAGAGTTTCTAATCATATTAAAAAATCAAAAACCACAAACCCTAAAACCCTTAAGGGTCAAATCGACCCAAAAAAAATTAGGGTTAGGAATCTAACAAACCCTAAAAACATGTAACTAAACGAATCAATATCCAATTTTTATGCGTTTCGATAATTAATTACACATTATAACGGCTCTAGATGCCACTGTTGGAATTATGATATCATGACATTCATATAAAATAAACCAAACACATCAAGTGAGCATAGCGGAAGCAATTATAACAAGATCATATAACATGTAATTAATTAATCAATATTAAATAGTAAACATACCTTTGTGATTCTAGCCCGAACAAGAATCAATAGCAATCTTCAAATCAAGAACCCTAATTAGGGTTTATGTGGATTATAAGAATTACCCCTTACCTCTTTTGTAATTCAATCCAAGAATCAAACAAAAGTATGTTTGAATCACGTTCTTGTACACACGTACTAAAACAAGTTAAAGTAATGTTAGTTTTAGAACACAAAATTAAACCAAAACCTTTTGTTTAATAAAGAAAATCAATCAACCCTTTAAGGGTGTTTGTTTGATCGATTACTAGAAAACAAGGAGAGAAAAACAAGTTTAGGGTTTGTGTGTGTGCACAAGAGATACAAACAATGAATCCCTAACCTTGTTTATATAGTATAGTTTACTTGGAGCTCAAGTTACAAAGGAGGTGGAACTCCTTCTAGAACTTTCTTGACCTTCCAATAAATCATACACATTACTTTCCTTTTATTCGTCTAATGATCATTAGTCATTTATTTTAAATACTAAATAATCATTATATATTTGTGTAATAAATAATTAAATATAAACTTTTACATTTAATTATTAAACTTTAACTCTCATACGTAAAGTGTGCAATCCCGTGATCTCGAGTTCGATCCTAACATACGACTACTAAAATAATGTCCATAATCTAACAGTTGTGTCAAGGGATAGGTGATTTAAGTACAATTTGGGTTCTCAAAGTAAAACAATATATGCAGCACAAGGGAAACCATAATCTCGAAATATAGCTTGATCTATTAATAGGTTATACTCAGGTCAATTATTTGAAACATTTAGTTACATCTTCACTTTAATATACACTTATAGACTTACTTTAACATCCAGCTCAATATCTTCCTATGGTGAATTTCGATTCAAAACCACTTCCAAAAACGCCTTATAAGACATAAGATGGTGGATATCAAGCACCGACTTTTCAACTGAATGATGCTACTCATGTGCCTTACAAAAGTGAACAACATAATGAAAAAATTGATAATCCATATACATTTTAATCACACATGACACTATATGTGTATAAATCGATAACTTAGATAGATCATACCAGAGCATATGAAATACCTATGTGTTCTTATTTATGTGTCACTTTATACCTATTCCCATCAAACATTTTGAAAGAGGTGGCAAAACGGACGGGTAGGCTCTAAAACTGGTCAAACATGTCATTTTCGGTATGGGTTGGGTTGAATTGACCCAAAAATACAGGTTCCTGAAATAGTGTTAGAATTAGCTTATTTCATGTTCTATTAAGCTGCTTGTTAAGAAGTAGAGAGATGAATGTAAAAGGGTTGTATTATGTGTCCTTATAAAGCGAGACCATTGTTTCGTATTTTGATTAAATTACCTGCATTTATCATATTCTCGGTAGTGAATGTGTCGACAATAGTTGATAGTAAGGCATCAGTTTTTTCATGTTTCAAATTCTTTAAGATGAATTATTTTCTTATGGGAATTAGAACAAAATTTTAATACATCCTACTCAAATAAAAGGTAAAAGGTATACTGCAAGTCGAGGGCTTAACTGCTTAAGCAGCACCCCTAACTCCCACCTACCAACATATCCTTGTTCTACACCCTGGCCACACAAACGCTTTGTAAACATAATTTCAAGATTGATTCACAGTCATGTTTCTATGTTAGCACATTAGCACATAGGGATTAAAACGCATTGAGACCTCATTCACACGACCTGTTGATTTCTACTAAACAGTTTACAAATCTCACGCTATCTATGAAATATCCCTTACTTAACTAAAATTTATTGTGTATTTGAGCCAATATATTAATTAAAGATATCAGTAAACAGCCAGGTAGAAGAATTGTAAAAAAAAAAACACAAATGGATTGTAGAAAATATAAAAATTTATCATCGAACAAAAGAAAATTTCAAATATAACATGCACAACCGCACAACTAAAGCATGATAATCACTTTTATTAAGAAGTAAATTACATTAGAAAATTTTTTGAACAAATTCATAAAATGAAAAAGCTCTTAAATGCATAATTACCTGCTCAAGTGTATAATGTCAAGCTTCAATAAAACCATATGATCAAATGACTCCAAGATACCAGTTACAACCCTTTCATCTTACTTCTTGATCAAATCAGAGTCTCACTACCAAGACAAATATCATATTATTATCATGTCACATCTATTTCTAAATTGTCCAAAATGATCGGCTAAATAAATCACTGGTATACGTTTAATGGCAAAAGTTTTAGTCTCATTGGTGACTTAATTTCAAGAGAGTTTGTCGTTTAGACGAAGAGTTGTTCTTGCTTACGGTATAAGTAGAGCTCGACTTCGATTGAAAAGGCTTTTGTGGCAAAAAATACGAAATAATAATGAAATATTGATAATGTTGAATAATATGCGCACCACATGTGGTTATTTTTGTGGCATTCCAACACAATACAAAGGAAAATTCAGTTGTAGGTTATATATTTAACACCATGAAACATCAAACGGATGCATACATGTATAAAGTACATCCCTTTAACTTTAGATTCATATTAAACTATAACAAACAAAACATTGCAGCTTTTAAAAACTCAAAAGTGAAGTATATATACAAATTCAACAAATTTTCATATTTTAAAAATGGAAGAACTTTATACGAACAATATTATGATAATAAGTTAGTTTTGATAACCCAAAGTTCAAATTTGGGCTTGTAACAGGCTACATATAAGAATTAGACTTACCAAGATTAGTTGCTTCATCGGTTTGAATGCCTAATAGTTCAACTGATCCAAGAGCGTAGGATGTAACATGCGAGTGAGAAACAAACAATATTACTTTTAAGCAAAATTAGAAGGCAAACTATTATGGGCCTCAGATACATACACTATACCAGAACATCTATAACGTAGTTGAACTTGCTATTGTTACCAAAAAATATGCAATCAATAAATTTAATTTTAATTTAAACCAATGCTAATACGCCTAATTACAACTAAAGATTTATTGACCATAGTAACTATAACCACTATCATCTCTTTCCAACTTCAAACAATAATAATCTAATTTACAAAAACAAAAAAGCCCACATTTTTATCAAATAGGTAGTAAAAACATAGCCGAACTAACAAATCAAGCTACAAATATCATCAAAATCACAACTTTTTTATATGGGTCAAAAAACTAATAACATCATATGAGTACTCATTGAAAAGTAATAACATATAAAAATCCACTAATTTAACAAAATTAAATGAGGACTAATTGATACCTTTCGTGAGAAACTGTCGGTTTAATAATAAAATTAGGGAAGCTATCAATAACCATCTCATTAACAAAATTGATGAAAAAAAAAAAAAAAAAAAAAAAAAAAACTCTAAATCTTACCTTTGATTCGTTCATGATTATATGTGATTAATTTTATTGATTTTGACTTTGATCGATTGAGTTTCTCCTTGTGAAGTAAGGTTTTTTCCTGGACGTTGAGGTGGAGCAATTGAACTTCCCATGTTTTAGTTGTGTGAATTTTGTTTTTCTTAATTAACCCCCACAATGTTTACAAATCACGCCTGCCGTCTCAAAGGTTTTAATTTTTGCAAAATTGGCACATAGATTTTTATATGAATTTTGCTTTTGAAACGAAGTTGGTTGATGTTTGACTAAAATCATGGCCAATTTTGACTTTAATCAACCAATCACGTCAATCGATTTCACATACATGCAAAATCAAGCTCTTCTATTGGTTCAATTTTTTTAATAAGAAGGATTTTGCAAAACACTCCTAAATGATATAATATTTTTTATTATATATAAAATATTAAAAGAAAAACTTAAGTGCTTTAAATAAGCAGTATGCCCAAAATTAGCAACATGCCTATGCTAATGTTGTTAAAGCGGGAGGTACCCTCGCGTTTTTATGGCGACATGGCCACCAGCCCAAAATCTTCGACGGCGCACGGTACTGCTGGTGTTGCCATGGTGTCTTGCGCCGTGGTGGCCAGACAGAGCCGTGAGTTTTCAATTTTTTTTTGTTTGAAAAATTCAACCGTTGCTAACCTCTATATGACCTTTTTTTTTTTTTTTTTTTTTTCTTTTTTCCATTTAATATATTTAAAACATTAATATTTAACTCTTTAAAAATCTTATAAATACCCTTTATTATTTCATACTTTACACACACTTCCAACGAGTGGGGGTACCCGCGTGCTGTTGCGGAAATGTTTTGTTTAATCTAGACTCTTAATGAAACGGTTGTAAAAAAATTATTTTTGTTGTTAAGGACTATATATGCAAAATGTCGATAACCGCAAGTACTATTTTCGAAAAGTGTTTATGAAAATAGTATGATTTTTTACGGCCTGAGATTGTCGGTATGTTGACTAACTTTGAAATTAAAAGTTAACATGAGGGGCTTTTTCTGTACAATATTAACGGGCGTTAAGGACTAACTTTGCAATAGATCTATAACCACAGGGTCTAAAAGCGAAAATTGGGCAATGAACAGTGCTTTTACTATTCATCCTAATGGGTTTTAGTATATATAATAATATCTTACTATTCTCTACTTCTCTTTTTTTCCCATCTAAAATGAATCCAAACTCACCATGGATTAATAACATGCTAAACGACCCGTCAAATCAAATGTCAGGCTCGTCTTCGAATCCCGCCAACAATCCGGGCTCGTCCTCAAATCCATACCCTCAAGCGGGTTACTTTCCCACCTTCCAAAACCTATATATGAATCCCGAAGAACAAATGATATTTAGTCAATCAAAATTATAACAACAACAACAACAATATACTCAATTTACTCAACCTCAACAAACAAACCAAGCCACCCCTTCCAACTAAATTTGGACCGTGCATCCTTCCATCTAGTAGACGAAGACGAAGATGAAGATGATGAAGAAGAGAAGAGGTTCTGACCCGACCTCGAAAAAAACGAGGACAAAGACGATGGCGAAGAAGCCAAAGACAAAGACAAAGACGAAGAAAACCGACAAAGACAAAGACGAAGAAAACCGACAAAGACAAAGACGAAGATGAAGAGGTGGTACCGTCCCGACAACCTCAAGCTTTTTGGAGCCAAGAAGAGGAGTATCTTTTGGCGGAGTGTTTCATTCAAATTTACGAAGATCCAAAAACGGGTGTGGATCAACAAAGGGATACATTTTGGTACAAAGTGCTCGATGCATACAACAAGGAAGCCAAAAGGCTCAACTATACTATTCGTACAAAAAATATGTTGACGGGAAAGTGCACTCCAACGAATAAAGATATCAAGAAGTGGAATACGGTAGTGGATGAAACGGCTGTTATAAGTGGGGAGAATGATAGAGATTTTATGACCTGTTGTCATGTATTTTTTTTAAAAAAAAAAACAGCGGGTTATGACTTTAGACACATGAGCGCTTGAGAATTTTCAAAAGACAAGCACAAATGGAAAAATCCCGACTCGACTTTGGCAAGACGTAATCGTCTTCGGGTTACGGACGAGGATCCCGAGCATTTTGGAGCAGACGCATTGCCACGGCCAGAAGGCATGTACCGGATTTCTAAGAGTCAACGTTCGTCAAACTCGACCGTTGGTTCCGGTTCAAACCTGGCAATGTTTCAAGAAAAGTTGCAACAACAATACGAGTTAGACCACAAGGCAAAGATAGATGTTCTCGAATGAGAGTCACTCGCGAGAGTTACTTTATATAAATCTCAAAGGGTTACCGAGGAGATGCGAGTACTACAAATAGAAACAAGCAAGATGGATCCGATCAACGCGGCTGCCGTGAAAGCCTAACAAGCATGAACCCTGGCAAAGTATCCTACCAACGAGGAATAGCCTTTTATTTCTATGTTTATGTACTAGGTTTTTATTTTTACGCAACCTTTTTTTTTTTAATTTTTTTAATGTAATGTGTGTGTTTTTTTAACTAATGAAGTTTATTTTAGTTAATATTGTGTATGTTTTATTTTATGTAAAACGAATGGATGACGGCACCACATTTTCTGGTGCCAACAGTTACAGCCAAAATGTGGTACGATAGGATTTCGGATGCCATGAAGACTTTTACTGACGTTGCAGCACTTTTTCTCTACGTATCACATCTACGACACGAGGGTACCCAACGCTCTTATAGGCACTTTCCCGTTTTTGCCTTAGTATTTTTCAATGATAAGAAAAGTATATGTTATGTGCTTGGAATGACGAAAATGTTTTTTTACTAAAGGGCTTAAATGAACCGAAAATATAAGTAAGTTGTTACTTTGTGTACGAGAAAATAGGAGTAGCTAAAATGAAAATGTAGCTAAAGTAGCTTTTTCATACGCACTGTCTCTATATATTATGGGGCACCATTTTGAACGATGTGCCATAAAAAAATGATTTCCTTTTAGGCTTATTTCTTGGCCACTTTGTTTTGCGTCATTTGGCCCAATATGTTCCCAAAATTTCTTCATAGTTAAATGAGTGAATGACTTATAACTAAAATACAAAATAGTTAAAGGCTATGAAATTCTACGTGAACTAACATTTAAAAAACAAATTTTGTATCTATAAACTGAAAAACACTGCAATAATATACCCGCAGGCATCATCCAAAATAGCCAGTGTAGTACTTTCAATAAAAAACATACAATTAAATTTTACGCTTAAAGACAATAAAACATGGTAAACAAAAACTACCCGTTGCAGCGTAGCGGGTGTCCCTTGTTCAATATTTATATGATAAAGGAAAACTTCAAGTGATGACTTTTGTATTTCATAAAGAAAAAGAAAATATTTTTTTATTAAGCAATATTTTTTCAATTATATTTTGCATCTCCATCCCCATCCCCATCCTTAACGGGGATCGGGGATCCCTACAGGGATTTGGGATTTTCTTCTTTTATGAATTAAGCATAAAAATTACATAACTGATCAAAAATATAATGAATTGTTCTATAAAATGTTTTAAAAAGCGTACATTGTACATTAATTCAATTATCCTTAAACTTGAAAGCATCATAAATAATTGTTCTATAAAATGTCTTAAAAAACATACATTGTACATATTTGGATTAATTAAATTATCCTTAAACTTAAAAGCATCGTAAATATTGAAACATACATATAATATAAAAATAAACTCTATCGGATGTGTGTATTCGAGCAAAATATTAGTAGAATAAAATGGAGTTAGTGCTTAACATTTTAAAAGTCTTTGATCCACTAATTAACACATATACATATAAATACTAAGGGACAAATCCTCACCATCTATCTAATTTGATCTAATGGTGAGGATTAACCTAAGATTTAATATGGAAACCTAAGTCCATGTCTCTTTATTTTCTTTTTCTTTGTCTTTCTTATTTATTCATTCTTTTTAATATATATATATATATATATATATATATATATATATATATATATATATATATATATATATATATATATATATATATATATATATATATATATATATATATTGCCTTTTTTAATCACTTTTTTTAGATCAATTTCTTTTTGCCTTTTTTTTAATCACGTTATTTTAAATCAAGATTTTTTTTTTTCTTTTTTTTACCTTTTTTTTAATCACATTTTATTAAATCAAGTTTTTTTTTAAATATATATATATATATATATATAAATGCACTTTTTTTTCTTCACTTTATTACGTTTTCTTTCGTTTTTTTCTGTGTTTCACATGTCTATATACGTTTTCAGACTTTTTTTTGACCATTTTCATACGTTTTCGTCCATAGTTTTACATTTTCACCCCTTTTTTTATATTTTCGTCCGTTTTTTACCGTTTTCGTCTGTTGTCATATGTTTTTGTCCGTTTCGGCAGTTTTGATACGTTTTCAAAAGTTTTTGTCCGTTTTCATCCGTTCTACACGTTTTCATCCGTTTTCAGTTGTTTTCGTCCGTTTTTATACGTTTTTGTCTGTTTTCATACGGTTATATACGTTTTCGTCCGTTTTCATACGTTTCATCCGTTTTCACACGATTTTGTCCGTTTTATACGTTTTTGTCAGTTTTCATACGTTTACATTTGTTTTCGTCTATTTTCATACGTTTTCTTCTGTTTTCAGATGTTTTCGTCCGTATTTATACATTTTCAGATGTTTTCGTCCGTTTTTCCTACATATTCGTCTATTTTAAGTTTTCGTCCATTTACATAGGTTCTTGTTCATTTTTTAATTTTTACGGCCAGTTTTAGACGTTTTCATATGTTTATGAATATCACAAGTGATATTTTGTGATACTCATACGTTTTTGTCCATTTTCATCCGTTTTTGTACATTTTTGTCCTTTTTCAAACGTTTACCTCCATTTTCATACATTTTCGGCAGTTTTATACGTTTTCAGACATTTTATCCGTTTTTATATGTTTTCGTCTTTTTTTTACAATTTCGTCTATTTTCCGACATTTTCATCCGTTTTTATAAGTTTTCGCCCATTTTCTAGACATTTTTATCTGTTTTTATTTGTTTTTTCATCCGTATTTGTCCGTTTTCATACGTTCATAGATGTTTTCGTCAGTTTTTATGTACTTTTGTCCGTTTTCAAATGTTTTCGTCTGTTTTCATACATTTTCAGCAGTTTTTGGCAGTTTTATACGTTTTTGTCTGTTTTTATTAATTTTTCATACGTTTTCATCCGTTCTCAGGCGTGTTTTTACGCTTTCATATGTATTCGTTCTTTTTCTTATATTTTTGTTAGTTTTTATACATTTTTGTATATCACAATTGATTTTCTTTATATCACAAGTGATTTTCTATGATATTCAAAATATCACTTGTGATATTAAGAATATCAATTGTGATATTCAGAAACGTATAAAAACGGACAAGAACGTATAAAAACGAACGAAAACGTATGAAAATAAAAAAAATGTGAATTAAAAAAAACGTGAAAATCACTTGTAATACTCTGAATATCACTTGTAATTTTCTGAATATCACTTATGATATTCAGAATATCATTTGTGATATTCTAAATATCACAAGTGATTTCAATTAATGATTTGTAACATGAAAATCACAAGTGATATTCTGCATATCACAAGTGATATTCAGAAAATTACAAGTGATATTCATGTTACAAAACATTAGTAGAAAATCACTTGTAATATTTAAAATATCATTTGTGATTTTCATGTTACAAAACATTAGTTGAAAATCACTTGTAATATTCAGAATATCACTTGTGATATTTTAGAATATCAGTTGTGATTTTTAGAATATCACTTGTGATATTCTGAGTATCAAATAATAATACTTTTGATATTCATGAACATATGAAAACGTCTGAAGATGGCCGAAAACATTTAAAAATGGACAAAAAAAGTATGAAAATAGACGAAAACGTAAGAAAACGGACGAATACGTCCGAAAACGTAAGAAAACGGACAAAAACGTAAGAAAAATGGACGAATACGTACGAAAACGTAAGAAAACTGACGAAAACGTTTGAAAACGGACAAAGATGTATAAAAATGGACGAAAATGTCCGAAAACGTATGGAAACGGAGGAAACCATATGAAAACGTATGAAAACGGACAAAAAACGTATAAAAACGGACGGAAACGTAAAAAAACGAACATAGTCGTATAAAAACGGACGAAAACGTATGAAAACGGACAAAAAACGAAGGAAAACGTATAAAAACGGACGAAAAGTTATAAAACTTGATGAAAAGGTCTAAAAACAGACGAAAACGTAAAAAAAAGGACGAAAACGTATGAAAACGGACAAAAACGCCTGAAAACAGACGAAAACATAAAAAATGGACGAAAACGTATGAAAACGGACGAAAACGTAAAAAAACGGACAGAAACGTATAAAAACGGTCAAAATCGTATAAAAAAGACGAAACGGATGAAAACGTATAAAAACGGACGAAAACGTTTAAAAACATACGAAAACGTAAAAAAATGGACGAAAACGTACAAAAATTGACGAAAACGTATGAAAACAGACAAAAACGTCTGAAAACATATATAAACATGTGAAAACAGACAAAAACGGACGAAAGCTTAATAAAGTGAAAAAAAGTGAATTTATATATTAAAAAAAAAGAAAAAAAAAAACTTAGATTTAAAAAAATGGGATTAAAAAAAAGAAGAATAAAAAAGAAAAACTTGATTTAATGTAACGTTATTAAAAAAAGAAAAATAAATAAATAAACAAAACTTAATTTTAGATAACCTTATCTTAACTACTTATAATAGAGAAATGGTCAAAGTGGAATTGTGGAAAACTTAACTTTCGGTCAATCCCGATTTTACCCTTGTGTGTTGCCTTGTGAATTAATGTAATCCCGATTTTACCCTTGTGTGTTGCCTTGTGAATTAATGTGACCGAATTGGAAAGGTTTGAATTATATTGATGGAAACAATTCATATTGAAGGCAATAATTCATATTTATTAATCAAATCTTATGTACAACTCAATAACTAATACAGAAAGTTTGTAAAATTCAAAGAAAAGTTCAAAACCGAACAAGTATTAAACATTTTAATCACATACAAATATACAATCAAAAATGTCTATCAAGCATCAGGATATAAAAACTTTGTTATCTTAGTTCAATTAAAAGATAATTATTACTTAGTTATACATTTTTTTGTGGCAGAATTTTTGAAACATAACATCTTTTAAAAAATTTCCAATTCAAGTGATAGATGCAATATGGCCATTACACAAAGAAATAGAATTTTCTTCTTGCAAGTACGGACATGGCATTCTACATAAGTATGTCCCAAACAAAGAGTCAAAGACCAACAGAAAGATGTCATTTGTGTTTGTTTTGGATGATTTTGTCACTCTTCACCCTTTATATATACTACTTATAAAGGAAAAATAGTTAAAGTGAAAAAGGTTGAGTTGTTAAAAAGTCATATGAGAGAAAAAAATAATGTAATTAATCCTCTTATTAAAATACCTCATTACATAAAAGTACGATAATTTATTCATATTATACAACCAACTAAAAACATATCTATCAAATTAAATACAACCAATTAAAATACCACTTAATAAAAAGTACAATAAAATTTTTATAATGTACAATTTAAATAAGCTACAACATAATACATATGAAATAATTAAACACACTAATTAATGTTATTTTTAAACACCCTAAAATGAAAAGTACATGTTATTATACACATTATACAAATTAATAAAAAACACAAAGCTTCATACAACCTAACAAGTTGATGATACATATAGTTTTGAAAACTGGACGGGATCAACGGGTTTAACTGGGAACCGGTGTCGCCACCGGTTAGGCTAATCAATAAAAACCATCCGAAAACAAATCAGAGAGGACCTGTTGAAACCGATACAAACTGGTGAATCATGTACCCGAAGGAAAAACTGAAAAGTTAAAAGTTGAAACTAAAAAATGAAATATTGAAAACATATATTTCAAAAGAAAACTATTAACAAAAATCACAAACTGGGTTGAGCCGGAACGCTTCAAACCCGGCGGGTTGACCCGGTTTAATTTGACCCGTTTTCGACCCAACCTAGCAAGTTGACCCGGTTTAAATCGACCCATTTTTCAACCGGAACGGTTCAACCGGTTGAACCACCCGGGTTTCAAAACATTATGTTTAATTCTCAAATCTTCAAACTTTTATTATTTTTCGTTTATAAGGTATATATTTTTTTTTATCAATAAACTATCTGTCGCTATAAAATTCCGTTGCTATGCACGGGTACTCGTCTAGTTTAAAAAAAAGGCAAACAAAAAAAATATAATAAAAAATAAAAATAAAAATGATCTAAAAAAACGTGAAAAAAAGGAAAAAAATATATATAAAAAAAAGTGAATAAATAATAAAGACAAAAAAACAAAGAAAAAAAAATAAAAAAATAAGACATGAACTTAGGTTTACATATTAAATCTTAGGTTAATACTCACCATTAGATCAACCTAGATGGATTTTAAAGATTTGTTCCTCAGTATGCAACAAAAACTTGGTCGTTAAAATAACTCACCTCATATATATACAAGTACATGTAGTATATATATATATATATATATATATATATATATATATATATATATATATATATATATATATATATATATATACACGGAGTAATTTATATGTTTTAAACATTCGGGGTCGGGTTTGGAGTTGGGGATTTATGATATCCCCTCTCCGCCCATCCCCAGTTTCATAATTCGGGGATTACCCGTCCCATCCTCATCCCCGGTCAATTTAAGAATTCCCCAGTCATATCAGGTTTGAGAGTCCGAGTTTTTTTTGTCGTCCCTACAAATAACCCATCCCTTTTTGAAAATATGATTTTGTCTTTACATATGGTAGAGAAGAAATGATAGATCTGTCTTTCACGGAAAACCAATAATCAAAAAACTTAACTCATTTTAAATAAAAGTTAATTAAGGTTATTTAGTTGACAGTTGGTGGTTTATACACGGATCTTATAGGTTAGACTTTTATTCCCAGACAATGACATGTGGTTGTCCATAAAATGTCCATTTATGAAATTTGTTTTACTCTTTAAAAAAATACAACAAAAAACCGTCTGAAACTCTTTATTGTTTAATCAATTGATAATGCTAATCATGTTTCTATGGATAAATTATGCTTTAAGTTTGAAACCTGGAAGATAACCTAAACTATTATATCATACACTTTATAGATTTGTGAGTCATGCTATTATACTATCATCTTAAATAATTTATTATAGAGACGTAACCGTAAATAGCGCCATGTATTAAAAAAATGAAAGTTTTAGTCAACAATTTATTTGTTGTGTTTAAGGTTGTAAATGTATAATATAAGTTATTTTTGTGTTAAAGTTTGTACTTTCTAAATATAAAATAATGTTAAATAATTTATTAAAGAGATGTAATCGTACATAGCTAGGTATTAAAAATGAAAGGTTTAGTCAACAATTTATTTGTTGTGTTCAAAGATGTATAGGGTAAGTTATTTTGTATTAAAGTTTGTACTATCCAAATGTAATACTAGTAATAAGACTCTTTATGATAGAAGTAAAAATAATGAATCAATCATTCTAGGTATCATCTCTTTTAGCACATTCAGAAGGATCTCATATGATAATTAAAACAAATAGTGTTACCTCGATAAATATTCCCTCCATTCTTTCTCTATGTTTATGGAATCGGGTTCCAAACACAACATAAAATGCCCGTATTTCTTGTAAGACTAGATGTAATAAGCCTTCGAACAACGTGTTAAGAGCCACCAATGACGCATTAATCTTGAACCACCTTTAACCATGTGTGAAGAGCTAAAAAATTGGGTAGTTGAGTTGTGGGCTTCACAAAACGAAAAAAAATCATGGGTGTGTAAAGCAGATGGTATCATAACAAGGGGTTAAACTTTCTGTCACGTTGACACATCATCGTTAATCTTTTCATCTATAACAAAAAAAATAAAATAAAATAAAAATAAAAAATAAAAAACCTTATCACAACCAAACTTTAACCAAACTATTTTCAAATTCAACCCATAAACTAAAACTAATACTTCATTTATTAAAAAACATAACATTAATCCTTAAACATTACAATACGAAATATAAATAAACTAAAAAAATTACAACAAAAAAAATATACGAAACATAGGAAATTTAAAATCATACGAACTACAAATACTTATTCATCGTCTTCGGAATCTTCCTGTCGTTGTTGTTGAAGACGTTTTTGCCAAATATGCTCCATAAGGTATAGTCGGATTTGAGTATGCATTTCTAGGTCGCATATTTCTTTTGCCTTTCGACGATGGGTATCACATCTTTCGACCCACCTTTCTTGCCTCATACGTGGTGACGAATCCACCCACATTTCGCCATTTCACGTAGTGCAAATTTTGATCTTTTAAGATCATGTTATGCAAAATAATGCAAGAATACACAATTCTACGTATATTGACAATTTCCATTTGACGTGCCGGTTGTTGTAATATACCTCAACGTCCTTGAAGCACACCAACAACACGTTCGACATCCTTTTGTGCACTTTCTTGTTTCCTTTTAAAACAACCATGTTTTTCGTCAGTCGTTGCAGAGAATGATTTGACGAATGTTGCCCACTGTGGGTAAATTCCGTCGGCTAAGTAATACCCATGTTCATACCTGGTTCCATTTACCATATACGGTGCTAGTGGGGCTTTGTTAGCAAGAATGTCGTTGAATAACGGAGAGTTATCTAAAACATTAATAACGTTATTCGCCCCCGTCATCCCAAAAAATTTATGCCAAATCCATAAATCTTGCGAAGCAACAGCTTCAAGCACTATTGTTGGGTATTTTTTTTATCACCCCTATCAAATTGTCCTTGCCACTCAACTAGACAACTTTTCCACTCCCAATGCATGCAATCAATGCTACCAAGTATTCTCGGAAAACTATGTTTACGCTCATGTTTTTCGTAAATACTTTCAATGTCTGACCATGTTGGTTTTCTTAAATACTCTGGCATAAACAAATCCATAATGCACTTGTTAAAATTATCAAGACACGCACGTGAAGTACGCTCCCCATTTGCAAATACTCGTCAAGCGCATTAGGTGCTGTGCCGTATTCCAATTGGCGTATGGCAGATGTACACTTCATAAGTACACTAATACTCATTCGACCCGTAGCATCGGGTCCTTGGCTAAAGTATTTAAAATGATCTGGAAGAAATTCGGATGTATAAGATTCAATACCTTCGACTATTTGTAAAAATAGTTTCTTGCTCAGACGAAATCTTCTTCGAAAAGTTTTCTGATACTTGCAACCTTGATTGAAATAGTCGTTACGCAAACGTTCTTCAACAAGCTCACGTTCACGAAAGATCGGGTTACGAGACAAGCGAGGTTGAGCTGCTGCTTGTTCCAACTGTTGCTGATATTCATAGTTGGCAAACATAAACTCAAAATCAGTTTCGTCATCTATATCTGACCAATGCTTTAGTGATTCGTCACTTTGATTCGGATCCATTGTGAATGAATAAGGTTTATTTTATTTATTTATTTTTTTTAGAAAGGAAGTATATAAAGTTGTGGAAGTGTGAAAGAAAGTTGTGTGTTAATTAGTTATTTATACTGGTGGAAATAAGGTTTTGATTTATTTATTTATTTATTATTATTATTTTTGATTTTTTTAACTAGCCGTTTGAATTAAATGCTAAGGGGTGTAAATGATATATATATATATATATATATATATATATATATATATATATATATATATATATATATATATATATATATATATATTTATTTATTTATTTTAGTACAACGGTCAAATAAACGTTATAAGGGGGCAAAGTGATTTTTATTTATTCTTTATTGCATCTGCACCTTAACTAGGCGTTAAGCCTTTAACCTCCCACGTTAACGCTGCTTTCACTTTGGAGGGGGGGGGGGGGGGGGGGGAGGTTATATTAACGAGGCTTTAACGCCTAGTTGGTTAAACGTTAACGACAAGATTCGTGAACATACCACATGCTCTAATTGTTTTCACATATGTATGTTTAAGTGAAGTATATGTAAATGGTAATTGGTAAAAACGATGTTCAAGCCATATACAATTTTGTGTTATTTAAAAACACATAAAATGTAAGTAAAAATAATTTTGATCATACTCAATTTTAAATAGCATAAAAACCTTAAGTCAAACTTTATTTGTACCACTAAAGATTACACTTAAAACATCTAGGATAATATCCACATTTCGAATTACATTCTTCTTTAGCATACAAAACCACAAACAAATACAAATATTTGTAAACTATTACACAATGAATTTTTTGGTTTTACAGCAAGCTAGTTGATTTGTAACATCAAGTTTTCAAGTTATTTAACACCTCTTTTGTGTTATGGGTAAACGAAATATTAGCATGAAAGGGTCAAATGGCACATCAAGTTGGCTTAGGCTAGACGCAGTAACTTCAAACGATCGATTACATCTCGATGGTCCTTCTGTGGCCACTCGATCGCCCAACAATTTTTTCCCTACCTGGTCGTCCACACGATCGATAGAAATTACAACTTTATTGTTTCTTTGTGTGTATTTAATTAATTAAAAGAGGTATTTTTGTGGGGTATGTTTTTTATAGTGTAGGTCCCCTTACTGGGGCACCCAATCGCCTGAAGGTCGCTGAAGAGAGAAAGCTGACGTGACAGTGAAAATGGAAGAGATTGTCTCTCCTTACTGTGTGTCTAGCACTCTAGCCTTAGTTGATGCGGGAACACTACCACCCTCCCCCCCCCCCCCCCCCCCCCCCATCTGCGCCATTTATCTTAGTGTGCTCAAGATCTTCACCATGCAACAATGTACTTATGTTTGAAAAAAAAAGGTTGAAGTGAAAGAAAAAGAAGATATTGCCGAGGTTTAATAACTCAAGGGTATCAATATGATTAGAAAAAAAGAAAAGAAAAAAGAAACTTGTAGTTATTATCTAGATGTGTGCATTTTATAAACCATTACCCACTTGTGTTAACCGTAAAGAAAAACAAATTATCCTTTATCAGCTAGCACATGAAACATCTCTTTTGATCTAAAATGCGAGCTTCTAGTTCAATTTCTATTAGATGTAAACAATCATAAGTGGTAACCGTTAACTCGTGAAAATGGAGAGCTTTACCTAATTTGAATCTGTGTGGTAATAGATTTAAACTCATAAATTAGTTGCCTAAAAAGTTTGGAAACCAATAATAATAATAATAATAATAATAATAATAATAATAATAATAATAATAATAATAAAAGGAAAAAAAAAAAAGAAGAAAGAAAAAAAAAGGACACTAGATGCATGAATAAAAGAAATAATAAGAAAACTACAGCCTGTGTTAAATAACATTTTAATATTTTGCTTAAGAATTTTCTAAATCACAAACACAATATAAATTGCTTGTTTAACTTTAAAATTGAATAACTTCTTATATTTAAAATAGTCAATCTTATAGTTTATAATGTAAAATGCGTACGAACTAAACTAGAATGTTTACTAACCAAAAGTCTTCATGTCAAAAGTTCTTTATAGATCCAACTTTTACTATAGAACTCATAAAGCAATCTTAGCCACTCATTTTTTTTATCAAAATAAAAAAATAAACTTCCACTCTTTTTATAAACTTAAATATTTCGCAAGCCGTAAATCGTCAAGCTACAAAAAAAATACCATTGCGACGAGAATTAAATTATCTTTCTATAGACATGCATTGTTATATACTTTCGACGAACTTTTTTTTCGCCAAGAAAAATCATATATGATTCGTAAGATTCATATATGTTTCGAAGTATCGAATCATATATGATTTTTTACGAATCATATATGATTTTTACGAATCATATATGATTCCTTTTGGTCGAAAAAAAAGTTCATCGAAAGTATACAACAAAGCATATCTATAGAAAGATCATTTAATTCTCGTCGCGATGGTATTTTTTTGTAGCTTGAAGATTTACCGTTTGCAAGATATGTTGTTTTGAAAAAAAAAATGTGGAAAATATAAATGGGTGGCTATGATTGGTGGATAGGTTCTATGACATGTATGGGTTCTTCATGGATCTCAACTCTTACAGATCCATGAAGAACCCATACATGTCATAGAACCTATCAACCAATCATAGCCACACGTTTATATTTTCTACCTTTTTTTTTCAAAACAACATATCTTGCAAACGGTAAATCGTCAATCTACAAAAAAAATATCATCGCGACGAGAATTAAATGATCTTTCTGTAGATATGCATTGTTATATACTTTCGGCGAACTTTTTTTTCATCCAGAAAGAATCATATATGATTCGTAAAAATCATATATGATTCGTAAAAAATCATATATGATTCGATTTTTCGAATCATATATGATTTTTCTGGACGAAAAAAAAATTCGTCGAAAGTATATAACAATACATGTCTATAGAAAGATAATTTAATTCTCGTCGCGATGGTATTTTTTTATAGCTTGACGATTTACGGTTTGCGAAATACTTAAGTTTTAAAGAAAGGGTGGAAGTTTATTTTTTTATTTTGATAAAAAAATGAGTGGCTAAAATTGTTTAATGGGTTCTATGGTAAAAGTTACATCTATAAAGAACTTTTGGCTTCAGACTAATGCTAATGGTGACCACTTTTTCACCCAAGCAACCTCGTCACCTCAGCGCCACATCAGCTTTCTCTATCTACAACTCCACCCCAACCTTAGCTAGTGGTGACCACAAAAGCAACCCCATAACTTTTTTATTTTTTTATTATTTTATTTAATTATTATATATACTAAAAGGGGAATATCCACTGTAGCAAATCACTGTAGCTACAGTGGACGAAATAGTGCTCATATGCATTTTAGTCCCTGAGATGAAACTGTTGTTGCAATATAGGTCCTTTGAGGACTAACGAAGCAACACACTATGCAACACGTCGAGAATTTTAGAGACTTTTTACGTAAAAAAATATATTATTTCTAGAATTATTTTGTCCATAACGAATTTACAGAAATGGTCCCTCAGGTTAGCTGTAAATAGCATCGTTAGTCCCCCGTTAGCGATATTTTGCAAATTTAGTTCTTAATAATTTTTTTCCCGATCGTTTTATTTTGATTTTAGATTAGACACAACATTCTCGCAGCATGGCGCGGGTGCCCCCACTCGTTAAAACTAAAACAAATAACACCATTGAAACTTTTCAAACAACACAGAATGACAAAAGTATTATACGATGTCAAATGTATGGTATTTGATTATTTGTCATTTTTTCTCAAGCAAGGATTGAAAATATTAATTTTGTTAACTTATTGGCACCATTTGAGAAGTACAAATAACTTATTGATCCAAAAGTGAAAAGTAATATAAATACAGGGGTAAAAACTGTACACATCAAAGAATGGATCATCTTCTTCTTCCTGGTAATATAAACACTGTGCGTACATATTTTCTTAAATCACATGAATCTTAAATCACAGAACTTTACCAATTACCACCAACAGTCAAAAAATGGAGTGATATGTTGCAATTGTTTCGGTCGGCCAATCAACCGAAACTTTGAAAAGTTTGCCAAACGACACGTCGTATTTGTCTTGGCTAGGGGAAGAACGCGTTGCTTTATTAGGGTTGTGGTTGGTAGCATCAGTCTCATAAAACATATGTAACAAAAAATTTCCACCTAACAATCTGTTGAAAAAAATTAATCATATATTTGTCGATGTTGCATCACGGGGGTAATATGCTATTATCTCTAATATATATATGATAGTTTTCAAGGTCGAATATTATTTTATACAAATACCTATAAAAGAGTCGCATGTCGAACTTCATATACTTTGAATTTACCTTATATATGAC
Source organism: Artemisia argyi (assembly GCA_030686995.1). Lineage (NCBI taxonomy): Eukaryota > Viridiplantae > Streptophyta > Magnoliopsida > Asterales > Asteraceae > Artemisia > Artemisia argyi. The sequence continues at coordinate 17,311,189 of CM060678.1, read as the reverse complement.
ATAGACTCAAACCTCATGAACTAATAAGCTAAAGAAAAGAGAAAAAATATCATCTTTTTAAAGAAACTAAGGTATTATTTGGTCTCAAAATTATTGTTTATACAAAAAATATACAATTTAAGAAAAGTAAGATCATTGCATTTTTGTTAACTAAGGGCGTGTTTGTTTTATTAAAATATTTTGAGTCTGAATCTAACTACCATCATAGACGGAACTTGAGCATTTTTTTTGGAGGGCCGAATTAGAGATTTATTTGTAACCTTAACTAAATTACCCCTAAAACCTATAACATTTACGCTAGGTGCCGCAAATTTTGGGGGGCCGGGACCCTCCCCTGCCCCTACATAGTTCCGTCCCTGACTACCATATGGCTATAAAGTCTGAATTTAAATAAAATAATTTTGTTTGTTTTTCATATAATCATCTGAATGAGTTTAATTATCTTTTATATATATATATATATATATATATATATATATATATATATATATATATATATATATATATATATATATATTATATCATAGCAATACCATAATTAAATATTTTGTGTAAATATGAAACAAAACTTTTTATTATAAATATAATATAATTAATAAACTATCAAATATATTATATTAACACAAATCTTCAATCTCTTATTGAGTAAGATAAGTCCCCACCTTTTATTGAGTAAGATGTTATATTTTTGGTCGGGTCTGACTCAAAAGAAAAAAAAAAAAAAATCTATCTATACACCTCTAACTCAGTAAAAGTAAAATGATAATAAGACATTTTTAAAAAAACAAAGACACCCAAACTAAATATCTAAATATTATCTCAAATCTATTAAACTTTATTGTGATTGCCATAAGAATAATTACTTTATAAAATAGGTAACTTGCCTACTTTCTTTTGCAAAAAATAAAAAATATTTACAATTAGGCTTATGTAGATACATGTTTTTCTTGTTCTACTCCGTGTCTTCTCATTTTTTAACAAAAAAAAGCAGATAAGTTTGACTACTTTATAAAGTATGCATGATTTCCCCGTAACATTATTATTTGGAGACACTTCAAAACAAAACAACGACACTAATTTTGGGACGGAAAAACTCGTAATATAAAAGCGAAATGATGTCTTTTAGTATTATATTTTGATGACTTGTCACAAATAACAAACACAAAAGGATGAATTAAAATAAGATAAATAAATGTGTATACGTGTCACCAAAGCAGTTAAAGCATTCCCAATGATCCCTCTTTCATGAAACAAAAAAACTGAGAATAAAATCTTCAAATTAAACTCACAAACAAAAACCATTTTTCTCAAACTCTTTAAAACCCCATTTGCATTAACAAGATTTATACAAAGTTTGGTACACCCTTTTTGGTTTTATGAAAACCCTCTTGCCTTTACTGTTTAAATTGTTGTTTTTTATGGGCCAAAATTAATCAAGAATTTGGCTATTTTTGTGTTTTTTTGGTGTTTGTTTTTGAAAAATGAAAAGGGTTTTTGTTATGTTTTATGATTGTTAAGATAGTTGTAATCTTTCTTGAAATTGCTGCCATTTCGCGTATATCTGAGTAGTTTAACTGTTTTATTAGGTTCATAGATTTTGATGATATGTAAATTTATGGTAGAAATAGATTTATGGTGTTGATCAAGGTTTATGATGGTAGAATATGTTATGGGAATTTTGTTTTGCGAATATTTAGTACTATAGATTTTATGGAAGAAAAAAAAATGGCTACATTTGGTTTAGCGAATTCGTTATCCGAAAACACTTCCCTTGGAAATCATGTTGGTTTTAAGCGGGTGAAGTTACATACTGAAACCTCAAGTTTGTTATCTGATAGTACTTTGAATGAAGCAAATGTTGCTGATGCAAATTTAGTAAAATTGCCTACTGTCATTACGAATTCAGCTAGTTTGCCAATTGTTGAGAAGAATCATAGTAAAGGAGTAAAGAGTGTTTATGAGTTGGAATACATTCCACTTTGGGGGACCCACTCCGTTATTGGTAAAAGGCCGGAAATGGAAGATGCAGTTGCGGTTGTTCCTCGTTTTATGGAAGTCCCGATTAAGATGTTTGTAGGGGATCATGTTGTTGATGGAGTGAACTCGAGTTTGACGAGTTTGACGACTCATTTCTTTGGGGTGTATGATGGTCATGGAGGCTCTCAGGTTTATTCTTTTGACCCTTTTATTAGCTTAAATGTTTGAATATCGTAGGTCAATGTGGCAGAACAGGAGTGTCAGGTGGATTCTATACAGGTTTCGGTGATAATGATGGTTGCATAATACGAGTAAAAAAAACCCTGCCAAATTGTCATTTTTACGTTAATAGATAAATACAGCATTGAAAAAAATGTATTTTAGGACTATGATTTAGGTGTTTGTAAGTACTTTAATAACTTTGAGGACTTACGTCCATTTGATCCTTTTTCAACTTTTGCCAAGTTTTGATATTTTTACCATTTCTCCAGTTGGAGATAGAATGTAACGCAAATTGACCATTTTGAGGTATGTGAGCCGAAATTGGAACCTCTAATTAATGTAGTAAGTATTTTCAAATTTGTGTCACGTGAAAACAGATGGTAATGAATAATCAATGGGTCAAAATAGGTTGGGTTCTAATATGGGTCCAGATGACTTTTTTCCTGTTTTAGTTTATAAATAGTTATTGCTAAGAATATGGTCACAAAAACTATACTATCAAATAACGGCCAGCTTTTTTAATAAAACAATTTTTGAATTTGAAGCATTTTAATATAGTGTTCAGGAAATTTCACTTGTTTCACCCATTTAGTTTGTAGCCACATTTTACCCATTTGACCCGTCGGAGATAGAATGTGCCCTAAAACAACCCATTATTCCATGACAAAATATCACCTCTATACTCCTAAATCATTAAAGCTGAACTCTATATCTTTATGCAGGTTGCCAATTACTGTAGTGAGTGGGTTCATGTTGCTTTAGAAGAGGAGCTAAAAGTATATGCACAAGAAACTATAAGCGACACTTTGCAAGTTCAGTGGGAAAAAGTTTTCACAAAGTGCTTTCAGAAAGTTGATGATGAAGTTGGTGCATCGGGTTTTCGCCAAAGTATGCATTCACTAACCGATTGTGTGCAGTAACATGATCCCTAGGTATGTACCTTCTTTTACGTTTTGGCTGATTTGCTTGATATGCGTTCCAAGCATTGCAAGTAAACTCCGCCACCTCAACAAACTCACTAAAAACTTCTTCGTCATCGTCGGAAGACAAAGAACCAAACAAATACTCGTAGGACGACATGGACATGGTGAATGAATATTGATGATTAATTTGTTTGAATTGTGTTTGAAATTATGTGTTTGAATGTGGGTTTGATTGTTGGTATTTATAGGATGAAAAGTGATAATATTTTTTGAAAAAAAAGTTTTTTTTTTTAATACAAACGTTACTTTTCACAACAAAGTGGTACAATCCTTTCTTGAATATCGGTTGTACAAACGATCGATATTCAATATCAATCACCGGCGATCGATTTCCCACAGTGGGAACGATCGATATGAATATCGATCGACCGATATGTTCGACCGAATTTTTCCGACCCACTACCACCAGCCTAAGAGTGGTGAGTTTTACACAAAGAAAATATATTGTATTCATCCCTATTATTGGGACCCACAAAAACAAACCAAATAACCATTTTTAACCATGAAGCCCAAATCCAACTCCTACCCCTCAAACCAAACGCACCCTTAGTCAGGGGCGGAGCTACGAGAGGGGCATGGTGGGCACGTGCCCCCTCACCGGAAAAATTCGCAATGTATATTGTCGGAATTTTTGTAATCCCCACCCCCCCCCCCCCACCCCTCGCGGAAAGTGTCTGACTTGTTTAAATTGAAAGGAAAAATCGATTTTTAAATGGTTTGTAGAAAGGTGAACATATCTATTTGTTGAAATGGGGAAGAAAGACATGTTGGAGAAGATGATAAACTATAAAATAATAAGTTCAAAAAAAAAAAAAAAAAAAAAAAAAAAAAAAAAAAAAAAAACTATAAAATAATAAAATATAGTAGCGTGTAAATCGAAAAATAACCTTTTGCTTTGTTTTGGAATCACGTGAGTTGCAGATATGTCTAATCTCCCCTCTCACTTTTAGCTTATTTTTCTATATAAATATATAAAAGTGTACAAATAATGTCATTTTGTGCATTCCTACTTTATGTACTCAGTATTACTACCTCCGTCCCAAAATTATAGTCCCCTATTGACTTTTTCGGTCTTTACCTTTCAACTTTGACCTTAAATATTTTTGTTTATATTACATAATACTTGATACAAAATATATGAACGAATTGAGTTTTAAATGTATTTTCATTTGGTATAATTTTTATCAAAAATTGTATAACACAAACAAAATTATTTATAGTCAAAGTTGAGAAAAAAAAACCGAAAAAGTCAATAGGGGACTATAATTTTGGGACGGAGGGAGTACTAAATTTCCTATAACTATATTTAATTTAACAAGCTAGATATTTGAATTAGATACCTTTTAGTTTGCCAATAGCACTTTTTTTCTCTATCTTTTATTTAGCGTAAAAAAAAAAATTTGCCCCCTTTGAGATTTTTTCTGGCTCCGCCCCGGCGCCCCGTTCATGGTGACTAGTATCGGTGTACAATCAAGTATGACAAGGAAATATTTTTTTTGCTTTATTTTCTTAATGATTTCAAACCTTATTTCACTCGCAAGTAATTGTATGAAACTATGAACTCCTTAAATTAATCTTCTTCTTTTCTCTTAATGGAGAAATGAGTGGCTAAGATTTGTCATTTGGTATGCAAGAAACTTTTAGTATGTAAATAATCTCTCCTCCCATATAATTTATCTAAATTTAACAACTAAAGTTTTAATAATTACCCTTTTTAGATTTCTTTTACAAAATCGATACATGTGTTTTATGCATATTTTTTTGTTGGATGAAATTTAGATGAGCTTGAGCAAACTTTTTTAATTTTGACTTTCTATTGACTAATCAGGTGACTTCATTTATCCCGTGTGGCAAAATTAAGCACTCTCATTGGTTAAATTTCAATTGCTCCAACATTCTTTTCCCCCCTTTTGAAAATATCTTATTATATAAGAGAAAATAATTAACAAATCATAAACGCGGCCCTCAAAAGTCAAACACATATATATACATAACGAAAGCACATTGAATTTTGGTTGCCCTTATCTTGCGTTTGCCTTGTGCCGACGCACCCTTGCACTCCCGAAAGCCGGCGCAGAGATAGTATAGTTAAGGTGATCAAAGGTTCTCGTTCGTGATGAGTGTATTAGGAATAATCATGTATATACTTTGGAAGCAAAAGTGAAGAATTTTTGTGACGTTTGATGTATAAAAGCATTGAGAATCTAAACAAGTTGATTTTAAGGATTTAGTCCTCGTGTTGAAACATAATTTCACGGAGTACACATTCAGAAGCGTATTTGGTTTGAGGTGGAACTCTAAGGAAGTAACGATGATGATGCATTGACTCAAACACAGCCGGAGCTTAAAAAAAAAAAAAAAAAAAAAAAAAAAAAAAAAAAAACTGACTGCTTGGTAAATAAGCCGAAATAATTTTCAACATTAAGCTCTAATATTAAATTCTACAATAATATTATCAAAGTCATTCTTAACTCATCTCCCAACCTACCAATAAAGATGCTTTGGGATTCTCGTTGAGACGTCAACCACCATAACACATTTCTCTAGTTTAGGCGTGATCAACAGATTTTGTGGGTGATTCAGTGGTTGCGCCCATCGAACGGATCCTTTTACTTTTATGTATGTGAGTGTTGTGGAGTATATTTGTTGTGTTATGTTTGTGATATAAGTTTGATGTTAATTACTAGAATGATTAGTGATAAAAGTGAATATTAGTGTGACACACAATTAAAAGATTAAAAAAGAAAAATTGGAAAACAAAATGTGAGCGCCACACCTAATTTGAAGAGCAATAATTAGAGATGATTTTCATCTTCCCGCTCTTCACACTCCCTTTAAAATAAAATATCTCATTTTCCCTCTCACCCACCCACCCAAAACACACACACACTAAAAACACCATCAAAAACACACACATGAACCGCCGCATCCGCCACCGTTCCACCACCGCCACCTATCTCCGTTACTTGAAACCAGGCGCACTGGCTCAACTCCGTGACTCAAAAATGAAAACCATAACTCATCAGATCTATCTCAATCGCTCCATCAAAATAACCTCATCATCACCAGTCAGATCTCCAGTTTCAACACAACAAGAGGAAGAGGGAGGATCTCCGTGTTTTACGGTTAGGTATAACGGACCGAGGTGTTTGCAACGGAAGAAGCTTGTCGCTGTTAGATCTATGCTATTTGTGAATGCTAGTACTGATGGTCCTGAACCTGTTATTGATGCTTTTAGTAATGGTTTCGTAGTTGCTCATTGATTGAGTTGTAATTACTTTATTTTTATATGTTATGTTTTTATTATTACTAGGTTAATTGAGGGATTATGTGAAAAATTATGTTTATGGATATGATTAATAAAGTTATCAATTGTTGAATTGGGTGTGGGGCTCGGTACCAAAAAGGTACACGGACTTGAGATGGTTCCGCCAAATACCATTTTTTTTTGTTGAATTTAGTGTTATTAATTTGGTATTCGATTTGTGTATCGTTTATTGTTCGTTATCTTGTTTGTGTAATTTGGGAATTGGTTAGTTAGAATTCATTGTAGCAGTTGTGTTGTTCAATTATGCATTTATCGGTTAATAAACGCTTACCAATTCATATTCATGTTATAGTTTTTCCAATGCTACTGTACTTTATTTGGGAATTAATATGCACATTGACGCCTAGTACTAATACCTCTTGAATTGTATTACTGTTTTAAGTGTGTTAGGGGTGTTTGTGCATTGCGTTTTCACAGTGGTTATCCAGTAACTGTGTTTTCGAGTTGTAGGTTAGCAGTTTCTAGTGTGTGGCTGTAGTGGCTGATTGGCTGTGTGGAATTGGTTCTGGAATTGCCAAACAGTCAATGACTTAATTATCTGTTTATCACAACTTACAGCAGGCGCGGACACTATCTCCTTAGCTTGTTTTGTTATCTTATTCTATGTTGCTAATTACAGAATCATTATAGAACACAATGCCAAACACCCCCTCAGATATCTATTTGGATTGTGTTTCATATTATGAACAGTTGAGCATTTGACGAGAGTAAGTTTAGTCGCTGTCAATCTTTCATATAGATACACAATTAAAGATCAAGCATGTCAATACCTTGTTGACAGGATTATAATGTCAATAATCTAATAGAGATCTTTATCTATGTATATAAACGAAACCGAATCAATTCTACTTTAAGCTTATTTAGCACTGTAGTCATTTGTTCAAATGATTGTCTGTTGTTACTGTTTTACGAAAATGTTGACAGCAATGAAGGAAGCATAGAGGATCTGTTATCGCACCTTGGATTCTCAGTAATCTATTCAATGTAGCTTAATCGTAATGGGCTTCAATTACACTGCTAAACTTGAAGGTATATGTCAGTTTCTCACTAGAATCTTTTCTCTTAGAGTCTAGTTCATTCAATATCCACGAATATTTATTGTATGAGAAGGCTCACTAATCAATTCTACATGTCCACTTAAGTTACGGTGATATGCTAAAACTGTTTGAAATGCTATATTATAACATCAATGAAGGAAATGAGGATAATTGGTAACCGCTGTGCAGCTTCATAACAAGTAGTAATTGCAACATGTAATCATATATACAAGATATTTCAGAGGACTTCATTTATGAATTCTATAAGTTTGCTCACATGACTATTCAGAGGACTTATTGTTTTTGCGTGACTAATTTATTGTTTATTGATAGATGTTTTTATAATGTTTGGGAAATGAATGAATTGTAATTAGGCTTTGTTGTAGTAGTTGTTTTGTTGTTAAAATTTTCATTTATTGAGTTGTACATGGTTAATAATTCAATTTGATTTTATGGCTTGTCAGATTTTGAATTATTTGGGAATTAATATCCGGAGTAGTAATGTGGCTATGATAATTCGTGAGGTGACGTTATTATTCTATATGATGGTGGGTTCTCCTTTTTGTGGGTGATTAAGGCATCCGAAGAGGCCAATGTCCCAAAAGAGTTTGTTAATAGCGTGTCAAAGAAAGGATTAGTGGTGACTTGGTGCCCACAATTGGAAGTGTTGGCTCATGAGTCGATAGGATGCTTTGTTACACACTGTGGGTATAATTCTACTGTTGAAGCAATTTGCTCAGGTGTACCTGTCGTGGGGATGCCTCAATGGTCAGATCAAAGCACAAATGCAAAATATGTTGAGGATGTTTGGGGTGTAGGGGTGTAGGGGTTCGGGCTAAGCCCGATGCTAATGGGATTGTGCGTAGACAAGTATTGGATATTTGGATTCATGCATAAGTCATGGAAGGTGAGAAAAGTATTAAGATTAAGAAAAATGTGATAAGATGGAGAGCTTTGGCAAAAGAAGCTATTGGAGAAGGTGGAACTTCTGATAAAAACATTGATGAGTTTGTAGCAGAGCTGAAATTACAATCTTGATTATCGTTTAATAAAACGTTTAATAATGGTGTATTTGTTTAATGTTGAATCTGTGGTGACGTTTGCCTTGGTCATACGTAGTGGAAATGTTAATGGGTGTGTAACATTCCATTTTGAAAGCTGATAATCTATTATTGTGTTTTCATTTCAGATAACCAGTTTTTGGTGTTTGTGTATACTGAATGCATGTCTGATTATCATGTTCGTTAGGGGTTAAATAATCACTTTGGAGTAACTGCGAACCTGCAAGAAGACTGATTATGACTATTTAGGGATCATTTTACATGTAAAGCCTTGGTGTTTGGATAAAGTTCATTCAGATATGTTAATCCAAACAACCCTGGTTATCACAACTTCAATTAACAGAAGCACGTCCCAAACACTATCTATAAGCTTGTTTTGTTATGGTTGACTATCTGATTCATGGTATTGCTAATCATATACAGTAAGTATTTCAAAATGCAATGCCAAAATCAATAATAAATATGTGCTTGTAATAAGAAGCTTTATGGTTTGGACCTGAACTGCAACAAATCAGTTTAGTTTAAGACCAACATACGAGACCACTGTCGTGTGTCATACAGATATATATTTAGCATATAAATACTTGGTTTGCTATATTATACGATGTCAGCGATCCTATGTAGATTCTTATCTATGTTTATAAAAGAAGCTGAATGAGTTCTAAGCTAAGTTTATTTAGCACTTCATTCATTCTTTCACATGACTTTATGCTGTTACTGTTTTAAGAATTAAGAGACCGAAAGAAGGAAGCATGGATGATCTGTTGCTTTGGTTTCATGTAATCTATACTACATATAATGCATGAAGCACTCTCTCTCCAAAATTTTCAGATTTACAAGAAATAATGCATAGTTTACAACACTTTAGTGCACCCAATTTTCAAAATTACAACAAAGTAAGCATATTGTACAACAAAAAACAGTGTGGTGTCATTTTAAGACCAAAATTCTACCAAACAACATTAATGCTATTAAAAACACCCCTTCACCAAAAATTACAACCATTTAAGCACAATGTACAATACCTTTTAAGTAAACACAAGTCATAAAACACAAAACACAAGTATGTAAAGCATAATGATTTTAAGGTCAACAATCTATTCAACACATCTATACTACTTATAAAGGAAAAACAGTCAAAGTGAAAAGTTGAGTTTTCAACACTTGGTCATATGAGAAAGAAAAATAATGTAATTAATACTCTTATTAAAACACCCCATTACTTAAAAGTACAATGATTTATTCACATTGTACAACCAATTAATAACATATCTACCAAATTAAATACAACCAATTAAAACACAAACCGGGTTGACCCGGGATGCTTCAAACCCGATTGGTTGACCCGGTTTAATTTGACCCGTTTTCGACCAAACCTAGCAAGTTGACCCGGTTTAAATCGACCCATTTTTTGACCGGAACGGTTCAACTGGTTGAACCACCCGGGTCGAATCGGGTTTCAAAACATTATGTTTAATTTCCAAATATTCAAACTTTTATTATAAACTTTTTTTTATCAATAAACTATCTGTCGCTATAAAATCCCGTTGCTATGCACGGGTACTCGTCTAGTATGATTAATACACTAATTAATTCACCCCTTCACCAAAATATACAATCGTTTAACCATAATGTACAAACTAATTAAACTACTAAGCCAAGTACTTAAAAATAAAGCCATTAGGCTAGGCACAGTGGTTGGTCGACCGAATCGGTCGCCCTGCGCTGACCGAGTCGCCGCCGCTGCAACCACAAGATCGATGAAGGTCGGATGGCTCCAAAATTCACAAACCAGTCACCCCCTCGACCAATTAATGCATTCCACAAAAGAATAAAAAAAATGTACCATTACATATCAAAACAAAAACGAAGATTAAACGAAAGAAGAAAAGAACAATCATCAATCAAGCCAAAACAAACATCAAACTTATTCCATCTATGGTCCACGAACAGAAAGTATACAACAATAATAAAACTCAACATCTACATCTACCTCAGTTCTAGCCCCATCTCAAAACCACCATCACGGTCAACACAACATAATACCTTACAGAGAGTTTTCGTTTGATATTCAAGAAAAGGGTCTGATTTTCTTGCAAACATAGATTGTTGGTTATGTTCGGTTATCAAGATAAGAAAGAAAGGAAGAGTATGTGATGTTTGTGTGGCTGCAAATCATGGCTGCGTATTTTTGTGAGGGAAATTAGGGCATGAATGAGGTAATTTAGGTTTTGTAAACGTATTTGTAAGTCCTAACATTTGGGTTATATACCGGTTTGGTTGTTAATTGGGCTGACCAAATGATATCACAAATTGTTTGGTAGCTTTATCATGGGCCTTAATAGATATTAATAATTAAAGTTTGTTTAGGCTGAAAATGGTTTTAGACTAATTACTAATTGAGCCGTATATTATTTGTATGGTATAGTTGATTTTGGGCTAATTTTGATATTTGGTTCATGTGAATAGTGTATATTAAAAACTAGGAAGCACAGACACACCAAAAACCTCGGAGTGGCAGTGTCGGACACGGACACGCCTTGGACACGTGTCCGACACGCACGTGCTGTGTCCCACGTGCTGTTTGGGGCGGACACAGATTTGGACACGAATGGACACAGATTTGGACACGGTCAAACTCGGTCAACCGTCCCTCTGCTGTGCCTTTCGCGATCTTTGATACCAATCTTTTACAAGATTTTTTTTTAGCTTGAACAATAATCATCATCGACCCTTTTGGAAGCATTGCTTCCTTAACAAGAAAGACTAATGCACGGTTGTACTTGTGTTTGTGTTGACTCGATTGGATAGATGTTTTAGGTGTTCAGTTATGATTGATGAAATCGAGATATGTTAACTGACTTTGATGATGATGAAGATGAGATGAGCTTTTGAGTCTTTGACTGCTAGATGAGTTTGGAGAGTTTAGAGAAGTATTGGTAGGCGGATGTTTAGAGATATGTGTTTAGGGTTATAAGAAATGGGCCGGATGGGCTGGTAGTCATCTGTTAAGATGGGCTGGATTACTATCAAAATCAGGAACGGGCTTGTGTGTTTAATAATGATCCGACTATTGGTTTTGGCCTGACATGAGTTGCTGCATATTGATCACCTTTAATATATAAAATAAATATTTAATTCCCGTGTCCACGCCGTGTCCGTGTCCTATATTTTTTTATCTTGCCTTATCGCCGTGTCGGTGTCGGACACCGTGTCCGTGCAACCTAGATTAAAAATGAAAATGTAGGGGATATATATAGTGTAAAAAAGATTGAGTTTTTTGAAATAAAAATAAAAATGTCGGTCGCCTTACTATGCCTAAAAGGTCGCATGTAGGTCAGAAAATTTAAAGGTGATTGTGTTGAAGGAAAGAATCAAGATTTCTGTTTGTGGTAGCTTCGGTTAACAGTAAATGAAATTATAATACTGTTTTTTTTATGGGTCCTAATACCGTTTTCCACGATGTATGTGGAGGTTGAGATGTATACAGCCTTACCCCTACCTAAGGTAGAGAGGCTGCTTCCAGTTCTATCTAAGATAGGAAAGGACCTCCGGCCTTTTGCAGGGAGTGAGGATCAAACCATTGACCTCTAAGTTAAGATGCAAGGGGTTCCAACTGATCCAACCCTAAAATTATTGTTATTTGTAAATTAATCGTTAAAAAAAATATGGCTACATAACATCACATTACAAGAAAATATAGTCACAGGCGATGCGGCGGGTACCCTGCTAGTCTATTTAATGCAGCTTGGAAAAGATCATAAGGGGTTTCATTTGTGCTGCAAAACTTGATGGCATCCTCCGGTCTATTACTGTATATTCCCTTATGTGTGTTAATTTCATACCAATCACTTATGACAAGTTATATGAAGAAGATTCACAGTTGAGATTTCATTTGAAGGTTTTTCTGAAGTCTGCTCACATGACCATAAAGTCACTAATTTTCATGAACAGACATGAACACATTTAGATGAAAACACATGAGGCTGATGATTTTAGCATAGTAGCATAACTCAAAGATTAAAGTTTGTGTTTCTTTATATCCTCAAACCAAGATGCATTGAATTATAAAAAGACACATATTCCAAGTTTGTCAATACAAAAGTTGCTCTACAAAGTGCTACAAAAGTGCTCTTTTTAAAAGTAATAAGTATCAAAAAATTCCTTTGAGTAATATAAGTGACAATTAGTTTAATTCGGAAAAAATTGGTCCAAAGAATAATTAGTTTAGTATGATGATTATAGATTTACAGTTGCAAACTTGCAATTTACAAAGACGTTTAGTATGAAAAAAACAAAAGAATACATTAAAAGTTTAAACAAAGTATGTCATACTAACATGTTATATTGAATACACTTGTTTGATTCTGTAATGAACCAATATTAGTTTCGGTTTATTTTCTTGTTGTAGTTCAGAATCTCGTATTAAAATTTTAGAGGACAAAACAGCGATACGAATAACATGTCACAGTTGCTTAATCTTATGATACCTTGCAAAACGACATATACACACTTGCAAGGTTGTAACTAAACCTCTTTTCCTCCCATCGCTGCGAATTCAAGTTACTATAATTTGTTTGTTTGTTTGTTTTTGTTTTTTTGTTTTTTGTTTATTTATTTATTTATTTTTTTATATAAAGACAATCATTTGGTCGCTTGTAGAATTGTATCTCATTGTGAAAAAAATTGAATAGTTCCTATAGCAGACGCCAATACAAATTTGTCTATGACTTCAAAACCCCCTAATAAACCCAAAGAAACAAAATAGAAGCCTGTACACTATTTTGTCATTTTGTTGAATATCCTTGAAACAACATATGTCTAAAAAAGATACTTCAAAAATCTTTTTGACATGCGGAGAAAAGTGTTTTGTATCTCTGGTCAAGAATATAAACTGTATTTTATTATGCTGGTAGACAGTGAAAACAGTGGACGTTGTAATTTGTAAATATATTCGAAGTTTATCGTGCAACCTTGTGTTTTAGCAGGAATTTTTTTAAATGCATACACTATTCCTATATGGCTTGTTATAATAGCGTTTTCATCTTTTCATGTTAGCATATAACTTTTTCAATATTTAAATGGACCAAATATGGAGTATTATATTTTTCTTGTATTTTTAAGTCTCTTTGGTTATTGATAGTGGCTCACAAAGGAGACCAAAAGGTGTAGTAGGGCAATAAAAGTATAAAAGTATTTTGACCTCGTTTATGGACAACGCAAAGGGTTATTGACTTCTATATTAGTCATTTACTTAAATCCAACGCCTTTGTATAATTGAGAAATGTTGCCTACATTACAATATGGATAATTGTCTACATTTTTTTGGAAAAAATGGGAAGAACCGGGAGAAAACATGTATCAAAGACTTATTGCAAATATTGAACTGTATTTTTTTTTTTTTTTTTTTTTCAAGGAAAGCAATTGCCTACATTGTAATGTAGGCATCATTTTCCCTTGTATAATTTATGGCATTAGAACTTCATCGTTTTTGTATTGAATTGTGATCGAAATTTTATTCAACTTTCGCCCACCATAACATCTGTTAGGTCGTTATTTTCGTAAATTTGCATTAAGTGATGCACCTAGTTGTAACGGGATACATATCACCATTACAAAAACGTTTCTAGTAATCGTCATCAAGTATACACATGTACATACTTGGATCCATCTTTGAGTTTGTTCTCATCTTCATCGAAGATTACCCTTACACGAGTTCACGATTTCATCATCCGATGATATAATGATGTCATACGTCATCTTGTGTTAGTCGAAAAAACTTGTATAGTTTACTTTGATTCTAAATTTTTAGTTTTCTTGTACCAAATAACCGAGTTTCGGTCGGCAATTTTACTAAATAGAGAGAAAATGGTAGTTACCTTTTTTATTAGGGACAAAATAGTGATTATAATTTTGGTTTAGATATACATGTTATTTATTCTACAGTTGTTTAAGTTTCAATGGTATCCCTTGATGTGCGAGAAGCACCTTAACCTAATAGTTGTGGGTTCAAGTCTTGCTTAAGACATGTGAGATAATATGTGATGTGTATTTCGTGAAATAGTTAGTTGTCGTTAAAAAAAAAATTACGTAAAATGGTCGAATAAGTTTCTTAGATTATATGCTTAATCATGTTATTTTTACATATTTATCTATAAAGAATGAGATCAGAAGTTGCATCCAGATAAAGTGTCGGCTACCAAAAGACAAACATTCCTTTTCTATCATAAAATATATGTAACTATCATATAAGTTATTGTGATTGTAATACTTGGTTAATAAAATTCGGTTTTTTTAACTTGTGTCATGGTGGCACAAGCTTAAAAGTGTTTAATGAAAACAAATACTATTTATTTAAATAACTTAATTTTCATATAAAACATTGGTAATTTTGGTAGACATTATAAACTTAGAAAATTATTAATATTAACAAACATGAGAATATGAGAATTTTAGTTCATTTAACGCCTCTTAAACTCTACCACCATGACACAAGTTAGAAATTTTCAATAAAATATAGCATATTATATTCATAGGCTTAAAAGGGTACTGGAGAATGAGATAAGTATCAATATCTTTTAACATCTTCAATGATTACAATTAGATAAGCATGTTATTTTTGAGGAGTGAGCTGAATCATTTCAATGGAGGAACAAAATACACTGTATTATAAGTTTGTGCAAGTGTAACCTCAAAAACTTATGAGTGTAAACATTGTCTAGTAGAGATATATTTAATCGAGTTGTTCAGATGTTATAAACTTATAATATTGTGATTTCTTTTATCTATGGGGGGTTATCCGATATCGATCCCAACTTCTTCGTTTGGCAAACTCGCATTTGAGTATTTCAACGTGTTTGACCCAAAATTAAATGTCATTTATCATTTATGACTTTACAATAGGACATGTGAACGCATTCATTTCGCATTTGCATACGCGCCCAAATAAGCAAACATGGTGAAACTAGCACATCAAATGAGATTTTTGGTTTTCGTAAAAAAAAAAAAAAAGTATGAGATTTTTGATTTCTCGTATAAGTTAGAGGATTCAAATATGGCAAGTGTCTAGTTAGAGAGGCAGTTAGAGAAGGGTCGAAAACACTATTTGATTAACATGATGAGGTTACATATATTTGAGTCTAAAAAGCTCGATTTCCCTGAAAGAAGGTAGCTGTAATTAAAGAAAAATGATTGACACATCTAAAAGTTACGTTTAATTTTGTAGCTAAACATGTGTGGTAACAATTCATTGGTTGCATCAACCAAACCCACTTTATCACAATTCAATGAGGTAATGACACAAAATTAGTCATGTCTTTTAGGCATCCCAATTTATTTCAATAATTTAAATTAGAATGTGTAAAATGAAGTAAAACCAATGCTATAATTTTAATATTATTTTAGTAGCGGGAGAAAATTAGTTTTATAATTTTAATGCTTAATTTCACCGCTTGTTGTCAAACAAAGTTTTAAGGGATAATTGTTTCAAAATGTAATGAACTTGCTACGTTTACAATGTTGTGTATGTTTATTTTAATTTTACTAAATAATGCGAATAATTATCTAATCAGTCTATTGTGTGTAATGGTTAAAGTTGTCCTTTTTTTTGCTGATGTGGCATAGTTGACAACGTTGACCACGTTTTTTTTGCTTAGGTGTCACCTTTAACCCATGTTGACACGTTTTATTTTGAAAATGCCTGTCACATTTACAAGTTCATGTTATATGCTAGTTTCAAACAGCCATTTAACCCATTTTGTCCGCTTAACAAACACCCCTTTCTCAACTTCACTCCACTGTGTTAAAAAAAAAAAAAAAAAAAAAAAAAAAACTTCACTCCACCACCCAGCACCACCACCACCAACCACCACCAGTACAACACCACCACCACCACTACCAACCACTTCCTCCCCACCGCATGCCCTACCCACACCCATCACTTCAGCATCACCGCCATCACTATATACTTTTTTTTTGTTAGGTAAGATGCCAAAACAAAAAACAAAAAACAAATAAACAATCCACAACACAAGTCTTCCATTTTTCCTTTTTAACAAAAAACCAGCAACCTTCTCCAAAATAAGATCCATTAAACCCGCCACTACCCTCTCCAAAATTTCATTAAGCTACCCTATATAATTTATGATCACGGTGACAAAATTTTAGGCAAAAATCAGGATTCTTATGCAACAAAGAACTATAATTACTATATCCATATTTTACGAGGGTGGAAGCTCCCTTTTACCAAAAAAAAAAAAAAGAACTATATCCAAAAAACTTAGAATCATTACAGATCAAAACATAAATTTATGATCACCATGGAAGCCGAAGAACGATGTCGTTTCATCTCCGAAAAAAGTTGAAGACATGATTGATGACGTATAGTCTATATTTGGGCCACAAGCCCAAATGATAAACATTACTAAGGCCCAAAACCACCATGCGTGGGCTATTATAACTTGGGTCGCATCAATAATGGGAATAGGCTCACGTAAGCCCAAACACAACTAAAATATATACGGTTTAGATAAGGATCTCCTATCTATGGAATAGATATCCTTAACCCGGATAAGCACCACGTGTGCGAAACGTAAGGAGCACGAAACCTACAAGGATTCTGCGCCTATATAAGGAAAGACATAATTCTCATTAAAGGTACGATTCACAATCCCCAACTCTTAAACAAAACCCTAAAACCGATTACTTACTCTCACGCCGGAGTCTAATCGTGGGAGACAATCTCACGATAAGCCTAACGGTGTTGTTTACTTTCTTAGTGCGCAGGTTTCAGCCATTAAGAAGCGAATTGGTACGAGAGCAAGAGCCCAAACTAGGAACGCCCAACTTTTGTATCAACAATGATGATTTTAGATATGAAGAAGTTGTTGTTGTGATTGGATCTGATGTTTTGGTATGAGTCACTTTTAGTATATGATTTTAAAGGTTTTTGATTGAATAAAGTTTAATGGGTTTTTTATTTTGATTATAGTGGTTTTTGATCTAAGTGTTTTTAAAGTTGTGTAATTGCGTATGTGTTTGATTTGTAAAAGTATAGTAGGAAAAAGGTGAATATTTGTTTATGTTAGTGTTTAAATGAAGATAAAGAGGATGTAGAAAAATTTGGAAGAAGATGATAGTAATACAGAAGAGGAAGTAGCTATGGTTTCTTGGCAATATATATCACATCCCGTGATTTTTTTCCTATAAATAAAAACGTATAATTATATATTATTCTCAGTCATTATTGTTAGTCACCATTTTTACGGGGAAATTTGAAATTTTTCTTGATGACGTATAGCCTATATTTGGGCCGAAAGCCCAAATGATAGACATTACTTACACCTAAGCCCATCACGAATGGGCTACCATGACAAATGGTATGGGCCGTGGTATCAACGCTTGGGCTCACGAAGCCCAAAGGCCCAATCTAACTCACCGGATATTCGATAAGGATCATCTATTCAAGGAATAGATATCCTTACCTCGGATAAGCACCATGCGTGCGAAGAGTAAGGAGCAAGAAACACGGTTTCTTAGCCCCTATATATAGAATCACACGATTCTCATTCAAGGTACGATTCACGGAATCCCTAAACTCTTAAACCAAAACCTAAATTCGATTACTTACTCTCACGCCGGAGTCTAATCGGGGGAGACAATCCCTCGATAAGCCTAACGGTGTTGTTTATTTTCTTAGTACGCAGGTAACAAAGTGCTAAGGAACGAATTGATATAAGAGCAAAGCCCAACAATCAGGTACGCCCAACTTTTGTATCAACAAGTGGCGCCATCCGTGGGACCCTACAACGAACTAGAATGACGAAACATAAGAATTCGAGCCAGCGGACTCCGCAGCCAGAAAAACGTGACCATCTGAGGAAGAATCAACAAGATCCAACCTCTAGACAAGTCGCTGGGACAACCAGCACACCTGGTCACCATGAGGCAGGGACAACCCAACCTCCCCCAGCGGTAGAACTACCCAGGATTACTTTAGAGGTCCCCAGCGTTGAAGAACTCCAACGCACCCTCTTTACCACTCCTCATCAGGCTACACCCGCAGTGAACAACACTGTGCCGCCAGGCGCTCCTGAACGGAACAGGGCGCCTAACACTGAGGAAGAAATTCTTGCAACTGAGGACGCACCGGATCTGACTTTGGGAAACTTTGTATCCCAAAATTATGAAACATTAAATGCCCTCATGCAAGAAGAAGCGGCAAGGAGAGCAGGTGCGGATCCGCAAACCCGACTTAATCTTGGTCCAGAGCGCGAACCATCACCACCGCGCCACCCGCGAGGAAGACGTACAGAACGTACCTCTGTCCATGATAGGCTAGGTGCGGTACCTGACTCACAAAACTCTGGAGACAGCGGTAGGCGCACCAATGTCCATTCCAGACTTGGCAGTCGGGGAATACACGATCGATTAGGGCCTCAGCATTCGCCAAGCCAAGGATCTTCCAAACCTGAAAGTAGGCGAATACAAGATAGATTGGGGAGGAGGAGATCCCCAAGCAGAGATCCCTCAGGCTCCTCTTCTGAAAGGAGCAGGCGCAAACGCCGAAGGAGAGATTATTCTTCCTCCAGCGATTCCTCGGACAACGAGGATAAAGAAACAGGGCACTGGAAATCAAAAGGAAAACGTCGCGAGGAAGAGAACGAGGATATGTCTCTCCCATGGCGACGCCACAAAATTGATGCGTTCACACGTCGCATAAGTGATTACTCAGACGACAGGCGCAGACGCATGCCCGCTAATGTGAAGATATATGATGGAACAGGTGACCCTGACGACCACCTCAAAATTTTCGAGTCAGCCGCAACTATCGAAAATTGGCCACAGCCTGTGTGGTGTCACATGTTTAATTCCACATTAGTAGGGAACGCGCGCACATGGTTTAGCAAACTCCCACGTAGGAGTATAGGCGGCTTTGAGGAATTGCGAAAAGCATTCCGCCACAACTTCACCCAGCGAAAGAAGTGCGCTAAAAATCCTGTGGAATTGGCAAGGGTGAAGCAACGCCAAGGAGAATCAACCAGCGCCTTCATGGAGCGCTTCAAGGATGAGTGCATACAAGTCAAAGCATGTCCCGAAATACTAAAAATTTCAGGGTTCATGAATGGAATTAATAATCCAGAACTCATCCGAAAGCTCAATGATAGAGTTCCACAGTCTTTCGATGAACTCACAAAACGCACCAGATCCTTTATACAAGGAGAAGCAGCTGCTGCGGATAGCAAAAAAGGATATTCAAACTATAGGCAACAAGAACAGCCGCGGAGACAATCCAATGATCAAAACAATAACCGCGGCAGGAACTACCGCAGTGGAAGAGACAACGACAAATATACTCCTCTCACTAAAACTCCAAGGGAGATATTTGCAACAGAAGGTGCGAACTTCCCAAGACCACCACCAATTAAAACGGCAGAAGAAAAACGCCAAGGTAGTGGATACTGCGAGTACCACGGCCAAAAGGGCCATACAACTAACGAGTGCGTCCAACTGAAACAACTAATCGAAAAATTAGTGAGAGAAGGAAGGATGGACCACCTCGTAAAAAACATTAAGGAAGGAAAAGAGAGACAGAGAAATGGAGGCAAGAAAGAACCCCCAAAGGAAAAGGCTGATACTATATACATGATACAATCATGGCAGCGCAAAATAAAGCAAAAAGTCAGCCAAAGATTCTCTCCAGAAAAGGAGATATCCTTCCCTACAATCGCTGCGGACAACGCAGTCGTGGAACCTCTGACCATTGAAATACATGCAGGAGGACACGACATCCACCGCATGTATATTGATGGAGGAGCATCCGCAGACATCATGTATGATCACTGCTTCAAAAGGCTGCGACCTGAAATCCAAAGTCAGTTGATACCAGCTACAATGTCACTAACAGGATTTACAGGAGAAAAGATCTGGCCCATGGGGCAGTTACGCTTATTGGTGGTCGTAGGAGATGACCAACACTCAACTGCGGCATGGATAAATTTTATGGTAATCAAGTCTCCCTCACCATACAATGGCATAATTGGAAGACCAGGAATATCATCCATGCGCGCAGTACCATCCACAGCACACGGAATGCTTAAATTCCCAGTTGAAGGAGGAGTGGTTACTCTCTATAACACAACGGTACCACCAAGAGAATGTATCGCAGTGACAACTGAAGCAGAGACTATTCCAGAACAGCGCACGGAAAAATCGTCAAATTTAAAGGTCGCTATTCATCCAGACTATCCGGAACAACAAGTTTCGATTGGAGGATCTTTATCTGACAAAGGTAAAGCAGCCGTATGCGCACTCTTGCAGAAGAACCTAGACATCTTTGCATGGGAACCAAAGCATATGACAGGAGTGCCTCGTTCTATCACAGAACACAAACTACAAATCCGACAAGGATACCCTCCAATACGACAAAAGAAGCGCGGTCAGGCTCCAGATCGTGCAAAAGCTATTTTGGAAGAAGTACACAAGTTAGTAGATGCGGGCATCATGCGCGAAGTGTACTACCACGACTGGCTCTCTAACCCAGTCATGGTAAAGAAGAGCGATGGTAGCTGGAGAATGTGCGTGGACTTCACGGACCTCAATAAAGCATGCCCGCAAGACTGCTATCCATTGCCAGAAATTGATTGGAAGGTTGAATCCTTATGTGGATACCCCTTCAAGTGCTTCCTAGACGCATATAAAGGGTACCACCAAATCCAAATGGCAGTGGAGGATGAAGAAAAAACAGCTTTCCACACCAGTCAAGGGGTATACTGCTACACAAAAATGCCTTTTGGCTTAAAGAACGCAGGCGCGACATACCAACGGCTGGTGGACACAGCTTTCGAAAAACAAGTAGGCCGCAACTTGGAAGTCTACGTGGACGACCTTGTTATAAAAAGCCATACAGAGGATGAGTTAGTGCGCGACATCGAGGAAACATTCCGAACGTTGGAGACATTCCTCGAGGAAACATTCCTCGATGTCGCGCACTAACTCATCCTCTGTATGGCTTTTTATAACAAGGTCGTCCACGTAGACTTCCAAGTTGCGGCCTACTTGTTTTTCGAAAGCTGTGTCCACCAGCCGTTGGTATGTCGCGCCTGCGTTCTTTAAGCCAAAAGGCATTTTTGTGTAGCAGTATACCCCTTGACTGGTGTGGAAAGCTGTTTTTTCTTCATCCTCCACTGCCATTTGGATTTGGTGGTACCCTTTATATGCGTCTAGGAAGCACTTGAAGGGGTATCCACATAAGGATTCAACCTTCCAATCAATTTCTGGCAATGGATAGCAGTCTTGCGGGCATGCTTTATTGAGGTCCGTGAAGTCCACGCACATTCTCCAGCTACCATCGCTCTTCTTTACCATGACTGGGTTAGAGAGCCAGTCGTGGTAGTACACTTCGCGCATGATGCCCGCATCTACTAACTTGTGTACTTCTTCCAAAATAGCTTTTGCACGATCTGGAGCCTGACCGCGCTTCTTTTGTCGTATTGGAGGGTATCCTTGTCGGATTTGTAGTTTGTGTTCTGTGATAGAACGAGGCACTCCTGTCATATGCTTTGGTTCCCATGCAAAGATGTCTAGGTTCTTCTGCAAGAGTGCGCATACGGCTGCTTTACCTTTGTCAGATAAAGATCCTCCAATCGAAACTTGTTGTTCCGGATAGTCTGGATGAATAGCGACCTTTAAATTTGACGATTTTTCCGTGCGCTGTTCTGGAATAGTCTCTGCTTCAGTTGTCACTGCGATACATTCTCTTGGTGGTACCGTTGTGTTATAGAGAGTAACCACTCCTCCTTCAACTGGGAATTTAAGCATTCCGTGTGCTGTGGATGGTACTGCGCGCATGGATGATATTCCTGGTCTTCCAATTATGCCATTGTATGGTGAGGGAGACTTGATTACCATAAAATTTATCCATGCCGCAGTTGAGTGTTGGTCATCTCCTACGACCACCAATAAGCGTAACTGCCCCATGGGCCAGATCTTTTCTCCTGTAAATCCTGTTAGTGACATTGTAGCTGGTATCAACTGACTTTGGATTTCAGGTCGCAGCCTTTTGAAGCAGTGATCATACATGATGTCTGCGGATGCTCCTCCATCAATATACATGCGGTGGATGTCGTGTCCTCCTGCATGTATTTCAATGGTCAGAGGTTCCACGACTGCGTTGTCCGCAGCGATTGTAGGGAAGGATATCTCCTTTTCTGGAGAGAATCTTTGGCTGACTTTTTGCTTTATTTTGCGCTGCCATGATTGTATCATGTATATAGTATCAGCCTTTTCCTTTGGGGGTTCTTTCTTGCCTCCATTTCTCTGTCTCTCTTTTCCTTCCTTAATGTTTTTTACGAGGTGGTCCATCCTTCCTTCTCTCACTAATTTTTCGATTAGTTGTTTCAGTTGGACGCACTCGTTAGTTGTATGGCCCTTTTGGCCGTGGTACTCGCAGTATCCACTACCTTGGCGTTTTTCTTCTGCCGTTTTAATTGGTGGTGGTCTTGGGAAGTTCGCACCTTCTGTTGCAAATATCTCCCTTGGAGTTTTAGTGAGAGGAGTATATTTGTCGTTGTCTCTTCCACTGCGGTAGTTCCTGCCGCGGTTATTGTTTTGATCATTGGATTGTCTCCGCGGCTGTTCTTGTTGCCTATAGTTTGAATATCCTTTTTTGCTATCCGCAGCAGCTGCTTCTCCTTGTATAAAGGATCTGGTGCGTTTTGTGAGTTCATCGAAAGACTGTGGAACTCTATCATTGAGCTTTCGGATGAGTTCTGGATTATTAATTCCATTCATGAACCCTGAAATTTTTAGTATTTCGGGACATGCTTTGACTTGTATGCACTCATCCTTGAAGCGCTCCATGAAGGCGCTGGCTGATTCTCCTTGGCGTTGCTTCACCCTTGCCAATTCCACAGGATTTTTAGCGCACTTCTTTCGCTGGGTGAAGTTGTGGCGGAATGCTTTTCGCAATTCCTCAAAGCCGCCTATACTCCTACGTGGGAGTTTGCTAAACCATGTGCGCGCGTTCCCTACTAATGTGGAATTAAACATGTGACACCACACAGGCTGTGGCCAATTTTCGATAGTTGCGGCTGACTCGAAAATTTTGAGGTGGTCGTCAGGGTCACCTGTTCCATCATATATCTTCACATTAGCGGGCATGCGTCTGCGCCTGTCGTCTGAGTAATCACTTATGCGACGTGTGAACGCATCAATTTTGTGGCGTCGCCATGGGAGAGACATATCCTCGTTCTCTTCCTCGCGACGTTTTCCTTTTGATTTCCAGTGCCCTGTTTCTTTATCCTCGTTGTCCGAGGAATCGCTGGAGGAAGAATAATCTCTCCTTCGGCGTTTGCGCCTGCTCCTTTCAGAAGAGGAGCCTGAGGGATCTCTGCTTGGGGATCTCCTCCTCCCCAATCTATCTTGTATTCGCCTACTTTCAGGTTTGGAAGATCCTTGGCTTGGCGAATGCTGAGGCCCTAATCGATCGTGTATTCCCCGACTGCCAAGTCTGGAATGGACATTGGTGCGCCTACCGCTGTCTCCAGAGTTTTGTGAGTCAGGTACCGCACCTAGCCTATCATGGACAGAGGTACGTTCTGTACGTCTTCCTCGCGGGTGGCGTGGTGGTGATGGTTCGCGCTCTGGACCAAGATTAAGTCGGGTTTGCGGATCCGCACCTGCTCTCCTTGCCGCTTCTTCTTGCATGAGGGCATTTAATGTTTCATAATTTTGGGATACAAAGTTTCCCAAAGTCAGATCCGGTGCGTCCTCAGTTGCAAGAATTTCTTCCTCAGTGTTAGGCGCCCTGTTCCGTTCAGGAGCGCCTGGCGGCACAGTGTTGTTCACTGCGGGTGTAGCCTGATGAGGAGTGGTAAAGAGGGTGCGTTGGAGTTCTTCAACGCTGGGGACCTCTAAAGTAATCCTGGGTAGTTCTACCGCTGGGGGAGGTTGGGTTGTCCCTGCCTCATGGTGACCAGGTGTGCTAGTTGTCCCAGCGACTTGTCTAGAGGTTGGATCTTGTTGATTCTTCCTCAGATGGTCACGTTTTTCTGGCTGCGGAGTCCGCTGGCTCGAATTCTTATGTTTCGTCATTCTAGTTCGTTGTAGGGTCCCACGGATGGCGCCACTTGTTGATACAAAAGTTGGGCGTACCTGATTGTTGGGCTTTGCTCTTATATCAATTCGTTCCTTAGCACTTTGTTACCTGCGTACTAAGAAAATAAACAACACCGTTAGGCTTATCGAGGGATTGTCTCCCCCGATTAGACTCCGGCGTGAGAGTAAGTAATCGAATTTAGGTTTTGGTTTAAGAGTTTAGGGATTCCGTGAATCGTACCTTGAATGAGAATCGTGTGATTCTATATATAGGGGCTAAGAAACCGTGTTTCTTGCTCCTTACTCTTCGCACGCATGGTGCTTATCCGAGGTAAGGATATCTATTCCTTGAATAGATGATCCTTATCGGATATCCGGTGAGTTAGATTGGGCCTTTGGGCTTCGTGAGCCCAAGCGTTGATACCACGGCCCATACCATTTGTCATGGTAGCCCATTCGTGATGGGCTTAGGTGTAAGTAATGTCTATCATTTGGGCTTTCGGCCCAAATATAGGCTATACGTCATCAAATACCAACGCCCCACCTCTTGACTTTCCTCCTCCAATCAACCTTACAAATCAATCATGTCACAACTTGAGTGCTACAAATAAATTCCACTTTCCATCTCATTCATGAGTGCAAAAATTATAACACACCAACTCAAGGTGAATATCATAAATACCATGCAATTCATAACCCGGCTCCATCATAAACTGAGAACAAAACACCAACACAATACTTCACCATTCTTTGTTTTCTGTGAACGAGGAGGCTGGCCTATGTGCCTACTTGTTCCATATATACTCCTCTACTATCACGCTCCATATTTCACTCTCACAAATAAAATCAAACTCAAGCGCAAAACAGAAATACTACTCCTCTTTGTCTTTCTGTCGAGTGAAAAAGAAAGCAAAAGCAAAAGCCAGTCAACCCCCTTTGTGTTACAGTCAAGCAATAAAGGAAACCAGGAAGGTGTTTTGAGCTAGTTCGTTTCGGGTTGGAACCTGGGAACACTAGAGAGTTTCGCTTCGTTCATTGTCGCCCGTCCCATCTTCACTCGTTTTCTCCTCACCATCTTTGGTGTGTAAGTTTTTACCATGCCCTTCTCATACGTACTACCTTATTACATGTCTCGTTATTTTTTTTTCTCTCGCGACATTATCACACGTACACACTTATCATACATGCACTCATATACACACTTATGTGGCTTTACATTTAAAACTTGTGTGGCAAACTCTTAGTCTCGTTAACACACCTAAACATCTCGAAGAAGAAACTAGTTTTCATGTTATTTCCAAATCGACACATTTTTTTTTCATGACGAACTCGTTGAGTTTTCAAACCGTAAACGACTTATGAGAACCTAATAGTAACGTAAACGTAAAGTTTTGGTTCTTAGGACTAAGTAGTTATTCGTAATATAGCGTATGTCGCGAGTTAACTAACTTTTATATTATGAACTTATCATATTACCGGGCTTAAAAATAAACCCAAACCGAGACCAACCTTGTGTTTCTAAAAAAAAAAAAAACTTCATGTTAACGTGAGACGCATGCAAACAAATAGAAATGGAAGGGTTAACACATTACATGCAAGCTCTGTTGATGTGAAACAGATTTAAAATGAGAAGTTGTAAAAAAATTTCATAATCGATATATTTACTAATTGAGTTATGGCAAACCTGACAACGCCTTAGGAAAGTATATAACTAAAACATTAGGTAACCAAAAACAACAAAGAACTTAGCTCAGTTCGTTGAAGGCTTGGTGTAGGTAGGAGTAGCCATATACATATATACATATACATGCAAGGACAGTTGAGAAATAGGAGTAGTAATATGTATATATATATATGCATGCATGGTGAATCGGATGGTAACGAAACGCACCCAAGTCTATTTATTATACAAGTATATAAATGCGGGATATAAAACAACAAATGGCTAGCGCAGATGGTTGGGACGTCTGCTGTTAAGACTGAGGTCGGGGGTTCGAGCCCTGTCTTAGTCTTGGCCATTTTCCTTTTTAATTATTGCCTTCTTTTCTTTTCGGTTGTCATTCTTAATTAAGTTGTTAAACAAATTATTATAATTTTTAGTGAATATTAATAAAACGTAAGTATTCGTTAAGTAAATTTATAAAAATCTCGATATTTTCGTTTCGAAACTCCTTTCATAAATATTTATAAAAACTTAAATACGATATATAAGTCCCACATTTTTCGTAATATAAATAACGACATAAGTGGAAATATTTTAATATCTTATCTAAATTAAACGGTTAGTAAGTATCATAAATTTTGGAAATTTATAATTAACGACTCTAGTATGAATTACGAAACTATTACACACATACGAGCTAAATAAACATATAACTATTTACCTTGACTAATTGCCACACAAGTTACGTCGATACGGAAATTTTAAAACCTTGTCCTTTGGAACATAAAAGTCTTAATTCATGAACCATCTAAATTAACGGTCGTCATATGAATTCAGGTCGTGTATCCTGAGCCGTTCCTTTTCCACACTTACTATTTCTATATCCGGATCACTGTACTACCAAGGTGAGTTCTTAGCCCCATTTTTATAATCGTTTTATAAATGTTTTGGGGGAGATACATGCTCGTTTCTACTTTCAATTATTACTTATTTACTTCAAACATGTTACTCGATTTATGATACACTCTATTTGTTTATTGAAACCTATTACATGCTACGAACCTGAACACAAGTATTACTCTGTATGCTATCCTGATTGATATTGCCTAAGTTACTAGCTTTGCCAAAAGTCCCTCATATCATGACCCATTAATCACTTGCGAGTGAACGCAAATATAGTGAATAGATCTATTGGCAGTTGACGCCCCATTTGAGTTGTTGGGTAAGTAACCAAATGCACTTTATTTGAGAAACTGTAGGAACTGGCAAATTCCTACCTACGACGAGGGCCCCTATCACCTGCATCATATTCTTATGTGTAGGCTTTTATCCCATAAGGTTTCTATAGCTCTTATGGCTGCAAAACGATGTTAAGGTTTGAGTGTCATGAGGCTTAGGGCAATATCCTATATTATAATGCTATTGTTTCACTACTACTACTTGGCTTGTGTTCAGATGTTTTATATAACTGCTACGAATTTTCTCCACTATCTACCTGAGTAATTCAAACGTTTTACTTAAATACTATGGACCTACTCAATTATCGACCTGAGTAGAAAAGTCAAACTACTACGGGTGTATAACAACGTAACCCGCGACTTATTTCATTAACAGCGATATCTATTACCATTATTACCTAAACTTGAAACTATTGGAAATCAACTGATTTTATGCAAACTCTATGAATTTGCTTACACTTTGATTTTGATAATCAACCCTTATTCATAACTACTATGATCTCACAAACTCTTTGATTTTACAAATCAACTATTTTACATATAAACTCTATGAACTCACCAACCATTGTGTTGACACTTTTTAGCATGTATTTCAGGTCTATAATGAGCAAGGATGGCATGGAGGAGCACGGATACTTATAATGGCTATAAATCTTACTATCATTCAAAAACCTTTTTGATAAACTTGTAACCATTGGGACCTCATTTTGTAAACTCTGATATTCGAACGATAAATGTTTTAAAATGACTATATTGATGATCATTTCCTACTAATAAACTGCTATGTCATGAAGTAACACCCAATCTTTATTCCGCTGCGTATTTCCAAAAACTGGGGGTGTTACAGATTGGTATCAGAGCTTCGGTTATAGTGAAACGGGTCTAAATTAGATCTGAACTATAACTACTTTTACAAAGAAAACATTTTATAGCCTTTCGCTCTCCGTGCTTTCCATCTGCCAGACGATTATGTGACTACTAGATAAGTTATGCTACACCAACACTCTAATATATGGACATATATACTCACCCACTATCTTGAGTACTGCATCAATCATCCCTGATTATCTTACTCCCATCATCATAAATACATATGACAAACTCTTTCGTATTCTCGGAAAATGCGCACATGAGTTATTTTGTCGAGTGGTATGAGTGTTAAATCAGAATCTTAAGATGGCTTACAATGTCTTTATTTGAATGGATTGGGACGCCTTTTTATTCAAATCAAGAAGTTGTAAATCACCAGACCGTAACATTTATATTTCCTTAGTTACATGGTTTGGGACGCCTCTCTATGTAAATAACGAAATATAGATGAATAGGTTTATTATTATCTGAAATAACATGCGTATGAAATTGAGAACCACAAAAACCTAAAATTTTTCGTTTCAGTAGAAACCCCAAATATTTATACACAATGATATGATTATCATTGGTAACGCTAACATTACAAATATCGCTAGGTAAAGCATAACATCACCAATTGGTTGACCAATCAAACTGATGAAAAACACTACTACTCCTACGAGAGCGAGAACCACAACTGGGTGTAACACCTCGAATATCCTGTACGACAAAATGAACGAGTGATTAACACTATAAACATTAATGCATGGTGCTAAATTACGAATTCTAAACAACACCTCTATTTTACACTATCTCTTACCCCCATAATTCGTCTACGCTAACGGCCAAAACCACGATTAACATGAGAAGCGCTATAATCCAATCCAAAGACTCCAAATCTTCCTTTGGGAGGTAAGACAAGAAGGTGTCTGCAGCAACATACAAAATTATGAGGACAGTATAAGTGTATGACATTTTAAAATCGTTGGGTGAGGGAAATGTGAGTAGTGAAGAGGAAAAAGTGGGATATATAAGGCGGTAGCTGTAGACTACTATTCTACCCACGTACGCTCGCTACACACCACACAAAGACAAAATAACTTTCATCATTCCCAAGAGCTGATAATCCGGCAACTCTCTCTACGTCCCTACCCAAAAATTTTGTTTTCCTTTGTAAAAATTTGCATCAACAAAACTCTTTGTTTAACGGGTAGGTCACCCGCGCAGATTTTTATAGTTCAAGAGGAATATCTAAACCTGACCGAATAAATAAATTCTCATCCAAAATTGTGCTCACAAAAGATTCTAGTTAAACCTTCAGACAACATATTATTTAAAACATACTGGAACGTTACAAACGATACTGAATATAAAACACCTAGTAAACATAAACCTAGACTTTAACGGTAGTCGGGGTGATCCCAAGTCTGAGAGTTGTTGGAGTCATAACCATCATCATAAGGATCGAAACTCGCCAACTTCTCTTCTTCCCACTGAGCCTCCAACCTACTCAGCTCCCGCTCCATGTCAGAAGTCCAACCACCATCAGCAACAGCCACATTTTCCTCAAAGCTTGGCTGGAAATCATCCAGATGAGGCAACTGTTGTTGTTGCACAACCACTCTTGATGAACGAGAACTTGATGCACCTTGTTGTTGTGGTGGTGGTGGAATTTGTTGTTGTGGTTGTTGTGGGTGTTGTTGTTGTTCGACCCTAACAGCTTCAAAATTTTCTTCAAAACTCCAACGAATTTTATTAGAGATCTGAGCCTGTATCTGACTGACGCAATCCCACAACGACTCAATCACAGCAGCGTCCTTACGATACTCGTCCTGCAAGAACTGGTCAATCACACGTCTCCTATCATTTGATACGTCGGGGCACTTTGCATAGTGTTCCATATCTTCTCGTTTCAGTCCTTTCATAAACTCAAACCTCTTGATAATCCCCACAATAGCTTCGTGGCGATCCCTGTCACTACCCTCGGCTTCTGCCTTGACAAACCGTTGAAATTCTTCAGCAGTGTGTGGCATTTTGCAAGCCATTGAAATACTTCCTTTGGTGTGTGTGTGTAGATAACCCAAGCATGCCAGTGGTATTTATAAGGGTTTGAAAAATATTCCCCCTTTATTTTAGTTTGGGAGACATGACCGTTTGTATTCAAACGGTAAAATTTACGGAAAAAAAAAAAAATTATTAAAACTAACTACTAGTTTTGGGATACGTGTTAAAAAAATTTTTTACTTTCGCCCTCACATTGCAAGTTGCAATAAGCAAATCGCGTTAAACACGCAACACCATAATTTAAAATTTTGAACACGCCACATATGAATAATACCACTCATGCGTTTTAACTCTTCAGTCTCTAAAAGAGTGAGAACTTCCTAACAATCTCTCAAAACCCTCAGACATTATGTGAAATCTTGATGGTCTCAAAACTATCTTGTAACCGTATATGTCGTGAAATGTGCGTTAAACATTTCCTAATCGCCAAACCAAACCCACCCAAATGACATTGGGCCCTGACCCGCCTCTTACAATAAGCCAACGCACCATGTTTGGTCTTTGGGCTTTTGGCTACAAATTTAGCCCAACGCTATTCGAGCCCAAGATTTTTGTTTTATTCCTAAGTTTAACCGACTCGTGCTCACTTATTTTAGATCGTCTCTGTGTTATTTTCTTAACAACCTATCAATATTTTGACACGTCTCGATTTAACACCCACCCATAAATCATATGTGACAAGCCTCTTTCAATTACTCGATCATTCGATGACCAAGTTATCAACACAGTTCAGCTCGATTGTCACTGCATCAACTAATCAAAAGATCAAAATTTTGCCTAAGTACTTTGTTTCATACACGCCCCAAACAACACCTATGAAACTAAAACGAAATCCCACCAAATTAATTAGTCGAAATTCATGTCATTCAAACCACGTACGCGACTCAACTACGAGCCAACTCCCTGCAATTCTCCCTTGTCTCCAACGATGGCTAACAACCAAATAATTCTAGGCTATAACTACTCCATCATATGACATGTTGACTCCCCAAGCCTATTTTTGAATATTTGCACGATAAATACGAACAGATAATTAGCATAAGGCAAGATTTCATAAAAACGAAACAAACTTTATTACACATACATTAAGGATTACATGGAAACAAAACGAAGTTTATTACAACACTTCTACACTACCCATCACTTCCAATACTTATCAATGACAACCGCTAAGATCACGAGGGGCACAAGGAACACCAAAATCCCAACCAATAATGCACGATCCTCATCTGGAATGAACGCCACGTAAATAGTAGCAACAACCACGTACACGATCGCAACCATGGTAACAATGTGCGGCATCTCAAGGAAATTGATGGGAGAAATATAGTTGAAAAGTCGAGTTATGTATGGTAAGGTGAGGTATAAAAAGGGGTAAGGAGAAAGGAAATATAGCCGTTGGGCTACTGTTCCAAATTTACTGTTCACGAAAAAAAAAAAAAAAAAAAATCCATTGATAACTACTACCTTAGGTTAGAATCCCGGGACGGGATTCAGTTTAACGGGTAGGTACTATCACATCCCGTGATTTTTTTCCTATAAATAAAAACGTATAATTATATATTATTCTCAGTCATTATTGTTAATCACCATTTTTACGGGGAAATTTGAAAATTTTCTTATTATATTAAATGGTCAAGATTACAATATCACAAAATTCACCAAGTGACGGAAACAACTCTCGACACATTTATCGAAACTTAAATACTTCATTTGATCCTAACTAAATTTTTACTAATCCTAATTAATCACTAATTATAAATTCAAACGGGCCCTTAATTAATTTCAGCCCAAATCCATTTCACGTTTACTATTCATAAGCCCAAAGGCATAAGCCCAACTTTCTTCCTTTTATTTTTCTTTTAGCAAACGAATAATCAGCTCCAAAACACACCTCGTTCCCTCATATTGTACACCCGATACATAAATATTTTTGCTTCACCTAGCCGACTCGCGACATACCAAGTTTCAAAACAAAGTGACGAGTTTTACTTGTGTTGGTAAGGACCATCTTTTCGGTTCAACTTAATTCAGCTCGACAAAATAGTTAACCCAAAACTTAACAAAATGTAATCTCGATTGTTTCTGTAAACTAATAATAACATTCCAAGTATAAATTAATGTTGAAAATTCGCATTATAACAACTAAGATATGTCGTACATGATTTTATACAATTCGAGTACAAGTTAAATGCATGTTGACATATGAAATGAATCCAAAAACATGTTCCTTATTTTTAGCTTACACAAAGACTTTTAAAGTCATAGAATGCAAATGAATTCCCCAAGAAAACACTCCCCATGATTCACGTAAATCCAACAGTTGAAAGGACCTGAACCTTGAAAATGTTAGTCAATAAAATTTAATACCAACGCCCCACCTCTTGACTTTCCTCCCCCAATCAACCTTACAAATCAATCATGTCACAACTTGAGTGCTACAAATAAATTCCACTTTCCATCTCATTCATGAGTGCAAAAATTATAACACACCAACTCAAGGTGAATATCATAAATACCATGCAATTCATAACCCGGCTCCATCATAAACTGAGAACAAAACACCAACACAATACTTCACCATTCTTTGTTTTCTGTGAACGAGGAGGCTGGCCTATGTGCCTACTTGTTCCATATATACTCCTCTACTATCACGCTCCATATTTCACTCTCACAAATAAAATCAAACTCAAGCGCAAAACAGAAATACTACTCCTCTTTGTCTTTCTGTCGAGTGAAAAAGAAAGCAAAAGCAAAAGCCAGTCAACCCCCTTTGTGTTACAGTCAAGCAATAAAGGAAACCAGGAAGGTGTTTTGAGCTAGTTCGTTTCGGGTTGGAACCTGGGAACACTAGAGAGTTTCGCTTCGTTCATTGTCGCCCGTCCCATCTTCACTCGTTTTCTCCTCACCATCTTTGGTGTGTAAGTTTTTACCATGCCCTTCTCATACGTACTACCTTATTACATGTCTCGTTATTTTTTTTTTTCTCTCGCGATATTATCACACGTACACACTTAACATACATACACTCATATACACGCTTATGTGGCTTTACATTTAAAACTTGTGTGGCAAACTCTTAGTCTCGTTAACACACCTAAACATCTCGAAGAAGAAACTAGTTTTCATGTTATTTCCAAATCGACACATTTTTTTTTCATGACGAACTCATTGAGTTTTCAAACCGTAAACGACTTATGAGAACCTAATAGTAACGTAAACGTAAAGTTTTGGTTCTTAGGACTAAGTAGTTATTCGTAATATAGCGTATGTCGCGAGTTAACTAACTTTTATATTATGAACTTATCATATTACCGGGCTTAAAAATAAACCCAAACCGAGACCAACCTTGTGTTTCTAAAAAAAAAAAACTTCATGTTAACGTGAGACGCATGCAAACAAATAGAAATGGAAGGGTTAACACATTACATGCAAGCTCTGTTGATGTGAAACAGATTTAAAATGAGAAGTTGTAAAAAAATTTCATAATCGATATATTTACTAATTGAGTTATGGCAAACCTGACAACGCCTTAGGAAAGTATATAACTAAAACATTAGGTAACCAAAAACAACAAAGAACTTAGCTCAGTTGGTTGAAGGCTTGGTGTAGGTAGGAGTAGCCATATACATATATACATATACATGCAAGGACAGTTGAGAAATAGGAGTAGTAATATGTATATATATATGCATGCATGGTGAATCGGATGGTAACGAAACGCACCCAAGTCTATTTATTATACAAGTATATAAATGCGGGATATAAAACAACAAATGGCTAGCGCAGATGGTTGGGACGTCTGCTGTTAAGACTGAGGTCGGGGGTTCGAGCCCTGTCTTAGTCTTGGCCATTTTCCTTTTTAATTATTGCCTTCTTTTCTTTTCGGTTGTCATTCTTAATTAAGTTGTTAAACAAATTATTATAATTTTTAGTGAATATTAATAAAACGTAAGTATTCGTTAAGTAAATTTATAAAAATCTCGATATTTTCGTTTCGAAACTCCTTTCATAAATATTTATAAAAACTTAAATACGATATATAAGTCCCACATTTTTCGTAATATAAATAACGACATAAGTGGAAATATTTTAATATCTTATCTAAATTAAACGGTTAGTAAGTATCATAAATTTTGGAAATTTATAATTAACGACTCTAGTATGAATTACGAAACTATTACACACATACGAGCTAAATAAACATATAACTATTTACCTTGACTAATTGCCACACAAGTTACGTCGATACGGAAATTTTAAAACCTTGTCCTTTGGAACATAAAAGTCTTAATTCATGAACCATCTAAATTAACGGTCGTCATATGAATTCAGGTCGTGTATCCTGAGCCGTTCCTTTTCCACACTTACTATTTCTATATCCGGATCACTGTACTACCAAGGTGAGTTCTTAGCCCCATTTTTATAATCGTTTTATAAATGTTTTGGGGGAGATACATGCTCGTTTCTACTTTCAATTATTACTTATTTACTTCAAACATGTTACTCGATTTATGATACACTCTATTTGTTTATTGAAACCTATTACATGCTACGAACCTGAACACAAGTATTATTCTGTATGCTATCCTGATTGATATTGCCTAAGTTACTAGCTTTGCCAAAAGTCCCTCATATCATGACCCATTAATCACTTGCGAGTGAACGCAAATATAGTGAATAGATCTATTGGCAGTTGACGCCCCATTTGAGTTGCTGGGTAAGTAACCAAATGCACTTTATTTGAGAAACTGTAGGAACTGGCAAATTCCTACCTACGACGAGGGCCCCTATCACCTGCATCATATTCTTATGTGTAGGCTTTTATCCCATAAGGTTTCTATAGCTCTTATGGCTGCAAAACGATGTTAAGGTTTGAGTGTCATGAGGCTTAGGGCAATATCCTATATTATAATGCTATTGTTTCACTACTACTACTTGGCTTGTGTTCAGATGTTTTATATAACTGCTACGAATTTTCTCCACTATCTACCTGAGTAATTCAAACGTTTTACTTAAATACTATGGACCTACTCAATTATCGACCTGAGTAGAAAAGTCAAACTACTA
Organism: Artemisia argyi; assembly: GCA_030686995.1. Classification (NCBI taxonomy): domain Eukaryota; kingdom Viridiplantae; phylum Streptophyta; class Magnoliopsida; order Asterales; family Asteraceae; genus Artemisia; species Artemisia argyi. The sequence goes on along the minus strand of CM060678.1, from coordinate 17,275,602 downwards.
CGGGTGTATAACAACGTAACCCGCGACTTATTTCATTAACAGCGATATCTATTACCATTATTACCTAAACTTGAAACTATTGGAAATCAACTGATTTTATGCAAACTCTATGAATTTGCTTACACTTTGATTTTGATAATCAACCCTTATTCATAACTACTATGATCTCACAAACTCTTTGATTTTACAAATCAACTATTTTACATATAAACTCTATGAACTCACCAACCATTGTGTTGACACTTTTTAGCATGTATTTCAGGTCTATAATGAGCAAGGATGGCATGGAGGAGCACGGATACTTATAATGGCTATAAATCTTACTATCATTCAAAAACCTTTTTGATAAACTTGTAACCATTGGGACCTCATTTTGTAAACTCTGATATTCGAACGATAAATGTTTTAAAATGACTATATTGATGATCATTTCCTACTAATAAACTGCTATGTCATGAAGTAACACCCAATCTTTATTCCGCTGCGTATTTCCAAAAACTGGGGGTGTTACAATATAATGGGTCAACGTGGGTCAAAGTGCCGCCTAAAAAAAAACGGGTCAACATGGGTTAAAGGTGACACCTAAGCAAAAAAACGTGGTCAAAGTTAGTCAACAATGCCATGTCAGCAAAAAAAGGGAAACCTTAACCATTACACACAATAGACTGATTAGTAAATTCTACACATTGTTTAGTAAAATTAAAATAAACATACACAACATTTTAAAACGTAGCAAGTTCCTTACATTTTGAAACAATTATCCCAATTTTTAATTCTAATGTCAAACAATAAATACTCAAAAATATTTCACACAAAACACAAACTCCCTCCTGTGTTGTAACTCAATTTAGATGGTAAATATGTGTGCTAAATTAGAATTAAGAAGTACCAAGAATATTAATATTCTATTGAAACAACTTAACAATGCTTCAATAACGTGGTTGCTGTGGTCGTGTTACTATTTTTCCAAGGTAACCGCATTGGACGTCCATCGTCACATAATCTCAAACTAGGTAAAACATTTCTTTGGAGGACGTTGACATGAGCGCTTCATTTTAATTTGGCACAAAGCATGATTTAATCTTGAGACATCTCACATTTTTGTTATGACAGTTGATAGCTCAACCAACCCTGTTAAATTGTGCATCACTTTTTTACCCAACGAAAAATTCTCGCTTCACTGTTGTCGTCTCAACACGTGGACTTAACAAGATCCATTTATGTTATCCGAACCAACATTAAATTTTTTAACCATTAACGTTTCAATCGAATAATGAGTACATAATCACCTCCAGTATAAGAACAAATATCACTCTTAATTCACTTCACAAATATATCTCATAATTTTTTTTTGCCTCACATCTGTTGTCTCAGCTTTCAAACCTAACGAAAACTATTTACATAATCCGAAACATACGTATTAAATTTTTTATCAAGCTCCGACGTAAAAATAAATACTAACCGTAAATCCATTTCACAAAATATCTCCACTCCACAAATAAATAAAAGTTGAATAGTAGTAGTATCATTTCAAATTGATATTTTCCTTTTAGAAAAGGGCATATTTCCATGTTCAAAAACATCACATCCACCCACACCCGCAGCTTCTTTTCATTTTCATTTTATATATAACTCACCCTTCCCACACGCCCCCCTTCCACAATATTCTCTCTTTCTCTAACTAATTCAACCAAAATCAATTATGCATATAAGCGGTCACCACTCCTCCACGCTCCTCCGACGCGCCGCCCGATCCTCATCATCATCCACCAGGCTCCAGTCATCTCTTTCGTCTAAATCACCGTCACCGTCGTCAGCACCGTCACGATCTTACACCACCGCCGCATCTGCAACATCGCGATGGAGTCACGGTGTGAATTGGAGGTCACCGGCGTCGTTGACCTCTCAGATCAGGATTGCGTCTGTTGCGTCTCCTGTGCTTGATCGATTTCATCGTTCTCTTGCTACTAGAGGTGTAATATTTGTTTTATTTTTTCATTTTTTTATTAGTTTTGAATTATTTTTTATTTTTTGTGATTTTGACCTAATTTAATTTTAGTTATTATGAAAGATGTAGCGTATGTGTAATTATATAGTGATGTTAATTGATGAATATTTGTTTGACTTTGACCTAATATTTTATTTTATTTTTGATAGTAGCTTACGTGTTAAGCTGAATTGTGAAGTTATAGCGATGTTTCACAGGAAATTATTAAAGCTCGGAATTATGCGATTTGAGATGAGGATTGTGATTTGTGTGATAGTAGCGTATATGATTCTGTTATAGTGAATTGGTGATGTTTGACCGGATGTTAGTTTATACGCGATTTGGATGATGGAGTGTGATTCTGTTATACTGATACTAATTGATGAAATGATGTTTGACCTAATGTTTTAATTTTACTTTTCATACTAGCTTACGTTTTAAGCAGATTGATTTAGTGATTATTTGACATTTTGACCTAATGTTATCATTTCAGTTGTGATATTATTAGCTTACGTGTTAAGCAGGATTATTATTATTATTATGATTCTGTTATGGAATTACTGTGATGTTTGACCGGAAATTATTAAGTTCGGAATTACGCGATTTGTGCGGAGATTATGATTCGGTTATGGAGTTATAGTGATGTTTAGTTTTGAAATCAGCGATTTGAGCGAAGGATTGTGATTATGATGTAGAGTTATGGTGAAGTTTGACCTAAATTATAAAGTTCAGAATTACATGATTTTAGTGGAGGATTATGAATGTATATGATTCTTTTATATAGTTATAGTGATATTTATGATAGTAGCTTACATATTAAGCGGGATTATTTGTGGTTCTGTTATGTAAAATTAATGTGATAGTGATGTTTGACCTATAATTATAAAGTTTAAATTTATGCGGTTTGAAAGGAGGTATGCAAGTAGCTTATGTGTTAATAAGGATTAATTATGATTCTGTTATCGACTTATGGATATGTTTGACCTTGAAGTAAATTTCAAGTTATGCGATTTGAATTAAGGGTTGTGATTGTGCGCTTATACTGTGGTATTTGACCGACAGTTTAGTTTCGGGTTGTGATTTTGTTATAGAGTTATAGTGATGTTGATTGGTGATGTGAAGGTTGACCTAAAATTGAGTAAGAATTATGTGATTTGAATAAAGGATTGTTATTGTATGGAAGCACCTTATACAATGTTATACAGGTATAGTGATGTTAATTCGTGATGTGATATATGACTTGAAATCTAGTTACAATTATGCGATTTGAATGAAGGCTTATAAGTGTGTGCACGAGTAGCTTCTGTGTCAAGCTGATTGTGATTATGTTTGAGTTAACTGATCTTAATTGGCGATGTGATGTTTTGACCTAATATCAATGTTTGAGTTATGCGATTTGAACTAAATTTTAATGATCAGATGCTAGTAGCTTTCTTGTTAAGCAGAATTATGAGAATGAAGTTATAAATTGGTTTGGTGATGTATTTGTCTGATTTTGTTGAACTGCCTACATAAGTATCAATGTTAATAGAAGTGTATATTAAAATAAAAATAGATTTTATCTGTAATCTCTTGTGATTTGTTGTTGTTTACTCTTTCTTACTCTTACGAAGATCAGAAATTATAATTGTGTATGGATTTCTAGTTCTAATTTGTTTATTTAAATGTGTTTACAGCCTCCGAGAATGCTTTCAGTGGGATTTTGACTGGTCTCCCTAAACCTGGAGGTGGGGAATTTGGAAAGTTCTATAGCTTGCCTGCTCTGAATGACCCGAGAGTCGGTAATTTTCGTATAATGTCTAATTTCACTATCTTACTGGTTTTTAGCTCCCAACTTTTTGGCTGATATTTTCACACGAAGAAGCTAATAAGTCTATAAGGCAATGACAATGCATATCGCACGTCATTTAACACTGACTTAACATTTTGTTCATGTGCTGATCAGACAAGCTGCCATATTCAATTAGGATACTTCTCGAATCAGCGATCCGTAATTGTGACAATTTCCAAGTCACCAAGGAAGATGTCGAGAAAATCATTGACTGGGAGAAGAGTGCTCCAAAGCAGGTTGAAATTCCATTCAAGCCTGCTCGTGTTCTGTTACAGGTATGCCTTCTGAAATTTCTTGGTTTAATTTTGCATGATGACCTGTGAAGACTTGAATTTGATATTTTATGTTGTGCTCTAATATTTGGTTATTTTTCAGGATTTTACTGGTGTGCCAGTTGTGGTAGACCTCGCAGGTATGCGTGATGCTATGAACAATCTTGGTGGGGACTCCCAGAAAATTAATCCTTTGGTACGCATGGCTACATCTATTAATTTCTCAATACTGTAGGTCAATGTAGTTATGTGATGACCTGACCTTCATTTGCTATAATTGATGTATTTGTTGAAGAAGTTGATGCACGATGACCGTACATTATGCTATTTTGTATTAATGGTCGTACCTGTTTGTTTCTGATTTTGATATTTTGGTGCAGGTTCCTGTGGATCTTGTGGTCGATCATTCAGTTCAAGTTGATGTTGCTAGGACTGAAAATGCAGTAAAAGCAAATATGGAGCTTGAATTTCAGAGAAACCAGGAGAGATTTGCTTTTCTTAAGTGGGGATCTAAAGCTTTCCAAAATATGCTTGTGGTTCCACCAGGATCTGGTATTGTGCATCAGGTATAGTGTTTATCTGATCAAACTATTAGCGGTGCTAAACAGGGATGACCTATCTGACCCATTTAATGATAAATGGATCAGTTATGGCTGTTATTATTTTAGACCGGTCAAATAGAAAGGGCAATTTCCTCAGAAATACTAATTTTACTTGTTAAAATTCCAGGTTAACCTTGAATATCTTGGAAGAGTTGTTTTCAACACTGAGGGCATTCTTTACCCTGATAGTGTTGTCGGAACTGATTCGCACACCACTATGATTGACGGGTTAGGTGTTGCTGGTTGGGGAGTTGGAGGAATTGAAGCAGAGGCTGCAATGCTTGGGCAGGTAATAACACATATGTGAAGCTTATTCTATTGAAAGATGATATCAATATTCTTTTGCCATATCTCTAACACTATAAATTTAACATTGAACAGCCAATGAGCATGGTTTTGCCTGGTGTGGTTGGGTTCAAGCTATCAGGGAAACTTCAGAATGGTGTAACAGCTACTGATTTGGTGTTGACTGTCACCCAAATGTTAAGAAAGCATGGCGTTGTGGGCAAATTTGTTGAATTCCATGGTAAGTAAACTTGGTTGTGGTCTGCAGGTGCAGACTGAAAAGGACAATTTACTCACTGATATGCATAATTTATGATTTTAGGTGAAGGCGTGGGTAAAATCTCACTTGCTGATAGGGCTACTATTGCTAACATGTCTCCCGAGTATGGTGCGACAATGGGTTTCTTCCCAGTGGATCATGTTACTCTACAGTATCTCAAGTTAACTGGACGAAGTGATGATACGGTATATTGATTATCATTTATGTACAGGTGGCAGTTTTAATCTATTTTTTATGAAAGAGAAAAATAGCTATCAAGGAAGCGGGTCAAATTGGAAGTTGTCTAAAGTTCAGTCAAATGACTAAAACCTCCAAAATGATTATATTTTACAAGAATGTAAATCATTAATACAATAAATATCTGTGGTTATGTTTAATAGTACATTAGCTGGTAAATTTTTTAAAAGGACTACAATAATATAGGTTGGCCAAACCTAGCCCATTTTTACCAAACTTAAGGACGGCCCGTTTTTACATGAAGATGATCAGTAATATCATACTCTTGCTTGCTTCTTATTGCCTTTCAGTTCTGATGGATGTGCTCCTTTGTGAATTTCAGGTTGCTATGATAGAAGCATACCTACGTGCAAATAATATGTTTGTCGACTATAATGAGGTAAGGCGCTTAATTTCTATGCCTAGTGTTTCTTGGGATGGTTGATTTTAGTCTAATACTTAACTATTCTATTTCTAATTTCAGCCACAACAAGAAAGAGTCTACTCATCTTATCTGGAGCTAGACCTTTCAGAAGTAGAACCTTGTCTTTCTGGGCCAAAGAGGTATGTTTTTGTGTGCTTAAGGGGGGTCCCACATAACCATTCATATATACAATTTGTCCACCCACCCGTGTTTGCTAAATTATCCACCATGTTTTCCTTTGGCAGACCTCATGACCGAGTCACTTTGAAAAACATGAAACAAGATTGGCACTCTTGCCTTGATAATAAAGTGGGATTCAAGGTGCGTTTCACTTCACACTTAAAGTTTGACCAATTTTAAACATAAGCTCATATGATAACTTACTAACTTCCTTTTTATTAAAAACCATTACAGGGATTTGAGGTACCAAAGGAGGCACAAGACAAAGTTGCGAAATTTGATTTTCATGGACAGCCTGCAGAACTTAAGCATGGTAGTGTTGTGATTGCTGCTATAACGAGCTGCACAAATACATCAAACCCTAGTGTTATGCTTGGGGCAGGTCTTGTTGCGAAAAAAGCCTGTGAATTGGGCCTACAGGTTAATCACATTTTTGATTATGTGTGTGTCTATGGTGTACTTCCATTTAATCTAATTTTTCATCTAATGCTTAATGGCTAGGTCAAACCATGGGTTAAAACAAGTCTTGCACCAGGCTCTGGAGTTGTTACAAAATATTTGCTCAAAAGGTATATGCTTGAAGAACCACTATAACAGTCTATTCATCAGTTCTTTTCCCAATTCCCATAATCATAAAGAACAAAGAATTAACATGGATCTGACTTTTCTGTATTCGTATAGTGGGTTGCAGAAGTATTTGAACGAGCAAGGGTTCAACATTGTTGGATATGGGTGCACGACATGTATTGGCAATTCAGGAGATTTGGATGCATCAGTTGGTGCTGCCATTACTGACAATGGTAAATCTACTCTTGTGTTTTCTTGTTTGATGAGTTAAATTATAAGATGTAGCTTGAGGTGGCAAGTTATTAAATGGGTCGACTTAGGTTTTGTTTTTACAATATTCTTCCAAAGTGGTTAGAAAATGTAATTAGCTAAGAAAGAAATTTGTCAAACGGGTCGAATGTAGCTCAAAGTGTGTTTTTAATCCTTAGAACATCCTAAATCGTTTAATCCAAAGAATTAATGATATGATTTTTTTTTAAAATTATTTTTTAATCATATTTGACACTTTTTAGTGTTAATAGAAATGAATGTTTCTGACCCATATTAACCTGCACAAGAATGATCTGTTTTCACCCGAACTGATCCATTTCGACCTGTCACAGTAATTATCTCTTTTGACCTTAAGCAACCCGTTCTTTATTGCCTCCTTTAGTTGTAGCCTCCAATTCTCTCATATCTTTGTGCTTCTGATCTGGTGATTGACTATGGTGATCTTCTGGTGACTTTCGCAGATATCATTGCATCAGCAGTTCTCTCTGGCAATCGAAACTTCGAAGGACGTGTTCATGCCTTGACAAGAGCAAACTATCTTGCATCACCTCCTTTGGTTGTTGCCTATGCTCTAGCTGGCACGGTATGATCTGACTTGATTTTACTTCAACACTTTATATGAATCCATAATATGTCCAGAGATGGTTCTAGAGTATTAAGTATACATATGCATCCCCTTATTAAAATATTAGATTATTAAGTAGATGGACTTGGGAGTTGGGGCACCGAGCATGCATGATGTTCCATCTTTGAAATAGTAGGGCATGAGAGTTGTGTTATGTAGAAAATTAGTTGCCACTGGCCTATCAGGACATTTACTGTCAGATGTTAGGAATGATGAATTGCTGCCTGTAAAATATGACACTATGAAAGCTATTTAAAAGTCCTGTTTAGTCAAAACCACCACTTGTATCAATTTCAACCCATTTACATACAATTGAGGTGTTGGGGGTTATGTTTTGATTTCTTACGGGTCAAATAGTTAAAAGAACAATTACCTTAAAAGGTAACAAGTTGAAAATTGCACAAAGTGTATTTTGATGCATAAATACCTCCTAGAACCTATTCAAAGTTTTTTTATTATGAGGGAAATTATAACTTTTGTAATTATATTCGGAAAACTGTTTTGTTATGAGAAAAGCGTTATGATGTCGACCTATACTGACTGGTGCCAAAATGGCCCATTTTGATTCTTTATCCAACTTGTCCCACACATTTTACACCTCTTTGTCATATCATGAAAGTCGATATGAGGGTCATAGACTAGGTAACAGTTTAAACACTCTCTCTAATTTTAGGGACAACCAGGCTCCTGTGCACATGTTTTTAACTCACTGTGTTAGCGTAGTGAATGCCACTTCTGTTTTTCAGGTTGATATCGACTTTGACAAAGAACCAATTGGAGTTGGAAAAGATGGAAAGGAAGTTTATTTCAGGGATATCTGGCCAAGTACCGAAGAAATTGCAGAGGTAAGTATTTTGCTAATTCCTATTTTTTCTAATCTTATATATGCATAAATTTCAAAATGGATTATAAGCTTTATTAAATATGCTGAAAGATGTGCCTGGCAATTTCCAAAATTAATGGTTGTTCAATCAGTGAGTGGATTGGGCATGCCTTTAGGTCGATTTATAAGCATATGTATTGTCACTCTTATAAGTTAGTATATACCTAAAAAACATTATTTGCAGGCTGTTCAATCAAGTGTCCTGCCTGACATGTTTAAGAGTACTTATAAATCCATCACTGAGGGAAACCCCATGTGGAATGACCTATCAGTTCCAGAATCCAAACTATACACATGGGACCAAAATTCTACCTACATTCACGAGCCACCATATTTCAATAACATGACAATGGACCCACCTGGGCCCCACGGCGTGAAGGACGCCTATTGCTTACTCAACTTTGGTGACAGTATCACAACAGATCACATTTCTCCTGCCGGAAGCATTCACAAAGACAGTCCTGCTGCAAAGTTTCTTCTTGACCGTGGTGTTGACCGCAAGGACTTTAACTCTTATGGTAGCCGAAGAGGTAATGATGAAATTATGGCTAGGGGTACTTTTGCCAATATTCGTCTTGTCAACAAGCTCTTGAATGGGGAAGTTGGCCCAAAGACCGTGCATATTCCCTCTGGGGAGAAACTCTCAGTGTTCGATGCAGCATCAGTAAGTTTCTAGAGTCTTAACATGATAGTTGATTAGTTGTTATCCATGAATTTCTGTCACCATAATTATAGGTTAAATGCAAGAAAATGTACTTTTTCATTTTTGCTGCTAGAGGTAACATCTGTTTTAATACAACTTACCTGCTATTTCATATTGAACCATGTATATTGTTATAAAATGGTAAGCATGTTGCATTACATGGTTGCAATATGGATTTTTTGATTAAAAAAATGGCTTAAAATATGTTAGATATCTTGGTAAAATGGGTTAATTTGCCAAAGCTGGACTTATGTGTTGTTTTTACTTGAACATTTAAAATGTATTTAACAATGTGCATTTTTATGTAATAATATCTGACATGCTAATTATTTATAGTTACCTCTGCAAAAAAATTTTGGCCAATGCAATATCACATTTTAACCTGTTGTGGCTCGAACATAACTAGCGATAAGCTATTATACCTCTATTTCTAACTTATGAAACGTTGTCCGCTTTGCAGAAATACAAGGCAGCTGGTCAGGATACAATTGTTTTGGCTGGAGCAGAGTATGGAAGTGGAAGCTCTAGAGATTGGGCTGCAAAGGGTCCCATGTTATTGGTAAGTGAGGATATTTCCCAATTTCCATTCTTACCCTTCTAGCCTATACCCTATTCCTTGAAAATTATTCAAACGGTTGTAATATATGCCACAGGGGGTTAAAGCGGTAATTGCAAAAAGTTTCGAGAGGATCCATCGCAGTAACTTAGTAGGAATGGGTATTGTACCACTTTGCTTCAAAGCTGGTGAAGATGCTGACACGCTACAGCTGACTGGTCATGAACGATACACCATTGACCTTCCAAGCAACATTAGTGAGATCCGACCCGGTCAAGATGTCAAGGTCACAACCGACACTGGAAAATCTTTCACGTGTACTGCCCGCTTTGACACTGAGGTACTTCACTTCCTTTACTTCATTTCCAGTTCAGATTTTGCAAGATAGATTGTGTTGGCTAGAGGTGACAATAGCAACCCATTTATATGAGAACGGATGAACTTGGGCTGTCAATTTTCTAAATTGTTTTACTCATAAGAGTTTATGTCTTGAGTGTTTCAAATACGGTGTTTTTTTTTTTTTTTTTTTTTTTTTTTTTTTTTTTTTTTTTTTTTAAATAAATAAATACTAAATTATGAGATTTCACTCATTAACCGACCTGCCTTTTTCTACCACCTGTGCCTAAAAATTGTTCATAGATAAAAAGCTGCATTCACATGGACATACTCTTAACTTGTTTTTCGCTTGATGCAGGTGGAATTGGAGTATTTCAACCATGGTGGCATCCTTCCATACGTTATCCGACAACTAGCTGCAAAAAAGTGATCACGTAACGGAGAATTTTATTAAATTGTACAATTTGAGCAAAATGAAAATAAAATGTTTTTCCTCCATGTGTATGATTTGTTGTTGCATCAAGGGAATAGAACTTTGAGGATAGTCTCTTGCAGAGAAATTAATCTGCGGTTGTTGCAGCAATGTTTTTTGTAATAGAGTATACTCTAATCCTGCTTATGGAGGTCAGGCTCACTTTTTTTTCCTCAGTTTTATAGCTCGTGCACGTCAAACTTCTGATTGATGCGAAGACACATGAAATATGTTATCTGAATTTGGTAAAGAATATCTTTGTGATGTTAGAATGGATGGTATGTTCGATGTCTATTTGCACCGTTAGTCCTTTGGGTTAATGGTATTTGCACTGTTAGTCCTTTTTACGTTTACGCCCGTTTTTTATGTTTTCACCTGGTTTTTTACGTTTTCTTCTGTTTTTTTACGTTTTGTTACAGTTTTTTACGTTTTCGCCCGTTTTTTACGTTTAATTATGTTTTTGCCCTTTTTTTACGTTTACGCCCGTATTTTACGTTTTCACCCGATTTTTTTACGTTTTCTTTCGTTTTTTTTTTAATGTTTTCGCATATTTATTTTAAATTTTCGCCTGTTTTTTTACGTTTTTATTCGTTAAAAAACGGACGAAACGTAAAAAAACGGGCGTAAACGTAAAAAAATAGGCGAAAACATAAAAGAATGGAAGAAACCTAAAAAAACAGGCATAAACACGGACGAAAACGTAATAAAATGGGCATAAACGTAAAAAAATGGACGAAAACTTAAAAAAATAGGCGAAAACGTTAAAAATGGAAGAATACGTAAAAAAACGGGGTAAAAACGTAAAAAAACAGGCGTAAACGTAAAAAAATGGACAAAAACGTAAAAAAATAGGCGAAAACGTAAAAAAACCGGGTGAAAACGTAAAAAAATGGGCGTAAACGTAAAAAAAACAGACAAAAACGTAAAAAAAAGGACGAAAATGTAAAAAAATAGACGAAAACGTAAAAGAATGGACGAAAACGTAAAAAAAAGGCAAAAACGTAAAAAAAAGGGAAGAAAACGTAAAAAACCGTGTGAAACGTAGAAAAGCGGGCGTAAACGTAAAAAAATGGACGAAAACGTAAAAAAACGGAGGAAAACGTAAAAAATGACTAACGGTGCAAATACCGTTAACCCAGAGGACTAACGGTGCAAATGTGTTCTATCTCGTTAGGAGATAACGGAGAAAAAATTTGCACCGTTAGTCCTTATTTTAACCGAGGGATGTAATTGTTGCAACGTTTTCGAGAGGGATGTATGGTGTGAAATTGGGTAAACCACATAGATGTATTTTGAAGTTTACTCAAAAAAAAAAAAAAAAAAAAAACCGACAACAAATAAAAAAAACGTTACAACACAACACACTTATTCATCCTTGACGCTTTGACAACCCGTATTTTTCGATGATTCGGCCCTTTTCCAAATTGACCAACGCCACATAGTGTGGATCCTTGCCGGTAGTATCGAGCAATAAAAATTCAATCTCCTTCAACCTCGTCATTGTTTCTTCTCTTTCTGCGGTTGCCGATACGCCTTGTGTGAGTTTGGTATTTATAGTAGGAGTAAAATAGTTTTGGAAATTATTATTATTATTATTATTATTATTATTTTTTACAATTAGCCGTTTGTTAATGTTGGGAACTAGGGGGCCAACATTGATTGATTTTTTTTTTTTTTTTTTTTTTTTTTTAAACAATGGTCATATAGACGTTGCAGGGGGTGCATGATTTTTGTTTTTTTAGTACATGTTTCACGCAACGTTAACCGGGTAACCTTCCTCGTTAACGAGGGTTTAACATTGTGCCACGGTATGTAACGAGCCCTTAACGCGCTCGAGGTTAAAATTTAACGAGGGGAACTCGTTACTATACCATATGCTCTAAATAGAGAGCACTAGTATGTAAAGTGTAAGGTTAAACTTTATAAAAAGATTCTCTACAAAACTAAAATATATTTATGAGATGATTAAGATCTCATAAATAACATGTATAACTAATTTAACCACATATTAAGAAGAAAGGAGAACATGGGAACGCATATAACCCGTTGTGACAATTTTAACTAAATTTCCCAAAAAAAAAAAGTCAAAACAGTTCTATTTTTTATGTAGCATGGGGCAATAGTTACATATAAGATATAATAACTTCAATATTTTATCACGAAAAACAATAATTTCAGTACTAAAACTCTGATTCGTTTACTAAAAGGATCTTATGTCTTTGATGCCATTATGAGTTTACACATATAAGCATTTCTATATATTAACCTGAGTTCCTGAGAGTTTGTAGCCATGGACCTAAAGGTAGTTCCAATGTTATTGCTACCGTTTTTGTCATTTTTACTTTATGTGTACTTATTTTCTCGACATAATCGATATTCCAATCGACTTCCGCCAGGTTCTCTAGGACTTCCTTTCATAGGCCAAACCTTCGGCCTTCTTAAGGCCTTAAAATGACAAAGTCAAGGAATGGTTTCGAAAAACAATAGCCAAACATGGTCCTATATGGAAAGCTAATATTTTGGGATACCCGACAGTTGTTTTAAATGGTACAAATGCAAATAAATTTGTGTACACTTTTGACGGGAACGTATTGCTAGTTAGAGGAGCCAAAATATACTTGAATTAATTGGCGATGACCACAAACTAGTTAGAGGAGCCATGGTTTCGTTTTTGAAGCTTGAAGTTTTAAAACAATATGTTGCAAAAGTGGATGAAGAAATCCGATACCATCTTTAAAGAAAAAAATCCCTTTTATGCTTAAAGATAAAATTAATAAATTTCGTATTAGGAAATGATGTATTCTAGCTCCTACCATCTAAGTGAGAAATTGAGTTATGTTAATATAAGTTCATGGATAACAGACACATAAGATCGTTAGTATCACATTGTTTAGAGTTAATAATGGTTTAATTATCAAACTATCGTATAGGTTCAACCTTTAATTAAGACCTTAACCTTCAGAGTAATATGTTCCATTCTCTTTGGGATCAAAAGGAGACCCAAAAGAGAACAACTGCTACCACTTTTTCGAGATATGATCTAAAGTTTGCTAGTAATTCCCGTCAACTTTCCCTTTAATCAATTTAATGGCGGAATCAAAGCAAGAAAGAAACTAGATGCATTGCTTTTAGATCTCCTAAGCGAGAAAAGGGAGCACTCAAAGAACAAAAAAACGACCTGATCCTCATAAATTAAGATGAAGATCTGATCACTTCGTTGCTTAAGATTCTTGACGATGATAGCTCAACAATGATATCTGATTAGGAGATCATTGACACCATCATTGCTGTAATGATACAACATCCATTCTACTTACGTTCTTGGCTAGGCTAATGTCTAACAACAAATCTATCTGCTCGAGTATAGCTCAACGTAAGACATTCTTGTCTCACTATGCGAAATATGAAATCTACATGGTTTAGGCTCTTAATATTGTGGAGACTTGGGAAAATTTGTCTATGATTTTGAGTGTGGGGCTATAGTACTAACCGGGATCTCCACATTTTTAAATGCGGAGATCTAAATGTTACTAGTATTTCTCATGAACATTAAAAAGTGTTCAATTATGTCTACAAATGTGTAACTAAATTTTGTCCTCAATTTGTACTATAACCACTACAGAGGCCATATGCTAAGATTGTTACCGATGTGGTAGTGATCTTAGAGTCCAAGAGGCGCACATTCATGTTTTTACAAATTCATGCATTGTTTACTTACATATATACATACTTTTTAGGCATGTAGAAACCTAGCTTTTTGGCTTGAGTGCTAATCGCCTTGTGGTCATATATATGATAATGTAAGTTTCACCACACCCAAATTTTAATCCATTCATCGTTTGACTTTATTGTTGTGATTGCAGAAGAAGAAGAAGAAAATTTTTCAAGAGTAAATTGGTGGGGGAAGCTTTTGCATCTTACCAAGATGACATAAAGAGTAGTATCCGAGACACTTAGAATAATAACCCCTCCTATAAATTTAAACTTTCGGCGAGCAAACCAAGATATTGAGTACGAAGGATACATAATTCCTAAAGGATGGCAAGTATGTCAAACAAGCGTTTAAACATTATATAAATCAAATATAGACTAGCAGATAGAACTATAACTTGCTCGATATGCATGATGTGTTTTCAGGTGATTGTTTATGCGTCCATGACACAAATGGAAGATAACATTTTCCAAAACCCAACCACGTTTTATCCAACCTGTTTTGAGAAACGACATGCACCACCGCCGCCACCTTTCAGTTTATTGGCATTTGGAGCTGGGCCAAAGATGTGTCCTGGTATATATGTAGCTTCCAAAAATGGAAACTTTAACCATGATTCATCGCTTGGTGACATTTACATGGGAGCTTCTAAGCAAAGATGAATCTTTCAAAAGAATCACATTTCCAGAATTCGATCAAGGGTTATTGGTTCGAATCAGAAAAATTAAAAGAGACAATATATGATGTCCTATAAAGCATGAACGTAGGCATGAACTTGCGAGTAAAAAAACAAAAAAAATCTAACTGGATTCTATCAACCAAGTAGCATTTTGCTATTCAAACTTCTAACTGGACTCTTATCAATTTTATGCAACATCATGTCCCAACATGATCATGGCCTTACGTTTCTTTCTTTCTTTTTGTAACTATGTTTTCAAATCTTTTACTTGACTAATCCACGGGGCTTGATCCTTCTGCCACACAAATCGTACGGCTTATACAATTGATGGGTACAATTCCCTCATGATTCAAACAAGAATCGGAATCTCATGTACAACTTAGAAAAACCGATTCAAGAACGAGAACGTCTTCGGCGCGGGTGTCTAACATGTTACACTGCGGTTCTGATAGTTATCTTCTAATGCCTGCGGATCATTATTGATGTAAATTCGCTTGGATTAAATCATGTTTTGTGGTAATAATGTGCATATATGTTTTAGTAAAAGGATGTTTAGAGGAATGTTTCCATAATTGATGGAAATTAACGATGTTATTATTGTCAAATCATCAAGCTTAGCTGTTGTCATAGTAACAAAGAGAGTGATTATATCCCATAGACAATTACTACACAAACTCAACTTCACAACCATCAAACTAGCTAGTTAAGGTATAGTTGGTTTCTAACTTTGTTACTTTCTTTTTATTTTACCAAAAAGCTTTTCATTCATTCAAACTTCAACTACTTTACTAGGTTGTTGGTGTTCTTAAAGTCGGGTATAGGGCTTTAATATGTGCAGACAATTCCTACTATTTTTTTAATGCCAACACAGACCAGAGAAGAAATGTTTAATAACATTGATACATCTTATCAAGCTTTAATTGATACACCAGACACAAGACTCAAGAGTATTTACTTTTTGCAGCTAACTTTTCACATTTAACCACTTATCATCTCATCATCCCCACCACTACAAACTTCAAAACGATACCCTCTTGGACAAGCCATGGATTTTGGCCATGAAAGGAGTGTGTGGCATGTGGCATGGTGATTATATTGTCATCTTTGTAGAAATAGACGGTCTCGGAATTAAGGTAGATCTAGTTTCTTTCTTGCTACATTTAGCACTTTATTCACATTTATGTCGTTTAATTACCACATATATAATTTTGCTTGTCACACATTTACCACATATATAATTTTGGGTCGTCTTGAACCTTCATGTACCTGCAAAACACACACACACACAAGAAAAAAAAACATCACAACAAAAACACAAACATCCGAACTCTAGTTTTGAGGTATGTTTTTGAATTTTTAATAGGTCTATGACTATTAATCAAGTTTTGAAGGTTTTCTTTTGCAGATCTATAATTTTTATGTCTAGATCTACATTTTTTTTTTTTTTTTTTTTTTTTTTAAGGTTTGTCATGTTTTTAGAAAACTACAAAGAAGATAACTAACTGAATCTCTTTATTATATAAACAACATAATTACATGGAAAAGATAGAGAGGGGTTAAGAAAATGCCTTGTTTGTCATGTTTAGAAGGTAGCAAACGAAGATTGATACATATATTTTGGTGTTTAGGTATACAAAATTAGCAATATTTGTTGCCAAAGTTAAAAGAAATTTAAGAGCTTGAAGGTTATGCAATGATGCATTAAAGTTGTACATTGCTTGGACTAAGTAACATTTGTGAAAATGACTAGCAGTTAATTATGTGTTTTTGTTTAAAAAAAATAAAAATTAAAGAATTATATGTGCCTTAATAAGTGAGAAGAATAGCCAATGTTGTTTTAATTTTAAAATTATTAGTATTTAATAAAAAAAAGGTTAAAATAAGAGTGTACTAGAAACGGATTCAAGGTACAAACAATACACAACGGATTTTCATTCAACCAGTGATGAAACTTGTTGTTTAGCTATTAATTGTATTTTCTTCTAGCTAATATGTTTTTTTTTTTTTTTTTTTTTTTTTTTTTTTTTTTTTTTTTGTTTTTTTATTTATTTTTAGCCAATTACTCTTTGGTGACACTTGATGGAGCTTACTAGTGAGAAGCTTTGTCATATCATGGCATGTACTGATAACATCCGGAATATATCTGTTATCGGTCATGTTGGTCATGGGAAATCAACCCTGACTAGCCTTATTCAGACCACTGCTGGTAGTTTTTCACCAATTTGCAATAATGTGCAAAAGCTACCACCCTTGAGGGTGAAGCAAAACATGATATGACCGTCATGTCAACCGGTACTTATATTCACTACAAGATGAATACATAACTCTATATATATATATATATATATATATATATATATATATATATATATATATATATATATATATATATATATATATATATATATATGGGGACTTTATTTTCAGAACCCTGTTAAGTGCGGGAACTGCGAGAACTCCAATTTTGCATTAGAAAACATGCATGTTCATATAAAACATGTATGTTTTCTTACACACACCTTAATACAAATACCTGCGTAACATACATGTTCATATAAAACCATTTTGCATTGATATGTTGCAGTTAACAAGGTTTTATATGAACATGTATGTTACACAGGTATGTGTATTAAGGTATATGTAAGAAAACATACATGTTTTATATGAACATGCATGTTTTCTAATGCAAAATTAGAGTTCTCGCAGTTCCCGCACTTAACAGGGTTTTGAAAATAAAGATACACTATATATATATATATATATATATATATATATATATATATATATATATATATATATATATATATATATATATATATATATATATATATATATATATTGTATATGTTCTACCCTGTTATCTTATTTCAGTTATTTCATGTATCGACAGGTAGAAGCTTTGTAGTATCATGGCTTGCACGGATAATATCCGTAATATATCTGTAATCGGTCATGTTGGTCATGGTAAATCAATCCTGGCTCGCCTTATTAAGACTACTGCTGGTAGTATTGCACCAGTTGGTGATGTGCAAAAGCATACTACACTTAAGGGTGAAGTAGAGGATATTACCGTACTTAAGGGTAAAGCAGAGCACGATATTACCGTCATGTGACTCTTATCGATTCACTCCTATGGAGACACTGTTGCGTTTTCATCGGGTAAACATGGCTGGGCATTTATATTGTTAGACTTTGTGTCCATGTTAGCTCATGATAAGAATAACCTCTTTAAGTCAAAGTTAATGATGCGCCTACGGGGTGATCATTTTTATGACACGACCACTAATAATTGGACTGAAGTGCGTAATTTTTCATGCGAACGTGGGTTTGTTAGGTTTTTGCTATAATCCTAATAAGAATGTAATTAAGTCATGTCTGGAAGACGACATAGATCACATAGAGATATTGTTAAGAAAGTTTGGTGTGACATTGGAGCATAATGATAGGGAGTTGAAGGGTGAAATGTTAATGAACCGTATAATGCATAAGTGGCTTTCTTCTACTTCTTTACTTGAGATGATGATCTCTCATTTGCCTTCCCCTCCATATGCACATAAAAAGCGTTTAAGAACCTTTAAGAGGGTCCACAGGAAGACGCATATCCACGGCCGACCCTCGCACCTCCACCGATAACCCAAGTCAGAACACTACCGAACTCTAGTTTTGAGGTATTTTTTGAATTTTTTAATAGATCTATGACTATTAATCAAGTTTTGAAGGTTTTCTTTTGCTGTTTTTATTTGTAGATATACATTTTTTGAACATTTTAGGTACTGTTTTTTGAATTTAGGTTTGTCATATTTTTAGAAAACTACACATCTCTTTGTTATATAAACAACATAAGTACATGAAAAAGATAGAGAGGTAAGAGAATGTCTTGTTTGTCTTGTTTAGAAGGAAGTAAACGAAGATTGATACTGTCACACCCCCAAAATCGGGTCCAGCGGAAGCATACGTGTAGCTGGGGTGTAACTCAATTGGTATTACAACACAAGTTCAAAAATGGTTTTCACTTCAATCATTTAGAATAAAATAGTTAATTCAAAAATGTTGTATTTACATTGTTAAAAGTAGTGCGGAAGTAGGCCCTTAAAATAGTTTAAAACGGTCCCCATATAAATAATCAGAGTCTTCTATGACCATGCCATGCCCTGCCAAAACCTCCTGTAGCGTGCCGTAGGTTAAAACCTGAAAATACATGCTAAAGTGTCAACACGAGGTTGGTGAGTTCATAGAGTTTGTTTAACAAATAAAGTTTATGCATATGTATGAAGGTTTCCCAGCAAAGGCATCGTAAATCCACTCAGTTACAAGTCCCGCCATAAGAGCCTTGTAACCTGTGTGTTTACAACCCACTGCTACAATATATAGTTTCTCAGGATTATATTCACCCAAGGTCAAGCATAGACACAAAGGCGGGGAACCACCATCCCAAATAGTACCTGTCACCCAACGTCGCCTCTGTTTTGGACTTGGGTGGGGGGTGTTTCCCCATAATAGTACTATCAATACCTCTCCTTTGACAGTTTACTGGGTGTCATTTCCCAAAGCATAAAAGTTTACTGGGTGTCGTTTCCCAAAGCATAAAAGTTTACTGGGTGTCGTTTCCCAAAGCATAAAAGTTTAAACGTTTCAAGTATCAAGTAAGTATAACACAGTTAAGTATAACACAATCACGTATGTATAAAATCAAGTATAAGTATAATCAAGTATAAGACAATCAAGTATAAATGTTTTGTGTATCAAGAAAGTATGTTTTGAGTATTTATACTAGTAAGCAAATAGTTGAGCATGTATCTCCCCCAAAGAGTTAAAACAAGTATAAAGAGTAAAAGTGGGGCTATGACTCACCTGGTGCGAATAGCTACGAAGACAAAAGTGGATACACAGAAATGAAGTTCGATCTCTAACCGCAACCTAATATGAATTATAGTGATCTACTTAGATCATGAAAGGATGTAATGAATGCACATGCACATGATACCTATACCACTCGCAACTTGAAAATACTTGTTATAGTCAAAGTAAAGTATTTTCCATACTTAAAAAAATAAGTCCAACTAGAATAATAAAAACTTGTCGTAATATATCGTATATAAAAACGTTAGTGTTATATTCCTCGTTTTGAAAACCTTAAGATATCGCCTAGTAGTCGCATAAATAAACCTTGAGTCGTACGTATTTCGTTAATTAAAAATAAACTCCTTGAATAAGAAATCTAGAAAATATATTATTTAGTACGTAGTTATATTATTTTCTAGTAGTGACTAAATATATATATATAGTTGTGACTATTTTAAAACGTGTATAACTTGGTCGTTTTAAGCTCATTTTACTCGTTCTTTATATCCACGGATTCGTTTTAGTATATACTAATATATTTTCGATAGTTCGGCTCCTCTAGGTTACGTCTAACGCCTCTATTTGTCCATCTAAAAATGCCAAACAGCATGCAGTTTTCAGAAAATAGTTTTCGTCGTTAAATTTAGAAAAATCATATCTCCTTCATTATTAACTCGTTTTCATCCCCGTTTTCGGCCATAGTTCCGTCTCGGAATGTATTTTCTAAATATTTGGTCAAAAGTTACCCCAAACCCACTGAGTTGGCCACGTTTTCATTTTAAGGACAGTAGGTTTATATGAAGTTTCAAAAACCATTTCTAATGTTCCAAACTAGTTTCTAATCCAACCAAACAACTTTCAATCACCACAAATCTAGTCTAATCTTACCATACACCTTCTTAGGGTGTCATGGATTCCTAAACCTCATAAATCAAGTGGATCTAACAAGGATCTAACTATATCCATTTCTAGAGTTTCAAAGTTATAAAAAGTATAAATAGAGTGGTATAAACTAACATATGCATATGGATCTTGAATAAACAACATGAAACTAGAAAAATGAAAGTATGGAAAGATCAACAAGTGATCTTGAAGCTTACTTGATGATTGGATGAGTTTTGAAGATGATGATGTAAAGAAAACTAGAGTTTTACCACAAAACCCTAACAAGAAATACATATGAGACCCAAATAACACTTGATCTTCAAAAATCCATGCTTTCTTCTTGTTGGTTGTTCTTGGCCGATCATCACCAAGAGAAGAGAGAAAAAGATGAGTTTGCTAGTTGTTTTGTTGTGTAAATGAATAAAAATGTGTGAAAGGAAGTATATATTTGGTTTAGGGGGAAACAAGATCCATAAAAAGGGGGCTAGGGTGGCTAGGGGGGGGGGGGGGCACCAAGAGTAAAACAAGGAAGAATGTGGCTAATTAATGAGTTTGTCTAGTGGTTGTAAGTATTAGTTGGTTAGATATTTAGTGTTTAGGGGATACCTGGTACCGAGTTAACTAAAAATAAATTGTAACGAGATAAAATAAAATATAATGAAGTTGTAAAAATTGTAAAATAATATTCCTGATGAGAATTGGAAGTTAAAATAATGATCGGGTTGAAATATCGCAAACCGACGGAGTTATAAGCTTCGACCGGAAAACTTAACAGTTGATTTGAAAACACCGGGTAAATTAATAATATACTATTTATATTATTATTATGAGTATAAAAATGTGTTAGGACCATAGTTGGGATTGTCGGATCAATTATTCAAAATATTAGTTCATAAGATAACGTTTCTTAGGTTAATAATCGTACGTTTACAAAAATGACGCAACCCACGTATAAATGACAAATTTTCTCCGGAGGTGAATAGTGTTTTATGAATAGTAAAATTTTAAAACGCTTCTCAGAATATCAAACTGACCACAAAAATGATGAATAGTAAAATGATGAATAGTGATCGATGAATAGTAACCAATGAATAGTAAATGTTGAAAGTTCGGGAAAAGACCAGAATTTACGAGTTGTGACAGATACATATATTTAGGTGTGTAGGTATAAAAAATTAGCAATGTTCGTTGCCAAAGTTAAAAGAAGTTGAAGAGTTTGAAGGTTATGGGATGATGTATTAAAGTTGTACATTACTTTGGACTAAGTAACATTTGTGAAAATGGCAAGCGATTAATTATGTGCTTTTGTTTAAAAAAAAGGAGAAAAAAAAAGGAAAAAAAAAAAAAGAGAAGAATTATATGTGTCTTAATAAGTCAGAAGAATAGCCAATGTTGTTTTAATTTTTAAATTATTATTTAATAAAGAAGGTTAAAATAAGAGTGTACTAGAAAAGGATTGAAGGTACAAACAATATATAACGGATTTTCATTCAACCAGTGATGAAACTTGTTGTTTAGCTATTAATTGTATGTTCTTCTAGCTAATATGCAATTCTCTAATTATTATTTTCTTTATATTGCAGCCAATTACTTTGCCACTTTTTTCTTTCAACTATGAAGCTATTTCACATTTTCTTTTTTAATACATTTATTTATTTATTTTTATGTTCTACCCTGTTATCTTATTTCAATTATTTTATAGCTTACACTTGAGGAGCTTTGTTGTATGATGGCTTGCAACGATGACATTCGTAACATATCTCTAATTGGTCATGTTGGTCACTTTAGGATTTTAATGGAACACCGGACTGCTGTTTAATACCAACTCATCGTTTTATATGTACTTTGAAATGTTGATGCTACCTCCTAAAAAGGTTGTTCTGTACCATGCCCAACATGACCGATTACAGATATGTTACGGATGTCATCGTTGCAACCGTCATACAACAAAGTTCCTAAGGTGTAAGCTGGTACAGAAAATAATTGAAATAAGATAACATGGTAGAACATTAAAAAAATGTATTAATAAAGAAAATGTGAAATAGCTTCATATTGCACAGCAGCAGTCTCAAGAGAGCGAGTCAGAGTTGATTTTCTTGTTTTGAAAAAAAATGCAAGAAACAAAACATGTACTTGGGAGTCCTAGTAGCCGAGCAAAACATGACTGATGTCTATAATATATTCAATCAAAGGCGGGGTAGGGTGGTCAAGGAGTATCACATGCCAGGTGTTCCATTTTACCACATCAAGGCTTTTATCCCTTTAGTGAAATCCATTGAGTTATCTAGTGCATTGAAGACTTGTGAAGCTTTCTCATAGTGTGTCATTGATCATTGGGGCGTGATTGAAGAAGACCCATTTGATTGTGATTCTCAGGCAGCTAAAATTGTCGGTGAGATTCGTGCATTTAAGAGTTTAGAGGAGAAGATACCAGATATATCTGAGTTTGAGGATAAGCCATAAGCAGCACCGGATTGCTGTTTAATACCAACTCATCGCTTTTACATGTATTTTGAAATGTTGATGCTACTCCTAAAAAGGTCATTTTCTGCTAGGTTCCATTAGATGTCGATTAGCTACCTGCTTTCTTTCAGGAATTAGTAATGTCAACAGATAGTAGAAGTTTTGGGTCTGCTATGTCAACAGATAGTAGAAGTTTTGGTTCTGCTATAATATGTTGTGATTGTGAGCATTAGTGTTTGTATTTACTTTCTTGGTTTGCTGCTACTTGCTAGTCTGCTATAATTAGTAGTGCCAGTCATAGAAGGTTGATTCTCAAAAGTAGCCTGTACCTCGCCAATTTCACTTTTTAAGGAGTTTTTTTTTTAATAGACCATTGTATTTTTAAAACTAAATTAACAAAATGAGTATTTTTAGAAACATTTAATTTATAATAGTGTTTATATTTTCTTCAATGATAACACAATAGAGAAAAGAACATTAAAACCCTAAAGTGACCATCTTCCTCCTCATGCACGACATGACATCATATTCTTAACGTGATCGAAGTTCAACCCTCATTGTGCCCCGATTGTCATTGTCTTTACCGCTGGTCCATAGTCAACATCCCGTAATTGTTATTCGATCTCCACTCTATCAGGGTTGATTGCTCCTTACTTTTAAGCCCTATATTCTTTGTTTTCTATTTTCCTTCTCAAAGATGATGATAAGTGTCATTATGTTTCATTATAACAAGAATAAAGAACTTGCATTAGATAGTCAATGGATGGAACATCAAAAAGAAAGAAATGAAAAGCTATCTTTTTGTAGAATAAAACTTATGTATTATGCAGTGATGTACATTCAAGGCATAATATAATAAAGTATTATTTGTTAGATGCTTTTAGTAGGTTTTGTTGATAAAGCTTCAATTTACTTTTTTACAAGGTTGTTAGTTTTTGTGATCATTGATACGCCCCGGGCTTATGTCATATTATATTTATTTAGGATATGTCTTTGTGTCGTATTAGTAAAGTGTCATTGTTTAGATATGTTTTTATGTTTGGCTTGTTTTACAAGCTAGGGTTATTCGGTTATATATACCGAATCATTATTATGAATGAATCAATCAAGTTTTAAGATCAATAATTCTCCAGTTCTTCTCTTCTATTTCTTAAGGAGCTTTCATTGAGAGGGTTTTTGATTAGGGTTTCCAATCATTTAAAAAAAAAAAAAAAAAACTGTTCCCGACACTGTTCATCGACACTGTTCATCAACAATGTTCATCGACACTGTTCATCGGTACTGTTCATCAACACTGTTCATCGAGAAATTTTTTTCCCCTGTTTTTTTTGAGTTACTATTCATGGCATCGGGCAGCAGCGATCGGGACCCACTATCTAAGCTTTTGCAAATGGGTACGGTGGCCGAATACTAGAATGATTTTAAGATTCTTAAAAATCAAGTAACGGGGATCTCAGAGTCTTTACTTATATCGTGTTATATCTCTGGACTTAAACTAGATCTACAATGTTTACTCTTACGGTCAAATCCCAAAACTCTAGACGAAGCTTTTTCATTTACCCGTGCGGCGAAAACACGCTTCGCGAACCTAGATATTTGGGAATTTTTGAGGTCCAATCCTTTAACTTTGGGAGAAGACTTCTTCAAAGCTCGTATCACCGAGGGTCATTTTGAGACAATTGCAAAGGAAGAGAAAGAGCACATCGTTGAAAAGAAAATATATGTCATTCTACCATTAGAGGGTGAATTTGCTTCACCTAAAGCTAAAGGGTCATTGAATGCTGATGAGTATATTGGAGTTGAAGAGGTTGTGGGTGGTGGCGAAGCGCTTAAGATTGGCGAGGATGAGTTGAATAGAGTGATATCGACACTTAAGGATGGAGGTGATGAATTTGATAGTTGTCTAGATGAAATAAATTTGAATTTAAGTGAGGAATTAGGGGACTCTCAATCTGCATATTTTTCGTATTACCTTGAGGGCAAGGTGATTTTTGAAGGAGTGGGGAGTGTTACGGCATGGGTAGCGGAAGGTGGAAGAATGGTGTTGTGTTATGTCCAAGGTAGTGGAAGGCGGAAGAGGAAAAGGGTGTTGGTTGCGGTAGCGGAAGGGAGGAGAACTACGGGAGTGGAAGACAGGACTAGGATTAGGATTAGGATATGGGATCCCGGAATCAAGAGAAATTTTTCAAGACCACACCTTGAGGACAAGGTGATTTCGAAGGAGTGGGGAATGATACGCCCCGGGCTTATGTCATATTATATTTATTTAGGATATGTCTTTGTGTCGTATTAGTAAAGTGTCATTGTTTAGATATGTTTTTATGTTTGGCTTGTTTTACAAGCTAGGGTTATTCGGTTATATATACCGAATCATTATTATGAATGAATCAATCAAGTTTTAAGATCAATAATTCTCCAGTTCTTCTCTTCAATTGATACGACCCGGTTAGGGGTTGTATCGAGATAAGGCACCACTTCAAGCGTGTGCTGGCTCCGTCAGAAAATAGAAGAGAAGAACTAGAGATTTGTTTATATTTAACTTTGATTGATTATAATAAAGGATTACAAGAGTATTTATAAGACAAAGTAAACCCTAAGACCTAAATAAGCCATGGGCTCGGGTCCAGGCGTATCATTCCCCACTCCATCAAAACCACCTTGCCCTCAAGGTGTTGTCTTAAAACATTCTTAATTGACTTTCCTAAAGACACATGAAAATAATCCTAAACAAAGACATGTAAATAAAGATAGATTATATGACATAATCTTTATGCCATACGTTTGGACTTCTTGAGTCATTTGGGCAGTCCATCCTCCTGCAACATTGGCGCAATCCGGGATCCCATAATCTTCTTTGAATTGCAGCCTTCGCCTTTTTCCTCTTTCGCTTTCCACTACCTTGGACATAACACAACACCATTCTTCCATCTTTTGTTGCCCCACGACTCTTTTCGCGATATACCCATTTTAAACAAACAACCAAACTCTCGTCGGAAACATCTCTACCCTCCAACATCTTAATCACAAATTCCTTGATTAAACCTAAATTTATATCATCTATACTATTATCAGAGATACCACCTCTATTCTTAAGTAGTGATATCACTATATTCAACTCATCTTCGTCAACCCTACATGCTTCACCACCACCCACAACAACATCTTCCACACTTTCTTTATTTTCTGAAAATTCGCTAAACTTACTACGAACTTCCATGCTTTTCACATTACTATCACCAATATCAAAAACATCGTTTGTCACGCTACTAACCTCAACAACACCAATATCTTCATTAGCATCTAAGGACTCTTTAATCACATATGGAGCTTCTTCACTTGGCCATGATATAACGATATCTATTTTCTCTTCAATGTTCAGCTTTTTCCCTGCAATTATCTCAAAACGAGCCTCCATTATACGGGCCATGAAACAGGCTTCTCCTAAAGTTGTAGGCGTTAACCTTAAGAGTGCACATTGTAGAAGCGGTTTAAGTCCCGAGATATAAATCGATTTAAGTAAAGATTCTGAGATCCCCGTTACTTGATTTATGAGTATCTCAAACTCACTCTGATATTTTGCCACCGTACCAATTTGCAAGAGCTTATATAGTGCGTCCCGATCGTTGCTGCTCGATGCCATGAGTAACTCAAAGAACTATAACATTTTTTTTTTTTTTTTTTTTTTTTTTTTTTTTTTTTTTTTTTTAAAGAAACCATAATTCTTTCTGCTTGCTGTCAATCAGAAACAGAAATAATTCTTTGTGCTAACATCAATAAGATACAATAATTATTCAATTAGAATAATAAAGCCCCAACAATTCTGTTTTTGCTTGCTACGTCAATCACCAAGAGAAATATCAATCAGAAACAATAATTATTCAATTAGAATAATAAAGCCCCAATAATCTTCTTTTATATGCTATCGATGATCACAAAACAAGAATAGCTTAATAGCTCTTCGTTGTAAAACTTTTTTTTTGAACCCTAATTAAAAACCCTCTAAACGAGAGCTCTCAATGAAAGCACCAATTGATACGACCCGGTTTGGGGTTGTATCAGGATGAGGCACCACTTTTAGCGTGTGCGAGCTCCTTAAGAAATAGAAGAGAAGAACTGGAGAATTATTGATCTTAAAACTTGATTGATTCATTCATAATAATGATTCGGTATATATAACCGAATAACCCTAGCTTGTAAAACAAGCCAAACATAAAAACATATCTAAACAATGACACTTTACTAATACGACACAAAGACATATCCTAAATAAATATAATATGACATAAGCCCGGGGCGTATCAATCATGGCATCAAAACGGGTAATACTATTACAGTATGTTATTGGGGTGGTAATATATGTGATGGACCAAAAGGTGTATCTTATAACAAGTCGCTGAGTAAAGCAATCAATGTTCAAGGCGGAATAAAATTTAATGAACTTATTTACCAAATCCATGTTGCCACATCTATCGATAAAAAAAAAAAAAAAAAAAAAAAAAAAAAAAAAAAAAAAAACTGTTTTAAAGTGATTTGTAGATACCGGTCTGGTTTTGGAAAAATGATGAAATATATTCCCTTCCAATCTCGGACGATAACGACATCGAGATCATGTTTCAAATACTTAATGTCTACCAAGAACTAAGTACCATTGATATATACTCAGAGGTTGAAACACAACGCCACTGACAATGGTAAATCTACTCTTGTGTTTTTTTTTGTTTGATGAGTTAAATTATAAGATGTAGCTTGAGATGGCAAGTTATTGAATGGGTCGACTTAGGTCTTGTTTTTACTATATCCAAATTGGTTAAAAAATGTAATTAGCTACTAGTAAAACAGAAATTTGTCAAACAGGTCAAATATCACCCAAAGTGTGTTTTTAATCCATAGAACATCCTAAATTATTTAATCGCAAGAATTAATGATATGATTTTTGTTAACATATTTGATACTTTAGTGTTAATAGGAATGAATGTTTCTGACCCATATTAACCTGCACAAGAATGATCTGTTTTGACCCGGCCTGACCCATTTCGACCTGTCACAGTAATTTCCTGTTTTGAACTTACGCAACCCGTCCTTTATTGCCTCCTCTAGCTTTTATGATTAAAATTGGATTATCAGTTAATAACAGCCAAAAGTTAGCTTTTACTTACTAATCAGGCTACCACCTAGCTAGCTGTGATCATCAAGTTATAACCTCCAATTCCTTTATATCTTTGTGCTACTGATATGTTGATTGATTATATTGATCTTCTGGTGACTTTCGCAGATATCATTGCATCAGCAGTTCTCTCTGGTAATCAAAACTTCGAAGGACGTGTTCATCCCTTGACAAGAGGAAACTATCTTGCATCACCTCCTTTGGTTGTTTCCTATGCTCTAGCTGGCAAGGTATGATCTGACTTGATTTTACTTCCAACACTTTATATGAACTCATAATATGTCCTGAGATGGTTCTAAAGTATTAGGTATCCCCTTATTAAAATATCATATCATTATGTAGACGGATTTGGGGAGTTGGGGCACCACGCATGTATGATGTTCCATCTTTGTAATAGTAGGGCATGAGAGTTTTGTTATGTAGAAAATTAGTTGCCACTGGCAAATCAGGACATTTACTCAGATTTTAGGAATGATGAATTGCTTCTTGTACTTTGCTGCCCGTAAAATATGACACTATGAAAGCTATTTAAAATTCCAGTTTAGTCAAAACCACCACATGTATCAATTTGTATGCTTTGATTTACATAGATAGTGTTGGCTTCAGGTGGCAATAGCAACCCATTTATATCAAAATGGGTCAATTTGGGCTGACAACCAACTAAATTGTCTTACTTAAAAAAATGTCAGCAGATAAAATTTTGCAAACAATTGTCTTATTTATTTTCAGATATAGCTTTTCTAATTTTCTTTGATAAATAAGTTGTCTTGGAAATTAAGGACAAAAAAATGTCAGCAGATAAAATTCTGCAGACAAAACCTGGCCAGTTTTGACCAGTACGAAAATTACCAAGTTATCAGTTTTCATCTATTAACCGACCTGTATTTTCTACCACTTATGCCTACAATTGTTCACAGAAAAAAGCTGTATTCACATGGATGTCTTTACCTTGTTTTTTGCTTGATGCAGGTGGAATAGGAGTCATCCTTCCATATGTTATCCGGCAACTAGCTGCAAAAAAGTGATCACGTTACGGAGAATTTTATTAAATTGTACAATTTGAGCAGAATGAAAATAAAATGTTTTTCCACAATGTGTATGATTTGTTGTTGCATCAAGGGAATAGAACTTTGAGGATAATCTCTTGCAGAGAAATTAGTTGTTGCAGCAATGTTTTTTGTAATACGAGTAATACTCTAATCCTACTTATGGAGGTCAGGCTCACTTTTTTTCCTAGGTTTTATAGCTTGTGCACCTTAAACTTCCAATTGATGCAAATAGACATGTAATATGCTCTCTGAATTTGGTAAAGAATATCTTTGTGATGTTAGAATTGGATGCATGGTATGTTCTCTGTCTACTTGCTTCATATACAATAACAATAGAGAATGATGATTTAGGGGGGCTTGATTTAGCTTACTTAAGAATTGAGGTTTTGACAACCTTATAGTTTGTTTGGTATCTGGGAAAGCTTGAGCTTGTTAAACTTTTTGGTAACTGTACACGCATACGTTTATTCAAATACTTCAGCTTATTAGTTATTAGCGTAAGCTAATCTAAACACTCGTTAAGAGCTAATAAACTAATTCTATCATGAGCTTAGAAAGTAATACTCCTACTATATTACTATATCTTTTACTTCTACGGTCTCTTCATCATTTTTCATTATATTTGCTGACAAATTTTATTCACCCATCGACCATGAAGAGCACTCCTAATCAGGTGGTTGATGGTAAAAGAAAGGGGCAACCCATTTTCTAAGGTGGGTGACATGGTTGATTCTGATAATGATGATGATGAGGTGTTTGAGCCAAATGATCATATGAGAAGTTGCTTTTCATCAGCAGGTGGAGGTAACGAGCTTGAAGACTATCTTTCTGATAATTATACGGCTCAGGTTTATGACTTACCAAGGAAATTGGATGATTTTTGCGATCAGTTTGATATCAAGCTCCAAGGCCGTGCTAGGAAATAATTTTTATTTTGTCAGTTCATAAGATTGGCATGTTTTCTTATGTTGGTAATTGGTTGTTCTAGTTGTTGGTAGCCAGTTGTTCGTTTATGGCATGTTATAAATGATCTAGTGGTAGTTCAAGCGGCTGTTTGAGGTTAATGTGGTATTTCAGCCACACTTCATTGTACTTTGAACGATCTTTTGGAGTAATATATTTTACCATGGTGAAAAATCCCTTTTACCTATATATATATATATATATATATATATATATATATATATATATATATATATATATATATATATATATAGTGTAACTTTCAATCGAGAACCATTTTAACTGCGAGAACTGAGAGAACCACAAAAAACATACATGCACGCCTTCAATAATTGTATTTTTGCACATATGTTTTAAAAACAACACATATGTTTTAAAAAAAAAACATAGTTGTTCTAAAGAATTTGATAAGAAATTGAAAATACAAAATTTTTCTTTGAAGGTGTGCATGTATGTTTTTATAAGACGTGCAACGACAATATTGCGACCGTGGGTAAGGTTTTTGTGAAAAAAGATGATGAGTTTATAATGATATTGAAGAACATAGGTGGATGCTTACGATTATTGATAATTTGCATGTATTTTTATTTTATTTTAAAAGGCGTGCATGCATGTTTTTGGTGGTTCTCTCAGATAAAATGGTTCTCGTAAGAAAGTCCCCATATATATATATATATATATATATATATATATATATATATATATATATATATATATATATATATATATATATATATATATATATATATATACACACACATACACACACACACACACACACACATATATATATATATATATATATATATTCACCCACTTCATTGATTTTATTGGATTTCATGGTCATGCATAAAATAAAAGAAAAAGTAAAAATATATGCTAATATAGTTTTGTTAGAAAAGATATGTTATTGGTGCCTTCTGTTCTTTATTTTTTTAATGAGCCCAATCAAATATAGCCAACTCAATTTTATAGATTTTTTTTCCTTAAATATTTTGTGGATATAACAAAACTCATGTTATCCTCTTGTTCCATTACATCTTTGTCATAGATTAAGATAATTCTTATCTACCATGATTTAGACCTGGAAAAACTAAAATATTTAGGAATGACTATTTTGCTTCATGATTAAGTGGGTATTTATAACCAAAAAACAAACCGTCATACATTTTTTGAAAATTAATTACTCCCGATCAAATTTGAAGAAAAATAGCAGGTAAACCGGTAAAATGGATTGTCTGATAGGAGAAAGAATCCGGTGTTTCGCACCCTCATATTAAATATGCACGTGTTACACTCTAAGTAAAACATGTAGTTGGGAGAAGGTTATTTATTTATTTATTTTTTCATCATCCACACGTATGACAACATGTGGGACTAAATCTGATGATAGCTATTATCAAAAGTTGAATTAAAGCGGTCAACATTAAAAGTTAGGAAATCGAACGGCTGACAAGGCTTCAGGTGACTCGATAAAAATAGGACTCACCGGCAACGATAATAAGAACAATATGTCAAATGTCTTAAAAAATCTGAAATATACAGAAAAGCGCGGTTAGTTTCGCAAATCCGAATTTTTATGAAATTTTGCTAAAAAAGGTTATGTAAATAGGCTTTTTTTTTTTTTTTTTTTTTTTTTTTTTTTTTTTTTTTTAATAAAATAAACATAAGAGTAGTTATTGAAAACCAATTCAAAAAAAGCATGGATGTGTTCATAAAGTAAAAAAGTGTAGTTGAGCCATTTGGAAGGACCAATGTCCATTACATGTATGTGTTTGTTTCTACTGCTTTTGTTTAAGCTGGAGACCTATTATATAATTGGATTGGATGTGTTATGTAACTGGTAATAGGTAAATTACAAAATCGTTAGTATTAAATTCTTACATAAATGGGCCGGTATCAAGGGTGTAAATGAGTCAAATCGAGTCGAACTTTTACCGAGCTCGACTTGACTCGATAGTATTTTGTTCGGCTCGAGCTTCGCTTGATGACTCAACGAGACTTCATGAGGAAAGCTCGAGCTTGGCTTGGGAAATTTTGAACTAGCTCGAGTTCAGCTCAAAAAACTCGAATTATTAGTAATACTTTGTTTTTTTAAAACCGCTAAAATAGAAATATAAGATAAAATTTAAATTCGACTTTAGCTCGGCTCGAAAAGCTTGATACATTCATAAATCCTTAAAATTACATATATATCCTTAAAATATACATAATTTATATAAAAACATATGTGTTACAGAAGCTCGAAAAGCTCGATAATAACCCGAGTCGAGCTTATATAAAGTCGTGCTCGACTTGCTAAACATTTCGAGCTCTTTTTATGAGTTCGAACTCAAGCTCGGCTTAACGAGTTCAAGCTCGAGTTACTCGGCTTATTTACACCCCTAGCCGGTATATTAACAAGAGTCAGTCATAGATCTAATTTATATAATACATTAGTAGGGACGTAACGTAACTCAAGAGTAGAGTACGACAGTACGTCGAACACATCCAAGCTCGATTTAACTCAAATGGAACTTAGCCTACATACCTCGCTTATATAAAATACACCTTGATCGATCGAGCAATCATTTTCAAGTTACGGTTTGACGAACTAAAGTTTTGATAAGCATATGATCATTAGTTAGGGCTATGCTTAAAAGATTTTGAAATTCTAAAATGTATTGTATTTCATCCACAACCACTCAATGTAGTTGATAATAACATCTCTAAGTCGTTGAAATACATTACATCAAGAACTACACTTAATTATCAAAATTTGGCCATGCATCGATCAATGCTCTTGAGTTCTTATCAACTCAATTAGTTGTTAAAACTTACTAAAAGAGTTATAAAACTATTCATAGTTGGTGTTACTAATGAATAGAATAGATCAATGCTAAGTTTGAGTTCAATTTGATTATGACATTGTATAATTATATATACACATGGGAAAAAATAACATTAGATTTGATGTGGTGTTTTTACTTTTTATTAGTGACGGCCGGACCTCTTCCTCAAAAAGTCGTGGATTTAGTATAAATTATATTCACATGCGCAAGTAAAAAGGTTAAAAAGTCAATTCCATATTGTTTTAAAAACCAACATGGCAACATGTTATTTTATATATTACGGAGTGGTTAAAGACTCGAAGACTTTGTATAAATTATATTCACATGCGCAAATTAATACTCCTTTCCCTCTTAAGTTCATTGTCTGTTCGTTTTGAAAAATAGATAAACAAGTTTAGATCAAGTTTACGATATTACTTTTAATTGACGTTATTATTAATTAAAAACTTACAAGTAGTTATAAATTAAGTAGTTAAGAGTAAAATTGTTATTATGCAAAAAGTAATAAAAAACTATAACGATGATGGTTTTTTTTTTTTTTTTTTTTTTTTTTAACTGCGTAATTTATCTGTGGATGATTATTTTAGTAAGTAGGGAGTAACACATTGGTAGTATATATATTCATGAATATGAGTGAGTACACCACGAACAACATAATCAATGGAAAACGAAAAGCTTCACGTAGTAATAATATCAAGCCCTGGTATGGGACACTTAGTCCCGGTCCTATTACTAGGCAACCGTATCGCCACCCACCACCACAGCCGCGTCACCATCCTAGCTGTCACAACGGAATCCTCGCCCGTGGAGTCACAGCTCATCTCCTCCTTCACCGAGAACAACATTAGTATCATCAAAATCCCGTTACCTGACATGTCTGACTTACTTCGACCCGAGGACACTGTTTTCACTCATTTAGTAGTCATGATGCGGGAAGCACGACAAGGTATAAGGTCTGCTATTTCCTCCATGAAGCGACGTCCTGATGTGATTATAGCAGACATGTTCTCTACTGAGTCACTTCCTATTGCGGATGAGTTTGGCGTGCAAAAGTACGTATTCACTGCTATTCTTTCAAGAACCGTTGGTCTAGTTACATACTTGCCTATTCTTGATAAGGAAGTGTCAGGTCAATATGTTGATAGGATGGATCCATTAAATATTCCCGGCTGTGTGCCGATCCAGTGTGAAAATGTGCCTGATCCTATGCTGGATCGGAACAACCGGGAGTATGATGAGTATGTACGAATGGGAAATGATTTTGCTACTTTGCCTGATGGAATTTTGATTAACACCTGGAGAGATATGGAGCCTGGATTTCTTGATGCGTTAATGTATAATGAAACTTTTACGTCACTTTTGAAGGTACCGATTTATGATATCGGGCCGTTGACAAGAGACGTTGACCCGGTTGTTTCTAAGGAGAGTAAGGTAATCAAGTGGCTTGATATGCAACCAATTGAATCTGTGCTTTTTGTATCTTTTGGGAGCGGAGGGACACTCTCACTTGAGCAGATAACCGAGCTAGCTTGGGGTTTAGAGCTAAGCCAACAAAGATTTGTTTGGGTTGTACGTCCACCGCCTGCAAGTAGCACCGCTGAGGGTCGTGCCTACTTCGTTGCAGGGGGTGGTGGTGATCCAGATTTATCTGGACCGTCATATTTCCTTCCGAAAGGATTCCTCGCCAGGAACCAAAAACTTGGGTTAGTCATCCCATTGTGGGCTCCACAGGTAGAAATACTAAACCATGTGTCCACAGGAGGGTTTTTGTCCCATTGTGGAGTGAGTTCACTTTGTGAAAGCATAGTAGCTGGTGTTCCAATGATTGCATGGCCGTTGCACGCAGAGCAACGACTAAACGCCTCTACGCTCGTAGAGGAGGTAAAAGTGGCCATGTGTTCGGAAGTTTTGCCGGCAAAGAAGGTGGTAGGGAGGGTGGAGATAGAGAAGATGGTGAGGAGTTTGATGAATGGTGAAGAAGGAAAGCTAATGAGAGACAAAGTGAAAGGATTAAGGGAAAGTGCAAAAAAAGCATTGGGGATTAATGGTTCATCGTATAATTCAATGTGTGAATTTATCAAATGTTGTGAAATGAAGATGAAATCCGTGCAAGGTAATCCCTATTAAGCAGAAACAAAGAAAATAATTTTTACAAAATGCTTTCCATTCAATGTGTTTAAAATTGTTGTTGTAACCTGTTGTGTACGTGATACAAGATTATTGTGTATTAAGTTTGAAAATTTTAATATGTCTAGTCCTCATGGGTAAACAACGAAGTGCATGTCATGATCATTGACCAAAAGTAGAATGATGTCTTTCCTTTATAGGATGCTCATATGCTATTGAGTATTGCCATAAAATAAAGCTTTGGTTGGTCGACATATCTTGGATAACTTGTAATGCATAAGAATTAAAGGAGAAATCTAGCTAGCTTGCTAAGTGATTCATTGTTAATTGGTTATTGCGTATGCTTTCTTTGTAAGAAAATGATCATGTATATGGCGGATACCACCCTAACCTAATGAGTCAGACGTGGCCGTTCAGTAGCCGCGGCTAGGCAGGTCCAACTCCAAACTCACCACGGAGGAGTACAAAGGAGCGGCCAATGAAACATACACCTTCTAAAAGAAAGCAGAGTAAATAAACAAGTACCAGCGTCTAGGGCCTACGCACGTCCCCCACATCACCAACACTTCGTCCTGTGAACCTAAGTGGTTTGAGTGGAATCCAAGTCACTAATCACGTGACCCGCCTAAACAGGTAAGGAATATCTCATGGGAAACGAGTGTTGAGCAAGCTTTACCATAAAAGGATAAAACTTGAGGAGCACGCGGTGACACGAATCCCCAGGACGGCGGAAGTCAACAAAAGAGACAAGAAGGCTTGGATATCCATGCCTCACGTCCCTTTCCCGACATAGGAACACTAGTATCCATCGGATAATAGAGAGGATCACGACCCATGATCCAGAGGTAACGACAAAGAACCTTGCCTATAAATACCACACATTTGGTCATCGAAGGCTAGGTTCCAGCATACATATTAACTCTCATATTGCTCTCACTTTCATTTATCCCTCCATAATGAATACTTATTCTTACGCCCGAGGTTGATCATGGGACCTCACCCACAGTGAGTCTAACGGTGCATTTTCTTAGCAAGTTCAACTCATTGAATCTCCACACAATCAAGATTAGAAGACGAACCCTTGTCAATTTAAGTGAACTAGCCTTACATGCTAATTTCTAGTTCATCACGTGGCGCCATCCGTGGGACTAAAGCATAACTACGTCCTATGGACGAACGTCCTGTTGTGGACAGCACCCCCTATAATCCTGACGGCTCAGTTAGGAACACTGTTACATGAGAGCGGATAGCCCAACATGATTTTCCGCCTTGCTTTGCTTCGCCGGAGGTAGTACGTGAATTTTGCGAGAGGCACTATGAACAACTACCCCCCTTTATGGCGGGAAAGGGCTCAAAAGGAAAAATTAAAAGATGTCAGGAGTCGGTTGAGTTATAGTGAGAGGACTGAGCAAGATACTGAAGCAGCATCACCATGCAAATATCCACAAGGATCTAGGAGGAAAAAGAAAAAGAGAGGGAGATCTCGTGACCTCATACCTTCCCCATCTAGAAATGTCTTTTTTAGGGTGGGTTTCGGATCACGACATTTTGGAGCAAAGAGCGAGCTAGGTCTCAAACACCTATCCGTTCGCGATCTGGCAGTGTCTTCTCGAGGTTAACGGCAAAAAGACAAGAGCACCGGAGAAGGGAATCCCGAAAGCTCATAAATAGTTGTGTCACGTGCTCAAGCTCCCATAAAAAGGAAAAGGGGGCAGAGGCATCATAGCCTAGGCCATGACACCCCGAGAAAGCATAATGAGTCACTTGCTCAAGCTCCCATAAAGAGCACCGTTTTTGTTGGATTTAAGATTCTTGAAATGTTTTCCCAATTGATATTATAAATATGTTTGTTAAAGGCAGAGCACATAAGATGAATGAGCATATGTATAATAGACAATACTTGGACAAAGCATAAAAGCAAAGCATGACTGGTGATCATATAAACTAATATATCTCCTTCATGTAAAAGAAACTCCTTTCGGCCTATGATCCTAGATACATGAAGTGCATAAAGTATGGTCCAAGCATGAAGTATCAAGTATTTATTTCTCCTAACCAAGTCGCTAGACGTGAGGCCAGGTCTTAAACATGTTATGGTTGAGGTTATCATATGCTTTACTATCAATTCTCACAAGTATAGCAATGACTCATTATAGACAGACGATTCATAATATAATCAAGATAATTGCATCTTTCGACCTGTAAACAATTATAATTACCAATAAAGACATATGATAGGAGTCTAAACCATAATATATCAAATACATAAAAGATATATTCAATAGCCATAATACATATACGGCTCAAATCATGGCAAAGATGCCTCTATCAAACATAAGATTACTACTTCTTATTCATGTGAAAGTAAACTAAGTAAACAAGTTGTGTTATCATTATACCAAGTTTTCCAAGTGTGTTCACGTTCCTACTTCTTGCTCCAAGTATTACTCCGGCTTTAGCTAGTGGTTTTGGTGCAAACCACTACTAAACTGCTTCTTATAATCAAGTGTGGTACTTGTTTATGGTGTGTCTTAGAGCCACGAATTGTGCCTCTATTTATAGTGTAAATGGAACCCTAACTTAGCCCTGATCAGTTAATGCAAGCAAATGATCGGACTCATCATTGAAGTAGCTTATTAATGTAGAAGATAAAACTATCATGTGAAGTACGCCGAGCATTTGGTGTAAAACCGGCGAGCTTTGTTTCGCGTAACCGACGCTTTTATAATATATAATCCGCGCTCTTCATGTTTGACCCGTGTATATATAGTTGACTAAGAACACCCGTAAGTCCGTAAGCGGCGCTCTTCATCCATATAAGCGGCGTGCTTTAGTCCAAACTATGTCTTTTTCCTTTTATGGCCATAAAGTCATCATTTTCGTGCGTTTCTTGTACTTTTATCCAATTTATCGTCCTGCACATATATTTTCATATTAAGTACCAAAAGTCCTAATAACATAGTTATTTATCATATATTTCACATAATATCGGGAGTAAAAATATGTATAATACGAGACTAATCAAATTTCCCCATACTTAAATCGATGATTGCCCTCAAGTATATAAAAATTATCTTTTAAAAATCAAGTCTCGTATAAGTTTCAAATATATTTAAGTATATCCAAGATAACCAAGAATAACATGATATGTTCCTCACGAAAGTGTTTATAGATTTTTAATTCACTCAAGCACTCAAAGAAATAAATTTTTGGTGTGTGATTCACTCTTATAGCTCAGTCATAACTTATAGATTTACCATATACTTGTAAAAAGAAACAAAACTGCACCGACATGGCGTAAGCACCAAGTATAAATATCAAAGAGGACTTTTATTTGGTTTAAGGGTTATAAGCTATAGATGGGAATTTTTAGTGTAAAACTTAAGTCGGGAAATCATAATATTTTTCGTCATCATTTTTTTTCTTTTTCTTTTATTTTTTTTAATTGTTTTTTTTGGAACCATATTATAACAATCATAAAGCGTGCACTCTTCATCGTAATTGGTATCTTATTTTTCATATATATTCCATTCTCATATTCCTGACTAAGCAACATATTTTTGTTTATTTTTCTAGGTATATAAATAGAAACGAAAAGATTTAAGGCTTAGAAGGTGTATCTAATGGATAATTGCACTAAAAGTGAGTGCTAAACGGTTAAATTTCGATTAGAAAATGAATGGCTTATTTTTGGTGTTTTTCCTAATTTTTGCCTCTTATCATATAAAAATACTTATATCACACGAATGTGAACTCACTGCGGTCTCATAATGATTTCTAATACAAGTTCTAGAATCATATAATTTATCGGCACACTCATAAACAAAGAAATCAATCACAGAAAGTATATGCCGATATAGGCTCGAATTCCTCACATTATAGTGGTAATGGTCATGAAATGTGCAAATAATGTCATTAATCCCGATTCAGACTTCTTACGATTGTCTCAGATACGTTTTCTTTAAAAAAATAATTTTAGTTATTTCCAATTTTATTTTACCCCCGTAATCGGCGTACATTACTAGAATGTGCGTCGGTCTTTCATTATAACCTCGGTGTTCTTTTGTCAAAAGCGGCGCTTTTTGTGCAACATTGTTATAACAGTTTTATAAATTTTTCATGTTTTAGCATAAGTTTATAATTTATTTTTCAAGTTATCTTCCCTCCATACTTAAGTTAAGCATTGTCCCTAATGCTTTAGAATTAATAATAAAGTATAACTGGAAAAATAAAGCAATAAAGGATAACGGTACTTCCCGGGTATGTTTTGTTTTAGCCCGAGGAATCTCCCTGTTTTTGTCCACCTTTTGGACCATTCTTTCACATCTTGTATTCATACATCATTGAACAAACAATTTTTCACAAAATATGTAATGTGTTACCACACATTACGTTAGTTCATAATATTTTAGATAATAAGTTGTGAGATCAAATTGTTTAAGTTTTTGGCAATCATTGTGCCCATCAAGGTGGTGGTGGTGCAAGTGTTTCAATTTGTTTTGAGCTTGGGTACCAACAGAGGTACCCCTTATAGACCATAAGTTTTGTTTTAAAACATGTTTTAAATTGTTTCAAATAAAAGACCAACATGCTGGTCATCATCCAGAACCAAGCCGTGTTCATCCAGAAACCACGGCGGGTTTTCACTCCTGCTCTTCTCCTTCTTCCTCTTCACCACTGCTGCTGCCATCATCACTTTCATCTGTGCCAACACTCTCACTGCCACTGTTCTCCTCATCTTCTTCTTGTTCCTGTGAGGCAGGTGTGTTTTCATTATTATCATGCTCAGAGATGCTTGGGGGTCTGTATTCTCCCATGTCAATGTTGTGGACTTTTCCCAACTCTTCAAGCAATAAGGCATACATGTTAGAGTGGTACATAATCCTATCAACCTTTCTCTCTACTTTTCCTAACCTTAACTCTATTCCATCAATTCTTTCAACAAAACTGCTTTTTCTTGCACTGGGTGGTTGTGGTGGTCTCACAGCTTCAGGCTCAACAGTTTCAGGCTTCAATCTGCCTCTTTCATCTACCAATTCTCTTAAAGTCACATTGTCGAATGCCTTGTAAGCTGTGGGTGCAGAATAGGTTGCCATTGTCTCCTCAGTAAATACTCCAAGTCCCTTAGCTAGCCTTGTGATCAGATGACCACACATCAACTCACTATCACTCTGACTTCCCTTTCCTTTCTTCTTCAACCAGTGAGCCACAACCCAAGAGACATTAGCATATTCACCCATATTCTTCTTTTCAAACAAACTCAATAACCATCATTCCATCTTTTGAATTTTATCAAAACCAGTTGTACTCTGGCAAAGAAAATACACAATCAACTTATGCAAGACCCTCAAAACATTCCTCTTAATGGTGCTTAACTTGCTCTTTGATAAAATTAAACTATCTTCAGAACTTACCCTGATCCAAAATTCATTCAATGCCTCAGTAGTTATCTTAATCTCATTCCTAACTCCACCTATGAAATAATCTTCAAAATACTCATCCTCCAGATTTTCTTCTGTGTATAACCCTAAGGCTACACCAAAATTTGCTAATGTCATAGAATGCTTCTTTCCTCCCAGCCTAAAGAATATACTCTTCTCAGTCATTATCTTAACATCACCTAATGTCTCATCAAAACTGAATGTAGAATAGAACTCCAGACACAATTCCTTATAAATATTCTCACTGTAGAACTGTAAAGGGGGGGGGGGTGTTGAATACGGTTTCTTCGGCCTTTTGGATGTTTTAAAAACTTTAAGCCTCAAAGAAAACCAAGTGGTTGTATAATCAATCCAAACAACCACAAACAAAACAAAAGTATATAAAGCGAGTAAAGAAAGACACCACGATATACACTGGTTCGGGATGGGGGGTTTATACCATCCGTAATTCCAGTTGCGAATCCGCGACTCCGACACTATTCACTAGTATAATCCTTTCGGTGGACTATAAACCGTTACAATTCACTCCACCGATATGCACCA
Organism: Artemisia argyi; assembly: GCA_030686995.1. Classification (NCBI taxonomy): domain Eukaryota; kingdom Viridiplantae; phylum Streptophyta; class Magnoliopsida; order Asterales; family Asteraceae; genus Artemisia; species Artemisia argyi. The sequence goes on along the minus strand of CM060678.1, from coordinate 17,234,414 downwards.
ATATCGATGCTCACAAAGAAGGAGTTACTCCCACACGGTATTCCGCCCTCGGAAACCACCCAAAGGAATCTTGCTATTCAACTTCATCTAAGGATCACAAAGATCACTACCAAGACTTCCCACCGGAAGTATCAAACCCCAACTAGATCCCCAATGATCTAGGCTTGGTCACCAAGACACAAGACTTCCCTTACAAACAATTGAATGAATGGATATGAGTTTGTTCAACCAAGTCCTAACCTAACCTAGAGACTCGATTCTAGTAGAAAGGGTATAGATAAGAAGACCCTAGACACAATCACAAGAGTGGATTAGGTTCTTGTGATTCTTCCCTTTCAAAGATATGTGTTCTTTCAAAGATGTTAATATGATAATCAAGAACACAAGATTAGAGATAGAGATAGAGATTTGAGAGTGTTTAGAGAGAAAGAATCTTGAGAGAAAGAATAATGGCAAGGGGTGAGGAATACAAGAGGCAAGGGTGGTATTTATAGGCCAAGAACTCAAACTTGGGAAAATTTACCGAGGCCGGCGTGTCACCCGCGCGTTGACGCGCGGGCAGCTCGCCAGGTGTCTGTAAGAATTTCCCAAGTGTTGGGTGTTTGGATCTTATAAATACCTATCCTTGTTAAACCCCCAATTGTACTTCACACTAAACCTTAACATTAATCATTCTAAGGTTTACCAACTCAAATAGCCAATTTGAAAATCATTTGTGAAGTGTTTAAAGAGAAAACAAATTACCAAGGGTATAAAGTGTAGATAGGGTAATTTGGAAGGGGTAGAAGTGTATCTCCTCACATGGCATAGAAAATAGAGAAAGAATATGCCAAGGAACATTCCAATGCTTGGGGGGGGGGGGGGGAAGAATGAGATGGAGGGTTGAGATGACATGGTTTGAATTGGATGGTGGAGATCAAAGGGAGCCTCCCTTGATTTTCAAATTATTTGGCATGTGTTGAATATGGATGGTTGAGATGTGATGATTTTAAATAGATGATTAGGATCAAAGATGCCTTGTGTTTAGATTAAGAAGGGATATTCCAAAGGAATATGCTTTGCTTGGGGGAAAAAGAGAGATCAATGGTTGAGATGGTTTTGGTTTGAAATGGATGGTGAGGATCAAATGCATTTGGTGGTATAGAAAGGAGAGGTTGGATGGATGGTTGAGTTGTGTTTAGTTTGAATTGGATGGAGCCTCTTTGGAATTCAAACAATTAGCATGTGGGGAATATGGAGGGTTGAGATGTGTTGTAAGGGAATGGATGGTTGAGATGTAGTGTGTAAGGGAATATGTAAGAGTGTAAGAGATTGTGTAAGAGAATATATGATTTGGATATGATTGGAAATGGTTGGATTTGTCTTTTGTAGAGATGAGATTAAGAAGATGATTAAGACATAATCTAATTGTCATTAAGAAGAAAAGGTTTAGACAATTAAGATTATGAGTTGAGAAAATCAAAGGTCACTTATGAGTTCAAGTAACATAACGTCGAGAATCCATAGTTTCATATCTCGTGACTATCCACGACTCGACGTTCTCAACTAATACCTTGGTTCAAACAAGTTAGGTGCTTTGCCTTTGTAAAGCATAACCCAAGTGGGAAAGGATGTGTTTATGCAAAGTGACCTTTGACTTAGTTTGACCAATAAGGGAGTAAACCCGTTACGTAATTAGAGAAGACGTAAGCACGAGATATGAGCATATGGATGCTTCAACACGATGTCACGTGAAATATATAAGCTCCCTAAGTTTAGAAAAGCCTTGGCTAGAGGCGATAGTTATAAAACATGAGTTGGCGTTTTCCCGTAAATGGGTGTTTTAAAAGTAGGATCTCTCAAGTCTCAAAACTCGTTTCGAGTGTTCTCAATTAAGCACATAACATATTCATACCTGTATTGAAAGATCCACATTTGTCGGGTAAGGGGAAAGCCGACTTTCAAAATTCACCCGGAACAATACAGTGTCCTGGCGTGTTACCCGCGCGTTGACGCGCAGGCTGCGTGCCAGGAGCAGACATTGGCTCCGGCGATTTTGATCTAACATTTGTTATTTTATGTGTTTCGATGGTTTATTTGTCATCATTAAAACAAGACGAGATCTTGATCATGTTGCCTCAACAATATCTCCCTTTTTGATGATGACAAATAAAAATCGAAAGTAAATAAAATTACAAAATTTAGCGAAGACAAAGCGCGCCTTTGGTGTAGCTTGCGTCTTGACCTTTGCCTTGTAATTTTGTGAAGCCTTTAACATTTCTTCTTGAATGGACTTCAAGCTCTTGCTTTATTTCTCTCCCTTTTGTCGAATCAAAAAGGTGGGACTACCAATCAAGCCAGGTTTCGAACTTGGGCCTGTGGGATAAATGAGCTAGCTTGTATATGCATCCGAATGTGCTCCCCCTTGAACATAGCTCCCCCTAGATCGTTGCTCCCCCTTGTTACAAGGCGGGGATCCATGGGTCAAGAGCCTCACCTTTGCGGTGGCCTAGCTATACATAGAAATCACAACATGCAACAAACAAGAAATCCTCACATGTGAAAGTTCCAAAATGGGTTAGGTTACCATTCAGATACTTGCAACATGGGTTAGTCCTCATAGCAATACGTATATATGTTAGTGTCCAAGATGACTCCACAATCCAAATGTTGAGCACTATATAAAGATAGAGATGAACTAAACATGATTTTCTCATGTAACCCAAAATCCACTTTATATCACATAGAAGAGCATAAAGCATACAACAAAGACAATTCCTAATACAAGCTAGAGACACATTCTTCAACACATTATTCTAGCACAATATTATATGGTGACTAACTATATCACATATGACATGCAACAAAAGTTGCCCAAGCACACTTATTTCTTGCGCTTTTGAGCCGCAACTTTTGCAAGACCTTTCACAACATTTGTTAACATCATGAAATTGTTCTTGTAGGCAAGATGCAACTCCCTCATCTCCTCTTTAAGATCCGTAACATCATTCTCAATCTTGATTGTTTTCTCACAACATTTACACCTTCGTGCATGGTCATGAGTTGAAGCATCAAGTTTGGGAGGGAGAGGGTACCTCGTTTTGTACCATATGGGATCACTCCACAAACATTTCATCACATAATTCCTAAGTATTTGATTGTCAATACATGATGGATTTTCCCATTCATCATTAAGTTCTTTATCTACCACAATGGACTTACCCTTGTAGTCATTGTTTAAAGCATTACTCATTTTAGTGAGGAGACTTTTCTAAGTGATTTAAGTTTTGAAGGAAGAAGATGAAGTGTGTGAAGATGCAAGTGATAATGTGATTTATATAGGATGGAAGAAGGGTGGTAGGTATGAGTAAAGAAGCTAGTTCTTCATGTTCATGATGAGTTCAACTACAAAAGTGCTTGAAGAGATGGTCAAGACATCTAAATCATGTACCAATATGTCATTAAGCATGTGATGGTGTAAGGAATAAAAGACTGAGATGAGTTTTATTAGTTGTAGTAGGTTGAGATATGCAACATGTAATTTATCACATAAGGTGAACAAGTAGAATTAGATACAAGATCTTTAACACAAGTGTGAATTGTGTTTAATATCATATCTAATCTTGGAAGTTATGACAAAATCAATATTATCAAGATTAAGCAAGATAAATTGTGTCAAATTTACTTGTTCAATGCACATTGTATAGACATGTAGAATCTTGGATATTATCAATCATTGTTTGAATAATGAGTTGATACATATCTTTCCTCTTGGAAGACATTTATTTGGTCTTCCATCCATGCCTCCATATAAGCCTTAATCATGTAAACACATAAGCTCTAATAGCACCTAAGAGTCTTGCAAATGACACATAGACATTTAATTTTGTCTTAAAGATTTCTCTCCTAAGATGCATGTTATCCATGAACATCTAGACCTATCCCAAAAGCAAATTTGATTTTTGAAAAATGTCATGCCAAAACTTAGACTTGTTTGTTTTGTGACCTAAGCGTCCTTTTATTCAAGTCACCAATGACTTGTTGTATAGGATGACCCCTCGCTTCTCTCACTTCCTTAGAATTTCCTTCATCCGAAACATTAACTTGTAATGTTGGCGATCTTTCTTGATCTTCAACTAAAGGTTCATTGACCACATCATCTTCTACCGAAGGAGATGATTTAGGTTCGGGCATGCTCTCATCAAAGGTCACATTGAGAGATTCCTCAATCCTCATTGTTTCCTTGTTAAGCACTATGTATGCTTTACTAGTTTGAGAGTATCCTAGGAACACACCTTCATACGACTTTGGGTCGAATTTGGTGAGATATTCTTTGGTGTTAAGTATAAATACTTTGCAACCAAATACTCTAAAATACTCTAGGGATGGTTTTCTATTCCTAAGTATTTCATAAGGTGTTTTATTAATTACCTTTCTTATGTAGACTCTATTAAAAATATAACAAGCGGTATCTAGGGCATGACACCAAAACTTTTGTGGAATGGATTGTTAGTCAATCATTGAACGACTCATCTTTCTTAACTTACGATGTGTTCTTTCAACAATCTCAAGCGATTGAGAAGTGAACGGGCCCGATAAGTTATAAGATATTCCATGTTGTTCACAAAAGGTTCCAAATTGCATTTTATCAAATTCACTACTATGATTTGTTTTAATTGAAACAATTGAACAATCAAGTAGGTTTTCAAGTTTCTTTCTTAAAATGTTGAATTTATTCAAGACTCCATCCTTGTTTTCTAAGAACAAAATCCAAGTATAATTTGAATAATCATCTACAATCATTAAAGTGTAGAAGTTTCCTCCATAACTTTGGATCAGAGATGGACCATACAAATCCAAATGAACCAAGTCTAAAACCCTATTAGTTGTCACTTCCTTCTTATTCCTATTATTGGTTTGTCCTTGACTCCCTAGACATGTGTCAAAATAATGCCTATCAAAGCTCAACTTTGGTAAATTCCGTACTAGCTCGTTAGAAGCTAGGTTTTTGACTAACCTCATATTGGCGTGACCTAACCTTCTATGCCAAAGCGTTGAGTTGTCCACCATGGACGTAAGACATATGTGTTGCTTAGAGTTATCACCCAACTTGCATGTATATAAGTTATTTCTCCTATGACCTTTTGCTAACACAACACCATTCTTACTAATAGTGCAATCTACCTTAGTAAATTTAACTTCACAATCATCATCACTTAATTGACTCACTCTAATCTAATTGAAACTTAGACCCCTAACATGCTCAACATTGGAGATTTCTATGGAGTCATGAAGGACATTACCTTTCCCGATAATTTTGCTGTTAAGTTTGCTTCCAAAAATGACTTGATTGCCATTATACGCCGTGTATGATGTGAACAATCTTCTATTCCCGGTCATGTGTTTAGTGCAACCACTATCCACTACCCACTCGTCCGGTTGTAGATCACTTTTGAGGCAAACCTACAACAAAAGTATAACTCATGCTTTTGGTACCCATTGCTTCTTGGGTCCATTTTGGTTAGCATTTAAAGTGCCCAAGTTAAAAATTCTCGGGTCTTGAAGCAAGACGCATAATTTTTCAATACCAAATTTAGAGAAAGCGGACCAAGGATTGTTTTGATAGTCATTTTGAATTTGATAATTTGGTCTATGGTTATGATATCCTTGAGGTCTAAAGAAGTTTTGGTTTGGATAGGAGTTGTCTCTCCTTTGTTAATTGTTATATTGGTATTGAGAAGACTTTTGACCATAGTTAGAGAAACTTCTTCTTTGGTTATTTTGAAAAGATTGTATTTGGTTGTATGAGGTAGAAGATCTCATATTCGGTGTAGGCAAAAGTGGTCTATGATTTACTCGAGGTTGTGAGTATCCAAGTCCATTGTGAGAGCTTGAGTTAGAAAATTGTTTTGGTTTTTCTCTTCTTGAAATGGGAGCTTGATTATCTTGAGTACTTACAAGAGGAGCTTGAGGAGTAATTGGTTTAATGACATTGTTTGATGGAGATCCAATTTTCCTCAGAGATCTGGCGCGTTGACGCGTCAGCCAGCGCGTCAGCCTTGGGGATTTTTGGAGCCTCGTTTTTTTTAGCCTTTACAAATGTTATTGGTTTTTTTAGGCTTATGGGAGTGGTTGTTCCTTGTTTGACAAATCCAAGACCTCCATTATCTTGAGAAACCTTTTGACTACTTATTATTTCTTCTAAATCATTTGTGCTCTTTTTATATTTTGAAAAACTTAACGACTCTTTTTGAAGTTTAGAAACTTTCTCATTCAAAGAGTCAACATCAAGTGTAAGTTTCTCACATCTTTTACATGGTTCAACCACCTCTTTGCAATTCCTAATTTCTTTATTTCTTTTTCAAGTTCATAAAATCTTTCATTAGACTTAATGCGTTCTTGTTCAAGAAGACGTTTTTCTTCAATGACTTTTTCAAAAGTTTTTCTAAAATCATCATTAAACTTAACTAGTTCTTCATTCTCCTTTTGTAATTGATAATATCTAAGTTATTAGAAGAAGAAGAGTTTAGAGATACCTCAAATTTTTCTTGAGCCATAAGACACGGAGCGTCATTTGTTGGTTGGTCTTCATCTTCACTATCACTCCACGCACCTCCAACGAATGCCTTGTTCACTCTAGGCTTAGGACATTCATTGATGAAGTGACCCTTCTCTCCGCAATTGTAGCATCCTTGGGTGTGTCTTGAGCTTTCAACAACCTTGTTGTCACTACTTCGGTTCCCCCCGAAGTTGTTCCTTCCACCATTATCTCGATTTCCAGACCGATTTCTTCTTCCAAAGTTACCACCTTCCCTAAAGAACCTCCGAAAGTTCTTAGCCATGAGATTGTATTCTTCGTCATTCATCTCATCTTCTTCATTGCTATCATCTTGACTATCACTATCATCACTAGCTTGAGTACTAGTGATTTTAGCCTTAAGAGCCAAAGACTTAACATTCTCTTTCTTGTCTTTCGTACTTGCCTTGTCGTTCTCAAGAATCATCTCATAGACTTTGAGATTTCCAATGAGCTCGTCAAGAGGTAGTTCCGCCAAATTCTTGGCTTCTTCTATGGCCGTCACCTTTGGCCTCCACTTTACCGGAAGTGCTCGAAGAAACTTTCTCACATGGTTCTTGTTATAGAAGCTAGGATCTAGAGCCGTGAGGCTAGTGATAATAGCTTTGAACCTTGTGTAACCATTATCAATGGTTTCTTCATCCGAGATCGAGAACTTCTCATATTGTTGTATGAGTAGATCGATCTTGCAATCCTTTACTTGGGAGTTGCCTTGATGAGTGATGATGAGAGAGTGCCAAATTTCCTTGGCGGTCTTGCAAACATGAACCCTCTCGAACTCCCTTCGAGGTAGAGCATTATAGATCAACATCTTGGCTTCATCATTCTTGGCTTTTTCACGTGTGGCTTTTTCACCAACAACTTTGTTTTCGAGTCTTCCACCATAAACTCAAAGTTGCCATTTTGGATGATTTCCCACAAATCAAGATCTTTGGACCTAACATAGGTCTCAAACCGGGTTTTCCAACAGCAAAACCCATCGGTTTCTGGCAAAGGTGGTCTTTGCATAGAACACCCCTCAACATAGTTCTCTTGAGCCATGGATCTATACAATACTTTACCAAAAACCTTAGTTAGGATTTTAGATTTTTGGGAAAGAAGTTTTTGACTTAAAACGACTTCTCGGGAAGGCTTTAACGCTCAAAAACTTGAGTATACCGCTCTGATACCAATTGTAGAACCGTAGAGGGGGGGGGGGGGGTAGTGAATACGGTTTCTTCAGCCTTTTGGATGTTTTAAAAACTTTAAGCCTCAAAGAAAACCAAGTGGTTGTATAATCAATCCAAACAACCACAAACACAACCAAAGTATATAAAGCGATTAAAGAAAGACACCACGATATATACTGGTTCGGGATGGGGGGTTTATACCATCCGTACGTCCAGTTGCAAATCCGCGACTTCGATACTATTCACTAGTATAATCCTTGCGGTGGACTACAAACCGTTACAATTCAGTCCACCGATATTCACTAATATCGATGCTCACAAAGAAGGAGTTACTCCCACACGGTATTCTGCCCTCGGAAACCACCCAAAAGAATCTCGTGATTCAACTTCACCTAAGGATCACAAAGATCACTGCCAAGACTTCCCACCGGAAGTATCAAACCCCAACTAGATCCCCAATGATCTAGGCTTGGTCACCAAGACACAAGACTTCCCTTACAAACAATTGAATGAATGGATATGAGTTTGTTCAACCAAGCCCTAACCTAACCTAGAGACTCGATTCTAGTAGAAAGGGTATAGATAAGAAGACCCTCTACACAATCACAAGAGTGGATTAGGTTCTTGTGATTCTTCCCTTGCAAAGATATGTGTTCTTTCAAAGATGTTAGTATGATAATCAAGAACACAAGATTAGAGATAGAGATAGAGATAGAGATTTGAGAGTGTTTAGAGAGAAAGAATCTAGAGAGAAAGAATAATGCCAAGGGGTGAGGAATACAAGAGGAAAGGGTGGTATTTATAGGCCAAGAACCCAAACTTGGGAAAATTTACCGAGGCCGGCACGTCACCCGCGCAGGCAGCGCACCAGGCGTCTGTAAGAATTTCCTAAGTGTTGGGTGTTTGGATCTTATAAATACCTAACCTTACTAAACCCCCAATTGTACTTCACACTAAACCTTAACATTAATCATTCTAAGGTTTACCAACTCAAATAGCCACTTTGAAAATCATTTGTGAAGTGTTTAAAGAGAAAACAAATTACCAGGGGTATAAAGTGTAGATAGGGTAATTTGGAAGGGGTAGAAGTGTATCTCCTCACATGGCATAGAAAAAAGAGAAAGAATATGCCAAGAAATATTCCAATGCTTGGGGGGGGGGGGAAGAATGAGATGGAGGGTTGAGATGAGATGGTTTGAATTGGATGGTGGAGATCAAAGGGAGCCTCCCTTGGTTTTCAAATTATTTGGCATGTGTTGAATATGGATGGTTGAGATGTGATTATTTTAAATAGATGGCTAGGATCAAAGATGCCTTGTGTTTGGATTAAGAAGGGATATTCCAAAGGAATATGTTTTGCTTGGGGGGAAAGGAGAGACCAATGGTTCAGATGGTTTTGGTTTGAAATGGATGGTGAGGATCAAACACATGTGGTGGTATAGAAAGGAGAGGTTGGATGGATGGTTGAGATGTGTTTAGTTTGAATTGGATGGCTTGGATTAGATGGAGCCTCTTTGGAATTCAAACAATTAGCATGTGGGGAATATGGAGGGTTGAGATGTGTTGTAAGGGAATGGATGGTTGAGATGTAGTGTGTAAGGGAATATGTAAGAGTGTAAGAGATTGTGTAAGAGAATATATGATTTGGATATGATTGGATATGGTTGGATTTGTCTTTGTAGAGATGAGATTAAGAAGATGATTAAGACATAATCTAATTGTCATTAAGAAGAAAAAGTTTAGACAATTAAGATTATGAGTTGAGAAAATCATAGGTCACTTATGAGTTCAAGTAACACAACGTCGAGAATCCATAGTTTCATATCTCGTGACTATCCACGACTCAACGTTCTCAACTAATACCTTGGTTCAAACAAGTTAGGTGCTTTGCCTTTGTAAAGCATAACCCAAGTGGGAAAGGATGCGTTTACGCAAAGTGACCTTTGACTTAGTTTGACCAATAAGGGAGTAAACCCGTTACGTAATTAGAGAAGACGTAAGCATGGGATATGAACATATGGATGCTTCAACACAATGTCACGTGAAATATATAAGTTCCCTAAGTTTAGAAAAGCCTTGGCTAGAGGCGATAGTTATAAAACATGAGTTGGCGTTTTCCCGTAAATGGGTGTTTTAAAAGTAGGATCTCTCAAGTCTCAAAACTCGTTTCGAGTGTTCTCAATTAAGCACATAACATATTCATACATGTATTGAAAGATCCACATTTGTCGGGTAAGGGGAAAGCCGATTTTCAAAGTTCGCCCGAAACCATACAGTGTCCTGGCACGTCACCCGCGCGTTGATGCGCGGGCAGCGCGCCAGGAGCAGACATTGGCTTCGGTGATTTTGAGCTAACGTTTGTTATTTTTTGTGTTTCGATGGTTTATTTGTCATCATTAAAACACTCCCTTATATCAAACACTTTCCTCCAGGCTTCAGATTCGAATAACACCTCATTATCATATTCTGCATTCACCAACCTGATAGTCAACATCTCCTCAATTTCTTCAGCATAACCAGCTTTGTTCAAGACCTCCCAATTAAGCAGGTATGGGGCATATGGGCTCTTCTGATATAGGGTACTTAGAACCTTTTTATAATCTCTTCTTGCCTCAGTATTGCAAGTCCTCTAGAGCAGATGAGGGTGAGAAATTGTAGGCATCAGCAATTCATCTGTAGTCACAGTCTCCTTCCTTCTTTTTTATTGCCTTACCCCTGATGATCTAGCCTCATCATCGTTCCTAGCAATTTTAGTCTTTACACATCCACAAACAAGCAACATTAGTTGTTAGATAACACAGACATCCAATGTGCAATCAATTAGGCAAGTTTCAAGTAAACTGTGTTTAATTATTTCACGAAAAATGGCGGTTTTAAGAATAAAACCGGCGATTACGTGACAAAATTTTCAAACTTATGAAAATGTTCTGCGATTTTTAATAAAAGATCCGCGGTCTTGGCCTACAAGACCGGCGATTTTTATGCTTTGCACTCAAATCCTCTGTTCTGTATTCAAGAATCCTCTCCTGTTATCAAGGCATAAAAATTCTATCCTCATATCTATTATCTCAAAAGTAGTCTCAAGTATCAAAATATTCATGTAAGAATAACATAAAAGCATCTTAAACTCAGAAATTATGTATTCATGATCAAAACATCTCCTCCTAAATGTTCATATCGCTTCCTCTATCATGTATCTCACCCTAAACTCATAGGCAAAGGCTTAAATCAGTCACATTATCCTCCTAACATGGCAATCGTTCACATTAGGGCACAGAAAATACCTAAATATGAAAATGATCATAATTCTATAACTAACCAAGGGGCAAACTTAAAAATCATGTCAAGCAACCTAAAATTAAGCATAAAACATATAAAATTCAAAAACATCAAACCCTAAGTTTATAGAAACCCTAATAAAATTTAATGAAAGATCAAGATAAGTATAAACTTACCCTCATTGTCTTGATATTGGTGTTTGATTTTGAAAACTTTCTCAGATTGTTCAAAAAGATCAACGGTTTTGTTTTGCGTGTGAGAGTTTTGGTGTTTTTTCTTTTTAGCGCGTAAGGTCAAAATATTTAGTTTTTGAGTTATAAAGACTTCCCTCCTTAAAAATTCGGCGATCTTATTTAAAAGAGCGGCGATTTATTTTTGCAGTATTTTACACTTGCATTGACCTTCCAGAGATAGAATAGTAATAAACTAACAAACAAGAACAAATAAATAAACACAACGGTTTTTCATTCATCTCTTATTCAGAGGCATACTCATCAAGCATAAGCTTGAGATACAACTTATTCAAAATTAGAAAAATAACACAGAAAAGTAAAAGTTTAAGAAAGGAGCATTGTTTCAACTCCATTTTTGGGTGTTACTTTGGTATTTCAGGCAGAAAAATGCTCTGGTGACATGATGTCACCCAGCTTGTAGGAACCAGATGGCTTCCTCTTAGTGTCAAGGGAAGTATCAGATGTTTTTGGAATTTCTTCCTTATTAGGTCCAACTTCCTCTTCCTCATGAACTTCTGCCCAAAGAGTGATTTCTCCATACTGATAATTGACTATGCTTCTAGTATGTTTCATGAAGGCTCTTCCTAATATCACATCAGGTTCTGCATCATCTTCTTCAGGGTTAACAGAGAATTCCAGCTCATAGCTTTTGGTTTTTTCAATGTAATTTCCCATAGTTTCTCTTACCAGTTTCATAGACAACATCTTATCAATTTTCTTATCTCCATTTTCTAAAATCTCATATTTCAGATTAAGCTTGACCACATATTCTTGAGAAATGAAATTCTTATCTTGGTCAAGGTCTAGAATTCCATCTGAAGAAAATAATCCTTCAATATTACAACATAACATCAAACAAAACATTAGCAGGTTAGTCATATAACTGATATTTTCCAAAATATGCATCTGTTTACTCATCATGGAAAAGAAATAAATCTTTTGTAAAGATTTTTGCAGAAAAGTTCCGCGAGTTTTTTACAAAAGCACGGTGGTTACGTGACATTGTAGCCGTTTTATTTGAAATTTTCCAGAAGTTCGGCGAGTTTAGGTATAAAACCGGCGTGTTTCTGGGTTTTAGCAGCTCTTCATAAGATATATAATCTTTTATAAATTCAGATAATAATTGAAAACATATTGCAATAATCATTTCATTCAAAATATTTTTGTATTTTTGATTTTAATGTGCATTATATACTCATGCATTAATTCAGACAGTAAAAACACAAGAAACATAAGTCCTATGTGCTCAAATTCTGTAAAAAGCATTATACAAGGTTGTTTTTTGGCGTTTTGTGAAATCAAATCCAACTGTTCTTTTACTGTATCATTTGATCGGCGGTTTTATCTGAAAATTGACGCTCTTTGTGTCTCAGAAACGAAATTTTTCAAAACTTTAACATGAATTAAGTAATCTTTTGCAAATTGTATAAAACTAACAATATGATCAAATCTAACCTCCCCGGCAGCGGCGCCAAAAACTTTGATGTGTTTCGAAATCTTTAAATTTATAAGACTAATTTTACCATTTCCTTGATTCATAAAACACATGGGTAAAGTATAACCCCCATTTATAGTAAAGGTTTGAGGTAAGACCAGGTCGTCCCAAGAGAGGTGATTGTTCTTATAGTTAGCTAAATGTAACAAAATTCGATTTCAATGATTGTCACTTATCACTAAAACCATTTTTGTTGGATTTAAGATTTTTGAAATGTTTTCCCAATTGATATTAAAAATATGTTTGTTAAAGGCAGAGCACATAAGATGAATGAGCATATGTATAATAGACTATACTTGGACAAAGCATAAAAGCAAAGCATGACTGGTGATCATGTAAACTAATATATCTCCTTCATGTAAAAGAAACTCCTTTCAGCCTATGATCCTAGATACATGAAGTGCATAAAGTATGGTCCAAGCATGAAGTATCAAGTATGTATTTCTCCTAACCAAGTCGCTAGACGTGAGGCCAGGTTTTAAACATGTTATAGTTGAGGTTATCATATGCTTTACTATCGAATTCTCACAAGTATAGCAATGACTCGTTATAGACAGACGATTCATAATATAATCAAGATAATTGCATCTTTCGACCTGTAAAAAATTATAATGACCAATCAAGACATATGATACGAGTCTAAACCATAATATATCAAATACATAAAAGATAGATTCAATAGCCATAATACATATACGGTTCAAATCATGGCAAAGATGCCTCTAACAAACATAAGAGTACTACTCCTTATTCATGTGAAAGTAAACTAAGTAAACAAGTTGTGTTATCATTATACCATGTTTTCCAAGTGTGTTCACATTCCTACTACTTGCTCCAAGTATTACTCCGGCTTTAGCTAGTGGTTTTGGTGCAAACCACTACTAATTGTGCCTCTATTTACAGTGTAAATGGAACCCTAACTTGGCCCTGATCAGTTAATGCAAGCAAATGATCGGACTCATCATTGAAGTAGCTTATTAATGTAGAAGATATAACTTTCATGTGAAGTACGCCGAGCATTTGGTGTAAAACCGGCGAGCTTTGTTTCGCGTAACCGACACTTTTATAATATATACTCGATGCTCTTCATGTTTGACCCGTGTATATATAGTTGACTAAGAACACCCGTAAGAGGCGCTATTCATCCATATAAGCGGCGTGCTTTAGTCCAAACTATGTCTTTTTCCTTTTATGTCCATAAAGTCATCATTTTCGTGCGTTTCTTGTACTTTTCTCCAATTTATCGTCCTGCACATATATTTTCATATTAAGTACCAAAATTCCTAATAACATGGTTATTTATCATATATTTCACATAATATCGAGGGTAAAAATATGTATAATACGAGACTCATCAGCGTCACTAGCTATGACGTGACGCCGTCATTTGTTATTCAAGATGGATTTGTCGTGTAAAACTAAAAAGTGACGCCTTAGAAGATTTTGGTGATTTTATAACCTGACGCCGTTAGGTGTTACAAGGTGATGGGTGTCACATTTTATTTTAACAAGAGACGGCCCAGAAGGAATTTACAAAGTGACGGCCTCAGATCCAGAGTTGACACTGTCAGAGTGGCAATTTTCATAGACGAAACCCTAATTCAAGGCGAGGTGACGGCGTCAGAAGCCATAACCTGACGCCGTCAGACCTGTAAAATTATATATTTTTTCGAATGTTTTCATTGTAAGGCGTGACACTTTTTGGTAACACTTTGGAGGAACAAAACCTAAACAATTTTCAGAGTTTTTGTGACGCTTTTTCAGCCTTTTTCATCCATGTTTAATTGAAGATAAGTTACTTGTTTAATCATTCAATATGTCTATGTGTTGTTTGATTACTTGTTTATCTTTTCTTCTTTCTAACATGCTAGCTTAAGTTTATTTGTGTTTGCTTAGATCTAATGAAACCTATTTGTTGATTATTGATTTGTTGTCTATTGTTTAGTTGATTGCCTCACGTTAGGCTAAGAAAATTGGCTGGCCTCTTATATGTAACTAGCTTGAACGTCTTAGAAAACGCAACCATAGAGTGCACTATTGGTTGATGATCCTAAGAATTCTTAATAGACTTTAAAGTTTTTGGGAAAGATTATTATTCATAGAGTTGGGGACTTCGGCACCTCCCCACGACCGATATTAAGGAATACAACGCTTCAACTAAAACAATGACGTGACAATTCAATGAATCAGTAGGAGATAACTAGGGAGTAACTAAATCTAAGTAAACACGTTTGTCTTACCATAAGAATTACCAACAAATTTACTTTTTCTTGTCATTAGTCTAATTTTAATTTTAAAAAGTAGTTTTTTTGGGTTAGTTGATTAACAACTAATTCCGCCTATTCCTTCAAAACCGAGATTTTAATTTGCTTTCTAAAAAATATAAAAACACAAAAAGAACCATCCCTCACCTCTAGACTTATCTTGAAATACACTTCAACCTAACGACACTATACCTCTAGAGAACGATCAATCCCTCAGATTTACCTATACTACACTACAACGGCTAGGTACACTGCCTTGAAGATTGCAAAGCTTCTTGAGATCCCTCGAGAAGTAAAACCTTTTGCAAGGTCTTGCAAATCCAGCATCAACCATTTGAC
Source organism: Artemisia argyi (assembly GCA_030686995.1). Lineage (NCBI taxonomy): Eukaryota > Viridiplantae > Streptophyta > Magnoliopsida > Asterales > Asteraceae > Artemisia > Artemisia argyi. The sequence continues at coordinate 17,219,079 of CM060678.1, read as the reverse complement.
ACGTTCTCTGTTTTACGTTGATCGTTGGTTTTTGTTGATAACCATTCGTTGTTTGTAACATGTTATAGTTGATTGTTGTTGTTGTTATACCAGTCGATTTTTAAGTTTAATTTTTACATCTTGTTGATTACCAGTCGACTCTTGTTTCAGTCGATCGTTGGTTGTAGTGTTTGATTACCAGTTGACGTTTGTTTCGTTGATTGTTGGTAGTTTTATAAATTTTTAGTTTTTATTTTATTTTTAAGTGTTACTGTTATTGGAAGTGCGGGTCCCGATAGGGTTTGTGGTTAATGAAGAGGAGTTCTTGGTAATGGTATGAATACTGTGTTGAGGGCGTATGCTCGTGAGTGGAGGCTTTCAGTTCTCGGTTCGAGTATTAATGATTTTGTGCTTTACCCCATAGTTGTTAATGAAGTTTTGAATCCACTAGAGGCTATTGGATCGTTTGGCGTCAGAAACTTCATGTTGTGCAAGACACCTTAAGTGGTGGAAGACGTTGGTAATGGGAAACTGGTTACGGTGGGAATAACAAGGAAGATTCTTAGTCAACAAGTTGTTATCTTTTTCTTTAGTTTTATTATCAATGTTTACTTCTCCAGTATCGAGCTTTCGCTGTTGCGCCCCTCAAACTGTGAGGGAGTATTAGAGATAATTAGTCGGCCCAAGCCTGGTTTGTGGCTTTTAGGTCCCTTAGGGTTTCATTTATATCTCATGTAACCTCTATATATCGTTGCTGGATAATACATTATACCCATGGGGTTTTCCCATCATCCAACAATAAAATGTCGTTCTCTAACATTTTTTCCTATAACTTAACCCCAAACATCCTCCCTCCATCAATGAAGTTATAAGACACCCACTGACCCCACTTTAACCCCATGAAACACAAGAAAAGCCGGTAAATCTAGCGTGAGAACTTATAGCACTAGCCTTGGTGTGGTGTCAAGCCATATGGCTGACAGCTGAGTTATAGGGCTATAACTTGCTCTATAACTTGCCCACACCATTTGCTCTAAATATATAAAATCAACCAAGTAGCATTTTGCTATTCAAACATCTAATTGGATTCTATCAATTTTATGCAACATCATGTCCCAACATGATCATGGCATTAGGTTTCTTTTTTCTTTCCCATTGCAACTATGTTTTCAAATCTTTTACTTGATTAATCCACGGAACTTGAGCTTTCCACCACACAAATCATACAGCTTATACAATTGATGGGTACAATATAGATCCTTAATGGGCACAATGTGGATCAATATGATAAAAAAGATAATATTACAGCTAACTATAGAAATTGGTTTAACCCGAAAATGAGGAATTAAGAAGTCCAAAAGCCATCTCTAGAAGCAAGCTTTTTTGTTGGAAAATTTTGAACTTATGTGATAATCTAGTGAAGAAGGTTTTAATTTTTTTGTACTTCTTTTTATAAATCGTCCCCACGGCAGCGGACCAAACGGGTCATGATCCTACCTTGGGATCACTCCTTCATCAACTTAAGCAAAATTTTAACTTCTTTTTTGAGTGTACCATTTTTATTTCTACTTTCCTCCACTTCTTTTATATCGGGCTAATTGCATTAACCAAACAAATTTTGTATTTGATATATCGTACTTTGATTCACAAACATATTTCACAAAAGATCTAAATTTTATCCAAAAAGCTAAACTACTAATAAAACTAGCAAGGTTCATAGGTTCTGCGACTTTTTTAAAAAAATTAGCAAGGTGTTGCATTTTTTTTTAATAGCAAGATCTTGCAATATTTTTCTTTTTGACGTCAATGGTGGAGGAAGTTAAACTTGAGTTTCTTTGATCCGTTGAAGCTATCGTAAATCATCTCGTCAAAACCTCGCGTACGTACTCATGTTTCTTTCCATGGGAGTTACTATGAACAATGTTCTAATCATGACATATCGCTCATGGGTTGTTTTTTTTCGTGTGTTTTGTGAGTTATTGTTGCTCATATACGTGGAGTTGTTAAGGGCATAGTTACCACGTTGTCAAAACTGCAAGCTGCATCATGGCATTTAAAACCATGCTAATTTAAAAAAAAAAAAAAAAAATCGTAAGACCTTACTAAATTTCAATCTTGCTAGTTTTTTTAAAACAAGCAAGACCTTGCGGTTAAAAAAAAAAAAAAAAAAAAAAAAAAAAAACTAGCAAGACCTTGCGATTTTTTTAAAAATCCACAAAATGTAGTAAGCTCTTGCTAGTTTAACGGGTAGTTTGGCTTTTTGGAAAAAAATCAATTATTTGTTCAAATATGTTTATAAAATTGACTATTTTTGTCATTTTCTTTATTTTTTATTACATAAAATTAAACGTTTATTATCAATATACCCGAACATACATGTTGCCAGCTTGAACCATTTTCTTTGTCAAAGAAAGCTAATTAACTTTGAACTAAAAATAAAATAAAAATAAATGTTGTTACCATTTTCTAAAGTTAGTACTTTTAAGCACCTTTTTAAATGCTTGATTAGAGAATCAAATGACACTCAATTTCGGCAGGAATGGCGGCATACGCGTTGCACGTGACCCCATCCTTGTATTTGAAGTCATTGACCCAATTATTTTCCCTCCTTCCGTGTGAAACAAACAACAATATGGACCCCATTGATGAACTCCAGTTTTCACACCATATGCATGTATATATACACATTATAGCTTTGCAAATCAAAATCTCGAGCTCACGCGTTTAGATTACTCAAAATGGTGAGTCGAATTAGTACTAATAACCGTCGATGGCTAATACTTCAAGCCACATTGCTAATGCTTATAAGTAAGTAATGGTTTCATATTTTCATGTAATTGTTTTGTTGAATCTTGATAAGCTAGGAAATGTTGTCTTTTATTAATCGTGCATAGTTGCATACGGGTGCAGGTGAAGTAACTAGCAGGTCTGATCTACCACTGCTAAATATTAACCAATCTCAATCGCCCGTTGAGTCTCCTGTCTTGGATCCTCAACCGGTTGTTCCCCTGCTTGCTCCTTCGCCGTTGATGCCATTCCTATCTGTTGGTGTGCCAAATTTGACAGGTATATTTATACTTCTCATTTGTGTTATGAAAAGGATTATTATTATATGATAAATGCAACTTAATGTCGAACTGATTAGTTCTAAAGATTGAATCTTGCATATGCAAATCATGCTTCTGTTTATGGGATAAATAGTAAGTATTCATAAATCTGCTTTTAATAGTTGCAACAAAAGTGGCTATCTAAAGGTATAATAAGATTACGAAATTTTCCCTTCTTTTACCTTACGTTGAGAAATTTTATAAAGTTTCTTACCTTTTGTTTCTCGGTCGTTTTATTATAAATAGTTATGTGATTGCAGGCATTTAACATCACTCACTTTGAAAACACAGAGCCAAACAACCGCCAAATCATCATTTCAATAATCTAATGTGAACCGTTCCCATTTGTTATCGTTTCAGGAAAGTGTCCCTTAAACTTCTCAAATGCCGAAAGTATGTTGACCACAACAGCAATTGATTGTTGGGATTCACTAGCACCATATCTAGCCAATGCAGTATGTTGTCCTCAACTAGATTCCACAATAAAGATCCTAATAGGCCAATCTAGTTTCTCTTCAGGGACACTAGCCGTTAGTGAGGCTCACGCCAAAGATTGCCTCTTTGACATCGTACAAATTTTAGAAGCTCAAGGTTCAAACAGCCATCTTCTAGAAATATGCTCGATATACCCATCAAACCTCACTCAAGCTACTTGTCCTATGGTTGATGTTACCGAAATTGAGAATATTATAAACATTCCAAAAATTATTGAATCTTGTGAAATGATTGATTCGGTGAAAGAGTGTCATCATAAAGTTTGTGAGAGTGCTATAATGGATGCGGCTGTGGAAATTGCTTCAAAGAATTATAGTATGCCGGATATGGTTGAAGGTTTATTATCTCTTGAGCGTCTGGCTATGATCGATGATTGTAAGAAGATTGTGATCCGATGGCTGGCAAGTAAACTTGATACTTCTGATGCAAGTAAAGTTTTACGAGGAATTTCTAGTTGTAAGATCAACAAAGGTAATAATATCTTGAAGATATGTTAACTTATTCATTTAAATTAACAATCACATGGAAGCAGGGTGTGTGGGTGCTGTCGGGGTAAAGGGTCAAATGGATTCAAGATCAAATGGGTCATTTTTAGAATGTGTTACAAGGGCCGGGTTGAGTTGACCCACAAACACTTTTTGCCCATTTTTAATTTTCTAACTTATAATTGATTAATGTGTACAATATGATTACACAAGCAATATTACTACAATAATATTGTAGACTTTTTCTGACTTTTAGCCCTTTTGATCCATTCCACTTGTTTGAGATAGACCACAACCCAAATCGACCCATTCATAAGTACTAGTATATAAATGCGTCAAAATTGACACCTCTAATTGTCCCTTTAGCTCTTTGCTATTCCTCTGTATAAAACTAATATGTTTCCCTTTTGATCAGTTTGTCCCCTTGTCTTTCCTGACGTGAAAAATGTTTCGAAAGAATGTGGAAATACAATTAGTAACCAGACAACTTGCTGTAATGCCATGGAGAACTACATGACTCAGTTGCAAGATCAAAGCTTCGTTACAAATTTGCAAGCCTTTAATTGTGCTTACTCTCTTGGATCAAGTTTGCAAAAAGCTAATGTTTCCACCAATGTATACAACATTTGTCGCGTAAAACTAAAAGATTTCTCCCTCCAAGGTTAATTTTCATTGTATACCTCCCATGAATATATGTTTTTTTGTCATCTATAGAGCACTTAACATATTTATAGGTGGTGTTATGGCGTTTTGACGTTATCGATCATGGACTGCTACTTGCTACATAACAGTTGGATCACAAGGTATTGATTCTTGCTAATGTGTCAAACTGTCAATAGTAATTTAAACAAGGGCTAATTGCATAAAAAGGTAACCAACTAACAGCCCAATTTCTAATACGGTAACACTCATTTTTCCCTCGAGAAGGAAAAAAGAGAGAGAGAGAGAGAGAGAGAGAGAGAGAGAGAGAGAGAGAGAGAGAGAGAGAGAGAGAGAGAGAGAGAGAGAGAGAGAGAGAGAGAGAGAGAGAGAGGATGTGGCTGATGTCGTGTCGGTTGCTTTGACCATGTCTTTCCGAATTCGTACTGAGAAAGATATTAAATTGTCAATTTTGAAACTCAAAAGGTTTTTTTGGGGCTAAACTAATATTGGTTACCTATTTATACAATTTCCCCTTTAATGTATGGAGAACGAAGCTTGTTCTAAACCTTAATCTAAACCTTGGTAATCTTTTGCTTAGACTCTGGCTGCCTATTTCCAAGCTTGCCTTTGGACGTTACATATGATGAAAGTATAGGCATCGGCTTCAAATGTGACCTTAATGACAACGTTGCAGCACCATGGCCAAATTCTAAAGCTTATTCTCCTGCCCCGTCATCTAATATGAGTACGTCAAGTAATCAAGACTTCAATTTCATTTCCAATTATCCACCGCATCTATACTAATAATATGATTCATTGGTTTATGCAAATAACATGCACAGATCTCCCAGCACTTCCTAAAGCGGCATCTGATCATAGTGGTAAGCTTATTTCTTCTTTGTCGATAAACTAAATTTCTTTTTGATGTTTTTAACTTTCTAAAGACCAATTATATAATATATATGTAGGGCTTCGAAGTAATGTGTTCGTTTCAACTTTGTTGATGCTCAACTTGTTCATATGATTCTGATGACCATGCATGTTAAATACGCATGATGCTGTGGGATGATGTACAATATTTGTTTCATTTTTTGCTGGTATTGTTTGTAGTGCAAACAAATAAAAGTTGTTAATTGGTGCATACCCTTTGCTATCGACTAGTGTTTGATGGTTGTTGTATAGACTGTTTCATTCAAATTGTAACATTTGCGAATGTATAAGGCAAAAATTCATTGTACGTAAGTGGCTTCTTCAGACAGTTTTGTTGCAGGACCAACTTCAGACATTTCAACAAGCGGATCTCCAGCTTCAGCGTTAGTGCCTTCAAATGGGGCGACCCGTGTACCAGAAACAGCATCCATTCTCTCACGATCTGTAGCATCTCTGTTAGGTTCAAATGGGACGACCCGTCTACCGAAAACAGCATCCCTTCTCTCACGATCTCTAGCCTCTCTTTCAGCCATTATCTGATCCAAATCGATTAGTCTTGTATTGGGCATATTCTGGGCGAACCAAAGGCGAGTTTCTTCAGCGGTGTAGGGGCTAATCGGTGGCCTTCCATCCCCTCTTATTATCAGTGGTTGACGATCATCTTCTTCCATTTGCTAATTTCAGGGCCGTCCCATTGATTTCGGTGGCCCGGTGCGAAATCACGAATGATGTATACTCTATGAAAAATTAAAAGTCCTTTGATATTATGCAAAGACACTAAAAATTCAACTTTAATAATATTTAACAACAACAACAGCAACAACAACATACCCAATCCCGCAACAGCGAGGTATGGGGGATTTATTACCTAAAGTTTTATTAATTACCTCACATTTTTAGCTTTTGTTTACAAAATCAACACATATGTTTTTATACACGAGCATGGTACCCGCGCAATCCAGCGGCGGGTACCTTGTAACTATATTTTGCAGCGAACAAATATTATTTGATTACGCATTTTTCTAACAATAATTGTACAAATGAATAATAATTTAAATTAAAATAATTTTAAGCAATAACAATGCAAAGTATTTCATATTCTAATAACATAAGGTCCAAACGAAAGAAAAGAATATAAGTAGCATCTTTGAAACATAAGTTAAAACTAGCAGGGTACTCGTGCATTGCGACGGCGGGTACTCAGTAATTAAAATTTCCGGTGACTAATATTTTTTTATTATATGTTTTGTGACAAATGCGGATAGTTATGGAGTTAATATGTACTTGGTCATGGTTTCTTACAATAATAAATGTAATAAGATGCATTTAATAAAAAGAAAACATGAGATGAGAAAGATATCATAAACAACGCTAAAGAAAAAAGTATAAAAAATATGGTTATTACGCTTAGAATATTAAAGTAGTTAAAGGGTCATTATGCTTTGGTTAAAACAACTGATTTTAAAATTAGAAAACATATGGTTGGTTTGTATCATGTCAAATAATTTATACCACAAAAGTTAGTAGCTTTAATCATTTATAACATTTATTTTATTGGTTGTATTGTTTATGTAGAGGGCAGGGGCGCAGCTTCTAAGGGGCGGGAGGGGGCGGCCGACCCCCCGAAATTTTTTTTGCGATGTAGGGGTATATAGTTTTCATGTAGAAAAATTTTGGTATTTTCGGTTTTGCCCCCCCAATTTAATTCGGTTTCGACCCCCCATAGTGTTAGGAAAAAAAAAATTTCGATCCTGACCCCCCACTCGAAATTTCCAAGCTTCGCCCGTGGTAGAGGGTTTTTTTTATTAGTTGCATTAATTTGTATCAATAGTTAATATCATTTTGTTATGAAAAATTTAAGACACGCTTATCCAACCCATTTATTCCAAAAGCCCATCTAACACACCTAAGTTTTCTTAACCCTAATCCCATTTTATCACTTGTAGCCACACAACTCGTATCACAATTTTCTCATCAAAAGATAACATCTTCATCAAATCATACACAACAACCAACAAGAATTCATCTCTTTTAATTCTTTTGCCTAGAATCGAACTACAAACACACTCTTTATCCTCTTTATCCTTAAATGAACTACAAAAATACTCGAAGTTTAAACACGAATGCCGCAACAGCTACCCTTATGTCTTCTTTTTCGCTTCAAGATCTCATAATAAGGTCTCTGGTAGGTATTTTCCTTTTGCTCTAGTGTTTCATTGACTGAAAGAAAGAAAAGATAAATGGGTTATGGAGATCGATGATGTGTTTCTTTGACCGAATATAAGAAAGAACTTGTGTTTATGGGTCTTGTTATTTCCATAGATCGAGATGGGTTATGGAGATCTTTAAAGATTTGTTCTTCAATTGAAACCTGAGATGTCATTTATTTATTTATTTTTTTACTGGTATATCGATGGGGTTATAAATTTGTTTGTTGGTGATGCCGTGGGGTTGTTGTTTAGAATAGGAGTGGACCTTTTTTTTTTTTTTTTTTTTTTTTTTTTTTTTTTTTTTTTTTTAACTATTTGACCAAGGACGACTTATTTAGGGCACTGGCAACTCAGCGGCAAAACAAGCTCGGCAAGCCTTGCCGATCGGCAAGGTGCATTGCCACCTTCACGGTTAGCATGGTTCGACAAGCTCAGCGGTAGATGTTACCGAATCGGTAGGGAGAGAACCAAGAAAAAAGGAGTCGTTGGCCATTTAATAATTTAGCCGTTGGAGGCTTATTTAACTTCTTCACCTTTTAGTACCAAGATTGCCACTAAAAAAGTATGTTGGTGTATGTTGTGGTATGAAATGTGTTGTGAACATGTTATTTGTTGATTTTGTTTAATCTTGAGGCAAGGTTGCCACCCCCTTAGGTTTGAGGTCAACTATTTTTAAGTGTTTGGCTTAGGATTAGATTGTACATTGTGTTAAAATGTGTGTACATTTTAGTAAAAGGGTGATTTAAATGTTGTGTTAATTGTATGTGCATTAAATCACCCCTTTAATAGCATTAATGTAGTATTTTCTTTTTTTAATATGTGCAATAAAGTGTTGTACATTATGCTTATTTTCTTATAAGTCTAAAAATTATGTGCATTAAAGTTGTGTACACTATGCTTAATTACTTGTAAGTCTGAAAATTTTGGAGTGAGAGTCATCCCTCTATTATATGTAGTATAGATAGACGGGCACCGGCACGTTGCTGAATTTATTGTATGTGAAGCATAAGTAGTATATGTTGTAGTTTTTTTTATTCTTTCATAAACTATGCGTTCTTTTTATATTAAGATTTCATAGACAATTTTAATGTGTATCAATAATTTTTTTCAGTTTTATATGTTACAAGTATTGGTATGTTGGTTATCCATTTTGTTTTCCCCATTAAATCACTTATTTGATCATTAATATGACGGTTATAAGTATTGATCAAATTTTAAAATCCTTTCATAACAAGCATTGCTCAATAAAAGGGTAAATTGCAAATTTAGTCACTAACGTTCTACAAAAATGCAAAAATGACACCGGGACAAAAAGGCATGCAAAAAGCGCCATTAACGTTTAATTTTTTTTGCAAAAAAGCCACCGAGACCTAACTCTCGTTATTTTCCTCGTTAACTGCCACGTCATTGAGGGTAGTATTGTCTTTTTACTATTCATACTTATTCAATTGCCGCTATAATCACCTCTGTGTTTGGATATCAATGCGACATGACCTCAATGGCTAAATTTGCAAAGTAACTTCAAATTTTCGCACCCATAACCCCTTACAACCCATAGCTTGTAAACCATGACTCCTCGACAACCCCAAAAAAACACGATCTTCGAAATGCAATCATCACCACCATAGTCACCAAACACCGCAATAATCACCACCACAATAACCACAACCACCACCACCAGCACACAACAAGAAACATCAACTATGATCACCATCACCAAGAAACAACTCCCACAACAATGTCCATGTCCACGTTGTCATTCACAAGACATAATTTTTTGTTTCTACAACAACTACACCACTTCACAGCTACGTCACTTTTGCGGTAGCTGCCGTAGACACTGAACTCATGGTGGCGTTCTCTGTAACATCCCTGTTGGAGGTGGTACTCGAAAAAACACTAAAAGACAAAAAGTCATGAACCCCACCACCACTTCGGGTTATGACACCACTTTTGCTCCACTGGAGTACCAGGAGTACCAGAGCCTGCTACCGCCTCCACCTGTGGATGATGCCGGAAATGTGATGGTTCCGTTTGAAGGCAATGGGTTTGTGTCGTCGCTGTTGGAGGGTGCTGGGTTTGAGGATGGTGTTTGGCCATTTTGTGGCAGTTAATCTAGTTTGGTATTTAAATGTTTGTCTTTTGTTTGTAGTGGTTTATGTAACCGACCTTTTGGTGAATGGTTAACTTTATGGTTGTAAATTTAACTTATCTTTTGGCTAATAGTAGTTATCTTCTCTTAGTAATTGCCCCGAATTGCCCAAATTGACAATCCTATTTGACTTTTGCAAATGAATATACATGTCACAGTTGCACACAATTACGCCAAATTGCCCAAATTGACAATCATGTTTGACTTTTGCAAATGATTGTCACAGTTGCACCAAATTAACCCGAATTGCCCAAATTGACAATCCTATTTGACTTTTGCAAATGAATATACATGTCATAGTTGCACACAATTACCCCGAATTACCCAAATTGACAATCATGTTTGACTTTTGCAAATGATTGTCATAGTTGCACTAAATTAACTCGAATTGCCCAAATTGACAATCCTCTTTGACTTTTGCAAACGAATGTCACAGTTGCACACAATTACCCAAAATTACCTAGTTTGTTGGCTTCCATTAGATTAGAGAAAAGGTTATGCAAGCATTTACCCTAGTAAATTATTACACAACCGGTAGATAAATTATAGAACAATTAGATAATGTTATAATGTTCCACTACAACATCATAACAGATGTATAACAGATTATTGACCTAAACATAATAGTATAAGCATTATTTAGCATCATCCTTAGTTTTCTTGTCAGACATCAGTCTTCTCCTCTTGATTGACATTCCTTGGTCTTCAAACTTTTCCTTTGCAAGCACTCCATCTTGCCCAACTCCATTTATTGCGAGCACTTCATCTGGCTCATCACCCTATTTAGCAACCACTTTATCTGTAATCACATCTCCATCAACCGCCGAGATAAATCCCTCATCTCCAACTACTTCAGCACACAGATCATCTGGAATCACAACCCCGTCACAAACTATTTGTTCACCATCATCACCATCAACACCATCATAATCTAAAAATGCAAACGTTTCTTCACCAATGACCACAAGTGGAACCAAACTAAAACTAATTGGTTCAGCAAAAATAGCATACATCTGTGTTCCTTCTTCAGCTGCAACTACGTCATCAAGTTCATCAAATGGATGATCAATTTCAGCAAACATGTCACTAATCTCTTGAGGCTCTAGAGGCTCTTCAGGTTCAGGAACATCAACTAAATGGTATGGATCATCTTGCCATTCAACATCTATTCCTTGATCCACCTCTTCATCACTAATCCAAGTGTGAAGATCCCCTTCCTTTCCACTAATAGTAACACCATCACTTGTGTCATTATAATACCCATCATCAAAATCGAGCACATTTCTAGACTCTAGGGAATCCTCACTTGAATCCTCCACCATAAACTTTTGGTCAATCTCTTCCAATGACCTCCTGAATTCAAACTCATCACTCAGCCTTTTTGTATGATTCGCAACCATTTTTTCAGCACAAAATGTTGGCGGGAAGTCATTGTAAGAATCAGTCTCATAAACAGGTCCAGCCTTCTCAGGTTGGCTTGTCTTATGCCACTTTAACAATAGTAATTTCCCACTGTTTTCAGTCTCACCATCAAGATCCTTTCCAACAGCATCATGATCCACACCCTTGCCCTTAGTCATCATTCGCTCCATTATCTAACACTCTACCAATGAAACATCGGTTTCAATATACAACTCCAATTCTTTAAATATAGGAACATACTCCACAAGTCTCCTCGCATCTTTGTCAGACATTAGTGGTAGCAAACCATCATCCAATGACTCCCCAGGTATCCTAAAGTGAGTAAACACGAGGGTACGATCTGTGTAACCTAAATCCTCTAACATTTTGCCTAATAACTCCATGGAGAAAACGTCACAGTGAACTCCGTCAAACCAATCTGTATCTCCAAAGACATATCTTCTTCGTGGTGGTGAGGTAAATTCACCATTGTGATGGATTTGCAAAGTAAAGATGGTTTCATTCAAATCTGTGCAACACATAAAACATCAATAACTTCCAATAACAATAACAAGTTTAAATGGAAAACACGAAAATGGAACAGAGTATGCTTACCATAAAGGATTCCTAAATCAGGGATCAGGGTACTGCGTGCACGATTTTGCCAAAGCTTAACAATTTTCAAGATCTTTACTTGTGAAATTAATATTCATGGAAGAAATTGAAACACATATATAAACTATTGCTTTAAAGGACTAAATTTGTAAAACACTGACAATTGAGGTGCTGGGCGGGAAAGTTAGTAAAAGACAATACTACCCTCAATGACGTGACAGTTAACGAGGAAAATAACGAGAGTTAGGTCTCGATTGTTTTTTTACAAAAAAATTAAACGTTAATAGTGTTTTTACATGTCTTTTTGTCTCGGTGTCAATTTTGCATTTTTGTAAAACGTTAATAATTAAATTTGCAATTTAACTTGAATGTTGACATCATAGGACTTGTGGTCTAGTGGGTGGGGCTTAACTAGTTAAGCGAGCCACAAGTGGGAGTAGTACCGGGTGGGTGACCACCCGGGAAGTCCTCACTTGTGGTCCACTTGCAGACCATTTGTTCCGGAGATATATTGCAATGATGGATTCGAAGCCCTTAGACCAAGCCGCTGGGGTTAGAATCCTGAGCATGGCCCGGTTTTCATCCGGCTGTTTCTCCAGCAAGGTAACTTGTGTGGAGGCAGTACGGTTTCCGGGGGAAACCCGTTACCACCTGAGATCAGCGTGGACCCGGTTCAGACAACATAGTCTGGCGGGGTGGCGATGGGGCCTTCGCTGTCCGCGAAGGTGGTCGATTCTAAGTTGAAATTCACCTTTCAAAAAAAAAAAAAAAAAAAAAAAAACTTGAATGTTGACAAAATTATTTCACTTTTGACTTTCTATTATTTAATGAGATGAATTCATTTTTCGTACAAGACAAAATTAGACTTTCCTATCATTCTATTGATACAATTGAAACCTCTTAAAGTTTAAAAAATAAAAAGAAAGAAAGTGAAAGAAATATAAAGTAAAGTAAAAGAGGTGAAGTAAAGTAACTTTCACCTAAAAAATGAGGTGAAAGTTTTATAACTAAAAAAGCATCACTTTCACTTACTTTGCTTTTTAAGAAAAACTGAAGAACACAACTTTTATCACTTTCACTTTTTTTTTTTTTTTTACTCAACTTGAAAACACAGTGTAAAGTTTGATTCGTCTTCATCTTTGATATTTTACTTTCGTTCTTTACTTCTTTTAACTATACATCCTTCAATTCTTTCGTCATGCTTTAATGTCTTTTAAATAATTTAAAATTTTACCTCTCAATATCCTTTAACACAATTTAAAGTCTTAACATGCTAGTCGGTGAAAGAATATAAATTTTCATTCATTCAGTTCATGCAGTACTTTCTTCACTTGCACGTTTCTTAAATTATTTCATGAAATTTAATTCTTTCGGTTGCTTTGTTTCACTTTCACCTAAAACGACTGTAGTATCATAACTTTTGAATAGTCGGTTTCATCTATAACCATCTTAATCACTTACCAAATCTTAAACCAAGATGTCTCCACTATTCGTTTCAAATTTTAGCCGATCATTTGCTAAAGAAATACATCTCAGGTTCGTCTCAAACCTTTTGACTTATATATGATGCAAGAATTCTAGTTGAAGCATAACATAGGCTCGCAGTTAATTTTCCACGTCCGGTCGGTGTTTCGTGTATATATACTTATCTCTTCGATCGTAAATCTTATTTGGTGGTGATTTACGTGGTAGGTTTGTAATTCTATTCTATACAAGTAAAATACCACAAATATTTGGTGATTGGTGTAAGATTTGGTACATCCAAATATAATTACGACATACAGTAATACATTTCCCTCATTTTTGGGGGAATTTGGAGCTTGTAGAGGTCAATGTGGACTTCAAATCTTGGGAACTAAAAATCGAATCGGGCGATATGAAACCGGTAAAAGATTGTCCAATGTAGGTGATTTGAGAGTTTGAGCCTAACTTTTTAAGCTAAAAATCTGAATTTAGTTATATATGTTCAAACTAGCAATATAAATATTGATAAAAACTCATGAATATTAAAATATTTTGCATGAGCTAATATAGGTACATGAACTAAGAAATATGTGGTTTGTCAAGAAAGTAGTCCGCAAAAAAGTTATGGTGCAAGGAGTGTCGTGTTCATAGACAAGATCTTATTTGACGGCAATTTAACTTCTTCCTTTATCCAGTTTTGCATGTCAAATTAAATCGACGACACTTGTGGGTGTTTCCAATTAAGGTAATTTTGTGCGTAAAAGCGATTGATTCCAATGTCGAATAACAAGCTCATAGATGGCACCAGCAACTGAAATGTTGATGCCTCAATTTGAATGACTGTGATAATTGCTCGATCGGAGTAAAGAACTTTGATCAAAATTGGATCGAAGAAACCTCACAACATCAATCTTTAGTTCGTAACATGGGCGGTTTTGGGCAGGCGCACCATCAGCAACCGAGCCGGACCCAACCTACTAAAGGGCACTAAAATTTTTTATACCCATTATATGTACAAAGCCCAACCCACTAAGAGACACTAAAAATAAACCTTATTAATTACTTAAATATATTTTATTTTGTAGAAGTAATACTTTTATTGCAAGAATGATTTTTGTTCGTATTTTTGGTTTTTCGTACTTGATTATGGTCTATGGATATTATATTATGGGGGCACCTTTTTTTTCTTCGTGCCGGGCCTAATTTTTTTTGACGTTCTCAGCACCGCCCCTGGACTTCGTAAAATTTGACAAGACATGCATATTCACATAAATATACAACATTTATTAGTTTAAATATAATTAGAACGGTACCCGCGCCATGCGGCGGCGGTAACCATTGAATTATATTTTGCGTTATTTGGTTACACAATTACTTGTCTTCATGCTTTATAAGTAGAGATATTAGAGATGGTTAAGCCAAATAATTTTAGTTTGAATAACTAATCTCTTCCTAACAAACTTCCTAACCAATTTGCTTCCTAACAAATTAATTTTGAAATCTTTCAAAAAAAAAAAAAAAAAAAAAAAAAAAAAAAAAAAAAAACTGAATTTTATGTCTTTCTAATTATAGAATAGTCCAAAATGTATTATATAGTAGTATAGATAGATTAGCAGTGTCCGGTCAAATAATTAGCATATATTTAGCAGATACTGACATTCGGACATATCTATTAAACGGCAACGAGCCTAAACTAGAACGGACATATATACAGACATGTTTTATAAGCTGAGATATATATCGACAACAACGATATATAAGCATATACACGACTTTCATTTGCTTTTGTCTGTATATTTCTAAGGTTATAAAGAAGTTTGTACATTCGTGGCATTCCTCACATCAACTTTTCTCTATTACTTTTGCATATTATTATATGACACAAAAACAAATCTACAAAACCATCCAATGTGTCACTCCCTAATTGGCTAAATCAGATATAAGAGAGAAAAACTATATAAAAATACACCAATTAGGGAGTGACACATTGATGAGTGTGTAAATACTCATCATTTTTAGTCAAATCTGAACTGCAAAACGTTTAAAAACACTCAAAAACGCACCAAAATACGAAGAAAATCCCAAAGATCGTGTTTTATATGTTTCTGATGCAAAACGAGTGAAAACAAACGAAAAACGAATAAAATTTGCAAAATTGGCAGTTTCAGTCCCCCAACTTTCAAAATTTGATAAAACTAGTCCCTAAGCATTTATTTCAAAGAAAAGTCAACCCTTGCTCTTTAAAAGTCAAAATGAATCACAAATGATCTTTGGGTAAAATGTTTTCAAAAGATTACAAGTTAAACCTTTGAAATTTCATAAATGGCAAATTTGGTCCCTGTGTTTGCAGAATTGTCAAAAACAGCCCCCCCGGGAATTATAATTTGAAGAAAACTCCAACAAAGGTCCCTTGGGAATTCAGATAAGACAAATTGGGTCCTTGATTAAAGTTTTGAAGATTGGCAGGAAATACCCTTCAACTTTCAGTGAATTACATGAATGGTCCTTATGTCAATTTTTAACCAAACGGACCTTTTGATACAAATCCACCCTATCCTAATCCCTGGCCCAGTTACAACACCAAACTCACCATATGGCCCAAAACCAACCCCAGCCCACACCCCCTTAAACATTTAATATCTAATACCAGTCAAACATAGGCCAAACAAAAATTCCATCTCTTTCACCCTCCCCCCCCCCCCTGACCTGCATCCCTAAAAAATACAACCATCACCATCCTCCCCATCACCATCTACCTTGTCCTCCCCTCCATTCCCCAATCCCACTATCTTCATAAATTATTCACAATTGTGTACCTACCATTGCCACGTTGGCAATCCACAACTCCAATTAGGCGCCAAGAATGGATTTAAGGGATAAGATGATGCCTGAGCATTTCAATGGTTAAGATTGGTCCAAGAAAGCACAAGGGATGAAAGTGCACTGCCCTCTCTCACAAAACAAGCACAACAGAGGAAGAAGACCAAGTTGTACCTACTTCTTCATGTTAGTATAAATAGGGCTTGAATGGCATCCATCTTTATCTTTGTATCTTTTCTGTTTTCTAAAAAGTTTAGTTAACTTTTGTAATTGCAATTTCAAGTTTAATTAAAAGTTCTTTCAGTTTATCTCAATTTGCATTTTTATTCAAAGTCTTAAGTTTCTTGTCGTCACTTTCTAGTGCTACCAAAGTTATCTCAGAATCATAGTTTGAAACTATTTTAAACTAAGAAAAACAAAACTCAGAAAAGAAAAGAGGAAAAGAAAAATTCAGAAAAAAATATAAAAAAAAAGGAAGAATAAAGAACTGAAAGTTGAAGAAAGAAGGAGTTGCATTGCAGATATTTTTATGGTTCTGGTTTAGAATCTCATGGGAGATATTAGGTTGAAATTGTGGTCTTAGTTCTTGTGTACTGCAGCCATTTGGACCTCTTTGTAAGGATTTTCACACTTGACTTATAATCTGCCAATCTGAGTTATTGTTGTTGTTTGTTGTTCTACTGAGGTTAAATAAGCTTATTTATTGTTAGGGAGATTAGCTTTAGTGTTCTCAAAAGTTAAAATGTGTGGTTGCCTTATATTTTCACTAAACTTGCTACTTAAGGGGTGTTTGGAACTGCTGTTCTAGTTATGTTAGTGTAGTAATTATAGGATGAAACTTGTTTGAACATCTTCCTTGGTAGTAAAATAGCTCATTCCAGCCTTCAGTTTGATGGAATTAAGGTTAAAAAGGCAAAATGTTCTTTGCATTTTCTAACCTGCATAACTGTTTAACCATAGGGACATTTAAATCTCTAAATCAGCTTTAAACTTGTTAGTTTTTCCTAAAATAGTTTCTTAGTAGCTTAGTTTATAGTTTGTAATAACCTAGGATAATTTTAGTTTAACAAAAGTCAAGTTTGTTTAAGACTCTAAAAGTCAAAATCATAAACTTGTTGGAAATAGGACAAAATTCAATTGTGTGCACAGGGTTCAAATCTGGGTGGAATGGAATAAGGTTTGGTGTTTTGTGAACCTTTCCAGCTTGTGTAATCATAACAAAAAGAATTTTGAGGTTTGGAGATTGTTTGGTCATAGGAAATTGGAGTGGAAATTGGCTGCTTACCAGAAAACTTCCCCTGCCACTCAGAATTTGACCAGATTTTAATGGCGTCTAGAAGCCTCAATTATAGGAGTAACCCCTAGATTTCCACTGTTTTAGGAAGACCTATAGGTGATAATTAGGTAGTTGCTTTCAATTTTCCCATAAGTGCTTATTTGAGTGCTTAAATCTGCCCTTCAAGTTGCCATTTTGCAACTGATGCTGTTGCGTTTCTCAGTCAAACTGAGCTTGCCTAGTTTTTTTTTTTTTTTTTTTTTTTTTTTTTTTTTTTATTTCTTTGTTTGGTCACTAGATTCTTGATGCTATTGTTTATTATTGTTCTTGTTATGGCTGTTTGTTGTTACTATTAAGTTAGTGTTTGAATGAGCTTTTGTAATATTATTAAGTTATTTGAGGTTTCAGTTTGTATGTGTGGTATTAGATTGCAAGAAATACAAAGAAACAATCTTAGATCTTGAATCTGTTGTGGTTTTGAAAATGGAAATGAGATTTGTTTGAATGTGTTTGTTAAAATCTGTTTTCAAAAGTTGTATCGTGTCTGTGTTTAAGTGTTTGAAAAAAAAAAAAAAAAAAAAAAAAAAAAAAAAAAAAAAAAAAAAAATTGGCAAAAAGTGCAAGAGGTGGGATTCGAACCTTGGACCTCCTGAACCTCAAGCATACATAACATACCACGCAACACCACTTGCCCTTGGGTCTTATTTCAGTTGTAGTATGCAAAGTTTAATATGTAACCATTCTTTTTATTTTGCCAAATTAAGCTTCTCAGTTTTAGCTAGCTTATTTTCTGCTTATTTTGAACTGTGCACCACCCTTTTTATATTTTTCTTAGATTAATTTTACCTTGTTTTATTTGCCAAAAAAATCTCAGATTTTTAGAAATAGCCTAGTATTTATTAGAATTTAATTAATTAGTTTTAAATTTGTAATAAATAGGATTTTTATTGAAAAATTAATTTTCTTTTTTCTAAAATTTTCTTTTGTCTTTTAGTACGTTAGAAAATTAATTAGAAACCCGTAGGACCTTTGTAGCTCAAAATTCGCGTTTTATTTTGCGCACTCGCGTAATTTTTAAATAAACGTCACGTTTTTAATTTAGTTTGCGTTTTAGGATTCCCGATACCTAATTATGTTTTCCCGTAGTGTTTCAGGATTTCATTAGTTTGTTAGTTGCCTTAGGTTAATTCATTTTCATCTTCGTTCGTTAATTTTCCAACTTCGTTAATTTAACGTATCGTAAAACAAATAACCTTTCCAATCATACAAGATTTTAATCCCAATTTCATTCGAAGCTTTCCATTCACACCTCGTTGAGGTACGACCCGGGAAATCACTTCCCGGTTTCACAATTTAAATATCACTTTCACAAGTTTTGCGAGGTAATCTTTTTCCTAAAAGGTTTACTCGTATTACTTCACGTCTATTTGTCTCACGATAAATTAGACTTCACGTTTGTTGATATTTTGATAATTGTTGTTTGCACACACCAAAACACAACGAATCACACATCTTTTTGTAGATGGTTTTTTGGATTCGTTTATGTGGGTGTATCATTTCTCTTAGTATATTTTGAAATTTTGTGTATCGTGACCTTATTTTATTAGTGCCATTAATTTTTAGGCCAAAATTAATACTTGAAATGATCAACTTTATTTCATTAATGCCATTAATACTTTAAATGATTGGTCACGATAGATAATGCAAATAGATATAATTATTTTAAGATAACGCAAATGGATATAATGCAAATGATCGACTTTATTATTAATTGTTTAACATTAGCTGATGGACGATCTAATTATTTTTAGGCCAAAATTAATACTCAAAATGATCGACTTAATTTCATTAATGCCATTAATTACGCAAAAGACAAACACACAAGAGTACTAACTTAGAATTTGTATATATACAAGCATATCTCTTAGCCTGCCTTTGAGTTTATAGCCATGGAACTAAAGGCTCTTACAATGTCCTTGTTGTTATTGTTGTTGTCATTTTTACTTTATGTTTACTTTTTCTCTCGCGGTAAAAAATATTCCAATAAACTTCCGCCTGGTTCTTTGGGACTTCCTTTGATAGGGCAAAGCTTTACCTTTCAGAAAGCCATGAAAGACGACAAGATCAAGGAATGGTTCCAAAAGGGGATAGTTAAACACGGTCCTATATGGAAAGCACGTCTTTTCGGATCCCCGGTCGTTGTCTTACATGGTACAACTGCAAACAAGTTTGTATACACTTGTGCTGGGGGAAAACTCGCCAATACACAACCACCATCAGTCAGCAGAATCCTGGGTAGGAAAAGTATCGTTAAGTTGACCGGCGACAATCACAAACGAATTAGAGAAGCCTTGTTTTCCTTTTTGAAGCCAGATGTATTGAAGCAATTTGTTGCAAAAATAGATGAAGAAACCCAAAACCATCTTGAGACTCATTGGCATGGCAGAAATGAGGTCCAGGTAAATCTTTTGTTTAATAATGTGCGAGAAATGTTACATCCACATTATGTTTCCAAAAAAAGTTTCACATACACATGTAACAAGTGTGGTGCACCAATATGCCGATGTTTGCTTTCCTCAAGAATCATGGGGGGATTTATCAAAATAGTCATGTGACAAATATTTTCTTTGTTGAAAACTAACTTGTTTTGTTATTACTACTATGATATAGGTGCAACCTTTACTTAAGACCTTAACCTTCAATGTAATTTGTTCGCTTGTCTTTGGGATCAAAAGAGGACCCAAAAGAGACCAATTTTTACCACCTTTTAAGGATATGATCAGAAGTTTCATATCAATTCCTGTCAACTTGCCCTTCACTCAATTCAACCGGGGGCTTAAAGCAAGAAAGAAAGTGTTGAAATATAATCTTAGCCCGGATGTATTACAGGGACTAATGTTGTCACTCTCTTATTCTCAGTTATATTATTATTGAAGTTTAAGCCTTGTTTGGAGAAGATGGAAAGATGAAGGGCTGCTTGTGATATTCAGGATAGAGCCGTTATGAAGAAGAGTATATATACTCCACTTATCACTAAGAGCTGACGAACTCTCTCAAGATGTAATTCCCTGCCTATCTCTCCCAACGGCTATTTTACATAGCCGTTACATCACCACCAAAAGCTACTATTTCTCCTTTTTTGTTAAGCTGTGATCAGCTTCCTATCTTTCTTGGTTGTAATAGAACTAATATCAAGTTAGATATTAGGGGTACGACAGAGTAGCTGGAGTACCCATTGTTTTTTCTTTTGTTGGTTTGCCTGACTGAGATCAGGCTGTGTTTTCCTTGGTTACCAATCTGCTTGAGATCAGTTTGGGGTTTTATTGATGCTGATTGTAATCGTTCGGTTGTAATCATTCGGTTGTTCTTGAGTAATAAAATCATTCGGTTCATGTTTTTCTACATGGTATCAGAGCCAGGTTCGTATATCTTGCTCTAAAATCGTTTTCTAAATAATTAGGGTTTTAAAGGTTTTGGGGATTTTTCAAAATTATTTCGATTAAACTCAATTAACGGTTGTTAATTGGTGTTTTTTTTACTCTAATTGATTAATTCTAAAAGATTTTACAAAACGCCCAATTTTTTTAGAAAATTAGGGTTTCGGTATTTTTGGGGGTCTGATCTCTGGCCTCGATTGGTGGCTGGTTAAGAGTTCTTGATCGGTTTCTTGGTGGTTCTGGTTATTCTTGGCGTTGGATTGGTGATTTTCCCTAACCTTGAAAGATTACAGTTTGGTGGTGATGGATTCTGGGTTAGTTCAGTTGGTGGATTGTGTTCTTGATTCACTGTTTTTTGTTCCGCTGCTTCTTGTATTTTATGCGTGATAAGCTTTTGGGAAAAGAATTATGTGAAAAGGTGAATGAGTTTTTGGTATCTACTGGTGAAGAAACGCACTGGATTGGTGTTATTCAGGGCAATCCGGATCAGTCAAAGCATTTGGAGACCGCAAGGATGCGTCTATTTGATGTTTGGATTGATTTCGTGTATTTGAGGTCTGAAGATTACACTGAAAACAGTAGGATTCCAACTATGAAATTTGGTACGGCTGAACAAGATGCTTATCGAAGGGATTTGACTATTAATAGTTTGTTCTATAATATCAATACATGTTTAGTTGAAGATGTAACTGGAAGAAGGTTTGGATAATTTCTGGCTTAATCAAGGTGCGGCGTTGTTGCTCGATTTTACACAGAGTGCTCAAGAGGATGTTCAAGAAAGGGCTGATATTGGTCTTGCGACATTTGTGGTTATTGATGATGAAAATGCTAGCATTAATGAGGGAGGAACTAAGGTAGCAATGAAAGATGGTGGCATACATCTCCTTTTAAACCTTGCACGATCGTGGCGCGAGGGGCTTCAGTCAGAAGCTACAAAAGCAATTACAAATTTGTTGGTGAACACTAGTGTGGCAAAATCCGTTGCAGAAGAGGGAGGCATTACTGTTCTTGTAAACTTAGCGAGATCTATGAACATATTGGTAGCTGAAGAAGCTACCGGAGGACTTTGGAATCTTTCTGTTGGTGAAGATCATAAGGACGCTATTTCAATAATGAGGTTTTTTGAAGGATTTGATGCTTCTGTTGATGAGTTTAAAGGATTAGAAATAAGCATGAAGAAAGTGGTGTGAAGATTATGGATTCAATGGAAAATGATGGGTTTCGGTTCAAAATAGGAAAAAGAAGGATGTGTTGGGAAGTGAGAATATTGGTAATGGTGGTGAGAATTTGGGGAATTTGGCGTCGGGTGTGAAAGTTGCGACGGGTGCGCCTAAGGCGAAAGTTTCGTTCCATAATGCGTCGATTATGTGGCCGCAAGATGAGTATAAGATTTTGGTGAATAATGGGAATACGCCATTTGAGCATGAACAGAGCAAAAGGCGGCTGGAAGATCGTGAAAAGGAACTAAGAGCACGTGAAGCTATGAATGATATAGAGAAAAAGAAGCTTGACAGTGAGAAGAAAATGAATCAATTGATGATTTTGGAGCAGAAGAAGCCAGATGAAAGAATGTTGAAGTTAGCTGAGGATCAGAAGAGAGAAAAAAGAAAAACTTCATGACCAAATCATTGAGCTTCAGAAGAAGCTTGATGACAAGCAACGGTTGGAGCTATGGATTAACCAGATGAAGGGAGCCTTAGAAGTTATGAAACACATGGCTGATGAAGATGCCGAAGCAAAGAAGAAAAAAGGATCTGATTGAAGAAGTTCTTAAGAATAAAGTAGAGGAACTCGAGTATTTGGAAGCAACTAATCAAGCCTTAGTAAACAAAGAGCGAGTGAGCAATGATGAACTCATGAATGCTCATCAAGAGCTAATTTCTGGTCTAATGGAAGATTCTACTCGGTCACATATCAGTGTGAAAAGAATGGGAGGAAAGATTTTTATGATAGGGATAGGAGTAATGATGATAAGCTGTATGCGTGGCTTGCTAGAGATGAAGATTTTAACTCCACTAGTCTTGTTGGTGATTATCTTAGGAAAAATGGGGATTTAAAGACAGTTGCTGCTATCGACAAAGAAGATAAAGTAAAAACTACTAAACTTATTATGGGGTTGAAAACTTAGATTGATGAAAAGGCAAAAATAGGTGAAAAAAAAATTAAGAGTAGAATAAGCAGGGCAGATTCCAAGATGGAGATTGTTATGAAACAGAAAGAAGTGATGATTGATAACTTCAGCAAAGGTATGAAACTGATGCAAGAAAGGACCACTAAGCAGCTTGAAAATATTTTCATTGAGCCTTCACATCCCGTTGTAAAAGATTCAGCTAAGCCTCAAGAAACATGAAGAAT
Organism: Artemisia argyi; assembly: GCA_030686995.1. Lineage (NCBI taxonomy): Eukaryota > Viridiplantae > Streptophyta > Magnoliopsida > Asterales > Asteraceae > Artemisia > Artemisia argyi. Next base: position 17,195,711 of record CM060678.1, on the reverse strand, counting down.
TTTGTTCTCAATTGGGTGTTACCAAGTTCGAATAATGGGGTGACTTTTTTTTAAGGAGGATGATCTTTTGGAGAAGGCTGGAGATTTTAAGGAGGCAACAACCTTGTTACTTGGTATGTGCTTTTTAACTCATTGTGGGAAATAAAACTCAGGTTTGCGGTTGAAGCTGTTTCTATTTCTTACCTGTTCGAGATCAGGCTTAAGATGTTTCTATTGTTAACCTGCTTTAGAGCAGATTGTTGTTACACTGGTTGCTGATTTTTTAGCATGTTTGTGAACATGGTTCGTGGCTCTATGGGTCTTGGGGATTGATGACCCCTTGCCTAATTTGTTGGTTGGGTCGTCTTGGCATGACCTTGGTTAAGATTGGATTACCAATTGACTTCTTAAGGAGTTCTTTTGGAATGTTGTTGGGTTCTATCTTGAAGAACCTGATCTTGAATCAGTTAATGATCCTTTCCGGTGGCTTATACCTGGTAATACTTTTCAGTCCTCTGATATATCTGAGGCCGGAGTGTTGATTGTTGCAACAATTGTGTTGTGTGGTGACTCAAAAACCTTTGAAGGTTGGTGTCACTCACTCTCTGAGAACATAACTTCTCAGTTGTTACCATCTTGTTAAACCAACCCATGCTCTTATGAGAGCTGGGTTGTGTCTGGTATGGTTTATGGTTTGACTGATCTTTGTGGATCTAGTCTTTATGTGTGGTTGGTATTAACCCACACTATTATCTCACAGCTCTTAAAAGAGATGGCTTGTGTTCTTGGATGGTTCTTCCAAGTCTGATCATAGCATCAGCTTGGTGTATTATTGGTAACACCCTGAGTGCTCAGGATTGTGCTTACCTTGTATTGATTGACTCATGTTGGAGTTCAATCTTGTCTTGTCTTGTTCTTAATCTGATCGACCAATGTTGGTGATATTGTTTCAAGTTATTGGATCTGTGACATTCTTTTGCTTGATTGAGATCAAGTGTGTTTCTGGTTAAGAACATGTCTGATTTTATTCAGATTGTGATGTTGGTTGTACACCTGCTTGAGATCAGGTTGTACTTTGTTCTTTGCTGTTGTTCTGATTAAGATCAGATTGCAACTGTGATTGTTGTTGGCCTGCTTGAGATCAGGCTCAACATGTTCCCTTTAACCTGCTTGAGAGCAGGTTGCTGTTACAATGGTGGCTGATTTACATCATCCTTCAATGGCTCTTGATTGTTGCTGATTAAGATCAGCATGGGACTTTGGTTTGGTCCCTTTGATACTAAAACTGTTATGTTTCTTACTTACCTGATTGAAATCAGGATGAAGTGTTTTATTTGCCACCTGCTTGAGAGCAAGTTGATGGTTCCAGGTTTTGTCCCTTGGTTATAAAAGAGTTCCTTATATTATTGCTTGTGTGATTTTTCAACAAGTCATTGCCTTGGTTTTGAAAGATCTAAAATCATTTCCATGGTTGTTGAAGCAAAGAAAATCTTTTATAAAAATCAAACTGCAGTCTTTTGACCAAAAACCTTAAGAAGTTTCTCAGCATAACAAGCTGTTTTTTTTCAAAAATGGGTTATTTGGTGTTTTTCCAGGCTAAGATTAAGGGGGGATGTTGAAATATAATCTTAGCCCGGATGTATTACAGGGACTAATGTTGTCACTCTCTTATTCTCAGTTATATTATTATTGAAGTTTAAGCCTTGTTTGGAGAAGATGGAAAGATGAAGGGCTGCTTGTGATATTCAGGATAGAGCCGTTATGAAGAAGAGTATATATACTCCACTTATCACTAAGAGCTGACGAACTCTCTCAAGATGTAATTCCCTGCCTATCTCTCCCAACGGCTATTTTACATAGCCGTTACATCACCACCAAAAGCTACTATTTCTCCTTTTTTGTTAAGCTGTGATCAGCTTCCTATCTTTCTTGGTTGTAATAGAACTAATATCAAGTTAGATATTAGGGGTACGACAGAGTAGCTGGAGTACCCATTGTTTTTTCTTTTGTTGGTTTGCCTGACTGAGATCAGGCTGTGTTTTCCTTGGTTACCAATCTGCTTGAGATCAGTTTGGGGTTTTATTGATGCTGATTGTAATCGTTCGGTTGTAATCATTCGGTTGTTCTTGAGTAATAAAATCATTCGGTTCATGTTTTTCTACAGAAAGTAATAACATTGCTTGTCGATCTCCTACATGAAAAAAGGGAGGCACTGAAAGAACAAAAACAACAACCTATTGCTCATAAAGATCAAGATTTGATCACTGCGTTGCTGAAGACTCAATATGGCGACAGCTCTGGAATGATGTCGGATGAGGAGATCATCGACAATATCATTGTTCTGATGCTTGGAGGATACGATACAATCTCGGTTCTACTTACGCTCATCGTAAAGTGTTTAGCTAACAACAAACCTGTCTACTTGAATATAGCTCGAGGTAAGACATCTTTACCTCGCTATACCAAACAAAAATATTGATATGTTGTCTCATTTATAAACACGTACAATTAATTCATGACTTAGTTGCTTACAAACATACTATTTGTACACATATAATCCTTATTGACTCACTAATTAATAGATATGAGGTTGTGTATTTGAAAATGTTAGTTCCACACCACTCAAATCATAATTCGTTCGTCATATTAACTTTGTATTACTGAGATTGTAGAACAAGAAGAAATTATGAAGAGCAAATCACCAGGGGAAGCTTTGATATGGGAAGACCTTACCAAGATGAAGTACACATCAAGAGTAGTATCCGAGACTCTTAGAATACATCCTCCTGTGAATGTCCACTTCCAACGAGCAACGCAAGATATTGAGTATGAAGGATATACAATTCCTAAAGGATGGCAGGTATGTCAAACAACGACTAGCCAATAACAATATTAAAACAAAATATCATATGAGCATGTTAGGGACTGCTTATCACAGTTTTGAGTGTTTGGATAAGTAGTTACAATATAAATTAGCAATGCTAAACACCTTTGGTTATATGATTTTGCATGATGTTTTTTCAGGTGATGGTTTCTGCATCCATGACACACATGGATGATAACATTTTCCCAAACCCGGCCATGTTTGATCCAACCCGTTTTGAGAAACATGCACCGTCACCACCACCTTTCAGTTTACTGTCATTTGGAGCTGGACCAAGGATGTGTCCTGGTATGGAGTTTGCGAAAATGGAAACTTTAGTCATGATTCATCGCTTGGTGACATCGTTCACATGGGAGCTTCTTAACAAAGACGAATCCTTCAAAAGAAACCCATTTCCAGAATTTGATCAAGGGTTGCAGGCTCAAATCAGCCCAATAATAAGAGAATGTTTTGTATAAATCATGAATGTGGACCTTTTTTTAAGTCTTGAACCAAATAACTACACACCATAAACAATCAATTCATCATTGTTTTCGTGTTTCTACGACAATGACAAATTCACAAACTTATGCTTTCACTTTTATACTATACTGTCGTACCTATCGTTTAAGAAGCTGTGTATCATACATTATCTTGACCATATTTCCTATAATAAAAAACATGTATTTTAGCAATTTAGGACTGTTGGATCTTGGATCTTGGATCTTGGATCAGATTGACCTGGATCCGGTCCTCTAACAAAAATAAATATGTCGAACAGTTGAAATTTTGAAACAAATTTATAACCTGTGTTCATTCATTTCCTCAAAACACACGCGAAAACAAAGCAAACAAAACAAAAATTGTCGACATATATCTTCTTGTTGAGGCGCATATTCTGTTACATTATACTCTCGCTTTGTTTCAAAATAAATGTTCAACTTTTATTATGGTTTATAGTAACCCTTTTTCTGAACTACGGCCAATCAATAAGTTTTTGAAAGGTAAAACGACATTTCATTAGTGAATGTAATAATTGGTAATTTTAGAAATTTATGTACTTTGTAAATGGATTTTTGGTTTGGAAGAACAAAGTAATAAACTTATAGTGTAGTATGAATTTTTGAATAGCAAATATGTTAAAAGAAGTTTTGCAATTTTAGCAAGAGTGGGTATGAGAATCACTTGAGCTAATTTATTTTCTTGTTGTCAAAGTGGGTTATCATTGGTATGCTTAAAGCCTTAAAGGCTTAAATTGGTTGGGTATCCAAAGTCAGTTGGGCTGGTTTAGATAAATAAAAGAGAGAACTGCAAAATACATCTCACCTTTTGCCATCTTACATCCCTGTTAAAAACTTTTGGCAAGATACATCCCCGTTAGGCAAACGTTAGCCACTATACATCCCTCATTTACAATGAGGACTAACGGTGCAATTTTTTTCTCCGTTATCTCTTAACGAGACAGAAAATATTACACCGTTAGCCTTCGTCAGCCAAACGTTTGCACCGTTAGTCCTCATTTTGAGTTTCTTTTTCCCTTTTTTACGTTTTATCCGTTTTTTGTCAATTTTTATCCGTTTTATCCGTTTGCAAACGTTTGGCTAACGAAGACTAACAGTGTAATATTTTCTCTCTCGTTAAGAGATAACGGAGAAAAAAATTGCACCGTTAGTCCTCATTGTAAACGAGAGATGTATAGTGGCAAACGTTTGCCTAACAGGGGATGTATCTTGCCAAAAAGTTCTGACAAGGATGTAAGATGACAAAACCTGTAAACCACAGGGATGTATTTTGCAGTTTACTCTTAATAAAATGTAGAGTAAACTAGGGGTGTTCATGGGTCGGGTAATAAACCGAAAACCGAATCGAACCGAACCGAAAAAAACCGAACCGAACATATAACCCGAACCGAACCGAATTAAAAATTCGGTTTTCGGTTTGGCTATCTGAACCGAAACTGAATTTATATATATATATATATATATATATATATATATATATATATATATATATATATATATATATATATATATCCATTAAAATTTTATACTAATATAAAAAAACACTTTTTTATACTTGAAATATTTTTTTTCAAAAAATATATATAATTAAATTAAAAAAATATATAAATAGTGTAATTCAAGTATAAATTTCGGTTTTCGGTTTTGACTCATAACCGAACCGAACTACGGTTCGGTTCTCGGTTCGGTTCGGTTATAGATATTTTCGGTTATGATCAAAATTTTTTTTTTAACCGAACAACCCGAACCGAATAAACCGATTAACCGAGAACCGAACCGATGAACACCCCTAGAGTAAACCGTAAACTAGATTTTTACGATTTGTCAAATTTCACAGTTTACATTTATGTTTGATAAGTCGGATCATGTATGTCTTTTCGTTAGTTAATGTTAAACAATATACATTTTTAAGGACGAATGAGGCAAACATTTTCATGTAGGATGGTGGTAGATGGGACAATAAAAAAATACCTCATGTTAGATGAAATCGTTTAGATGTTTCGTCTTTGGAAAACATATATTGTCTGACTTTTGCTAACGTAGATATGTGTTATCTGATATGAATATAAATAGATCTATTTTGAAGTCTGCTCTAAAGTTTATAAAAGCCAAATGATTAATTATTACTTCCGGTCTCAAAATTACTGTCTTCAGATCAAAAAACACACTGGTGTAAGAAAAGTGAGATCACATGAGTCTTCAATCAATCAAATATCTTTTCAATCCATTAAACTCTTTTTTATTGATTAAAATAAATAAAAATAATAAAATTATTTTAAAATATCTAAAACTTGTTGTACATGAGAACTACATTATTAGTTTGATTTTATATTTAAAAGGCAAGAAAAATATGGGAGTCCAATGATGGTTAGTTTGGTGTGTACTGTTTGAAGACTTATTCAAAACATACACGTACACTCACACAGTCTCTTTCTTTCTTTCATTGTGGTGAACCCCACCAGAATTAAATACCTTACAAATTCCCACTCATTTAACTTTTTACTCACTTATAACCCAAATATATTCTTACCCTTTTCATAAAACACTCCCTACTGTACAACACAATGGAGTCTAAACTGGTGTTATTATTTTTATTGTCTATACAAATATTTGCAACAAGCTCAAAAAGGCCTGATTTTGTAAATGTTGGAGCTTTGCTTTCATTTAATTCTGTGATTGGTAAAGCTGCAAAGATAGCAATGGAAGAAGCTGTGGTTGATGTTAATAATGATAAAAACATTTTGAATGGGACTAAAATGAAGTTGTTTATGGATGATACTAGTTGCAATGTCTTCAAGGGTTCTATTGGAGGTATTATTTATATTTTTATACTAAAGGGTTGTTTGAGAAATCTTGCAAAAACAGCTTTTTTTTATTTGTTGATTAGCTTATTGGAATAGCTGTACAGGAAACAATAAGCAAAAATATTGTTTAATAAGCTTTACCCAAATCATCCCTTTAAACCTCTGCCTATTCAGTTGTCTCATGTATTGTGTTTTGGTACTGTATAAGTTGATAAGCTGTTTTTTTAGAAATAAGGGGTGTTTGGGTTTTTTTTTTTTTTTTTTTTTTTTTTTTTTTTTTTTTTTTTTTTTTTTTAACTTATCGACGCATTTCTGGGTATTTTTTTTCATCCACACTCTTCCTACTTTTTGGCTTATTTTTAAGCAGAAAAGCAACTTTTTCATATAGATGTAAGGAGCTGCTTATTTCGTAGTATTAGATATGAAAATAAAATTAGTTTTAACTCTTATATTTAATCTAAAACCTTTTCTAAATGAGTTTTATTAAAAAGGATAATCAAACTATTATTTTTCAAGTATTATTGCATTTTTTGTAGAAATAAGCAAAATCCAAACACTATATCAAGAAGTACTTATTTTGAAGCAGCTTACAAGTACTTATATTTTAAGCATAAGCATAAGCAGAAAAAATGAACAATCCCAAACACCCTTTAATTATAAGCTGTTTGAATAAGCGTTTGCAGTCACCCACAAGAAGTTTTGCGTGAATCTGCTTAGTATCAAATTATTATATGGGGAATTAGGTTGTTGATATTCCCAAACGCCCCGTTAAATGTAATGTTAATGCACAAGTTTCCCTAATATTTAGGATCTTATTTGATCAGACTCCATATGATTGAATATTAGTAGTAAAGTATGTATTGGTTAATTAGGTGGTCAAAGTAGATTAGATTATTAGAATAGTATGACTTTAGACTAATTATTTGTTTATTTTTCGCACATGCAATAAAGATGATTTTTAGAATATCTTTTGAAAAAGAAGGTAAGTGAAGAACATGATGCCTATATAAATGTTATTTTATACTCCGTGTTTGTTTCGATTATTAAAATTAATATTGTTAGTGAACAAGTGATCAGGATTATCATGAACTAGTATTTTATACCAGGAGTAGCTGCAACGAAACTGATATCGATATCTTATCAAGGGATTATTTTACATGTAAATCATTAGGTGTTAAGACTTTTAGATGTCATAAGCACATCAGAACACTATTTCCTAAAGCATGTCTCTTTACAGCTGAAAATTTGATTCTGACTAATCATATCACATAATCGTTTTCAAATCCCAATGCCAGACACCTCAGTAGGCTTATTCCTGAGCATATTGCATTGATTGCTTGTGTGTTTTTTGTTCAACGTTCCCATAGGATGTACCCAGTGTGCTGTGTGCTATACCGTTAGAAGGTTTGACGCCCCTTCTAATTTTGGCAATTCATAGAAGCATTTAGCTTTTTTAGCATAGATTCATACATTAGATAGTTATGAAATATTAATTAACTTCCGTATTAACTTGATGTTACCAAGTAAAGTTTCTTGAAACAATTCTGTCAGCATTTCAGATGCTCGAGAACGACGTGGTGGCAATAATCGGCCCACAATCATCCACTGTAGCTCACATGGTTTCTCAGTTAGCCAACGGCGTACAAGTACCAATTATTTCATATGCCGCAACAGACCCCACTTTATCATCCCTTCAGTTCCCATACTTTTTCCGAACCACACAAAGTGACTCATACCAAATGGCAGCCATGGCTAATTTAATCGACTTCTACGGGTGGAAAGAAGTGATAGCAATATATACCGATGACGAGTATGGAAGAAACGGAGTATTTTCTTTAGATGATGAAGTGGAAAGAAGGGAATCAAAAATTTCTTATAAGTTAGCATTGCCTACTAATTATAATCTTAACGATCTCACTGATGTGCTTAATAATTCTATCCCATATGGTCCTCGTGTTTACATTGTTCACATCAATCCCGATCCTGATCTTAAAATCTTTGAAGTAGCTAATAAGCTTAATATGATGACTAGTGATTATGTATGGTTAACAACCGATTGGCTTTGTACCACTTTAGCTTCTTTTACCGCGCAGAATCAACCTTCTTATAAGATTATCGAGGGCGTCGTTGGTCTTTGTCAGCATATCCCGAAAGCATCACAGATGAAGAATTTTGGGCCGAACGTATACGGGTCGTATGCGTATGATACAGTGTGGACTGTGGCACGGACAATTGATACCTTTCTTAATCAAGAAAAGAATATGACATTTTCCTTAGTCGGGTCACAGTTCGGGAAACTTAAAGTTTTTGATGGTGGGAAAGATTTTGTTAAAATATTATCAGGAACGCATTTCAATGGTTTGACGGGTCCTATTCATTTCGATGTGGATCGCAACTTGGTTCCACGTGGTTACGCAGTTTTTAATATGGCCAAATTAGTGGTTCAAAATGTTGGTTACTGGTCAAACCATTCGGGTCTTTCTATTGAACCACCTGAAAGTCTCAAAGTGGATAAACGTGATTTAGATGAGAAACTTGGTGTAATAACTTGGCCTGGTGGGAAAACGGATCGACCACGAGGATGGGTTATTGGTGATAGGGAAAGACCTTTGAGAATCGGGATACCTAAACGAGCTAGTTTTGTTGAATTCGTGACGGAATTAAGTAATCATACAATACAAGGGTATTGTATCGATGTGTTTATGGAAGCACTTAAGTTCGTTCCTTATGAACTCCCTTATAGATTTGTGCCGTTTGGTGATGGTTTGTCAAACCCTAGTTATGATCATCTAGTAAAGTTCGTTACAGACGACGTAAGTAAACCATCAGTTAAATTTCATTTTGATCGAATTTAGATCAGGTCACGATATTGTTTTCATTTAACAAAACAACTTAACTTCCAAATAAAAGTTGAGTGAGAATTAATAAATAGTTCCAAGTTTGAAAACTGTTCCAATTAAAAGGGTGTTTAGGATTGCTATGTAAGTGCTTATGTACCAGTTATGGATGAAACTGATTATGTGCTAATTTTAGTTTTAATAACCACTTCAGATAAGCAGTTTTTACATAAGCAATCCTAAACACCCCACAAAAATCACTCAAACATCAATATTGTTCCATTGCTGTGATATGGAAGAGTTAAGAAAGTGACTTTTTATTTTCAGAAACATGAAGGGGGGGGGGGGGGGGAAATCCATGTTCAATGAAACTTTTAGTGGTTTTCTGGCTTTTTGCAGTTAAGCAAAAGATTGAGTGACTTGGTTGGAACTGTGATGATACTTGGTTATTATTGATTTATTTATTATCAAAAAAAAAAGATAGATTCAAATCCTGTTGCTGATGTAGCCAATGACTATAACAAAAAGTGCTTCCGCAAAATAGAACTTGGAATAAAGCTTGTTGCTTTCTTATACAATTTGCACTTATGATCTATATTCAAGTTTTTATGATATCAATTTGTGGTTGATAACAGGTTTTTGATGGGGCTGTTGGGGATATTGCGATTGTAACAAATAGAACAAAGATTGTGGATTACACACAGCCTTATGCCACAACTGGTCTTGTGATAGTGGTCCCTATTAACAATTCAAAAGCGAGTGCTTGGGTATTTCTTAGACCGTTTACTGTAGAGATGTGGTGTGTCACTGCAGCGGCTTTTGTATTGATTGCTTTTGTTATCTGGCTTCTTGAGCATCGCGTTAACAATGATTTCAGGGGTCCACTTAAGAAACAACTTACAACAATGTTCTTGTAAGTTCCTTTTTTATTTGCATGTACCAATCATTATTAATCATGCTGAATAAAAATAGTTGAGCGATGATTGTAGATATAAGCTATTACCTGTAAAATTAAAGATGCTGAGATACAAACTTTTTTGTTTTTCAGGTTCAGCTTTTCGACTTTGTTCAAGACAAACCGTAAGCGCTAAATCTGCGATTCTCTTTCAATATTTAGTTAATCAGCATATTTCAATTTTATTTAATTTTGTTGTTACAAAATAACTCAAACATGAATTAAGCCATCTATTAATAATGTCCAAAAACTAAAACGAAACAAATGATTAAGTAGGGTACTATGGGTATGTTTGGCGAAATGAGCTGGAGCTAGGGATGAGCATTTCGATCCTAATCCAGGAACCGTACCGAAACGGTACCGATCCCGATATATGGTACGGTACCGGTATTACGAAATAAGGTGAAAAAAAACCGGTACCTTTCAAAACGGTACGGGAATTATGCGGGAATTCCCAATTTGGTACCGGAATACAAAAGGTTTTTTTTAACTAATCTACTGCAGTTCGTGTTTCGTAGATATGAAATAAAATACGGTTATACAGTTATAATCATTTAGAACCACTTTACATATGACAACATAGCAATGGTGTCATTAGATGTTTTAGAGTAATAACAACACTGTTGTATAAAAAATATAATAGTTGTATAAGTTTGTTTCTTAGTAGGAGCTCATAGAAATTCGACATAGGTTGTATTTCATTTATATGGTCTGTGACTATAGGTAACTGAATAACTAATGCTTTGATTTTAAATAAAATTGTTGTAGTTATGCTAGAACATATAAAAAATATTATATTATTTTTTGGTTTAACAAAAAACGGGAAAGTACCGGATAGGCACTGATTTCCTGGTACCGGGCACGGTACTCGAATCCCGTCCGGTACGGTAACGGTACCCCCTTTCATGCTCGGGAAAAAAACGGTACCACAAATTCGGTACGGGTTCGGTACCATTCTGGTACCGTGCTCATCCCTAGCTGGAGCTTATATTTTTATAAAGCTGTTTGGCGAATTAGTTGGAGCTGAAGCTTATTAATTTAAAATCGCATAAAAATACATCAAAGTAAATTCATATATATTTCCAGCTTTTGCGTGATAATCCACTATATTTTGAATGGTATTTAAGTAATATGACTAACTATAAGCCTCCATAAGCCCATTTCAACTGGCTTGGGCTTATGGAGGCTTACGACTTATAAAAGCTTCCAAAAGCCTGTGTGACAAATAATTGGTATGGCTTTCCAAAATTTGCAGAGGAAGATACAATTAGCCCACTTGGACGAATGGTGATGGTGGTATGGCTTTTTCTGTTGATGGTGATCACATCAAGTTACACTGCAAGCTTAACTTCCATTCTGACCGTACAGCAGCTTTCATCACCCATCACGGGGATAGATGCTTTAGCCGCTAGTCATCTACCAATCGGGTACCAACTTGGATCATTTACAGGTACTTATTTGGCTGAAAGTCTATTTGTGGCGCGATCTAGGCTTATTCCTCTAGGGTCTGCAGACGAATATGAGAAAGCATTGAGGTTAGGACCTCATAAAGGAGGTGTGGCGGCCATTGTTGATGAACTTCCTTATGTCGAGTTGTTTCTTTTGGATCATGCTGATTTTGGGATTGTTGGTCAACCATTTACTAGAAGCGGATGGGGATTTGTAAGTAACTCTTTATATATAAATAGTTTGGATGGGTGAATTTTTTAGTTTATAAATGGGTTAGGCGGGTAGATCTATTTATCCGCAACTTAACCCAAACATGACCTGTTTAGACCCAACGCTTACCCGTTTATTTAAACTGTCATCAGGCTTTCAAAAGAGACTCTCCTCTCGCCACCACACTATCCGCAGCAATTCTACAACTCTCCGAAAACGGAAAGCTACAAGAAATCCACGACAAATGGTTCTGCAAGAAAGGCTGCTCAAGTGCCGTGGGCCGTGATGCTGAGCCTAACCAGCTCCAAATGAGCAGCTTCTGGGGTTTATACATCATTTGTGGCGTGTTCTCTCTAACTGCGTTTGTTTTGTATCTGTTACAAACCATTCGTCAATATATCTACTACAAACATATACAGATGCGAGAGCCATCGCCGTCCTCATTCCCAACATCATCGAGCAGGGGATGCTACGATGTGTTGTTTAACTTTTTTGCTTTTATCGATAAAAAGGAAGAAGCTATTAAGAACATGTTCAAGAAAGATGATCATCCCGAAGCTTCTAAAAAAAAGAAAGATGATCATCCCGAAGCTTCTCAAACAGTTTGATAGTATTCAAACTTGATGTTGTTTCGGATTTGCTACTTATACACCTGCCTTGTAAATATAAAGATATGTGTTTCTTGCACATTTTTACTTGTAATATAACTATAAAAAACTCTTTTAACATTTTCGGCTTACAAGTACCATCTCTAATGTAAGTGTAAACTATAGCACAACATCAATATAAGTGGAAGAATGGGTACTGGAAATGAGATGTGTAAAGTTCAAGGGCCGAGAATGTTAGTAGTTAGAATAACGGTAACGGAAATGAAATTTGTATACTTTAGAGGTCGAAAATATAAATACATATAAAAGTTAGTTGGACTAATCCTCACTCTTTGTAAGGCCGGAGGTTCTTTGGAAGCAATACACAGTCTCAAAAGTAGTTTTAAAAATTTCTGGCTGCCCAAGATGTGTAATTGATAAAGTTTACTTTTTTTTTAATGATAGAATTTTTCAAAAAGTAATGTATCATTTTGTTCTCGTATGAGCTACATTAAAGAATTTAGGATAGTACTCTGAGGCGCTTCTGGTCATTTTGATGGTGATGCTTTGAAATGTAAACGTAAGTGACATTATTATCTAATTAAAACGTTAGTTGGGCTGTCAAATGTACGGGCCATTACTACATGAAAAGGACCTCTCTAGTCAATGAGTTAAAATGTTTGTTTAAACTATCGTGTGACTTGTGGCATGGCTTTTTATTGATATCTTTTTAAACAATGGGAAAAGGCTTAGAAGTCTTCTTAATTGTGGCCAAATATTATAGATTTAAGTATGTTGTTAGCAACTACGAATATTTGATATTAGCCAATATTGTTAACTCGGTAGGCAAATACAGTCATCTAGAAATGCCAAGCTAATTTATGAAGTTCGACTCAATTCCTAGCTGCCTGGCCTCTATTAGGCGAGATTTCCTTTTTTATTTTATTTTTTCTCCTTAACGGCAAAATGCAATGATATCATTCTCTTAACTCCTTTCGATCTTAACTCCTGGCTAAAAAGTCATTGAAATAAGTGTTCATTGTCTGGGCTAGTTCCTCGGAAAAGGTCAGTCGGCATCCAAAAAAGATGCACGAAAACAGGATTTCTCTGCCGATTTAAAGTTTTAAACCTTTTGGAGAATAAATAAAAATCGATTTCAAAACCCACTTATTTATTGAAGAGAATTTTCGATCTCTATTTAACATCAGAATTTATACTCTAGAAATCGAAGATGTAGATCTTGAATATATGCTTCTACTAACAAAAGTAGAATTTGATTTAATATTTCGTAAAAATATTTTGTAGTGCACCTTTGGAATATATACCTTTTTTAGACGAGGCGTAATAAGGGTGCCAAGACTCGGTCTTGGCACATGGAGCACTCATTGTTCTTATTGTGGAGGGATCACAACACGCGTTTTAGATGGGACAATTGCAAGACTCGATTTTGTGGACGACTGAGTAGTGAAGTGCATGTTTTTTGAAGAATTTTGTAAAACCGTTACTCTTATTTACCTCTTTAATTTAAATAAAAAATTATATATATATATATATATATATATATATATATATATATATATATATATATATATATATATATATATATATATATAATATTCTTTTCTTTTCATTTCTTCTTAAAGTGTTTGTCATTAAACAAAAAGCAAGAGTCATCAAAGTCCATTTTATAACAGAAAGTTTGTCTCGCGAAGAATTTGAACATAGTTCATATTCAATTCAACAAGATGTGACTCCACTCCATTATTATTAAATCTGAAGATAGACACGTGACTCAATAAAAACAAAAACTAGTAAATAAATGGGCTACAAGACAATATAATGAGTAAATTGCAAAAATCGTCTACGTGGTTTCGTCAAATTGCATGTACAGTCTCTATCTTTTCAAAAGTGTACTCGTTGTCTTTGTGAGTAACTTATAAATGCACTTTTGGTCCCGAGCCAAAATTAAATGCACTTCTTCTTTTAATTAGCTTAATTATTTGAAGTCGGGATGCCTTTAGTTTGTATTTTGTTTTTTTAAGGTTTTAATGCATTTGTTGCCTTAAAAAAATGACTTAATTACTCTCATAAGAACCAAAGTGAAACAGAAGACGAAGAATGTAGTTTAGTAATTTAACTTTAGCTAGGGATCAAATGTACACTTTTAAGTTCATCACAAAGATAATGAGTGCACTTTCTAGGGACCAAAATTAAATGACTTAATTACCTTCACAGAGACCAAAGTGAAAAAGAAGACGAAGAGGGTAGTTTAGTAATTTAACTTTAACTAGGGACCAAATGTACACTTGTAAATTCCTCACAAGGATGACGAGAATTTGAAAATATAGAGACTGAATCTGTAATTTAACTAAACCATAAGGACTAATGTTGCAATTTACTCCAATACTGTATCATTTACTCGTGTGGACCAAGTTGTTGAGAGTGACCCACTGACCCTATAATCGATTAGTATCTTTCAGGCTTTCACATTCACGTATTAACTTCTTTTCAGGTCCATTTTTTCTTGAAATGTCGGGCTTTAGTATTTGCCCTCAATTCATACAGATTTAACAACTAACCTGGGCCCCTTCTAAATTTGCTTGCAAAATAGTGCATAAGAGCATACGTATCAAAATGTTAGTAAATGACACCAAAATATCATCCGACACCCTACTTCAGAGTTATTGTCGTTGCTTGCAGCTTTGACGCTACTTTTCATAGCATAGTGTTAAGGAGTCATTCCATCGATTTCGCGTGGTGCCTTTATATTGATAAGGACTAGTCATCCGTCTCGTGTATAATAGAGGTTCACTGGTTTCGTCTTCCCTTGGACTCATCAGGGGAGCGTCCCCAACTCCCGACCAGTGTGGTGCCATATCGAGTCTCTACTCGTGGCACGTACTACACCCTTAACGTTGGGTACTCCAACAAGACCAACAGGATTAACCAGTAACCCACGCATTAAGCAACGCTTTCAAGCAGAACCCGACCTTCAGAATTTGGCTCGTTGCAATACGGTATGGTAACCTTGAGTTATAACTTAATACCCCGCCATGTCCGCGTCACGTCAGCTTTAACATTTCAACCTTAACACCAAATAACCACTCCTTATCATAACTCCACCATAACACCTTTATATTAAAACTTATAAATTATAATTTAAACCCTTTAACTAATATTTCATTCATAACATCACCACATAAATAATAATTCATTCATTAAAGTATATTACAAGTAACAACGTACGAAAATAAAAAACATATAGAAATATAAAAACATATGAATTATAAATACTTATTCATCTTCTTCGAGCTCTTGTTCTTGTTGTCGTTGAAGATGTTTTGCCGAAGATGCTCCATAATGTCTTGTTGGAAACTAGTATGCGTTTCTCTGTCACGTAGTTCTTTTGCCTTTCGACAATGGACATCACATCTGTCGACCCACCTTTTTTGCCTCATATGTGGTATCAGATCCACTCACATTTCGCTATACTCACGTAGTGCAAAATTTTGATCTTTTAAAATCATGTTATGCAAAATAATGCAAGAATACATGATTCTGCTTATCCTGTTAACTTCCATTTGACGTGCTGGTTGTTGTATTATACCCCAACGTCCTTGGAGAACACCAAAAGCACGTTCGACATATTTTCATGCACTTTTTTTGTTTCCTTTTAAAATAACTATGGTTATCGTCTGTGCAACCATGAATGATTTGACGAAAGTAGCCCATTGTGAGTAAATTTCGTCAACTAAGTAATATCTATTTTCATACATGGTTCCATTTATCATATGTGGTGCTACATGGGTGTAACAATTCACATTTTCAGGATTTCTATCCATTCTCGAATTTTACTATTCATTTTCACTATTCACTCCCGAAATTTTTATTTCACATTCATGTAAGTTAAACTATTTTAATGATAATCCTAGAGTTTGACACTCGTCGGATCATTTCTTCAAAAATCACGAAACCGTGTATGAGATTTACTTTAAGGTTTAAACATCATTTAGGCATCCTGATATGTCCACACAACATTACAATCAAGAGAAATATAAGTTTTTCACCTTCCGTGACATTATCAAGAGTTTTGGAATTTTACGTTTTCCAGTTCTGCATTTTACACGAATTACGCATTTTAGACCTGTGTTTCCAGTTTTAACAGCGTTTAAGCAACCCGATGAAACTTACCATTCATTTTATATTTTATTATAGAGTATAATGATAAGTTAAATCATTCCTACAAATTTCATATTTTTACGATACCCGATTTTACGTTTCATGACTTAACGGCTTACAATTAGCGATTAACGGGACAAAACTACCTCCGTAAAGGCAAGATAATATCAAAAACCTACCTAGTCATCCAAGATAAGCATAAGAACGACATTATGGCTAGTCACAAGCCTTGTTGGCATGTGATAAGCCTTGATGAGTTTTGGTTCATCCATGTGTTACCATGACTAGCCTAAATGCAAAATATCTAAATGAAACTAACCTCCTCATTTCCTTATAAGATCAAGACTCATTTCTTTTTTTTTTACACCAAAAATCTGATCACTCATAATATATTAGAGCAGTACATCCTTTGATTTGCAAGTTGCAAGTTCTACATCATTGTTAAAGCTCTTGTTATGCTTTACATGAATCAAGCTCTATTTCTTCAATTTCCATTGGTGATTTCCAAGCTAAACAAGAAGGTTTCTAGTAGAATACTTCAAGTGTTTTTCATAGTCATCTCAACTTAGTATCAAGAGGTTGAAGAATTTGGAAGCTAGGGTTACTAGTTCTTGTTCTTGTTCTAAATCATTCATTATCCTTTCTTAATTGAAAGCCAAAAGTTGTAAGAAAGACTAACTCCCATTCTTGCTCAACATCATTAACATGTTTCTTATTCTTAATCCATGCTATATGCCTATATATAGTCCTTATATTGAATTCATGATGTACAAGAACCTTTAAAACAAGTTATGAGAAATATATGTTAACTTAAATTAGGTAAACAAGAAAACTAGTGACATATATTGTGAGATACGACCAAAATAGTATAACCATAATATTAGACACTTACCTACTGTTAAAGAGGACTTTACAAGGAAAACATAGCAATTTGAATCGCCGAAAACGAGTACATGAGTCAAAAGATACAGCTAAAAGAAGTTAGCAAAACCAAAACACTGAAACTGCCAAAACAAGCTGTTAAGTAGCTGACCTTTTTGAACGAGGCCATTCTTGTCTGTTTCATCAAAAAGTTATGAAAGTTGTCTGGAACAACGCTTTCCTTCAATCGTAAAGAAGCCCGGTCCTGAAAACGCTTAACGAATGGTATTTTTCTTCAAAATCTTAACAGCCCCTTTATTTGACCTTAGGACATGTAACTTTTAATGAACATATATTTTCTATCGAATACTACAATACTAGGGATCTTCATGTCAGGGGTTCATTAGATTAAAACGGATCGACGAGTTGCTAGATTTACGAATTAAAGTGTCCTGACTCCTCGAACGTTTACTGCATGACCTCTGGATTATGATGGCCCGAACAGTAATACGAGATATATGAACTAAAAATGTTTCATAAACCGTTTCTATAAAACGACATACACAACCTACCATGTACTATTTCATGATCAATATAAAGACATATGTAGATACGTTTATGTTTTCTTAGACATTATTCCAACCTAAGTCGCGACATTCTATTATAGGTTGCTCTTAGAGACTTTCGCGACTCGACTACCATTTTCATTACTCACTACATAACTCACAGTGAGTTCATAGCCCCAGTTCTATTACTTAATTGTTTTACAAACCCTTGGGGGATACATGCTATTTTTAAACTGAACACATTGCTTTGAAACTGTATGCTATATCTGAATCTATTATTTGCACTAAGTACCGCTATTGACAAACTTAAGTCCCTATTATCATGAGCCATTAATCACGAGTGAAGTGAACGCGAATAATGTGGATAGATCTATCGGGATTGACAAATCCCGTTTGTTAACCAAGTCCGGTAAACAAACGCACTCTATTTGAAGAACCATAGGTCTAATGGCTAATTACATATTAGGGCTACTGTTTGACCAAGACCTAGCAAACTATTATATCAATTTCTATTGACAAGTTAACATTTTCGGTGCCATGAGCTTAGTGCAATAATAACTATTTTGTTTTATAATCTATGAATGTGAGACTAATTACCTCATTTTACGAATATTGTGTTCAAATTATTACCTAAACTCTATGAATATCACTCAACCTTTGTGTTGACCGTTTTAAGCATGTATCTCAGGTGCATAATGATCAAGGATGGCACGGAGAGGCACAAACTCAATCCAGAGGCTATAACTTACTTTATTATTCAAAAAGACTTCAAAAGACTTTATATTGATGTATTTTGTAAACTTGGAAACTTTTGGGACCTATCTTGTAAATTCTGATATATTATAATAATTTGAATGATAATTCTTTTTTAAAACGACTCAGTTAGAGATTATTTTCTATTATTATGACTGTTGTGCCGTCGAGTAACACCTAGTTTGAATTCCGCTGCATAGTCAAAATTCGGGGTGTTACAAGAGGTGACGTCATCAAGAATGTCGTCGAATAATGGAGAATTATCTAAAACATTAATATCGTTATTCGCCCCCGCCACTCCAAAAAAATGAATGCCAAATCAATAAATCTTGCGAAGCAACAGATTAAAGCATTATTGTTGGGTATTTTTTATCACCCTTACCTTATTGCCCTTGCCAACCCATCGGACAATTTTTCCATTTCCAATGCATGCAGTCAATGCTACCAAGCATTCCCGGAAAACCATGCCACCGCTCATGCCTTTCATAAATATTTTAAATATCGACATATGTTGGTTTTATTAAATACTCCGGCATAAACAATTCAATAACGCACTTGTTAAAATTATCAAAACAATCACGTGAAGTATGCTCACCCATCTGCAAATATTCATTAAAGGCCCGGGTTCGGTGCCATATGCCAATTGGCGTATGGCAGCTATACACTTCATAATAAGTTTAATAAAACTTATACTCATTCGGCCCGTAAAATCAGGTGCTTGGATAGAGAATTTAAAATGACTTGGAAGAGGATCAGAAGTATAAGATTCAATACCTTTGACTGCTTCTAGAAATAGTTTTTGGCATAGGATGTCTTATTCAAAAAGTCAAATGCGGATACTTACAACCTTGAATGAAATAGTCGTTCCTCAAACGTTCTTCGGCAACCTCACGTTTACGGTAGATCAGGTTACAGGTCAAGCGAGATTGATATGCTTCTTGTTCTAACGGTTGTTGATATTCGTACGCGCCCATCATAAAGTGTAAGTCAGTTTCGTCATCTAAATCGGACCAATTTTTACATTCTTTGTCACTCTCATTATTGTGATATCCTGACATTTTTTTAGCAAATCGAAGTATATGTATATGAATTTGAGTTGTGGAAGTGTGAAAAAAAGTTATGTATAAAGTGGGTATTTATAGTGGCTTAATAAAGGTTTTGAAATGTTTTTTTTTAACATTTACCTGTTATGTAGCCTTAAGGGCCAAAAAGGATTTTTTTTTTTCTTTTTTTTTTTTTTTTTTTTTTTTTTTTTTTTTTTTTTTAAATTCAAACTATGTAGCCATTACAGGGGGCGTATATGTATTTTTTTTTAATTCAAACACACCTCAACGCTACGTTACCATGGTAACGTAGTAGACAACGCATGGTCTTAATGTGCTTAGCCGGTGTGGTAACAATTAGGGCTGGCATAACAGGTCACACGAACCTGTTAAGGTCAAACACGAACATGACCTGTTAGCTTATCGTGTCATTTTTCTCAGACACGAACACGACACGAAAATAAACAGGTTAACCTGTTAAGACCTGTTAAGAACCTGTTAACATGCATATTAGGTTTTTTTTTTTTTTTTTTTTTTGATATTGATATGGATCTGGAATTCTGGATCTGAACAAACAATTTTTTTTTATTACTCATCAAGAACATCAAGAACAACAACAACAAATTAGAGCAACAACAAAATTAATATAGATCTGCACATCAAGAACAACAACAAATATATCTAATCTCGTGGTCAAATAATCCATCCAAACACCCTCAAAAACATCACTTCGAGATCAAGATAACAAGAATAACAAGTGATAACATCAACAACAATAAAAATAAACCACAACAACAAATGCAGTCAACAATAACAATAGGAACATCAAGAATCAAGTCTCGGGTCACTCTCACCTAGCCCACTCGAGCCGAGAGACCCATTTGGGTTTCGACTTAATTTTCACTAGTCACAAAGACCCAACCCGAGACCACTAAGGCCTCGGCGTAGCTCAACCGAGCTCAACATCAACCCAAACGGACCCTTAGGGTCATCGGCATCACAAGAAAGGACACAAGAACTCGTGCAAAACATGAAAAATGAGTCGCGTTTGATTATTAACGAGGTCAAAAGAAAGAAATATGGGCGCGTGTAGTAGTGGATCGAGAAGAGAATGAGATGGGGATTCTAATGGTGGTGGTCGTGTAGTGTGGTGGCCGGCGGTGGAGCTGTGGTGGCCGGATATAGGGGCGGCTAGGGTTTGGTTTAGATAAGATGAAGATGGGAGAGAAGAGAGAGAATAGAGATGGATGTGAATGTGTTTGTTTGTTCCAGGTTGTCCAAGTACCAATTTGTATACTACTACTAATATAATATACTATAATAACATATAATATTAACAGGTCATTAACAGGTCTAACAGGTTTGACCTGTTAAGACACGAAAATTAACAGGTCTTAACAGGTCTGACCTGTTAAGACACGAAACCTGTTAAGGTTAAGACACGAACCTGTTAAGAACAGGTCGTGTCGTGTCGTGTTAACAGGTTTCGTGTCAAAATTGCCAGCCCTAGTAACAATGCTTAACGCAGTAACAACTCAGCTTATCGTGATGCATCACTGTTAGATATTTTGCCTTCACCTCCTAAGGCTAGTTTGGTAATTTTGGTACTACAGAACTTAGCTAGTAGTATAAGGGTATTTTGGTCTTTTTGGTAGTATCTTAAGTAGTAAGATACTTTGTACTTAAGTTTTGTATGTTGGTTTTGTTCTCTATATAACATAGAGATATAGAACTTTGTAATAGTATTAGACTTTGACTTCATAATAAACTACCAACTTTCATGTTCCCATCTTCTGATCTTGTTTTTCTTGCTCATGTTCTGAGCCTCTGCTTTTGATCTTTGTGCTTCTGCTGCTCATTCTGGTCTTTTGCCCCATGATTATCCTTCCCTAATCCTAACAAATTGGTATCAAGAGCCACTCGATCGATTGAAGATAGATGCAAATTGTTTGAGGTTCTGAAATTGATTAAGTTATGGGAATCAATTTTAGCTTTTGGTTGATTTCAAGAATTGATTTATTGACATCATTTGAATTTGTTTTGCATTTGGTGGCTTGCTGATTTTGTTACTTTAAGATATCAGGTTTGTGATTTAGGATTTTTCCCCTTTTGTTCAATCGATTATATTGCTTCTGCTTGTTTGATAAGTTGAAGGTGTTTCTTGATTGGGATTAAGGATAGTCAGAATTTGTGTTGAATTGATCGGTTTGGGTAGAGATTATCTAATCTCTGTTTTTTTATCGATTAGTTATTGGGTCTGAATATGAGGGCTGTAGAAAACTAGAAGGGGGGTTGAATAGTTTTACCAATTAAATTTACTTATTAAAACTTTGAGATCGACTTATGTCAATCTAGTTTTGACGTGTTGGATATTGATAGAAATAAAAGCATACAAACTAAACTATGAGATAGAGTTATAGAGACACAACCACAACAAAAGTATTTATAGTAGTTCGACTACAAGGATACCTTCATTGCCATACTCCACTCCCCGAGTCACCTACTCAAGAGTTCCTAATCACAACACCTGATAAGGATTTATTTGATACGCTTTTAAGGGGTCATTTAACCCTTAAATCGTAAATACATGGTCAAATATTGCCTCAAATCGCTTCTTTTCTCATTTTAGGTACTTGATACGTGAATTTTGGAAAACGGAGCATTTTGGACGTTTTTGAACTCAAAAGTGAAGAAAACGACAAAGTCAAGAAAACAAGTCAGGAAATTACACCTGACGGCGTCAAGCCTTAAACGGTGATGCCGTCACTTGAAGATTCAAGAGGTGTAAAATATTGCAAGTGACGCTCCAGAGAACTTTTGAGGATATTACACCTGAGGGCGTCAAGTGTTATTGGGTGTAGGCCGTCTAGTACAGAATTAACAAGAGACGACCCATAAGTGATTTGAACGTGAAGACTCAGACAACATAATTGTCGAACATGAAACCCTAATGACGGTGAGCTGACGGCGTCAGGAATCATAACCTGACGCCGTCACCTATTTAAATCTATATATAGTTTTGGCTTTTTCATTCATTGGGGTGCTACTTTGGAGACATAAACCCTAGCTCGAATTTTACAGCTTTTTAGGGTTTCAAACCCTCTTTTCTTACATGTTCAATTGAAGATAAGTTTTTCTTTAATCATTCAATATGTCTATGTGTTGTTTGATTAATTGTTAATCTTTTCTTTACATTAACATGCTAGCTTAGATTACTTAGTGTTTGCTTAGATCTAATGAAACCTAGTTATTGATTGTTGATAAGTTGTTTATAGTTTAGTTGATTGACTCACGTTAGGCTTAAGAAAACTGGCTAACCTCCTTTGTGTAACAAGCTTGAACGTCTTAAGAGACGTAATCGGATGTGTACAACCGTTTTATTGATTGTATTTAATGCATGAGTAGATATTGATGATTCTATGATGGGATACTAAACATGTCATCATAAGAAGAAATAGATATTCATAGAGTTAGGGAATGACGTACACGCCCCCACGACGAGTATTAAGGAATACAATCATTCAACTAAACAATTGTGACATTCAACTAATCAACAAGAGTTAACTAGGGAGTAGTGAAATCTAAGTAAACACGTTTGTCTCATTATAAGAAGTACACCACCTTTATTTTCTTGTTATTTTATTTTATTGTTTTTAGTTTAATTATTAGTTTTGGGTTAGTTGACTAGCAACTAATTCCGCCCACTCTTCCAAAACTGAGATATTTTAATTCCTTTCATTAAATATAAAATACAAAAAGAATCATCCCTCACCCTTAGACCTAATTGATATACACTTCAAATCCTAACGACACTATTCCCCTATAGAACGATCAATCCCCCGGATATACCTATACTATACTACAACGATCAGGTACACTACCTGGAGGATTGCAAAATCTCTCAAGATCCCTTGAGAGGTAAAACCTTTTGTGAGGCCGCAATCCTCGCATCAACACCAAATCTTCTTTCACACGGCAGAGAAGCCTTTACACAATAGCTATAACTTTATCCGGTACAAAGCTAGATACCGGGTCCTTAGCACGGTGGACCAAACCAACACACCCAATACAACTCGACTAAATGATTTCACTTCCTTTTACACCTATTTGACCCAACACCTTTACAACACCTTTGGAGAAAAAAGAAAGAACAAGTATCATTTCTATGATCTTGGAAGAGAAGATCCTAAGCAACTCATCACCTGAGTTTGCTAGTCTTCGAGAGGTTGTGTTCTCGCCTTTTGAAGGAACCTAAGAGAAACACAAAGAGAAACTACATAGAAAGATCCTTGGATATGAGGTTAGAGAGTTTAGAGTGTAGAGAGAAGCTAACTCTAAAAGGGGTGAGAAACAAGTGAGAAATGGCTCACTATTTATAGGTAATTTTGTCTACTGTTCACCCGGTTCCGCCGGTTCCCTTCCTAGAGGGATCCAGCTAGTGTAAACCCAGGGATCCAGCACACTGGGTAAACCAATCCGGATTTTGGGTTACAAACCGGGTCATGGGTTATGGGTTATGGTCCATGGATAGATGATGTCATGTCTGATGTCAAAGACATCTTGGGTCATAGGTCATGGACTTTGGGTTATGGGTTATGGACTTTGGGTCATGCGTCATGGGTTTTACCCATTATGAATGTCATGCATGATGTCATGCAATAGGTCATGGGTTATGGATCAAAGCTCTATGGGTTATGGGTTATGAACTTGGTTTTGGGTCATGGATAGTCCAAGTGTTTACTAGCATTTTTCTTAACATGTATTTTATAAAATGTAAGTAACAAATGTTACTAAAATGTTTTTATAAAATAGTTTTCGCTTCATGTTTAATATATTTGTTTAGTGAAATGAGTTAATAAGCTATTGGCTCAAAGCATTACGTTTTTTATTTATTTCGTTAAAATGATTTTAGGTTTTGTTATCGACAAAATATTGAAAGATCGTAAAATATAAATAAATGTTTTGAAGGTTTATTTGTATTAACAATCTCCCCTTTTTTGTTGATGACAAAACATAAAATTATTTTAAGTAAAAAAATAAAATTTATAAATTTTTGAATTGGAGTTTCTACTCTTTCTCCCCCTTTTTGTCGAAACAAAAAAAGTGTCGAAAAAAAACTAACCCGAGTGAAAGTTTTTAGAACGAAAAAAAAAATGTGAAAGAAATATAAAAGGAAGTATCGAGAGAAAGTAGTTTCTTAGTTGCTCCCCCGTGATGAGGATGTCAAGTAATTAGAGAGGCTAAGACGTGGTTATTGCAAGTTTTTGTAATGGTTTATGCTCGGACGAGAGCTCCCCCTAAATGAGGGTGTTAAGTACTCCAAGTGTATTTTTGAAAATCTACAAAACAAAGGTTAGAAAAACATGTCTGTATCGTCCCTTTGCTGAAATTTTTGCCGCATAAAAATTTTGTTAGTACTCTGTTTGCTTGGATCCGGCGGTTCCTTTGAAAAAGGGATCCGGCCAGTTTAAACTGATGGATCCGGCTGACCTACAGGTTGTTAGCAGTAGTGTACAAAAGATATGAAGATAATAAATATACACAACAATCATGCTCACATAGATAAGAAGCACATAATTAAGTAGATTCATTTAATAAAACAAGAGAGATGATACACATTGGCCAAATCTCTAAAAACTAAGAAAATGATCTAATCAAGAAAAACTGAAAAACCTAATGACAAACTATAGTCCTAATACTAGAGAAGTGAAACCACTTGTTCTTGCACTTCAAGGTTTTCGGGAAAGGTTTGGTTTGGTTACGTTATCAAGACGTTCAAGAAGGAGATAGAACATGAAACGTTCTTCATCGCGTAGTTCACAAGTATCATTGTGGTTTGTTGGTAGAGAGTCTAAGGTAGGAGGTTGGTATGAACCTAATATAGCAGGTTGTTGAGGTATGTTTGAGGTGGAAGCATCTAGGTGTAAAGGTTGTGGATGTACCACAGTCCACGGGTGTTGGTGGAGATGAGTGTGTGGGAGGAAGTATATGTGGTTGAGTTGGTTAAGATTGTTGACATCCTCTCATTACCCAAAATAGGCCATTAGAAGGTGGAGAAGATGAAGGTAAGTTAGTTATGGACGGTGGTATGTTGATGTCAACATCTAAATGATGAAATGGTGGTTGTTTTGTCATTCTCGCAATGGATGAGAATGTTAGTAATGGTGGTTGATTAGAAAGTCTAGTAAGTAAATCCTCCATTGAGTTAAGGTAGGGGTGAGGTGATGAATGATGTGTGGTGAAAGAAAGAAGTCTTGGTTCTAGAGGAGAAGGTTTTGTTGGTTTAGTGGATATAGGAGTGTTTGGCAATGTAGGTTCAATCGGGTTGTAGGTGATGGTTCAAAGGATGAAAGTTATGATGAGGTTGGTTTGTTTGAGGTAGATGTTCTAGTGGAGGGTACTTTGATAGGTGAGGCTTCGACTGAGGATATTTCGTATACCATACGTGTGGTTTTTCTTGTAGGGCTCCTAGTTGATGATCTTGCACTTAGTTTTTTTGTCATGTTTTTAGGTAGGTTTAGAAGTTGAGTTTGCAGTAGAAGATGATTGTTTTGGTGTGGTTTCATAAACACAAGTGACTTAAATAGTGAAGGATCAAGTAAGTGAATTAAAGCCTAAATCACTAAAATCCTTTAAATTGTAATGATATGCATGCACCAAGGTCAACTACAGTGATACAATCTTCTAGGAGATTTATTAAAGGCAATGTGGAATGTTTGAGTGAATAAAATTGAGTTTTAGAAGAATATAAAAAAGATAAAATCTGTTTCTAATGACCCGGTTCCGGAGGTTCCTTCCAAAAGGGAACCGGCTAGCTATAGCAGAGGGAACCGGCTAGCAGGTCAGGTAAAAAAGAGAAATGATGGTGATCTAGCTATGGGTGAAGTCTGAATATACGTAACAAACTTTCTGAAATTAACTGATATACGTAACATACTTATTTTATTCCAAAGATACGTAATATACTTTTAAATACTTACCAATGTACGTAACATTGACGATTACCATTTTAAAAAGTTACAGTTTTGGTCCCTGTTATTTGCCTTGACTTTCACTGTTAGTCCTTTGACATTTTTTTAATTAGAAAAGTTACAATAATGGTCCCTTGACATTTTGTTGACTTCCATTGTTAGTCCTTTGAGATTTTAATAATCTTTCGTCCGTTTTTCTTTACGTTTTTATCCGTCTTAAGCCGTTTTCCTCCATTTTATACAATTTCGTCCGTTTTATCTTAAGTTTTTATCATTTTTTATCCGTTTTCTTTCATTTTTATACGCTTTCGTCCATTTTTCTTATGTTTTCATATGTTTATCCGTTTTTGTCTGTTTTCATCTGTTTTTATATGCTTTCATCCTTTTTTCTTACATTTTTATCCGTTTTATATGTTTTTGTCCGGTTTTATACTTTTTATCTGTTTTTATACGTTATCATCCGTTTTTCTAACATTTTTATCCGTTTTTGTCCATTTTCATCCGCTTTTATATGCTTTCATCCATTTTTCTTTCCTTTTTATTCGTTTTTATCTGTTTTTATCTGACTTTATCTGTTTTCATCCATTTTTATACGCTTTCATCCATTTTTCTTACGTTTTCATACGTTTTTATCCGTTTTCATCTGTTTTTATATGCATTCGTCCGTTTTTTCGCACATTTTTATTAATTTTTAATACTTTTCATCCATTTTTATATGCTTTCGTTCATTTTTCTTATGTTTTTCATCCATTTTTATATGCTTTCGTTCGTTTTTCTTATGTTTTCATACGTTTTTTCCATCTTCATCCGTTTTTATAGCTTTTGTCTGTTTTTCCTACGTTTTAATCTATGTTTGTTCGTATTGATTCATTTTTATACGCTTTCGTCCGTTTTTCTTACTTTTTTTCTTATAAAAATGGATGAAAACGGATAAAAATGTATGAAAACGTAAGAAAAATGGACGAAAGCATTAAAATGGATAAAAGTGTATAAAAATGTATAAAATGTATAAAACGGATAAAATCATATGAAAACATAAGAAAAACAAACGAAAGCGTAAAAAAAGGGATGAAAACGGATAAAAACGTAAGAAAAACGGACGAAAGCGTACAAAAATGGATGAAAACGTTTAAAAATAGATAAAAACGTAAGAAAGATGGACGAAAGCATATAAAAACGGATAAAAATGCACAAAATGGATAAAAACGTAAGAAAAATAGACGAAAGCGTATAAAAACATATGAAAACGGACAAAAACGGATAAAAACGGACAAAAATGATAAAAACGTAAGAAAAACGGATGAAATCGTATATAAACGGAGGAAAACGGCTTAAGAAGGATAAAAACGTAAAGAGAAACGGACGAAAGATTATTAAAATGTCAAAGGACTAACAATGGAAGTCAACAAAATGTCAAGGGACCATTACTGTAACGTTTCTAAGTAAAAAATGTCAAAGGACTAACGGTGAAAGTCAACGCAAACAACAGGGAGCACAACTATAACTTTTTAAAATGGTAATCGTCAATGTTACGTACATTGGTAAGTATTTAAAAGTATATTACGTATTTTTGGAATAAAATAAGTATGTTACGTATATCGGTTAATTTTAGAAAGTTTGTTACGTATATTCAGACTTCACCCTCTAGCTATTGCAGCCCTATGTTTTTTGATGTAATGAGTGTAAGATAGAGTCTTAAATGAGAAAATCCTAAATGGTTCAAGACTAATGATGAGGGGTTACCATCAATGGTCTTTAGAGGTGGGGAAAAGGCCTAAAGTAGCCCATTAAGTGAATATGGGTTAAGATAATCATATCACTAATTGTCAAATGTCTGTAGGTTTCAGAGAAAGGAAGTAAAAAAATTTAAAAATCCTTTAAAAATCATAAGAATTAAAAGATTGTATTTTAGAGCATTTCGAGGTAGATATTGTGGAAATAAATTTGTTAAAAATTTATTTAAATTATGGTTAAGTGAAAAATGATCAGAGGGAGGTGATATAATAAGTGGTACAGAGAAATGATGATTATTTTGAAAATAATAAATCAAAAACACCTTGGAAGATACTTTAAGTTAATCTTAAGTGATCAAAAGGGTTACTAACTTCAAAGTCAGCTTAAATATGACTCACGGGAGATGAGTAACTAGTATACTAAGGTTAGAATGGTTGAGAGTGATGAGGGGTGGTCTAAAAGTTTCTTTTGTGAACCCGGTTCTTCTGGTTCCTTTATAAAAAGGATCAAGACAGTTAAGGTTGAGGGAACCGGCTGCAGAAACTAATATGTTTACAGTAAGTATGCCAAATTTTGCTTACTTCTAAAACTCTAATCAACACTTACAAATGGACAAAAGTCAGATATATCAAGTAGAGCATGTAACAATCTCATAAGTGATGGTACTTATTTCATGCTAATGCAACTTCAAACTACAAGTATTAGAAGAATTTTTGAAATAACTTAATTCAATAATAAAGTGCAAATAACAAAATCATGTATGACAAATTCACCAACTTTCATAGGTACTTTCTTTACTTAGAAATGCTTTCCTCGTCTTTGCTTGCAAAATCATCAGATGGTTCTTGGTAGGTGGATGATTCGGGAATGAGATATGATGTTAGGTGTGACTGATTAATGGGTTCCATAACTTTATTGAAAAGTGAGTATTGAGGGTTTTGAAGGTATGGGTGATCATTCATGAAGTGATGATAGAAACAAGTTAGGAACATCCCATAAAGTATTAGTTTATTTCTTTTATCTTTAAGATGTATGATTCATTTAGCGAAGAAGTTAGCGAGATTGTATGGTTGTTGATTTAGAATGCAGTAAAGCATATTAGCACAACAGGCGGGTAAATATTCACGATCTTTGGCTAGACTAAGAACACTTTCACCTAAGATAAGTGCCATAGGTTGTAAGAAATAGCGGAGTTCAATCATACGTATCCTATTGGGATGTCGTGTTGAGTCACAGAGAACACTGATCAATTCTCCGGAGAAGGAATGTATGTAGGGTATGGCCCATGTTCTTCTTGTTTAAGAGAATCAAGATCAAAATTTTCTGTATAGGCATATTGCCCATGATTTGGAAGTCCGAGAATTTGAGCAAATTGTTCGAGGGAATAGAGGAATTTGAAGTTTTGTATGAAAAACCAAAGGGTAACAGATTGATTTTCGTCACATCCAAGACTAATATCACGAACGAATTCTAATACAAAACATGGACAAATAGGTTCGTTGATGGTGAGTAGTGAATCAAAACCTCTTGTTCGAAACGCTCTTCTAACTTCTTCAAAAAAAAGTTAAGTTATGGTCGACAGTCCTTCCTTCGTGAAGATATCGTGACTCAAGGTTTTGGAAACTTAAAGCGACATCAAGACGTGTGTAACGTTAAAATGTTTGGGTTGTAGTAGTTGGTTATATGATGATCAAAGTCATATGTATGCGGCATTTTTGAGACCTAGAAAAATTTAAGCAAACATAAACTTTATTGATGTATGAAAGTTTTTAGTTTAATCTTGTTTATCAAATTTTGATAAATTGGGATTTATGATGAAGGTTTCATTTTATTAACAATATGTTAACACAATTATTTGTTTTAAAGATTGATTTAAATCTAGACCACCATTTGAATGGGTTGATTTAATCACACTTGAATTACTTCTTGATATACAAAATCCTAGAGTCTAATTGAAAGAATTAAGATTAAAATAGATGATTTAATTACTTACACAGATGTTAAGAGGATTGAATGAGAAGGAGATGGGACCCTAATATGAGAGGGTTTTGCTTTTGATCGTTTTTGATGTTATGAAAGGTAAAAGAAATTGTTTGTTCATGTTTAAAATCGCATATTGTTTGTCTAACGTGCCGGTTCTGCCGGATCCTTTGAAAAAGGGATCCGGTGCGTCATGAACGAGGGATCCGTGAAGATAGTCAAGAAAAATAGGAATGGTGTTTGGTCTATTAGTTTGTTTTGATTATGACTAATATTCCTAAGTGAGAGTCAGAGAATTAGATAGAGAATGTGACGCAGTTTAGATGCGACATATTAACGAGGAATAGTTTTTAGAAGAAATGTTTAGTAATATTGAAACGAGGGTGGGAATGTAAGATAGACCGTAGTTGTGTTGTCTTCATTACCTTTTTAGATGAGGTGGTAAGAAAGCAAGAAAGTTTGTTGCTAGAGTGAGGAATATTTGATAAATGAAAAACTTATTTTCCATTTTAATGTTCATTGCAAAGAGTTTGTCGTGATATATTTTTTAAGATAAGAAGGAATGTTTCTGAGTTTGATTGAGATGATGATCAAGACTTGAAAAACATTTTCTTGTACCTTCTTGATCAAGAAATGATGGAATACAATTCCTTATAGATTGAAAAAATAGTGAAGAGAAACTTTTGAAAGTTGTGATTTAGATTAAAAGATTAGTGTCGATATGACTCTTTTTGAAGCGAAATAAATTTCAAAAGAGTTTTGAAGAATAAAACAAGTAGGCACAAGTATTTTAAGTAATGTGTACCAAATAGATAACACTTTTTAATTACAAACAAATAATCACCTAGAAAAGGGAAAACAAACATACCTTTGCCATAATATCCTTAAAAATGAGACCACTCCTAAGTGAGCAATACTTCATGAGCTTTATGAAGAGCTTATCCAACATTTAGTTTTCTACTAGGAGGTATGTTAAAAACAATTTTAAAAGTTATAACAATTCTGTCAATATCCAAATCTAGAGAATGTTATTTTTATTTGTAAAAATGAGTTAGATGTCAAAGAAAAAAAATCTTCGTTGTAGTTTTCAAAATATGCATGGACTGTAAAAAGTTTTTAAAGTACAATATACTCTCAAAAACTTGGTAACGAAGCTCTGATGCCAATTGTAGAAAACTAGAGGGGGGGGGGGGTTGAATAGTTTTACCAATTAAATTTACTTATTAAAACTTTGAGATCGACTTATGTCAATTTGGTTTTGACGTGTTGGATATTGATAGAAATAAAAGCATACAAACTAAACTACGAGATAGAGTTAGAGAGACACAACCATAACACAAGTGTTAATAGTATTTCGGCTACAAGGACACCTTCCTTGCCCTACTCCACTCCCCTAGTCACCTACTTGAGAGTTCTGATGAGGCGAAAAGTGTACCGATTTTAAGGGGTCATTTAAGCCCGAATTCGTTATTATTTGATCAATTATTGCCCTAAATCATTCCTTTTGTCATTTTAGGTACTTTTGAGGAGAAATCTGAAAAAAGAAGCATTTTGGACGTTTTTGGAGCATAAAAGTGAAGAAACGGCAAAGTCTCAAAATCCTTGCTGGAAACAGTACCTGACGACGTCAAGATCTAACACATGACGGCGTCAAGAGTGGCAAAAGAGGTGGAAGTAGAAAATACACGTGACGGCCCAGAACATTTTCAGTGTTATTGACCTGACGGCGTCACCAAGGCCGTCAGGGTCATATTACATGTGACGGCCCAGAGTATATTTACATATGAAGGTGTCAAGACTGGATCTAGGCAATACGAATTTTATATTGGTGGCGAGTTGACGGCGTCAAATGCTACAACGTGATGCCATCAGGATGTTTTATCTATATATATTTTTCCAATTTTTCATTGTAAAGTGTGGAATATTAGGAGCATAAACCCTAGGTCGAATTTTCATCATATTGTAGGGGTTTCAAACCCTTCTTTCATCCATGTTTGAATAAAGATAAGTCTTCCCATAATCATTCAATATGTCTATGTGTTGTTTGATTATATCTTACGCTTGTCTTTCTTTTAACATGTTAGGCTAGGTTTTGATTGTGTTTGCTTAGATGTAGGAATGATGAGGATAGACGTAGGGGAGTAGACTATGTCATGAGTAGAATATTCGGTTTCTACAAGGAATGTTTGCAACTAGGTCCGGAATACAAAACTAAGATTGAGGATGACCTAGAGAATGTGACCAATGACGAGGTCACGTAATAACCCATGACCTTGAGTCTAGCTACAAGACTCGTAAATAAAGAAAAGTGCTTCTTGGGAGGCAAACCATGTTTTGTGTGTTTTTATTTGTTTGATTTTTAATTGTTTGATTTTATTTGTTTCCGTATGCATGTCTTGTTTTTATTGTTGGTAAATCATGTTTCAAACTAAATTATGAAAATGATTTATTTTGTTTTTAACTTCGTCTTAATTACATATAAAGGTATTTTGCAAAAGATAAGTGTAAGGGAAATCCAAATTTGTTTATAAGAACGAAAATGAGTATGATTCACTACAATATTAAATGAGCATTATATTAGTATTTGTTAGAGTCAAATGCTTGTATCGAGTCATAATGATGTTTTGCAGGATTTTCCAGGAAATAAGGCATAAGTTTTTCCAGAAATTTTCCGGAAACTTAACATAAGATTTTTCCAGGAACATTCTGACGGCGTCAGGAGTCACAACCTGACGGCGTCAGGTACTAAAATTCTGAAAATTTTTGCTAATTTTGTTTAAACCGGAGTCTTAAAGTTTTTGTTGATTCTTTAGTTTTATAAACTCCAGGAAATCTGCAAACATTCATTCCACAAGCATTATATCTTAATTTGTTTTCTAGGATTATTTTTTGTATATATAGATAGCCGCCGATTTTACGCGAGATTTGCCTTGATTGTTTTCTCAGGTTTAATAGGTTATATATGACAAAAAGATGATTTATATTTCTGGAGGGAAGCTTTCAAAGTTCATTTTCTTAGAGGAAGATCTAACCTTGTTGACACACTATCCACACCGAGCGAATCAGGGGAGTATTTGTTTTCATTCTTTTACCTGTTTTACTTTTACATCCTTTAATTAAACATAGGAGACAATGTTCATCCTAAGTGTAAGGGGAGGGTAAATTATGATACCTTATAGGATACAATTGCACTTGAGTTTGTTTGTTTGATAGTAGGTGTGTAACAAAACTGAGAAAAATACTTGTTAGTGCAATTTTAGCGCCAAATTTAAAATTTTTTACAACATTTAGGAGTGAAACTTTAGCCTTAACAAGCATCTCATGGATAGGAGTTGTATGACTAGCACAAAACCGTACCACTCAAAAAAAATTCCACCCAAATATGTGAGGTTCGCCTTTAGACTTGATAGGAAAAACATTCATTATTAGTGCTTATGAGTGTACCGGTAGTATTTAGATTCTAGAACTTGCGTTAGTCATGCATCCCAAGACCGCTAGTGAAACTACATTCGTGTAGTAGGATTTACTACATGATCAGAGGCATTATGATCACCCTAGTGTTTAAACCCGTATCATAATTACTTGACCATTTAAGTAATATTACTTGACTAGCGAAGTCAATTAATTTTCCCACACCTTAGCTTTGTACTCATTTTTAGTACACGAAACCCCTAGTACACCCCTCCGAGCCTATCTTTTCGTTTCTAACTTTAAGCATCTTACTTAAAGGAAGAATTTGTTTACAATCCACCCAAATTTGCAACCAAATCGCCTTAGCCTTCCGTGTATGCACTCATCTTTAGTGCATTATTGTTACATGTTTAAACTCTTAGTTAATTATCTAACTGATTACATGGTTGCTAAGTCGAGTCATATCATGTACATATTGTTTTGGGACGATTGGGACGATTGGGTAAAGTACTAGTGTTATGGAGTAATGGGAAAGAACATCAATTTATTACCCTCATATGTGCGTTAATTTTAAAAAGTACTTCAAGTGTTTTGATCATCTTAATTCGAGTCATTAGAGTAGTTTATTGTAAAGTATGTAAAAATTCAAATGTAAGAGGAATGTAAATTCCCTACAATGTATTATTTTGGATGGTAGGGCAAGAGTGTATGCAAAAAAAAAAAAAAAAAAAAAAAAAAAAAAAAAAAAAAAAAAAAAAAAATCGAAAAAATCAAAAAATCAAGAAAAAGAAAAAAAAAATAGAAAAAGAAAAAGAAAAAAAACATACGGACTACCATCCCGTTTCATTCTATGTTTATTTTATGTTTTTGTTATTTTTGATTTATTAGCTTAAGTCGAGTCGAGTCTTGGCTTAGCAACGCCATATTGTACATGCAATTAACTAAGATGATTAACTCGCC
This sequence comes from Artemisia argyi, assembly GCA_030686995.1. Lineage (NCBI taxonomy): Eukaryota > Viridiplantae > Streptophyta > Magnoliopsida > Asterales > Asteraceae > Artemisia > Artemisia argyi. The sequence continues at coordinate 17,161,048 of CM060678.1, read as the reverse complement.
ACTAGTAAATATTGCCTTTATCCAACAAAACCGTGTTTTCCATATCCCTACACCTAACGTTATAACCCTTTAAAAAAACCTCTTTGATAGTTTATCCTAGGTGCTTACGCCAAGTGGTGGAGGTTTGATCCTTTCCCAAGCCTATGATAATCTATTTGCTATGACAGGTAGTGAGAGATGTTTTCCATTTCCATATTGTGATATATACTTTATTACACCCGAGAGATGTGAGTATCTAAACACTATTTCTGAGGTGCTAGTGTATGACCTCCATGCTTGTTTTTGGTTTTTAGTGGAACGATTATTTGTTGTAATTACTTTTATATTAGTGTTAAATGACCCCTAACTTGTATTTTGATTAGAATAAAAGTGCATTTGCTTGAGGACAAGCAAATCTCAAGTGTAAGGGTATTTGATGAGGCGAAAAGTGTACCGCTTTTAAGGGGTCATTTAAGCCCGAATTCGTGATTATTTGATCAATTATTGCCCTAAATCGTTCCTTTTGTCATTTTAGGTACTTTTGAGGAGAAATCTGGAAAAGGAAGCATTTTGGACGTTTTTGGAGCATAAAAGTGAAGAAAACGGCAAAGTCTCAAAATCCTTGCTGGGAACAGTACCTGACGACGTCAAGATATAACACATGACGGCGTCAAGAGTGGCAAAAGAGGTGGAAGTGGAAAATACACGTGACGGCCCAGAACATTTTCAGTGTTATTGACCTGACGGCGTCACCAAGGCCGTCAGGGTCATATTACATATGACGGCCCAGAGTATATTTACACATGAAGGCGTCAAGACTGGATCTAGGTAATACGAATTTTATATTGGCGGCGAGTTGACGGCGTCAGATGCTACAACGTGACGCCGTCAGGATGTTTTATCTATATATATTTTTCCAATTTTTCATTGTAAAGTGTGGAACATTAGGAGCATAAACCCTAGGTCGAATTTTCATCAAATTGTAGGGGTTTCAAACCCTTCTTTCATGCATGTTTGAATAAAGATAAGTCTTCCAATAATCATTCAATATGTCTATGTGTGGTTTGATTCTGTCTTACGCTTGTCTTTCTTTTAACATGTTAGGCTAGGTTTTCATTGTGTTTGCTTAGATGTTGTGAAACCTAGATGTTGATTATTGGTTGATTGTTTGCTTATAATTGTTGTGGATGATTGTATTCGATGTTAGGCTTAAGAAAACTGGCAGACTTTCATTGGTAACTTGCTTGAACGTTTTAAGAAACATGATCGGAGGTGTACTATGATTTTTGGTTGTATTTAATGCATAAGTGAATTCTAATGATCCCATGTTAGGAGCTTTTAGCCGGCTCGACATATGAGTGAAGTAGGATCTTATAGAGTTAGGGAATATTGTACACGGCCCTACGACTAGTATTAAGGAATATAACCCGTCATGCATGCAATTGTAACAAGCTAATCAATCGGTAAAAGATATTTAGCGAGTAATGAAATCTAAGTAAACACATCTTTTATCATTATTGTTTCCACCACATTATTTTAATTTCATTTATTTTTATTTTATTTTGATTGAATCTTAGTTAATTGGGTTAGTTGGCTAGCAACTAATTCCGCCCTCTCCTTCAAAACCCGAGATTTTACTTGCTTTCATAAAATATAAAAAAATACAAAAAGAATCATCCCTCACCTCTAGACCTAGTTTAGTAGGCTTTCTAATCCTAGCGAAACTATTCCTGAGTTGAACGATCAATTCCCCGGTACTTGTCACTATACTATACTACAACGATCAGGTACACTGCCTGGCGGGGATTGCAAGCTTCTCAAGATCCCTTGAGAGGTAAAACCTGTTGTGAGGGTGCAATCCCACGTATCAAGTTCGTAATCACAACACCAAATCTCCTTTCACACGGCGGAGAAGCCTTTACATCATAGCTCTCAATTTATCCGTTACAAAGCTAGATACCGGGTCCTTAGCACGGCGAACCAAACCAACACACCCAATACAACTTGACTAAAGGATTTCACTTCCTTTTACACTTATTTGACCCAACACCTTTACAACACCTTTGGAGAAGAAAGAAAGAACAAGTATCATTTTTGTGATCTTGGAAGAGAAGATCCTAAGCAACTCATCACCCTAGCTTGCTAGTCTTCGAGAGGTCGTGTTCTCGCCTTTTGAAGGAACCTAAGAGAAAAACAAAAAGAAACTACATAGAAAGATCTTTGGATCTGAGGTTAGAGATTTTAGAGTGTAGTGAGAAGTTAACTCTAAAAGGGGTGAGAAATGGCTCACTATTTATAGGCAATTTTGCCTACTGTTCACCTGGTTCCGCCGGGTCCCTTCGCAAAGGGATCCGGCTAGTGTAAACCTAGGGATCCGGCACACTGGGTAAACCAGTCCGGATTTTGGGTTACAAACTGGGTAATGGGTTATGGGTTATGGTCCATGGATAGATGACGTCATGCCTGATGTCAAAGACATCTTGGGTCATGGGTCATGGACTTTGGGACATGGGTTTTATCCATTATGAATTTCATGCATGATGTCATGCAACGAGTCATGGGTTATGGATCAAAGCTCCATGGTTTATTGGTTATGGACTTGATTTTGGGTCATGGATAGTCAAAGTGTTTACTAGCATTTTTCTTAACATGTATTTTATAAAATGTAAGTAACAAATATTACTAAAATGTTTTTATAAAATAGTTTTGGTTTCATGTTTAATATATTTGTTTAGTGAAATGAGTTAGTAAACTATTGGCTCAAAGCGTTACGTATTTTATTTATTTCATTAAAATGATTTTAGGTTTGTTATCGACAAAACATTGAAAGATCGTAAAATATAAATAAAAGTTTTGAAGGTTTATTTGTATTAACAGGGGCTTTGACTAGGTGGGCTTTTGAATATGAATATGGGATTTTGGAATTGTGCCAATATTTGTTATTTCTTTGATTTCGTTTGGTAGATTGTGTCTGAATTTTGGATTAGTCTTGTTATGTACAAACTTCGTTTGGAACAGATTTGGAGCGATTGTTCGTTTAGAAAGTAACCTACAATTAGGTTATTTAGGTATTTGTATTTGGTATTCGAATTTGGCCTATAATTCTTATCACATAAGTGGGTTATTGGTATTATCCGTATCATATTTGGGGCATTTGAATTATCATGTTCGTCAAGTTATTCATTAACTTCAATTTGTTTGATACTCGGATAATAGCTTTGAATGTTTGACTGTAATCCTTATGATATAAGTGGGTTGTTAGAATTTGAATTTGGTGTTTGCATTTGAAGATCGATTTGGTGTTTGGAGACTTGGTTATAATTAGGTCGTTTGAATTTTGTTCGATCATTTGGAATTTGTCAGTTTGGGAACTTGGATCTTTGTTTGTCGGGCTTTTAAAGTTTGCTACCTGAATTTGATTGTCATTGGTGAAGATCCTTTGAGCCGATTTGTTTGTTCGGTTGGCCGTTTTGAGTTTGTCGGCTAACATTTGATTGTTCGTATTGAAGTCATCGACATTTGCTTTGGATCGATTTTGTTTCGGATTGCTTTTGGGAATTGATTGTTTGATTTGAATTAGGCTAGTATCTCTAGCCTTTGGAACTTTGAATTTGATTTGAAGCAGGTGGAGGAGTTTAACTCAGGACCTATGATGTTGGCCTCATTTACGGTGGTGAACGTGAATATTTGGTTGCCGGCTATTCAGATTTGGATTATGTTGTGGATCATGATACTAGAAGATCCTTATGTTTTCACTATTGGAAATTCGGTTGTAAGTTGGAAAGCTACATTACAACCATCAGTTCCTTCGAGCAAGTTTCGTCACTGTTTTGGATTTGCTCAGAATTGGAGATATGGTGTTACTTAGGAGTTGAACTTAAGGTGGAGATTGTTAGATATTTTGTCTTCACCTCCTAAGGCTAATTTTGGTACAACATAACTTAGCTAGTAGTATAAGGGTATGTTGGTCTTTTTGGTAGTATCTTAAGTAGTAAGATACTTTGTACTTAAGTTTTGTATGTCGGTATTGTTCTCTATATAACATAGAGATATATAACTTTTAATAGTATTAGACTTTGACTTCATAATAAACTACCAGCTTTTGTGCTCCCATCTTCTGATCTTGTTTTTCTTGCTCATGTTCTGAACCCCTGCTTTTGATCTTTGTGCTTCTGCTGCTGGTTCTGGTCTTTTGCCCCATGATTATCCTTCCCTAATCCTAACAATCACGTTACCATACCATCTGCTCTTAGTGTGTGTATGAGTGTGTATGTGCATGTTTTTGGTGCATTTTAATGGGTTCAGTTTTCAATGTTATGAATGCGAATAAATATGGTTTAGTGTTATTCTCGGTGTTGTTCTAACATGGAAGATTTTCGATATCATCATACTTTTAGCTCTTATACATCACATGTGTACACATATTTTTCACGAAGAAAAAAGTATTTGGATAAGAAAAAATATTTTAAATGAGTAATGTATTAAATGTTTAGATAACTAATTGCATTATATCTTATAAACGGTGACACTTTATATATAACATTCCTTCTCGAAATGCCTCATTATGTAATTCGTCTAGGGCCCTGAAAATTTTCAAAAATTCAAGGATGACTCTGTTTAAAGGAATCGAGCTATGGCGTCGAGCTACAAGAAAAGTTGATGCAAAGAGCAAGCTAAAAATGGATAGCGAGCATTATAAGTTTACAAACACCAAAATTTAGCAAACAAAATAATCAGTGGTCCGAAAATCGTTCCTAAATTAAAGAGTTATACAACCATATCGAAATGTGAGCCCATCTAGACTCGTTTGAGTGATTAACAGTAACTCAGGAGTATATCTATACCACATTATAATACACTTGTGACTATTTTATAATTAGCAAGGCTAAAAAATTCAGATTCAAACTTATTAATTATAGAATAGGTCTAATTAGAGCAAACACTCATTCTAACTATAAGAAAATTACAACAAACTTAACAGTAATAACAAAATTAATAACAAAATCTAAGAATAATATTTTATTACATAATGAAAAATATTTGCTTCCCGCAAAATTTAGTCTTACTAATTATAAAATAGCATACATTAAAACACCTTTCGGAAGATAATAACATGTGGTAGAGCAAATGAACATTCATGTACCTAGTCAATACATTCATGAAAGAAAATCCTTTTTTTTTTTTTTTTTTTTTTTTTTTTTTAATACTTATGGGCTTATGGCATATAGTTATAACATGTTAAAGTTGGCAAATATAAAGGGTGTACAATGCAATAACATTAAAAGCATAAAAGCATTACTACGTATTATTCTGACGTTGGAAGAACCACATGTTTCGCGTGTAATACATGTCACCACATCATCATCCTCATGGGCTTCCATCACAAACTTTAAAATCCACCTAAAATTACAATTCCAGGTATATAGACATGTAGTAGAATATCTTTTTTATGTTAATAACTTTTCCAGAGAATATATCTTCTTTATTTATCAATAATTTTCATTCATGTTATTCAGTGTGCTGTGATCAATAAAAGTTAAATATTCTTTTTTATTAAATTAAAAGGCATTTTTAAGATATTTAAGTATTATTAAAATTTTTATAACAATTAGATTACAAAAAGTAGTCCCATATGATTTCTGTTGGAGACCATTGGCAATTTTTGTTTCAAGGAGGTTTAACAAAATTTTTTTTTATAGATATTTTAGCAAAACTTCCTAAAATATGTGAAGTCTTAGACATTTGACTTTCTAAATAAGATAGTTACAAATTCACACAAAGGCTCTTGGATTATACATCCAGTTCGCTTTAAAAAATTTATGAGTTATGAAAACGTAAATTATACTTTCCATTATTGTTGTGTTTTTACTGAAAAAATTTGTAACTCCCTATATGGAATTACATTTGATATTTGTTAAGTCACCATTTCTTAACATAAACACATAGAAATCTAGAGAGAGAAAGTAGTTTAGAGAGAGAGAGAGAGTGAAAAGAACTCTTGAAATAAAATGAAAGAGATAATATTACTAGAGAACCAACACCCTCAAATGAAGGGATACATGGGTATTTATAGGTAAGGTCTAGAGCTTCTCTAAACTTTGACAATATTACAAAATAAGCCCTTAGACCTTTACCAAACATATAAACTAAGCATAAAACTAATATAAACATATTAAATCACTAACGTACTAACATAATATTGCAACCTATTACAAAACTCAATAACCGACACTTGAATTAATAAAGTCTATTCCCAACAATCTCTTTAGCATAAGTTAACTATATATTCTAAGTTTCGCACTATTTAAATGTGAGAAATGATTTGCACACTACATTTTTTTATTGACACACTTCAGCATGTGCATTAAACAGTTATACAGTTTATAAATTCTGCTTTAACTAGTTGTACATTGAAGTGTGCAAATCAAATCTAAATATATGCAAATCATCTCGAGATGGATACACATACCCACTAAGTAGTTTACCCGGATGAGGTGTAATTCAGTCGGAAGATAATAACATGTGGTAGAGCAAATGAACATTCATGTACCTAGTCAATACATTCATGAAAGAAAATCCTTTTTTTTTTTTTTTTTTTTTTTTTTTTTTTTTTTTTTTTTTTTAATACTTATGGGCTTATGGCATATAGTTATAACATGTTAAAGTTGGCAAATATAAAGGGTGTACAATGCAATAACATTAAAAGCATAAAAGCATTACTACGTATTATTCTGTCGTTGGAAGAACCACATGTTTCGCGTGTAATACATGTCACCACATCATCATCCTCATGGGCTTCCATCACAAACTTTAAAATCCACCTAAAATTACAATTCCAGGTATATAGACATGTAGTAGAATATCTTTTTTATGTTAATAACTTTTCCAGAGAATATATCTTCTTTATTTATCAATAATTTTCATTCATGTTATTCAGTGTGCTGTGATCAATAAAAGTTAAATATTCTTTTTTATTAAATTAAAAGGCATTTTTAAGATATTTAAGTATTATTAAAATTTTTATAACAATTAGATTACAAAAAGTAGTCCCATATGATTTCTGTTGGAGACCATTGGCAATTTTTGTTTCAAGGAGGTTTAACAAAAATTTTTTTTATAGATATTTTAGCAAAACTTCCTAAAATATGTGAAGTCTTAGACATTTGACTTTCTAAATAAGATAGTTACAAATTCACACAAAGGCTCTTGGATTATACATCCAGTTCGCTTTAAAAAATTTATGAGTTATGAAAACGTAAATTATATTTTCCATTATTGTTGTGTTTTTACTGAAAAAATTTGTAACTCCCTATATGGAATTACATTTGATATTTGTTAAGTCACCATTTCTTAACATAAACACATAGAAATCTAGAGAGAGAAAGTAGTTTAGAGAGAGAGAGAGTGAAAGGAACTCTTGAAATAAAATGAAAGAGATAATATTACTAGAGAACCAACACTCTCAAATGAAGGGATACATGGGTATTTATAGGTAAGGTTTAGAGCTTCTCTAAACTTTGACAATATTACAAAATAAGCACTTAGACCTTTACCAAACATATAAACTAAGCATAAAACTAATATAAACATATTAAATCACTAACGTACTAACATAATATTGCAACCTATTACAAAACTCAATAACCGACACTTGAATTAATAAAGTTTATTCTCAACAATCTCTTTAGCATAAGTTAACTATATATTCTAAGTTTCACACTATTTAAATGTGAGAAATGATTTGCACACTACATTTTTTTATTGACACACTTCAGCATGTGCATTAAACACAGTTTATAAATTCTGCTTTAACTAGTTGTACATTGAAGTGTGCAAATCAAATCTAAATATATGCAAATCATCTCGAGATGGATACACATACCCACTAGGTAGTTTACCCGAATGAGGTGTAATTCAGTCATTTGGAGAGAAGGAACAAAACATTAATTGTGTTTTTATTCCTTTCAATAACATGTACATGCCACATATTACAAGCACATGGTTAGCCTACCCACTGGGTAGATTAAGGATGCGCTTGGTTCAAATAGGGGAATGTGAATAACAAAAGTAAAGGGAATGCAATGGAATATAAAAGAATGAAATGGAGATTATCATTATCTTTGATAGTGCTTGGTTTAAGAAAAACACATCAACCTCCAAAGTGGTGGTGGTGGTGGTGATGGTGGCTGTTGTTGCTGGTGGTGGCTGGTGGTGGTGGCTTGTGGTAATGGTGGCTGCCGGTGCTGGTGGTGGCGGCTAGTGGTGGTGGGTAATCATTACCTTACCCTTAATTTACTGAGTAATGCCCCATTACCCCGTACTAAGCAATAACTGAATTACTTACTTTTAATCAGACATGTTTATTCATTGCCTTTCCTATTCCCGACCCCCCAATACCCCCAACCTAGCACCCCTAAGTTTTCTCCAAATCATCTCCCTTTAAATATACTTTGATTAGTTAAGTCCCCATCTTCAAATTTAGGTACCGTAAGATTCCTTTGATATCAATATTAAACTTCACAAAAGCTTGCTAAGACAAAAAATACATTACAAAAAATATCCATATGGGAAATCGTATAAATTTGTTTTATTGTGTTTGATCACATGATCTATATACAACATTAACATAACCTGCAATGAGACATTAAAATTTTCCAATGTGTCATTAAAATATCATGCAGTTAAAATTAACGATAAACAAACTATAAAAGATGCATGGAATCTTTTGTAAATTACAAATGTGGATAAATAAATGCAACTTGATACGTGAGATGCAGTTTGTAAATTGAAAGAATAAAATACACACATGGAAAAAAGTTGAATAATTATGGAGTAATATATAGCAAAAGAAAGATTCTTTGCTGGAAACACAAGACGCTGTTATATTATGTGACCTTCACAACTCTGCTACGTAAAATAAAGACAGATTATATACACGTTCATGTGTTCAAAAAAAGTTTAATAGCCACTAGCCAGCATACCTTTTATATGTGAAATGAAATATCATTTATTCGAACATGCATATATAATACGAGTACTTTTTATACAAATACACTTGCTAGTATATCATTACATTAAGTTAAAGTATACTGGAAGTCTATATATATACATACAGTCATTTTATTATTAATTATTAGTGGTATTATTTATAAGAGCACTTACATCAATAACACGAGTTAAGTTTTAACACGGTGTCACGTCAGCGCCACGTTAGCTTTAACACTTTCACCTTAACCCATAAAAAAAAAAACACCCTCAACAATAACTCAACAACAATTTACAAAAACACTCCTTCATTTAGAGGGAAAAACGATTTTTTTTTTTTTTTTTTTTTTTTTTTTTTTTTTTTTTTTTAAATACACAAACCCCCTTAACGTGGCGTTAGCCACTTAACTTGCCACGTTAATGTGGACTTAACGCAATATGGTGCAAAGGATAAGTTGGACTTAACGCACGTTATATGCTCTTTAACGCAGCACATGCGTTACTGCTGCTTCTGCTCTAAGGAATTAACATTCCCCCCCCCCCCCCCCCCCCCCCCACCCCTCCCCCTCATGTACTAAAAAACAACTTAAATATAACATCTTTTACTTAGATTCTTCCTTAAAAAATAAGTCATCTCCAACCATTTACTTTAAAGTTTAAACTGTAACTTCAAAACAATTTTATACTAGCTAAATTATTTTATTTATCCAATAACTATCTATCTACATCACTTTTATACTTTTATTAGATACATACAATATTTAATGATTTAGAGAGTGAATAATGATCCTTTAAATATGGAGAATTTTGATAAAGAAAATGATTTGTAGATCTAACTAAATGCTCAAAAGCTTTCTCCAAATTTGGAAGGCAGGAGATGGTTTTTGATGCTACATTCTTAAAATATAGAGAAAATGGTGGTTTGTAGACCATGGTTAGAGATTTATTATTATTTTGGTAATCATTTTTTTTTAAAATTTTTTAATACCTTTTTGGCTAACAAATTCATGGTTTTAAGTTAACCATCACACAAATTCAAATTTGGTATATCCATTCTTTTTCAAAAGGTTAACATGGCCACCTTAAATTTTTTGCATACATCAGAGCACACGGTAACGTGCCCTCCAACCCCACGTTAACCTTTAACGCACCAAATTAACGCGGTGCGTTAACTTACCGCCCCATACGTTAAAGTGTGCGTTAACTCAACGAGTCAAGACATTAACGTGCGTTAAATGTGATGTTGGTAAAAAAAAAAATAATAAAATAAAATAAAATAAAAAAAGAAGACAGGCCCTCAACGGCTACTTTTTAGCCCCGATTTTCAGGGAAAAAAAATCACTTTACCCCCTATAAAATACAACCGTTGTAAACGGTTAGAAACTTAAAAAAAAAAAAAAAAAAAAAAAAAAAAAAAAAAAAAAAACAACTTTTTCAAACCCATTTTATTACAACTATAAATACCCATTCACCAACACAATATTTTTTCACACTTCCAATACTCTTTATAATCTACAATACACTTCTATTAGCAAAAAAAAAAATGTCGGGCGGCAACAACAACAACAACGTCGGCTCGTTTACGAATCTTCTCGGTAGTGGGTGTAATAACCCATACGCCAGTTCTTCATCAAATCCGACTTGGAATAACCCAAACGAGGGCTCGTCGTCAAATTCGAATTGGGGTAACCCAAACGAATTCGGTATGCCGAGTCAAGAAGTTTTCGCACAACATCAAGCTTTCTAATATTGGAACGAAAGCCACCAAAACACCCTAAATTCCAATTTCCAAAATCTTCAATTCACTCAACAATCCTAACAATCCTAAACGGAAACAAATGAAGTTCCAGAAACACCTACTTCTCCTCCAAAACCAAAAAGTCGTATTAAACGAAAGGAAAACAAATCCAAAGACCCTGTAGAAGACGAGGAAGAAGATGCTGAAAAACTGAAGAACTTTCATTGGACGCCAAGGGAGGAAAGATTGCTTGCCGAGTGTTGGGTGGCATGTTCAGAGGATCCAAAGGTCGGGCGTTCCCAATCCAAGGATACGTTATGGCAACGGATAAAAGCAGAGTTCAATAGAATAAATTCAAAAGAACGCAACAAGGATATGCTACAATCTAAGTGGAAAACGTTGAACCGTGATTGCACTAAGTTCAACGCTTTTTACAAAAAGGCGCAACGCGAGCAAAAAAATGGTGAAAGTGAAGTTGATATCCTAACACGGGCTCACCAACTGTATCGTCAAGAAAACCTTCCGTTCACGAATGAAGATGCTTGGAACGTGTTTCGTAAACATCAAAAATGGAACGCGCCGCCGGCGGTTGATTTAACCGGCGACGTCCCAAGCCAAACAAACGAGACTTTGTTTGGTCATGATGAAGAACCACGGCCCATTGGAAAAAAGTGGGCTTCCAAGAAACAAAAATTCGAGACAACGACAAGCACCGGAGGCACGGCTAGCACCGGTGGTTCCTTTTCTTTGTTCAATTTCGGAGAGATTATGCGCGAAGAGTATCGGTCAAAACATGAAGAAGCGGTCAAGGCGTATCAGGCGACCGCAGAAAACCATGCCACACAATAGAGGTTGAATGAGTTAGAAGTTTTGATGCTCGACACTACTGGCAAGGATCCAACCTACGTGGCGTTGGTCAATATGAAAAAGGGTCGAATCATCAAGAAATTAGGATTGCCTCCTCGTCAAGAATGAATAATTGTGTGATGTTGTGTTTTTTATTTTTTTTATTAGCGTTTGTTTTTTTTTTTTTTTTTTTTTTTAAATTCCGTTTTGTAATGTGATCGAATTAATGTTATGATTTTAAATAAATGTAGTATTTGTTAAAGTTTGTGGTTGAAATTGAAAATAATTGAGGTGAAGGTGAGTTATTGGTAAGTTATGTTACTAGGGTGGAAAGTCAAAAATTAAGGTTAAAAGGTAAAAGCTGACATGACGCTGACGTGAAAGTGAGTTAAGATTTATCTTGTGGGCAACTTACCCTTTGCTCTCACGAAATTAACTTGAAATCTCTCACATAATAATCACAAGCCTTTTAGAACCATGTCAGAACCCGAGTGGTCAAATATAAATGTTATTAGTTAATGTTTCTAGCTAAACTATGGATCAAATGCAAATGTTTTCATAACTCACATACTAAGTTTGAAAAGGGTTTAAAAGTACAATCTAGTAGAAAAATAATCTTGAGCAACGACATGTGACTAGCAATTTACAACCAACGTCTATAAAATGTTTTAACTTCTTATATAAGGTGTGCTAAAGTCACGAATAATGAATGAGATCATGTTGAGTAATCTTGATTGTTCGACAAAACATGTGACTAACTTCACTACCTTGTTTTTCAAGTCTTATTGTCGTTGAGAAAACTTACATGCGATAATATAGCGGGTACAAAGGTCTAAGAAGAATGTGGAATGTCATGAGTAGGAGTGTCTCATTCACAAACCGAATTCCTACTTCTCGATGATGTTAAGTTCATTCTTAATTTTTCAACTATCCGACTCTCCTCTCCTCTCCATAATAAAATCGCCACATGTGGGTGATTAGGGACATTAAATGTTATACAAGGAGTAATACCAACTAAATCACACACTTACACGTAAACAAGTATTTAGTTGTAAATATTCACTTCAATAACTAAATCACTCAAAGAATGAATAAACAAAATGTCTAATTCATTTTATGATCAAAAAAACATTTTTTTAATCACTGGATTTTTTATAAAAAATGTCATAAACATTTTATATCATTTACAAAATCATTTTTGGTAACAAAGAAATATGTTTAATTCACTATATAAATATATGAATTCAAATTTTCAACCAAAAATAATAAAAATGTTCCAAAAAAACCTTCCCCACAAAAAGACAAAGGTGAGCAACGGATATAATGGGCGGCCCCCTTAATTATAAAGGAGGTCCCCTTAATGTTTAAGGGGACCGGCCTCTATTTAAGGGACCGGCCACGCTCCCCTTGTCCTCAGCTTTGCCTATAAATACTGGTTTATCTCTGGACTTTTTCCTCACCTTTTTGCACTAAAATTTTCTGTCCAGATCTCTCTAAATCATTCTACTTAATTCTTTTATCATATAATCATAAGCTTTTGTTTCTAAGTGATCAAAGCTTCAATAATTCAAGTGCAAAGGGAAGAATACTCCTATTCATCAAGACTAGAAGTATTACAACTTAGTATCATCTTGCTACCTAAGTTGTTTATGTATTATACTTTGTAAATCATTCATTCTTTTTGTGTAAAGGTGTGTATGTTAGTTAGATAGGTTTGAACATAAGTAGTTAGACTAGCTTGGTGTGATAGAAGAGTAGTAAAGGTGTTAAGAAGAATAGTAGTGAAGAAGCGAAGACGTGAAGGAGAGGCATTAAGAAATGAAGTAGTTGTGTATAGTAGTGAATTTGTTAATAGTATAAAGTAGTAGTGTTAGTTAGTTGTTGTGGTGAGGAGAAGTAGATTAGTGAAGTAGTGAAGAAGAAGAAGTTGTGAAGTAATGAAGTGCGGTGAAGTAGTGAATAAGAAGAAGTCATGAAGTAGTGAAGTGCGGTGAAGAAGTAGTGAAGTAGTGAAGAAGAAGAAGTCGTGAAATAGTGAAGAAGTCGTGAAGAAGTTGTGAAAGAGTTGTGTTGTGATTGAAGTCGTGAGATTGGTTCTAGCTACGATTAGAACTCGACATTCAGCTTTGTGTCATTAAATCGGTGTAAGCGAAAGTGTGTAAGGTCTTCTCCGCCATAAGGGAGATTGTTGACTTAGTGAAGAAAACTCTCGAGCTCGGTGCTCAGGGAGTGGATTAGGGCGAAGAGGTGCTTCGTTGCCGAACCACTATAAATCCTCCGTGTCTTGGTTTGATCTTTCCATCTCTCACTCCTTACTTATCATTTTACTTTCATTATCAGTAGTTACTATATATATTAAAAATGAAATGAAACTACGTCGTTCAATGAATAGTAACTCGCAGCCCATTGCTGGGCTGAATTTAGCCCGCGTAGTCCAATGAAATAAGCTTGGCCCAAAAGGTTTTAATAAATTTGGTCCTTCAGATACATATCTGTCTCTCACCGTTTTTCTGGAACAATCTCGACACACACAAACACTACCCTCATTAACATATATCAACACCTCACAAATTCTAAACAAGATCATCACTGGAGGAGAAATTAGCATTTGTGTGAATGAAGTATGATTATGATAAACGTGATTCATTTTCGTCAACAAATCAGAAATTCAAGACGTGATTCATATGAAACATGGACCCTTGCAATGATATGAGATAATCTGTTATTTATTTTGTTGCCTTATTAATTGTGTAAGCTTATCAACCCTAATTACATCTTTGAATTTGATTGTGAGTTCTATTAATTTTGGATATTTCGATTACTTTTACCTTCGAATGTTTCGTTCAAATTATAGCTTTTCCTTGGAAACAATTCCTTTGGCAAGGGCAGGAATAAGTGAAGAAATTGAACAGACTGTGTGCACAAGATTCAAGTCGAGTTTCTTTTTTTTGACAAGGTAACCTTTTATGGTTTTATGTTCTTGCAAATTCCTCTTTTGTAAAGTTAAAATTTTTATGCTAGAAAGATACAAGTTTTTTTTTTTTTTTTTTTTTTTTTTTTTTTTTTTTTTTTGTTCCTCTGATGTTTTTTGTAGTTTTCTTCTAGGAAAGAGGTCTATTGAACACAATACCTTAAGTTACTTATCTGAAACTTCATGACGGTTTCTTATTCCTAATTCGTTTATGCGTAGATTTCTTGCTACTTCCATAGTCTGTTTAAGGCTTATTAAATTGGTAATCTTCAGTTCCTTTAAGATTTATGGTTCCATACTCTTGGAATATATATGTAGAAAAGCCTAATGTGTTTACTTTAAAATCGGTGCAGGAAAGTACAAAAGGTCTCAAGCTGCCTGCTAGATGATAACAAGTGTACATAAAAGGTTCATGCCAGTAAGTTTTATTCAACATCACTGCCACCCGCCTTTCTGGGAAATAAGTGAAATTGGTAGTGATATAATTTAGTTTCATGATATATGTAATAGCAAATTAATTGTGAAATGTGTTTGGTTTATATGATCTATGTGTTTGTGGGTATATGGTTGATATGTTTATTTTACGTCTTGATCAGGTAAGTATCAGGGGAAGCAGTGTAGAGGTTCAGGTGCGAGTTTAACCTTTTGTATATGTGTTTGCATTCATGGCCTGATCATGCTACGCAGCGGTTCGAAATGTCATTTTAGGATTCGAGGAGACAACCGAACCAGCAGTTGTTTATAAGCTGGTCAGTTTTACAATTCCGGTTTCGCTATTACATGTTATTTTTCCTTATTTGCTGAGACTATATAATACACCTTATCAGTAGAATTTTTTTCTAAATTAATGTACCTGCTTTTAAAGATGAATTCATTACAAAAATAGCGTATAACAAGTAGTCACCTATGCTGCTTTCAAGAATTAAAATGAACGAGTATGGAAAACAGCTCTGGATGCTGGATTGACAAGTCTTTAAATATCACAGCATGTAGGGTAAACAGAGTTTCTTCTCATGCTATTTCGACCACTTTTGGGTATTTTTAGAATATCGATTATATGGTTTTGTGCAATGTGACATAAACAAGGTATCATTGCTCCTCAAGTGTTTTACTGTTTAATAACTAATTTTTGCTTTCTTATCCGTAGGCCGTTGAATTTTGCCTGATGGACAAACGAGCACTTGAACGATGTCAGATTATGTTGAACAACATGGCCATTGTGATGGTCAACACCGAAGACATTGCAGGTGCAGGTCAGGTACCATATCATACTCTCTGCAATAAGGAGACCGTTATACAATTTATACTGAACTACACGTTTAAACACAAAGGAAAACGGAATCGAGCTTTGAAAAATGCAGGAAAATGTGGAAACATTGGTTTCTCTAAATGTAGGGGATACATAAAAATTTAACAGGGGATGGAGGGAATGTATTGCCTTTTTTTAAAAATTGGCTATGCAATTATGCAAATTTCCAAATATACTGTAGTGTTAGACGGCATACGAGATAGTGGTTGAAAAGCAATAAAGTATCGTCATTGCTTGCTGTTTTTTTTTTCCAAAAAGATGGCGGCTGCGTTGCCTATAATCCTCTGACTTTTTACCCGCAGCCTGGTATGACCTATGTGTGTGTGTGTTTATGCCATTAAAAACCATGTCTGTAAACCAAGAAAAAAAATAATTGGTGAACTTTTATTCTCAGTTTATAATGACACTATGGTGATGATCTATTCAGACGATGTTTCGGGCGATTTTACGGCGGGTAGTGTTCATGAAACCAGCGTCTTCTACCCTGGAATGGATTTGTGTTGCACACAGGTACCTTCTCCTGCAGTAAACTAATCCGGCAGCCATCAAAAATGACGTGGTAAATTTCGCGGTATGATGTTTTTAACATTCATAAAGCTTTGTATCCTTCATGTGGTTTTCTTTCCTTTACTTGCGACTTGCGTGTGTACCTTTTCATACCTTTTTTTATTGCATACGCTTACAGTCATAGCTTACGTTGCCAACAGATGTGCCACAGTCGCAGTCAATGAACACCAAACAGTACTGCCGGCGAACACACTCGATATTCCTATAAACACATATGTTAGATTGCAAGGGTATCGGTATTCCTATTATTTTGATGCTTGGTTCTGTTTATAGTTATTAGTAATATATCAACTATGTGAATTTATCTTCTTTTTTTATTTCCAGATGTTGGAATCCATTATGTTATATCGTTCATATAGTATCGTTCTTTCACTACTATGAGCTGGTCCTTGGGAGCTTGCTTTAAAGAATGGTTTCTTATACATGATCAAAGTTTGCACAAACATGTTGTCTTATGCAGCGGGTCAGAATGAGTACTTAATTCTGAACACATTAGAGGTTGGCTGATGAATTGACTAAAATGGTGAGGATGTATGTTTCTTGATACATAGTGTGAATATATTTTGAAGGATCCAGAGAGCTACGCTGTTGAGAGACTCGAACAGTGAAAGATTTCACTGTTTTAAGGACACGTTTTCTTTTTGTAGAGGGTAGCAGTCAAGCAGGAGGTAAGAAAAAAAAATTTAGCAACTCTTTTTGATAGATTTTGAGGTAATGTATTATAGCTCCAGAATATTCAATAAATTTGTTAAATAATAGTGTTGTTTCATGTTGTTATACAATGTGTATATTAAAAACTTATGCTGAGATTTTACCTGAAGCAAAATTGCCAAAGAAAACAAATTTGGTTTAAGATTTTATAGCATAGATGTTGGCCTAACGAGAATGAATACCACCAAGTATGTTGATATGTTAACCTCAGTAATTTAAGAACCTGATATATTAAGATCGATTGAATTAATGTTGTCGTTTGTTTTGACAAAATGAAGGACGTTAAAAACCCGCGAGGCCGCAACACGGCCGACCGGAGCCAGACTCGTTAGATATAATAGGTTATAATGTGCACGTGTTGATTTCACATAAAAATCAAATAAAGTTTCATTCATAAAACGAAGCTTTTATAACTTATCTAAAAGGACAAACATATAACTAATCATTTTATTGATTTTACACAAAACTAATTGAAAGATTTTTGAAACAAACTTTTTATAAAATGAAAAGATGTAAAACTATTAAACCCCCTTCTAGTTTTTCACAATTACGATGAATTAATAATAATAATAATAATAATAATAATAATAATAATAATAATAATAATAATAATAATAATAATAATAATAATATTTAGTTTTTTTAAGTTTAGAGCAAGTGGGATTTTTTTTAATTTAATAGTTTTTTAGTAAAAGACTATGAAAATTAAATATTTCACATTGAAATTTATAAAATTGAATATAAGACTTGCCTCTTTTAATACAAAAAATAGTTATATTCATGAGCTAAAACTTGGGTGTAAGTAACCTCATAAAAAATTTTTAATTTTTTTTTGCATTGTAGTTAAATAAATTGTAGAAAATAAAAAATAAAATAAAATTCATGTTTTTTTCCCTTCTAAATATTTAAGTTATAAAAACTGTAATTTAGAGTTATTTCACAATTTTTTTATTTATAAGTTTAATTACTAAATCAGTAAATTTTGAAAAGACATTGTTGGCCGGTTCACTGGTTATTAATCTTTTGCACCTAACTAAATTAGTAAACTTGTTTACTTTACAAGTTCTCTTTTATTATATCAATTAAAAATAAGGTATAATGATGCATAGTTTTGAATTATATAATGTAATCATGTGTATAAATATGATTATTTGAATCTAAAAAAAAAGAAAAAAAAGTGCATTCTAGATGTATTATAGCCGTTTAAACAACACATGTATTTTAACAAAACGTTGTAAATGAAATTCTAAAGAGTTAAATTTAAAAAATGTGTGGTTCATATTTTATTCTTATAAATTTTTTTCATATACTAGATCAATACAACACATGGTATAATTCATGGGGTGGAACTATGCCAACTTGGAAGTAGAGGGTTTGCTTGATTTATAGAATCTCCTTTCTCATTTTTCACACTCATTTCCCTTTCAAATATAACTTACCATCACTTTCTTCATCTAAAAGAATCTTTTTATTTGAAATTTTCTAATTTACTAATCCTACTCATTGACACTATTTTTATCTTACCAATTAGTAATATTTTAACACCCTTGAATTTGATTTGGCTGCATCATCATATACATTATTAATTAAATAATATTTTCTCTTTATATTCAAATTATAAATTCAATGGTTTCCATTGTGGGTATCCATATCTAACAACCCTTTGCTGGATATTTGTTCCACTCTCCAAAAAAAAACAAAATATACTAAAAATTTATTTCTTGAAAATCTTGAAATTTTCTCTAATTTTCAAGAGTCAAGAATTTAGCAATATGTTTTGTAAAAATTGTTGCACTTGACTCAGTTTTCAAAAGGGTATCCTAAAAAAAATTATCTCATAATTTTGTTGCTTATTTTCATATTTCTTGAAAATCTTGAAATCTGCACTAAAGTTCAAGAACCAAGCTTTTTAGCAATATGTTTTGTGAAAACTGTTTGAGTTGACTTAAAATCCAAAAGGGTATCTGAAAAAATGAAAAAGATTGTGTTTTGGCTGGTTTTTAGTATGTGTGTCATGTTATCAAGAGGAGGAAGGCCTAGTGTTGTAAACCTTGGTGGTTTGTTGACAGTGAATTCAGTTATTGGGAGGTCTGTTAAGCCTGCTATTATAGCTGCTGTTGATGATGTTAATTCTGATAAGTCTGTTCTTGGAGATACTCATTTGAATCTTGTTTTACATGATACTAATTGCAGTGGATTCCTTGGTACCATTGAAGGTAATGTTCTTTTTGGAAAAGTTGTTGTGTTTGGGATTGTTTGTTAGACAGCTTATTGTGTTGTTTAAGCAATTTTGAGAGTTTCTATGTTAAAAAACTGTTAATGATTATCTACTTATTGTGTTCTTAGAAAAGTGCATATTTTGATGAAAAAGTGCATATTTTGATGAAAAAGTGCTTATGCATTTCTTCCTAGAGGTTTTTGTTTCAGCTTAACTATCGGATTTTCGAGCTTATGTAAATTTAGGAAAACTTAAAAGCCTTCTTTTTTCGGCCTAAAGTGGAGTTGTGAGTTTTCCAAAATTATATAAGCTCATAACATAAGCAAGAATATTGTTTTGGTGTAAGCTTAGTTTATTGTTGGTGTCCTAAAAATTACAAGTTCGTTAAGGTGTTTTTAACAACCTTATTACTGTATGTGGTTATAAGCACAAATTAGATAAGCAATCCCAAATACTGGCTTTAGCACAAGCATATCTGGCTTTTTGGGCTAAATAATTGGTACTTGTTGAAAATATTACCATTAGTAGAAAACAATAATTGGTATTCAATAGGAGGGAAAAGTAGAAAAAGCAGATGCCTTTATGAGTTTGCAACAACCAAAAACCAACAGGGACCCAAATGAACTTGACTGTATGTGCATATTTTTTATTTAGCCCCCTCATATATTTATAGTCACTCTTAAGTAGCTAGGTTGTTTTGTTTATACCATTTTCTGTCAAAAACATTTTGGATGACATAATTGCTGTTAAATGATTTGAAAAGACAAATAATTATGATGAAACATGCTCTTTGTTAGAGTCATAAGATTTCTTGATTAGAACAAGATTACACATACTTAGTTGGATGACTTATAAAGTACGAGTAGTATTTGGTTTCCTTAATTCCTGCCTAAAACATTTCAGATGACCTAAACGCCTTGTAAGAACTCGAGGGCATTTTTGTCATGTGGCATGTTCTCTTTGTAGATAGTGATATGAATAAAGTCAAACATATTTCGGTGGTCTATGAAAGTAGTTTTTAACTTTGAGTAGCCTAAATTAAGAGCTTGAATACTTAGGTGGCCTCCACAAACAGATGATATAGTGCATCAAGAGGAATGAGTAAAATAGGAAGTCTTATAAAAATTGTGCTATTGCTAAAGTGGGGTGTTTGGGATCATATGCACTATAAAGAACATGAAGAGAACAATGATGTTGAATTGAGTTTAGAATGCTAGTTTATGATAGTCTTTTATTGCAATCACTTGAAACAAATTCCGACTTTAGAGTATTAAAATTAAAATGGTTGTTGATATGACGTTAGATAAAATATGATGGATGTCCTAATTGGTGATCTCAATGGATAGTAGAAGTCTATTTTACGAAGCGGCACTACGATGAGTCGGATTCCATTATCCTGGCAATTTGGAATTAAAAAGAATATCGCGTGAAACAGGAGGAGCATGGAGAATATGATTTAGTACTAGTATTTACAATAGAAGTTGGATCAATGTTTAGGATGGCTTGTCTCGAGCCATCTTCAATAACAAGTTCTTCGGTGCCACTATAAGGGGAGTGAAGCGTAAGTGTTTTAAACCACGAGTCACATCATGAGTTACATCACTGTGAAGGAGCCAACCTTTAAAAAGTAGTCTTTGGCGGTTACGAGTGGTGATTGGCAGCCTTCAGGAGCAAGACAATGTTCAGTATGAGACACATTGACCTTAGTTCGACTCCATTGACTACGTCATTTCAGGGGTTGTGAGAAAGGGAGTAGGTGGGATGGATTATTGTTGTTTGATAAGTAGGTGAATATAACAAGGATAATAACGTTTTATATAGTTGCGTATTTTATTTTTGGTTGCATAGTTAACACTAGTAGGGAAGTTATTAAATGATCTTGTTTTTATGTTCGAGGGAGATTTTACAGCTCATTAGTATTTCATGTAACTCATCAAACATGATAGGAGTTTCATGACTTTTTTTCATTATGATTATGATACAAGTTATTAATTGCCATTCTTTGAAAATATGATTCAATCACATGGTCTTTTTGATGCTCATGTTATCAAAATAAAGCCACAAGCTATCCAAACACTAGCAAAGTGAATTAGGGCACAATATGCAATCCCGAACACCCTATTTGTGAGGTGATAAATAAAGGAATAGGTGCTCGTTTCTAAGTGAATGCTAGTTATCATATCTGACTTTGGGAGTCAGACTCAATAGTTCCATTTTCCATAATACTATTAGCTACTCCAACCTTTCGAAGAAGTTTCATATACACATCAAAGAACATAGAATTACTATCACCTGTAAGCAAATATGTGTCAAAGTTGCTAAGGAACACATCATAATTATAAATTTAACAAATGACAGGTTGGACTAAAAAAGTCTTTAACACATTTTTCGTGTTTTGATGCAGCTCTGGAGCTAATGGAGAAAAAGGTGGTTGCTGTAATCGGTCCACAATCCTCAACCATAGCACACGTCATCTCACACGTTGTTACCGAGCTTCATGTACCTTTACTCTCGTTCGGTGCAACAGACCCCACACTTTCAGCTCTCCAGTACCCATACTTCATTCGTACCACACAAAATGATTACTACCAGATGTCAGCAGTCGCTGACGTCATTGAATACTTTGAATGGAAAGAAGTAATCGCAATATTCGTAGATGATGATTACGGACGGAATGGGGTTTCATCGTTAGGTGATTCTTTAGCTAAAAAACGCGCCAAAATTTCCTATAAAGCTGCATTGACTCCTGGTGCATTGCAGAGCGATATAAGTCAAGTATTAACCGATGTTAATTTGATGGAGTCACGGGTTTATGTCGTTCACGTAAATCCAGATTCGGGTCTAGAAATTTTCTCGATAGCGAAGAAACTCGGTATGATGACCAGTGATTACGTCTGGATCACTACTGAGTGGCTTCCTGCTGTTCTGGATTCATCAGACCTACCGGATCCCGACACCTTGTCACTTTTACAGGGTGTTGTGTCACTTCGTCAACACACTCCAAATTCGGATTTAAAAACATCTTTCACGACAAAATGGAAAAACATTACAGAAAAGGAAATATCCGGCTTCAACTCGTATGCTTTTTATGCTTACGATTCTGTATGGCTACTCGCATACGCTCTTGACACTTTCTTAAAATCGGGCAAAAATATCACATTTTCGTCAGACCCGAGACTTCGAGAGACCAACGATAGCTCGCTTCGGCTATCAGCGCTTCAGACATTTAACGAAGGCCCAATGTTACTCGAAACACTTCTATCTACAAATTTCACCGGTTTATCGGGTGAATTTCAGTTTGATCAGGACAAGAATCTGATTCATCCGGGTTACGATGTTCTTAACATAGGTGAAAACGGATTACGTACTATTGGATACTGGTCAAACTACTCGGGTTTATCGGTCACTCCTCCAGAAACCTTCTACGGAAAACCGTTAAACAGTTCAAATAGTAACCGACTTTATAGTGTAATTTGGCCTGGTGAAACCAGTTTGAAGCCACGTGGATGGGTGTTCCCAAACAACGGAAAACCGTTGAGGATTGGTGTACCGTATAGGCATAGTTATAAAGAGGTTGTTACGAAAGATGTTCACGACCCACGAGGAGTACGAGGTTATAGTATTGATGTTTTTGAAGCTGCTGTGAGTTTGTTACCTTACCCTGTGCCGCGGAAATATATTCTTTTTGGAAATGGCGATCGGAACCCGAGTTATAGCAATCTTGTTACTTCTGTTGCTGATAATGTAAGTGTTTGTTCTTGCCTGATGTTTAGTTTTTTGTCCATGTGGCAAAATGGGTGGGTTGTGTTTTGCTGGGTAACGGGTCGAGATGTGTTTGAGTTGAAACTGGTCTGGTTGTGCTGGGTTGGTTACTGTGTTATTTGTTTGCAATTTTGCATCTTTCTGATAATAAACTGAATAAATAAAAAGGCTTTGAACTTGAGTCGTATCCTACTTGACCCGTAAAAGATAAAACCTAACCTAACTCGACTTGTTCATACAAAGAAATTTGATTTTATCTGTTTTTCAGACATTTGATGCTGCAGTTGGAGATGTTACTATTATTACAAATCGAACGAGGATAGTTGACTTTACGCAGCCTTATATGGAATCGGGTCTTGTTATAGTTGTTCCGGTGAAGAAGTCAAAAACCAGTCCATGGGCTTTCCTCAAACCATTCACAATTGAAATGTGGCTTGTTACGGGTGGATTTTTTCTTCTTGTTGGGCTTGTTGTTTGGATCCTTGAACATCGTTTGAATCATGAGTTTCGCGGGCCTCCGAGTCAACAAATCATGACTATTTTCTGGTTTAGTTTCTCAACGATGTTCTTTTCACATAGTAAGTATGATCCATTCATTCTAAAAATCATGTTTGGATTCACGCGTCATTTGAAGTCGCAATCATCAGTTTAATGTTTGGATAAACATTTGTTCGTTTGATTATCAATTCATAGAGTAAAACACGTCCAAACACTATATTTTAACACTTCTTTTCTTAAACTAGTTATATGATATTAAGAGGTAGAGTTGTTGTATATGCAGGAGAGAACACGGTTAGCACTTTGGGGCGTTTGGTTCTACTCTTGTGGCTGTTTGTTGTTTTGATCATCAATTCAAGCTACACAGCAAGTTTGACTTCGATACTCACGGTCCAACAGCTAACTTCAGGGATCCAGGGTATAGATGGATTGATTTCAAGTAACGAACCCATTGGAGTTCAAGACGGATCTTTTGCTAAAAATTATTTGGTGCAAGAACTTAACATTGCAGAATCTAGGATTAGATCATTAAAAGATCAATCGGAGTACGCGCATGCTCTTAGTCTTGGTCCAAAACAAGGCGGTGTAGCTGCCATTGTTGATGAGCTTCCTTATATCGAGCTTTTTATGAGTTACACCAAGTGTGAGTTCAAGATTGTTGGTCGGGAGTTCACTAAAAGCGGCTGGGGTTTCGTAAGTTTCTTCCAACTTTAACCTTTCCATTTTGACTTTCTTGTTTTAAACTTTAATTTTTACTATATCAAACTTGCTATAGATTTCTTCAATTAAAGCTTAAAGCCAAAATATTTGTGTTGCAGTATTTGTTGTCTACTTCATATTTCTTGATAAACGCATTAAAAATTTTAAAAACTTCATATTCACTTTGTAGTTGGAAACCGGCAGGTTTGACACCAAAAGTCAAATTGTACCTCAAAAAATGTATGCAGTTGAAAACAAATAGGTATTGTATAAGGACATTGTAACATTAATTGTCACTAATTTCATCGTATTGATTTCAGGCATTCCAAAGGGATTCACCTCTAGCAATCGACTTATCAACTGCCATTCTCCAACTCTCAGAAAACGGTGAATTACAAAGAATCCACGACAAATGGTTGGCATCAAGTTCATGTTCATCACAAGTTGCAGATATCGACAATAATAGTCTTTCCTTAAGCAGCTTTTGGGGTCTATTTCTCATATGTGGTATCGTGTGCTTCATTTCACTTGGCATTTACGTTTGTAGAGTGTTATGTCAATACCGTAGATTTGATGCCAACACTGATGAAGAAGCAAACGAGATTCCTGAACCCCAGTCAGCAAGACGTAGTTCAAGAGGAATATTCCGATCCTTAAGTTTAAAAGATTTGATTGAATTTTATGATAAGAAAGAAGCTGAGATTAAGGAAATGCTTAAGAGGAATAAGCCTCAAGTATCTGAGAATAATGATTCGCCTTCGTCTCCATACAATGGAAATTTTAGTATTGGGCGGAATGGTTAATTTTCCTAAATTGGAAAGTGCATGCCCTTGTAGAGTTGTATATGTATATTTTCAACAGTTTTAGTAAGTTATACAGGAAATCATTGTATGATATGCCAAAAGTTAGAGAACAGCTAGAAATGAACACATTTTGGCTAAATTTTGCTGTGTTAATAATGTACAAATTCCATTAGTGGACATACAATTATTAAAGCCATTTTTGTATCTTATAGGGATCACAAATATATTTTTGGTCATAACTCATAATGTGAGTAATTGAAGTTATTCAATCACTCAAATATCTTATTACCACAACTTCAAACACTGAAAATACATCCGAAAACTGTAATAAGTTTGAAGCTGTAAACTGTTCTGTTTGATCTTAAAAGACAAACTCGATTACTATGTTTAGACTATAAGCAGTTGAATGTTCCCTTTTCTCCGGTTCCCATCGTGTAACGTTTACAACTTTTAAACTTAAGGCGACCTGCCACACTCATTTTTCTTGTTAACTCATATCATCAGCATATAAAAGGTCAACACGAATTGAGGTAACGCACGTTAGTAGCTTGACATCGTGTACTGTAGGCCTTAGATCAAATTTTTGAAAGTTGCAGGGATTTTAAGGTTGAAATGAATAAAAATGTTAACTAGAAAAAAATTTCCCCATTAATCCAAAACGGTAATTATCATTATACTATGAATTCGTTACTTTGGCATCAGGCGTTCCTTAAGGACTCTCCTTTAGCACTCGAGTTATCGACCACCAGTCTCCTTTCTCCAAGTCACCACCTTTGGTCCTAAATAGTAACGGGTTTTTAGTCCCATCTATTGCCTCGTATGTGTTAATTCTCGGTTCATTTATCCAAATGTCATGTCAAAATCGCGCCCGGTAATTGTTGTGGGCTTCTGGCCAATTATTTTCATTTACTATTAGGATCTTTTGTTTGTAGTTCTGTAAATATATGAAAAAAGATGCAGATGGAGCATGAAAAAACTAAACTTCCAAAATGCTCATCAGTCCATCAACAAGTGATGTGCAACATTGTTCTTATCTTTATTTATACAGAAATTTTTAAAAAGTTGCATAGTTTTTGATTTTACATTCACATTGTAGTAAAGCTTTATTTATTTATTTTTTAAGAAAAAAACAGTCTCAGATAAATCGTTAGACTTTGCGACTCCACTAATTTTTTGACACATGTCCAAAAATGAATATTTAGTTGGTGAAGTTTTGCTAAACCGACGCTATGGCTTTTTGCTAGACTATACTTTTTGTGCGACAACCTTTATTCTTTTGCAAAAAAAAAAAAAAAAAAAAAAAACAAGACAAAAGGTTTAAAATTTTTTTAAGAAAAATTATTATTATTATTATTATTATTATTATTTTTTATTTTTTTGCAATAAGACAAAAGGTGATCGCAGTTTGTGCAATCATATTTTGTCTTTTTGCAAAAAAAAAAATAATAATAAAAATGATTGCACATAAAATACAAGCTAACAAAAAGTCTATCGATCTATCAAAGACCATTTTTTTTTTTTTTTTTTTTTTTTTTTTTTTTAATGTGAATTCAATATAAAAACTTTGAAACATTTTTAGATTTTCTCTTATTTATATAAAGTTAATAAGATGAATTACATGGATCCATTTATATGCATGCCTTCGTGCTTTATAAAACTCAGGGATACAAAATTTTTGTAGACTTGCATGTTTCCGTTGCCAATCAATGGCGTAGCTATGTGGAGGGTAAGGTGGGCCATGGCCCACCCACAAAGCCTAATAATTTTACATATGTATCATGCAATAAAGTCCAATATGGTAAAGTGTATCTAGTATTGATTTTTAGCACACCTTAAAAATTGTTAATTTATACTAATCCATGTATCTAGTATTGCTTTTTGGCCCACTTTAAAAACTGGTACTATAATTTTACATAAGTATTATGCAATAAATAGTTTAGACTCATTTTTAGATGATTTTAATGATGCGGATGAACGTCGTGTGCACCTAAAAGGCTAAATGAATAAATTTGTTGCAACATTTTTACGTAGTTATATATTATGATGTTTATTTAGCGATTGCTAATGTCTTTCAAAAAAATCCCCCCCCCCCCCCCCCCCCCCCGAAAGCAAATTCCTGGCTACGCCCCTGTTGCCAATATGATGAATCCCCCTTGCGAGTGCTTTTACCTTTTATTATGTTTTTCAGTCAATAAAATTCTTTTCAATCATGAGTTTTGCTAGAACCATACAAAAACTCTCACAAAAACTTTCACAAAATGACATGTCAAGCAATGAGTGGCTTAATCAGAAAGAAGAGAGATATATTATAATAAAATCCACCGATCACTACACGTTATTTTGTGAAAGATTTTGTGAATATTTTTATATGGTTGTATCATTTCTCTTTAATCATTTACAAAACTGTGGACATGACAAAAGTCCAATTTTAATAATTTGGTCCACGGTCGTGATTGAGCCAAACAATGCTGATTTTTAACAAATCTATTACAATCTTTAAAGTTGCTTTAGAAACATGATGTTTTCGGTATATAAGAAGACAATAGTAGCATTTTGATTTTTTTTAAGTCACCAACAATCTCACAATATTTAAAAATATCTAACACAACTAGAATCTACAATCATTTACTTTGATAGCATTCCACAGAGACTCCGCTAATTAAGCTACACGCATTTGGGTAACGACTAACGACCAGAGACGAAACTAGAAGACTTATTAACCAAGTGCATTTATAAAAAAATATCAAAAACTATAAGCACAATTTTTATGGACCGAATGCATTTACAAAAAATCGAGATTTTCATCAAAAATTACCACCAAGTCACAAAACTGCATGGGTATCCCGAAACCCATCCTGGTTCCGTCCCTAGTAGCGACTTGTATATCAGGGTCTCTTAATTTACGATTATGTTCCAAGTGTCTCCTCCATTTAAGTCAAACACATGTTTTTATTTGCTCGAAAGACGCTAGTAACTAGAGGTGGCACAGGAAGTCGGTTTATTTATTTTATTTTATTTTATTTTATTTTTTATTTTATTTTTATTAACGGCGGCAGATTTATTAAAAAAACTAGCAAGGTGCTAGAGATTACAAATTACAAAGACAATTTAAGCCAATCATTCCAACTACTAGACAATCGACCTCTATGCTTAATCCAAGAAAAAGAATAATAACGTTATTTTAATTTGCAACTGCATGCAACGTATTTTTTGTTCTCATGTTGCAATATATTGTGCGCGCATTTATGAAGCACATTTATAAATGATGTCTTCTACTAGTGATAATGTACCCTCCGAACAGGTCGAAGGACTCCCCTTCTGTCCTGCTCGAAACCTACATAATCGCAGGCTCTGGCTAGCCTCCTAACACTTTCATTGGCGTAAAACTAGTCACCAATGACCTAGTTACCAGATGGGAATTCGCCAGTCAAAGGATTAAACCCTTCGGGGTATCCTTCGATGAAATGTAAGGACGGAATAATGCCAAGTTCAAACATGGGGAAGACCAAGTCTAACCCACGTCTCATCTCCCTCCTTAGCTTTCCCGCTAAACCAGGAGGAGTGGGACACTAACCCCTAGCGGTTGCCACTTATCATGGGACGCCCCCATGATCTCCGAAAAAGGTGTAAGCACTCTCCAAGCTGTTTTTCTCCCCTATAAATAGCTTGGACGATCTACAAGCCTGGTATGCAATCTCAATAACTCTACTTTACTATATTTTCACTAAACTTTTCATACCAAATACTTATTCACACGCCGGAGGTGGTTCGCAGGGCCTAACCCCTGCGCAATCACTTAACTTAGTGTCTTCGTATTTCTTATTTTCAGGTTAGACACAAGCTTGGCTCAACCACAACATCCCCTATATCCTTTGATCACCATCGAAGGCCTGATCGTGCAAATTATTGTACTATCAGTGGCATCATCCGTGGGACCCACTACAATTGGTCTCGTTATTCCAAGCAAATAACCAGTCAAACAAACTCACTACTTTTCCGGCATAAATCAAGAAAGAGAAGTTACACCCCCACCGGGTTTCTCGACTCTAACCCCAATACCAGTAACCAACACTAACAGTCTTCCGCCAATTACAGCGTCCACCTTTACAACACGATCTCACCCTGAAATAACACCCAATCATCGTGCATCGACATCAGCTAACCCAGAACCTGTCATTAGCCCTGCATTTGTTGAGGCTAATTACGAAGAACTAGAATCTTTGTTAAGGGTTCGAAGGAAACAAGTTAGGAACACAGAGATGCGAATGGAGTTGGAATACTCCAGTGATGAATACGACGAAGAGATAGAAATGGAGCCGAGGCCTTCGGTTCCGGGGCTACTCACCCGGTCCTACGTATTGGGTCCCCCGTTGGTAGAAGGGCCGGAGGAAGGTCTGTTGGCTTTGAGGGAGTCCCTGAAAGGACCCCCACAAGAAGAGAGGGAACGGTTGCTGAAGGCTCTAATGGGAGGAGCCAACGAAGAGAAAACATGGAGGTAAACCTACCTCCACTATTAGTTGCACATTTGGGGAGAACCGAAGCAGGGGTTCCACTGCAGCCTTCTCACGCATCCGGTGTGGGAGGCAATTAGTGTTCATTCAACACAGGAGGAAGCCTTCCTCCCAATGGTATGCACCCCCCGTTTCAAACTCCGGGTTATCCTCAAAACCTTTACCCTCCCACAAATGTACAACCTAGTAACAACCAGTTCCCACAAACTACTATGTCCTATGGGCAGCCCATGGCGTACCCCTCGTATACTATGTACAACGGCTACCCTTTCAACATGGAACACCTTATCCTCCTTATCCTAATCAAACCCCTTCGGGGGTGCCTCCTCCTCACAATCCATACAACACTGTCCCCACGAATATGCCACCTTACAATTGCCTATATCCAGAGCCTGCGATGCCTTTTGTAAGATGGATTGAGGACTATCCGTTACCCGATGGTTTGAAGATGCCTTCGCACATAGGCACCTACGATGGAAAAGGGGATCCAGACAACTTTTTTACACTTATTCGAAGGAGCTATAAGGATGCAAAAGTGGGTCATGCCCGTAGCCTGTCACATATTTACGTACACCCTTCGAGATTCCGCACGTATCTGGTGGAATGGGCAGAAACCAGGCAGCATCATTAACCTTGATGATCTGAAGGCTAAGTTTCGTTCTCACTTTAGCCAGCA
The DNA here is from genome assembly GCA_030686995.1 of Artemisia argyi. NCBI lineage: Eukaryota > Viridiplantae > Streptophyta > Magnoliopsida > Asterales > Asteraceae > Artemisia > Artemisia argyi. Next base: position 17,130,775 of record CM060678.1, on the reverse strand, counting down.
GAAGAAGTTCACAAGGACACACCTCACAGTGCATAACATTAAGCAGAAGGAGAACGAAAGCACAAGAAGCTTCATTACAAGATACACAGACGAAACTCTGCAAATCCTGGGTTTAAATGAAGAGCAGCGTATCTCCGGTTTCGTGCATTGCCTACAGAACCGCCACTTGGTGGAGTTCTTATCTACGGACCTTCCAGCAACCTATAAGGGTCTGATGGAAAGAACGTACACTTGGATAGAGGCTAAGGAAGTGTCTACCAATGGGGCTCCTGTGGAAGGCGGCAAGATCGCAAAGCACTCCTCATGGGAAGGATCGAAGAACAAGAACCATAACAGGTTTGTGGAAAACTAGAAGAGGGGGGGGGGTTGAATAGTTTTACGTCAATTTGGATTTTAAAAACTTTGTTTTATAAAAACTTTGATTCTTATTTATGTAAATTTCAACACTTGCACAACATAAACAATTTAATCTAACTAACTAAATAATTATAACGTAAATATGAAAGTAATGAAAATATAGAGATCAAACCACAACACACGATATTTATAGTGGTTCGGCTACGAAGCACCTCTTCGCCCTACTCCACTCCTCGAGTCACCTACTCGAGAGTTTTCTTCACTATGTCAACAAACTCCCTTTTTTTGGCGGAGAAACCTTACACGACTTTCGCTTACACCAATTAACGACACTAAGCTAAATGTCGAGTCCTAATAATAGCTAGAACCAATCTCACACCACTACACGCCTTCTTCACAATATATACACACCACTACTTCACAACTAGGGGTGTCATTCGGGTCAACCCGACCCGATAAGCCTCTATCGGGTTTTCGAAAAATAAAAATTAACCCGCAACCCGATCCGATAAGGAATCGGGTTATCGGGTTCGGGTCTATCGGGTTATCGGGTTATCGGGTCAAGTTCAAAAATTATAAAACTTTTAATGGGTTATTATAGCTTATCGGGTTATCGGGTCAACCCGATAACCCGATAACGAAATAATTAAGACCCGCAACCCGACCCTATAAGGCTATCGGGTTTATCGGGTTGACCCGATAACCCGATAAGGTATATTGGACCCGAATCAACCCGACCCTATAAGGCCTTATCGGGTTCGGGTCGGGTCGGGTCGACCCATATGACACCCCTATTCACAACTACGCACTACTACTTCACAACTACACACTACTTCTACTTCACACCACAACTTCTTCAATACTAGATTTACAAACCCACTTAGATCTACCAATTACAATCACTACACAACTTTACAATAAATACAAGCTACACAACTAATCTTCAATACTTCTTGATTTGAGATGAAAGGAGTATTATTCTCTTGCACTTTGAATGAGAATGGATAGTATCACGTGAAAACAAGAACTAATCTGTTTATGATCAAAGGTTTTAGAAAGATAATTTGAGAGAATTAGAACAGAAAGTTTTAGTGCAAAAGGTGAAGAAAAAATTCAGATTTAAACCAGTATTTATAGGCAAAGAATTCTGACACAGGAGCGTATGCCGGCCCCTTTAATTGTATGCCGGCCCCCTTAAAATTAAGGGGGCCGCCCACTGTAACGGCCTGATTTCTTTGTCTTTTTTGGGGAAAGTTTATTTGGTGAAAATTTAACTGAATTTGGTTAAAAGTTTGAATTCATATATTTATTATGAAATAAACATTTTCCTTTAATTACCAAAAGTGTTTTTCTTAAATATATAAAATGTTTATACCATTTTATATAATTTGTAATTAGTAAATAAACCTTCCTTTGATCATAAAATGTATTAGGCACTTGTTTATTCATACCTTAAGTGAATTAGTTGGATATAATGATATTTTGTCACTAAATACTTATTTACGTAATGATTTTACGTTTAATGATTTTATATTTTGAATTCGTCAAAACATAGGGATATCGAAAAATATTAATAACGTTTTTACGCATTATTTATATCAACAATCTCCCCCTTTTTGATGATTACAAAATCTAAACTCATTAAATCAAAAATTATTATATATACAAGTATTTAGTGAGTTTATATCACTTCTCCCCCTTTTTGTGAACATCAAAAAGGTTGTCCCGAAGTTGGATGAGCTCCCCCTTGATGTGTGCTCCCCCTCGTTTTAAGGTTACAAGACAAGTCGAGATATGGAATGCTTGCAAAAATATTTAGAACATACAATATATATGCATGCAAGAATTATATATATGAACAAAACAAGCAATATAAGCATGAAAGGAAACACTTCATTAAATAGATGAAAATACAAGCAACATGCATCCAAGATGCATGAATAATACAACTAATAAACTAAAGCTTTAAGGGCTTACAATCAACCAAAACTCTAATAGAAATGTTTTTCCTAGAGCTTGTCATCAAAATGGTTTAAACAAATTTATTTTCCAACCATGAGCCATGCTTAGTTTGGGAGGAGCAATGTTGTAGGTGGAGATAATGGAGTTGATGGAGGTGTGTTTGATGTTGATGGAGGTGGAGGTGTGGTTGATATTGGTGGTGGAGGTGTGGATGTTGTTGGTTGAGGTTGAAGGAACAAGCTTTCAAGGTATGAAAACATGTAGTGGATTTCATCTCTTAATCCAAATATGATGGTGCGGTTATGGATGCAACAAAGGCAAGTATCACCATGAGCTTCAAGCAAGCTCCATGGGATGGGATTGTAGTTTGGTGGATTGAGTGGTGATGGTGAAAATTGTGCATCAAGAGGTGTGATGGGTGATAATAAAAGGGTGATGTCTAAGGCTGCATTTTCAAGAGGTGGTGGTGGTGGAATTCTTGGTGGAGGTGATAGGTGAGTGTTGATGTAGTCATTGATGGATGATGATGATGGTATGGAAGAGGTGGAGGTTCCATGTTTTGGAGGTGTTTTGGATGGTGCATTTGGAGCACTAGGAGATGAACATTGAGGTGGTGGTGATGGAGTGGTATTGTCTTCATTAGTGAGATCAATAAAGAGTTGTTTTGGTGGGATGATAACAAGTTTTTGTTTCTTGGCTTTGTTGGAAGTGGTGGTTTTTGGTGATGACATGATGAATTGGTTGAGGTTGATGATGATAATGTAGTGTGGATGAAAGGTGTATAAGGGTTATATAGCATGGAATCATGTTTAGAAGTAGAATTAATTTGAAATTGCATTGTTATATTCCAAAATCAGTTTAGTTTTTAAGGGAAATGGTAGCTGGGACTAGCAAAAGGAGTCACAAGCTATGTAGTTATCTCGGTCAAAAATCTCGTATCGTTCAAGGTCCGATATTTCAAATAGCGGTTTTCGCGGTGAGATATCGGTTTTTATATTTCTAGGATATATATATATATATATATATATATATATATATATATATATATATATCATAAAAGATTAAACAAAAAAACATAGCATAAAAGTTATTACACATAAGTTATAACTGGTTCAGTGACTTTTTATATTTTTTGGCAGCCCACTTAGCCCACTTACACAATAGGTCAATAGCCCAACTTAATAAAATAATAGCCCAACTTTAAAACCTAATTAATATGGTATAACACTTCGCCACCACTGTTAGCCACCAATAACTTATCTTCTTTCTTCTCTCTCTCACTTTTACCACCGATGCTACTTCTTGTCTAACAGGTAAATACAACTTTCTTTTTTCTTTTATAACTTCTGTGAATCAAATGAATCAAATGATTTATGACTTCTGTAAGTACAACTTTCTTTTTGAATACAACTTTTGTGATTCTAAAATCTCGCCAAAATCTCGAAAATATCGCCGATTTCAAAATATCGTCAAAATATCGGCAATTCTCGCCGAGAATATCGGATCCGAGATTTGGGGGCGATATTTTGAACCGAGATTATTTCTAAGGGAGATATCCGAGATATCGACGAGATATCGGCGAGATATCGCCGAGATTAACTACATAGGTCACAAGTTGCAAAAGAAAACAGTTTAAAAACTGTTTCAGGTGGCCGGTCCCCTTAATTCTTGGCCGGTCCCCTTAAAATTAAAGGGGCCACCCGTGTTAATTATGGGGGCCGCCCATCTGGTAAAATTCCAGACGACCAAATTTCAAAAATTTTCTAAAAATGGTTTATTCTGGTTTTGTGTTTGCAGCAAGCTCTATTGGAACATTTCATTTTAGTTTTGGTCTATTAGAGAAGTATATATGTAATCATACACTACTCATGCAAGCATAGATTAAAAGCAAGTATGAAACATGCATACATGTAGAGCAACTAATAATAATAAGTCAACTAATAAGATAGTTCAAATGTATCTAAAAACATAGCAACAAATATTTAATTTCCGAATATATGTCGGAAATATAGCACACAAGAAACACTTATTTAATAAAAGCAACACACTAATAGTTCAACAAACATGATCATCCAAAGCAAATAAATAACCCCCATCATTTCTTCTTCTTGAATAATCCTCCAATCGTCTTAGCAATGGACTTGAAGCCTCCTCGCATCTCCTCGCGTATCCTTCAGTTTTGATTGAGCAAATCGGTTTGTCGCTCAAATAGTACTTGGTTAGTTTGAGAGGAAGGAGATGGCACTTGGTAATCATCTTCTTCAAGTTCTTTCAAGTCTTCAAGTGTGACAACTGGCAAATTAGGGAGCCATTTTGAAAACCCGCATTACGTTAAAAGTTCGTTTATAAATTTATGTTTGAAATTTTATTCGTAACGAACTTGTAAAACCTAGATTGTGGTTGATTATATTTAAAATTTTTATGGAATCGAATTTGGATTATCGATGTGATGAGAATTTATTTCGAGATTTTATTTGGCACTACGTTGACTCCGGCACTAGGAAACCTAACGAGTTTTAAACCTTTTAATTAACGGTCACGGTTATACGTTAAATGAACGTTTTATCTTTTATATGGATCGGGAAGTGTTCTAATAGTTAATGGTGACTTATAAAAATATATTTTGGCGACGTTTAATATTTTTGAAAGTAAATGATCATGTTACGGGAAAAACCGATTAGTAATATTCACCTAAACATAAAGTTATTGTGGCTAATTAGGAAAAGATAGAACTTTAGGGGCTAAAGTGTAAAAATCGGGTATATTACCCTCACCCCTAACCCTAACCCTCATAATATCACACACACCTCACTCCCTCTCCTCTCCTTGGTCGCCGCCGGCTGCCACCCCACACAACACCACCACCGCCGACCTCCACACAACACCACCACCACCAAACTTATCACCATCTTCTACTTGTTCTCGTAGTGTGAAGCACGCGCCCAAAGAAATACCCCCCCCCCTCGTTTTCTTTGATACCGTCGCCTACAACATCAACACCACCACTATTATTAATCTTTCTTGGTTTTCACTTGATTTGAAAGGTGAGAAATTGCGGGTTACGCATCGGGTTTGACTATTTTGAGTCAAACCCGGATTTAATCTTGTTATTGGGTACGAAAATAAAAGATAAAAATGGGTTTTGATATGAAACTAAGATTGGTATCCATGGGTGTCGACTTGCTCTTGTTTGGTGCTCGATTTTGGTTATTGGGATGCGTTTGGTGATGGTTATGGCTCATTAGAGCTTAACCGAGACCCTATGGTCTCGGTGTGATGTTATTTTTGGCTCGTTTGGGAGTCTAATGTGACCCATGGTCCGTTTGGTTTTAATTGGTTATAGGTTGGAGCCAACCGAGACCCTCATGGTCTCGTTGTGGTTTTCCTTTGGCTCGAATAGTAGGCCGAGACCCAAATGGGTCTTCCGGGTCGAAGTTTGCTTGGTTTTTGACCCATTTTGCTTGATTTGGTGATGTCCTATTTGTTGTTGTGTTATTGTTATTGTTATTGTTGTGGAGTTATGTTGACGATGATATGGGGACCGATTGTGAGACGGTCAAATTAGATGACGGAGATAGGTTAGTCGGGTACCGTAGTCGGACCCTATTGTTGTAGCACGTGATTTGGGACTTGATTGACGGAGATTGATTATTTGGTTTGGCTTGATTATCATTTTTACTTGGACTTGGACAATGAGCCGAGAGTGATGACTCGGACATGTGACCATCTATATGACTCGATAATTATTTATAATCAAACATAAATAATAAAACTCCTAATAATATTATTTATAATATAAACGTTTATATGAGTATATAGACGTGAAAAACGTATATATAACTATATAAATGCGTATATTAAAAATAAAACGATCACAAGTAATATTATAATAACGTGACGATAAATAATATACTATGAAAGTAGTGTAATAAATGTCGGGAGCGTTATTATAATTAAACAACTATAAATAACAACGAAATCTATGACGTTGATTAACTATATTAAATAAAATATATTTTTAAATGAACGAGGAAAACTATCGAGTTATACGGGGTCGTGGTCACTTGAGTCCAAGTGGACTATATTATTATTTTGTGAATTTTGTGCTTGTCACGGATATGTGACGTTAATACATCCATTTACTATAACTACGTAACTTATTTAATCGACGGATTAAATAGGATCTATTTAGTTATATAAAATAAGTATATTAATGGGCATTGTATCCTACGACGCCCATAGGTTGTGGTACGTGTACAGGAATGATGAATTACTAAATATCTCATGGAGCTTGTTAAATTGACGAATTTAGTAAGTTTGACGGTATATATAGGGAATTTATTAAACCTTGATACTTACCATATAGTACTCTACGTGCTATGTGACTTAGGTTTTGGGTATAATTTTGGAGTGATATATTGAGTAAATAAATATGGGGGATTACCAAATCGACGGATTTGATAAACTTCGATAATTTATTTAAATAATATATTGGGCTAATGTTAGACCTATAGATGGTTTTATTATTCTTTTGTTGTGATTTCTTGTTTTGAGTTGAGTCGACCCTCCACCCGCATGGATACTAAACGCCAAACGCCAAACTACTAATACGAGAATAATACGAGAAATGGATTTTTGAAAAGTAAAATGGAATACGTTCGGGGATTGGGAATAATTGATTTTGAGTAAATGATCCTGAAACGAGTTTATATTGTTAGGAAGTGCCGAGTCCGTAGTTGCCGTCTTTTGAGTTGCTATACATCTTACTTCTACCGATTTCTTCTTGCTGATTTCTGGACTTGAGGTGAGTCATTGCCCCACTTTTTACTCTTGAACTTTGTTTTCAATACTTGGGGTGAGAAACGTGCAAATTATTTTATATGGACTATTATCGCTTTTATTTTTCAAAACTTGCTATGCGTATGGAACTAGGAAGATTTGTCAACCTTAGTCACATAGTGAATTATCGCGTGTGGACTAGTTATGGTTAGATGAATGTTACAACAACGTTAGTCACACAGTGAACCATCGCGTGTGGACTAGATTTGGTTAGATGAGTTACATCAACCCTAGTCACATAGTGAACCATCGCGTGTGGACTAAATAATGGTTAGATTACGAGATTGGCTTATTTGAGGATTTTGGATACTATAGTGTGCACCTATAGGGTTTTGATATTACGGAGGTTATCCGTGTGATTATGATGTTGCGGAGGGTATCTGCAGGTTTTGGATTAAGCCCTAGTCTAGCTAGCAAGCGTTTTGCATATATGTCTACTTGATTGAATTATGAATTTAAACCTATGATCTCACCAGCGAAAGCTGACTTTTAGCACGTTTTTTCAGGTAATTAAGTGATGATTTGGATGCTTGGATTGGAAGGCTTGGCTATGGCACCTGGTTTATGGATCCATTTTTCTAAAAACTCTGATATGTAATGTTGGACCTACTTTCACTTCTTTTGGGCCTTACTTTGATAAATTTGGGATGAATGTAAACTTTAAAACCCCGTTTTGGTTGTGTTTTACTTATGTTTACTTTATCTCGTTCTTTCATCACTTTGAATGGATATCAATCCCCGTAGCACCCTGAAAGCTTGTTGAGTCTTCCGCTGTACCAAATTTTGGGGGTGTTACAGATTGGTATCAGAGCCAGGTTATAGAGAACTAGGTAAATAAACACCTAAACTATAACCGATTTTTATAGAAAACGATCCTTGACCGATGCCCGCCAGCCCGCCAAGCCGAAGCATCTTCGATTATTTTGAGGTATTATGAGATGATGTTTTGAAATGAGATTTTTGAGATGATTTGAGAATATGGGATATATTGATTATGTGATATGATGGCGTTTTGAGGAATTATATGGCTTAATTGTTTTATAAATGTTTTAGTAATGCGGTAATTGAAATTCTTTATTGAGATTATATGATTGGGATTTTATGATGATTTTTGATACGGTAATTTGAGTTCGCGGTTTAGTTGTTTTGAAACACTTACACCTACCCTACGCCATTGTCACAGACTATGGCCTCCCGTACGTTCGATGTTACTGAGGATATTCTTACTGCACCTGTTCACCCAACACAGATCACCATGGCTCCTGTTGATCCCTACAGGATTGCCATGCATTCAGCTACTTCATCACCGCCAGCTTCCACTTCTGCATTGACTGCTGCATCTATCTCTCAGGGACCCCCATCTTCTCTAGGGCTCCTTGGTACTTCGAGATAGCTTACTCTTCATCAGGCTTTCGCTCGTGTGGCTCCACGTTTTGCCCATCGAGCTACGGCACGTATGTCTGTGCACCCTGCTTCACCACCCATGCACATTGATGCTCACGCTCTTTTGTCAGAGGCACCACCCACATCATTGTGTCGCCGTCCTAGATCACCTACCCCATCACCACATGGTTCACCTGTTAGGAGACGATGATTGATGGAGTACTCTTCAGATGAGGAGGAGGAGGAGTACGAGGGTGAGGATGAGGCTGATGACCCTCAGGAGGCTGAGTAGGGAGATGATGACCCACAGAAGGGTGATGAAGAGGAAGATGATCCTCAGGAGGAAGAGATGCCTGATGATGATGGTTTGCTAGCACAGCCAGCTCAGGCTGAAGAGCCTGATTCTCCGATACATCTGTTAGAGCCTGTTTCACCTGATCACCCATTTTTGTTTGATTCGCTACCTGGTAGTCCCGTGGCGTCGGACGCGCCATCTGAGGTTTCTGCTGAGCATGCAGAGTTGGGTGAGACTGGTAGGATGTGGACTCAGATTTCTGCACAGGGCGAGAGGATCTCGCGGTTGTCTGACCGACTTGAGATGGTTATTGGAGAGTTTATCGCTATGCTGAGAGTTGATATGACTACTATCGTGGGCAGGACGACAGCGATGAGGAGAGGTTTGATTGAGATCCATGAGCAGATTGAGAGCTTGCAGAGAGGTTTCATCATAGCTCGCGAGGCAGATCGCAAGCTGTGGCAGAGAAACACTGAGCTGGAGAAGGAGGAAGCAGACCTCAAGAGAGATAGCGATACCCATAGTGTGGAGTTAGGATCATTGTGGAGAGAGCTGGATGGATTGAGACAGGAGTTGAGGAGCCTACGCCAGCATAGTGGCTAGATAGTTGGATTATGTGGTTATGTTGCTTTCTACACCGAGGAGTGTTCGGTTAGAAAAGCTAGTTATCTTATTTTGATGTATTTTCCGTTGGTTATTCGTCTCGTTTGGAACGATTAGTATCTTTTGTGTCTTCTCTAGTTGGAACGATGTTGGATCACTATTTGTATAGATAATGGTTATTATTATATGATGTATGTGATTCTTGGATGTTATGGAAATTGAGTTCCTATTCGCCTTATTGTTGTCTTGTGGTGTATTGCTGATATTCTTCCCGTGTCTTGGCTTCATTTATTCAATTCTTGTTGAGCGTATGATAAGTGCTATCGAAGACTTACGAACCTTATATGATGTTTCAGATCAATGGCTGTACGACGAAACTCTGTCAGAGCTACCCGAACTGGAACTGCCGCGACTACCCCTGGTCGCCGAGGACGCCGTCCTACTCGGAATGTTGAAACCCCTACTCCTGACAACCTGGATACCACCAACCGCAACAATAGGAATCAAAATGTTGATGTTCAGGGAGACAATAATCATGTGCCACCTAATGCACCTACTGTAGATCAAGCAATGATCAATCAACTTGTGGAGCAACGAGTTGCTGAGCTACTAGCTGAGTCAAATCATTCCAACAACCCTGCTGGAACATTTCCACCTGTTCGTACTAATGGATGTAACTACAAGGAGTTTCGAATTTGTGGACCCATTGAGTTTGGAGGAACTGAAGGAGTAGTCTACTTTGTCAGGTGGATAGAGAAAACTGAGTCAGTGTTCAATGTCAGCAACTGTGCGGAGAATGCAAAGGTAAAGTTTGCTTCTTTTACTTTCAAAGATGAAGCTTTAACTTGGTGGAACAATTACCAAAATTCGGTTGGGAGTGATGTGGCTTATGCTATGACTTGGGAGCAATTTAAGTCTTTGCTGATTCAGATTTACTGCCCAAAAAATGAGGTTAAGAAGCTGGAGATTGAGTTCTGGAACCACAAAGTGAAGGTACTGATATGGCGACTTACAATCGTCGTTACCAGGAGTTAGCCTTGCTTTGCCCAGATATGGTTAGGACTGAAACTCAAAAGATTGAGCAGTATACCGATGGGTTGCCTGTGGCTACAAGGAACGATGTGATTGCTGCTAGACCTGCAAATATCCATGAGGCCATCACAATCGCTCAACAATTAATGGATTCGTTGGAATTGGAAGGAGCTGATAAGGATAAGAATGGGAAGAGAAAGAGAGACCATCACTCTAAGGGTAAGGAGCACCGAAACAAGCGACAAGTTGTTGCTAAGGCTTATGCTATTGGGAATGGCGATAAGAGGAACCAAAATGGTGATGCACCCAAGTGTGGTCATTACTATCAGAATCATTCTGGACGGTGTAATGTAATATGTCAGAACTGCTCAAGGAAAGGACACACATCTAGGGATTGTAGGGCTCGACCTCTTGCTATGGTTCAAGCTACTCCTGAAGTGAGAAGTAAGGCGGATGTTACTTGTTTTGGGTGTGGAAAGAAAGGACACTATAAGAATGAGTGTAGAGGATCGTGGAACCGAGGAAATCAAGGATCGGGTGGTAATGGGTATAATCATGGAAATCGTGGAGCTGGAGGTAACCGTGGACGTCAAGACAATGAGGACCAACGTATGGAAGCACGAGCTGCTCATGGGAGAGTGTATGCACTTGGAAACGATAGAGGAGAAGATCCGAACGTCGTTACTGGTACGTTCCTTCTCAATAATCGTTATGCTTCCATACTACTTGATACTGGTGCCGATAGAAGTTTTGTGTCCACTACATTTGCACCCTTACTAGTAAAACCCCCGATGGCCTTAGGAATTGGTTATGATGTAGAGTTAGCTAACGGAAACATAGAAAGGATTAAGACTATCCATCGCGGTTGCACGTTAAATTTCTTGAATCACCCCTTCAACATAGATCTTCTACCCGTCACGTTAGGAAGTTTCGATGTCATCATTGGTATGGATTGGTTGTCGAAGTATCGTGCTCACATACTTTGCGATGAGAAGATCATGCGTATGCCTTACGGAAAGGAGATTCTAAATATACAAAGAGATCGAAAAGGTTCGAGGAGCCCATTCCGATTAGCGGTCATTTCTTGCACTAAGTTACCAAAGCTAATGGAAAAAGGGTGTTGCCTTTTCTTAGCTCAAATCTTTGAGAAAAGAGGTAAGGAAAAGAAAGAAAGATGCATTGGAGATGTGTCTATAGTTCGTGATTTTCCCGATGATTTACCGGGAATCCCGCCTACTAGACAAGTGGAGTTTCAGATTGAGTTGATACCTGGTGCTGCACCCGTGGCACGAGCACCTTATCGACTTGCACCCACTGAGTTGGAAGAGTTATCGAAACAATTAGCGGAGTTAGCCGAAAAAGGATTCATACGACCAAGTTCTTCACCTTGGGGAGCCCTAGTCTTATTTGTGAAAAAGAAGGATGGATCGTTTCGTATGTGTATTGATTACCGAGAGCTGAACAAGTTAACGGTGAAGAATAGATACCCGTTGGCGAGGATCGACGACTTGTTCGATCAGCTTCAAGGATCGAGTGTGTTTTCGAAGATCGATCTGAGATCAGGATATCATCAACTTAGAGTTCGCGAGGAAGATATTCCAAAAACGGCTTTCAGAACCCGTTACGGGCATTACGAGTTCCAAGTGATGCCGTTTGGGTTGACTAACGCACCGACGGTATTCATGGATCTCATGAATCGGGTGTGTAAGCCTTACTTAGACAAATTTATGATTGAGTTTATTGACAATATACTAATCTACTCGAAGAGTGAGAAAGAGCATGAGGATCATCTAAGACTTATCTTAGAATTGCTCAGGAGGGAGAAGCTATATGCCAAGTTCTCAAAATGTGAATTCTGGATTCCAACGGTACAATTTTTGGGTCATGTGATTGATAGTCAAGGAGTTCATGTAGATCCCGCTAAGATTGAAGCTATTAAAGAATGGACTGCACCGACAACCCCAACGAAAGTTCGTCAATTTTTAGGTTTAGCCGGTTACTACGGAAGATTCATTGAGGGATTTTCGAAGATAGCAAAATCGTTGACCAAATTGACTCAAAAGAATGCTAAATATGAATGGGGAGATAAGGAAGAGGAAGCATTTCAATTACTTAAGGAGATGTTGTGTAGTGCTCCTATCTTGGCATTGCCTGAAGGTAGTGAAGATTTTGTTGTTTATTGTGACGCTTCTCATAAAGGTTTGGGAGCTGTGTTAATGTAACGAGAGAAAGTGATAGCTTATGCTTCCCGACAGCTCAAGAAGCACGAGAAGAACTACACCACCCATGATTTGTAGTTAGGTACTGTGGTTTTTGCCTTAAGGATATGGAGACATTATCTGTATGGTACCAAGTGTGTTGTATTCACTGATCACAAAAGTCTACAACACATCTTGAATCAAAAAGAGCTCAACATGAGACAACGACGTTGGATTGAGCTGCTAAGCGATTATGATTCCGAAATTCGCTATCATCCTGGTAAGGCAAACGTCGTCGCTGATGCTCTTAGTTGAAAGGAGAGAATACCACCGTTACGAGTTAGGTCATTGGGAATGACTATCGTATCGCCGTTACCGTCTCAAATATTTGAAGCTAAAACGGAAGCGTTGAAAGCAGAAAACCGATCTGCTGAGAATATATTTGGGATGGCAGAAAATGAGAAGGGATTTGTTAAGCGTTCTGATGCAATATTATGTTTTGGGAACCGAAGTTGGGTACCATTATACGGAGGAATTCGAGAGTTGATTATGGATGAGTCGCATAAGTCAAGGTACTCTATTCATCCTGGGTCTGACAAGATGTACCAGGATCTTAAGAAGTTATATTGGTGGCCAAACATGAAGGCAGATATAGCATTATACGTTAGCAAGTGCTTGACATATTCAAAGGTTAAGGCCGAACATCAAAGACCGTCAGGATTATTGACGCAGCCAGAACTCCCGGTTTGGAAATAGGAGCGGATTACGATGGACTTTATTACCAAATTACCGAAGACAACTAGTGGTTGTGACGCTATCTGGGTAATTGTGGATCGATTGACTAAGTCTGCTAATTTCCTGGCGATTAGTGAAGATGATAGTGTCGATAAACTTGCGAGGTTATATGTGAAAGAAATTATTTCTCGTCATGGAGTTCCGATATCGATTATTTCTGATCGCGACAGCCATTTCACGTCAGCTTTGTGGCGATCACTTCAAACCGCTTTAGGGACAAGACTTGGTATGAGTACTGCATATCATCCGCAAACTGACGGTCAAAGTGAGAGGACTATTCAGACTTTGGAGGATATGCTTCGTGCATGTATAATAGACTTTGGTAAAGGCTGGGAGAAATATCTACCCCTTGCGGAATTCTTCTATAACAATAGCTACCACACAAGTCTTAAAGCTGCACCCTTTGAAGCTTTATACTGTCGAAAATGCCGTTTGCCTATTGGTTGGGCTGAGGTTGGAGATAGCCAACTCACAGGCCCTGAGCTTATTTTGGAGACTACGGAGAAAGTGAATCAAATTTGTAATCGATTACAAGCAGCTAGAGATAGGCAGAAAAGTTACACCGATCAGAGACGTAAACCCCTAGAGTTCCAGGTTGGAGACAAAGTGATGCTGAAAGTCTCGCCTTGGAAAGGTGTGATACGTTTCGGGAAACATGGGAAACTCAACCCCCGCTACATTGGACCATTTCTTATTTTGGAAAGAATTGGGCCCGTAGCTTATCGGTTGGAATTACCACAGGAATTGAGTAAGGTTAACGATGTATTTCATGTGAGTAATCTGAAGAAGTGTCTTTCTGATGAGACGCCGGTTATACCGATGAAAGATATTCGGGTTGATGAGAAATTGAACTTTGTGGAAGAGCCGATTGAGATTTTGGATCGTGAGATTAAGCGGCTCAAGCGAAGTCGCATTCCACTCATCAAGGTTCGTTGGAACTCCCGACATGGACCGGAATGTACGTGGGAACGTGAGGACGAGTTCCGAAAGAGATATCCGAAGCTTTTCACTTCGTAGATGGATTGTTCCGAGATAAACCCGGGACGAGTTTCTTCTGAGGCTGGGAGGATGTGACAACTGGCAAATTAGGGAGCCATTTTGAAAACCCGCATTACGTTAAAAGTTCGTTTATAAATTTATGTTTGAAATTTTATTCGTAACGAACTTGTAAAACCTAGATTGTGGTTGATTATATTTAAAATTTTTATAGAATCGAATTTGGATTATCGATGTGATGAGAATTTATTTCGAGATATTATTTGGCACTACGTTGACTCCGGCACTAGGAAACCTAACGAGTTTTAAACCTTTTAATTAACGGTCGCGGTTATACGTTAAATGAACGTTTTATCTTTTATATAGATCGGGAAGTGTTCCAATAGTTAATGGTGACTTATAAAAATATATTTTGGCGACGTTTAATATTTTTGAAAGTAAATGATCATGTTACGGGAAAAACCGATTAGTAATATTCACCTAAACATAAAGTTATTGTGGCTAATTTGGAAAAGATAGAACTTTAGGGGCTAAAGTGTAAAAATCGGGTATCTTACCCTCTCCCCTAACCCTAACCCTCATAATATCACACACACTTCACTCCCTCTCCTCTCCTTGGTCGCCGCCAGCTGCTACCCCACACAACACCACCACCGCCAACCTCCACACAACACCACCACCACCAAACTTATCACCATCTTCTTCTTGTTCTCGTAGTGTGAAGCACGCGCCCAAAGAAATACCCCCCTCTCCGTTTTCTTTGATACCGTCGCCTACAACATCAACACCACCACTATTATTAATCTTTCTTGGTTTTCACTTGATTTGAAAGGTGAGAAATTGCGGGTTACGCGTCGGGTTTGACTATTTTGAGTCAAACCCGGATTTAATCTTGTTATTGGGTACGAAAATAAAAGATAAAAATGGGTTTTGATATGAAACTAAGATTGGTATCCATGGGTGTCGACTTGCTCTTGTTTGGTGCTCGATTTTGGTTATTGAGATGCGTTTGATGATGGTTATGGCTCGTTAGAGCTTAACCGAGACCCTATGGTCTCGGTGTGATGTTATTTTTGGCTCGTTTGGGAGTCTAATGTGACCCTTGGTCCGCTTGGTTTTGATACTAGGCTCGTTTGGGAGTCTAATGTGACCCATGGTCCGTTTGGTTTTAATTGGTTATGGGTTGGAGCCAACCGAGACCCTCATGGTCTCGTTGTTGTTTTCCTTTGGCTCGAATAGTAGGCCGAGACCCAAATGGGTCTTCCGGGTCGAAGTTTGCTTGGTTTTTGACCCATTTTGCTTGATTTGGTGATGTCCTATTTGTTGTTGTGTTATTGTTATTGTTATTGTTGTGGAGTTATGTTGACGATGATATGGGGACCGATTGTAGACGGTCAAATTAGATGACGGAGATAGGTTAGTCGGGTACCGTAATCGGACCCTATTGTTGTAGCACGTGATTTGGGACTTGATTGACGGAGATTGATTATTTGGTTTGGCTTGATTATCATTTTTACTTGGACTTTGACAATGAGCCGAGAGTGATGACTCGGACATGTGACCATCTATATGACTCGATAATTATTTATAATCAAACATAAATAATAAAACTCCTAATAATATTATTTTTAATATAAACGTTTATATGAGTATATAGACGTGAAAAACGTATATATAACTATATAAATGCGTATATTAAAAATAAAACGATCACAAGTAATATTATAATAACGTGACGATAAATAATATACTATGAAAGTAGTGTAATAAATGTCGGGAGCGTTATTATAATTAAACAACTATAAATAACAACGAAATCTATGACGTTGATTAACTATATTAAATAAAATATATTTTTAAATGAACGAGGAAAACTATCGAGTTATACGGGGTCGTGGTCACTTGAGTCCAAGTGGACTATATTATTATTTTGTGAATTTTGTGCTTGTCACGGATATGTGACGTTAATACATCCATTTACTATAACTACGTAACTTATTTAATCGACGGATTAAATAGGATCTATTTAGTTATATAAAATGAGTATATTAATGGGCATTGTATCCTACGACGCCCATAGGTTGTGGTACGTGTACAGGAATAATGAATTACTAAATATCTCGTGGAGCTTGTTAAATTGACGAATTTAGTAAGTTTGACGGTATATATAGGGAATTTATTAAACCTTGATACTTACCATATAGTACTCTACGTGCTATGTGACTTAGGTTTTGGGTATAATTTTGGAGTGATATATTGAGTAAATAAATATGGGGGATTACCAAATCGACAGATTTGATAAACTTCGATGATTTATTTAAATAATATATTGGGCTAATATTAGACCTATAGATGGTTTTATTATTCTTTTGTTGTGATTTCTTGTTTTGAGTTGAGTCGACCCTCCACCCGCATGGATACCAAACGCCAAACGCCAAACTCCAAACTACTAATACGATAATAATTCGAGAAATGGATTTTTGGAAAAGTAAAATGGAATACGTTCAGGATTGGGAATAATTGATTTTGAGTAAATGATCCTGAAACGAGTTTATATTGTTAGGAAGTGCCGAGTCCGTAGTTGCCGTCTTTTGAGTTGCTATACATCTTACTTCTACCGATTTCTTCTTGCTGATTTCTGGACTTGAGGTGAGTCACAGCCCCACTTTTTACTCTTGAACTTTGTTTTCAATACTTGAGGTGAGAAACGTGCAAATTATTTTATGCTGACTATTATCGCTTTTATTTTTCAAAACTTGCTATGCGTATGGAACTAGGAAGATTTGTCAACCTTAGTCACATAGTGAATTATCGCGTGTGGACTAGTTATGGTTAGATGAATGTTACAACAACCTTAGTCACATAGTGAACCATCGCGTGTGGACTAGATTTGGTTAGATGAGTTACATCAACCCTAGTCACATAGTGAACCATCGCGTGTGGACTAAATAATGGTTGGATTACGAGATTGGCTTATTTGAGGATTTTGGATACTATAGTGTGCACCTATAGGGTTTTGATATTACGGAGGTTATCCGTGTGATTATGATGTTGCGGAGGGTATCCGCAGGTTTTAGATTAAGCCCTAGTCTAGCTAGCAAGCGCTTTGCGTATATGTCCACTTGATTGAATTATGAATTTAAACCTATGATCTCACCAGCGAAAGCTGACTTTTAGCACGTTTTCTCAGGTAATTAAGTGATGATTTGGATGCTTGTATTGGAAGGCTTGGCTATGGCACCTGGTTTATGGATCTATTTTTCTAAAAACTCTGATATGTAATATTGGACCTACTTTCACTTCTTTTGGGCCTTACTTTGATAAATTTGGGATGAATGTATACTTTAAAACCCCGTTTTGGTTATGTTTTACTTATGTTTACTTTATCTCGTTCTTTCATGACTTTGAATGGATACCAATCCCCGTAGCACCCCGAAAGCTTGTTGAGTCTTCCGTTGTACCAAATTTTGGGGGTGTTACATCAAGAAACGTATCGGGAGAGGGAGCACGATGAATGAATTCATCCTCTTCGTCATCCTCTCGACGAGATGATGAGCCATGAAAACTATGATGACGAGATTTACCCTTATCACTACGAGGTTTACGGGTTTGTTTAAGAACGAGAGGATGTAAGGTCGGATAGATGGACTCATATATACTACCATCAAGATCGGGATAATGCTCGATAACATGGCGATAGAGACGAGTGAGGAACATTCCGTACGGAAGATTTGCTTTAGGAGTAGCTCTTGCACATTCAATGCGCTTGATAAAGAAATAAGCCAAATTGTAATGTTGTTCGGAAACAATACAATACAACATATGAGCGAGACTAGCCGGGAGATGGTCACGGTGGCCTCCGGTACCAAACGCATTCTCACGAATGAGTTCTTCCCAACGCTTCATGTCGTGGCTTAATTCTTTGAGTAGAATTTGGTTTTCGGTAATATCGACATTTTTGGATTTGATTTTTCGAGTGGTGGTTTCACGGGTTAACCCAAGCATTTGACGAATTTCGAGTGGAGAAGGAATTTCGGAGAAATAAGGACCAAAAGTTGGACGAGAATATTGAAGGGCACCAAGATCCCATTCGTTTGTGAAAGCGGATTGATCGGTGAAAGGAATTTGGAGGACTTGACCGAATTGTGCAAGAGTTAGAGTAATGAATTCATGTTGGATCATGAACGAGATGAAAATAGAACCAAAATCATCAGTTTGTACCTTGACTTGGCTATAAAAGTCGAGAATAAAGCGAGGAATAATGGGTTCATTTATTTGGAAGAGACATTCAAAACGGATTTTATGAACATACGATCGATGAAGTCGGATTGATAGTAAGAGGGATGTACGACACGACCTTCATGAATATTTCTATCTTCAATTTGATGATAGAAATGAGCAATGGAAGGAGAGGTGGAGGGAATTTGAGAGACTTTGGGAATATAGTTTTTGGTTAAGGAAATATCTTCGGTAATAACTTTGGGCATTTTCACCTAAACACAATAACAACAAAATAAAATTAAAACAAAGTTAACGTTAAAATATAATGTTTATATTTTTATGGCATATGTGGAACGTAAACGTACTTCGACTCGAAAGACCTTTAACTTAAGAAGTAGTTTACCATGTTCCTTATTTTTATTTTTAACTTGTGTTAGATATATTTTACGATGTTTATCAAGTTGTTATGAGATAATCCAAACGCCCCTTTAAACATCTTAATATATCATGAAAATTTGCTAGATGTACATTTGATTGGATAACTAGCTATTTCTAACAAGTTGCTTATGCAAATGATTTGTTTCAAAAAGGAATGATTTATAATTTGACTCAAAAATACTATTTTTCTAGTTAAACCAAACGCTTCCTTATCTAGAAAATTTACTACCAAAATGTCAATATATATATGAATTATATATCTTGACAACTCTAAAATACTAGTTTTATACTCATATTCATGACGATGTATTGTAGAGGTTATATTGAATAATTTTCTACACTATTCGGACATGATCCAAACACCTTCTTATCAAACAAAAAAAATATTTTTACTTTACTGAAAAATTTGTTTTTGTGATTAATAAGTTATAAAACCATAATGTGATATGTTTTAACAAGTTTTTGTAGCATTATTCAACAATGTGTATAAGCAAAATTTGAAAATGAGTGTATGAACTTTTTCAAAAATTTTCGACAAAAGGGTTTGTAATTATTAGTTTCTAGTGTTAATTATACATTCTAATCCTAAGGGAAGCATTTAGTTATGAAAATCCTAGACTCAATTTGAAAGAAACTTGAAATTGAAGATTTTGAAATAAAAAGCTTAATCATGATTGTGGCCAAATTAGATGAAATTAAAAGAAATGTGTTATGAAAAACTTACAATACTTGTTGCAAATCATGTTATAAGTATTTGCCCTTTGTTAATTGACATTGATATGAGGATTTGAGGATGGATTTTGGATGGTTTTGGGTTTTTGGTTCGAACAGTAGCAGCAAGGAAGGAGTGGGGAAAGAAAAATGGAGTGTTTGGTAAGTAGAATAAGGAAGAAAAACGGTGGAGTTCGTCAGATGGCCGGCCCCTTTAATCATTAAGGGGGCCGCCCATTTTTGTACTGCCGGTCCCCTTAATTTTAAGGGGGCCGCCCAGTCAAATTTGAATTTTTCGCGATTTTGATTCTGAAAATGAATACATATATATATATATATATATATATATATATATATATATATATATATATATATATATATATATATATTAGATTTATTTTTAATCAAAAATACGTTGAAGAGAGTTCGCACGAAGATAATTACTTGACATTTTATATTACATCTTGTCAACTAAAATTTCCTTGATAATTTTGGATAAAATTAATCAAGCCGTCAAGTTGACGATGGAGAATGTTGAAGGTATATATATATATATATATATATATATATATATATATATATATATATATATATATATATAATATGGGTTTATAGGACGAGAAAAAGAGAGGGAGACGGATGCAAAAGATGACGGGAGTTTGTTTCATCCATAGGTTCTTCAACTCATTTCTCTACATCAACATGAGTATGTTTGAACGTTTAAAGTTCAAGAAGGCCAAAAGAGGGGAAAAGAAAAGGTTCGTAAACGAACAATTTCTAGTTCTAGAAAATCAACTAATGAGTTTTCTAGGTTATAAGAGCATATAGTATGAATAATAATAATAATAATATGTATATATATATATATATATATATATATATATATATATATATATATATATATATATATATATATATATATATATATATATATATATATATATATATATATATATATATATATATATATGTGCTATATGAAAATAAGTATAAGTATATATATATAAGAAAAATACCTAAGAGTAATTACAAAAACAAGCTATAACAACAATAAACTAGATACTAGACTAAGCATGCAATTTTGACATGGAAATTTAAAAGAGACGTGTACCTTTTTATCTTCAACAAGCAAATCTTCAAAGTCTTCAAGAGATTTCATGATCATGTGGAAGCGGATAGAAAACCAAGCTTGCCAAGGTATGACGAATTCATCTTGTTGGTCCCCATTGTCTCATTTGACCAAAGTTGTTTGGTCCAAAGACGTTATGCATTTGACTTGGGTGCATGTATGGTGGAATCATTCCCCAAGGATTGAAGTTCCACATTTGATGATTATTGTTAAAGTTTCGTCTATTTTGGTTTACTCGAGGTTGAGGAGTTTTAGACCTAGGATGAGGACTATTTGGTTTTCTAGGTGGTGAAGTTTTAGATCTCATTTTTGACTTAAGGGGTTCTACTTCGGGTTTTAAAGATGATTTATGAAAGCTTTTAAGTTCTTCATATCTTGCAATAGGTACTAATCTATCTTTTAAAAGTATATACTTTGGTATTAACTCTAAAGGTTTTAGTTCACTAGTTTCACCTTCAAACTTTACATTTTTAGATTTACTAGTTGATGCTTCGGCTGAGTCGTATCCTAAACCGGTTTTATCTTTGGCAATTCTTTGAGAGCCAATTATTTTACTAAGTGATTGATTACTATTTTCAAATTTCTCAAATCTAATAATTTCTTCCTTAAGTTGTTTATTCTCATTTTTAACAACTAGACATTCTTTACATTCTATAATACTTTCTTTTCCTTTTTCTAGCTTTTGTAGTTTTATTTTTAACTCAAGTATTTCATCATTTAATTTATTATTAGTGTGTTTTGGTAGTTTATTTTTAGCTATGACTTTTTGTGCTAGTTTGCATAATCTACTATATTCGCTATCTAAATCTTTTTCATCTAACGATAAATTATCATCACTATAGTATTCGGTTTCGGAACGTACCTCATCGGAAGACCTTGCCATGAGACACTTTTCTTCTTTTGTTGTGTCTTTTTCATCGTTGTCACTATCACTCCATGCTCCTCCTACAAAGGCCTTGTGGTTTTGACTTCTTGATAATTTCGGACATTCTCCAATAAAATGATTTGGATCTCCACAATTGAAGCACTTTCTTTAATTCTTGCTAGTCTTGACGTCCTTGTTTCTTTGGAATGTTTTTCTTTCATCAAACGGTTGTCTAACGTATCTTCTTCGTCTTTTGAAGAATTTCTTGAAGTCTCTTACGGCCATGGCATACTCTTCATCTTCACTTTCGGAGGTTGAGCATTCTTCGTCACTATAGAATAAGCTCAGAATTGGAAAATAAGCAATGGGACTTGAAGGTGGGCTTATAGGTTTCCCAAAAAGCCAAAAATCAGATTGTGGGGTCTACAAATGAGCAAGCTAGGGTCAATTGAAATTGGGTGATTGGGGAAGGGTCTGTGTAGCTGGGCATCCCTTTGCCCTGCAAGGTACTTTGAGCACAAATAAGCTAATGATAAAAAAATATGAAAATTAAGCACTCTATGGGATTCTAAAGCCAAGCTGACAGACTACAAATGGTGAAAAGCACAAGCCCCAAAATCAAATACAAAAATCTAAACAATTCATGCAAATTTTGGTTTTCTGCCAAAGATATAAGTTTTGACTTTTTGATAAATCACATGTGTTGACTTATTTGGATTTTGATTGCTACTATTTTACTGTAAACATGATTATAAACTACAATAAGACTTAAATAAGCTAAATTAAGCACTTATGAACACATATATAAGATTATGCTACTATAAAAATCTCACAATGAACAACAATTAAGCAAATGGTGAGACTTTGACTATTTCACAAAGAAGCCTTGGTTCTTATGATTCAACTGAGCTAAAGGTACCTAATGAACCATGTATCACTAATAAACAACAATAAAAACAACTTAGAGATAAGTGAAACTCACTGATCAAAACAGTCCCTTATGGTTGACTGATTTTGTTTTTCAAAGCAAATGATCAACCTAAGCTCTAAAACTGACAAATAAACTTACACTAACCAAGTATAAGCACAATTAAGCTAATTTGAACAATAATTATCCTACTGAGACTAAAAATCACAGATAATACTAAAACTTGGAAATGAGACTTACAACAGATTTAGGCTAAGAACTTGGAACCCAGGACCTCATAAACTACCATCTACACTCCCCATGGAGTCCTAAAACCATAAATATCCAAAACCAACTCTGCTCCATTCTTCTTTCCTCATCTCTGCTACTTTTTTATTTTTCATCTATTTTCTTTTTATTTTTGAGATTTTTTTGTAACTTGAATGAACAACTAGTTATGATGCTTAAGAAACCTTATAAAAGTTTGAAAACACTTATGTGAGCCTACATGATCACTGCATAAGAACTCTTAATAATTTTAAAGCTTAATGAGATTTTAAGTAAATTATAAAAACTGAATTCAAATACAGACTTGAAATTAGTGATAACAAAGGTTTGTTTTTACATTACAATAACTGATTACAAGCTTCTTAACCACAAATTACAACTGAAAATCAAATTCTACATTAAATTGATACTAAACTAAGTTACTATCTATCCTACACTACTTAACTTTTTTCTTCTGCCTCCTTTTTGACTTTTATAGACCCATGGAGATATCTCTGACTTTTCCCACACTTGTTCTAAGCCATTGGATTACTTAGGTTGATCTCAGCCCTTCAAACTATTTTGGCGGGAAAAATGGGATTGGACAGTTGGGGAGTTTGGTGAGGTATATTAAATGAGGAGGGGGTTTGGTTGGGTGTAGTAATTAGTTTGGTGGAGTTGGTGAAAAGAATGGAGGAGGGGGGGTGGACAAAGGCCTGGTAATTAGGGGAGGTTAATGGAGGGATTAGGGATGATGAATAGTAAAACGGGGGATGAGGGTGTTGACTGGGTCAACGACCAGGGTGTTTTTAATATTAAAGGGGAGTGGGCCGGGTATGATTTTGGGCTTGGGGGATTTATTGGATCAGGCTTTTGGTATTGGGTGGATTTGGTTTGCTTGTTTATTATTATTATTATTTTTTTTTTGCTAATAAAACCATAAGGACCATATGTGTAATTTCTGCAAACCAAAGGGACTGAAAATGTCACTTTACCAAAAGTACTCATAAGGTCCAACATTTCCAAACACCAATAACACAAGGACCATAAAAGTTAAATTTCCATAATTTTAAATCCCGGGGACCAAAAATGTAAAATGTGAAAGTAGAGGGACCAAACATGTAAATTTCCCAAACTTTCATCCCAAGGACTAAAATTGACTTTTGTGACTTCCAAGGACCCAAAAATGATTTTTCATCCAAAAATATCCCACCAGGGACCAATTCTGCCAAAGTTTGAAACTCCAAGGACTAATTTTGTAATTTTCCAAAACATTTCCAATTTTTCACCAAAGGACAAAATATGACAACTTATGATTGTAAAAGGACCTTTGGTGACTTTTCTTTTAAAATATGTGCTCAGGGACTAATTTTTGCCAATTTTTGAAAGTTGAGGGACTGAAACTGCCAATTTTGCAAACTTTGTACGTTTTTCATCTGTTGTTACTCATTTTGCATCTAAAACATATAAAACACAATTTTGAAATATTTTTAGTATTTTGATGCATTACTGAGTGTTTTTGTATGTTTTGCAGTTCAGATTTGACCAAAAATGATGAGTGTTTGAGCACTCATCACTCGTCAAGTTGTATAATTGATAGATTCTTTGACTCTTCAATAGTCGTCACTTTAGCACACCACTTCGGATTGAGAGCCCTAAGAAATTTCCTTACAAAATTCTTGCTAGAAAAATTCTCATCAAGTGCTTTTAAACTAGTGATGATAGTGTTAAATCTAGCAAAAGCATTATCAATTGATTCCTCTTCCGGAATCGTAAATTGTTCATATTGTTGTACAAGAAGAACTATTTTATTATCTTTGACTTGACTATTACCTTGGTGAGTGATTAGTAAAGAGTTCCAAATATCTTTTGCGGTTTTACACATAAAAATTCTTTCATATTCTTTGCGTGGTAACGCATTATAAATAACCATTTTAGCCTCATTATTTTTAGCAAGTTTCTTTTTCAAATCATCGTTTTGTTTTTCAAAAGGTACGATTTCATCCCTTTTGGTTTCGGGATTATTTTGTATAGGGGGAAAATCACCATTAGTAATAACATACCAAAGATCTAGATCTTTTAATTTCACATAAGTTTCGAATCGATTTTTCAAATAAAGAAAACCATCACTTTCAAATAGTGGTGGTCTTTGCATAGATTGACCTTCTAAATATTTTTCAGATTCTATAGATCGTTTCAAGTTTTAAAATACAATTTATTTTAAAAAATCTTGTTTAATGTAGCTCTGATGCCAATTGTGGAAAACTAGAAGGGGGGGGGGGGGGGTGAATAGTTTTACGTCAATTTGGATTTTAAAAATTTTATTTTATAAAAACTTCGATTCTTATTTATGTGAATTTCAACACTTGCACAACATAAACTATTTAATCTAACTAACTAAATAATTATAACGTAAATATGAAAGTGATGAAAAGATAGAAATAGAGAGATCAAACCACAAAACACGATATTTATAGTGGTTCGGCTACGAAGCACCTCTTCACCCTACTCCACTCCTCGAGTCACCTACTCGAGAGTTTTCTTCACTATGTCAACAAACTCCCTTTTTTTGGCGGAGAAACCTTACACGACTTTCGCTTACACCAATTAACAACACTAAGCTAAATGTCGAATCCTAATAATAGCTAGAACCAATCTCACACCACTACACGCCTTCTTCACAACATATACACACCACTACTTCACAACTACACACTACTACTTCACAACTACACACTACTTCTACTTCACACCACAACTTCTTCAATACTAGATTTACAAACCCACCTAGATCTACCAATTACAATCACTACACAACTTTACAATAAACACAAGCTACACAACTAATCTTCAATACTTCTTGATTTGAGATGAAAGGAGTATTCTTCTCTTGCACTTTGAATGAGGATGGATTGTATCACTTGAAAACAAGAACTAATATGTTTATGATCAAAGGTTTTAGGAAGATAATTTGAGAGAATTAGAACAGAAAGTTTTAGTGCAAAAGGTGAGGAAAAAATTCAGATTTGAACCAGTATTTATAGGCAAAGAATTCTGACACAGGAGCGTATGCCGGCCCCCTTAAAATTAAGGGGGCCGCCCACTGTAACGGCCTGATTTCTTTGTCTTTTCTGGGGAAAATTTATTTGGTGAAAATTTAACTGAATTTGGTTAAAAGTTTGAATTCATATATTTATTATGAACTAAACATTTTCCTTTAATTACCAAAAGTGTTTTTCTTAAATATATAAAATGTTTATACCATTTTATATAATTTGTAATTAGTAAATAAACCTTCCTTTGATCATAAAATGTATTAGACACTTGTTTATTCATACCTTAAGTGAATTAGTTGGATATAATGATATTTTGTCACTAAATACTTATTTACGTAATGATTTTACGTTTAATAATTTTATATTTTGTGATCGTCAAAACATAGGGATATCGAAACATATTAATAACGTTTTTACGCATTATTTATATCAACAAGGTTTACCCCTTACAGCAAAGGCCCGAATCATGGTTTGCTGGGAAGTCTGACGAAGTCCCTAAGGGAAATTCTAGCCACAGAAAAGGCTGCGAAAGCCTTCGAAGCACCCCCTCGTATGACGGGAAAGGGCAAGAACAGGGACACGACTAAGTATTGCTACTTCCATGAGGACTTTGGCCACGAAACAAAAAGTTGCCGAGAGTTGAAGAAACAAATAGAGGAGGCAGTAAGGTCTGGGCAGTTGACACACCTTGTAAAGGGAATAAAGAATGGCAAGGAGAAGGTCACCGACACACAATTGGGAAAAGACACCACTCCACAAGAAACTCCCATTCTATTGGTTCACAGAGACTCCTCCAGCTTAAAAAGGAGGGCCTCCGAGAGAGAGATGCCCGGAGTAGAAGAAATAACATTCCCGTCCGAGATGCAAAGGCCTCCCTCTAAGGATCCGGTAGTCATTAAGGTGGTAATCTCAAACATAGAGATTAACAAAGTCTATATGGACTGTGGAAGTTCTTGTGGAATAATCTAAGAACATTGCCTCATGAAGCTCAAGCCTTCGATTAGGGCCAAACAAGTGAAGCCAAAGATGCCTCTGGTAGGATTCTCAGGTGAGCGTTTGTGGCCTCTAGGAAAAATACCTTTGGAGGTGACACTTGGAGAAGGAAGATTTGCGAGGACGAAGACCCTCAATTTTGTCATCGTAAGGTCTCAATCCCCCTATAATATGCTAATTGGAAGAACATCCATGCAAACAATGGGCATCGTGGTCTCCACTGTGCATGCTACAGTTAAGTTCCAAACAGCGCATGGCATTGGTACTATCTTCTCTAGCTATGATGAAGGAGGTATACAGGAGGACCGATGAAGAGATGAACAACGTAACCAAAAATCTACGAAACACATAACGGAGCGCATGGAAGCTGAGGAGCAGATTGTGATAAACAACTCCTATCCTGAACAAAAAGTGATGATTGGAAAGCAACTTCCCACCACTTTCAAGAAAAGGTTGGAGAAGCTGCTCAGAGCCTATGAAGATGTGTTTGTATGGAAATATTCAGACATGACAGGAGTTTCGAGGTCACTCACAATCGATGGCAAGCCTTTTAGTATAGAACACAAGCTTAATGAGTCTAAACACATCGAGCCGGCTAAGTAGAATTTCGTTGGGAATGCTTCCTCAGTACGGAAAAGGGATGCCATCAAATACAGATGGCAGAATAAAACAAAGAAAAAACGGCCTTTCACGTGGGTAAAAGCACCTACTGTTTCAAAAGAATGCCCTTCGGTTTAGGGAATACTGAGCCTACATACAACAGGCTGATAGGAAGGACCTTCGAGAAACAGATAGGGACAAACCTGGGAGTTTGTGAAGGATACTTGGTTATGCAAAGCAAAACAAAGGAAGACCTCCTTTATGATGTCGAAGAAACCCTTGTGCAGTTGAAGAGAATCAACATGAAGCTAAATCCAAGAATGTGCTCATTCGGCATTGAAAAAGAACGGTCGAACGAACACCCACTCACAAGAAAAAGGATCCAGGCTAACTTAACTAAAGAAAGAGTTACCTCGAAGGTGCAAGCTCAAAGATCACCAGGGAAAACTCACGGTCTGAAAGACAAGCTGGAAACACTAAGAGAATTTTTATTGAAGGGTTCTTTTCAAGGCCCGCAATGAAGGCATCAACGAAATATCCTATCAATGGAGCATGGAAGCCGAAACAGCCTTCCAAAGATGGAAGAGGTGCATGGAAATCTTGCCAACGATTACAACTCCAGCCAGAGGTGAAATTTTGCTCCTACACATAGCAACATCCTTCGATAAGGTCGGCGCAATGCTCTTTGCGGAGAAAAGAAATGTGCATATACCAATATACTTCGTTAGTAGGGTTTTACCAGACGTGGAATGAAGCTACGTAGAGTCAGAGAAATTAATCTTAGCTCTGGTTTATGCCACAAGGCGCCTTCGAAGGTACTTCAAGGATCACCCCATCAGGGTACTTACCGATAAGCCAGTTGAATGGGCGTTCCTAAAGCCCGATAGATCGCAGAGAATGGCCAAGTGGGCTATAGAATTGGAAGAGTATAACATAGAGTACGGGATAGGTGGTCTCTTCCAAGGTCAAACCGACGAACCTGCTGAAATAAGCGAATCAAATATGTCTTCCAAAAAAAGAACCTTCTAGGTTAAACGAGAAGAAAAGCACAACGTGGGTGATTTAAAGACGCGTATGACCTCACATAAACAGAAAAAAGGCAAACGCCTCATTGAACCTAGTTTTGAATCTGGGGTGGAGCAGCAGGCTTCAACAAAATGACCTAGGAGTAACAACCTTTTGCTCTCTCAGACTCAAAGTTCGTAGCAACCTTTAAGTAATATGCTACCTGTTTAAGTTTCAAGCATAATAAACGAAGGACCTTTCTTACATCTACTTCGAGAAAGATGAATGGTGCAGGCCAAAATCTACAGTAGCCAGGTTGATATGCTAGCAACCCTCCTCCAGCATACAAATGAGCTAACATATCCTTCGTAACTTTTAATACAGGATTTGCAATTAGATGATTTTTCATTCATGTATTGATTTCTTCTCACAATGGGAAAAAAGCATTAATGGTAGGTGTCTTAGTTTTCATTTCTTAAAATGATGTAATCCTCCCTACCCAATTAATGATATGATATATTCCCTTGAAATCTCTTGTCTTGTTTTATATAACAAAATTTTTATCAACCAAGTATTTAGAGTTCAATGTTCGAAGAATGTACCAAGATACCCTTATCTTGAAAAGCATCACATACAATTCACATTAACCTTCCTAAGAGTCTTAAGGTATTCGAAGCCCTCTGCACTAAAAGGATAAAGACGGAGTGGGTCGCGACCCTCCGTTAGCAATCAAATTATACGATTGCAAAAAACCCTTGGTTGAGAACATAAAGGGTAATCACTATAACCCTAAAATATCTATCAACAACATTAAGAAAAATCATAGTAGCAAAAGCGGGATATACTAACCTTACACATTATAAATTATGCTAACATCTGTAGCATATAAAGTACCTGCAGCAACAAGATAATAGAAATTGTCTTGGCCGAAGCCTCACGAACAGAAGCATAGAAATTGTTTAGAAAGATAAATTGTTAATTGTTCTAAGGGTACACATCACCCTTGGGGCCAAATTACTGCAAACAGTGCAGCCTTCATTCTTCACAGGGAGACTTAGGACTTCCATGGGTAACTGGGGATGGGGGCTTCTTAAGATTTGCCTTGGCAGGGGAGGAAGGTTCCTCAACATTAGTCTTGTCACCAGGAGAAGGAGGTTGCACCATGGATTCCTTGTTCAATGGGGATGGGGGCTTCTCAGAAGTTGTCTTCACTGATGGAGGCTTGGCAGAGGTACCCTTTTTGCTTGATGAAGGAGGTTGTGCCCTTCGAGGCTTCTTAGCAAGGAGTGCATCAACGGAAGCTGTTGGGTCTTTGGTTGCCTCACGGAGGAAGGGGTACTCTGCCGTAGCTAGAGCATTGCTGGCATTGTCATACTCCCTCTCATGGGTAGAGCGGTAGTAGGGTACCTTTGATAGATCCACCGGCTTACCGGTAGCAGCAATCTCTACAAGCGTTGTGCATTTTCCATAAAATATCGCAGCATTAACCAAGTCTGCTATCACTTTCCCTACCTCATCACTATGGTACAACTCCATAGCGATTTAGGGAATAACCTTCGACACAACCGCATCTCTATCCTTCTTTAGAGCCTTGTGTTGACGCTTCAACCCATCAAGTTCTTCTCGAAGCTTGATCTCCTTCTCTTTGAGCTTTGTCCTCTCTGACTCCAGACCTTCACACTTGGACTCCATGGTAGCAATTTTCTCCTTGTACTCCCCCATCTTTGCCTCCTCCAAACGAAGCCTCTTACATTCTGACCGGGCTTCCTTGAGCTTCTTTTCCAGACCCTGGATGTCAGCTCGTAGGTCCTGAACCTAAGGATTCTTCTCAATCTCCTCAATGGCTTCCTCACATTTTGCTTTAAGATATGCAAACTCTTGATCTTTTTTCTTTTCCTTGGTAAGAATGGCATCCATTTTTCCCTAGCACCCTTTACTGTATGGATCAAATCCCTCGTACGATCATTCAAATGATTATCCAGGACTGCTTGCCTCGTGTAGCTCTTATCATGGAGATCACACAGTTCCTCCATGGACATGTTATCCAAGGCTCTTCTCCAGCTAGGAGGGGTAACTTTCTCCACTAACCGATGATAAGCAAGAGCATTCGGTAGCTCCTTTGTATTGGGCAGACCTGCATAACACACATTTGTTAGATACATGAAGTATTACCTATTTTTATACGATATGAAGCTTATACTTACCATGGATGTCATCATCAAGACCTTGTGGTGCAGACTGAATGGCTTTGCCTTTGGAACCTTTTTGCCTAGTGGTCCTCGAAGACGGAGTGGGCAACAATAGCTTCCTTTTAGGATTTTCCTTGATAGCTTTTGCTTTAGTGCCTTTCCTGCTTCGTACCCTATCAGCTATGCCGGAGGATCCTACAATCATAACAGGTTCCTCATCGGAGGGTGGGTCATCTAAATCAGCAACATTTTCAACAAGCTGAGTTAACTCCTCTAT
The DNA here is from genome assembly GCA_030686995.1 of Artemisia argyi. NCBI lineage: Eukaryota > Viridiplantae > Streptophyta > Magnoliopsida > Asterales > Asteraceae > Artemisia > Artemisia argyi. The sequence continues at coordinate 17,099,657 of CM060678.1, read as the reverse complement.
GGCTAGGGACTTCTCTGTCTTGGCAGGCTTTGCAAAGGCTATGGGCTCGATGGCCAGAGCATCTAAGTCTTTGTTGTTCACAGAAACAGAGGGAGAACCAACCCCATAACTCACCTCATTTGGATCCTTGGGAAGAAAGCTTGTCTCTTTAGCCCCACCAGAAACAACAAAGTTTCGGAATGCCATCCTGCAAAAAGGAAAGAAAGAATAAATATCATCAGATTTGTTGGGTAACTTATTTAAATGAGGATATACATACTTTGTCCATCACATATTATTTCAGGCTTCAACGGAGACCCTTCCCAATGGTCAACAATGTCAGCCATGAAGAGTATTGGTTCAGGAAATGTTTGTACATCCACGGGATGGCGAGCAAGACGTTGGTAAAGTGGATTCCTTCGAACAGGGTAGGGCAGAGGGTCATTGAAGCATTTGTCATCAAATCTGTTGGCCTTATCTAGCAATGCAGGGTAGTCTGAAGGTATGATGGTATCTTGTATATAAAAGAAATCACCTTTCCAATCCCTAATGTTTGTAAATAGCTTTGTAATTAAGTAGGGCACATCACGCTCTCCCCTTTTTGCTAGCGTTAACCAATTCCCAACACGATAAAGGTTCATAAAACCCCTAAACACTAATAGTGACGGCTCGTAACCATATGCTTTGCACATAACTATGTAGGTGGTCAACTTCGCAAGACCAAATGGGTTAAACCTAGATATATGGACCTGGTAATACTAACAAAACTCTAGGATCAAGGGGTGTAAAGGTATCCTTAGGTTTGATAGAGATAAGGCATGTGTGTATAGCCCTACATAACCTTGCGGGGCATCAAAAATTGCTTGGTTTTTGTTTGGAAGCATAATTTTATATTTTTCGGGAATGGGATGCTTTTCTAGAGAATCATATAAATCTTCCCTAGAAAGGGTACACTTCTGCTCTTTGATGGTAAACTTTGCACTCATACTCATTATGATAAATCGATAGAGATAAGTTACGAAGAACTTTACCTTTTTGTCAGAGGAATACGCGGAGAGCTAGGTCGTACGAGAATTGTATGATCGGAGAGATTCACCGTGAGTATCACTTACTGTGTGTGAATTTTGGGTGGAGAAGTAAAAGTGATTTAGGGTTTGGCGGTAGAAATCTTTTATATCGCTACTTCTTTAAATCTGCATCGTACACGTCTCCTTGTGATTTGGGTTTATCCGGATTTCAAAAGGGTTTTATTGTTTTTGAGAGGACGTTTGCGAATACCAAAGCTCGTGCTATTAAGGGTTTAGGTACAAGTGGTTTAAATCATAATTGCCGCATTTAATGCGTAATTAGTTATGTAAGTGCGTATTTTTTGCATTTTTTGGATATGATTGATGCTTTTGTATATAGTTTTGGTGATAGAGTCGTAAGCAATGTACCTTCGTACATGTACATCACTTTCGACTGGGGGGCTTGATAATGTACCCTTCGAACAGGTCGAAGGACTCCCCTTCGGTCCTGCTCGAAACCTACATAATCGCAGGCTCTGGCTAGCCTCCTAACACTTTCATTGGCGTAAAACTAGTCACCAATGACCTAGTTACCAGATGGGAATTCGCCAGTCGAAGGATTAAACCCTTCGGGGTATCCTTCGATGAAATGTAAGGACGGAATAATGTCAAGTCCAAACATGAGGAAGACCAAGTCTAACCCACGTCTCATCTCCCTCATTAGCTTTCCCGCTAAACTAGGAGGAGTGAGACACTAACCCCTAGCGGTTGCCACTTATCATGGGACGCCCCCATGATCTCCGAAAAAGGTGTAAGCACTCTCCAAGCTGTTTTTCTCCCCTATAAATAGCTTGGACGATCTACAAGTCTGGTATGCAATCTCAATAACTCTACTTTACTATATTTTCACTAAACTTTTCATACCAAATACTTATTCACACGCCGGAGGTGGTTCGCAGGGCCTAACCCCTGCGCAATTACTTAACGTAGTGTCTTCGTATTTCTTATTTTCAGGTTAGACACAAGCTTGGCTCAACCACAACATCCCTTATATTCTTTGATCACCATCGAAGGCCTGGTCGTGGAAATTATTGTACAATCAACTAGTTACCTCTGGTCATCTATATTATTAAGTTTGTCAAATGTAAGAATCAAGAACGGATAGAATAAAAAGTAAGAAAAACATTGGTTTTCTTAATTTTGTGTTTTTGCAAAATAAGTATAATAATGTACAAATTCCCCCTAAGAACGTTAACAAAGTCATGTCTAGACATATGGATTTTCAGTTTTGTTATTTTCTTTAGCAATCTTGGTTTTACTTTTGATCAACTAATCGATGTAAGATGTCTAGACAGATGAATATTTGGGTCTCGCATCTCTATGGCGGCCAAAATGCCATGTTAGCTTATTAAAGGGGAGTTGATACTCCTATCACATTTTTTGATGCAAATACCACAACTATGTATTACAGTGTTGTACGGTACAATACTGTAATATACAAGTTGTGATGCAAGCATCAAAAAATATAATGGGAGTATCAACTCCCTAATTAAAGGATATGTAGTAAACGATTTATAAGAGATCAGGGACGAAGGATCTATAAAGCAGGGCCTTGGCCCCTTCAAAAAATTTTGTTTTTAGTTTATTTTGAATTTTGATCATAAAGGTGGTGAAAAAAATAAATACTCCCTCTATTTCAAAATAATTGTTAGAAGACAAGAATCACTTAATTTAATAAAAGTGAGGCTAATTTATTTTTTTTATTGTAAATTATATATCTTTTTATTTCATCAAAATAGAATTTACATAGTGGTTGAAGGCAAACAGGCAACAAGCTGCGCCGCTAGCCCTTTTTGGATTGCAAAGCTAACTTTTTTGAAAACTACATTTGTGGATCTATGTGTCATAACATTACTGTTAATAACTCGTTGGACTCTGTTGAGTAGTTCCACCGCCTCAGGTGCAAGGAAACCAAATCTATCAAACGCGAAAGAAATAAACACGTGTTGATTTTCAATGCATGCTTTTTCGTGTTTTGTCACCTTGCACGAGGCGGCTTTCAAAGCGGCATGTCCGGCTGTAAAACCCCGACTACTCAACCTCACGAGAGGATAAACCCCGGTCAGATCCACACAAGCATGTTTCCCTCCAACCCATCCAAAAATCAAAATGTCAGCCGGTCTCAATGTAGATCTTCCATCCGACGGGTCTGTCAAAAAGTTCACAGGCGTTTCTTTCTTGGCGGAGATCCCGGCACGCCTACATACATAAAAAAGGATGTCTCTAACAAAATCATGTTTGTACTTGAAGCCCGGGAGCTCTTTACAATGAACCGCATGTTTCCCAAAGGATTTCAAACATGCCTTGTGACAAACAGGGCATATCTTATCAACCAGAAATAATGGAATCATAAGGCGATAATTGAGAATATTCATTTACTTCTAAAAAATTAGTTCAAGCTCCTTTCCCGGAATCAATGATGATGTTCATATTTTATTATTCTTGGGCATGGGTAGTAGTATCTTGGAAATGCAAAAAGAAATAGCGGGGAAACCATTGCAAAGGAAGATATGAGAGGAATATTTGTGATGTTCTTGAAACTTTTAGAACGAAAAAGTTTGGCCAAACATAATCAGAGATTTTTATGGAAAAAAAAAAGGGGGATAAATCAGGAAGGACCCTCCGTCTCATAATTATTGTCCACATTTAACTTTTTTAGTCTTTAGTTTTCAACTTTGACCGTTAATATTTTTCTTTGTGATATATATTACTCGATGCAAAATATATAAACGGATTGAGTTTTAAATGTATTTTCATTGGTATAATTTCAATCAAGTATTATATAATACAAATAAAAATATTTATAGTCAAAGTTGCAAAATAAAGACTTCCAAAGTCAACAGTGGACAATAATTATGAGACGGAGGTAGTATCATATTTTACTTGAAAATGATCTATTTATTTTATTTATTTTTATCATATCGATTCAATATGACCAAACATGAAAGACTAACATTATAGATCCGACCGGCTTTAAGAGAGTGCAAGAGGTGTCATTGCACAGGGCCACCGCTTAACGAGGGCCACAAAATTTCATGCACTTTATTATATGTATATACACAACATGAGGCTTAGTTTAATTAGTTCGCACACTAGTGATATATGTGTATTTTGTTTGTGTATTTAAAGGCCTCTTTGTGGTGATGGCACGGGCCACCGAAATCCATGAGATGACTAGAGAATCTCTATCCTTATTTGGTGTTTGTTATCAACTTATATAAAAAGCTAAAAGTAGATCGAATGTAAAAAAAGAGCCAAAGAGAAAGTAATAAATGTTTTCTATTTGTATATAGATCAACATTTTTTTTTTTTTTTTTTTTTTTTTGAGATGGCCCGCTATAAAGACTAGTGGTGATAAGGACCCTCAAGCGGCCTTCATCTCTTCAATTATTTTAGCATTTTCTCTCTTAAACTACTTTATTACTAACTTGGTGTAATAAGACGACACACACTACAAAAAATATACCCCACAAAATTACACTTAAAATAAAATAATAATACACACAAACATGCATACAAGTAGATCACCTAGCCGACCTACTTCTCCTTTTCTTGCCTAGGCGACTGAGTCGTGTACCACAAGTGTAATAAGGGGGACTAGTCTCTTTGGATGTCATATGAGTAGTGACTCGGTCAAGTGAAGCCCTATTACATTCGGCCTAAGGGTTGCTGGTAATAAAAGAGCGTCACAATCAACTTTAGCATCGTCGTCTCAGCGTTACATCAACTTTGCTCAGAGCCTATCGAGTTTATTTTTTATAATTCTCATTTTTATGCTTATTTTTCGAACTTATGGGTTTATATAAATTTACCATGTCATAACAAAATTATCTGAGTTGATAAGTTTTAAAATAAGCTAAAAAATAACTTATGAAATATAAGCCAAAAATAAATAAGCTCATAAACATATAAATACGATTAAACAGACACCTTCTATATTAATGAAATACTAGAACGGTACATGCGCAATGCGGCGGCGGGTACCGTGTGTTTATATTTTGCGTTATTTGGTTGCACGTTTAGTTGTCTTCATACTTTATGAGTAGAGATATTAGAGATGGTTAAGACAAATAATTTTAGTTTGAACAACTAACTGCTTCTTAACAAACTTCCTAACCAACTTGTTTCCTAACAAATTAATTTTGAAATTTTTCCATAATAAGCAAGAAAAAAATCTGAATTTTAAGTCTTTTTAATTATAAAATAGTCTCAAATGCATTATAATGTAGTATAGATGATTACAAAGATAAAAGTGGAATTTTCACAATAAACCTAAAACTCGCTAATCAATAACATCATTACATAAAAACCAGAGACTATATCGATGATGAGTTTTCTTTTAACTACGTACTTACGCACTTGTTTACACAAAAACTTAAAAATCCGACGAGCAGCAGCACCTAATATTCGGTGCTAAATAAGCTACAATTCAATCTTCATCGATTTGAGGGCGTTGTAAGCAAGCCCAATGCTAACCTCATTTAGAATCGGGTTTTCGTATCCCCTGCAAAATCAGCACGCAAAATGCCATTGTTTTTGAAATATTCTCCGTATGTAGTTTTGTAATTCAAAATCATTAAACTCTATAGAAATCTTATAAAATAAGATAGGGGCAACATTTCCCTGCTAAGTCTGTTGTTAGCTCTGTAAGTTATACACGAAATCAGCCCCAAAAATTTGTCCGTTGGATACGAATTGCACCTTTTTGAATAGTGCTTGAACTCTAGAACTTTTTAGCATTGGTTGGTTAGGCTGATATCGTTTATTTAACGGCGAACCTTCTTTTTGTGTTAATCACAACAAAAACTTCTACAAATGTTCTAAGAAAGATATCACGAAATGTTTGTAATTGAGGGACTAGTTAAAAAATGAAACAAAGGGTATAATTAGAGCTTTCCCTCAAATTGGATTGAGAATTAGCTGGCCAAATTTAATCGTAATAAGATGGTCATTTGATCTTAGGTTGATATCAATGCGCCACATGATGGAGGCATTGGGGTCGGCTCACTCCTTAAACTTTTGATTATGAATGTTCTAAGATTAAACAATGAAATTAAACCTAATATGTTTTTGAAAAGAAAGTGTGTGTGACGCTTCATTCATTAGTTGTCTTTAATTGTATGTGATGATTGTTGTCGGTTTCTATTTCTGTTAACTTAAGTACGGAGTATTTTATTTCTTCATTTTGAAGGGAAAAAAAATCAGATTTAAAGTATGTACAAAAAGTGTATAAATGACTTTATTCGATTGTTTCAAATGGCAAAGTACGTTTCAATTTATATACATTGAAATGATTGAGTATATTTTATGGGTCAACAAAGATTTAAAATATATTTGGGAAGAGTATATAGCGAATTAACAATGTAATATTAACAAAAAATAAAATAAAATAAACTAAAAAAGAAGTTGAGCAGTTCGTAATATTAATCAGAAGCCAGGTTTTTGTAAATCATAAAAAACATCAGATTGGATAATTAAAAAACTGGGCTCGGGTGCACCATTAGTCCCTCCCTCTAACGGGGTGGACTAACGCTCCCATCCCTTTCTAATTTAAAAATATATTAATTTTTAATTAAAAAACACTTAAGTCCAACTTTCCCATCCCTTTCTAATTTAAAAATATATTAATTTTTAGGCTATCTCCAATCATGGTATACAAATTATTATTTTCTCAATATTTGAAAATGTAAGCATCAAAACTCATCTTTTAATCATGCTCTAAAGGGTAAACTACACCGTTCGTCCTTGTGGTTTGCGTTGACCGCAGCCTGTGGTCTTTTGACCAAAAAAATTACACCGTTCATCCTTAACTCAGAAACGTCATGCACCATTAGTCCCTCCCTCTAACGGGGTGGACTAACGCTCGTTAACTTGTTTGCTTATGAGGGTATAATTGTCATTTCGCACTATAAGGACGAACGGTGCAATTTTTCGCTTCTAGTCCTTTTTTTCACGCTTTCTTCCGTTTTCGCCGCTTTTGTCCATTTTTTACGTTTTCGTCCGTTTTCATTTGTTTTTTTACGTTTTCATCCCGTTTTTTACGTTTCCATCCATTTTTTTACGTTTTCGCCTATTTATTTTACGTTTTCATCCGGTTTTTACGTTTTCGCTCGTTTATTTTACGTATTTTACGTTTTCGTCCGTTTATTTCACGTTTTCGCCATTTTTTTATGTTTTCGTCCATTTTTTACGTTTTCGTTCGTTGTCGTCCGTTTTTTTTTACGTTTTTTCGTTTATTTTTTAACGTTTTCGCCGATTATTTTTACGTTTTTGTCCGTTTTTCTTACGTTTTTATCCATACTTATCCGTTTTCATCCGTTTTTTTTTCCTTATCCGTTTTTATAAATTTTCATCCGTTTTTCTAGGTATTCATCCATTTTTTACGTTTTCGCCCGTTTTTTTACGTTTTCGTCCGTATTTTTACGTTTTCGTCTGTTTTTTTACGTTTTCGCCCGTTTTTTTTACGTTTTGGTCCTTTTTTTATGTTTTCGTCTGTTTTTTTACGTTTTCGTCCATTTTTTACGTTTTCATCCCTTATTTACGTTTTTGTCCGTTTTCATCTTTTACGTTTTCATCCGTCGGCTTCTTTTACGTTTTCATCCTTTTTTTTAACATTTCCATCCGCTTTCATCTTTTACGTTTTCATCCGTTTTTTTACGTTTTTGTCCGTTTATCTTACGTTTTTATCTATTCTTATCCGTTTTCACCTTTTTATCCGTTTTTTTACGTTTTTGTCTGTTTTTACGTAAAAAAACAAATGAAGATGTAAAAAAACGGACGAAAACGTAAAAATACGAACGGAAATGTAACAGACGAAAACGTAAAAATACGGACAGAAACGTAAAAAAATAGACGAAAACTTAAAAAATAGACGAAAACGTAAAAAAAATGGAAGAAAGCATAAAAAATTGACGAAAACGTAAAAAAAGGGCGAAAACGTAAAATAAACTGACGAAAACGTAAAAAAACTGAGGAAAACGTAAAATAAACGGGCGAAAACGTAAAAAAACAGATGAAAACGTAAAAACCGGACGAAAACGTAAAATAAACCGGCGAAAAAAATTAAAAAACGGGATGAAAACATTAAAAAACGGAGGAAAACGGGCGAAAATGAAAAAAAAACGGGTAAAAACGTAAAATAACGGGAAGAAAGCGTTAAAAATGGGACTAAAAGCGAAAAATTGCACCGTTCGTCCTTGCACCGTTTGTCCTTATAGTGCGAAATGACTATTATACCCTCATAAGCAAACAAGTTAACGAGCGTTAGTCCACCCCGTTAAAAGGAGAGACTAATGGTGCATAACGTTTCTAAGTTAAGGATGAACGGTGCAATTTTTTTGGTCAAAGGACCACAGGCTGCGGTCAACGCAAACCACAAGGACGAACGATGTAGTTTACTCTGCTCTAAATTTGGATAAAATTTGAATCATTGATCAAATCAACATATTTGAAGGCAGTGGCTGCGATTAACATGTGCAAGTGGTGCAATCTCACAAGACCCCTCATTGTAAGGGTCTCCAATTTAGTATACATCAATATTTATAGTTTTATACATATACTAGCTTCATGACCCGGCCGATGGCCGGGTACGTTTCATTACATTGTTTTACAAAAATATTTTAAGGGATAAATAAAAATAATTCCTTTTATATGTTGCTCATATATTATATGTAGTAATAATAAATAGTATACATAAAATTAATTATTTTTTAACTTGATATATACAAAGCATATATTCATTATGACGTGTTTATGCTTTATATCTATAATATTTTTATAAAGGAAATGATGTTCATAATAAAATAAGTAAATAATGGTTAGGCATAAAGGAAATACATCCTCATACATTATAACTAATACAGTTACTTGAAGAAAATGATATACATAGATAAAAAAAAATGAAACTTGCATGAAAAAACATAATAATTATGTCATTATTGAGATGTAACAAGTAGAAACAGTCATACTTTAAAAAAAGTATAAAACAACAATTAGGAAACCATTAAAAATAAAATGACTTGAACAAAAACATTGAAGGAGTCAATGTGAGGAATACTTCTCAATAACCTCTTCAATCATTATATTGTAACGTCACTTGATAAGCATGCCTCATTTTGTATGCCTTGAGGATACTTTCCTTTGTTATATGGCTAGTCGGTGGAGATAATAAACCAATCTTGTCATTATGCATGTCGATTCCAAACTTGTATTTATAACTACAAAAAACAAAAATGATGTAATAAAATTATATTTTGGAAATTGAAAGCATTATAAAACACTTTTTTTTACCTGCTTCTAAACATATTAACATCGTAATTATCGTCGTTGATATATATCTTGCTGGCTCCAGTATGATGCATGACAATAGTTGGCGCACCTATATAAAATGATATACTAAATTAGCATCAATTTACCTAAAAACAATTGCATAATGTTTATAATTTGATAGTTTATAGTATAATACCTTCCAAATAAATGACTTTCGCCAACTGTATTATGACAACTACCAAATCGAACGAATCTCTTTTAGATGCAAGTTCTTTAAACTTGTCAACGACTTCATTAAAAAAACGACACTCCAATTTGTTTCCCCTAAGTGGAATAAACATTTAAAATGCTTATTAAACTGTGTTGATTTTATATAAATAAAATTAATATTAACAAATATGATAAGTAAACATACTCTTCATCTTGAATCTGTAAACGTATGATTTGTTTAGTGATTCCATGCTAATCAAACTGTTCGGGTTTGCTAATAGATACAATTGCGCCAATGACATCTATGTATTATAGTGTAAGGACTCATATACGTTATTCACAACACATAAGGAGAAAATTACATAAAATAATTGTAATATATGATTAATTAGAGCGAAAATAACATACCAACTGTATCAGCTTCGGTTCTGAATCGCGAAATAATGTACTTGAATGGTACAAACATGAATGATTGCATTTTTTGCTGAAATGCATATATAGGATTCAACAATGTGTTGTTTGAAAACACAATCTTGTACCGATTGTTAAACAAAGGGTATAAACCTTCATTATTTGTCACATTAAAGTCGCTAACAATATACCACATGCCCTCCTATAATGGTAAATCGTATTTGGGCATATCACACTTCCTAATGATGCATTGCATGCGGGTTCCCTATTGCAAAACAATTAATTTTGTATAAATGATTCGACTTTAAAAAAAAACTTATTACATATTTTAAAACTAATACTCACTAACCTGCTCATCTTGCATAACACATCGAAGACTCTTAACTGGGGTAGGCTTTCCATAAGGATGTGAAAACCATTTGCTTACACATAATACTTTCACTTTGATGTTATCCATATTAGGCTCGAGAGCAGACAACAGTGTGTGGTCATTCATCATAATCGTTGCTGCTTCTTTACTTGTGTTCCGAACCGGATTTGTTTAGGTGGATGTGGTAAAGGTAAATGAAAGCAAGCAGTTATAATATATGTTGATTTGGTTTAGGGTTTGAAAATTTGATATTATTTTGTTATCTTTAGAAATTATATTCATAATTTTTTATATTTAAACAACTGAAATAATTAAGGAGATAATTGGGAGTGTTTAAAGCAAATTGACTATTAAAAAAATTGATACAATTTATGATTTTTAAATAAGTTCATTTTGGAAAGTAATTTCCTTAGTTGTTGTATTAGAATTCAAAATAATCATACACTAAATTGTAATGCTTTGTTATCAAAGTTACTAAATTTCAAAATATAGTGTGGTGACAATTAGTTTGTTTGATTAGTTTGTGATATTAGATTTGAATATGTTTCATAACTCTTGTAAATCACAGTTAATATATTTTAGTATGATGCAGAAAGAGTTGTTTCAAAGTTACTAAATTTCAAATCAAAGTGTGGCGACGTTTAGATTTTATATTTCAGCATGCTTGTTTGGTTAGTTTGTGATATTAGTATGAGTTTCATTTGTGAAATACGTTTGATTTTTTGCATTATTTTGTTGTCGTTAATAACTTTGTTCATATTAACAGCGGTGTAGTAAAGTAAAAAAATCGTATAGTAAGCATTTTTTATAAAACATTAAGTGATGATTTATATAATTACGCTAGGAAATATGTAATTGAAACCTGATTAAAACAAAAACAATGGAAACAAAACATAAAGAAGAACAATTAAACATAAAGAAATCCAATAAAAAAAAGTTTAACAATGAAACTTGGGTGATTTTTCTAGATCAAATGTTACATGAAAATTATCATAATCTAAATCATCGAAATGATCTTCATCGCTAAACTCTTCTTCTTGGTCAGCCTCCAAAGCTCTCAGCCTTCTCTTGATTGCAGCTTTGAGCTTGTTTGGTTTTTTACCAGGCTGTGGTCTTTGTTGGCTCTTGATCCACCTCTGCAACTTTTTCTCTCTATATTTAGCTTGCAAACGTCCATAGATCTCCTCAGGATGCGTGTTCAAACTGGTTGCATCATCTTTTAAGTCTGAGTTGAGTCCATCTAAAAAAAACATATGTTTAAAAGAATATCATGAAAGTATTAAAATGTAAAATGTATTCATCATAGTATAAAATTTTCAAAATTGGTTAACCTGATGAGCCAACAGACTCTTTGAGAGGAGACTCTTGCAATGCCTGGCTTAGTTGCTTCCTGTTACGTTAAATAAATGTGATTAGTATAAAATGATACATGTCAATGAAAATAAAAAAACAAAAACAATTCATCACATTGCCATTGATACTTACTTGGATGGTTTTGCTGCATCGTTCTCATGTGCAGCAGAACGTTTAGCATTTTTCATTAGAGGGAACATGATAAAAATGCTGGTAATTATACTTGATTTGTGAATTGTGACTGTCAAATGGTGATAATGAGTTACTTTTATAGAGTAAAAATACATATGAATCGACTTATGGATTAAATACGATAATTAAGGAAGTGATTAGGTCCATTTTCCCAATTTAAATCATTAAATGTGTTTGCATTGATAGTTTATGTGTTGAAAATTGTTGTGTCTTCCATTGTAGGATAGTAATAATTTCAGAAGTAATTGTTAAGTTTCGAATTGCTATACTGTATTTTTAGTTGTGCATTTGTTAAAATGGTTTATATTCAATGGATTATTGAAACATACTACTTGCTAAACTGATCGTGTTGAATAACATAAAAGGGTGTGGTCATTTCATGAATCTGTATTTGTGTAGGTAGATGTTGTAATGCAAAAATAAAATCAAACAAACGAATATATTTTGATTTGGTTTATGGTTTCAAATTTTGAAATAGCTATTGTTTAGCCAAGGAAATGATATTTTAGTTTTGATCTTTAGAAACTTTGAGATAATTTCGGCTAATTTACTTAATTAGTTTTGAAAAATAATTATAAAGAGCTTTGTACAATTAATCTTTTCTTTAAAATATGATACACATTTATGACTTCCCTATTATAATGCATATATTTCAAACACTATATATATTTTCCATGTGTTGTTTGAGTAAATAAAAAAGACTCTACAAAAATGTCGACTACTCCAAAGCCAGCACAATCAATTGAATCAAGTTCATCAAACTCGGTTAGGCAAAATGAAAATGGTAAAAAAAGTGATGTTGTAATCCAAACAGCCATAACTAATACCTTTGATCATGATCATGGCAACAAAAACGAAATGAATAAGGACAAATCTTCAGGAAAACCTAAAGGTATTGTAGACGTAAAGAGATACTATAAACTCTTTCATACTTCCTATTTACTTTATGTAATATAACTTTATTTTGATTAACATTCTAATTGTATATATTGAAACAGATGAAGCATGGCTAAAATATAAAGGAATCTGGCACAAGCTTAATAAGAATGAAAACGGAAGTTGGAATAAGATGATGTCGAAGGTAAAGAAGGCTGATGAAATGATAACAGCTATTCGTGAAGCCGGGCATGACATCACCGATGTTGTTGTTGACCACAACGTTAGCGACGATGAAGATTAAGTTTATTTCATGTGTTTTATTATTTTAATTTTGTTTGTTAAAATATTTTCAATTTGAATATGTTACGTGCGAGTATTGGATTTTAGTTTTGTGTTTCGTTTGTGTAATAAGATGGATTAAATGCAATGTTTGCATACCATTGTTATATTTAATTTAATTAACAAATTTACTAAAGGTTAAATGTTTATAATAAGCATATTGTAAATGGCATCACATAATCACATAACATTTATATACTTAAACAAAAAAATATGAAATTCATATGTCTTAAAAAAGGTAGCAACAAAATTTGGTTAAAACATTATTTCATTACATGATGGTGAATTCATATACGGAATAATACTTCTTTGTACACAAAATTTGTAGTGGAGTTGGTGTATTCGCCGTCTTTGTCACAACAAAGAACCTTCAAACCTTTTTTCGTCTTTACCCTAGAAACAGCAACATAGAGTTGCCCATGTGAGAATACCGTCTTTGGTAAAAATAGTCCAACTCGGGACAACGTTTGACCTTGGCTTTTGTTAATAGTCATACCAAAACAAACTTGAACAGGAAATTGTCTCCTATTCAATTTGAATGGCATCTTGTTATCCGTAGGTGTAATGATCATCCTCGGTATTGCACATATACTACCAATTTTTCCACCTGATATTATTTTGCCTTCAATAACATTCGTTCCCATCCGTTGGATTTGCAACCTCGTACCATTACATAGTCCGGCCTTTTGATCAATATTTCTCATACACATGACAGGTGCACCAACTTTAAAGTTAGCCTGTGGTGTGGAAGTCCTGACATTTCGATGGTATTTAGAAAATCCGTTGTGTATATCTGTCCATCGAAAATTGTATCCGCATCAAGTATATTAATTGTGTCGCAACTTTGGTAAACTTTCTCTTCACCTGGAATTAAAGATAGCATTCTATCATTAATAATGTTAACCATTTCATGGGTTGGGGCAAGAATAGCTCGTTCTTGAAAATAAGACGGATCATATAAGTTGGCTCCCAAATCAGGATATGTTTGTTGAATAATGGAACCAACATGATCTTCCGAATTAGCAATCAACATATCTTCTGGAAATGTCACAACCGCGTCACCATCATTATTACCACCAATATTACCATTGCCTATATCTAAAATCCAGTCAGCAAACTCTTGGATTTCTTTTCTTTCTGATTCTGAAGAACCTGAACTTAACCTCATGTTGACAGTCAAATTCAGTACGGTGCACTGATCCCACAGGTATGAAGAGTTTATCGTGGCATGTACTACTTCTTGTCTGGTTGCACCAGGTATAACTGGTAGGATCTGACAGAAATCGCCACCAAACACAACGACTTTACCACCAAACACCTTCTCAGAAGGCTTTGACATATCCTCTCTGCATATGTCTCTCAAGGTTCTATCAAAGGCCTCGAAACAGTATCTACTCATCATAGGTGCTTCATCCCATATAATAAGCTTTGCCTGTCTTATCAAATCAGCAAGATCACTATCTCCTGGTATATTGCACATTGAATCATCGACCACATTAATAGGGATAGCAAACCTTGAATGGGCAGTCCTTTCGCCTTCCAACAAAAGTGCAACAATTCCACTTGATGCCACGTTTAATACGATTTCTCCTTGAGAACGTAATGCTGCGGACATTGTTTTGTACATGTATGTCTTGCCAGTACCTCCGTAACCGTATACAAAGAACATGCCACCTTTGTTTTGTAAAGCAGAATCCATCACTTGTGAATAAATTCCTTTTTGCTCGGTTGTCAAGCTACCGTACAATTGCTCATGTTGTTCTCTTAGCTGGTCAACGTTGTAAGCCATCTCGTCGTATATCAATCGGTTATACGACTCCATTATGTGGTCTTCATTAGGATATGGCATGTTTTGAATACTCTTTAGACTTTTGTTGTTACACAAAAGCATGTGTTCAATATAAGTCAGGCATATGTTATACTTCTGAACATCGGAAAGCTCAAGACCTTCATATTACATAAGTACATGGGATTATGCATTAGTTTGCGAACGCACTTAATGAAGTATAACAAACCAAAACAATGTATAATGTTCGTTTATTGTTCAATTACTGATATGCAAAAAATAATAAATAATTTCGCTGTACATTTTTTAGAATGGTTTATAAAGATAAACTATTCGTATACGTCAAAACAGTTTGAATAAAAAATTATGTTTTACGTTTTCGTATTTTTTGAAATTACCAAATAAATGTGCAATTGCATATAAACTACATGTTTGAATATGAATTGTAAGTTAAAATTTAAAATAAGGTACCTGGATCATTGCGTTTTTTACGCTCAACGCGTTCAATATCTGCAGCCAAAACATGCCACGTTTTCTCCCATACAATCTCTGGTTGAGCCATGCTGTCAGTCATTATGAGCATAACAAAAAATGACCACAAATAATCTCCCATTCCCCATAAACTCGCTTCCAATATACCATCGATGTACTGTTTGTCATTCTCCAAAAGCCCACGGGCAATGCAAGCATCCTTATAAGTAGGATATACAACATCATCATAGGTCTTAAGTTCAACCCACTCCTTAACACCTTTTATTTTGTTAAGCAAAATACGTAAGTAAAAAAGCTCTCTCCAAGACGGTGGAACATGGTGTATACGTCCAAGGCTTTCACCTCTTTTCCTGAGATGCCATTTCAACTCCTGAGGTTTCCAAACATAATATTTAGGAAATTCTACATAAAGAAGAGTTTGGGCAAATGTGTCAGTCTTGTTTGTTTCCATCCAGGCCAAGAACTTGTTCTCGTTGGCTGATGCCTTTTCAAGTTGGTAATCAATACTTTCCGCAGGATCAAACACCACAGATTGTTCGTTCTCCAAATGGAACGGGAGACGCTCTACAGGTGGAAACCTGTAATGAATGTCATAGCCAAAAATACGCCAAGCTGCCTCACATGCAGATAAATATCAACAGTCATAGAAGTCTTTAATCTCGTCAGCATCTTCGTCCTCTACACCAACTGTCACTCTGTCTGGTCCTTTGTTTATGTACTTGAGTAAGTACTTGATAGAACCAACCTGATTGCAATATTCAACATTTATGTGAGACTGGTATCGTCTAAGCAAACCAGGATTGTAAGGCACCACATAACCGTTATGCAAATCGACTCCACTTTTCTTGATGGTTGTACCATCGTTCCTCCTTTTATACTTTGCATAACCGTTTTCGTCAATGGTTGTGGTTTCATTAAAATGAATAGGGAAACCCTTGGTGCATTTGAAATCAACTGTGCACGGACATGTTGGATGCTCGGCTCCACACGGACCATGCATCATGTGATCAGTTACAATCTGATACAACTCAAGGTCTTCATTCTTGTCAGGAATTTCGGCTGATATAAACTGATCAATTCGCCCAGGAGTGGTTAGCTTATCCTCAGCTTTAAGCCAAAGTAATATATGACAATGTGGGAGTCCTCGCTTTTGAAACTCAACCGTGTAAACAACTGCAATAATTAAATAAACAAAAGTTGGATAATCAGTAACTAATATTGATGATACATACCAATTTTGTTATTAATTGAATATAGAAAATTATATGAACGTCTCGTGTTAATAACTTACGTGCTTCAACACGCCCAAATGTACGCTTCTCTCTGAATTCTTTTATGAGAGTGTCTAATTTGATTTTGAAGACCCTTGTTGTTGCATCCGGCCTGTCCTCAGATTTCATACCCTTTGCCTCCATCATTCTTGCAATTTCAAGCCAATTCGGGTTACATGTAAATGTAATGAATAAGTCAGGGTATCCATATGACTTGCAAATTGTCATTGCATCCAAATAGTTCTGCATCATATACCTAGGACTGCCGGTGAATGACGATGGCAAAATAATCTTCTTGCCCCTTAACCTGACACCAGAGTCTCCATTTTCTGCCAAGACTGCCAATTTTGCGTATGTTTCAGTTCTTAACTCCTTATTTTTATTTTTGATAAACAACATGCGTTCAGCCTCAACCATAGTGTATCCATCTACAAGAAACTGCTGGAACAACCTCCTAGAATTTAGTATCAAGGAATATTCTTTTTGCCTGTCTTGAATTCTGTATGCGAACCACTCCCTCATTGTTACGCGTTTCTTCTTCTCATCTGGCGTGGCATCCGTGACGTCCGCGTGGTAAACATCAGTTCTGTATCCATCTTCTGCGTAAGGAAACAACAAAGGATATTGAAGTGGGAGGTATGACACATGCAACTCATTTATTCTTTTGAGATTACCATCTTGTTTGTGCAAAATAATATCTCTATTATTTGTGGTAGAGTCAAAATCACCGACTATTAAGGCGGCAACCTCAGATGCAGTTGGTAGGTTATATTGCCTACCATCGCGCGGTCTCGCACCAATAAGCTTAAGCTTATATTTCTGGTCATCAAGTGCAGATGAAATTCGTTCACCAGCCATTCGAAACTTGGCAACCAAAGGATTATTTTTGTCAAGCATGTCACGTAAATCACAGCTTAGCTGGTAGTCAAGTTTATTTGTACTTGATGATGTTGCTGCCTCGTTGCTGCATATGAAGTCGGAAATCATATATCAAATAAACATAAAAGGAAAATGTTGTTTTAACAACTCTAACCAATCTGAAAAACATAAATGAATTATCAATGAGTCATGATACATAAAATGTAAATTTAATGCACAAACCTGACAGCGTTGATCCTGTTTCGAATCTCATTAGGTTTATCGTAAATATATAGCTGCGCAAATTTAGGAGGCTTTCCTTTTTCAGGCAACAAAGTACCAATTTTATGTAAGTTCTGCCCTTGTATCCGGTAGCAATATGGACCACGACCAGCATTAACAGACTTATCTTGTTTACCGCCCATGGAGGTGAACACAAACATAGAATTGTGACGCCTAATATTATCCAAAAATGAGGAACTCTTAGGGTGTTCTTTGTTCATAAGTTGCTTCAAAGATTTTGGTGGGTCTTTAAGTACAACAGGCAGCTTAACCTTCCCTCTACCACAACAAAGAGAAAATGCATCTTTAGTACAATTGCTATCCCCACGTATAGTCTCATGATACCACAACATTGCACCGCATTTTGCACACTCTACATTTGGATCTCCATGGTCAATGTAATCTGTAATTGGATAAGTTAGATGTAAGAATATTATATTACAAATTGAATATACTTTGAAATATTTGAAACAATAATATATATCTTTAGTGATGTAAATATTGTGCATACCCTCGCATATACCAGCAAAACGACGTGACTCTGCTCCGGCATCATCTTCCATATCTAATTTTGCGAAGTTAATACGTCGTGAACTTTTACTAACGCCCATTTTACCTTTAAAAGGTCGCCTATCAGTAGCGATCGTAGAATATTGTCCATTTGATCGTTGCTTTGTATTAGATGAAGTTGATCATGTTAATACAAAAATAAACATAAAAAATAAATTTGGTTGATAGATAACAAAAAAACTTAATAGGATAGTTAGCACGTACCCAAAGTAAAGTTCACAGGACTCGGAGTGACAAAACGTGTTCTTTGGTTACTCATATTACCTACATTCGATAAACAGCTCATAAATTTTTAACGTGTAAGTCAACTATAAAAAATTCAAGTCATAAATATTTGAAATATATTAATTGATATTGATACCTTTTCTTATATTTGGGACAACTGAGTTTCTTGGTGTATCAGCATCAACTACTGTAGACTTAGGTGTCCTGGATCGAAGATTCATATGGTGTTGTGATGGCGTTGTTAATGTGTTTGTAAGCTAGGATGTTGGTGGAGTTTGAATATTCACCGACTTAGGTGTCCTGGAGCGAAGATTCATATGGTGTTCTGATGGCGTTGTTAATGTATTTGTAACTTGGGATGTTGGTGGAGTTTGAATATTCATCGGCATAGGTGTCCTAGAGCGAATATTAATATGATGTTGAGATGGCGTTGTTAATGTGTTTGTACGGTGAGAGGTACGTGGACTTTCAATATTCACCGACTTGACAGCTGAAAATAAGATTATAATATATAAATTTATCCTATCCTACATTATATAAGGTAAATTGTAGTTGATGGATACAATAGAAAGTAACCAATAAGTAATCGTAAAGATGTGGCTTACGTGTTGAAATGTTACATATTCGTTGACGTGCCTTTGGTCTAGATGAGACCGTGAAGAGTCCAATTGATGAGCCACTACCATAAGTATTTGAATGTCTTTGAGTTGCCATTGGTGTTTCTGTTCTTGATCATGAAAAAAAATAAAATGGCATGAAAATAATAATAGTAGACAATTAAAACTAAAATGTTTAAAAAGGAGATAGCAGGTTATTTACTTAAAAAATAAACTCACTCTTTTCTGAATTGTTTAGTCTTGTTGATACACCACTTGTATTCGTTTGTAATACATCGTTGGCGTTTACATCAAATGACGTTTGAGGTAAAAGGATATCAGAAGATTGACTTATAAGTGTTGCGACATTTGCTGAATGTAAGGACGATGTAGTCCCTGCAAAGTTACAATATAATAAAATGAAACATAAATAAAACTGAAGCATAAGTATAAGCCAACTAATTATAATTTTTTTTTATAAGAACCTATGTTTTTAGATTTTTTTGATGGCCTTCCAGGACGTCTAATGACCAAGTCATCCGTTAAACCTGTTAATATCAATAAACGAAATAGAAAAATTAGTATAAGGGAATATATTGGTAGGAATGGTAATATAGTATGATTCTGATAAAGTTTTTGAATATGAAAAATCTGTTGCTATATGTTGTTTTTGGCCTCACAATAAATTGACATGCTTAGTCAATGTCTAACACTGAAAATAGGATTCAAAAGAATACATTATGATGACTTGTATATATTGATAATTGATAATAGACACATGATAATACACATAAAGGTATGATACCTGGATTATTATCTGTTGTTTTACGCCTCCCAGGACGTCGAATACAAAAGTCTACATCTAAAAATGAAAATAGGATGAAACAATTCAAAAGACGAACGTATTGTAACTTATTATGATGATCTATATAACGAAAATAATTTAAAATAATGTAAAAATAATTATATGCAAATATAGGTGATGTTACTTTGTGAAATTTCAGCAAGTGGACGTCTAGCAACACTTCGAGTAGGTCTCTTGCTTATGTCAATTGAATTTGCACTTCGTAACGATCTCTCCGATTGTAAACGGCCATCATGAGAATCGCTTTGTTGTTGTTGATTGTTACAAACACGACCAATTTCGTTAATGCTTGTGGAATTGACATTTGATACATGGATCTTCTCTTTACCTTTCTGCTTATTGTTGTTCATGTTTTTTGGAAAATGGCTATTTTTTCAGTACATAAAACAATGAATGACAAACTTGAGGATTTGGAATTCCATCAGCTTTGTTTAACAATAAGTGTTGACAAACATTTAAAACTTGAATTACACTAATTTAGGAGGTCACATTAATTGATATATATTTCCTAACCTAAAAATGTAAATAGGCATTACTTTCCCATATTAAGCGTATTATTGTTATGTATATTATTAAACATATTTATGGGTAAATATATAGAAGTTATTAAAACGAATTGCAAAAGTACAAATTTTAAAATAAACATTTTTACGTCTATTTATTTACTTTTGTATAATATGGAAATGGATTCTAAAAAATCTAAACAAAATATAGGTAGCGTGTATGCATATGCATAGTTCAACTTGGTAATGATCACAGTGTGTGTTACAACTTGACTTAACACTTAATCTCTCATTACATCTCACACCGCTCAATAAAAATTTCTAGAAAACACACACAGCTCATTGTTCTTCCTCTGGAATTCGAAAGTATCAGGTAACCCTTAAAATTTTTGGTTCATAATTTCACAATTTTTGTTTCTTTATCACATGCATGTGTTTAGATGATGAGATATGTAATGATCCTAAAATGATTTAATGACTGATTGCATTATTTAACTGAATGAGTAATTCCGTTTCCGGTTAGATCTGTAAAAATGATTATAATTATTATTTTACAATGTTTGGATGTTATGAGTTACTTATTATCTATCATTAGTTTAGGACTTCTAATTTGTAGTTAGATATTGGTTTCGAATTAAATGTGGCCAAAATGTAATTGGATATTGTTTTGAAAGTTTAAACTTAGTTTACATTGGCTTCATAAATAAAAATTATGAATTGTGGAATTTCATGTTGATCATTAGGGTATATAAGTTTTGGAGTTTTAAAAAACCCAAAATACAGAGTCTATTTAAAAAGATTGAAATAGAAGATTATGTTGTTAGTATTCTTTTTATCGTGACACCTATAAAATCACTTTGGTAGGATTATGGATACTATTGAGTTTGTGGTTCCGATCAACCCGAAGACCTATAAACAACACCAGGTATTTCATTGTTTGATCTTATGATGTTGGACTGAAATAATGTTAGTACCATTGGTAACAGTGACATTTTTTCAATTTGTTTTAAGACACTACCATCTGTTTACCTCCGGGAAGGATACAATGGGAATCATCATCTGTATTTGAGTGGACACCAAGGGTTAAAATTCAAAGTATCCTTAACTTTAAGAATGAATGGGACAATAGATGTTCATGGTGATAAATGGAAGCAGTTTGTTTTGAGACACTTTGATGATGGACTTTCACTTTTGCATTTCGTCGAGGAGGGAGAGGACTCCTTTTATTTGATGGGATATGATGCAAAAGGAATAGAATTTGGTGGTTATGAAGGAGTGACGGGAACGATGCCAAGGTATATGATTCGTCATCACACTTACCCATGTTTAAAACAGGTATTTGATACTAAGTTTGTTAAGTTAAATGAAATCCTTCACTGTGTATATAATGAAATGGGTGTCAACTTGGACAAAACTTAATATTCATTATCAATTTATTTGCAGACAATCGCTGCCACTTTCTTGGCAGGAATACCACAAAAGGCAGACCTGAGTGTTTTGGCTAATGGGTACCTGTTTCAGGTGCGTGTGAATCGTGTTAATCTGAAGACACCTGAAAACCCATGTTATGCTTATGAAATAGAAGATAATTCATGGAAAACTTGTGTTAAACATCTTAAACTTGAAATGGGAATGACAATAGTGTTTGCAAAAAATATTTTTGATCGGTTGTGGTTAATGGCATTCGACAATGATGGCATGGCACACACGGATGTCCAATTCCATGGTGCAAATCGTTTAAGAAGAGTCCAACTTCCAATTGAATATAATGATCGTAGTAAGTGATACAACTATCATGCTTGCAGTTATAATTATATCATATATACAAATGTTATTTGCCGTTGATTTGTCAATGTGTAAATTTAAATGACTTATGTGCGCTTGCAGATGATGATCGATTGAAACATATATGCCAATGGGAATCACACAGAGAACACTACCAAGAAGCCGATGATACGTTCTATGAGCCTTACGCATCAACCGTGGATAAACAAAGATTGGTATGTGGAAATTATTTTTAGTTATTGTTCTCTATAATTATTCGCACATATTTATATATCAATACCTAATTCCTGGAACATCATGTCGCAGACTATACCGACTAATTTCTGTGATGAACACCACCTGCATATGTATCATCATGTAGTGATGAAGCACAAAGATTATCAAAAAACCATGGTTATGAGAAGGGTACCACACACTGACAAACCGTGGAGGAATAATCACATTGCTATCTATGGGCCATGGAAAGAATATGTACATTACTGCTCTTTCGCATGTGACAAAGTAATCAGGTTCCGCTTTATGCACTTTATTCACGACGTTGATCTGGATGAACAAATTCCAGTGTTCCATCTCTGCTGATATGAATTGGGCTATATCCGTTTGTGTCTTTGAAGTATTTTGTTTTGGAAATTAGCATCTTATGAACAATGTGTCTCTATAATTTCTAAGGATTTGTGCTTTTGCTTAGGATTTACTATGTTGACAATTAATATGTTATTAATATGTATTAGGACGAACTTATGGTAGTGGTTTAACGACCTGGAACAACTTATGGTAGGATTGTCTATGGTGATCAATGCCCAGTTTTAAGATGCTAAGTTATTTTGTTTAACTGGTATGAATGTAGTTTGATATTTTTAAGATGGTAGTGTTTCAAAATGATGCGTTCCTTCATTGTTATATTTATAGTTTTAAACACAGTTGATAGTCGCGGACTACCACCGCAATATATAAAATGTTGTGTACGCATTTTAATCATTTATGCTTCCTGTAAGGCATAGAGACTACATTAGATGTTACAATGATTAATAAAAAAAACATATACTTTATGTAGCAATAGTATAATTTTTGCTACAAATACATTAGAAGAATCAATAACATAGACATAAGAATTTAAGATTGTTTGTAACATAAATTATTAATTAAAAAACATAAGGACATGAAAATAAGATTATTGAGCTTCAAACATCATTATCAGTATCATCTTCATCGGTAGGAACAGATTCTTGAGTTTCATCATCAATGAAACCATCTAGATCATGTTCATCATCAATTGATCGCTCACTACAGTGGTCAGAATTTTCTAAATCCACTTCAGCTTCATCGTCAAGGAATTTCTTAGGATTCTCCCAACCATCATAACCCCATGGAAGATCATCGATATTCACCCAGACACCATCTTCACTTTTATTATTTTTAGCATCAATATCTTCATCAGTTTCCTCATCAATAAGAGAATAGTTGGGATGCTTCTTTTTCGTAGGAGTAGGATCTTCATCATCAAAAACCTACGTTTCAAAATAAATTTATATTTAACAAAATATAAAGTCATATATAGTTTTTAGTAGACAAAACACAAATATTGATGATTGTATATAATTCATACCACTTTTCCAATTTTGTGAGGTTGGTCATCCAATTTTGTTGCATCCGAAACATTACCTACCTTGTCATCATCTGACGAACACAGATCGACCACATCGTTGTTTACAACGTTTCCATTTTTTGTTAATCTTCTCCGTTTAGGCACTTTTTGAACTGGCTACAAAACATAAAAACGAAAAAAACATATAAATATTTAAACTATAAGCTACATATGTTTGTATGATAAATCTGAATATGATAAACATACCATTTCACCATCCGATGATATATCAACAACGGGTATGTCATTTTTAAAAACATCATTAGTAGTTGATGCACACCATTTGCCATCTTCATTGGATTTCTGCAATGATAATTACATGACACCCTTAAACATATAGAGGTATTTTAAATATATATCAAAACACAAATACTCTATATAATTATTATAACAAAAATATGGACAAAAAACATGTATACCTTTGGGGATCCAGTATTTGCCATCTCTAAACACGTTTTTAAAAACCGTATAGTTTATTAAATATAAACATTAGCAGGACTTTATATAGAGTTTATTTGGTGAATCTATTTTTGTAGTTTATTTTCAAAATTTAATCATATTAATGCCTAATTATTATTGTCAAATGATAAGGGATGTTATTTGAATCCGAATATATATCACATAAAAATTGGGATTTCATTTCCTAAAATATATGAACTAATTGTAGATAATATGCAAAACCAAAATTTAAATTATACGTTTTTTTTTTTTTTTTTTTTTTTTTTTTTTTTTTTTTTTTTTTTTTTTTTTTTTTGTGTTATACGTTTGTTTGTACACAATTTTATAAATGTATCATGTTTTGTTTGTGAATACCATAATTGTCATATAGGTTAGAATACATGATTTTGAATACATTTATGCACATAAACCCATATATCAAATGTCAATTTCTGTATTTATAAGTTATAACTATGATACAAAAGTAAATCATTTTCTCAATTGAACCCTGTGAATTGGCAGGACTCTCTAACTTTGCCATCGACAATGCTTGATGTTTGGTTATATTTCAAAAGTGGAGTATCCATATCCAAAGTATTTGTGACAGCCTCGTATGTTGATTTAGGAGGCTTTGGTGGTCTTAGAAACATTATAAGCCATGGCAAACTATCCGCATCACTATCAGCATTATTGATTATTAGAAGTGTACAACAATTTGAAATTCTTTGTGGTTCAATTTCTGGAGTCAAACCTTGTAAAGAGTTGTAACATGTATTCATAGTATATAAAAAATTTAAACCATAAGAACATATAAATATAGAAATTAACCATTCAAAAGATAAATAAAATTCCAAACCATTATCAAAACACATGACCAACATGTGTTGAAACAAAGTAAACATGTCCATGCTTCAAATACCACGATATGTTTAAGGTAATAAACCTTTGTTAAAAGAACCAACCAAAGGAAAAACGAAAAAATTAGAATTGTTTATGCCACAGCAAAATTTATTGAATCTTGACAAAGCAAGTATAAATATTCCTTAAGACCAACTTGTGCGTTGCTCAAGGATCCTTCTCGATCTTCACTTTCACCATTGGTTTCTTCAGTGGATTAGGCTCTGCATCTTCCACTTCACTGGGATAATCATCAAGGTCAATGAATTCAACGCGCTCACGTTTTTTCTCATTTAAACCATGAGAACTGGAAGGAGACTCCATAACTTTGCCATCGACACTGCTTGATGTTTGGTTATCTTTCAAAAGTGGGGTATCCATATCCAAAGTCTTTGTAACAGCCTCGTATGTTGATTTAGGAGGCTTTGGTGGTCGTAGAAGCATGATAGGTGTCTTAAACTGGTCCGATTGATCCTACAAAGACAAAAAAGTATGATATTTGTTAGTTATACATAACATAATGCTATTTTGCTGTTGCAATAAAAGTTAAAATTACATGTTTACTTACATCGGATTCTATAAAGCCATTCTGAAAGTAGGAAATAACATCTGGATCTTGAGACACACCATCACACCTATACTTGTGACTGTTTCTATTATGGTTATAGTCAGAATAGAATATCTTTAACAACACCTTTTTTCCAACAATCACATCCAAGTCGTCCGGGAAATACTCATCCGGATTCGTTCCATTTTTTCCCATTATCTCCCAAGCAGTTTTCCCGCTCAATTTGAAAACAGTTGTGTTAAAAAACACAACGGATGCAGATCCTGTTTCGTCAGCAAAATGAAGAACTAACTTGAACCTGTTTAAAAAACACAAAATATAAGCATAAGTAATTTTATTTTTTACTTCAACCATTATATACAATCGTCATAATGAATGTACAATAATCATACACTGGTGCCGCATCAACCGTCCCATGACTCTCACAATGGTATATTGGCTTGCAGGTTCTTGATGGGCCATGAGCCTTAGCAGGTATGATTGTAACACGCTTGTTGCATGTTTTACATGCCGTGTAAGCCCAACCTTTATCTTGCATAATTTTATGTATAGTAGCATAAACCACACATTGGGAATCCTTTAAAAAAAAAATGATGGTGGTTAGTGGACTATTATTAATTATTTTGTGCTATGTACATGGCAAACATATTATTAACACGGATTGGCATTCATAATAATGAAATAATCACGTACAGGTTGTGTATCATGAATCGTTCCCACCATTTGCTTAACACATCCAGACATGAACTCCGCTGGGCTTTCAATCTTTTTGGGCGGAGTGTATAACTGGATCTTAAAGTCAATTTCATTAAAATCCTCATGTTCCTGTAAACTGTATCACATATAAATTGTGTGTTATATGTCAGGCTATTATTCAATAATGGAATACATAGTGTTAGTAACATCAATTTGCCGGAAAAAGTACCTTTTCCTGAAGTTCATAATTTCTAGCATAGCAGAATTCATGAATATTTTCGTGCCAAAAATTGCATTATGAACAGCAGGAGTATCTATATGATTAAACATCAAAGGATATTACAATTTCAAATTAGTTTAGTAATAGATGATGATGATACACATAATGATATACATCGTAAGTTAAAAAATATACTTACCATTCCAGTATTTGACTTTACCAAGTTGAAGTATGATAATGAGACATCCCAATGAATCACGCTTCTGTGAATAGTCGTTCCACATGCTTGCCCAACTGTCCCAAAAAGTGAGTTTAATTCTGAGAGACCTACAAATACAAAAAATGTTATTGTCCAATTGTTGATGAATATTTATTGTTAAATGAATATAAACTGTAAAAAAAATAGTTCTTACTGAGCATCTTCAAGCAGAACATCCCTGCGGGACTTTTTCCCCATTTGGAATTGACAGGG
Source organism: Artemisia argyi (assembly GCA_030686995.1). NCBI lineage: Eukaryota > Viridiplantae > Streptophyta > Magnoliopsida > Asterales > Asteraceae > Artemisia > Artemisia argyi. The sequence continues at coordinate 17,072,420 of CM060678.1, read as the reverse complement.
ACAATATCACCAATGGCAACAACATTACCAACAACATCTGTTATTGAGATTTATCACATATCACATGAAAATAGTGTAATTATACATACCAACATTTAAAATGCTTATTAAACTACTTGACAGCAAATGTATCAATCTTAATGAAAAGCAAGATGTATAATAATCATACATACCAACATAATCAGAAGATTCATATTTGTTGTTCGAATCCAGAAGTGAATTGAATGGTTCAAACTGGAAACCATGTGTGTCTTCATTGAACGGGTCAATCCGTGTGACAACAGTGTTGCGGTTAAAGACGATCTTCCATTTGTGAGGTAACAATGGCAATGTGCCATCATTTTCTGCAACAACAAAATTAGATAAAACATAGCACTGGCCCTCAACTAACAATGGCTCGAAGGCATACTTGAATTCCTTTTTTATGTACACCTCAATCCGTGTACCCTGTTATTAAAATTAATAAATGATTCCGTTTAACAAAATATACATTTATACTCAAGTTGATCATGATAAACAAATACAAAAATTGTATATAACATACCTCTTCATCTTGTAAAACACAATCAAGACTGTACGCATTTTTTTCCTCGTTTTTTTGTGGGAATGCCATAGTGATATGCATCGCGCTTTGACAGCAATATCATCGATCATAGGATCCACATCTTCAAGTTTAGTGATTTTCATTTCAGCTACATTAACTGTAATGATGAAAACACATAATGTGAGAACCACAACTTGAATTAAAGTATGTTAAAATATATTTGGTTCATAACTAATATACCAATGGTTTTCATACAAAGTTACATTCCATGTTTTGAACAACATGGACAAATACATTTATACCAGTGTAATATTCATATTGAACCATACCATGGGATTTTAAAGAACTGGTCATTGGAGACTTGCCCTTATTTGCAAACCTGGAATGAGAATTCTTATTCATGATTAGTAACTTTGATACAAACGATATTAATATGATATATGATATATATGTGAAAATATAAAAACACGATGGAGCTAATATATAGTGATATATTTGTGGAGGATTAGGGTTTGGCATTGAAACTGACATTGAAAGTTATTTGGGATAAATTATACAAATCGTGAAAATTTGAATAACATAACAATACATTGCAAGTTTCCCTCATTATTCTCATAAACATCCCTTAATGTAAGGAAATCATTGATGTGATTGTAACATAAGTATGATATGAAACCGAAATCCCTTGATTCTAGGGTGGGTGAGTTAATGTGAATCGGTTTCAAAAATTCAAATGATCTCTTGTGTATAATGAGATCCCTATAATTAATGAATTGATGAAATATGGAAACTTGATGCCGGATATAATGGTACTACATGTAGTATTGGTTTTGAAATGTTTTACCAAAAAAACTCAAGTGATCTAGTGGTTGTCATCCTTGAGTGTTGAAGGAGAGGTCAAGGGTTCAAGTCCCATTAGTTGCATTTTTATCTCAGCCGAATTTTATTGCATGGGGTTTGTGTGCCATGTAGGCAATCCAGTAGCCAATGACATGACATTTACTCGCTTATGTGGCGCTGTCATGTTAGGCTATTATATAGTGGTTGATAAGTATATAATGTTTAAAATTTTTAGTGTCTTTGTTAAATATTATCAAAGTTGAATTGTTAATGTCTTTGCGTAATATCAAAGAACTTTTTATTTTTAAAAATAGTTAAACTTTCGTGATTTATAAAGGTCTCATTCGTGATTTCGCACCGGGCCACCCAAATCAATGGGACGACCCTGTTTGAAGGATGACTATTCATCCACAAAAATATTTTTATTGCTTTTTAATATCTTTTGATTTCTTATAAGACCATTAATTGATGTTTGTCAATTAATTTAATGTAAATATGTTTGAAGTTAAAGTTTGGAGGATTTGGTTGTCGATGAATTGTTTTTGGAGGATAAAGGTAACTAAAATATGCTCTTTCATAATGATTTATGGAGAAAATGGTTGGAGATGGCCTTATGCAAAACAAATTAAACCATCGCAATGTGCTTTTAGTTATCTTTCAATAAAAGAATACTTTTACATACTTTCAACAAATATTTTTTATTATTTATTTTTATTATTATTATTTTTTCGGTGTTGAACTTTGCATGATATATTACGTGTGATTTAACATCAATTTGAAAGTTCGAACCGTTAAACACATGTTGTACAATGAGCATATAACTCTTTATACAAGATTCAAAATCATCACCGATTGTTTTACCGAAAAGTATACATTCGTAGCCTTACAACCATATATGACATGTCATATAATAAATCTTAAATAATAGCAGTTATTATTTATTATTATTTTTTATTTATTTATTTTTTTTAGAACGGCAAATTTATTAGAAGACTAGCAAGATGCTAGAGAATTACAAAGAAATGGAACTAGGACACTTGATCCAAGAGATCCAATCAAAGTTACTTTTACATCTACTAGAACAACAAGTATAAGACAATAAGACAATCTCGTCAAAAAGTATATCCAATCGCGGTTGAGAGCTTCCAAACAGCGCTTGATTACGGAATTTCCAAATCACCCACCACATGACATAAAAGACTTCTTCTAACACACTTTTCTTCCCTTTAGAGAGACGAAGAGTATTAAACCAAGAAAGCCAATCAACATAAGACATACATTCATGAATGTCCAACTCCCACCAACAAGCAACTTTAAGCAAAAGATGACGAGCCACATTACACGAAAAAAGAAGATGGGAGGAAGTCTCTCCAGCACAACAACAAATGGGGCAAAGAATGGATGGGATATCGATCCCACGAAGAGACAAATTTAATCGAGTAGGCAACCTGTCCAAAGACACTCTCCAAGCAAAAACATTGATCTTTATAGGAACAACACTAACCCATTTAGTAGGAGGACCAACCACAGGCAATAAAGAATCATCAATATAAGATCGCACCGACCTAACCGAGAACTCACCAGAGGGGTCAAGAGACCAGACCCATCTGTCGTTTTGATTGGTAAGGACCACCGGAATGATTTTATCAACAAGGAGCTGGAGTTGCTCTTCTTCTACACCTCCACATGGGTCACGCCTAAAAGAATGGGCCAAAGAGGGATCTCTAAGCTTGGTAGCAACATTCATCTGTTTATCGCATTCCAAAGCATACAATCTTGGAAACAAGGATTTCAAAGAAGAGTTAGATAGACAAATATCCTCCCAAAACAAGGTCTGATCACCATTGCCCACTTTCTTCTTCACAAACGAATTCAGATTAATACCCTTAGCAGCTAATAAATCAAGTTGTCACAAAATAACAATCCAAGTAGAAGATCGATGCAACATACCTGAATTATTAAAGGCACCATGATCTCCATAAATAGATTTTACAGTACGAGTCCATAAAGACGAATCACAAGAGATGAACCTCCATATCCATTTAAACAAGAGAGCTCTATTAAGTGCAAAAAAACTAGAAACTCCAAGCCCTCCTTTTTTCTTTGAGGCCAACATTTTCTTCCATCCAATCATAGAAATTTTCCTCTCTTTACTATCCACACCGTTAAAAAAGTCCCGACGAATAGATTCCATTTTGTTAAGAATACCCAAGGGAACCTTATAAACCGACATCTGATAAAGAGGCATGGAAGTTAACACTGACTTTAAAAGAGTGAGACGATCGCCAATTGAAAGTCTTTTGATTTTCCATTTTGAGAGACGTGAGGAAATTTTAACAAGAATATCCTCCCAATAACAACTTCTGGAGCTAGAATTACCTATCTTAACGCCAAGGTAATTAAACGGAACACTTAGAGTGGCACATCCAATGGAGTTAGCTGCTATGGTGATAACATCTTGAGGCATACCAATACCCATGAGTTTACTTTTGTGGAGATTGATCTTAAGACCCAAAGCCAAGTAAAAACAATTCAGCATGTTAACAATAGTGTGAAGGTTCGAATTATACCATTTCCCTATGAATACCACATCATCCGCATAGAACAAATACGACAAGGTCAAGGAGCCGTCCAATTGTATACCCTTATAATTAAAGACCGGCATGCAAAATATTATTGAACGAAAGATGAAGACTTTCCATTACCAAAATAAAGAGAAACGGAGTGGCATGCAAAATATTATAGCAGTTAATTTGTTTAAGCTTTGAAAAAACCTATTTAGTTTCTTTTTACATTTTCACTTATTTGTTGTTGTGATATTGATAATTTGCATTACTAAATCACATGTGATTTTAGTTTTTAGTTATGAAAACTCTTGTATTATTATTAATTTGTGTTATCTCACATTTAATTAAACATATGTGTTTATTTTGTCTAACTTATAAGAATAAACTGCACTTATTTTGATGTACAGTTATTATAGAATGAATCAAACTTGAACATTTTTTAGAAAATCGTACGTACGTCAAAAACATATCAATATTGGGTTCGTTTTGTTCGTAATTTAGAGCTCTTCGCAACTGTATTTTTTTTATTAACGAATTCGCTACATATTTGCTAAATATTTAACGAATAAAGTTTGTTATATAAAAAACTTATAAATATTAAAACATTTAGGGTTGAAAATGTAAGTTGTAATAGTTGAAAGTGATGTGTGGGTTTACTTTGTTATAGATCGCTGCACCAAAACAGAGAAGTGTGTTTTGTTTCTGTTTTTACCAAAGCAGAGAAGTGTGTTTTGTTTTTGTTTTTTTATTCAAGTGGGTCCCAGAACTATTGTAATTCGCTGCAACTTTTAGGTGAAATGTTTTTTTTTTTTTTTTTTTTTTTTTTTTTTTTTTTTTTTTCAGATTAATGAGAGTGCGACACATGTACATATTTATTTCGCTGCACGTTTGCAGCGAAATTGGAGGCCTTTTTGGGAATGAAAAAAAAACCCACCCTCTGCGAGGCAACCTGTTTTGACAGGCGTCTCTGCAGTAATTTTCGCATGAAAAAATTTTGAAACTTTAGAGTTCTATACTGATATAGCTAAAAGTTCTTTATAGATCCAACTTTTACTATAGAACCCATCAAGCAATCTTAGCCACTCATTTTTTTTTTATCAAAATAAAAAAATAAACTTTCACCATTTTTTTAAAACTTAAATATTTCGCAAACCGTAAATCGTCAAGCTACAAAAAAATACCATCGCGACGAGAATTAAATTATCTTTCTATAGACATGCATTGTTATATACTTTCGACGAATTTTTTTCGATGAATTTTTTTTTTTTTCGTTATATGATTTTTACGAATCGTATATGATTCTTTCTGGTCGGAAATTAAAAAAAAAAAAAAGTTCGTCGAAAGTATATAACAATGCATATCTATAGAAAGATGATTTAATTCTCGTCGCGATGGTATTTTTTTGTAGCTTGAAGATTTACCGTTTACAAGATATTTTGTTTTGAAAAAAAAGGTGAAAAATATAAATGAGTGGCTATGATTGGTTGATAGGTTTTATGATATGTATGCGTTCTTCATGGATCTCAACTCTACTGATATATATGTTCCTTTTATGATATTATGTTCGGTAATATTAGTGTTATATCGCATGTGATATATCAAACGAGTTTAAACATAAAAAAAGTTTTCTTTTATTTTCTCAAACTTATATAAATAAATTGTACTAATTTAGAGTTTTACACATATAATACATACATTTTACGACTACATGTTGAGTGTTCAAACTTACATCTTTTATATAATAAAACAAAATTCTTGTTGAGAATTTTCCATTTCAAAAAAATCAATTCATACCTTATTTAGTAATAATTGTATTTAAAAAAAGATTATTTTTAACATTTTATATTTATCCATAACATAAGTAGAAGATAAATACAAAAAATATAGATAAGATACAATTAATAATAGGATTAAAATTTTTAAATAATTATATCTAATAATAAAAAACTATAATTAAACATTATAAATCAAACAAAACAAAAATTAAATTATTTGTTTTTTAATAAATAAAAATATATGATTCAGAAAATTAAAAAAAACCCGCGCGTGCGCAGGCATTATAACTAGTATATCATGCAAGAAAAACCCCAAAAAATAAATTTTATCGAAAGTATACGAAAATGCCTATTTATCGAAAGGAAAATGCTTATTTATCGAAAGATAATTAAATTCTCGTCACGATGTAATTTATTATTATTATTATTATTATTATTATTATTATTATTATTATTATTATTATTATTATTTGGTAAAAAGATTATATCCGGTGAAGTATATTAAAAAATTGAAACCACTCTTATAAAGAAAAAACAAAACACTCGTATTTGAACACTCTCATATACGAATAACCAATGCAAAAATAAAACATAAACCTAGAAGACTATGCAATCATAATAGACATAAGCTCCAAGCATGATTCTAGCAATCTTTCAAATAGTCTTTATACGAAGCAGTCTAAGCCTTTTTCTTGAACATGATAGAAGCTAGCTTTGAACGAACCATCTCGACAATAATGTTGGCCACTTGATCCTCATTCCTACTCGGCTTGGTGTGAACTCAGTTGTTGCGTTCTTGCTTCATATGAAATAAGCAGGCGACGCTAATATTAGACGCCCCACAATGTAATTTAATTTGCTTAATGATTATCAATGCTTGAAATATATAATTTTCTTTTTAAATGATGAAAGTGAGTTTCATTTCAATTAAAATATCAATTAATCTATTTTTATTTATTTATTTATTAAAGCAAAAATGATTAAGATCTGTCACTCATTATAAGAAAAACTTTGTTCTTTTTAGAACTTTTATTTATTTATTTATCGTACGTGAGAAAAGTTTCTATGTAAAAGATGAAATGCTACGTACCCAAAGAATCTTATTGTTAACTTATTAAAACATTTTGTAAACCTTAAATTGATTCCCAATACAGAGAGATAAGAATAAACATTGCATTAAAATCACAACAAAATAATGTTACGACAACCTATCTATGCTTTGATTACACATGTACCAGTGGTTTCATAATAAATTTCTTTCGATGAGGGTTTGCCACATGCCCTACATTTGGTCTAGACAACAATGCTAACTTCCAAACTAACTTTAATTTTTAATTCGATACCTTTTCAATTACCCCTAGTTTTCTAAAATATCTAAATATTATATGTGACAACATAATGACCCTCACAAGGAATATAATTATTTGAACACGTATGATGTAAAAAGTATGCAACTAATCAATTAGCTTAACTAGATATCGATAAGCCAGTATATGCGTAATTTAATTGAACTATGGTGCATTGGTGTAATACGATTTTTTTTTCTTCTTATTTTATACTCGACGATCCAAAAAAGAAAAAAAAAAGTCTAAAAAGTGAGTCGAATGTTAGCAAAAATGTGTTCACATGTATACCATGTTCTAAATTCCTATCGTAAAAACTAGTTATAATGCCCGCGCACACGGCGGTTTTTTTTTTAAAATTTTTTGAATCATATATTTTTATTTATTAAAAAACAAATAATTTAATCTTTATTTTGTTTGATTTATGATTTTTAATTATAGTTTTTTATTATTAAAGATAATTATTTAAAAATTTTAATCATATTGTTAATTGCATCTTATCTATATTTTTTGTATTTATCTTCTACTTGTGTTATGGATAAATATAAAATGTTACCTAATAAGAAAATATTTTTTTTTAAATAATATTATTACTAAATAAAGTATGATTTAGTTTTTTTAAATGAAAAAGTCCCCACTTGGGGTTTTGTTTTATTATATAAAAGATTTGGTTTCATAATACTATAATTAACTCTAAAAAAAAAAAAAAAAAAAAAAAAAAAAAAAAAAAAACTACTCGTAAAAGATAGACAACAATGTGTTATACTAAAAAGTAAAAACAATTCATTTCAACCAAATGAGTTTCACACCTAACGTTATCCTAGACTTCTAACGTTATATAAAAATATATGTAATGTATCACTATTAAAACTCAAATCTTGTGGTTCAATGTTAAAATATAGTGTCATGAGCCAAATGACTCGTTTTGGTCATCCCTAAAACACTACACGTTTTGGCACAAACATGGTTACCCATTACTTGATTGTTCCAACCTACCTAATCTAGCAATTATAAAATAAAAATATCACAAATATCATAAACAAAGATGGCTAAGAAAACATAGTTACTTGTTATGGACAAACATATACAATTAAACAAACTACAAATTTGTCAGAAACTAAGATATGAATCACCATTATATTTAGAGCTAATTGCATGAAAATGTAGCTTACTTGCAACTTTTTATAAACTTGTGTAGCCATTTATTTTTTCTTATGTATGTAGCATACTTTTCAGTCTTTTTTGTGTATCGTGTGATTAGCTGTTGTATTATTAAACCATTTTACCCTTCAATATACATACATATGTTTAACCAAGGAATAGGAATAGGTAATCAGTCAAATGATACAAATTGTCACATGATATGCTAAAAAGATATATTATAAGTTCACGTTATGAGACGTGTGAGTTATTAAGTGTTAACTAGACGTGCAAACAATTTCTAAATTGATAATTTTTAAGCATAAGAATGGGTCCGTAGGTTAAAAATAGCCGAAAGCAACCGGAAAGCCAGTTTTGAATTTGGTACATGATTAATCGATTTTTTGCCTTCCTACAAAACCGGTCAAATGTCCCTATTACACGGTCACCATCACCAATCTAACGGTAGTTAAATTCACATACTTTATTTAATTCCACCATACCAAAAAAACAAACTATAATTATTCCCATGTTATTTAAAAAAAAAACATTAACCCCCATACAAACAAACATATATTACTACTTGAGGAGCCAACATATGCCCAAAGATAGAACACACACTTCTTGAGAAGCCCCTCAATCTCTTGCTAAAACTTTTTTATAGAAGATTTTATATAGGAAAATGAATCAAGTTAGTAGAAAAATGTGGGGTTTGAGCCTCAAGAAAACGATTATATGGCGTGTAGCTTTCATACGACAATGTGCGCGATCTTTTTGGCGCCAAATTCTAGCTTGTTGGATTGGGAAGTCTATTAGGTATAGGCAATTGTTAAAGTCTGGTTCAGGGTCTTTGATCCCGTCAACCTCTAGTCGTCGTTGTCTTAGTGCTAGGACAACGACGACCGTTGATATGGAAACTCTAGGTCAGGAGTTTCCATCAAAGGAAATGACAGATAATAGCGGGGAAATAACTTCATTATGTGGAGGAGAGGATCATGATCATGGCAATGATGATTTGGTGGCTTTGAAGATTTGTTTGTTGGGTGATCATCATATTGGCAAAACAAGTTTCTTGGTTAGTATTTATGTTTTTTAAGGAAAAAAATATCTTTGATTGTTTGTTTCCTTAAGAAAATTAAGAAATCTTAGAAATGGAATACCTTTTGTTTATCATTTTGTTAGTTCTTTTGAAAATCTTGGATTATCCTTAATTTAAAACTTTTATCAGCATATCTTGGCTTTCTTAAAAAATTGAGAATTTTTTCATTCATTCATTATTGGCACAAGCAACATTAAAATACCCTTTTGATATGAAGGCAAAGTACATTGGGAAAGAGAAGAATCAAGAAGAATTAGAAGCTAAAAGAATAAACTCAATGGACAAAACATTGTGCATTAGAGGAGCCAGGATTTCATACAGCATATGGGAAGTTGGTGGTGATGCATTTTATCCAGGTAAAAAAAAAAATAAGCATATTTTCTTGATACAAATTGCCCCTAATTCTTAAGTTGGTGATGAATTGTGTTTATGGTATGTAGATGGTGATCCGAGTACTTCGATTCCTACAGCTTGTATAGACTCGGTTGCTATGCTATTCATGTTTGATCTAACAAGTCGCCGAACGCTTAATAGGTACATCGAGTATATATTTGAGTTGTTACCATTGTTATACTTGTTGAAATATGCTAATCATCAATGTTACATGTGTTCTTCATTCAGTGTTATCAATTGGCATCAACAAGCTAGGAATTATAATCAGGTGAATATTATCTCAAAATCAATTTTAGTTGAGACAATACTTTTTCTTTGAGTTTCACTGATCAAATGATTTTCTGAACTGTTTTAGACGGCGATTCCTGTGATGGTGGGTAGCAAGTTTGATGAATTTGTCCAACTTCCATTAGATTTACAATGGACGATTGCAAACGAGGTAACATTTGATGTTCTTTCCTAAACATAACATGAATTTGGTTTGTTCATGAATAGACAATCTAACATAACGAAGTTGACTGTAAAATTATATTACTTCTAAACAGAGGTCATGTTCCTAATAAAAGTTACCATAGAAACATAAAAGTGGCATTTCCAGTTTGAACTCATGGCAGTTGAAGTATTGCCAATTACAAATTATGGGTATTATTCAGAGTCAAAGTATAAATTATGGGTGTCATAATTGTTCTTGTTTTTTTTTTTTTTTTTTTTTTTTTTTTTTTTTTTTTTTTTTTTTTTGTGGTTTGGTGCAAAGGTGAAAAAATCGAAAGTGCATTCGCAGTCCCGTCAAGGACTATTATTGCACGCAGATATTTTTCAGATAAACTCACTTTCGAAGTTGTAGAGTCTGCGCCTAAAATATTACTGTCAATAATATCAATATCACCTAATATTGGAAGAAAATCAATGACATTTAGGTATAGAAAGATAGAGACTGTCTCATTCCTATTCAAGTATGCAACCTACCAAAAAGGAGAAGCCTAAAGTAGATTTTTATTTGAATGACTTACTTTGGGTCTAAAATACTTGCTTATCTTTTTTAAGGTCCTTTTAGTTAACATTCAGCATAAAATTTATCAATACATGATTCATGTGTTAAAACTTGTAAAATGTTAAACTATTGTATTACTCAAAGTTTGCATTATGATTGAAAGGGAAATTTGGCATCTAACCTTCAAAGTCAAATTTGTAGGTAGACAACATTGACCTTTTCATAATGAAAGTGATGGGGTACCCATCATTAGCTTCTAAAAGAATGTTCTTTATCCCACCTCCAATCTTGGATTTATTTTCCCACAAGAATCTAAATCATGTGAGGGAACTCACACCTTAGTCAATAAAAAAAGTTGAAAATCTGATGTATTTTGAGAGTTAAGATGTGATATATTTTGTCACAACTAACAAGAGTCCCCCTCATGAAAGTGAGATCACACCTATATACATGTTATTGATATCAGTTTGTTAAATATACAGGCAAGAGCTTATGCGAAGGCAATAAACGCGACCTTGTTCTTCTCAAGTGCATCCTACAACATAAATGTAAATAAGATCTTCAAGTTTGTAACTGCAAAGCTTTTTGACTTGCCATGGACGTTGGAGCGCAATCTTAATATCGGCGAGCCTATTATTGACTTTTAGCGCGAACTCTTGCTATGCTTAGAATCACACCCTCATCCGCCCTTAGGTTTGTGATGTAAATAATAGAAAAGAAAAAAAAAAATGTATGTTGATCGTGAGAAAGTGTTCGTAGGATCAACCATGATCGACATCTCCATAAGTTGTCTTTCCACATGAGTGAGATTCTAAGGTTTTGAGTTTGTTTTGTTGCTTGTTTTCGAATGTATTGGAGAGCTTGGTGGAGGTATTGAGGCTTCTCCATCTTCATGTACATCTCATTTGTTTAGTGAATTTTGTTACGAAAACCCAAAGCAACCGGTTGCAAACATTTGTTTCTAATGTCTACCTCATCGTAAAGTTTACAACTATTTATTAATCGTCCTTCATTTGCATCATTATTCTCAACCCAATGGCTTTCTAACTAAACCGATGCTTAAGCAACTATAGTAATTTTGAGGAAATTACAATCATGTTAGAAAATATGTCATGTTATAAATGTTAAGCCGCTTGGTATCTAAATCGTTAGAAACATGGGTTATGTTTGAATAGCTAAGATAAACAAAAGGTTAGAGGAAGTTATAATGACAATTTGAAGTACTAGAGTTCTTCGGTTAACATTAGAAGTTAAACAAACATAAACGAGAAACCCTTACTTTCTAAAGCATTCATCAAATTTACATTTGACATAAGATATGAGTAACGATTTCTAGCATTGCAACTTGGATTAAAATTGAGTTTCTTAATCCCAACAAGGCAACAACCGTAGTTCGGTCTAGCCTAGCAGTATTTAAGTGGCTCATCGACTAAGAAGTTGTGTATTTGAGTGTGTTAAGCCGTGTTTGTGCGTGAACTCTTGCAGTTTAAACATAAAATCGTTGATCTCAATAGAATATTCATCGTCTTCTGGATCAACTTTAGAAGAACATAACCAATAGACATGTGAATTTGCATAATTACCACTACAACTTTTTTTTTTTTGGTTAATCTCTGTAATGCAATTTCAAATTTCTCATGGAGTCAACAAAGCTTCTCAAAGATAACTTATAACCATCTATTCAAATTTAAATCATTATTTTTTTACTATTTAACTTGTAAGTGAGTAGGGCAAACGGAACATTCCGGCCGGACCGACCGAGACCGACCTGACCGAGGACTAGCGTTCCGGTCTCGGTCTTGAGTTTTTCCTTATTTCAGTCTCGGTCCGGTCTAAAAAACGTCCATTTTGGACCAGACCGACAAAAGGACCGGCATACTGAGACCGACCGGACCGGATCGAACACATTCGGTTTCGGTCTCGGTTTCGGTCTTGGTTTTTAGGCAATTTCAGTCTCGGTCTTGGTCGGTCCAGTCCGGTCCAGTCTTCGACCGATGATCAACCTAAAGTACACAACAACAACAACAACAACAACGAACCCAATCCCGCTGGAGCAGGGTATGGGGGAGGTAGAATGTAGACAGGTCCTACCCCTACCCCAGGATACACCCAGGAATAGAGAGACTGCTTTCAAAGAGACCTCCGGCATGTGTAGGTGTGCGGGTGGAAAGGAAAAGCAAAAAGAGCAATAGGACAGTAAACAACAAGCATAAGCAAGGCAAACAAAAACAAGAAACACAAACAAAAACGCACGGGGCCTATAGCTATGGCAAAGTAAAAGCAAGACAAAGCAGGCAAACCTAGGGAGCAACAAAAAGCAAGGCACAAGCAACGCATGGGGCCTAGAACAAAAGCAAAAAAAAAAAAAAAAAAAAAACTTACAAAGTCCCCAGCCGGGACTACCCGCAAACCCTAATTCTATCTCTCCACGTCTTCCTATCTGAGGTCTTGTAGTATTCTAAATGGGCTACAGACTTCGGTCCATGGCACTTGAAATTGCTTGAATAGGCTTCTACGGTTAACGACTTGGTGTTAGCTGAATTATTGGGCCAATGAGAGACTCGATGAACCAATGTTACTCGATTTATGCTAAAATGGGCCTTTACCTTATTGATTGAAAACATGTTCCACTTTTTGCTCCGTGAAATTAATAAGAAGAAAAAAAATTGTTTCCTGAAAAAAAATTTGGGTCATAAAAGTGCATAATTTATAGTTACACTAAGAATAAAATATGGTTTACTATGAAATCATGATGAGGTGCATGTTCTGAAGCAAGTGAATGTGAATTACAATTCCTACTTGTTTAAAGCCAAAAATCTCTATCAAGTGTGGTTCAGCTTTGCTTATCAATATAATAACATCGTTACTACAGTAAAATGATTACAAGCTTAAACAAAAACAAAATTCATCATTTTTTTGTGTAATTAAAACGGGCAATAGCAATTGTCATTCAGGTGTACTCGTTTACGCAACTAATTTTTTGTACATTACAATTTGCAAGCATATATCTGACATATTACACGTTCTGAATGAGACACTTCTTCAAACGCAGTACGGGGCTGTTTGATAGCCTCTTAATGGTTCTCACACTTATTCGGTAAGTGATAATGGTTGTTTGACAATTATATTTTCTTATCTTACTCGTTCAATTTAATGTCGAGTCGGTCAGCGTGAAAGATACTCAAAATGATTCAGCAACCGAAATACATATCATATTCAAAGGGTCCACTTATGATAATTTATTGTTTACTCGTTACAACAAAGTGCATCTCAATTACCAACTTTTATGCATCGTATTTTTCTATTATATTCTTGCTTTGATCTATTTTAGCTTTTACAAGTTAACTCGTGACTTGTATGTTATTCAAATAGTGTCGTGGGTATTATTGCATCTTAAAACAAATAAGAAAAACTTGCGTCTAATCATAGAAACCAATATTCGCAAAAATTAATCTATAAGAGTATACGTATCAATGAATTCTTTAATTCATAAAGTTTTAAAAAGAAGATGGATAATACTATAAGATTTTAATCATTTATACAAAATATAATTGTGGTTTATGCCATTGAGAAATATTTATTCGAAACAACTATCAAACAACATGTTTCATTCAGATGCAGTTTCATTCAGACACTATAAATTATTCAGAGCCTTTAAATCATTCAGTACTAAATTATTTTGTTTTATCAAACGAAACACTACTTAAGAACTGAATTTGCTACAACATCGTGATAGTAAAAATAAGTTGGATAAAATACTTCGTTGGATTTTTTTTTCACATCTGAATTTACATAAGGCAAATATATATACGTTGACACATGTAGTTTTAAGATTTAACTAGATTTTTTCTAAATTTTAGAGAATGTTCATATTTACCTAATTAAGTATCAGTGAGCTAAAGTGAATGATTAGCAAAAATTCAAATTTGGATATTCTTTTATCATACCATAAGTGTCAATTAGCGTTGGAAAGCTATTTTACATGTTGCTTTAATTGTGCCACCATGACACTTGTTAAACATTATTAATAAAATTAAATTACCATGTTTAAATGTTAGATAATATTAATAATTTCCTAATTCTATTCTAATTACCATGATTAACTTTGTTTTATTTAGAAATAATTTTATTTTAGGAAATAATCTACTTCTTTTAATGCTTTTAAACAAGTGTCATGGTGACACATATTAGAAAATCCCTTAAAATGATACTCCTCCGTCCCATAAAAACTGTCCAGTTTGACTTTTCAGAGTCAAACTGGTTCAACTTTTACCTTATCTTTTTTTGTAAGTATTATATAATACTTTATGAAAAATATATGAATGGATTGAGTTTTAAGTGTGTTTTTCATTGGTATAATTTTTCATCAAGTATTATATAACACATAAAAAATATTTAAGGTCAAAGTTGAACCAGTTTGACTCTGAAAAGTCAAACTGGACAGTTTTTATGGGACGGAGAGAGTACATTAAATATACCAAGACAAATTGGGTAACTAAAAAACAGTTAAAACGAGCAAGTTTGCCCGCGCGTTGCTGCGGGGATGCGACTTCTTTATCCAAAACTTCTAACCAAAACATGTGTATTTTACATAAAGTAACAAATACGTAGAGTCAATGTTGTGGCAATTTTTATCTTTGGAATAGATCATAGAGTTAAGTTTCTATATGTATTGATCATTTATATACTTTCTATACTTATATGCTCATTTGAATAGATCATACCATGTGCTCTACTAAAAAGGCTAAGCATCCTTGTATGTAAAGTGATCAAATCAAGACACTGACATGCCACAACAACATACTCCGTACATTTTTTCTCTCATTGTAGAAACAGCCATGCAAAAAATACATTTTTAACTTACATTTAATTAAGTATCATTTTTCAACAACATATCAAAGGCTTAAATAGTCCATACTGATCTCATGATGTAGGAATTTCTAGGTTTTGTGTAATTTAACCTCTGCTAACCCAATAGATCCGGTTGCAACCTGAAAAATCAATATCCCATTTCATTAACATAACATACTCATCATCATCATCATGAAATTCGTAGTTGCAACTCAGATAAACTCATTCATAAGAAATCGATCAGCAAAAATCAAGTGTTCTATCCCATTTCATTTACTCAAACTTCATAAAAACCCATCTCTCATATTCATAATTTCACCAAAAAATACCGATAATTTTTTATTTTATTATTATTATTTTTTAAATTATATACCTGGCGATTGGCCTATTATAATCAATCTCATCGTTCTTCACATCTTAAACTTCATTTCCATTTCTCATTCTCTACACCGATAAAAACCGCTTCAAAACGCAGTAATCAAATTTCCCAAACCCATTTGAATACCATCAAAACCCATATCAAAAATATAAAAGGAAAGTGAGAAATCAATCAAAAAAAAAAAAAAAATCAATAGAATTAAAGCAAATAAAAGCTCGTACATTTGGAATAATCTTCTTGAGAACACCAATTTCGTTTGCTTGTATGAAGTTTATTGGAGTGATGAAGTGATAAGGTTCCAAGTGAAGTTGTGGGATGGTAAGATATGGATCAATGGATGAATCTGGAATATGAATTTTGGTTTCAGTGTTTATCAAGCAGCTTCTATTGCAGAAAAACCATACCATAGTACGCATTTGGTGTACGCTTATTAGAGAATTTACCTGACTTAATTTTTGTATGCTGGTAGCTTGAGTTTGCTTTCAGTGTTGTCTTTGTGGTTGTATTTATTTTTCTTACTTTTGATCTACTTGTTATAAGGATTAAAAACAATGAAGAAAGTTCTAGGCCAAGACATGTGTTACATTTCCAATGGTGTAATACAAAGATTAGTGAGTATTAAGGGGTTATTACACTAAACGGGATATGAACAGTGAATGTCCAACCACATTTTGACCAATAGGAAGATGCCACAATATATGTTTGGGTTCTAGAATTTTTACAACATTAAACGTTAACCAATTAAAATTTGACAACATAAAACATCAACCAATAAGAAATCTTCTTAAGGAATAATGGCATCTGTAATAAACTCATTTGAATCCCGTTACATTTTGCTTGTTAGTATATAGTATAATCTTACTCGAAGAGGCAAGTTTGTATCACTGTTATTTAATGTAACTAGATTTTGATGCTTAATGATCATACTCCATGTACAGTCTTGATAAAATTAAATCAGCATAGCTAATTTTAGTTAAGTCTTGCATTTAACTGTCACATGCAAGTGGTGTATGTTTGAATCTCACTAGGTCCCACATACGAGGCTAGCAAGGGAATGATCGGAAATGGACACGGAAGATATATACTCCGTATATATATATCTAAAGGGTGCGTTGGTTTCCTCCTAAGGGAATCAAACTATCACTATGAAAGTGATAGTTTGTGTTTGTTTAGAATGACTGGACCTACAACTATGACTATGAAAGTCTAATATATTTCATACTCCATATACAATTCTTGAGGGGGGAATGGATCTTTCATAGTTGAGGAACCCACCACTACTATCAAACTCATACCTATTGTTATTCCTCGCAACATACCAAACGCACCCTTATTAAGCCGCGTACATCTTAATTATTTAAAGAGACTCGTGTCTTGGACACGAGAAACCTATCGTTTATGTAATGTTACATGCATGACAACCATATCTCATTTAATTTGATCATATCTATATAACATCGACTTCAACAACACATTTTTATTTACATATTATACATATACTGTTAGCATCTTCACTTTCATAACTATACCAACCATCATGGCATTACTTTGATTATATACAATTGATATTTGGCTTATAAGCTGTTTTTGAGAGTTTTGCTGTAGGATGTTCACTCTATGCAAATAATCAAAAATTTTCTAAAATGTGAAGAGAAATTTAGATTATTTGCATAGAGTGAACATCCTACAACAAAACTTCTAATTTTGATTATTTGGAAATAATCAAAATTTCTAATTGAACAATTTGCATTAAGTTTGAATTTCTACACACGAATTTACCTTGTTATTTTATGGTACATAAACCATTGGTTATTTATATAAGCACTAGCAAGAAGCTAGATAAAAGGCGATTTCTAGACCAATGGAGATTGGAGAGTTAAAACCACTAACCTCAATAGTGTCCGTCAAGCTGGCAGATTTTGATTGATACAAGTCAAAGTTGGTGCAATATGTTGCTCCCTTTTCAACCTGGTCACTTTGATAAAATGTCATCTTATGCTCAGTTTATTGCTCATGAAACTTTCTTTGTATCATTAATCACTCTATCAATCAATGTTACTGGAATACTACGATTCAATATCTAAAAAAAACCCAAGAGTAGACGAGGATCGCCTGATTTCCACTAAAACAGTTTCTAGCGATAAATCAACGACTGGGACAGTTACCTGAGGATGGTGTTTTCGTTGTGAGCTTGGGAGATTTTCTGCTGGTTGATGGAATAATTTTGGGATGGTCGTAATGCCGGTATCTAATTGTTGATGCATAATCTGGCACGGACTGATTCAACGACTCTCCTTGGGCCGTTAGTCGTCTTCTCGAGTCCTAAATAGACCTGTCAACAAAGAGAACCCGTTAGGAGTGGACCCGAGGCCGTAGCCCCGGGATCCACCTCCGACGGTCAAGTTAGTGTCGATGCGATGTAGCATATAATAGTTAGGTTTAGGGTAACCTGTTGTATTCTTTTGTGAATGGAATCCCAACCCTATATTTATAAGACATGGATTAGGGTTTAGGCGTAGAGTGGGCCGCTGTCTGCCGGGCCTGGTGTAACACCCCTAATTCATGGATGCAGCGGAATTCAAACTGGGTGTTACTCGACGGCACAATAGTCACAATGATAGAAAACGAACTCTAATTGAGTCGTTTTAAAAGATTTATCATTCAAATTATATAAATATCAAAGATTACAAAATGAGGTCCCAAATGGTTCCATGTTTACAATTTACATTAAATGAGTTTTTGAATGATAATAAAATTTATAGCCCTCTTGAATATCCGTGCCTTTCCGTGCCATCCTTGATCATCATGGACCTGAAATACATGCTTAAGAGGTCAACACAAAGGTTGAGTGATATTCATAGAGTTTGTTTAATGGTTGAACACAATATGTTGGTAGTATGAGTTAATTAGACTCATACTCATGGTTGGAAAACAAAATGATGGGCTACGTTATTATACGCCAATAAAACGTATTATGACACTAAGCTTATGACACCAAAACGTTAACGGGTACCAATATCAATCGGCGGAGTTATCCCGGTAGGTACTTTGCTAACATACCTAAATCTCAAATATTAGTGCATTTGTTTGAACTTAGTCAATACAAATGGGATTCGTCAATCCCAATAGGCCTATTCACAATATTTGCGCTCACTATTACTAGTGATTAAATGGTTCATAATAAGGGATATTGGTTTTAGCAAGGATAGTACTTAGTGATAATAAAACAATCAGGCAAGCATACAATTGAAAAGCATTGTGTTCGGTTTAAAATAGCATGTATTCCCCTCAAGGGTTTGTAAAACAATTAAGTAATGGAAAGTGGGGCTATGAACTCACCTTGAGTTGGATGATGTATAATGAGAATGATGGATATGCCGTGAGAACTTCTACGAGCAACCTAGAATAATTGTTGCAACTTAGGTTTGGAATAATGTCTAAGAATATGAAGGATTGCCTATATATGTCTTGCATTTAGTCCATGATGTGGTACAATGTATAGTGTAAGTCTTTGAAAAGAAATGATTCATGAAACATGTATAGTTTATATATCATTTACTACCGTTCGGGCCGACATAATTCAGAAGTCATGTAGTAAACGTTCGAGAAGCCAGGACACTTTAATTCGTAAATCCACAACTCATCTCGACGGCTTACATAATGAACTCCTCACATGAGGCTCCCTACTATTGTAGTAGTTGATAAAATATATATGTATAAGTTTTGATCTGAAAAGTTACATGTCAAATATTTGAATAAACTTAGGAAAGTTTATGATTACATGAAGATTGTTATTAGGGTAAGTTTCTTATAACTTGTATGACAATTTCTTGTAATATCTCATGGTTCTTTAGATGAAGTAGATCCAAGTTGTACGTTTAAGTTATCGCTAACTCTCTAGTTCATGTATTTGCCTTGGTAAGAGTATATGGTCGTTAGCTCATGTTTTCGCCTTGGTATGTTTATATGGTCTTTAGTCATGGCCTTGTCATGACCTTTGGTCATTGTTCCATGGTCTTGAGACTCAACCTTGGCTCTAGCCATGGTTGTGGTCTTGATTCTAGGTCATAAGACCTCTTTTGTCTTTTTAAACCATAACCATTATATTGTGACATATATATGTAAAATAGCTATTAATAAACTGAAAAAAATCTCATTCGTTATTAGTTTTCTGGAGACGTGCTCCTGAGTTTTGGAAGAAAACGTGATTCCGGACAACTTTCGTGCTTTAACTTTTTCATGAAACGGACCAGAAGGGCCTCTTTTTGCGTGTTTAAGGTTCTGTTACAGAAACTATTTAGGCAGTTTTGCCGCAAAGTTTTGGTAACTTCAAATGGTCATAACTTTTGACTCGTGTACTCGTTTTAGGTGGTTCAAATTGCTATAGTTTCCTTTTTAAGTCC
This sequence comes from Artemisia argyi, assembly GCA_030686995.1. Taxonomy (NCBI): domain Eukaryota; kingdom Viridiplantae; phylum Streptophyta; class Magnoliopsida; order Asterales; family Asteraceae; genus Artemisia; species Artemisia argyi. Next base: position 17,052,095 of record CM060678.1, on the reverse strand, counting down.
TCTACTACAATATGTAATGATTCAATATCATAATTTTACCATTTTGATCAGATTTCACCAAGAAAGTCACTAGTTTACTTGTTTAAATAACTTAACTTAACAATCATTTACAATAACTTGTTTTATTCATTTTTATACATCATGGACATGATCACAAGACAAAATATAGCATGAATGATATGTAAATAACATGAACATGATATTTAACAAGAAGCATGTTAGGGTTTGGCTTACAACTTTTGGCTTTCAAATAAGAAAGGAAGATAACATGTAAGGAAAAGGACTTTGATAGACTTTAGCTTCACCCTACTTCACTTCAAGCAATCTTTCTACACTTGTATTCTTGAAAGAGAGATGATGAAAGTTGAGGTGACTTGAGTGGATTCAAACTCAAGAGAAATCACCAAAGTTTATAAGGTTTGGAAGTAGTTTGATGAATCAAAACCAAACTAGGGTTTATGTGTTGTTATGCTCTTGATTCTTGCATGAAACTTGGAAGTAATTTGCTAAAGAGATGGTGTTTGTGTGTGTGTGATGGTGGCGTACAAAGGAGGGGGAGGGGGTATTTATATGGGCTTGAGGAGGTTAGTTTACATGACTAGTCAAAGCTTACAAAGGAAGCTTGAACACATGTATGCAATCTATGGCCTTAAGCATGAGATCAAGATACCTAAAGGGTGACTCCACCCCCCCCCCCTTAGGCGGTTTGGAAAACTTGGGGAGGAAGTGTTGGCTTTTGATGGTATTATCCAAGCTTATGTAGTTAGTTTTGACTCCGTAAAGTGCTAACTATAAGTTGTTACGTCACAAAACGTAAAACCGGGTATCGTAAAAATACGAAACTTGAAAGAATGATTAAACTTGTCAAAATACTCCATAATAAAATATAAAATGAGTGGTAGGTTCCATTGGGGTGCTAAAACCCTGCTAAAACTGGAAACACGGGTCTAAAACACGTAATACGTAAAACGTAAGAATATTGCGTAAAATTGAGAAAAGTAAAATGTTACTTTTCTAATACGATAATAATGATTTATAATGACTTATAATGTCTAGACTTGGCTCAGTCTAGTGTTGGTTGGTATTCAATGTCTTTAAGATATAAAACCGTAAGCCTAAAAATCAATGAATGATTTATAAAATCAAGGAATGATTTTTGGTCAAAGGAGGAGGGAAAAATATGTTGACTTTTTCCAAAAATGTGAAAACTCAAATCGTCTTAGAAACGCGATGCAAGTATAGGCTAAGGTTACGGCTGAGTAAAAATGCTTAAAAACGAAAATTCCTATTTTTCACGGCCGAGGTTTATTTGGTCATGTTTTTCTCAGTCATGATTAATTCTCAAATAAATCATGAGTGTATCAAACATTTTTCTGATGCGGGGAAAATTAACGCGGTCGAGTTTCGTTGTGCATAGAATTTTTGAATGACGTTTTACCCTAAAACGTGTAATTCCTTAATAACTTTCGCGAAAATGATCTGATGAGTGTCAAACTTTTAATTTGCCATGGAAATGATTTATCACTCGAGGCCAAGAAACAAAAATCAAATTTCAGGAAAATTTCGGGAAAAATAAATAGTAAAAGTGAATAGTGAAATTTTCCGGGAATAGTAATTAACCTGAAATTGCGAATTGTTACAGTCTCTACCCCTTACGGGGAACTTCGTCCCGAAGTTTTATGTGTGTTATATGTTGGAGTGGTGTCGATGAAGAGGTGTGGTTACTTATGAGGACTAGGGTTTGGGATTTCCAGTGATGTAGTTTGATTTGTCATTTCAGTGTATGGTGTAGGACGAGGCTTACTTTTATGTAGGTAGGGTAAGAGTGATTAATAGAGATTCATATAACAGTCGAATATCAAATGAAATTGATATAGAAGTCGAATATTAATAGGAATTGATATAGTAGTTGAATATCAATGGAAATTGGGATAGTAGTTGCAATCATAGCCTAGTAGGTAATCTGTTGTTGTACCTAGTGTTTATTGACTTCATACTTATGTTATTTCGGATACAAATAAGCCCACTTGTTTATAATTCTTTATTTACATAGAGAGGCATCCCAAACAATGTAAATAGGGGAATATAAACTTATGGTTCGGTGATTTACAATTTCTTTATTTAAATGAAAAGGCATCCCAATCCATTCAAATAATTATAAATCATCCTACTTAAGAATTCTCAACACAACATTCACAATTAGCCGGTGAGTTACAAGGTAGTGTATTACGAGATGATACTGGTGTTCCAAAAGTACAAAATGAATATTCAATCTTGTAAAGCTGATGAGGGTACTTGTGGTGTAACTAAGGATGATTTGAGCTTTAAAAGTGCATCAAGATCTGTTAATGAGCTTGTGGTTTCAACGGTTGTGAAGATAATGATGTGATATGTTGATGAACAAAAGTGTGTAGTGTATGTTTAACGTTAATATTGGTAGAGATGTCAAGTTTGCTTTAAAATTTTAAGAAATTTTAAAGGTTTATGACGGAATGGTATCCTTAGGACCTAAACAGGATAGTACTTCTACGGGATGAAGAGAAGAATTGATAACTATCCCAAGATAGTAGTTCGGATTATCTCATAAATGAAAACTTTCAAGAATGAAATTAGGTAGTACAAATAAGGTGTTAAGATCTTGCTGAGTGGTAAGGCACTATCGTGTCTCTAGATCGTTTTAAAGTATTCTGGTGGTTTATTGAGTTCATGTAGGAAATTAATCTGAACATAAGCCTAGTACAACTATTCTCAGTATTTGAAAATTTTAAGTCGAACATAGTTAGTCAGACTATGTTCCACTGTCCCTAGGTTAAATATAGGTGACTATTCTATATTTAGCAGAGGTTCGATAAAATTTTCAAATACCTAAATTAGGCATACTTGTGATATGTCCGTTGCTTTTGAGAAACTATCCACTAAACAAAGGCGATGTCAAGCCATTCAATTGCAAGTCCCGCCCATACAAGACTTGTAACCTATGTTTTCACATTCCATTACATAGAAGATAGTACGGGTAGATACGTGTGGAAAGGAAATTTTTAAGTAATTCTAAAACAGTTCATACTTGGCCAGGATCACGAACTTTAAACAATGAAGGTTTCAGAAGAAAACTTTGATGGATGTAGAGAAACTTCAGCTTTTGTAGATGATGGATTAGTTTATCCTTTAGAATTCTCATATTTCTATTTTGAAATCGATAGGTTTTGATGGGTTTTTGATATCATATGAAATGATATTGATGATGTGATGGAATAATTCCAGAGACCATTGCGCAAATCACAATATCTCGGAAGTAGATTAGACCATTGTGCAATTCACAATGTCTGGGAAGTAGGTTAGACCATTGTGTGACTCAAAACATTTGAGAAATGATTAAGACCATTGTATAATACAATGTCTTGGAAAATAGACGAGACCATTGTATCATACAATGTCTTGGAAATAGGAAAGACCATTGCAAAAAGTTACAATATCTTGGACATAAAATGTTGGAGTAGGAACATGATTGGGAGGATGTGGTTGTGCCAAAATGCCCTAGAATAGGCATCTGCAGATATGTTTAGTCCATTGTTTAGATAAATGATTCAAAATAAATCGAGTTTATATATCAATATACTAATATATTCATGTAGTATAAAATGCTTACGGGGAAATGCTCAATTATGTTTAGGGTACATATCTTAATATGCAATTATGTTTGTATAGCATAAAAATGTCTACGGGGGAATGCTCAAAATGGGTATATATGAATATACTAATATGTTTGTGTAGCATAACATGCTTACTAAGTCCATAATCTTCTGGAGGATGGAAGACACGGAGAGCGGAAGCTATAAAAATGTTTTTGCTTGTACATGTGGTTATAGTTTAGGTCTCAATTAGACCCGTTTCTCTATAACCATGGCTCTGGTACCAATCTGTAACACCCCCAATTCATGGATGCAGCGGAATTCAAACTGGGTGTTACTCGACGGCACAATAGTCACATTGATAGAAAACGAACTCTAATTGAGTCGTTTTAAAAGATTTATCATTCAAATTATATAAATATCAGATATTACAAAATGAGGTCCCAGATGGTTCCATGTTTACAATTTACATTAAATGAGTTTTTGAATGATAATAAAATTTATAGCCCTCTTGAATATCCGTGCCATCCTTGATCATCATGGACCTGAAATACATGCTTAAGAGGTCAACACAAAGGTTGAGTGATATTCATAGAGTTTGTTTAATGGTTGAACACAATATGTTGGTAGTATGAGTTAATTAGACTCATACTCATGGTTGGAAAACAAAATGATGGGCTACGTTATTATACGTCCATAAAACGTATTATGACACTAAGCTTATGACACCAAAACATTAACGGGTATCAATATCAATCGGCGGAGTTATCCCGGTAGGTACTTTGCTAACATACCTAAATCTCAAATATTAGTGCATTTGTTTGAACTTAGTCAATACAAATGGGATTCGTCAATCCCAATAGGCCTATTCACAATATTCGCGCTCACTATTACTAGTGATTAAATGGTTCATAATAAGGGATATTGGTTTTAGCAAGGATAGTAGTTAGTGATAATAAAACAATCAGGCAAGCATACAATTGAAAAGCATTGTGTTCGGTTTAAAATAGCATGTATTCCCCCCAAGGGTTTGTAAAACAATTAAGTAATGGAAAGTGGGGCTATGAACTCACCTTGAGTTGGATGATGTATAATGAGAATGACGGATATGCCGTGAGAACTTCTACGAGCAACCTAGAATAATTGTTGCAACTTAGGTTTGGAATAATGTCTAAGAATACGAAGGATTGCCTATATATGTCTTGCATTTAGTCCATGATGTGGTACAGTGTATAGTGTAAGTCTTTGAAAAGAAATGATTCATGAAACATGTATAGTTTATATATCGTTTACTACCGTTCGGGCCGACATAATTCAGAAGTCATGTAGTAAACGTTCGAGGAGCCAGGATACTTTAATTCGTAAATCCACAACTCATCTCGACGGCTTACATAATGAACTCCTCACATGAGGCTCCCTACTATTTTAGTAGTTGATAAAATATATATGTATAAGTTTTGATCCGAAAAGTTACATGTCCAATATTTGAGTAAACTTAGGAAAGTTTATGATTACATGAAGATTGTTATTAGGGTAAGTTTCTTATAACTTGTATGACAATTTCTTGTAATATCTCATGGTTCTTTAGATGAAGTAGATCCAAGTTGTATGTTTAAGTTATCGCTAACTCTCTAGTTCATGTATTTGCCTTGGTAAGTGTATATGGTCGTTTGCTCATGTTTTCGCCTTGGTATGTTTATATGGTCTTTAGTCATGGCCTTGCCATGACCTTTGGTCATTGTTCCAAGGTCTTGAGACTCAACCTTGGCTCTAGCCATGGTTGTGGTCTTGATTCTAGGTCATAAGACCTCTTTGGTCTTTTTAAACCATAACCATTATATTGTGACATATATATGTAAAATAGCTGTTAATAAACTGAGAAAAATCTCATTCGTTATTGGTTTTCTGGAGACGTGCTCCTGAGTTTTTAAAGAAAACGTGATTCCGGACAACTTTCGTGCTTTAACTTTTTCATGAAACAGAACAGAAGGGCCTCTTTTTGCGTGTTTAAGGTTCTATTACAGAAACTATTTAGGCAGTTTTGCCGCAAAGTTTTGGTAACTTCAAATGGTCATAACTTTTGACTCGTGTACTCGTTTTAGGTGGTTCAAATTGCTATGGTTTCCTTGTTAAGTCCTATACTACAATATGTAATGATTCAATATCATAATTTTACCATTTTGATCAGATTTCACCAAGAAAGTCACTAGTTTACTTGTTTAAATAACTTAACTTAACAATCATTTACAATAACTTGTTTTATTCATTTGTATACATCATGGACATGAGCACAAGACAAAATATAGCATGAATGATATGTAAATAACATGAACATGATATTTAACAAGAAGCATGTTAGGGTTTGGCTTACAACTTTTGGCTTTCAAATAAGAAAGGAAGTTAACATGTAAGGAAAAGGACTTTGATAGACTTTAGCTTCACCCTACTTCACTTCAAGCAATCTTTCTACACTTGTATTCTTGAAAGAGAGATGATGAAATTTGAGGTGACTTGAGTGGATTCAAACTCAAGAGAAATCACCAAAGTTTATAAGGTTTGGAAGTAGTTTGATGAATCAAAACCAAACTAGGGTTTATGTGTTGTTATGCTCTTGATTCTTGCATGAAACTTGGAAGTAATTTGCTAAAGAGATGTTGTTTGTGTGTGTGTGATGGTGGCGTACAAAGGAGGGGGAGGGGGTATTTATATGGACTTGAGGAGGTTAGTTTACATGACTAGTCAAAGCTTACAAAGGAAGCTTGAACACATGTATGCAATCTAAGGCCTTAAGCATGAGATCAAGACACCTAAAGGGTGACTCCCCCCCCTAGGCGGTTTGGAAAACTTGGGGAGGAAGTGTTGGCTTTTGATGGTATTATCCAAGCTTATGTAGTTAGTTTTGACTCCGTAAAGTGCTAACCGTAAGTTGTTACGTCGCAAAACGTAAAACCGGGTATCGTAAAAATACGAAACTTGAAAGAATGATTAAACTTGTCAAAATACTCCATAATAAAATATAAACTGAGTGGTAGGTTCCATTGGGGTGCTAAAACCCTGCTAAAACTGGAAACACGGGTCTAAAACGCGTAATACGTAAAACGTACGAATATTGCGTAAAATTGAGAAAAGTACAATGTTACTTTTCTAATACGATAATAATGATTTATAATGACTTATAATGTCTAGACTGGGCTCAGTCTAGTGTCGGTTGGTATTCAATGTCTTTAAGACATAAAACCGTAAGCCTAAAAATCAAGGAATGATTTTTGGTCAAAGGAGGAGGGAAAAATATGTTGACTTTTTCCAAAAATGTGAAAACTCAAATCATCTTAGAAACGCGGTGCAGGTATAAGCTAAGGTTACGGCTGAGTAAAAATGCTTAAAAACGAAAATTCCTATTTTTCACGGCCGAGGTTTATTTGGTCATGTTTTTCTCAGCCATGATTAATTCTCAAATAAATTATGAGTGTATCAAACATTTTTCTGATGCGGGGAAAATTAACGCGGTCGAGTTTCGTTGTGCGTAGAATTTTTGAATGACGTTTTACCCTAAAACGTGTAATTCCTTAATAACTTTCGCGAAAATGATCTGATGAGTGTCAAACTTTTAATTTGCCATGGAAATGATTTATCACTCGAGGCCAAGAAACAAAAATCAAATTTCAGGAAAAATGAATAGTAAAAGTGAAAAGTGAAATTTTCCGGGAATAGTAATTAACCTGAAATTGCGAATTGTTACACCTGGCCCATGTAGGGTCCAGTCCGGACCATACGTCCACAAGCCCCCCAAGTTTAGTGTAACACCCCCAATTTTGAAATATTTGCAGCGGAATAAAGATTGGGTGTTACTTCACAGCTCATAGTTTTTCAGTAGAAAATGATTTTCTAAAAATATTTATCATTCGAAGTTTTGTAAATATCAGAGTTTTAAAGATGAGGTCCCAGTGGTTTTAAAATTTGTTAAATAGGTTTTCGAATGATAATAAAAATTTTATAGCCTTTGTAAAAATTTCGTGCTCTTCCGTCCCATCCTTGCTCGTTATAGACCTGAGATAAACATGCTAAAAGTCAACAAAAGTTGAGTGATATTCATAGGTTTAAGTTTAAAAGATTGAACACAAGTTATAAGTGATAATTGCACCGTCATACAATTATAAGTTAAAAATAGTTGTTATTGCATTAAGCTCATGACACTCAGCCGATTAACAGATCTCATCACGAATGATGGATTATAGTAACAGGGGGCCCTCGGGATAGGTTCTTGCCAGTAACCTATTAGATTTCAAATAAAGTGCGTTTGGTTGTTTTCTCCAATGCCCAAACGGGGATGGTCAATCCCTAATAGATCTATCCACAATTATTTACGTTCACCTCTCTGAGTGACTAAGGCTCATGATATGAGGGGCTTTTAGCAAGGAAAGGTACTTAAGCAATAACGAGATCAGGTAAAGCATACCAAGAAAATACTTGTGTTCAGTTTGTAAAAACTAGCATGTATCCCCCTCGCAGGGTTTATAAAACATTTAAACAAGTAAAGGCGAGGCTATGAACTCACCTTAGTGATTCAGTGAATAAAAATATCGATACTCAATTTGCAAAATGGGAACGGCTCCACACACGACCTAGATAAGGTATGACAAGTTTTAGTATTTGATAGTCTTAGTGTTTTAATCGCGAGTTGTTTTTAAATGCATGATTTGTTAATTTAACGTTAGTAAGACTTTTGGTTTTTATAGTATATTGTTCGTTTAGTTTAGTTTTATATATATATATATATATATATATATATATATATAACGTAAGGTTTAATAATAATAATAACGATAGTTTGAAATAAAACGTAACGTTTAATAATAGTAATAATAATAATAGTTTGAAAATAACGTAACGTTTAATAATAAAAATAGTAATAGTAATAATAGTTTGAAAATAACGTAACGTTTAATAATAATAATAGTAATAATAAAAATTAACGTCGTGACGGGAACTCGTAAAAATGGAAAGTAAAAATAAAAATATTAATTTAAGTATACGGCCCTTGCATTTTCTAAAAATTTACACTTTTTACCCTAACGGCGTTAGCGTTACGCCGTTAGTCCAAAATTAACTATATTTACATTTTACGTCCAAAACTTTATATTCCTTACATCTTTCACCCTAAAAATCAGTTTTTATCCTAAAATTTACGAATTGACAGTTTTCACCACAACTTTGAAAAATTGACACTTTTGACCCGATTTTCATAAAATTTGCAAATTTAGTCCCAACTTCACTAATTTCAAAACTTAGTGTTTTTATTTCTTACTTAGTTTCAAAATAGCTTATTTAACTTATTTTGACAGCTTATTAGTTCGAAAAAGCTTATTGATAGCTTATGGGCTTTTAACGAAAAACCAAGGCCCGTTAGTATTTTTAGATCCAATGAGCCTACGGGGATTTTGGGCTTTGTTTTGGGCTAATGTTAGGAGTATAAAAACGTTGCCAATCAGCTTATTGTAACAGCTTATACGATCAGCTTATTTTGAAATGATTGGGCCTTAAGGCCCAGTCGATACTAATAATTTTCCAAAACTAGTTTCCAAGTCGATTTGCTTGGTGACTTTTATTGGTTCAAAACGCGATTTTTATTATAAAGTTTTTATACGAAAATGATTGTTTGTCATGAGGACTATTAGTTTGTGAAATAAAAAGGTATGCTCGTTAGGTAAATATTAAAGATATGCGTGTGTTTTGGACGTGGCATGGGACGAATTTTTATATAAAAAAAAGACTTAGAGATTTTTAAGGGTTTTTCATACTTGTTGTGGTACGCTAGGAATGTATTCTAAAATGGTTCGTATGTAGCTTTTTAGTTTCAAAACTCTACATAGTTTATTTGTTAAGGTGTGAAATATATAGACGAACGTAAAATATATATATGTTGTATATTTAGTTTTCGAATAAAGAGATGAAATTGTGTGTGTCGCGTAAAAAAAATAATGCAAATGAAAGTTTTATATAAATATTGAAAAGAGTTTATTAGTAACTTACGACACCAAAATGGTGGGTAAAACAAGACGTAGAGTCGAGAAGTGAGTGAGATGAGTACGTAGTGTGTATGTGTGCTCGACCAAGGTTCACAAACAATAACGTGTTCCTCCTAAACCCACACGAATCCCTTGAATTTCCTACCCAAATGCTTCGACCCAATGCTAGACTTAATACTTAGAAATTTTAGGTGAGTTTTTGGTTTGCATGGAAATGAAAAACGAAGCATGCATGTATGGGGTTTTTATATGGAACCTAGTGTGTCCTAGTGACTAACATTTATGTGATGTGATGTTTACTTGTGAACCTAAAGTCTTGGAGAAAATGTAGACGCAACATTTACTATCTTGTTTGTTTCTCATGTGTCGACATCTCAAAACCAAAGAAAACGTGGATATTGAACTCTTACACACGAAATGTCCTTGTGATTTATATTATAAAAGGATCAAGGTACTTTCCCTAGTGAATAAAATAAGGAAATGTGTGTGCTTGATTTAGGGGAGTACTAGTTTGGTTTACACATGTATGTCGACTACTACTTTCTTTTGTGAACCGATTTGTAATTCGGTTGGAACTTGTGGGATATTGATAACTTGGAAATATTTAGACATTAGTTTGTGTTTAGAAATGATTTTAGGAAATTATAGAAACAAACGTGGGTTTAAATGGTTAAGTTTTGGATAAGGTGAAATTTTATGAAATCGTTTTTTGGGACAAAAGCTCTGCCTAGTAAAATCGTATCTAGACTCGATGTGAGAAACTAAAAATCGACCCTCTAAATGTTGGCTAGGGGAGGAATGAGTATGTGTAAAAATATGTGTGTGTCGTGTGTATGATTTGGGTGTACGAGACTCATTCCTGGCTTGGTCTAGTCGAGTGTTACGAAAGACAAAAGAAAGAAAAATGGGATTGATTTGTTTTGGGCCGTGAATAGTAACAGGCCAGAAGTTTATGTGTTGGGCTTGGTGAAATTAAGGGTCCGGTTAGGGGTGATTGTAATTAGTGAAATTATTAATTATAATTAGTGAAAAGTTTAGTATTTAATTAGTGAAACGTTTACGTGAGTCCGAGAGTGAATAGTGTTTCGTGAATAGTAAAACTTTTGAAAAACATCTCAATATCACTAACCGACTCCAAAAACGATGAATAGTGAAATGATGAATAGTGTTTTGTGAATAGCAACTGATGAATAGTAATTTTGAAAAATGTCTCGAAAATGCAGGTTTGTAACGAATAAAAGAAAATTTTAATATTCTCGCGATTTTAGACTATAGTGGTACGTGTGTGAGCATCGTTCCAAGCAAACAGGGATTATGAATATTATAGTGATTTTTAAGTAACATAGCATATTTGATAATAAAATATAAAAAAAAAATTGTTATTGGTAAAAACGTTATTAATTAACAAAATGATATATTAGTCTTTGATTTACTTTTACTATTTATAGGGAAATTTACGGGAGTTTACATTTAGTATGACATAGTGCGTGGCTATGTTATGCTAAACTTAAGTTCTGTTCATAATCGCGTAGGCCCAATCAACCATGACAGCATGGCCCATGTGTGAGCAACTTGTGTGCACATAGGACGGATCATACTGCGCAACCCACATGCGATAGTGCGCACTGGGATTGCGATTGTGATTGTCTCACAATTGTGAAGGTGGATTCCGCATGCTACATCTTGGGTAAGGGCGTACCTTTTGTACCAGTAGCGATGCAACATGGTGCGACAGAAGACGTGCTTCTGTGGCAGAAGTGCGCGCTGTGCGCGACAAGGATACGCGCTGTACGCGACAAGGATACGCGCTGTACGCGACAAGGATGCGCGCTGTTCTCGACAGAGGTGCGAACATTACATTCGTCTTTACAACCGACAAAGGACGTCTCCCATGCGGCAAGATGGTGCGAATATTTAAATCCGTCTTTGTACCGGGCTTGCAATACCTCTTACGTACGATCTGCTTCCAAATATGCCTGCGTGACTTCTACAGAAACAGTGGTATTATATACCCTGGTAGCCCCCCAAGTTGGATGGTGCTACTCGTGTAGGAGCATTAAACTTAGTTATTCAAATCGTGAAAAACACTTAATGCAAATATTAAAAGTATATGCCGCGAATCGCAACATATAAAACTTAATAAAGTAAAAGATTAGCGTGAATCAATATATAGCACATAGCGTATAAAATAACACATAAGAAAAGTAGTAGTGCGAATTACACCTATCGGGAGGTTTTACAAACTACATAAAAAAAAGTAGCACGTAGTTAATATGCGAACGCAGTGCGCTCATGATCGTTTTCTTTTTTATTATAATAAAAACAATGGCGCTGATGGATACACCGTGACCGCGACTAATAATTTCAATTGCACGTACAGACGCAGATGGATGTATCATGACCGCATAGACTCTAACGTTTATGGATGATCGCAGAGGACCACGGCTTTCGTCCAGTGCGCTCATAGCGATTGACTAGCATCGTGGTGCCTGTACGTGACAGTGCGCTCATGGCGCTAATCTGCGAAGATTTCTGGACGCATGGCCTAACGCGGGTAGATTTATCGTGACTGCGTTGTTCGCGGCTAAAAGATAAAGTAGGTCCGATCGTGCAGACTTAATGCGACTTAGGTAAAATCGTGTTTACCAAGTTGAAAGATTTACATAAAATCTTCTGAATATTTAAAAGATAAACCGCCTTATTAATAAAAATCAGTACGGGGTGAATTAATTGCTCATTCAATATTAAAAATATAAAGACCACCGACTGCTAATTGAATTTAGTCAATAGACCTCTCAGTACGAGGTAAAGATGAATACCTCATCTTAATTGAATTATAAATAAATAATTAGTAAAGGTTGAAATCGAATGTACCATGTGCTCTTGATATACCGAAACCTTTTTTTTTACCGAATCTTTTTGTGCCGATAGGTTTTCGGTGATGTGAGAACACGAAACTTGTCGTATTCATGTCCCACGGATGGCGCCACTTGTTGATGCATAATCTGGCGCGGACTGATTTAACGACTCTCCTTGGGCCATTAGTCGTCTTCTCGAGTCCTAAATAGACCTGTCAACAAAGAGAACTCGTTAGGAGTGGACCCGAAGCCGTAGCCCCGGGATCCACCTCCGACGGTCAAGTTAGTGTCGATGCGATGCAGCATATAATAGTTAGGTTTAGGGTAACCTGTTGTATTCTATTGTGAATGGAATCCCAGCCCTATATTTATAAGACATGGATTAGGGTTTAGGCGTAAAGTGGGCCGCTGTCTGCCGGGCCTGGCCCATGTAGGGTCCAGTCCGGACCATACGTCCACACTAATAATCCTTTAACGCCCAGTTTTGATTCGTCAAATTGTTTCACTTCTTTGACACGATCATAACTGTGTTCAGTAGTAGTAACTGATCCCATACTAATTGTTATAGTAATGAGATTGAAGATGCTAATGATAAAAGCGATTGCTTAAAATTACGTGAGTTTGGATTGTATTATCCAAAGAAATATGCAATGTGGTTGTCACGCCTGCAGTCTACTTATTGTTAATTAAGCAATACTGTATCTTTATTCTTTATACATGCAAGTCATTAAAATATAGATTTGAATTGCTTAACTTAAATACATGATTCCTTTACCATAGATACAACAGAAACATGGTTTATTTAAAATGTGGTCAACAACCACGAGAGATGAAAGTGCATATTTTGTTGTATGTGATTTGACGAAGCATAAAACATCATCCCTTGTTTGTGTAATCGATTTTGTAGAAATCTGTTTTTTGCTTCCCTTCGATCTTTTTAGTTGAAACACTTGTATAAAAGTCATCATACATGAATTCTTGGTAAACCGCAGGTTTCTCGTCAGATATTAGCTCTGGGAATGGTCCATATAGTCTCTCTCGGTTGCTTGGATTGAAAAAAGTAGAAACAGAAACACGCGCAGTTTCAACATTGTTTGCCAATACTCTATGCTCCACACTTTTGTATTCATCGTTAGACATCATCTGTAAAATTGAAAATAATCTTCTACAGCTATAGATTTTAGTAATTTCATCTAATTAAATACATGTATACTTTTATCTATAACGTGTCAAATGAAGGTAGAGACATTTTAATATGGGGTTGGTTTGAAATAAGGTTTGGATGGACTTCTAAGATTAAACTAGGTTAAAAATATGACGAGTCTTTAATATAATACAGAATTACTGATTACCTGAAGCAGATCACCTATGTTGATAACAAACGCGCCACGAACTGCCTCGATAGTAGCCCAGTCTTCACCGTGCTTGACCTGCAATAGCCCACCAACCTCATTCTGGACGAGCATGGTGAAAACACATGGATCGGTGCTGCAAGTCAGCCCCAAAGTGAGCTCGGGCTGTGGACACGGAGGATAGTAATGAGATGCGATTAACCTTCCTTCCGAACATGACAACTCCTTCAACTTGTCACTTTTTATTCCCAATCCTTCACATAAAATCGACATCACCTCTTCTGCTACCCCAACCACTGCCTTGTCCCAATCCTTTAGTGCTGCCCAACAAATCTCCGGCACAGCCTCCCATTGCGGTTCCTTAGGTGACGTCCACACCTGCACAAACCATAATCGCCCAATTTCAAATGTTCAAGTAGAGCATGATAACAGCACACACATATACCAAAGGACTTGTAGCCTAGCGGTACCCATCTGATGTGAGATATTCTCCAGCCAAGTGGCTGTGAATTCAAGTCCCGTCTGGAACAATCGTGTGAGCTATTTGTAATTTATCGTCAGATTGCTAGTTTACCGTAAAAAAAGTGGACTTATACATATAGTTGTTACTCACCTTCATGGTGTCCCTCCAGCTAGCAGCCTTAGCCTTAAACAAGTCCGTATTTGTAGAATACGTTATTCCCTTTGCTTCATCTCTATTATAGAACTGCATCTTATACTCCGTTGGTTGCTCATAAAACTTTTTCATATCATTAATCACATTATCAATTAAACTTAAAGGAATGCTATGATTCACAATCTGAAAAAACCCAAGAGTAGATGCCAATTGCCTAACTTCCTTAACGACGTGTGACCTCTCTCCCTTTAAGTCGATGACCGGGACAGTCAACTTAGGCCTGTTTTTGTGTTGTGGGCTTGGGAGATTTTCGGGTGGTTGGTGGAAAATGAGAGGGAGGGTGGTGATACCGGAATCAAGTAGTCCTTTTACTCCGATTTTTGATTCGTCAAATTGTTTCACTTCTGTGAGACGATCATAGTTGTGCTCGGTAGCAAGTGATGCCATGATGGTTTGTAAGGTTATGTGATTGAAGATGCTAAATTGCTAAGGGTATAAGTGAATGCCTGGTATTGTGGAAGTTTAAATAGAATAAAATACATATTATATTAACATATAAAAAAAATGATATCTTAGCTACAATTATTGTACCAAATTGTCTACAATTCTTAACTAAAATTACATAAGACTAATGCTAGTAATGACCACTTTCTCACTCAAGCAACCCCGTCACATCAGCGCCACCTCAGCTTTCTCTTTCTACAACTCCACCCCAACCACAATTAGCTAGTGATGACCATAAAAGCAACCCCATAATTTTTTATTTTTTTTCTAAACTAAAATTTCATGTGTAAAAACTATAGATCAGCTCTTAAACAACAACCACAACACAAGTTTTTACCCAGCTAACCACCCCTTGGTGAATATCTTTTATTACTAATAGTATCAAGAAGATGAGTCCACAACTGTGTGCTCACCAAACAGAATACACAAGAAAACGAGTTGTCCCCTTCAGAAGGATCCAACTATCACACTACAAGAATCTGAATACAATGTATCCTCACTACAACTCTCAGACCTATATTAAAACCAATACCAGACGATCAAGATGATCACAATACCAATACAATGACACTGAGTTACAATAAGAGAGAAACCCTAATCGTAAATTGAGAGAGATGATGTTATGAGAGCTGGGGATAGGAGCTTTATATAGAGCCAATTTCCACTTCAGCCCTTCAAGAATATAAACCTGCCAAATACAGCTAAACATACCAAACTATAAGAAATAAGTACAGAAATAGTCCCTGTACTTATTTACCATGAGAATGACATAAAACCATACTATCCAACACCCCCTCTCAGTCTCATGGCTTAAACATGTCCACAAGACCAAGTTTCTCACAAAACCACTTATGTTGAGTTATACTCAAGCCCTTTGTAAAACCATCTGCAACATTATATGCAGAACCAACCTTCACAGTTTTAATCACACCAGAAGACACTTTCTCTCTTACAAGATGAAGATCAATTTCAAAGTGTTTAGTTTTTTCATGGAAAACTGGATTAGCAGCTATTTGAATAGCTGAACTACTATCACAAAACAAGTTTACTGGTAACAAGCCCTCAATATTTAGATATTTTAGAATTTTATTTATCCAAATAATTTCACAAGTAGCAGATGCAAGACATCTGTACTCTGCTTCAGCAGAAGATCTAGATATAGTTGCTTGTTTTTTACTTTTCCATGAAACAAGATTATTGCAGAAATAAACACAATAACCTGAAACTGACTTTCTAGTTTTTAAACACTTAGCCCAATCTGCATCAGAAAAAGCATGCAGGCTAAACTCTTTACCTTTATTAAACTGAATACCAATACCTGGACCTTGTTTAAGATACCTCAACACTCTTAAACCTGCATTAAAATGAGACTGCAAAGGAGCATGCATATGTTGACTCAAACAATGCACAGCATAAGCAATGTCAGGTCTAGTAACAGAGAGATATATCAACTTGCCTACCAGCTTTTGATACTCAGTCAAATTAGTGATAAACTTATCACCATTAGACTCAACATGATTCAAAACCACATTCTGCTGTAAAGGTGTAGCAGCAGGCTTACAAGCCAACAAACCATATTCACTAAGAAGCTCAAGACAATATTTTCTTTGAGTCAAACAAACACCATTTTCATTCTCAAGAACTTCAATACCCAGGAAATACTTAAGAACACCAAGATCTTTAATCATGAATTTAGAATTTAAAAACTGTTTAAATTTTTCAATTTCAAGTTTATTATTTCCAGTAATGACCATATCATCCACATAAACAAGTAAAGCCATAAAAACATCTTTATCATGTTTAACATACAAAGAATAGTCATTTTTACTTTGAATAAAACCATGATCAACCAAAACAGTAGTTAACTTCTCATTCCATTGCCTAGGAGCTTGTTTCAAACCATACAAAGACTTAAGAAGTCTACAAACTTTAGTTTCATCTTTATCATAATAACCAGGTGGCAATTTCATATAAACTTCTTCATGAAGATCACCATACAAGAAAGCATTATTAACATCAAGTTGATAAAGAGGCCAATTATTAGAAATAGCTAAATTAATTAAACATCTAACAGTGACCATCTTAGCAATTGGACTGAATGTTTCATCAAAATCAACACCTTCTTTCTGCCCAAAACCTTGAGCAACAAGTCTAGCTTTATATCTATCCACTTCACCAGAAGACTTATACTTAATTTTCCAAATCCATTTAGAACCTATAGCCTTCCTACCAGGAGGTAAGTCTGTAACCTCATAGGTATTGTTCCTATGTAATGCTTCCATTTCAGTATCCATAGCCTCATTCCATTTTGGATTAAGACTAGCCTCTTGGTAAGACTTTGGTTCAACAGACTTATTTAGAGTGGTAGTAAAACAGATATTTCTAGCAGACAACTTAGAGTAAGTAACATATTTTTCAAGACCATATCTACTAGAACTAGAGACAATGTAATCATTAAACCTAATAGGTTGAGACTTATGTCTAGTAGACCTCCTAAACTCAGTCTGAGGTTCTTCCTCAGTGTTGCTAGGACCCTCACCATTTTCATTTTGCAAACCATTGCCCTCAGAGGTGACCAAATTATCTTCTATTTGGGTTGCAATGGCATCTGCTTCATCCTCAACTATGTTAACACAATCATCAGAAGCAGTTCCTCTATTGCCATCCTCATTAGAAGGATCCCCCTCTTCATCATTGGGACTTTGAGAACTTTTGATGTCAAAAAAACTTAAACATTCAGAATCTGTTCCACCAATCTCATTTAGATCAAGAGAATGTTTATTACAAGACTTCATTTTAAAAGGAAAAATAGTTTCATAGAACTTAACATCTCTTGAAAACAAGAAAGTTTTCTTGTCAATACTATACAATTTATAAGCCTTTTTCTCAGTGGAAAAACCAATTAAAATACATTTATCAGACCTTGGAAAAAACTTATCAGTATTATTTAAAACATTTGCAAAACACAGACATCCAAAAGCCCTCACATGAGAGAGATCAGGGTCCTTACCATACACTATTCTAAAAGGGGAAGCACCATACAAGACAGAAGAGGGAAGCCTGTTAATCAAATAAACAGCAGTTAAAATACACTCAGGCCACAAAGACAAAGGAATCCCCCCCTGAAACATAAGACTCCTAGCCACATTCAACAGGTGTCTATGTTTCCTTTCAGCAATCCCATTTTGCTGAGGAGTATAAGCACAAGAAGTTTGATGAATAATACCAAGATTATTAAACAATGTAGACATTTTATTATTCACAAACTCTGTTCCATTGTCAGATCTAACAACTTTAACTCTTTTTCCAAACTGAGTAAAAATGAGTTTTATAAAATTTTCGATATAGTCACAAACTTCCATTTTTGATTTAAGCAAGTAAACCCAAACAGCCCTGCTAAAATCATCAACAATGGTAAGAAAGTACTTAAACCCATTTCTACTGGTAACTCTATAAGGTCCCCAAATGTCACAATGAATCAGATCACCAATACTAACAGACTTATGGTCACTTAGAGGAAATGGTTCTCTAGTCTGTTTAGCTTTATGACATATGTCACAGGGAGTAGACTGATCACCTTTCCTAAACCCAATGGTCTTTTGTAAAACATTCATGACTTGATCAGCAGGATGACCAAGTCTACAATGCCACAAATCTCTAGACACATAACAAATAAAACCAGAATTACACAGACCAGAAACATACTCACCATGAGTATGACCATCAAACAAATATAGACCAGCAGACTGACTACCAGTCCCCACAATTTTGCCCAGAGTCAAATCCTGAATATAACATTTTTGCTCATCAAAACCAACAAAGAACTTACTGTCTTTTATCATTTTATTAACAGAAAGAAGACTAACATTATAATCAGGCACAACTAGCACATCAAAAAGCACAATATTATTAGTTAACTTTAGACTACCAGTGGCAACAACTTTAGCCATAGTCCCATTAGGATGACCAACAGTTAACATCAAACTAGTAATATCAACCACATTAAACATATTGGTAGTAGCGTTAGTCATATGTTGATTAGCCCCACTATCAATAATCCATCCCAAAGTAACATTATACCCAGTACCACCAGTGTTAGAACAACATAATCTTTCAATGTTGAGATTAAAAAACACATTATGATTAAGAAAGCTAGGTTTAATACCTGCCATATTAGTAGAAGCACCAACAGCAGGCGTCTCATTAATCAAACTCAGAAGTTTCACCATCTGATCATTAGTGAAAGATCCAGACAAAGAACCAGAAGTAGATGGCAAGTTCTGGGATAAATTAGAACTAGCATTGAACCTTTTATTAGTACCATTTTGTCTAATCATATTAGGATTTCTTTTAAAACCAGGAGGATAACCATATAGTTCAAAACACCTATCAATAGTGTGACCAATTAATCCACAATGTTTACACAGAAGATTAGGATTAAGACCTCTATTATTATTAGTGTTACCTCTTCTGTTATTACTATTAGAATTAGAATTAGAATTGTTACTAGTATTAGCATTATTCTTAACAGTAAAAGCAGCAGGTACATTTTTAACACTCAGAGAACCAAGAGAAAAACCTCTATGAGATTCTTCTCTGGAGACAACAGCAAAAGCATCCTTTACATCATGTAAAGGATCTCTAGACAACAAATTACTCCTGACATTTTGATACACATCATTCAATCCCATAAGAAACTGCATGAGTCTAACAAGTTGATTATGCTTAAGAGTATCCTCATGAGCAGCACAAGTACAAGCAGGCAATAGAGTCAGAATATCAAACTCTCTCCAAAGGGAGTTGAGTTTATGATAATATTCTGGGACAGACAAATCACCTTGTTTTAACTCATTTATCTTATGAACCAGATTAAAAATAACAGAACCATCCATTTTGTCATAAGTTTCTTTCAACTCATCCCAAACTTCAGATGCAATCTCAGAATAGACTTGTCCAAGGTACAACTCTTGGGACAAAGATCCAAGAATCCATCCTAAAACAATAGCATTGCATCTTTCCCATTGCTGAGAAAGTACAACACTAGTAACAGGTTTAACACAAGTACCATCAATAAAACCCATCTTATTTTTCCCTCTTAAAGCAATTTTCGTAGCAGTAGACCACATTTTATAATTTTCAGCACCAGTCAATTTCACATTAACCAAAGCTAAGTTGGAATTATCATTAGCATGCAAATAAAGAGGATTACCAGCATCTAAACTACTAATAAGAACTTGTTCAGCCATAATAACAGAACAAAAAAGAAGCAGACAATCAAAGAATAACAAAACAAACAGATAATCAAACAACTTAACAAAACAATTAAACCAACAATCACCAGACTTCCAAGACTGCCCAAGAACCTATCCTCCAACGACCTAGACTCAAAGAACAGACTTAAACTACAAAGAAAAACTAAAAACTCACTCCCGAACCAAACTGAAACACCCAGTTTCACACCTGTCAGGGAGAAGAGCAGGTATCCTTGCTTCTCACGGAAGTAGGTCAAGATGTTACCCCCTGAGTTTGCAGTGTCACCACTAAAGTGTTCAGGGGTTTAAAAGAAGAAAGAAAACTTACAGAGCTCTTAAATCGCAGCGGAAATACCAAGAACCAAATACCAACAGCCTTGATTCACTTAGTCAAGACTGTTGATAACCAAGATAATCAACCAGAAACCTCCACAGATCACCAAGAATCAAGATCCCCAAATTCCAAATTAGGGTTTCAAGAAACCCTAACTGAAAATCAAGAATCACCAAAAACCGTTGAGAAAATCAACGATTCAACCTTCGGCCGTAAAGAAAACAGCCACGATCAACACCAATTGCAAGTCAATCAAGAAACCCCAAATCTTAACCAAACCCTAAAAATATCAAGAGCCAACGGAGATCAAAACCGAGGCTCTGATACCATGTAAAAACTATAGATCAGCTCTTAAACAACAACCACAACACAAGTTTTCACCCAGTCAACCACCCCTTGGTGAATATCTTTTATTACTAATAGTATCAAGAAGATGAGTCCGCAACTGTGTGCTCACCAAACAGAATACACAAGAAAACGAGTTGTCCCCTTCAGAAGGATCCAACTATCACACTACAAGAATCTAAATACAATGTATCCTCACTACAACTCTCAGACCTATACTAAAACCAATACCAGATGATCAAAATGATCACAATACCAATACAATGACACTGAGTTGCAATAAGAGAGAAACCCTAAACGTAAATTGAGAGAGATGATGTTATGAGAGAGAGAGATCTGGGGATAGGAGCTTTATATAGAGCCAATTTCCACTTCAGCCCTTCAAGAATATAAACCTGCCAAATACAGCTAAACATACCAAACTATAAGAAATAAGTACAGAAATAGTCTCTGTACTTATTTACCATGAGAATGACATAAAACCATACTATCCAACATCATGCAATAATGAGATAGATTGAATTATTGAATTCCTTATTCTTTGAAAAAATGAAAAGAATTTGGCTTATAACTCTTTTCAGGCCCAAGTATTTAGAAAGAAAAAAGTGTAACATTACATATTACTGTACATGTCAAGTGGTATAGAAGTATTGCAAATGCAACACGTGTAAGAAACTAGAGAAATACGAATGACCATTTACAAATTCGATAAACACAACTTTATGATGCTAAAATAATTTTATATTACTTCACCAATCCTTTATCTTCTTCCTTTCATTGAAAACACACACTAAAAACACACACCACCACAAACCAAAACATACACTGAACACATACACGTTATACAAACACAAACTAAAACATACACTGAAAACACACACACGCTATCAAAACACAGTTGGTGAGTTCGGTTGGAAGATGTTGCAATTGTTTCACCAATATACTCCTTTAATATGACCTCCAACGTTCAAAAATATGTAGAAGATGTTGCAATTGTTTCGGTTGGTGAGGCAACCGAAACTTTGAAAAGTTTGCCATGCGACGCGTCGCTTGTGGCTTGGCTAGGGGGAGACGCGTCAATTTGCTCGGTTGTGGTCACCCTCCAACGCCCATTAGCAATAGTCTAAGAAAACATAAATATAAATCAAGGACCCACAAATAGACTCAAGGACCCACAAAATGTAGCACAAAATTGTAGAGAGTTAGCTACAATAAATTGTAGCTAATATATTCCCTATAAAAAAATAAATATCAAAAAATGAGTAAGTGAAGCGCAGGGGTGTAAAAAGAACCCGACTTGACCCGTTTAAACTTAATCATGTGTAGGTTGTGCCGGTTATTGTACCTTTATTTGGGTTCCTTGTTAGAATATCATCTACTTTCATGTGTGTTTGATAAATTAGCAATACTAGTAAGCAGTCGATGTTAAGGGTGAGCAAACGGACCGGATGGACCGGACCGACCGACAAAATTGACCGGACTGGACCGACTCTGTTTAGGGTTTTTCATAATTTCGGTCTTGGTCCGGTTCGGTCCGGTCCGGTCAGGCTTAAAAACCGGATATTTAGCCTATTTGGACCAAGACCGGACCGGACCGGACCGAACCGCACCAACCACATTTGGTCCGGTCTCGGTCTAAGTTTTTTTCTGGATTCGGTCTCGGTCCGGTCTGGTTTTTCTCGGTCCGGTCCGGTTTTAGACCGATGAGCAGCCTTAGTCGATGTAATTAGTAGTGGGAATAGGTTCATAATATGTTGGAATTATTTATAAATTTTAAAAGTTTTAACCATAGTGAGAATAGGTTCATAATATGAAAAGTTTTAAAAATTAATGACAATGTAAAAGGTGACAATTTTATAAACCTTTTAAAAGATCCACTATAGTGGATGCCCTTAATATCCAAAGTTTTTCCTTTTACTATCTTAGTCAACTGAGCTCAAAATACATTATATACCAACAAGTACTCTCAATTTAACCCATTATAATATTATATACACATTTTCATTTGACCAATATAAACATTAACATTAATAATATCATTATCATTAAAAAGGTCATTACAAAATAGGGATCAACCACATCCCAAATAAAAATACCAAAAATCCAAACGACCTAAATCCTAAACATACAAACTACCATATTCACAACTACCAAAACCCATATCCCAACCATACTAGAAAAACTTGTAGACAACCCAGATCAAAACACAAGCTATGAACAACAAAATTTTCAGCTTCTTCACCAGGTGCTCTTGCTCCCGCAAGAGGTAAATTTGCTCCTCCAGGTCCTTAGTAAGGTCATCTCTAGCCCTCAACAGGCCAGGAATGATAGCAACAGCTCTGTGGCACATGGGTGAATCTGTTCATACGACGAAACGACAGTTGGTACCCTAGATCATATAGACAAGACACAATGAGTCACATTTAGCGTAAAAAAAACACAATGGAAATATGTATAAGGAGTCTTACCAGAGCCAAAGTCGGGCAGCACTAGAACCTCCTACCTGGGTTTCTATCAGTCTAGGAGGTTTCTACTTTTGTAACCTTACCGCATGCACAGATAACCATGTAGTTCTTAAGTGTTTGTGTGAGTTTTGATCGATAGTGGTGGGTGAATGAGTGAGAATAAACCAGATGGTAACTTATTTGAAGGGAAAGTTTTGCTTGCAAATTATGTCCCTGAAAACTAAGGGTTTCTTGGGACTAGCACGGAACAATAATTAAATATTTAACAAAAGCGGAATAGTTAAATGACTAAAATACCCCGAATTGGAACAATAACTAATGAGATTTTCTAACGATCGTTAGGCCGAGGGACATAATTTGCAGCAAAAAGTAAACAATAATGGCATAATTCGCAAAAATAGAACAGTAATGACAAAAAGTGCAAAATCAGAAAACCACATAGAAATTTTTTGCAGTTTACTCTAGTTTTTATTTAACTTGTAAGTAGGAACTCTCATAAGCTTAGGTCTTTAAATTTTCGAAATAGGCTGTAGACCCCGGCCCATGGTATTCAATGTTAGTAAAATGGGCTTCTACCGTTTATAAGATAATGTTACTTGATTACAGTCATTGGCACTAAAATGAGCCTATACTACCATATTGAGTTAAAAAATGTTGCATATATTGCTCTAGTACCCTGAAAACAAATACTGGGTCATACAAGTGTATCATAACTGATAATTATTTTACAAGTAAGAAGTATATAATAAAAGTTTTTGGTTTAAAACATCACCGGGTGCATGGTTTGAAGCTCAACCATCTCCTATCAGAAGTAGTTCAGTTGTGCTTTTCAAAATAATATCGCCACTAAAATGATTACAAACTTAAACAAAAACACGAGTCATCAATTTAGGGGATTAATAGCGTGCATTCGTGCCATAGCAATTGTCTTTCAGGTGTACTAATTTGTACAACTTGCCATGGTTTTGAATCAAGTTTTTCTGAATGAAAAACTCCAACTTATAAACACGAAACACTACTGAAAAATTAATAACTTTGTAACATTAAAAAAACAAGTTGGATAAAACACTACATGAGTACATGAGTACATAAAAGCTTGTTGAGGCCTAAAGGTTTGCACAAATATACCCCACCCCCCACCACATCAAAAGCTCTTCAACACCTTCCTTGATTCTAACTCCAGTTACAATCATCAGATTCCCTTTTGTTTGTTTAAATCTGGCTAGCAATTAATCATCTAATTTGACAACAAAAGACAAACACTATCTATGAATACTTATCATGGTTAAATATAAATTTGCCATTCAAAAGAAAACTATTAAGCACATGTAACTATAAGCAAAACTAAGTTATATGGCATGTCATTCTTATGTTAGATTGTAGGTGCTTTGGTTGTGCCATTTTTGGGCTGAGATATGGAATTCATCGTCATCCATTGTACTTGACTAATTTTTTAGAGTAATACTTTTACCGGGGAAACCTTTTACACAAAAAAAATAATAATAAAATAAAATAAAAATAAAATAAAAAACCTAAATTATATGCTACATTATAATAATAAACATAAAAACCATCCTATTGTTAAGATACTCTTTTTTAAACACGTTTTTTGGAATATTTTTTATCAAATGGACCATATTAGCAATGTCTTATTTGATATACCATGTAAAATTAGTTTTTTTTGGGTCTCATATAAAAGAACTTAAGAAGACAAAATACCACAATCTTTAGTACCTCTAACGGACCCAACTGACTGGTCTCACGGCCAACATGAGAGAGGTGAATCGCGTAATACGACAATATATTGTAATAGTGTTACTTTCTATGCTATGGGTTCTTTGTCCATCTCATGTTATATTGTAATAGTGTTACTTTCTATGCTATGGGTTCTTTGTCCATCTCATGTGTACTTGTCACCATGATGTTAGCTTTTATTGGATATGAGAGTTTTAAAAAACAAAAGTATCATCAACTAAGAAGAGCCGACGGTTGGTACTTGGTAGAAAGACACCCCTGGCCGAGAACCATCATCATAAGACTATTTTAAACATGACCAACCTGAACTAAAGAGATATATGAACAGCTAAAGCCTTTACCTAACTACAAAAAACTGGTAAATGAAAATTAAATTATGGATCGATATTGATCATAGTTCATAAACCATAATGCTACATAAAAACATCCAAAGAAGTTGTGACTGAACTCTAGTAATCACATCCCCGGTGATACGACCCGGTTAGGGGTTGTATCGGGATAAGGCACCACTTTTAACGTGTGCGAGCTCCTTAAGAAAATAGAAAAAAAGAACTAGAGATTTGTTTATCTTCAACTTTGATTGATTCATTCATAATAATGATTCGGTATATATAACCGAATAACCCTAGCTTGTAAAACAAGCCAAACATAAAGAAATATCTAAACAATGACACTTTCCTAATACGACAAAAAGACATATCCTAAATAAATATAATATGACATAAAGCCCGGGGCGTATCATTCCCCACTCCTTCAAAATCACCTTGTCCTCAAGGTGTTGTCTTGAAAAATTCTCTTGATTCTGGGATCCCATATCCTAATCCTATCTTCCACTCCCGTTGTAACACCCCAACCCGACATGGGTCAAAATGCCACATTATGGTGCCAAATCAGAACATACAGACGCAAGCGGAAGACTTCTAAACATAAAAGTTACAAAGGTATTCTAAGATAATAAAGAAAATACTAACTCTATACAAGATGAAATCCAAAACTGAAATACAAAATAAACTAAATCTAACTAAAGCTAAAACAAAGTCTAATCCAAAGCAAATGGTTGCCTAATCATCAGGGTAGTTCACTAAATGCTCCTATGCACTTTTCGCTCAAACCCAGCTTCCAACCTAAAACCTGCCGCGGAAGAAAAGGAATGCGGCTGAGCTTAAAAAGCCCAGTGAACAGATATATAATAAAACGAATAATCGAAACGTATATAAGTATAAGAAAAGAAATCATAAGCTCCTGCTGAAGCGAATGTCATCTGTCAAATGCATAAGAGATCAACGATAACTGAACAAGTATCATAAGTTAACTGAATAAAGAACATGAAGAATCAAATGGTAATACGAATCTTATAGTAACCAGAATCACATGAGCAGCTAGAACAAAGGCTTGTCTAACGAGATACTCGAATAGACACAAAGAAACATAGGAAAGCCACGAGCCGACCTAACGAGATACTCGAATAGGTCTCCTACCATATAATCATGTTGACATAAATAATGTCTTAAAACATTGTTAGCATAATTAGGGATGAGCATTTCGTACCGAATACCGGAACCGTACCGGTACCGTACCGAAATGGTACCGATCCCGAAATACGGTACGGTACCGGTACTACGAAATAAGGAGGAAAAAAATTCGGTACCACTAATTCGGTACGGTACCGGTACCAAATCGGGAAATTCCCGAAAAAAACGGGAAAATCCCGATTTCCCGGTACCGGTACCGATTCCCGAATCCCGTTCGGTACAGTACCGGTACCCTAATTTATGCTCGGGAAAAATTCGGTACCTCTAATTCGGTACGGTACCGGTACCGTGCTCATCCCTAAGCATAATTAACAATGTCTCTATGTTTTGATAATTACAAAGCATAAACTCATTAATCTAAAACTTATGACGTAAACAAGTTTTTAGTGCTTAATACTTGTCTTTGATTCCATATCACTTAAGGTATGAATAAACAAAGGGTTTATTACATTTCATGATCAAAGGAAAAATCTCTAATCACTAGATTTTTTATAAAATGCATTAAACATCTTATATCTTTTACAAAATTATTTTTGGAATTAAAAGAATATGTTTAATTCATTATAAATATTTGATTTCAAATTTTCAACCAAAAATGGCAAATTCTATCCAGAAAAATATTCCCCACTAAAAGACAAGAAAAACCAACGTTCTGAAGGGGCGGCCCCCTTAATTCCTTAGGCGGTCCCCTTAATCATTAAGGGGACCGGCCACGCTCCAGAACAGTATTTTCCCCCCTATAAATACTGGTTCATCCCTCAGAATTTTCTCACCTTTTGCACTTCTAAACTTTCTGATCTAGATCCATATCTCTATTCTCTTATCCTTTGATCATAAGTGTATAATTCTTTGTTTCAAAGTGATCCAAACTTCATCCTCTCAAGTGCAAGAGAAGAATACTTCTATCCCTCAAGACAAGAAGTATTACAACTTGTTGTGATCTCCACATCCAAGTTGTTGGTGCATCATCAAAGATCATTTACATTATTCTTTGTGAAGATTGTTGTGAATATTTGATTGTAGATAGTTGTGCTAGATATAGATTGTGTGATTAGTTAGTACCTTGGTGTGAAGAAGAAAAGTTAGGAACTAGATTGGTGTGAAGAAGATAGGTGTGGAGTAGTTAGTTGTGAAGTAGATTGATTTGAAGAAGTTGTGTAGAAGTTGTGACTTAAGTGTGACGAAGTTGTGGTGTGTTAATTGGTGTGTAAATTGGTGTGTACGGTTTTCTCCGCCATAAGGGAGCTTGTTGATATAGTGAAGAAAACTCTCGAGTTAGGTGCTCGGGGAGTGGAGTAGGGCAAGGAAGGTGTCCTTGTAGCCGAACCACTATAAATCTCTTGTCTCGCGGTTCGATCTTTCCATCTCTTAATTATTTCATTACTTATCATTGATATATATTTTGTATTGTTAATTGTTTATATTGTACAAGACTTGAGATCACATATTATCGAATCTAAGTTTTTATAAAGCTAAGAAAACAATAAAACTATCTTTTATAACGAATTAAAAAGACGTAAAACTATTCAACCCCCCTTCTAGTTTTCCACAAATCACATATTCGTCAAATCATAAGTGCACGAATAGGGGAGACCTCTAAGTACCAAAATGGAGGCGCGACCTCCCAAACGTGAAGAAGTGTAAGCACACACTCACATTCACCCTACACAAAATAGAATACCTAGGATGCATCCATACGCCCCCCCCCCCCCCCCCCCCCTACAAAGCAAATCATACATATCATAATATCCAACTGTGCACATAATATATATCCGACAAAATGGGGACGCCGTGGATCAATCACACCTCCACAGAAAGTGTCATGCCATTGGTGCTTCAATGACACGCCCATGGTACTTCCATGAGTAGAATAAAAACTCGGGCATAAGAACAAAGCAAAGCATATCATATCATAACCAAAATCATATCGTATCCAACAGAACATATCAAACTGAATCATATCATAGCAAATGAATATCCGATGAATATCACATCATTGAATCATATCAATGAATCAAAGTAGAAGGGAGCATAGCAATGGCTTAGGGAATCATATCAAAGAGAATCATATCACGAATCATATTAAAAGAGAATCATAGCAAAGTCAAGGATCAAGAGAGTCATGAGAAGTCCCTACTGAAAAGGGATAGGATATCTGTACCTTATGCAAAGCAATTAACCAACCACAGAAAGAAAACAGATATGGAAACTACTCCCTCTTCGGCGGATCTACACGAATTAATAATCAAGTATTACTTATAAGCTCGTTTTAATCAAATTGCTCAATTTAGGTTTCTTTTTATTTTTAGAGACTTTCCATTTTTAGTAACTTGTCATATTTAGTAAGTTTCCATATTTAGTAATTTCCCAGATTAGGTAACTTTCCAGATTAATTAACTTATCAAAATAATAAATTTCTATTTTTAGCAAATTTCAAATTAAGTAAGTTTTATATATAAAGGTTATAAATGACAATTTAATAAACATATAAGGTTTAATAAGATTAATGTACTAGTCTAAGGTTAATTATGTCAATACATAATAGTTTAGGGTTAAAAGGGTCAATATAGCAAAGTTTAGGGTCATATATGAAAATTATAAAATTTATTAGTCATCTTCCTCATGTTTTACCGAAAATAAAACTTAACTCATGCACAACTTCTTGACGTACGTATTTCGGAGCCAAAACCCGATACTAAAACGACCCGAGAACTCTCTCGTGCACTAAACCAAACTCGACCCTTTATATTTTCATACCATCGACTCTTTAAAGCGAAACCAACTCGACACTCTAAACCTTTCTCGACTCGAAAAAAACTCGATACAAAATAGCCAATCCGTACACCACCAAGCTAGCTTATTCGACTCGATACACGATCCGATAACATTTGTGCATGCAGCCTTATACGTTGAGTTTTTAACCAGATTTTAGACCAACTTTTATCACATATTCGGTTAGTTTATAAAGGCCATAATAAGTCGAGTATTAGTGATCAAAATATCGTATTACATGTGTATTATTATCATCATTTCATGTGAGGTTTTTATTCGAATACATATGCACATATATACACGATCCATTTAGCTTGTTATATAAGATTCATATAATGATTTTATGTGAGCTGTTAATTTACACAACTCCGTTTTCCACCAAAAATTTTAAATTTTTGTCACCTCTTTTTAATAAAAAAAAAATGATATATGGTATAATAATAAGATTTGACACCTTATTTTGACTTTCCAACCGGCGAGAGTAGAAATAAATATTTCGACTTGACCGGGCTTGTTGAGCCCTAGCTTGTCTCCCTTAACCAATATAATCAAAAGATTATGGCTAAGCATCCGCGGATCTCATTACTTGAGATTTTAAATTTGCGGCGATCGAGGAATGATAGAGTTTATTTAGAAGTTTCGTGCTAAACGTGGAGTAGTTGGATCTCTTTAGAGCCCACGAAAGGTACTTGTGGCCTCCTTGTTCCCACAAGATTGCACACCAATAATAATAGATCTCTAGGATTAATTAAGTGTATGGGGTTTGGGAAATACTTAGTTTTTTCTCGTTCCCAACAAAATCTCTGCATATGGGGGTTTGGTACACATAGGGGTACTGCCAGTGTTACGGTGAAATAGACTATTGCATCTTGCCGGTTCGCAGCCGATGTTGTGATCTTAGTAAAGGCCGTAGGACTCGGGGTTTGGCATATGATTATGAATATCAATAATAATAATCCAAAGCCAATAAAAAGGCAGAGGAATCCAAAGCTATAAAAAAGCAGCGGATATAAATCCAAGGTCATAATAAAGCTCTTACATCTTGGCGGCTCATAAACCATTGTTGTAAAAGAAATAAAGGACTAAGGACCAAATATTATTAAAGTGCTTATAATTATGCAAAAAATGCCAAGCTTCGACTCCGGGGGTTTCCCTAATAAAAAGCTTCCGTTTCGGGTCTTAAACATGGGATGTCTCGGTCGTAAATAAAAAGGGGGGCCCCCACAAATCGTGTTAAATTAGAGACCTTCATGTGGACCCGATTTCTGTATGCAGGGGTTTTTGAGGGAAAGTTTGGAAACTACTTAGCGTTCAAATTTTGTGCTCTTATCGGACTAACAACTATCAAAACGAGAAAATATGAAGCAATTCATTTCTCAACAAATTAAAATCTTGAGATACAAAACTTAGGAACTTGGAACAAGAGGTAATGACACAATTAACTTTTGTGGGTAGTGTTAGCATCTAACTTGTGGATAAACAATGATCTCGATTTTACGCTTAGTTTGGGAGCTTGTGAAAAATCAAGGATTACGATTTTTATCCGTATGGTCTCTTCTCTGTGAGAAGTGTTTCTACTCGTTGACCCTGAAAGTTATCAACAGATAAGAATTGATAATGAAAGTCAAGGCAAACCGTTACATATATAAAAATGAAAAATACAAAAAGAGTAGTAGTAGTTGTTATTCATAAAAATCGGAAAACGGAGCGTTTTTGAAAATAAATGATTTTAATATCTCTTTTAAACATCATTGCTACTTTACAACGTCAGTAAAGAGAGGTTTTGAAATTATTTATATCTTAAGCGTGAGGTGATGACATTGCGTGAGGACACGACAATACCTTAGTCTGGGGGATTTTGATGTGTGCTTTTTCACACATCCTTTTTAGCCTTAAATCAGACCAAATACACTAAATACTAACCAAATATGCCATGAGAATGTGTGTTTTTGTATTTGTATATGTGCAGGTACGGATATGTGAAAAATGAACAAAAACAAAGCCAAAACCGACAAAAACGAGCACGAGAATAGAAAAAGGTCAAAAGCCAGAGCCGGGGAAGCAAAATGATAAAAGAAAGCTCAAAATGTCAATAGAAGTCCTCAGAGAATCATAAAGTTGCATAATTAGTCCCTGGGAAAAGTTTGGAAGAAATGGCAACTTTAGTCCTTACACTTTCAGGAAATTACAAAAATGGTCCTTTGATGAAAGATTTGAAGAAAAGTCAAAAGTGGTCCCTCAATAATCAGAGATAGTCAAAATAAGCCCTTGGAAGAAGATTTGATAATTTACAGAATTGGTCCCTACAATTTTCTGAATTTCAAAGTTGGTCCTTGTTAAATATTACTTATCCAAATACATAAAACCATCAAACAGATTCAATAATAGTACTATTCCAACACAGCCTAGCCCAAATATATCAAAAGCCCAACATCCTCAAATACCAATACCCGGTCCACCATTGACTTTGACCCAGTCAAACCACCCAATTAATAAAAATTCCCAAAACCCAATTACCCGCCCCTCAAATTCTTTTTACCAGAAAAGGTATGAACCCTAATTTACTGTTCACGCGAGTAAAACCCTTTTCACAGCAATTAAGGGCAATTGCGTCATTATACGTAAGCTTCTAGAGGAACCCTGACATGGCAGGCCTGCCATATCAGCAATCCGCGTGAAAATCAGTGTCAAATGATTGGGAATTCATGATCAAACGGCTGAGAAATGAGGATTGGGGATCAAGGGCAATCTAATGGATGATATTGAGGCAAAGAAACACAAGTGAGGCGTGGATTGTTGAGCTGTACACCCTAGAAGCTTCACCCAAGCTCAAACCTCAAGTATAAAAGGCCTCCTCCATCACAGATGTTAGTGTGTAATTTTCTAGGGTTTCATTATTTGTTTAGTTTTAAAATTATTGTAATTTCCTTTCAAAAGTATTGTAATGAATTTTTATATTTAATATAATTTAGTGTTTCACACAGCTTATTGTCTTTCATTTAAATTTTATTGTTTCTTATTATTGTTGTATTTTAGTTTTAAATCAGTATTAGTTAAGCTTGTTTAAACATCTCATTTTAGTTGCTGTTACACTTATATTGAAAAATCCAAAAAAAATAAAAAAAAATAAAAAAAATGGTTTTAATTCACAAGTTAAGTTTTAATATAGCTATTTCTGTTTTTATATAAGTTTATATAAACTTCCATATAGCTGATTTGGTCAATTTTACTCAAAATTCATTAAAAGTCAACCAAAGTCGAAACTGCTTAAGCAGTGCTTATTCAGAAGGGATATTTGACAGTTCAAGTGGAGTAAGGGAAGCCATTGGCCTGTCTAGAGACAGGCTAGCATAGTGAACCCCCTCTGTTCATGCTGAGGGGGGCTTTGCCTTGTAAGTTTTTCATTTAATTTCCTTAATATAGCATAATATAGTTGCAGTAGTGTAGCCTTTATTATTGTTGCTTATTTCTGTTTCTATTAAGTAGTATAATCATAATTTAGATTTACTTTGATAGTTTATAGCATTAGATAGTGGTTTGCATCTTTATTTGATTAATACTATTTCATTACTTGATCTGTGTACTCCTTGTTATTTGTGTTTGTGGATTGATTTTCTGGTTCATTTAAGATTGTTTGATCATTGTTAAACCTGAATTGATAGTTGGAATTGCTTATAAGCTTAGTTGTTTCACAAAATTTGATAACAGATAGTTTTTAAGGGTGTTTGGATTAGAATTGTTTGCTGGTATCATTGGTGTTTCAGAGGGTATAGTTTGTTTAGATATTACACTTAGGGTACACTTAGACCTAGTCAAGCATAATTTAGTAGGATTATCACATAAAAAGTCAAAGTTACTTAAATCAATGTTCATTTAGTATTCTGTTAACCTGTGATCTTTAGAACTTGTAGGATTTAGGCTGCATTTAGGATATTTTAGTCACTTATTAGCTTAATACTTCATTTAGGGTAAGAATTGATCAGTAGAAAATCAAGTTAGTCAACTTAAGTTAGTATCTTAAAAAGTCAAACATTCATAAACTCAAATTTGGTTAGGTTTTAGTTATCACTTGTAGGATTCAATAATATTTGGAAATAGTTTTAGTTTGTTGCTTTGAGAACCTTAGCAGCCTGTTCATTAAATTCAAAAAGAAATTTGAAGTTTGGATCCCTTTTGCTTATTAGAAAAGGTGCTTTAAGTTGTCTATTTGAACCTGAGTTTCCCCTGCACATCAGCTGATAAATCAATTTCTAGGCAACCTTAGGGCTGCTATTGTGCTTATTTGTTCATTAGCTGAGTTTTGTTGATTTTCTGAGTTCATTTATACCCATTGTTGCTATTTCCATTGATTTTGTGCCTCAGCTTATTCTGTGTTGCTTATCTGCTTATCATTTGTGCTTATTACCAACTATTTGAGCCTTAACCTGTGTTTTTGTGTGTCATTTGGCCAAAGTTCTTTTCATTTAAGCATATTTGAGTCATAAAAATATTAGGTTTAAGTTTGGGTCAACCCTGGTCAACACTGCTTATTAATAAGCACTTTTCCATAAGCAGTTTTAAGCTAAACAGTACCTACAGTGCTTATTTTTCACTTTTTATATTTTTCTTAGCTTTAGAATGTTATTTTAGAATTTCCTTGAATTTTTCATATTTTTCCAAGTTGATTTGTTATTTTTCTTATTTTATTTTCATTTTTATTAAAGTTTTAATACTTTTTAGTTACTAAAAAATCCAAAAAAATCAGAAAAAGCCTAGAAAAATCCAAAAATATTTTATAAAATAGTTTTCAATTATTTTAGAATTTAAGAAAGTTGTTTTGCATTTTTCCCATTTATTTTGAATTTAATTTGAATTTTAAATAAGATTTAATAATTTTTAATTCCCTAAAATTACACAAAAAGCAAAAAAAAATTAGTTTTTAGATTTAAAATTAATTCTTGGTCATTTTATAATTTTCAAAATTTATTTTGCATTTTTCTCACCTTATTTGCATTTTCTTTTAATTATTAATTAGATTAATTAGTTTTTAATTCAAAAAAATAAATTAAAAGTCAAAAAAATATTTTTCTTTTTCTCAAAATTTTCTTTTACCATTTTTAACTTTTTTAAATTATTTTCAAGTCCGTAGGAGTAGTGTAGCTCAAAATTTACGTTTTATTTCGTACATTAACGTTTATTTTACGTTTAAGCTTACGTTTTCGATTTCATGTTACGTTTTTAGTTTCCTTAATTAAAATACGTGCTTAAGTGATTATTTGTGCTTCATTTGTTATTTCATTAGTATAATCTCATCAGAAAATCTCATCAAAATCACTTTTTACCACTTTCACGACACGTTTCACAAATCGGGAATTGAGAATTCCATTCACCCTTCACACGGACTACGACCACGGGTTATCCGTATTTCTTTGCGGATCTCTTGAGTAATACTTATACTATATATATAACTTGATTTTAACGAATCAAAATCCTACCAACACTCACAACCCCAATTAATGGAGAAGTACTATACATGTACATCGCAGCGTCACATGAAAGTATTAGCGCAGTACTCTTGGCAGAAAGAGAGAAGAGGCAAGTTCCGATCTATTTTGTCAGTCGGGTTTTGCAGGGGAGCTGAAATTAACTACCCTGAATTGGAAAGGCTAATCCTTGCACTAGTCCACGCCGTAAGACGCCTCTGAATGTACTTTCAAGCTCACCCCATCACAGTATTAACTGATAAGCCTATCAAACAAATATTATCGAAGCCCGAGAAATCGGGAAGGGTATCTAAATGGGCCATCGAATTAGGGGAGCATGAAATAGAATACAAGGGGCGAAACTCCATAAAAGGTCAAATACTCGCAGACTTCCTCGCTGAAACTCCTTCCGAGTCAGGAAATGATAAGGAAACTCCCAAAAAGAGGCCCTTGAAAGAAAAGGATAACTGGAAGTTATTCACAGATGGAGCCTCAAGCTCCAATGGTTCAGGGGCAGGGTTGATGTTAGTCAATCCAGAAGGAAAAGAATACACTTATGCACAGCGATTCGAATTTGAGGCGACCAATAACGAAGCAGAATACAAAGCTTTGTTAGCAGGCCTACGCCTAGCTAAAGACATGGAGGTACGCAACCTTTCGATTTTCGTTGTCTCACAGCTAGTCGCCAACCAAATCAAAGATTCCTATGAGGCAAGGCAGTCCACTATCAAACAATACCTGGATAAAGCAAAAGAAAACCTATAGGGATTTGAATCCTACACCATTGAGCATGTCCGAAGGAACCAAAACAAGAAGGCAGATGCGTTGAGCAAGTTAGCCTCAATGGCCTTTGCTCACTTAACAAAAGAAGTCTTGGTTGAGGTGCTAGCTGAAAGATCTATCCAAAGGAAGGAAGTATCCGATATAATATCCGAGGAAGAAATTAATTGGATGACTCCGATAAGGGAGTACTTAATAAGCGACATTCTACCAGAAGATCCAAAGCTAGCAAGAAAAGTCAGAATCAACGCTCCTCAATACAGGATAATAGGAGAGCACCTCTATAGACGATCCTTCCTATCCCCATGGCTTCATTGTGTCGGACCTAAACAGGCTACAAACATAATCAATGAAGTTCATGAAGGATCGTGTAGTCTACACGCAGGACCCCGCTCCGTTGTCTCTAAAATTATGAAGTTGGGATACTACTGGCCATCAATGCACAGGGATGCAATGGAAATAATACATAAATGCGAAGCGTATCAGATCCACTCGAAGGTCCCAAGACTACCTAAACAAGATATGACCTCTGTCACATCTGCGTGGCCTTTTTCCCAATGAGGAATTGATATAGTAGGACCTCTGCCAGTAGCACCAGGAGGAGTGAAGTTTTTGGTCGTAGCTATCGACTACTTCACCAAATGGGTTGAAGCCAAACCTTTGGCATCTGTGACAGGCAGGCACATCGAGAAATTCATATGGGAACACATCGTTTGTCGCTTCGGAGTCCCTCACATCATCATCTCTGACAATGGGAAGCAATTTGCCGAAGGGGTATTTCCTACTTTTTGTAATGGTTTTAAAATCAAACAATCGTTCACATCCGTATACCATCCTCAAGGTAACGGTCAAGTAGAAGTTACCAACGTAGTCACCAAGGATGGGTGGACGAATTACCCCAAGTTCTCTGGGCCCATAGGACACATCCCAAGTCGAGTCACGGGGAAACACCTTTCAGTCTCACTTATGGCACATAAGCTGTCATCCCATCAGAGATAAGCATGGAAATGAAGCGCATTATGGACGTCGAAGCCTAGGCAAACGAGGAAAAGCTTCGAGAGAATCTGGATTTACTCGAAGAACGAAGAGAAATAGCCTCCATCAAAGAAGCTACGTACAAGCAAAAGTTAGAAAAATATTACAACAGCAGGGTTCGGCCCGCGATCTTCAAACCAGGCGAATATATCCTTCGACTTAACAGTGCAAGCAAAGCCGAATACCAAGGGAAGTTGGGACCAACATGGGAAGGGCCTTACGTAGTAATTGAAGCCTACGGTAACGGAGCCTATAAGTTAGCAACAATCTTTGGAGAAGAAGTTGACAGGACATGGAATGGCACCAACCTTCGTAAGTTTTACATATAAAACTTACAACCTTTCAGAGAATTTGTTTATTTCAAATTTATTTGTTGAACTCTTCTCATTCGGGAAAGAAGCATTAATGGTAGGCGTCTTAGTATTCATTTCATAAAACGATGTAATCCTCCCTACCCAATTAATGATACAACGTATTTCCTTTAAATCTCTTGTTTCGTTTTCTACAACAAAGATTTATTCAGCCAAGTACTACAAGTCTCAATGTTCGAAGGATGATATTTATGTCTTGCACATGACATCCATTATAATTCACATTGACTTTCCTAAAACGTCTATAGCCCTATGACTATAAGGATAAAGATGGAGTGGGTCGCAACCCTCTGTCAACAGTTAAATTATACGACTGCTTAAAAATCTTGGTTCAAAATACACACAATAAGGATACTCGTCTACAGTAACCTTAGGTTGTATATTAACTTTAATAACTAACGTTGAGAGAAGAGAATAATATAATCAAAGGATAAATGAAAAGAACATCATATGGCAAGTAGATAACAGATAAGCAAACATCCTAAAAATCAAAGTAGCAAAGAGAAAACATATTCGGAGGGTACAAACCACCCTCGGGATAAACCATTGCCAACAGGGCAGTATTTATGCGTTCTTTGATGAAGAGGGATCTTCTTGACGAGAGGGAAACTTCACACCGGAGTCCCTCCTACTTGGCGAAGATGGCCGAATCCTACTAGGCTTCTTCGATAACAGTTTTTCAACGGAAGCTTTCGGATCTTTGGTAACCTTCGAAAGAAAGGAAAAGTCTGCCGAAGCAAATGCACTGCTGGCATCATCATATTCCTTTCCATGTGAAGTACGATAGTAAGGAACCTTCAATAAGATCACAGGCTTCCCAGTTTCAGCAATCTCTTCCAGGGTAGTACATTTCACATGGAATATGGCAGCATTCACCAAGTTGGCAACCACTTGTCCGACCTCATCACTATGATACAACTCCATAGCAATGTAAGGAATAACCTTGACCACCATATCTGCCTTATCTTTCTGAAGACCTTCACAGCGAAGGTTTAGGGCATCTGTCTCTTGTTGCAACTTGATTTTTTGCTCCATAAGCCTGTTCTTTTCAGATTTAAGAGTTGCATACTTCGACTCAAGTACAGATACTCTCTCTTTTAGGCCAATCACTTTGGCCTCCTCCATTTTGAGCCTACCACACTCAGCTTGGTGATACGTGGGGATCGCACCAGGCTTTAGCTCTCAAGGGATCTCGAGAAGCTTACAACCCCCACCAGGCAGTGTACCTGATCGTTGTAGTATAGTATAGTGACAAGTACAGGGGGATTGATCGTTCAGCTAGGAATAGTGTCGCTAGGATTAGAAAACCTAATTACTAGTGCTAAAGGTGAGAGATGATTCTTTTTGTGTTTTTATATTTTTTAGAAAGCAAATTAAAATCTCGGGTTTGAAGGATAAGGGTGGAATTAGTTGCTAGTCAACTAACCCAATACTAAGATGCAATCAAAATAAAATACTAGAAATGAAAATAAAACTAATTTATACTAAGGTTGTGAGCAATAAGTGGAGAAGTTGTGTTTACTTAGATTTCACTACTCCCTAGATATCTTTTACACGTTAATTACTTATTATAGTTGCGTGGATGACGATTTGTATTCCTTAATACCATTCATGGGGTAGCGCACTTAACTCCCCAATCCTATGAGTGTCTACTTCACTCCTATGTCGAGCCGGCTAAGACGCTCCTAACATGGGATCATTAGAATTTACTCATGCATTAAATATAACCAATAAAACCTAGTGCCCATCGGTTCATGTTTCCTAAGACGTTCAAGCATGTTACCATTTGGAGATCTGCCAGTTTTCTTAAGCCTAACATTGAAATCATTCATCCAATACAACCATAAACAAGTAATCAACACATAATTAACATCTAGGTTTCATTAGATCCAAGCAAACACAAGAGAGATCTAGCCTAGCATAGTAGAATTAAGACAAGAACAAGATATAGACAACCAACACATAGACATATTGATTGAATTAAAAGAACACTTAACTTAATTACACTTGTAAGGTTTCAAGGGCTGAAAACCCTTGAAAAACCTGTAAAAATCGTATTAGGTTCGGCCTTAGGGTTTCTCCAAAACTTCCTCTAAAACTTCCTCTCTTAATGTGTGAAAATTAGAAAACTATATATAGGAAATAGGGTTTGACGGCGTCAAGAACAAATTGGTGACGCCGTCATCTCGCCGCCAAAAGAATTCTCGGACTGCCTTGATCTACATCTGACGCCATCACGTTATAACTTTTTCCAGGCCGTCACGTATTTTACTCTTGACGCTCTTCCTTTTGACGCCGTCATTTCTGTACTGGGTCGTCGTGGAAATTACTCTTGACGCCGTCAGGAAGTTACTCTTGACGCCGTCACCTACTGTTCTCAGCTTGGAAAATTGAGACTTTGCCGTTTTCTTCACTTTTATGCTCCAAAAACGTCCAAAATGCCTTCTTTTCCAGATTTCACTCCCAAAGTACTTAAAATCACAAAAGGAGCGATTTAGGGCAATATTTGATCAAATAAATTCATTTCCGGGCTTAAATGACCCCCTAAAAGTGGTTTATTTTTCGCCTCATCATATACCCTTACACTTGAGATTTGCTTGTCCTCAAGCAAATGCACTTTTATTCTAGTCAAAATACAAGTTAGGGGTCATTTAATACTAATATAAAAGTAATTACAACAAATAATCGTTCCACTAAAGACCAATAGACAAGCACGGAGGTCATACACTAGCACCTCACAAATAGTGTTTAGATACTCACATCTCTCGGGTGTAATAAAGTATAAATTACAATATGGAAACGGAAGATATATCTCACTACCTGTCATAGCAAAATAGATTACCATAGGCTTGGGAAAGGATCAAACCTCCACCACATGGCGTAAGCACCTAGGATAAACTATCAAAGAGGTCTTTTAAAGGGTTGTAACGTTAGGTGTAGGGATATGAAATACACGGTTTTGTTGGATAAAGGCAGTTTTGACTGGTGGCGAGTTAACAATCTTGGTTAATTACATGTACAATATGGCGTTGCTAAGCCAAGACTAGACTCGACTTAAGCTAATAAATCAAAAACATAAAATGAACATAGAATAAAAAGGGATGGTAGTCCGTATGTTTTTTCTCTTTTATTTTATTTTATTTATTTTTTTTTTTTTTATTTTTTTTTTGCATACACTCTTACCCTACCATCCAAAATAATACATCATAATGAATGTAAATTTCCCTTACACTTGAATCTTTACATACTTTACAATAAACTAATCTAATGACTCGAATTAAGATAATCAAAACACTTGGAGCACTTTTAAGATTAACGTACATATGGGGGTAATAAATGATGTTCTTCCCCATTACTCCATAAATAAGTACTTTACCCATGAGTCCCAATCGTCCCAAAACAATATGTACAAGGATATGACTCGACTTAGCAACCATGTAATCAATTAGATAGTTAACTTAGGGTTTAACAAATAACAATAATGCACTAAAAATGAGCGCATACACGGAAGGCTAAGGCGATTTGGGTGTACATTTAAGTGGGGTGTAACAAATTCTTCCTTTAAGTAAAATTCTTAAAGTTAGAAACAAAAAAATAAGCTCGGAGGGGTGTACTAGGGGTTTCGTGTACTAAAAATGAGTACAACGCTAAGGTGTGGGAAAAATTAGTTAACTTAACTAGCCATGTAATATGACTTAAATGGTCAAGTAATTATAATACGGGTTTAACACAAGGGTGATCCTAATGCCTCTTATCATGTAGTAAATCCTACTACACGAATGTAGTCTCACTAGCGGTCTCGGGATGCATCACTAACGCAAGTTCTAGAATCTAAATGCTACCGGTACACTCATAAGCACTAATAGTAAATGCTTTTCCTATCAAATCTAAAGGCGAACCTCACATATTTGGGTGGAAAATTTTTCTGAATATACGGTTATGTGCTAGTCATACAATCTCCAATCCAAGAGACGCTTGCTATGGCTAAAGTTTCACTCCTAAATGTTGTAAAAAATTTTAAATTTGGCGCTAAAATTGCACTAACAAGTATTTCTCATAATTTTATTACACATCTACTATCAAACAAAGCAAACTCAAGCGAAAGTGTATTTGTAAGGTATCATCATTTTACCCTCCCCTTACACTTAAGATGAACATTGTCCCCAATGTTCAAGTAAAGAATGTAAAAGTGAAATAAGTAAAACAAATGAAATCAAATACTCCCCTGATTCGCTCGGTATGGATAATTAGGTGGCCAGGTTAAATCTTCCTCCAAGAAAATGAACAATCAAAGCTTCCCTTCCAGAATATAAATCATCTTCTTGTCATACATAACCTGTAAATCCTGAGAAAACAA
This sequence comes from Artemisia argyi, assembly GCA_030686995.1. NCBI lineage: Eukaryota > Viridiplantae > Streptophyta > Magnoliopsida > Asterales > Asteraceae > Artemisia > Artemisia argyi. The sequence continues at coordinate 17,010,650 of CM060678.1, read as the reverse complement.
ACAACACAACCTCGCATAAAATCGGCGGCATCCTACATAAGTTTCTAAATCCTAGAAAACAAGATAAGATATAATGCTTGTGGAATGAAGTTTGCAGATTTCCTGGAGATTATAAAACTTAATAATTCAACAAAAACTTTAAGATTCCATTAGAAAAACAAAACCGGTAAAATTTCCAGATTTTTACACGTGACGCCGTCAAGAGCAAGCTCGTGACGCCGTCAGGATTGACCTGCAGAAATTCTTATGTTAAGTTTCCGGAAAATTTCTGGAAAAACTTGGTCCTACTTCCTGGAAAATCCTGCAAAACTTCATTATGACTCAATACAAGCATTTGACTCTAACAAATACGAATACACATGTTCATTTAATATTGTGGAGAATCATGATCGGTTTGTTTCTTAAAAACATATTTGGGGTTTCCCCTTACACTTATCTTTTGCAAAAATACCTTTAGGTGGAGTTAAGACTAGGCCAAAACAACAAAGTAAAGTATTTCCACTTTTTAGTTTAGAAACATGATCTACCAACAATAAAAATAAAACATGCATACGAAAGCAAATAACAAACAAACAAAAATTAAAATCACACAAAGCATGGGTTGCCTCCCAAGAAGCGCTTTTCTTTATTTACGAGTCTTGTAGCTAGACTCAAGGCCATGGGTTACTACGTGATACGGGTGAGTTCCTCATTGAGGACATCTTTGGGATCAAACTTAGGTTTCAACTTCCTATCGGTTTCCTTAGTATGGTATGATCTTTCAAACATCTCTCCATCCGGATCATACAAAGTCATCCTCATATGCCATGATCTGTCACCTTCTTTAGGTGGCTTGTCCCACCTCCATTTACACTTGTCTCCATCTCTTTTCCATTTATTCATCTCTATGTTAATAGGCATTACGCTCAAGAACTCAATCATCTTTCTAAAGACTAAGGGGTCCTCAAAGGGGTCTAGCTCTTCATCTCTAGCTATGAGTTGTTCCACCGAATGTGTCTTTTCAACAAAATCTTTTTCTAGATAGAATGGGCATTGAGGTCCTATAAAGTTCCTTTCTATCCAAGGTCCATATCTAGATGGTCTCCTATTCATCTCTACCCAATGCGGTGTCGGTTCATCATCACAATCATAACTATGCTTCTTAACATCGTACACCGACCAAGTATCGCCTTCACCTACCGCTATCTTAGACTTCTTACAATCTATCATGGCGCTAGCGGTTGCTAAAAATCCTCTTCCAACCAATAATGGGCATGTAGTGTCACTAACCATGTCTAGGACGTGAAAATCCGCTAAGATAGTTAACTTTCCTACGTGAACAACTACATCCTTAATCATTCCAACCGGGTGGGCAATACTTCCATCCGATAGACCTATCAACACCTCCGTTTCCTCTAACTTTCCTAGCTTAAGAGTTGTGAATAGGGATAAGGGAATCAAGTTGAGGCTTGACCCTAAACCGGCTAGTGTGTCGAAAGCTTTGGATCTTCCTATCTTACAAGGCAAAACAAATATACCCGGATCATCAAGCTTTTTAGGCAACTTATTTTGAACGAAGGCGGTCCCATTTTTACCTAGTTTAAACTTCTCATATTTTTCTAGGAGGGCACTATAGTAGGGAGCACGGGCTAAGACATCAATGACGGGACATTCAATGTGAAGTTCTTTGAATTCATCGTCAAGGTCTTGCGTAGGAGGTGTTTCAACTATACTTTTGACCGGTTCTATATCGGGTGTTTTATTCGGTTGGTCCTTTTGAAGAGTTTGGTTTTGTTTGAAACACGTGCTCGTTGATTTAACCGAGTAGTATTGTGGACACGAAGTGGGTGACGAAACCGAAGATATGGAATTAACGTTTAGTTTTGGATTCTTGACCATGTCGCTTGGGAGTGCTCCCATTTCTCGGTCATTGAGAACTTTCAACAATGCGTCAATTTTGGTGGTCATCTCGCTTTGCTTTTGTTTGAAATCGGCTTCAAACTTAGATATGCAAGCTTCTTGAGATGCCATGAAATTTGACATCAATCCTTCAAGATTGTTGGTACTACCATAGTTGTTAGAAGGATTGTTGTTGAAAGTACGGTTGAAGGGTGGACCGTTTGGTTGATAACGATTAGGCGGATTGGAAGAATTGGGTTGATTTTGTTTCCACCTAAGGCTTGGGTGATTTCTCCAAGAGGGGTTGTATGAATCACCGTAAGGGTTTGACTCGGGCTTGAAAGTGTACCACTTATCTCCCGCTTCGTCGGTACGCGAGGATGCGTAGTCCGCAAAAGCTGTTCCGGGGAGTTCCACACAATCACGAGTGTCATGGGGACCACTACATAATTCGCATGATGAAGTGATTTTGTTCACTTGGCTTGAAGGTTTAGGAGCTTCGTAGGATTTCATGAGAAACTTGACTTGGTCTTCAAGTTCCATGATCCTACGATCAGGAGTGCTAGAGTTGTTCGAAGGCAAAGATATTGCCTTGACCGTTTTGTTCAAATCACGGGGATCATTCCAACTTTCGTTGTCATAGAGAGCAAGATCTTCTATGAGTTCCCATGATTGTTCCGCACTTAGATCACGTAGCTTACCACCAGCCGATTGGTCAATGGCTCGCCTCGTGGAGAGATCGATATGGTCATAAAAGATTTGGACTTGGAGCCAAAGATCTATGTCATAATGAGGGACTTTTTGGAGTAAGTCCTTGAAACGAGTTCATGCTTCATAAAGAGTTTCACCTTGACGTTGTTGGAACATCAAGATGTCATTTCTAAGCTTGGTAGTTCTCCCCGGTGGGAAAAATTGAGCAAGGAAACGAGTGGTGAGATCATCCCATGTGGTGATGGATCCCGCGAGTAAACGTTCAAGCCATTGACTAGCTTGATCCCGTAGAGAGAATTGGAATAGGCATAATCGGGTTGTCTCTCTAGTTTCAACACTTAGGTCTATAGAATCTACGATTTTAAGGAAGTCCTTAAGATGTTGATTTGGATCTTCGGAACGAAGTCCATGGAATGCACATCCGCTTTGCACCAACTGGATGGTGTTGGATCGCAAGGGGTCATATTGGCTCCGGTGAGCTCAATGGTGTTTCGATAGCCTTGGTGGCTAGGTCGGGAATACTCTCCTAAGGTTCGGGGCCTAAGGGGTTCTAATGGTGGGTTTTGTTGTGGTGGGATGACGGGTTCAAAGATGTTCCCGTTGTCCATGATGTCGGGTGGTGAAGAGTTACGAACAAAGACACAAAGAATTAAGATAGACTAAAGAAAACCTAAATATAAAAATAAAATCTTACTAGAAAGGAATCTAGCAAGTAGACCTAATAAAAAGAAATTCTAACCTAGACAATAACTATTTCCCCGGGCTGCGGCGCCAAAAACATGATACGTGGGGATCGCACCAGGCTTTACCTCTCAAGGGATCTCGAGAAGCTTACAACCCCCACCAGGCAGTGTACCTGATCATTGTAGTATAGTATAGTGACAAGTACCGGGGGATTGATCATTCAGCTAGGAATAGTGTCGCTAGGATTAGAAAACCTAATTACTAGTGCTAAAGGTGAGAGATGATTCTTTTTGTGTTTTTATATTTTTTAGAAAGCAAATTAAAATCTCGGGTTTGAAGGATAAGGGCGGAATTAGTAGCTAGTCAACTAACCCAATACTAAGATGCAATCAAAATAAAATACTAGAAATGAAAATAAAACTAATTTATACTAAGGTTGTGAGCAATAAGTGGAGAAGTTGTGTTTACTTAGATTTCACTACTCCCTAGATATCTTTTACACGTTAATTACTTGTTATAGTTGCGTGGATGACGGATTGTATTCCTTAATACCATTCATGGGGTAGCGCACTTAACTCCCCAATCCTATGAGTGCCTACTTCACTCCTATGTCGAGCCGGCTAAGAAGCTCCTAACATGGGATCATTAGAATTTACTCATGCATTAAATACAACCAATAAAACCTAGTGCCCATCGGTTCATGTTTCCTAAGACGTTCAAGCATGTTACCATTTGGAGATTTGCCAGTTTTCTTAAGCCTAACATTGAAATCATTCATCCAATACAACCATAAACAAGTAATCAACACATAATTAACATCTAGGTTTCATTAGATCCAAGCAAACATAAGAGAGATCTAGCCTAGCATAGTAGAATTAAGACAAGAACAAGATATAGACAACCAACACATAGACATATTGATTGAATTAAAAGAACACTTATCTCAATACTTGTAAGGTTTCAAGGGCTGAAAACCCTTGAAAAACCTGTAAAAATCGTATTAGGTTCGGCCTTAGGGTTTCTCCAAAACTTCCTCTAAAACTTCCTCTCTTAATGTGTGAAAATTAGAAAACTATATATAGGAAATAGGGTCTGACGACGTCAAGACCAAATTGGTGACGCCGTCATCTCGCCGCCAAAAGAATTCTCGGACTGTCTTGATCTACATCTGACGCCGTCACGTTATAACTTTTTCTAGGCCGTCACGTATTTTACTCTTGGCGCTCTTCCTTGTGACGCCGTCATTTCTGTACTGGGTCGTCATAGAAATTACTCTTGACGCCGTCAGGAAGTTACTCTTGACGCCGTCACCTACTGTTCCCAGCTTGGAAAATTGAGACTTTGCCATTTTCTTCACTTTTATGCTCCAAAAACGTCCAAAATGCCTTCTTTTCCAGATTTCACTCCCAAAGTACCTAAAATTACAAAAGGAATGATTTAGGGCAATATTTGATCAAATAAATTCAATTCCGGGCTTAAATGACCCCCTAAAAGTGGTTCATTTTTCGCCTCATCACTTGGGCTTCCTTTAGTCGAGTGGCAAGCTTCATGACGTTGGATCGAAGATCTTGCACAATGGGATTCTTCTCAATATCCTCCGTAACCCTGTCACACTTTGACTTCAAGTCAGTGATCAACTGCTCTCTATGTTCTTCTCGAGCCAGAACTACATTCAACTCTTCTTTAGCATTTTTAATATTCTGTATCAACTTTCTTGTTCGACTGTTAAGATGGTTATCTAGCACAGCTTGCCTTGTGTAGCTTTTGTCATGATGATCACACAGATGCTCTATTGACATATTGTCAAGGGCTCCCTTCCAGCGGCCTGGAACAACACCTTCAACCAATCGGTGGCAAGCGTGAGAGTTGGGGAGTTCCTTAGTATTCGATAAACCTGCACATTATCGAATTAAGAACGGTTTGAAGCTTTCAAATAATTTTGTGGAAGTATATAGGTCGTAGTGAGCTCTTACCATGAATGTCTTCATCATCCGAACCTTCGGAGGTTATGGCAGCAACAACCTTATCTTGGGAGTTCTTCTATTTTGAAGCTCTAGATAAGAGAGTGGGTATGTCAAGTTTCCTCTTGATTGGGGGCTTCGAAGCCTTCATTTCAGTCCCTTTCCTTTCACGTACCCTGTCAGCTATACCGGAGGTACCGGCATACGTCTTGGGGACATCATCGGAGGAAAGGATCTCCACGTCAGGAAAGGCTTTGATTGTCAAAGGCACCTCCTCAGCATTAAGGAGAATTATCTCTTCAATTATTATTGTCGGCTCCAGCGCCATAGCATCCACGTCATTGTTGTTGACTGATGTTGAAGGAGAACCCACCCCGTAGCTGAATTCTCTAGGCTCTCTGGGAATGAAGCTAGCTTCCTTTGCACCATTAGATACGATGAAGTTCCTAAACCCCATTACTGCAATATAAACAGATACATAAATATAATCAGATATGTTATTTATTTATGATAAGTTGCATATACATACTCTGGCCATCACAATGGATTTGTGGTGACAAAGGAGATCCTTCCCAATGGTCCACAAGACCAGCCATAAAGAGGATGGGTTCTGGAAAGGTCTGCACATTAATGGGATGTCTGGCAAGACGTTGATAAAGTGGTTCATCTTGAACATTGGGAGGAAGTTGATCATTGAATTTCTTACGGTCGAAACAGAATGCTTCATTCAAGAGTGCTGGATAGCCCGAAGGTATGATGGTATATTGTACATAAAAGAATTTCCCTTTCCAGTTTGTTATATTTGTGAAAGGTTTGGTGATTAGCACGGGCACATTTTCATCATTCCTCTTTGACAATGTCAACCAATCTCCCCCGGGACACAGGTTAAGGAAGCCTCGAAGCACATTTAGTGTGGGCTCATACCCATATGCATTACACATTACTATGTTGGTAGTAAGTTTGGCTAGTCCAAACGGATTAAACCTTGAAATATGCACCTCATAATATTGTAGCAACTCTAAAAACAATGGGTGCATGGGTATCCTTAGATTTGACGGGTAAGGCATGAGTATACAGACCCACATACCCTTTTGGGGGGTCATTAATGCTTTGATTATTTTTTGGGAGAATAACTTTGTGTTGTTTGGGTATTGGGTATTCATCTAGAAAGAGGGCTAGGGCTTCTCTGGAGAGAGTACAGTTTTGTTGTCTTATAATACGTTTAGCATCCATGCTCATGGCTACCTGGTAATACCTAAAGGGCCTAATTACAAGATGGGGGAAGAGTTTACCTTTTGATCGTTGCAGATAAACAGTTCACAGCTTTGTGAAAGTTGCAGAGCAAAGAGTTGTGATTTAGGATTTGAGGTGCACTGGTATTTATATTACACACAATTATATCTGGTCAACACTTTAAATTTTGAAAGATGGTTGAGCTTACCGATAATTATGCCGTTATATTCTTTTGTTCAACGGATACGTCCTAAGCATGCGCATATAATGCACCTTTGTATTTCAAAAATTCATCTTATCCAATTTTCGGGAATATGGTGAAAACATTGAACTATGATAGAGTTGAAAGCCACATATTCTTGTGCGCATATCTAACTTTCAACTGGGGGGCTTGATGATGTACCCTCCGATTAGCTCGAAGGATCCCCCTTCGAGTCTGATCACAACCTATATAATCGAAGGCTCTGGCTAGCCTCCTTAAACTTTCTTTGGCGTAAAACTAATCATCATTGATCTAGTTACTAAGTGGGAATTCGCCAATCAAAGGATTAAGCCCTTCGGGGTATCTCTCGATATGTTTTAAGGACAGAACGATGCCAAGTCCACATATTGGTGAGACCAAGTCTTACCCACGTCTCCTCTTTCTCTTTACCTCCCCCGCTAAACCAGGAGGAGTGGGACACTAACCCCTAGCGGTTACCACAAATCATGGGACGCCCGCATGATCTCTCTCAAACGTGTGACCACTCTCCAGGACCGTTTTCTTCACCTATAAATAGTCCTGGATGATGAAAAATCTGGTATGCAATCTCTCTCACCTTACTTTACTACATTTACACTTAAACTCTCATACCGATCACTTATTCACACGCCAGAGGTGGTTCGCAGGGCTCAACCCCTGCACAATCACTTAACGTAGTGTTTTAGTATTTCTTATTTCAGGTTATATCCAAGCTTGGCGTAATCATAACACCCCTCATTTCCTTTGATCACCATCGAAGGCCTGATAGTGCGAATTATTGTACAATCAAAGACCATGATATTAAATACACTTAATTTAAGAGTACATGGGATGAATGCATGAGTATCAATTTTGCATAACAGTAAGAATTGCTAAATCAAGTGTAATACTTGTTACAGTAGCAATACATAGCCTTTGTGTATGTTGTTTCATATTTAATAGTCTGAAAATGAATCGATCCCTTCACCCCATTTTGCATTTTTATATTTCTAAATGCTTATTATATCTTCTTCTTCTTCTTCTTTTTTTCTTCTTTTTTTTTTTTTCTTTTTTTTTTTTTTTTTTTTTTTTTTTTTTTTTGTAATTCACGATCTCATGCTGTCATAGTAATGCTAACAGTAATAGCTTGGAGTTGAAACTTTATGTCTTTGCGCAACCTAAAAGGGCAAAAAAGATAAACACCAACATTACCTTGAATCATCATGATGAATAATGAAAGATTTATCTTGATGCTAGAATATAAAGGTATGTAGACAAATAAGAGGTTCAATATAAAAATAATCTGGGATGCTTGGTAATTACTCATTTACTTTTACACTTCGATACAAAAATCCCAAAAACTTACTGTAATTATTATTACTTTAGGGTGAACTAATTAGTTTCTACGTTACTAAATAAAACTAATTATATTAGAGATTCTGATTATCCACCTCTTTAGATCCTTAAGTAGTCAGATCTGCCAAACACTCGTACAACTAATTATTTGATAACTGAGTTTTGTTACAACATTTAACGCAACCTCCTGCATTACCTGTATACAGCTAATTATCTGAAAACTCGGTTTTGTTACAGCAATAAAAAATTCCAAACACAACCTCTTTGATCATGGAGAAGTCACAGTTACATGTACACCAAAATGAGGTGCACCCTTTCAGTGTAGCCAAGAGATTGACTCGCTTAAATATGCTCTTAATCTCATTTTAGAACCTTGACAAAATCTGAAGTCGGTTTAAGTAAAGCTTTTTATGTTATGGGTGTAGACACAAACCTCCAAGTGATTACACATATATGCACTACACTGCATGTCGTTGCTTCTTGTGATTCTTATTGTCTACTTAGAATAGCTATTCACACTACAAAGTTTGGTTAACAACAACATATGGTTTAGCGTCCTATTTTCATCTTTGTACTACGCATGTTCTTAATGATTGCTTTGAACGACAATTCAAACTGAAATTTTTTATTATGAAACTTGACGGATTAACATCGCGTCTGCATCGACGCTCCATAATAGTGAACTAACTTGGATCAAATGCTTGAGGTCCAAAACATGCATCTACGGTCCATCATGGCAAACAGGTAAAACCTAAAGCATTTATATCATCATTGTGTCACAATCATGGCAAAGGTTAACTAACTCGGAGCAAAGGGGTGTATGGGAAGAACAAAACTTAAGATCATAGACACATAATACTAAACTCTGCAATGCATTTTCTTAAAATAAGCAAAACTACAACTAAACATATATGCAAGAAACATCAATGTAAAATCTCAAACCCAATTATATATTTGCAAACTTTACACATAAATCAACAATTAAATATAAACAGATGATTAATTATGGATATCATAATCAATAAATAAGTCAAGAACATACCATCGATCCATGGCTTTAAGAATTTAGGGTTTTGTATGTTGAGAAATTTCGATAGTAATTTTTTTTGGATGATTTTTTGTAGGATACGATGATTCCAATGATGTAAGTTGTTCAATTACGTTCTTTGTTCGTGTAAAGGTTAGGTTTTTCTGATTGGGTTGTTGATCTTGATGATTCCATACTATGGTTTTCTTATTGTTAGTGTAAAGATTAAGGACTATGATCCATGGCTCCCATTTCTTATATAAGTAATTTACATTTGTACCCCCATGTAAATTAAGCAATTACTCTCAAGCCCACGTGTATTTTTACTTTTTTTATAATCAGCTTTATCTTAACTACCTATAATGTAAAAATGGTCAAAGGTGAAAAGTGGAATAGTCAAGGTTTGTGAAATGTTGAAATGTTGAAAACTTAATTTCGGTAAGTCTGACTTGTGAAAAACGCAGGGCTGTAAACTTTTACTACATGGCTAATAAAGGAAACTATTGAATTCTTCTTCTATACATCATACATCACGAGAACATGGCTGCAAATTGAATGTATTTGATATTTAAAAACACAGTTTTGACTTAAAACTGAAATGTTGTAATTTTGATTATCTGTTATTTAATAGAATCCAAGTACTTTAATGCAAAGAATTTTTTATTTATGTCATTTATTTATTTATTTTTTATTGTAGAAACGCATAATTTGATTTTGTAGCATCTATAAATACACAACACATCAGATTAATTTGTATCTCTCATTCATAGTGTTCTGTATCTTCTTTCATAAAAAAGTTAAACAATCAAAGTTCTTAGTGTTTTAATTGCTATCTTCATGGCGATATTGTTCATTCACAGAGCGTATTCCAAGCTTGATTGCAGGGTACGTATATTAATCCATGTTTTCCGCTAGGCAATGTCAATCAAGCATGTTGTGATGGATCACGACAACATCCGCATTGTTTTTGTATCTACCAATCCGAAAATCCTCCGTTACTTGATGTTATTTGTAAATGTAATGTTAAATTCCCAGACCCATGTCCTCAAGTTTGATATTTATACTTAACAAAAGAATATGCATTTTGTTGCTTCATGACTTAAATGTAATCGCAAATTCTTTGATTTTGATACGCGTGGGAATTGCGCCCTCGCAACAGGTTTTACTTCTCAAGGGATCTTGAGAAGCTTACAACCCCCATCAGACAGTGTACCTGATCGTTGTAGTATAGTATAGTGCATAAAAGGAAGGCTAAGGCGATTTGGTTGCACATTTGGGTGGGTTGTAACAAATTCTTCCTTTAAGTAAAATGCTTAAAATTAGAAACGAAAAGATAGGCTCGGAGGGGTGTACTAGGGGTTTCGTGTACTAAAAATGAGTACAACGCTAAGGTGTGGGAAAAATTAATTGACTTTATTAGTCAAGTAATATGACTTAAATGGTCAAGTAATTATGATACGGGTTTAAACACAAGGGTGATCCTAATGCCTCTTATCATGTAGTAAATCCTACTACACGAATGTAGTCTCACTAGCGGTCTCGGGATGCATCACTAATGCAAGTTCTAGAATCTAAATGCTACCGGTACACTCATAAGCACTAATAATAAATGCTTTTCCTATCAAATCTAAAGGCGAACCTCACATATTTGGGTGGAAAATTTTTCTGAATGGTACGATTTTGTGCTAGTCATACGACTCCTATCCATGAGACGCTTGTTAAGGCTAAAGTTTCACTCCTAAATGTTGTAAAAAAATTTAAATTTGGCGCTAAAATTACACTAACAAGTATTTCTCTTAGTTTTATTACACTCCTACCATCGAACAAACTAACTCAAGTGCAATTGTATCCTAAAAGGTATCATCATTTACCCTCCCCTTACACTTAAGATGAACATTGTCCCCAATGTTCAATTAAAGAATGTAAAAGTAAAATAGGTAAAAGAATGAAAGCAAATACTCCCCTGATTCATTCGGTGTGGATAGTGTGTCAACAAGGTTAGATCTTCCTCCAAGAAAATGAACGTTCAAAGCTTCCCTTCCAGAAATATAAATCATCTTCTTGTCATATATAACCTGTTAAACCTGAGAAAACAATTAAGGCAACCTCGCGTAAAATCGGCGGCAATCTATATATACTAACAAATCCTATAAAACAATTTAAGATTATAATACTTGTGGAATGAATGTTTGCAGATTTCCTGGAGTTTATAAAACTAAAGAATTAACAAAAACTTTTAAGACTCTGTTAGAAAAACAAAACTCGTAAAATTTCTAGATTTTTACACGTGACGTCGTCAGGTGTTAAACCCTGACGCCGTCAGAAGTGACCTGCAGAAATCTTTATGTTAAGTTTCTGGAAAATTTCTGGAAAAACTTATGTCCTATTTCCTGGAAAATCCTGCAAAACATCATTATGACTCGATACAAGCATTTGACTCTAACAATTACTAATATACATGTTCATTTAATATTGTGGCGAATCATGATCATTTTCGTTCTTATAAACAAATTTGGGGTTTCCCCTTACACTTGGCTTTTGCAAAATACCTTTATATGAAGTTAAGACGAAGTTAAACAACAAAATAAAGCATTTTCACAATTTAGTTTGAAACATGATCTATCACCAATAAAAATAAAACATGCATACGGAAACAAATAACATCAAACAAATAAAAATCAAACAAATAAAAACACACAAAACATGGGTTGCCTCCCAAGAAGCGCTTTTCTTTATTTACGAGTCTTGTAGCTAGACTCAAGGTCATGGGCTATTGTGTGTCGCTTATGCTCACATACCCTAGCCATCTAATAGTCGCTTCATCTTTCTTATAGTCATCACTTAGCTCTAAACATCCACGGTAATACCTTTTATTCTTTTCATGAGGATATTTAAGCCCTTTCCTTTTATCATTCTCACTTAGCATTTCAAGTGGTGGGTACCTATTACATTTCTCCATAGAGAAATCCTTGAACCTAGGGTGTGCACGGGGCATTTGGTAAACAAAATCTTCATCCCCATCCGAGAATGTAATTAACCCTTCCATAAGATTTTCATCAAGGTTGGTTAACCTTTTGAAGGGTTTCCCAAACACAACTTGGGTTAACTTACTATCGATAAATTCTCCTAGATTCTCCATAACCATGAACTCAACCAGATAAACAAAGCTTCCTACAAACACATGCAATGCCATTGCCCTAGCAACAATATTATATCCTTTGTATTCTAACTCATCTACCATAATTTTATTGTATTCACTACGCGAGATTATGTTCATTGGTAGAGATGAGTTAAGGTAGGCATCAAAGCTCCTAAATCCAATTTTACAAGGAAATTGCATATTAAATGAGCTATCATTCTCAATCCTTGTTCTAGGGTCGACATACCTAAGAGGGTCCACTTCATCTTCCATCCTATCCTCATTAATTATGTCACCATCATCTAGGTCCTCATCGGAGTCCGAATAGTAAAAAGGACTAGCCCTATGGTCATTATCATGGTCGGACTCCTCCATCTCAGAATTAATGTCAAAGTGATGGTTAGGCGAGAGGTTAGGTGGGTTCTCGTTTTCCACAAAAGGGATTGGGGCGGGCATTTGGAAATTCCTACGACGAAAAACATGAATAACAGGAATCAAACGATCAATGTTGTTGTTATTCATCGAGATAGTTTACGAACAAAGGAAACAAAGAAATAAGATAGACTAAAGAAAACCTAAAAATAAAAATTAAACCTTACTAGAAAGGAATCTAGCAAGTAGACCTAATAAAAAGAAATCCTAACCTATACAATAACTATTCCCCGGCAGAGGCGCCAAAAACTTGATATGCGTGGGAATTGCGCCCTCGCAATAGGTTTTACCTCTCAAGGGATCTTGAGAAGCTTACAACCCCTTCCAGGCAGTGTACCTGATCGTTGTAGTATTGTATAGTGACAAGTACCGGGGGATTGATCGTTCAACTCAGGAATAGTGTCGCTAGGATTAGAAATCCTACTAAACTAAATCTAAAGGTGAGGGATGATTCTTTTTGTATTTTTATATTTATTTGGAAAGCAAGTAAAATCTCGGGTTTTGAAAGAGTGGGCGGAATTAGTTGCTAGCCAACTAACCCAATTAACTAAGATGCAATCAAAATAAAATAAAAGAAATGAAAATTAAACTAATTTACTAATTTGTTGGAAACAATAATGAGAAAAGTTGTCTTTACTTAGGTTTCATTACTCCCTAGATATCTTTTACAGGTTGATTAGCTTGTTACAATTGCATGGATGACGGGTTATATTCCTTAATACCAGTCTTAGGGTCGTGTACAATATTCCCTAACTCTATAAGATCCTACTTCACTCCTATGTCGAGCCGTTAGAAGCTCCTAACATGGGATCATTAGAATTCTCTTACGCATTAAATACAACAAAAAATCGTAGTACACCTCCGATCATGTTTCTTAAGACGTTCAAGTAAGTTACCAATAGAAGTCAGCTAGTTTTCTTAAGCCTTACATCGAATACAATCATCCATAACAATTATAAACAAACAATCAACCCATAATCAACATCTAGGTTTCACTACATCTAAGCAAATACAATAAAAATCTAGCCTAGCATGTTAAAGAGAAGACAAGCGTAAGATATAATCACACAACACATAGACATATTGAATGATTTGAATAAGTACTTATCTTCAATTGAACATGGAAGAATCAAGGGGTTGAAACCCTTGAAAAAGCTGTAAAATTCGTCTTAGGGTTTATGCCCTAATATCCCACACCAAGTTCCATATGAATGAATGAAAATTAGAAAACTATATATAGATTTTACACCTTAACGGCGTCATGTGTTAACCTCTGACGCCGTCATGATGAAATTCGTATTGCCTAGATCCACTTCTGACGCCGTAATGTAGGAATGAGCTCTGGGCCATCACGTGTATTTGGACCATGACGGCCTTGGTGACGCTGTCAGGCCAATAAGCCTAAAAACTTTCTGGGTCGTCACGTTATAATTTCCACATCTACCTCTTTTATCACTCTTGACGCCGTCACTAGCAAACTCTTGACGTCATCAGGTACTGTTCCAGCAAGGAAATTTGAGACTTTGCCGGTTTCTTCACTTTTATGCTCCAAAAACGTCCAAAATGCTTCCTTTTCCAGATTTCTCCTCAAAAGTACCTAAAATGACAAAAGGAATGATTTAGGACAATAATTGATCAAATAATCACGAATTCGGGTTTAAATGACCCTTTAAAAAGGGTACACTTTTCGCCTCATCAGATTTCTATGTAGTCTTGCTCCTTTATCTTTGTTTCTAGCTATGTGAAGTTAGATTGTAAAGCATCTATAAATACACAACTTTTTTAGATGTCTCTTGAGTCTTACGGTCTTACCCCTACTTCAGATATATATATATATATATTTTCCCCACATAAAATGAAGGTCTTAAGCAAGTTTTTTTTTTTTTTTTTTTTTTTTTCTTTTTTGTTTTGTTATCGACATGATGACGTACATCATTTCTCACAAAGTATAATCATAGAAGTGTCCCGGTTCTAATATTGGTCTGTGTTATATGATAGCCCGATAGGCGAAATCATATTGGCATCCTCATAATATAATGATGTGACAAACTAAAACAACATAGAGAATGTCAATGTACTACATTTCCAGAGAATGCATGATCTTATTGATGTTTGCCATCTTGATTACAATGGCCCATGTCCTAAAGTTGTCAAAATATAAATCTACTTTGAAATGTAATAATAGAATGCTCAATCATCGAAACACATATATCATTGTTTCTTTGTTTGTTATATATATATATATATATATATATATATATATATATATATATATATATATATATATATATATATATATATATAACTCTTTGGTACCCAAATAAGTATGCTTGTCTAATTTTTCTATCTTTTAATTGTTGATGCTATCATTGACTCAAGATTGTTGTATTTAGACACATAAAAGCTGAATTATCCTAATGAAAATATATCATGTCAAAATTTTAAGATTAGCTAGATAATGCTTAAATTAATTAATTGCACAACTCGATTCCATATATGTAATACATTGGGGTCGATTTACTATAAAAGATGCAAATCATTCCCTAACGGTCTACAAGTCACGACACTATATCGAACGATGGCTTGTGTTATGAATGCAATTCATCCTTTAACTGTTGTGGATAATTGGTCCTCATGATGTCCTGTTGTTGTGAGCATAGAGGAAATCAAAACTTACGATAAAGAGCATCAACGCCATCAAAGGCTAATAAATTTTTATCGAAACTAGCTACTTAAACAAAGACATGGAAAGTGAATTGGGCAGCAACAATTAAAATTGATTCGAGTTTTGGTGATGTAGGTTCAAAACCGGTGAATCATTTGGTGAAATCATGGTTACCAAAAATAGAAGAAATGAATACAAGAAAGGTATTCAATACTCACATAATTATAAAAGCTAAAAAGTTTGGAGGTTACGATATGTGATAGCCACGTAACAAATAACCGTATCTATACTATCTATAAAACATTTACACTTTTCATTAATCCTTAATTTTGAAAACTTAAAAATTATATTAGGAAACACTTTAATCCTTAAACTTGAAAACTACAACTATCTAAAAAAACAATAGCATACACACGGTTTGAAAAGGTATTGTGTAAACTATTAGTTGTGATTATATATTGGTGTGATTATTGTGTAAACTATTAGTTGTGATTATATATTGTAATACTACGTAATTGTCATCTTTTATTTACTAATTTTATTGTTTTGATCATCTATACTCATCTTTTTTCATATTTTAAATATTCATCCAATTGTTGCTCCTAATCTCGATTCGCATTTCAATCCAAATACTACAGATATAAATGTTTGCCGCTATAAAACCCCGTTGCTATGCACGGGTACTCGTCTAGTATAATGAAAATTTGCAATGTTTGACTAAATTAGATACTTTCAATTAACCAATCACGTCGCTTGCTTTTGTCTACTTGGCAAAATTAAGCTTTCCTATTGGTCTATTTTTTTTACAATTAAAAGGGTTTTTGCGAAAACACTCTGAAAAGATGTAATTCATTTATTATATAAAAGATGTGAATTAGACTAGCCAAGATGTCGTCCCAACTCCTATGTTTGAATTTGCATGTACGGATTAGATTTTATATATTTTTAATTATTCTTATTTGTTTTCTCGCTTTTGGGTTGGGCTAAAAAAAGAGACATATAATCCGAATTGAATCAATTAGCCAGACCGAACTCGGGGACCAGAGTTAAGTTTGATTGATACTGGATACTCGTGCTTTGGTTTTGATCCTCACACACACCATTATAAATGATACATTAAACATACCAAGACAAATTGGGTAACTAAAAGACACATTACAACAAATTTGTCATTTCTACACACTTTTTTTTTCGCATTTTATAAAGTGTGAACTTTTTTCTAAAGATATTCACACTTAAGAGTGTGAATAATTGTTTCAAAATCCTCACACTCAAAAAGTGTGAAGAATTTCAATCTCACACTTAAAAGTGTGAAGAATTATTTCAAAATCAAATCATCAACTTAAAAATATGAAGAATTATTTCAAAATCAAAATCATCACGCTTAAAAGTGTGAAGAATTATTTTAAAACTCACACTTATTTCATAACGCTTCACACATAAAAGTGTGAAAATATTTGCTACATCCAATTGGTTCACACGTATACTAATGTGAACTTTTTGATTCTTCACGCTTTAAAGTGTAGATACATGCTCTAATAAGTGTGAGTATAATACTATTTTGTAGTAGTGACAGTTAAAATCTTACTTGAAGAGGTTAGTTTGTATCACTGTTATTTAATGTAACTAGATTTGATGCTTAATGATCATACTCCATGTTCAGTCTTGATAAAAATAAATCAGCATTGCTAATTTTAGTTTTGTCTTGCATGTAACTGTCACATGCAAGTGGTTTATGTTTGAACCACACAATGGCGGAACTTCAACGTATTTATTGGGAGGGCCGAAATCAAAGTTTAAAACCCAGTTCATCAAATTGATAAAATAAATAAATAAATAAATAAAAATCCATATAATCAAGTAATATAAGAGAAAAACAGTAATATGTAATGTCGACGTTCAAATTAAAAGTCATAGCTTTTAAGAAAAGTAAAAATAGAAAGCTCAAAAGTACAAAACTCAAAATGGGCCACTAATACATACATTAATGGACCAAATTTTTGGGGGCCAACACCCTCCCTTTCTCCTATGAAGTTTTGACAATGGGTCCACATATGAGGCTATCAAGGGAAATGGTCAACAAATGGTATATCTCAATTAAGTCGCGTACATCTTATTTAAAGACTTGTACTCTTGGACAGTTGGACACGAGAAACCTATCGTTTATGTAATGTGACATGCATGACGTACAACCATATGCTCATTTAGTCATTTGATCATATCTATATAACATCGACTTAGCCAACACATTTACAACACCAAGCATTCAGTTACATATTATACATATACTGTCAACATCTTCAGTTACATAACTTTACCAGCCATCATGGCATCACTTACTGCCTAGCAAAACTATGATCATCTCAAAGAAGTGACACAATTCGACGAATCAAAACTCAACGCAAAAGGGTTACTAGATTCTGGTATCACTACTATTCCCCGAATTTTCCACCAGCCACCCGAAAATCTCCCAGGTTCACAACCAAAGAAGCGACCTCAGTTAACTGTGCCGGTCATCGACTTATCACAAGATAGATCAAAGGTGGTAGAGGAAATTAGGCGATGTGCATTGATGACGTATAGTCTATATATGGGCCACGAGCCCAAATGATACACATTACTAAGGGCCAAATCCACCATGAGTGGGCTATTGTAACTTGGGCCGCATTAATAATGGGAACAGGCTCACGTAAGCCCAACCCAAACATCTTATACACGGTATAGATAAGGATCATCTATCTATGGAATAGATATCCTTACCCGGATAAGCACCATGGGTGCGACACGTAAGGAGCACGAACCCTACAAGGATTCTGCGCCTATATAAGGAATGACATCTCTCATTCAAAGGTACGATATACAAAACCCTAACTCTTTACGAGAACCCTAAATCGATTACTTACTCTCACGCCGGAGTCTAATCGGGGGAGACAATCCCTCGATAAGCCTAACGGTGTTGTTTATTTTCTTAGTGCGCAGGTAACAAGTACTAAGAAGTGAATTGGTACGAGAGCAAGAGCCCATAATCAGGAACGCCCAACTTTTGTATCAACAAGTGGCGCCATCCGTGGGACCCTACTAAGAACTAAAGACTAGAATGACAAAGAATAAGAATTCAAGCCAGCGGACTCCGCAGTCAGAAAAACGTGACCATCAGAGGAAGAATCAACAAGATTTGACCTCTAGACAGATCGCTGGGACAACCAGCGCACCCGGTCACTAAGAGGCAGGGACTACCTGATGACGTATAGTCTATATATGGGCAACGAGCCCACACGATACACATTACTAAGGCCCAAATCCACCATGCGTGGGCTATTATAACTTGGGCCGCATTAATAACAGGCTCACGTAAGCCCAACCCAAACATCCTATACACGGTATAGATAAGGATCATCTATCTATGGAATAGATATCCTTACCCGGATAAGCACCATGGGTGCGAAACGTAAGGAGCACGAACCCTACAAGGATTCTGCGCCTATATAAGGAATGACATCTCTCATTCAAAGGTACGATATGCAAACCCTAACTCTCTACGAGAACCCTAAATCGATTACTTACTCTCACGCCGAAGTCTAATCGGGGGAGACAATCCCTCGATAAGCCTAACGGTGTTGTTTATTTTCTTAGTGCGCAGGTAACAAGTACTAAGAAGCGAATTGGTACGAGAGCAAGAGCCAATAATCAGGAACGCCCAACTTTTGTATCAACACTACCCAACATCTTCCAGCGGTAGAACTACCTGTAAGGACTACCCAAGTCACCCCAGTGGTCCCAAGCGTTGAGGAACTCCAGCGCACCCTCTTCACTACTCCTCACCAAACTGTACCCGCAGTAAACAATACTGTGCCACCAGGCGCGCCTAACCGAGATAGGGTGCCTATTACTGAGGCAGACATTCTTGCAAGAACTGAGGACGCACCCAATCTAACTTTGGGAAATTTTGTATCCCAAAATTATGAAACCCTAACCGCCCTCATGCAGGAAGAAGCAAGGAAAAGGGCAAGCACGAGCTTACAAGCTCGACTCAATTTTGGTCCTGAACGCGAACCATCACCACCGCGCCACCCACGAGGAAGACGCGCAGAACGTACCACTATCCATGACAGGCTGGGTACGACATCTGATTCACAATACTCAGAAAATAGCGAGAGGCACACTAATGTTCACTCCAGACTTGGCAGTCGGGGGATACAAGATCGACTAGGACCTCAACATTCGCCAAGCCAAGGATCCTCCAAACCGGGAAGTAAGAGGATCCAAGACAGATTGGGGAAAAGAAGATCCCCAAGTAGAGATCCCTCAAGCTCTTCTTCTGAAAGAAGTCGGCGCAAGCACCGAAAAAGAGACTACTCTTCCTCCAGTGACTCCTCGGACAACGAGGATAAAGAGACAGGACACTGGAAGTCCATAGGAAGGCGTCGCGATGAAGAGAACAAAGATATGTCTCTTCCATGGCGTCGCCAGAAAGTTGACGCGTTTACACGGCGCATCAGCGATTACTCAGACCGCAAACGCAGGCGCATGCCCACTAACGTGAAGACATATGATGGAACAAGTGATCCGGATGATCACCTAAAAGTTTTCGAATCAGCCGCTACTATCGAAAACTGGCCACAACCTGTGTGGTGCCACATGTTTAATTCTACGTTAGTAGGGAACGCGCGCACATGGTTTAGCAAACTCCCACGTACGAGCATCAGTGGGTTCGAAGAATTACGGAAAGCATTCCGTCTCAACTTCACCCAGCGAAAGAAGTGCGCTAAAAATCCTGTTGAGCTAGCAAGAATAAAACAGCGCCAAGGGGAATCAACCAGTGCTTTTATGGAACGCTTCAAAGATGAGTGCATACAAGTCAAAGCATGTCCTGAAATCTTAAAGATCTCAGGGTTCATGAATGGGATTAATAACCCAGAACTTATCCGCAAGCTAAATGACAAAGTTCCCCAGACTTTCGATGAGCTAACAAAGCGCACAAGATCCTTTATACAAGGAGAAGCAGCTGCTGCGGACAGCAAAAAAGGTTATTCGAACTATAGGCAGCAAGAGCAGCCTAGGAGACAATCCAATGATCAGAATAACAACCGCAGCAGGAATTACCGCAGTGGAAGAGACAATGACAAGTATACCCCTCTCACAAAAACTCAGAGGGAAATATTTGCAACAGAAGGCGCAAACTTCCCAAAACCGCCACCAATGCGCACCGTAGAGGAAAAGCGCATAGGGAACGGATACTGCGAGTACCATGGTCAAAAAGGCCATACAACTAATGAGTGCGTCCAGCTAAAACAACTAATTGAAAAGTTAGAAAGAGAAGGTAGAATGGACCACCTTGTAAAAAATATCAAAGAAGGAAAAGATAAACAGAGGAACGGGGGTAAGAAAGAACCCCCAAAAGAAAAAGCTGATACCATATACATGATACAGTCATGGCAGCGCAAGATAAAGCAAAAGGTCAGCCAAAATTTCTCTCCAGAAAAAGAGATATCTTTCCCTACTCTAGCTGCGGACAACGCAGTTGTAGAACCGCTAACTATTGAAATACATACGGGAGGACACGATATCCACCGCATGTACATTGATGGAGGAGCGTCCACAGACATCCTGTATGATCATTGTTTCAAAAGACTGCGACCTGAAATCCAAAGTCAACTGATACCAGCAACAACGTCATTGACTGGATTCACAGGAGAAAAGATCTGGCCCATGGGGCAGTTACACTTGCTGGTGGTTGTAGGAGATGAACAACACTCAACCGCAACATGGATAAATTTCATGGTAATAAAGTCTCCCTCACCATACAATGGTATCATTGGGAGACCAGGAATATCATCCATGCGCGCGGTACCATCCACAGCGCACGGAATGCTTAAGTTTCCAGTGGAAGGAGGATTTGTCACTCTCTATAACACAACAGTACCACCAAGAGAATGCAATGCGGTAACAACTGAAGTAGAGACTATTCCAGAACAGCGCACAGAAAAAACGCCAAATCTAAAAGTCGCTATTCATCCCGATTACCCGGAACAACAAGTTTCGATTGGGGGATCTTTATCTGATAAAGGCAAAGCATCCGTATGCGCACTCTTGCAGAAAAACCTAGACATCTTTGCATGGGAACCAAAACATATGACGGGAGTACCACGCTCTATCACAGAACATAAGCTACAAATCCGACAAGGATATCCCCCAATACGACAAAAGAAGCGCGGCCAGGCCCCAGATCGTGCAAAGGTTATTCTGGAAGAAGTACATAAGCTCGTAGACGCAGGCATCATGCGCGAAGTATACTACCACGACTGGCTCTCTAACCCAGTTATGGTAAAGAAGAGCGATGACAGTTGGAGAATGTGCGTGGACATCACGGACCTCAACAAAGCATGTCCACAGGACTGCTACCCACTGCCAGAAATAGACTGGAAGGTAGAATCCCTGTGCGGATACCCTCTCAAATGCTTCCTAGATGCATACAAAGGGTATCATCAAATTCAGATGGCAGTCGACGATGAAGAAAAAACAGCTTTCCACACTAGTCAAGGAGTGTACTGCTACACAAAAATGACTTTTGGCTTAAAGAACGCAGGCGCGACATACCAACGACTGGTGGACACAGCTTTCGAAAAACAAGTAGGCCGCAACTTGGAGTTCTACGTTGACGACCTTGTCATCAAAAGCCACACAGAGGATGAACTGGTGCGCGACATCGAGGAAACGTTCAGAACATTGGGGCGAATAAACATGAAGTTAAATCCCAAGAAGTGCACCTTTGGCGCAACCGAGGGCATGTTCCTTGGATACTTGATAGAACCCGATGGAATCAAGCCTTGTCCAGAAAAAACAAAGGCTGTTATTGATCTTCCCTCACCGCACACACTCAAAGAAGTCCAGTCATTGAATGGAAAGTTAGCAGGGCTAAACCATTTCTTATCCAAGTCAGCAGACAAATCCCTCCCTCTCTTTAAAACGCTCACGAAGTGTACTAAAAAGGGGGACTTTCGCTGGACCAAAGAAGCGGAGGAAGCTTTCCAACAACTTAAACACCATCTGGCATCTCTTCCCAAACTTGTCGCACCGCGACCAGGGGAAGAGCTAATCATGTACTTATCGGCAACTCATGGAGCAGTTAGCGCAGTACTACTGACAGATAGGAACTCCGTCCAGACACCCATATATTTTGCAAGCAAAGCCCTGAAGAAAACAGAGACTAACTACATCGCTATGGAAAAGCTGGTCTTAGCCCTAGTATTCGCAGCCAAAAGGCTGCGCAGATACTTCCAAGCGCATCCAATAGCGGTAATCACTGTTCAGCCAATCAAACAAGTTATCTCTAAACCTGACGCATCAGGACGGTTACAAAAGTGGAGTGTACTGTTAAGTGAGTATAACATCTCATACAGACCGCGCACTGCAATCAAAGGACAAGTATTAGCCGATTTCATCGTGGAGAAGCCAGATAGCGACAGCCCAACATCTGCAACTAAAACAGATCTACAGGAACCCTGGATTCTGTTCACAGATGGGTCCTCATGTGTAGATGGATCAGGCGCAGGCCTTATTCTTACAAATCCAGAAGGTATGGAATTCACCTATGCGCTACGCTTTGAATTCACGGCCACAAACAATGAGGCAGAATACGAAGCCCTACTAGCCGGACTACCCATCGCAATCCAAATGGGTGTACGCAACCTGGAAGCAAACGTAGATTCGCGGCTAGTCGCTAACCACGTGCTAGGTGAATATTAAGCCAAGGATGACACATGATCCAATACCTAGAAAAGACAAAATCCTTGATCAAAAACTTTGACAGGTTCACAATAAAACAGGTGCCTAGAGGAGATAATAGGAAGGCGGACGCACTCAGCAAGATCGCATCCACAAGCTTCGCGCATCTCTCAAAACAGGTATTGGTAGAAACCCTAAAAAACAAGTCAATCTTGGACATGGAGATATCCACAGTGATAGAAGAACAAAATCCTACATGGATGACACCTACCATTGAATTCACTAGCAAGGGAACTCTACCCCAAGATCATAAGGACGCTCGAAGAGTGCGGCGCACAACGCAACGATTTGAACTACGAGACAACGTACTCTATCGACGCTCTTTCTTACAGCCATGGCTCAGATGTGTTGGACCTCTTCAAGCAGACTACGTACTCCGAGAAATCCACGCTGGATCATGTAGTATGCACTCAGGGCCGCGATCCGTGGTGGCAAGCGCTTTAAGGTCAGGGTATTATTGGCCAACAATGCATCGCGACGCACGCGATCTGATAAGAAAATGCAGCAATTGCCAAGCACATAGGCCAATCCCACGCCGACCACAACAAGAGCTAACACCAATTACCTCACCATGGCCATTTTACAAATGGGGTATTGACATCGCAGGACCCTTTCCTGTAGCAGCAGGAGGAGTAAAGTTCCTCATTGTAGCCATAGACTACTTTACAAAGTGGATTGAAGCAAAGGCGGTGGTGAACATCACAGGAAACCAAGTCAACCGCTTTGTCTGGGACAATATTGTCTGTCGCTTCGGACTACCAGGAGAGATTATATCAGACAACGGAAAACAATTCTGTGATAACCCATTCAAAGATTGGTGCGCACAACTGAATATCACGCAACACTTCGCTTCAGTAAAACACCACAAACCAATGGCCTAGTTGAGCGCGCAAACCGCAGTCTAGGTGAAGGAATAAAAGCGCGCCTTGACAGACACAAAGGAAGGTGGGTGGATGAGCTCTCGCATGTCTTATGGGCGCATCGCACGACAATCAAAACCAGTACTGGCGACACGCCATTTTCCCTAGTCTATGGAACAGAAGCCGTCATACCAGCTGAGATAGGAATGCCAACTATACGCACAGCAGAGGTCAACGTCACAACAAATGATGAGGAACGACGCATAGACTTGGACTTACTGGAAGAAAGGCGCGAACGCGCAGCCATACGTGAAGCAAAGGCTAAAGCAAAAATGAAGAAGTATTATGATGCAAAGGTCAAAAACACTTCATTTAGACCAGGGGACTTTGTATACCGCGCCAACGATGCGAGCCACGCAGAAGACACAGGCAAGCTCGCACCAAAATGGAAAGGACCCTACGAGGTCACAGATGCGCTCGGCAACAGCGCATACAGACTGCGCGATATGGAAGGTCACGACCTAGCGCGCACCTGGAACATCTGCAATCTTAAAAGATGTTACTTTTAGGCTACGGCCCTTACACAGACACCTTTGCATCCTACGAGATGCCCAATAAGTGTTTGTTTTTCTTTCCTAGGAATTGTATTTTTATTTTTTCAAAAAACTTGCAAGTATCAATAAAATGTTATGGTTTCTAGCTAACTCCATAGCGTATTTTACTTTATTGCATACATACTCATATATGTCAATATTGTCATCTTATATTTTTATTGCCTACATGGCGTGCATGCACCAATTAAAGACCCACGAAGGCATAAAGGATGAGTTAACCTACTAATTCACTCGTTGAGTAACAGGGTTGCAAACCCATCAACATTGGATCACGTATCCTTGCTAAGCGCCTTACTTTTAAGACGTCGAAGTAAGTTTAACGTGCGCATCCCACGACGGGTGCGCAAATACTAAGTACACCGTACAAGCTTAGCAAATAACGAGCCAAGACACTTGGTCAAATAATAAAACTTCGCAAACAATGCAAGTATATTTAAAAAAAAAAAAAAGACACGCACTTAACGAGCCAAGACACTTGGTCAAATAACAAAACTTAGCAAACAATGCAAGTATAATTCTTAAAGTCACGCACTTAAGACACTTGGTTAAATAATCAAACTTGGCAAACAATGCAAGTATATTTTAAGTCACGAACTTAATCAACAAAAAGGTATCTTATTCAACATTTTTCCACAAAAAGTACAAGGAAAGATACATAAATATACAACAAAATCCTACACGCTATGGCGATGCTCAGGGCTATCCTCCCGAGCAGCAGAACTCCCCGCCTCCTGAAGCTTTCTTAGAGTCAAAGCATCCTTGAGAGATACGGTGGGAACACTCACGGGCACACCATCAGACCTGGGGATGTGTGCAACACCAATGCCACACATCACTGCCTTACCCTGAATGCCCCTCTTCTGGGCAGCCCTCTGCTCGTGACGCTCCAAAACCTCTTTCAAGGGAATCTCCCTTTCAAGAGTAAATGGGTTAAGGATGTCGCAAGGCCGCGCAAACACAGGAATCTGCAGTTGCGACACGTCAGGTTTCAGGAAGAAATCTGATTGCGCATCTGCATCCTCTGCAAGGTGGCGCTCCAGCGTCAACCCCGCCATCAGTACGTCTATGGGGTTGTCCTGGTCACGCTCCAACCTGCCAATATGCGGCAACTCGAGGACCTTCAACCCCGCCATAGCCTGCATCAACTCATCATACGCAGCAACACTATACCCAGGGACTTCCGTCAAGTCCTTCTTCAGCAGCTTGGCCTCATGGAGATCCTCCATAGCCTGCGATCTCCCACGAGCTACCGCGCAGTGAACCACCTTCCCAAAGGCCTCTAATACCTCTTGGGAATCAAGAGTACCCATTGCTGCCAGGCGCAGCCCGTGGCTAATCAATCACCTACATCAACAAAGACAATTTGTGTTAATAAAAAAGCATAGCAACAAAAAGTATTACGAAGGAAAAAATATAAAAGAAATACCTGCGCTCAGCAATGGTCGACATCAAATGAAGATATAACTCCTCGTCGTACTCAATGCTCATGCTGCGCAGCTTGTCCTCCTGCAGCTGGATAATCTTCATCATATTCTCCTTGAACTTAGCAATATTAGCAAAGTGCTCCACCTTCTTCTCCTCCAAGAAGCGCACGGCCCAAGTCAAGTCAGACTTATAATGATGAAGTTCTCCACGCGCCTTCTCCACCTCAGCCATGGCGGACAACTTCTCATGGGTGATCTTCTCAGTATACACCCGCGAAGACTCCAACTCCACATGCGCATCCGCCAACTGCGCAAGGAGCTTCGCTAACTCCTCATCCTTCTGGGCGAGAGTACTGCTCTCTCCAGCATACTTCTCCCTCAACTGAGTCACCAGCTCAGCCTGGCGCGCAGCAGTCGCAGCCAGCTCATCTATCAACGGCTGCGCCTCTCCACCCTCATTTACCTTGGCTTTCCCCTCCTTGTTTTCATTCTGCGGAGAGGAAACCACATCCACGAAGACTCCATCATTCTTCGCGGCATCATCCCTACAAAAACATAAAGAAGACAGTTAATAAATATTGCGACAAGTAATATACAAGAAAATATAATAAAGATGCAGACACTTACAGAACGGGAGAGGCCTCAGCAGCCTTCTTATCCGCGCCAGACGCAGATGTAGCCTCCGCGGACAACTCCGCATCCCCAATGAGGTAGCGTCGTCTCTTCTTGGGGCCACTGGTCTCTACCTCCCCTTTGCGCTTAATATTCTGCGCCACTTCTTCCTTCAGCACCTCCTCGGGATTTAGGATCTCTATGCTGTCGGACGACTCAGCGCGCGCCTCTTCTTGCGCCACTTCAACCTCAGGCGCCATGCTTTGAACAGGCGTCACCTGGAGCGGTGGCGTGTTCTCAGGGACAACCTCTGGCAGCACGGTCAAGCGACCCTCAGTCGCCTCCAATAGTGGCTGCTCACCCTCCCTCAGAGGGCGCACCCCTATCGTCACCTGCTTCGGCTTGTCCAGCTTCACAACGGCAAATAGATCCATCTCTGCGCACATAAACAAAACAACAAAGAAGAAATGATTAGTTATTAAAGGTGCGCATACAAAAAAGACTTACAAAACTTGAAGAAGAAGGGACGAACACCCACCCCGGCCATCCTCACTAATAAAGGTTGGCACCTCGTCCGCAGAGCCGTAATAATTGCGACTCAACCCCATGTGAACCAAAAACGCCTCCGGATAAGGGTTAATGGACAAGCGGTTGGCATCAAGAGTCTGCGCATCAACCAGCCTATAGGAACCGGGTGCGGGGCGCCCATCCCTTGGCAATGTATCCTGAGTATAAAATTCATAGGGCGATGGAAAGACCACATCATCAACCCAGAGAAAATGCTCCCTCCAATTTCATAGGGAGTCTACCTTATCGGGGTAACACTGAAGCGCCCCCGGGTGCTTCACAAAAGAAACCCATCCATTTGACCACGTAGTGTGGTAAAAGGAGCGGAACAAGGCTATGGTAGGCTCTATCGCAAGTAAACGGCAATTTACTTCAAAATTCGACACCTTAGCCGCACCTATACAGTGCAGCTGTGAGATGTGGAGGCGATAGTGGTTGAGCAGATCGCTCAGAAAGATAGATATTGGTACGCGATAATTCGCGTACTCAAAAAACTTCGTGTATAACCCTATTTTCCCTTCGGGAAAATCAGCTATACACGCGTCCACATCTGGAGCCTCTGGACGCACATCCAGAGGCACGAAGTAGTCAGACGTAAACTGAGTAACATCATAAACCGTCATCGCAGAGCGAAAGTCCTCTAATTGGGCAACCATTTTCATAATCCTACGGGAAACGCACACAGAAATTACCTAAAAAAACGAATACTTTCTTTGCAAAATACGCTTTTAAAATAAGTAAGCAAAGGTGAGTGTGTGTTTTTACTGTGTGAAATCGTAAAAATGGAGGCGATGACTCTTTTATAGGGAGTAACAAACCCTAGATGATGTCCACGTGGATCCCACTCACAAAAACGTGTGGCTAGAACCGAAACGGTACATGCACTTTTTCCCGATTTACGAGGGCCACGTGGACACTACCCCAATTTTCGAGGTATCCGTTTGAAATACCTATGACTAGGTGCATTGCACTTTAAAATGGGCAGCAATATTTCAATGTTCTCCCGCCACGCTTACCGCTGTTAATATTAGTCCAGTATCCGCGGCTACGAGCCGCGCACACTAGACTGGGGGACATGATGACGTATAGTCTATATATGGGCCACGAGCCCAAATGATACACATTACTAAGGCCCAAATCCACCATGAGTGGGCTATTGTAACTTGGGCCGCATTAATAATGGGAACAGGCTCACGTAAGCCCAACCCAAACATCTTATACACGGTATAGATAAGGATCATCTATCTATGGAATAGATATCCTTACCTGGATAAGCACCATGGGTGCGACACGTAAGGAGCACGAACCCTACAAGGATTCTGCGCCTATATAAGGAATGACATCTCTCATTCAAAGGTACGATATACAAAACGCTAACTCTTTACGAGAACCCTAAATCGATTACTTACTCTCACGCCGGAGTCTAATCGGGGGAGACAATCCCTCGATAAGCCTAACGGTGTTGTTTATTTTCTTAGTGCGCAGGTAACAAGTACTAAGAAGCGAATTGGTACGAGAGCAAGAGCCCATAATCAGGAACGCCCAACTTTTGTATCAACATGCATCTACCCTAGGATTCTTTCAGATAGTGAATCATAGTATTCCAGTTACATTAATTGATAGTGTGCTTAATGATACAAAGAAGTTATACGAGCAATCAACGGAGTATAAGATGTAATTTTATGGCAAAGAAACTGAAAATGGTGCAACATATGCTACTAATATGGATCAGTCTAAAGCTGCAAGCTGGAGGGACACTATTCAGGTTAGCTCCATAAAATTATTTATTATTGCATGGTAATTGATTTATGTATAATATATCTGTCCATTGTTTATGGCTCTATGTTATGTTGTTCTCATCATGCACTACGTTAACATTTGTAATTGGATGAGTATATGTGTGCTTAGGTGTGGATGTCAACCAAGGAACCAAAATGGGAGGCAGTGCCTGTGGTGTGTTAGACATCATTAAACTATTAACGGATTGGGACAAGGCAGTGGTTGGCTTAGCAGAAGAGTTGATGTCGATTTTATGTGAAGGATTGGACGTAAAAAGTGAAAAGCTAAAAGAGTTGTCATGTTTGGAAGGGAGAGGTTATGCGCATCCCATTACTACCCCCTTGTCCGCTGCCAGATATCACTATGGGGATAACTTCACACACTGATCCAAATGTGCTAACTGTGCTCATTCAGAATTGTTTGCCAATACTCTGTGCTCCACACTTTTGTATTCATCGTTAGACATCATCTGTAAAATTGAAAATAATCCCCTAATTATGAGATATATCATCTACAGCTATAGATTTCAATTATTTCATCTAATTAGATACATGTATACTTTTGGGTTTATTCTAGCTAGTTATGTTTTATCTCTAACGTGTTAAATGAAGGTAGAAACATTGTAATATGGGGTTGGTTTGAAATAAGGTTTGGACTTTGGATGGACTTCTAAGATTAAACTAGGTTAAAAATATGACGAGTTTTTAATATAATATAGAATTACTGATTACCTGAAGCAGATCAGCTATGTTGATAACAAACGCGCCACGAACTGCCTCGACAGTAGCCCAGTCTTCACCGTGCTTGACCTGTAATAGCCCACCAACCTCATTCTGGACGAGCATGGTGAAAACACATGGATCGGTGTGGCAAGTCAGCCCCAAAGTGAGCTCGGGCTGTGGACACGGAGGATAGTAATGAGATGCGATTAACCTTCCTTCCGAACATGACAACTCCTTCAACTTGTCACTTTTTATTCCCAATCCTTCACATAAAATCGACATCACCTCTTCTGCTACCCCAACCACTGCCTTGTCCCAATCCTTTAGTGCTGCCCAACAAATCTCCGGCACAGCCTCCCATTGCGGTTCCTTGGGTGACGTCCACACCTGCACAAACCATAATCGTGCAATTTCAAATGTTCAAGTAGAGCATGATAACAGCACACACATATACCAAAGGACTTGTAGCCTAGCGGTACCCATCTGATGTGAGATATTCTCCAGCCAAGTGGCTGTGAATTCAAGTCCCGTCTGGAACAATCGTGTGAGCTATTTGTAATTTATCGTCAGATTGCTAGTTTGCCGTAAAAAAAGTGGACTTATACATATAGTTGTTACTCACCTTCATGGTGTCCCTCCAGCTAGCAGCCTTAGCCTTAAACAAGTCCGTATTTGTAGAATACGTTATTCCCTTTGCTTTATCTCTATTATAGAACTGCATCTTATACTCCGTTGGTTGCTCATAAAACTTTTTCATATCATTAATCACGTTATCAATTAAACTTAAAGGAATGCTATGATTCACAATCTGAAAAAACCCAAGAGTAGATGCCAATTGCCTAACTTCCTTAACGATGCGTAACCTCTCTCCCTTTAAGTCGATGACCGGGACAGTCAACTTAGGCCTGTTTTTGTGTTGTGGGCTTGGGAGATTTTCGGGTGGTTGGTGGAAAATGAGAGGGAGGGTGGTGATACCGGAATCAAGTAGTCCTTTTACTCCGATTTTTGATTCGTCAAATTGTTTCACTTCTGTGAGACGATCATAGTTGTGCTCGGTAGCAAGTGATGCCATGATGGTTTGTAAGGTTATGTGATTGAAGATGCTAAATTGCTAAGGGTATAAGTGAATGCCTGGTATTGTGGAAGTTTAAATAGAATAAAATACATATTATATTATACATATAAAAAAAATATCCTAGCTACAATTATTTTACCCAATTGGCTACAATTCTTAACTAAAATTACATAAGAAAAAATTCAGAGGCCCATAAATATAAATCAAGGACCCACAAATAGACTCAAGGACCCACAGAATGTAGCACAAAATTGTAGAGAGTTAGCTACAATAAATTGTAGCTAATATATTCCTTATAAAAAAAATAAATATCAAAATATGAGTAAGTGAAGCGTAGGGGTGTAAAAAGAACCCGACTTGACCCGTTTAAAATTAATCATGTGTGGGTTGTGCCGGTTATTGTATCTTTATTTGGGTTCCTTGTTAGAATATCATCTACTTTCATGTGTGTTTGATAAATTAGCAATACTAGTATGCAATCGATGTTAAGGGTGAGCAAACGGACCGGATGGACCGGACCGATCGACAAAACCGACCGGACCGGACCGGACCGACCACATTCGGTCCGATCTCGGTCTAGGGTTTTTCATAATTTCGGTCTTAGTCCGTGTGGAAAACTAGAAGGGGGTTGAATAGTTTACCGATTAAAATCTTTTTAACTTGTTAAGTTAGCTTTGAAACTTTCCGTTTGATCAAAGATATATGCACAAACACAATATATAACATGCAAGTAAATGAAAGAAACGATCAAACCACAACACGAGTATTTATCGTGGTTTGGCTACAAGGACTCTTTTTCCTTGCCCTACGTCCACGCCCCGAGTATCCAACTCGAGAGTTTCTTTCACTAGTCAACAAGCTCCTTTCACCGGCGGAGAAAACCTTACACGTCGCTTATACTTTTACCGACACAAAGCTAAATGTCGAGTTCTTTTATAAGGGCACAACCACTCCCGTTAGTTCTTTTACTAGGGTACAACAACTCCCAACACTCTTTGTATTTTGAGGACTAAAATACTAACAGATCATTACTGAAAATACACAATCAAATGAAGTGTAAACTACACAAGTCTACACAATGCTAAGCTAACAAGTCTTGCAACGTTGTGTTGAATATTTGTTACTTTTAGTAAGCTCGTGAATCTCTTTGCTACAAAAAGAAACTTCACATATGAAATGTTAAGAGGTTAGATGAAAGAATGAATGTGTGTGTAAAATGTAATGTAAAGTTATGAGCCAAAATTCAACTTGTGGCTCAATATTTATAGCCAAAACCTTCTGCAGGTCTGGCGGATCAGGCGGACCCCTGAGAAGGGTTCCGCCCGTGTACCTCCAGGGTACCGCTGGGCTTGCAGTTGGTTTTGTAATAAATCTTGCAAACCAAACAAGGTCTTGTCTCATTACTCCTAGCAACCAAACAATGTCACATCTCATAATAACAAGTCAAATAGAAAGCTTACAAGCAACAACAAAGTTAGTCAAACACATTTCTTTCCATAAATGCATAATGACAAAACTTGCCATAAATGTGATGTGACAATTTCTAATTTAAGAAATAAACTTGTGTTGTGTTTTATGAAATGTAAAATGTAGCAAAAGTCTAGTTTATGCAAAGTCTTTAAAACTAAGATTATGTTTTACTTAGAAACAAAAGTTTACATTTGTCATTAACAAAACTTAGCGAAGATCGTAAAATATAAATAACGTTTTTAGGCGATATTTGTATTAACAATCTCCCCCTTTTTGTTGATGACAAATCATACACTTTGTTTTTAAGTAACTCACAAAATCTTGGTTTTTAAGACTTAAAAAAAAACCTTATATTAAACTTGTTTTACTTAATTTATGAAAATCATATTAAGTATTGAAAGTTCAATATATTTCTCCCCCTTTTTGTCGAAACAAAAAGTAGAGTGGCGAAGCGGAATAATGCCCATGCTCCCCCTTGGTTGATACTCCCCCTAAATGGAGTGCCAAGATGGAAAACATGGATTTTGGACCCTACAAAAAAAATGTTAGTTGGTGATATAGATAGTCAAGAATGTAGTTACCACACACATTGCAACCACATTGACAAACCAAAGATTGATCAACCAACAATGCACAAAAGTAAGTAGAAAGAAATATCATTCCAAGTAAAATTTTGACTTATAAAAGTCAAAAGACAAGAAATGTGGACTTATTCTTCTACTTGTACACAAAAACTAAAAAATAACCAAGAAAATAAAATAAAATCCTACATTCCTAGATTGGGACAAACGGCCTCCATAGGTTGTCTAGGATTTGTTGGGGTGGGAAAGTGCATCCAAACGTTCAATGACATGTTGGAATGCAAACCGGGTTTCATTTTGGAATTGGTTAAGCAATGTTTTGATGGTTTCACCCATTTGCTCACAATTTGAGCAAGCATGGGGATGAGTGGGTTGAAATGGGTTGGTTTTGGTTTCTTGGTTTGAGGGTTGGTTGGTTTGTGGTTCTTGGGTGGATGATGGGTTTGGTATTGTGTCAAGCAATGTGGTTTGAAATTCCATTGCTTGATGGAGATGGTTTTCAACCATGTTTTGGATATCCTCATATGAAGGAAATAAAGACTCAAAGGTTTGAGGTTGAGGGTGTGGTGGATTTTGGTGATCATGGTTTTCAAAGTTTGGTTCTCCATATAGAGGACCATGGATGTCATGGTAGATGGGGTGAAACAACAATGGTGTGGGTGGATGGTACACTTGTTGTGATGGTTGGTTAAGGTTAAGATCCTCATCAAGGTCTAGAATTGACCTTGGTGAATGATTTGCAAAAGGTGGTGGTTGTGTAGGTCTTGGTGGAAGATCATTAAGATCTTGGACAAATGGGTGTGGTGATGTGGGAGGAGACCCAAAGAGTTCCATTGGCTCAATTTTGGGTAATGGTGATGGTGATGAGGTTTTGGATGGTTGAGTTGGAGCACTTGGTGGAGTTGGATCAATAGGTGATTTAGTTGGTGGTGGAGTGAGCTCATTTGGTTCATTGGGTGATGGTGATGGAGATGCAAGGTTCAAAAAGTGTTCATTTTTTATGGGTGATGTGAATTCATCCGAGGATGAGGAGGTTAGGTTGATGGGTTGATTGGACCATAGTGGTTTAACACTAATCCGGGCGATTTTCCGGATGGGTCTTGATGGTTGAGAGG
The DNA here is from genome assembly GCA_030686995.1 of Artemisia argyi. Lineage (NCBI taxonomy): Eukaryota > Viridiplantae > Streptophyta > Magnoliopsida > Asterales > Asteraceae > Artemisia > Artemisia argyi. The sequence continues at coordinate 16,976,740 of CM060678.1, read as the reverse complement.
TGTTTGTTGACTTAGTCATGGTTGAAGAATGGTTTATAAGGTTCAGAAATTGTGTTGAGGAAGGTGTGATTTGATGGTGTTGAGGATGGCTTAATTTATAGTGTTGATGAATTATGGAAAGGAGTGTTTGGATTTGATGTTAATCCATACAAAAATGGAGGTTTCTAATGATTTGGAAAACTAATTGTGGGTTGTCATGCCATGGAAGTCAATCCAATGAAAATGGTGAAGTGAGAAGACAAGTTTTGCACTAAATGCTTAGTGGTTTTGGTGGATTTGTGGTAGTAAAAATCTGAGGGATTTCAAGGATCCCTTAAAAGGGTTCCTTCCTTAATGTTTGAGGGGTCCTTGAGGTTGTTATGGTTAAATTTGAATTTTGGTGGGAATTGGTTTTGGTTAAGTTTATGGAAGAAGGAGTATCCTATTTTGCTAAACACATTGCAAGTAATGGGTTTCTACCTAAAAGGATTGGATTTTGGTGTTTGGATGTTGAAATTGTGAAAATGAAAACTAAAATTCTGCAGGAGGCTGGCGGCACCCTCAGAATACACAGGCGGAACCCATTTGAGGGTGCCGCCTGGTCCGTTGGGCAAATTCTAGAATTCCCAGAAATTGCACTGGCAGAACCCAATTTTGGGTACCGCCAGATCCTCCAGGCATAAAAAAAGTGGCAGTCCACATTTTTGACCCGCGAGACGTTTTTCAAAATTTTTAAAAACTCCTAAAATCAAAGAGATAAGGCATTTCTGGTTGGGCAATGCAAAAATTAGACACATAAACATGCATTTCATAGGACTTTGACCTTGAGGTCGAGAATTTCACTATACTTAGTGAAAATATCATAAACTTGAAAATTTGACAACTTGCCAAAAGTTGTCTCCCTGCATCATTGTTAGTTAAAACATGTTTCAAATAGTATCAAACATCCTACCAACACATAAATCCAAGAGAACCATTGTTTACACAACCAAATTGTTTAAATAGCACCTTGTGCCAAACACTCCTAACACACCCGCACTCATTGACGGTCGATCTTGTTCTTGAGCTTTCCAAGGAACCTTCCAAGATTCTTAAACATCCCCTTTGTTTGCTTGAACTCCTCCGACTCATTAGGAATATCCGGAAGTTGAGAAAGGTATTCGAGAGGAGGGAGCCTAGAGTTTGGCAAATTGTCATCTTCACTCATTGAGGAAGACGAAGATGAGGTAGGAGGATGTGGACGTTTTCCTTGGGCTTTGTACACTCTATTATCACTTAGTGGGACAAAGGTGTGTGGGATGAGAGAGTAGTTAAGGCGAAGACCGTTTGCAGTTGGTGGAATGGGTGAGATGAACCTAAAGAGACGGGTCAAGAGCATTCCATATGGCATAGCCGTTGTGCCATGCACGGGAATGTCGGCCATTCTCTTGGCCATGTAGTAGGCAAGGTTGAAGGGTTGCCTAACGGACAAGGAGTAGAGCATGTAGCAAAGGCAAAGGTTGATATGGTCACGGTTCCCTATTGTGCTAATGACATTGGCTCTAAGGACTTCTTCCCATTTCTTGAATTGGGGCTTAAGTTCGTTCATTTCCATTCCATATGGGTCCTTATCGACCTCATTCCCTGAACGGGTTCTCCTAGTGGTGGTGGTCCTAACAAAGAGGTGGTCACGGAGTACGTCTTTTGAGACAAGGGGTGTGTCATAAGGGTGGATACGGTCTTGGAGGTTGTCAAGAGTTGAGAGGGAGTGCAAGTCGGAATAGAGGCAAGTACCACAGTTTGGGACACCTAGGATTTGAGCAAACTCCTCAAGAGTGAAGGAGTATTGATGACCGCTAACCCTAAAGTTGATAGACATATGACCATAGTCATCCGTGGAGAGGACGGAGGATGCATAGAACTCTAGAATGAACCTAGGACAAATAGGCTCGTCGATATTCAAAAGACACTCAAAGTTGATTGTGGCAAAATCGGCGTAAAGGTTTGTGCCTTCTAGGAAAGATGGGTCAATGGTTCTACCTTCATGGACATAGTGTTTTTCTAGGGCTTTGAAAACGTTAACTTGATTTACGGTAAGGCCTTTGGTTTTGTGGTGTTTTGGTAGGTACTTAATGGTGTCCTTGTGGTCGTAGTGGGTTAGAGGAGGCATGATGATTCCTAGAACAACAAAATTCACATTTTAGTTTACGTAAACCACTATTATAATGTGGAAGTTCTAGTGTGTGCCTATATGAAAACAATGTGGAGGTGCGGTTATCTTGACTCATTTTGATGCTTCAAAATCGTTTTATGCAAGTTTTGTTATAAAACAAAAGATAACCCAAACGCTCCTAGTTCAATGTAGCTTCGTTTGAATGTACCCGAAAATACATATTGGTTATGTATTCCCTTTAGCATTCAAGAGACATTATGCAAGTGATGTTTAAAACATAACGTTTTGATTTTGTATTCTCAATGTGAGACAAAAAAAAAATATTTGTCCTACTTGTGAGAAATTTTCGGAAGCATTTGACATGGGGTGTTTTAGCAAACATGTTTATACTAATAAAAGATACAATTCCTAACTATGGGAAACATGATTAGTTTTATTAAACACCTAATCTAATGCATGAGTTTTTCAAGTTAATGCATAACCCCAAGTTTTTGTTTTTGTGCAAAAAATAGAATTCCTAGACTCAGATCAGGATTGTAATCATGTTTAGAATACTTACAATGATGATTGATTTGCAATGTAAATGAATGGAGGACCAAGAATTTGTAGGTGTGGATGAGTGGTAAAGTGAATAGTAGCAGTTTGGAAGTGGTGGTATGAGATAATGGGTGTTTGGTTTAATATAAACAAAGAATGTGATACTGCAGGTCGACGGATACGACGGAACCCTGAGGTGGGTTCCGTCCGTTATAGTTGAGGGTTCCGCCGACCCTGCTGAGAAAAATGGTTTTCGATTTTTTTTTATTTTTGTGATTTTTGTCTAATGTCCAGAACTACAATGTAGGTTCCATGAGTCCTAAGCCTAGTCTAAGAAGGTTAAAAGGTTCACATTTAAGAGGTTTAGTGAGAATGTCGGCTATGTTATCTTCGGAAGAAACTTTCTCAATTGAGATATTTCCTTTTTGAACGTTGTCACGAAGGAAATGATGACGGATTTCAATATGTTTGGTACGAGCATGTTGAACCGGGTTTTTGCTAAGATCAATGGCACTTTTGTTGTCACAAAGAATTGTGATGTCGTTGAGTTGAATTCCGTAGTCGACAAGAGCTTGCTTCATCCAAAGAGCTTGTTGACATGCCTTTCCGGCCGAAACGTACTCGGCTTCTGTTGTTGAGATAGCAAGAGCCGTTTGCTTCTTAGAGAACCATGAGGTGAGACAATGTCCAACAAAAGTACAAATACCACTTGTGCTTTTTCTATCGACATAGTCACCGGCATGATCCGAGTCGGCATACACTATGGTGTCTATTCCCGTTCCTTTGGGATACCATAAACCTAAATGTGTAGTGCCCTTAATATACCTAAAAATCCTTTTAACGGCTTCGAGATGGGTAGTTTTAGGATCTTCTTGAAAACGAGCACATAGACAAACACTAAACATAATGTCGGGTCTACTAGCCGTTAGGTAAAGTAGACTACCAATCATACCTCTATATTTAGTACTATCTACGGATTCACTTTCCTCATCCTTGGTAAGTTTAGTTTTCGTGGACATGGGAGTTTTGATGGGTTTCGAATCTTCTAGTCCAAATTTCTTAAGCATATCCTTAATATATTTAGATTGGTTAAAGAAGATACCATCTTCTAGTTGTTTGATTTGAAGTCCTAGGAAAAAGTTGAGTTCTCCCATCATACTCATTTCAAACTCGTCATGCATGATTTTTGAGAAATCCACACATAATTCTTGACAAGTTGATCCGAATATAATGTCATCAACATAGATTTGGACTATGATAATATGTGAATCTTTCTTCTTAGTGAAGAGAGTATTATCAACTAAGCCCATGGTATACTTATGGTCAACTAGGAATGTTTTAAGTCGATCATACCATGCTTTTGGAGCTTGCTTAAGTTCGTAAAGAGCCTTTTTAAGTTTGTAAACATGATTTGATTTTTCAAAATCGATGAAGCCCGGTGGTTGAGCAACATACACTTCTTCATTAATGACTCCGTTTAGAAATGCACTTTTGACATCCATTTGAAAGAGTTTAAAATTGTGTGCATATGCATATGCAAGTAAGATTCTAATTGACTCGAGCCTAGCAATCGGAGCAAAAGTTTCATCGTAGTCAATGCCTTCTTGTTGGTTATATTCTTGTGCAACTAGCCTAGCTTTGTTTCTAGACACAATTCCATTTTCATCCATTTTATTACGAAATACCCATTTCGTTCCAATTATAGTTTGACTCTTTGGTGGAGGAACTAATGTCCATACATCATTCCTAACAAATTGGTTTAACTCTTCTTGCATTGCAATTACCCAAGATTCATCTTAATAGCTTCATTAATATTTTTAGGTTCAATGGTTGACACGAAACAAAAGTAGTTGCTTTCATTTTGAACTTTTGACCTTAGTGTTCTTTCGTTAATGTTGCCAATGACACTATCTGATGGATGACTTTTAGATTCTTTGACATTGACAAGTTCTTTGTTAAATAGTCCATCTTCTTTGTCATCACTTAAAATTTCTTGATTTTCTATTGCTTGGCTTTCAACTAAGTCATCATCTACCAAAGGTGATGTCTTAGAAGGAGGTGGACTCTCGTCAAATGTTACGTTCAACGATTCCTCGACTCTTAAGGTTTCTTTGTTCAAAACAATGTATGCTTTACTATTTTGTGAATATCCAAGAAATACACCTTCATAAGACTTTGGGTCAAATTTGGTGAGATAATCCTTGGTGTTAAGAATGAAACATTTACTCCCAAACACTCTAAAGTATCCTAATGTAGGCTTTTTACCTTTATATAGTTCATAAGGAGTTTTATTCAAAAATGGTCTAATTAGGACTCGATTTAAAATATACGTTGAAGTGTCGACGACATTACACCAAAACTTTTGTGGAATATTTTGTTCATTAAGCATTGTTCTACTCATCTCTTGCAATGTCCGGTTTTTACGTTCTACTACACCATTAGATTGAGGAGTACGTAGAGTCGAAAAGTTATGAGTTATTCCATTATTATCACAAAAGTTACCAAATTGAAATTCATTATCAAATTCACGACCGTGATCCGTTCTAATAAACACAATATTAGATCCTACTTGATTTTGAATTTTCTTACTTAGAATTTCAAATTTATCAAAAGCTTCATTTTTACTTTTCAAAAATTTTATCCAAGTATATCTTGAGTAATCATCAACTATGACCAAAGTGTAGAAGTTACCTCCATAACTTAGTATAGCCGACGGACCAAATAAATCCATATGTAAAAGTTCTAGACACCTAGATGTAGAAACCAAGTTTTTAGCCTTATGGCTACCATGGACTTGTTTATCGACTTTGCAAGCATCACAAAAGTGTTGGTCATATTTCAACTTAGGTAGGTTTCGAACTAAGTTTTTGGAGGAGAGGTTTTGGATTAGACTTATGTTAGCGTGTCCTAAACGTCTATGCCATAAAGTTGAAGATTCATCTAATGAGGTAAGACAAAGTTTGTCTCTAGATGTTGAATCCAACTTCATGACGTATACGTTGTTCTTAAGGACACCTTTGGCTATGGTTATACCATCTTTAAGTATTTTACTACCGTTTTCACTAAAAAGGACATTATACTTATTACGACAAAGTTGACTAATACTAAGAAGATTAAATCCTAAGTTATCAACATGAGCAACATCATCTATAGAAAGGGAGTCATGAGAGATTGTACCTTTTCCGATGATTTTGCTCTTAGCATTACTACCAAACGTAACATTACCTTCATCACATTTGTGATATGTTGAGAAGAGGCTTTTATTACCCGTCATGTGCCTTGAACAACCGCTATCTTTGATCCATTCATCCGGATCCAAACAAACTTTGAGGCACACCTATTTTATGAAAAACACTCAAACATTTGGTCCCCAATTTCTCATGGGTCCATTTTGGTTAAACATGCCATTAATTTGTTCCAAGTATGAAAATAGAGCATAAGGGCTCCATGGCATGTGGTTTGGAGTTTGGTAATGTCTAGGAGTGTTTTGGTTCCAAATATGTTGATAGTTTGGTCGAGCGTTGAAGTTGCTCTTTGGAAAGGGGCGTTTGGGAATTAGAGTCTTAGGTCTTGGTTGAGTAGTTTTAGCTCTAAATTCATTTTTACTAAATCCTATTCCAGTTTTAAACACAGGTTTTGTTCCACTTTTGTATGTAACTTTAACAAATTTTGAACGATCCGAAGTGGATGAGGTTAATGCTGCAGCAGGCCTGGCGGAACCTTCGGGACCAACGGGCGGAACCCTAAATTGGGTTCCGTCTGATCCGCAGGCTGCTGTAGCAATTTTATTTGTTTCTTGTGCAATCTTTTCTTGTTTCATTTGACCTATTGAAGTTTCTATTTTCGTAAATCCTAGTCCTGTTTTATCAAAGGGTGACTTTTGAAGTTTCATAATTTCATCCGCACAAGAAATGCTCTTTTCAAGCTTCTTAAACTTTGTGGTTTGTTTTATTAGATCATTTTAAGTAATTTTGAGTTTCTCAATTTCTAGTTTAAGTTCTTCACATGATTTACAAGGTGTGTCAATACCTTTACTCTTTTATAATCTCTTAGCTTTTTCCTTTAACTCATAAACTTCATTTTCTAAAAACTCCTTTTTAGTTTTCAAAAATTTATTTTTGTTTATGATTTTTAAGCTCAATTCACAAAGTTTGTTATATTCTTTTTGTAAAGTGTCATCATCAATAGAGGAGTAAGATGAGTCGGATAATACCTCATTTGAGTTGTGAGCCATGAGAGCAACATCGTCATTCTTTGGCTCATCGTCATCTCCTTCATAGTCACTCCAAGCACCACCCACAAAAGCTTGTTGAGGTTTGCTCTTGGGTGGTTTTGGACATTCTCCTACAAGATGACTTGTGTCTCCACACCTATAACACTTTCTTTCAACCTTTCCTTTCCTATCATCACGATCTTTTCGGAAAGTTTTCTTTTCATCTTTAGGTTGCCTTACAAACTTTCCTCTTCTACGAAAGAACTTCTTGAAGTCTCTAACGGCCATAGCATATTCCTCATCGTCACTATCCGAAGTAGATTCTTCATCGTCACTTGATTGAACTCTAGCTTTCAAGGCAATGGACTTAACTTTTTCTTTCTTGCCTCTAACTAGTTCCGAATCTTTTTTCATTACCATTTCGTGAACTTTGAGGTTTCCAATTAGCTCATCAAGTGACATGCTTGAAAGATCTTTGGATTCTTCAATTTCCGTCACTTTTTCTCTCCAGTTCGGATGGAGTGCTCTAAGAAATTTCCTGACAAAGTTCTTACTACAAAAAGATTCGTCAAGTGCTTTAAGTGAAGTAATAATAGTATTAAATCTAGCAAAAGCATTATCAATAATTCCATCTTCGGAAATAACAAATTGCTCATATTGTTGAACAAGAAGATCAATTTTGTTATCTTTAACTTGTGAGTTTCCTTGATGAGTGACAATTAAAGATTGCCAAATATCTTTGGCGGTTTTACACAAAAAGACTCTTTCGTATTCTTTCTTAGGCAAAGCATTGTAAAGCATCATTTTTGCTTCATTATTTTTACCTATTAATTTCTTTTGATCATCATCTTTGATGTTAGTAACTACGTTATCACCATCAATAATTATATACCACAATTCTATATCTTTAGATTTCACGTAAGTTTCAAAACGGTTTTTCCAATATATAAAACCGTTTACTTCAAAGAGTGGTGGTCTTTTCATAGATTGCCCTTCTTTGTAATTTTCAAAATCCATGGATCGTTTCAAGTTTTAAAAACAATATATTTTAAAAGCTTGAGTAACGTAGCTCTTGATGCCAATTGTGGAAAACTAGAAGGGGGGTTGAATAGTTTACCGATTAAAATCTTTTTAACTTGTTAAGTTAGCTTTGAAACTTTCCGTTTGATCAAAGATATATGCACAAACACAATATATAACATGCAAGTAAATGAAAGAAACGATCAAACCACAACACGAGTATTTATCGTGGTTCGGCTACAAGGACTCTTTTTCCTTGCCCTACGTCTACGCCCCGAGTATCCAACTCGAGAGTTTCTTTCACTAGTCAACAAGCTCCTTTCACCGGCGGAGAAAACCTTACACGTCGCTTATACTTTTACCGATACAAAGCTAAATGTCGAGTTCTTTTACAAGGGCACAACCACTCCCGTTAGTTCTTTTACTAGGGTACAACAACTCCCAACACTCTTTGTATTTTGAGGACTAAAATACTAACCGATCACTACTGAAAATACACAATCAAATGAAGTGTAAACTACACAAGTCTACACAATGCTAAGCTAACAAGTCTTGCAATGTTGTGTTGAATACTTGTTACTTTTAGTAAGCTCGTGAATCTCTTTGCTACAAAAAGAAACTTCACATATGAAATGTTAAGAGGTTAGATGAAAGAATGAATGTGTGTGTAAAATGTAATGTAAAGTGATGAGCCAAAATTCAACTTGTGGCTCAATATTTATAGCCAAAACCTTCTGCAGGTCTGGCGGATCAGGCGGACCCCTGAGAAGGGTTCCGCCCGTGTACCTCCAGGGTACCGCCAGGCTTGCAGTTGGTTTTGCAATAAATCTTGCAAACCAAACAAGGTCTTGTCTCATTACTCCTAGCAACCAAACAATGTCACATCTCATAATAACAAGTCAAATAGAAAGCTTGCAAGCAACAACAAAGTTAGTCAAACACATTTCTTTCCATAAATGCATAATGACAAAACTTGCCATAAATGTGATGTGACAATTTCTAATTTAAGAAATAAACTTGTGTTGTGTTTTATGAAATGTAAAATGTAGCAAAAGTCTAGTTTATGCAAGTCTTTAAAACTAAGATTATGTTTTACTTAGAAACAAAAGTTTACATTTGTCATTAACAAAACTTAGCGAAGATCGTAAAATATAAATAATGTTTTTAGGCGATATTTGTATTAACAGTCCGGTTCGGTCCGGTCCGGCTTAAAAACCGGACATTTAGCCTATTTGGACCGAGACCGGACCGGACCGAACCGCACCGACCACATTTGGTCCGGTCTCGATCTAGGTTTTTTTCTGGATTCGGTCTCAGTCCGGTCCGGTTTTTCTCGGTCCGGTTTTAGACCGATGAGCAGCCTTAGTCGATGTAATTAGTAGCAATGTGCAGTTGCCCTAATTGCTCGTAAGCAATGCTTTTTTCTAAAAGACGTTTGGTAATATAATTGTAACTGTAATCATAATGTGTAAAGTGATTAAATTTTTTATCATCGCATCTCCTAAATGTCCAACGCCGCTAAATACTATTTCATTGATCGTTGGAATATGAGCGTTTCGAATAAAAAGATAAAGCTACTTGTTGTTAGTGGATTATTATAAGTTAGACCCATTGATTAGCTATTATCAGGCTTAGCATAGCTGTTATTTGTTGTTAGTACTTATATTCCTCGTGTACTCATTATTCAATTTATGAGAAATCATTAAACTTACACTTTACTTATTTTATTTCACATATCACTCTTATTTAAGTAATTTTTTTCAGAATTTGATTAACCTGAACTAGTAAGATCGAGTTTCGGATGTCTTTTCTCCCTTCAAAACCCTACTAACCCTACCGAATAGTTCTTATTAGGACCGAGTTGAAACGCAAAATACCCCATGTGAAGGATGGAGCAAGACATTTTTCTTAGCAAATTCAATTCATAGTTTTTTTTTTTTTTTTTTTTTTTTTTTTTTTTTTAAGAAAAGAAAAACCAACAAGTTAATAACTGACATTATATTAAAACAACATTGAATTCAAATTAAAACTACTGAAATTACAATAATGTCATATTATCTATTTATCTATCTATATCTATATTCTACAATCTATATCCATATAACTTTTAAGTTTCATGCATTAAATAGAGTATTAGAAATTTAATGATAACTAAGTAAGTAAAGTTTATACAATTATATTCATTTTCTGGATGAATTTAAAATATATTTATCTTAACGTTTATTTGTACGTTTGAAAGGGGGTGGCAACCTTGCCACACCTTGCCTCAACAATTAACAAAATTAACCAATAAAATGTTCACAACACATTTCATACTACAACATACCTCAACATCCTTTTTTAATGGCAATCTTGATACCAAAAAAATTAATTATATTTTTTACTTATTTTATTTTTATAAAGTAAAGAGTAAATTACAAATGGTCCTTGTTTTAATATAAGCAACAAACAAACACACCATCTTCATTTTGTTTCTTCCCCATCTCACAACACCATCCCTCCTCTCTTCAAAACCCTAGCCGCCACCCTTCGCCGGCTACCACTGCCTCCACCGCCGGTCACCACACCTCACGACCACCACCATCATAACCCTCTCCTCATCCTCTACACATCTACGTAACACACGCATCACGACACAACATATGTCATCACATCTTGGTCGTAGTATTTCACTTCATCACGACACAACATATGTCATCACATCTTTATGAGGTATATTTTATAAAACAATTGGAAATTTATAACACAAAATATCGAGACAAGGTACATTTTTTTTAAATCTATATTTTTTTACAAACTTTTACACTAAGCAAGATAAATCCATAAGATACGCGGTCAACTACATGAAATACATATGTAATTTTGCGTCCAGAACTTTATAATTTTCTTTCCTAGCTTCTTCGTAGGTTCATAGAAATATCATTGCCATTCAAAAATAAAATAAAATAAAATAAAATAAGAAAAAAATAAAAAATCATTATAAAACTTAGATTTCTTTGTAATAACATTGATTCCGAACACAAGTCTCAAGATGTTTACTATCACATGCCATGCGAATCAATTGAAGAGACGTACAACTTGATTCTTCCTACATTTTTGTGTCACGTTTGGGTCATTTTGTAAGCTATGGTCTTAACATTTTTGTATAAAGCCTAACATTTTAGAGTATATATTATCATTTGTCAGCCATATTCTTGAAATTTGTATACATAAAACTATGTATTAATAATTAAGATGTAAAAAAATGAATTAATGACTAAAATGTGAGCTATGAAAAAGTACGTTGATAGTTTACGCAAAACCTCTTTCTTTAATAATATGAGGCATCTTGGCCCGTGTGATACACGGGTTTGGTTTACCATTAGAAAATCAAACTCTTATTTTAATGCTAACGAATTAACTTTTATATAATATGTATGTTTATGGATTTTAATAAGTCAATTTAAGTTGGCCCGTTGGTTTTCTGTTTCAATATTCAGGACAAATAAGTTTGTTTCATGATATTTACTAATTGGTTGGGGTCAAAAGTGTTTACGTTAAATTGATTTCTTTTAAGTGAAATACATTGAAACTTTTAATCACTAAAAGTTATAAACTTTGTTCATGTGTTTAATTCTCCTATCTATCACTTACTTTTTTTTGATCAAAATTTGTTTAAGTCATATGTACTTAAATTAGATTTGGTGACCGTCGTTGCAACATATATTGAAAGGGTCGCAAATTTTGGTTTCTAAACCATTTTTTATGTGATTCTTATAGTTGAAAGAAAAGCTTATAACTTGATAAAAATATGCAGTACCATTGAACCATCAATATTGCCGTCAATTATGTATCAACTCTCCGAGCTCAGTCTTTTAAGCATTATCGTGCATGATTCATGATCTTGTATGCATCTTGTTGATACATTTCTTTTGTAATTATAAACGAAGACATCCTGCATGCTACTCGTTTTTGCTATACAATGTATAATATTTTTGCAGAAAAAAAATGCATGTTAATATTATGGATTTGCTAGCTAATATATAATGTTAAAAAGTGGTTTGTTTACCATCTTGCTGGAAACAACTGCCAAACATGCATGTTAATAGTATAGTGTAAAACTAGCATTTATAATGGGGGCAATTTCATATCTCTCATCTTTTTAGTTGACAATTTCATATATATACCCAAACATGCATTAAAAACATTGTACATTATGCAATCAATACTTGCACTTTAGGTATATATGAAATTAATCATGAAAGTAAGGTGATATATGAAATTAATCCTTTATATTGGTTTGTTGCAATGTATTTCACTGTAAAACTGCCAAACATACATGTTCAAGTGTAATTACCATGAATATTGGTGGTAGGTGTTGGCATAACATTATATCGGTGTTGTGTGACTATCAACAGGGCCGTCCTATGAATTTATGAAATTTTTGAGGGCTCCGGACAAAATTAAATAATGAGACCCTTCAATAACGAATATTATATATAAAGTGTCACCATTTATAAGATATAATGCAATTAGTTAACTAAACATTCTAACATATTACTCATTTAAGATACTTTCTCATCTAAATATTTTTTTCTTTGTGAAAAATATGCGTACACATGCATATAATTATTAACGGGACAAATTTTGAAACCCTTAAAAATTTTGAGGCCCTGTGCAGTCGCTCACCTTGCACACTCTCAAAGCCGGCCCTGACCATCAACGCAATTCTTCAATTGTTCAAAGAAAGAAATTGACATTTTAAGCTATTTCATCATGGCATCATTGATATTTACATATTAAAAGATTGAGTATCGTTTGGAAGTTGAAGTATGTGAAGGCAAAAAAAAGTAATTGTTTATAGAATTTATGAAACCATGGTTTGTAAGTTTCTTCCTTTTTAATTATCTCTCTAAATTAATTGTTAATTATTACTTGTAATAGTTAAACTTAAGTATAAAATAAATAATGCATTTAACCGAAGAAAATGAAAGAACAATGTGAACTTCTTTCATCATCATTTTTTAGATTAAATCATGGTTGTCAGGATTCTGATCCTGATTTTAGGATTTTACGATTTTACGATACTGCAAAGCAAAAACGATCCGGATCTTACATAGGATCTTTGAAAGCTTAAGATCTTATAGGATCTCGATCTTGACCATAGGATCTTAAGATCTAATCCGATCCGATCCTACTTTTCTCGGATAACAAACTAAAAAACTGCAAATTTCTAGATTATTTTTTTGTAGAATTTAAAAAATAACATGTTAATCTTATTAAAAATTTCATAATCATAATTTAGGACAACTATTCGATGGAACATTCATATAATGTTGTGTTTATGATATATAATAATTTGTAAATTTGAATAATATTACAAAACTATTAAGAAAATGACATTATAGTAGGATCTTAAGATCCCGATCCGATCTTACGATCACGATTTTGCAAAGACGAAAACGATCATGGGTAAGATCCCGATCTTAAAAACCTTGGATTAAATGGTTGTAGGTCTTTTGAAAAACTTGATGGACGTGTTTGACAACATTGTAAATTTTTTGATTTTCAAATTTATTGCTATCAAATAATGTAGAAACTGATGCATTTAACCAAGAAAATGAAAGAACAATCTCAACTTCTTTAATCATCATTTATGTAGATGAAATGATTGTAGCTCTTTGGGGTATTCTAAATACACCAAAATGATTACTAATCATTGACATGTTTTTAATTAGTTGGTCTTTATATTTCTTACTACACAAACTTTCATGTAACTTTATACTCCGAAGTATCTTAATAAATTAAAACATACGGGTTTTTCTATCTTGTGCCCTATGGCATAAGATAAGAAAGCAAAAAGTAAACAAAAAGTACTACGGACCCACATTAAAAAACTTAAGGATCCATAAAATATGTATTTTTTGTGGGTCCTTTAGTACTTTTTACGTACTTTTTGTCTTCCTTATACATAAAAACATTTTATTACTTTTATTTACATGTGTTCATATATAATTACAATGTCACTTTACATTTGTTACTTTTCTTTCTATAAACTTGAACTTGATAGAAAATTTTGTTGATTAATATAATTATAACGTCACTTTACATTTGACGATAAAGTTCCATATTAACTATTTTCACTAATTTATTATCTCAATTTAGACATGTGTTCGTATATTTTTTTTTCTTCTTGAAAGCGAATTTGAGTTTTAAAGTATTTGATTAAGAGAAAAGTTATTTTATATACCAACTTTTCTCATATACTAAAAGACTCATCTCCACCATTTATCTAAAAAGAAATCAATAACTAGATTAAAATCATTTTAAGTCTAAGGAATGCATATGCGTGCATTATAACTTATAAGTAGTAGATATATCACGATAATTCGTGTTTTTATTTTGAAATTTATAAATAACAATGACAAATTTATTAAAAGGAATAAAATGAGTCGTTCTTTTTAAAAGCGAGGCATTCTAACACGTGCTATTAATACAAATAAACCGTAAAAATATTTATTTATATCTTACGATCTTCTAATGTTTTGTTGATAACAATCGTAAAATCATTTTAACGAAATAAATAAAATACGTAAGTTTTTGAGCCAATAGTTTTCTAACTCATTTCAATAAATAAATAAACCATCAAACATGTCTAATTAAATAGTTTATCCAAAGCCAAAACCATTTTTATAAAACACTTAATAAGTCGCATTTGTTACTTACACTTTCATAAAAATACATAGTTAAAATCTAAATAAACATGTAAGTAAATAGATAAGATCTAAATATACTGAATCTTTCAGTAGATAAGATTTAAATTACATGAGGTAAACATGTCCCTTTTAATGAAAGATTTTGCGGTCGATTCTCAGTTATTTATATTACCTTTCATATTTCTATAGTTATTGAACACATATTTTTTGATACTTAAGTAAAATAAATGTCGTGTTTTTACAAGTTCAGTGATGTTTACATATATTTTACAAAATCAATGATGTTTACGTATAACTTTATAAGTTATGTAACCCAAATGAACAAAAGAAAACTCCATTATTTTATGCGCATTTTTTTTGAAATTTTAGTAACGTAACCCAAAATAAAAGATAAACATATTATAAAAGATAAATAATAAGTCTCTTAGTATTTAGTTACTTGTGTAGTTGTGTGTATAAAACGTTTGTGTTGTAAAACATAAGTTATTTAAAGTTTCACAACTATTTGTTTTATATAAAACATTTACTCGCGAATGAAACAAAGAAAAAGTAGAAATACGAGTTGATTAAGAGAGAGAGGAAAAAAAAAGTTAGTTGTGACTTAAGTAAATTAAGTACAGTATTAAAAGAGTTATAAGGGGGTCTCATTGATTTAATGCTCTTTGCATTGCTAAATACGAAAAGTGAAAATTCATAGTGCTTTGACCAAAAAATATATTTAGTAGCACTCAGCTCGTTTACAAAACTTGACAGATGTGTTTTACACTACTAACATATTAAATTTTTTGAGTAACAAAGAATCTAATGCATTTAAACAAAAAAATGAAAGATCAATCTCAACTTCATTCATTTTCAATAATACACTTGAACATATAATTCTACTATCCATTACTCATTTTCAATAAGACTTTCATATGCTTTGATGAACTGAACGGATAACAATATTAGTGCTTGTTTAATTTTTAGTAATAATGAATTTATTATCATCAAATGAATTTGTTACAAAAAAAAAAAAAAAAAAAAAAAAAAAAAAAAAAAAATCCATTTTTAATTGGAGTAATGAACATCATAGGTCAATCCATAGTTTTATAAGTGACTGAATGGCCAAACTATATTACAACTATTTTAATTAAAGACTATAATTTTTTACAAGTAACTCATTTTTAGATATAACCAGGCATTTTGACCCGCGCCAGTGGCGGCGAAGAGGGTGTGCAAGTGATGTTGTCGCACAGGGTCCCATAATTTAAGGGGCCACACTTTGTCTACTTATGTAATATATCCGAATGCCTATTTTTTTAAATCTCATTAGTTAAATACAACCTATCTAGTCACAATAAATAAGACGTTATTAAGATGTCTCATTATAAAAATTGTTATAAATGAACCTTTTTATACACACCTTTAACTTTTTTTAGTTTTGATGGGGCCAATTTTTAATTTTCATCCGGCTCCAAATTCATTTGCCTGCCCTGGCACGGGTATGGTTATCTCTAATTAATTATTAAATTGTTTGCATGCCATATAGTTGTATTATGCGTCATTCGAAATGAGACTCAATCATTTCTTTAACTCGATCTGGCCTAACGTGTTTGGTTCATCTTTACACCGTTTCAAACGGGTTCAAGTTAGTTCAAATCTCATTCCATTTATATACTCCAGAAGTAGTCGAGCAAGGCATTTATCGTTTTGTATTAAATAGCTCACGTAAACAATAGGCACTTTCGTATCTTGATGTTAACACATATTCCTTTTTTGAAAAGTAACTAATATACCAATATAACAATCCCCAAAAGAATTAGAGATAGAAACATTGCATCATGACTCGTCAATAAAGCCGACACGGGCTAGAGTCATCACATCAAGTATTGGGCACGTGGGTGAGATCTCTGAATTACATCTATTAGTGATAAGTTGATAACTGAAATAGATGATCACAATCCCGTAATAACTAACCGCATAGCCTACAAGAAACTAAGCCCAGCAATTTAAAATATAGTGATGTATGACCAAGAGCAAGAAAACTAAAGATAGTCCGAATAGTTCTCCACATCTTTCACGAAATCTTCATGTGTCTTGCTATTTTGCCTAAACTTCTTTGTAATTGTTGTTGGAATTATTATATCATGACCTTCATATAAATAAACCAAGTATATCAAAGTGAGCATGAGCGGAAGCAATTATAATAGATCGAATAACATGTAATTAATTAATCAATTATTTAAATCGTAAACGTACATTTGTGATTCTAGCCCGAACAAGAATCAATGCAATCTTCCGGAACCAAGAACCCTAATTAGAGTTTATAAGGATTATAAGAATTACCCCTTACCTTTTTGTAATTCAATCCAAGAATCAAACAATAGTGTGTTTGATTCACGTTCTTGTACACACGTACTAATTCAAGAAAAGTATTTGCAAGTAATAAAACACAAAACCTTTTTGATCTATGAAAAATCGAAACCCTTAGGGTTTGTTTAATAAGAATCGACCAAGAAAAGAAGGAGAGGAGAAAACACCAAGATGTGTGTGTACAAGTTATGAGAAAAACCTACATCTTGGGTTTGCTTATATACTAATCAATACTTGGAGCACAAGACACATAAGGAGGTGGAAACCCCCCATATGCCGATCGGATTTGGTATCCCCTAGGGGATTCCGGAACCTTCTCTTGTTTCCAAATTTTGCCTAGTATTACTTTCCTAATCTTCGTTTAATAAATAATTAGTCATTAATCAATAATACTAATTATTATTATTTATTTTGTGTTTAATAATTAATTATAACATTTTATAAATAATTATTACTTTTTCTCTTCATACGTATTGTGTGCAATCCCGTGATCTTGAGTTCGATCCTAACATACGACTACTAAAATAATGTCCATAATCTAACAGCTCCCACTTGGACATATTTTAATAGTGTAATCACATCGGTTAGCGTCTTGCAACACGCCGATGCCTCTAGTACGATCTCAAGTAAGGCTCCTGGAAAACCTTTTAATGATTTCTCATTATTATTATCCTTTTGTTTCTAATACCATGTTAATAAGGATATGGATTAAAGTCATTCCTTAATTAACCATTCTGTTTCTCGTTGTTTGTGATTGATCAAGATTACCAAATCTTCTGAACATATTCAGGGGAGATATTGGGTGCAGCCGCACATGCATCTTACCAACCCTACGAGGGGCCCAGCAGTATTAAACTCCAAAAATAAATTTGAAGGAACAAATTCTATCTTGAATACAAGCAAAACCCACAAACTTTGTAACACTTTCGAAAACAACCCTTATGACTACCAGTTACGTATAGCGTTAAGTTGTTCCACAAAAATGTACTACATTCATGACACTTATCTTGCATCTCATGTCTGAGGATAACTTCTCATGATTTACTTAATAACAAAATCCATAAAGTAACATTATGTAGTTGGGATAAGTCCTATATTCGGTATCATTGAATATCATCTGAAATGACATGACTGCGCATCAATATACTTTAAGTATATTATACCAACCTTCAGATTTGTCTTGATTTAATAATATACCCATATTATTAACTGACAATGGACAATTTAGAATAACCTTTATTCATGGATTTAAACATACAAATATAGGATACAATTTATTATAAATTAAACATACCATGTATTTAAATTTATAATAATTGTTTAACATCCCTTATCCAAATACTAAATAGATCAATGCATGAAAATCTTGTTGATGAATTATGTCTCAAGTAATGACATTCCTAATTGTTGACAAAACATAAATCATCCAACTTTGATCTATCGGAATTTTAAGAATACTTATTTCAAGAATTCAACTAGTGAAGTTCTTGTATGTGCATACTCAACTATTTTGACAATGCCATATAATATTTCATAAAATGTGTGACATCCTTAACCACCAATTTATGATAATCAAACTCCCAAACATTTTAAAGTTTAAAGTATTCTTATTCTTTTAATGTATAATGCAACTATGCTTTTAGTAAGCATAACTAGTACATATAGTCAAAGATGAAATCCTTACCATGACTAGTATTGAGTGTCATCTCAATTTCATTAGCATCATTGTATGCAACAACAATATGCCATTAAAACTTTTCGTAAACCATAATATCTATTGTGTAATGTTTGATGCCCTTCAAACTTTCAAGTTTGTTGGCTATGACAATTTTCACAACAATTGAAAAATTGTTCATCTATAGAATTTGGAAGCTGTTCCAGATTTAGGATGTAATTCTATAATCAAACATATTCCTTTTAATATTACACAAGTTATCTAATAACCTTTAATTATGGCCAAATCATCTTGTAATCAAGCATGATACAACAAAACATGATATACATGAAAAATCTATGAGTCATACTTAGATTTTATTCATGTCATACATATATATTTAGACTTTCTAAATAATATATCATGTTATATTAGATTTATTTACCGCACATGTTTCAATAATAAACATACATTCCAAGGTTATATGTCTTATTTCCTAAATCTTACAAGTAAAATTTCATTCCATTCTAAGACATAACATTTACTTATATGGAATATTACTTTTCATATGTTCTACAACATATATGATTTAAGAAATTAAACATAATACTCCCACTAGCTTTTAGGAAAACTTAGAAATTATCTTATTTCAATTATAAATCAAAACATGAATTTAATAATTAAACATAAGAGTAATCTTCTAGATGCATGCATTTATCCATCCTTGGATTATTGCACTTTGTACACTTCCAAAGATTTATTTGAATTCATAAACTCCTTTTGATTACTTATCGTCCTCGCTTAAGTAATCACTCAAGAAAGAGTTTTGATATTCTATTGCCATTTTCACAAATAAGACAATCATCTATAATACTATAAGATTCAGTCCTAAAATTAAATGTGTAATTATGAAGTTTGAGCTTTATGAGTAAGAAACAAGTTGGAGACCTTTAGTTGGCATCGAGAGTTAATTCCTGCTCATCAATGAGTCCTAAAATTAAATGTGTAGTTATGATGATAGAGGTTTTAGAGTTAGAAAATTGTGGAGTAATCATGATTTAATGTGGATTAGTGTTAGAGTTAAATTTCTAATTGCGAGCATGTAAAGAGTTGTACCTGAGTAATTGCAAGTATGCAAAAGGTTTATGCGGTTATATACAGGAGAATATACATTAATATGAAGTTACAATCTTTGTGGAATACATTTACAACCAAAAAGAATATAAACCATCCTCCATTTATAACCAAAAAGAATATAAACCGATTAGTCTTTTCATATTCATATAATGAGTAGTATAAATACGTACTTTGACACACTAAACCCGGCCATCAAATACAATCGATCTATTACTTGAAAAAAAAAAGCTAGCGCCAGCAAGAAGACGGCAGTGGTGACTTGCCGCCGTTAAACTACCCCTTTTATAAAAAGATTTATGGCCAATCGAAAAAAATAGAGATCAAAGTAGAAGTGAAACCGCTAACTTCAACATATCTCCTTTCGACAAATCAAACAAAAAGCATGAAAGAAAAAGTGCAAGATCTCAGTTCCCATCATAGATCTTTTTTAATATCCGAAAGTAATAAAGAAAGAATTATAACAAATATGTTATAATCTATCTTTGTTTCGTGGTAAGAAAAAAAAAACATAATAACCACCTACCTTACATCTTACACAAGATCTTTTGAAGCCTCCGTTTCGTTCCTAATAAGCTTATTGATAAAGATCTGAGATCATGTGTTTGTGAGATTCATGTTTGTAATGAGAGGATGGATAGATAGATATGTTGTTCGACAGAAACCAAACACTAATTTGTTTTGTATTGTCTTTAGTGTATGGTTTGAGAAGAGCAGATAGAAAGATGTGTGACTGCACTTGAGAGAAATAAGGGGGCGCATGTCTTAGGAGATTAGGGTTGTGTCTGTGTTTTGACTGCACACACAAATGAGGCTATGGTATGTATACCTTAATTTTTAAGGTAAATTGGGTTAAATCTTCATGGGCT
The DNA here is from genome assembly GCA_030686995.1 of Artemisia argyi. NCBI lineage: Eukaryota > Viridiplantae > Streptophyta > Magnoliopsida > Asterales > Asteraceae > Artemisia > Artemisia argyi. Next base: position 16,956,135 of record CM060678.1, on the reverse strand, counting down.
TAGACAAACTAACATACTGGATTCTAATGAGGCAATTCAATCCTAGAAAAACAATATTTTAAATATGTATGTAGTCAAATGTTTACAAGTTCCATGTATTTGACTGATCTATATTATTAGTGTGGATACATTGTTTAAAAAATAAAATGATATGACATGATTTTAGCATGGTCATTTTTTGAAATGAAATTTTATTTATGTGGATATGTATTCGAAATTATACTCTTTTTATTTGTATGTATTGTTTAGAAATTAGAATATGGTTGTCCATGATTTTGTTTCTTTTTAGGAATGGATATTTTTTGAATTATTTTTTTATAGATAAATATTATGCTAACAAATTCTAAAATTTTAATTGAATAGGCCATATTATAGAATGTTAGCGTGTAACTTGCATGTTTAAAGAGATTTCTACAAATTGAATCTTAATAATGGAAATATAATAATGATGTAGCGTTTTTTGTTTCATTTGTGATTCAGTTTATTTGTGAAGGTAATATATCGATTAATTATAGGTGACCATGTGTTTACACCCGTTTAAAAAATATAGCCTAATTAGAAAATGATGATAACTTATGGTACAACTATTTAATTAACCAAGCTTCCATTTGTTAAAAGTGTTATAAAATCAGTAAATAATACATATCCTTTTACCCTAAAAGAAAACAAAATAATTTATTTTGTTCTCGATGTATAAGCAAGTTGAGCCATCGTCTTAGCGAGCTGGGTGGCATGAGTTACGTCTTATCTTACAGGCTTCGCATATGGTCGGCATGACCAGTTAAGATTTCATAAATTTTATTTACATATAGGAAGTTAATAAAATAATATAACTTTTTAAAAACTATGAATGTGAATGTTTAAAGAATGTCAATTTATAGGCTTATATATATATTAATAAAATAGAATTATGTACCACCCTCTAAAGCACCATATGCATTAAAAATTTTGACATCTGTGCAAGGAGAGGGAAACATATTTTTGTAAAGTACAATCCCAAATGAGCTGGAACCAAAACTTCTTCTATACTCTTTCTCTACATTGATGTCATTCAAATCCATCGGTTACAATCAATCAATTAATTGTTAATACAAATCATCTCTAAAAATATACATATGCAATAACTTTCCAATTCAAAAACACATACACAAACCAACCCTTTCACTAACACCAATTCAAAAATTGATTGAATCCCATAATACAACTGTTCTTTGCCAGGTGTTGTTATGGTGTCAACACCGTTAATTTGGTAAGTATCACATATATTCAAGTTTTTTTGTAAGGTTTTGATTGTTCTTTGCCCATTGCAATTAAATGACTAATATCAAGTTAAACAAAATTTGAAAATAAAAAACAACTAACGCGGTACTTATATGAAAGTGACCAAACAACTAATGCCGTACTTACAAAAGATGTGATACCATCACAACTTACAAACCTAATAACGAAAATAATTATTGCACATTACACTATAATCAATTAAATAAAGCCCGTGCGCTTTGTATTAACCACAAGCCCATTTAGAAAATATAAAGACCAAAAAACCAAAACAACATCACACATTTTTAAATTTTATACAACAAAGTTAAAACAATTCATACAACATACTAAACAATACTTAAGTATACACTCGCCAATATACAAAAAGAATACACGATTAACAATTAGATTCTCAGCCCGTGCGTAGCACGGGTTCTGCATGCCTCGTAATCTTTATATATTTAATGTGTTTAGAAAAGAATATTCAATCACAGTTAATTGCTTAAGTGTGATTAATAATCTTGTCATAAAACATACATTAAATACGTGCACAATATTGTCCATATGATTTCTATGCAAAGATTTAAACCACAAGGGTTACTTTATCTTTGAAGAAACGCATCTTCATTTTCTAGTCTAACTATTAAGATAAACCAAGTTTCTAAAATTGATTATCTTTATGGACAGCATCTTAATCATTCATATCATGTGTACTTTACCCAATTTCATATTTAGTAATGTATCATAATGATTATTAGGTTTATAATAATCCTGTAAATCATAGTCCTCAGCATATTAATCAAATATCTGAGATATATTGTTATTCTATGAATGATAATTCCATTATCATGAGATTTAACATTTAAATATCAAACTTCATCATCATCTTGAGATTTAACATTTAAATGTCAAACTTCATCATGATATTTACTAGTGTATTTTAGAAGATTATATATCTTGTAATTTTATCTTATAAAGATCAACACTCCCACTTGCTTTTAGCAATTTAAATACTATCTTTAAATACTTAGCAAATTAAGCAATAATACAATATTCTCTTTTGGGATATTACAAATACATATTGACAGTTCCTGACTTAACTTTGTTAATAATCTCTTCATAAGAAGTTAAACAAATTTAGAACTTCAATTTAAGACTTAATGTGATTCATCACATTCATCACATTCCATCATATGATAATGTCTTTTTAATCTTCTATGTTGGAGTTTTATTAAATATGTCCAAGTCATACTCAACATTATAACCTTGAAAACTTTTGGAAGAAAAGAAGTCATAGTTATCTTTAATTAAACAATATAACAAGAGTTTGATTTTCCTAACTGAATATACCATAAACATTTGATATTTCATTAGTATTAATATTGTAAGACAATATAACAATATTAAAGATAACCATATTCCTTTTGACTTGTCTATTTACCAACTAATTTATTTTAATGGTATAATAATATTCAAGCCAATTACATGCTTTATAACACAAGTACTTTTTACAAAGTCACTTCATGTCCATGTCTTTACAAGAAAAACATAAACTGTTATAATCCCACTATACGTTATAAGTCATTTAACAATTTAATAACTTCATGTATATGTCTTAATTAAAAGATACAACAAGATAATGTCTTACTTTATTATAAGTCTTGTAACAATTAAAAGACTTTATGTTTATATCTTTACAATGAAACATAAACATGTTTAACTAAAGTAATTATGAACACCATCTTTTGGTTTCAATAGTAATTTCAAGTTAATTTATTACTTCATAATAATGTAAACAACATTATTTATTCATTTATTTATGTCATTCCAAGAACACATAAATATTCATATTGAAGCAGCATTAGATTACTTTATTAATTTATGTCATTCCGTGAATTCATAAATATATAAATTAAAGTAGTCTTGATATCATATTGACACATATTCTAATAGGTATCTAATTTAGAAACTGCAAATTCTCATAGTTCAATTACATCAGTTGATCTGCTAGTAATGAAAATATGAAATTCACCTTGTTGTTGCAATCTAGTTAAACTCTCACATAACATAAAGTGTAACACCAAGTGTTTCTTGAATTAATATTAGAACATTATTCTCTTACCTTATAGTCAAGAGAATCCATTGAATCATATCTTTATGATTTGTTTCTTGCACACAATAAAGATAACATTTCTCCCACTTGTGCATGGAACAACCTCATATAGTTGATAAACAACATGCCATGCATTTGTTTATGTGTTCAATATGATTGTGTCATAGATTTTAGCATAACAAGTATATGTAAAACAACAATGTCTAGTAAGAAAACGTACAAGACATGGAAAGTAATTATCTTTAGCTACCAAGATATCAAAGCTTGTAACTCCCACTGAATTAAAGATCATTACAATAATTCCTTATTCAGTGATAATACACAATACTCCCACTGAATTTGACAACATTGTAAATGGTTCCTATCCAGTGAAAGCTAATAGTGTGCTTTTAACTTTCCTACACCTTTGAATGTCCATACGTAACAATTACTTATGTACTAAAAGTGTATTTTACAACGTAAATGATGGACTATCCACCAAATGCTATTAACTTGAAAATTGGGCATGCAATTTCTTCCTTAATAGGTCTACCATCCTACAATGTATGTAGCACCTTTAAAATAGTAAAAACAACTAGTTTGTCTTTAAACATTTTGCAGTAATTAGTCTAGCTTCTAATTATAATAACTCATAAAATGTCATACATAATTTTCTGTTAACCAAATATCATATTTGTTACTAAGAACTTGATCACCGAATAAGGATGATAAAATCCCTATGAAAAATATTCGCAATTTTCTTAACTATTAAAAAATTTGCTATGAGTTATATTAGAATTTAGACATATCTAATATTCCTATTATCCTTTCTCATTCATGAAAAGGAATAGGATTGTATCTCACTCTTCCTTCATAGAAAGGAGACTTCTTTTGTCTTTTAAGTAAATATTTCTTAATCAAACATTTGTTTGAAAACAGAACTAGATCAATTTACCAAAGCCCAAAATACGTTTACGGATTGAACGTTGCATTAATACATTAAAACGAATTACAAAATTCAATTTCAGTATTTTCGATAATTAGATCTTTAAGAAAATAAAATACCCATTGGTAAATATTCATATAAACCATAGTATTTTCTTAAAGCTAGGATCCTAAATTGACATAGTACCATTACATCAGTTGATCTGCTAGTAATGATAGTATTCAACAAGGTAATTGTCGAACAATAATTGCCAATATCATATTGCAATTCCTAGATTTATGGGATTTACAATCACAAAACATTTGTAATGTAAGCATGTTTGATCCCCATCTTAATGCCTTGAGTCCAAGATCTCACTTCCTACTCAATTTAAGTCGTCTAACTTAAAAACTGCAAACTCACAAATCCATCACATCAGTTGATCTGCTAGCAATGAATTTATGAAATTTACCTCTCCATTGCAATCTCGCCAAGTTCTCACATGACGTAAATTACAACTTCAAGTGTTCTTAATTAGATAGCATTCGACTTAATTTTATAAGGGTATTAATATTTTGATGTGATCAAAATAATGTATGAAGAAGCATGCATACAACTTCATAACATTGGTTTCACAAAACATTTTTATTACCAATTAGCTAAGAGTAAAATAACAAAGTTTTGATTGAGGTATCCGGTTCACCAATTAAAGAATAACCATCAATTATCGTCCACTATATCGTACTTTTGCATAAGCCCGAAAGCTTAGTGTTTCGGATAATCATTGTGGAATTGTGGATTATTCACCCTTAAGATGACAATGTACATGTAATGGTTGTTCGGTAAGTCTAATTTATACACAAACGAGCGTTAAGACAGAATGTTGTCTATCTAAGGCCACAATTTAATGCGATGCCATCATTATACCCATCTTATAGTGTGTAAACTTCGGTCGAGCCTATTTAACCATTACGTACAAAAACATCAATCAACCAATTCTTTGAAATTTTAACTCTTAAAAAACCAAAACAATTTCGCCATTATTTAGTCCGTATTATTTTTCTATTCAAAAATTACCCTTTTCGTTTATAAACATGTCTAACACAATTAATAAACAAAAACAAGTAATGTACAATAAAAAATAAAACAACTAAATAAACAAATATACATAATCATAACAATTAAATATGTATAAAACATGTAGCCACATGCAAATCTTATTCAAAAGTCCTATTAATAACCAAATCTAGGTGTATTACGTATTAATTCAATTAGGGCTTTCTTCTTCTTGGAAAAAGAGCCACATACATCGATAAATCGATTGCGTAAGCCAAAATTAAATAAATACCACATAGCACATAATTGATTACTTAATATTGGAGTCTTCCCCAATTCGACATCTATAAAAATTTACATGTTTTAATATAACTTAACCATTAATTCATATAAACAATTTAAACAATTTAAATTATAACACAATAAAAATCCATGTAAATATGCACTTTTTCATGGATTTGGCTTAACAATTAACACATTGCACCAAGATCGTTTACTAAAATGCATAACAATTACATGACATCCTAGGGTTTCTAATCAAATTAAAATATTAAAAACCATAAACCCTAAAAAACCCTTAAGGTCATTCGACCCAAAAAAAAAATTTAGGGTTAGGGATCTAACAAATAAACCCTAAAAAACATGTAACTAAACGAATCAAGATCTAATTTTTATGCGTTTTGATAATTAATTACACATTATAACGGCTCTAGATGCCACTGTTGGAATTATTATATCATGACCTTCATATAAATAAACCAAGTACATCAAAGTGAGCATGAGCGGAAGCAATTATAATAGATCGAATAACATGTAATTAATTAATCAATTATTTAAATCGTAAACGTACCTTTGTGATTCTAGCCCGAACAAGAATCAATGCAATCTTCCGGAACCAAGAACCCTAATTAGGGTTTATAAGGATTATAAGAATTACCCCTTACCTTTTTGTAATTCAATCCAAGAATCAAACAATAGTGTGTTTGATTCACGTTCTTGTACACACGTACTAATTCAAGAAAAGTATTTGCAAGTAATAAAACACAAAACCTTTTTGATCTATGAAAAATCGAAACCCTTAGGGTTTGTTTAATAAGAATCGACCAAGAAAAGAAGGAGAGGAGAAAACACCAAGATGTGTGTGTACAAGTTATGAGAAAAACCTACATCTTGGGTTTGCTTATATACTAATCAATACTTGGAGCACAAGGCACATAAGGAGGTGGAAACCCCCCTATGCCGATCGGATTTGGTATCCCCTAGGGGATTCCGGAACCTTCTCTTGTTTCCAAATTTTGCCTAGTATTACTTTCCTAATCTTCGTTTAATAAATAATTAGTCATTAATCAATAATACTAATTATTATTATTTATTTTGTGTTTAATAATTAATTATAACATTTTATAAATAATTATTACTTTTTCTCTTCATACGTATTGTGTGCAATCCCGTGATCTTGAGTTCGATCTTAACATACGACTACTAAAATAATGTCCATAATCTAACAATTGTGAGTCTCGTTATTTCAGAACTAATAATGGTTGTTTGAAACTATATCTGTTAAGATTACTTATACCCAGACTCTTTATATTGTATATAAGAAGTTAGTTTTTGTGTGCAAAACTCTTGCTACTACAATTTAAATCCATTTATTTGTTGACCTACTGAATGCAAGTTGCTTATGTTTGATTTATAAACCTATAATTGATAAGCAAATAATCATATTTAATTACCATCAAAATAAATCTTGTATACTAAAAGAAAACTTTATTATATGATGTTTATAGTCACAAAAGAGATTATATCCTTATCTCATACACACGCACAAATATCCTACGAACTTTAGCTTTCATTTCACTACAATAAAGCACTTCATTTTACACCATTATATTCTTATATTTTCACGTTTAGAAGTGTGTACAAAATGAAAGTACACGCTCAATTTTCCGTGAACTATATGTGCGTCACAAATTAGTACACGATTTTTTTTGTCAACAATCATATAAAAGTGAACAAGAAAAAGCATGTAGAAATTGTTAAATTAGTACACGCTTTTATTGGTCAACAAAATATCACCACTCTACACAATAAAAAGCGTGTACAAATGATAAAAGTACACTCTTTTATATGTGAAAATGCACAACACATAGCCTCAATTTTTTACACGCTTTCAAGTGTGTTAACATATTTCCTTCAATATAACAAATCTGCAATTTTTTACCCGTATTTCATTCATATTACATTATGATATTACAATAAAATGCAAATAAAATCTGCAATAAAATTTGATATTTCATTCATATTACACATAAAAAAGTTTCATATTACAATAAAAGTTTCATCCATACTCCATTCTGATATTACAATAAAATGCAACAAATTCTGCAATTTTTATACCAATAAAATCTTCTTAGAACACTTAGATGAGAATGATGAAATCCAACAAAATCTTCTACTAACTCTTGTTTTCAACAAGCTCCAATCTTGTCTTCAACAAGCTCCTAAGCAACAAGAATTGAAACCAAAAATTAGTAAGCCACAAAACAACATAACAAACAGAATCTGATCCATAACAACGGCTACAACTTAAAATGGGTCATTTCAAGAATGGGTCAGTCCAAGTTGGGTTGACCCATGAACACAACCAATTTACATTGTGGTACTTTTAAAGAGTCATATATTGTCAAACACTTGAGCAACTGTGATAATTTACAACTTGAAACATCAACAGATGTACATACAAACACTACATCCTAGCAGTCCGTTTTAATATAAGTTCTTACTTTATATTAGATTATGGTGACTACATATCAGGTGATCACTGGTTCATTTTAAATCGCAATGCTAAACACCCCTTTTGTTAAAAAAAATGCAGTATTTGTCTGTTTGTCATAGGGACTATTCTCATGAACCCATGACTACAAATGTTGGTATAGATGTGTGTGCACATAGGTGAATGACCAAAGTATGTAACTTTGAGCAGATCACTTGTATCATCATCACGAGTTACTCTTATCACAAACTTACCTGTTCCCAGCAATGCAAAGGATGCTGCACATAACCTAAAGAAGTATACTAAGTTGTGAATCGCCTATCAATTCCTTCCGTCCAAAAAGCTACAAGCTATGGTCTATAAGCTATACTATGCACCCAAATAAGCTAATCTTAACTCAAAATAACCTAAATAACTTCAAATAAGCAATGACTAATAAGCTTTAACAAACTAAAAAGCTAAACTTATCAAAAAGCAATAATCTAAGAATCACTTAAACAAATAGCCCTACATAGGCAACTACAAGCTACAAATAAGCAGGTAAAAAGCTAAAAATAAAATATGTAAAAATAATACCCAACAATAACAACCACCAAAGATTATCTATGCCAAATCTCATAGCAATTGAACAAGTATTGAGCAGATTAAAATCAAAGACACTTCACTGATTGAGCATTTTTCAAATGTGCAGGGGAGGTTGCAGCCAACTGATGCCTTTTCTAATGCAATTTTTACCAAGTAAAAGTGTACCAGATTTTGAAAACTCACTTTGATTGTCAAATTCAGATACCAAACTACTTAGCAAATCATTATCAAGCAATTCCAAAGAGATTTGAGGACCAAAACTTAATTTAGAAAATTAGCCTTTGAATACTGAGATTAGATTTTGACTTATGCAATGATGAATGAGATATGTATGCAATAGCTAGGGTATACTTCTTAGAAAATTAGCCTTTGGATACTGAATAGTAAGGCACATGATAACTAGATATTGAATAACATAATAACATGCTCAAAAACTAATGAGTGACATACTTAAAACAACTATAACAGAATCTGATCAAGAATGCAATTATATTCCAACAACTTTTTAAAGTTTCTGTAAATAGTAAATTAAATATAATACATACCCGGGTAGTGATCCATGGCGGGTGAGTAATGATCCATTACGGGTGAGTAGTGATCCAAGACGGGCGATACGCTAGAAGAGGCCTGAAAAAACATATCATCTTTTAAACAAGGGACTGAATTTTTATCTTAACAACAATAAACAAGAAACCACATACTCACCTGTTTGTCACATGTACGAGTATCAGCAGAAGTAGAAGCAACATTATAGAGATCCAGAAACGCAGTTTGAAAAACTTTGAGCATTCCATAAACGTTATTCAAACTTTCCTCCATATTCTTCAATTGCAAACCTTGAGTTTCTACTTGCTTAACATACGACTCAACTTTTTTATTTTGAATATCTAACTGCTTTTTATGAGTCTCGATTTCCTTATTTTGAGTCTCTAATTGCTTTTTTTGAGTCTCTAATTGTTTTTTTTTTTTTGTCTCTACTTTCTCCAACAAAAAGCCGTTTTCGTTTGCTAGAACATCACCCCTCATCTTTCTTAGATCACGACTAAATTTAGATACTTGAGATTTTGTTACACCGGCTCCAAAACAGTGAGGCTCTTCATCCCCAATAAGTTTGTTAAGAACCTCCCTAGCAATTTCTGCCTCTACATCATGTTCAACATCACCTTCAGGACCTCCTATCTCTTTTTTCTTTCTTAATATTTCTTCATTTGCTTTACCCTAAAACAATGCATACGCTTTTAAGTTCATAAATCAAAACATGCCATATAAAACTTAAAAAAAATAGAATAATCCATGTTGCTTCTTGAATATATAAAACATGCCACATACCATCATTTCTGTTGTTGCTTCTTCAATATATGTGTCGTCCGCTGTTTTATAACAGATGTGAAACGACTCAACATCATGAGGTGATCTTTTATTTATCACTTTCTGTATAACAATAGAGTTATAATATACATTTCTAACACGTCTAAATAACGAAAGTCTATATTTTGAAGGTTATAACTTTTTAAAAGACTCATTTTTTCATTACTTATTAGAAGATGTTTATGTGATAGTAGGTGAACACGTAGAATAATGAGTATGCTGATATAACATTTCTGAAGCATCTATTAAAAATGTTACCCTGGTCCGTGACTTAATTTCATCAACCAAATCAGTGATAAATGAAAGGAAATCGTGACTTAAGAAAATGATTTTGATTACCTTATACTGTTAGAATAGAATTAAGATTAAAGGTTACTCACCCATTCATGCCTGCTTCGCGCAAAACTAGTAGCACCGGTAGTACGGGTATGGGCGTGTTGAAGTCGAGCTTTCTTCCCACATGATGAGAGTTTCTGAAATTAAGTAATGTCATGTATCCTATAGCTGTCTTGAATAAATGATCCAAAATGGTCAAAAGTGACTCTCATTTTCTCAGCAAATTAACTATTAACTCAAGCCCAGTAAGTATAAAATGAAACAAAACCATATGGTATTCATGACAGTACCAATGAAACAAAACCATATAGTTAGAGTGGATGATAAGAATAATAATATAGTCGATGTAGAAGGTAGTTACATTGAAACGTTTGTGTCACCCAATCGATATGAAGTAGCCATCAACATCGGCTATAATCACTAAAATGTGAGAGGTCTCAAGTTCAAATCCTGCTTGTGACTATCATCACTAAAATGTGATTGGTGCAAACAATCCTGCTTTTGACTATCATCACTACTTATTATACAGTTTTGGTTCCTCTACTGTCGGGTATATAATTTAATAAATTCAAAATTTGGATCTAAAAGGTTAATTTGACTTTTCCTACATTCATTGTATATGTGGATGAACAAGTGATCAAGAGAAATGAGAAATTTGAAGAAATGAGAGTATACAAATTCCAGAAACTTGGGACAAATGAGTGCAGCTTTCTAGTGACAAACTGACAATAAAAGAGTCTTCATTTGTGTCTTTCTAGTTTTGGTACATCTAACTTGACTACCTGGTTTTCAGTTAATAAGACTACATAAAAGTAACCTTTTGCAAGAATGAGTTCCTAGGATATTATATAATGGCTATTATCAAGTTCACGAAAGTGTATATAGACTTGCTGCAGACAGTTTTTGTACAGCAGAGGTGCCTCTTATGTAGATTGTTGATACTAGTTATAATCTGTTATGAAAGAAAGACATCACTACCAAATTTGGTGTATAAAGATGCTCTCCTATCACGGTACGCGAAAATGGGTTAGAATCCACTACGAAGAATAAGTTTTACATTTGAAACCTGTGATGTTCACGGGGTCAATAAACTAGTTTGGTATATAAAGATGCTCTCCTATCACGGATAAAATCAATCAAAAGTACGCAAAGTTGCTTATTCCATCTTTTTTCTCACCATCTAAGCTTCTCAGTACCATCTATGACAAGCCAAAACTCTCATATATCAATCTACAATTTTCTAAATTACCACTAATCCAAGGATATTAAGCTATGGTGCAATTCACTTGTTCAAGACCTTCTTCCAAAACCAAATAGATTCATGCAGCCGTGCATATACTTTGGCCAAAGCTTAATTTATCTACCAGTTAGTTTGTGCAATTGTGCATAGTACTGCTTGTACAGTTCCCTCTTGACTTTGCCTATACATGAAAGTTAAACCTAAACATATCTACCATAGTTGTCCACCTCTGTAAACAAGTCAAAAACTATTATGTTTTTCATAAACATACACTATTCAGCAGTAAGCTTGAAAATTCGCCCTATCACCCCAATAAAGCATACAATCATTTGGGCACGCATGGATTTTTTCGTAACCTAGACCCAAATCTTTAGTTAACTTTTTTGCTTCATTGGCGGATGATGGTAACGCTGTAAGATGTGGAAATGCATCCCTCAAGAGTTCTAGTATCATGCTAAAAGTCTTGTTGGATATTCCACCAATGCATTTAATGTGATATAAATGTAAAGTGAAGGACAAATTTGAGTACTTGCAACCAGAGTACAATTCTTTGTCACATTCTTCTAACAACTTCTTATATAAAAGACCCTCATCACCATGACTACCACTTTTCGTAGATTCTCCGGTATCTCCTTCCATCGTTGTAACTCCTAATTCGGCGTTATCCGAAGGCAAAGAACTAATACCTAACGCATCACGAACCAAACCTCTTATATCCTCTTGACCAAAAGAAGTTTCCTCAACATTAACATTACTAGATTGAGATGGTGGTAAAGATATAGTATGCTCTCCATGCACAGTCCATTCTTTATACCCGGGTAAAAACCCATAATGCAATATGTGGGCATGAGCTTTATCAAGATCTAACGGTTTACCGAGACAACAACATCTATTACATGGACATTTGATGAATCCTCTTATACTTGTAGCACGAGCAAAACTTATAAAATTTTGAGTTCCATCTCTAAAAGTTTTGCTATTAATCGGAGCATTAATCTAACTTTTATCCATCGTTTATACTTACCAAGTTTCCGATACAATGCCTAAAATCAGAATTGAAAACTTATTGGTTTTAATAAATTCCAAAAATGTTATGTGTAAAGACAAAAAAAGGCAATAGCTACAAGTTTCAATTCATTCATATACTTTATTTATTAAGTCCTAATTGTTGTTAATGACATGTAATTTTCCAACGGTCACACATGATATTTTTTTCGAAAAAATTGTTCAAACACTCAGTACTAGCTAAATACTATACTATTCAAAACTCAAAATAAGAATTAGCAACACACACACATTATTATAACTCACATTCAATACTAGCTAATACTATAGTATTCAAAAAAATAGTCATAGTAATTTCTAAGCGCATATTACACACACATTATTATAACTCGCATTCAACAACAGACTTCAACAGACTTCAAAATATCGCATTCAACAACAGACTTCAATTTCACATTATTATAACTCGCTAAAACGACTCCACAAGCTTGATTCAAATAATCGCATATTACACACACATTATTCAGATATTATACTTAAATAAACGCGTATAAATTGTTTATACCTAGCTTCCGATTAACAAGCTCTGCTGCAACAATTCAAACCCTAGCTTCCACAGATTAACACCGCCGTTTAACACCACCGATTAAACACCATAGATTAAACACCACCGATCATTAAGCTCTGCAACTGATTAAACACCACCGATTAACAAGCTCTGCAACTGATTTTGAGATGGTAAAGCTGATAGTAATGATAACCGAATGAATAAAAATTAAACTTATAGTAATGATAGTAAAAATTAGGGTTTATGAATCAGATATCGATTATGATATCAAAACTGATAGTATCGATTTGGTAAAGCTGCAACTGGTGATGAATTTATACGATAGTAAAAATTATACGATAGTAAAACTGATAGTAAAAATTAGGGTTCATATTTGGGTGATGAATTTGGGGATTTGAACGATTTAGTAAAGTGATGGGATTTATACAATTTGCAGTGAAGTGATGGGATTTATACGATTTGCAGTGAAGGGATTTTTTTTAAAATATCTGTTTTCTTTTTTGTTTTTTATTATGGTGGAAGAGTAAAGTGATATTTTATATAAAAGAGTTAAAATAACTACACGTTTTTATTGGTATAAGTCTTTTTTTTTTTTTTTTTTTTTTTTTTTTTAATTTGTACACGCTTTTAAGTGTGTACTAATGTTTTATACACATATAAAATTGTGGATATTTTATACACACTTATTTTGATGAAAAAACACAAATTAAAACTTCACCCATTGTAACCGTGTAGAAATAACCGTGAACAATAACCCTTTTTTTTGTAGTGTTTGTCTTGTAACCATAGTTTCTAGCATGGTAATTTGCTAGCAGTTTTGTTGAAAGTTCGCTCCTTGACTCCTTCATGCGTAAATGTTATCCATAAATATTTAAAGCATGGTCAGAAATTCAGAATGCCTGGTAAGTTTAATAAGTGGGACCATCAATAATTTAGTTAGTAATAGCAAACATCTGGTAGGCCAGTTGCACCTTTAACATGTGTCATATTGATTAAAACAAATTTGGTACGTGTAGGGATGGAAAAAAACCCGAACCTGACTGAAAACTCAAAACTCGAACTTATTAAAGTGGGGCGGGGCATGCTTATCGGGTTTTAGGGCGGGTTTTAGGGCCTTAATGGGGATTCTTATCGGGTTTGGGGCGAGGACGGGGCACACTATCCCCGCTCCGCCCGCAACGAAACATGTACATATACATATATCTATATACCTAAAATATTGTGCTAGTATTTACGTACTAAATATAATTCTTTAATTTTTGTTAATTTTTATCTTTGTAATATTTCAGAGTGTGGTCATAAAAGCTTGTTTTGTATCATAATATTTTTAAAAAGTTGTGATTTATTCCAATGCTTAATATATCATTAATGGGTTCTCGATTTTTTAAGTTATTCCGTAAAATCATATTGTTAATAGTGTAAAAATAAGAATAAACGGGGAATGACACAAGTACGATGGAGCATCGTGCTCAAAAAAGACAACCCAATAAGACCCCAATGGGGAATGGGGCGGGTTTGGGGGAGCATCTCGCCCCAATGGGGCGCTCCGATAAGAACCCCAATGGAGATTGGGGCGGATTTGGGGATGATTTTTGTAATCAGGTTTGAGGATGGGGACGACCGCCCGCCCCAAAACCCGCCCCATTGTCATTCCTATGGTACGTGGGTTGATTTGGGTCGCTTTTAACATAATAAATGGAGTCCTGTTTGAGAAAGCTTTAAAGAAAATAAGCCAAGTTGGTTGAATGTCGAAACAACTATATATCTTTTACTACAGTTCAGTCAACACAGTGGCGAACCAAGAGTTAAATTTATGAGGTGCAATTTATAAAACAATTGAAAATTTGTAACACAAGATTGAGACAAGGTGCGTTTTTGAAAAATCGGCATCTTTTTGCAAACTTTCACACTAGGCGGATAAATCCATGTGGTACACGGACCAACCTGAGAACCCTCCTACGGTCCATTAGAAAATCAAACTCTTATTTTTGTTCTAACAAATTAACTTTTATATAAGAGGTATGTTTATGGAACAAAATATATACAAACAAATTGAAGTTTTAATGATTCAAGTTAAGTTGATCTGTTGGTTTTCTGTATCAATATTCGGGACAACTAAGTTTGTTTTATTTTGTTTACTAATTGGTTGGGGTCAAAAGTGTTTGTATTAAATTGATTTGTTTTAAGTGCAATACATTGAAAATATTACTCACTTAAAGTTATAAACTTGTTCACGTGTTTAATAATACTTCTATCACTTACTTTTTTATCAAAATTGTATTAAGTCCTATATTTAAATTAGATTTGGTGACGCTCGTTTCAACATATATTGAAAGGATCGCAAATTTTGGTTTATAAACCATTTTTATAGTTGAAAGAAAAGCTTATAACTTGATAAAATATGTACTACCTATAAAATACATTTTCTTTATAGGCAAGAGATTTTCAAAAAGTCCATGAAATAAAACCGTTAACATTGCCGTCATTATGCGCCGACCCTCCGAGCTCGGTCTTTTAAGCATTATCGTGCGTGATTCATGATCTTGTATCCATCTTGTTGATAAATTTCTTACGTAATTATAAATGAAGCCATCGTGCATGCTACTCGTTTTTGCTATACAATGTGTAATATTTTCATGTCAAAAAATGCATGTTAATATTGGGGATTTGTTAGTTAATATGTAATGCTAAAAAGTGGTTTGTTTACCATCTTGCTAAAAACAACTACCAAAAATACATGTTAATACCATAGTGTAAAACTTGTATTTATAATGATTTGTTTACCATCTTGATACGACCCGGTTAGGGGTTGTATCGGGATAAGGCACCACTTCAAGCGTATGCTGGCTCCGTCAGAAAATAGAAGAAAAGAACTAGAGATTTGTTTATTAACTTTTGATTGATTGATTATAATAAATGATTACAAGAGTATTTATAAGACAAAGTAAACTCTAAGACCTAAATAAGCCATGGGCTCGGGCTCAGGCGTATCATTCCCCACTCCTTCAAAACCACCTTGCCCTCAAGGTGTTGTCTTAAAACATTCTTAATCGACTTTCCTAAAGAAACATGAAAATAATCCTAAACAAAGACATGTAAATAAAGATAGATTATATGACATAATCTTTATGCCATACGCTTGGACTTCTTGAGTCGTTTGTGCAGTCCATCCTCATGCAACATTAGCGTAATCCGGGATCCCATAATCTTCTTTGAATTGCAGCCTTCACCTTTTTCCTTCTTTCGTATTCCTTTGCCTTGGACATAACACAACATCATTCTTCCGTCTTCCGCTACACATGCCATAACACTCCCCACTCCTTCAGAAATCACCTTACCCTCAAGGTGATACGAAAAATATGCAGATTGAGAGTCCGCTAATTCCTCGCTTAAATTCAAATTTATTTCATCCAAACGACTATCAAATTCACCACCTCCATCATTAAGTGTCGATATCACTCTACTCAACTCATCCTCGATAACCTTAAGCACTTCGCCACCACCCACAACCTCTTCAACTCCAATATACTCATCAGCATTCAATGACTCTTCAGTCGCCTTAGGTGAAGCAAATTCACCCTCTAATAGTAGAATGACATCTATTTTCTTTTCAACGATATGCTCTTTCTCTTCCCTTGCAATTGTCTCAAAACGAACCTCGGTGATACGAGCTTTGAAGAAGTCTTCTCCCAAAGTTAAAGGATTGGACCTCAAAAATTCCCAAATATCTAGGTTCGCGAAGCGTGTTTCCGCCGCACGGGTCAATGAAAAAGCTTCGTCTAATGTTTTGGGATTTGACCGTAAGAGTAAACATTGTAGATCCAGTTTAAGTCTGGAGATATAAAACGATATAAGTAAAGATTTAGATATCCCTGTTACTCGATTTGCAAGTACCACAAACTCACTCTGATATTCAGCCACGTTACCCATTTGCAAGAGCTTAGATAGTGCGTCCCGATCGCTGCTGCCCGATGCCATGAACAATAACTCGAACAAAATTTTTTTTAATGAACAGTAACTCGTGAACAGTATCCGTGAATAGTGATCGATAAACAGTACTCCGGGATGAATATTGCTGATGAACAGTACCCGATGAACAGTGTTCGATGAACAGTTTTTTTTTTTTTTTTTTTTTTTTTTTTTTTTTTTTTTAAGATTGGAACCCTAATTAAAAAACCCTCTCAAAGAGAGCTCTTAATGAAAGCACCAATTGATACGACACGGTTAGGGGTTGTATCGGGATAAGGTACCACTTCAAGCGTGTGCTGGCTCCGTCAGAAAATAGAAGAAAAAAACTAGAGATTTGTTTATTAACTTTTGATTGATTGATTATAATAAATGATTACAAGAGTATTTATAAGACAAAGTAAACCCTAAGACCTAAATAAGCCATGAGCTCGGGCTCAGGCGTATCACATCTTGAGTATATACTCATGTAATTACCACGAATATTGGTGGTAGGTGTTGGTATAACATCATATCGTTGTTTAGTGACCATCAAAGCAATCTTCAGTTGTTCAAAGAACGAAATTGATATTTTAAGCTATTTTTTCATAGCATCCACGATATTTACATATTTGAAGATCGTTTGGAAGTTAAGGGAATGTGAAGGCAATAAAAGTGATCATTTATAGATTCTAAGAAATCATGGCCTGTAAGGCTGCCGACAGTAAGGTCTCACGGCCGAGATTGTCGATCGATTCCATTCGATCGCCATTAATGGGGATACTCGGTCGTGAGACGGTTAGAAATGAAATAGGTCGCAGGGACGATCCACTCACTTGCTTTTTTTTTTTCTTTGTGTGTGTTTTTAATTAAATATAAAAGTTATTTTTGTGGGGTATGTTTTTTATAGTGCAGGTCGCCCTTACTGGGGCACCCAATCGCCTGCAGGTCACTGGAGAGAGAAAATTGACGTGACAAGGAAAAGTAGGAGGATTGAATCCCCTTACTGTCACTAGCCTAAGTTTGTCACTTTTTAATTATCTCTTAATTAATTACTACTCCGTAATTATTATTAGTTAAAATTAAGTATCAAACTACTAATGCATTTAACCAAAGAAAATGAAAGAAGAATCTCAACTTCTTTCATCATCATTTATGTAGATTAAATGCTAGTAGGTTTTTTGAAAAACATGATAGAATGTGTTTAACTAACGTAGTAGATTTTTGGGTAAAAGCTATAGATTACCAATAAACTTACAGATTTTTCCCAGATTGATTAACCAACTAATTAATTACCATATTTAACCATAATTCTGAAAATTGAGTTCTAATATTAACCATTTTGCCACTGGACATATTCCACGTAGATTGTTTTTTTTTTTTTAATTCCATGTCATCTAAGAACCCTAAACTCACACAAAATTGTTACTCGTTGTCTATATAAATACCCAAACTAAACACAAAGTCTTCACGCACGTTTACTTCACTTACACACACTCTTTAATCTGTGAAACCCTAATGTCAAAGTAGATGTGAGTTTTGAACAATCCGTTAGCAATGCCAAAAGGTAAACCTATTATTTAGTTGAATATACTTTATTTAATTATCAATTTGTAAAAACCCTAATTTTAATTTTGAAACCCTAATTTACAGATAAACCGAAATCGAAGAAATTGAAGGGGGTCTTTACTGTGAATCTTTATCACGATGGTGTATTTGTTCCTAGCCCATTGAGATACATTCAAGGTGATGTAAAACAGATTACAGATATTGATTTTGATTTTGAAGGTATGTCTTATGAGGACCTCACTGAAATTATTAAGAGATTAGTTCTGGTCTTGTTAAAAGACTATATTATAGCAAAACTGGATGCAAACTAAGCTTAGGTATAAAAGAGTTAAAATCAGATAGTGATGTTGATGAGTTTTTGAAGCTTGGTTATGATAATGGGTTTATGGTAGATTTATATGTAGAACACTATAATTATGATGTTATGGACTATCTGAATTATGAGACTGAAGAAGTAGACAATGAGACAAGTTCTAATGAGTACACTAGTGAAGAAGAGGTAGTAATTAAACCAATGGCCACACATGATGAGTTCCTAAACAGGCTTTGTTCTAACAGGGGTCTGTTTAGAGGTTATGTTCCCAATCTACCTTCTACTTTACCTAACATCCCAGAAGAGGATCCTGATGCTTGTAGAATAAACCCTATGTTTCAGGTAAAGAAAGGTGTTGTTTACCCAGTGTTTAACCATAACATACCTTGGAACCAGATGGAACCTGTTTTAGGGATGAGGTATGAGGATCCAGAGCAGTTAAAATTAGCATTGTGTAACTATGCAGTTGCACATGGATATCAACTATGGTATATGAAAAATGACTGGAAAGCTTTGTTAGTTTTTTGTGGTAGAAATGTTGCTGAGGGTAGGTGTGCTGGGAAAAAAGGTAATAAGGATAGGGTTTTAAACAAGAATAGGAAGAGAAAAGCTGATACAGAAGAAACATCTAAGAAGGGGAATGTCAAGAATGTTAGGACAAAAGGTGGATTGCAGAAGAAGTGTAACAAGTCAATGACAAAGGTGAGGCTAGTAGTCATGTTCCTGTTCTTATAAAAACTGGAAGTCCAGGTAAAAAATGGACTAGGACATTGGTTCAAAAGGATAAAAACTGACATTGTCCCTTTAGGATGTGGGCATCTTGGATGAGTTCTGAAAACTCTTTCCAGATCAAGTCTTTGATTTCTGAGCACAAATGTTCTAGGAATTACAATATTGGATCTATTATTAACTATAGGTTGATAGCTACACAGTGTGCAAGAGAGATAATAAAAGATCCTTTTATTCCTTTGAGGACTATGAAAGAAGATATTAGGGAGAAGTATATGATCGATGTGAGCCTGGGACAATGCAAAAGAGCAAAACAGTTAGTTTTGTATGATCATGAAGGTGGTCTAATTGAATACTATGGGAAGTTGCGGGACTACAGACAAGCTATTCTTGATTCCAACCGAGGTTCAACTTGCAGATTGGATGTGGAAGAGACATCTGCTGGAAAAACTTACTTCAAAAGGATATACATCTGTTTTAAGGGTGTTATGGATGGTTGGCTAGTTGGGTGCAGAAAGGTGATAGGACTAAATAGTTGCTTTTTGATGCATACATGTAGGGGGAATTACTAACAGCAATGGGGAGAGATGCAAATAACCAAATGTATCCTATTGCATGGGCTGTAGTGAGAGTAGAAAATGTTGAAAATTGGAGGTGGTTTTTATCTCTTGTTCATGATGATTTGACCTTGAACAATGGAAATGGTATAACTGTCATTTCTGACTCTCATAAGGTAATATTTATTTTTTCAATTAATTGTTTTCCCTATTTCAATGAAATAAGATTTCTAACTGGTATATGTTCTAATCATGACAGGGTCTACTTGATGTTGTATCTGATTTGTTACCCAATGCAGAGCATAGGAAGTGTTTACCCTAGTGCATACTAAGTGCTTGAAGTGAGCAAAGGGGATGCCAGTTTTGGAGTTGATTTGTTGAAGAAACAATGGGACTGTAGGTTATGGGAGATGAGTGGTGTGTCTTGTGTGCATGCAATGGCAGGTTATTTGCATGTAGGGAAGGATGCAGATCTTGGGGTAAGTTATTGTTTTAGTCAGGATATGTGTTTTAATACTTATCAGTTTTCAATTAGGCCTGTTTTGGGAACTAACTATTGGAAGAAAATCAAACAAACTCCGCCATTGCCACCAATAGTTAGAAAAATGCCAGGTAGGTCACAGAAACAAAGGATTAGGTGTCCAACTGAAGAGACTAATCAAGTTAGTAGGTGGGTAGGAGAATGACATGTACCAACTGTTGGCAACAAGGGCATAACAAAAGGGTTGTAAAATGAAACACAACCCAAACCAGACACTGTTATTAGGTAACCTGGTAGGAAAAGACAACCTGTTATACCACAGTGTGCAAGTAGAGGTGGTGGCATAGGTAGTAGAAGGGGTAGAGGCAGAGGTATGGGTAGAGGAAGTAATGTTGTTGCTAATGAAACCAACAGTGATGAACAAGCACAAGCTGGTGGCAGAGGTGTGGGTAGAGGAAGTAGAGGCAAGAGAGGTGGTGGCAAAGGCACATGTAGAGGGGCTGGTCCATCAACTATGGGTGGTGATGATCCACCAACTGTGGGTGGTCATGGTCCATCAACTGTGGGCGTTGCTGGTCCATCAAGTGTGGGTGGTGCTGTTCCATCAAAAGTGGGAGCTAATGGACTTACAGATGAGGTTTGTATGCAATTTACATAAGTTTTTGTGCATCTATTATTGTATTTAATACTATGTTATTAACTTTATGTAATTACACAGGAGTATTATGAAATGGTAGGTGAAGAAGCTCTAAGAAGCGATGGAGCAGGGACAGTACCTTGCCAGAGTTAGAGCTGACCAAGAATGTGTTGTTTGATTCTATCTTATGCTTGTCTTTCTTTTAACATGTTAGGCTAGGTTTTTATTGTGTTTGCTTAGATGTAGTAAAACCTAGATGTTGATTATTGGTTGATGGTTTGTTTATAATTTTTGTGGATGATTGTATTCGATGTTAGGCTTAAGAAAACTGGCAGACTTCCATTGGTAACTTGCTTGAACGTCTTAAGAAACATGATCGGAGGTGTACTACGATTTTTGGTTGTATTTAATGCATAAGTGAATTCTAGTGATCCCATGTTAGGAGCTTTTAGTTGGCTCGACATAGGAGTGAAGTAGGAGCTTATAGAGTTAGGGAATATTGTACATGGCCCTATGACTAGTATTGAGGAATATAACCCGTCATCCATGCAATTGTAACAAGCTAATCAGCCGGTAAAAGATATCTAGGGAGTAATGAAATCTAAGTAAACACATCTTTTCTCATTATTGTTTACACCACATAATTACATTAGTTTATTTTCATTTCTTTTTATTTTATTGTGATTGCATCTGTAGTTAATTAGGTTAGTTGACTAGCAACTAATTCCGCCAACTCTTTCAAAACCCGAGATCTTACTTGCTTTCATAAAATATAAAAAATACAAAAAGAATCATCCCTCACCTCTAAACCTAGTTTAGTAGGCTTTCTAATCCTAGCGACACTATTCCTGAGTTGAACGATCAATCCCCCGGTACTTGTCACCATACTATACTACAACGATCAGGTACACTGCCTGGCGGGGATTGCAAGCTTCTCAAGATCCTTTGAGAGGTAAAACCTGTTGCGAGGGTGCAATCCCGCATATCATTAACCAAGAAAATGAAAGAACGACCTCAACTTCTTTCATTATCATTTATGTAGATTAAATGGTATTATGTTGTAAATGTAATGAACAAGAACACCAGAATGAGAGAGGAAGAGAATTCTTATTATTGAGATGTATTCATAATGTTACAATAGGATGTATTTATAAGGAAAACCCTAACTTGTTAATCAAGATTTGGATGAATAGACATAAGCCCATAAACCCAGAATATTTTACAATACTCCTCCTTGGATATTCATCATTCATTATACTTCATAAACTGCCTCATCAAAAACCTTATCAAGAAAAACCCAATAGGATACAAAAACTTGATGAAGGAAAAGAGTGCAGTGCGTATAATGCTCCTCCTCCTCAATTTAATGTGTATATTTCAAGCATCGAATGCTAATCTTCTAAACGAGTTGCTCGTATACTTTTGTTGGCAACAACTTTACGATGAAGTCCATCAATTTGACGATGTTACGAATAAGTCCTGTAAAAATGACAAAAATATATGTGTAGCTTCCAACCTAATATCAAATAAATTGGTTCTAAAGCATACAATGCATGTACAAATATTAAAAGAGAAAAATACACTCTTGTGATACATATTAATTACAAAATTGGCATCCAAACCTCAATTGTACTCATATATGGTACTTGAGGACCAATTATTTCTTCGAAACATGTGCAAAAACAATTTATATAATATGCGTCCAAAATCATTTGGATCCATATACGGATTCATTCAACTTTATCAAATAAAGTTATTGAGAACTTTATTAATCGTATCTAGAAGTTGAAGTTGTAAGTCATGCTTGAGACATTACAAATCATTCTTCATTTAGAGCGAATTAAATACTTCAATATTGATTGTCTCGTAAAATATCAATAAGATATTTACATCCATCTCGAGACAATATGTCTTTTAATAATCAACTTTGTGTTTTTATGAATTTATCTATTCACAACTCATGTCTTAAAAGACATAACTTTAGAGCTCTTATTTTGGTTTAGCACAAAAACCGATTTATATCAAATAGATTTTACACATTGACGTGTACGAACTTCACGTTTCAAGACTTTTAGTATTTGCAAGATACTAAGTCCTTTTATGTTGGCCAATCATTTCGTTGAGCGCACATTTGGATATTAATTGACATTTGATCTTCATCATGCATAATAGCAAGCAATATATTGTATGTAGACAAATTTATCGACGCCGTTTATGTTTCGATTACATATAACTTTAGACATGATATAATTTATTGAGATCTCATTAGCTATTTGAGGTTCTTTGGAACCTTAATGTCTAGTGTCTCTTTATGAGACTATCATGGGTTATTTTATACCTCGAATAACCATCTTGTTTTCATGCTCCATATTTTTCATCGAGGATTTTATTTGGAATCGATTTGTCTACCATGCTTGAGGCATGTCATAATAAAATAATGTCCTTGAGGGACAACTTATAATCAGAGCATGAGTAGCTGAAATTTTGTTTTTAGCCAATGTTTATTTATAGCTATTAGATTATCCATTTTAATAATCAATTCATAAAATTTCTTTCGAGGATCAACAGAATATGATAATTCATTCTGAATTTGCAGCTACTTCTCTCCTCCTGAAGGAATTATCCATCTTCTATATCCCATATATGTGCATTTAGGTAAAGTAATTTGCACACAAAAATACAAAAATGGGATATGTTGGTTTATAACCAAAACCAAATAAAAAAAGGGAGGATTTATAATAACATATTGGCATGATGCTAATTTTGTTTGTCGTGTATATTATAATATAGCCCCATACAACAACAAAATTTTTTTCTCTCAATGTCATTGAAGATTTTAAGTAATTCATCGAATATTCATGATGAAATACATACTCTGGAATGTTTTGCTCATTTTGAGCTATTAATCATGCAAACTTGAAGTTGCAATTTGATGACCATTTAGACGATGCATCGATTTTAAAAGTCTAAATGGTTCATACAATGGATTTGTATGCTTACATATATCCATTTGTTTTCTTTTCAGAAAATTGAGAAATTGAGTCCCCATTCTAGTTGATAGATTAATAATCAACTTCTTTTGAGAGATAATAACATTAAATTGAAGAATCTTATTCTTTTCTAGCTTTCGCATCATTAATGACTCAGAATGGTGTAACTGGTCATGCCAAAAATTATTATTATAGCTCATAAAATTATGTTATGGCTATGATTAGCTTTTACTAATCTTTATATAATGCATGTCTAGGAAGATACAAAAGAATATAATGCATCCTTAATATTTAACTTCGTTCCTCATGACAATTTTATATTTATTTTGTGGAGCAAAATGCGCTAGCACAGATTTTTAAATCTATGGATATGGTGTGTAATATCTTTGACACACTTGTATTTCATATACATCACATTGCATTTTTGCATAAATAGCATTTTTGTTTGCTCCTTTCTTATTGTATTTTCGTCACTACTAGCGGTTTTTCATTGTCATACTACCTTGACCATAGCATTTACCATGATAAATGATCTTTAACTAGTTATCGTTACATTATCACATTCACATGAGAGAATGATGATCTCATATTGATCATTTTATCTCATTCACTTGAGGGAATGAACATCTTATATTGATCATTTTATCACATTCGTTTGAAGGAATGGAGATCTTTATGTTGCAACTTGAGGTTGCCAACCAGTTTCTTTAACACGACAATATGGAGCAAATTTAGTAAACGGCTTTATCGTGTTTGTTCAAACATGCCCATTTATATCAAAGCATCGTTCTCGATATATGAGTATATTCGAGGCATTAACCATCTCATCGCGTTTTTTCTTTTCATCATTCAGATGTACTAATTAATATTGCGAAAAATGTGCTTGCATTTGCAAGAATCTCTTGCGTATGATGGTCAAATCTTTCTTTTAGATTTTGACATACATTTAACGGATCTTTCACCGTTATATATTTTCTTTTTAATTCAGATCTAACACTGAAATTGAGAGACCCAACTCGCTTATGCTTTTTTTTTTATGCAACTTGAGGTGCATACAATCATAGCGAGATTTTTGGGAATATTACTTGCTTTTGTGTGGTAATGTATCCTTGAGATCTTACCATAATTTAACGAATATTTCATCGTTAAGTATTCCCTTTTAAGGTCCTCACGAAGAAGACGAGGTTCTCATAAAAAAAAATTTAGGGTTAAAATAGATCTCAACATCAAAAGTCCAGACAAATATTAGGAACAAAAAAATTGATGTTTGAGAACTTCAAATCAGACATATGAACAAAATCAATATTTCTAACATTTTATTTAACTTATTGAAAAAACATATGTGAAAAGCAATCAGTGAAACTTAATTGCAAATTTTTATATATAATAATATATACCAAACACACTGATTTTCACATTAGAAGATATTTTTTTAAAAAAAACTATTGTATCATGCTTTTCAAAGAATTCAAACTACGCATTCATGTAGTACGCTATATAAGTATATAACTCAAAAATAAAATAAGAAACAAGTGTAATTCCTTCGTAATGTGTCATTAATTGATGATACGTAATTGCTATTAAATCAAACTGAGAAGTTATTTACTATATCATAATACGGACAATAACGACATTAAAGTAAATAAACAAGACATAAACGAATGCAATAAAGAATTACAAAATTAATCACAATAAAATTTAGTGATTTATATAAATCAAATTGTATCTTGAGGTTCCAATATTCTTTTTCAACATAACACAAGGTTATGATTTTGATCTTTATAAAAAGACAATATTAGAACTTGAGGTTCTATTTTTTTTTAAACTCATAACTTGAGGTTATGATTTTTTTTTTTTTTTTTTTTTTTTTTTTTTTTTTTTTTTTTTTCAGTCATAACATGAGGTTATGATTTTTTTTTTTTTTTTTTTTTTTTTTTTTTTTTTTTTTTTTTTTTCATATGGATTCTTGAAGGAACCATATTAGAACTTTGAGGTTCTATTTTTTTCTTAAACAACAACACGAGGTTGTGTTATATTAGTTCTCTCTTTTGCGGTCATAATAGAACATTTATTATTCTTGTTAATGATTAAGAAGAAAAAAAAAATGTTAGAATAAATCTGTAATATAAAGCATATTAACATCATAATGTAAACTAGCATGGAAAATAAATATGTAATACGAAGCACACATTTTAACATCACGTGTGTTTAGCATGTTTTAATTTATAAATTGTAATCATGTTTTACCATTACATAATTCATGAAGCTGTATGATAAAATGGCTATAATGAGTACAGTTCTCAAGAAAAAAAATTATATTACCATACGAATTAACGTACATAAAGTTTAATAGTTACCTCTTTTTGTTTGGAGTAAACTTCGTGCTGATAACGTGTTGTAAATGTAATGAACAAGAACACCAGAATGAGAGAGGAAAAGAATTCTTATTATTGAGATGTATTCATAATGTTACAATAGGATGTATTTATAAGAAAAACCCTAACTTGTTAATCAAAATTAGGATGAATAGACATAAGCCCATAAGCCCATAATATTTTACAATATATTAGACTTTTTTACTAACAAATTTATTGCTATCAAATAATTTTTTAGTAACCAACGGGCTTGTGTCATAATGGTGCCTCTTGTTGTATGAGAAATTCCCCTATCAAATGGTTGTTGATTCAAGTCTTGCTTATAACATGTGAGATAGTTTGTGGTTATATATTAGTGATAAGTTGATAACTTAAATAGACGATCACAATCTCATAATAACTAACCGCAAATCCTACACAAAACTAAACCCAATAATATTAAGATATAGTAACATATCACCAAGAATGAGAAAACTAAAGATAGTCCGAATATCCCCACGACTTTCACGAAATCTTCATATGTCTTGCTATTTTGCCTAAACTTCTTTGTAATTGCGAGTCTCGTTATTTCATAACCAATAATGGTTTTTTGAAACTATATTTGTTAAGATTACTTATACCCAAACTCTTTATATTGTATATAAGAAGTTAGTTGTTTTTGTGCAAAACTCTTGGCGAGGACGTATCCCCGCCAAAAGTGGTATCCATAGTAAATGGTTCACCTTTTGGCGGGGACATGTCTCCGCTAAAAGAGGCTTCCATTGTTGGGGCCTCATCTTTTGGCGGGGACATATCCCCGCTAAAAGTGGTAACCATGTTATACCTGTTTACCTTTTGGCCGGGACATGTCCCAGCCAAAAGCGTTTGACCCATTTTGCAGCATATTGCTGCAAAATGGGTAATTTCTAGAATTTTTCGAGAAAAAATCTACAAGCCTAAACTTGTATATCCAAATGCTTTAACACCACAAAAGACACTCACATCACAAATTCGCCAAACATAATATCGTACATATCCAAATTCGCTAAAAATTAACATAATCGTGCATATATCCAAATTCTCCAAAAACGGTTCAAAAACCGTTATCACATGATCATCTACAAAACTATACATAAGCTATCCGCCATTCGCTACAAAACTATACGTGGGAACAATGTAGCGGGAATCCTAACACATAAACTACATAAACACATAATAATCCATGTAAAATCTCCACAAATTTGTCCATAACCCCAAACAAATATAAACCGACCCATGGGACCCAAATAAACTACATAAACACTTATTATGAGCTTGTGTGTTTTTTGGCTTATAAATCATAAGACTCAATTTTCTGGCTTATTAGGAGACTTGTGAGCTTTTACAAGTTTATTATAACATAATATACTTATATAAGCCCACAAGTCTCGAAATAAGCCGAAAAATTGAAGCTTATGAAATATAAGCCAAAATCAAATAAGCTCATAAACACAAACAGAAAAATAGCAACAAGACGACCCTGTTTGGACAGCATAAACCAAACGGCCCTGTTTGGACAGCATAAGCCAAATGGCCTTTATGGGCTGCTGTTAACCAAACATACCCTTTCAAGGCTGAAAAATAAGCAGAACCAAACACACCCTTTGCACAACTAGTCTAAATATAAACAAAAAACAACAACAAGACGATATACAAAATAAGTAGAACCAAACGCACCTTTGCACCACGGACAATTCAAAAGCTTTTCGCATTGAAAGCGTACAGTTCATAATGTATTTTATCTTTTTTCTTCTTGCAATCCTAGGCAATTAATAGGATGCCTTAAATTAAAGTGGACCTAGTAAAAGTGCTTATGATAAGCAGTTTCATCCAAACATGTGTGTTTGTTTAAGCTTTTTTTTAGGCTTATTTGCTTATGTGTTTTTGACTTATGCTTCATAATCCTATTCTTTTTGTCTTACTTTGAGAATTCTGAGTTAATATAAGTTTATTATGTCATAATATGCTTATATAAGCCCATAAATTTCAAAATAAGATGAAGATAATGAGCTTATGAAACATAAGCCGAAACCACATAAGCTCATAATAAGCCCAAAAATAACCTTAAACAAACACGCTAAGCTTATATAATCAACTTAATTAAGATAAGAAATCCCAAAGCTCATATACCGCAAACTAAACTTTCCTAAATTACTAAAAAAATTACTTAAAAGTCCTACACCCAATAGCAAGTCCCCACGACACTACTTGTGTCGTGGTACACATCACGAGCACACCCAATGGTGTGTCGTGTTCCAAACCATCAATTAAACAAAAGCCCTACAACGCCACTAGCCTACTGATATAAGCTGAAACCAAACACCCTAGCAGCTTAAGAAGCAATCCCTAGCCTACTGAATTCATTCCATTATAATTATCAGCCGAGACCAAATTAACGATTAATTAACCAAACACAAACGAAAAAAAAAATACTATAAGGCTGCTATGGTGCGTTCTTGGATGGTCTCTGCTGGTCAACAGAGTAAGCACGTGGTCCTTGCGGCCTCGGCAAATAACAGGCTGGTCTTTTGTGTCCTCGCCAAACACATAAACAAAAATTAACAACTCAAAACTTTCGACGACGACATGTCTTCGCTAAAGAAATAAACACAATATATATATATATATATATATATATATATATATATATATATATATATATATATATATATATATATATATATATATATATATAACAGGAGGCGTTTGACCATTTAATGCCAAATAAGCATGGTCAATACCCAGTCATCAGCTTTTGTGTGCCATATCATCAGTAGTGTTAGCCATGTCATCACATAATTTATCCAGCAAACATAATTCATATTAATTTTTTTTTATCCAGTCAGTAAACATAATTCGTATTAATTTTTTTTATTTTTCGGATTTATTTTGTTAAAAAATGTAGTTAACAGGATTCGAACATGGGATCTCTACTAACACTAATAAACATCTCAACCATTGGAACAATGATACTTTTGTTATTCTACTTCCAAGTCAAAATTGATAAAGGCACCTAAACTATTTTAGAACAAAAAACCAATAAAACTTAACGTCGTAACACAAAACAATACCTATAAACCTAAAATAAAATAAAAAAACACACACACAAATTCATTTGTTTTCTTCTATGAAACCCTAAATCAAAAGCATGTGTTTCCTCCATAGCTTTGAGGTAGGTGATGACAGTACAATTTGTTTTAACCTAGCCCTAATGATTTGATGTGCAGGTTGTTGTTCTTCTTTGTTGGTAATATCGTATATGTGGAATTATTACGATGGAAGAGGATTCCTATGCTTGCTGCAACATGCCTTTGGTTAGTTCAAGGAGCAATGTTATGTATTTATGAATATGTATATGTGCTTAAATTGTTTCTCTATTAAATCATGGATTTAAGGCTCACATCTGGACACGAGTATTGTTTGTTGGTTAAACTATCATCTGAGATTGGATGGTATCACTATGAGACCATCAAGGTAAACATGT
This sequence comes from Artemisia argyi, assembly GCA_030686995.1. NCBI lineage: Eukaryota > Viridiplantae > Streptophyta > Magnoliopsida > Asterales > Asteraceae > Artemisia > Artemisia argyi. The sequence goes on along the minus strand of CM060678.1, from coordinate 16,925,829 downwards.
GCTTTTTCCTTGCTTATCTATCTGCTAATAATTGTGGTTTTTCATCATAATTACATATTCTGCTATTCACATTTTACAGTGAAGTTGATCTACAAATCGTCAGCTAAGGGACACTGCAAATATAATAGTATGCTAAGTATGACTGCATTTGAACATTGTAGGAAGACGTTCAACTTATGGTAGACACGAGTTTGGAAGCATCTAGATTTTCCATCACTTGGTCGAGACTGATCCTGAGTATGTTCACTTAATAGATGTCAGATATAACAAAATCTTAGTTACTCTTCCTATGTTCCTATGTATAGTCTAATTGTTTGTAGAAGGAAGAGGGTCCATTAATGAGAAGGGTTTAAAATACTACAATGATTTCATTAACGATCTTATTAAACATGGTTAAATATCACTAAGTCGTATACCTCAAAACTTCTTAATTGACCGAGTGTTACCCAACAAAATTCAACAACTAAATTTTGAAAATGCTAATAATGCAGAAATACAGCCACATGTTACATTACATCAGATTGATCTACCACAAGTTCTTGAAGATGAATATGAAGGATGGATTAGTAAAAAAGCAGTGTACATTTCTAAACATTTCTAATTAAAACTATGGATCTTGATGTAAATGTGCACGTTAAAAACTAATAAGTTTTTCCATCTGTTGATGCAGGGAATACTTTGTTGCATATGCTGATGTTTGCTTCAGGGAATTTGGTGATAGAGTTAAACACTGGACTACTTTAAATGAAGTTAATGTATTTATTTTAGGTGGTTATGATGTGGGTTTCTCGCCACCTGGCCGTTGCTCATCCCCGTTTGGGATTATTAATTGTACCAGAGGTAACTACTTCAGAACCATACATTGCAGCTCACAATTTACTGCTGGCACATGCATCAGATGTAACACTGTACCACGAAAAAAACAAGGTAAACGATTTTCTTTTCCAGGAGATGCGATTCTATTTTTTTTATATGTCAAGTATGGCTAAATGGACGGGGTGGGTACAAGGCAGGTTGAAACTGGTCATTTTATAGTAGTATGGTTTGATAAGGGCGGGGTTCACCACAACGACAAATCTTTGGTAGTTATTACATTTATTAACATAGTGATTACAAACATTCCAGGTTGCTTCTCAAGCTTTTAATTTGTTGCAAAAGACAACAAGAGAAGTAAGTCTCCCTTTTATATTTACGACTCATGATAATAAAGTAACCATCATCAACATATTGATTATGATATGTTAGTAATCAAGGTAAAACATGGAAAGCTCCAAAGATGGTGGGAGAGTAATCTGTCTCGATAAAAGATACGCCACTACGGTTTAGTCTGGTCTTGGTTTTAAAATTTTCGCATTTTACAGTTTCGGGATGGTTCATGGATTACTTATGTCGTTCTTGTCATGTTTATGCAGGGGGAATAAATACGGTGGAGACGGATTATCTTATTTGAGAAATCTTTCAAGTTTGAACCTGTTCTTGAAAGGCAAGCTTATAAATTTTTTCAGGTAAGCATACATTCTAAAGGGTTGTTTCGGATTGCACATCGAATCTGTGTAATTGCTTATGACAGTGGTCTTTGGGATTGACTGAAGTTTAGGGGTGTGTTTGGATCCCTAAACTATACATTTCTTGCAAAGCTCTCTTTTTATTTACAATTTTTTTTAGCCATATTGTACTTTTTATTTATTGCAGATTTGCAGCTAACGTCTGACTATTGAGGATACTTTTTTCCTTATGGTTGTTGCTAAAGAACGATGTACATTTCAAATTCATTATATCATATGTTTTTTTACTAATTGAATCTGCAAGTGGAAACTTGATTATTGGGAAAACAATTTGAGCCGACGCAGATCTCATTAGTTCGGGTTTGAAGCCTGCTCAATCAAAAGATCTTCAAAGGAAGATATCTTCCATAGGTTATTAGTTTTTATGATAATACTTATTTATGTGGTTATTTTATCTGTGTTTTGGTTCGTGTTATTAAAGACTCCAGCCCTTACTTTAAGCCTAAAGAAAAAGATACCTACTGATCATACTGGATATATATCTTTTGCATTAGGACTTAGAAAAGCTGGAAGTGAGCTACTAATTTAGAGAATGTTGGAGTGAAATTATGGAACTAAATAGTGTTAATTTGACTTTTTGTAGGGGTTCTATGATTAAATAAATTACTAATTTATTTATGGCTGACGAAAGAACTTTACGATGTGACTTGCAAAGCTAGAATCTGAAAGAATTCATGTGTACTTGTAGCAGAGTGAGTTTGAAACAGTAGTACCACAACCTGACCAAAAAAGAAGGGTGATAGGAAAGCAACAACAACTAAGGCATTAGTAGCAGCAACAAAGAAAAGAGGTAAAGCTGTCGGGCAAACGTTGAGTACGGAAGTGCTTAAGTAAGTGACCACAGAAGCATCACCACAAAAGAAGGTGAGAAAGATGAGTTAAAACATATAGTTCCGCAACAGACAATTTCTATTAACCTCATCTTCAACGGTATCGTTTTTTTATAGGCAAAAATAAACCACCACATAATATGTGTCGAAGTTCACCTGCTTATGATGATTGTGGAACATTGCCGATTACAGGTAAGTTAACCTTCATTCATAATTTTGTTATATTATGGCCAGAGGCGATCGAGTCAAAATCTCATCGACATACGAATTGCATGTTACAATATTACAAGAAGCAATGTAACACAAGATATGTACACACATGAACAAATAATCATGCTATTATACTAGTGATCTACTAAAGAAAATGTCAAAATCTAAGATATAATGAGAAGCGTGAAGAGGTGGGTGGTATATTTATGAATTAAATTGATGCGTGAGTAGGGGGTCCGACTAAGACACAAGTATATTGGCAGGAGTAGTAGTAGGTGTATGGTGCCAATTTATTAATTGTAATATTTTTATAGAAGACTAGAAATTCCAAAAGATGTGGATCCGCTGTGAGCTTCATTTATCAATAGTTTTTTGTGCAGGTTGGTTTCTCTGAGTTGTTTGACTATTGATGTAATATCTGAAACAACCTCCTCAATTCATAATGATGGACTACTTCTTTTTTTTTTTTTTTCTTTTTTTCTTTTCTTATGATTAGTTATGCTTAAGGAGTTGCAAAAGAAGTACGTTGTTTATCGTATTAGAACAATCTCACCATTTCCTTGTGCGACATAGTTGTCTACTCGATATACAAGATTACCTTTAGAATCATACAGTGTGAACCCATCGCAGTTAAACACGAGAGACTGATATGCCTTGCTGCTTAAGTAGTGATCATGATTTGTTGTTAACTCACAATTTTACTTATTTTACAGGTAGGTACATAAAGGATTGTTGTTTCATCCAAAACATAGACCTGCAATACCAGTTCTTATTATTCCTCCTACGAGAGAGTTAGCAGTTCAGTTAGTTTCATTTATTTTCAATTACTCTTTTCAGTCATAGAAGTTTTTATATAGTTGATCAAGATTTGGTTAGGATGATCCTTCACTAAATCTGGTGCATACTAAATCTTACAACACTTGATGTTGGATATGTGTTTTTATTTCTTTTGTAAAAAAATTGTTTGATACATTCTAATTGAGATTTGATACTTATTCTCATGTTGTCATTTGCAGTGATTAGGAAAAGCTGGCTGTTAATAGCTTTATTTCTCAATGCTATTTCCAAGAGACTTAACTGGGAGAAGATCATGGAAGGGCACAACCTACCTGGTCTTAAATAGGTAATTTACATATTTTTTGTAATTTATATTGATATAATACTTTTATTGGAAAGTTAGGCCCTCAAACACGTTGACTAACCATTGCCCGTATTCCTTCCATAAAAAAGGTGAACACTATATATATACATAAGTAAATTAAAATTGAAAATATGATAATCAAATTAAAATGTAAAATTACAAGTCATGCCCGCCCATTGGGCGGGCTTTGAGACTAGTACATATATATATATATATATATATATATATATATATATATATATATATATATATATATATATATATATATATATAGGTTAAAATAAAAATGGCCTTATAATAAAAAGTGTAGGAAGGATTGTGAGGGCGACATGTGTCACCCCTATGCCACATCATATGACATATGTCACCCCCCCCCCCCCCCCCCCCCCCCCCGCAAAAAAAATTTTTTTTTTGGGCAAAAATTTTTTTTTTCCCGCCAAAAATTTTTAGTGCATCACAGTTATAAAGTTACTGCATCACAATTATAAAAGTTACTGCATCATAGTTTTAAATTTTAGTGCATTAAGGTTATAAGACACTGCAATATAGCTGATGCACTAAACTATTAACTATGATGCAGTAACTTATAATAAAGATGCACCAAAACTTAAAAAAGAATCGTATTTTAATTGTGATGCAGTTACATACATATATGATGCATAAAACTTATGATAATTCAGTTTCTTTATAACCATGATGCAGTAACTTTATAACCATGATGCAGTAACATTAAAACCATGAATGCAGTAACCGTGATGCAGTAAAATCATAATTGTGATGCAGTAAACGTGATGTAGTAACTTTATAACCGTGATGCAGTAACTTTATAACTGTGAGCACTAAAAAATTTTGGCGGAAAACAAAAAAAAAAAAAAAAAATTGCCCCAAAAAAAAATTTTTTTTGGCGGGGAAAAAATTTTTTTTCGGCGGGGGGGGGGGGGGGGGGGGGGTGACACGTGTCATATGATGTGGCAAGGGGTGACACATGTCACTCCCACAATCCTTCCTACACTTTTTATTATAAGACCCTTTTTATAATAACCCCACCCTATATATATATATATATATATATATATATATATATATATATATATATATATATATATATGGGAATATATTAGCTACAATTTATTGTAGCTAATTGGCTACAATTTTAAGCTATAAAATGTGGGTCTCTGATTCTTTTTGTGGGTCCTGATTCTTTTCTGTGAGTCCCTTATTAATTGCTAGTGTAATTTTTGTGAAGGATTGTAGCTAATTGGCTATAAAAATTGTAGCCAAGATATCCCACACACACACACACACACACACACACACACACACACACACACACACACACACATATATATATATATATATATATATATATATATACCTTTTGGTCTCGGCTCACAGTTGTGGTCTCGGCTCGGTCTCAACTCTCGAGAGCAAACTGTTACGAAAAAAAATAACAACAAAATTTTAGAAAAAAAATAACAAAATTTAAAAAACACAATATCAAATAACCTAAACCCAGTTAGGACTTATCAAATAACAAATGGCAAAAAAAAAAAAAAAAAAAAAAATTAAAAAGATTACGAAAATCAGAAAAATAAAAAAGATAAAATTACTCATGGTTATGGTCTCGGCTTGGTGGGAGAAAGGAATAAATGAGGGGAGGAGGAAAGAATTAAACGGGATAAGGGAGAAAAAGATGTACACAGTGGTGCGAGTGTGGGTGCATTGTGGTGAAGATGGTGGTGTTGTGGTGTATTAGTAGGAAGAAGAAGAGGGCGCAAGTCTGTGAGTTTTTTTTGTTTTTTTTTTTTTTTTTTTTTTTGTTTTTTTTTTTTTTTTTTTTTTTTTGTAAGTGTGATCCAGATCTGCTAATAATTGAGGTGTGTAAGTGTGTTATTAGCGGTTACATTTGGCAGGGACATGTCCCTGCTAAAAGTTTGCTTGTCTTATAGCTAGGATTTTGGCGAAGACATGTCCCCGCTAAGAGTTTTTATTACGCGCCAAAAAGTTCGGCGGGATAAAGTAAATGTGTAGAGGGAAAAACAAATTTTTATGTGAATACTTTTAGCGGGGACATGTCCCCCCTGAAAGATGTTTTGATAAAAAAAGCCTCTTTTTATACCATTTTAATTAACTTAAGTCAATATTTAATCTTTTAATTTTCATTAATTTTTTTCTAAATCCTCTTTAATTAATTTAAGACTTTTTATAATTATTTATATCACTTTTTAAACAAACGAGTCGAGATGATATGTTATACATGAGATGTAAAACGAACGAGTTGAGATTATATGGTTATGCACGAGATGTTAAACGAACAAGTCGAGATGATATGGTTTTGAACGAGATGTTAAACGAACGAGCATAGATGATATGGTTATACACGAGATGTTAAACGAATGAGTCGAGATGATATGGTTATGCACGAGATGTTAAAGGAACGAGCCGAGGTGATATGGTTATGCAGGAGATGTTAAACGAACGAGTAGAGATGATATGGTTATACATGAGATGATAAACGAACAAGTCAAGATGATATAGTTTTACACGAGATGTTAAACGAACGAACCGAGATGATATGGTTATGCACGAGATGTTAAACGAACGAGCCGAGATGATATGCTTATGCACGATATGTTAAACGAACGCGTCGAGATGATATGGTTATGCATGAGATGTTAAACGAACGAGTCGAGATGATATGTTTATGCACGAGATGTTAAACGAACGAGCCGAGATGATATGGTTATGCACAAGATGTTAAACGAACGAGTTGAGATGATATGTGTTGATGCATAATCCGGCGCGGGCTGAATTTGACGACTCTCCTTGGGCCGTTAGTCGTCTTCTCGAGCCCTGAGTAGACCTGTCAACAAAGAGAACCCGTTAGGAGTGGACCCGAGGCCGTAGCCCAGGGATCCACCTCCGACGGTCAAGTTAGTATCGGTGTGATATGGCTTATGAGAGTTAGGTTTAGGTTAACCTGTTGTGCTCTGTTGTGAAGGGAACCCCAGCCCTATATTTATAGGGTATGGATTAGGGTTTAGGCGTAGAGTGAGCCGCTGCCTGCCGGGCCTGACCCATTCCTGGCACAGTCCGGACCATACGTCCACAAGCCCCCCAAGTTTAGTATGACATAGTGCGTGGCTATGTTATGTTAAACTTAAGTTCTGTTCATGGCCGCGTAGACCCAATCAACCATGACGGCATGGCCCATGTGTGCGCAACTTATGTGCAAATGGGACGGATCATACTGCGCAGCCCACAAGCGACAGTGAGCACTGGGATTGCGATTGTGATTGTCTCTCAATGGTGAAAGTGGATCTCGTATGTTGCATCCTGGGTAAGGGCGTACCTTTTGTACCAGTAGCGATGCAGCATGGTGCGACAGAAGACGCACTTCTGTGACAGAAGTGCGCGCTGTGCGCGACAAGGATGCGCGCTGTGCGCGACAGAGGTGCGCGCTGTGCTCGAACATTACATTCATCTTTACAACCAACAGAGGACGTCTCCCCTGCGGCAAGATGGTGCGAATATTTAAATCCGTCTTTGTACCGGGCTTGCAATACCTCTTACGTACGATCTGCTTCCAAATATGCCTGTGTGACTTGTACGGAAACAGTAGTATTATATACTCTGGTAGCCCCCCAAGTTTGATGGTGCTACTCTTGTAGGAGCATTAAACTTAGTTATTTAAATCCTTAAAAACACGTAATGCAAATATTAAAAGTATATGCCGTGAATCGCAACATATAAAACCTAATGAAGTAAAAGATTAGCGTGAAGCAATATATAGCACATAGCATATATAATTAATACATAAGAGAAGTAGTAGTGTGAATTACACCTAGCGTGAGGTTTTACAAACTATATAAGAGAAGTAACACGTAGCTAATCTGCGAATGCAGTACGCTCATGGCGATTGAGCGATCTTTTTCTTTTTTATTATAATAAAAACAATGGCGCGGATGGACACACCGTGACCGCGACTAATAGTTACAATTGCACGTACAGACGCAGATGGATGTATCGTGACTGCATAGACTCTAACGTTTGTGGATGATCGCAGATGAACATAACGTGACCATGGCTTTTGTCCAGTGCGCTCATGGCGATTGACTAGCATCGTGGTACCTGTACGTGACAGTGCGCTCATGGCGCCAATCTGCGAAGATGTCCGAACGCACGGCCTAACGCGGGTAGATTTATCGTGACTGCGTTGTTCACGGCTAAAAAATAAAGTAGGTCCGATCGTGCGGACTTAGTGCGGTTTATAGGCAAAATCGTGTTTACCAAGTTTAAAATATTTACATAAAATCTTCTGAATATTTAAAAGATAACATATCGTACCGATTTAAAAGATATGCACAAAAATATTGGGATATCTTTTTAAATTTTAGAAAATATTGGTAATATGTTATTGAAGTGATATTAAAAATCACATGACGTTTAAAGTGATATTAAATATTGGTAATATTGGGATAATTAATAGCAGCATGTAAACTTGTACGAGATTCAAAACGTAATGATGGGAACTTGTACCCCATGTGCAACCGAAGATCTTTAATAAATTTGTACGAGATTCAGTGAAGCCAAGATTCAAACCTTGTACACGGTGAATAGAGAAATCCTTTTTGCCGTGTACGGCTTTTGAACTCGATATGAGAGCACGACACTTGTCGTAGCCATGTCCCACGGATGGCGCCAACTTGTTGATGCATAATCTAGCGCGGGCTGAATTCGACGACTCTCCTTGGGCCGTTAGTCGTCTTCTCGAGCCCTGAGTAGACCCGTCAACAAAGAGAACCCGTTAGGAGTAGACCCGAGCCCGTAGCCCTGGGATTCACCTCTGACGGTCAAGTTAGTATCGGTGTGATATGGCTTATGAGAGTTAGGTTTAGGGTAACCTGTTGTGCTCTATTGTGAAGGGAACCCCAGCCCTATATTTATAGGGTATGGATTAGGGTTTAGGCGTAGAGTGGGCCGCTGTCTGCCGGGCCTGACCCATTCCTGGCCCAGTCCGGACCATACGTCCACAATATGGTTATCCACGAGATGTTAAACGAACGAGTCGAGATGATATGGTTAGGCACGAGATGTTAAACGAACGGTCGAGATGATATGGTTATGCACGAGATGTTAAACGAATGAGTCGAAATGATATGGTTATGCATGAGATGTTAAACGAACGAGCTGAGATGATATGGTTATGCACGAGATGTTAAACGAACAAATCTAAGATGATATGGTTATGCACAAGATGTTAAACGAACGAGTCGAGATGATATGGTTATACACAAGATGTTAAACGAACGAGCCGAGATGATATGGTTATGCACGATATGTTAAACGAATGAGTCAAGATGATATGGTTATACACTAGATGTTAAACGAACGAGTCGAGATGATATGGTTATGCATGAGATGTGAAACGAGCGGGTCGAGATGATATGGTTATGCATGACATGTTAAATGAATGAGTCGAGGTGGTATGATTATGCATGAGATGTTAAATGAATGAGTCGAGGTGGTATGGTGATACACGAGATATTAAACAAACAAGTCAAGATGATATATTGAATGTATAGATAGAAATTACAACTAATACCCATAACTACTATACATTGAATGTATAGACAAAAATTGAATCCACATTACATAAATTACAACATAAGTCTTCCACTCTCAAGTTGGTGAGCTTTTATTCATGGTATTGCAGTATAACCATATCTCATGTATAACCATATCATTATAGTTTAATGCATTTGTCATGTCCTATTTTTAGGAATTAGTTGTCTACTAAAGCCATCTTACCACTCTCAAAACATTCCCAAAGCTTCACACCAAAATTTCCCACCAAACACTTCCCGCCAAAACACTTCCCACTAAAATTTCCCACCAAATTCCCACCAAAAGCTAGCAGATCTGCTCTTACATACACTCTATCCTAAAAACTTATCCTCACAACCTCACAAAATCTACCAACATCTTATCCTCACAACCTCACAACCACAAACGCACACTGTTATCATGAAGATGGCAGAATTTGAAGCTTTTGCCTATCCTTGTGGACGAGGAGACATAATTCTGGGATAATCGCATAAACCTCACTCCGTGGGAAACTATCCTATGCATGTCCTTTATCAAAGGTGAACAATTACATACTTTTTTGTGTATTATATAAATAATTTGGTTAGTTGTTAAAAATAATAGTTTTTACTCTTTAACAGGGTGGGACAAATGATTATGGATGCAATTTTTTTATGGAAGGTGGAACGACTCCGTTTAATGACCGGTTCTCCTAGAGCTTCAACGCCTCTAACTCATTCCGCAGGACCAACCAAAACTCCAACTCGCTACACCGCAGGACCTTCAACATCGAATCATGGAAATACAGAGTGCTCAAACTGCATCCAACTGAATCACTAGATAATGGTAATCAAGAATATGCTAGAAGTGTATATGCATCCCAACAACCACACAATTCAGCTGCCTTATTTCACGACCTTTATAATGACATGGAAAATCTTAGTTTGGGGGTAATTCGTACGCTTTAGGTGATATGAAAAATCTTCGTATGTAGTGTTGTTGTTGTTGCTGTTATTGTTATTGTTGTTGTTGTTTGTTGTGTTATTGTTGTTGTTGTTGTTGTTGTTGTGTTATTGTTGTTGTTTAATAAAATGTTGTTGTTGTTGTGAAAACTGATGTCTAACGTGCTACATAGTTTTTAACCAAAAATATTTTATACCGCAAAACGTATATCATTTACTAAATTTAGTTTTCAACTATTATCGATATGTAATATAGTTTTTGAACAATTATCTTAATATTTTTAACAAAAAAAATATTTTATTCAAACACGAAGGCAAACATTTTATTCAAACCACGCAAGAGTTCTAAACCACATACACTTTCATACATACTCAAACGAAACAACTCGACAAGCAAACTAAACAACTCAAACGAAACAGGTCGACAAGCAAACGAAACACACAACATAGACCATAAAAAATATTGCCAATTCATTTTTTTGCTACTGCTACTTCCCGCTTTACTAGAACTTGCACCATCTTTTTCCTTCCTTACTTTCATCCGGCGGTTGATATATTCAAACGTAGCTTCGACATTTGTTATTCTATCTCCAAGATCATCAAGTCTGGTGCCCAACGTGCTTTAGCTTCATCGCCACCTCCAACAGCAGCAGCAGCTTGAGCTTCAGCAGCATCTAGCTCTTCCAAATACTCTCTATAGTACGGCTTTCTCCTCAACCATGCCAGAATCTGGTCTCTCATCCACGGTGCACAGTTTGCATAAGAACTATATTCATCAAAAATTTCCCAGCCATATTCAAGTATAACTTCATTATACAAGAGTGCGTGTGATAAAACCTTTACCCACTCCTGTTCCGGCGTTAAACCATCTATTGTTATTTGTGTTTTGTGAAAATTGACGATTGAGTTATTTGTGTTTTTTTTCCGAATTTACGATAGTTAGTATGTGTTATGTGTATATTAAAATATATAGTAAAAATTTGGCCGACAATGTTGCAATTTGGTGGAAAAATTGGCGCCTTAACTTTTGGCGTGGATATGTCCCCGCCAAAACTAGTTATCATTACCGAAAAGTTTAGGCGAGATAAAGTAATTGTTGGAAGGGAAAACTGGATACTACTTTTGGCAAGGACATGTCCCCGCTGAAAGATTGTCACTTTGCATCAACACTTTCGGCGGGGACATGTCTCCGCCAAAAGTAATGGCGAGAAAAATACCCGGGAACAATTAAGTGCAACTATTTTTGTCAAACTTTACCAAATATCAAACACACTTTTGGCGGGAACATGTCCTCGCTAAAAGTGTGCGTTGAAATTTTAGTAAACGGTCAGTGATATGGTGTGCCAGCTCAGCATAGATTTTGTAGTTTAGCAACTTTCGGCGAGGTCATGGTGTCCCCGCTGAAAGTCTCCTCGCCCGTCCTTCGTTTTGTTCTAGTCTAAATGCAAGTTGCGTATGTTTGATTTATAAATCTATAACTGATAAGCAAATAATCATGTTTAATTGCCATCAAAACAAATCTTATATATTAAAAGAAAACTTAAGGGTGTGTTTGGTATCCCATTATCGGAATGAGAATATTACTATGAAAGTAATTAAAGATGTTTGTTTAAGATGAAGGGGCCCACCACTATGGTAATGAATGATATATATGTTTCATACTCCATATACCTCAAAAGGGTAAGGTATGGATCTTTCATACCGAAGGGTCCACCACTACTATCAAAATCATTCCTATTGTGATTCATGGCGGCATACCAAACGCACCTTTATTATATGATGTTTATAGCCCTTATCCCATACACACGCACAAATATCCCATGTACTTTAGCTTTCATTCATCTTGTAACCACAGTTTCTAGCATGGTAATTTGCTAGTAGTTTTGTTGAAAGTTCGCTCCTTGACTCCTTCATGCAACTCATGCAAATGTTATCCATAGATATTTAAAGCATGGTTATGAAAGTAAGTATAAGTGAGATTATTGTCAACTTATTTGTAGAACCTTTTATAGAGGCGCAAGAGTCTTTTTCAAATCACATTTTAATGACAATAAATAAATAGAATACAAAAGAATTATGAATGAATGACTAAAAATGCATTTATTCGGAGGTTGTAAGAATTCTAAAATGTAGATATTTAAAGCATGGTTATGAAAATAGATGGAACTAAAGAGTTGCGGAAGTTAATAACGTCATTATTTATGCCAAGAACTTAAACTTGTTATCACTTAATTTTTTTTTAGGGAAAATTGTCTAAAAATACATCGAACTTGCCACTTTTTACTATTTTATGCTATGAACTTTTTTTTTTTCCTATTATATTCATAAACTTTCTTAATCATCCTATTGTATGCATAAACTTTTTTAATCACCCTATTGTATGCATCGTTAGTCGTAATTGAGTTCAAAGAATTGCATCGTTAGTCCTCGTTGACTATAGAGTTAAAATATTTGCATCGTTGGTCCTCACCGAGTTAAAATATTTGCATCGTTAGTCCTCATTGACTATAGAGTTAAAATATTTGCATCGTTAATCCTCATTGAGTTAAAATATTTGCATCGTTAGTCCTCGTTGAATTAAAATATTTGCATCGTTAGTCCTCATTGACCATTCTTACGTTTTTATCAGTTTCATCCATTTTTATATGTTTTCATCTATCATGTTTTTATCAAATCTTTTGCCACACTTTTTTATCAAATATTTTGCCATATTTTTTATTCATTTTCGTTTAGGGTTTATGGTTTAGTGTTTAGGGCCTAAACCCTAAACACTAAACCCTAAACCCTATAGAGTTAAAATATTTTCATCCTTAGTGCTCATTGAGTTAAAATATTTGCATCGCTAGTCCACATCGATCATTCTTACGTTTTTATCAGTTTCGTCCGTTTTTATACGTTTTCATCTCTCATGTTTTTATCAAATCTTTTGCCACACTTTTTTTTATCAAATATGTTGCCACATTTTTTATTCATTTTCGTTTAGGGTTTAGGGTTTAGAGTTTAGGATTTAGGGTTTAGGGTTTAAACTCTAAACCCTAATAATTCGGATCAGAAGGGTTTAGGGTTTAGGTTAAAGTCTCACGAGTTTTGATGTAAAACATCATTCCTGATAACATTCGTGTTTTACACTTTTAATAAGTCGGATTAGAAGGGTTTAGGGATAAAAACGTGTTAAAACGGACGAAAACTGATAAAAACATATGAAAACATGAGAAAAACGGACGAAAATGTATAAAAAATGGACGAAAAAGGAAAAAAACCGTAAGAATCGTCAATGAGGACTAACGATGCAAATATTTTAACTCACTGAGCACTAACGATGCAAATATTTTAACTCTATAGGGTTTAGGGTTTAGGCCGTATACCCTAAACACTAAACTCTAAACCGTAAACGAAAATGAATAAAAAAATGTGGCAAAATATTTGATAAAAAAAGTGTGGCAAAAGATTTGATAAAAACATAAGAGATGAAAACGTATAAAAATGGATGAAACTGGTAAAAACGTAAGAATGATTAATGAGGACTAACGATGCAAATATTTTAACTCTATAGTCAATGAGGACTAACGATGCAAATATTTTAACTTAATGAGGACTAACGATGCAAATATTTTAACTCTATAGTCAATGAGGACTAACGATGCAAATATTTTAACTCAGTTAGGACTAACGATGCATACAATAGGGTGATTAAGAAAGTTTATGCATACAATAGGAAAAAAAATTCATAGCATATAATAGTAAAAGTAACAATTTCGATGTATTTTTAGATAATTTTCTATTTTTTTATATTGAAAATCTAATCTTTAATTCTCTAAGTTATTTAAAGAAACTCAACTTTTAAGTAGATATAGATAGAATAGAACTATTTTAATTAGAGACATAAATCAACTCAAATTTATGGCAAGGAACTCAAATTTTAAATATACGCCCTCTGGAAGAAAGAAAAAAAAAAAAAAAAAAAAAAAAAAAAAAAAAAATTTACTATTTATATTTGTCCTAGAATAAGTGTCCAGTTTCTATATATAGATAGTAATTATGGCTGGTTTTCCTACTTTGCCCTTCTAATTAAAACTTATATTAATTACTCATTTTTTTTTATTTCTATATTAACTCCTAGGGTAAAAATGACTTTTTATCAATCAAAATTAGCATTAATTACACATATTATAATTTCAACATTTTTCGTGTAGACTCTCTTTTTGGGGACGGAGGGAGTAATAAATAGATAGATAGGGTACGTTTGGTAAAGCGAAATCACTCATTTAGCAGAAGTTACTATGTAAATTTTAAATGAAATGCGATCATAAACGCCTAAAAGCATTCAGTAATCCAAGCTCTTTTATTAGTTCAAGACAAATTATAACAATGGAAGCCATAGTGATTGGACAACTAGGAGATTAAAGTACATAGTTTATTGTATGCTACTTGAAAGGAAGCATATAACACACATTTCATATTTTTACATACAAATAACCATATAACATCAAGCCTTATTTGTGTTATCAATTCTGTAATAATCTAATTTTGATTTTCCGTCAAGCTCCTTACTTAAGAACCTTCTGAAGAAGTCTTCAAATATAAATTCGTGGTAAATAGCAGGTTTCTCAGCAGATATAAGCTCTGGGAATGGTCCATATATTCCCTCTCGGTTGCTTGGTTCCAAAAAAACAGCAAAAGAAAGACGTGCAACTTCAGCATTGTTTGCCAACACTCTATGTTCCACGCTTCTGTATGCATCGTTAGACATCATCTGTGAAATTGAATACACCATGAGATGATTATATATATGACTCTCTAAGAGACTCGTAGATGAAACAATTTCCACAAATGTCTTAATCATTTTTTTTTTTTTTTCTGATGTTGGATCAGTCGGCCGATCAGCCAGTGATCGAGCTTTATTTATCTCTTGCCTAATGGGAGGTCTGGCTTGATCTAACTAGGGTTATATAAAATTAGAAAGGAAAAAAAAAAAAAAAAAAAAAAAAAAAAAAAAAAAAAAAAAGAGCATTTGTGAGTAAAGTTTTTTAGGTAAAGTACTATTATTATTATGTTTTTGAACAAAAAAGTGTTTTAGGTCAAGCAGGCTTGACGTGTTTTGAGCAGTTCATGTTCATTTTACCACCTCTAAAAAATACCTGAAGCATGTCACCTATGTTGATAACAATGGCACCAGGAACCGCCTCAACAACAACCCAATCTTCACCACACTTGGCCTGCAATAGTCCACCAATCTCATTCTGAATGAGCACAGTTAGCACATTTGGATCAGTGTGTGAAGTTATCCCCATAGTGAGATTTGGCTGTGGACAAGGAGGGTAGTAATGGGATGCGCATAACCTTCCTTCCAAACATGACAACTCTTTAAGCCTTTCACTTTTTACGCCCAATCCTTCACATAAAATTGACATCAACTCTTCTGCTAAGCCAACCACTGCCTTGTCCCAATCCTTTAATGCCGCCCAACACATCTCTGGCACTGCCTCCCATTTTGGTTCCTTGGGTGACATCGTACACCTAAACACACATACTCATCCAATTACAAATGTTAACGTAGAGCATGATCGATCAGACCATAACATAGAGCCATAAAAAATGGACAGATATATTATACATAAATAAATTACCATACAATAATAATTAATTTTAGGGAGCTAACCTGAATAGTGTCCCTCCAGCTAGCAGCTTTAGACTGATACAAATCCAAATTAGCAGCATATGTTGCACCATTTTCAGTTTCTCTGCCATAAAATTGCATCTTATACTCCGTTGATTGCTCGTAAAACTTCTTTGTATCATTAAGCACACTATCAATTAGTGTAACTGGAATACTATGATTCACTATCTGAAAGAACCCTACAGTAGATGCACATCGCCTAATTTCCTCCACCGCCTTTGATCTTTCTTATGATTCACTATCTGAAAGAACCCTAGAGTAGATGGTCACGGAAGATATCGTTTATGTAATGTGACATGCATGACATACAACCATCTGCCCATTTAGTCTTTTGATCATATCTATATAACATCGACTTAACCAATACATTTTATTTATAACACCAAGCATTCACTTTCATAACTATACCAACCATCATGGCATCACTTACTGCCGAGCAAAACTACGATCATCTCAAAGAAGTGACACAATTCGACGAATCAAAACTCGGCGCTAAAGGGTTACTAGATTCTGGTATCACTACCATTCCCCGAATTTTCCACCAGCCACCCGAACATCTCCCAGGTCCACAACCAAAAACGCGACCTCAGTTAACTGTGCCGGTTATCGACTTATCACAAGAAAGATCAAAGGTGGTGGAGGAAATTAGGCGATGTGCATCTACTCTAGGGTTCTTTCAGATAGTGAATCATAGTATTCCAGTTACACTAATTGATAGTGTGCTTAATGATACAAAGAAGTTTTATGAGCAATCAACGGAGTATAAGATGCAATTTTATGGCAGAGAAACTGAAAATGGTGCAACATATGCTACTAATTTGGATTTGTATCAGTCTAAAGCTGCTAGCTGGAGGGACACTATTCAGGTTAGCTCCCTAAAATTAATTGTGTCACTTCTTTGAGATGATCGTAGTTTTGCTCGGCAGTAAGTGATGCCATGATACGATGGTTGGTATAGTTATGAAAGTGAATGCTTGGTGTTATAAATAAAATGTATTGGTTAAGTCGATGTTATATAGATATGATCAAATGACTAAATGGGCAGATGGTTGTACGTCATGCATGTCGTACATTACATAAACGATATCTTCCGTGACCATTTCTGACCATTTCCCTTGCTAGCCTCATATGTCGACCTAGTGAGGTTCAAATATAAATTACCACTGCATGTGACAGTTAAATGCAAGACATTACTAAAATTAGCTATGCTGATTTAATTTTATCAAGACTGTACATGCAAGCGAAATTATTTTGGAGTATAATTAGAAGAATAGTGTTGGGAGTTGTGGTTTATACTACGTGGAAAGAAAGAAATGCTCGTAATCTTACTAATTAACAAGACTCGACGAGTGTATTCTTTGGTTAATTGCATGGTTAAAGTTGTCCGTCTCTAGATATGTCACTAAAGCTCAACCCTACTATCCATTCTGCTCGGGTAAATGAAAATTGGAATCTATGATGTTGGTCGTTAGTTTTTGGGCGTTTTGTATCTTAGCTGGTTTTTTACGTGGTTGATGTATTTTCCTTAAGGAATGCCTCAATTTTGATGATTCTTTTCCACTAACCTTAAGTAATACCTCAATTTTGATGGTTCGTTTCAATTGTCTTGAGCTTATGGAGGTTTATAGCTTATAAAAGCTTTCAGCTTGTGTGGTAAATAAAACTTATTTATAAGTAACCTTATTTTATAAGCTCAATGCCAAACACGGTAATATAGTATCCTACAGAGAGAAACTATTAATATTCAATATTTTTCAATCAGTTATGACGTTATCTTTTTTAACAAAGAGTTATGACGTTATTTATTTTTCAATCAGTTATGACGTTATCTTTTTTAACAAAGTGTTATGACGTTATTTCATTCTTACACTAGTTGAACCGCTTGAACATCTAATCTGATGTCCAGTTCGATTTCAAGAAATTGTAAAAGAAAGATGTATTCAACAATAATAACCATACCTGTGTGTTTTAACTTGCATGTGTATGTTTTATCTAAATTTGTGTATTAATAAAAGTTTGGGATAACATTATTAGGCTTTGGTTAACGAAAAAATAAAGAAAAATAACTCATTTTCTTATGTAAAACAAGTTTGATACTCCCTCCGTCTCGAAATTATTGTACACATTTTTATTATAGGATGTCTCAAAATAATTGTTCACTTTCCATTTTAAGTAGTAAAAAGAGAATTTGGTGGGGGAATATTTCGTTTGAGTGGTTGAGATTTATAGTGGTCTCACTTTTAATAAACTTGGTGATTCTTGTCTCCTGACAATAATTTTGAAACGGACGGAGTAGTACAAATTAGCACGACCAAATATAAATAAGACATGTCACATATGTCCCATTGATTAAAACTAATTCAATGCTGCAATTGAATTTGCATTTAATATTGATGCACTACTACAATTTTACTTTCTGCTACCACTTATGTGGTCTCCAAATGGAAAAAATGTGGTCGCAAAGCCACTTCGCGACTACATGTGGTCACAACATGATGGATGCAACGTTCTCGTCGCTATTTTTCATTGCGACCACAAAAACAATGTATCTAGCGACCACCTGAGAGACCCAGAAATATTCAACCCAAACTTTAGTCAGCTGGTCAAAACAATGTGGAGACCACATATGTGGTCGCGATGTATATACTATAAATTGAATAATAAAAATTATCGGGATACATTTTTATTTGAATACAAAAAATAATAATACTCATAATTATTTGGCGACCATATATGTGGTCACAAGGTATTTATCTCTTCTTTTTGTTTCGCTACTCATCAACGAAATTATCATTTTCATAATTAAGTTGAGACCACAAATGTGGTCGCGAAATGTGTCTGTATGCTCAAAAAACAAGAGCAGCACCTGCTGCATTTTCAGATTTTTTTCTGGAAAAAAATCTACCAAAACAAAACCTGTAAATGATCTGAAACAATGTTACAAAAGTGTTCAACTTCATCAATCAATTTATTCATTCCGAAGTCATAATATTTGCAAATAGCGATCCAAATTAAGCTATTACTAATAACACAACGATGTCAATACAAATAACATACTAAAATCCCTATTCGTCATCATAATCATCTTGATCAGCATTACCACCATCATTACCACTATCTTCAATCTTCATCATCAGTCATGGAAAGTAAGGGGGCTCAAGTTTGAGGAACTACCTTCCTGTTTGTTGAAGTGAGTCATAAACTATGCAAACATGTCTTTAACACTTGAAATGAACACATGGAAAGTATCTACAAATGATAAAACCTCGGGTGTTCTTCATCTACGACACTACAAAATGAACACATGGAAAGTAAGTACAAAATGCTAATTAAACATCTATACACAATACCAAAAGCATAATTTAGTTATTCCGCCCAAAGAATGCCAAAATACCTAAACTACGAGACTAAGCCTAAACAACCTCTCACAACAAATCGTTATACAAGATGGCTTTTTTGCGTGGATAAACACTTAGCGAAATTAACAAAACGCATACAAAATCCAACTAACACTTTACAAAATTAACCAAACGCATACTACTAACACTTAGCAAAATTAACCAAACGCATATTACTAAACACTTTACAAAATTAACCAAACGCATACTACTAACACTCTTTTAGTTTTTGAAGTTGCTGCAAAAAGCTCTTACTTTCAAGCAACCAAAAACACACACTAAAACACACACACACTAAAAAAAAGTCAATTTTTTGAGTACCTTTTTTACTCAAATTTTCAATATTGGTGGTCATCAGTTTTCTTGATCTATAAACACACAGTGTGTGTGTTTTTATATAAAATTGTGAAGTGAAATGTTTCAGTTATCTGAACAACAACATCCACAACAAAGAATCGGTTCCTCGCGAGTTGACTCGGACGAGTCACGCGACACACGATAAAACTTAGATCGACACGTTTTCGTTATAAATCATTTAGTGGTGGTGATAGATGTACGCGGCAGTGGAGCAAGATTGAGTGGCGGTGGTGATTAGATCTAGGTAATGGAGGTATTTTGTGGCGCGTGGTGTAGATGAAAAGAAAGAGGAGGTCGCGTGGAGGTGTTTGGTGGTGGCGGTGTGTTTAGGGGGACGGTGGTGTGCCGGACTTTGGCCGGTAAAAAGGACGGTGGCAGTGGGTTTTGGTGTGGCCGGCGGCTAGAGAGAAAAGAGGAGAGGGGAGTTATTGAAGATGAAAAAGATATGGATAAGTTAGGGTTAGAGTTTATTAGATATATTTTAGTTTAATTACAACTAAGTACTTGTGTAGTGTTTTATTTATCAATTGGGACTGGATGTAAGTCCTTGTGTTTTGTTGTTATCGTCTCATTGCTTGCACTAATGATTGTCAAATGGTTGGACCACATGATGGTGTGCAAAGACTAACCACATGTGTGTAAAGACCCAAAGCGTTTTATGTATGACGTGACTGGTTGCTACTATTAATCCAAACCTCGTACGAATTAAAGATTTGAATAAGTATGTCAGTGGTCCAATCATATTTTTGTCGTCAACTGCATGGTATTCCATCACACAATCTCGTATTCAATTAATGAGGGTCAGATCTAAAGGTTGTGTTATTAATATTGTTTGTCGAGGCACAATATTTCATGGTTAAGAATTCATTATTCTAATTAATGGGTCGGTTGAGAAATTAAAGCCTCGTACTACAATTGAATTTATTGGTCGCTTGTTTGTCTCCTAGTGATTGATTAAAGATGGGTTGTCGTGTATTAAAGATGTCTCAAAATAATTGTTCAATTTCTATTTTAAGTAAGAAAAGGAGAATTTGGTGGGGGAATATTTTATTTAAGCGGTTGAGATTTATAGTGGCCTCACTTTTATTAAACTTGGTGATTCTTGTCTCCTGACATTAATCTTTACACGGAAGAAGTAGTACAAATTAGCACGCCCAAATATAAACACGACCTGTCACATATGTCCCATTGATTAAAACAAATGCAATGGTGCAATTGAATTTGCATTTAATACTCATGTGTGGGTTGATTTGGGTCGCTTTTAACATAATAAATGGAATCGTATTGGCGGAACAAATAGTGAAATTTATGAGGTGCATTTTATAAAATAATTGGAAATTTATAACACAAAATATTGAGACAAGGTAGATTTTTTTTAAATAGATATCTTTTTACAAACTTTTACACTAGACAAGATAAATCCATAAGGTACACGCTCAACTACATGAAATACATATGTAACGTTGTGTGTAGAACTTTATAATTTTCCTTCCTAGCTTCATCATAGGTTCTTAGAAATATCATTGTCATTCAAAAAAAATCATTATAAAACTTAGATTTCTTCGTAATAACATTGATCCCGAACACAAATCTCAAGATGTTTACTATCACATGCCATGCGAATCAACAGAAGAGACGTACAACTTGATTCTTCCTACATTTTTGTGTCACATTTGGGATTTTGTAAGCTATGGTCTTAACATTTTTGTATAAAGCCTAACATTTTAGAGTATATATTTTCATTTGTCAGCTATATTCTTGAAATTTTTATACATAAAACTATGTATTAATAATATGGATTTAAAAAAATGAATTAATAACTAAAATGTGAGCTATGAAAAAGTACGTTAATAGTTTACACAAAACCTCTTTTTTTAATAATATGAGGCATCTTGACCTGTGTGATACACAGGTTTGGTTTACCATTAGAAAATCAAACTCTTATTTTGATGCTAACGAATTAACTTTTATATGATACGTATTGAATGTGAAAATTTTAAGCCTTTCATAAATAGAATGTTCTAAATACTTTATATATTAGTATAGATTTGTAAAAGAGTGGGATAACATTATTAGGCTTTGTTAACGAAAAAAATGAAGAATAATAACTCATTTTCTTATGTAAAACATGTTTGATACTCCCTTCGTCTCGAAATTATTGTACAAATTTCTATTTTAGGATGTCTCAAAATAATTGTTCACTTTCCATTTTAAGTAAAAGAAAGAGAATTTGGTGGGGGGATATTTTATTTGAGTGGTTGAGATTTATAGTGGCCCCACTTTTATTAAACTTGGTGATTCTTGTCTCATGACAATAATTTTGAGATGGAGGATGTTGGGAATTATATTTATTGATTTGATGATACAAAACAAGAAGAATGAAACATGAAGGGCTTGAAGTGACAAGAAGGGAAACTACAAAAAGATGGAGGATTTGGAAGATTCTAAGAAGAATATTTAGTTTCCTAATTGTATTATGATTCCTCTTATAAACCCTAATATCTCTATATAAAGAGATCAAGGGTGTAGGATTTTATAATTCAAGTCTTCCACAATGTAGACGTCTACTAAAGGTGTGTGTGTGTAACCTAGGCGTAGAAGATAAACGCCTAGGGTTGAGTGTTTTAGTTTAGATAACGTGTTCTACTTGATCAAGGTAGAACATGTTAAGTAGTTTGTAATCGTTAGAGAAGTGAATGATAATGAAAAACCTTGTTCATAATAATGATTGATTCTATGTTTGAATATTTCGCCTTCATTATTATGTGTTCCTAGATATAATATTAGACCTCGTCTAAGAGCTACAACGATACTATCAATTGGTATCAGAGCTAGGTGTTAGACCCGTTTCCCGGGTGTTGGGACCCCACCCTAGATGAAATGGATAAAGGCCTTATGAGATTGGCTA
Source organism: Artemisia argyi (assembly GCA_030686995.1). Lineage (NCBI taxonomy): Eukaryota > Viridiplantae > Streptophyta > Magnoliopsida > Asterales > Asteraceae > Artemisia > Artemisia argyi. The sequence continues at coordinate 16,903,195 of CM060678.1, read as the reverse complement.
GTCAATAAATGTAAGGTTTTAGTCAAACCCGATAGTCAATTAATAGTCAAAGTATGACTAATGTAGTTATGTAAATATGATGCGCAACTTAAGGGACCTAGGTTGCCAAGTATTAAACATGTTATAAAGTTATTAGTGGCTAAAATAAGAAGAAAGAGACTTGAGGGGCCATTCTTGCCATGGACCCAAACTTGTGACTAGCTTGTGTATACTAGAGTCTTCCACACTTTTCATCATTTGTGTAGAGGGTGTTTGTGGTCCGGTTTTAGAAGGAGAAAGAGAGGGAAAGTTGGGTGATGACCTAAGATGAAGAAGATGATCAAGTCTTGATGTTTATAGTCTCCCTTAGTTATGATCATAACAAGTAAGTCTTTATGTTCATGTTGTTATTGAAGCTTTGGATTAAGAGGAAAGTGGGAAATCATCATATGATCAAGATATGATCATATGATGATGTAGAAAGGTAGATGATTATGTTTTGATGGGTTTTGTTAACCCTTGTTATGTATTTGATTATTATGTTGTTAGGTTGTGATTATTTATGAAGGTTGATGATGATGGATCATTGTGTTGTTGATGTTCTTGATGTGCTTAGCTTGGAGCTAAGGTAAGTAAAATGATGATAGCATAAGTTATATGGATTTCTATCATTATGTGTTATGTATGTTTAAGATGAGAAGATGAGCTTGGGTTATGCTTATGTGATGCCATGTTTATGGCTTATGTGTTGATGAAGCTATGGATATGTTGATGTTATGTGCTAGTTGAGATTTTGAGTAGTGAGCCATGATGTAAGTGTTTTATGTATATGATGCATTATGTGGATTGAAGTATGATGTATGTTATGATCATTTTACTTATTAAGCCTTTATGCTTATGGTTTAGTTGCCTAACCCTTTTGTAGGTTGGAATGCTTGTATGGATGGCTTGGATATAGTGATTAAGGAATTGGAGATGCAAGATTAAGGTAGTATGCGTTAGGAGCTTAGGTAGAATACCGAGCTCTATGTTGATTTTGTACCCCCGTGAGTCATTAGTGTTTGTAAAGTATGATCAAGTGTCATGTGTATGAATTGGTGGTCAATTGGTAAGTTATAACATGGTTCATGTATTTTATGTTCAAGTTAAAGGGGCGTTTGGATTATGTGTAAGTATACCCATTTTGGGTGGTTAACGGGTCAAGTGTATATGGATCATGTTTTATATGTCAAAGTAATGTTAATGGTTAAGTTTGGTAAGAAATTGAGGTGATATAAGTGGTCTTGTTGTGTAATGGGTCAAAATGGGTTTTGTTCATAACCCGTCAACTTTTAAAGTACTATTTCGGGTTGATTGAGTATGTAAACGATTTTGTACGTTATGTTAATGGCTTTGAGTGAGTTTGGTGTGGATATAAGGTAGCAGGGGTCGATTATTGTGAAAAAGGGCCAAATTTCGGTTTGGATATCCCAAATTTCGGTTTATACCGAAATTTGGTACCAAATTCCCAAATTTCCGTGTGAACAGTGGACAGATTTTGTCGGTATTTGAAAAATCATATCTTTTAATCCGTAAGGAGTCACGGGTTGTGCCACCCGTCGTTTTGAAGGTAATTGAGTCTAGTTTTATATAAAAATAGTCTCAAGGTCTGAATGTTTATAGATTTTTGTCAGTGGTCAAAAGAGTAACCAGATGTCCGTAAAAATCAAGTGTTTCCGCGTAAAAAGTTTTAGTTTTTGGTCTAAGCGGGCACGGGGCGTAACACTAGGTTAGCTCGTGATCTAGGATTCTTCAAGGTTTTTGTTGTCGATGAAGAAGCAGCTTTGATTTTAAGGTTCGTATTTTTTTTGCTGCTGCTGCGATGGTAATGTTTTGGCGACAATAAGCAAATCTTTCACATACTTATGCAAGATCGTGTGTCGATTCAATTGATTGAAGATTTGTCGGCTTTTGAAAATGGTACGATAAAGATCGAGGGTCAGTTGGAATAAAAGGTTTTCGAATTTTAAGTGGGACCTATCTTTTACACACCACCCTTTTACACCTTTCATTTTTTTAATATTATTTATGTACTTTATGTTCATCATGTAACAACAAGTCAGGTGGTCCAAAATTTTGTAGTAATACACCACCACATATCAACTCTTTTCATTTTTACAACAAACAACAACACTCTTTCAGTTTTTGAAGTTGCTGCAAAAAGCTCTTACTTTCAAGCAACCAAAAACACACACTAAAACACACACACACTAAAAAAAAGTCAATTTTTTGAGTACCTTTTTTACTCAAATTTTCAATATTGGTGGTCATCAGTTTTCTTGATCTATAAACACACAGTGTGTGTTTTTATATAAAATTGTGAAGTGAAATGTTTCAGTTATCTGAACAACAACATCCACAACAAAGAATCGGTTCCTCGCGAGTTGACTCGAACGAGTCACGCGACACACGATAAAACTTAGATCGACACGTTTTCGTTATAAATCATTTAGTGGTGGTGATAGATGTACGCGGCGGTGGAGCAAGATTGAGTGGCGGTGGTGATTAGATCTAGGTGATGGAGGTATTTTGTGGCGCGTGGTGTAGATGAAAAGAAAGAGGAGGTCGCGTGGAGGTGTTGGTGGTGGCGGTGTGTTTAAGGGGACGGCGGTGTGCCGGACTTTGGCCGGTAAAAGGGACGGTGGCAGTGGGTTTTGGTGTGGCCGACGGCTAGAGAGAAAAGAGGAGAGGGAGAGTGAGTTATTGAAGATGAAAAAGATATGGATAAGTTAGGGTTAGGGTTTATTAGGTATATTTTAGTTTAATTACAAATAAGTCCTTGTGTAGTGTTTTATTTATCAATTGGGACTGGATGTAAGTCCTTGTGTATTGTTGTTATTGTCTCTTTGCTTGCACTAATGATTGTCAAATGGTTGGACCACATTATGGTGTGCAAAGACTAACCACATGTGTGTAAAGTGTTAGAGTTTGACAATCAAAGTACACATATTGCGGAAGCTAGGATCAAGTAATAACACGTATAAAGATTAACTAAAACATAAATAGAAAACGTACCTGAAGCACTTCAAATAAACCTTGATTCTTGTACAAATAGATCAATGATAAACCCCTTACCGTTTTGTTTATCGATCTCTTGATAATTACTAAAGTAAGTAATTACCTCGTTCTTGTACACACAAACTACCAACGAATAAAGGTTTGATGCAAGTAAACAAAACACTTATATTTTACTTTGGAAAAATCGATCCAAACCCTATAGGGGGGAAGAACCGATCGGCCAAGAAAAACAAGGAGGAAAGAAAAGGTTTAGGGTTGTGTGTGTGCACAAAAGATGTGAAACCCTAATCCTTGGCCTTGTATATATACTAGGTGAATCTTGGAGCTCAAGTAAAGCATGGGTCGACCCATGGGATTGGGTTTCGACCGGCCTAGCACCCACAAGGGTGTTCTAGATCTTTCTTGACTCCCAAGTTACACTCTAGTCCTTTTCCTTTTGTCCCTAATGATTATTAGTCCATACGTTTAATAACTAACGACCATTTAGTCCATTAAGTGTTTATATATATATATATATATATATATATATATATATATATATATATATATATATATATATATATATATATATATATATATATATACGATACATTTAACATATATATATTTATTATACATTATTCTTGTTTGTAAAGTGTGCAATCCCGAGGTCTCGGGTTCGATACTAGACATTTACTTATTAATATTTATACGTAACTTTTAACAGCTCCCACTCGTATATCTATTAATAGTAAAATGACATTGGTTAGCGTCTTGCAGCACTCCAATGCCCCTAGTTCGACCCGAGCTAGGTTTCCTGGAAAACCTTTAATGATTCATCATTGTTATTATCCTTTCGCCTCTAATACTACATTAATAAAGATGTGAGGTTCTTTATTAAATTCTGTTTCTCGTTTCTTTATGATTGAACAAAATTACCAAACCATCTGAACGTATTCCAGATAGACTTTGGGCGTGGCCACGCAAACATTTTGTCAACCCTACGAGGGGCCCAGCAGTATTAAACTTCTGAACAAATCAGAAGGAACGAATTCTCTCTTGACTACAAGAATAACCCATGAACTTTGCAACATTCTGAAAACAACCCTTATGACTTCCAATTACGGTAAGCGGTAGATTGCTCCACAAAATGCACTACATCCATGACACTTATCTGGTATCTCAAGTCTGAGGATAACTCTTAAATATGATTCTCACAATAAATTTAAATCATATTGTTGGGATAAGTCCAATACTCAATTCATTGAATATCATGTGAAATTGGTATGACTACGCATCAATATACTTTCAAGTATATCCTTAACCAATACTCAAAATTGTCTTAGTTTAATGATATTCCCATATCATTAATCGACAACGGACATTTAGAATAATAAATTATTCACGGATCTTAAACATGCAAATATAGGATATATTATTAAGACTTGAATAAATAAACATAACCAATACTTTATTTCATTAAACATTAATAATTGTACATTACATCCTTTATCCAAATACTAATCACAAATGGGCATGAAACTATCAGCTAATTTAAGTCCTATTCCTTCAGCATGCTTGTAAAGCTTGGTGCCAGGTAAAGGCTTTGTAAATTGATCAGCTAAGTTTTCATCTGTGTGAACTTTGAGCATTTCGATTTCACCTATCTCAACTTGTTCTCTGACATAGTGGCGCTTAATCGGGAAATGTCTGGTGCCTCTCATGATTCCAGGTTCATTGGCAAATGTAATTGCGGCTGAGTTGTCACAATACATTTTTATAGGTCACTGAATCGAAGGCATAACCCCAAGCCCTGAAACAAACTTCCTAATCCAAACAGCTTCCATTGCAGCTTCTGAAGCAGCTATATACTCACTTTCTGTAGCAGACATCGCTAGTACACTCTGCTTTTTGCTCCTCCAATCAACAACTCCTCCATTAATGACAAAGACATAACCCGTCTGAGACTTCGTATCATCTTTATCACCTTTCCAAAAAGCATCGCAGTAACCTGTTACATCAAGCTCTGCAGATGGAGTACCCCCATAAACCAAGAACATCTCTTTAGTAGCCCTAAGGTACTTGAGAATATTCTTAACATCAGTCCAGTGTTTTTCACCTGGATTCTGCTGATATCGACTGGTTAAATTCTGAGCAAACGCCACATCAGGCCTTGTGCTTTTCACTGCATACATAATAGATCCCACAGCCGAAGCATAAGGGACTCTCTTCATGCGTTGCACCTCTTCAGGTGTTGAAGCACAAACTTTATTGCTCAAGCCATGTTGCTCTTGCATCAGCAAATATCCTTTCTTGGAATTTTGCATACTGAATCTCTTCAATATTTTATCAATGTATGCACTTTGGCTTAATCCAATTAATCGCTGAGATCTATCTCTATATATCTTGATTCCCAGAATAAATGCAGCTTCCCCTAGATCTTTCATAGAAAAACAACTTCCAAGATATGCCTTAACTTTTTGCAAGCTTGGAATGTCGTTCCCCATGATCAATATGTCATCGACATATAATATAAGGAAAATTACATTACTCCCACTAGCTTTGTGATATACACATGGCTCATCAAGATTTTGAGTGAATCCATACTTCTTAATCTCACTATCAAATCTTTTATTCCATTGTCGTGATGCTTGCTTTAATCCATAAATGGATCTCTTAAGCTTGCATACACGATCTGGGAATTCTGGATTCACAAACCCCTCAGGCTGCGCCATATAGATATCTTCATCTAGGCGACCATTTAAGAAGGCGGTTTTGACATCCATTTGCCAAATCTCATAGTCATAGTAAGCGGCTATGGTTATAAGAATCCTAATAGCCCTTATGTCAGCTACAGGAGAAAAGGTCTCCTCAAAGTCAACACCAAAAGTTTGAGTATAGCCTTTAGCTACCAAACGGGCTTTATAGGTATGTACAATTGATACGTGTCAATTATAGTATAATAATATTCCGAGGAAATACCGGTTAAAGTAATTCCCGGGTCGTTCTTCCCAACGAAAGCTCAAATGGAAAATTTGAATTATCGAATGGGAAATCGTGTAGTGAAAGTGAGTTGTGAAAGAGTGATAGAGTGAAAATAGCAATTAAGGAAATCAAATATTAACAAACAACAATAAAGCATGCAAAGATTACAAGCTAACTATGCACCGAATTGAAAAACGTTAAAACGGAAACGCAACCGTAAAAATTAAAACGTAACGTTCTACGAAAAATGACCCTAGGAATTTGGAAATATTTTCTAAAAATTAAAAACTAATAAAAAGAATTTTAAGAAAAAGAAAAATATTTTTTAGACTTTTCTTTTATTTTCTAGAATTTATTTTGTATTTATTGAATTAAAAGTGAATTAAAAATTAAGAAAAATAGGAAAACAAATTGGAAAAATGAAAATTTAATTCTAAAAATTCTAAAATATTATAAAAGAAATTTTAAAATTATTTTTGTATTTTTCAGAACCTTTTTGTATTTTTTTTATTGATTTTTGAATTTAAAAACTATTTAAAAATTGAAAATAATCAAAAGAAATTATTAAAAATAGTAAAAATGATCAGAAAAATCTGGAAAAATTCCAGAAAATCAAAAATATTAAAAAGAACTTAAAATAAAATTTTGAAATAAAACTGAAAAGTGGAACTGCTTATTTAGTGAAAACTGCTTATCTCAAGTGCTTAATAATAAGCACTTGAGAGCCAAACTGCTTGAAACTTGGAACACTAACTGAAATTGGTACAATAAACTTAGTTGTGCAAAGATATGGCCAAATTAAAGTTCAAAGATCACAGTTACTCAAAATTTAAAACAAAAAGCTCACGTTAAACCAACTAATAAGCAGTACAAGAAAGTTATCTGTTACAAAAGCTAAACTAGTGGTAAACAACTCTCAAATTATTTAAAAGAAACTCAGAAATGATGATCCTCAAAATTTAAAATGAACAAAGTTCCATAGCAATAAGTGCACAGTAAACAACCAACCAAATGACAAGTTCACAAAATGAACTAATCCTAAAAAAAACTAGCAGACCTCAGTCTTGAACTGTGCAAATAAGCAGATTGAGAATAAGCTAATTATTAATCAGAATTGACACAGATTAGTCTAGAAGCAATTTGATCATCCACAACATCTTAGTAACAGCAATTGAACTCAAAGAAACCCAAAAGAACACAGGTATGGCTCAATTTGAACAATAGCAGTCCTAATATGATCAATCAGTCACGATGTAAATTCAGCTAATACACAAGACTCTTCAGCCAATCAGATTAAGCTCAAATTACCAGATCTTATGGAGAAAAACAAAAGACTGAATCTCAGATAACTTTATATGACTTTTTGAAACTTTGACTAACTCTAAATTCTAATGATCAAATCAACTTTTATTAATGATGACAACTAATATCCCAATTAATTTGACTAGTCTAAACTATATTATAACTACGAATTAAGCTTAACTAACTGTATTCTAAATTTGCTAACAACTATTAGATGTTTAAAATGAATGTGACTTTAATCAAACTACTCACTGATTTTATGAATTATGAAGACTATAACTAATCTAAATGAGCTAATGAAGACATGAAATTAGTGAAATTCTACATCAATTCTCAGAAAATGGCCAATCCAAACACCCCCTCAAGATTAGATTAAAACCGCAATTCATTCAAACAGATCACTTTAGTCAAATGATCAATCAGATTAACTACCAAAAACCTATAATATCAACAATATATCAGCAACAATTAGCAAGATACTATCAGAAAGAAATGACACAGATTCAAAACTACAGATATAAAACTATGCTAAACTCGCACAGATGCACAAGCTAAATCCTATAAGCTATACTAAAATGATGCAATACACTATTACTATGCAATGAATAAACTATATAAGCTGAAATTAACAACTAGAGAACTACTAAAATCGTATAACAAGCAGATTAGTTAACTACTTCTACTACTACTGCAGAGACTAAATGAAATGAATTACACTTACAATCTAGTACCCCCTCAGCCAAACAGAGGGGGTTTCACTTTGCTTGCCTGTCTTTTGACAGGCTGAGTACTTCCGACTCCTACTCAAGCTGTCCAATTCACCATCATTCACCACTCAATCTCAACAACAATTGAGATATTCAATTTCTGATGTCAATCAATCATCTGTCCTTTATTTACTTACTCAGACTCAACTATTTCACTATTAGCTAGCAAGCTAAAATGAAATGCATGTAAGGAAAATAAACTCTATGATGAGTTTTACTACTATTTATATATATTTTTTATTTTTTTTATTTTTTTATACTTTTTATATTTATTTTTTTATTAATTTTTTTATATGAAACTGAATGTGACTAAATAAGAGTAACAAAATTGAAATTAGATTTAAGTAAATGAAATATAGAATAAGCTGTAAGAAACAAATATAAGCTGAGATAAGCTCAAAGTAAACTGAGATGTATTAAAAATGACTGGAAATTTTATTACAACTCTTATGAAAATTACAAAAGCTAATCTAATACAATCTGAAATAAAATGAGCAGCATAACTCTACACTAAAAATTACACACTATTAAGCTAAAAATGACACCTATTTATAGCTGAAGTGAAGGTGAGGGGGTCTTCTATGCCAGGTTGGCGATCCGAGCCATTCTGTGCTTTCTCTGAGCTAATCATATCCATTATATCACATTTGTGTTACTTTGATTCAATAGGAGCCCTTGGATCAAGATGTGAAGCGTGGCCTGCCCAATTAACTATTGCCATCTGTCCCATCCTTGTGCTTTTACTCTCTTTCCGTGTCAGAGGCTTCTGGAAGGTGAATCCAATGAGAGTATGTGACGTGTATCCACCAATCTCTATCGGCCAAGTGTCCTTCGAAGGATCTAATTATCTCTCTGACATGTGCACAGGCCACGTGAGGTTCTAGAAGCCTCAATGATTAGATAATCATTAGTCAATTGGTGTGGTTTGGTATGATTCGAGCCAATTTGGCCAATTAGAGAGTTAGGGTTCATGGAAGTTTGGGGGTTCTGGGTTTGAAATGAATTTGGGGGAATAATAAGACGCGTTTGATTTGTGTTTATTTATTTGACCATTTTGACCGTAAATAAAACTTGGGTGGGCTCGGGTCAAATTAATAGGACTGGGCCTTTGAATGTTTAATAGATGGGCCATGGGAATAAACTTGGACTAATAGTGGACTGGATCAAGGCTTGTTATGTTTTCAGCTTTTGGTAACAAAAATATTCAAGGACCATTTGTATAATAATTGAAACTTCAAGGGCTCAAAATGTCATCTTCTCAATAATAACTTCCAAGGACTAATCTTGCCAATCTTGAATATAAGAAGGACTGAAATGGACTTTTGAATCCCAACTCTGACTTTTCGACCGTCCTTCACTCTCGTGCCCGTGATTGTCGTTTTTAGCTTGATTTTGTCTGTTTCTCGAAATATCCGTACCTGCATATCACAAACACAAAAACACTACAAATTTGGCATAATTCGATTAGTTTTTGGTCTTTTGAGTCCGGTTTTGGTCTTATAAAAGTGAGTGAATAAGCACTCACCAAAATCCCCCCGACTAAAGTATTGTCGTGTCCTCACGCAATGTGATCAATTCACGCTTTTGGGATAAATAATTTCAAAAACTCTTTCTACTGACTTTGTAAAGTAGCAAGGATGTTCGAAAGAAGTAATGAAATCATTTATTCTCAAAAAACGCTCCGTTTTCCAAAATTTTCCTTTTATTCCTTTATTCCACTTACACTTTCTATTTTTGTACTTTTCCATACTTCACACTTGTGACGGTTTGTTGAATTTTCATTATTTTGCAATAATTATTAGGGTCAACGAGTAGAAACACTTCTTTTAAGAAGCGACCATACGGATAAAAATCGTCATCCTTGATTTTTCACGAGTCCCCAAACTAAGCGTACAAACGAGATCACAGCTTATCTACAAATTAGATGCTAACACTACTCATAATAGTTACTTGTGGAAACTCCTTACTCCCATTTCCTAGGTTTTGTATCTCAATATTTTATTTCGTTGAGAAATGAATTGCTTCATATTTTCTCGTTTCGATAATTTTTAGTCCGATAGTGATACCTAAGTTAAAACGATAAGTAGTTAATCATTTTCTCTTAAGAACCACTGCAATAGAAATTCGGTCCATTTCAAGGAATTAGGGGTACATACAATATCAAGGATATAAGTTGCGGAGTACGATCACGTGCACCTCATGTGACTGATTACTAATCACGTATCACATGCACCTCACGCGCCAACAACTTATTAACACATACATAGCTCTTATTCAACAATACTACAACTTTCATATTTTTCATTTTTCACTTTTTTTTTTCATACTTTTCACTTTTTTTCTTGACTTTTTTTTTTTTTTTTCATAACATCAATGGAAGCTTATCGGGTAGCTCCAAAACCACATAGATAATCAACTTTTGACTTTTGATTTTTCACTTTTTTTTTTTTTTTTTGCTCTTATTTTTGATGTTCCTTGATATGTACCCAACTTCTAAAGCAAAGATTCTCTTAAGAAAACAAAGAACTAAATATTATTCAAACCGAAATACCACTAATTAACCTAGAACATCTATTTATAATTTGGTGACGTATCTGATGGGAGTAAAAAGCCACAAGTACCTCTTATGAGCTCTAAAGAGAACCACTACTCCACGTTTAGCATCTAACTTCTAAATAAACTCTATCATTTCTCGCTCTTCGCAATTTAAGATTCCAAATAATGAAACCAGCGAATACTTAGCCGATAATCAGCCACGCATATATAAAATCAGTTACGGAAACTTGCAAATTCTAGAAGAAGAATTCGCGTTTTCTAGCTTCTTATGTAAAAGACTAGCGAAAGCTTTTAAGCTGCGCATGTATAAAGTCAAGTACGGGAACTTGCAGATTCTTAAGAAAGAATTCGCATTTTATAGCTCCTTATGTACAAAACTAGCACAAGCTTATGTGATTATCATTGGTTAAGGGAACAAGCTAGGGCTCAACACGCCCGGTCAAGTCAAAATATTTATTCCTACTCTCGCCAGCAAGAAAGTCAACAAGGTGTCAAAACACTTATTCAAACTTTATTATATTTTTGCACAACTTTTTCTCATTTTTTCATGCTTTTTCATTGCTTTTTCATTAAAATTTTTGAAATTTTTCAATTTTTTTTCAATTTTTTTTATTTTTGGTGGAAAAACGGAGTTGCAAGAGTACACGACTTGTGAAACATGCAAGGTCAAAATCGAATCGAAGATTCACCCTCCCCCCGACTAGAACGAAACATTGTCCTCAATGTTTTATGGGTTAAGGTAATCCTAACAAAATTCTAGGCCGTTTATTAATTATGCCAAAGAAAACGTTAGTCGATAAGATTTAACGGATATAGGATTTCCAAGTAGCACCGACGAATGAGACTCCAAGTGAAGAGATAACGAGCACGAGAGTCATCATAAATCGCGGACAATCCTGAACAAACATCACAAACAACCACGAAACACAAGAGTAGAAGAGGCACCCCCTCCTCACATTAGGTATTAGAAAATAGAAATATAAGAAGATGAAATTGGATAAGCATGGGTTACCACCCACGAAGCGCTTGTTTTTGTTCACCGAGTCACATGAGCTTGACTCGATCCCCGAATTAATTCGTCCTTGGGGAGAAACCGTGGAAAAATAATCTCATTCGGGCTTTCATCCAAAATATTTTGAAAAACTTGTGACGTATTTGAAAGTTCCATCCCGAATAGATAACCGCTGGTACGTTAATTTTGAAAACTTTGAAAAACGATACCAGGGTCAAAAACAACATCCTCACTCCCCACGGAGTGAAGGATAAGAGAAATCACACCAAACGTTATAAATGGCAAGAATGTCATGATAACAATCTTGAAAAACTCATCATCTTCAAAAGAAAGTTTCATAATTGTGGAATTATGAATCTTATCATTTAAGCTCATTTTACAAACTTTTCCGGGTGGGAGGGTTGGGAAAAACTTTTCATTAAAACTCTCATTCTTAAAAACACCACCCGGATCATGATCAATTTCAAGATCAAAACTGAAACTCTCATATTCAGATTTAGAAAACTTTTCAATTTCAAATTCATCAAAACGAAATGACTCAAACTCCGGAAGAGAGATAAAAGCATGAGAAGTGGTACTGCCACGACTCGTCTCTTCCGAGTGATCAAAATGAAAAGCTTCAAATGTCGGATCATAAAAATCATGACGATAAGTGGGATTGCCACTTATTTCCTCAGTCGTGTCAAAAGAGAAACTCTCAAAGTCCGGTAAAAATTCCTCGAGCTCGGGCTCCAGAGGATCGTCAATTATAAGCTCAATCTTCGTCTTAACTTTATCCGGAGGGATTGACGGTTCATCGTTCAACAAATTGTTAAGAAAAATAATATCCCCCTCCGAATCAAAGTAAGAATCGTCAATTTCAGAAAACGGAATCGTTTCAATTTCAAGAAATTCATCGACCTCTTCCCAAAAAGAATCATATTCCTTAGTCGAAGGAAATGATGGGGAAGAGTCGGAGACGAAAGTTTTCACAAAATCATCAAAAGTATAATCACAAACATCGATGCTATTAACGGAGTACTTCTTCAAGTTCGAAGCATCGGCTTTAAAAATCATAATATCGTCATCATGTCGTAAAGTTAGAGTGTCCTCAAAATGATCTACTAGGGCTTTTGCGGTTCGTAAAAACGGTCGCCCTAGTATAAGAGGAACTCTCGGATCGGGTTCAAAATTAACAACGACAAAGTCGGCCGGAAAAGTACACGAGTTCACTTGAACAAAAACATCTTCAGCAATTCCAACTGGATGAGCAATCGAACGATTAGCAAGCTCTAAAGTCATTCGTGTCGGTTTAAGTTCCCCCATCCCAAGTTGTTTATAGATCGAAAATGGCATAAGGTTAATGCTTGCACCTGAATCGGCCAGGGCTTTGCAAACCTCTTGATCTTTCAACGAACAAGGAATGAGAAATTTTCCCGAATCTCCAAGCTTCTCGGGAAGCTTCTTGAGAAGAATCGCAGAGCATTGAACATTAATCGGCGTTTCGGCTAATTCGAGCAATTTCTCTTTATTACTTATCAGATTTTTAAACGTTGAAGCAAATTTCGGCATGTAAACAAGAGCATCCATGAAACTGATATCAAAGTGCAACTTTTGAAAAATATCGAGAAATTTTTCCATTTGTTTTTTAGATTTTGCACGGAGCTCTTCATCGTTAAATCGTGACGGATATGGCAATTTAGACTTGTATTTCACATTATTCTCAAAAACGACTTTTTCTTTATCTTTCGACTTTTGGACAACCGGAGGTTGGACGTTTTCAGATCCTCCATTATTAACAGGAGGAACCGGGTCCTTTGTCGCCTCGGTCTCACAGTCTACTACCTTGGGTGGAGACGAAGAAGAAGAAGAGGTAGTAGGAGCTGTGGGTCCCTCATATGTAGCACCACTGCGAGTTATGATCGCCTTTACTTCGCCCCTCGGGTTTGCGATCGTGTTGCTAGGCAAAGATGTAATACCAGAACCCGAGGGTCGATCATTTAAACGTTTGTTGATATCACTGATTTGATTAGCTAACAACCTTGTTGTTTCCTCTTGTTTTGTCATAAAAGCTTGTTGGTTTTGAAGCAATTGCTTAATCAAATCTTCCGTGGGCGACGTATTTGGAATAACAGCTTGATTTTGATTATTATTGAAATTCTGCCCACGGTTTTGGTAATTACCATTATTCTGATTTCCATGATTTGCATTCTGAAAATTCCCAGGGTTTCCATGGTTTTGATGGTTTTGAAAATTGTTTCCTTGAGGCAGGCCTTGATTGTAATTACCTTGAAAACCCCGGTTTTGATTAAACCCTTGATTATGATTTTGAAAACCATTATTAGCTCGACTCTGATTTTGATTTCCTTGATTATTACGATTCTGCACATTATGATTCTGGTTGACTTGATTGACTTGGTTTGGTTGTTCGAAACCGGGTGGTCCTTGAAAATGAGAAGAACGGTAGCTGAGGAGATTACGGTCTCCTTGAGGTTGTGGGTAACCGGTGTTACCCGCGTTTGCAGCATACACGTTTTGAGAAAAGGCACCGGTGGCCGGACATTCATAATACACATGTGGACCACCACAAGTCTCACAACCGTGACTAACCACATTGACTTGTTGGTTTGATTTTTCAATAGACATTGAATCAACTTTCTTTGTTAAAGCCACAATCATATTTACCAATTCATCATTATTTTTACCATTATTAGAAACTTGAGGTTTATTCCTTGACATCCTCACACGAGCTTTGTTCTCAATTATCATGAAAGCATCATTCGTGTTCCTAGCCAACAAGTTACCACCCGCAGCAGAGTTAAGCGAATCTTGATCAGCATGACATAACCCATTATAAAACGTATCAATCTGCTGAAGGTCGGTAAACCCGTGGTTCGGACATTTCTCCTTCAAATCTTTGAAACGGTCCCAAGCTTCACTAAACGTTTCATCAAAAGCTTGTTGGAACCGAAAGATTTGAGAACGTAGGTTAGAAGTTTTAGAGGGAGGATAGAAGTAATTCACAAACTTGGAAGCGAGATCATTCCAAGTGTGAATCGAGTTCGGCGGTTCCTTTTCCAGCCAAGTCCGGGCTGCTCCTTTTAAGGAGAAAGGAAATAACTTCAATTTCACCACATCGTGAGGAACTTGGTTCATTCTAATCGTCTCAGCGATGTCGGTGAAATTTCTGATGTGAGCATAGGGGTCTTCGTGATCGAGCCCGTGAAAGGATATACCCGTGATCAAATTGAGTAATCCGTGATTAATCTCAAAGTTGGCATTGATGTCCGGAATCACAATTGCCCTCCTCACACCATTGAATGGTGATTGGAGTTGTTCTTCCATCGGACGTGGATCAAATGCCGGTTGTTGTCCCATCGGCGGGATAACATTGTGCTGCGGACCACCCATCGGCGGGGGTCCGTTGTGTTCGTTTTGGTTCATCTCCTCCTCGTCAAGGAAATGAACTCGACTCGTATGTCGTAAAACCCGCTCGGGGTTAGAGAACGGAGACGTAAGACTCTCAAACGAAGATCGGGTGTGCATACACCACGAACAAAATTAAAAAGAAAATGAAAAAGAAAAGAGAAAAGAAAATCTTTTTGTTTTTTTTTATTTTTTTCACAAAACTTTTTATTTCTTTTGTTTTTCTTTTCTTAAAACGTAATATTAATCGAAAACCGTTTCTTTCAAAACCACGCGCGACGGGACGGGAGAGAAGAATGGATCTCTCTTCAGCTAGCAATTTAATGTCTTAGCTTCCGTATTTCCCGCTTATTCGGTTGTAGTAATTGAAATAGTCCGATAAACAACTAAATTACGTTTTCGTTATATTGCGAGACTTATTTGGTTTACAACGCCCTTTCTTGCGATCGAGTCGAGGCTGTAACTTTTATTATTTTTTTTTGGTATTTTGAAAACACTTTAGTAAAAGTGTTTTTGATTTTTCAATTTTTATAGAGATATATATACAAAATAGAAGAAGGCTTATCAAAACACGATTTTCCAAAACAATGATTCAAAAATTCACTTTAAGCCTTCCCCGGCAACGGCGCCAAAAATTGATACGTGTCAATTATAGTATAATAATATTCCGAGGAAATACCGGTTAAAGTAATTCCCGGGTCGTTCTTCCCAACGAAAGCTCAAATGGAAAATTTGAATTATCGAATGGGAAATCGTGTAGTGAAAGTGAGTTGTGAAAGAGTGATAGACTGAAAATAGCAATTAAGGAAATCAAATATTAACAAACAACAATAAAGCATGCAAAGATTACAAGCTAACTATGCACCGAATTGAAAAACGTTAAAACGGAAACGCAACCGTAAAAATTAAAACGTAACGTTCTACGAAAAATGACCCTACGAATTTGGAAATATTTTCTAAAAATTAAAAACTAATAAAAAGAATTTTAAGAAAAAGAAAAATATTTTTTAGACTTTTCTTTTATTTTCTAGAATTTATTTTGTATTTATTGAATTAAAAGTGAATTAAAAATTAAGAAAAATAGGAAAACAAATTGGAAAAATGAAAATTTAATTCTAAAAATTCTAAAATATTATAAAAGAAATTTTAAAATTATTTTTGTATTTTTCAGAACCTTTTTGTATTTTTTTTTTATTGATTTTTGAATTTAAAAACTATTTAAAAATTGAAAATAATCAAAAGAAATTATTAAAAATAGTAAAAATGATCAGAAAAATCTGGAAAAATTCCAGAAAATCAAAAATATTAAAAAGAACTTAAAATAAAATTTTGAAATAAAACTGAAAAGTGGAACTGCTTATTTAGTGAAAACTGCTTATCTCAAGTGCTTAATAATAAGCACTTGAGAGCCAAACTGCTTGAAACTTGGAACACTAACTGAAATTGGTACAATAAACTCAGTTGTGCAAAGATATGGCCAAATTAAAGTTCAAAGATCACAGTTACTCAAAATTTAAAACAAAAAGCTCACGTTAAACCAACTAATAAGCAGTACAAGAAAGTTATCTGTTACAAAAGCTAAACTAGTGGTAAACAACTCTCAAATTATTTAAAAGAAACTCAGAAATGATGATCCTCAAAATTTAAAATGAACAAAGTTCCATAGCAATAAGTGCACAGTAAACAACCAACCAAATGACAAGTTCACAAAATGAACTAATCCTAAAAAAAACTAGCAGACCTCAGTCTTGAACTGTGCAAATAAGCAGATTGAGAATAAGCTAATTATTAATCAGAATTGACACAGATTAGTCTAGAAGCAATTTGATCATCCACAACATCTTAGTAACAGCAATTGAACTCAAAGAAACCCAAAAGAACACAGGTATGGCTCAATTTGAACAATAGCAGTCCTAATATGATCAATCAGTCACGATGTAAATTCAGCTAATACACAAGACTCTTCAGCCAATCAGATTAAGCTCAAATTACCAGATCTTATGGAGAAAAACAAAAGACTGAATCTCAGATAACTTTATATGACTTTTTGAAACTTTGACTAACTCTAAATTCTAATGATCAAATCAACTTTTATTAATGATGACAACTAATATCCCAATTAATTTGACTAGTCTAAACTATATTATAACTACGAATTAAGCTTAACTAACTGTATTCTAAATTTGCTAACAACTATTAGATGTTTAAAATGAATGTGACTTTAATCAAACTACTCACTGATTTTATGAATTATGAAGACTATAACTAATCTAAATGAGCTAATGAAGACATGAAATTAGTGAAATTCTACATCAATTCTCAGAAAATGGCCAATCCAAACACCCCCTCAAGATTAGATTAAAACCGCAATTCATTCAAACAGATCACTTTAGTCAAATGATCAATCAGATTAACTACCAAAAACCTATAATATCAACAATATATCAGCAACAATTAGCAAGATACTATCAGAAAGAAATGACACAGATTCAAAACTACAGATATAAAACTATGCTAAACTCGCACAGATGCACAAGCTAAATCCTATAAGCTATACTAAAATGATGCAATACACTATTACTATGCAATGAATAAACTATATAAGCTGAAATTAACAACTAGAGAACTACTAAAATCGTATAACAAGCAGATTAGTTAACTACTTCTACTACTACTGCAGAGACTAAATGAAATGAATTACACTTACAATCTAGTACCCCCTCAGCCAAACAGAGGGGGTTTCACTTTGCTTGCCTGTCTTTTGACAGGCTGAGTACTTCCGACTCCTACTCAAGCTGTCCAATTCACCATCATTCACCACTCAATCTCAACAACAATTGAGATATTCAATTTCTGATGTCAATCAATCATCTGTCCTTTATTTACTTACTCAGACTCAACTATTTCACAATTAGCTAGCAAGCTAAAATGAAATGCATGTAAGGAAAATAAACTCTATGATGAGTTTTACTACTATTTATATATATTTTTTATTTTTTTTTATTTTTTTATACTTTTTATATTTATTTTTTTATTAATTTTTTTATATGAAACTGAATGTGACTAAATAAGAGTAACAAAATTGAAATTAGATTTAAGTAAATGAAATATAGAATAAGCTGTAAGAAACAAATATAAGCTGAGATAAGCTCAAAGTAAACTGAGATGTATTAAAAATGACTGGAAATTTTATTACAACTCTTATGAAAATTACAAAAGCTAATCTAATACAATCTAAAATAAAATGAGCAGCATAACTCTACACTAAAAATTACACACTATTAAGCTAAAAATGACACCTATTTATAGCTGAAGTGAAGGTGAGGGGGTCTTCTATGCCAGGTTGGCGATCCGAGCCATTCTGTGCTTTCTCTGAGCTAATCATATCCATTAGATCACATTTGTGTTACTTTGATTCAATAGGAGCCCTTGGATCAAGATGTGAAGCGTGGCCTGCCCAATTAACTATTGCCATCTGTCCCATCCTTGTGCTTTTACTCTCTTTCCGTGTCAGAGGCTTCTGGAAGGTGAATCCAATGAGAGTATGTGACGTGTATCCACCAATCTCTATCGGCCAAGTGTCCTTCGAAGGATCTAATTATCTCTCTGACATGTGCACAGGCCACGTGAGGTTCTAGAAGCCTCAATGATTAGATAATCATTAGTCAATTGGTGTGGTTTGGTATGATTCGAGCCAATTTGGCCAATTAGAGAGTTAGGGTTCATGGAATTTTGGGGGTTCTGGGTTTGAAATGAATTTGGGGGAATAATAAGACGCGTTTGATTTGTGTTTATTTATTTGACCATTTTGACCGTAAATAAAACTTGGGTGGGCTCGGGTCAAATTAATAGGACTGGGCCTTTGAATGTTTAATAGATGGGCCATGGGAATAAACTTGGACTAATAGTGGACTGGATCAAGGCTTGTTATGTTTTCAGCTTTTGGTAACAAAAATATTCAAGGACCATTTGTATAATAATTGAAACTTCAAGGGCTCAAAATGTCATCTTCTCAATAATAACTTCCAAGGACTAATCTTGCCAATCTTGAATATAAGAAGGACTGAAATGGACTTTTGAATCCCAACTCTGACTTTTCGACCGTCCTTCACTCTCGTGCCCGTGATTGTCGTTTTTAGCTTGATTTTGTCTGTTTCTCGAAATATCCGTACCTGCATATCACAAACACAAAAACACTACAAATTTGGCATAATTCGATTAGTTTTTGGTCTTTTGAGTCCGGTTTTGGTCTTATAAAAGTGAGTGAATAAGCACTCACCAACAATGCCATCCATATCAGTCTTTTTCTTGTAGAGCCATTTACTCCCAACTAGCTTGGCACCCGGAGGCAGGTCTACTTCTTCCTAGACTTCATTGTCTTTCATGGATTGCATTTCCCCATTCATTGCTCCCTGCCATTTTTCCTTTTCAGGACTATTCATAGCAGCTTTGTAACTTGTAGGTTCATCAAGATCCCCTGTCAAGTTGTCATCACACTCTACGTTTAGACATAGACGTGTAGGAGCCTTCACAGATCTTGAAGATCTGCGAACGGGAACCACTTCAACTTCTGGTGGAGGACCTAAACTTTCAGGTTCTTCAGGAAGTTGGCTAGTGTTTTCAGAAGGTGTTACATCTTCATGATCATTTTCCAGATCATATATTCTCCCACTGAATTCTTGAGATATGAGCTCCTTTTCTAAGAAATTTCCATACCTTGCAACAAAAACTTTGTTTTCAGCTGGGTAATAAAAGTAGTAACCCATAGTTTCCTTAGGGTATCCTACGAAGATGCACTTTACAGATCTTTGTTGGAGTTTGTCTGCTGAGTCACGTTTAACATACGCCTCACAACCCCAGACCTTCAGATAAGACAAGTCAGGAGCTTTTCCAGTCCATACCTCATATGGAGTCTTATCAACCTTCTTTGTTGGAACCATATTTAAAATGCGAACTGCAGATTCCAAGGCATAATCCCAAAACGAGTAAGGAAGAGTTGTTAGATTAAACATAGATCGTATCATGTCTTGCAATGTACGATTCCTTCTTTCAGATACACCATTTTGTTGTGGAGTATATGGAGAAGTAAGGTCCTGGACAATTCCCTCCTTTGCTAAGTAATCTATAAACTCTTGACTCAGGTATTCACCACCTCCATCGGATCGAAGAGCTTTAATCTTCTTTCCTAGTTGCAACTCTACTTCTGCTTTAAACACTTTGAATGTTTCAAATACCTCATGTTTATGTTTAAGTAAATAAACATAACCATAACGGCTGTAATCATCCGTAAATGTTAAGAAGTAGCTAGCACCTCTCCTTGACACATGTCTAAGTGGTCCACACACATCTGTGTGAATAAGACCAAGTAGATCATTAGCCCTTTCAATCCTATTTTTAAAGGGTTTCTTAGTCATCTTCCCAGCAATGCAAGATTCGCATTTATCAAATGATTCATCATTGATCTTATCTAAAAGCCCATCATGTTGCAGCTTTTTCATGCGATCTTTGCCAATGTGAGCAAGTCCACAATGCCAAAGATAAGACGAATCCAGACCTTTCTTGATTCTCTTATTGTTGATGCTATACATTGAATTATTTTTAACAAAAGCATTATCATTATCATTCATATCAATTTCAAAGACACCATTCACAGCAATAGCATTAAAATAAAAAACACCATTTAAACAAACCGAAATTCCATTGCTAGAAATAGTATGCTCAAAACCAAGGTTCAACAAACATGAAAATGAAATTACACCTCTAACAATTGACGGTGCATAATGACAATTATTTAAAGATAGTACTAAGCCCGAAGGCAACACTAAATCATAAACTCCTATAGCTTCAACTCCTGCATGCACTCCGTTACCAACGTGCAAGAATTGTTGTCCATAGGCCAGCTGATGCGTGGGAATCGCAACAGGCTTTACCTCTCGAGGGATCTCGAGAAGCTTACAACCCCCACCAGGCAGTGTACCTGATCGTTGTAGTATAGTATAGTGACAAGTACCGGGGGATTGATCGTTCAGCTTAGGAATAGTGTCGCTAGGATTAGAAAGCCTAAATACTAGTTCTAAAGGTGAGGGATGATTATTTTTGTGTTTTTATATTTTATGGAAAACAAATTAAAATCTCGGGTTTGAAGGATTTGGGCGGAATTAGTTGCTAATCAACTAACCCAATACTAAGATGCAATCAAAATAAAATACTAGAAATGAAAATAAACTAATTTATACTAAAGTTGTGAGCAGTAATTGGAGAACATGTGTTTACTTAGATTTCACTACTCCCTAGATATCTTTTACACGTTAATTACTTGTTATAATTGCATGGATGACGGATCGTATTCCTTAATACCATTCATGGGGTGGCACACATAACTCCCCAATTCTATGAGCTCTTATCTCCTCCTACACCATGCCCAACACAACTATAGGGATTGTAAACAGTGGCTCATGCATTAAATACAACCAATAAAGACCTAGTGCGCGTTGGTTCATGTTTCTTAAGACGTTCAAGCATGTTACCAAGTGGAGATCTGCCAGTTTTCTTAAGCCTAACATATAAATCATTCATCCAAGACAAGAATAAACAAGTAATCAACACATAATCAATATCTAGGTTTCATTAGATCTAAGCAAACACAAGATAGATCTAGCCTAGCATGATGGAATTAAGACAAGAACATGATATAGACAACCAACACATAGACATATTGATTGAATTAGAAGAACACTTATCTTGATTAATCATGCAAGGTATCAAGGGGTTGGAACCCTTGAAAAACCTTTAAAGTTACACCAAAGTCGTACTTAGGGTTTCTCCCAAAACTTCTCTCTTTATGTGTGAAAATTAGAAAACTATATATAGAAAAATAGGTTTGACGGCGTCAAGACAAACACTGTGACGCCGTCACCTCGCCACCAAAACTCTTCTCGGACTGCCTAGATCTACTTCTGACGCCGTCAAGACTTATTCACTTCCAGGCCGTCATGACTCTTTTACTCTTGACGCCCTTCCTACGTGACGCCGTCAAATCTGTTCTGGGTCATCATGGAATTTCATGAAATTTGCTCTTGACGCCGTCAAGGTATTGCTCTCGACGCCGTCACCTACTGTTCCCAGCATGGAAAATTAAGACTTTGGCGTTTTCTTCACTTTTATGCTCCAAAAACGTCCGAATTGCTTCCTTTTCCAGATTTCTCTCCCAAAGTACCTAAAATCACAAAAGGAACGATTTAGGGCAATATTTGATCAAATAAATTCGGATTCGGGCTTAAATGACCCCCTAAAAACGGATCATTTTTCGCCTCATCATATACCCTTACACTTGAGATTTGCTTGTCCTCAAGCAAATGCGCTTTTATTCTACTCAAAAGACAAGTTAGGGGTCATTTAACACTAACATAAAAGTAATTACAACAAATAATCGTTCCACTAAAGACCAATAGACAAGCACGGAGGTCATACACTAGCACCTCACAAATAGTGTTTAGATACTCACATCTCTCGGGTGTAATAAAGTGTAAATTACAATATGGAAACGGAAGATATCTCTCACTACCTGTCACAGCAAAATAGATTACCATAGGCTTGGGAAAGGATCAAACCTCCACCACATGGCGTAAGCACCTAGGATAAACTATCAAAGAGGTCTTTTAAAGGGTTGTAACGTTAGGTGTAGGGATATGAAATACACGGTTTTGTTGGATAAAAGAAGTTTTACTGGTGGCGAGTTAACAATCTTGGTCAATTACATGTACAATATGGCGTTGCTAAGCCAAGACTAGACTCGACTTAAGCTAATAAATGAAAAATAACAAAAACATAAAATGAACATAGAATAAAAAGGGATGGTAGTCCATATGTTTTTCTCTTTTTTCTTTTTCTTTTTTTTTTTTTTTTTTTTTTTTTTTTTTTTTTTTGCATACACTCTTACCCTACCATCCAAATTAATACATCATAGGGAATGGGAATTCCCCTTACACTTGAATTTTTACATACTTTACAATAAACTAAACTAATGACTCGAATTAAGATAATCAAAACACTTGGAGCACTTTTAAGACTAACGCACATATGGGGGTAATAAGTGATGTTCTTCCCCATTACTCCATAAAATAAGTACTTTACCCATGAGTCCCAATCGTCCCAAAACAATATGTACAAGGATATGATTCGACTTAGCAACCATGTAATCAATTAGATAGTTAACTTAGGGTTTAACAAATAACAATAATGCACTAAAAACGAGCGCATACATGGAAGGCTAAGGCGATTTGGTTGTACATTTAAGTAGGGTGTAACAAATTCTTCCTTTAAGTAAAATGCTTAAAGTTAGAAACGAAAAGATAGGCTCGGAGGGGTGTACTAGGGGTTTCGTGTACTAAAAATGAGTACAACGCTAAGGGTGTGGGAAAAATTAGTTGACTTAACTAGCCAAGTAATATGACTTAAATGGTCAAGTAATTATAATACGGGTTTAACACAAGGGTAATCCTAATGCCTCTTATCATGTAGTAAATCCTACTACATGAATGTAGTCTCACTAGCGGTCTCGGGATGCATCACTAACGCAAGTTCTAGAATCTAAATGCTACCGGTACACTCATAAGCACTAATAATAAATGCTTTTCCTATCAAATCTAAAGGCGAACCTCACATATTTGGGTGGAAAATTTTTCTGAATATACTGTTATGTGCTAGTCATACAATCTCCTATCCATGAGACGCTTGCTATGGCTAAAGTTTCACTCCTAAATGTTGTAAAAAATTTTAAATTTGGCGCTAAAATTGCACTAACAAGTATTTCTCATAGTTTTATTACACATCTACCATTAAACAAAACAAACTCAAGCGAAAGTGCATATGTAAGGTATCATCTTTTTACCTTCCCCTTACACTTAAGATGAACATTGTCTCCAATGTTCAAGTAAAGAATGTAAAAGTGAAAAAGTAAAGAGAATGAAATCAAATACTCCCCTGATTCGCTCGGTATGGATAATAGGATGGCCAGGTTAAATCTTCCTCCCAGAAAATGAACGATCAAAGCTTCCCTTCCAGTATATAAATCATCTTCTTGTCATACATAACCTGTAAAACCTGACAAAATAGACAAGACAACCTCGCGTAAAATCGGCGGCATCCTATATAAGTTTCTAAATCCTAGAAAACAAGATAAGATATAATGCTTGTGGAATGAAGTTTGCAGATCTCCTGGAGATTATAAAACTTAATAATTCACAAAAACCATAAGACTCCGTTAGAAAAACAAAACCGGTAAAATTTCCAGATTTTAACTCCTGACGCCGTCAAGAGTAAACTCCTGACGCCGTCAGAATTGTCCTGCAGAAATTCTTATGTTAAGTTTCCGGAAAATTTCTGGAAAAACTTGGTCCTACTTCCTGGAAAATCCTGCAAAACTTCATTATGACTCAATACAAGCATTTGACTCTAACAAGTACTAATACACATGTCCATTTAATATTGTGGAGAATCATGATCGGTTTGTTTCTTAAAAACATATTTGGGGTTTCCCCTTACACTTATCTTTTGCAAAAAATACTTTTAGGTGGAGTTAAGACTAGGCCAAAACAACAAAGTAAAGTATTTCCACTTTTTAGTTTAGAAACATGATCAACCAACAATAAAAACTAAGCATGCATACGGAAGCAAATAACAAACAAACAAAAATAAAATCACACAAAACATGGGTTGCCTCCCAAGAAGCGCTTGTTTTTGTTCGAGTCACGAGCCTGACTCTACCCTTATTTAACGGAAATAGGGGAGGTTTTCCCTACACTTAGGATTAAGTGCGGGTGGAAGTAGCGATACACACCCTTAGGGTGGAAATATGCCTCGTGAGGAAAGAGTGGTGGATCAATTATATACTCAAAGGGGTGTGCTCCTATCATCATAACCTTACCTAATTCAATTGGGTTAGTGGGTGAATTAAGATTTTCTCTTAGAAAGGGATCATCTTCTATCAATTTTGAGAGACTCCTAGTTGGGAATCCATCTTGACCTAATAAACCCGGTTTAAACCCATAATGTTTCTTGTGATCAATCATAAATGGGTGATGTAAGCATGTAAGGTCATTTTCCACTCCTATATTGGCTTCCTCTCTACAAGGCTTAGAGTCCACTACCTTTATCCTAAGACTACCCGGACTACATGGGTTGATGGGTGGGTCGGCTCCCCTTTTGTCTCCTAGATGTATATCTAAGGATGGAAAGTTGTGTGAAGATTGAGGTCCCGGTTCATCAACACTAGGTAATTCCCTAGAACTAAGAGTAAGGTTATCACTACAAGTATTCAAACCTATATCCTCTAGTGGTGTTTGGTACAAGGGTTCTACCTCTATTGGGGCTCCTATAGTCTCTTCTACTTCTTCCGGGTAAGTCACTGGTGGTGTGTATTCCTCAAGTGATGGTGGGAGTTGTGGGGTATTTTGTAGGTTTGTGTTATTTACCTCATCCTTCCGTTTCTCAACATCACCTATATGCTCATCACGTGTTTTAGTAGAATCTAACCTAAACATGTTGCTAAGTATCTCAAATCCTTCTCTAGCCATTTCAAGTTCTAAGTCTGATTCATAAGAACCTTCCTCAATAACTTGATTACAATGTTCAATTTGCCTAAAGGATTCATCTTTTTGCTCAATATGATCATGTTCGGCTAAATCCTCCTTAATTGTTTCCTCAAGTTGTGATGCATACAAACCCATCAATTCATTGAACTCATGGTTCACGGTTAGGAGGCTTTCCTCAAAATTTTTCCAAAGGGTCTTACTAAAAGGAATTGATCCTAACAATGATTGTTTAATATAGGCCACACATGCGCATAACTCATCAAACCTATGAAACTTTACACTCATCTCTTCTTGTATATATCTAAGATCACTTAAAAATTCATTGGAACAACAGGAAGCAAATCTATCAGAGTAAACTAATTGTTCCTCTATTGTTAATGATCTAAATGGAATCTCATCCGCCATGAAGACAAATGAAAATGGTTTTACAAACAAAGGGCACAAAGAAAAAGATAGACTAAAGGAATCCTACAAAAATAAAAATAAAAATCTCACTAGAAAGGATTCTAGTAAGTAGACCTAATAAAAAGAAATTCTAACCTAGACAATAACTATTCCCCGGCAGCGGCGCCAAAAACTTGATGCGTGGGAATCGCAACAGGCTTTACCTCTCGAGGGATCTCGAGAAGCTTACAACCCCCACCAGGCAGTGTACCTGATCGTTGTAGTATAGTATAGTGACAAGTACCGGGGGATTGATCGTTCAGCTTAGGAATAGTGTCGCTAGGATTAGAAAGCCTAAATACTAGTTCTAAAGGTGAGGGATGATTATTTTTGTGTTTTTATATTTTATGGAAAACAAATTAAAATCTCGGGTTTGAAGGATTTGGGCGGAATTAGTTGCTAATCAACTAACCCAATACTAAGATGCAATCAAAATAAAATACTAGAAATGAAAATAAACTAATTTATACTAAAGTTGTGAGCAGTAATTGGAGAAAATGTGTTTACTTAGATTTCACTACTCCCTAGATATCTTTTACACGTTAATTACTTGTTATAATTGCATGGATGACGGATCGTATTCCTTAATACCATTGATGGGGTGGCACACATAACTCCCCAATTCTATGAGCTCTTATCTCCTCCTACACCATGCCCAGCACAACTATAGGGATTGTAAACAGTGGCTCATGCATTAAATACAACCAATAAAGACCTAGTACGCGTTGGTTCATGTTTCTTAAGACGTTCAAACATGTTACCAAGTGGAGATCTGCCAGTTTTCTTAAGCCTAACATATAAATCATTCATCCAAGACAAGAATAAACAAGTAATCAACACATAATCAATATCTAGGTTTCATTAGATCTAAGCAAACACAAGATAGATCTAGCCTAGCATGATGGAATTAAGACAAGAACATGATATAGACAACCAACACATAGACATATTGATTGAATTAGAAGAACACTTATCTTGATTAATCATGCAAGGTATCAAGGGGTTGGAACCCTTGAAAAACCTGTAAAGTTACACCAAAATCGTACTTAGGGTTTCTCCCAAAACTTCTCTCTTTATGTGTGAAAATTAGAAAACTATATATAGAAAAATAGGTTTGACGGCGTCAAGACAAACACTGTGACGCCGTCACCTCGCCGCCAAAACTCTTCTCGGACTGCCTAGATCTACTTCTGACGCCGTCAAGACTTATTCACTTCTAGGCCGTCATGACTCTTTTACTCTTGACGCCCTTCCTACGTGACGCCGTCAAATCTGTTCTGGGTCGTCATGGAATTTCATGAAATTTGCTCTTGACGCCGTCAAGGTATTGCTCTTGACGCCGTCACCTACTGTTCCCAGCATGAAAAATTAAGACTTTGGCGTTTTCTTCACTTTTATGCTCCAAAAACGTCCGAATTGCTTCATTTTCCAGATTTCTCTCCCAAAGTACCTAAAATCACAAAAGGAACGATTTAGGGCAATATTTGATCAAATAAATTCGGATTCGGGCTTAAATGACCCCCTAAAAACGGATCATTTTTCGCCTCATCACCAGCTTTCTCTCAACTCTAAACCCCTGCAAGGTATTGAAAATTTGAATGCCACATCCCGTATCATATACCCATGAATTCAATTTAGGAGTAAGAGTGAATAATTCAATCATAAAGAATGCACCTGATGAGCTGGGGTTACCAGCTTCATTCCCCTGCTTCTTGAGTCGCAAGTCATGAATGTAGAGAGGACAATTGCGCTTCCAATGGCCCTTTTCATGACAATGGTGACATGCCTGATCCTTCTTGTTTTGAGGATTCACCTTTTTCTGCTTAGGCTGATGTTGCTTCATCTTGGGTTCTGGTTGATAGGCCATGACCTGCTTGCCTTTGTTAACCTTCCCTTTGCCTTTGTTCACATGCGATTTCTTCTGGATTCTCCCACCATGAATTCCCAACATTTGCAGGGTAGTAGACTTGACCTTGGCTGGTAGACTTTTCTCATACTCAACAAACAATGATGGTAATTCAGATACTGTCTTCCCCAAGCAGTGCATGTTGAAGTTCTGCACAAAACCAGCAAAGTCCTTGTTAAGGGACCTGTTGATCAAGTGCACTTGCACATTGTCAGGGTAACCAAATCCAATTCTGTGAAGCTGATCAAAA
Source organism: Artemisia argyi (assembly GCA_030686995.1). NCBI lineage: Eukaryota > Viridiplantae > Streptophyta > Magnoliopsida > Asterales > Asteraceae > Artemisia > Artemisia argyi. The sequence continues at coordinate 16,874,961 of CM060678.1, read as the reverse complement.
GATTCCTTCATCTCAGTCACATAATCTTCAACTGGTTTTCCATCACCATGCTTGCAGTTATGTAGCTTGTCCAATTCATCATACAATTCAACTGCAGGTGGTTTCTCATAAGATTGCCTAAGAACATCAAGCATATCTTTTGGGAAAAAGTACTCAAACTTCTTTTGTAATTGAGCACTCATGCTAGTGAGCATTAAACAAGCAACCTCATTGAACTTAGCATGTTCCACCCTCCATGCCGCCTTGACTGCTTCTGGTTCAGTAGCAGCAGGCTCAGCTGGGCATTCTTCGGTCAAATAGTCCATCTTACCGGTCGACCTCAAGACAATTCTAAGTGAGCAGTACCAATCATTGAAATTCTTTCCAGTCAGTTTCTCTCTCTCAAGATGACTCTTGAAAGCAGAAATCACAGATGGGGTATCGGGTTGAGCCATATCTACAGATAAAAGTTCAAACATTAGTATTTTCGATAATAAATATCTTCAAGAAAATAAAATACCCAAAGTTATATTCATATAACCACCAAAATTTTCTTGAAAACCTAGGATCTAACTTTACATAGTTCCACCACATCAGTTGATCTGCTAGTGGTGAAAGTACAAAAGATAGTAATCTGTCGAACAATAATTGGCAAACAAGATTTCCAATTCCTAGATCATTATGGGAATTACATCAAATTGATTCATCAATTTGCCTTGTAAGCATGTTTCATCCCATCTCATGCCTTAAGTTCTAGGTCTCACGCACAACTTAATTAAGTCGTCTACCTTAGAAACTGTAAAATTACAATTATGGTCTCACGCGTTAAAAGAATTTTACCTTGTTATAGTAATTTAGCCTAGGTCTCACGTTTACTAAATTAAAATTCTAAGTGTTTCTTATAGATAGATGGCATGTAACTTAAATTATAAGGGTATTTATTTTTTATGTGTAAATCAAAATATGTATAAAGATGCATGCACTCATCTTTATAGCATAAGTTTTCAAAACCTTTTTATTACCAATTCGTGAAATTAATACACAAAGTTTTACTTGAGGTTTAACAAACCCTAAGATGACTTTCTACAATTATGATTTTAAAAGTAATTCGTTTAAGACATATTCAAGATTGTGATAACCAAGGCAGACTCTAAGGCTCTTTTCTAAGCTTTCAAATCACGGTTATGAATATCGTCTTAAAGGTCTTAATTTTAAAAGCATATTCGTACAAAACATCAATCAAGCAAAAGTTTATGGATTCAATCTCAAAATCATGTAATAAAGTTTGAATTTTGCTAGTCTCGCCTGGGAGCTGATTACCGTGCGAATCGGACCACTATCGGCACTTAAGACCTTGCAAGATTCTTACTTTATCACTTTAGTTTCACCGTTATTAGTCTATATTATTTTCTTTTATGAAAATCACCCTTTTTATTGCTTACATTAAGTCAAACAATTAAGAAAACAATAAAAACAAGTAATTTAAAGAAACATAAACAACCAATAATAACAACGTGAAACAATTAGCCACATGCAAACCTTTTTAAAAAGATCCTAATAAAATCAATTCTAGGTATAATTATGCATGTAATCACCTAAGGCCTTCCCTTCTTAATGGAAGTGGAGCCACATACATTGACGAATCAATTGCGTAGGCCAAAGATAATATACACACCACATAGCATATAAATTGATTTTAATATATGTTGGAGTCTTCCCCAATTTTTGATCTATTTAAAACATGTGACAAAATAAACAAACAAGATCCATGACTAACATGCATGTTTCGTCACGGATTAACCTAACAATTAGCACATAGGTCACAAGTACGTTCACAAAAACCGGTTAAGACCTAGGGTTTCTATATGATTACAATTTAATCAATAAAACCACAAACCCTAATTAGGGTTTATTGTGGAAATCGACCCCCTCCCCAAAATTAGGGTTAGGGTTTAAATTTTAAAAAAAAATTAAAGAAAAAACCCTAGAAAAAAACATGTATCTAAAACAATTAAAGATCCGATTTTTATTACGTTTTAGTAATCAATTACATGTTATCCATGGCTCGTGATGCCATTGTTAGAGTTTGACAATCAAAGTACACATATTGCGGAAGCTAGGATCAAGTAATAACACGTATAAAGATTAACTAAAACATAAATAGAAAACGTACCCGAAGCACTTCAAATAAACCTTGATTCTTGTACAAATAGATCAATGATAAACTCCTTACCGTTTTGTTTATCGATCTCTTGATAATTACTAAAGTAAGTAATTACCTCGTTCTTGTACACACAAACTACCAACGAATAAAGGTTTGATGCAAGTAAACAAAACACTTATATTTTGCTTTGGAAAAATCGATCCAAACCCTATGGAGGGGGGGGGGGGGGGGGGAAGAACCGATCGGCCAAGAAAAACAAGGAGGAAAGAAAAGGTTTAGGGTTGTGTGTGTGCACAAAAGATGTGAAACCCTAATCCTTGGTCTTGTATATATACTAGGTGAATCTTGGAGCTCAAGTAAAGCATGGGTCGACCCATGGGATTGGGTTTCGACCGGCCTAGCACCCACATGGGTGTTCTAGATCTTTCTTGACTTCCAAGTTATACTCTAGTCCTTTTCCTTTTGTCCCTAATGATAATTAGTCCATACGTTTAATAACTAACGACCATTTAGTCCATTAAGTGTTTATAAATATATATATACGATACATTTAACATATATATATTTATTATACATTATTCTTGTTTGTAAAGTGTGCAATTCTGAGATCTCGGGTTCGATACTAGACATTTACTTATTAATATTTATACGTAACTTTTAACATAAAGACCCAAAGCCTTTTAAGTATGACGTGACTGGTTGCTACTATTAATCCAAACCTCGTACGAATTAAAGATTTGAATAAGTATGTCAGTGGTCCAATCATATTTTTGTCGTCAACTGCATGGTATTCCATCACACAATCTCGTATTCAATTAATGAGGGTCAGATCTAAAGGTTGTGTTATTAATATTGTTTGTCGAGGCACAAGATTTCATGGTTAAGAATTCATTATTCTAATTAATGGGTCGGTTGAGAATTTAAAGCCTCGTACTACAATTGAATTTATTGGTCGCTTGTTTGTCTCCTGGTGATTGATTAAAGATGGGTTGTTGTGTATTAAAGATGTCTCAAAATAATTGTTCAATTTCTATTTTAAGTAAGAAAAAAAGAATTTGGTGGGGGAATATTTTATTTAAGCGGTTGAGATTTATAGTGGCTCCACTTTTATTAAACTTGGTGATTCTTATCTCCTGACAATAATCTTTACACGGAAGGAGTAGTACAAATTAGCACGCCCAAATATAAACACGACCTGTCACATATGTCCCATTGATTAAAACAAATGCAATGCTGCAATTGAATTTGCATTTAATACTCATGTGTGGGTTGATTTGGGTCGCTTTTAACATAATAAATGGAATCGTATTGGCGGAACAAATAGTGAAATTTATGAGGTGCATTTTATAAAACAATTGGAAATTTATAACACAAAATATTGAGACAAGGTACACTTTTTAAAAATCGATATCTTTTTACAAACTTTTATACTAGGCAAGATAAATCCATAAGATACACGGTCAACTACATGAAATACATATGTAATGTTGCGTCAGAACTTTATAATTTTCCTTCATAGCTTCTTCATAGGTTCTTTGAAATATCATTGCCATTCAAAAAAAAAAAAAAAAAAAAAAAAATCAGTATAAGACTTAGATTTCTTTGTAATAAGAGCAAGAGGTGCGGCTCGTCGTTGGAGCTTGCCACTCCAAAGTGGCCTTCGTTGCAGCTCGCCACCACACCATCTAACCCTCGCCATGCCTCGCCGTGGGAGACCTCCTCGTCTGCACGGCGAGGTTTGTTTTCTGCAACTCGTCTTTTGTTTTTTTCTTTTTCCCTTTCTTTTGTAATTGTGTGTGTGTCTGTGTGTTTTATAAATGTGTGACTGTGTGTTTGGTGTGTGTAGAGTTGCAGCGAGAGGTAGGAGATGAAGAGAAACAAAGTTTTGGTCCTTGTAGTTTTATTTATTTGCGGTTGTGGTCCTTGTGGTTTTGTTTTCTTTATTTACAGTTTCAGTTTTTTTTTTTTTTTTTTTTTTTTTTTTTTAATAAGTAAAAAAACATTTTTATTTTTAGTTGGATGTATTGTAATTTTAATTTTAATAAATAAAATTAGTTTATTTAATAAAATGAATAAAAAAATAAAGTTGTAAGTGATGGGCCTCAAATAAGTAAGTTGAGGTTAGTTGTGAGTGTGAAGAGGTTAGTTGTGAAGAGGTGTTGGGGTGATGTGACACTCGTGGACCCCAAATGAGGAGGGTATGCTTTGTTACCACACCTCTTGCTCTAACATTGATTCCATTTATTATTACAAGTCTATGTTTACTGTCACATGCCATGTGAATCAACAGAAGAGACGTACAACTTGATTCTTCCTACATTTTTGTGTCACGTTTGGGATTTTGTAAGCTATGGTCTTAACATTTTTGTATAAAGCCTAACATTTTAGAGTATATATTATCATTTGTCAGCTATATTTTTGAAATTTGTATACATAAAACTATGTATTAATAATTTAGATGTAAAAAAATGAGTTAGTGACTAAAATGTGAGCTATGAAAAAGTACGTTGATAGTTTACGCAAAACCTCTTCTTTTAATAATATGAAGCATCTTGGTCCGTGCGATACACGAGTTTGGTTTACCATTAGAAAATCAAACTCTTATTTTGATGCTAACGAATTAACTTTTATACAATATGTATGTTTATGGATCAAAATATATACAAACGAGTTGAAATTTTAATGATTCAAGTTAAGTTGGCCCGTTGGTTTTCTGTTTCAATATTCAGGACAAATAATGTTGTTTCATGATATTTACTAGTAATTGGTTGGGGTCAAAAGTGTTTGCGTTAAATTGATTTCTTTTAAGTGAAATACATTGAAAATTTTAATCAGTTATAAACTTGTTCATGTGTTTAATTCTTTTATCTATCACTTACTTTTTTTTTAATCAAAATTTGTTTAAGTCATGTACTTAAATTAGATTTGGTGACCGTCGTTGCGACATATATTGGAAGGGTTGCAAATTTTGGTTTCTAAATCATTTTTTATGTGATTCTTATAGTTGAAAGAAAAGCTTATAACTTGATAAAAATATGTAGTACCATTAAACCATCAACATTGCCGTCAATTATGCATCAACTCTCCGAGCTCAGTCTTTTAAGCATTATCGTGCATGATTCATGATCTTGTATGCATCTTGTTGATACATTTCTTTTGTAATTATAAACGAAGACATCCTGCATGCTACTCGTTTTTGCTATACAATGTCTATTATTTTTGGGGGGGAAAAAATGCATGTTAATTTCCACAAGAACAGTTTATCTACCTTGCGATAAATCAATAACTGGGACAGTTACCTGAGGATGGTAATTTCGTTGTGAGGATGGTAATTTCGTTGATGGAATAACTGTGGCATGGTGGTAATGCCGGTATCTAATAATCCTTTAATGCCCATTTTTGATTCGTCAAATAGTTTCACTTATTTGACATGATCATATGGGTAGAGATGTCCAGTCAGAATTTTCTGATTTCGGGGTAGATAAGCAAATGCATTGGGCAACTGCGCCATTATAAAAAAATAAATACCAAAAAATGAGTAAGTGAAGCAAATGGGTGTAAAAAGAACCCGACTTGACCCGTTTAAACTTAATCACGTTTGGGTTGTGCCGGTTAGAGTACATTTATTTGGGTTCCTTGTTAGAATGTCGTCTACTTTCGTGTGTGTTTGACAAAAGTAGCAATAGTAGTAAGCAATCGATGTAATTAGTAGCAAAGTGCAGTAGTCGTAATTGCTCGTAAAGAGTGTTTTTTTTAGAAGACGTTTGGTAATATAGTTGTAACTGTAATCATAATGTGTAAAGTGATGAAATTTTCTATCATCGCAGCTCCTAAATGTTCAACGCCGCTAAATACTACGTCATTGATCGTTAGAATATGAGCGTTTAGAATTAAAGGATAAGCTACTTGTTGTTAGTAGATTATTATAAGTTAGACCCATTGATTAGTTATTATCGGGCTTAGCATAGTTGTTATTTGTTGTTAGTACTTATATTCCTCGTGTTCTCATTATTCAATTTATGAGAAATCATTAAACTTACACTTTACTTATTTTATGTCACATATCGCTCTTACTTAAGTAATTTTTTCAGAATTTGATTAACCTGAACTGATAAGATCGAGTTTCGGATGTTTGCTCCCTTCAAAACCCTACTAACCTTACCGAATAATTCGTATTTGGACCGAGTTAACGTGCAAAACACCCCATGTGATGATGAAGCAAGACATTTTTCTTAGCAAATTCGATTCATAGTTTTTCTTTTTCTTTTCTTTAAAGAAAAACCAACAAGTTAATAACTAACATTATGTTAAAACGACATTAAATTAAAACTACTAAAATTACAATAATTTCATATTATCTATGTATCTATCTAAATATATATTCTACAATCAATATCTATATAATTTTTAAGTTTCATGCATTAACTAGAGTATTAGTAATTTAACGATAACTAAGTAAGTGAAGTTAATACATTTATATTCATTTTCAGGATGGATTTAAAATATATTTATCTTAACGTTTATGTTTGTGTTTGAAATGCATGTGTCTTTACTTAACAATATATCAATATGTATTCAACAATAATAATTATACTATGTGTGTTTGACTTGCATATGTGTGTTTTATCTATATTTGTGTATTTGTAGAAGTTTGGGATAACATTATTACGAAAAAGTAAAGAATAATAACTATTTTCTTATGTAAACAAGTTTGATAGTATAATTTGGCATGCCCAAATATGAATTGACATTTCACATATGTCCCGTTGATTAAAACCAATTCAATGCGGCAATTGAATTTGCATTTAATTTTGATGTGTGGGTTGATTTGGGTCGCTTTTAACACAATAAATGGAATCGTATTGGCGGAACAAAGAATGAAATTTATGACGTGCATTTTATAAAAAAATTTGAAATTTGTAACACAAAATGTTGAGACAATGTACATTTTTTAAAAATCGATATCTTTTTAAAAACTTTTACACTAGGTAGGATAAATTCATAAGCTACACAGTCAACTACATCAAATACATATGTAATGTCGCGTCCAGAACTTTGTAATTTTTCTTTCGTAGGTTCTAAGAAGTATCATTGCCATTCAAAAAAAAATCATTATAAAACATAGATTTCTTTGGAATAACATTGATTCTAAACACAAGTCTCAAGATGTTTACTTTCACATGCCATGTGAATCAACAGAAGAGACATACAACTTGATTCTTCCTACATTTTTGATGTCGCGTTTGGGTCATTTTTTAAGATATGTTCTTAACATTTTTGTATAAAGTCTAACATTTTAGAGTATACATTGTCATTTGTCAGCTATATTCTTGAAATTTGTATACATAAAACTATGTATTAATAATTTAGATGTAAAAAAAATGAATTAATGACTAAAATGTGAGCTATGAAAAAGTATATTGATAGTTTACGCACCTTTTTTTTAATAATATGAAGCATATTGGCCCGTGCGATACACGGGTTTGGTTTACCATGCCCGTGTGATACACGGGTTTGGTTTACCATTAGAAAATCAAACTCTTATGTTTATGCTAATGAATTAACATTTATATAATATATATGTTTGATAAAAGTAGCAATAGTAGTAAGCAGACGATGTGTTTGACAAAAGTAGCAATATTAGTAAGCAGTCTATGTAATTAGTAGCAAAGTGCAGTAGTCGTAATTGCCCGTAAATAGTGTTTTTTTTAAAGACGTTTGGTAACATAGTTATAACTGTAATCAAAATGTGTAATGTGATTAAATTTTTTATCATCACAACTTCTAAATGTTCAACGCCGCTAAATACTACTTAATTGATCGTTGGAATATGAGCGTCTAAAATTAAAGGATAAAGCTACTTGTTGTTGGTGGATTATTTTAAGTTAGACCCATTGATTAGTTATTATCGGGCTTAGCATATTTGTTATTTGTCGTTAGTACTTATATTCCTCGTGTTCTCATTATTCAATTTATGAGAAATCATTAAACTTACACTTTACTTGTTTTATGTCACACATCGCTCTTTTTTAAGTAATTTTTTCAGAATTTGATTAACCTGAAATGGTAATATTGAGTTTCGGATGTCTTTTCTCCCTTCAAAACCCTACTAACCCTACCGAATAGTTCTTATTATGACCGAGTTAACATGCAAAACACCCCATCTGAAGGGTGAAGCAAGACATTTTTCTTAGCAAATACGATTGATAGTTTTTTTTAAGAAAAACCAACAAGTTAGTAACTAACATTATGTTAAAACGTCATTAAATTAAAACTACTGAAATTACAATAATTTTATATTATCTATGTATCTATCTATATCTATATAATTTTTAAGTTTCATGCATTAACTAGCGTATTAGTAATTTAACGATAACTAAGTAAGTGAAATTTATACATTTATATTTATTTTCTGGATAGATTTAAAATATATTTTTCTTAACGTTTATGTTTGTGTTTGAAATGTATGTGTCTTTACTTAATATATCAATATGTATTCAACAATAATTTATACTATGTGTGTTTGATTTGCATGTGTGTGTTTCATCTATATTTGTGTATTTGTAGAAGTTTGGGATAACATTATTAGCCTTTGTTTAGCGAAAAAATAAAGAAAATAATTCATTTTCTTATGTAAAACAAGTTTGATAGCATAAATTGGCACGCGCAAATATGAATGGACCTTTCACATATGTCCCATTGATTAAAACTAATTCAATGCTGCAAATGAATTTGCATTTAATTTTGATGTGTGGGTCGATTTGAGTCGCTTTTAACATAATAAATGGAATCGTATTGGCGTAACAAAGAGTGAAATTTATGAGGTGCATTTTATAAAACAATTGGAAATTTGTAACACAAAATGTTGAGACAATGTACATTTTTTAAAAATCGATATCTTTTTACAAACTTTTACTAGGGGTCGGGTTCGGTTTGGCAGGTTGGCAGGTCAGAAAACCCCAACCCGAATCTGACCCATTTAAATAATTGGGTCAGCTATGTCAACCCTAACCTGTTTACACATAACCCGAACCTGACCCATTTAACCCGTATATATACTTGGGTTGGCAGGTTAAATAGGTTACAAATGTTGAATAGATTAAACGAGTTTCGGATTTACTCATTTAACCCATTTTATATACAACAGTTGACACATTATACGAGTTAAACAGGTTAAACAGGTTTGCAGGTCGACCCATTAAACCCATATAATAAAATATAAATAATTTTTAATTTAAGATAAAAAATCTTAAACGGGTTGGCGGGTCGACCCACTTAATTTATCCAAAACCCGAACCTGACCTGTTCAATAAACGGGTTAGATGGGTCGACCCAAACCCGACCCGAAATCCATTTAGACTTAACCTGAACCTGTTAATTTTCGTGTCTTGGGTTAAAAATTGACACCCCTAATTTTTACACTAGGTAGGATAAATCCATAAGTTACACTGATAACGCTCAAATTGTGCATGTTTTTAGTGGCGTTATTCATATGTTTTTCGGTTATTTTTATATGCTTTTGTCACATAATCGTATCAAAGTGTGTTTGCAAGCATTTGTAGCCAAAAACAGGAAAAAGGAAGAAAAAGTGTTGTAAATGAAGGATTTGTCATTCCCAACTCGGGATTCAATTCGTTCAAGCATTTCATAAAGAAGAATCCAAGTTTTCATCATTCCAAAGTTCGTTGACAAGGAATAATCAAGTTTGGACAAAGAACGAAGAGCCAGTTAAAGATCAAGTTTGTTGCTGTCAGAACACAACCAACCGATCGGTATTCATCCAACCGGTCGGTTAGAAGAAAATGTTACAACCAACCGATCGGTCATGAATCCAACCGACCGGTTAGTCGCAGAGGTTTCATCCAACCGATCGGTCAGAGCCCGATACCGATCGTTTGGTCAGCTCGTTAAAATTTTGCAAGATGTTTTCTTTCTCATTCTACCCGATTCTAGGCCCTTCTTTCTGGTATTCTAGGTCCTTCTATTTACCTTGGAGGCCAAGTTGCTGCATTGATGAGCCTAGGCTTGAGGAGTAGTATAAATAGTGGCTTTGCAATCCCATTTGATATATCACTCTTTACACCATCAACATACAACAACAAAGCAATCATCAAGTAGTCCTTTACTAGTCTCAAAGTTCTCAAATTCGTCCATAAAAGTTCAGGAAGCATTGGAAGTCCAAAAAGTCAGCATCTGGAGGTCAAACTTTCAAGAAGTCAACACCAACACTTAGGAAATCATTTCCTACTCATTTGTAATCATATTCCAAACATTTGTGAGACTTTAATTATGATTTCTAATGTTCAATATTCTGAGTTTATGTTCATGTTTGCTATGAGTGGCTAGTAACCTTTTGCATTTGCTTAGATGATGTTAATTACTTAATGATTAGTCTATGATTGTGATAACATGTTTTAATTCAATTTCAAGTCAATTCTAAAACCCAATTAGACTAAAGTTTCATAGTGACATTTGTTGAGTCAAGTTTAACTAGTTGCTTATAATATCATTGGCCGAAAGGGTTGTTATCATTCAACTAGTTATAATCTTTTGTCTATGAAAGATTGTTTTTCACCATAATTATTCTTGACTAAACAAAGGAACTGAGGTGTAATTGTAATGAGAATACTTTTTTTTAGTCAAATCGGATTGGTTGTAAACGCCTAATTGGTCGAAAGTTTTAGTAGTTTATAATCAATTGTAACCTTGTTGTCTATGATTAGGTTACCTTTTGTATTGATCATTTCTTAAGAGTATTTGATTAAACAAGGAACTATTTTTGTATTTAAGGTTGTTAATTCAACTTTATGAAACTTGAATTGATTGGTCCAAACCTAATGCTTGTTTTTATAAACTAAAATCTTGACGAAGGCTTAACTTGTAGAAACAATATATTAGAACACCAACTAATTCTCATTACCAACATGTTAAGGAAGTTATCATAATCATGCTTTTCCTATGAGTGGTTAACTAGTCAAAGCAAGTGTAGTTTTTAATCATTTGAATTATCTTATAATCATTATCGCTAGTGTTAGAGATTTACTTTTTAAACTTACACTTAGATTCACTCACAAATCCCTGCGAACGATCCCGACTTACCAACCCAATCTTGCTATAACGGACGAGTTCACTTGCTCGTATGTGTTATTTCTAGATCCGGTAATCGTGTTTATAAATTTAAAACTTGTACACACCGTGAGCACATCAAAGTTTTTGGCGCCGTTGCCGGGGATTTTGATTGTGTTTTCTGTAAGTTTTAAAGTTTCATTTCTTTCCTTGTTCGTTTTCTAAAAAAAAAATATCCGAGCCAAGTAACCGATCGGTATTTCCAAATTGTTCAATCCAACCGATCGGTATCCATTCTAACCGATCGGTTCCTTTTTTTCCTGATTTTTCAAATTGTTTCCATTCTTTGCTCGTTTGTTCCAAAGTTTCCGAGATTCACTCGGTAATTGTATGAACACTCGATCAACCGGAGTAGAACCAATTTCACCTCTTTCCAATCCCAAAAGTCTGATTCGTAGACCAAGAAGAAGAAGAACACCTTTTGTTCCACCAAACAACCGTGTACCAAGAGTACCAAACCCACCGTTTGATAATCTTTCCGAAGCTTTAGTTGTTTATAACCCATTCACCAATCAACCATTTCCAATGGCTGATGACCAACCCATGTGGGCCACAAACCGAACCGTAGCACCCACTCCTGGAGCTGCTATTGTTGCTGGTAACCTTGGTGACAACTTCACCGTGAAGGGACACCATCTTTCTATGATCAAAGACCGTCAATTCGATGGCCGTTCGAGGGCCGATCCTCACAAACACATTGCCGAATTCATAGAAATTTGTGGCATGTTTCGATATGGCAACACCGATGTCGATGCCATTAAACTCAAACTTTTCCCATCATCACTCGTCGGAGATGCCAAAGTGTGGTATAACGAATTAACCCTAGGAATTATCAATACTTGGGAGGAGATGAGGCAAGCTTTTGTAAGCCGATTCTTTCCACCTGCCATGTTTGATCGTCTCATGAGAGAAATCCGTGCTTTCTCACAAAACCCCAATGAATCTCTTGTCGAAGCTTGGCTTCGTATGAAAGATTTACTTCGTAGTTGTCATGGACATGGTTTAGGACGAGGAACCATTATCCAAATCTTATACCATGGACTTGATGAAACATCTCAAGGAATTCTTGATGCTGGAGGAATTTTCTTTACAAAACTCCCAACGAGGCATATCAATTGCTCGAAGATCGAGTGCTTCTTAAACTCGATTGGTCAAAAGATTCCAAAACCAAACCCTTACGAAAAACCGTTGCTTTTGCCGAAAGTTCCGATACTTCTAAACTCATGGAGAAAATGGAGGCCTTAACTTCCAAAATCGACTCGCAATACAAAGATATCAAAGGAGAAATGAAAGAAATGCGAGAAGGTTGCAACAACTGTGGAGGTAATCACACTTCATCCGAATGTGACGATGGAGAAAATGGAGGCCTTAACTTCCAAAATCGACTCGCAATACAAAGATATCAAAGGAGAAATGAAAGAAATGCGAGAAGGTTGCAACAACTGTGGAGGTAATCACACTTCATCCGAATGTGACGACCAACCCATGGTTGGACCCAATGAAGGGGAAGCCAATTATGTCCAAGGAGGATACCGTGGAGGCGGTTTTCGTGGTAATTATTACGGAAGAAATTCTGGAAATTGGCAAGATCGCCAAAGGGATAACAACCGTGATTCTCAACCATGAGTAGACAATCCAACTCCACCAAACTCTGATAAAAAACCAGAAGAAACTGATTTCGAAAAAATGATGTGAGATTTCGTGACTGCTCAAAGATCTACAAATGAATTTGTTAAAACCCAATTTTTTAATCTCAAAACCAAAGTTGAGCAAGGTCAGAAAAATCATCAAGCTTCTATTCAGGATCTTGAACAAAAATTTGGTAGACTCTCTGATCAATTTTCTTCACGACAACCTGGAACATTACCAAGCAATACCCAATCCAACCCAAAGCCTTCTGGATCAAATGACAAAACTTATCGTCCACCACAAACCAGAAATGAGCATATCAATGCTGTATTCACAAGAAGTGGTCTTTCTTACGATCCGCCAGCCAATCCCAATGAAACTCAAATCATCAATGATGATAGTGAAGAAGAAGCTGAAGCAGAAAAGGAAGATATTCCTGAAACACCAACCAAAGAAACAACCCAACCATTCAAAGCATACACTCCAAAAATTCCGTACCCACAAGCTCTTAGAAAAGAGAAAAATGAGGAGCGTTATAAGAAGTTTGTTGAGATGATCAAAGAAGTTAGACTCAATATACCCCTTGTTGATGTTCTAGCTGGAATGCCCAAATATGGGAAATTTTAGAAAGAACTTCTTAATAACATAAATAAGTTAGAGCAAATATCTTCTGCTTTCCTCATTGAAGAATGTTCAGCCATTATTGAAAACAAAGTTCCACCAAAACTCGGAGATCCTGGAAGTTTTCTAATCCCATGCACGTTAGGAAACAACATCACATGCGATGCTTTAGCCGATCTCGGTGCAAGTATTAATTTGATGCCCTATTCGTTGTATTCTAAACTTTCCATCAATACTTTGAAACATACAAAGATGAGTATTCGATTAGCCAACCATACATACCAATATCCTGTTGGGGTTGCTGAAAACATGCTTGTCCAAGTTGGTAAATTTGTTTTTCCCATGGTTTTTGTAATCTTGGAAATGGAGGAAGATAGACAAGTACCTTTAATCTTAGGAAGACCTTTCCTAAATACTGCTGATGCCATAATCAAAGTTAAAGGTAAAGAACTCAATATAGGAGTTGGAGAAGATAGAATTACCTTTCTAATCGACAAAGCAATGAAATATCCATATACCAGTGATGACACTTGTTTTAACATCGATGTAATCAATGAAGTCACTGAGGAAGAGTTAGATGCATTAGTTGACGATTCTGATCCTTTCACAACTGATGAGGCGAAAAATGAACCACTTTTAGGGGTCATTTAAGCCCGAAATTGAATTTATTTGATCAAATATTGCCCTAAATCGTTCCTTTTGTGATTTTAGGTACTTTGGGAGTGAAATATGGAAAAGAAGGCATTTTGGACGTTTTTGGAGCATAAAAGTGAAGAAAACGGCAAAGTCTCAATTTTCCAAGCTGGGAACAGTAGGTGACGGCGTCAAGAGTAAAATCTTGACGGCGTCAAGAGTGATTTGCATGACGGCCCAGTACAAACATGACGGCGTCACAAGTAGAGCATCAAGAGTAAAAGACGTGACGGCCTGAAAGACCATAACACATGACGGCGTCAGATGTAGATCTAGGCAGTCCGAGAAGTATTTTGGCGGCGAGGTGACGGCGTCACAAATTTGTTCTTGACGCCGTCAGCCCCTATTTCCTATATATAGTTTTCTAATTTTTACACATTAAAAAAGGAGGAAGTTTTGGAGAAACCCTAAGGCCGAACTTTATACGATTTTCACAGGTTTTTCAAGGGTTTTCTGCCCTTGAAACCTTACAAGTGTAATTGAGATAAGTATTATTTTAATTCAATCAATATGTCTATATCTTGTTCTTGTCTTGATTCCACCATGCTAGGCTAGATCTATCTTGTGTTTGCTTAGATCTAATGAAACCTAGATGTTAATTATGTGTTGATTACTTGTTTATGGTTGTATTGGATGAATGATTTCGATGTTAGGCTTAAGAAAACTGGCAGATCTCCAATTGGTAACATGCTTGAACGTCTTAAGAAACATGAACCGATGTGCACTAGGTTTTATTGGTTGTATTTAATGCATGAGTAAATTCTAATGATCCCATGTTAGGAGCTTCTTAGCCGGCTCGACATAGGAGTGAAGTAGGCACTCATAGGATTGGGGAAGTAAGTGCGCCACCCCATGAATGGTATTAAGGAATACAATCCGTCATCCACGCAACTATTACAAGTAATTAGCGTGTAAAAGATGTCTAGGGAGTAGTGAAATCTAAGTAAACACATTTTCTCCACATATTGCTCACAACCTTAGTATAATTTAGTTTTATTTTCATTTCTAGTATTTTATTTTGATTGCATCTTTAGTATTGGGTTAGTTGACTAGCAACTAATTCCGCCCAAATCTTTCAAACCCGAGATTTTAATTTGCTTTCTAAAAAATATAAAAACACAAAAATAATCTTCCGTCATCTTTAGAACTAGTAATTAGGTTTTCTAATCCTAGCGACACTATTCCTAGCTGAACGATCAATCCCCCGGTACTTGTCACTATACTATACTACAACGATCAGGTACACTACCTGGTGGGGGTTGTAAGCTTCTCGAGATCCCTCGAGAGGTAAAGCCTGGTGCAATCCCTACGCATCAAGTTTTTGGCGCCGCTGCCTGAGGAATAGTTATTGTCTAGGTTAGAATTTCTTTTTATTAGGTCTACTTGCTAGATTCCTTTCTAGTAAGATTTTATTTTTATTTTTAGGTTTCTTTAGTGTATCTTAATTCTTTGTGTCTTTGTTCATAACTCTTCACCACCCGACATCATGGACAACGGGAACATCTTTGAACCCGTCATCCCACCACAACAAAACCCACCACTAGAACCCCTTAGGCCCCGAACCTTAGGAGAGTATTCCCGACCTAGCCACCAAGGCTACCGAAACACCATTGAGCTCACCGGAGCCAATGTAACCCCCTTGCGATCCGACACCATCCGGTTGGTGCAAAGCGGATGTGCGTTCCATGGACTTCGTTCTGAAGATCCAAATCAACATCTTAAGGACTTCCTTAAAATCTTAGATTCCATAGACCTAGATGTTGCAGCTAGAGAGACTACTCGATTACGTTTATTCCAATTCTCTCTACGGGATCAAGCTAGTCAATGGCTTGAGTGTTTACCCGCGGGATCCATCACCACATGGGATGATCTCACCACTCGTTTCCTTGCTCAATTTTTCCCACCGAGAAGAACTACCAAGCTTAGAAATGACATCTTGATGTTCCAACAACGTCAAAATGAATCTCTTTATGAAGCATGAACTCGTTTCAAGGACTTACTCCAAAAAGTCCCTCATCATGGCATAGATCTTTGGCTCCAAGTCCAAATCTTTTATGACCATATCGATCTCTCCACGAGGCGAGCCATTGACCAATCGGCCGGTCGTAAGCTACGTGATCTAAGTGCGGAACAATCATGGGAACTCATAGAAGATCTTGCTCTCTATGACAACGAAAGTTGGAAAGATCCCCGTGATTTGAACAAAACGGTCAAGGCAATATCTTTGCCTTTGAACAACTCTAGCACTCCCGACCGTAGGATCATGGAACTTGAGGACCAAGTCAAGTTTCTCATGAAATCTTACGAAGCTCCTAAGCCTTCAAGCCAAGTGAACAAAATCACTTCTTCATGCGAATTATGTAGTGGTCCCTATGACACTCGTGATTGTGTGGAACTCCCCGGAACAGCTTTTGCAGACTACGCATCCACGCGTACCGACGAAGCGCGAGATAAGTGGTACACTTTCAAGCCCGAGCCAAACCCTTACGGTGATTCATACAACCCCTCTTGGAAAAATCACCCAAACCTTAGGTGGAAGCAAAATCAACCCAATTCTTCTAATCCGCCTAATCGTAACAACCAAACGGTCCACCCTCCAACCGTACTTTCAACAACAATCCTTCTAACAACTATGGTAGTACCAACAATCTTGAAGGATTGATGTCCAAGTTCATGGCATCTCAAGAAGCCCGCATAGCTAGGTTTGAAACCGAATTCAACCAACAACAAACGGAGATGACCAATAAGATAGACAAATTGTTGAAAGCCCTCAACAACCAAGCGTTAGCCACACCTAGGAAGAAAACTAGGGACACCAATAACGGAATCCAAATTAAGGACCCCTCATCATCTAAACATGTCCGCTTTGTCAATGTTGTCACCATTAAGCCAATAGAGAAGGAAATAGAAGAGAGTGACAAGGATGAAGTTAGAGTTGAAACCGAGATTAGGGATGAGAGTAGGGAAGTTGAGGTTAATAAGGGAGAAGAATTAGAGGAAGTAGAGCCCAAAGAAAAGTACTTTGATATGATGCCTACCAAGGAAGAACGGAAATACCATAAGGATTTATTCGATAGTCCCGAGAGACCTTATATCCTTGGCACGCCCCTTATTAAAATGGGAGACCCCTCTAACATTAACATACCATGCAACATTGGGCATATGCATATATGGAAGGCTTACATCGATCCTAGATCTCTCGTAAACATCATGTCTAGGACTTATTACAATTGGGTAATGAAGAAGCAACTTGATTTTAGGATGATGCCCAATAAGAATCTGATAAGTAATTTTGCAGGAAGAGTGAAGGGATTGCATGTGATTATAGGCAATCTCACTTATGAGATAGATTTTATGATAGTAGAGGACACTCGTCCGGTGATTGATGCTTGCCTAAGCCAAGTAATATTTGGGAAACCATTTGTTGAGGCCACTAGGATGAGTTATGACCCGACTCTAGGTATAGTTAGATTCAAGGAAGAGAATGATGAGGTTGCTTACCAAATGCCCTACATGATTGAGCAATACCGCCTTCTCTCTAATTTCGAAAAGGAACACAAGCAAGCGGCTTATTATAGGAATGATGAGGATAGACGTAGAGGAGTAGAGTATGTGAAAAATAGGATGCTTGGTTTCTACAAAGAATGCTTGCAACTAGGTCCGGAATACAAAACTGGTTTAGAAGACGACCTAGAGAGTGAAACCAATGATGAGGTCACATAGTAACCCATGACCTTGAGTCTAGCTACAAGACTCGTAAATAAAGAAAAGCGCTTCTTGGGAGGCAACCCATGCTTTGTGTGATTTTAGTTTGTTTGTTTGTTATTTGCTTCCGTATGCATGCTTTATTTTTATTGTTGGTAGATCATGTTTCTCAATTAAAATGTGGAAATACTTTACTTTGTTGTTTTGGCCTAGTCTTAACTCCACCTAAAGGTATTTTTGCAAAAGATAAGTGTAAGGGGAAACCCCAAAATATGTTTTTAAGAAACAAACCGATCATGATTCTCCACAATATTAAATGGACATGTATATTCGTATTTGTTAGAGCCAAATGCTTGTATTGAGTCATAATGAAGTTTTGCAGGATTTACCAGGAAGTAGGACCAAGTTTTTCCAGAAATTTTCCAGAAACTTAACATAAGAATTTCTGCAGGTCAATCCTGACGGCATCACGAGTTTACTCTTGACGGCGTCACGGGTAAAAATCTGGAATTTTTACCGGTTTTGTTTTTCTAACGGAGTCTTAAAGTTTTTGTGAATTATTAAGTTTTATAATCTCCAGGAAGTCTGCAAACTTCATTCCACAAGCATTATATCTTACTTTGTTTTCTAGGATTTAGAAACTTATATAGGATGTCGCCGATTTTATGCGAGGTTGTCTTGTCTATTTTCTCAGGATTTACAGGTTATGTATGACAAGAAGATGATTTATATTCTGAAAGGGAAGCCTTGATTGTTCATTTTCTTGGAGGAAGATTTAACCTGGCCACCTAATTATCCATACCGAGCGAATCAGGGGAGTATTTGATTTCATTTGTTTTACTTATTTCACTTTTACATTCTTTACTTGAACATTGGGGACAATGTTCATCTTAAGTGTAAGGGGAGGGTAAAATGATGATACCTTACAAATACACTTTCGCTTGAGTTTGCTTTGTTTAATGGTAGGTGTGTAATAAAACTATGAGAAACACTTGTTAGTGCAATTTTAGTGCCAAATTTAAATTTTTTTACAACATTTAGGAGTGAAACTTTAGCCATAGCAAGCGTCTCATGGATAGGAGATTGTATGACTAGCACATAACCGTACTTTCAGAAAAATTTTTCACCCAAATATGTGAGGTTCGCCTTTAGATTTGATAGGAAAAGCATTCATTATTAGTGCTTATGAGTGTACCGGTAGCATTTAGATTCTAGAACTTGCGTTAGTGATGCATCCCGAGACCGCTAGTGAGACTACATTCGTGTAGTAGGATTTACTACATGATAAGAGGCATTAGGATCACCCTTGTGTTAAACCCGTATTATAATTTCTTGACCATTTAAGTCATATTACTTGACTACTTAAGTCAATTAATTTTACCCACACCCTTAGCGTTGTACTCATTTTTAGTACACGAAACCCCTAGTACACCCCTCCGAGCCTATCTTTTCGTTTCTAACTTTAAGCATTTTACTTAAAGGAAGAATTTGTTACACCCCACTTAAAGACTGCCTATATCCAAAGTTAACTATCATTAAACAAAGACAGCCTATGCACCAAGATTGTTAACTCGCCACCAGTAAAGACTGCCTTTATCCAACAAAACCGTGTATTTCATATCCCTACACCTAACGTTACAACCCTTTAAAAGACCTCTTTGATAGTTTATCCTAGGTGCTTACGCCATGTGGTGGAGGTTTGATCCTTTCCCATGCCTATGGTAATCTATTTTGCTATGACAGGTAGTGAGAGATATCTTCCGTTTCCATATTGTAATTTATACTTTATTACACCCGAGAGATGTGAGTATCTAAACACTATTTGTGAGGTGCTAGTGTATGACCTCCGTGCTTGTCTATTGGTCTTTAGTGGAACGATTATTTGTTGTAATTACTTTTATATTAGTGTTAAATAACCCCTAACTTGTATTTTGAGTAGAAAAAAAGCGCATTTGCTTGAGGACAAGCAAATCTCAAGTGTAAGGGTATATGATGAGGCAAAAAATGAACCACTTTTAGGGGGTCATTTAAGCCCGAAATTGAATTTATTTGATCAAATATTGCCCTAAATCGTTCCTTTTGTGATTTTAGGTACTTTGGGAGTGAAATCTGGAAAAGAAGGCATTTTGGACGTTTTTGGAGCATAAAAGTGAAGAAAACGGCAAAGTCTCAATTTTCCAAGCTGGGAACAGTAGGTGACGGCGTCAAGAGTAAAATCTTGGCGGCGTCAAGAGTGATTTGCATGACGGCCCAGTACAAACATGACGGCGTCACAAGTAGAGCGTCAAGAGTAAAAGACGTGACGTCCTGGAAGACCATAACACATGACGGCGTCAGATGTAGATCTAGGCAGTCCGAGAAGTATTTTGGCGGCGAGGTGACGGCGTCACAAATTTGTTCTTGACGCCGTCAGCCCCTATTTCCTATATATAATTTTCTAATTTTTACACATTAAAAAAGGAGGAAGTTTTGGAGAAACCCTAAGGCCGAACTTTATACGATTTTCACAGGTTTTTCAAGAGTTTTCAGCCCTTGAAACCTTACAAGTGTAATTGAGATAAGTATTCTTTTAATTCAATCAATATGTCTATATCTTGTTCTTGTCTTGATTCCACCATGCTAGGCTAGATCTATCTTGTGTTTGCTTAGATCTAATGAAACCTAGATGTTAATTATGTGTTGATTACTTGTTTATGGTTGTATTGGATGAATGATTTCGATGTTAGGCTTAAGAAAACTGGCAGATCTCCAATTGGTAACATGCTTGAACGTCTTAAGAAACATGAACCGATGTGCACTAGGTTTTATTGGTTGTATTTAATGCATGAGTAAATTCTAATGATCCCATGTTAGGAGCTTCTTAGCCGGCTCGACATAGGAGTGAAGTAGGCACTCATAGGATTGGGGAAGTAAGTGCGCCACCCCATGAATGGTATTAAGGAATACAATCCGTCATCCACGCAACTATAACAAGTAATTAACGTGTAAAAGATGTCTAGGGAGTAGTGAAATCTAAGTAAACACATTTTCTCCACATATTGCTCACAACCTTAGTATAATTTAGTTTTATTTTCATTTCTAGTATTTTATTTTGATTGCATCTTTAGTATTGGGTTAGTTGACTAGCAACTAATTCCGCCCAAATCTTTCAAACCCGAGATTTTAATTTGCTTTCTAAAAAATATAAAAACACAAAAATAATCTTCCGTCATCTTTAGAACTAGTAATTAGGTTTTCTAATCCTAGCGACACTATTCTTAGCTGAACGATTAATCCCCCGGTACTTGTCACTATACTATACTACAACGATCAGGTACACTGCCTGGTGGGGGTTGTAAGCTTCTCGAGATCCCTCGAGAGGTAAAGCCTGGTGCAATCCCTACGCATCAACAACCACTTCTGAGAAAATAAATGAAACGAATCTTGATAAAGAGTTCGCTGAATTTATGTAAGTAAAATTTGAAGAAGATGATGAAGAAGTTGAGGAAGGAGAAATAGTTGAAGAGAATTTCGAAGAAATTACCATTAATGATCAAATGAGGATCAAGACATCTCTTCAAGAACCACCCACCGATCTTGAGCTTAAACCACTTCCAAATAATCTTGAATATGCTTACTTGGAGGAGAATTCACTTCTTCCCATAGTCATATCTTCATTGCTCAAGGATGATCAAAAAGAAAAACTCATTTCAGTTCTTAAGAAGCATAAACGCGCTTTTGCGTGGAAAACTTCTGATATCCCAGGAATTAGCCCTGATTTCTGTAAACATAAAATCAATTTCGAAGAAGGTGTTAAACCTGTCGTTGAAAGACAACGTCAACTCAATACCAACATGAAAGAAGTTGTCAAGAAAGAAATCATTAAACTTCTTGACGCTGGAATCATATACCCTATTGAAGATAGTCCTTGGGTGAATCATGTTCATTGTGTTCCCAAGAAAGGAGGAATGACTGTAGTGACCAACGAACGGAATGATTTAGTTACTGGATGGCGAGTATGTATTGATTATAGAAAATTGAACAAAGCCACCAGGAAAGATCATTTTCCTCTCCCATTCATGGATCAAATGCTTGAAAGATTAGCAGGCAACAAATACTTTTGTTTCCTCGATGGTTTTTCAGGTTATTTCCAAATTCCCATTGATCCTTCTGATCAAGAAAAGACCACATTTACATGTCCTTTTGGAACTTATGCTTATCGGCGTATGCCTTTTGGTCTTTGTAATGCACCTGCCACTTTTCAAAGGTGCATGATTGCTATATTTCAAGATATGCTTGAAACATCTATGGAAGTTTTCATGGATGATTTTTCAGTATTTGGAGATTCTTTTGAAGCTTGTCTTTCAAATCTAGACAAAATGCTCGAAAAATGTGAAGCTGCACATCTTGTTCTTAATTGGGAAAAATGCCATTTCATGGTAACCGAAGGAATTGTGCTAGGACACAAAATATCAAGTTCAGGAATGGTGGTTGATAAAGCAAAAAATTGATGTTATCACGAAATTACCACCTCCAACTAACGTTAAAGCCGTTAGAAGTTTTTTAGGACATGTCGGTTTCTACCGTCGTTTCATAAAGGATTTTTCTAAAATATCTCGTCCTATGACAAAACTTCTTGAAAAAGATTATGTTTTTGATTTCAATGCAGATTGCATTAAAACTTTTGAAACACTAAAAAGTCAATTGACTAGTTCTCCGATTATGGTTTCACCTAATTGGACACTACCATTCAAACTTATGTGCGACGCAATCGATTTTGCTGTTTGGGCAGTTTTAGGACAACGTGAAGGAAAACATTTTCGTCCTATATACTTTGCTAGCAAAACACTTAACAACGCCCAACAAAATTATACGATTACAGAGAAAGAATTGTTAGCCGTAGTTTTTGCTTTTGACAAATTCAGATCTTATCTCGTGCTTTCCAAAACAGTCGTTTTCACCGATCACTCAGCGCTCAAATATCTGTTTGCTAAACAAGATGCAAAACCGCATCTTATCCTCTGGATTTTACTACCCCAAGAATTCGATATCGAAATAAAAGATAAGAAAGGAGCAGAAAATCTTGTCGCCGATCATTTGTCTCGTCTTGAGAACCCAAATTTGGAAGAATTAAAGGAAGACGAAATTGATGATTATTTCCCCGATGAAACTCTTATGACCATCGATAAAGTTGATGAAGAGGAAATACCGTGGTTTGCAGATTTTGCTAATTATTTTGGTGAAAATATTCTCAAGAAAGGATTAACTCATGCTCAAAGAAGTAAATTCTTTTCGGATTTAAAAAACTATTATTGGGAAGAAACTTTTCTTTTCAAAATGTGCCCCGATGGAATGATCCGAAGATGTGTTTCTGGAGCAGAAACAAGAAAAATTCTTGATGAATGCCATCATGGCCCAACAAGGGGACATTACGGTCCTACCACCACAGCTAAAAAAGTTTTTGATGCTGGATTCTATTGGCCAACAATTTTCAAAGAAGCTCATACTCTTGTTCAAAACTGCGATGCGTGCCAAAAATCCGGTAGTCTTTCTCGTAGAGATGAAATGCCTCAAAAGAGCATTCAAGTCTGCGAAATATTCGATATTTGGGGAATCGATTTTATGGGATCATTTCCTAAATCTCACAAATACGAATACATTCTCATTGCAATCGATTATGTTTCAAAATGGGCTGAAGCTGAAGCCTTACCCACTAACGATGCACGAGTTGTTGTCAATTTTCTCAAAAAGCTTTTTGCTCGCTATGGAATCCCTAAAGCTTTAATAAGTGATAGAGGAACCCATTTCTGTAATAAACAAATGGAGAAAATCATGAAACGATATGGAGTTCATCATCGTTTTGCTACAGCATATCATCCACAAACCAGTGGACAAGTCGAAAATACTAATAGAGCATTAAAAAGAATACTCGAAAAAACGGTTAAGGAAAATCCTTCCGTTTGGTCGAGGAAACTCGATGACACTCTATGGGCCTTTCGTACGGCTTATAAAACTCCAATTGGCACAACACCATACAGACTCTTGTATGGAAAAACATGTCATTTGCCGTTCGAAATCGAACATCGTGCTTACTGGGCATTACGAAATTGTAACCCCGATCTGAAAATAGCTGGAGAGAAAAGATTTTTGCAATTGCATGAACTCGATGAATTGAGGCTTCAAGCCTACGAAAACTCCAAGCTATACAAAGCCAGAACAAAAGCTTATCATGACCGAAAGCTTAGAATTAGAAAAGAATTCAAAGCTGGAGATAAAGTTCTGCTTTTCAATATGAAATACAAGTTCAAATCTCCTAAGCTCATACCCAAATGGATGGGACCTTATATAGTGAAACATGGATTTCCATCTGGATATGTCGAACTCTACGACAAGCATGGTGGAAATTTCATCGTTAATGGTCACCGCATTAAGTTGTATTATGATTAGGAGAAAATGAGCAAAATTTCTATTGAATATCCACCCGAATCTGAATACGAAGCTATCACATTCATGGCACCTCATATGGAAAATATACCATGGGCACATGAAAAAGGTTTTATCTATGATGCTCTTCTTAGAGCATGGGAAAACGTATTGGAAGATATAGATGAAACTGGAGAAGGAATTGTGATAGAAAACGTATTGTTCGTACCAAAATATCCTAAGAGGAATTCCCAAACCGCATCAACGTAGTTCTTGCGAAATTTGAGTCAGGCTGATGACTCGTAAATAAAACAAGCGCTTCTCGGGAGGCAACCCATGTGTTTGCTATTTTTAATTCTTAGTTTATTTTCAGTGATTATACCCCAAAGTTTAAATCACTTGGTTGAACTTAAGTGTGGAGGTATTTCACTAATTTTAATAAAACATATAGTCTTGTGTTTGTTTGTTTTAAGATTGATACAGGAAATGATGAAGAAAACTTGGACACTTGGAATAAAGAATCAATAATGAAAAATATGGTTCATTTTCTTATTTCCCTATTTTCATACTTTGAAGTTCATTTATCACATTGAGGACAATGCTTAACTTAAGTGTGGGGGGGTGAATAGGTAAATAAGAATATTCCGTTCATTTCGAGTTTAATTTTAAATTTTGCTGCCCTTGTGATCTAGTTGTTTTCACGCTTTCAGAATAATATATTAGAATAACTGGATCCATCCACTAGTAAAAATGGTAACTTTTGAAATTTGAGATGTGTCCTGATTAATATTGCAATCCATTCTGGGATTGATAACATTAGCTAGCACATATTGTAACCCTTTCCACTAAATTGTGAGGATTTGAGCCATTTCTTATATAGCATACATCTTTTATGCTTAAATCTTTTGTTATGAGTGTGCCGGTGATTTTATTTATTCTAGAACTTGTGCTTGTAAATCATTTCGAGACCATTGTGAGATCACATTTCTTGTGTGATATAAGTATGCATATGTGATAAGAGGCAATTTTAGGATCTATCCCAAATAGCTTTCCATTTTAATTTTTAGCTAGTTTCATTAACTAGTTAACCACCAACATAACCCTTTTTGTTAGCGTTCATTTTTAATGCTAGATACCCCTAGTTACACCTTCTGAGCCTATCTTTTCTTTTGATTAAATCCAGAAAAATACTAAAAGATTTTACACTTTTTAGCCTAGCCTTACCCTTAGTCAAGTCTTAGTTGGTTGCTAGCTATACGACAAGTTGGATGTTATGTGGGAAATCATGAAGTATAAAGAGAATAGTAATTCTGGAAGAAGCGATCAAAGCAAAGTTGAGAATAAGCCATCAAAGTAGATGGTGACAAGTGAATTTATGTTCATGTTATGTTCGAAAAAAATGTATATATCGAATAAAATAGCCAATGAGCTATAGTGTTAAGTATTGTTCGCTCAAGAATGGAGTTCTAAAGAGTACATGATAGTGGTTCAAGAATAGCTAGCAACATTCGGTTAGTAGACTTTGACTATTTTGTATATTCTTTATCAATTACACTCTCTAAATTTATCCCATGTCTTATTCCTACCCTTGACTCAAGTAAAATTATCAAGTGTATGACATATAGTGACCATCCGATTTCTTGAGGAAATAACAATGCGCTAGCGATCTAAGGAAATCCTTAGTAACCATCCGTTGTGTTGATACAAGAATTCGCGCCAGCAATCTATTTTGTTTTACATAAGATAGTTGAACGAAAGTCCTTATTATCCCTTTTTAGCCTTAAATCCGAATAAAAGCCCTCTTTGATATGAATACTTGGCGCTTACGCCTTGACGGTGTAGTTATGTTTCTTGTACAAGCCTATGGTAATATTTAAATCGTGACTGAGCAATGAGTGTGATTTCTCTTATACTTCACCCAAAAATGAGTGATTAGAGTGATTATATCTTATTCCTTTTTCGTGAGGTGATTAGTAATGTTTATCTAGCAAGAAAATCATTTGGGTATTGTCAAACATCTCAATGTTTCAACCATTTAAGCTCAAAATGATGAATCTAACTTGTACTTGTACTTGGAAGATTTGCATCACATTTTTCCAAAACATCTTTGAAGTACCATGTGGATGATATTTTATTTCTATATTTGCTTGAGGGCAAGCAAAGTTCAAGAGTGGGGGATTTGATAACGCTCAAATTGTGCATGTTTTTAGTGGCGTTATTTGTATGTTTTTCGGTTATTTTTATATGCTTTTGTCACATAATCGTATCAAAGTGTGTTTGCAAGCATTTTGTAGCCAAAAATAGGAAAAAGGAAGAAAAAGTGAAGTAAATGAAGGATTTGTCATTCCCAACTCGAGATTCAATTCGTTCAAGCATTTCATAAAGAAGAATCCAAGTTTTCATCATTCCAAAGTTCGTTGACAAGGAATAATCAAGTTTGGACAAAGAACGAAGAGCCAAGTTAAAGATAAAGTTTGTTGCTGTCAGAACACAACCAACCGATCGGTTAGAAGAAAATGTTACAACCAACCGATCGGTCATGAATCTAACCGACCGGTTAGTCGCAGAGGTTTCATCCAACCGATCGGTCAGAGCCTGATACCGATCGGTTGGTCAGCTCGTTAAAATTTTGCAAGATGTTTTCTATCTCATTCTACCTGATTCTAGGCCCTTCTTTCTGGTATTCTAGGTCCTTCTATTTACCTTGGAGGCCAAGTTGCTGCATTGATGAGCCTAGGCTTGAGGAGTAGTATAAATAGTCGCTTTGCAATCCCATTTGATATATCACTCTTTACACCATCAACATACACCAACAAAGCAATCATCAAGTAGTCCTTTACTAGTCTCAAAGTTCTTAAATTCGTCCATAAACGTTCAGGAAGCATTGGAAGTCCAAAAAGTCAACATCCGGAGGTCAAACTTTCAAGAAGTCAACACCAACACTTAGGCAATCATTTCCTACTCATTTGTAATCATATTCCAAACATTTGTAAGACTTTAATTATGATTTCTAATGTTCAATATTCTGAGTTTATGTTCATGTTTGCTATGAGTGGCTAGTAACCTTTTGCATTTGCTTAGATGATGTTAATTACCTAATGATTAGTCTATGATTGTGATAACATGTTTTAATTCAATTTCAAGTCAATTCTAAAACCCAATTAGACTAAAGTTTCATAGTGGCATTTGTTGAGTCAAGTTTAACTAGTTGCTTATAATATCATTGGCCGAAAGGGTTGTTATCATTCAACTAGTTATAATCTTTTGTCTATGAAAGATTGTTTTTCACCATAATTATTCTTGACTAAACGAAGGAACTAAGGTGTAATTGTAATGAGAATACTTTTTGTTAATCAAATCGGATTGGTTGTAAATGCCTAATTGGTCGAAAGTTTTAGTAGTTTATAATCAATTGTAACCTTGTTGTCTATGATTAGGTTACCTTTTATATTGACTATTTCTTAAGAGTATTTGATTAAAAAAGGAACTATTTTTGTATTTAAGGTTGTTAATTCAACTTTATGAACCTTGAATTGATCTTGAATTGATTGGTCCAAACCTAATGCTTGTTTTTATAAACTAAAATCTTGACGAAGGTTTAACTTGTAGAAACAATAGATTAGAACACCAACTAATTCTCATTACCAACATGTTAAGGAAGTTATCACAATCATGTTTTTCCTATGAGTAGTTAACTAGTCTAAGCAAGTGTAGTTTTTAATCATTTGAATTATCTTATAATCATTATCGCTAGTGTTAGAGATTTACTTTTTAAACTTACGCTTAGATTCACTCACAAATCCCTGCGAACGATCCCGACTTACCAACCCAATCTTGCTATAACGGACGAATTCACTTGCTCGTATGTGTTATTTCTATATCCGGTAATCGTGTTTATAAATTTAAAACTTGTACACACCGAGATCACATCATACACTGTCAATTACATCAAATACATATGTAATGTTGCGTCCAGAACTTTGTAATTTTTCTTTCGTAGGTTCATAGAAATATCACTTCCATTCAAAAAAAAATTCATTATAAAACTTAGATTTCTTTGGAATAACATTGATTCTAAACACAAGTCTCAAGATGTTTACTATCACATGCCATGCGAATCAACAGAAGAGACGTACAACTTGATTCTTCCTACATTTTTGGTGTCGCGTTTGGGTCATTTTTTAAGCTACGTTCTTAACATTTTTGTATAAAGTCTAACATTTTAGAGTATACATTATCATTTGTCAGCTATATTCTTGAAATTTGTATACATAAAACTATGTATTAATAATTTAGATGTAAAAAAATGAATTAATGACTAAAATTTGAGCTATGAAAAAGTATGTTGATAGTTTACGCAAAACCTCTTTTTTTCTAATAATAATATGAGGCATATTGGCACGTGCGATACACGGGTTTGGTTTACCATGCCCGTGTGATACACATGTTTGGTTTACCATTAGAAAATCAAACTCTTATGTTTATGCTAACGAATTAACATTTATATAATATGTATGTTTGACAAAAGTAGCAATAGTAGTAAGCGGTCGATGTGTTTGACAAAAGTAGCAATATTAGTAAGCTGTCTATGTAATTAGTAGCAAAGTGCAATAGTCATAATTGCCCGTAAATAGTGCTTTTTTTTAAAAGATGTTTAGTAACATAGTTGTAACTGTAATCATAATGTGTAAAGTGATGAAATTTTTTATCATCGCAACTTCTAGAATGTTCAACGCCGCTAAATACTACTTCATTGATCGTTGGAATATGAGTGTCTAAAATTAAAGGATAGAGCTACTTGTTGCTGGTGGATTATTATAAGTTAGACCCATTGATTAGTTATTATCGGGCTTAGCATAGTTGTTATTTGTCGTTAGTATTTATATTCCTCGTATTCTCATTATTCAATTTATGAGAAATCATTAAACTTACACTTTACTTATTTTATGTCACATATCGCTCTTATTTAAGTAATTTTTTCAGAATTTGATTAACGTGAACCGGTAAGATCGATTTTAGAATGTCATTTCCCCCTTCAAAACCCTACTAACCCTATCGAATAGTTCGTATTAGGACCGAGTTAACGTGCAAAACACCCCATGTGAATGATGAAACAAGACAATTTTCTTAGCAAATTCGATTCATAGTTTTTGTTTTCTTTTCTTTAAAGAAAAACCAACAAGTTAATAAATAACATTATGTTAAAACGACATTAAATTAAAACTACAGAAATTACAATAATTTCATATTATTTATGTATCTATCCATATCTATATTCTACAATCTATATCTATAAAAAATTTAAGTTTTATGCATTAACTAGAGTATTAGTAATTTAACGATATCTAAGTAAGTGAAGTTTATACATTTATATTTATTTTCTGGATGGATTAAAATATATTTATCTTAACGTTTATGTTTGTGTTTGAAATGTATGTCTTTACTTAACAATATATCAATATGTATTCAACAATAATTTATACTATATGTGTTTGACTTGCATGTGTGTGTTTTATCTATATTTGTGTATTTGTAGAAGTTTGGGATAACATTATTAGGCTTTGATTAACGAACATATAAAGAAGAATAAGTCATTTTCTTATGTAAAACAAGTTTGATAGTATAAATTCGCACGCGCAAATATGAATGGACCTTTTACATATGTCCCATTGATTAAAACTAATTCAATGCTGCAATTGAATTTGCATTTAATTTTGATATGTATGTCGATTTGGGTCGCTTTTAACATAATAAATGGAATCGTATTAGCGGAACAAAGAGTGAAACTTACGAGGTGCATTTTATAAAACAATTGGAAATTTGTAACACAAAATGTTGACACAATGTACATTTTTTAAAAATCGATATCTTTTTACAAACGTTTACTAGGGGTGGCAATTCGGGTCAGGTTCGGGTTGACGGGTTCGGGTTGGCAGTTTGGCGGGTCAGAAAACCCCAACCCGAACCTTACCCATTGAAATCATTGGGTCAGCTATGTCAACTCTAACCTGTTTACACATCACCCGAACCTGACCCATTTAACCCATATATATAATTTGGTTGGCAGGTTAAATAGGTTACACATGTTGAATAGATTAAACGGGTTTCGGATTTACTTATTTTACCCATTTTATATACAAAAGTTGACACATTATACGAGTTAAATAGGTTAAACAGGTTTGCAGGTTGACCCATTTAACCCGTATAACAAAATATAAATAATTTTTAATTTAAGAAAAAAATCTTAAACGGGTTGGCGGGTCGACGCACTTTTTTTTTGGTAAAGGGGATTACCCCAGTAAATATATAACCAAAAATAATGTTTGGTACAAATGGAATGTGGCAGAGTACCACATTAACCTCAAGCAAAAGCTTGAAAAACTAGTGCTTATGACAGGCCATAAACACAATAAACCTAGCTATAAAGCAAATCACCTAACTAGGTATAATAGCAAGAATAATCTTGAAGCAAGCGAACATCCCGCATCCACCAGTAGCACAAAGGGAGCAAGTCAACCCAGGAAGCTTGCCTCCTTAAAAACCCTTTCCAAGAAAAACCCTAGAGGGAAAACCTTGAAGTAGGGAAAAAGAGTACAACCCTTACCTGACACTCCCCTCGTGAATAAGACAAGCACTTGGAATCTTCCATTGATCTAATAGAATCCGAGACCGAGGGGTTATCTTCTTGAATTTGAAGGTAACCAGCTTCAACCGAATGGTAGACATAATAACTTGAACCACTTCAGCAACAGTTGACTTCTTCTGCTTGAAAAGTCTAGAATTGCGTTTCATCCATATATAGTAAGTAGAAGCAGCAAGCAATAACCGAGAAATGATGCTAATAACCGAACGCCCCTTGGATATAGGAGTTAGGAACATGATAACATCAGCCATAACAGGTGGGACATCATCCAATCCAGATAAAACCCGAACCTGCAACCAAACCTACAAGGAAAACTGGCACTCAAAAAAAAAAAAAAACAAGTGAGAATGAGAGTCAGGAACTGTATCACATAGCGGGCATCTAAGCAGGTTCAAATCAACATTAGGACCAACATCCGATTGCCGCAACCTATCTTGTGTCTTCAACTTCTGCTTAAGAACAAGCCACAAATGAATAGCATGGCGTGGAATACAAAGAGAAAACCACGGAATATGAACCCAATCAACCAGATCAGCCCTCAACTGAAGAGATTCCCACGCACCCGAAACCTGGCCTGTTTAATAAACGGGTTAGATGGATCGACCCAAACCCGACCCAAAATCTATTTAGACTCAACCCGAACCTGTTAATTTTCGTGTCTTGGGTCAGAAATTGACACCCCTAACTTTTACACTAGGTAGGATAAATCCATAAGTTACACGGTCAACTACATCAAATACATATGTAATGTTGCGTCCAGAACTTTGTAATTTTCCTTTCGTAGGTTCTTAGAAATATCACTGTGATTGTGTGAAAATCAACTTATTATAGTATAGTAATATAGTATCGAAATGATCCGCGTGAAATACGGATCACCCGAGTCTTATCCGAGTGAAGGTGAATGGAATCAAAAATATTGATTCGTGAAAAATCGTGAATTGAGAAGTGGTGAAAAAGAAAATAGTGATCAAGTAATTCAAGTATTAATAAACAAAAATGAATTATGCAAGAAGTACAAGCTAGTTATGCACAAAAGTTGAAAACGTAAATACGGAAATGCAAACGCGTTTAATAAGACATAACTTTTAATGAAAAATGATCCTACAAACTTGAAATTATTTTCTAAAAATCTTAAACTATTAAAATGAATTTCCAGAAAAAGAAAATTATTTTTTTGACTTTTCTTTTATTTTCTATGAATTTATTTTGATTTTTGTATTTTTAAATGAATTAAAAATTGAAGAAAATAGAAAAATAAAGAGGAAAAATGAAAATTAAATTCTGAAAATTCTAAAATATTATAAAAGAATTTTCTAAAATATTTTTGTATTTTTCACAGCTTTTTCTGAATTTTTATGTATTTTTATTTATTAAATTCTATTTAAAAATGATTAAAATTAAAGGAAAATTAAGAAAAATACTAAAACTATTTGGAAAAATCTGGAAAAATTCCAGAAAATCAAAAATAATAAAAAGAACTAGAAGAAAAATTTTGAAATGAAATTAAACTGTTTAAGTGCTTATTAGCTGAAAACTGCTTATTGGAAAGTGCTTATTTATAAGCACAATTGACCAAGGTTGACCCCAACTTTTACCAAGTTATTTTTGGACTCAGAAAAGCTTAAAGGAACAGAATAGAGATAAAATGTATTCAGAAACACAAATAAGGGCATTAACAGATGAAATAAGCACTTATGTAATTAGCAATAAGCAAAATAGAATAAGCAAAGGGTTCCCAACCAGTGAATAAAGCTATTAGATGTGCAAATGAATACCCATGAACAAATAAACTCAGATTATGGGCACAAATACTCAATAGCAGACCTTAAAGGGAAATCAGAAACTTAGCTTCAACAATTCAACTATACAGGCCTAATAAGCTGGCTTAATAAGCTGAAATGTTTGAGATTATGGGGGCAAAAGCTTGCTTGAACTACTGAGATGCTAATACCACAAAAAGCCCTATCACAAAAGCTCAATTACTCACCTAATTTAAGGTTCAAACAGGTGCCTGAATCAACTTCTAACTGCACTTCTATGATACTAAGCTGACATTTATTTTTCAAACTCACCTTGACTAAATCCAATTTTAAAGCTCTAATTCAGATACTAGGTGTTTAATAATCAGATTTTAGCACAATTTTCACATTCATTAACATAAAATGAGACCACTGTATCAAACTATCAACTGCATATCAATAAACTCGAGCAGAATTTAGATTTAAGAGCTAACTTTGACTATTCAGCTAATTACCTATAATTTTTATACTATTACTGATCTAATTAGACCTAATGCAGATGTTATAAATGAAAAACTGTAACTACTAACTACTAAACCACAACAGAACAAGCATATCCAAACACTTCCTTACATAGCAGATAACTACACAAAGCTGAGAATCAAGCTTAACAACTCCAATCTAACCATCAATCTACCTGACTAATATGATTATAATTGCTCCTAAACAGAAAATGCAATCAACAAACACTAAATTCTACTAGTAACAGATCCAACAGTAAATGATCACAAGTAATGCAGTAAATGATTGAAGTACCAACTGATTCACTAATTCACAGAAAATTACTAAATAATGAACTACAAAATCAATCTAAACAACAATTAATCAAAACTATAACAATCTACTCTGTAACTAATTATGCAGAATCAAATAACAATGATCTAACAGTTACAATTAGGAAATTGGAAGTAAAATCAATACTTACAAAGCTCTTCACCTCAGCTCTAAATAGAGGTGATTCACTGAGCTAGCCTATCTTTAGATAGGCCAAACACATCCATGTCTCTGTTTGATCTATCAGTTTTCCACCAGATTCGTTATACACTTCTGCACTTTGACTTTATTTGACTTTTAATGAGATTGGACTAAACAGCTGGTATAGACTACAACAAGTTCTTACAGAAGCTAAAAAGCAAATTTGAGATTATATTCCACTGAATTAACTTGATTATAATGCTGAGTAAAGTTATTGAAAACACAATTTTTATATTTTTTATATTTTCTGAATTTTTAGCTTTTAATGAAGATGAAATAATAATGAAATACTTGAGAGAAATAGAAATTAAGAAATGAAGTTTATAAATTCTGGAATTATAGCTATTAAACTTCAAACTAAACTAGTAAAAACAGGAATTAATAAAAACTGAATTTATTCTATTAATATGAAAATGAGATTACAACTATTGAAAACTGAATACAAATTTTAAGAGTAAATTTTGACAGCATAATCCTACTCTAAAAACTACACAACAATAAGCTCAAAATGAGCACTATATATAACATGAGGGAAGGGGTTGGGGTCATTTTGCCAGGTTGGCGATCCACACCTCTTTTGTGCTTCTTCAATCCATATCACAGCCCTTAGATTATATTTGTGTTTCTTTGATTTCATCTAAACCCTTGGATAAAAAATTTATGCGTGGCATGCCCAATCAAAAGCTTCCATCTGTCCCCAAACGTGCACTCATTCTCTGTCCTTGTCAGAGCATCTAGAACCAGAATCTAATGAGAAGAATGAGGTGTTGCGTCCAATAGTACTCTGCCATGTGTTCATCATACTCTAATCATTCTCTCTGACACGTTTTGTGCACGTGAAATGTCTTCTAGAAGCTCCAATGAGTGGTAATTATAGGTTAATTGGTAGGAGTTGGGGTAATTATTGATGTGGTAAATTAGGGTTCATATTTGGGGATGAAGGAGGGTATGGGGTCAGATATGGGGAAAGGAAAAGTAATAAGATAATTTTTTTTAATTGTTTTGTTTTGGTTTGACCATGAATGTGAGTTTTGACTGAGAAAAGTATGGGCTGGGTTTATAACTTGGGCTTTGGATTATTGGAGTTGGAAATGGACTTGGACCAAGTTTTAATATTTGCATTTCAGGTATGATGTGATAAAATTTACAAGGACCAATCATGTAATAACTGAAATTCTATGGACCAAAGCTGCCAAATATCAAAAAGTGGTATCCAAGGGCTTCATTTGTCATTCTTGAGTAGTTAGAGGACTAATGTTGACTTTCAGATCCCAAGCTTTGACTTTCTGACCTTTTCCCACTCTCGTGCCCATTTTTTCGGTTTTTGCTTGATTTTTGTCTCTTTGTGATATATCCGTACCTGCACGTTCACAAACATAAAAACACACATTCTTTGGCATTTTGTTAGCATAATTAGTCTATTTGGGTCGATATTTGGCTATGAAAAGGTATGTGAATTAACACATACCACGCTGCCATTAAAAAAATTCATTATAAAACTTAGATTTATTTAGAATAACATTATCCATATATACTAAAGTTTGGGATGTCACAACAAAATGTTTTGCACAGCTACAGTAAAAAAATATTTTTTTATTCACCGCTTTCCCTTCTTCCTCACACCAAAAAACCACAAAACACAAAACAAACATACACAGCTCACACACACAGACGAAAAAAAATGTATCGAGCCAACAAATTATCACACGATTAGCAGCTCCACAGACAGAGGTAATCAACAAACAAGATTAATCAAGGTTTTGTTTAATTTCGTTTTTTTTTCTTTCCTTCATATGTTCAACCAGTAAGTAGTTTAGTGATGTTTAGCATATTGTAAGATGTGGTTTTGAAGGAATTGTAAATCCAACGGATAGATTTTTAGATATGGTGATTAATAGGATTAGGGTTTATGCATAATTGGGGGTTTGTGATTTTATGTGTTAGAGGTTAATTAGTGTTGTGGGTTTTGGGTTTTTGGTGATCCTAAACATGTTTTTAACTCTTAATCGTAATCTGGAAAATCAGTAGTTAGGATTTGGATTTAGGGTTCATACGCTAAATTGGGAATTTTGAAATTAGGTTTTATGATTACGATTATTTGTATGTGTTAGTTTCAGCATACTTTTTGTGGTGGATTTCGGTTTTTTGTGTTTTTTGAAAGGGTTACTTTCTTATTTT
This sequence comes from Artemisia argyi, assembly GCA_030686995.1. Taxonomy (NCBI): domain Eukaryota; kingdom Viridiplantae; phylum Streptophyta; class Magnoliopsida; order Asterales; family Asteraceae; genus Artemisia; species Artemisia argyi. The sequence goes on along the minus strand of CM060678.1, from coordinate 16,839,047 downwards.
ATTTCTTATTTTCAGGATTTTTTTGGGGTTTTACAAGAACAAGCTTTTAATGGACTGGTAATTTTTTTTTTTTAGTATTTTTTTTTTTTTTTTTTTTTTTTTGTATAGTTTAAATGTAGATACGTTAATAGGATTATTGTTTACTAAGAGGCTGGCACATATTAGGTTTCATGTATCTATCAGTTTTGTTGTAACAATAATTTCTTGGTTTGCTGAGGATTCATTTTTACAGTTTTTGTTATTGTTTATAGTTGCAGGTACCCACTAGATGGCAAGACACATCAATGTTGAGATTAGCGCGGCTCAGTCTATGACTACCAGGTAAAACCATTTACATAAAAAAGTTATCTCTAACTATTAACATACAAAATTTTTAGTGAATCATTTATATTTTACAGGTTTGTCGCCAACAAGAATGAGTTTGCCCACAATAACAGTTTAAATTGGCAAAACTAAATACTTAAGGTTCGTCGCCAACTGATATTTCTAGAAGAAGCATTCACAATGGCCGTTTTATTCCTCAATACTTATTCCTCTTTTAGCCTGTGTAGCTCTTTTTAATTGGTCACATTTTTTAAATTATGAACCCCTACAAAATAAAAACTTCCATGAGCATTATAGCGACAAGAAAAAAATAACATGTTGGAACTTCTGTGTCCGGGTCGTCTAGCATTTACACAGTGGCAATGAGAGTTGCAGAAGCAAGTAGGAGAGTACTTCAGGTTATTGCAGTTTTGATTAGTGCATTTTCTTGAATGACATGTCGCTGATTTGTCATATTGCAGCTTTGGTTATTGCATTTTGCAAGAAAATCTAGATAACTATAAGGTCAGTTCATCCCACAAATTGAAATTATTGATTTTCCTACGCCTGCATTTGTGATTTCTTTCACCAAAGTTTTTTTTGGTCACAAGCTTCTTTGAGATTTAATGCATGAGCACCATAAAAGACTAACTGTGATTAACATATTAGTGTATGCTATTTTGCTATTCTAAATTGTGACAGGCTATATATAATGTTGAAACCTAAATTGCAACACAATGCCAAAGACCCCTTATATGTTCATATTACATGAGAATGTTTTATACCTGTTGCAAAAAAGATATGGTATTCTATTCTACATAATTAAAATCGATACTGTTGCAATTGATTTTTTCGCAAAATTCTTTTGAGCCTATTTATAAAAGTTATCACTTCTTTTATATTATGTTTTCTATACGCTAAAGAGAATATTTTTCATATAGGCAAGTGAGCAGTGTTAGAATGGACCAAGCGGGGAACGAGGACAAAATCCCGAGGAAAGTGTCAAGAACATTGTACTCTCTACTGCAGAAATTAAGCCAGAGGATAAAACTAAAGAGTTCCCAGGTGTTGAAATAGAGGAAGGAGTGAAGCAAAATGGGTTGTTGCATGAAGAAAAGGGTGAAGAGGTTACTCAGAGTGATGATGGTCAGAAGGAAAAGTATGAGATCCCCTTAATCACAGAAGTTCGTGAAGAAAATAGTTCGGAGAAGATTGAATATAAAAGTTCCACTCCAATAGCAACCGTGAACAAAGATGAAGCTGAAGAAAAGAAACAAGATGTCAGCATATTAGAAAAAGATCTAGGTGAGGATGAAGTTACAAGTATACAAGACATGATGCCTGAAAGAGGTTGGACACTAGAGAATCTCGAGCCACAAAGTTTGAATAATGTTATTCCCACTGATGTTAGTAGCATCACAACATAGACAAAACCAGAAGAAACCATGCAAAGTGAAGAACAGAACGATGTAGAGGCTATTGACAATGAAGATGGTGAAACGAAAGACCCTGGAAGCTCAATGGTCAAGGAAATATATGAAGAGCCTGTCTCAGATAAGGCTAACACTGAAAAGGGTTGAGTCCTTCAGAAAGTTCGAAAAAGGAACCAGCTGCGAATGACATAGTGAGCAAAGATGAAGGTCAAGAAAATAATGTGTCGAATGCTCACAAGATGAACCCTCGACAGGAGACCTGGAAGCAAAAACCAATGAAACCATCACAAATGCTCAAAAGACTACTGAAAATAAAGCAAGTGATGAGACTGACCTAGAGAACGCTGAATCTGAAGTAGCACTAAAAGTTTCTGGTGGCATGGAGCCAACTAAGGTAGAAGTTCTCAACACAATAGAGAAAAACCAAGGTGATACTGATGGTCTTATAAGCTCACAAGATGCAACATGTGAGGATAAAAAAGAAATAGAATCTGGTGAAAATGAAATCACAGTTACCGATACCGAGCACCTAAATGAAAACAGCTAGAGTTCAAGGAAGAAGCAGAGGAAAAATCCATTTATTCTGAGGTAATGAATACTCAAACTAATTGTTGTTAGCCATTCCATATTTATTAGTGCATTCTCCACTATAATTGAAGACGTTATTGAACAACAAGTGTGGGTTGGGTTAAAATGGCTCCTCTTTCATACACATTAGAATTGCCTGGGTGACTCTCCAACACTTTGTTCCTACTTAAAAAAATTGATAAATAAGTTTCAGTAAAAGTTGCAATAAAACAATCAATAATCTGAACCTTTGAATAGAACTTAGTTGTTCATGTTACTGTTATGCGTTGTTATGAAAATTATAGTGGTGATGGTTAAGATTTTAGGACTTATTATTAGAAGAGGGGTAAAGTTGTGGTGGTTATTGTATTTTTGAATTTTGAGATGTGCATTGTTGTAGTGAAAGTTAGAGGGTTGGCAGGTATGATTTTAGGCCTTAGAAAGGCTGCAAGTGAGCTGATGATTTAGGCAATGTTGGAGTGGAATTATGGAACTCATTAGTATTTACTTGATTTTTTGCGGGGGTCTGTGATTAAATGAGTTACTGATTTATTTATGGGTGACGAAAAAACTTGAAGATGCGATTCTTGCAAAGTTAGAATCTGGAAAAATTCATGAATATTTGTAGCAGAGTTAATCAGGTTGCGGAAGAGCAAGATTGAAACAATCAATTGAATAACTATTTCAGCTTATTAGGCGATTTCCAGGTCTCAGTTTTCTTTCTATCTATTTATGCTTTTTATTACATTATTATTAGTTTATAATTCTTAGTATTATTTACCAAGTAGGCAATTAGGAATAAGAATGACCTGGAAAGCTTAAGTGTCCCCCCTTTTCCCACTATTTTTATTGGAGGGAATCATGAGGCCTCCAATTACCTCTGGGACTGCTGCAAACCAAAGTAAAGATGCATATGGTAATGCTGCTATCTACTTTGATCAGTTACAACCTCAGTCATGAAAGTACTCAAGGGAGTCCGTTAGGTAGCTGCCAATAGTTGCACCCTACTTTGGGTTGAATTGTAAGAAAACTCTTCAAGTGCTGTTGCTGGCCTCAAGGTAACTGAAAACTCTTCAACAGCACTTGAAAATTTTTCTTACAATTCAACAGCAGTTTTAGAGGAACAAAGAACCACTTTATCAAAACTAGAAACATATGACCAAAAATACAGGAAATGGATACCAGGTACAGTAGAACAGAACTGCATACGACCCACTATTTTAAAACGTGTCAATTTTTTGTGATTTTGCAGTCCCAACCTTTCTTAGAGGGGCTACTATTACCATTGCACAGCTGGGCAAGCGAGCTGGATGAGCTGTTAGCTAAAGAGAGCTGCAGCAAGCGTTAAGCCATCGCAAACTTCTGCATCATGTGATAGAGGCCAAGAGAAGCAAGAGAAGCAAATCACATGGAGAATGTCTGGGAAGTATTAAATGAAATCAGTCTACAGGTATATTCAACATAAAAAGTAGTTGCTGCAAGGTTTATTGTTTTGGTTATGTATATTTGGAACGATTTTTGGCTTGGTAATTGTATTTTTTGGAGTTGTATGATGAGTAACAGCTATGGTGTTAGTGATGTTACTTTGATGTGTATGCCGGAAAAGTAGTGCTTTCATTTGACTTACAAACTAATGGAAAGGAAGTTTTTTTTTTAATCTCCCATTTCGTTCCTGTTTTGCGTGCAATACGATAGTATACAGATGCTCCGCGGCAACGCGCGGGTGCACATCCTCGTTGATTCTAAACACAAGTCTCAAGATGTTTACTATCACATGCCATGCGAATCAATAGAAGAGACATACAACTTGATTCTTCCTACAATTTTGGTGTCGCGTTTGGGTCATTTTTTATGCTATGTTCTTAACATTTTTGTATAAAGTCTAACATTTTAGATTATACATTATCATTTGTCAGCTATATTCTTGAAATTTGTATACATAAAACTATGTATTAATAATTTAGATGTAAAAAAAATGAATTAATGACTAAAATGTGAGCTACGAAAGAGTATGTTGATAGTTTACGCAAAACCTCTTTTTTTTAATAATATGAGGCATATTGGCCTGTGCGATACACGGGTTTGGTTTACCATTAGAAAATCAAACTCTTATGTTTATGCTAACGAATTAACATTTATATAATATGTATGTTTGACAAAAGTAGAAATAGTAGTAAGCGGTCGATGTGTTTGACAAAAGTAGCAATATTAGCAAGAAGTCTATGTAATCAGTAGCGAAGTGCAATAGTCATATATAATTGCTCGTAAATAGTGCTTTTTTTTAAAAGACGTTTAGTAACATAGTTGTAACTGTAATCATAATGTGTAAAGTGATTAAATTTTTTATCATCGCAACTTCTAAATGTTCAACGCCGCTAAATACTACTTCATTGATCGTTGGAATATGAGTGTCTAGAATTAAAGGATAGAGCTACTTGTTGTTGGTGGATTATTATAAGTTAGACCCATTGAATAGTTATTATCGGGCTTAGCAAAGTTCTTATTTGTCGTTAGTACTTATATTCCTCGTGTTCTCATTATTCAATTTATGGTAAATCATTAAACTTACACTTTACTTATTTTATGTCGCATATCGCTCTTATTTAAGTATTTTTTTCAGAATTTGATTGACGTGAACTAGTAAGATCGAGTTTCGGATGTCTTTTCCCCCTTCAAAACCCTACTAACCCCATGTGAATGATGAAACAAGACATTTTTCTTAGCAAATTCGATTCATAGTTTTTATTTTTACTTTTTTATATTTTTTTTAAGAAAACCAACAAGTTAATAACTAGCATTATGTTAAAACGACATAAAATTAAAACTGCTGAAATTACAATAATTTCATATTATCTGTGTATCTATCCATATCTATATTCTACAATCTATATCTATATAATTTTTAAGTTTCATGCATTAACTAGAGTATTAGTAATTTAACGATAACTAAGTAAGTGAAGTTTATACATTTATATTTATTTTCTGGATGGATTTAAAATAAATTTATCTTAACGTTAATGTTTGTGTTTGAAATGTATGTGTCTTTACTTAACAATATATCAATATGTATTCAACAATAATTTATACTATGTGTGTTTGACTTGCATGTGTGTGTTTTATCTATATTTGTGTATTTGTAGAAGTTTAGGATAACATTATTAGGCTTTGATTAATGAAAAAATAAAGAAAAATAACTCATTTTCTTATGTAAAACAAGTTTGATAGTATAAATTGGCATGCGCAAATATGAATGGTCCTTTCACATATGTCCCATTGATTAAAACTAATTCAATGCTGCAATTGAATTTGCATTTAATTTTGATGTGTGGGTCGATTTGGGTTGCTTTTAACATAATAAATGGAATCGTATTGGCGGAACAAAGTATGAGGTGCATTTTATAAAACAATTGGAAATTTGTAACACAAAATGTTGAGACAATGCACATTTTTTAAAAATGGATATCTTTTTACAAACTTTTACACTAGGTAGGATAAATCCATAAGCTACACGGTCAACTACATCAAATACATATGTAATGTTGCGTCCAGAACTTTGCAATTTTCCTTTCGTAGGTTCTTAGAAATATCACTGCCGTTCAAATAAAAATCATTACAAAACTTAGATTTCTTTGGAATAACATTGATTCTAAACACAAGTCTCAAGATGTTTACTATCACATGCCATGCGAATCAACAGACGAGACGTATAACTTGATTCTTCTTACATTTTTGGTGTCGCGTTTTGGTCATTTTGTAAGCTATGGTCGTAACATTTTTGTATAAAGTCTAACATTTTAGAGTATATATTATCATTTCTCAGCTTTATTCTTGAAATTTGTATACATAAAACTATGTATTAATAATTTAGATGTAAAAAATGAATTAATGACTAAAATGTGCTATGAAAAAGTATGTTGATAGTTTACGCAAAACCTCTTTTTTTTTAATAATATGAGGCATCTTAGCCTGTGCGATACACGGGTTTGGTTTACCATTAGAAAATCAAACTCTAATGTTTATGCTAACGAATTAACATTTATATAATATGTATGTTTATGGATCAAAATATATACAAACGAGTTGAAATTTTAATGATTCAATTTAAGTTGACCCATTGTTTTGTTGTTTCAACATTCAGGACAAATAAGTTTGTTTCATGATATTACTAATTGTTGGGGTCAAAAGTGTTTGCGTTAAACTGATTTCTTTTAAGTGAAATACATTGAAAAATTTAATCACTAAAAGTTATAAACTTGTTCATGTGTTTAATTCTTCTATCTATCACTTACTTTTTTTAATCAAAATTTGTTTAAGTCATGTACTTAAATTAGATTTGGTGACCGTCGTTGCAACGTATATTGAAGGGTCGCAAATTTTGGTTTCTAAACCATTTTTAATGTGATTCTTATAGTTGAAAGAAAACTTATAACTTGTTAAAAATATGTATTACCATTAAAATACCTTTTCTTTGTAGGCAAGAGATTTTTAAAAGTCCATGAAATAAAACCATCAACATTGCCGTCAATTATGCATCGACTCTTCGAGCTCAGTCTTTTAAGGATTATCGTGCATGATTCATGATCTTGTATGCAACTTGTTGATAAAGTTCTTATGGTTTGTTTTCCATCTTGAGTATGTACACATGTAATTACCATGTGTAATTAACCTTACTATTGTTGTCGGTGAGTCCTATTTTTAAGTTGACACGTGGCTCCTTCTCAACCGTTCGATCTCCCAACTTTTAATCCTGACCGTTTTAATTCAACTTTGAATATTAGCCATCAGATTTATCTCACATGATCTCAACCATTGAATCTATAGAAATCGAAATAAACTGACTTCTCTTGCACACTTTATCAAACTGCAGTTACACACGGTTACAACTTCTCTTCTATATCATTGTCATTTATCTCTCTTCCATAATTTCATAACTTCTCTCCTCTCTTTCACACACTTAAAAAACACACATTCCATTCCCTCTCAAAACCATGATCGACTATCCTCCCACCACCATTAGCCGCAACCACCACTATCATCCTAAACCAACGCCACCCCCACCAAGTTAGTTTAAACTATGGCCAATAGGGCTGTAAATGAACCGAACGTTTAGTGAACATTTCATGAACCGTTCGGTAAAAAGTTCGTTTATGTTCGTTCGTTTATTAAATGAACGAACATGAACAATATTTTATGTTCGTTTAGTTAAATGAACAAACATGAACAAAAGTCTCGTTCGTTCATTTATGTTCGTGAACGTCCGATTATGCGTTCATTAAAGTTTGTTTATGTTTATTTATTTATTTATGTTCATATATCATATCTTTTAATTTTATAAATTTAAAAATTGGTTTGCTTAAACAAAGCAACACTTATAAAACAATATATTGTGAAGAATTCAATAAAGTTTATGTTTGTTTGTCTATTTTTATTTATATTCGATCGTTTATGTTCGTTTAGCGTTCGTTTAGTGTCTTAATGAATGAACATAAACGAACATGAACAATTCATTTTCTTAATAAACGAACATGAACAAGAAAATTCGTCCGTTTAAGCATCCGTGTCCGTTTATTTGTCCGGTTAAAATTAAATGAACGAACATGAACAGGGCTCTGTTCGTGTTCGTCCAGTTCGTTTACAGCCCTAATGGCCATGTTTTAAATTTTGGTGGGTTTGGTGGTGTTTTTTCTGGAATATAGTGGTTTTGGAGGCACTATGGTGAATTTGGTTGAGTTTTTATGGTTGTTTAAAACCATTCTGCTACTCAAATTTAAAACCATTCTAAGTCTTTTATGATGTTTAACAAACATCAACTGCTGATGTCGTCTTTTCCTTACCCACTTCCCACCTTACTTCTGAAAAATCCAAAAACCGCTTACAAGCAGTTAACATAAAATTTATTCGGGCAAAAACACACATTCAATATGAGAAAAAGACCACCCACAATTATATATAAAGTCCTCATTCCTGGCTACGGCGGAATTCATTCCCGATTGGTGATATGGTTTTGGTTCATGGATTCAAGTTCTATCTACAAAATAAAATTCAATTTCAACCTATAATTTGGTCTGCATAGAGAAAGGCAAGTAATTTTTTATATAGGGTTTATGATGAGGATGACGGGTTTCTGCTGTCGTGTTATTGTAGTCGGGTTTCTGATGAGTGGTTGTTTATGATGGAGGGTTTCAGATGGCGGGTAGGTGTTGATGGTTTCTAATATGGTGTTACTAATGTGTGTTTTTGATGAGGAGTGATGGGTTTCTGATGTCCGGTTTATGATGCGAAGATTGGACTTTTTGATAGAATGTATCTATGGGAGGGTTCTGAAGGAGGGTTTCAGATGATGAAGGTTAGAATTGGTTCATTTCCTTGGACAAGCTGAACACGAAACACACAGAAAGCGAACATGCTGAACGCGGACACGCTGAACGCAGAGCACGCTGAAAGCGAGCACGCTGAAAGCGATCATGCTGAAAGCGAACACGCAGAACGCAACCAAGGTAATACAATTGATGATGCGAAAAATGAACCACTTTTAGGGGGTCATTTAAGCCCGGAATTGAATTTATTTGATCAAATATTGCCCTAATTCGTTCCTTTTGTGATTTTAGGTACTTTGGGAGTGAATTCTGGAAAAGGAAGCAATTCGGACGTTTTTGGAGCATAAAAGTGAAGAAAACGGCAAAGACTTAATTTTCCATGCTGAGAACAGTACCTGACGGCGTCAAGAAGAAGATCATGACGGCGTCAAGAGTAAAAACCATGACGACCTAGTGAAAACCTGAAGGCGTCACAACAAGGGCGTCAAGACAATTTTTGGTGACGGCCTGCATAAGGAGCATACATGACGGCGTCAGACCCAGATCTAGGCAGTCCGAGAAACTATTTGGCGGCGAGATGACGACTTCAGACTTTTGTTCTTGACGCCGTCACCTATCAAAATCTATATATAGTTTTCTATTTTTCATTCATTAAAGAGGAACGTGTGTGGAGAATACTAGGGCCGAACTTTGTAAACCCTAGGTCGTATTTTACAGTATTTTCAAGGGTTTTCACCCCTTGAATCCTTTCATGTTCGATTGAGATAAGTCTTCTTTCAATTCAATCAATATGTCTATGTGTTGTTTGAATATATCTTATGCTTGTCTTGATTTCAACATGCTAGGCTAGATCTATCTTGTGTTTGCTTAGATGTAATGAAACCTAGATGTTAATTATGTGTTGATTACTTGTTTATGGTTGTAATGGATGAATGATTTCAATGTTAGGCTTAAGAAAACTGGCAGATCTCCATTGTGTAACATGCTTGAACGTCTTAGGAAACATGAACCGATGTGTACTAGGTTTTATTGGTTGTATTTAATGCATGAGCAAATTATAGTGATCCCATGTTAGGAGCTTCTTAGCCGGCTCGACATAGGAGTGAAGTAGGCGCTCATAGGATTGGGGAAGTAAGTACGCCACCCCATGAATGGTATTAAGGAATACAATCCGTCATCTACGCAACTATAACAAGTAATTAACATGTAAAAGATATATAGGGAGTAGTGAAATCTAAGTAAACACAATTTTCCCACATATTGCTCACAACTCTAGTTTAATTTAGTTTTATTTTCATTTTTAGTATTTTATTTTGATTGCATCTTTAGTATTGGGTTAGTTGACTAGCAACTAATTCCGCCCAACTCTTTCAAACCCGAGATTTTTACTTGCTTTCATAAAAATATAAAAATACAAAAATACAAAAAGAATCATCCCTCATCTCTAGACCTAGTCTTTAGGTTTTCTAATCCTAGCGACACTATTCCTAGCTGAACGATCAATCCCCCGGTACTTGTCATTATACTATACTACATCGATCAGGTACACTGCCTGGTGGGGGTTTTAAGCTTCTAGAGATCCCTCGAGAGGTAAAGCCTGGTGCAATCCCTACGCATCAAGTTTTTGGTGCCGCAGCCCGGGGAATAATTATTGTCTAGGTTAGAATCTCTTTTTATTAGGTCTACTTGCTAGATTCCTTTCTAGTAAGATTTTATTTTTATTTTTAGGTTCTCTTTAGTCTATCTTATTTATTTGTGTTTTTGTTCGTGACTTTTACCATCCGCCATTATGGCAACCGACGAATTCTCTAACCTTAGGATCACTAGGAGTCGTAGTTCCGCTAGAGACCTTGTCTTGCCTTATGCAGAACCCGATAGAGAAATGCATAGGTTAAGACGATCTCACTCAACACCTGAACCATCTAGCATAGCCATCGATTTTGATGCACCCCTTTCTGAAGAAAATTCGGAAAATCACCTTACAACCCCTAGCTCCCAACCCAACAACGAGATGATTACCCCCGCAACTCCCACTCCTAAGCGCCTTAAGGACTACTCCTCCCCAAACCCTCGTGGCTTCTCAAATGCCATTGTCTACCCAAACGAACACACCAGTGAGGTCTTGCATGCGACCGATGTTTGGCTTGTCCAAAGTGTGTGCAAGTTTTGTGGGTTAGATGATGATGACCCGATCCAACACATTATGGACTTCTTGAAAATAGTAGACACCCTCCATACGGATGGGGCTACTAGAGACACGTCCCGATTACGATTCTTCCCTTTCACCCTCTACGAAAAAGCCCAAGAGTGGTATGATAAACTTCCTTCTGAATCTATTTTCACATGGGAACAACTCATATCCAAGTTCTATGAGAAGTTCTTTCCACCTGGGAAAACTTCAGCGTTTAGAGATAGGATCCTCCGTTTCCGAAAAGGGAAGGACGAACCCTACCATAAATTGTGGATTAGATTCAAGGATTTAATAAGACAAGTTCCCCATCATGGCATCGAACTTTGGCTTTTGGTCCAAATCTTCTATGACAATGTCTCCTCAAATGATCGGAACGGAATCAACAATTCTAGAAAAGGGAGATTAGCCAATCTTAGTGCCGAAGAAGGATGGGATAGGATTGAAGAATATGCTCAAGACCAGGATGACACTTGGGATGAACCTGAGTCGACTGTCAGCATGTCTGAAATCACTTCAACATCTTCAGATCGGTTAAGAAAAATTCACAAAAGAATGGAATACCTAGCTGGGTCGCAGTTACCTAAACAACTTTCAAATCCTTACTTGATCTGTGATTACTGTGGGGGCCCGCATGAGGTAGAGGAATGCGGAGGAGAAACCACGACTGAACATGCATGCTTGTCAGGAGGTGACATCTATGCTGATCCCTCCCTTTTGCCTTTTTACCAAAATAACGATTACACCCTCTGGGGGAATCTGCTAAAAAGAAAAGAAGGAGAGGAAGGTCCTGAATTCGAAATTAGGTGCACTTCTGAAGATGACCTTGGTCACTTCACTCAAGAAAAAGGCTTACAATTAATAGGACTTAATGAACTTGTTGATGAGCAGCAGAATGACATTGGAGAATGGTTCAACAAGCTTAACTCCGCCCTCGATAACCTTGAAATGCCGTCAGTAAGCCAAAAAGACCCCATGCTCGCGATAACCACTCGAGCTGGAACAACAACCAAGGACCCCCTTACCCGAGCTCGCCCCCCATCACTCCCGATCCAAACAAGCCTATCGAAGAGGAGGATGATGTGGGCAGCGAGGCTCCCAACCAACCTCCCTTGGCGACCCCTTCCCCATCAACCCCACTTAACCAACCTGTGAGAATCTCATTCCCATCCCGATTAAAAAACCAGAAAACTGAGAATGATAATAAAAGATTCCTGTCATATCTAAAAGTCTCAGTAGTCACCATACCCCTCCTTGATGCTTGTTATCACATGCCGAAGTATAGCGCATACTTTAAAAAATTACTCGCTAACCGAAAGAAACTCGAGGGTCTTGTGACCCTAGGGGAAGAATGTTCGGTGGTGACCCATCGAGGGCTACCAAAAAAGGTAGACGATCCAGGCAGCTTCACCTTGCCTTGCTCCATAGGATCTCTATCAATAAAGAATGCTCTTGCTGATTTGGGGGCAAGTATCAACCTCATGCCTCACTCTATGTTCCTTAAACTAGGATACTCTGGATTAAAGCCTACCCGTATGAACATGCAACTAGCCGATAGATCAGTCAAATACCCCGTAGGGATATGCGAGAATGTGCTAGTCAAGGTTGGGAAATTCAAATTCCCGGTTGACTTCGTAATCTTAGAGATGGAGGAAGATGACTTGGTACCCATCATCTTAGGGAGGCCATTTCTTGCTACCGCTCGTGCAGTCATTGATGTTCATGACGGCAAGTTAACCTTACGAGTAGGAACCGATAGCATAACCTTCGACATTAAGGACACTATGGATCTCTCTCTCGAAGCAGCTAACCGGCTCTATTTCATTGGAGAGGTCGATGAACTCACGGATGTCATTGATAGCTGTGTTGATGAACAAATCCAGGAAGGCTGGTTACGGGATGAGAGTTTTCTCCCTTTGTTAGAGGTGGAAAAGATGGAGGATGTTGGTGCAGTCTCCTTCAACCCTAAACAAGAGGCCACGGAGCATCTCGAGCTCCGAAAATCCGAAAACAAGCTTAAGCCTTCTATTATAGAACCCCCTGAGCTAGATCTTAAGAAACTTCCTAACCATTTAGAGTATCCCTTCCTTCAGGGAGAGGACCAACTGCCGGTAATCATAAACTCTTCCCTCGAACATGAACAAAAAGGTAAACTCTTAGAGGTCCTAAAGAAATATAAGGGAGTGCTTGCATGGAGTGTAGCCGACATTAAGGGGATTGACTCAACTTTTTGCACACATAAGATTCTCATGGAAGAAGATTATAAACCTACCATGCAACCCCAGAGGCGGGTGAACCTCAACATTAAGGAAGTGGTAAAGAAGGAAGTCATCAAACTTCTGGATGCAGGATTAATCTAACCTATCTCGGATAGCCCGTGGGTTAGTCCTGTACAAGTTGTACCTAAGAAGGGTGGAATGACTGTAGTTAAAAACGACAAGGGTGAGATGGTACCCCAAAGAACAGTTACTGGATGGCGGGTATGCATCGATTATAGAAAGCTCAATGATGCCACAAGGAAAGGTCACTTTCCCCTACCATTCATTAACCAAATGTTAGAGAGATTATCTGGGCACGAGTACTATTGTTTCTTGGATGGATTCTCAGGATATTTTCAAATTCCCATAGCACCTGAAGACCACGTTTACTTGCCCTTATGGAACGTTCGCCTACAAAAGAATGCCTTTTGGGCTGTGTAATGCCCCCGCCACTTTTCAGCGATGCATGACCGCAATCTTTCACGAACTTATGGAAGACAACATGGAAGTTTTCATGGATGACTTTTCGGTCTTCAGGAACTCCTTTGACCGTTGTCTTGCTAATCTAGAAAAAATGCTTAAACGCTGCGAGGAAACCAACTTGGTGTTAAACTGGGAAAAATGTCATTTCATGGTGAAAGAAGGGATTGTTTTTTAACATAAGATCTCTGGTAATGGGTTAGAGGTGGACCAAGCTAAAGTTGAGGCTATATCAAAGCTACCATATCCCACGACTGTTAAAGCAATACGCAGCTTCTTGGGGCACGCCGGGTTTTACCGGAGATTCATCAAAGACTTCTCCAAAATAGCTCGGCCAATGACTCAATTGCTAATGAAGGATGCTCCTTTCGATTTCTCCTAAGAATGCAAGGATGCATTCGATCTCTTAAAAAAGGAGCTCACACAAGCTCCAATCATGATTACACCCAACTGGGAGTTACCGTTTGATATCATGTGTGACGCCAGCGATTTCGCTGTCGGGGCTGTATTAGGCCAACGGCGTGACAAACTATTCCAACCTATTTACTACGCTAGCAAAACCATGAATCCCGCTCAAGAGAATTACTCTACCACCGAAAAAGAATTGTTAGCCGTAGTATTCGCATTCGACAAATTCCGGCAATATCTTGTCCTTTCAAAGACAGTCGTTTTCACTGATCACTCGGCTCTTCGATATCTTTTTGCTAAGTAGGATGCTAAGCCACGACTAATTCAGTGGATCTTGTTGTTACAAGAATTTGATGTTGAGATTCGTGATAAGAGGGGGCAGAAAATCTGGCCGCAGATCATCTATCTCGTCTTGAAAACCCCTTGGATGAGCACGATAGAAGTGAGATTCGGGATTCATTTCCTGACGAAAAACTCATGTCAATGACTGATTCGGAGCCTTGGTACGCCGATTTTGCCAACTATCTCGCAAGCAGACTCGTTCCAGAACACCTGACTAGGTACGAAAGGAAAAGGTTCTTTTCTCAGTTAAAATACTACTTCTGGGATGAACCATTATTATTCCGAAGGTGTCCTGACCAAATAATAAGACTTTGTGTTTCGGAGAGTGAGGCAGTAAAGATTATGAGGGAATGTCACTCTGGTCCCTCTGGAGGGCATCATGGGATAAGCACCACCGCCCGAAAGATTTTCGACGCGGGATTCTATTGGCCCACAATTTTCTGTGATGTCAAAGAAATGGTACAGGCATGCGATGCATGTCAACGGGCCGGGAACATATCACATAGGGATGAAGCACCTCAGAATTTTATACAAATATGTGAGGTCTTCGATGTCTGGGGAATTGACTTCATGGGACCCTTTCCATCTTCAGGGGGGAACGAATACATTTTAGTTGCCATCGATTATGTTTCAAAATGGGTAGAGGCACAAGCCCTTAGGACCAACGATGCCAGGGTGGTTATTCATTTCCTGAAAAAGCTTTTCGCCAGATTCGGGATTCCTAAAGCCCTCATCAGTGATAGGGGGACCACTTTTGCAATGCGCAAATGGAAAAGGTCATGAGGAGGTATGGGGTTTCTCATCGGTTTTCCACCGTCTATCATCCACAAACCAATGGTCAGGTCGAAAATACAAACAGGGCTATTAAAAGAATACTAGAAAAAATGGTTAGTCAAAATAGAAAAGACTGGTCATTTAAACTCGACGAGGCCTTATGGGCATTCTGAACTGCCTACAAGACACCCATTGGAACGACCCCGTTTCGCATGGTGTATGGTAAGGCATGTCACTTGCCAGTAGAGTTAGAACATAAGGCTTATTGGGCGCTTAAGGCATGTAATTTAGACTATACAATTGCAGGAACCAATAGGTTCCTACAATTACACGAGCTTGATGAGCTTAGATTAGAAGCTTATGAGTCCTCCATTACATATAAAGAGAGGGCAAAAAGATGGCATGACCAAAGAATTAAGAAACCCAAGGAATTTTCAGAAGGGGACAAAGTCCTATTGTACAACTCTCGGTTAAGATTATTTACAGGGAAACTCAAGTCTAGATGGTATGGACCATTTACGGTGAAAAGTTCATCTAAAACTGGAGCCGTTGTGTTATTAGACGATGAAGGTAGAGAATTTACTGTTAACATACAACGTGTAAAACATTATCAAGAAAATAATAATGAAATGATTAGTGAGGAGGATGTAACGTTTGATGATGAGGTCACGTAGTAACCCATGACCTTGAGTCTAGCTACAAGACTCGTAAATAAAGAAAAGCGCTTCTTGGGAGGCAACCCATGTTTTGTGTGATTTTTATTTTGTTTGATTGTTATTTGCTTCCGTATGCATGCTTTATTTTTATTGTTGGTAGATCATGTTTCAAAACTAAAATGATGAAAATACTTTACTTTGTTGTTTGGCCTAGCCTTAACTTCATCCAAAGGTATTTTTGCAAAAGATAAGTGTAAGGGGAAACCCCAAATATGTTTTTAAGAAACAAAGCTGATCATGATTCTCCATAATATTAAGTGAACATGTATATTCGTATTTGTTAGAGTCAAATGCTTGTATCGAGTCATAATGAAGTTTTGCAGGATTTTCCAGGAAGTAGGACGAAGTTTTTCCAGAAATTTTCCGGAAACTTAACATAAGAATTTCTACAGGTCACTTCTAACGGCGTCACGAGTTTCCTCTTGACGGCGTCACGTGTAAAAATCTGAAAATTTTACCAGTTTTGTTTTTCTAACGGAGTCTTAAAGTTTTTGTTGAATTATCAGTTTTATAATCTCCAGGAAATCTGCAAACATCATTCCACAAGCATTATATCTTATTTTGTTTTCTAGGATTTATTAGCATATGTAGATTGCCGCCGATTTTATGCGAGGTTGCCTTGTCTGTTTTCTCAGGTTTTACAGGTTATGTATGACAAGAAGATGATTTATTTTTCTGGAAGGGAAGCTTTGATTGTTCATTTTCTTGGAGGAAGATCTAACCTGGCCACCTTATTATCCATACCGAGCGAATCAGGGGAGTATTTGATTTCATTCTTTTACCTGTTTAACTTTTACATTCTTTAATTGAACATTGGGGACAATGTTCATCCTAAGTGTAAGGGGAGGGTAAATGATGATACCTAATAGATAAACTTGCACTTGAGTTTGTTTGTTTGATGGTAGGTGTGTAATAAAACTATGAGAAATACTTGTTAGTGTAATTTTAACGCCAAATTTAAATTTTTTTACAACATTTAGGAGTGAAACTTTAGCCTTAGCAAGCGTCTCATGGATAGGAGATCGTATGACTAGCACAAAACCGTACTATTCAGAAAAATTTTCCACCCAAATATGTGAGGTTCACCTTTAGATTTGATAGGAAAAGCATTCACTATTAGTGTTTATGAGTGTATCGGTAGCATTTAGATTCTAAAACTTGTGTTAGTGATGCATCCCGAGACCGCTAGTGAGATTACATTCGTGTAGTAGGATTTACTACATGATAAGAGGCATTAGGATCACCCTTGTGTTAAACCCGTATCATAATTACTTGACCATTTAAGTCATATTACTTGGCTAGTTAAGTCAATTAATTTTTCCCACACCCTTAGCGTTGTACTCATTTTTAGTACATGAAACCCCTAGTACACCCCTCCGAGCCTATCTTTTTGTTTCTAACTTTAAGCATTTTACTTAAAGGAAGAATTTGTTACACCCCACTTAAATGTACACCCAAATTGCCTTAGCCTTCCGTGTATGCACTCATTTTTAGTGCAATATTGTTATGTGTTAAACCCTAAGTTAATTATCTAATTGATTACATGGTTGCCAAGTCGAGTCATATCCTTGTACATATTGTTATGGGACGATTGGGACTCATGGGTAAAGTACTTATTTTATGAAGTAATGGGGAAGAACATCATATTATTACCCCCATATGTGCGTTAATCTTAAAAGTACTCCAAGTGTTTTGATTTTCTTAATTCGAGTCATTAGATTAGTTTATTGTAAAGTATGTAAAGATTCAAGTGTAAGGGGAATTTTCATTCCCTATGATGTATTATTTTGGATGGTAGGGTAAGAGTGTCTGCAAAAAAAAAAAAAAAAAAAAAAAAAAAAAAAAAAAAAAAAAAAATCGAA
Organism: Artemisia argyi; assembly: GCA_030686995.1. Classification (NCBI taxonomy): domain Eukaryota; kingdom Viridiplantae; phylum Streptophyta; class Magnoliopsida; order Asterales; family Asteraceae; genus Artemisia; species Artemisia argyi. Next base: position 16,821,399 of record CM060678.1, on the reverse strand, counting down.
AAAATTAAGAAAAAAAAATAGAAAAAGAAAAGAGAAAAACATTTGGACTACCATCCATTTTCATTCTATGTTCGTTTTATGTTTTTGTTATTTTTTTCATTTATTAGCTTAAGTCGAGTCTAGTTTTGGCTTAGCAACGTCATATTGTACATGTAATTAACCAAGATTGTTAACTCGCCACCAGTAAAGACTGCCTATATCCAACAAAACCGTATATTCCATATCCCTACACCTAACGTTACAACCCTTTAAAAGACCTCTTTGATAGTTTATCCTAGGTGCTTACGCCATGTGGTGGAGGTTTGATCCTTTCCCAAGCCTATGGTAATCTATTTTGCTATGACAGGTAGTGAGAGATGTTTTCCATTTCCATATTGTGATATTACTTTATTACACCCGAGAGATGTGAGTATCTAAACACTATTTGTGAGGTGCTAGTATAGTGGTAAACTTGTATTTATAATGGTTTGTTTTCCATCTTGAGTATGTACACATGTAATTACCATGTGTAATTAACCTTACTATTGTTGTCGGTGAGTCCTATTTTTAAGTTGACACGTGGCTCCTTCTCAACCGTTCGATCTCCCAACTTTTAATCTTGACCGTTTTAATTCAACTTTGAATATTAGCCATCAGATTTATCTCACATGATCTCAACCATTGAATCTATAGAAATTGAAAAAAAGTGACTTCTCTTGCACACTTTATCATACTGCAGTTACACACGGTTACAACTTCTCTTCTATATCATTGTCATTTATCTCTCTTCCATAATTTCATAACTTCTCTCCTCTCTTTCACACACTTAAAAAACACACATTCCATTCCCTCTCAAAACCACGATCGACTATCCTCCCACCACCATTAGCCGCAACCACCACTATCATCCTAAACCAACGCCACCCCCACCAAGTTAGTTTAAACTATGGCCATGTTTTAAATTTTGGTGGGTTTGGTGGTGTTTTTTTCGGGAATATAGTGGTTTTGGAGGCACTATGGTGAATTTGGTTGAGTTTTTATGGTTGTTTAAAACCATTCTGCTACTCAAATTTAAAACCATTCTAAGTCTTTTATGATGTTTAACAAACATCAACTGCTGATGTCGTCTTTTCCTTACCTACAACCCACCTTACTTCTGAAAAATCCAAAAACCGCTTACAAGCAGTTAACATAAAATTTATTCGGGCAAAAACACACATTCAATATGAGAAAAAGACCACGCACAATTATATATAAAGTCCTCATTCCTGGCTACGGCGGAATTCATTCCCGATTGGTGATATGGTTTTGGTTCATGGATTCAAGTTCTATCTACAAAATAAAATTCAATTTCAACCTATAATTTGGTCTGCATAGAGAAAGGCAAGTAATTTTTTATATAGGGTTTATGATGAGGATGACGGGTTTCTGCTGTCGTGTTATTGTAGTCGGGTTTCTGATGAGTCGTTGTTTATGATGGAGGGTTTCAAATGGTGGGTAGGTGTTGATGGTTTCTAATATGGTGTTACTAATGGGGGTTTTTGATGAGGAGTGATGGGTTTCTGATGTCCGGTTTATGATAAGAAGATTGGACTTTCTGATAGAATGTATCTATGGGAGGGTTCTGAAGGAGGGTTTCAGATGATGAAGGTTAGAATTGGTTCATTTCCTTGGTTCAGTTTGAACAAGCTGAACACGGAACACACAGAAAGTGAACATGCTGAACGCGGACACGCTGAATGCAGAGCACATTGAATGCGAGCACGCAGAAAGCGATCATGCTGAAAGCGAACACGCTGAACGCAACCAAGGTAATACAATTGATGAGGCGAAAAATGAACCACTTTTAGGGGGTCATTTAAGCCCGGAATTAAATTTATTTGATCAAATATTGCCCTAAATCGTTCCTTTTGTGATTTTAGGTACTTTGGGAGTGAATTCTGGAAAAGGAAGCAATTCGGACGTTTTTGGAGCATAAAAGTGAAGAAAACGGCAAAGACTTAATTTTCCATGCTGAGAACAGTACCTGACGGCGTCAAAAAGAAGATCATGACGGCGTCAAGAGTAAAAACCATGACGACCCAGTGAAAACCTGAAGGCGTCACAACAAGGGCGTCAAGACAATTTTTGGTGACGGCCTGCATAAGGAGCATACATGACGGCGTCAGACCCAGATCTAGGCAGTCCGAGAAACTATTTGGCGGCAAGATGACGGCGTCAGATTTTTGTTCTTGACGCCGTCACCTATCAAAATCTATATATAGTTTTCTATTTTTCATTCATTAAAGAGGAACGTGTGTGGAGAATACTAGGGCCGAACTTTGTAAACCCTAGGTCGTATTTTACGATATTTTCAAGGGTTTTCAGCCCTTGAATCCTTTCATGTTCAATTGAGATAAGTCTTCTTTCAATTCAATCAATATGTCTATGTGTTGTTTGAATATATCTTATGCTTGTCTTGATTTCAACATGCTAGGCTAGATCTATCTTGTGTTTGCTTAGATGTAATGAAAACTAGATGTTAATTATGTGTTGATTACTTGTTTATGGTTGTAATGGATGAATGATTTCAATGTTAGGCTTAAGAAAACTGGCAGATCTCCATTGTGCAACATGCTTGAACATCTTAGGAAACATGAACCAATGTGTACTAGGTTTTATTGGTTGTATTTAATGCATGAGCAAATTCTAGTGATCCCATGTCAGGAGCTTCTTAGCCGGCTCGACATAAGAGTGAAGTAGGCGCTCATAGGATTGGGGAAGTAAGTACACCACCCCATGAATGGTATTAAGGAATACAATCCGTCATCTACGCAACTATAACAAGTAATTAACATGTAAAAGATATCTAGAGAGTAGTGAAATCTAAGTAAACACAATTTTCCCACATATTGCTCACAACTCTAGTTTAATTTAGTTTTATTTTCATTTTTATTATTTTATTTTGATTGCATCTTTAGTATTGGGTTAGTTTGCTAGCAACTAATTCCGCCCAACTCTTTCAAACCCGAGATTTTTACTTGCTTTCATAAAAATATAAAAATACAAAAGGAATCATCCCTCATCTCTAGACCTAGTCTTTAGGTTTTCTAATCCTAACGACACTATTCCTAGCTAAACGATCAATCCCCCGGTACTTGTCATTATACTATACTACATCGATCAGGTACACTGCCTGGTGGGGGTTGTAAGCTTCTCGAGATCCCTCGAGAGGTAAAGCCTGGTGCAATCCCTATGCATCAACAATCATTTTTGTTAATCGTAATACAATCGGTCTTCTTTCCTTTTGAATCATAACATTGTTTATTTGCTTACTTTGCTAAGGATCTTGAAGGAATATATGCGACATGTGACACTGTGTAACGAGAGATTATGGAAAATCAAGTTCAAGATTAACTGGTTACATGTTCTTGGTAAGAGTTCACTCAGACCATATAATTCTGTTCGGTTATGTGTGTTGATAATCTATGAAATTAACAAAATTTTGTTCATTTTTTTGGTCGGTAGCTTATCTATTCTGAACCGGTGATTAATAACAGTTCATGTAATGGTTCATTAAATTTGGTTTTGGTTCTTAATTGGTTATATTTATTCTTGATTATACCTGGTAGGTGACGGGAAGCAGTAGTAGCCCAAAAGAGGAGGGACTCAACTACCAAAGAAAAAGAAGGAAAAAAAACAAAAAAAGGTAGATGATCAAACTGATCATCATCTCACAAATGGTTGAATACATCACTTGGTATGAATTTTGTAACACACATTGGCTTTATATGTTAATTAAATTGTTTCTGACATTTTTTGGTAACCCATAATATTTTTAAAATACATTGTTATGGTGTTTTTTTGGGCTGATTTTTATCATTTTACTATTAATACATGTGCAAATTCTTATCCGTGACAAGAGATGTGTGTACACTGTAATGTGTGAACAGGTTTGTCTGGGCACGGTTCAAGCCATTAGTCAACCCATAGTCAGCTCGAGTTTCGGAAGTGGCAGACATCTTTCTACGCCAAGTTGACAGGTTTTCATCTTCTTTTATCTCTATTATATGCGCTAAGTTACATGAGACTGGACATTCTTGTCATTGTTATTGACTTATTGTATGGATGTATTTGCAGTGTTGTTGTCTTCCATAATGCAAGCACAAGATTTAGTGACAACACACGCTGAACGGGTTGCTGAACGAACACATTGAACCATGTAAGATCTTATATTTTTCGACACAAGTTTTTCTTTATGTGGTACAGGTTCCGCCACATTGTCTATGGCTATGCACTATATTTTGTTGTTTTGTTGTGGTTGTGAATAATGTTTTTGTTGTAATGTAGGAGTGTATAAGAATAGTGATTACTTGGTTGTTTCATGTGATGGTGGCCTTAATCAAATGCGTTCCGCTGTGATTATTATTTTCCATATTTGGACTAGCATTATTTTTGCTGAAGCAAATAAGTTAGTTTGTTTTTTTAGTATTTGTTTTATATTGAACAACATGGTGTTGATTTTTACGCCATCAACACAAATTCTCAAGCCCCTCTACAATCCGTTGCAGAAAACATGATACAATTTGGAGAGCTTTTGACTCATGGACTTGGTATTATTATTAGTTTCTATATTTGCATAGATGTCTTATGTTTATACAAGTCTTAGTTGATATTGATGTTTGTAGATATGTAAGTGCAGGTACGGGTGGGAATCCACTTTTGGGTGAGCAGGCAGCCGAGGAATCAAAAGAAGCTATTGAGTATGCTTTAAAGGGTCGGATCTTATGTTTATTACAGTTGGTATTGTTGGTGGTTTAGGGTTTGGTGCTGCTCCTGCTGTAGCTCAGATAGCAAAGGAAGCGGGATACTTGACTGTTGGTGTTGTTACCTACCCTTTCAGCTTTGAAGGACATAAAAGATCAGTTCATGCACATAACAGAATATGTTATTTTGGTCAGTTGTATACCATCTTATGCATATAAAATCTCCACATAAATATTACCATCTTATGTCCCAAAGTCACACTGTAGTTATGCTACATGTTTTTATCATTAGCAAGAAGTATCCTAGAATTTCCTTGGAATATATCCCTGTTGCATGTAGTAATTTTGCTAGAAGAATTTGAAACTTTGCCATATATATATCAACAAATACTTATTAATGTATTGAACATCTTACGTGTGGATTCAACTTCAATTTACACATTATATAAGCAAAAATGTATACAACGAGGTCAAACACAATTGTGTATGAAATTAAAACCCAACATAGTACCACACATCGAAGAATTGTACTATCGCCATATATGTGTGTACAATAGTGTCTTTTAGCACCTATTCATTGTTAATTTGCAGCTTTTAATCACCAATTGTATCACTATCATACTACTAATAATTTAGTTAACACATGATTGGGCTACTGCAGTTGATCAACCCAAGTGTGGAAATCCGACATATGGATAACACACCTGACGATCCTCGACAAAGAAAGCAGTGATTACTAAGGCTAATGAGTTACTAGGTTGGGAGCCAAGAATCAAGTTGCGTGACGGGCTTCCCCTTATGGAAGAGGATTTTCAACAGAGGCTTGGAATCACCAAAAAAGCATCATAAGAGCTGCCTTAATGAACAATTTTCCTGCAACATCAAGTAAATCAAGTGTATTTGAGAGGCGATGCCTTCAGCTAAGTCTGCATTTTTTGTTATAGTTCGGTGTATTGAGTTGTTTATCATATTAACACCCATATATATATATATATATATATATATATATATATATATATATATATATATATATATATATATCAATAAACAGCTGAAAGCTTTCATCATTATGCTCTAAATGCTGGTGTTCAGGTTATGAGTTAGCTTTGTAAACATCAATTGATCAATTAGTGGGCTAGGCAACACGTCAAAACTATATTTAAACTGAAAAGGTTTATACATATATCTATAAAAGATACAAAGATCAAGACTACAAAGACTACAACTGAAAAGAATCATTCCTTATAACATTTGTTAAATATTGAAATGGAGTTAAATAACTTCTAAACATGCTCACTTTTTTTTCTCTATAGTCTATACGAGTTGGGCTGCCCGCGAGTTGCCGCAGGGCGTTTGTATGTGTATGTCTACAGACTTTAAACATGATCAAAAGATAATGCAACTAATGTATCTAAACCAACAATGGTTTTCAGTACCTTATCTTTTTCATTCCCTGCAACTTTGTTGTTGATACATGGTTTTTAAGATCATCTTTAATAGCCCATAATTTCTTTGTCTGGACCTCTCTAGCAACCAATCTTTAACTTCTGGTCATGATCGACAATACCTTTATGTTTAGCGCTTCCTTTAAAAGTCCATTTCTCCTCCTTCACTTCATCTTTGCCTAATAAAATGAGCGCATACAAAAGTTTATAAAGCCACTATGTTTCTCAACTCGACGAAAGAGAATGAGTTAAAAATTTGTAAGTAGAAAGATTGCCCAAATGAGGATGGATAATGAACATATGTCATTTGGGCTGTAAAAGCAGCCATGCTTTCTGCTGGAATCACCAGTGACAAATGTCTTTGGTTCATTCATGAAAAAAATAGAAATGCACTTAAAAGTTTTAGCAACATACCTCCTCCACTTTTGGACTTGCATTCCTGATGATTGTGTGAAAATCCTCAGCCGCCCCCTTCTCTTCGTCGTCCTTTTTCCTCACTTCTTATTTTCCTCGCAGCTGAACCTTCCAATTGATAAGAATAATTAGAATGGTCATAGGTGCACTCTGCTTATAATTTTCTAAGTGTAAAAGGGAAAAGCTGCTAAAGTTTCTTATCCTTTCCAGCTTTTCATAATATGTTGCTTTATTATCAATATATGTTAAATCATATTATTCAACACAAAATGCTTAAAAAATTCCGTAGAAAAGGGTTGCACAAAATTGGTGACCACGGTTAAATTCATTTGTTGTTGACCACATTTTGCAGGTCAGCATTTTATTTCATAGACCTTGTATATGATACACCTACTTTTTCACGATTATTTCTCTAAAAACTGATTAAAGAAAAATAATACTTCGTATATCAACAGTTGACAGTATATCAAAATTCAATACGAACAAAAATCAAAAAAAGAATACCAGTAGCATTGTTTTCATCAGTAGCTTCAATTTTCCGTCGGCAATCATTCTCTTCTTAATAGCCATTACCAACAGTCGCTGGCTAAATCTACAATAAAGATAAACGAAGATCAAAATATATAAAATACAATAAACTCAAAAATAAATAATAAAAAACTTAACAAAGCCACCCATTGAGAGAACACATAAAATCTGTTGATAAAACATTTTAATCCTTCAAAATGCAGCAGACTCTTCACCATTCTGGTTGAAGTGTTTTTAACTGTAAGTCCAAACACTCATGTTCAATCAAGATTGGTAAAATTTAGATTGCAACACAAAACAGCTGGTATTCATTTTTCCTACACACCTCTAAATCGAAGCACCCATGTTCATTTAAACCTATTGAACATACAACTAAAATTACCAAAAACAGCAATGTAGTTCCAGTTTTTTGGATGTGTCTGAGTGTGTACTGGTGCGCAGGTGCACCGATCACCACATATGTAACAATACAACCTACAGTTACTGAGATTCATGTTCGAAAGAGATAAATCATAGGAAGAATAAGAAAAATATCAAAACATACCTTGGTAACCACATGTAGTGCTGCCAACGCGCCTACCGAACCTCGAAGACCTATTGGCAATGACAACACTTTGACGGTTTGACCTATAAAAACAACGCTGAAAAATATATTTGTATTAGAAAACAATACGATTGTTTGAATAAAAATAAGTTCAGAGTACCACCATGTTACTCCACTTACACTGATTGACACTTGTACATGGCTGCGACTGCGCACTCGTGGGATGACAATGAGAATCAAAAGCATTCACTGCACCTATAAATGCACCTATAAACAGAACAGAAAAAACTATTGTTATCTGTATTTGTGGCAAACACATTAAGAAGCAGTTAAAAAACTTACATCACACACATCTATAAACACATAAGAACTAACCCTGAGGCATAATGACATCAGACATGGTGCTGCTCGGAACGTCACTCTGAACTGTAATAGTAACCATAAAAGAGAAATTAGCACCTTAAGGTACCACTGGTATGTGAAATCATACATAAATCCAAGACAGGGACAAACGATAACAATGAACACAATGACCCAAGAGAGGCACAAATGATAAATCCAAGACATGTACCACAGGTTTGTGCATAAAAAATGTTTTTGATGGAGTTGTTCGGCTGCTAAAATTTTGCACTAACAAAATGACCCAAGAAGGTTGTTTTGATGTTGAAATTTTGTAAGAACTTTTAGTTTATTCAAAGAAAATGGATAACAAAGCACATTTGAAAAACAAAGGCACAATATTATTTTTGTATCCTTAATTCTGTAAATACACATACCTTAACGAAGGCAGGCACCGATCCGAACTTAGTATTCAGAAAGGAGTTTCATCGAATTTGTCCTGCAACAACCAAGGATACAACAAAATTAGCAAAACAATTCTCAAAAACTCGCAAAAACTGCAGTTTTGAGTAGCTTATAGAAAATATGTTTAACGTTCCTTGTCCACAACTCAATCCATTTGAGCACAAATCATATTATACCCATGGTATCTGTTACGAAACAAAAACTATTGGAAGATGAAAACCCAGAAGTTCGAGGGAAACAAAGAAAAAACATGTCATTCTGCAAATTCGGTGTATTCTAAAAGCTATTCACGTTTACAGTTATGGATTTTTTTTATTCAAAAGATACACTTATGCTAAATGAGTCTCGAAACATGATTAGACGTATTTTGTGGCATGGTTAATGGGGTGTTTGGGATTGCTTGTATTCACCATTCTTTCCAGGAATTTGATACTAACCAATAAGCCACCAACAGTTTATAAGAAGCATAATTTAAACCAAAGGAAATCCAATAAATGAGTATAAAATAAAACGAAAAGGAAATGGCGATGGCTGCAACCACAATTTAAGTCAGGTTGCTTTGCCAAGCTGCCGGTCTTGGTAGGTTATGGTAAAAGAAATGTTCCTAATTATCATCATCGCCTCGATAAATAAACAACAAAGTTGCCTATTTCGTTTTGGGTTTATACGGCCTTACACGACCAGTACAAAACTCCCGGCATGGCTGCAACCACATCTCTTGTGTGGCTGACACGCCAATGGAGATGCCCAGCATGGCTGCAACCATTATAAGTCGCACCGCCAAGGTTTGCACGGCAGCATCAACAAAGCAAAGGTACACAACCAAAAATGGCATCTAACCGGCCGTGGATGCAAACACGGCATCGTCATGCCTCGCCAAGATACATGTCACTTTAGTATAAGTATGGCATCAATGCCATGGCTGCAAGCTCAGCAAGCCTACCCCGCCATGGCGGCACCTGAAAACATGCCAAACCCAAAAACATTAAACACTGCCAAACCAATATATTTGATTATTTTATTTTTTGCATAAATCTGAATTATTCAAAACATAGAAACCAAAACCCCTGTTTTTGTTTTAAATCTGAATTACTTTCCCTTCACCCACATCAAAGGTGAATTCTGATAAACCATCCAAGCAAATAATCAGTCCTAATAAGCAATTCAAAACATGCTTAATTCTGTAGATTATTAGAACCCTAAAATTTAATTGAAACCCTAAAAATTAATTTCATAAGAACTCTGATCTCACTCCCAATCCCAAACACCCCTAATTTCATAAGAACCCTAAATCTTATGAACCATTTCAGGAAAATCCCTAAACAAATACGAAACCCTAATTCTCATGAACCACATATAACAAATATAACAAAAATCCCAAATTAAAAAAATAAAAATAAATAAACCCTAATTCGATTCAATCGAAAGCAAAATTAAAAGGAATAATGACTTTGACCAAATAAATTATGAAGATACCTTCGATGATGATGCCGAATCCGGCGAGGTTTTTCGGTGGATTAGATAACCGGATTTGTGTCAGTGTTGTTGATCCCATCATTTTTATGATGAATCTGTTGTTTGTGTGTGTGTTTTATCCGTTGATGTGCGCAAATGAGAGAATCATAGAGAAGATCCAATATAAACCACGCATTAAAATATTATTATTACTGTAGATAACCCTGTAGCACCCTCACAAACAACTGTAGCTGCAAAGTTTTGGGGGGTAAAACCAACTCTTTAGTATATAGGTATAACTAGGTTTTAAGCCCGCGCGTTGCCGCAGTATGTTTGTACACGTAAGATAGGCAAAAAAAGAGATCCGAAGTTACTATATTCTGTTAGAGTGTTGATGCGTGGGAATCGCACCTTGCTTTACCTCTCGAGGGATCTCGCGAGGCTTACAACCCCCACCAGGCAGTGTACCTGATCGTTGTAGTATAGTATAGTGACAAGTACCGGGGGATTGATCGTTCAGCTTAGGAATAGTGTCGCTAGGATTAGAAAGCCTAATTAATAGTTCTAGAGATGGAAGATGATTATTTTTGTGTTTTTATATTTTATGAAAGCAAGTAAAATCTCGGGTTTTGAAGGAGTGGGCGGAATTAGTTGCTAATCAACTAACCCAAAAACTACTTTATAACTAATTAACTAATGAAAATGAAATTAAACTAATATTAAACTAAGGTTGTGAGCAGTGGTTGGAGAAATTGTGTTTACTTAGACTTCATTACTCCCTAGATATCTTTTACATGTTAATTACTTGTTACACTTGTATGAATGACGGGTTGTATTCCTTAATACCATTCGTGGAGTGGCATACATAACTCCCCAACTCTATGAGCTCTTATCTCCTCCTACACCATGACCCAGCACAACTATAGGGATTGTAAACAGTGGCTCATGCATTAAATACAACCAATAAAGACCTAGTACGCCTCGGTTCATGTTTCTTAAGACGTTCAAGCATGTTACCATTTGGAGATCTGCCAGTTTTCTTAAGCCTAACATATAATATCATTCATTCAAAACAAGAATAGACAAGTAATCAACACATAATCAACATCTAGGTTTCATTAGATCTAAGCAAACACAAAGGAAATTTAGCCTAGCATAGTAGAATTAAGATAAGAACAAAAGATAGACAACCAACACATAGACATATTGATTGAATTAAGAGTATACTTATCTCAATTACAATGCAAGGTCTCAAGGGTTTGGAACCCTTGAAAAACCTGTAAAAGAGGCACCAAAATCGTCTTTAGGGTTTCACCAAAACTTCTCCTCTCTTTAATGAAAAAACTAGAAAACTATATATAGGAAAATCGTCCTGACGGCGTCAAGAGTAAAATCTGACGCCGTCAACTCGCCGCCATATACTTCCTCGGACGCCCTAGATCCAATCGTGACGGCCTATGTGACGCCGTCACCACCCTCGGTAAATTAATCTTGGTCATTTTGACGCCGTCATCTCTTCATCTGACGCCTTCACAACCTTCGGTAAAATATTCATCCTTTCTGACGCCGTCAAGAGTAAATCCTTGACGCCGTCACCTTGTAATTCCAGCTTGGATTTGGTACTTTGTTGTTTTCATCACTTTATGCTCCAAAAACGTCCAAAATAGCCTCTTTTCCAGAATTCACTCTCCAAACACCTAAAATCACAAAAGGAACGATTTAGGGCAATATTTGATCAAATAAATTCGGATTCGGGCTTAAATGACCCCCTAAAAACGGATCATTTTTCGCCTCATCATATACCCTTACACTTGAGATTTGCTTGTCCTCAAGCAAATGAGCTTTTATTCTACTCAAAAGACAAGTTAGGGGTCATTTAACACTAATATAAAAGTAATTACAACAAATAATCGTTCCACTAAAGACCAATAGACAAGCACGGAGGTCATACACAAGCACCTCACAAATAGTGTTTAGATACTCACATCTCTCGGGTGTAATAAAGTAATATAACATTATGGAAATGGAAGATATCTCTCACTACCTGTCATAGTAAAATAGATTACCATAGGCTTGGGAAAGGATCAAACCTCCACCACATGGCGTAAGCACCTAGGATAAACTATCAAAGAGGTCTTTTAAAGGGTTATAACGTTAGGTGTAGGGATATGAATTACACGGTTTTGTTGGATAAAGGGGATTTTACTGGTGGCGAGTTAACAATCTTAGTTAATTACATGTACAAGATGGCGTTGCTAAGCCAAGACTAGACTCGACTTAAGCTAATAAATGAAAAATAACTAAAAACATAAAATGAACATAGAATGAAAACGGGATGGTAGTCCGTATGTTTTTTCTCTCTTTCTTTTCTTTTTTTTTTTTTCTTTTTCTTGATTTTTTCGATTTTTTTTTTTTTTTTTTTTTTTTTTTTTTTTTTTTTTTTTTTCATACACTCTTACCCTACCATCCAAAATAATACATCATAGGGGTTTGAGCATTCCCCTTACACTTGAATCTTTACATACTTTACATTAAACTATTCTAATGACTCGAATTAAGAAAATCAAAACACTTGGAGCACTTTTAAGATTAACGTACATATGGGGGTAATAAGTGTTGTTCTTCCCCATTACTCCATAAAATAAGTACTTACCCATGAGTCCCAATCGTCCCAAAACAATATGTACAAGGATATGACTCGACTTAGCAACCATGTAATCAATTAGAAAGTTAACTTAGGGTTTAACAAATAACAATAATGCACTAAAAATGAGCGCATACACGGAAGGCTAAGGCGATTTGGGTGTACATTTAAGTGGGGTGTAACAAATTCTTCCTTTAAGTAAAATGCTTAAAGTTAGAAACGAAAAGATAGGCTCGGAGGGGTGTACTAGGGGTATCGTGTACTAAAAATGAGTACAACGCTAAGGGTGTGGGAAAAATTAGTTGACTTAACTAGCCAAGTAATATGACTTAAATGGTCAAGTAATCGTAATACGGGTTTAACACAAGGGTGATCCTAATGCCTCTTATCATGTAGTAAATCCTACTACACGAATGTAGTCTCACTAGCGGTCTCGGGATGCATCACTAACGCAAGTTCTAGAATCTAAATGCTACCGGTACACTCATAAGCACCAATAATAAATGCTTTTCCTATCAAAACTAAAGGCGAACCTCACATTTTTGGGTGGAAAATTTTTCTGAATATACGGTTATGTGCTAGTCATACAACCTCCTATCCATGAGACACTTGCTATGGCTAAAGTTTCACTCCTAAATGTTGTAAAAAATTTTAAATTTGGCGCTAAAATTGCACTAACAAGTATTTCTCATAGTTTTATTACTCATCTACTATCAAACAAAACAAACTCAAGCGAAAGTGCATATGTAAGGTATCATCTTTTTACCCTCCCCTTACACTTAAGATGAACATTGTCCCCAATGTTCAAGTAAAGAATGTAAAAGTTAAAAGTGAAGAGAATGAATTCAAATACTCCCCTGATTCGCTCGGTATGGATTTTAGGTTGGCCAGGTTAAATCTTCCTCCAAGAAAACGAACAATCAAAGCTTCCCTTCCAGAATATAAATCATCTTCTTGTCTCAAATAACCTGTAAATCCTGACAAAAGTAGACAAGGCAACCTCGCGTAAAATCGGCGGCATCCTATATAAGTTACTAAATCCTAGAAAACAAAATAAGATATAATGCTTGTGGAATGAAGTTTGCAGATTTCCTGGAGATTATAAAACTTAATAATTCACAAAAACTTATAAGACTCCGTTAGAAAAACAAAACTGGTAAAATTTCCAGATTTTTAACTCCTGACGCCGTCAAGAGCAATTGCCTGACGCCGTCAGAATGAACCTGTAGAAATCTTTATGTTAAGTTTCCGGAAAATTTCTGGAAAAACTTTGTCCTACTTCCTGGAAAATCCTGCAAAACTACATTATGACTCAATACAAGCATTTGACTCTAACAATACGAATACACATGTTCATTAAATATTGTGGAGAATCATGATCGGTTTGTTTCTTAAAAAACATATTTGGGGTTTCCCCTTACACTTATCTTTTGCAAAAATACCTTTAGGTTGAAGTTAAGACTAGGCTAAACAACATAATAAAGTATTTCCACATTTTAATTGAGAAACATGATCAACCAACAATAAAAATAAAGCATGCATACGGAAGCAAATAACAATCAAACAATTAAAAGTCACACAAAACATGGGTTGCCTCCCAAGAAGCGCTTTTCTTTATTTACGAGTCTTGTAGCTAGACTCAAAGTCGTGGTTTACTACGTGATTTCATCATTGGTTCCATTCTCTAGGTCATCTTCTAAACTAGTTTTGTATTCTGGACCTAGTTGTAAGCACTCTTTGTAGAAACCAAGCATCCTATTTCTAACATACTCTACTCCTCTACGTCTATCCTCCTCATTCCTATAATAAGCCGCTTGCTTACGTTCCTTTTCGAAATTAGAGAGAAGGCGGTATTGCTCAATCTTGTAGGGCATTTGATAAGCAACCTCATCATTCTCTTCCTTGAATCTAACTATCCCTAACGTCGGATCATAACTCATCCTAGTGGCCTCAACAAATGGCTTCCCGAATACTACTTGACTTAGGCAAGCATCTATCACCGGACGAATGTCTTCAACTATCATAAAATCAATCTCATAGGTGAGATTCCCTATAATGACATGCAATCCCTTCACTCTTCCCGCAAAATTACTTATCCAACTTTTACCGGGCATTATCCTAAAATTGAGTTGCTTCTTCATCACCCAATTGTAATAAGTCCTAGACATGATGTTCACGGGGGATCTAAGGTCTATGTAAGCTTTCCATACATGCATGTGCCCGATATTGCATGGGATGTTAATGTTAGAGGGGTCTCCCATTTTGATCAGGGGATCGCCAAAGATATATGTTGTTTCGGGACTATCGAATAAATACTTATGGTATTCCCGTTCTTCCTTGGTTGGCAACTTATCAAAATATTCCTTTATAGGTTCTACCTCCTCTAATTCCTCATCCTTATTAACCTCAACTTCCCTACCCTCATCCTCACTATTGGCTTCTACTCTAACTTCATCTTTGTCACTCTCCTCTATTTCCCTATCTATCGGCTTAATAGTGACAACATTGACAAAGTGGACATGTTTGGATGATGAGGGGTCCTTAGCTTGGATTCCACTATTGGTGTCCCTAGTGTCCTTCCTAGGTGTGGCTAATGTTTGGTTGTTGAGGGCTTTCAACAAGTTGTCGATTTTGTTGGTCATCTCCGTTTGTTGTTGGTTGAATTCGGTTTCAAACCTAGCTATGCGAGCTTCTTGAGATGCCATAAATTTCGACATCAATCCTTCAAGATTGTTGGTACTACCATAGTTGTTAGAAGGATTGTTGTTGAAGGTACGGTTGGATGGTGGACCGTTTGATTGGTAACGATTAGGTGGGTTGGATGAATTTGGTTGATTTTGTTTCCACCTAAGGTTTGGGTGATTTTTCCATGAGGGGTTATATGAATCACCGTATGTGTTTGGCTCGGGCTTGAAAGTGTACCACTTATCTCCCGCTTCGTCGGTACGCGTGGATGCGTAGTCCGCAAAAGCTGTTCCGGGGAGTTCCACACAATCACGAGTGTCATGGGGACCACTACATAATTCGCATGAAGAAGTGATTTTGTTCACTTGGCTTGAATGCTTCGGAGCTTCGTAAGATTTCATGAGAAACTTGACTTGGTCCTCAAGTTCCATGATCCTACGGTCGGGAGTGCTTGAATTATTCGAAGGCAAAGATATTGCCTTGACCGTTTTGTTCAAATCACGGGGATCATTCCAACTTTCGTTGTCATAGAGAGCAAGATCTTCTATGAGTTCCCATGATTGTTCCGCACTAAGATCACGTAGCTTACCACCGGCCGATTGGTCAATGGTTCGCCTCGTGGGGATATCGATATGGTCATAAAAAATTTGGACTTGGAGCCACAAATCTATGCCATGATGAGGGACTTTTTGGAGTAAGTCCTTGAAACGAGTCCATGCTTCATAAAGAGATTCATTTTGACGTTGTTGGAACATCAAGATGTCATTCCTAAGTTTAGTAGTTCTCCCCGGTGGGAAAAATTGAGCAAGGAAACGAGTGGTGAGATCATCCCATGTGGTGATGGATCCCGCGGGTAAACGCTCAAGCCATTGACTAGCTTGATCCCGTAGAGAGAATTGGAATAGGCGTAAACGGGTAGTCTCTCTAGTTTCAACACCTAGGTCTATGGAATCTACGATTTTGAGGAAGTCCTTAAGGTGTTGGTTTGGATCTTCGGAACGAAGTCCATGGAATGCACATCCGCTTTGCACCAACCGGATGGTGTCGGATCGCAAGGGGGTCACATTGGCTCCGGTGAGCTCAATGGTGTTTCGGTAGCCTTGGTGGCTAGGTCGGGAATACTCTCCTAAGGTTCGGTGGATTAGATAACCGGATTTGTGTCAGTGTTGTTGATCCCATCATTTTTATGATGAATCTGTTGTTTGTGTGTGTGTTTTATCCGTTGATGTGCGCAAATGAGAGAATCATAGAGAAGATCCAATATATACCACGCATTAAAATATTATTATTACTGTAGATAACCCTGTAGCACCCTCACAAACAACTGTAGCTGCAAAGTTTTGGGGGGTAAAACCAACTCTTTAGTATATAGGTATAACTAGGTTTTAAGCCCGCGCGTTGCCGCAGTATGTTTGTACACGTAAGATAGGCAAAAAAAGAGATCCGAAGTTACTATATTCTGTTAGAGTGTTGATGCGTGGGAATCGCACCTTGCTTTACCTCTCGAGGGATCTCGCGAGGCTTACAACCCCCACCAGGCAGTGTACCTGATCGTTGTAGTATAGTATAGTGACAAGTACCGGGGGATTGATCGTTCAGCTTAGGAATAGTGTCGCTAGGATTAGAAAGCCTAATTAATAGTTCTAGAGATGGAAGATGATTATTTTTGTGTTTTTATATTTTATGAAAGCAAGTAAAATCTCGGGTTTTGAAGGAGTGGGCGGAATTAGTTGCTAATCAACTAACCCAAAAACTACTTTATAACTAATTAACTAATGAAAATGAAATTAAACTAATATTAAACTAAGGTTGTGAGCAGTGGTTGGAGAAATTGTGTTTACTTAGACTTCATTACTCCCTAGATATCTTTTACATGTTAATTACTTGTTACACTTGTATGAATGACGGGTTGTATTCCTTAATACCATTCGTGGAGTGGCATACATAACTCCCCAACTCTATGAGCTCTTATCTCCTCCTACACCATGACCCAGCACAACTATAGGGATTGTAAACAGTGGCTCATGCATTAAATACAACCAATAAAGACCTAGTACGCCTCGGTTCATGTTTCTTAAGACGTTCAAGCATGTTACCATTTGGAGATCTGCCAGTTTTCTTAAGCCTAACATATAATATCATTCATTCAAAACAAGAATAGACAAGTAATCAACACATAATCAACATCTAGGTTTCATTAGATCTAAGCAAACACAAAGGAAATTTAGCCTAGCATAGTAGAATTAAGATAAGAACAAAAGATAGACAACCAACACATAGACATATTGATTGAATTAAGAGTATACTTATCTCAATTACAATGCAAGGTCTCAAGGGTTTGGAACCCTTGAAAAACCTGTAAAAGAGGCACCAAAATCGTCTTTAGGGTTTCACCAAAACTTCTCCTCTCTTTAATGAAAAAACTAGAAAACTATATATAGGAAAATCGTCCTGACGGCGTCAAGAGTAAAATCTGACGCCGTCAACTCGCCGCCATATACTTCCTCGGACGCCCTAGATCCAATCGTGACGGCCTATGTGACGCCGTCACCACCCTCGGTAAATTAATCTTGGTCATTTTGACGCCGTCATCTCTTCATCTGACGCCTTCACAACCTTCGGTAAAATATTCATCCTTTCTGACGCCGTCAAGAGTAAATCCTTGACGCCGTCACCTTGTAATTCCAGCTTGGATTTGGTACTTTGTTGTTTTCATCACTTTATGCTCCAAAAACGTCCAAAATAGCCTCTTTTCCAGAATTCACTCTCCAAACACCTAAAATCACAAAAGGAACGATTTAGGGCAATATTTGATCAAATAAATTCGGATTCGGGCTTAAATGACCCCCTAAAAACGGATCATTTTTCGCCTCATCAAGTGTTAGGGTTTAGTTAGGCTAACAGAAATAATTAAGTTGTCATGTTTTAGTAAATGTATTGATGCTCAAGAATGAATAACAAACGTAAATACGACACGATACTAACATCAGACAATAATAACAGAAATGTCGTATACTATATATAAACAATGTATATACAATTTATTTGATGAAATAGGAATCATTTGCAAGCATCGAGGGCAAAACAGAGTTTGCAACTCCGAGAAATAGCCAGTCTAGAATATGTCTCGTCCGAATGAATTAGTTGTGGGAAAAGTACATGGCTGCTGCCATCATTCCAGCAAGTAAGTAAAGACTTTCCGTTACTTCAAGTGTCTGCTTTTGTTTTCCTGCATTCCAGACCAAAAGAAATAGCCATTCTTGTATCCTCATCCTCATTTTTGTATATGTCATGGGAAATTTTGTTAAAAGCTGCATCGCCATCAAGTTTTTCATCTTTTTCCTGAAAAGAAAATAATAGCAACAGGCGCGGTTAGCCACACCACCCAGACCATGAATTGTGTCTTCAAGTCTCAACTGTCACTGGACACAAAATATATGTGTTATTGGGTCATAATCCATACCTCCTTTTTCACTTGAGCTTCAAGCTTATTCGAGTCTGTGGTTGGTCTTGAAGAAGGTTATGGAGGTCTTCGATTATGTACATAACAAAATCTTTAACTGGTTCTTGAACCAAGCATAAAGAAAGAGTCGTTACACATGGGAAAGCTCTGATTCGATCCAGTTTTCATGTTGTTCAATGCTATTGCAGGTGCGGTTGGTTTACCATGGGCCTGTCAGATATGTTAACCATTCTCAAGTAAGAATATTGCAACCCATTGAACCTAAAAACATCAAGAAAGTATATATAATGACTTGTATATCAATAGACTACCTATGTATTTTCTGTAGATAAGGCTTCGCCTACAAAACTCAATTGTAACAATTACCACAATATTTTTTTGACCAATAAATGAGTAATATCATGGCCCCTTTACATCATTATATATTGAATAAATTTCCTACCCAGTGTTTCGCCGTATTCCCAAATTCTATTTCCTTGTTGTGACCCAAATTCTATCATGGTTATGCTACTGTTTTAGACGACTAAATATTGATAGATTAAAGAAATTATCATTTTAGAGCATAAATGAAATTAATACCTGAAGCATTACGTATATTTCAAGTTCGCTGCAAACAAAAAATAGATCATGTAAGTAGTTAGTTGTCTACGTCCAAGTGTTAAAGCGCAACATCTCAACTGATTCCCCAAACCGTCATCGAACCAACGCAATCCTGTAAAAAAAGATTCCAGACAATTATTAAAACTAACCACTACAAATCTAGTTAGCGACTTTATCCTCTTTTTAACCCCAAACATCATTCAAACCAAAAATTACTCTTTTTACACTTGCAATTCTAACAAAAATACCATTTTGTCACTTAAAAACTTCATTATAACCATAATTTTTTCCTTTCTTTTAGGTAACCACAGACTCGATCTAAAATCTGGCTGTTGCAATTACACGGCAAGGGCCACACCATGAAGCACTGAAATCCACAACGACCTTTCAACATAAATTTTCAATTGTTAATGTCATTCCGAGTAGCCATTTTTCACCATAAAAACATACAACAAATCAAAATGCATATCTTGCGGAGTTTAACAAATTTGACCCTTAATTTCGGAAAGAACATAAATGCAAAAAGGAAAAAAAATGACATATTGTACATTAATGAAACAACGTCCACATGATACATATTATTAAAGAAGCAACATTAAAATGACAATTAACATAGCAATTAGTGATCTTACTCACAAATTAACCATGACTAATAATGAAATATCTTTCAATCACAGATTCTATATATATCTTTGAGTGCAACGGGGCTAATTTTTTCATAAGTAGTCTAAGTGCAACATGGCTAATTTTTTTAAAGTAGGCTAAGTCAATCTTATCGGATCTGTTTGTAGCAATTTTTTTTAATATAGTCTATACCAACCACATGATAAACAAAAGTCGGGAATATATCAAACCTGATTGGTACATGTTGATCCCGTGTGATGAGCATAAGACGTTGAATAGGTTGATGTTGTTGATGTGACCATGAGCCTAGGATCCCTACGTGCATGCAACCCAACTAAATTATTGTTCTTTTTGTCCCCAATGGCCTCCTCCTATGAACCGAAGTCGTCAAGTGGATGATCGCTAATGTCTTGTCCATGTTTCGCTTGCGTAGCAGCTTCAATTCTAGCCTATGATTCATTTACAAAGTCGATATTGGAATTCATTAATTAATCATCAACTACTTTTAACAAACCAAAACAACAAAACCACCTCCCAACCGTCGTAACCATTTGTTCAATCATGATAACAACTTTAATAATAATAATAATAATAATAATAATAATAATAATAATAATAATAATAATAATAATAATAATAATAATAATAATAATAATAATAATAATAATAATTAAAATATATATATATATATATATATATATATATATATATATATATATATATATATATATATATATGTTACCTTTTTTACAGTTAGTCCTATTCATTGCATCGTTCCTTTGAAATTCTGCTAGCATACTTGTTTTTTGTATTCTACCAATTTTGTGTTCCGTTCCAGTTCAATAGCACTATCCTGGGGAGTGCCGCACCTTCAGTGTCTGCACATAGGATCATGTAAAGGCAAATGCTGATACATTGAATATGCATACTAAACTTAATGCGCAAACATCATCATTTTAAACCACCAATCACCAAAAAAAGCATTTACACTTTCATTTTTCGACATCAAAATTGTTACTTTCCGATGCTTCCACTATCTAGAACTCCTAAAACCAATGAAGCCGTCAACTTCCATAGATCAATAGGACTGTGGTGCCCAAGATCAACAAAAGCATTTTGAATAAGGTAATTCAGCTTATTTAAGTGGTTATTGAATTTTGAACATCAAAGAAACAGGGTGTTTAAAATTCCTTATCCAAGACATCACTCACATTATTTAAGCAAGAAATAAGCAATTAGCAGATAATAACTTTTCGTATTTGTAAAATAATAATCGCACATAAGCGATAGTACCTTCATCACCATGTGGCAGTACAACACACAACCCTGCCGATTTAGATATTTTATTACCTGTCTAATGTGAATGGGACGCTAACCCATAGCAAAACATATAGCTGCTAACCCTGCTTCATTACTTCCGCAAACGAAGGCATTACCCGAACCTTTCTGAATGACTCGCAGGACACCAATTCCGACTGTCAACAACAATAAACTATAATAACCATTTATTCATTGTCTATTTGTCACAAAAAACAGAAAATTCTAGTTTAATCACATAAAACATAGTAGTACCAGCTTGTAAATTCCAGTCTTCCCTTTAGAATACTTGCCGACACCCTGCGTTTTTGAGTCACCCGTTCGGTTTCACTGCAAATCAAAACAATAAATACACATACTTAACCTTATTAAGCTTCACATGCAAATCACAACAAAACAATAAATACCCTCCAGTTTTCACTGACCTCTTTGATTCTTCTGATGTATCTGTCCCCGTCAACCTTCCATTGTTGTTATGTGTGGCAGCAGAATTCTTTTCCAAGGTTTCATCCCGAGCGACCTGCATAACCTCATATCCTTCAAAACACCAGACAAATGAGTTTACATTACGATAGGACCTTATAGATGTGAAGCTGTCGTATACCATATTGCGTTTGGACAGGGGGGAAAATAGATTCATTGCTATAGTTTAATTCATCGCAAGATTCTAAACACATGTAGTTAAGATTAATTAATCAGACTCTAAGGCTCTAACCATGTGATTAAGATTCCATTCATTAGGCCGTTTGGTCATTTAGCTAGAACAATCTAAATTTTTAAAGGAGTCCAATTCATAAGATACCGGACCAAAATTGCTATTACTCACATAGTCAAATGAAAACAAAAACTTAACTATGAAACATTGTATAAGGGAAAGGAAACTTACATCGAGTAGTTTGTGTTCCAACAATACTTCATCACTGGTGGTAATCACTATCAAAAAAATGTTAACAGTTTAAAATATGAATAACATTTTTGTGAAAACTTGTCGGGAACACACTTGTGTTGAAATGGATCAATTATATATCACATGTAGCTTTCCATTTACCCCTGTTAGTCGATGGTCACTGATGCCCTAGAACACAGTCCACCATCGGGTCATGAAAAACATTGTTCGTAGCATCAAACTGGTGTACCGAAGCAACAACAACATCTAAATTTTGTGGCTTCTTAAACATTTTTTTTACACTGAGGCCAGGAAATGAGACCGTGTACCATGCCTTATTGTATTATACATAATAAGCATTATTCCACTTAAAACTACCCATTTTTTACACAACCTGCATACCATATGTTCCTGCATATCATACGCATGAACCGAGTCTGCAGGTGCATTGTAAGTCTACATAATAAACCATTTTTTTCCAATTGCAGCATTCGAAACACAGCCAGCATTCAGAAGTATATAAACTTTTTGTATTCTTAAAGTAAATGCAGCTTGTACGTGTGTTGCAGCACCAACAGTCCTTGACTGAATTTAGGTCCGACAACATAAACTAATGTATGACAACATATTCATTCATCTTAGAAGAAAAGTATCCGAAAAACAAAAAAATTATGTCTACCAAACTTTTCGGTTAGAATTTATACCTGATGAAGTTTCTTCGCGAATATCGCTTAAGGTATATGCACCCTGCCAAAAGGAAATCCTCCTTTTTATCGCCAAAAGATCAACCCCACTACATGAACCGCGGAAATGGTTACCCCAAATCATTGCCCCGCCGAGTTACGGTCGGATCTTCAATGTAGCTACACTGTTCTTCCACCTTGAAAGAAACACAAAAGCATAAGCACACTTTATCTCAAAGATCATTTGGATTGTGAATGACAACAGTGAAACACTTTTAAGAATATGTAAATATGGGCGTACCACACCCTCAGCAAAACGTCTTAAAAGTGCTTATTTCACGATGATGAGCATATCAATATTTTCCGCAATAAAAGGACAAATAATGATGACTATTAATCTAAATTACATACACCAAAAGACAGCAACAGATACTTACTTTTGATGTTGATTTCCATATCTCTACATACTTTTTGTAACCCTTTGAAATAGATTCTTACCATCTATCTGCAATAAAAAAAAATTGTAGCTTAACTAAAATGACAAACCTAGAAAGTAACAAAATATGTATCCAACACAACCAAGTTTTGTATACGGGGGTGTTTAGCTAATTTTCTACCACTTTTGCTTTACTGGGTTGCATTCAAACACCCAGGGCACTGCTATATGGGCTTGCACGGGTCGGTATTGTGGCTGTGTTTAAGCCATATTTCGACATTGACCTACGGTTCAAAAATAGTAAAATTGTTATGCCCTTAAAAAATGTCTATATTTAACATGTCAAGGGGTGTTTGGTATGACATGTTCGTAGATAAATTGCTTATAAAGAGTTGATTTCATTGCATCCCTAGCCATTCCCAAATTGTTTCTGGCCATTATGTAGTAACCGCCTTAGATCGAAACACACAAAGAATAGAATGTGTACCTGCCACTCCACTTTTTAGCAGCAAAGTGCATATCAGATGAGTGGCAACTTTATTTTTGCACAAATAAGGACCACAAAAATCATATTGTATCTCTATTTTCAAAAGAGGCTCAGATATGTTGCAACCGAGCTTATTTTGGGCTAGTAAGCCATGGCTACAATCACAGCATATTTACCCAAAACCAATAATAATCAAAAACAACAATCAAGATAAAATTATACAAATTCACCTAAACTTATGACCATCTTTCATTGCAGGAAATAGTGCCTAGCTACCAATAGAACCCCTAAAATCAAAACAAATGCTCATTCCCTTAATTAATCAAGCAACCCCTAAATTAAAAATAAATAAATAAATAAATAAATACCCACATATGACAACAATACCCTAATTTGAAAATTCAATCTTTTAAGATTCAATTGAACTATTTAATACCATAAACCCCAAAATGATAATAATAATAATAATAATAATAATAATAATAATAATAATAATAATAATAATAATAAAACCTAATTTTATAATTCAATCTTTTTAATTTTGTATAAAGAAGTTGGTACCTTTCTGAAGATTTTTATGCATATGTGAGCCGCACAAAAACCAACGAAACGACATCCCCAAATTAACAATTGTCATCTCCTCACATGGCTATAAATTGTTATCTATGGATCTTGTGCTTTCTCGGTTTGTGAATATGTGGAAGAATAGAGAGTGCAGAGAGAGGCAAATGCAAGTGTGTAGAAAATGGAAGAAGATTCATGAACATCCAATCTATAACACACAATAAAATATTAATTTCACTGTTCCTAACACTGTTCATCCCCTCACAGAGCACTGTAGCAACAAAAAAAACCCATCGGATCGGAGCTAATCGGTGCTGGGTCAGTTGGTCGGAGGTAGTACGGTCGGATCTCAAGAGATGGTAGGAGTTGTGAGTGAGGATGAATAGTTGGACCTTGTCGGGTCATATGAAATTGTTAACTGGGTCGGGTTATTAGAAAATGGGTTAGCAAAGTGGGTTAGCAAAGCCCTATGCTTAGTATATTGATATAATTATGTATTAAAAACATGTCTAATAAATCATTATACAATCAAAACATGATCCATCGATCCTTAGTTATTATGACAGTAGTTGTTAACGATTTATTTGGGAGAATGTGTAAGCGTCTCTCCATTTAGAATTTTAGATAAGGGAAGTGATTTGCACACTCCTAAAAATGATTGGCACACTTAAATTTTAAGTGTGTTGACATTTATACCCTCACATTGTTTGGACTTATTCTTATCCTGTAAGGGTATAAATGTCAACGGACTCACATTTTGAGAGTGCCAATCATTTTTAGGAGTGTGCAAAGGATCTTGAAGAATGTTTCATGTAAAATGTTTCTAGATACATGATTTTTTTTGTAGATCAACATTTATATGTATTCTAACAATTATTTTTTTATTATTATTATTTTAACTTTTTTCAATTATTATGAAAGATATTTTTTTGATATTTTAAAGTGATATTGTTTTATTTTTTGGTTTTGTTTAATGTTTCAATGATGTTTTAAAGCTTTTCGACAATCAAGTTTGTAGTTTATTCGTCTGTTATGTAAATGATAAATTATGTAATATAAAACTTTTTCGATGTAACGCACGGGTATTATGTTAGTTACCATGAATACTGGTGGTAGGTGTTGGCATATATAACATCATATCGGGGTTGTGTGTCCATCAACGCAATTCTTCAATTGTTCAAAGAAAGAAATTGACATTTTAAGCTATTTTATCACAGCATCCTTGATATTTACATATTTAAAGATTAAGTATCGTTTGGAAATTAAGGTATGTGAAGGCCAAAAAAAAGTAATTATTTATAGAATTTATGAAACCATGGCTTGTAAGTTTCTTCCTTTTTAATTCTCTCTCTTAATTAATTGTTACTTATTAATGGTTAAACTTAAATAAATAATGCATTTAACCGAAGAAAATGAAAGAACAATGTAAACTTCATTCATCATCATTTTTGTAGATTAAATGGTTGTAGGTCTTTTGAAAAACTTAACGAATGTGTTTGACAACATTTTAAATTGGGAAATGATATGTACACGGCTAATTTTGATTCGCACACATAATATGGTGCTTGGACAATTATACCCCCAAGCTACCTAATGTAAAGTTTTGACTTTGTAACTAGTAAAATTTACTCCTGCTATGCACAACATCAATTCTCTATTCATTCATTAACACAACTAACCTTGTTCCCGCCCCTTGTATGCCCGGTTATGTGTTTTAACCGACACCTCAATATCTTTTAGTCTAATGTGAACAGAAGTAGTATTTAACAAATTATTTTCCTCTAGAGAACCAAGTGACAAAAGAAATTTGGTATAGGTGTCATTGTCCGATCAACTTTGGGTTTACCGTAAGTCTATTTCGTCGGTGCCGATAAAAGTGATGGTGCCGGAAATGGAGAAAAAAAATGGGAGATTGAGTTCTCGATGGTGGATGGTGTTGTGATTTTGTTAGAATGGGTTTGAAACTAACGGAAATTAATTGGATGCAATTAATTAGGGGTATACTAGTCTTTTTACATTAAATCTCAGTGTAAAAATAAAAAACCTCCGTGTACATATCACCACCCTTTTAATTTTTTTGATTTACAAATTTATTGCTATAAAATAATGCAGAAACTGATGCAAACCAAGAAAATGAAAGAACAATCTCAACTTCTTTAATCATCATTTATGTAGATGAAATGATTGTAGCTCTTTTACAAAACTTGACAGTTGTGTTTGACTAACATATTACTCCCGCGTCTCAAAATAATTGTCAGGAGATAAAAATTACAAAGTTTAATGAAAGTGGGGTCACTTTAACTTTTAACCTCCTAAAGAGAGTATTCCCTTACTATATTCTATCATTTTTACTTATTGGACAATTATTTTGAGACATCCTAAAATAAAAATATGGATAATATTTTTGAGACGGATGTAGTATATTTTTTGAATAATAAATTTATTGGTATCATATACTGTAGAATCCAATGCATTTAACAAAAAATAAAATAAAATAAAATAAATGAAAGAACAATCTCAACTTCTTTCGTCATTATTTATGTAAATTAAATGGTTGTAGGGCTTTTGCTAGTTTCTTTTTCAAATCATCATTTTGTTTTTCAAAAGATACAATTTCATCCATTTTAGTTTCAACATTATATTAAATAGGGGGAAAATCACCAAAGGTAATAATATGCCAAAGATCAAGATCTTTTGATTTCACATACGTTTCGAATCTATTTTTCCAATATAAAAATCCATCACTTTCAAATAGTGGTGGTCTTTGCATAGATTGCCCTTCTAAATATTTTTCAGATTCCATAGATCGTTACAAGTTTTAAAATACAATATATTTTAAAAATCTTGCTCGACGTGGCTCTTGATACCAATTGTGGAAAACTAGAATGGGGTTGAACAGTTTTACGTCTTTTTAATTTGTTATAAAAGATAGTTTTAGTGTTTTCTTAGTTTTTAAAATTTAGATTCGATAACATATGATCTCAAGTCTTGCACAATATAAACAACTATCAATAAGTAAGATATAGCAATGATAAGTAAGGAAATAAATGAGAGATGGAAAGATCGAACCGCGAGACAAGAGATTTATAGTGGTTCGGCTACAAGGACACCTTCCTTGCCCTACTCCACTCCCCGAGCACCTAACTCGAGAGTTTTCTTCACTATATCAACAAGCTCCCTTATGGCGGAGAAAACCTTACACACCAATTTACACACCACAACTTCTTCACACCTAAATCACAACTTCTACACAACTTTTTCACACCAATCTACTTCACAACTATCTACTCCACGCCTATCTTCTTCACACCAATTTTCTTCACAACTAACAACTTCACACCTAGCTTCTTCACTACAATCTAATTCCTAACTTTTATTCTTCACACCAAACAACTAACTAATCACACAATCAATATACCTAGCACAACTATCTACAATCAAATATTCACAACAATCTTCACAAAGAATTATGTAAATAATCTTGATGATGCACCAACAACTTGGATGTGGAGGTCACAACAAGTTGTAATACTTCTTGTCTTGGAGGATAGAAGTATTCTTCTCTTGCACTTGAGAGGATGATGTTTGAATCACTTTGAAACAAAGAATTATGTATTTATGATCAAAAGATCAAGAGAATAGAAATGGGGATCTAGAACAGAAAGTTTATGAGTGCAAAAGGTGAGAAAATTCTGTGGGATGAACCAGTATTTATAGGGAGAAAATTACTGTTCTGGAGCGTGGCCGGTCCCCTTAATGATTAAGGGGGCCGCCCCTTCAGAACGTTAGATTTTCTTGTCTTCTAGTGGGGAAAATTTTTCTGGATAAAATTTGCCATTTTTGGTTAGAAATTTAAAATCATATATTTATAATGAATTAAACATATTCTTTTAATTCCAAAAGTAATTTTGTAAAAGATATAGAATGTTTAATACATTTTATAAAAATTCTAGTGATTAGAAAAATTTCCTTTGATCATGAAATGTAATAAACACTTTGTTTATTTATACCTTAAGTGATATGGATGCAAAGATAAATATTAAGCACTAAAAACTTGTTTACGTCATAAGTTTTAGATTAATGAGTTTATGCTTTGTAATTATTAAAACATAGAGATATTGTTAATATGCTAACAATGTTTTTAGACATTATTTATGTCAACAATCTCCCCCTTTTTGATGATTACAAAACCTTAAACTCATTAGGTCTAAAAAATAATTTTTAGACAAGTATTATTAGAGTTTAACATTCTCTTCTCCCCCTTTTTGTAAAATCAAAAAGGTTCGGCCGTTTAAACTTCATAAAATAAGTTAAACGGGTAGAGAGCTCCCCCTTAATGTATGCTCCCCCTTATTTGAGGGCACCAAGGAAATGAGCTATGGAAATCTTGGCTACAAAAATATGTGAGGAGAACAAGACACATATATATATGCAAAGCAATAATTATGCAAATAAAAATAGATTCATTCAAGCATCATAGAAATGATTAGCATTACAACATTCAATATGCTTAAGGCATATTGATTACAATAAAACAAAAGAAAAGACATAATCCTATATTGCCTAAGAGAGCACTTGGACTTGCTTGCAATCCATGGTTGATTGTTTTATTTGCTTGAAGGAGAACATAAGCATAAAGCTTAGTTGTTAGATGGAGAGGGATATAGAGCGGAAGAGATGGATCTTACGATGTTGTATCGTGTTATGGGTGGTATGGGATGAGGACGAGTGAGGAGATATTCAATCCAAGAAATATCTTCACTCAAGTATAGGATATGTTTTTGAAGGAAGATGCAACAAGAGCAATAGTGAGTGTGGTTTGTAACTTGATCCAAGTTGAGAGAGTGGGGTAGGCAATTGTTGTAGGGTAATGATGGAAGTTGCCCTTTGTTGCGTTGTGCAAGATGCATGGCATTGAGATCACTAAGATCATGGATTTGGTATATTTCATCACGGAACCTTTGCTTTTCCGTGGCAATGCGGAGAGAGTCATTGTGTTGATATGGATGAATTGGGTTTGTGTAGTTGGAATTGTAGTTGGATGGTTGATCAAACTTATATGGATCATTATAAATGGTTGGTGGATGAGATGAGTGGTTTGGCATGAAGGAAGAAGTTTGGCCAATGTTGTATGGTTTGTAAAAAGGATAAAATGAATGTCCTTGTGAATTGGGTGTAAAGTTTGGGAAGTAAGTGGTTGGAGGTGTTGAGTGATTTCCAACTTCATTGGTTATGATGGATTTGTTACGAGGGCTTTTTCTTTGCCAAACGGGTTTTTGCGTCATTCTTGCAAGCCTTGAGGCTTTTGGTTTTGGTTTGTTTGGAGAAGTCATGAAGGGATGAATGAAGAGTTTTGAGGATTGGGGGTATTTATAGTGCAAGATTTGTGTGTTTATGGATGGATAAAGTTTGTTTGGGAGATTAGGACAAAATGTGTTGGTGAAAAATGGGAAATGTAGGTTGAAATGGGCTAAAAAGCAGAAAAGATTCTGTAAACCCGACCATCAGATGGCCGGTCCCCTTAATTAGGGGGCGGTCCCCTTAATGATTAAGGGGGTCGCCTTACAAAATTAAGGGACCGCCCATCTGGTGATTTCCAGATTGCCAGAATTGGGTTTTTGGCAGAAAATTTGCAGAAAGGTTGTGTGTTTGGATTAGAATTCAAGCAAGTTCAATTCCTTTAGGCAATATAGCATCTAATCTAATCAAGATAAAGCATGCATGCAAAAACACATAAGTAAAAGAGCAAATAAGCAACACATAATAAGCAAAAGGAGACAAGTAAGGGCAAGAGCACTTAAACTTCCTAAGGCACCTATCTTAGATCAAAGGCAAAGTTAAATAGTGAGTGGAAAACTAGTGATGGAGCAAGATGACAACATTATTAGTGAATTTGTCCTAGTGTGTGTCTATATGCAACAAATGTGGAGTTGTGATTGTTTCGACTCCTAAATGCAAAGAGAGATAACGATCCTAAGAAACAATCCAAAAGATCTCCTTGATTCAATTTTTGCTCGATTCATGAATGTCAATAATATATATTAGATTATATATTTTGACAATTTATGCGAGAGTTTATGCATGATTTAGGAAAAAGTTTTTAGCGTTTGTCAACAATGCAAGGAAAATGATTTTCATGTAATTTCTAGATGTGAGAATAGTTTTCAAGAAATTTTGATTGGGTTTTACAAGAGAGTATATGCAAGTGAAAGTGAGGTTTCCCAATCATTAATTTTGTGCAAAATAGATTCTTAGACTCAGAAGTGAAAAAGTGGACGAAAATGTAAATTTTATGCAAGTATAAATTTGTGTTAGTTCAATATAATTTAGTCAACTTGTTCCATCATTCCTAATCCTAAACGAAAGTGGTTGAATAATTCACGCTTAAGGGGTTTTGTAAATATATCCGCAATGTTATCTTCCGATGCAATTTTTTCTATGGATATGTTTCCTTTTTGTACATTATCCCTAAGAAAGTGGTGGCGTATTTCTATATGTTTAGTCCTAGAGTGTTGCACCGGATTTTTACTTAAATCTATCGCACATTTGTTATCACACATAATGAGAATGTTTTCTAACCTAATGCCATAGTCTATAAGAGCTTGTTTCATCCATAGTGCTTGTTGACATGCCTTTCCAGCGCTTACATATTCGGCTTCGGTGGTAGAAATAGCAAGAGCGGTTTGCTTCTTCGAAAACCAAGATGTTAGACAACATCCCATAAATGTGCAAATACCACTAGTGTTTTTTCTATCTACGTAGTCTCCCGCATGATCCGAATCCGCATAGACGATGGTTTCTATGCCGGATCCCTTAGGATACCATAATCCTAAGTGTATAGTGCCTTTAATGTATTGGAAGATATGCTTAACCGCTTCTAGGTGAGAGGTTTTGGGATCCTCTTGAAAACGGGCACAAAGGCAGACGCTAAACATGATATCGGGTCTACTTGCCGTCAAGTATAGTAAACTACCTATCATTCCTCTATACTTGGTGTTATCTACGGACTCACCTTCATCATCCTTTGTGAGCTTTACTTCCGTAGACATGGGAGTTTTCATGGGTTTTGAGTCTTCTAGGCCAAATTTCTTAAGCATTTCCTTAATGTACTTAGATTGGTTAAAGAATATTCCATCTTCTAATTGTTTTATTTGTATTCCTAGGAAAAAGTTAAGTTCACCCATCATACTCATCTCAAACTCATCATGCATGATTTTGGCAAATTCATCACACATGTCTTGACAAGTTGATCCAAATATAATGTCATCAACATATATTTGAACAATGATGAGATTTGGGTCTTTCCTTTTAGTGAAAAGAGTGTTATCTACCATTCCCATGGAATAATCATGTTTAATAAGAAAAGCTTTTAATCGATCATACCAAGCTTTGGGAGCTTGTTTGAGTCCATACAAAGCTTTCTTTAACTTATAAACATAATCAGGTTTTGCGAAGTCAATGAATCCTGGAGGTTGTGCCACATATACCTCCTCATTGATAAAACCGTTAAGGAATGCACTTTTCACGTCCATTTGAAATAACTTAAAATCTAGGGCGCATGCATAGGAAAGTAATATCCTAATCGATTCTAGTCTAGCTACGGGGACATAAGTTTCGTCATAATCAATTCCTTCTTGTTGATTATAACCTTGGGCAACTAACCTAGCTTTATTCCTAGTAACTATTCCATTCTTATCTAACTTATTTCTATATACCCATTTAGTTCCTATGATGGTCATATTCATTGGATTTGGGACTAATTCCCAAACATCATTTGCCTTAAATTGATTTAATTCTTCTTGCATAGCTATAACCCAACTTTCATCTTTTAATGCCTCATTAATATTCTTAGGTTCTATTGCTGAGAGGAAACAAAAGAAATTATTTTTATCTTGGGCTTGTGACCTAAGGGTTCTTTGGTTAAGATGTCCTATTATATTATCTAATGGATGTGATCCAGATTCTTTAACATTAACAATTTCGTTATTTCCTAAGTGAATGTCTTCATTATCATTTCCTATGGGTTTTGTTTTACTAACCTCAATAGCTTCATCTTCGACTAAGTCATCATCTTCTAAAGGTAATGTTTTAGGAGGTGGTGGTGTTTCATCAAATGTTACATTTAGTGATTCTTCTACTTTCATGGAGTGTTTGTTAAGTATTATATATGCTTTACTATTTTGTGAGTATCCTAAAAATATTCCTTCATATGATTTTGGATCAAACTTAGTGAGGTAATCCTTAATGTTTAGAATATAACATTTACTTCCAAATACCCTAAAGTAGCTTAAGTTTGGTTTTCTACCTCTTAGTAACTCATAAGGAGTTTTTCCTAGAATTCTCCTAATTGATACCCTATTTAAAATACAAGTCGATGTATCTACGGCGTGACACCAAAATTTTTGTGGGATGGATTGTTCTACTCATTTCTTGTAGTGACCTATTTTTTCTTTCTACTACGCCATTTGATTGAGGAGTACGAGGAGCGGAGAAATTGTGAGATATTCCATTTAACTCACAATATTTTCCGAATTGTACTTCGTTATCAAATTCCCTACCATGGTCCGTCCTAATGGAAACTATTGTGCATCCTAATTTATTTTGAATCATTTTACTAAATATTTCAAATTTTTTAAAGGCTTGGGTTTTGTCACTTAAAAAACTAGTCCACGTGTATCGTGAGTAGTCATTTACTATTACTAAGGTATATTTGTTTCCTCCATAGCTCCGCACAGCGGATGGACCAAAAAGATCCATATGTAATAATTCTAGGCACCTAGTAGTGGATACTATATTCTTAGCTTTGTGACTAGCATGAGCTTGTTTTCCAATTTTACATGCATCACAAAAATGCTTGTCATATTTTAGATTAGGCAAATTTCTAACTAATTCCTTAGAGGCCAAAGATTGTATTT
The DNA here is from genome assembly GCA_030686995.1 of Artemisia argyi. Classification (NCBI taxonomy): domain Eukaryota; kingdom Viridiplantae; phylum Streptophyta; class Magnoliopsida; order Asterales; family Asteraceae; genus Artemisia; species Artemisia argyi. The sequence goes on along the minus strand of CM060678.1, from coordinate 16,788,181 downwards.
GTTGCATGTTAGTATATCCTAATCTCCTATGCACAATGTAGAGTTTTCATCTAGGGTCGTTAGGCATATCCTATCCTCAGGCTTGTTTCCTAGTTTCATAACATATATGCCCCCTTTCCTAATTCCTCTACCTATAATTTTTCCATTCTTAACTATTTCGCTATCCTCTTCGGTAAAAGTGACTCTACATTTATTATCACATATTTGTCCTATACTAAGCAAGTTATATGTTAAATTATCTACATGCTCTACATTTTCAATAGTAAGTGAGTCTTGAGAGATCGTACCTTTGCCAATGATTTTTCCACGTAAGTCACTACCGAAAATAACGTTGCCTTGTATGTAGAGAATAGCTTGCGGTTCCCCGTCATGTGTCTCGAACATCCGCTATCTTTGATCCATTCGTCAGGCTCCAAGTCAATTCCTAAACATATTTCGTCGGTTTCTTTTGCCATAAAACACTTTTCGTCTCTTGGATTCTCAACTTCTTCTTTGTCACTATCACTCCATGTTCCACTAACAAATGCGCCTTGATTTTCATAACCCGGCGGCTTTAGACATTCGCCAATGAGATGATTTGGACTTCCACATCTAAAGCACTTTCTTTTCCCGTAGTTGTCACTTCTATTTCTTTGGAATGGTTTTCTTTCGTCTCGTGATGATCTAGTGAATCTTCCTCGTCTCTTGAAGAATTTCTTGAATTCTCTTACGTCCATTGCATATTCTTCGTCTTCACTTTCGTCACTTGAATCATCATCATCACTAGGTTCCTTTTTGGCTTTTAGAGCAATGGATTTGGTTTGTTCTTTCTTGACTTTGACCGATTCTGAATCTCTTCTTATAATTTCTTCATAAACCTTCAAGGTGCCAATTAGTTCATCTAGTGATAACGTCATCAAGTTCTTTGATTCTTCAATTGCCGTGACCTTAGCTCGCCATTTCGGATGCAATGCCCTAAGAAATTTCCTAACACAATTTTTACTAGAAAATGTCTCATCAAGTGCTTTTAAACTTGTGATAATAGTGTTAAATTTAGCAAAAGCATTATCAATTGATTCCTCTTTCGGAATCGTAAATTGTTCATATTGTTGTACAAGAAGATCTATTTTATTATCTTTGACTTGGCTATTACCTTGGTGAGTAATTAGTAAAGAATCCGAAATTTCTTTGGCGGTTTTACACATAAAAATTCTTTCATATTCTTTGCGTGGTAACGCATTATAAATGACCATTTTAGCCTCATTATTTTTTGCTAGTTTCTTTTTCAAATCATCATTTTGTTTTTCAAAAGATACAATTTCATCCATTTTAGTTTCAACATTATATTGAATAGGGGGAAAATCACCAAAGGTAATAATATGCCAAAGATCAAGATCTTTTGATTTCACATACGTTTCGAATCTATTTTTCTAATATAAAAATCCATCACTTTCAAATAGTGGTGGTCTTTGCATAGATTGCCCTTCTAAATATTTTTCAGATTCCATAGATCGTTACAAGTTTTAAAATACAATATATTTTAAAAATCTTGCTCGACGTGGCTCTTGATACCAATTGTGGAAAACTAGAAGGGGGTTGAACAGTTTTACGTCTTTTTAATTTGTTATAAAAGATAGTTTTAGTGTTTTCTTAGTTTTTAAAATTTAGATTCGATAACATATGATCTCAAGTCTTGCACAATATAAACAACTATCAATAAGTAAGATATAGCAATGATAAGTAAGGAAATAAATGAGAGATGGAAAGATCGAACCGCGAGACAAGAGATTTATAGTGGTTCGGCTACAAGGACACCTTCCTTGCCCTACTCCACTCCCCGAGCACCTAACTCGAGAGTTTTCTTCACTATATCAACAAGCTCCCTTATGGCGGAGAAAACCTTACACACCAATTTACACACCACAACTTCTTCACACCTAAATCACAACTTCTACACAACTTTTTCACACCAATATACTTCACAACTATCTACTCCACGCCTATCTTCTTCACAACTAACAACTTCACACCTAACTTCTTCACTACAATCTAATTCCTAACTTTTCTTCTTCATACCAAACAACTAACTAATCACACAATCAATATACCTAGTACAACTATCTACAATCAAATATTCACAACAATCTTCACAAAGAATTATGTAAATAATCTTGATGATGCACCAACAACTTGGATGTGGAGGTCACAACAAGTTGTAATACTTCTTGTCTTGGAGGATAGAAGTATTCTTCTCTTGCACTTGAGAGGATGATGTTTGAATCACTTTGAAACAAAGAATTATGTATTTATGATCAAAGGATTAAGAGAATAGAAATGGGGATCTAGAACAGAAAGTTTAGGAGTGCAAAAGGTGAGAAAATTATGTGGGATGAACCAGTATTTATAGGGAGAAAATTACTGTTCTGGAGCGTGGCCGGTCCCCTTAATGATTAAGGGGGCCGCCCCTTCAAAACGTTGGATTTTCTTGTCTTCTAGTGGGGAAAATTTTTCTGGATAAAATTTGCCATTTTTGGTTGAAAATTTGAAATCATATATTTATAATGAATTAAACATATTCTTTTAATTCCAAAAGTAATTTTGTAAAAGATATAGAATGTTTGATACATTTTATAAAAATTCTAGTGATTAGAAAATTTTCCTTTGATCATGAAATGCAATAAACACTTTGTTTATTCATACCTTAAGTGATATGGATGCAAAGATAAATATTAAGCACTAAAAACTTGTTTACGTCATAAGGTTTAAATTAATGAGTTTATACTTTGTAATTATCAAAACATAGAGACATTGTTAATATGCTAATAATGTTTTTAGACATTATTTATGTCATCATGGCCAATCAACCTAGAGGTTGTGGGTTCGAGTCTCGTTAAACACATGTGAGATACAAATTGTGATATAGGTTGTGTAGGGTGTAAAAAATTGTCGTTCTAAAAAAGTAAAAAATAATAAAATAATAAGAAATGTTTTAAATTGAAAAAATTTGCTCGTCACAAAAATAATTACCGGATACCTTTCTAGCAAAACCCATATATAATATATCTAATACTTAGTGTAACGTAGACATGTAATTGGAATACGAAAGTGAGAAAAAATTAAAACAAAAGTGTTATTTTAAAAAGGTTACCTCAAAAATAAGATGCGTTAATGTGCGTGAAAGTAATAAATATTACAGTATTAAACTAGTTATAATACCCGCGCACGCGCGGGGTTTTTTTAAAATTTTTAATAACGTATTTTTGTTTATTAAAAAAACAAATAGCTTATTTTTTGTTTTCTATTTTTATTACGGTTCTTAATTTTGTTTTATAATTATGTTTGATGTACGTTGTAAAAGTTCATATATGTTATTTTCGAAGAGGGTAAAAACTATAAAATGGCCACGTACTTTGAAGTTTTGTCCGACTTGAAAGAGTTACTTTTTTATTATCTTACTACACCACACCAACAAAAATTAAAATCTAAACATAGGAATTAATCAGATTCTAAATGGTTAAACATAAGAATACATATTATTTTCATTTGTCATTTGCGCCAATGCACTTGTTCCTTTTTTAGCCGGCATTTAGATGCACCATGTGTGTTATATTCTTCTTTTGTGCAAGTCCACAAAGAGTTGTGTAATGCTACATATCTCTTGACACACTATAATTTGACTACTATTTAGGTAGAGTATTCTCTATTAATGTTTCACATCTCATACTTGCATAAATGTAGAAAAAATCTATTCATTACATTTGTATCCTACTTTGTTTAAATAAGTAAAAAAACCAAACGTTTGACTACAAAAGTCAAACATACATTTCTGTACATACCAGAAAAAACCTACATCTCTTAATCAACATGGACCCAAATACTCTTGGAAGGAATGCCACAGTAATTCACAAATAACATATAGTACCCTGGAGGAGCAATCTTTCCTAATGGTGGTGCCACAGCAGTGATCTAATCATTAGTCACTGCCTTGAGTGGCAAAATCCTTGAGTCGTAAATAGTGCATAAATCATTGTTACCTTCGCATCTTGAGGAGTATATACCCATTGCTTGATCATCCTTCTTGCAAGTTTTTTTCACCCCATAAATCAGTGTCGTTTCAAGACATCTCGACATTTTTTATATCTGAAACACAAACAGTTTCTAGTAAGGATGTCGTATTTGACATCAAGGATCTTTGTATTGCAATAAAAGACAAAATCATTTACGTGATCCACAATAACCCATTGTATAATGACAATAGAAAATCAACAAAACACTGTTAATACCAAATAATAGACATCATTTTTAAGCAATTTTAACCATTATAAATATTGTTAAACTAATTGTAGAAGACAATTAATATTTAACTAACCTCAGTGTCCTAAAATAACCAATATGTAAAGGTATTCCTTAATAACAATATATTGAGACAAAGATCAAGATTATTCTAACCAATGTAAGTGTATAAAGTAACCAAAAGGTTTTTCCATAATATTGTTTTGCACTAAAGGGTGCCCTTTCATTATGTATGACGAGACAACATGGCCCGTGTGATGCACGTGCTTTGTTGAACATGATTAAATCATACTTGTATTTGAGGTAAATGGTGTTCGGGTTATATTGACACGCTGATTTCTGTTGTGTATACTCTTAATCTTCACTCATCATGTGTACCATCAAATCATTGATGTTGCTCTTCCGTTTATCCTAATTCGCATTCCCGTTGCCATAAACTGTGTAAGGCAAGTTTATAAGCACAAAATAAAAAGCTCTTCAACTAATCCTAATAAGTAATTTTTTTAAAGTAGAAACACAAAAATGTCATAGCCCATGTAGTAAACAATGCAAGGATTTTAGATATGAATTTTAAGTTTTGGTAATGGATCAAAACATCGACTATGGACACCTTAAAAAACAACATATATAAACATCTCCTTCATTCCATATTGCAACCCACCAACGTATCTCACAATTACATAAGATAACATAAACCTAAACCAAATCATTACATATAAAATTTTAATTTCGTGAGTAATGTGATGGGAAGAACCTTAAATTCATCCATAGGAATGTGGGAATTATCTCTAAATTAAATCTATGTTTTGTTAAGGGTGTATATAATGAAATGCATGTGACACATTTAATTCTACTGTGCATATGTAAAGACGCTATGTAGCAAATAAAACTAATAGGTGGTTTAATGAAAGAAAACCAAAGGATTATATGGCTCTTGAAAAAGTGTCTAATTAAAGTGATAAAATTCATTAGTTATTGAAATATAATGGAGGATTCAATGAAAGAAACCCAAAAGCTGGTGTTGTTGTTGCCCGCAAATGGACATACAGAGGAAGGTCACAAACTTGACACCAAACATTACTTATTCATATTAAAAGACATACCAAGAAATAGATCCAAAATTGACACCAAACATTCAAGTAAGAAAAATTTAAGATCCATATTCAACAATAGAACAAAAACCAAATTTAAAGGTAGAATTACATCAAGCACCCCCACTCTTTCGCCGTCTCAAGATGACATTTCTTAACACTTAACCTCGTTCAACCCCACACCGAAGTACCAAAATGTCGGGTCATGATAGGGTAACTTGAAAAATTATGAGATTATTGTTTTCTTTATTTTTTATAGATTGTTAATTAGGATTTACATCAAAATGGGCTACTAATAACTATTCATGTTCATTTAGTCATATGATAATATAAATTTGTATTATTTTTTTGTAATGCAGGCCCATCGCATATTCATATGGATTGGTAGAAAACTTATTTTATTATGGTATAAAAAACATGACGCTAATTTTGCTTAATAAAAAAAATATGACGAAAAATATGACACTAAGAGCTTAAGAGTTAAGATCGTTCTGATAATCAATTGAACGTCAAGTCTCTATAAGGTGTTCACATACATATTAAGTCAACATGTTATTTTCAAGGCCATCCGTTTTTAATTAGATCATCATGTATGGTCTTATATTAATAGCTTTCGAATCCTAAAGATTAGAACTTTTAATTAGAAAAAATCGAGTAACCAATAAAAGTCTCAAATGCTAAACATTAATGACAAACATGTAGGACCTTTGTGAAAGTGTTGCAACTTCTAGAATATTAACCTTCTGGAGATTGTTGTAATTTGCATAAGATAAATGGAATATATTGATACATTTCTTTAAGTAATTCCTAAAGGGTATTAGATGTCATTTCTAAGCTTTCCCAAGAGGTACTTTGTTGTAGTCTCAGTGTTCTTCTTGAAGAAGACTTGCCTCTCTTCATCAAGCTTGGGTGTGATCAAGTTGACGTACTTCTTGTTGTAACCAACAACTGCTTCTTGTCGAAGGGAGGTTGCTCCTACACTTGCAAAGTATTTTACATTGTAAATCTGTAAACAATTTAATGAGATATGAAAATTAGACGACATGTTTTAGTTTTTACCTGGAGTCTGAAAGTGTCAACAATGTCGATAACCTTCACTGCTTGATCGTCAACACCTTCATCTTCATAACCTCCTTCAACAGAAGGAACGTCTTCGGCCTTCATGCTAAATGTGTGCTTTGCTGCTTCCCAAGAAGAATGAGCCTCTTTTGACGGGGTGTGATGACTTCGTTCTGGTCATCGATCATTTGGTTCTAAGTTAACTGCAAGGCATTCGCACGGGTACTTCTTAATTGAGACCACAAAAACAGATTGAAAGCTAAATTGAGACAACAAAGGAATGTTCCCATACTATCTCAGTCAATAGTTTCAAAGCTAAATTGAGACAACAAAATAATGTTCCCATGCTAACTTAGTCGATAGTTTTGACAAATTTCTGGACAGACACATGTATTTCGTATAGGAAAGCATGGGCATTGTTGGCTTCTTCATTGAATCCTAGCATAATGAAGATTGCAAGAAAAGAGCATGAAATACCTAACCTAAGGAAGAAAAACAGGAGTTAGGGGACGTACCTAAAATCATTGTCGTCTAGAAGTGATTCAACTGAAAATGGTGTTGCAATATTTGCAACCAGAATTTCCTTTGTGTGCTTAGCCTACTTCTTTGATTTGGCCATTGCCTTAGGAAACTGCCTGATATCAACCTCATTCGTAACCTGTTTCTTAAACTCATCTGCAAAGTAACATCAAATAAGGCGTGATGATCCCAAACGAAAACATCAGGATGGTGGAAGACATAATGGGATTCGGCTCGAGTTTGATCTTCCATCAAGATTTAGGACTCCGATTTTGAATAGTAAGTGACAATACTTTCAAAAAATCAAGGCCAAATAATCTTCCGTATTTAATCATAGTGAAAATGATTTTGATTCATCCAGATAATCAATTTCAGAGAGTATTTTCGATTGCTTATTAAAACTGCTTATGTTCTTATTTTAGAAAGAAACAATTTAATATTGCTAATTTCATTCACATATTATCTGATAAGGAATATGAATTAGCAATCTGAAACACCTCAAAATTGTTTATGTGGTGTGCTAAATCTCAGTAAAATATTTTTCATAAGCGATGCCACAGTAGCTATTTCCACTTCATTCACATATTATTTGATAAGGAATATGAATTAGCAACCCGAAACACCCTCAAAATTGTTTATCTAGTGTGCTAAATCTCAGTAAAATAGTTTTCATAAGCGATGCTACAGTAGTAGCTACTTCCACTTCAAAATAATGTGTCATAAATCTTAGTATAAGTTTAACGATTAAATATTTATATCTTGCACGAAAAGCTTATATCAAACATGATTAAAAAAACTCAGAAAATTCAGAAGAATTTCACCTTATCGACAATATCAAATACCATTTTAGCATCTTCTCCGATGGTATCTGCAACCACTTCGACCTTTTCCAATGTGTGTCTAAAATGGCTACCTGAAGCCTACATTAACCGAAACCTACAACCCTCTACAATTATCATTCAAGCAGACCATTTTTTGTATCAAGTATTAGACTGTTTGACTCGGTACATTATGGTCCATTATACTCCGCAAGCACATCTTGCACACGAACACCATCCATCTCAACCGACCTAAACACACATATCACAAAACCATCACCGACAATCCAAAGACTAAATACACACATCAAAACCAAAACTTTGAACATGGAGATCGAAAAACAAATCTCAAAAGACAGATCTTAACGTATCCCGAAAGCTAAAAACCACCAAGTCTTGTAAACCAATAAAGATCATAGAAAATTTCATCAAGAATCAAGATGAAAAATAATTACCCGCATGTATAAGGTATCATGAACCAACCTTCGACAATTCATTTCAAAGTTAACAACCCTATCCTTGTCACAACCTTCTCCGCCATGTCCATGATATGATGCCAACACGAAACACATAACTGCATTCAAAGTATAATGGGATAAAAAAAAACCTACTAAACTAAAAACGAAAGCTAATGAATATCTTAACTGTAATTTGAACAAAACAATAAACTGTATACAAAACCATACCTTCAAACCAACTTTTTTTCTTCAACTTTCTTTCTTTCCGCACCCGAATCCTGAATAAGCCCTACATATAACATTAACATGAGCAAGCAAATGACCCTAGTACCATGGGCCATATTTCCATTTCGGAAAAAAATGTATAACAGCTTATTACCTTTTACATAATGGTTTCTTTTTCCCATGTTTCAACCCTTCTGCAAAATACCTATGTGGACATGCCTGCACAACATAGCATATAAACATACTTTATTAAGACTCTAAATAACCAATTAACGAAAATAACATAAAAGGCTAATTCCTAGCATAAGCATTGGTTCCTTCACATGAGCAAGGATTACCTCGAATACCTTATACAGTGACATTTACCCCTAGTGAATGGGTTGTGAAAGAAACGAAGTTGAGAAATGACATTCTTATTTTGTAGTTAACTTCTATTGGCACAAAATATGTAGTACAACTATTTATAGTTATTTCGCATACAAAAACGTCGTACTAATTCCTAGACACTTTTCGTGTCACTTATTACTTCCATTTCACATGATACCACAAAAAATGCAATTCAGTTGCATATTACTTATGTCACAGAAATTTTGTGCCACTAAATGGTATTTTTTTCTAGTATTCAAAATAATCTGTGATTTCCATACCACATGATACCTTAAAAAATTCATCAAGTGTTCATTGAAACCTAATTGTACTAATTTCCTATATCCAAACATGAAATTGTAAAATACCTTTTTAGCCACATTAACACAATCATTAATGAATAATCAGGGAATCAAGATCGTTTTATCATACATAAATGTTCATAGATTATGTATGCTTTAAGTTATGCTATGTTATACTTTACCAATTATTGGTTTTACCATCAATAGTTATTATAAAACTTAGCTTGTTGCATGTTATTACTGTAGTCAATTTCATCAGCTTGTAAAAGACTTAACTGTCCGGAAGAAGTCACATTGCCTAAACGAATAGCACGCACCATAGGTAACATGTTTCTGCAAGATAACCAAGTTTATATGAAATGTACTGTATACCTAAGCTGTCTCTTCATTTGATAACTAAATGGTTCTGTAATTACAAATCTCAAAGTGACAAAAATCACCATTAAAAACCAAATCCAAATACTTGTCGTTTAACTCCTCGATTGTAGATCAAAGTATATATATATAAAGCCTAATGACATGACCGACCAAAAACACAACTTTTATTATTAAGAGTTGACCTGATCCAAACAGAATATATAGCATGTGTTTTTATACACTCCTTGCTTTTATTCTATTGTAGTTTGCTATAATCAGGGGCGGACTAAGAGATTTCATGAGTCCCGTGAATCACATCAATTTTTGTCACGTAATGTACATTTTTGTTAAAAATTATGATTTTTTTTAAAACAACTCAAAATTCATATATTTGCATATTCATTTATCATATTTGTTCTATTTGCATATTCATTTATCCCGGAACACACATTCGATTTCTTTCCATATTCATTTATAAGTGATTAGTTGAACAAAAAAGTAGTAACATTTGCTTCATTATGAAATGAAGCCATGTTTTCGGATTTAATTTTGATTGATAACGCGCCAGCAAAAATGGTATTTTTTATTTTTATAGAGAATTTCATTTTGTTCTATTTGCAGCTAACCTTCCAAAGTTTTTCAAATTTGCCTAACGATGCTCGATTAAAGCTTCAGGTGCAATTTTATTTTAAGCGTGAGACATGAAAAAACATAAGTGATTAATCAAACAAAAAAGTAGTAACACTTACTTCATCATGAAAGCTAGCCATGCTTTCGGGTTCTTTCTCAAAGTACTCGCTACAGGCCCTCCAATACTTCAGCAACCTCTGAAATTTGCAAAAAGAATAATATCACCAATGTTAACGTATCTCTTAGCAAGTACATTATCTGATTAATTTTAACAGCTTCGCTCAATGTTTATACCTTTTTGTCCTTTGGACCAGCTTGTGTTTACATGATTCGATATTGCAACTAAACCAACTCAAACGTAATATGAATTTATGATATTATTATTACCTCTACCCCCACTTAGATCCCAGTTTAATATTTTGACAACTCAAACGAAATGCTTTTCTGAACCAAACTTACACAATTATTCTTTGTCTTTTGATCTCCTTATAAAGTGTTTACTTATGTTGTTTCTTCTTTTAGTAGTAAAAGTGAACTTTATATTCTGGAAAGATTCAATATTTTTTCAGGTTTGATTAGAAATTTGTTGCTTGAGATGGAGTGACACTTATTATTTTATAATAAACTTGGAGACACTGATCTCATATATGAAAAATTGGGTAAAATACTGGTTTGGAATGTTACCCAACCTGCCTGACCTGCTTATCTCTATTCTACATATATACATATATAATTCAACTGACCTGGATTCTAGTGTTCATTTCCATGAAGTAGAATTCACCTCTTTCGTCCAATAGAAACTCTACAGTACCAACACCAATGCAACCAATTGATGCTGCTGCAGCGGTTGCTGCATCACCCATGGCTTTCCTCAGCTTTGGGGTTAAGGCATCAACCATTTTGGCAAATTTCCAAGTCAAAACTTCATGACCTTGTGAGAACTCAGACTTATATTTTGGCAAATTTCCAAGTCAAAACTTCATGTCCTTGTGAGAACTCACAGACTTATAGTTTATGGTGAGTAATCAAGTATACATTGATTATTATTTCTGCTTACAGATGTAAGATGTAGAGTGGAAAAGTAGAAAGGAAAAAAAGAATATATTTTTAGCAAGTTACGTATTATATTTAATAGTAACTACATATTTTCATAGCAATAAAGCATGACCAAATATCTAAAAAGGGCACCTAATATCATGAAAGAGTCAATTACATATAAAAAAAAGATTATAAGCTACATGTATGATTTGTTCCATTTTATATTTGTTACAGAAGGTCTTGAAACAATTTACTATTAGTTACTCGGGGTCTTTTTATTTATTTATTATTCAAAAATGATAATATTCTTAATTTCACACATGGTTTATAATGGCTATAAATATCGATCTTAGGGATACATACATATCAAAAATGACCATGACATCACTTTTATGAAAGATTAACAAACAAATCACCTGTCTCATATAATTTTAAATCAGCAAAATCCCATGATTCAATAGCATGTTACCTCATAGTCATACCATGTCTCTATCTCCACTATATGCATTAGTTAAACACACAAATAATATGGTCAAATGTGTTTGTTATTCAAGTTGTTCCAAAAGATTTCTTTCTTTTCTCCCAAGTAATAAGAAATCCCAATCACCCCAAGTAAATTTTTGATAAACGATCCCAATCACCCCCTAAACTAACAACAAAAAAGTAGTCCATAGAACAATTTATTTTAAAAGGTAATCCAAGAAGCAGATTAGCAGTTTGAGTAATCTATTCTTGAATGCAAAAGTCCAAACAGCATAATAAGCAGATTTAGAGTAAGTAATAATGGAAGTGAAAATACGTGCTATACAATTAAAATCTTACTCATTCTTGAGTTGTTGTATATAACTTCTCAAGCAAAAAGGGCTTTCGGATCCGTTTGACCAGGAGCCTTTCCTATGCCCCCCGAAATCCTGATTCCCCCCGAAATGATAGATCACACTCTTCATCCTAACAACATAACAACAATCCTTAATTGCGAACAAATATCACTATTTGTTTAACCTATTTTGTATTAATTTGCAATAAACTTATGGCTCCCATGGCTTCCCTTTGGTTGAAGCTGAAGAACCCCACTTGGTAGATCCATTTCATCATGGAACTACAACCACATAACAAAGAATTAGGACATCGTCTGAAAGTAAAGGAAATAGGTTGATTCGAGTTATGTTTTAGCTATAGTGGGTCAAACAAACACACTGTAGTTAAAAAGGGAAAATAAACTTGTGGGTCAATTTCTTTAATGTGAATGCTGCAAATAAGCCGTCTTCCAGAATCATTACCTTTGCCAACTCTTTCTGTCCTTAGGTTCCAAGATCTATAGGTGTTGTAAGCTGCAAACATTAAGAGCTTAGTATATGAACACGTTTGTGCCTTGAATTGATATATATTCTACAACTTTGTCAACAGTCAATTTCTAGTGCTATTGTTACCCACTGAGTCCAGCCACTTTACACAGCCTTAGAACTGATGCCTATCAGCTATGTACATATAAACCAACTGAGGTATAAACATTTGTAGATGCTATTCTTGTTACTAATGCTGGTTCTTACAACATTATTAGAATTTTCTATGTTTTATCCCTAAAATGGTCAGGTAGGTTAAAATGAAACTAAAAGCTATCATACATTGGCGAGATCTAATTGTAAACAAAAATAAGGCGATGTTTTTAGCAAACCTGCCTTTCGGTGGGATGAGTATTTCTACTCACAGAAGTCGATTATCTGTTTGATAGAGCCAACGGGAGAATGTTTCTCTACCTAATGTAGTGGCTTAGTGGGTGCTATACTATCTTTACAAACTATTAGACAAAAGATATAGTTCAATCAAAATGCAGACTATCATTAACTTCTCAGGTTCATGTTCACTCTTTACGTTTGCATTTGATACCTTTTCATACATGTGGAACAATAGAGTTTAGGCTGAGTAAGCCTAACGCTGTTTGGTACTAACTTGACTGTATTTTTGCAAAATGTTCATACTTTCTGAAAATTTCATTAATTTCCAGCATTGGTATTGTAATTTGGCTACCTATTTGTTGGGACAAGACTGCGATAGTGGTTTGAATGAGATTCGTGTGAGCGTCCATATCTTGATGAATCTGTTACTGAAGGAACTCTTGCTGTCAATGAGCGAATGAGAAGAAGTGTTAAGATATATAAGCCTTTCTGGATAGTCAAAATTAGTGGTAGCACTTTTGATCCATTTAAAGCCGATTTGGGTCGTGTAACGTGTTCTATCTCAAATGGGTCAATTAAATTTTATTTAGCAAAAAGAGTAATTTGTTGAGTGGGTCAAAAAGGTTCAAAGTAGCGCTAAGTTTGTTTATAATGCATAAAATCTGCTAAATATTTGTTCGAAATTGAGTTTACTCTGAATTATCATATTCATAATTCTCACATTTGCTATTTGTAATCGTAAGTCCTCTAAAAAGATGGTCACACTAACTGTTGAAAGTTTAAATTTACGACTTTTGACACAACCCAACCCATTTTGAACTTTTGCTAGCCAGCCTGACCCCACCATATTCTCAACTAAATCATGACAAATTTACAAATAAAGGAAATTGGAAGCCATACCATATTCTCACTTTTTAGAAAAGCAAGTTATCCATCTCTAAATTTGTCAGTGGATAAAATACCATACATCAAGTTCTGAGAATCGACACAATATCCAAGCCAAGAACCTGAAATCAACTAAAATGCATGAGAAAACTGCTATTCAAGACACTATGAAAGTAAGATCCCGTGAGGACTTGGTCTCGCCTTTGACATTCACATGGAGGAAGTCATATGGTTCATAGAAACTATATCTTATGTGAAACAAATCAACATACAGTCTGGAGCTCTGTCGTGATCCTTAATGCATAAACCTCCACAATTTTGAAATTTTGTATCCAGCAAATATAACCTGCAATAAAATAAAAAATTTATGAGAAGTTGCAATATTGTATACACTGATTCAAATGTTATGTGATTGATCTAAAAAATGAACCTTTACAATACTTATAGAAACCTATCTACATATCTGAATACCGTGCGAGTTACAACCAATTTGTTGCAAGCTTGATGGCTGTGGTTATTATTATTATTAGTTTTTGGTGGGAGGTGGGTAAGAATATATTACCTTGAGGGAATCTCCACCAACAAATAAACCATCAACATCTGGTTGCCAAACCAATTACTTGCGGCTAGAACCATTCACAGATCAGCAACACTTTCTATTAGACTATTCATATTCAAAGGTGGCTTATGTTATAACTATTTAACGCAATGGCCTATTATTAAAAAGTTTTCACAATGAATTAAATTCCAAATTAAACAATATAGAACCTTTTCACGTAAGGAATGCACATGGTTGCCTTTGGTCCCGCTCAATATGCATCCTGCAACTTAAGCACCAAGGCTACTGCTCGCAAAACTATTCCTTTGATGGTTGCGCCTCATAGTCCTGCAGGTTAATTAAAATCAGTTGGTATATAACCAGCATAACACCTGAAATACAATCATCACAATATGAAAAACGCAGTAATCAATTCAACAATACATCACCAGATAAACCCACAATCAAACAAAATAAATCACTTTACAAACAAATCAGCAATAAAATTGCGTAAGTAATTGAAGAGTTGTAAGTAATCAAACATAAAGTTCACACAATCTTACCAAAATTAGAAGCAGAAATTAGACATGTAACCCAAAATCTTACCAAAATTAATTTGAGGTATAAACTAATTGTTGAATTGAATGAGTTGTAATTAATTTTGAGAATCTACGTGATTGTGATATCGAGTTTGGTTCTTCAACGATTTAGGGTTAGGATCGATTGGGTATGATTTAGGTTTTGGGGGGGGGGGGGGGGGGGGGGATGTGATTTACGTTTGGTTGGGTAATGTTTTCTTTGATAATGTTAAGTTACACAATAAACCCTTCAGTATTTTTAGATTACCCCGCCTACACAAAGTTTTTAATCTTTTAATTTTTGACACATGTATTTTTTTAGCTATTTTTTAATATTTGAGTATAAAACGTTTTTTATACAATTTTTTGACAAATATAGAAATATTTAAGGTTATTTTGATAATAAAAATACTTTTAAAAAAATCAGATTAAAAAAATTATTACTAAAAAAGGTATGAATTGATTTTTTTTAAATAAAAAATTTCAATAGGGGTTTTGTTATATTATATAAAAGATTTAAAGGATAGTCAACTACAGTAGCATATAAGGATTGAAATGAAAAATTAAGGTTTTGACTTTTGATAGTGGATTAAGGGTAAATTTAGTAGTACCCTCGTAGGTCTTTTGGAAAACTTGACGGATATGTTTCACAAACATATTTGATTTTTGGACTAAAAAATTTATTGCAATCTACAAATCTCAATGTAAAAAAAGTATTTTTCGTAAGTTAATAACTTAATTCTTACAAATTTAATACCCTCACTTATTTTCAATAAGACTTTCGTACTTTGATGAATTGAACGGATAACAATATTACTGCTTGTTTAATTTTAGCAATAATAAACTTATTATCATCAAAATGAGGTTGTTTTACAAAAGAAAAAAAAATCCATTTTTAATTCCAGTAATAGAACATCATAGGTCAATCCATAGTTTTATAAGTGACTGAATGGCCAAACTATTCTACAACTATTTTAATTAAAGACTTAAATCATTAATACTAAAATTCATTACATGTAACTCAATTTTTAGATATAACTAGGCAATTTGACCCGTGTGATGCACATGCATGGTTACCTCTAATTAATTATTAAAGTATTTGCATGTCATATAATTGTGTTATACGTCATTCGAAATGAGACTTAATCATACAACAATCTTTAACTCAGGCCTAACGTGTTCGGTTCGTCTTTACCCCGTTTCAAACGGGTTCAAGTTAGTTCCAATATCATTCCATTTATATACTCCATAAGTAGTCGAGCAAGGCTTTTATCGTTTAGTATTAAATAGCTTACGTAAACAATAGATACTATCGTATCTTGATGTTAACATGTATTCCTTTTGTGAAAAGTAACTAATATATCAATATAACAATCCCCAAAAGAATTAGAGATAGAAACATTGCATCATGACTCGTCAATGAAGCTGACACGGGGCTAGAGTCATCACATCAAGTATTAGGCGTTGAAGTAATAAAAAGTTTTAATGTTTAGTGACAAAGTTGTCTTAGTTTAAGTCAACTTTCCAACGAATGTATTCTAATTCTCAAAGGTGTTTCATTTATTAGTTATAGATTTAACTATGTTATATAACGATTGTGTAGCGTGTATGATATCTATTATAATTCAAGTTAATTCAAACTCATTTGCATATTCTTGTAGTACTATTTAGTTAATGTTTGACGAAAAGGTAAACAATCACCTTCAGATATGAGTATGACTATCTTCATCTTAACATCTTCGTACTCACTTCTAGCATGATCAGGTATCGTTGTTGTTATGTTATCTTATATAGAATAAGATGTAATAAGTTAAGTTTCAAATGTATTGTTTAAATTCAAAAAAAGCACTTAAATTTTTATTGAATTGAGATTATCACAATGTTAACCAATAAAAGTCTTTTATTTTGAAAACTTTTTAATAAGTTTAAATTTGGTAGTAGGCGAATCAAAATCGAAGGATTAATATGTAGTCTATTTAAGAAAGTACAGGTAAGGTCATAAAAGAAAATTGTTTTGATAGATTTTATAAACCTTTTCAGTTTTCATATTTAATACAAGCATTGCTCTAGCTACAATATATTCAGCATTGTTAAATAAATACATATTCGGTAAAACATTTTCTTATTAATAATTGAAACCTCCAGTTATTAAAATTTGCATGATAGAAATGTCTTTGAACAAATAATAGTAAATATGTACACTCGTATCTCATAGTTTGATAACAAACAGTTTTTATCCATTCCTTTTACTGACATAATTATTTAAAATGTCAAACCTCATCAAATACATCATTACCATTTACCACTATTGCTTACCCATGCTCCTACGCTTATACGATCACGCCACCAACAACTCCATTATTTCTAATCGAGTAAACTACAAATATGGTCCCTGTGTTTTGGGTTGACCATCACTCTTGGTCCTTTGACATTTTTTATCACTCACAGCCACCAACTCTGAAACTATCTTCACTAATAGTCCTCAAGACGTTAACTTTACAAACGTGCAAAATGGTGAGGGTATTTTTGTCCATTCATGTTTGCATTGAGCCTCTAAATATGCAGGCATTTAATACCCGTCGTATCATTTTCCCTCTAGTTTTTCTCTCACATAAACAAATCTCCCAAAACAACATAACCTAATTTTGATCTAAATTCTTCATCAATGCTACAATGGTTGGAACAAAAATGTGGAGTATACGGCAATCAAAAGATGATTTTGATGTTCACGAAGTATATGGTATGTATCGATTTTAATTTAATTGTTGTTATTGCATGGTTTGAGTGGAAAACCCTAATTTGATTTTCTTTAATTTTTTTCAGCAAATGAACCTGATTTGTTTTCAATCAAGGTTCATTATGGTGGAAGGTTCACTGATAGACCAGATAGAACATATGAAGGTGGTTACTCGGGCTTTGTTGATATAGTAGATGTGGATGAGTTCTCTGTTCACGAAATGGATGCTATGGTGGAAGAGTTAGGTAATGATGGTCACTCAATTATGTTTTATCACTTTCTTATACCATCTGAGAGTTTGGACAATGGGCTACAACCTTTAGCTTCTGATGGAGATGTCCTTAACATGTGTAAGTATGTTAGGTTAGGTCACAAGTTGTTGAATGTTTATGTTGAACATGGAAGGACCAACCGTGATCTCTACTATGCATTGTTAGTTTCACCTAATAAGAAAAAGAGGTGTGTTATAGAGGAAATAGAAGAAGATGTACCAAAAGAAACAACAACTGGAGTGATTAAGAGACTTAGGATGGATCTTAACAATAGAAAAGGTTTAGTACAAGAACAGGGGCAATCAAGTGGTTGTGTTGCTGTTGAAATACCCTCCCAAACTCAGATTTGTGTTGTTGCTACTGAAATTGTCTCACAAACAGGTGACACTAGTCAAGTTAGGATACAAGAACAGGGTAAAGGTAGTGGTACTTGTGTTGCTAAAGACATACCACCTGAAATTGGTGATTCTAGTCAAGTTAGGATACCAGAGCAGGGTCAAGGTAGTGGGTTTAGATGGAGCCTTCATGAAAGGACCTTTTCCAGGGCAACTCTTAACTGTTGTAGGCATTGACCCAAACAATGGTATCTATCCATTGGCTTATGGGATAGTTGAAACAGAGAACCTTCAGTCTTGGAAATGGTTTCTGACTTGCCTTGGAGATGATCTTGATCTTTACAGAAACTCTAACTTCACTTTTATTAGTGATCGTCAAAAGGTACATTTCATTCTTTACTTTATCATTATAATTTAGTTTAAGTTGCTATCATTATTTAACTGTAATTTCCAAATTGTATCACAGGGTCTTATACCTGCAATTTCTAAATTGTATCCATGTGCTGAGCATAGATATTGTCTTAGACATATCCATGAAAACATTAAACAAAGCTGGAATGGAGAGGCATACAAGGAACTTCTTTGGAAAGCTGCTACTGCTACAACTGTGCCATACTTTCTGATAGCAATGGAGGAGTTAAAGGCTTTCAGTAAACCATGCTATGATTGGTTAGTGAAGATTCCTCCACAACATTGGGCCAGATCCCATTTTTTAGGTACAAAGATGTTTATATCATGTTGTTTAGATGATAAACTTATGAATATAGTAACCAATTACAAATATTTTAACAGGAAGGGCAAAGTCAGATGTATTGTTGAACAACATGTGTGAGGTTTTTAATGGAAAACTAGTTTATGGAAGGGACAGGCCTATCATAGGAACACTAGAATACATAAGGGAATATCTCATGAGGAGGATAATGACAGTGAATAAAGTGATAGCTAGTTCTAATGGTCCTCTCACACCCACTGCAGAAAAATTGTTTGATCATATCAAGAAAGAGGCTTCCAAGTACACAGTTCAATGGAATGGAGGTGTACACTACCAGGTGACTGGTCCTTGGGGAGATCAGTATGTTGTGGATGTTGTATAGAGAACTTGTTCTTGTAGGAGGTGGGAATTAACAGGGCTACCATGCAAACATGCAGTGGCTGCAAACTGGAACATGGTACAAAACAGGCAAGAAACAGGGTTACCAGAGACATGGGTCCAACCTTGCTACAGGCTAGAAACATGAAAGCAAGTTTATTCATTCAAGATTGTGCCAATAAAGGGACCAAAAATGTGGCCTAGGTGTGATGTTCCATCTACAATCATTCCACCAGTCCACAAGCCTCAACCAGGTAGGCCAAGGAAACAGAGAAGGAAGTCAAACTTGGAGAAATCAGATAGCATGGTGAAGAACAACAAGCTTTCAAGAAAGGGTAGGACAGTTACTTGTGACAAGTGTGGATGTCGTGGTCACAATTCTAGGAGTTGCACAGGTCCAAGAGTTGAAAATATTAACAAGAAAAGGTCAAATGTTGGTGCTAGTGGAAGCAATGCAGCTGGTGCAAGTCAAAGAAGTGGGCCAAATGTTGCAGCTGGTGCAAGTCAAAGAAGTGAGCCAAATGTTCCTACTGGTGCAAGTGGAAGCAATGTCAACAAGGGAAATGGTATTGCAGTGGATGTCCCAGGTTCCAAGAAGAAAAAACCAAGGAAGAAAGTGATTAACCTTGGTTAATGTTATTTTTAGATTGTGAAAATGTCAAAATGGTTGCTTGTATGCACCATAAACAATATTTTATTTTAGTGTTTTTTATGTTTATGTCATTGGTTGCTTGCATAAACCTTAATCCTTGGTTGTTTAAGACACTTTGACTTATGCTTATGACTATTCTAATCTAATAGTTAATAGCTGCTATTGACAGCAAATTTTCCCTGATACATTGTGTTTTCCTACAGCATGTTGTTTTGACTGTTTATAGGTTTAGCATTGGGTCTAAACTGGATATGGTTGACTTTTTAATGGTTTGACTTTATTGGAATTCATTTGTGTCTGAATTTGGTTTAACATTCACCTTGTTCATGTAAGAATGTTTGCATGTTTGCTTCTCAAGTTAGCCTATTTTGGGTATATTTTTACACCATAAAATCCACATTAAACCTCCTGTACAAAAATTACACTGATTTATGTTTGTTTTGGTCAAATTTAAAAAGTCAAAGTCATGTTTTCAACCACTTAAGTTAATACAACAACCTAGCATTCAATTGCATTTACTTTCAATTGCCTTTATATTAGCATCAATACAATCAACATAAACAACTTACATACAATCAAATCCTAAACTTTAATCCTAACTTCTCAGACATGAGTTCTAAGCCTGAAATCATTGACATTTCTTCAGATTCAACTTCAACATCTTCTGTTGAGGTAATGTCTCCTCCACCTTGGGCAATGGTTGATGCATCAAAGTCAAACTCCACTGATTCCAACTCTGTTTCTAGCTATGTCTCTAGCTATCATTCAACCTCATCTGAAGAATATCAAACTGTCTCAAAAAAGGGTACAACTTATAGGGCTTGCAAAAAGGTTTCAAAGTGTGTCAATCCTCCTGTACAATATAAGCATGTTACCAATCAATCTCTTTCAATCAATGGTAAAAGGATTCAAGTGTTAGGGCTTCCAAACAAGGAGACTAATGCAGCAATCAAAGAAAAAAGGTTTGGGATCAAACCTTTTACAACAAATGCAGCCAAAGCAAAAGGGAAAAGAACCATGGGGTAGCTGTTGATGTCACTTGAAGTATTCCCACCACTGTCTTTTGTTAAAAATGTATGACATTATCTCTTGAATATGTAATATGCATCTATCTATGTAATCAAAATGCATCTATGTAATGAAATGGTACTTGTTTCTGTTAAGTTAAAACTGCTTCATTTCATTCATCATCAATGCCAAAATACAACTTGCTACACTGTTAAAGATCTAAACTTAACATTCTAACCAAACACTTAGTTCAAACATAAACAAAAGACCCAACTTCATACATTTCCTACTTGATAGCAAAAAGGACAACAAACAAGATCCAAGACCAAATTAGATACTTCTTCATTTTTGCACGACCATTTTGGGCTTCAATTATGGCTCATTCAAGATTGTTCCTCGACCTTAATAAACCCGGTATGATATCAAGAGAACGATTACACATAGGGGGGTCATACCAATCAATCCATCTACAGTTTGAATCCTGTTAAACAACATTACAGCAACAATTATTAGATTTACGTTAGTTTGATTCAATTAATTCAATCATACACAAACTTACTGGAATCGGGCAAGAGTAAAATCGACGGCCTGGATTAACATTCGTCCAAGATGTTTTAAGAATAGCAACTCTTCGACAATGGCATCTAACCACTGCCATCACTCTTGGTCCAAGATGTTTTAAATTAGGGTTTATGTGAGAAATAAAGAAATGAGTTTTTTTTTTTTTTTTTTTTTTTTTTTTTTTTTTTTTTTTTTTTAATTAAATATAGGGTTAGTGGCATTGGGAAAGAAAAAGAAACGTTGGAGAGAGGAGGAACAAACATGAATGGACAAAAATAACCTCACCATTTTGCACGTTTTGTAAAGTTAACGTCTTGACCAAACGGACGTTTGGTCAGAAGACTATTAGTGAAAAGAGTTTCAGAGTTGGTGGCTGTGAGTGATAAAAAAAAGTCAAAGGACCAAAAGTGATGGTCAACCCAAACCACAGGGACCATATTTGTAGTTTACTCATTTCTAATCCCATGTTTTTGCAGTTTACTCTAGTTTTTATTTAACTGGTAAGTAATCTCTGATAAGTCATAATTTAAGATTAGGTCTTTAAATTTTCGAAATAGGCTGTAGACCCCGGCCCATGGTACTCAAAGTTAGTAAAATGGGCTTCTGCGGTTTATAAGATACCCAATGGGCAAATGTTTACTTGATTACAGTCATTGGCACTAAAATGAGCCTATACCATAATACCATATTGAGTGAAAAAATCTTCCATATATTGCTCTTAGTACCCTGAAAACAAATACTGGGCTATACAAGTGCATAACTGATAATTATTTTACAAGTTAGAAGTATATAATAAAAGTTTTTGGTTTAAAACATGACCGGGTGCATGGTTTGAAGCTCAACTATCTCCTATCAGAAGTAGTTCAGTTGTGCTTTTCAAAATAATAATATCGCCACTAAAATGATTACAAACTTAAACAAAAACACGAGTCATCAATTTAGGGGATTAATAGCGTGCAATAGCAATTGTCTTTCAGGTGTACTTTGTACAACATGCCATGGCTTGATTCAAGTTTTTCTGAATGAGAAACTCCAACTTATAAACACGAAACACTACTGAAAAATTAACAACTTTGTAACATTATAAAAATAAGTTGGATAAAACACTACATGAGTACATAAAAGCTTGTTGAGGGCTAAAGGTTTGCACATATATACCCCACCCCCACCACATCAAAAGCTCTTCAACACCTTCCTTGATTCTAACTCCAGTTACAATCATCAGATTCCCTTTTGTTTGTTTAAATCTGGCTAGCAATTAATCATCTAATTTGACAACAAAAGACAAACACTATATATGAATACTTTCATGGTTAAATATAAATTTGCCATTCAAAAGAAAACTATTAAGCACATGTAACTATAACCAAAACTAAGTTATATGGGCATGTTATTCTTATGTTAGATTGTAGGTGCTTTGGTTGTGCCATTTTTGGCTGAGATGTGGGATTCATCGTCATCCATTGTACTTAACTGTTTTTTTAGAGTAATACTTTTATCGGGGAAACCCTTTACAAAAACAAAAAATAATAATAACTGAAAAAAAAATAAAAATAAATAAAAACCCTAAATTATATGCTACATTATAATAATAAACATAAAAACCATCCGATTGTTAAGATACTCTTTTATAAACATGTATTTTGGAATATTTTCTATCAAATGGACCATATAGCAATGTCTTATTTGATATACCATATAGGTAAAATTAGTTTTTTTCGGCCTCATATAAAAGAACTTAAGAAGACAAAATACCACAATCTTTAGTACCTCTGACGGCCCCAACTGACCGGTCTCACGGCCAACATGAGAGAGGTGAATCGCGTAATACGACAATATATTGTAATAGTGTTACTTTCTATGTTATAGGTTCTTTGTCCATCTCATGTGTACTTGGCACCATGATGGCAGCTTTTATTGGATTTGAGAGTTTTAAAAAACAAAAGTATCATCAACTAAGAAGAGCCGACGGTTGGTAGAAAGACACCCCTGGCCGAGAACCATCATCATAAGACTATTTTAAACATGACCAACCTGAACTAAAGAGATATATGAACAGCTAAAGCCTTTACCTAACTACAAAAAACTGGTAAATGAAAACTAAATTATGGATCGATATTGATCATAATTCATAAACCATAATGCTACATATAAACATCCCAAGAAGCTGTGACTGAACTCTAGCCTCATGTTGCATCAACTTTTTTTTTTTTTTTGTCTTTCAATACTTTGCTAGATAGTTTAAATATTTACGCATTACTGTGTCAAATTAGTTCACTTGCAGAAATTCATTTAGTTGTGTAAATTCTTCTTAGTGGATCGATAAACTTCTAACATGATCCTCCAGTACAATACATTAAACGACTTTGGTGACAAAAACAGTGCAACACTCCTACTATATCTGAAAAGGTATTACGCTATATGGTTTGAATATCGCCATGTTTTGTACTTAAATTCATGACATACTTGCTAAGCCTACTCATAAAATCTGATGTAAGCCCATTAGCCATTAGGGCATGTATAAATAAGTTGGTATGCATTTGTATTATTGGATTGTGAATTACATGCATAACACTCGAACTAATTAAGGAGTTGAAAAGAGATACACTTGATAAAAAAGATGCTCCAACAAATAAGGCACTTTTTGGTTGGTAGTGGACATGTGACCATGGATTGATACCTTCGCCCTTAAAAAAGTGACCAAATATTTAATCCCCCATGAATATCTTAGCAAAAGTCGATTAGTTAATTGCTTAGAATATTTAGTATTTGTAATAAAATAAAACTAGATCTCAGTACATCTTTACTACTCGTATTCGATTGATATTTTAAATTGTTTTTTATTAGTGAACGTGCACATAGATTTAAAGAAGTTTTCAATTAAGTATTTCTTATACTTTTCAAGACCAGAGCCGTATTCGAGAGCCGTATTCGAGGTTATGATAGGTGTGCTACTGTACAAGGCCTCAAAATTTTAGAGGCCTCAAAATATATATCCCTTTATATATTTTATGGCCTCAAAATTTACTTTCAACTTCAAAATGTTAACGATAAACAAAATAATGTTATAAGGGGGTGCTTGGTGGGGGGTAAAGGAGGGGTGGGGAATGGGTAAGGAATTGAAAAGGGCACACATCGTTTAAATAATGGTGCTTGGTAAAGGAGGGGTAAGGTATTGATTACCCCGTAGTGGGTAATCAACCATTATAAAGTAAATTGGGGGGTAAGGTATTGATTACCCACCTCACTCATTCCTTTGCATTCCTTTCCTTTTCCCTTTCCCTTTCCCTTTCCCCACTTTGAACCAAGCGGACCCAATATTTGTTAAACTCATCTTAAAGTGGTCGAGACTCGAGAGTGATAAAAAAACTCATTGAAAACCCCATAAGGTGTTATACTTTATTGATCGATATTTATAATACATAGAAACCTTAATGACCTAACGCACAAGTTGATTATTGGTACCAGTCTCTGAAGTCGACCGTTGGTACGGTTTTGTTACCAATCAACTTAGCCGACCGTTAGTACCAGTCGAATAAAGTCGACCGTTAGTACGTTTTTGTTACGAGTCGATTAAAGTTATGCTTTTATTTCGTTAATGTTTTGTTTTTCTTTTCTATTCTAGTTTACTACTCCAGTCCGAGCTTTTGCGATTTCACCGTTCGGACTGCGGGAGAGTATTAGATGATAAATAGGTCCAAGCCCTGTTTGTAGGTTTAGTGCATCTAGGATTTTTACCATTGTAAATAATGGTCAATAATAATGTTATACATACGGGGTTTTAATGTTCTAACATGGTATCGGAGTGGATCTGATCCTCAGACCTATGTAGCTAAGTTGAGCCGCCTCCTCTAAACCACCCCGTCAAACCCTAGCCGCCACCCTCCAACCATTAAAAAAATAATGATAATAAATGTTATCTCTGCTTTGTTTTTGTTGCCGCTGCTGTTAGAAGATTCTACCGCTTGCTGTCCTATTTATTTTTATGTTTTTGTTTTATTGTTGAAAAAGAATAAGAGGGAAGAAGTTATAGTTGTCTTATTGTTTGTTTATTAGTCGATTGTTCGTATGGCTTTGGTATCAGTCGACAAAAGTTGATTGTTGATACCAGTCACTAAAGTCGACCGTTAGTACGATTTTGTTATCAGTCGACTTAGCCGACCGTTGATACCAGTCGACTAAAGTCGACCGTTGGTACGGTTTTGTTACGAGTCGACTAAAGTTATATTTTTCTTATGTTATTTATTTATTTATTATTTTTTTTTCTAGTTTACTACTCCAGTCTGAGCTTTTGCGATTTCACCACATGGACTGCGGAGAAGTATTAGAAGATAAATAGGCCCAAACCCGGTTTGTGGATTTTGAGTATCTAGACTTTCACCATTGTAAATAATCTAACTATCTTATAAATTATTTAGGCCTACTAAATATAGAAATATTTAAAATTGAGCATTATATATTTTAATGCTAAAAGTATAAGTAATATCAACACAATTAGACATTTAATACATTAAAATCAATACAATTAGACATTTATAAGTTTTGTTGCTATATGTACAAGCCACTTTCGGCCATTAATGGCATAAAAATTAATACAAACCTTAAAATTCAACATTACACCTTTTAATGCTAAAGGTACATGTAATAACGACACAATTATATATTTAATGCTTTAAAATTCAGCATTTCAACATTAAATTAAAACATAATTAATACTCCTATTAAAACACCTCATTACTTAATAATACAATGCGTTATTCACAATGTACAATCTAAACAAGCTATAACATAATTCAAAATATAAAATAATTAAATACACTAATTAATGTTATTTTTAAAACACCCATAAAATGAAATGTACATGTTATTATACATATTGTACAAACTAATAAAACACACAAAAGTTTATATAATCTAACAAATTGATGGTACATATAGTTTTGAAAACCAGACCAGACCATGGGTTCAACTGAGAACCGGTGTCGCCACTGGTTCGGCTAGCCAGTAAAAAGCCATCCGAAAATGAACCAAAGAGGAACCGTTGAAACCGATACAAACTTGTGAGTCATGCCTCATCGGGATCTATTTCTCCGGTTAATTGTCACAGGGTACCCGCCGCTGCAATGCGCGGGTACCCGATTAATAATAAAGATTTACCTATTGGGTTTTCATTTTCTAAACAATAAATAATTAAATGGTTACAATAAATATGTATTAACATGTTTAGGCATCATAAAAATTTTTCATAAGGCCTCTACTAACTTAGTTACGACACTGTTCAAGACTATAAGGTATCAGAACCAATACATCATGATAGCCAAATATTAAACTTACAATTTAACTTGTAAAACCTAACGGTTGATCAGCACAAACAACACTTGAATCGAACAACAAAATTTGTTCTAAGAAACGTTGCAGAACTCTTTTGGCATGTCCTAACATGAAAATGTTCAAAAGGTATATCCTTTACTCCCTTCACCTAAATTATTGTCTTTCGATAAAAAAAACACAAAATTTAAGAAAAATATAATCATTATTGTTTTGTCTCTTTTACTTTTGTCAGACAATTGTACTCTTAACTAATTAATTAATGTTTTTTTTAAAGTTGGTACTAATAATTTCAAGAAAGTATTAAATGATAAAATTGATCAAACTTTCTTATTTATATTTAGTATAGGACAATCAAATCGTGACATCACTAAAAAGAAGCGTGGACTACTCTCTCTGTCTCACGATAAGTGCTCACATTTCTATTTTGGGGTGTTCGAAAATAAATGTACACTTTACATTTAAACAAATGAGAAGAGATGATATTTGATTCATGAAAGTATAATTAGTGTGATTTAATAAAGCATTGTGCATAGTGAAAATGTTGTTGTGGACGGATGGAGTATTATATCGGGACGGGGAAGTATTGTTTAGGAGGGTTAATTTCTGGAAAATATATCATATTTGTCACATTTTGTTATTGTGTATATTAAATTTTTTTTTTCTTATTATGTGTACTAAACTTTCAAATTTTGATTATTGTACGTATTTTGTAACTATTCAATAATGTAAAATGATCATTTTAAACTTCGAAGTTTAAAAAAAGTAAAAATGAAATTGAATACTGTCACAACTCGTAAATTTTGGTCTTTTCCCGAACTTTCACATTTACTATTCATCAGTTACTATTCATCGATCACTATTCATCATTTTACTATTCATCTTTTTCGGAGTCAGTTTGTGATTCTGAGAAGCGTTCAAAAATTTTACTATTCATAAAACACTATTCACCTCCGGAGAAAATTTGTCATTTATACGTGAGTTGCGTCATTTCTGTACACGTACGATTATCAACCTAATAAACGTTATCTTATGAGCTATTATTTTAAATAATTGATCCGTCAATCTCAACTATGGTCCTAACACATTTTTATACTCATAATATTAATTTAAAAATTATATTATTAATTTACCCGGTGTTTTGAAATCAATTACTATATTTTACGGTCGGAGCTTATAACTCCGTCGGTTTGCGATATTTCAACCCAATAATTATTTTAACACCCGATTCTCATCAGGAATAATATTTTACAACTTTTACAACTTTATTTTGTCCCGAATAACTTTGATAAAATTTATTTCTAGCAAACTCGGTACCCGGTAACACCTAATACACAACAAAACCAACTAATAACTACACAATGGGACAAGAACTTTAATGAGCCACCAAGCCCCTTTCTTTTTCCCCCTAATTCATGCCCATGTCCCCCCCTAGGTCCAAGATGACATTAAATTTGCTTTAGACCAAGACTTTCTTCAAATATATATATCATTCTCACCACATTTCTCATTTAAACATACAAGAAACTAGAAAATGCTCTCATCTTCCTTTCTCCCTTTGTGTACAAATCGACCCAACAAAGAAACACCATGAAGAACCATTAATTTTCCAAGATCAAGTCATTTCCTTGTTCCTTTAGTTGTTCTTGTTTGAGTTTTGTAATAAAAACTCAAGGTTTCTTTGGTTTTACTCATCCAAGCTCTATAATCTTTCTATGTAAGTTGTCAAACTCTTGTTCATAATTTCTTCATGTTATTTTTATGGTCATATGTATTCCATTCAAGATCTACATGCATATGTTAGTATATACCACTCATTTATATATATATCTAACTTTTGAACTCTAGAAATAGATTATTGTTAGATCCTTGTTAGATCCACTTGATTTATGATGTTTAGGAACCCATGACACCCTAAGAAGGTGTATGGTAAGATTAGACTAGATTTGTGGTGATTGAAAGTGATTTGGTTGAAGTTGAAACAAGTTTGAAACTAGGAAAATGATTTTTGAAACAATATTTATACCTACTGTCCTTATTTTGAAATCGTGGGAAAATCAGTAGGTGGTGGGTAATTTTTGACCAAAGATTTAGAAAATACTTTTAAAAACAAAACTTTTGGCGAAAGAACGGATTAAAACGAGTTTATAACGAAGGAGATATGAATTTTTCAATATTAACGACGAAAACTATTTTCTGAAAAACTGCATGCTGTTTGACAGTTTTCGACGGGCAAATAGAGACGTTAGATGTAACCTAGAGGAGCCGAACTACCAAAAATATATTAGTATATACTAAAACGAATCCGTGGATATAAAGAACGAGTAAAATGAGCTTAAAACGACCAAGATATACACTTTTGAAACTAGGCGAACTATATATATATTTGACAACTTCTAATAGCACATATTCTCTTAAGTTATGGAAACACTATAAATCAACGCCAACGCTTATTTTCAAACTACGAGTGGTATAGGCTTCATGTGCATGTACATTCATCGCATCCCCTCATAATTTAAGTAGATCGTATCATTCGTTCATTATAGGTCGCGGTTAGAGATCGAACCTCATTTCTGTGTAACCACTTTTGTCTTCGTAACTATCGTACCAGGTGAGTCATAGCCCCTACTCTTTTAAATTGTTTCGTTAACTTTTTGGGGGAGAGTACATGCTCGTTTTTACATAAATTACTACTTGACTCTTTGAACTCATTTGCCCTTATAACTTGTTTTGAACTATTGAACTTGACTTGAACTTTTGAACTTAATGTACTGTACGTGCTATGACCTAAAGTCTCGCCTTATTGGTGGAGCGTGCTAAGTCTCTCCTGTTCAGAGCATTCTTAATAATTCTTCGTCAGGTCGGCGGAGTGACTAATAATTCTTTGCCTAGGTGGCGGAGTGACTTCAAGTCTCCCTTGTTCGGAGCACTAATAATTCTTCGCCAGGTCGGCGGAGTGACTAATAATTCTTTGCCTAGGTGGCGGAGTGACTTCAAGTCTCCCATGTTCGGAGCAACATTATAAAGTCTCCCTTGTTCGGAGCGGCCTTGACTTATTATTTACCACGGGTGCTTGACTACTAGACCTAAACTATTTAGCAGTGGGTTGTAAACACACAGGTTGCAAGTCTCTTATGGCGGGATTTGCAACTGAGTGGATTTACGATGCCTTTGCTGTGTGATCACTTTTCTATAAACTTTATTTGTTAAACTAACTCTATGAACTCACCAACCTCGTGTTGACACTTTAGCATGTATTTTCAGGTTCTAACCAATGGCACGCTACTGGAGGTTTTGGCAGGGTATGGCATGGCCATAAAAGACTCTGATTATTTATATGGGGACCGTTTTAAAACTATTTTAAGGGCCTACTTCCGCACTACTTTTAACAATGCAAATTCAACATTTTTGATTAAACGATTTTATTCTAAATGATTAAAGTGAAAACCATTTTTGTACTTGTGTTATGTTACTGATTGAGTTACACCCCAGCTACACGTATGCTTCCGCTGGACCCGATTTTGGGGGTGTGACAGATTGGTATCAGAGCTTTGGCTATAGCGAACTAAGTGTTTTTAAAACCTAGACTATAGCTACTTTTACGAAAAACTTAACCTTATGACCGTCACGTGCCTGCCTGCCAAGCTGAAGCCTCACCTGTGGTTTGTTGCTGACTTAGGTGATGAGATTTGTGTCTCATTATCTGGTATATTATGTTCATTTATTCTAGTTGATTTCTATCATTGTCTTTCATATAAGCATGTTCACGTATCATATATGTTACCGCGTTATGTTTTTCCTTGCATAGTTTCATCATTTGACCTCGAGTTTGGTCACCTGCCTTAGTCTTTCTGAACGTCTTGGTATTTGTAAAGGACATAGTCTTAGTATAACTGAGCTGAGTATTTCAAAATTTATGGAACCTCGGTGGAATATAGACTAGTCACCTATATTCAACCCGGGATAGTGGGACATAGGCTGACTACCTATATCCGACTCAGAAATGAATTTTGCAACACTGAGAATGGTTATAATAAAATTCTGTCTGGATTGAATCCTCAACTCAATTTCCAAATGTTTCATTTATGTGTGTGTATACCCTCGTTGTCAGAACGCTTATCCTTTTCATCACTTCGTAAACCGCCGCCGGGAAGCACGTCAACTGGTCATTTCGTCTCATGAATCTTCACCTTTATAACACTTCGGAGACCAACGTTAACTGAACTTCGGGACGAAGTTCCCTTAAGGGGTAGAGACTGTCACAACTCGTAAATTTTGGTCTTTTCCCGAACTTTCACATTTACTATTCATCGGTTACTATTCATCGATCACTATTTATTTTTTCGGAGTCAGTTTGTGATTCTGAGAAGCGTTCAAAAATTTTACTATTCATAAAACACTATTCACCTCCGGAGAAAATTTGTCATTTATACGTGAGTTGCGTCATTTCTGTACACGTACGATTATCAACCTAATAAACGTTATCTTATGAGCTATTATTTTAAATAATTGATCCGTCAATCTCAACTATGGTCCTAACACATTTTTATACTCATAATATTAATTTAAAAATTATATTATTAATTTACCCGGTGTTTTGAAATCAATTACTATATTTTACGGTCGGAGCTTATAACTCCGTCGGTTTGCGATATTTCAACCCAATAATTATTTTAACACCCGATTCTCATCAGGAATAATATTTTACAACTTTTACAACTTTATTTTGTCCCGAATAACTTTGATAAAATTTATTTCTAGCAAACTCGGTACCCGGTAACACCTAATACACAACAAAACCAACTAATAACTACACAATGGGACAAGAACTTTAATGAGCCACCAAGCCCCTTTCTTTTTCCCCCTAATTCATGCCCATGTCCCCCCCCTAGGTCCAAGATGACATTAAATTTGCTTTAGACCAAGACTTTCTTCAAATATATATATCATTCTCACCACATTTCTCATTTAAACATACAAGAAACTAGAAAATGCTCTCATCTTCCTTTCTCCCTTTGTGTACAAATCGACCCAACAAAGAAACACCATGAAGAACCATTAATTTTCCAAGATCAAGTCATTTCCTTGTTCCTTTAGTTGTTCTTGTTTGAGTTTTGTAATAAAAACTCAAGGTTTCTTTGGTTTTACTCATCCAAGCTCTATAATCTTTCTATGTAAGTTGTCAAACTCTTGTTCATAATTTCTTCATGTTATTTTTATGGTCATATGTATTCCATTCAAGATCTACATGCATATGTTAGTATATACCACTCATTTATATATATATCTAACTTTTGAACTCTAGAAATAGATTATTGTTAGATCCTTGTTAGATCCACTTGATTTATGATGTTTAGGAACCCATGACACCCTAAGAAGGTGTATGGTAAGATTAGACTAGATTTGTGGTGATTGAAAGTGATTTGGTTGAAGTTGAAACAAGTTTGAAACTAGGAAAATGATTTTTGAAACAATATTTATACCTACTGTCCTTATTTTGAAATCGTGGGAAAATCAGTAGGTGGTGGGTAATTTTTGACCAAAGATTTAGAAAATACTTTTAAAAACGAAACTTTTGGCGAAAGAACGGATTAAAACGAGTTTATAACGAAGGAGATATGAATTTTTCAATATTAACGACGAAAACTATTTTCTGAAAAACTGCATGCTGTTTGACAGTTTTCGACGGGCAAATAGAGACGTTAGACGTAACCTAGAGGAGCCGAACTACCAAAAATATATTAGTATATACTAAAACGAATCCGTGGATATAAAGAACGAGTAAAATGAGCTTAAAACGGCCAAGATATACACTTTTGAAACTAGGCGAACTATATATATATTTGACAACTTCTAATAGCACATATTCTCTTAAGTTATGGAAACACTATAAATCAACGCCAACGCTTATTTTCAAACTACGAGTGGTATAGGCTTCATGTGCATGTACATTCATCGCATCCCCTCATAATTTAAGTAGATCGTATCATTCGTTCATTATAGGTCGCGGTTAGAGATCGAACCTCATTTCTGTGTAACCACTTTTGTCTTCGTAACTATCGTACCAGATGAGTCATAGCCCCTACTCTTTTAAATTGTTTCGTTAATTTTTTGGGGGAGAGTACATGCTCGTTTTTACATAAATTACTACTTGACTCTTTGAACTCATTTGACCTTATAACTTGTTTTGAACTATTGAACTTGACTTGAACTTTTGAACTTAATGTACTGTACGTGCTATGACCTAAAGTCTCGCCTTATTGGTGGAGCGTGCTAAGTCTCTCCTGTTCAGAGCATCCTTAATAATTCTTCGCCAGGTCGGCGGAGTGACTAATAATTCTTTGCCTAGGTGGCGGAGTGACTTCAAGTCTCCCTTGTTCGGAGCACTAATAATTCTTCGCCAGGTCGGCAGAGTGACTAATAATTCTTTGCCTAGGTGGCGGAGTGACTTCAAGTCTCCCATGTTCGGAGCAACATTATAAAGTCTCCCTTGTTCGGAGCGGCCTTGACTTATTATTTACCACGGGTGCTTGACTACTAGACCTAAACTATTTAGCAGTGGGTTGTAAACACACAGGTTGCAAGTCTCTTATGGCGGGATTTGCAACTGAGTGGATTTACGATGCCTTTGCTGTGTGATCACTTTTCTATAAACTTTATTTGTTAAACTAACTCTATGAACTCACCAACCTCGTGTTGACACTTTAGCATGTATTTTCAGGTTCTAACCAATGGCACGCTACTGGAGGTTTTGGCAGGGTATGACATGGCCATAAAAGACTCTGATTATTTATATGGGGACCGTTTTAAAACTATTTTAAGGGCCTACTTCCGCACTACTTTTAACAATGCAAATTCAACATTTTTGATTAAACGATTTTATTCTAAATGATTAAAGTGAAAACCATTTTTGTACTTGTGTTATGTTACTGATTGAGTTACACCCCAGCTACACGTATGCTTCCGCTGGACCCGATTTTGAGTGTGTGACAAATACATACAATAATCGAAATTTAAAAATTCAATACAATAATAAGATAAGAAAAATACGTAGTACATTTTAACACTAAATAATGAAGATAATATCTCACTTCGATGAGGGTATTCTCTGGTACACAATTGCCCAAGTGTGCATGCAAATAATATGTCACTTCGATTACCAAGTCAAGTCAAGGTTAATGTCTTGACTCGTTTCCAAGACTGCATCCAGGGTCAGAAACAAAAAGAATATCCCTTTTCTGTTTTCTACAAAACGATTCATCCATCAAATATTTTAAGCTAGTTCAAATGTATTTTATGTTTTTGTTACGTCATGTAAATGTAGACATATATGTCTAAATTGTTACATACTGTGTACAGATTTATAAAAACTAATAAAATTATCAAAAAGTGTAATGTGTAAAAGTAATCTTTTATAATAGAGTAAAAGAATTACATCATTTCGGAGTAATTTAACAAAATAATTCTTATTGATGGTGTGTTATAAAAATTATATTAGAAGCAGGGGCGAAGCTTGGAAATTTCGAGTGGGGGGTCGGGATCTAATTTTTTTTTTTCCTAACACTATGGGGGGTCGAAACCGAATTAAATTGGGGGGGCGAAACCGAAAATACCGAAATTTTTCTACACGAAAACTATATACCCCTACATCGCAAAAAAAATTTCGGGGGGTCGGCCGCCCCTCCCCGCCCCTTAGAAGCTGCGCCACTAATTAGAAGGGTGTTTATATTATAGGAGTGTTATAGATTACATGCTGACATGACGACAACTATAAAATTTATAGATGTCCACTGCACGCACCACTTAACATGCATATACTTGTGATCTATATTTCTATAACATAATTATTGTGACATTCTTCTAATACCTATTATTATAAAATACAGTATAACATAAAAAGCCCATTGCCAACAAATAAAAAGGAAAACAATACTACGTAATAATAACCTTGAGGATGATTGATTATAGTCGGATGCACTCATGAGAGCGTAATACCAACGTTGTCCGAATAAAGGGATATTTTATGATTGGTAAACTAACCCACTCGCTCACTGTTATTCCCGCTCATTTTACGTTATCTTTTCAAAATATTATATTAACCCTATTTACCCGCGTCACTTTCACTTTTTGAAAAGTCATATCCCCTCACGTGACACCTCATCTTCTTAATTTCCATGTTACCTAGTTTTTCTTCAAATATTTAAATAAATAAGTCCCAAAAGATAAAAATAAATAAAAAAATGGAAGCTCACTACATATCATGGTTGTAAAAGGCGTTCAAAAACCCACACAAAAATGTGAGTCTTAATCATGTCGCCACGTCATATCTTATGCCGTTGTATGTTACATCTTTTTATAAACTCGATATATATCTATACTACATTATAAAGCATTTGAGACTTACTACAAAAGGAAGTCTTAAAATTTTAAGACCAAAAACATTACTATTAAAGGAAAAGTAGAAAATTAATGTAAAATATGAAAATTTAAGTCTAATTTAAACCATATGTAACCCCCCTCCAATAATGATACATTTTAATGAAAGTGTTTATAAGAAAAAACTCACTATTAACCATCAATTTAATGCTAATATTTGAAAAATAAAAGTGTTAACCATTTACACTATTAATAATTTAGACATTCTATTTTTGAAAAACATATTTCTAATACTTTATACTATTTGGGACATGCTAGATAAGGAAATTTAAAATTAAAAACATTTGCTCGCTACAAAAATAGTCACCGGGTACCCGCCGCCGCATTGCGCGGGTACCCTTCTAGTGAAATATGATATAAATATATAAATATTTTCATATTTTGTGTCGTCTTATAACACATCTTATAAACCCAAAAGCTTCACTTTTGCCTTTAAGGCGTGAGGCTTGGTCATGCCGCCACGTCACGCCTCGCACTATTTATAACCTTGCTACATATAGTTATATGGCTAGAAACGGATAATAAGCGGTGTGATTGTATCTCATATCAGCACAATATAACTATTTCACTCTACAATCAAATCAATTATTAAATGTCGATAGTAGTTCACATCAAAACCCCAAATAAAAACATACTTTTTCCGTCTCAAAATTGTATTTTTCATTTCTGTTTTGAAATGTTCTAAAATAATAGTTCTCCTTTTGTGTCAACCAATCAGAAGAAAGTTTAGTTGATGATGATTATATTTGATTGGTTGAAAAGTAGAGTGATTCCACATTTTTTAAACTGTGTATTTTTTATCTGAAGAGAAAAATTTTAGAATAGATAGAGTATATAAATATACCCACCACGCACTTACACAAAAAAGCAAATATTTTATTTGGTGTTCGGATGACCAAACCATCAAAATTTTCCAATGACCACTCGTGATTCATGAAAGGTGTAATAAATTAATTACCAAAGTTTACTAAAACTTAATAATTTAAAGTATGAGATCCACTTTAATCTATTTATTGTACGATTGATCACGATGACAGTGGTAGATGAATTGGTTGGTAGCGATTACCAATTGTATCAACTATACAATTCTTAGATCTTTAAAGGACCTAGAATATAAATATTCATGGTACATTGTCTTATCTTTGCTCTAAACTATGGTATGACCATCCACACAATTTAGTCCTCTAATCAAAAGTTGATGAAACGTTGAGCTAGGTCTGACCATTTTTAACATTCCATTCATGTCCCAAAATTGAGCTAAGTGTGACTATATCACAAATATGGAATGGATGTCCTTGTTACAATTGGATAGCAAGACTAAAATTTCACATATAACTTATATAATAAAATTTTTTCATACGCATTAGATGCATATTAGTTATAATAGAATTTTGTTAAAAACAATTGAACATATTTAAACTCTTTTAAAATCAATTTGGTGTTTAACTTTTAAAATCCTCTTTCAACCTTTAAACCCAAAACAATGTTTATCAATCATGCATTGTCACAACTGACAAGATTTCAAATTAACATTTATTCATAAACTTGAACTTCTTATTCTAAACACATAAACCAAGAATTTACTCATAATCGTTAGGTTATCTTGCGCATAACGAGAACATATTTGAACGTATTCCGTCGCTAGACTAAGTTTAGTCTACGTCAATTAAGCACATTATTACTCTCACGAGCATGATTTATAAGTCGTATGCATCCGGTTTTACAAATTTTACGTAAGCCTTTCATACTTGCATTATCTTTCATGCATGCATGTAAACTTTAACCAAATCCACCACCTTACTACTATATACAAATACTTATACATTAGAACACTTATATCATTTTAAAAAAATGATTTTCCTTCCCCTTTTACTAGCAAAATTCATCCCTCCATAAATGGATACACCAACATCATCTTTCTTGCCTTGAAACACCACTTTACCCTAAACATAACTAAACTTTTAAAGCCACAATACATGGAAACTTTCTCTTCCTTTCTCCTTGTTAAAACCCACGGCCCAAGGCCTCAAAAATCCAAACATTTTTCTTTTTTCCCCATCTTGTGATATAAGAACTTGTGAAGCCTAAAGACCCCTTTTTACCATACTAAATTTTGTCCTATAAATAGAACCAATTAGCAACCATATTTTCACATGCATAAACACTCTTACACACACTCAATCTCAACTCATTTCCAAGTATTTAGCAAGATTCAAACTAGGTTTACAAAGGGTTGCATTAAGGGTTAAGGAAAGCTAGGGTTTTGGAGTTGATAAGTAGGCTTTCTAGACTTCTCGGGTTAATTTTGTGCACTTCTTGACATCAAATCACACCAGTATTCTTGTAAGTGTCTCATGATACTCTATTTTACTCATATTTAACATATCATGCATCATTCCATATCTCCTTTGTAGATTTGTAGTATCGAAAGTTGATTTACACTTAGTTGCGAATACACTAAATCTGGGAAGAAAATTTGGTCACTTTGCTAGCTAGTTTGAACCATTTTAAAAAAAACTTATGGCAAAAATATTTTCACCTCAATATACTACTAGGTCTTAGATAGATTCTACCCACAATTTATAACTTATGGAAATTTTTTAGTATTTTTAAATAATTTCACGAGAGCAATTGTCCAACAGCTATAGCTGTTACAGTCAGCGGCGTATAGCACACTTTTGAAGGACTTAAACTTGGAATCTATGAATGTAATTATAGTGGTTGGAAAGGTAAGACATAGACCTAAATCCCAGAAATAGAATTTTGAAAATTGATTAAGAAATGAAGAAGTTATAGCCTCGCGAAGTCGGGTAAAGTTTCTGAGTAAAACAGCCATTTGAGATCCATGGCTTATAAGGTACTTTTGGGTGACTAAAACTTAATTTTACTAAACGATGCCATGTTTTATTGAATCTAGACACATAACCTACGTTCTAGTTTTTGAATGACCAAAAAAGGAGAAGCGAGTGAGTTATAGCCGTTTGAAGTCGGGAAAACCCTCCGGACATCCCACTTTTTGAAACTTTAGTAAAAAAGGAAATGTTTACTTTGTTTTTCTAAGTATTTCCCATATGTGAAAACTTTTCAAAATTTAACTACAAGTTTAGATGGGTGATAAAACTTTCTAAAACTCATATGCATGTAGTACATATCGTATCATTCCTAAGGCGTCTTACTGAATTAGGTCGCGGTTAGGACAGTTTGTTTCATTCAAGCTTGCGTACGTATTTTTGTATTCACCACTTTGTTGAGGTGAGTTTCATAGCCCCACTTTTACTTGTTACTACTACATGCTCGTTTACTCGTTACTTGATCTTTTACTTTTACGGATTGCCTAAGTTACCACACTTGCCATGAGCCCCCATTATCATGAACCGTTAATTAGGTAGTAAGCACGAATGTTGTAATTAGATCAATTTGGGTTGAACCCCCCCCCCCCCCCCCAGTCCGGGTGTTGACAGTTCTCACTTGACAGGTAGTCAAATGGACACATTTCATTTAAGGAATACCAGGTGTTTGGCAAGCACCTACCGGGGGAATAAACATACATACAGAACACTTAAGACTTCAGTTTCATGAGCTTAGTGCACTAATAATACTTTTCATGATATTTTATACTCCCTCCGTCCCAAAATTATAGTCTCCCTTTGACTTTTTCGGTCTTTATTTTTCAACTTTGACCTTAAATATTTTTGTTTATATTACATAATACTTGATGCACAATATATGAATGGATTGAGTTTTAAATGTATTTTTCATTGGTATAATTTTCATCAACTATTGTATAACACAAACAAAAATATTTAAAGTCAAAGTTGAGTAAGAAAGACCGAAAAAGTCAAAAGGGGACTATAATTTTGGGACGGAGGTAGTACATTACAATAGTGACTAATACTTATCCGGATGTTGTATTTGTTACAACATTTACATAAAATTTTATGGTCCATACTACTTTTACTTAGCATTAAGCATATGATTTTTCCAACTTTATGTTGACATTTTAGCATGTATTCTCAGGTCCCTAATTTCATTAGCTTGGATTACATGGAGCATCACATTAGAGTTGCATTTTGTGGTTTCTTCATGACGAAGATTTATTGAATAACTTTACGTTCGATTGTGGACCAAAAACTTCTTTATATTTTGTGAAATCTTGGGTTATGTTTTTGTATTTCTTTAATCAAACGCGTATTTTACAAAACGACTCATATATAGGTCATTATTTATGTAGGGACAATGATCTCACTAGTTTAGGTTGTTAATATGTGGTGTCAGACATCTCTCTAGCCCCACTAGAGTACATAACATTGGTGCATCAATGCTATGGTTGTCGCTACTCCACAACAAGTAGCTCCTGGGTAAAAACTGAAGGGTCAAGTAGTCAAGGTTCAGTATCAAGTACAAGTGTCAAGTCAAAATCAAAGGTTCAAAGTCAAGGTTCAAGGTGAAGATCAAAGGGGTCAATCAAGTAATATAAAGGAGAGAGAGAGAAAAGTCAAGAGAGATAAGTAGTTGTACTCTTGCTGAAAAAGTACGGAATATCTGTACCTTAGTCCAAATGCAAAAACAAGGTCACAAATCAAAGAGAAAATGGGCCACTCCCGCTTCACCGAACCTAGAAGAGAATGGATACGAATCAAGACGAGTCCGAATTACTCAAGTTACCTCTTTTAGTTATCTTCCCATTTTAGCAAATTTCCATATTTAGTAGCTTTCTAATTTAGGTAACTTTCCATATTTAGTAACTTCACACTTTAAGTAGTTTAAGCATTTTAGATGACTTTCTATTTTTAGTAGGTTTCTTTATTTAGAAGGTTTCCAATTTTAGAAGGTTTCTATAAATAATACTTTCCAAGAATAGCAGGTTTCCATAAATAGCAGATTCCCAAAATTAGCAAGTCTCCAAATATTAACATATTTTTATAAGTTAGTTTTATCACCATATCAAGTTTCATAGCCTTACGTATCACAGAATTCATTTTATAGAGGTTTTGTGAAATTAGGGTTTCTTACGATCTTCGAATATGTTTTAGGGTTTAAAGTGTTAATATCACAAGTTAAGGGTCACAATTGGTCATATTCACAATATAACACATCAACTTATGTCAAGAAAGCCAAGTATGCCAATATTACACTTCACACCCTTAAGTTTACAAAGTTTCCATTTTAATCCTTTTAATTATCAAATTAACGTATAAACCACATAACTAACCGAATAACTACATAAGTCCACCAAGCATCACAAAATTACCAATTAGGCCAAACATACACACCAACAAGTCAACACGACATTTAAGAACACACTCCATGTGGGACATGCATTAGGGCACCAAACCATCAAAATAACACCTTAGACATACATTTGACACATGCATATAAAATGACCAGTTTTCTAACAGAATTTAGCCCACTAAACGAATTTTTAAAACGTATCAGAAGCCAAAAATAAAAATCACCAAAATTAACACAGAAGTAAATATGTCTTGAGAGTCTACATGAATTTTTACAGATTTTATTTTTAAGTGTAACTCCATATGAAAAATCGTTTTCCCAGACCTACCCAAAAAATTAACTGCACAAACATGCAGAAAGTTTGCACTTAACATACCCATTTGAACACCTTAGAAAAATCCACAAAAATTCCAGGAAGTCACAAATAACCCAAATATTACCCGAGTAAAAGGAGAGGTTCTAACTCCTTACGGTTTGAAAATGAAAAATCAAAAACCAAGACTGAACTTAATTTCTGAAAATGCAGTTTTGACATATCATCGCACAAAATTCAAAAACATGACCAAATCAACATCAATCACCTCCAAACCAATTGGAACATTTAATTAGGACCCTAAACTGAGTTTACAAACAAAAATTATGAATTAGCCATTTACCAAACTCGTTTGATGATGCACACATATTCAGCTAACAAATCTGTCCCAAATCACAACGACATAAACCCTAATCATCATGCTAATCATCATCAATCATCATCCTAAACATGTTACAATCATCAATCATCAAAAACAAATAAGAATTCATATCATTACATACAATTCAACATACATACTTCCATACTCAATTTCATATCAATTTAATTAACCAAACTAGTTACATGATATACCAAAACAATCCACACAAGAAACCAAGCATCCATAACACATAATATTCATCAAGTTAACATCCAAAAATTATCTAGGTCAAGTTTAGGGTTCGGCCTCAATTTCATAATCAAGAGAAAATTTATTTTTCAATCAAACAAACGTATTAGAGTGTTACAAATGTTACCACAATCATGTTTTAATCATCATATCATCAAGTTAATCAAGGTTTATCAATTTTCTCACAAAAGTTCATATAGGTCGATTTGTATATATAATTGTATATCAATTCGTATCTTTTCAATTCTTGCGTATAATGATATTCGTGATGAAAGGAATCCAAGTAGATAAACAAGAATCAAAACAAGAATTACCAAACCCTTCACAAGATGAATATGGGTCGAATTTGAGGAGAAAACACCAAACAATGTCTTCAAATGCTTCCAAATGGATCCCTATGTGCACCAAATCTTCTCACGACCGCGTATGAATGATCACCAATGATCCAAGAACAATAATTTTGATGTTTAGGTGTGTATGGGTCGTACAAATGAAGGAGGAGAAAGGGGATGGAGTTTTAAAATTTGTTTAGGTAAAATTAGGAGATAAAATCAACCTTAATGAGAATTAAAAGTGATTTAGCTAATTTTCAGGGATCATTTCCCCCCTTGGCCGGCCTAGCTACAAGATAATGACCAAAATTTGACTTTTATCATAAAAAATACTTTAGCTTATATTATGGTATTTATTTTGTAAGTTGTGTACATGTTTTGGAGGTTTTCGGACCCGTTAGGTCACGTAACGTATAATATTTGTTTCTTAATCCAAATTCCATATTCTTGGGTTCTCATAATGTTGTAGTAGCTCAATTGTGATTTAATTGAAGTTACATGTCCATGTTTGTGATCGTACGATAACCGTTTTTGATTTCAGGCTTGTTTGGTAAACGTACTTAATTCTTCAAAAATTTCAAATTGTAGGGTATTTTAGTCATTTAATCATGATGTGAAAATGTGGGTTTTACAGATATGCTAGGGAATTGACTTGGAGCCCGAAGAATGGGTTAAAGATAGTGGATGCTTATGCGTGGAATTGCACCCTCGCAAAAGGTTTTACCTCTCAAGGGATCTTAAGAAGCTTGCAATCCCCACCATGATGGCGGATGGCAAATGTTACAAACAAAGGAACGAAGAAAAA
The DNA here is from genome assembly GCA_030686995.1 of Artemisia argyi. Classification (NCBI taxonomy): domain Eukaryota; kingdom Viridiplantae; phylum Streptophyta; class Magnoliopsida; order Asterales; family Asteraceae; genus Artemisia; species Artemisia argyi. Next base: position 16,745,658 of record CM060678.1, on the reverse strand, counting down.
GATAGACTGAAGAAACCTATAAAAATAAAAATATAAATCTTACTAGATAGGAATCTAGCAAGTAGACCTAATAAAAAGAAATTTCAACCTAGACAATAACTATTCCCCGGGCTGCGGCGCCAAAAACTTGATGCGTGGAATTGCACCCTCGCAAAAGGTTTTACCTATCAAGGCATCTTGAGAAGCTTGCAATCCCCACCAGGCAGTGTACCTGACCGATGTAGTATAGTATAGTGACAAGTACTGGGGGATTGATCGTTCAACTCAAAGAATAGTGTTCGCTAGGGGTTAAAACTCACTTAAACTAGGTCTAGAGATGAGAGATGATTCTTTTTGTATTTTTCTATTTTATGGAAAGCAAGTAAAAATCTCGGTTTTTTAAGGAGTGGGCAGAATTAGTTGCTAATCAACTAACCCAAATAACTAAAGATGCAATCAAAATAAAATAAAATAAACTTAAATTAATTGTGGCGAAAACAATAATGAGAGAAAATGTGTTTACTAATATTTTACTACTCCCTAGCTATCTTTTACCGGTTGATTAGTTTGTTACAATTGCATGAATGACGGGTTTTATTCCTTAATACCATTCGTAGGGCCGTGTACGATCTTCCCTAACTCTATAAGCTTCTACCTATTCCTATGTCGAGCCGACTACTAGCTCCTAACATGGCCTCATTAGTAGTTACTTATGCATTAAATATAACCAATATATCGTAGTACACCTCCGATCATGTTTCTTAAGACGTTCAAGCAAGTTACCAAATGGAAGTCGGCTAGTTTCTTAAGCCTAATGTGGAAAACTAGAAGGGGGGTCGAATAGTTTGCTTCATTTTCGTTAATTAAAAGTTTGCTTTCAAAGAATTAATGGTAATCGTAAACACCTTTGAAGCTAAAGTATAGATACAAATTAATTTACCTATATCACATAGATACTACTTATTTAAAGTGTTGAATAGAAATTATAATTTCATATATCTCACTTAATTATAAGTAAGTATTTATATAAGTATATGTGTTTTAATAATTGTATATACTTATATTTTACTAATTGTGTAATTAAGGTTTTAAATGGAAACTAGTTTGATCTTTATGTGAAATCAATATATGCACAACACACAATAATAATAATGTACGAGAAGCAAGTAAGTAAACAAGTAAAGAATGAGAGATGAAAAGATCAAACCGAGAGACAAAGGATTTATAGTGGTTCGGCTACAAGGACACCTTCCTTGCCCTACTCCACTCCCCGAGCACCGAACTCGAGAGTTTTCTCACTAAGTCAATAACCTCCCTTATGGCGGAGAAAACCGTACACACCAAAAGCTTACACCATTTAACGACACAAAGCAAAATGTCGAGTTCTAATCGTAGCTAGAACCAATCTCACACCAAATATCACACCACAACTTCTTCACACCTTTTACTTCTTCAATACTTCTTCACACCACAAGTATCTTCACGCCTTCACAAAATACTTCACGACTTCAATGTCTTGCAACTTCACAACTTCAAAGCACCAATGTCTTCACAACTTCAAACCAATAATATCTTTGCACCTTCAAGTCACTAGAGTCTTCACAACCTTAATCTACTAATGTCTTCTAGTCTTCTCCACTTGGAAGCTTCAATTTCTTCACTACTAGTCACTATTGCTACTCTCTCCTATCTTCACTACTATCCAACACTACTTCTTCACTTCAAGTTCCACTTCATACTTACAACAATTCTAGATTCTATAACTAAATCTAGCAAACTAATACATACACCTTATTCACCAAAATATGAAAGATCAACAAGATGAAACAAATAAACAACTTAGATAGCAAGATGATACTAAGTTGTAATACTTCTAATAGAAGTATTCTTCTCTTTGCACTTGAGTGTTGAGGCTTGAATCACTTTGAAACAAAGATCAAAGTATATAAGATCAAAGGATTTTTAGAGGATGGAGAAGGATGTTTAGATCAGAAAGTTTATAGTGCAAAAAGGTGAGAAAAATATGTGAAATGATCAAATATTTATAGGGCCAGAAAATACTGTTCTGGAGCGTGCCGGTCCCCTTAATTAGGGGGCGGTCCCCTTAATGATTAAGGGGGCCGCCTAGTAAAATTAAGGGGGCTGCCCTCCTGAACGCTGGATTTTCTTGTCCTTTTGTGAGGGAAATTTTTCTGGATTAGATTTGCCATTTTTGGTTGAAAATTTGAATTCACAAATTTGTAATGAATTAAACATATTCATTTAATTCCAAAAATGTTTTACAAAAGATATAAAATATTTTGTGACATTTTATAAATATCTAGTGATTAACAAAAGTGTTCCTTTGATCTTGTAATACATTAGACACTTTGTTTATTCATACCTTAAGTGATTAAATGGTAAAGATGAGTATTTACCACTAAATACTTGTTTATGTTATAATCTTTGGTTAGATGAGTTTTCGTTTTGTGATTATCAAAACATAGAGATATCGAAAGATATGAATAACGTTTTTAGTCATTTATTTATATCAACAATCTCCCCCTTTTTGATGATTACAAAACCTAAACTCATTAAATCCAAAAATTAATTTTTTGACAAGTATTTAGTGAGTTTATATTCACTTCTCCCCCTTTTTGTAAAATCAAAAAGGTTTAAGCCAATAGAAAGGTAGCTCCCCCTTGATGTATGCTCCCCCTCGTTTGAGGGCACCAAGGGTTCGAGAATTGGAATTCTTGCAAGAAAAATATTAGAAGCACAAGCATGGCACAAGCAAACACATATATCATAATACCAACAATTAATAAGCATGACAAAAGATAATAAGGAACACATATTAAGTCATTCATAGATAGAAAATGATTATGTCAACCCATAATCATTGTTACAAAAGCCATAAATATAGAATACTAAGACTAAGTATAGCATCCTATTGTGCTAACAAGGAGTGTCTCCAAACTTTCTTGAATCCCAAAATGGTTGAAGAGTTTTATTTGAAAATGAGAAACATAAGCATATAAAATGCTTGGTGGTTTAGTGGAGATAAACTTTTGGTTGCATGGATGTTGGTGAGTTTGGAGATGTGGAACTTGTAGGTGGTGGGTTAGAGGTAGGGTTTGTTGATTGAGGGTTTTGATGTTGTTCAAGTGATGGTGTTTGTTGAGATCTTGTAAGAAGATACTCAATCCAAGTGAAGTGCTCATTCAATGCAATGGTTTGTTGTTGAAGGAAGATGCAACAAGGGCAATTGTTAACATGCTTCTCAATTTGGTTGATGTTGTGTGGTGATGATGGTGAGCTTGATTGGGGTGGATCCAAATTGCGTTGAGCAAGATGTAATGCTAAAAGAGCACTAAGCTCATGAGCCTCTTTTAGCTCCTCAACGAACTTCAAGTGTTCGGAGGAAGGTGTTGTTGGTGGAACATGATAGTTGTCTTGGGTGAAGGTTTGAACATGCAACATAGGAATGACATGTGAGGTTGTAGGATGTGGTGGTGGTACTCTTGGTGGTGGAGACATGGTTGAGCTTGGGTACTCATGAAAACATGAAAAGGGTGGAAGAGTTTCTTCATGAGTGAGTGGTGTTTTTGTTGAATGAGCAACATGTGAAGTATTGATTGAGATGTTGGGATTGTTGTTTTGGGATTTAGCATGCTCATCATAAGAAGAAGCATTAATGAGGGTATGAGTGGAAGATAGGTTGTGAGATGACTCATTAGAGTGGGTTTGAGGTTTAGTTGTTGGTTGATTTGGAACAACATCACTTGAGTTATGACAAGAATCAAGTTTCCTCCTCCAAACGGGTTTGACGGAGATCCTTGCGGTTCTTGAAATCTTTGGTTTTTGGTTGTTGGGAGATGACATGTTTGGGTGTGATGGCATTAATGATGGGAGGAGGGTATTTATAGTGTATGAGAAATGTGGTTTAGGAAGGAAAATTTGAGGGATAGTATGGGACAAAATATGTTTGTGAATTTTGGGAAGTATAGGTTAAAATGGGTCAAAAAGTGATAAAGAAAACAGTATCCCCTACCATCAGATGGTCGGTCCCCTTAATTAGGGGCCGGTCCCCTTAATCATTAAGGGGTCCGCCTTATATAATTAAGGGGACCGCCCATCTGGTGATTCCCAGAACGCCAGAAATGGGTTTTTGGCAGAAAATTTTCAAAAAGGTTGTGTTTTTGGATTTGGATTCAAGTAAGTTCAACTCTTTGAGGCAATATAGGGCATACTATTCATGAATGTAGAGAGTGATATAGAAATAATTAAACTAGGCAATTAATTTCTAATAATCATGCTATCTATTAATTTATCAATTAAGATATGCAACTAAGGAGGCAATAAGGCAAATAAGTTAAATGTGTAACTATATGAAGATGATATCATTTAGTCTAGAGCAAACATATAGATGATTGTTAGCAAGTAACAAATAGGTGGAAATGATTATATGGACTTCAAGACTTGTTACAAACAAGATCCATATGGGCAAGCCATGATTCTCATGAAACGATTTGATTAAATCGTGAATGTCATTTCTAATAGAAGTGTATGACACATGTGAGAAAGTCAAATGTGTTTTAAGCAAAACGTTTTTAGTTTTATTCAACAATGTTTTGAAGTGAATTCAAGTGTGCATTACAATAACACAAATTGAATTTTGTTTCACAACGTGAAAAGAAAAAAAAAATCAATCTTGTTTTTGATTAAAATAAGGTTATGAAAGAAATTTTAGTTAAGTAAATTGTTTCAAGAAAAATAATATAGATATTTAAAAGATTTTCATTCAAGAAGATAGAAGTTTAAAACATGATGTTTAGATCATGATAATCAAGAAATTGCAAGTGAAGGATTTAAAATAGAAGCTTATCATGCTCAAGAGAATCGATTAAGCCCATTGTCACACATAATCATCTTTAATGACACCTAAAGATATGAAAGAGAGATGGTAGATATTTATGATCTAAATGCAATGAGATAGAAAGGAGCAAAGTAAATTATTCATGGATACAAGATAGACATGTGTGTGTATATATATATATATATATATATATATATATATATATATATATATATATATATATATACACACACACACACACACAAAGAACAACATAATATCAAGTTGTTAACAAGTCTTAATTATAATACATCTATTTATGCAACTAGTAAGATCATATAGCTTAAGTGGAAAGTATTCTACTATAGATCATAGAAGATTAAGAAAAAAAAGATAATAGACTAAACAACAAGAAGGTTAATAATGCTAATATCATATATGCATATATTAGTCTTAATGATCTAAAGCAATGGCAACTTATAAGTTAAATCATATTCACATACTAATTAAAGCATTCTAAAATATAATGTAATATTGGCAAGTTTTTGAAAAGAAAACTTATCTCAGGTCCAGCTTTTCTTAAAGAGTTGGCATGAGGGTAATGGAAGAGATCTTAAAGGATTGTCCAAAACATGTCTAAGTAGCCAAATAACAATTCAACGCAATAGAAATCAAGGGAGCTAGATCCGAGATGCTTAAACGATCACACCAATCATCACAAGTCGTGAAGGCAAATAAAACTAGTGCTTTGGAGGCTTCATCTTGAAATAGTAACGGACACACCATGATATCAATACTCCAATAGTGAAGAACAAAATGCCGAGACAAGAAGATTCCCGCAACGACGTCATAGGCGAATCATTTGCAGAATGTGAAACAACGTGATAGAAACCAATAGTCGTCAAAGGTAATAGAGCGAGATGAGTAAATCAACACGTAATAGACTCTTCGTTCGTTAATTACCTAAACATGATAAAACGCTTGGTACCCAGATTCTCATGGGTCCTGGTTGGTTAGATGAGAACATCCATTGCATTTGAATGCACATGATGAGGATGTCGTCGATAAGTACAAGAATTCATCAATAGTTTGTTTTAATTTGCAAACAATGACTTTCTTGACTAGAGTAATAAATAATAAATGTTAATAGTATTAGTTCTAAATTTACTCACTAGGTTTAACAAATTTTATTTGTTTTGATACATTTGTTGAAGGATCATTTACGATAAATCCCAAGCCGGTTTTATCATAAAATGACTTTTGAATGTTGAGAAGATATTTTAAAGATTTAGAGCTATTTTCGAATCTTGCCAATGTTTTTGCTTTTTCATTTTTCATTTTAATTTCATGTTTGTAGTCTTGATATTTTTTACATTCAAGATCGATTTCAATATTACTTTCAAGTCTAGACATTTTATCTTCTAAAATTATTTCTTTTTCAAAGTTCTTTTCAGCGGATGTTGAAGGTTCGTTTTTAAAAATAATTTTTGAGTCAAAAATGTTTGGTTTTGGATTGCACCTTATTTGTAGTTGTACATTCTTCACATGCTATACGGTGATCAATTCCATTTTCCATGTCGCTCCATGTTTTATTTGTAGTTTCGCTTGGATCTAGAAACATGTAGTTCTTGCCATCAATACTTGTGTTCACATTTGTTTGAATATTCTCATAAGCCGTATTATCATCGTCTTCTTTGCACTTGTTGCACCATGATTTATTCACGCTCTTTCTTCGGATTTGGCTCATGTATTCTTCGTTATAGATACCTTCAATGATCACATTTGAACTAGTAGTACATGTGTTTGTTTCAACTAAATATTTATTTACTAAATTTTCTAGATTAACTATTTCTTGTGCAATATCAAGTTTATCATCTTTGATTTTACATTTCTCTTGGTGAAACTTTAAAAGACATTTCCAAATATCATTTTCCGTTTTACAACGAAATAATCTTTCATATTTAACTCTTGGTAGAGTTTTGAGAATAAGTAATTTGGCTTTAGTGTTTTTATCAATTTTGGTTTGAAGATTTTTATATAGATTTTCAAAATCCATTTTGGTTGGTTTAAGATCACCAATTGAAATGATATGCCAAAGATCAAGATCTATTGATTTCACATAATTTTCAAATTTATTTTTCCATTCAAGAAAATAATCATTTTCAAATAATGGTGTTTGTTGTCTAAATTCCCCTTCTAAATATTTTTCAAATTCCATAGATCGTTACAAGTTTTAAAATACAATCTATTTTAAAAATTTTGCTAGACGTGGCTCTGATACCAATTGTGGAAAACTAGAAGGGGGGGTTGAATAGTTTTGCGTCTTTTTCGTTAATTAAAAGTTTGCTTTCAAAGAATTAATGGTAATCGTAAACACCTTTGAAGCTAAAGTATAGATACAAATTAATTTACCTATATCACATAGATACTACTTATTTAAAGTGTTGAATAGAAATTATAATTTCATATATCTCACTTAATTATAAGTAAGTATTTATATAAGTATATGTGTTTTAATAATTGTATATACTTATATTTTACTAATTGTGTAATTAAGGTTTTAAATGGAAACTAGTTTGATCTTTATGTGAAATCAATATATGCACAACACACAATAATAATAATGTACGAGAAGCAAGTAAGTAAACAAGTAAAGAATGAGAGATGGAAAGATCAAACCGAGAGACAAAAGATTTATAGTGGTTCGGCAACAAGGACACCTTCCTTGCCCTACTCCACTCCCCGAGCACCGAACTCGAGAGTTTTCTTCACTAAGTCAATAACCTCCCTTATGGCGGAGAAAACCGTACACACCAAAAGCTTACACCAATTAACGACACAAAGCAAAATGTCGAGTTCTAATCGTAGCTAGAACCAATCTCACACCAAATATCACACCACAACTTCTTCACACCTTTTACTTCTTCAATACTTCTTCATACCACAAGTATCTTCACGCCTTCACAAAATACTTCACGACTTCAATGTCTTGCAACTTCACAACTTCAAAGCACCAATGTCTTCACAACTTCAAACCAATAATATCTTTGCACCTTCAAGTCACTAGAGTCTTCACAACCTTAATATACTAATGTCTTCTAGTCTTCTCCACTTGGAAGCTTCAATTTCTTCACTACTAGTCACTATTGCTACTCTCTCCTATCTTCACTACTATCCAACACTACTTCTTCACTTCAAGTTCCACTTCACACTTACAACAATTCTAGATTCTACAACTAAATCTAGCAAACTAATACATACACCTTATTCACCAAAATATGAAAGATCAACAAGATGAAACAAACAAACAACTTAGATAGCAAGATGATACTAAGTTGTAATACTTCTAATAGAAGTATTCTTCTCTTTGCACTTGAGTGTTGAGGCTTGAATCACTTTGAAACAAAGATCAAAGTATATAAGATCAAAGGATTTTTTGAGGATGGAGAAGGATGTTTAGATCAGAAAGTTTATAGTGCAAAAAGGTGAGAAAAATATGTGAAATGATCCAATATTTATAGGGCCAGAAAATACTGTTCTGGAGCGTGCCGGTCCCCTTAATTAGGGGGCGGTCCCCTTAATGATTAAGGGGGCCGCCTAGTAAAATTAAGTGGGCCGCCCTCCTGAACGCTGGATTTTCTTGTCCTTTTGTGAGGGAAATTTTTCTGGATTAGATTTGCCATTTTTGGTTGAAAATTTGAATTCATAAATTTGTAATGAATTAAACATATTCATTTAATTCCAAAAATATTTTACAAAAGATATAAAATGTTTTGTGACATTTTATAAATATCTAGTGATTAACAAAAGTGTTCATTTGATCTTGTAATACATTAGACACTTTGTTTATTCATACCTTAAGTGATTAAATGGTAAAGATGAGTATTTACCACTAAATACTTGTTTATGTTATAATCTTTGGTTAGATGAGTTTTCGTTTTGTGATTATCAAAATATAGAGATATCGAAAGATATGAATAACGTTTTTAGTCATTTATTTATATCAACACCTAACATCGAATTCATTCATCCACAACAATTATAAACAACAACCAGCCAATAATCAATATCTAAGTTTCATTACATCTAAGAAAACACAAAGAAAACCTAGCCTAGCATGTTAAAGAGAAGACAAGCATAATATAGAATCGCCGCCAAAATAATACTCGTATTGCCTAGATCCACTTCTAACGTCGTCACGTATAAACTTGGTATTGGCCGTCATGTACAATTTCCTCTTGATGGCCTTGGTGACGCCGTCATATACAAATCTCCAAAAACTTCTCTGGCGCGTCACGTGTATTCGATTTATCCACCTCTTTGTCAAGTCTTGACGCCGTCACTAACAACCTGTGACGCCGTCAGGTACAATTTTCAGCATGATTTTGAGATTTTGTCGTTTTCTTCACTTTTCGCTTCAAAAACGTCCAAAATGCTTCCTTTTGAAAATTTCCTCTCAAAAGTACCAAAAATGACAAAAGGAACGATTTAGGGCAATATTTGATCAAATAATCTCGACTTTGGCCTTAAATAACCCCCTAAAAATACTTTTCGTCTCATAAATTACCCTTACACTTGAGATTTGCTTGTCCTCCAGCAAATGCGCTTTTATTCTAATCAAAATACAAGTTGGGGATCATTTAACACTAATATAAAAGTAATTGCAACAAATAATCGTTTCCCTTCAACCAAAAACAAGCACGGAAATTATACACTAGCACCTCACAAATAGTGTTTAGATACTCACATCTCTCGGGTGTAATAAAGTATATATCACAATATGGAAATGGAAAACATCTCTCACTACCCGTCATAGCAAATAGATTATCATAGGCTTGGGAAAGGATCAAACCTCCACCACTTGACGTAAGCACCTAGGATAAACTATCAAAGAGGTCTTTTTAAAAGGTTATAACGTGAGGTGTAGGGATATGGTAAACACGGTTTTGTTGGATAAAGGCAATATTTACTGGTGGCGAGTTAATCATCTTGGTCAATTACATGTACAATCTGGTGTTGCTAAGCCAAGACTCGACTCGACTTAAGCTAATCACAAACTAACAAAAACATAAACTAAACATAAAAGGAAACGAGATGGTTGTCCCTTTTTTTTTTTTTTTTTTTTTTTTTTTTTTTTTTTTCATACATTATTACCCTACCATCCAAAATAATACATCAGAAGGAATTTGCATTCCCCTTACACTTGAACTTTTACATACTTTACAATCAACTATTCTAATGACTCGAATTAAGATAATCAAAACACTTGAAGTACTTTTTAAGATTAACGCACATATGGGGGTAATATAAGATGTTCTTCCCCATTACTCCATAACAATAGTACTTTACGCATGAGTCCCAATCGTCCCAAAATAATATGTACAGGATATGACTCGACTTAGCAACCATGTAATCAATTAGACAATTAACTAAGGGTTTAAACATGTAACAATAATGCACTAATGATGAGTGCATACACGGAAGGCTAAGGCAATTTGGGTGTACATTTGGGGTGGATTATAAACAAATTCTTCCTTTAAATAAAATGCTTAAAGTTAGAAACGAAAAGATCGGCTCGGAGGGGTGTACTAGGGGTATCGTGTACTAAAAATGAGTACAACGCAAAGGTGTGAGAAAACTAATTGACTTTACTTAGTCAAGTAATTATGACTTTATTGGTCAAGTAATTATGATACGGGTTTAACACAAGGGTGATCTTAATGCCTCTTATCATGTAGTAAATCCTAACTACACGAATGTAGTCTCACTAGCGGTCATGGGATGCCTCACTAACGCAAGTTCTAGAATCTAAGTACTACCGGTACACTCATAAGCACTAATAATGATTGCTTTTCCTAACAAATCTAAAGGCCGAACCTCACATATTTGGGTGGAAATTTTTTTTTGAGTGGTACGGTTTTTGTGCTAGTCATACAACTCCTATCAATGAGACGCTCATTAATGCTAAAACTTCACTCCTAAATGTTGTAAAAAAATTTAAATTTGGTGCTAAAATTGCCCTAACAAGTATTTCTCTTAGTTTTATTACATACCTATTATTGAACAAACAAACTCAAGTGCAATTGCATTCTCTAAGGTATCATCATTTACCCTCCCCTTACACTTAGGCTGAACATTGTCCCTAATATTCAATAAAAAGATGTAAAAGTAATGAAGGTAAAAGAATGAAACAAATACTCCCCTGATTCGTTCGGTATGGATAAATGGATAACATGGTTAAATCCTCCTCCAAGAAAATGAACGTTGAAAGCTTCCCTCCAGAAATATAAATCATCTTCTTATCCAATATAACCTGTTAAACCTGAGAAAACAATCATGGTACACCTCGCGTAAAATCGGCGGCAATCTATATATCTAAGGATATAATGCTTTGTGGAATGAATGTTTGCTTCTGGAGTTTATAAAACTAAAGAATTAACAAAAACTTTAAGATTCTGTTAGAAAAACAAAACTTGCAAAATTTTTCAGAATTTTTACACCTGACGCCGTCAGGTTATGATCTTGACACAGTCAGAGTGCTCTGACAAAAATCTCATGTTAAGTTTCCAGAAAATTTCTAGAAAACACATGCCTTAATTCCTGGAATTCCTGTAAAACATCATTATGACTCGTTACAAGCATTTGACTCAAATAAATACTAATGTACATGTTCATTTAATATTGTTGTGGTTCATGTTCAATTCCGTTCTTAGAAAACAAGTTTAGATTTCCCTTACACTTAGCTTTTGCGAAATACCTTTTCATGAAGTTAAGACAAACAACAAGGTAAAGCATTTTCACAATTTATTAGGAAATATGATCCACAAATAATAAAAATAAAGCATGCATACGGAAACAAATAAAATCAAATAAACAAACAATCAAACAAAAAAGTAAAACAAATAAAACTAATAAAACTTGTGTTGCCTCCCAAGAAGCATTTTTCTTTATTTACGAGTCTTGTAGCTAGACTCAAGGTCATGGGCTATCCTATATGAGTGCGTTCCTCATCGAGGATGATGCGTGGGAATTGCACCAGGCTTTACCTCTCGAGGGATCTCCAGAAGCTTACAACCCCCACCAGGCAGTGTACCTGATCGTTGTAGTATAGTATAGTGACAAGTACCGGGGGATTGATAGTTCAACTCAGGAATAGTGTCGCTAGGATTAGAAAGCCTAAAAATTAAGTCTAGAGGTGAGGGATGATTCTTTTTGAATTTTTATATTTTATAAAAAGCAAGTAAATTCTCGGGTTTTGGAAGAGTGGGCGGAATTAGTTGCTAGTTAACTAACCCAATAACTAAGATGCAATCAAAATAAAATAACAAAAATGTAAATAAATCTAATTAAACTAGTGGTGCGAACAATAAATGGGAAAATTGTGTTTACTTAGATTTCATTACTCCCTAGATATCTTTTACAGGTTGATAGTTTGTTATAGTTGCGTGGATGACGGGTTATATTCCTTAATACCAATCGTGGGGTGGCGTACGTACTTCCCCAACTCTATAAACTCCTACTTCACTCCTATGTTGAGCCTGCAAGAAGCTCCTAACATGGGATCATTATAATTCGCTCATGCATTAAATACAACCATAAAAACCTAGTACGCATTGGTTCATGTTTCTTAAGACGTTCAAGCAAGTTACACTATGGAAGTCTGCCAGTTTTCTTAAGCCTAACATCGAAATCATTCATCCGTAACAACTATAAGCAAGCAATCAACCCATAATCAACATCTAGGTTTCACTACATCTAAGCAAACACACAAGAGATCTAGCCTAGCATGTTAAAATCAAGACAAGCGTAAGATATATTCAAACAACACATAGACATATTGAATGAATTGAAAGGATAATTGTCTTAATTGAACATGAAAGGTTTCAAAGGGTAAAAACCCTTGAAAATACTGATAAAATCGTGCTAGGGTTTCTCCATGTTATCCCCCTAATTGTCCTCTTCTATGAATGAAAATTACAAAACTATATATATAGTTTCCATCGTGACGGCGTCGAGAAGAGAAATCTGACGTCGTTAACCCGCCGCCCATAATAATATCGGATTGCCTAGATCCAGATCTGACGCCGTCAAGAGCAACTTTCCTCTGGCCGTCACGTGTAATGGGACCATGACGGCCTATGGTGAAGCCGTCATGCCCTAGTGTAAAAACTCTCTGGACCGTCACGGACTCTATCCACTTCACCTCTTGTTTTACTCTTGACGCCGTCATGTAGAGCTTGGTGACGCCGTCAGGTACTGTTCCCAGCAAGGAAAATTGAGACTTTGCCGTTTTCTTCACTTTTATGCTCAAAAAACTTCCAAAATGCTTCCTTTTCCAGAATTCACTCCAAAAGTACCTAAAATCACAAAAGGAACGATTTAGGGCAATATTTGATCAAATAAATTCAATTCCAGGCTTAAATGACCCCTTAAAAATGGATCATTTTTCGCCTCATCAGAGGACATCTTTGGGATCAAACTTAGGTTTCAATTTCCTATCGGTTCTCTTAGTTCGGTATGACTTCTCAAATTTTTCTCCATCCGGACCATATAGAATCATTTTCATATGCCATGATCCGTCACCTTCCTTAGGTGGCTTGTTCCAATTCTATTTACATTTATCACCTTCCCTTTTCCACTTGTTCATTCCTAAGTTGATAGGCATCACTCCTAGGAATTCAATCAATTTCCTAAAGACTAAGGGATCCTCAAAGGGGTTTAGTTCTTCATCCCTAGCTATGAGTTGCTCTATCAAATGTGTTTTGTTTATAAACTCCTCCTCTAAATAAAATGGGCGCTAAGATCTTATGCAGTCTCTATTAACCCAAGGTCCGTATCTAGATGGTCTCCTATTCACATCTACCCAATGAGGCGTTGGTTCCTCACTAGTATCATAGGCATGCTTCTTAACATCATAGACCGACCAAGTTTCTCCTTCTCCTACCGCTATTCTAGATTCCTTACAATCAATCATCGCACTTGCGGTAGCTAAGAATCCTCTTCCTATTAATAACGGGCATGTAGTGTCACTAACCATATCAAGGACATGGAAATCGGCTAACATTGTCAACCTTCCTATATGCACTAACACATCCTTAACTACCCCAACCGGATATGCTACACTTCCATCCGCAAGCCCTATGATTACCTCTGTTTCATCTAACTTTCCTGGCTTAAGAGTGGTGTACAGAGATAATGGAAGCAAATTTAGGCTTAACCCAAGATCGGCTAATGTGTCAAAAGCCTCAGAATTTCCGATCTTACATGGTAAAACGAATATGCCCGGATCATCTAATTTCTTAGGCAACTTGTTTTGAACGAAGGCGGTCCCATTCTTTCCCAACTTAAGTTTCTCTTCATATTTTTCTAAGAGGGCATTGTAATAGGGAGCACGGGCTAAGACATCAATGTCGGGACGCTCAAGGTGAAGTTCCTTGAATTCTTTGCCAAGGTCTTGTGTAGGAAGTGTTTCAATTATGCTATTGATCGAATTGATGTTGGGTATTCAATGGGTTCTTTTGAAAGATTTGGGTTTGCTCGAAACACGTGCTCACGGCATTGACCGAATAATATTGTGGACAAGAAGTGGGAGACAAAACAAATGATATAGCGTTAACGTTTAGTTTCGGATTGTGTTACTTAGGAGTGCTCCCATTTCTTGGTCATTGAGAACTTTCAACAACATGTCAATCTTATTGGTCATCTCATTTTGCTTTTGTTTGAAATCGGCTTCAAACTTTGCTAAACGAGTTTCTTGAGATGCCATAAATTTGGACATCAATCATTCAAAATTATTGGTACTGCCATAGTTGTTGTAAGTATTGTTGTTGAAAGTACGGTTAGAGGGTGGACCGTTTGGTTGATAACGATTAGGTGGAGTGGAAGAATTGTTTTGGGGCATGTTTTGGTTATGTTTCCACCTAAGGTTCGGGTGATTTTTCAAAGAGGGGTTGTATGAATCACCGTAAGGGTTTTGCTCGGGTTTGAAAGTGTACCACTTGTCTCCCGCTCCATCGGTACACGAGGATGCGTAATCCGCAAAAGCTTGTTCGGGGAGTTCCATGCAATCACGAGTGTCATGGGGACCACTACATAATTCGCATGAAGAAGTGATTTTGTTCTATTGGCTTGAAGGTTTAGGAGCTTCATAGGATTTCATGAGAAACTTGACTTGGTCTTCAAGTTCCATGATCCTACGATCAGGAGTGCTTGAATTGTTCGAAGGCAAAGATATTGCCTTGACCGTTTTGTTCAAATCACGGGGATCATTCCAACTTTCGTTGTCATAGAGAGCAAGATCTTCTATGAGTTCCCATGATTCTTCCGCACTCAGATCACGAAGCTTGCCACCGGCCGATTGGTCAATGGTTCGCCTTGTGGAGAGATCGATATGGTTATAGAAAATTTGGACTTGGAGCCAAAGATCTATGCCATGATGAGGGACTTTTTGGAGTAAGTCCTTGAAACGAGTCCATGCTTCATAGAGAGTTTCACCTTTACGTTGTTGGAACATCAAGATGTCATTTCTAAGCTTAGTAGTTCTCCCCGGTGGGAAAAATTGAGCAAGGAAACGAGTTGCGAGATCATCCCAAGAGGTGATTGATCCCGCGGGTAAACGCTCAAGCCATTGACTAGCTTGGTCACATAGAGAGAATTGGAAGAGACGCAATCGGGTCGTCTCTCGAGTTTCAACATCAAGGTCTATGGAATCTACGATTTTGAGGAAATCCTTGAGATGTTGATTAGGATCTTCGGAACAAAGTCCATGGAATGCACATCTGCTTTGCACCAACCGGATGGTGTCGGATCGCAAGGGAGACACATTGGCTCCTTGAGTGAGCTCAATGGTGTTTTGATAGCCTTGGTGGCTAGGACGGGAGTACTCTCCTAAAGTTCAGGGTCTAGGAGGTTGGTTAAGTTGTGGTGGGTTTTGTGGATGGTTTTGTTGTAATGGGTTGATGGGATCAAAGAGATTGCCACCTTCCATGATGGCGGATGGCAAAGGTTACGAACAAAGGAACGAAGAAAAAGATAGACTAAAGAAACCTATAAAAATAAAAATAAAAATCTTACTAAAAAGGAATCTAGCAAGTAGACCTAATAAAAAGAAATTTCAACCTAGACAGTAACTATTCCCCGGGCTGCGGCGCCAAAAACTTGATGCGTGGAATTGCACCCTCGTAAAAGGTTTTACCTCTCAAGGGATCTTGAGAAGCTTGCAATCCCCACCAGGCAGTGTACCTGACCGTTGTAGTATAGTATAGTGACAAGTACCGGGGGATTGATCTGTTCACTAGGGTTAAAACTCACTTAAACTAGGTCTAGAGATGATAGATGATTCTTTTTGTATTATTATATTTTATGGAAAGCAAGTAAAAATCTCGGTTTTTGATGGAGTGGGCGGAATTTGTTACTAATCAACTAACCCAAATAACTAAAGATGCAATCAAAATAAAATAAAATAAACTTAAATTAATTGTGGCGAAAACAATAATGAGAGAAAATGAGTTTACTTAGATTTCACTACTCCCTAGCTATCTTTTACCGGTTGATTAGTTTGTTACAATTGCATGGATGACGGGTTATATTCCTTAATACCATTCGTAGGGCCGTGTACGATCTTCCCTAACTCTATAAGCTTCTACCTCTTCCTATGCGTGGAAGTCAGCCAGTTTTCTTAAGCCTAACATCGAATTCATTCATCCATAACAATTATAAACAAACAACCAACCAATAATCAATATCTAAGTTTTATTACATCTAAGCAAACACAAAGAAAACGTAGCCTCGCATGTTAAAGAGAAGACGAGCATAAGATATAATCAAACAACACATAGACATATTGAATGATTTGATGAAATACTTATCTTCAATTAAGCATGGATGAAACAAGGGTTTAAAACTCTCAAAATTGCAGTAAAATTCGTCTAGGGTTTTCTCCCTTCAAAGTTACACACAATGAATGAAAACTAGAAAACTATATATAGATTTTACATTTTGACGGCGTCAAGAGTATGGTCTGACGCTGTCAACTCAAAATAATACTCGTATTGCCTAAATCTACTTCTGACGTCGTCACGTATAAACTTGGTCTTGGCCGTCATGTACAATTTCCTCTTGATGGCCTTGGTGACATCGTCATGTACAAATCTCCAAAAACTTCTCTGGCGCGTCACGTGTATTTGATTTATGCACCTCTTTGTCAAGTCTTGACGCCTTCACTAACAACCTGTGACGCCGCAGGTACAATTTTCAGCATGATTTTGAGACTTTGTCGTTTTCTTCACTTTTTCACTCCAAAAACGTCCAAAATGCTTCCTTTTGTAAAATTCCTCTCAAAGGTACCTAAAATGACAAAAGGAACAATTTAGGGCAATATTTGATCAAATAATCTCGACTTTGGCCTTAAATGACCCCCTAAAAGTGGTACACTTTTCGTCTCATCAGATGCACAAATCACTTGACGGGTAACCACAAGCTGTTCTCATCATATAATGCAAGTAGTGGAGGTAATGTTACATTTGGTACTAAGATCAAGGGTAATATCATCGGCAAAGGTAAGATCACTCATAACTCTCTTACTATAGCTAATGTAGAACATGTAGATAACCTAGGATTTAATTTACTTAGTATTAGTCAAATATGTGATAATGGTTGCAAGGTAATCTTTTCTAAAGACGATAGTGAAATCATAAAGAATGGAAAAGTAATTGCCAAAGGGATTAGAAAAGGTAACTTATATGTCATGAAGATTAGTAACAAACCTAGTGACAACATATGCTTAGCTACGGTTAATGATAATTCTACTCTATGGCATAGAAGACTAGGACACGTAAATATGCGTTTATTACAATCATTGGCCTCCAAAGATTTAGATAGGTTCGAACAACATTTTTGTGATGCTTGCAAAGTTGGAAAACAAGCTCACTCAAGTCATAAGCCTAAGAATATGATCTCAACATCTAGATGTCTAGAGCTTCTTCACATGGATCTCTTCGGTCCTTCCGCCATACGGAGTTATGGAGGAAATCTTTACACCCTAGTAATTGTAGACGATTACTCTAGATACAATTGGACTAGGTTCCTTAAAAACAAAACTGAAACTTTTGAACAATTCAAAATTTTTAGTAAGAAAGTTCAAAATCAACTTGGATACAACATAGTCTCCATTAGAATCTACCATGGTAGAGAATTTGATAATGAAGTTCAATTTGGAGCTTATTGTGATGCTAATGGTAATACTCACAATTTCTCGGCTCCACGAACTCCACAATCAAATGAGGTAGTCGAAAGGAAAAATAGAACATTACAAGAAATGAGTAGAACCATGCTCAATGAGGAATCCATTCCTCAGAAATTTTGGTGTAATGCCATAGATACATCCACCTATATCCTTAATAGAATTCTCATTAGACCAATCATAGGAAAAACGCCTTATGAAATCTTGAAAGGTAGAAAATCTTCCCTAGATTACTTTAAAGTATTTGGTAGTAAATTCTATATTCTAAACACCAAAGATTATCTCACCAAGTTCGACCCAAAGTCATATGAAGGTGTATTTCTAGGTTATTCTCAAACTAGCAAAGCCTACATTGTCTTAAATAAAGAAACAATGGTCGTCGAAGAATCACTCAACATGACATTCGATGAGAGTCCCCCTCCATCTAAAACTTCACCTTTGGTAGATGATGATTTAGATGAAGAAAACGCCATAGTTGAAAACATGAAAAACCTAGACATATCTCAAGAAACCATCGAAATAGGTGAAACCTCAAATAATAAAGAATCTAAAAGCCATCCTTTATATAATGTCATAGGAAGCCTAAACCAAAGAACCCTTAGATCACAAGTTCAAAACAAAAGCACCTTCTTTTGTTTTGTTTCAATCATTGAACCTAAAAATGTCAATGAAGCATTGAAGGATGAAAGTTGGATCATCGTAATGCAAGAAGAATTAAACCAATTTAAGTCTAATGATGTTTGGATGTTAGTACCAAGACCTAAGAATGTCACCATAATAGGGACTAAGTGGGTATTTAGAAACAAACTAGATGAAAATGGTATTGTATCTAGGAACGAAGCTAGGTTAGTTGCACAAGGCTATAATCAAAAAGAGGGAATTGATTATGACGAAACCTATGCACCCGTAGCTAGACTTGAGTCAATTAGGATACTACTCGCATATATTAGATTTTAAGTTGTTCCAAATGGATGTGAAAAGTGCATTCCTAAACGGTCTCATCAATGAGGAGGTATATGTAGCACAACCTCCAGGATTCATTGACTTCGAGTACCCCGAGCATGTTTATAAACTAAAGAAAGCTTCATATGGTTTAAAGCAAGCCCCTAAGGTTTGGTGTGATAGGTTGAAAGCTTTTCTTCTTAAGCATGAATACTCGATGAGAATGGTAGATAACACTCTTTTCACCAAGAAGAAAGATTCAAACATCATAATCGTCCAAATATAGGTTGATGACATTATATTTGGTTCAACTTGTCAAGACATGTGTGATGAATTCTCAAGAATCATGCATGACGAGTTTGAAATGAGTATGATGGGCGAGCTTAACTTCTTCCTTGGACTACAAATAAAACAACTAGATGATGGAATATTATTTATTCAAGCCAAATATATTAACGAAATGCTTAAGAAATTTAGACTTGAAGATACTAAGCCTATGAAAACCCCAATGGCTACGGACACAAAGCTCGCCAAGGATGAAGAGGGTTAATCCGTAGATAGTACTAAGTATATAGGTATGATAGGAAGTTTATTGTACCTAACGGCAAGTAGGCCCGATATCATGTTTATTGTCTGCCTTTGTGCTCGTTTTCAAGAAGATCCCAAATCTTCTCACTTAGAAGCGGTTAAACGTATCTTCCGATACATTAAAGGCACTATGCACTTAGGATTATGGTATCCTAAAGGGACCGGTATAGAAACTATAGTTTACGCCGACTCTGATCATGCGGGAGATTATGTGGATCGAAAAAGTACTAGTGTCATGTACCTTCATGGGTTGTTGCTTAACTTCTTGGTTCTCCAAGAAACAAACGGCACTAGCTATCTCCACAACAGAAGCCAAATATGTAAGCACCGGAAAGGCATGTCAACAAGCACTATGGAAGAAACAAGCTCTCGTAGACTATGGTATTCCACTTGATAACATTCCAATCATGTGTGATAATAAAGGAGCAATAGATTTACGTAAAAACCCCGTGGAACACTCTCGTACCAAACACATAGAAATTCGTCACCACTTTCTTAGGGATAACGTGCAAAAGGGTAACATATCTATTGAAAAAGTGCCAACGGAGGAAAACATAACTGATATTCTTACTAAACCACTTAAGCGTGAACCATTCTTTTATTTTCGTTTAGGATTAGGAATGTTGGAATACATATCTCCTTAGATTTAATATTTAATGCATTCCTTCTAATCTAAGTCAAGGATTCTCTTGCGCACAAAAATTAGAAATTGGGGAAGTAACAATTTCTTTTTCTTCACAACCATTGTTGCAAAATAATAAGAAAACTTGATTTTGTGCATAAAAACCCTAATTCATATGTTTAAAATCTTCTCACGAATAGGAAAAATCAATTTTTCTTGCATTGTTAATACAATTCAAAAATATTTTTCCATGCATGCACAATGCGCTCAATTCCTCTATCGGATCATGTAACAAATATGTTATCCGACATGGAAAGATGAGCAAGATTGAAATTAGGAGACTTTGGATTATCTCTTAGGATTATATCTCTTTTAGGGTCGAGATAATCGCATCTCCACATATGTTTCATGTAGGCACACACTAGAAACATTTTATTAAATCTGGCAAAATTCCTGGTGGCGGTCCTTTATCAACCCACAGTCTCCCAAGTGATAAGGGACCGTCCACCCATTTACAGGACCGTCCATATATTTGTATGTCGTGATTTATTTTTTGTTCCTGCATGTTTGACTAGCCTATCTGATTCGTTGTGTTTTGGTGTGTGTAAACAACAATTTATCAAAATATCAACAAACGTGAGTTTTAATTTGTCTTGAGACAAATAAACGTGAAGTAATACGAGTAAACCGTTTAGGAAAACGATTACCTCGCAAAACTTGTGAAAGTGATATTCAAATTGTGAGACCGGGAAGTGAATTCCCGGGTCGTACCCCAACGAGGTGTGAATGGAAAGCTTCGAGTGAGATTTGGATTAAAATCTTGTATGATTGGAAAGGTTATTTGGTTTTGCGTTACGTTAAGTTAACGAATTTGAAAATTAACGAATGAAGGAAAATATAAATTAACCTAAGGCAACTAATCAACTAAGAAATACCTAAAAAATTACGTGAAAACATAATTAGGTATCAGGAATCCTAAAACGTTAAACAAATTAGAAACGAGACGTTTAATTAAAAATTACGCGAGTGCGCGAGATAAAACGTAAATTTTAAGCTACGAAGGTCCTACGGGTTTACAAATAATTTTCTAATGTACTAAAAGACAAAATAAAATTTTGGGAAAAAGAAAATTAATTTTTCGATAAAAATTCCATTTATTACGAATTAAAAACTAATTAACACTATTTAATTCAAATTAAATACTAAAAGTATGGTGAAAAATCTGAAAATTCTTTGGAAATTAGTTTATGCTAACACTAGTCGTAGAAAAATTTTAAATCAGAATAAGCTAACTTGGATAAGCTGTAATAAGCTCAACCAGCTAATTAAGCTATTTAAGAACAAAAGACCAACTAAGTTAAATAACAATCCTTGTATTATCTTTATGAAAAGAAGTCCCAAGGGCGCTGGTAAGAGTGTGGGTTGTGGGCTGTGAGACCAGGGTTCAATCCCTGGCTTTGCACCCTTTTTGTTTTTTTATTTTTTTTTACTTTTCTTTTTGCCAACTGTTTGAACAACACAACCAACTTTTGAGAAGCTAAGTTTATTGAAGATCTTAAATCAAGCGTGTACAGGCTTTTAAGACGCAACAGTGATGATGATTTGGTTTTAGATGAGTTCATTTGAAAATTAACGGCCAATAATCATTAACTAAGAAACAATATCCAAACACAACTTCGAACTAATAACAACCGTTTAACAAGTTGAATCCAAGCAACATTTCAAAATCAAACAAGCTTAAATACTAAAGAATAGTGGTAACAGTAGGCAACTAATCGAACAAGCCTAGATGACAATCAACAACAATGCAATAACAGTACCATGGTCACCACCCAACAAGAACAATGATATAAGCCATTCAGCAGCCCAAATTACCAATAAACTTATCCTAACGAAACTTGTACCAACTGAATTCCAACAACAAGCAACAATGAAAACAATTGTATCGCTAATTTAAGCAAGTAATTACTCTAGATTCAAAACAAGCTCAGTAGCTACTTCGATAATAGCTTAGCAGTAGTGGCCAGTGGGGGGATTTTGGGAGCAAATTCAAACTAATAAACAAGCTCTCAAGACTCAACTAGTTATGGAAATCACTAGCTAACCCAATAGGCTACCCAAATCACTGCTTTTCGACCCTAGATATCCAAAATTGACCAAGTTATAATGCTACGAAAAATGGGTCAAAACTGGGCAATGGGTGCAGGGTATGACAGTGGTCGTACAGCCCACATTGGACTCGAATTCCGGTGATCAATTGGTTTCCAAAGTGCAAACTCCCTTTTGATTTTAATAGTTTCCCTACTAGAGATTACAAAACAACAAACTTGATTTAATTCTAGTGATCCACGAGGACTAAACTGAACTCGAGTTTTGTTCCAATTCAACAGTTAAGAGAAAATATATATATATATATATATATATATATTGACTTTATAAGATTTCCAAAAGTTTGACTGATTTGATGATTGTGCATCTAAAGAACCAACAGTTTTACTAAAAAAGAGTTGTGAACAAATTTTTACCTTTCGCTTTAAGACTTCCAAAGTCAAGGCCTGACTACTCGGATTTGAACCTGAGTAAGAGACCTAAGTCGATTTTATGGCCTCTAAGTCACAAGAGCTTTAGTGAACTATGCCAATCCAAACATCCTAACTTAACTGTTTTTAAGATTTTTTTACCAAGCAGTCATTAAACTAACCTATGAGACTCTCTAATTTACCTCTAATATGCAACCTAATACCAGATTAAGCAACAAACAATAAATTTAAACTACCAACTTTAAATATCGTAAACTAAAAAGTGTGATGTAAAACCTACTTGTCGTCCGTTTCATGAGACTACTGAGAATCAAGAACCACTTAATTTGCCCCCATGGGCTCTAAACCAACTCCCATCCAAGCTGCAATCACCCTTTTTCTTTTCGAATCCTGCTAATTTTTTTTTTCTTTTCAACCTAAAAAAAATCTTTGTAACCAATTTAAGTGAAACCACAAGACAACACTAATGAAATTAAGTAACTGTGAATGGAATAATGCTTAAAAGATTTCTTTCATTAAATTTAACTGAAGATTACAAAAACAAACTACTGACTTTTTAGAAACATAAGAAAAATAGAAAACTAAGATGGATGCCCTAAGGCTTACATTCTTCCTCTATTTATACTAAAATGAAGTGGTAGGTATGCTTGAGCTTCTTCTTTGTCTTCACTGGTGTGCTTCTCTTTAGTGAATCCTAGCCATCCATTTACTCTTGTCTTCATCTCGACCTTCAAATGATCCTTTGGCGCCCAAAAGAGTTGTGGATTGCCACCATGGCCTCTCTTGACTGGTTGAGGGGTGTTAGGTATGAGTTGTGAGGGGAGTAGTGGGATTGGGGAATGGTTTTGATGGTGATAGGAAGATGGTGATGGGGGTGTTGGAGTTATGCAGTCACGGGGGCGGGGGGGGGGGGGTTTAAGAGGTGGAAGTGGTGGTGATTTTTTTATTCGTAGGTTTGAATGGGGAAGGAGATGGGAGGGATACGTATATTATGTTTTTAGGGTTAGGGTTGATTTTATTAAACGTGAAGGGAAAGGGGTGGGTTTTCATTGGGCTTGGGTGATGAATTTTTGGGCCAAGTTTGTTATTTGATTGGTGGGCTGGTAAATGGTTAATGATAATAAAGGATTCGCTTGGTGTATTGTTGTAAAACCACAAGGACCAAACTTGCATTTTGAAATTTCACGGATCATTTTTGTAAATATCCCACGTCACCAAGAGGACCAAAACTGTCAAGTTAGATAAACCATAGGACCAAAAACGCACTTTTTCATATTTGAAACACCGAGGGCTAAAACTGCCAATTGGCCAAAGTTCAGGGACCAATTGTGTAATTTTCCAATTCATTTTACCCAAAGATCATTTGTGATTCGTTTTGACTTTTAAAGAGCAAAGGTTGATTTTTCTTTGAAAATGATTTACCAGGGACTAGTTTTGTGAAATTTTGAAAGTCGGGGGACTGAAACTGCCAAATATGTAACTTTTGCTTGTTTTCATTTGTTTTCACTCGTTTTTCATTAGAAACATATAAAATACGATCTTTGGGATTTTCTTCGCATTTTGGTGCATTTTTGAGTATTTTTGATCGTTTTGCAGCTTAGATTTGACTCAAAATGATGAGTATTTACACACTCATCAATCCCCCACACTAAACTATTGCTAGTCCCTAGCAATCTTTTTGAGAAAAATTAATGGATTTGAAGTCTCTTTACCAAAAGCCATCACTTCTGGAGTATCCAGGTGTAAGAACTGTGGCACACCTGATAGCCGTGTGATTTTGAGCAAACCACCAGCTGTCAACGGATTTGATTTGTCTTTACCAGGAGCCGTTTGCTCCTGGACTAGCCAACTCTTGATGGAACAGTCAACATCTTGGTGAGTTGATTACCAATTATGGTTTTTCCACAGCCTTTACCACAAGCCATAATCTTGCGGGCTAGCCAACTCATTAGCTTTTGAGGATAATGGGGAGTTGAGGAACCATACAATTTTTGGCAAATTGCAAGCCATCAACGGGTTTGAGTTATCTTTACCAAGAGCCGTTTGCTCCTGGATTAGCCAATCCCTTTTGTCGTTTAGACAAGGCGAATTGATAACCACAAAAATTTTGAAATAAAGTGAAAAATTTTTGAAAAATTTTGGCCAAAAATGGGGGTACTAGACGGTATATTTTGATAAAATTCGCTAGAATTTTCCCCTCCCCCACACTTAGAGTTGAATATTGTCCTCAATATTCAAAGTCCCGGCGATTATGCCGAAATTTTGAATGAAAGACGAGAATATTAAAAGCTAACTGTGGGAATGTCATTTGTATTTTTCACTTTATTTATTCAAACACACATTTTTTTTTTTTTTTTTTGAAATAAGATATATACAACTCAAGTAGCTGCGGGGGGTGGCCACTCCCCCACACTAGGGTGTTAGAAAATAGAAGGAAATCAGATACACGGGTGAAAACCCATGTTTGTTGTTACTTGTTTTTGTTTATCGAGTCGCTAGCTTGACTCGGTCCCCGAATTCATTGGTCCATGGGGAAAGTTTGGAGGTCCGGGACAATAGGTGGTATGTCCCCTCCAAAATAGTGTTTCAACCGATGCCCATTTACTTTGAAATTTGGACCGTCGTCTTGAGATAACTCGGCGGTACCATAAGGATAGACTTTGGCAACGGTGAAAGGTCCGGTCCAACGGGTTTTAAGCTTACCCGAAAAGATCTTTAATCGAGAGTTAAAAAGAAGGACTCGGTCACCAACGTTGAAAACGCGGTTCTTAATTTTGGAGTCATGGATCTTTTTGGTTTTCTCTTTATAGATTAAAGAGTTTTCGTAAGCTTGATCATTGAGTTGAACTTTCCTGTGATCACCCGCGGACTTAAGATCAAAATTAGCATTCTTCAAAGCCCAATAAGCTTTGTGCTCGAACTCAATCGGTAGATGACAAGCTTTTCCATACACGAGCTTATAAGGATTACACCCGATGGGTGTTTTATAAGCCGTGCGAAAAGCCCATAGAGCGTCGTCTAACTTATCCGACCAAGAGGCACGGTTTTCGCCTACGGTTCTTTCAAGAATTCTTTTTAAACCTCGGTTTGAAAACTCCACTTGCCCACTCGTTTGTGGGTGATATGCGGTAGCAAGTCGGTGAGTGACACCATACTTGAGCATGACCTTTGCAAATTGTTCGTTGCAAAAGTGAGTACCGCGATCGCTTATGATAGCGCGGGGAGTTCCAAACCTTAAGAACAACGACTTCAAAAATTTGACAACTACTCGGGCATCGTTGGTTGGGAGAGCTTTTGCTTCGACCCATTTTGACAAGTAGTCAACGGCCACGAGTATGTACTTGTTTCCTCGTGAAGACGGGAACGGCCCCATAAAGTCTATGCCCCAAACATCAAAGATTTCACACACTTGGATGACATTTTGAGGCATTTCATCCCGTTGTGTGATCTTTCCTTGACGTTGACACGAGTCACAAGATTTGACTAGGTCATGGGCGTCTTTATAAATGGAGGGCCAATAAAAACCGGACTCAAAGACTTTTCGAGCGGTGTAGTTCGGGCCATGATGTCCCCCGGTGGGTCCATTATGACAAGCCCTTAGGATTTCCATGGCTTCTTGGCCATGAACACACCTTCGAATAACCTGATCCGCACAAATTTTAAACAGATAGGGATCGTCCCAAAAGTAGTGATTAACATCTTTGAAAAACTTGCTCTTTTGGTGGGACGACATCCCTTTGACAACGAAGTTCCCCGCATGATAGTTTGCAAAGTCGGCAAACCATGGGGTACTAGAATCACCACGAGAGGAAATCACATTGAGTGTCTCGAGAGGAAACGTTTCGTTTATTTCCTTTTTCTCGAGAATTCCTTGATGAGGATTCTCCAATCGGGAAAGATGGTCAGCAGCGAGGTTCTCGGCTCCTTTTTTATCACGAATTATGATATCAAATTCTTGTAGGAGGAGAACCCAACGGAGCAATCTCGGCTTTGCGTCTTGCTTGGCAAAGAGATATTTTAGAGCCGAGTGGTCCGTGTACACTATGCACTTAGTCAAGATCAAGTATGGCCGAAACTTTTCAAACGCATACACCACGGCAAGTAATTCTTTTTCCGTTGTGGTGTAATGAGCTTGAGCTTCGGTCAAGGTCTTGCTTGCATAATGAATCGGCTGAAAATGTTTGGTTTTTCGTTGCCCGAAGACCGCACCCATTGCAAAGTCACTTGCATCACACATGAGTTTGAAAGGTAGGTCCCAATCGGGGGCAACTAGAATGGGTGCCTCGGTAAGCTTTTTCTTGAGAGTTTGAAAAGCTTCGATGCACTCATCGGAGAAGAAAAATGGAGTTTCTTTTTCAAGAAGTCGGATCATAGGCCTAGCTATCTTCGAGAAATCTTGAATGAATCTACGATAGAAGCCGGCATGACCCAGGAAACTCCGAACACCTTTAACAGTAGTGGGAGGAGGGAGTTTAGCAATGACGTCGATTTTAGCTTTATCGACCTCAATCCCACTCTTGGAAATCTTATGGCCAAGGACAATTCCTTCCTTGACCATGAAATGACTTTTCTCCCAATTTAGACTAAGATTGGTGTCTTCACACCTTTGAAGCATTTTGTCTAAATTGGAGAGACATGATTCGAATGAATTCCCAACGACCGAAAAATCATCCATGAAGACCTCCATTGTTTTCTCGATCATGTCGTGAAAAATGGCCATCATGCATCTTTGAAAGGTGCCCGAAGCATTGCACAAGCCAAAAGGCATGCGTCGATAAGCAAATGTTCCGTATGGACACGTAAAAGTCGTTTTTTCTTGATCTTGAGGATCTATGGGAATTTGGAAATAACCCGAAAAACCGTCAAGGAAACAATAGTATTCGTTTCCCGCCAATCTTTCGAGCATTTGATCCATGAAAGGTAATGGAAAGTGGTCTTTACGGGTGGCGTCGTTTAATTTTTGATAATCAATGCAAACGCGCCAACCCGTCACCAATCGAGTTGGAATCAACTCGTTATCATCATTTTTTACAACCGTTATGCCACCCTTCTTGGGCACACAATGAACGGGACTCACCCAAGGACTATCCGAAATGGGGTAAATCAAACCGGCATCAAGAAGTTTTATGACCTCTTGCTTGATAACCTCATGAATCTTAGGATTTACCCGTCTTTGTTGTTGAACCGCCGGTTTATAGTCATCCTCCATCAAAATCTTGTGCATACAAAATTCCGGGTTAATACCCTTGATGTCGGAAAGTCTCCAAGCAATGGCTCGCTTGTGTGACTTTAAAACTTTGAGAAGAGCGGTTTTGTTTTCCTCATTCAAGCCTTTAGCGATTATGACGGGAAACTTATCGTCACCCTCCAAAAACGCGTACTCGAGATGAGGTGGAAGTTCCTTGAGTTCGACATCGGGAAAGTCATCAGTTTTTTCAACATCTTTGACTTCCACATTATGAAGTTCTTTTGGAGGAAGAGATGAAGGATCATCATTGAGCAACTTCTCGAGGAGAAGTAAATCTTCCTCGGGATTGATTGAATCATAATCAACATGAGAATCACACGACAAACAAGCTTCGATTTCTTCCAAAATGAAGTCACCTCCCAAAAATGGAGTAAGAGAGGGAGGAGAGACATCAATGGAAGAATTGATTGATCCTTGCACACTTAACACTTCTTCAATATGGTCATCACATGCAAAATCGGTGACATCAAGTCGGTTGATTTCTTCTCGTTCAAGGTCAAGAAGATCCTTAGAAGTGTTTTCGATGTTTATGATCAATTTCTCATCGCCAACTCTAAGAGTCATTTCTCCTTCGAAGACGTCGATTACTGCACGAGCCTTTTTTAAGAATGGTCTTCCCAAAATAAGGGGGACACGAGGATCGACATCAAAATCAACGACTACGAAGTCGGCAGGAAAATAGAACTTGCCAACCTTTACAAAGACATCTTCAGCAATACCCTTCGGAATCGAAACCGAACGGGTTGCTAATTCGAGAGTCATTCGTGTTGGTGAAAGCTCAGGAAGTGAAAGTTTTTTCCAAATAGAGAAAGGCATGAGGTTTATGCTAGCGCCAAGATCGGCCAAGGCAAAGCATTCCACAAGCTTTTGGAAATCACATGGAATGAGAAATTTTCCGGGGTCTCCTAATTTTTCGGGAAGTTTCTTTAGGAGAACCGCCGAACAATTTTCGTTCAAACGAGTTTTGGTGAGTTCAAATAGTTTCTCTTTGTTACTTAGAAGACTCTTGAAAGTGGAAGCAAACTTGGGCATATAGAGAAGAGCATCCGCGAAACTAATATCGAAGTGTAATTTTTGAAAAATTTCAAGAAACTTTTTCATTTGATCATTAGTTTGCTCGCGGAGTCTTTGATCATTTAACCGCGAAGGATATGGTATTGAAGCTTTTTGTTGAACGGGATTTTCCGATGGTTCAAAAACAATTCCCGGTTTTGATTTGGTTTTTGGGACAACATGAGGTTGGACGTGTGCGGTACTTCGTGTACTTGTGATATGCACCTTGTCCTTTGTAGCCTCGTGTTCACGTTCCACTACCTCGGGAGGAGAAGAAGATGAGGTAGTAGGAATCGCGGGTCCATCATAAGAAACTCCACTACGGGTTGTGATCGCCTTTACATCGCCCTTCGGGTTGGCGATCGTGTTGCTTGGTAGCGTTCCCGATCCCGAAGGTCGATCATTTAAAGACTTCTTAAGTTCAGAAATCTGACCAATCAACAACCTGTTAGTTTCTTCTTGAGCTTTCATAAATTGCTTCAACAACTCATCGGTTGATGATTGAGGTTGAGCAACATTTTGATTTTGAGGAAAGTTTTGAGCTCGGTTGTTTTGATTGAAACCTTGATTTTGAAAATTTCCATGGTTTTGATTACCATGAAAATTGTTTCCTTGATTGAAATTACCATAACCTTGGTTTCTATTCAAGTTTCCTTGATTTTGAGAACCTTGGTTGTAATTTCCCCCTTGATTTTGATATTGGTTCATAGGGGCTTGAAATTGGTTTTGAACATTCGGGTTTCTTTGTTGTTGATTTTGATTGAATCTATTTGGATTGTTGGGTTGAGAAAAACTGGGTGGACCACTTTGATTGTTAATACGGTAATTTTGTTCCATTTTAGGGCGGTATTGGTTACCTCCTTGATTGAAATTACCGACTATTGCATTGACTTCAAATGGATTGCCATCGGTGGCAGTACAATTGTAGTAAGCGTGTGGACCACCACAAGTAACGCAAGTGTCAACCTTTTTGACTTCAGCAGGTTGAGAAGAAACTTTCTTTGTTTTGGTGAGAACCAAAGCATGAATTGCTTCCGTGAGCTTGTCAAGTCTAGCATCGGTGCTAGATTGAGCCACGGGTGATGAGGAAGAAGGACCAACATTAATTTGTGAAACAACCGATTTGCTTCGTGGAATGCGGACCTTGGATTTGTTTTCAATGATCATCAAAGCATCTTTGGTGGTGCGATTCAAGAAGTTGCCTCCCGCGGAGGCATTAAGAGAGTCTTGATCGACTTGGCTCACACCATTATAGAAAGTGTCGAGTTGCATCAACTCGGAAAAACCATGATGAGGACATTTACGAAGCATGTCCTTGTAACGATCCCATGCCTCACCGAATGATTCATCAAACTTTTGAGTGAATTTCATGATCTCATTCTTGAGGGCGGTGGTTTTGGATGGAGGAAAGAATTCGTTCACAAACTTTTTAACCAAATCTTCCCACGTTTCAATCGATCGAGGGGGTTGTTTGTCTAGCCAATTTTTGGCAGCCCCATCGAGGGAAAACGGGAAGAGAAGAAGTTTGATAGCCTCCTCAGGTACATTTTTGCATTTGATGGTCGACGTGATTTTGTTGAACCATCGAATGTGATCTTGAGGATCGTCCCTCTCGAAACCATAGAATTGACGCGAGGTGACTAAGTTAATCAACCCCGTCTTAAGCTCGAAATTGTCAGCCACGATGGCTGGAATGATGATAGCATCTCCGTAACCCTCGATGGGTGCTTGGAGAAGCTCATTCATAGTGGGCTCGGCCGCCATGATCGGAATAGTACGAAGCTCGGGTTCGGCTATTCGATTGGTACGTCGTCGATTACGCCTTCTCGGAATGTTATTAAGCGATTGCAAAGGACTCGTTGACGTAGACGAACGTGTGCGCATGCACCACAAAAATATCAATTAAAACAATACCACTTTAAAGACAAGGGAACTTAAACCAATAATCAAGAACGCAAGGTTAACTTCTAAGGAAAAACGCACAAAGGAGCGGGAGAGAAGAATGAATCTCTCACTGGGCGAAGTTCGTTGGATCGCCACATACCGTTTCGACTCCTCTTAAAGTGTGATTCTCGTTTAAAAGTTTTCCAATACGCAAGTGATACAAAGGCAAGTTTTGATCTTTTGTTTGGGAACTTATTATGGTCACACCCCCAGTTGGTAGGTGTTCTGCCTTGGTTTGCGGTGGTAAGATTTTAACTTGTATTTATTAAACAATGAAACGGGAAAATCTTTTTGTGTTTTTCTTTATCTTATATAGATATAATACATATACTAGAAACAAAAGAAAAATATTTTTGGTTTTTTATAAGTTTTATGAAAACGTAACTTCTTGCGAAGGTTCTACAAGACTAATCGTCTAAACCTTATCGAGACTTTCGACACACAGCCTCC
Organism: Artemisia argyi; assembly: GCA_030686995.1. Taxonomy (NCBI): domain Eukaryota; kingdom Viridiplantae; phylum Streptophyta; class Magnoliopsida; order Asterales; family Asteraceae; genus Artemisia; species Artemisia argyi. The sequence continues at coordinate 16,714,215 of CM060678.1, read as the reverse complement.
CCGGCAGCGGCGCCATTTGATTCGTTGTGTTTTGGTGTGTGTAAACAACAATTTATCAAAATATCAACAAACGTGAGTTTTAATTTGTCTTGAGACAAATAAACGTGAAGTAATACGAGTAAACCGTTTAGGAAAACGATTACCTCGCAAAACTTGTGAAAGTGATATTCAAATTGTGAGACCGGGAAGTGAATTCCCGGGTCGTACCCCAACGAGGTGTGAATGGAAAGCTTCGAGTGAGATTTGGATTAAAATCTTGTATGATTGGAAAGGTTATTTGGTTTTGCGTTACGTTAAGTTAACGAATTTGAAAATTAACGAACGAAGGAAAATATAAATTAACCTAAGGCAACTAATCAACTAAGAAATACCTAAAAAATTACGGGAAAACATAATTAGGTATCGGGAATCCTAAAACGTTAAACAAATTAGAAACGAGACGTTTAATTAAAAATTACGCGAGTGCGCGAGATAAAACGTAAATTTTAAGCTACGAAGGTCCTACGGGTTTACAAATAATTTTCTAATGTACTAAAAGACAAAATAAAATTTTGGGAAAAAGAAAATTAATTTTTCGATAAAAATTCCATTTATTACGAATTAAAAACTAATTAATACTATTTAATTCAAATTAAATACTAAAAGTATGGTGAAAAATCTGAAAATTCTTTGGAAATTAGTTTATGCTAACACTAGTCGTAGAAAAATTTTAAATCAGAATAAGCTAACTTGGATAAGCTGTAATAAGCTCAACCAGCTAATTAAGCTATTTAAGAGAACAAAAGACCAACTAAGTTAAATAGCAATCCTTGTATTATCTTTATGAAAAGAAGTCCCAAGGGCGCTGGTAAGAGTGTGGGTTGTTGATGAGGCGAAAAATGATCCATTTTTAGGGGGTCATTTAAGCCCGAATCCGAATTTATTTGATCAAATATTGCCCTAAATCGTTTCTTTTGTGATTTCAGGTACTTGGAGAGTGAATTCTGGAAAAGAAGCCATTTTGGACGTTTTTGGAGCATAAAAGTGAAGAAAACGGCAAAGTCTCAATTTTCCATGCTGGAGCAGTACATGAAGGCGTCAAGAGTTAACCCATGACGGCGTCAAACCCCAAGAATTAAAATCCGTAGCTCATGACGGCGTCACGCAGGCCGTCATAAGTAGATCAAGGCCGTCCGAGGAAGTATTTGGCGGCGAGATGACGGCGTCACACCTTTGTTCTTGACGCCGTCACCCCGATTTTCCTATATATAGTTTTCTAGTTTTTCACATTAAAAAGAGAAGTTTTTGAGAAACCCTAAAGACGATTTTGGTGCAACTTTTACAGGTTTTTCAAGGGTTCCAAACCCTTGAGACCTTGCATTGTAATTGAGATAAGTGTTCTTCTAATTCAATCAATATGTCTATGTGTTGGTTGTCTATATCTTGTTCTTGTCTCAATTCCATTATGCTAGGCTAGATCTCCTTTGTGTTTGCTTAGATCTAATGAAACCTAGATATTGATTATGTGTTGATTACTTGTTTATTCTTGTCTTGGATGAATGATTTTATATGTTAGGCTTAAGAAAACTGGCAGATCTCCAAATGGTAACATGCTTGAACGTCTTAAGAAACATGAACCGAGGCGTACTAGGTCTTTATTGGTTGTATTTAATGCATGAGCCACTGTTTACAATCCCTATAGTTGTGCTGGGCATGGTGTAGGAGGAGATAAGAGCTCATAGAATTGGGGAGTTATGTATGCCACCCCATGAATGGTATTAAGGAATACGATCCGTCATCCATAAAATTATAACAAGTAATTAACGTGTAAAAGATATCTAGGGAGTAGTGAAATCTAAGTAAACACATTTTCTCCAATTACTGCTCACAACCTTAGTTTAATTAGTTTATTTTCATTTTCAGTATTTTATTTTGATTGCATCTTAGTTTTGGGTTAGTTGAATAGCAACTAATTCCGCCCACTCTTTCAAAACCCCGAGATTTTAATTGTTTCTAAAAAAAATATAAAAACACAAAAATAATCATCCCTCACCTTTAGAACTAGTAATTAGGTTTTCTAATCCTAGCGACACTATTCCTAAGCTGAATGATCAATCCCCCGGTACTTGTCACTATACTATACTACAACGATCAGGTACACTGCCTGGTGGGGGTTGTAAGCTTCTCGAGATCCCTCGAGAGGTAAAGCCTGTTGCGATTCCCACGCATCAAGTTTTTGGCGCCGTTGCCGGGGAATAGTTATTGTCTAGGTTAGGATTTCTTTTTATTAGGTCTACTTGCTAGATTCCTTTCTAGTAAGATTTTTATTTTTATTTTTAGGTCTTCTTTAGTCTATCTTATTTCTTCGTGCTTTTGTTCGTGACTCTTCACCGTCCGCCATCATGGCAACCAACGAATTCTCCAGCCTTAGGATCACTAGGAGTCGTAGTACCACCAGAGACCTTGTCTTGCCTTATGCAGAACCCGAAAGAGAAATGTGTAGGTTAAGACGAACTCACTCAACTCCTGAACCATCCAGCATTGCTATCGATTTTGATGCACCTCTCTCTGAAGAAAATTCAGAAAACCATTTCTCAACCCCTAGCTCTCAACCCAGCGACGACACTAGTACTCCCGCAACCCCCATTCCTAAGCGTCTCAAAGATTACTCCTCCCCAACCTCTCGTGGCTTCTCAAACGCCATTGTCTACCCAAACGAACACACCAACGAGGTCTTGCACGCAAACGATGTTTGGCTTGTCAAAAGTGTGTGTAAATTTCACGGACTAGATGAGGAAAATCCAATCCAACACATCAAGGACTTCCTGAAAATAGTGGACACCATCCATACGGATGGGGCTACTAGAGACACATCCCGATTGCGATTCTTTCCTTTCACCTTATATGAAAAAGCCCAAGAATGGTATGACAAACTCCCTTCTGAATCTATCTTCACATGGGAGCAACTCATATCCAAGTTCTATGAGAAGTTCTTTCCACCTGGAAAAACCTTAGCACTTAGAGATAGGATCCTCCGTTTCCGGAAGGAGAAGGACGAACCCTTCTATAAATCGTTGACTAGATTCAAAGATTCAATAAGACAAGTTCCCCATCATGGCATTGAGCTTTGGCTCTTGGTCCAAATCTTCTACGAAAATATCTCCTCTAATGACCGAAATGGAATTAACCAATCTAGGAAAGGAAGATTGGCCAATCTTAGTGCCGAGGAAGGATGGGATAGGATTGAAGAATATGCTCAAGACCAGGATGACACTTGGGATGAACCTGAGTCGACTGTCAGCATTTCTGAGATCACCTCGGATCGGTTGAGCAAAGTTCACAAAAGAGTGGAATACCTAGCTGGATCACAATTACCTAAACAGCTGTCGAATCCTTACTTGATCTGCGATTACTGTGGAGGCCCGCATGAGGTAGAAGAATGCGGAGGAGCAGCCACAACTGAACATGCATGCTTGTCAGGAGGGGACATTTATGCTGATCCCTCCCTTTTGCCTTTCTACCAAAATGACGATTACACCCTTTGGGGAAATCTGGTAAAGAGAAGAGAAGGGGAGGAAGGCCCTGAATTCAAAATCAGGAGCAATTTCGAAGATAACCTTGGTTACTTCACTCAAGAAAAAGACTTGCAAATGAAAGGGCTTAATGAGCTTTTCGACGAGCAGCAGGAGGGTATTGAAGAATTTTTCAACAAGCTTAACTCAACCCTAGATAACCTCCAAACGCCATTAAAAAGAAAAAAATACCCCATGCTCGCGATAACCACACGAGCTGGAACGACAACCAAGGACCCTCCTTACCCAAACTCGTCCCCCGTCACCCCCGATCCAGACAAACCTGAGGAGGAGGAGCAGGAGGTCGGCATTGGCACCCCAGACCAACCGCCCGTAACGACCCCTTCCCCATCGGCCTTGCCTAACCAACCTGTGAGAATCCCATTCCCGTCCCGATTAAGAAACCAGAAAACTGAGAATGATAACAAGAGGTTCTTGTCATACCTAAAAGACTCAGTTGTTACCATACCTCTCCTTGATGCTTGCTATCACATGCCAAAGTATAGCACATACTTCAAAAAGCTACTCGCTAACAGGAAGAAACTCGAGGGTCTTGTGACCCTGGGGGAAGAATGCTCAGTGGTGACCCATCGAGGGCTACCGAAGAAGGTAGACGATCCGGGCAGCTTCACCTTGCCTTGCTCCATAGGACCTCTATCAATCAAGAATGCTCTTGCCGATTTGGGAGCAAGTATCAATCTCATGCCTCACTCTATGTTCCGTAAACTAGGATATTCTGGATTGAAGTCTACTCGTATGAACATCCAACTAGCCGATAGATCAGTCAAGTACCCCGTAGGGATATGCGAGAATGTGCTAGTCAAAGTTGGGAAATTCAAATTCCCGGTCGACTTCGTAATCCTGGATATGGAGGAGGATGACTTGGTACCTATCATCTTAGGTAGACCATTTCTTGCTACCGCGCGTGCAGTCATTGATGTCTACGATGGCAAATTGACCTTACGAGTGGGAGACAATAGCACAACCTTCGACATTAAGGATTCTATGGACCTATCCCTTGAAGCAGCCAACCGGCTCTACTTTATCGAGGATGTAGATGAACTCACAGATGTCATTGATAGTTGCGTCGATGAACAAATCGATGAAGGCTGGCTACGGGACGAGAGTTTTCTGCCTTTGCTAGAGGTGGAAAAGACGGAGGATGTTAATGCAGTCTCCTTCTACCCCAGACAAGAGGCAACGGAGCATCTCGAGCTCCGAAAGCCCGAAAACAAGCTCAAGCCTTCTATTATCGAACCTCCTAACGTTGATCTTAAAGAGCTTCCTAACCATTTGGAGTATGCCTTCCTTCAGGGGGAGGACCAACTCCCGGTAATCATAAACTCTTCCTTGGAACATGAAAAAAAAAGTTAAACTCTTAGAGGTCCTAAAAAAATACAAGGGGGTACTCGCATGGAGTGTGGCCGACATTAAGGGGATTGACTCAACTTTTTGCACACATAAGATTCTTATGGAGGAAGATTATAAACCTACTGTGCAACCCCAGAGGCGAGTGAACCCTAACATTAAGGAAGTAGTAAAGAAAGAAGTTATCAAGCTTTTGGATGCAGGACTGATTTACCCGATCTCGGATAGCCCATGGGTCAGTCCTGTGCAGGTTGTACCTAAAAAGGGTGGAATGACTGTAGTAAAGAATGACAAGGGTGAGATGGTGCCCCAGAGAACTGTCACTGGATGGTGGGTATGCATCGACTATCGAAAGCTCAATGATGCCACGAGGAAAGGTCACTTTCCCTTACCATTCATTGATCAGATGTTAGAGAGATTATCTGGACACGAGTACTATTGCTTCTTGGATGGGTTCTCTGGAAATTTTCAAATCCCCATAGCACCCGAGGACCAAGAAAAGACCACGTTTACTTGCCCCTATGGAACATTTGCCTACAAAAGGATGCCTTTTGGGCTATGTAATGCCCCCGCTACTTTCCAACGTTGCATGACCGCAATCTTTCACGAACTCATGGAAGACAGCATGGAAGTGTTCATGGATGACTTTTCAGTCTTCGGGAACTCCTTCGACCGTTGTCTTGCTAATCAAGAAAAGATGCTCAAACGTTGTGAGGAAACCAACTTGGTGTTAAACTGGGAAAAGTGTCATTTCATGGTAAAGGAAGGGATTGTGTTAGGGCATAAGATCTCAGGGAACGGAATAGAGGTGGACCAAGCTAAAGTTGAAGCTATATCTAAGTTACCATACCCCACGACGGTTAAGGCAATACGCAGCTTTTTGGGGCACGCCGGGTTTTATCGAAGATTCATCAAAGATTTCTCCAAAATCGCTCGGCCAATGACTCAATTACTTGTGAAGGATGCTCCGTTCGATTTTTCCCAAGAATGCAAGGATGCATTCGATCTCTTAAAAAGGGAACTCACTCAAGCTCCAATCATGATCACACCCAACTGGGAGTTACCATTCGAAATCATGTGCGACGCTAGCGACTTCGCTGTCGGGGCTGTATTAGGTCAACGACGTGACAAGCTTTTCCAACCTATTTACTACGCTAGCAAAACCATGAATCCCACTCAAGAGAACTACTCCACCACCGAGAAAGAACTATTGGCCGTGGTTTTTGCATTCGACAAATTCCGACAATATCTTGTCCTTTCAAAAACAGTCGTCTTCACTGATCACTCGGCTCTTAGATACCTCTTCGCGAAGCAGGATGCTAAGCCACGACTAATTCGGTGGATCTTGTTGTTACAAGAATTCGATGTTGAGATTCGCGATAAGAGGGGGGCAGAGAATCTAGCCGCAGATCATCTATCTCGTCTTGAAAACCCCTTGGATAAGCATGATAGAATTGAGATTAGGGATTCGTTTCCTGACGAACAACTGATCATTGATTCGGAGCCATGGTACGCCGACTTTGCTAATTACTTCGCAAGTAGATGTAGACTTGTTCCAGAACACCTGACTAAGTACGAGAGGAAGAGGTTCCTTTCCCAGCTAAAATACTACTTCTGGGATGAACCCTTTTTATTCCGAAGGTGTCCTGACCACATTATAAGGCGTTGTGTTTCGGAAAATGAGGCAGTTAAGATTATGAGGGAATGTCACTCTGGTCCTTCTGGCGGGCATCATGGGATAAACGTTACCGCCCGAAAGATTCTCGATGCAGGATTCTATTGGCCCACAATTTTCCGTGATGTGAAAGAAATGGTGCAGGCGTGCGATGCATGTCAACGAGCCGGAAATATATCACATAGGGATGAGGCACCTCAGAACTTTATACAAGTTTGTGAGGTATTCGATGTTTGAGGGATTGACTTCATGGGACCCTTTCCATCCTCAGGGGGAAACGAGTACATCTTAGTCGCCATTGACTATGTTTCAAAATGGGTTGAGGCACAAGCCCTTAGGACCAATGATGCAAGAGTAGTCATTCATTTCCTGAAAAAGCTTTTCGCAAGATTCGGGATTCCGAAAGCTCTCATCAGTGATAGGGGAACACATTTTTGCAATGCACAAATGGAAAAGGTCATGAAAAGGTATGGAGTACCCCATCGATTCTCCACCGCCTATCATCCACAGACCAATGACCAAGTCGAAAACACCAATAGAGCCATCAAAAGAATACTTGAAAAAACGGTTAGTCAAAACAGAAAGGACTGGTCATTTAAACTCGACGAAGCTTTATGGGCATTCCGAACTGCCTACAAAACACCTATTGGAACGACCCCATTCCGCATGGTGTATGGTAAGGCATGTCACTTACCGGTAGAATTAGAACACAAGGCTTATTGGGCACTTAAGGCATGCAACTTAGATTACACAACTGCTGGAAATAACAGGTTTTTGCAATTGCACGAGCTTGATGAACTTAGACTAGAAGCCTACGAATCCTCCATCACATATAAAGAAAGAGCTAAAAGATGGCATGACCAGAGAATTAAGAAACCCAAAGATTTTTCAGAGGGAGACAAGGTCCTATTATACAATTCTCGGTTGAGATTATTTCCGGGAAAACTTAAGTCTAGATGGTATGGACCGTTCACGGTAAAGAATTCTTCTAAATTTGGAGCGGTAGTGTTAATTGATGATGAAGGTAGGGAATTCACGGTTAACATACAACGTGTAAAACACTACCAAGAAAATAACAATGAAATGATTAGTGAGGAGGATGTGACGTTTGATGATGAGATCACGTAGTAACCCGTAACCTTGAGTCTAGCTACAAGACTCGTAAATAAAGAAAAGCGCTTCTTGGGAGGCAACCCATGTTTTGTGTGATTTTATTTGTTTGATTGTTATTTGCTTCCGTATGCATGCTTTATTTTTATTGTTGGTTGATCATGTTTCTCAATTAAAAAGTGGAAATACTTTACTTTGTTGTTTGGCCTAGTCTTAACTCCACCTAGAAGTATTTTTGCAAAAGATAAGTGTAAGGGGAAACCCCAAATATGTTTTTAAGAAACAAACCGATCATGATTCCCCACAATATTAAATGAGCATGTATATTCGTATTTGTTAGAGTCAAATGCTTGTATTGAGTCATATTGAAGTTTTGCAGGATTTTCCAGGAAGTAGAACCAAGTTTTTCCAGAAATTTTCCGGAAACTTAACATAAGAATTTCTGCAGGTCCATTCTGACGGCGTCAGAGGATTACTCTTGACGGCGTCAGGAGTTAAAATCTGGAAATTTTACCGGTTTTGTTTTTCTAACGGAGTCTTATGGTTTTTGTGAATTATTAAGTTTTATAATCTCCAGGAAATCTGCAAACTTCATTCCACAAGCATTATATCTTACTTTGTTTTCTAGGATTTAATAACTTATATAGGATGCCGCCGATTTTACGCGAGGTTTTCTTGTCTATTTTTGTCAGGATTTACAGGTTATGTATGACAAGGAGATGATTTATATTCTGGAAGGGAAGCTTTGATTGTTTCATTTTCTTGGAGGAAGATTTAACCTGGCCAACCTATAATCCATACCGAGCGAATCAGGGGAGTATTTGATTTCATTCTCTTTACTTTATCACTTTTACATTCTTTACTTGAACATTGGGGACAATGTTCATCTTAAGTGTAAGGGGAGGGTAAAAAGATGATACCTTACATATGCACTTTCGCTTGAGTTTGTTTTGTTTGATGATAGATGTGTAATAAAACTATGAGAAATACTTGTTAGTGCAATTTTAGCGCCAAATTTAAATTTTTTTACAACATTTAGGAGTGAAACTTTAGCCATAGCAAGCGTCTCATGGATAGGAGATTGTATGACTAGCACATAACCGTATATTCAGAAAAATTTTCCACCCAAAATTGTGAGGTTCACCTTTAGATTTGATAGGAAAAGCATTTACTATTAGTGCTTATGAGTGTACCGGTAGCATTTAGATTCTAGAACTTGCGTTAGTGATGCATCCCGAGACCGCTAGTGAGACTACATTCGTGTGGTAGGATTTACTACATGATAAGAGGCATTAGGATCACCCTTGTGTTAAACCCGTATTAAAATTACTTGACCATTTAAGTCATATTACTTGGCTAGTTAAGTCAACTAATTTTTCCACACCCTTAGCGTTGTACTCATTTTTAGTACACGATACCCCTAGTACACCCCTCCGAGCCTATCTTTTCGTTTCTAACTTTAAGCATTTTACTTAAAGGAAGAATTTGTTACACCCCACTTAAATGTACAACCAAATCGCCTTAGCCTTCCGTGTATGCGCTCATTTTTAGTGCATTATTGTTATTTGTTAAACCCTAAGTTAACTTTCTAATTGATTACATGGTTGCTAAGTCGAGTCATATCCTTGTACATATTGTTTTGGGACGATTGGGACTCATGGGTAAGTACTTATTTTATGGAGTAATGGGGAAGAACATCATTTATTACCCCCATATGTGCGTTAATCTTAAAAGTGCTCCAAGTGTTTTAATTTTCTTAATTCGAGTCATTAGAATAGTTAATTGTAAAGTATTTAAAGATTCAAGTGTAAGGGGAATTCTCATCCCCTATGATGTATTATTTTGGATGGTAGGGTAAGAGTGTATGCACAAAAAAAAAAAAAAATAAAAAAAAATAAAAAAAATCGAAAAATCAAGAAAAAGAAAAAAAATAGAAAAAAAGGAAAAGAGAAAAAACATACGGACTACCATCCCTTTTCATTCTATGTTCATTTTATGTTTTTGTTATTTTTCATTTATTAGCTTAAGTCGAGTCTAGTCTTGGCTTAGCAACGCTATATTGTACATGTAATTAACCAAGATTGTTAACTCGCCACCAGTAAAACTTCCTTTATCCAACAAAACCGTGTAATTCATATCCCTATACCTAACGTTACAACCCTTTAAAAGACCTCTTTGATAGTTTATCCTAGGTGCTTACGCCATGTGGTGGAGGTTTGATCCTTTCCCAAGCCTATGGTAATCTATTTTGCTATGACAGGTAGTGAGAGATATCTTCCATTTCCATAATGTTATATTACTTTATAACACCCGAGAGATGTGAGTATCTAAACACTATTTGTGAGGTGCTAGTGTATGACCTCCGTGCTTGTCTATTGGTCTTTAGTGGAATGATTATTTGTTGTAATTACTTTTATATTAGTGTTAAATGACCCCTAACTTGTCTTTTGAGTAGAATAAAAGCGCATTTGCTTGAGGACAAGCAAATCTCAAGTGTAAGGGTATATGATGAGGCGAAAAATGATCCGTTTTTAGGGGGTCATTTAAGCCCGAATCCGAATTTATTTGTTCAAATATTGCCCTAAATCGTTCCTTTTGTGATTTTAGGTACTTGGAGAGTGAATTCTGGAAAAGAAGCCATTTTGGACGTTTTTGGAGCATAAAAGTGAAGAAAACGGCAAAGTCTCAATTTTCCATGCTGGAACAGTACATGAAGGCGTCAAGAGTTAACCCATGACGGCGTCAAACCCCAAGAATTAAAATCCGTAGCTCATGACGGCGTCACGCAGGCCGTCATAAGTAGATCAAGGCCGTCCGAGGAAGTATTTGGCGGCGAGATGACGGCGTCACACCTTTGTTATTGACGCCGTCACCTCGATTTTCCTATATATAGTTTTCTAGTTTTTCACATTAAAAAGAGAAGTTTTTGAGAAACCCTAAAGACGATTTTGGTGCAACTTTTACAGGTTTTTCAAGGGTTCCAAACCCTTGAGACCTTGCATTGTAATTGAGATAATTGTTCTTCTAATTCAATCAATATGTCTATGTGTTGGTTGTCTATATCTTGTTCTTGTCTCAATTCCATTATGCTAGGCTAGATCTCCTTTGTGTTTGCTTAGATCTAATGAAACCTAGATATTGATTATGTGTTGATTACTTGTTTATTCTTGTCTTGGATGAATGATTTTATATGTTAGGCTTAAAAAACTGGCAGATCTCCAAATGGTAACATGCTTGAACGTCTTAAGAAACATGAACCGAGGCGTACTAGGTCTTTATTGGTTGTATTTAATGCATGAGCCACTGTTTACAATCCCTTTAGTTGTGCTGGGCATGGTGTAGGAGGAGATAAGAGCTCATAGAATTGGGGAGTTATGTATGCCACCCCATGAATGGTATTAAGGAATACGATCCGTCATCCATGCAATTATAACAAGTAATTAACGTGTAAAAGATATCTAGGGAGTAGTGAAATCTAAATAAACACATTTTCTCCAATTACTGCTCACAACCTTAGTTTAATTAGTTTATTTTCATTTTCAGTATTTTATTTTGATTGCATCTTAGTTTTGGGTTAGTTGAATAGCAACTAATTCCGCCCACTCTTTCAAAAACCCCGAGATTTTAATTGCTTTCTAAAAAAAATATAAAAACACAAAAATAATCATCCCTCACCTTTAGAACTAGTAATTAAGTTTTCTAATCCTAGCGACACTATTCCTAAGCTGAACGATCAATCCCCCGGTACTTGTCACTATACTATACTACAACGATCAGGTACACTGCCTGGTGGGGGTTGTAAGCTTCTCGAGATCCCTCGAGAGGTAAAGCCTGTTGCGATTCCCACGCATCAGTTGTGGGCTGTGAGACCAGGGTTCGATCCCTGGCTTTGCACCCTTTTTGTTTTTTTATTTTTTTTACTTTTCTTTTTGCCAACTGTTTGAACAACACAACCAACTTTTGAGAAGCTAAGTTTATTGAAGATCTTAAATTAAGCGTGTACGGGTTTTTAAGACGCAACAGTGATGATGATTTGGTTTTAGATGAGTTCGTTTGAAAATTAACGGCCAATAATCATTAACTAAGAAACAATATCCAAACACAACTTCGAACTAATAACAACCGTTTAACAAGTTGAATCCAAGCAATATTTCAAAATCAAACAAGCTTAAATACTAAAGAATAGTGGTAACAGTAGGCAACTAATCGAACAAGCCTAGATGACAATCAACAACAAGGCAATAACAGTACCATGGTCACCACCCAACAAGAACAATGATATAAGCCATTCAGCAGCCCAAATTACCAATAAACTTATCCTAACGAAACTTGTACCAACTGAATTCCAACAACAAGCAACAATGAAAACAACTGTATCGCTAATTTAAGCAAGTAATTACTCTAGATTCAAAACAAGCTCAGTAGCTACTTCGATAATAGCTTAGCAGCAGTGGCCAGTGGGGGGATTTTGGGAGCAAATTCAAACTAATAAACAAGCTCTCAAGACTCAACTAGTTATGGAAATCACTAGCTAACCCAATAGGCTACCCAAATCACTGCTTTTCGACCCTAGATATCCAAAATTGACCAAGTTATAATGCTACGAAAAATGGGTCAAAACTGGGCAATGGGTGCAGGGTATGACAGTGGTCGTACAACCCACATTGGACTCGAATTCCGGTGATCAATTGGTTTCCAAAGTGCAAACTCCCTTTTGATTTTAATAGTTTCCCCACTAGAGATTACAAAACAACAAACTTGATTTAATTCTAGTGATCCATGAGGACTAAACTGAACTCGAGTTTTGTTCCAATTCAACAGTTAAGAGAAAAAAATATATATATATTGACTTTATAAGATTTCTAAAAGTTTGACTGGCTTGATGATTGTGCATCTAAAGAACCAACAGTTTTACTAAAAAAGAGTTATGAACAAATTTTTACCTTTCGCTTTAAGACTTCCAAAGTCAAGGCCTGACTACTCGGATTTGAACCTGAGTAAGAGACCTAAGTCGATTTTATGGCCTCTAAGTCACAAGAGCTTTAGTGAACTATGCCAATCCAAACATCCTAACTTAACTGTTTTTAAGATTTTATTACCAAGCAGTCATTAAACTAACCTATGAGACTCTCTAATTTACCTCTAATATGCAACCTAATACCAGATTAAGCAACAAACAATAAATTTAAACTACCAACTTTAAATATCGTAAACTAAAAAGTGTGATGTAAAACCTACTTGTCGTCCGTTTCGTGAGACTACTGAGAATCAAGAACCACTTAATTTGCCCCCATGGGCTCTAAACCAACTCCCATCCAAGCTGCAATCACCCTTTTTCTTTTCGAATCCTGCTATTTTTTTTTTTCTTTTCAACCTAAAAAAAATATTTGTAACCAATTTAAGTGAAACCACAAGACAACACTAATGAAATTAAGTAACTGTGAATGGAATAATGCTTAAAAGATTTCTTTCATTAAATTTAACTGAAGATTACAAAAACAAACTACTGACTTTTTAGAAAACATAAGAAAAATAGAAAACTAAGATGGATGCCCTAAGGCTTACATTCTTCCTCTATTTATACTAAAATGAAGTGGTAGGTATGCTTGAGCTTCTTCTTTGTCTTCACTGGTGTGCTTCTCTTTAGTGAATCCTAGCCATCCATTTACTCTTGTCTTCATCTCGACCTTCAAATGATCCTTTGGCACCCAAAAGAGTTATGGATTGCCACCATGGCCTCTCTTGACTGGTTGAGGGGTGTTAGGTATGAGTTGTGAGGGGAGTAGTGGGATTGGGGAATGGTTTTGATGGTGATAGGAAGATGGTGATGAGGGTGTTGGAGTTATGCAGTCACCGGGGGGGGGGGGGGGGGGGTGGGTTAAGAGGTGGAAGTGGTGGTGATTTTTTTATTCGTAGGTTTGAATGGGGAAGGAGATGGGAGGGATACGTATATTATGTTTTTAGGGTTAGGGTTGATTTTATTAAACGTGAAGGGAAAGGGGTGGGTTTTCATTGGGCTTGGGTGATGAATTTTTGGGCCAAGTTTGTTATTTGATTGGTGGGCTGGTAAATGGTTAATGATAATAAAGGATTCGCTTGGTGTATTGTTGTAAAACCACAAGGACCAAACTTGCATTTTGAAATTTCACGGATCATTTTTGTAAATATCCCATGTCACCAAGAGGACCAAAACTGTCAAGTTAGATAAACCATAGGACCAAAAACACACTTTTCCATATTTGAAACACCGAGGGCTAAAACTGCCAATTGGCCAAAGTTCAGGGACCAATTGTGTAATTTTCCAATTCATTTTACCCAAAGATCATTTGTGGTTCGTTTTGACTTTTAAAGAGCAAAGGTTGATTTTTCTTTGAAAATGATTTACCAGGGACTAGTTTTGTGAAATTTTGAAAGTCGGGGGACTGAAACTGCCAAATATGTAACTTTTGCTTGTTTTCATTTGTTTTCACTCGTTTTTCATTAGAAACATATAAAATACGATCTTTGAGATTTTCTTCACATTTTGGTGCGTTTTTGAGTATTTTTGATCGTTTTGCAGCTTAGATTTGACTCAAAATGACGAGTATTTACTCACTCATCACTATCCTTAGGTCTTATGCATATTCCTAATTTGCTTAAGCCTCATTTGAACTAATTTAACCAAGCATGCATGCTTTACTATTCTTGCTACTTTCATCCTCTATTTAAAACACCACCTCCTCCATTCATTGTCATGGCATAACCTTCCTCCTTCACAATGTCATCCAACAAAATGTCATCCCCTAGAAAACCAAGAACATCGATCAAACCCATATGGAGGAAGAAACAAAGCCTTAGCAATTTCATGAACATCTAAAAAAAACTCACACAATAACCATATCAATTCCAATCCTACATCACATAATGAGGCATCATCTTTATCATTCTCCTTCTTTACCTCTCAACCACAAAATGGGTCACCATCTACTCACAATGAGCATACAAACCCGACTCCTCAAGATCATTCATTACCACCTTCGTTTCTACCTCCAATGACAAATGTCAACTCCCTGCACTCCATCAAGGCTCAAGAATTCTCCAATTTTGTTGATTTGAGCCTCCTCAATATCATCCTATCCCAAAAACTTCATCCTCCAACAATGTCTCATCCTACTCTTACCCAAGTGGATGCCCATGGGGGTTATTGTGCTTGTTGCATCTACAATCACAACCACTTTCAAAAGATGAAGAATGACTTGACTACATCATTTCCATCCTCTTGTCATACGGGTTTCTACAACCCCTACCCAAAAACTCCTCTCCACCATGCGGTCGCAAGTTCTAGAGAAGCATGCATGATCACTAATAAAACCGGATTTAACATGAGATATCATAGGAGATTAGACTAGGACTATGTTTGTAAACTCATGTTGTAATTGTCATATGAATGGCATTATTATTGTCTTTTAATGAATGATATAGTTTCTGCATGAATTATTGAACTCTTGAGCCAGAACCCCTTACTGCCAGCGGTCCCTTATCAAGGTGGCGGTCCCAAACATTAAAGGATCGTCGACCCATTTACAGGACCGTCCGCAGTGTATGTTTCTTCTTCCTTATCTTAATTTTTATACATGATTTCTATGTTTGCTTGCATGTTTTCTCTAACATTTTGAAGCTAAATTCCATCGATCGATTCCCGAGTGTCCTTATCAAGGGGGAGCACTAAGCTAGGGGGAGTCATCATGATGCCGTGGACTTCTTTATTTCTACGAAGCCTTTTTGATTCTACAAAAAGGGGGAGAACAAAATGAGACTCATTTTAAAACTCATTAATACCTAGTTTTATCTAAAATGAGTTTATATTTTGTAATCATCAAAAGGGGGAGATTGTTAATAAAAATAATGTCAAAAACGTCATTTGCATTAATCGGTCTCTACTAGTTTTGATAATCACAAAATACAAACACACGTTACGTAAAACTACGATTGATAAGTTTTTAATCGAGAAAACTCGTTTTCGTCATCAACATCACTTAAGGTATGTACAAACTTCTACCAAATTGTGTATGTGATCAAAGGATTTAAAAACTTTACATTTTCATGTCACAAAACATTTTTACAAAAGTATTTTTGTATAATTTAAAGAAATGTTTTATTAAGAAAATGTTTTCAAAATTCAAAACCATAACTGCCATATTTCCCGCTCAAAATCGACAACAAAACTTCACCAGATAGTTTTTCACCACGTCAGGACAAAATGGGGAGCGTTTGTCTGGACGGTCCTTTAAATAGGGCAGCGGTCCCTTATCGATAAGGGACCGTCGCCTCTCTCCTAATGCCTATAAATACAGAACTGTTTTCTTTCAGAAATCTTCACCTCTTATACACTAAAACCTTCTGTATTCCAAAATCCTTTCCAAAACATACTCTTTGATCACATTATCGGGTTCTAGTTGTTTACAAGTGATCACACTCATCATTCCTCTAAGTGCAAGAGAAGAACATTCGTTGTAATCAAGAGACGAAGTGTTGAAGAAGAGTTTTGCTCATCTCATCCCATTGTTGCGGATCTATCATCATTTATATTCATTGTTTCATATATGTAATAGGACTTGAGTGCAAGTCTTATATTGTGTATTGTGTTGTATCATGCCATCATGTTGATACGAGGTGTAAAGCCACGTGGGCTTTGGTAGATTGGTTCTAGCTAGAATTAGGACTCGACATTCCACTTAGTGTCGTTAAACTTAGTGTAAGCTTGTGTAAGGTTTGTTCTGCCATAAGGGAGCATGTTGATATAGTGCTTGTGAAACTCTCGAGTGTGAGACTCGAGGAGTGGAGTAGGGACGAAGGAGTGAGCTTCGTGGCCGAACCACTATAAATCTCCGTGTGCCGGTTTGATCCTTCCTTTACTTACCTTTACTTATTTACTTGTTATTGCTTATATCTATTGTTGTATTGATTTCACGTAAACATCAAATTGAATCATTTTCACAAACGCAATTTGTAAAGTAAATTTTCTAAAAACGTAAATAATAATGGTGAAACTATTCAACCCCCCCTTATAGTTTCTACAATACAAGTCATTTCCAAGGGAGAATTCAAGCCATAATCATAAGTTTTATCATTCATTCAATTTGTATTGAATTCATGTTTATAATTATCATATTAAACATTCGTTTTTCTGTATTTATGAGTATGAGTGGCTAAACACCTTTTGGTGTTAGCCTCATTAAGAAATTGTTATTGCCATGATTTAGTTTTCTAGCATTTATTATCGTTTTATTTGTATACTTTCTTAGCATGTCTTAGGACACTCTAGTTTCGGTAGTGATGATGTTTGGTAGTTCCATTGAGGCTAGGAGAATTGACCATAGGACCTATAGCGGATAAGGGTGTGTCTTGATGAAAGTAATATCACCATCCATGTAGAAATTTCAACGAATGACCACCTACCAAACATACTTGCTTAAGGAAGTAGAGGGGATGTAAGTTCCGATCGGCCGCATCCCGTTAGACTATTCTAAGTTAGTAGAGGCGCTTAACAACTCTTGCATCTTGTAGGCCAAGGCCAACCAGCGAACTCTTATAATGAATGTTATAGGAATAGGGCAAGGTGTAAGATAGGATTAGACGATTTGACCATCTGAGTCTATCGACTTGAATCCCCAGATGAAACGATATGATGCATTATTAGAAAACTTATCATGATAATAACAAGAGTAGTAATTAGGTTAACACTATTCTCCCCATCTGATTCTATTCGCTATTTAATTGTTTATTCATTGTTTCATTTCATTAGTTTAATTAATCAATCATTAAAACCTCTTTTTAATTATTGACACTAAAATTAGATAATTTCCGCTCCTTAGCTCTTGGGATGACCTTGGCTTTACCATTAGCTATACCATACACGATCGGGTACACTGCCCGATAGTGCATTAGGTAGACCTTAGGTAGACGAGCAACTTATAAATGTTAAAACCTGGTCGGTAAATCCTGCATCAATCTCGCAAGTCAAGAGACAATTTGGACAACATTTCTTTTCGTACTTTTGTGGGTAACAAAACTTTCGCACTTCAGCTGTCGCAACTTATCTACTATCACAACTCTACTGCTATCGCAACTACTACTGTCGCAGGCTACTATTGCAGCTGGTATCACAACCAAAACCCTTAAGTTTTACGAGCATAATTTTGCGAGACTCATTTTCCGAGCATAAAGACCAATAAATTTATAGGATCTAAAAAACTTTATAGCTTAAAAAACTGACCAAAAATCTTGAATCCGACCACAAAACTAAGATGAAACCACATGAATCTTGTTAGGAATCAGAACATAACATAAACACAATAAAAGTTGGATTAAAAAAACAGATTTAGACACCAAAAATGACAGATTCGGACTGTTTTAGACCAGAAAAACAAGAACACATATTTGGACTTTTTGGACTGATGAAACTTACGACACGACACAAAAACCACCTAAAACAATCTAAACTAATGACCTAGGCTCTTGATACCAATTGTAGGGACAATGATCTCACTAGTTTAGGTTGTTAATATGTGGTGTCGGGTGGTCGGCTAGAGTAGCCAAACACACCCATGGTGGTGGTGATGAGAGAGATTAGAGAGAGGGAAGAGAGAGTGGTGAGACAAAGGATATTTTATTATTGCAACACACACTCCACTAGTGAAACTAGTTGAGGTATTTATACTAGTACAAGGAGTATCACAACCTTTCCTAGCATATGTTGTGATATCTACACAACATTCTTATCCCCCCCCCCCCACGACTATACAAGTGTCGTGAGGGTGGGATATCTAATCTAGTAAACTACTTGTATTTATGTGTTCCAATACTTTATACCTTATGTCTTTCTGCTATAAAGTCATGCCTGGTTATCTACCGCTTTTGGGGGTGTGACATGCATGCATTCAAAATTAAAGCATTGAATTTGTAACTCCATAAGTCTATAGTAATGGTTATTGAGCTATTAACTACACATGTATATAATGATCATTCAATCTTTAAAAAACAATTTCGTAGCTAAATATTTATCTAAACATCTGTACAATAATCTTACACTAAAAGGATCATAAAATTTGCAATTTATTATTTCATGGGCGATTTTACGGACGATCTTACGTAGCTATGTGTATAATATAAACATTAAATATGGTGTATTAATAAGTTTCACATAATTTATAAGACATAATTATTATAGTTGGTGATTTTAATATATATTTCGTAACAAGTTACATCTCATTTTTTTTAACTAAAGAGTTACATAAATCTATTCATGACGAGTTGCATTATATAATCAAGTATATTTATTCATTTTTACGTCATAAATAAACTACACATGAATATCCCTTTTATAGCTGCAATCAACAATTACCACTGTCAACAACCATCACAGATCTTTTTTTTCTTCACTATTACTATGTATCAGTGTCATGTAATGCATTGTTATTGCAGGTTAGGTTGGGATCACAATGAAGAGATCTATACATGTGTTGAGGCCTATAATTTGCAGAAGCTTATACTTTATAGTAAGGATGATGCTACTTACAAAAAACTCGCAAAAAACTCACCAACTTTCCCACTTTTTCCCCACCATTAAAAAACTCACAAAAAGCTTCATTTCCTAGTCAATTTCTTAGTGTTTTTCAATTCCGAGATCATCAATCGATTAGTCTAATCATTTCGCACATAGTGATTAGATTGAATTTGATTTTCATTCAGTATTTTGAAAACCCCCAATTTTGAAGTTTTTGGCGACAAAATCCATCATCTGTGTTTATGGAATTATATGATAGAATAGTAAAGAATTAGTGTATTTGAATTGATTACAATTAGAATTAACATGTCTAATAAGTCAAATAGGAGAAGATCGTCAAAATGTCAAACTAGGGTTCTAATTAGATTTGAAGACACAATCGTTGAACTCAATAAGAATAAGGGGAAGAGTCCTGATGATGGGAAAGAGGTTAGTAGAGTTGCTGAGCAGATTGAGAAAACTAAGGAAGGGGAAATGGGATGTGTTCAGGAGAAGGAGATGGATAATGCAGAAGAAAGTGTGAAGGGCTGTTTGGATGAAATGAATGGGAATAATGTTAATAAGATTGGTACAGGGGGTGAATGAAGGCAGTTAACAAGCCAAACCAGTCGAAATACAGACATCTGAATGCAAGGTGAGTGACTAAACATCACCTGTGAATGTACAGTTGGAGGCTATTAAAACATGTAATGTTGAGTCAAATAAAATTGTTGAAGGTAGTCCTAAATTTGCTGATAAGAATACAAACAATAGTGAACATGTGAGCAGTACTACTAGCTTTGCTAAAATAGTTAGTAATAATGTTCAGTCAATGGATAATAAGCTTGACTTTGTACCACATGAGTTAGATGTTAATGGAGCTAAAATGGTTATATTTGAGGATGAATTGGTTAAGGAAGGTTGTAGGAAATGGGACAATACAGTTTGTGGTCATTTTGTTGGAACTCAATTGCCTCTTGCTGAAGTTAGATACAATGTGAGAAGAAAGTGGGGTAGATATGGGCTGATTAGAGTTAGTATGAATAGTAATGGATTCTACTTCTTCAAGTTTAGAAATGAAGAGAGTGGGCAATACATTGTTGAGAATGGACCATGGATGATCAATAATAGACCTATGATTGTTCAAAAATGGGATATTGATGTTAATATTGAGAAAAGAGAACCAAATAAGCTACCTATGTGGGTCAAATTGATAAATATTCCATTAGAAGCTTGGACTAAAAAAGGGATTAGCACTTTAGCAAGCAGTTTGGGAAAGCCAATTATAATGGATGCTATTACCACTAAGATATGCACCCAAGGTGTTGATAAGTTTGGTTTTGCTAGAGTGTTGGTTGAGGTCAATGCTGATCAGGGTTGTCAGGATAGTATTGAAATACACTATCTTGATAACAAGAAAGAGAAAATAAGATCCAAAACTGTCAAGGTTGAATACCAATGGAAACCTATGTGATGTAATCACTGCAAGGTCTTTGGTCATAGCATTCTTAATTGTGTTCAAAGACTGAAGCTGAAATGGAACTAAAAAGGAAGGAAAGTAAGCAAGAAGTTGATAAGAATGGGAAGAATACTAATAAAGGGCCTGTGGTAGGACAGACAAAGAAGAAAAATGTTGGAATGACGTACAGACCCATACATAAGTCTGATGATATTAATAGACAGAAAGATGCTAATAAAGAAAGTAATGAAGGAAAGAAAGCACAGATGGAAGATACTAGTAATCAAGTGAAGAAACAAGGAGGAAAAGATGCTAAAGTAACTGAAATGGAGAGTGACAAAATGTGGAACATTGGAAAGGAGAATATGGAAGAATTAAAACAAAGTTCTAATAGATACAATGTTTTGTAGAATGATTATGATGCTGAGTTTCCAAAACTCTTATCTCCTCATAAGTTGAAATTAGTTGATGGGTTCTTGAGTAAGAATGAAAGACCTACTAATGATGTGCTAGAGAAATGGAGTGATGATATGAAAGCATACTTTGAAGGTAAATGGAAAATAACTCAGAATGGTGCGAGGGTTAGTAATAGTAATGAAATGGATAAAATAACAGAGGATGTTGTAGATGATCCATTAGATATTACTGGCTTTTTGAAGGAGAATGAATTAAAGAGTAAAGGTAAGAATGTATTGGTGGAGGGAGGTACTGAAGGTTTATTCAATGTCTAATATGAATAGAGATTGTAAGATAGGAGTCTGGAATGTTAGAGGTTTGTGTAAGAAAACAAGACCAAAAGAAGTTAAAAACCTCATTCAGAATGAAAATTGAATGTATGTGCAGTCTTAGAAACGCAGGTTAAAGAAAGTAAAGTGAGCAATGTATGTGATAGAATTTTTAGTAATTGGATATGGGCTACTAATGCAAGATGGTCTCCAAGTGGGTGCAGAATTATGGTAGGCTGGGATCAAGGTGTAATCAATGTGATGGTAATTAACAGTTCCAGTCAATCTATGATGTGCCGAATAACAGACATGAACAATAAGGTAAGATTTTATTGTACATTTGTGTATGGGAAGAATGATGGTAAAGATAGGAGAGAACTTTGGAATGATCTTCGTACTTACTATAAGATGGTGAATGGAGATGCTTGGTGCTTAGTGGGTGATTTTAATGTGATTTTGAAGAATGATGAACATAGTGAGGGGATGTCTTTCTCTACTTTGGATATGCAAGAATTCCAAGAGTGTATGGTAAATATTGAAATTGAAGATATTAATAAGGTGGGCTTTCACTTCACATGGACTAAAAGTTTATTAAACCCAAACACTGCTGTTCTCAAGAAGCTGGATAGAGTAATGGGGAATGGAGGGTTTATGAATAAGTATGTTGATGCTCAAGCCTGCTTCCTTCCTTATCTGATTTCTGACCACAGCCCTGCTATTCTTGTTATCCCAAAAAAGATAAAGAAAAAGGTTAGACCTTTTAGATTTTCAAATTATATTACTGAAAAAAAAGAATTTCTCCCTATTGTTCAATAGGAATGGTGCAAGATTTTTGAGGGTCATAAGATGTTTATATTGGTTAAGAAATTAAAAAGTCTCAAGATTCCTTTGAAGAAGTTAAGTTGCAAAGATGGCAATCTATTTGACAAAGTTGTTATGCTAAAAAAGAAATTGGAAGATGATCAGGCAAAAGTAGATAAGGATGTTCATAATTCTGAGTTAAGAAATGAGGCTGCTAAGACTTTAAAGGAGTATAATGAAGCAGTCTTGGATGAATGCAAATTGTTGTATCAGTTAGCAAAAGTTGAATGGTTGAAAGAGGGTGATAAAAATTCAGCATACTTCCACCAAGCTATCAAAGGGAGAAAACATAGAAGTCATATTAATAGTGTTTGTGATGAGCAGGGTTTAAGATATGAAGGTGAGGAGGTGCATATGCAGTTTGTTAATCACTTTCATAAGTTTTTGGGAGCTACTGGAGATACCCAGAATATCAGCAATACTAGTGAGCTTTTTGAAATGCAAGTGACTAACTGTGAAGCTGAAGCCATGTGTGTTAATGTGACAAATGAAGAGATTACAGCTGCTCTGAAAAGCATTGATGATAATAAAGCACCAGGACCTGATGGTTTCACAGCTAAGTTCTTTAAAGCTACGTGGCATATTGTGGGTGATGATGTGTGCAATGCAGTCAGGGAGTTTTTTCAGACAGGGAAATTACTTGGTGAATTGAATGCAACCATGATTTCTTTAGTGCCAAAAACTAAGACACCAGCTAAGGTGTCTGATTATAGACCAATTGCATGCTGCAATGTGGTCTATAAAATCATTAGTAAGATCCTCACTAACAGATTAAAGAATGCGTTATGTAGAACCATTTCCAAAAAACCAGAGTGCATTTATTCCAGGGAGAATATCACTGATAACATCTTACTCACTCAAGAATTGTTGAAAGGGTATGGGTGTAAGCAGGGCAAAGAAAGATGTGCATTTAAAATTGACATTAGTAAAGTATACGATGCAGTCAGTTGGTCTTTTCTGGAAGAAGTTTTCTATGGTTTTGGTTTTCCTAAAAAGTTCATTGATTGGGTTATAATTTGTGTCAAGACTGCAGCCTTTTCAGTTTGTGTAAATGGTGAGAGTTTTTGGATATTTCAGAAGTGGTAGAGGTTTGAGACAGGGATACCCAATATCACCTTACTTGTTCACTATGGTCATGGAGGTTTTGACTATGATACTGAGGAGGAGAATTAGACATAATGAGCAGTTCAAATTTCATCATGGCTGTGCAGAGCTTCAAATTGCTAACCTATGTTTTGCTGATGATCTAATGATTTTATGCAATGGAGACACTGGTTCTGTTCAAGTTATTAAAGATTCATTGGATGAATTTAGTGGTGTATCTGGCTTATATCCTAATATGAATAAATGTACCATGTTTTGCAGTAACATAAATGAAGAAACCAAGAAAGCCATTTTGGAGATTGTCCCATTTTCTATAGGAAAGTTATCTGTAAGGTATCTTGGAGTTCCATTGGTGACAAGAAGATTGGGTATTAATGATTGTAAGTGTCTAGTTGAAAAGGTTAAAAGCAAAATCAGTGATTGGAGAAACAAGTTCTTGTCATATGCAGGGAGAATGCAACTGATAGTTTCAATTTTATCTGCTATGCATACTTACTGGGCCTCTGTTTTCTTTCTTCCAAAAGCAATCACCAAGGATATTGACTGCTTATTAAAAGATTTCTTATGGAGTCATGGGGAGAAAATTAAAGGTAAAGCTAAGATTGCATGGAAGAATGTGTGTAAGCCTAAGAATTGTGGTGGTCTAGGATTCAAGCCTTTTGATCAGTGGAATAAGGTTCTTATGATGAAACATATTTGGAATATTGCAAGCAAAAAGGATACTTTATGGGTCAAATGGGTGAATATGTACAGAATCAAAGATAGAAGCTTATGGGAAATTCCAATTCATGAGAATGCAAGCTGGGGATGGAGGAAAATGATGGAGTTGAGAAATGAAGCTAGAAAGCACATATGGCATTGTTTGGGAGATGGTCAGAATACTAATGTTTGGCATGACTTATGGTGCAAAGAGGGGCCACTAAGCAATTTTATAACAAGAAGACAAGTATACAGTGCTGGATTATCAAATAATGCTAGTGTGGCAAGTGTAGTGGAAAATGATCAATTTACTTTTCCTGATGAATGGTATGCTCAATATAATGAAATACTTCCAAACAGACAACTGGAACTAATAAATGGGAAAGAGGACATGGTGAAATGGAGAAGTAACAAAGGTAATTTGGTGAAATTTAGTGTCAATAGAGCTTGGAAGGATCTGAGAAGCCAAGAGGAAAAAGTAACATGGGATAAAGTTGTTTGGTTTT
The DNA here is from genome assembly GCA_030686995.1 of Artemisia argyi. Lineage (NCBI taxonomy): Eukaryota > Viridiplantae > Streptophyta > Magnoliopsida > Asterales > Asteraceae > Artemisia > Artemisia argyi. Next base: position 16,689,633 of record CM060678.1, on the reverse strand, counting down.
CTAATTTCATTCCAAGACATGAATTTATAGTTTGGTTGATGATTCAAGAAAGATTGCCTACACAAGACAGGGTCATTAAGTGGCATCCTGATAAAGGTATGAAATGTGTTTTATGTGGTGAGGTGAATGACAGTCATGACCATTTGTTCTTTAAATGCAACTATTCTGCAAAAGTATGGGATAAGGCTAAGATGATGAGCAGAATTGGGTGTTTGGAGAATAACTGGAAGATGATACTGGAGGAGTTAAATGTCTTACCTAACATAAAGAACATTGGATTATAGTGAAGAAAATTGTGTATGCTGTTAGTGTCTATTTCATATGGCAAGAAAGGAACTTGAGACTATTTCAAAGTGTTAAGAGAGAATGGGATGTTCTGTGGAAAGTTATTGAGGACAATGTTAAGCTTAAAATTTCTAGCATGAAGGTTATCAAGTCTACGGATGTGGAAGAGGTGTTCAATATATGGGGTATGATTTTAAGTGAAGACTGAATCAGTGTTATAGAAGTGGAATGTCTAGTTATAAAAGGTATCTGAAGCTACTTATGGGAGTGTTTGGATATAAGTTTTACTACAACTGATGTCTTGTTGATTTTGTACAAGCAAAGTCATATAAGATATACTAATTGGAACCATAACAATATGACTGTATCTTGTACCTTGGAGTTCATTGGGTGTGACTGTACTCACTGATTCATCATTCTCCTATCCAGTTGGGCCTAGGGAGGCAACTGTGGTAGGCTTTGATGATAAGGTGAGAGGTCTAAATCCTTTGAATGTACCATAAAGTAGAGCAGTCTATTGTAAGGGTATATGGTTTGGCCGGCCAATGTATGATGAGTGGAATAGCGAGGAGTGAAAGATGAACCTGCTTGGTCCACTCAATACATTGGCATAGGAGGACTGGTTGGTCATCATTGAGGGAGAGTGTTCCCAAACAGTTGAAGCCCTTCTAGAGAGGGAAATGTAGGCTATTTGGCAGAGCCCCCAATGGATGGGTAAGGGTTCCTAGTGAACCCACGCATCTGCTCTGTCTTAGCTATTGTGGGTGATGGTTGAATGGCTTAGATGAGGAGATGATGTGGAAATGTAGCTAGATGGTAGGTGCTTTAATTGGTGAATGAATAATCATAGCTGGCATGGTTTATGTTAAAGTGCAGCTCTGATTAAGTGTGGAATGAAGATTGAGTTGTTTGATATATGAACTAGTATATCTGATATTGATTAGCTTCATTAGATATTTGATAGGCTAGTTGTATTGTATGTTAAAGTTGTATCTTACTGGATGAAGTCTGTTTCAGTCCAGTTTTTGGGAGAATTGTTCTTGTAATTTGTAATATGTTGATATTAATATAATCATTCACCATTTTGCACAAAAAAAAAAAAAAAAAAAAAAGAAGGATGATGCTACTAGTTAGTATGGTTTTTGCAGATGTACAAGAAATGTAGATGTTACAACAGGGTCTCTTCATTGATGAGGTCAGGGTTGCTACAATCATCAAGATGATGCCTTTTATGAGGAAATGCAGTCATGTGATTATAGTATAAACGTTAAACATGGTTTATTAATAAGTTTCACGTAATTTATGAGATACAATTACTATTGTTGGTGATTTTAATATATATTTCATAACAAGTTACATCTCATATTTTTTAACTAAAAAATTGCACAAATCTATCTTCATGACGAGTTGTATTATATAATCAAGTATCTTCATTCACTTTTACGTCCACATGAATCCCCCTTTATAGCTACAATCAACAATTAATGCTGCCAACAACTACCATCGATCTTTTGTTATTTACTATTACTATATATCAGTGTCAATTATATATTTTTTTAATGTATTTTTTATATCGTCACTGCAGCATTGCATGATTACCTATCATATTTAGACTTAGGATTAAATAAATAAATAAATAAAAAATTAAAATTAGAAGGAAGAGGAATAACAACAACCACACTCTTGAGATGTATCGAATTGAATTCGTTGCACCCTAATATATTTTATAGCTAAAACTAGATGCATATACATATATTAGATGTATTCATCAAGTTATGTGAATCTTATATATTTTTTTATTATCTGCAAATCAAATTTGTTGTTAGCGCTACTTTGTATCGACTTCAAAATCAATTTTTGAACTAATTAGAATGAATCTAATTGATGTAGATGTATTTAATTTAAATCGATGAATATCAGATATATAATTATAATTATTTTTCATCATTCCCATTTTAACTTTTATTTCCGTTTAATCTTTACCCATCATAGATCGGAATACTGTTCAAAAAAAAATCATAGATCAGAATATTTTAATGTGACAAATTCAAAATCTGAAGATTCAAAATAAAATATAAAAAAATAACTCACTCCCATCGTTCTCCACTCCACACCCACCCAACCCAACTGCCTCTGATTCATTTTTTTAGGCATCTCTCTCTCTCTCACTCACTCACACTCTCTCTGCAACTGCCTTAACCACCAAGCAATTCTCACACATTTTCTCTCTCTCACACACTTTACACACATTTACTCAAATTAATCAAACAGTGTCCTTCACTTTCACTTTACACCATGTGACATTCCCTGCCAATTTTCACACACACTAATCACACTTCCTCTCTCACACACTTTACATAATAAATGGCAGCAGCTTATTCTTCATCATCTAATAGACCCTCTCATTTTCATCATCATCATAACCGTAAGCCTTCAAGCCCGTTTTCATCGTCCACGTCATCATCCACGTCATCGTTGTTCAAACAGTCAGCTCCGAAACCGAGATCTAAGTCAGATTCAATGTATTCGAAAAACAGGTCTCCGGTAGGTTTTCCGTCACCGGAGGAGCTCACCGGAGATCCGGTCGTTGGAGGAGGCGATAGTATTTCTGTTACCATTCGGTTTAGGCCGTTAAGGTAGTTTAATTAGTTAAATTTGAATGAATATTGATGAATTTGTGTTAGGTTAGGGTTTCGTTATAATGTGATTGTGTTTAACTGAATTAAATGAAATTGTGTTAATTGTAGTGAGCGAGAGTATCATAGAGGTGACGAGATATCGTGGTACGCGGACGGGGATAAGATCGTGCGGAACGAGTATAATCCTGTGACTTCGTATGCGTTTGGTATAAAATTTGGATTTTATTTGTTACGATTAGTTTATTTAGTTAGATATAGATTAGGTTAATGAATGATTGGATTATATGTATGTGATGACGTGGCAGATAGAGTATTTGGACCGTCTGCGGCGACTCAGGAAGTTTATGAAGTAGCTGCGAGGCCTGTTGTGAAAAGTGCTATGGAAGGAGTTAACGGTTAGTTAAAATTTGTAATTACTCCGTATTTTATTAATGACGGATTGAAATATTGAATGTAACGAAACAAGTTGTTTGACTTAATGCAGGCACTGTGTTTGCTTATGGAGTTACAAGCAGTGGGAAGACGCATACGATGCATGTAAGAGACATTTTAACTTGCCTGATGTTATTAATTTTAGCTAAGATGTTCGGATTTGTATACTGAATAGGATTTGGTAATTAGCTCTGTATGACGTTCATGGAATATTGTTGTTGCTCATATCAATAATTAAGTATCGGTAACACTAATCTGGTGTAACTTATGGTTTTCGTAGCAACTAATGAAGCTTAGTATTGATTGTTATATATCTCAAGTACAGTAGCAATTTGTAAGCTCCGCCATTTAGGAGAGTACGTTGACTATACAGTATACAGTGTTACCTTGACTTATCACTTTTACATTAGGTTGCAGTGTCTTATGCTTTGACCATTGACCAAATTTGCTTCACTATACATTTTGCACAACATGAGAGGACTTAGAAGTAGTAGTAGTCTCTTTACATTTTCCTGATAAGACTGATTCCTTGTTGTTTGGATGATTTCGTTGGGCTATATATTAACCAGGGAAACACGTATATGATTTGGGATGTTGAGAGTGCGTTGTGATTATTCTGGCCATATTAAGAGTTACTTATGATTCATGCTTTTAGTCCATTCTTCAGTTAAGCGTGTATTCTCTTTGTGTCAATAATGTTCTCAGGGCGATCACCTTTCTCCTGGAATTATACCATTGGCTATAAAGGATGTTTTTAGCATTATTCAAGATGTAAGTGTTTCTCAGAACCTCATAATTAATATTAGAAATGCATTGTAATTGCATACACCTTTTGGTTCAGTATTAAGTATAAATTCCTGTCACACTCATGCTCTATATCTTTTATATCTGTATGAAGTAGTACCGCACTAGGTTTATTGTTGACTTAAGGAGCACAGTTTGTGAGTAATAAACTTGTTATGTTCACATTGCAGACTCCAGGAAGGGAATTCTTGCTGCGTGTGTCATATCTTGAGATCTATAATGAGGTTAGTAATACCACTGAGACGCCTGCTTGCAAACTAATAAAAAAGAAAGTACACTTCATAAGTCACTTCTTACTGCCAGTAATGTAATTTGCTTTATTTATTTATTTATTTTTTGTCTCATACTGTTTGTCACTTGTGACTAGTGAGGCGTACTTATTTGGACTTTGGTATCCTTTGCTACTATTGCAGGTGATCAATGATTTGCTCGATCCAACTGGACAAAATCTACGTGTTAGAGAAGATGCACAGGTTTTGTCAGTAACTATATATCCACTTTCTTGTATAGTGTGTTTTTGTCATTTTTATCGTTCTCCAAGTCATGTTTCTCACAAGGCATTAAACATCCACTTAGCTTTGATGAGTTAGGGCTGCTTAATCTCCCTTTAGCAACTAATTGTTGATTAGGTGTTCCAAAAAACTTAAACGTTAATTACTCAACTGATTTTACTCAACTTGGAGGAAGTCATTCCAATCATTTATTTTGATTTGGTGTTGGTAAAACAATGGAGTAATAACTCAAAAGTACCTACGTCAAAAAGTTATCTCTTGTATGCTCAGATAACTTAAAAGCAATTGTATTTATATTTTGAGTTAACCTTTTATGTTTTGTGATAGACGACTAAGTGCTAAAATGTCACTTGTTTATCTGTCTCTGATTCTCCATCTCTCACTTTGCTGTTCATCATCATATGGGTGTTAGAGATTTAAAATTTATCATTATTTGCTAAACCATGTGCTTATTCTTCATAGGGTACATATGTTGAGGGCATAAAGGAAGAGGTTGTCTTGTCTCCTGGGCATGCCCTTTCTTTTATTGCTGCTGGTGAAGGTATTGCTGAATCTAACTGTGTGTCTGTGTGCATTATTTTTTGTTCATATATATGCATGTATGTAATCTCCAGCTTCTGTTGTCTACTTTCTGTTGCAGAGCACCGTCATGTTGGTTCTAATAATTTTAATCTGCTTAGTAGCCGTAGTCACACGATTTTTACGCTGGTATGTACTTAATATACAGCTTATTGTAACTTTAATCTTAGTTCTTCGTTAAGTTGTTAATATGCCGCCTCTCTTTTTTTGTACGTAGATGTCCAATGTCTGCTTTTATGTTCGTTATAGTCTTATAGAACCCACCCTCACAGTTCTTTCTTTAGTTCCTGAAGCGGCAGTTATCTCAAACAAATCCATAAAAACTTGTATGTGGTTGATTCTCCACTAAACCAGTAACCAATTGCTGTAACAATTTTTGTTTTTTCGTGAACAGCATACTTGTTCTGTTGAAAGTCGTTTTCACTACCATATACAAAGCTGTATCTAACTTGGCTATCTGAATTGACAGATGATTGAAAGCAGTGCCCATGGTGATGAGTATGATGGAGTGATCTTTTCTCAACTTGTATGTATAATTGATTCGTAGTTTTCTTTACATGATTAATTTGCTGCTGTATCACTTACATTGTTTTCTCTTAATTGCTCTAGAATCTTATTGATCTAGCTGGATCAGAGAGCTCAAAAACTGAAACAACTGGACTAAGGAGGAAAGAAGGATCCTACATAAACAAAAGTCTTCTAACCCTTGGAACTGTAAGTCATTATAGATCTTGTACTGATGTTCCTCGAAACTTTATTAGCATAATCTTTTACACAGATGTGGTATTTCATGCTTATCTAATTGTAAAGGAGCATCGTTAGGTACTTTTTGTTTATCTCTTACACCTCGTGTATCTTTGTTATCAAGCTGGGCAATCACATCATATTATCATATATTTGTCCAATACTTTGTTATTCTAACTCTGTTATTCACAACTGTATCGAGAAATGTGATTTATTTTTCATTCGTAATATTTTTTTTAACTGGACATGCAGGTAATTGGAAAGCTAAGTGAGGGGAAGGCATCTCATGTTCCATTTAGAGATTCCAAGCTTACCCGCCTACTACAGTCTTCATTGAGTGGCCATGGACATGTTTCAGTAAGTCTAAATTGAAGTGGTAGAATTGAATACTTTTTTTCCCCCTTCTAATCTTACTTCCTTCAACTCCATCTAAACTTTATTTTTTCTACCAGCTCATCTGCACCATAACTCCAGCTTCTAGCAATATGGAGGAGACTCACAATACATTAAAATTTGCAAGCAGGGCAAAGCGTGTTGAAATCTATGCTTCTCGGAACAAGGTCTGCTATGGAACTAGTATAAGTTTTGCAGAAAATTTCAAACAAAAAAACTAATGACTGCTTTTATGCTATTGGCACATTCATCTTTCAGATTATTGATGAGAAGTCATTAATTAAAAAGTACCAAAGAGAAATATCTGTTCTCAAACAAGAGCTTGATCAGCTAAGGAGGGGGATGCTTGTAGGTGTTAACCCTGAAGAGATAATGACCTTAAAACAAAAGGTAATTTTTTATGTTTAGTGTTATCGGTATTTGTGTAAAGACCATGTGTATATATTTCGATAGGTTTATTGACAGCTATATGTTTTATAGTTAGAAGAAGGACAAGTGAAGATGCAATCACGCTTGGAGGAAGAGGAAGAAGCCAAGGCAGCTCTTATGAGTAGAATTCAAAGGCTCACAAAGCTAATACTTGTTTCCTCAAAAAATACAATTCCTGGACTAACAGATGTATCATCTCATCAACGGAGTTTGTCTGCCAACGAGGATGATGTAGGTTACCATGATTTCACTATTCTGTTATTTTACTTCTTCCTCTGTAGATTATGGTGCTTGGAATGCATATTTAGAAAAACATTTTCAACTTCTCAAGGTTGTGAGAAGGGCGACAGGCCTTTTGATATGAAACACGACTTTGCTTATATTTTTATCAATAAATGTTTCTACTATGATTAAATTGCTGCTTGAATGCAGTTTGATCTATTAGGCTTGAGTTTAATGACTAGTTTTTTTTGTCCATGCATATGTTTCAGGATGGTTCTCTGCTCTTGCAAAGCGAGAATCTGAACGACTCTCCGTCAGAGATATCTTATGAAAGAAAACACAGAAGAAACTCCAGCAATTTATCAGCAGCAGGTAGTACCATCACAGAATTAACTCAAGCAGGCGACATTATCAATGGTTCTGCTGGTAGTGCAAAAACAGTAAGTCTCAGGACTCTCCTTACATTCATGGGGGACTTAATACCCAGCTTCTTGTTGCATGCCATTTTTTGATTTGCTTTTGAACTCTATGCTGTTTGGAGAATCATTAGTTTCTTTTTGTAGTTTGCATATCAGCATAGATTGACATTCGTGTATACTTGCATAGAGTTTTTATCCTCTAAAATATCAGTACATAAACATAATGCATCAATACTTCCATTTGAGAAAAACCAGCATTAAGTAGCAGTAAGAAAGAAAGTGCTGTTGCACTGTTCTTAACTGGAACTGTATGCATGGTTAGACAATTCATTTATTTTTCATCTTGGACTAATAATTTTTAATAGACTTGCTGCAAATTGTGTAAGTTAGTTTGTAAACAGCTTAATATTAACTTCGTTATTCATGATCTTTTGTTTAATTGTAGGGCGTAATCTCGATAGATCAGATGGACCTTCTAGTGGAGCAAGTTAAAATGCTTGCAGGAGAGATTGCTTTCAGTTCAAGTACAATGAAACGTTTAATAGAGCAGTCTGCAAATGATCCGGAGATCTCAAAAACTCAGGTATTGCTTGTTTTTACATCTAACTTTACAAGCTTTACATCAGTTTTAAAAATGAAATGTTAAGATTTTGCCTTACGATTGGATGTACCGATGTAGTATAAAACCTGTAAATACCTTACCAACTTTTATCTTAATCTAAAAGCCATTTGCTGATTAGAAATACACATTTTTCTACAGATAGAAAACTTGGAACGTGAAATCGAAGAAAAGAGAAGGCAAATGAGGGTCTTGGAGAAACAGATAATTGAAAGTAATGAAGCTTCAATTTCCAATACATCATTAGCTGACATGCAACAGGTAGTCTTTTTTCTTTCAGTTTTTAAATATGGATTTTCACTCCTGTCGTCTTTCGTGTTTAGAATCTTGGAACATTTACATATTACATTTGCAACCCAATGAACACGTCTTTCTGGGTGTCATTTTTTTATAGACAATGATGAGATTGATGACTCAATGTGATGAAAAGGGTTTTGAGCTAGAGGTACGTATGCTTTCCATGATTTTGTTTTTCTGTGCTGTTAAGTGTTCAACTTCAAGCTGATTAATGACTCTAGTAACTGATAACAATAATGTATTCTTATAACTTCCTTATGATTCTCTGTATTTACGTATGAGTTCTTATTTGCCAGTGGGATTATAGCATTTTAAGCCACTCATATCATTGTGGTAGCGAATCACACAATAATAAACATAGGTCTTTATTAAAAAAAAAAAATCTTTGTCTGCAGATCAAGACAGCAGATAATCGCATACTGCAGGAACAGTTGCAGAACAAGGTACATATGAATAGTTATTGAATATCCAACTCATTTTATTTGCATTATTTTTATTGCATTTGCTTAAATTGGCTCTTATGTGACACATCATCAAATTATGAACACTTTAAGTTGAGGAAATCTGCATCTTTCCTTTATTATATCTCAAAGTTACAATGTTGACACATCTTTCTTATTCTATCTTAACATTACAGTGTTCTGAAAATAAGGAGTTACAAGAGAGAATAACACTTCTTGAACAGCAGCTGGCTGCTGCCCAGAGTCAGACAACTCTATCATCATCTGAACAGCATGGATCTGAAGAATACATTGACGAGTTAAAGAAGAAAATTCAGATTCAGGTGAATGTTTTCTTTGGACAACAAAGTTTTTGTGGTTTTAGTTTCGGTTTCTAGTTGCAAACCACTAGAAATAATATGGCGTTCTAATACAATAGTTTTGTGCTTTTACTATTGAGCAGGAAGTAAAGAGCGAGAAAATGAAGCTGGAGCATGTTCAGATTCTTGAAGAGAATAGTGGATTGTTGGTACAGAATCAAAAACTGTCTGAAGAAGCATCTTATGCAAAGGAATTGGCATCTGCTGCTGCTGTTGAACTAAAGAATTTGGCTGGGGAAGTCACCAAACTTTCACAGCATAACACAAAACTAGAAAAAGAGTTATTGGCTGCTCGGGAGTTGGTGAACACCAGACCTGGAACTGGCGGTAACCGCAAGTATGGTGATGCCACAAAATCTGGCCGAAATGGACGAATATCTGGCCGAGTAAATGATTCCTACAATGACTTTGGTTCGCGAAGTCTTGACCTAGAAGATTTAAGAAAGGAGTTGCAGGCAAGGAAACAACGTGAAGCATGTCTTGAGGCTGCCTTAGCTGAGAAAGAAGTTATAGAAAATGAATATAAGAAAAAGTTTGATGAGTCAAAGAAAAAGGAAGCATCTTTGGAAAACGATTTAGCAAACATGTGGGTTCTTGTTGCTCAGCTGAAGAAAGAGGAAGGGGGGAACGTCCCTGAGTTAAACACTAATAACGAAGATCATGCCGAGATAAATGAAAATGTGAATGGACCAAGATTAGATAATGGTGATTTTAATAATTCAGTTCTAAAAGAAAGGCAAGTCATCCTTGATGTTCAACAATTAGCTCATGACGTGCCAAAGGAAGAGCCCCTTGTTGCTCGTTTAAGGGTAATATCCTTTATTCTGGTTGGTTAATGTGCTCTAATTTGTTCTCTGTATCATGTCATTTTTCTTTGTCGTTCTCATCCTCTAAGATTTATTATGTCTTCTACACAAACAACTTGATGTTTTCTTTTGTTTGATCAGCTATTTAGGTGACCAAATGTGCTTTTTAGTAGAGGTGGCAAAATGGATAGTTTGGGTGGGTTGGGTAGCAGGATCAATATGGGTTTGGTTGAAACTTATCATCTTTCAGTACTATACCTAATGTAACAAATAATATCACAAAACAAAGTATTAATACAGTAATAATATCTGTGAGTAAAGCTATTTAGAAGTTTCTATGCAAGTATGCATGACAACCACACTTTGGCCTCTTTCTGATACATTACTTTGTAGTAATTTTATAATGTAACCTACTTTAGATTAAAAATAAACCAAATTGACCCATTCGTAAGTCAGTGGGCCGAAGTTGCCACCTGCTCTAACTTAATAGTTAGCATTGATCCTTTAGTAGCTTTTTCATGGCTCATAACCAATGTGTTCTACAGGCACGATTGCAAGAGATGAAGGAGAAAGAGCTAAATTACAATGTGGATAGTGATGCAAATTCTCATGTATGTAAAGTATGTTTCGAGTCACCAACTACAACAATGCTTCTTCCTTGTCGACATTTTTGTAGTAAGTTGATTCAAACTCATGCTCTTTTGATGTTTGCCAAATCTGTTACGTTAAAAGCTAATTGGTTGATGGGCATCTTTTACCATCTTTTGCAGTGTGTAAATCCTGTTCAGTTGCATGTTCCGAGTGTCCAATTTGCCGGACCATAATTGCAGATAGAATTTTTGCTTTCACCTCTTGATGTTTGCACTCTACCTCCCATAAAATTGAAGGTATGTCAAAGTTCTAATTTTATAAATATCAATAATCTAATACCACTCTGCAACCCTACACTCTTTTTTTTTTCCTCCCTTGCATCAGCTTTCGTAATCATATATTATAGATTTCGGTTAAATAAAATGTTAGCCCCCCATTTGCCGTTTCCCTTTTACCCCATGTGGACTTTGCATATGATCACATCTATTTTCCGCATTGCTTTAACAAGGCTTTTGTTGCCAATATCGTATTTTCTAGCAGCTAGATATCTCTCACGCAAGCAAGCATACAACATGCAATAGTTTATTTTCTTTATTTCAATACAACATTTAATGTTTTCTTGACAAAGATTTGCGTGTTAAGTTAGTTTGCTAATGTTATCTATGGTGTGCAGGATTCGTGAATCATCATCATCACCATTCACCTACTGGTTATATTTGCGTGCTTTAGTGGGTGTCATTCTTTAATTGGCCAAGTTGTATGTAAACTACTACTTGTGAAAAGGTATAGTTATGTTCTCGCCTATCTAAATGAATCGTAAAATTAGAATATTAACAAATCGAAAATAGAATGTAACAGAGGTTCATCGTTTGACCTATTGTGATATATATAAAGCACCCACATTCTCTGCCCTCATCAAGATTACTTTTTTGAGTTGGTATTTAATGGTTGTTTTAGCAAAATTGTGTTTCTATATAAGAACTAATACATGTTATTTTTATTTTATTTTATTTTTTTCTCTTCCTGTGAGCGTTTATTAGGGCTGTAAACGAACCAGACGAATACGAATGGAGCCTTGTTCATGTTCGTTCATTTAATTTTAACCGGACAAATAAACGAACACAAACATTTAAACGGACGAATTTTCTTGTTCATGTTCGTTTATTAAGAAAATAACTTGTTCATGTTCGTTCATTAATACACTAAACGGACATAAACGATCGAACATAAATAAACAAACAAAAATTTTATTAAATTATGCATAAAAAATTGTTTTATAAGTCTTATTTTGTTTAAACAAACTAATTTTAAAATTATACAATTGAAAGATATGATATACGAACATAAATAAATAAATGAACATAAACGAACGTTAGCGAACGCATAATCGGACGTTCACGAACATAAATAAACGGACGTGACCTTTGTTCATGTTTGTTCATTTAACTAAAAGATCGTAAAATATTGTTCATGTTCGTTCATTTCATAAATAAACGAACTTTTTACCGAACGGTTCATGAACTGTTCACTGAACGTTCAGTTCATTTACAACCCTAGCATTTATGTTGATTCAGATGTTAGTTTTGATGTCAACTTTTTCTAAGGCTAGGAGTAATGGTCACAAAACATACCATTTACGTCAGTATCTCATCACCATTCAGCACACCATCAAACAGATGTAATGTAACCAACAAACCAAACACATAAAAACATTCTATATTATATACAAATATACCCTATAAACTATAATATACCCTAAAAAAAAAAAAAAAAAAAAAAAAAAAAAAAAAAATCACCAAACAAGTGAACAAATTGCAACATGCAGCGCGGTTGAGGGAGGTGTGTAATGGCCTTCGCGCATGGTGGTGGTCAGTGGTGGTGCACCACTATCCATTACACCCAACCTAAAGGATTTGGTTCTTTTATACGAGTATTAAGTTTCTCAAGACCACGTCAAGTCTTCATCATAAGTAAATGATTTTTGTCAACATATTAAACGTAAATGAAGGTAATAACAAAGAACCAGTAGCAAAAGCAAAAACAACTTGTGGATTATTAATTCTATAAAATTGCTGTGATAACTTTTGAAAAGCAAATTCAGACTTTTGGAAACCAATAATATGACGATTCATACGAGTAAATTGTCACACCAGGACCCATCCATGTAATAAAACGATGGATACCGATATTTACAAGAGACAAATTGGACGGATGTGCACCCCTCTTTATTGGCATTGATGGAAACCCTATAGTCAATAAATCAAGGCTAGTATTAGTCTACTAATAATGCTAGGTGATATTTCATCTCTTTTGACTGGCAAATCATCCTAAAAAGTATCAGATATTTGACAAAAGTAACGATTACTAAAACTGAATGTGTATTGTAGATGTGGATAAAGCAAAGATTATAAATGGTTATAAGTTACAAGAAGTATATTTGATTTTAAAAAATTATGAAAGATTATTTTACAAAAAGTTGTATCTGCAATTTTATTTATTTATTTATTTATTTATTTTGTATATATATTTTAAGTAGTTTATTTATTTTTAAATAAGCATATATATTTTTTTCTTCCCAAAAATAAGCATAATTTTTTTATAATCGTGTATGCCAAATATACGATACCAATTTACCCAACATTATCGCTTTGTAAATATAAATAAAAGGAGATGATGATTTGTACACTTTGACTTTAAATTTTACACTTGCTCAATTTTCATAAACAAATAATTTCTTCCTAAAAAAACGTAAGCATCTACATCATTCATAACTCGTCAGCCAAAGAAAGAGCTTTGTTGAAGAAATTAAAACATATGTAAATAGATTGTACATTACATGATACGAATATAAAGTATTAACAACATAAGAATAAAAGTGCCAAAATGAAACATTTTGTTTGTCAATTTTATCATTCTATGTATAACATACTTGCCATTTCCAATAAGTACTACTGTTATTGTTAAGAAAATTGGAAATATTGAAAAACTTATTATTGAAAGGAAAGTTACTCTTGTGGATGATGATGATAAACCTCTTAAAAAGGTTAATTCTTCAACTATGGTGGGTAACCCATTCTCTAAGGTGGGCAATGTGGTAGCTTTTGACAGCGATGATGATGAAGTTTTTGATGATCACATTAGGACGTTGTATTTTGGAAGTGGAGGTAAGGAGCAGAGTCGTTATAAGCAATAGAAAGCGGATACGGTTGATGACAACAATTATGATGTTGATGATTTTAGCCTCTCTCCTGCAAAGGCTGCTGGACTTCAAGACTTTTGTCTTAACTAGGTAGTCTTATTGGTTATAGTTAGTTGTCATTTAAACGTTTTTTGAAGTAATATATTTTACCGGGTGGAATACGTTTTACCAAAATACTTGCCATTTCTGACTACGCATAATACGCCTACATTTTACTAGCTGCAAATGATCTTGGACTCTTTCAATAGGCATGACTTGGGTTAGGTTACAAGGTTGATACCTTTAAACACTCCTTAACTGTAGTATATATCTTCAAGTAGTTTGTCTAGCTTGATCTTCACATACACTTGATAAAGTCCCTCAATATATATTTCAACCTTTATCACTCTACTTTGGATGTTGAAGGATCATCTGTCAAAATTTAATTTTCTTGCTAGGTGCAAACAAGTCTAGGTGGCCACGCCAACCTTTCTGAAAAGGTAGGAAACCATGGTTACATAAAAAAAATTAATCACACTATACTATATGGCCATACGGGATTTCGTTTAACAATGCTTTTAATTCTTCGTCAACGATTATTATTCTTAGTTATGGCATAGCTGGTTTATTAGATGCATTTTTGAGCTACAAAAAATGTGGAACGACGTATAAGAGTCATATTTAATCTTGACGATTAAAGCTCTCGACCCATACTGCCTCTCTAATGTGTGATTATTTGTGGAAGGCACATAATATCTCTCGATCAATAACGACAAGACTAGTGGACCTTTTCTCTTTCGAAACATGTATGTATGGGAAACACATATGTAATAAATACAAACCATCAATATAACGCGTATCTTCGAATAAGATTTATCGAACAAGATAAATAACTTTGATGAGAACATATCCAAAAGTACTTATAAAGATCTTTGGTCTTGTTCAAGCCCATGCTTTCCCATGAATGCTTTTGTATATATGTGTAGATGTAGATAGAAACACACATATACATCCTATGTATGGGCCAAAGCTTGAATAGTCACTATAATCAACAATTCAACATTGTTACACACAAAAAAAGAATAGAGATAGGAAACATAAAAGTGTAAGAGGATGAAAGTTCATCGATTATGAGTTGTACTAAAGGTTTCAACATCTTAAGTTACAAGTTCTTGATTGAGCATATTATCCCTTCTTTTCCAATTTTCAGTCTTTTCATGCATAGAAACGTGATTAGCATTGTGAACATGCATGAAACGCATGGCGCTACAAATTAACTTTACATCATCACACTTAAAGATGTCAATAATATGCTAAAAACTACACATTTGAAAGTTGAAATCGTCGACTTTCACTTGCAAGTATTGAGAAAATTTGTTAGATCTCATCTGTTCTAATCTCCTCAGTTTTAATTAAGTGTAGATTTCTTCAATGTTCACATTAATACTTTCTGCCAAGGTTTTGAAACCCGGGTCGACCCGGCCGGGTTAACCGGTTCGACCGGTTCCGGCCGAAAAAACGGGTCAATACAACCCGGGTTTCTAAAACCGGTTTGACCCGCCGGGTTTTGAGTGACCCGGGTCAACCCGGTTCTCGAAACCCGGCCGGGTTTCATTTTTTTAAAATATTTTAATAAAAACCCGGGTTGACCCGGTGGTCGACCCGGTTGACCCGACGGTCGAACCGGTTGACCCTGTTAAAAAATAAAAAAATAATAAATTGAAAACCGGGTTGGCCCGGTGCCCGGTGACTGGACCGGGTCGATTTCGAACCCGGTTTTCAAAACATTGCTTTCTGCTCTTTCAAAGATCTTTTGTTCAAAGAACCCATGCTTTCATAATAGGGTTGTACTATACACACACCCTAAATCTCTTATACACACACACCCTAAATCTCATATATACACACCCTTTTATTTATAAAAGGGTTATACTGTGTGCATAGCGGTTTACACGGTGTCTTATAAGGGGTGTTGCTATCCTTGCATTTAATTTTGGGGACCATTTTTGCAATAAGTCTATAACAATGAAAAAGATAAACTTCATATCCTGCAAACTTACCATTTTTGGGTCTTGCGCTCTTCTTACATTGGATCTCACGAGCTATTAGATTTTAGAGCATCTTTTGAGTTGTCGTCTTCACCTTTTTTTATCTAGCAAAAGCTAGAAAATAATAAAGGACTAGAATATTTTAATACAAGCCGAAACAGGATTCAGTTAACTAGACTAGCCAAGTAGGATTTAAACTCTTATTCCGGTGACAAATCATGAATGAGATAAGATCTTTCTCTCTTCCATTAGAGTGTCTTTACGTGGCGACTTCGAATCAAAACAAACTCAATTACGATATCGATCTCCAAATAATCCAAGTGGTTGTGCAAATGACAACATCAAAACAGACTTTTGTCAATGTTTCAAGGGGAACCGAATGGCTCCATCATAGAAGATCGTGAAGTTTTCTTGGGTATTCACCCTTTTCATCTATTATATATTGAATATATATCCTACAAACTGTAAAACGTAAAAGCGTTATTTAATATTTATAGTTGATTAATTTCAACTTTCATACACGATGATTATACATACGGGGGACAAGGGTGGCAGGCCCCTTGTCTCCTCCTTGTCCTCTACAATATTTTTTTCAGTATAACTTCGTTTTTTGTCAGTTTCTGTTTCGTATTTCTGACAATTTTAAACGTTTGACATATTAAACTTTACATTTTTTGTTCCGCACTTTCAGGTTTATAGCCTTTTGATATAAACAAAATTATAAAAATAAAAAATAATAAAAAAAATAAAAAAATAAGGGGAGGGGGAAGGGGTGGCTAAAAAGTAGAGGAGGGTGTGGTCAACACTAGCATAAATTATGTGTTGATTGACTATTCATATAGCAACATAATCATTTTCTGATCAATTGGACACAATTTCAAAGATTTCAACGTGATTGTTACGTTCAAACAACCACAATTTCAAAGATTTCGACGTCATAGGCTTCATATGTCAACTCCATTATGGATCGATTGGAAGTTTGGAACCCAACGTTGGCTTGTAAAATTCTTTGTAATGTTTGCTTCTCTTTGGTGTTCTTAGAGTGTGTTTCATTGAAAATTTGCCGTTCAGTATAAAAGCAACACAATCTTTTAGTTAGTATATCAAAAGATTGTGATAAAATGAACACATGAATCAGTGATATGATCGAGTTAGTGTTGTTCAGAGTATCATAAATTCTGAATCTCTATTCATTTGTTTTGTGTCTTAGCTAGTTCATTTGTTCGAAAAATAAACAAGTTAACATGCATTCAACAGTTTTATCTTGATTCTCCAAATGCTAATTTGAATTTCAGATAAATAACCAATAAGCAAATTAGTACTACCTCCGTCTCAAAATTATTGTTCACAGACAAAAAACACACAGTTTTAAAAAAGCATCATCTTTACAGTTTTCTCTCTCTTACTTTTTGCACAAAGACAGTTTTACCCTTAATTAATTAATTTCCAACTTTTTTAAAGTTTGTAATAATAACCACAAATGAGGGTAATATGGTAAAGTTGATTTATATTCATTATCTATTTATGGAAGTGGACAATTAATTTGGGACAACTGAAAAAGGAAAGATGGACTATAAATATGGGACGGAGGTAGTATGTGGAAATGCTACGAAAGATGTCAAAATCGATGTAGTCCAAACACAAATCTGAAATACAAAGACATATTAATTCACTCTAAATACTATAGCAGATGGACTCGATTTCCGTGTCGGGTTACAAAATTATTTTTTATGGACGGTGACATAAGATGGGGTGATATAAAATATTAAAAAATGGACAACGGTGCTATAAAATATATAAAAAAAGAGACGGTTGCATATAATACTAAAAAATTGGTGTGGCCCAATAACAATATCTCTATCAACAAACACAGATACATAGCAAACCAGGTTTTCCACCGCCTTTTATCACCTTCCAGAGAAATCTATCCAAAAACACACACAGTTGTAGTGATAATCAGATCGACCTTAAATCCCTTGTACTCTTTCTTCAAATCGTCATCATAAAAACATAAATCTGTGTATTTTTTTTACTATTCATGAGGTTTGTTGAATCTTTTTATAATTAAATTTAGTTGTATGTAGTATCAACTAAAGATTCATGATTTTTGGGTTTTCTGTTAACAAATAGGGTGTACGAGCCAAACACGAGGAGGAAGAAGACGAGACTCATGAGGATTTTGACGAATCTCAGTGCGCGATTATGGGTTTGTGTTTCGTTTAAATCTTTGAGTTTTTACATTTTCATTGCGTTTGATTATTGATATGATTGTGGGTTTTTGATGATTTGTGAAAAAAAATTTGTGTAGTTAATTTCGAAAAGTGTATGCTTTAATTAGTGACACCTTAGGAGGTGTTAAAAGGTTATTTTTTATTTGCGAACAGGTCAATCTTAGATGGGATGACATTCATAAATCCGTTAGTTATGTTGACTGATATGATTTTCTAAGCGTAATATAAATAGAGAATTTGGTTATACTTATTTCTTTTAATTTGTTTAACCAGGAAATTCATTGGACGTAGAGGTAGAAGCTTGAAAGGTTAAAATCGCAAACTTGCATAATGGTAGAGGTGAGGTGTTTTATATTAACATAGTATGCAACTTAAATTTACTACCGTTGAGTCATTTTAGGTGACCTCAAAAACCCGCTCTTTCACATAACCCCATCATCGAAAACACACATTTTTATTCATTTTTCACATGATTCGTTATATTCATAGTTTCATACACATATACATATACATATATATAACGTGTATGTATATCTATTTACAGGTTTTTCATTCATTCGGTTGCTTAATTTATATCATTTCCGCGTACAACAGATGTATTCAGGTTGTATTCATTTTTATATAATTTTATTCATTTTTATATATTCATTCACTTTTTAATTATTTGTTATGTTTCTGTTATATTAGGCCTGTGATTCAGTTCATAAGTAGCATTTTATAGTTATTCGATACCGTAAGCAATTCTAATTATTGAATTTTAATATCTTATATAGAGTAAACAAAGCGTTTTCGATTCGTTTAAGGTTGTTGTGTTAGTTATATGTGAATTAGGCGTTTGATTTAGTTTATAAGTATTGTTTTATACTTCTTTGTATATTTGGTATCGTTATTAATTTGAATATTTGATATAGTTGTTGGAGCGTTTTCGGTTTGTTTAAGGTTGTTGCGTTAGTTATATGTGAAATTAGGCATTTGATTTAGTTTATAAGTAGTGTTTTATAGTTCTTCCTATATCAATATCGTTATTAATTTGAATATAGTTGTTGGACTGTTTTCGATTCGTTTAAGGTTGTTGCGTTAGTTATATGTGAAATTAGGCCTTTGATTTAGTTTATAAGTAGCATTTTATACTTCTTCGTATATTCGATATCGTTATTAATTTGAATATTTGATATAGTTGTTGGAGAGAGAGCAAACAGAGCCAGGTTTCGTTCATTTTCGATTCTTACAAGGCTGTGTTAATTATGTGTGAAATTTAGGCGTTTGATTTAGTTTATTCCAGCGTAATTAATTCGTAATTATTTGATTTGATATGGTTCCTGGAAAGTAAATAGAGCGGTTTTTGTTCTCTTTTCTATCAGTTTAAGGTTGTTAATTATATGTGAAAATTAGGCCTTGATTTATTCGTTCAAAGTAGCATTATATAGTTATCGTTTATTAGACATTGTGATTAATTCGCAATTTTTTATATTGATACAGTTGCTGAAGAGTAAACAAAGCGTTTGCGTTCGTTTTTTTATCGGTTTAAGGTTATTGGATGAGGGTTGGAACAAATGAAAATTACATAATGAGTTGCACAAGAAAAGTTTTTATTGCTAATGGATTCACCGGAAGAAAAACCGTTAAGTAATTTAATAGGTAACTTAAGATCACGGATCCCTCGCCGTTCTGATCCATCTAATGTGTCGACGGACTTTTGGATGCCCGATCAGAGTTGTCGAGTATGCTACGAAACTCCTTATCTACCTGTTTTGGATGAGCAGTTTCAAGTGGTTGCTTTTGGCCAAAAGCAGAGTATGATTTCATGGGTTTTCTGTAGTTTATATGATTTTATTATGCCGATATTCTGTATTCATTCACTTTTCATTTTTATGGTTACAGGAGAGTTTTTTCAAGTTGTGCCACAATATGGAGATGGAGAAAAGAACAACGGATCAGATTTGGGGTTTCTTTAAAAGTAAGCTTATAAGCTTATCAAACTCTCACTAACCTTTGTCCCATTAAACATGGAAAAAAAAACATCTTAAATTGGAAAATATTTCAAAAAATGACCTTATGATATATAGGGCGAGACGACTTATTTGCTTATTTTAGGGCAACATAGATAGTGTTCGACCTTTTTTTTTGCTGATTTTTTTCACCGCAATTTCATTTCCAGACTGTTGTCAGCCAAAATATCAGCTACATTTGGTATGGCACAAGCCTGCTACCGGGTTTTCGTTACACCTCAGGATACCAGGTGCTCGCATATCCTCTACGAAAGTTGTTTTTAGACTCTGCATTTAAAAGGGCTGTTATTGACAGATCATATGGACGTGGACATCAGGTAATATGATTTATTATTCGTGTAACTCAATATCAGAATGCGCGTAACACTTTCTCCAGCTTTTCTTTGCATCGCTATTATGATGTTGCTTCTGCCTTCCCTTGCCACCAGGATGGTAAGATTCGATCTGATAAAATCACTTATGACAAATTTTGTACCATTGTGATAGTTTGTAGTTAGTCTACTACGGTCTATGGTGTAATAAATCTATATAATATGCAAGCTTATTAATCAAGGCCACTCATATTGGGTACGAAAATGCAGTTGTTCAGATAGTTAAGGCTGCTCAATTTGCAAAAGCTCCTATACAGAAACATATCAAGGTTTTTGGTTCATGTGGTGAGTAATTTGTGTCTACAATCTGTTGGTACTAATCATGCTCGACGAGTCACTTTTGATGTGATTTATCATATTAAAAGTCCCTTACATGTTTATATGTTTAAAGTTTAAACCACATCAAAAGACTACAATACAAACATGTAAGGGGCTTTTAATATGAGAAATCACATCAATGGCGAAGGGTATTGTTTCAATGTTAACCGTTAGACTACAATACCATGTTACGTGTTTACCATAATCTCTCACAATCTGAAGTTTGCGTGCGTTTAATTCTGTTGATCCTTTATTCATTGCAGTTGCATCAGGGTATTTGATCAAGTGAAGCATCAGCATGTTTAAAACAAAGCTTGAACCATATTTTCAGGTTTCTCTCTGAAACTCATTATAAAACACACACTGTAGCACACAGAACTACATGTTTGCATTCATAGTTGGTTTACTCGAATTGATTGTGTTGACGAGAGGATTGCTTATATTTTACTGACTGGCACTTGGGTGATACTATTGAAACAAATGCAGGAGAATGATGAAAAGGACAATTTGCAGTTTCATTTGAAAGTGAAGAAAATGGATCAAGGGTGCAGCCGTTCGTTCGTTGCTTCTTTGCTCATTGAGGTTCAATTTATATCAAGTTTAAAGAGATTAAAATTATGTGTCAACTGTATAAAAACTTTAAAACTGCAATTAAAGAACGGCTTTTGCGATATATACTCATTATATGAAAGTTATGAATAAAGTGTGCATTTGGAGTACAAAACTGTACTCCGAAAACTGCAGTGTTCAAAGGCTTATGTACGAGGGTAATGGCTCATTACAAAACGGATAAAAAAATATGCTTCGACCAGACCCGCTGCAACGCAACGGGCTTCCCCACTTGTTGTAATATATAGGCCACCATATGGTACGTTGTATTTAGTTCGAGCTATAGTTTGACATATTTTGTGGTTGATGACGTATAGTTTATATTCGGGTCACGAACCTAAATGATAAACATTACTAACGCCCAAGCCCACCACGAGTGGGCTATCATAACAATGATTTGGGCCAGCACGCTAACGGTTTGGGCTCACGAAAGCCCAAACCAAAGTTATTTATGGTTTGGATATAGATATCTCCTATTTAAGGGATATATATCAAACCAGATATATCGAAGAGTAAGGAGCACATATCCACTAAGGATTACGTGCCTATATAAACAATATCATAACTCTCGTTAAAGGTACGAATTACAACCCTAACTCTTCTACATAAACCTAAAACCGATTACTTACTCTCACGCCGAAGGATAATCGTGGGAAACAATCCCATGATAAGCCTAACGGTGTTTGTTTGCTTTCTTAATGCGCAGGTCTCAAGCATTAAGATCTAATTGGTACGAGAGCAGGAACCCAAATAAGGAACGCCCAACTTTTGTATCAACAAGTGGCGCCATCCGTGGGACCCTACACTAAGAACTAGAATGACGAAGAATAAAAACTCAAGTCAGCGGACTCCGCAATTGGAAAAAACACGTGGTGACCCCCCGAGAAGGAACCATCAAGATTCGACTTCTAGGCAGGCCTCTGGGACAACCAATGCACCTGGTCACCAAGAAACGGGAACAACCCTACCTCTCCCAACGGTAGAATTGCCCATAGGGGCTGCTCAGACCACCACGGTGATCCCAAGCACTGAAGAACTTCAGCGCACTCTCTTCAACACTCCCCACCAAACGACACCCATTGTGGACAACACTGTGCCACCAAGCGCGCCTAATCGAGATAGGGGACCTAACCCAGAAGCAGATATTGTTACACTAGAAGAGAACGCGCCTGAATTAACGCTAAGTAATTTTGTGTCACAAAATTACGAAGCTTTAACTAGCCTCATGCAAGAGGAGGCAAGGAGAAGG
Organism: Artemisia argyi; assembly: GCA_030686995.1. Lineage (NCBI taxonomy): Eukaryota > Viridiplantae > Streptophyta > Magnoliopsida > Asterales > Asteraceae > Artemisia > Artemisia argyi. Next base: position 16,667,029 of record CM060678.1, on the reverse strand, counting down.
TCAAGCCAGAGCCTACAAGTCCGACTTAACTTTAACCCAGAGACATCCCCACCGCGCTACCAGAGGGGGGGGGCGCGAAAATAATGAGAGACGTACCAATGTCCATGATAGACTTGGTACAACATTTGATTCACAATACTCAGAGGAATGCGAAGACTGCGAGAGGCGTACCAATGTTCACTCCAGACTTGGTAGTTGCAGGATGCAAGATAGACTTGGACGGAAACGCTCACCGAGCGAGAGCTCTTCAAGGTCTGGAAGCAGAAGAATTCATGACAGATTGGGAAGTCGAACTTCCCCAAGTGAAAGCCCCTCAAGCTATGACTCTGAGAAAAAACGGCGCAAGCGCCGCAAAAGAGATGACTTTTCCTCAAGTGACTCCTCGGACAAAGAGACAGGACACTGGAAATCCAGAGGAAAACGTCGCGAGGAAGAAGACGGAGATATATCTCTTCCTTGGCGCCGCCAAAAAGTTGATGCATTCACACGGCGCATCAGCGATTACTCTGATCACAAGAAAAGGCGCATGCCCACCAATATTAAAACATATGATGGAACGGGTGATCCTGATGACCACCTAAAAATTTTCGAATCTGCTGCTACTATCGAAAATTGGCCACAACCTGTGTGGTGTCATATGTTTAACTCCACATTAGTAGGGAATGCGCGAACTTGGTTTAGCAAGCTTCCACGAAGGAGCATAGACGGGTTTGAAGAGTTGCGAAAAGCATTCCGCTTGAACTTCACTCAGAGAAAGAAGTGCGCTAAGAACCCTGTTGAACTGGCCAGAGTAAAACAACGCCAAGGAGAATCAACCAGTGCCTACGTGGAGCGCTTTAAGGATGAATGTATACATGTCAAGGCGTGTCCTGAAGTGCTAAAAATCTCAGGGTTCATGAATGGGATTAATAACCCAGAACTCATTAGGAAATTAAACGATAAGGTTCCCCAAACCTTCGATGAACTAATGAAGCGCACAAGGTCCTTTATCCAAGGAGAAGCAGCCGCTGCGGATAGCAAAAAAGGTTACTCAAATTATAGGCAGCAAGAACAGCCTAGAAGACAATCCAATGATCAGAGTAGCAATCGCAGCAAGAATTATCGCAGTCAGGGAAGCGGACGAGATAATGACAAGTATACTCGCCTCACGAAGACTCTGAGGGGGATATTTGTAACAGAAGGCGCAAACTTCCCAAAACCCCCACCAATGCGTACTCCAGAGGACCGGCGTGCAGGGAATGGATACTGCGAATACTATGGACAAAAGGGCCATACCACCAACGAGTGCGTCCAACTACGACAACTAATTAACAAATTAGTAAAGGAGGGTAGAATGGATCATCTCATTAAGAATATTAAAGAAGGAAAGGATAAACAAAAGAACGGAGGTAGGAAAGAGCCACCCAAAGATAAGGCTGACATTATTTATATGATACAGTCATGGCAACGTAAGACGAAGCAAAATGTCAGTCAAAAATTCTCTTTTGGGAATGAAATATCCTTCCCCACTCTAGCTGCGGACAACGCAGTAGTAGAGCCACTAACCATTGAGATACATACTAGGGGACACGATATCCGCCACATGTATATTGATGGAGGAGCATCCGCAGACATTCTGTATGAACACTGCTTCAAGAGGCTGCGACCTGAGATACAAAGTCAGTTAATGCAGGCCACGACGTCGCTCACTAGCTTCACAGGAGAAAAGATATGGTCTATGGGGAAATTACGCTTACTTGTAGTCGTCGGTGATGAACAACACTCTACAACAACCTGGATAAACTTCATGATAATCAAGTCCCCTTCACCGTACAACGGCATCATTGGGAGACCTGGAATATCATCCATGTGCGCTGTACCATCCACAGCACATGGGATGCTCAAATTCCCAGTAGAAGGAGGTATTGTCACCCTCTATAATACTACTGTGCCGCCTAAAGAATGCAACACAGTAACCAGTGAAGTGGAGAGTGTTCCAGAACAGCGCTCAGCTAAAATACCAAACCTAAAGGTTGCCATTCACCCTGATTACCCAAACCAACAAATATCAATTGGAGGGTCTCTATCTGACAAAGGCAAACCAGCTGTGTGTGCACTCTTGCAAAAGAACCTAGATATCTTTGCATGGGAACCAAAACACATGACTGGAGTGCCACGATCTATTACGGAGCACAAGCTACAAATCTGACAAGGATTTCCTCCAATACGACAGAAAAAGCGCGACCAAGCCCCAGATCGCGCAAAAGCCATCCTGGAAGAAGTACACAAACTGGTAGACGCAGGCATCATGCGGGAAGTCTACTACCATGACTGGCTTTCCAATCCAGTAATGGTAAAAAAGAGTGATGGCAGTTGGAGAATGTGCGTAGACTTTATTGACCTTAATAAAGCATGTCCACAAGAATGCTACCCGCTACCAGAAATAGACTGGAAGATTGAATCTCTGTGTGGATATCCTATTAAATGTTTCCTGGACGCATACAAAGGGTACCATCAAATTTAGATGGCTGAGGAGGATGAAGAAAAAACAGCCTTCCACACAAGTCAAGGGGTCTATTGCTACATAAAAATGCCCTTTGGTCTAAAGAACGCGGGAGCAACATACCAGAGATTGGTGGACATGGCCTTTGAAAAGCAAGTAGGTCGCAACCAGGAAGTTTATGTCGATGAACTTGTTATAAAAAGTCATACTGAGGAGGAATTGATGCGCGACATCGAGGAGACGTTCAAAACACTGAGAAAGATAAACATGAAGTTAAATCCCAAGAAGTGCACTTTTGGCGCGACAGAAGGCATGTTCCTTGGATATTTAATAGAACCTGACGGCATCAAGCCTTGCCCAGAAAAGACAAAAGCTGTCATCGATCTCCCTTCACCACGCACATTTAAAGAAGTCCAGTCATTAAACAGAAAGCTAGCCGGGCTAAACCGTTTTTTGTCCAAATCAGCAGACAAGTCACTCCCTCTCTTTAAGACACTCACGAAGTGCACAAAAAAGGGAGACTTTCGTTGGACTGAGGAGGCGGAGGAAGCCTTCCAACAACTTAAGCAACATCTTGCAGCGCTTCCCAAACTTGTCGCACCTCGACCAGGGGAAGAATTGATCATGTACTTATCTGCAACTCATGGAGCAGTCAGCGCGGTATTATTGACAGATAGGAATTCCGTTCAAACACCTATATACTTTGTGAGCAAAGCACTTAAGAAGACAGAGACTAACTATACCGCTATGGAAAAGCTGGTCCTAGCTTTAGTATTTGCAGCTAAAAGACTGCGCAGATACTTTCAGGCGTACCCAATAGCTGTAATAACGGACCAGCCTATCAAACAAGTTATCTCCAAACCTGACGCATCAGGAAGGCTACAAAAATGGAGTGTGCTATTGAGCGAGTATAACATCTCATATACACCACGCACTGCAATCAATGGGCAGATATTAGCCGATTTTATTGTTGAGAAGCCAGATACCGATACCCCACCTTCAACAAGCAAGGTAGAAGTACAAGAACCATGGGTTCTATTCACCGACGGATCCTCGTGGGTGGATGGATCAGGCGCATGCCTTATTCTCACTAATCCAGATGGAGTGGAATTCACTTACGCACTATGCTTCTGTTGATATAAATAATGCTTAAAAAGGTTATTAATATCTCTCAATAAACCTATGTTTTGATAATCACAAAACTTAAATCAAATTAAGTCAAGATTAAGAAGTAAACAAGTATTTGGTAACAAATATTTACTTCTACATCTAATATCACTTAAGGTATGCATAAACTAAGCATCTTATGCATTACATGATCAAAGGAAATTTTGTCTTAAGACATAACATCTTATAAAATGATATAAACATTTTATATATATCTGTAAATCATTTTTGGTAATGCTATATTAAACCACAAAGATATGATTTCAAATTTCCAACCAAAAAGGGCAAATTTTATCCAGAAAAACTTTTCCAACGTTCAGGAGGGCGGCCCCCTTAATTTTACTAGGCGGCCCCTTTAATGATTAAGGGGACCGGCCTCTAATTAAGGGGACCGGCATGCTCCCGAACAGTAAAATCTGGCCCTATAAATATTGGATCATTTCACACATTTTTCTCACCTTTTTGCACTATAAACTTTCTGATCCGACCTCCATTTCTAGATCTAAAATCCTTTGATCATATAATTCATAAGTCTTTGTTTCGAAGTGATCCAAAGCTTCATCCATTCAAGTGCAAGAAGAAGAACATTCCTCTACATCCATCTAATTGTAGTAGTGTTGTGAATAGCTGGTTTCATATTGTAGTTGTGGTAGATATTTGTAAAAGTGTTGTGTAAATTTGTTGATTGTAGAAACTAGGTGTGTTGTAAAGTAGTTTAGTAGTTGTGAATTAGTTGTGCATAGAAGAAGGTGTGAAGGTGTGAAGCCTTGAAGAAGTTGTGAAGTTGTGAAGAAGGTGTGAAGCCTTGAAGAAGTCGTGAGATTGGTTCTAGCTACGATTAGAACTCGACATTTAGCTTAGTGTCGTTAACTCGTGTAACCCAAGGTGTGTAAGGTTTCTCCACCATAAGGAGTTTGTTGACATAGTGAAGAAAACTCTCGAGTGTGGTACTCGGGGAGTGGAGTAGGGCAAGGAAGGTGTCCTTGTAGCCGAACCACTATAAATTCGCGTGTTGTGGTTTGATCTTTCTAACTCTATCTTTTCTTCATTACATTTAAATACTTTCATTACTTGATTAGAATTTCTTATATTGGTTGTCATTTGAATTCACTTGAGATCGAATCGAAAGTTTTTAATAACCTACAAAATATTTTGGTAATAAACTTTTAAAAGGACGTAAAACTATTCAACCCCCCTTCTAGTTTTCCACAATTGGTATCAAGAGCCACGTCTAGCAAGATCTTTAAAATATATTGTATTTTAAAACTTGTAACGATCTATGGAATCTGAAAAATATTTAGAAGGGCAATCTATGCAAAGACCACCACTATTTGAAAGTGATGGATTTTTATATTGGAAAAATCGATTCGAAACTTAGGTGAAGTCAAAAGATCTAGATCTTTGGCATGTTATTACTAATGGTGATTTTTTGCCTATTCAAAATAACCCTGAAACTAAGAAAGATGAAATCGTACCTTTTGAAAAACAAAATGATGATTTAAAAAGAAAACTTGCTAAAAAGAATGAAGCAAAAATGGTTATTTATAATGCGCTACCACGTAAAGAGTACGAAAGGATCTTTATGTGTGAAACCGCAAAAGAAATTTGGAAATCTTTACTAATAACTCACCAAGGTAATAGTCAAGTCAAAGATAATAAGATAGATCTACTTGTTCAACAATATGAGCAATTCACGATTCCGGAAGAGGAATCAATTGATAATGCTTTTGCTAGATTTAACACTATCATCACAAGTTTAAAAGCACTTGATGAGAATTTTTCTAGTAAGAATTTTGTTAGGAAGTTTCTTAGGGCTCTTCATCCAAAATGGCGAGCTAAAGTGACGGCTATTGAAGAATCGAAGAATTTGTCAACATTGCAACTTGATGAATTAATTGGAAATCTAAAAGTTTACGAAGTCATCATTAAGAAGGACTCCGAAATGGTCAAAGAAAAACGAGAGCAAAGCAAGTCAATCGCCTTGAAAGCTAGAAAGGAATCTAGTATCGAAGATAGCTCATCTTCCGAAAGTGATGACGAAGAATACGCCATGGCCATAAGAGATTTTAAGAAATTCTTCAAAAGGCGAGGAAGATTCGTAAGACAACCGCATGATGAAAAGAAAACATTTCAAAAGAGTAAAGATGACAAGAACAACAAGATTGAAAGAAAGTGTTTCAAGTGTGGTGATCCAAATCACCTCATCGGAAAATGTCCAATGATGACAAGAGATCAAAATCAAAGAGCTTTTGTTGGAGGTGCTTGGAGTGATAGTGATGAAGATGAGAAAGAAACAACAAAAGAAGAAAAGTGTCTTATGGCGAATACATCAAATGAGGTACGTTCCGAAACCGAATATTTTAGTGATGAAAGTTTATCATTAGATGAAAAAGATCTAGATAATGAATATAATAGGCTATGCAAATTAGGAAAACTAGTAATGGCTAAAAATAAATCACTAAAATACATAAACAATCAATTGGAAAATGAAGTACTTGAACTAAAAATTAAAATACATCAACTTGAAAAAGGTAAAGAAATTTTTGAAGAATGCAAATCATGTCAAGTACTTAAAGATGAAAACGAAATACTTAGGGAAGAAATTCGCAAACTTAATAAATTTGAAAATAGTAGTCACTCACTTAATAAAATAATAAGTGTTCAAAGAACATCCAGAGATAAAACCGGTTTAGGATTTAACTCAAATGAAGCTTCAACAAGTGAGATTAAAAATGTCAAATTCGAAAATGAACCTAACGAACAAAAACCTCTAAAATCTAATCCTAAGTATATACTTGTAAATGATAGAAAAATACCTCTTGCCAACAATGAAGAAGTAAAAGATTTTTATAAACCGTCTTTAAAAAACGAGGTAGGATCTTCTAAATCTAAGACAGGATCTAAAACACCACCACCTAGAAAATCAAATAATTCTAAACCTAGGTCTAAAACACCTCAACCAAGAAGAAACCAAAATAGGCAAAACTATAATAACAATAGTAATCAAATGTGGAACTACCAACAAAGCTACAATCCTTGGGGTATAGTACCACCTTCCATGCATCCTAGTCAAATGTTAAACATGTTTGGACAAAACAACTTTGGACCAAAGAGACAATGGGGATCGAATGGCTAGATGAACATTCCTTAAGGCAATCTTGAAGTTTCTCTCCGCATAGACTTTTTCAAAGTCTATATATCATCTTGATGATTTTGAAGATTTTTTGAAGACCACCGGGTACGCCATTCTTTCATAACTCTTTGTCATGCTTAGATAAATATGCTTTAGTTGATTACATTGTTCGCATAGATATAGCTTGCCTTCTTCTCTTTACTTGTTCGATCATATACATACTTATATATATATATACTCTTATACTTAATATATTAATATATATATATATATATATATATATATATATATATATATATATATATATATATATATATATATATATATATATATATATATATAATGGAAAAACAGTCAATCTTGAAAAAATGGTCAATCTTGAAAAGTGAAAATCTTGAAAAATTTTTATTAAAGGAAATTATGAAATGTAATTAATACTCTTATTAAAACACCTCATTACTTAAAAGTACAATGATTTATTCACATTGTACAACCAATTAAAAACATATCTACCAAATTAAATACAATCAATTAATACAAATCACGAACCGGGTTGACCCGGGATGCTTCAAACCCGACGGGTTTAACCGGTTTAATTTGACCCGTTTTCGACCCAACCTAGCAAGTTGACCCGGTTTAAATCGACCAATTTTTCGATCGGAACGGTTCAACCGGTTGAACCACCCGGGTCGAACCGGGTTTAAAACATTATGTTTAATTCCCAAATCTCCAAATTTTTATTATTTTTCATTAATAACCTATAAACTTTTTGTTATGAATAAACTATTTGTTGCTATAAAATCCCGTTGCTATAAACTTTTTATGAATAAACTATTTGTCGCCTTTAAAAAAATGACATGTTATTAAACGAATTGCAAAAAAATAACATGTCATTTTTTAAAGGCGATATTGTCTAAAAGAAAGTCTGATTCTAAATCATATATGCAAATTTTTTTGGGAAATACCATAAGTCAAATACTACATGCACTACTCACTAATCTCATTGGTAAAAAAATGTTGTTGACCATGTCTTTCAGGATGTGGTAACACGTGCTTCATCAATACCCATTGCAACAACTTATAATACAACACCCCCTTCTGATTCTGTGGAACAACCATCAGTTTCATCTTCTCGATTAGCTAAAAGAGAACTTTCCACACATCATTTTTATTGTTTTATGTTTTATGTATAAACGTTACATAAAATACTTAACCATAATATCACTCCTATAACTATTTGCCGCTAGAAAATCCGTTGCTATGCACGGGTACTCGTCTAGTATATATATATATATATATATATATATATATATATATATATATATATATATATATATATATATATATATATATATATATATATATAATTGCTTGCACATAACCTAGATACGTCATTAGTTGACTTTCTAGAACTCCAAGAAATTGTTCTTTATCGAACCCTTTCCTTCCCCCCTCGCGTTATTCTATTAAGTCCTCTTTTAGGAGACTCATGATGATGAAGGGATATGAGTCAAGTGGACTTTTATCATGCAAGAACGCCTTCGCACGTGAACACTATGGATGAAACAAACTCCTCTCGCCGACGTTATCCTATCTCCGCTACTATCTTTCAAACCTCACCCATCAACCCATTTTTCACTCACACTTATACTTTTATATATATATATATATATATATATATATATATATATATATATATATATATATATATATATATATATATATATATATATATATATATATATATATATATATATATATATATGTACACTTATTCACTTATTCCCGAACACACCTCAAACCCTTCATCAACTTAACACTTTGATCATTTTATCCAAAATTGTCAAAGGTATATTTTAATTATCGAAACGGTAATTAAAAATTGTTAAGAATTCTATCATCGTGCCAATAAACGTTTACGTATTTTTGATATATTATAAATCTAATTATATACGTATAAATATTTTTGTTCCAGAAACTAATTCCGCGAAATTTCAAAAATTTCAAAGGCGGCCCCCTTAATAATTAAGGGGACCGGCTTGTTATCGAGGGCGGTCCCCTTAATGTTTAAGGGGACTGGCCATCTGACACTTCTAAATCCGTTTCCTCCTTAATTCCATTCCCAAACACTCCATTTGCTCATTCACTTCTTCCCCACTACTGCTCATAACGAGAGAACGATTCAAACATAGGAAAGTTATACACAGAGTATGAGTGATTGACTCTAGAAATGGTTGGACTAATCATTTACCATAAACCGGATTCTTTTACAACCATAGTTATCGCACGAGCGTAGAGACTACATCAATTGAGGCACTTTATGGTCGAAGTACCCGTTTACCAACCGAAATCGGAAAGTTAAATTCACTGGTCTAGAACTAAACCATGGAACAACAAAGGAAATTTCACAAGTCAAGAACCAGTTACAAGCAACGAGAAACTGGTAGAAGTTAGGTTGGTACATGACGCACATCATACGGATTGGGTATCCTTGAACAAGCAAATTTACTAGATTCACGTGAAAGAACGAACTAAATTGAAAGCTTTGCCTTGGAGAGGCATGATACGATTTTGGTAACACGAGAGATTGGACCTTTAAGTATATTGGACCATTTCAGATTCATGTTAGAATCGACCAGCTGACATATAAGATTTGAGTTCTGACAGAGTTCAACAGCATATATTACCCATATTACATTATAAACCTGAAGAAGCACTGATCATCTATTGACGAACCGAACTCGGAAAAAGCCAAACTCACTATTCCAGTAGGCATTCATGAAATAACCAGAAATTTCCTACAAGTCAAGGATCAATTACAAATTCTATAAGTTGTAAACCATTAAAACCTTAAGTTGGTAGCCAGATTTCGTTGAAAGTTCTGCCTAGGAAAGGCATGATATTATTCGGAAATATTTGGAAAGTTAAAGCCGATATACACCAGACCACTTAATAGTTCGGACAGAGTAGGCCTAGTGGCCGTCAGACTTGAGCCTTGTTAAGGAACAGCCGGATTACACAACTATGCTTCACCTATTCAAATCCAGGAAATGACTTTCAGATTAGTCAATCATAATCCCATTTGGAACGGAACCCAACCCAAAGACAAACGTAAACTTGGTAAGAGAACCAGTAGAAAGCATGGACCGTGAGGTCGAACGGTTGAAGCAAAGTCGGATTCCTATCGTGAAAGTTCGCTGGAATCCTTGAAGAGATCCCAAATTTACTTGGGAACGGGAAGACCAAATGCAACTCAAGTATCCACGTCTTTTTACCAAATATACTTCAGAGACCAACCAAAACTGAACTTCGGGACGAAGTTCCTGTTAGAGGGGAAGACTGTCACAACTCGTAATTTCCGGTCATTTTCCAAACCTCGACAATTTACTATTCACAAGTTACTATTCATCATTTACTATTCATCGATCACTATTCATCGTTTTTGAGGTCAATTTGACATTTCGAGAAACATTCAGAAATTTTACTATTCACTTGACACTATTCATTTCCGAGAGAAAACCACTATTCACGTGCATTACTCATGTCATCGTAAATTTAGTTTACGAGTATTTAAATTCGCGTAACCGTATTGGTTCATGTGCGAATTCATGCATTATCATTGGGACGTCTCATACAGACTAGAAATAGTCTGCATATCATCATTATGGCACTTGCATGCTATTCCACTCGTAGGATAATTAAATTTATACTTTTGGTACAATTAACGATTTACGTACGTTTATTTTAAATAAACACTAATACGCGAACTATAAATGTGTCTAACATGTCCGACACTCCCGACTATTGTCCCAATATATTTTTATACTCATTTTTATAATATAAAAATTATAATATTAATTTACCCGGTATTTTGGAAATTTATTTATTACGTATCGTACGTTTAACTTAATAACGACGGTTTTCAACAAAATTAAACGATAATCACCCAAACTCTCCGTACTTGTACCCGGCATATTTTTACAATTTTTACGACTTTATTACGTCCCGAATAACTTCAATAAAATTTATTTCTAACAAACCCGGTACCCGATTAAACCTAAAACTAACACAACTACACTTTACCACTAATTTTCCCTAATTAAACCCAAGACAAACCCCCCCTTTTCCCTCCTTTGTGAACCGCCCCCCCCCCCCCCCCCCTCCTAAGCCATCTAATGAGCTAATCTCACCAACTCAATTTAATGCTTACCAAACCTTGTCTCCTAAGTATATATTTCACATTTTTCCATCCCATTTTATCATAAATCATTTTAACTAGTTCAAGAAAACTTTTTCTCTTATTCTCTCTATTCTATGAATCGACCTAGGTGAGTCAAGGAGCAAGGAGAACAAATTTTACAAGATCTTGGTATAAACTTATTCATATAGTCATCCTTGTTGGAGTTTTGAAATAGAAACTCAAGGATTAGTAGGTTTTTCATCATCTAAACTCCCTAAACCTCCAAGTAAGTTAACAAACTCATTTTTATGATTTTTACAAGTTATTACTATGATTATATACTTTCTTACAAGAACTCATGCATATAATGGCTTATACCACTTTATTTTATAAACTTTTAACTTTTGAACCTTAGTAAGTGATTTTGTTTAGACCCTTGTTAGACCTAGTGGATTGATGATATTTAAGGACCCATGACACCTTAATAAGGTGTATGGTAGGTTTAGACTAGCTTTGTGGTGTTTGAAAGTGGTTTGATTGAGGTTAGAACTAGCTTGGAGACTTGAAAATGGTTTTTGAAACATTTGAAATACCTACTGTCCCTATTTTCATTTCGTGGGAAAATCAGTATATGGTGGCTAAGTTTTGACCAAAGATTTAGAAAATACATTCAAAAACGAAACTTTAGGCGAAAGAATGGACTAAAACAAGCTTATAACGAAGGAGATATGATTTTTGCAAATTTAACGACGAAAACTATTTTTACAAAACTGCTTGCTGTTTGGCAGATTTCAATGAGTAAAAAGAGGTATTAAACGTAACCTAAAGGAGCCGAGTTATCAAAAATATACTAGTATATACAAAGACGAATCCGTGGACATAAAGAACAAGGAAAACGAGCTTAAAACGACCGAGTTATACCCATTTTAACATCGTTAAACTATATATATATATATATATATATATATATATATATATATATATATATATATATATATATATATATATATGGACACAAATAAAAATAATAACGTACGCGCTAAATGGTATATTTTTCTCGAAACGTTACTAAGGGCTATATTTTTTTAACGAACGAATACGTACGACCCGAGAGAATACTTATAAGACTTAACGACGTTATTTCAAGGTTTTCGACACAAAGAATTTAACGCTAACATTTTTAATACAAGACAATACGACAAGTTATATACTTCTATATATGGACATATTTTTCCTAAGTATGGAAACTATTTTAATATGACGATAACTAGTATTTCCAATTTACGAGTGGTATGAGCATCATGTGCATGTGCATTCATTTCATTACGGTTTGATCTAAGTTAGATCACGATTATTCATTTAGGTTGCGGCTAGTGTGCGCGCCTCATTGTCCCGACTACTTTTACCTCATTGCTCCATCTTTGTACCATCACTTCGAGGTGAGTTCTCATAGCCCCGTTTTAATTACTTATTTGATTTTAAATCCCACGGGGGAGAATACATTGCACAATTATTTTTGTACATGCCCAAGTATATCAAATTCCATACATTGCTTAAGTTGCCTACTACCAAGTTAAGTCCCCTTATATATATCATGGACCGTTAATTTTAGCTAAGCGAGAGTGAGTGGATAGATCTATCGAGGGTGACGCCTCCATTCGTGTTTGGGTTGCTCCAACGGGACGAATGCATTTCATGTCTTAACGAATTGAGTGTCTGGTAAACACTCTGGTGGGGCATTACTAAGTCTAGCTTCGGGGTCATGAGCTTAAGAGCCAATGTAGCATTTTTGACATTCGTGTCGGTTTACTTATTACTTGTGGCTTATGTACTTACGATTTACTTACAAACCTATGATTATTCACCAACTTTATGTTGACCGTTTTCGCAATGTATTTCTCAGGTTATTAAGGTAGCTCATGTGCATACATTTGGACCTTCATGGAGTCGCGGAGTCGACGCGTCTCACTATATTTTCTGCACTTATGAAACGTTTGATCTTGTTGAACTTATTCTAACTATATTGGCAAACTCTTTTGGGACCTAAGCTTTGTAAACTCTGAATGTTTTAATGATCAAACGCTGTATTTTCTAAACGACACTTTAGGTCGTTCAATATAACTGTAAGTATGGTGCTATGACAGTCACCCCCAGGTATTCCATTCCGCTGCCATTCAGGTATTTTGGGGGTGTGACAATATGTAAACTGCTTATTCATTCCTTCTTCAACTGCTTATCTATTTCCTTAGTGCTTATTTGATTTTAAATCTTAGCTTATGTACGCTTAATGTGGCCCTGTTAGCTTATTGGCTTAGCTTATTTTTCCTGCCAAACCTGCCCTGCACCACAATATTCTGTCTCACAAGACCTAATTCATGAGCCTGTTCTTAGCTTACCAGTGGGCCCCACCATGACTTCTTTGGTTCTTTGAGAAACCCACAGTCCCTAGATGCTAATTCCAAGTTTCATTCGGTCTTTGAAGCTTATTTGATAAGCTGAAATAAGGCCTGCAGTTGCCTTTGGGTCTGCTTGTTTCACAGTTAGGTTTGGATTTGTCTATTTGCTTATTTGAGCTCATCAGTGTGTTTACTTGTATCTTTTAGCTTATTTCCATTGTCCTTAAGTTGTTTGCAGCTCATTTCCTAGTTTTTGTAGACTGAGTGGCTTATTGTGAGCTTATGTGAAGCTTAAACTCCCATTTTGACCCACTTTGGTGAACTGATAAGCCAATAAGCTCATCCTGAGCTTATTTGTGAATTTTATTAATTTTGTCTTTGTTAAACTTGTTTAGTTTTAGTATTAAAGTAGGTTTGCAAAAGAAATACAAGAAAAAACCAATTTAATTTCTAGTGATAGCTTCTATTTAATGTAATTTAGATTTTTAATTTTTCTTTTTAAATTTTTGTTAAGTATATATATGTTTTTATATTTTTCTTAAATTTCTAGCATATTAAAGTGTTTGTAGAATAATTTTCAGAATTTTTGCTTTTCATTTAGTATTTATTAGAATTTATAGTAGTTTAATTAGTTATTAATTAATATTAGTAAATTAAATAGATTTAATAAATTTTGTTAAACAGTAGTATCTTTTTATATTTTTCCTAGGTACCTCATAATATTTAGTACTTGTAGTAATTTTCTTATAATTTTCACTGTTCATTTGATAATTTCTGGATTTAATTTTAATTAAATTAGTTTAAGTTAAAAAAATAAAAAGAAAATAGTTTTAGCATTTAAATTTTATCTCAGATCAATTTTTCTAATTTTCCTAGCTTCTATAAGTTGTTAAGTATTTGTAAAATTTAGATTTGTAATTTTCTCTTTTCATTTGCTATTTTTCTCATTTAATTTAGTTGAAATAGCTTTTAAAGTAATAATTAGGTAATTATTTAATTTCAAATACACAAATAGACAAAAACATGTATTTTTAATTTTTAAATTTATTTCAAGTTATTTTAGGATTGTTAAAATATAATTTTCATATTCGTAGTGATGCGTAGGGATTGCACCAGGCTTTACCTCTCGAGGGATCTCGAGAAGCTTACAACCCCCATCAGGCAGTGTACCTGATCGTTGTAGTATAGTATAGTGACAAGTACCGGGGGATTGATCGTTCATCTAGGAATAGTGTCGCTAGGAATAGAAAACCTAAATACTAGTTCTAGAGATGAGGGATGATTCTTTTTGTATTTTTTTTTATATTTTCTTAGAAAGCAAGTAAAAATCTCGGGTTTGAAGGATTTGGGCGGAATTAGTTGCTAGTCAACTAACCCAATACTAAAGATGCAATCAAAATAAAATACTAAAAATGAAAATAAAACTAAATTAAACTAAGGTTGTGAGCAATAAGTGGAGAAATGTGTTTACTTAGATTTCACTACTCCTTAGATATCTTTTACACGTTAATTACTTGTTACAGTTGCGTGGATGACGGATTGTATTCCTTAATACCATTCATGGGGTGGCGTACTTAACTCCCCAATCCTATGAGTGTCGAGCTGGCTAAGAAGCTCCTAACATGGGATCATTAGAATTTACTCATGCATTAAATACAACCAATAAAACCTAGTACACATCGGTTCATGTTTCCTAAGACGTTCAAGCATGTTACCATTTGGAGATCTGCCAGTTTTCTTAAGGCTAACATTGAAATCATTCATCCAATACAACCATAAACAAGTAATCAACACATAATCAACATCTAGGTTTCATTAGATCTAAGCAAACACAAGATAAATCAAGCCTAGCATGGTGGAATCAAGACAAGCACAAGATATAGACAACCAACACATAGACATATTGATTGAATTAAAAGAACACTTATCTCAATAACACATGTAAGGGTTCAAGGGCTGAAAACCCTTGAAAAACCTGTAAAATTCGTATGTGGTTCGGCCTTAGGGTTTCTCCAAAACTTCTCTCCTAATGAATGAAAATTAGAAAACTATATATAGAAAATTGAGTCTGACGGCGTCAAGAACAAAGAGGTGACGCCATCATCTCGCCGCCAAAAGAATCCTCGGACTGCCTTGATCTACATCTGACGCCGATATGTATTAAGTTTTTCCAGGCCGTCACGTACTTAACTCTTGACGCTCTTCCTTGTGACGCCTTCATTTCTGTACTGGGCCGTCATGAAATTTACTCTTGACGTCATCAGGATGGTACTCTTGACGCCGTCACATACTGTTCCCAGCTTGGAAAATTAAGTCTTTGGCGTTTTCTTCACTTTTATGCTCCAAAAACGTCCGAATTGCTTCTTTTTCCAGATTTCTCTCCCAAAGTACCTAAAATCACAAAAGGAACGATTTAGGGCAATATTTGATCAAATAAATTCAATTCCGGGCTTAAATGACCCCCTAAAAGTGGTTCATTTTTTGCCTCATCACGTAGGTATTTTATTTCTACAAAACTCGCGTTTTATTTCGTACGTTAACGTAGCTTTAAATCAAACGTACGCGTTATTAGACTTAGCTCACGTTTTTAGTGTATCTGATCATCAGTAATTGTTTATATAGTGTTTCAAAGTTATTTTTATTCCTCATATCTTAGTGTAATCATACAAATCACTCAAACCCCATTTCTGTCCAAATTCACCCGATCACAAACCCGTTTTGATTACAATCACACCTCGTCGGGACATAACGACCCGGGGAAGCCCTATACTTCCACGGAGCATTGACTTTAAGCTGTTTGACCTTGTTGACCATTTACCTGGTCAATTTAGGTTGCCCGTTTGGAGCCAATCAAATTTTGGCGCCGCTGCCGGGGAGGTTGTACGCGTATTCTAAACGGTTTTGCAGATTAGTGAATCTGGATATACACTCATTGTATATTTACCATCCTTTGTTCATATTTTCTTATTATAAAAACAAAACAGTTCACGAAAACATTTTAAAATCAGTTTTCAACGGATACAAAAACACAAAAAGATTTTCTTTGTTATAAAACTGTTTATCAAAAATCTCAAAAATATCCATCTTTACCCTCCTACCTTTTTTATTCTCCATTCCTTACCCTCCAAAACCATTTGATTCTTTCTATGTCTTATCCTCACCTTCTTGTTTGTCGATGGTGTGGTAGTCCTTATAATGGTGGTAATTGCCCTAGTTGTGTGATGCGTGGGAATTGCACCAGGCTTTACCTCTCGAGGGATCTCGAGAAGCTTACAACCCCACCAGGCAGTATACCTGATCGTTGTAGTATAGTATAGTGACAAGTACCGGGGGATTGATCGTTCAACTTGGGAATAGTGTCGTTAGGATTAGAAAACCTAAAAACTAGGTCTAGAGATGAGGGATGATTCTTTTTGTACTTTTATGTTTTTATAAAAGCAATTAAAAATCTCGGTTTTGAAGGAGTTGGGCGGAATTAGTTGCTTGTCAACTAACCCAATAACTAAGATGCAATCAAAATAAAATAACATAAATGAAAATAAACTAATTTAGCTAGTGGTGTGAGCAATATATAGGAGAATTGTGTTTACTTAGATTTCACTACTCCCTAGATATCTTTTACAGGTTAATTACTTGTTACAGCTGCGTGGATGACGGATTGTATTCCTTAATATCATTCATGGGGTGGCGTACTTACTTCCCCAATCCTATAAGCGCCTACTTCACTCCTATGTCGAGCCGGCTAAGAAGCTCCTAACATGGGATCACTAGAATTTGCTTATGCATTAAATACAACCATAAAAACCTAGTACACATCGGTTCATGTTTCTTAAGACGTTCAAGCAAGTTACACAATGGAGATCTGCCAGTTTTCTTAAGCCTAACATTGAAATCATTCATCCATTACAACTATAAACAAGCAATCAACCTATAATTAACATCTAGGGTTCATTACATCTAAGCAAACACATGATAGATCTAGCTTAGCATATTAAAATCAAGACAAGCATAAGATATATTCAAACAACACATAGACATATTGAATAAATTGAAAGAGGACTTATCTTAATTGAACATGAAAGGTTTCAAGGGTTGAAAACCCTTGAAAATACAGTTACAAACGACCTAGGGTTTATTAGGTTCGACCCTAGTATTCTCCACACAAGTTCCTCTCTAATGAATGAAAAATAGAAAAGTATATATAGAATTTTTGAGGTGACGGCGTCAAGAGTAAATGTCTGACGCCGTTATCTCGCCGCCAATAAAGTTCTCGGACTGCCTAGATCTGGGTTTGACGCCGTCACGTGTAATCCATCTTCAGGCCGTCACCAAAATAACTCTTGACGCCCATCTCTTGACGCCATCATGTTTTCTCTGGGTCGTCATGGATTTTGCCCCTGACGCCGTCATATTTCCCTTCTTGACGCCGTCAGGTACTGTTCTCAGCATGGAAAATTAAGTCTTTGCCGTTTTTTTCACTTTTATGCTTCAAAAACGTCCAAAATGCTTCCTTTTCCAGAATTCACTCCCAAAGTACCTAAAATCACAAAAGGAACGATTTAGGGCGATATTTGATCAAATAAATTCAATTCCGGGATTAAATGACCCCCTAAAAACAATTTATTTTTCGCCTCATCATATACCCTTACACTTGAGATTTGCTTGTCCTCTAGCAAATGCGCTTTTATTCTAATCAAAATACCAATGTTGCAAAAATCGTGAATCGGTCCCGAGGCGGTCGAGGGCCGTGTAGCGACTTTTGGGCGATTAATCGCCGATTCCAAGGTCCAAGGCCGATTACCTTGTAAATCGCTCCAAGGTCCAAGGCCGTTCAGCGATTAATCGCCGATTCCAAGGCCGACTCGGCCGATTTTTGCAACACTGCAAAATACAAGTTAGGGGTCATTTAACACTAATATAAAAGTAATTACAACAAATAATCGTTCCACTAAAGACCAAAGACAACCACGGAGGTCATACACTAGCACCTCACAAATAGTGTTTAGATACTCACATCTCTCGGGTGTAATAAAGTATATATCACAATATGGAAATGGAAAACATCTCTCAGTACCTGTCATAGCAAAATAGATTACCATAGGCTTGGGAAATGATCAAACCCCCACCACATGGCGTAAGCACATAGGAAAAACTATCAAAGAGGTCTTTTAAAGGGTTGTACCGTTAGGTGTAGGGATATGAAATACACGGTTTTGTTGGATATGGATATAGGCAGTCTTTACTGGTGGCGAGTTAACAATCTTGGTTAATTACATGTACAATATGGCGTTGCTAAGCCAAGACTAGACTCGACTTAAGCTAATAAATGAAAAATAACAAAAATATAAAACAAACATACAATGAAACGGGATGGTAGTCCGTATGTTTTTCTCTTTTTCTTTTTCTATTTTTTTCCTTTTTCTTAATTTTTTTTTTTTTTTTTTTTTTTTTTTTTTTTTTTTTTTTTTTTGTGCATACACTCTTACCCTACCATAAAAAATAATGCATCATAGAGAATATACATTTCCCTTACACTTGAATTTTACATAATTTACAATAAACTATTCTAATGACTAGTATTAAGATAATCAAAACACTTTGAGTACTTTTAAGATTAATGCACATATGGGGGTAATATATGATGTTCTTCCCCATTACTTCATAATACAAGTACTTTACCCATGAGTCCCAATCGTCCAAAAACAATATGTACAAGGATATGACTCGACTTAGCAACCATGTAATCAATTAGATAATTAACTAAGGGTTTAAACAAATAACAATAATGCACTAAAGATGAGTGCATACACGGACGGCTAAGGCGATTTGGTTGTACATTTAAGTGGGGTGTTACAAATTCTTCCTTTAAGTAAGATGGTTAAAGTTAGAAACGAAAAGATAGGCTCGGAGGTGTGTACTAGGGGTTTCGTGTACTAAAAATGAGTACAGCGCTAAGGTGTGGGAAAAATTAATTGACTTTACTAGCCATGTAATATGACTTAAATGGTCAAGTAATTATGATACGGGTTTAAACACAAGGGTGATCCTAATGCCTCTTATCATGTAGTAAATCCTACTACACGAATGTAGTCTCACTAGCGGTCTCGGGATGCATCACTAACGCAAGTTCTAGAATCTAAATGCTACCGGTACACTCATAAGCACTAAGAGTAAATGCTTTTCCTATCAAATCTAAAGGCGAACCTCACATATTTGGGTGGAAAATTTTTCTGAATGGTACGGTTTTGTGCTAGTCATACAATCTCCTATCCATGAGACTCTTGCTATGGCTAAAGTTTCACTCCTAAATGTTGTAAAAAATTTTAAATTTGGCGCTAAAATTACACTAACAAGTATTTCTCATAGTTTTATTACACATCTACTATCAAACAATCAAACTCAAGCGAAAGTGTATATGTAAGGTATCATCATTTTACCCTCCCCTTACACTTAGGATGGACATAGTCCCCAATGTTCAAGTAAAGAATGTAAAAGTAAGATAATTAAAAAGAATGAAAGCAAATACTCCCCTGATTCGCTCGGTATGGATAATAAGGTAGCCAGGTTAGATCTTCCTCCAAGAAAATGAACAATCAAAGCTTCTGATGAGTGCTCAAACACTCATCATTTCTATCGTATTTAAACTGCCAAAACATACAAAAACAATCGAAAAGTCATCAAAATACTTAAATTATCATAGGGATTATGTTTTATGTGTTTTAAATGCAAAATGAGCAAAAACAAATGAAAAACGATCAAAGTTTGCAGTATTGGCAGTTTCAGTCCCCCAAGTTTCAAAATTTGTCAAAAATAGTCCATATGCATTTATTTTGAAAGAAAAGTCAACCCAAGTCCTTAAAAAATCAAAAGTTATCAAAAACGGACTTTGGTTGAAAATTTTGGAAAATGTACATGTTTGGTCCCTGGAGTTTGGAAATTTGCAGAAATAGTCCCTGGGAATTTTGAAAAGTAAAAAAATTGCAAAAATTGGTTTTTGGATTTTTAAACTTGGCAATTTTGGTCCTTTGTGATACTTTGACAAAATTACAAATCAAGTCCCTCATGTTTGGTAAAAATTCAAAAATGGTCCTTGTGAATACTATAACACCAAACGGACCCTTTGTTTTATCATGAACCAAAACCAAATCCAAACCCCAACACAACCAGGCCCAATCCTCCCTTTCTCAGCCCACCACCAACCTCAGCCCACTTCCCAGTCAAAATAATATTACCCCGTTTTCCCACCTCAGTCAACGCAGGTCAAACCTTGACCTTTCATCCCTTCCAACCTGTAAAACCAAAACCATACTCAACCCCCACCCTCCTCCACATCAGCAACCCACTCCTTGCCTTCCCCAACTCACACAAACATCCAAATTCCTTTAATTGATCATATATCTCTTACACTCCAACATCATGACAAATATAGAAAAATGGCGCCAAAAGTGGTTTTAAAGGCTGAGATCATTCCCACCCAATCCAATAGGTGGGATTCACTCAAAAAAGTGCAAAGAAGTCAAAAGCAGCCATATAAAGAGAGGAGAAGCAGTGGTGAGAGAGAATCAAGATATGTTAGCATAATTTAGGTCGCATGTACTTTTCTTAGTATTGTTATTGTAATTTTAAGCTATCAAATGTATTTGTAAGTCAAAGCAGTGTATTTTGAACCTTTTCAAGCTATAAATTCAAGTATTTCAGTTTACATTCCATTTTGTACAATTTTATTTAATATCTTAATTATGGTCTAAATGTTAGTTTAGTTGTTATTGTGGACTCCATTAGAACATATAAGCTCCCATTAAGCTTTTATAAGCCACTAGTGACCTTAAAATTCAGTTTAGCTAAAAAACTCAAAAGTACAAAGTTTGGTCAACAAAAGTCAAACTAAGAAGTTTGGATTTGATTTCTAGATTCAAAGGTGATTTGGAAGCAAAGATGCTGTGGAAAATGGGTTTAGTAACCTCAGGGGAGGTATAGGTTAGTTTGGTTCTTGGCTCAATACCTCATGCTTTGGACTTTCTGTAAGGTTTTTCATTTTTCACCAAAGTCAATTTAGCAAGTTTTCTCAAAAAAGTCAAAAGTGATACTAGGTAGAAATCTCAAAAATTCAAAGATTTTTGTAGAATTTTGTGTGTGCTTTCAAGCTTTAAAATTTGTTGAGTGCTTAATCTATCAGTTGAACTTTAGATTTCCATGTTGGTTATATTTTTGAGAATTTTATTTGTGGACTGAATTGCCCCTCAAAGTGGGCTGCAGGGCAAACCCCTGCCCTGTGCATTCAGCAGACCCTCAACTCCACCACCTTTGGTGGTTGTTTGTGGCCACCCCAGTGGGTCCCACACTTCAATCTTGGGTTTTCCCAACCCCCCTCCTACCAGTGTTCATAAGTTGACCCTTTGTTTGACCTAGAGACCAGTGGACCCCACTTGGAATTGCACTCAATTTCTGTCCCATTTGTGACCCATAACCCAAATAAGCAATAGCTTATTCTGGCCTTGTGGCTTATTCACTTGGATTATTGGTGTGAATCTTGCTTATAATTGTTCAAACAACTCAGAGGAACCAAATTTTATCATTGTGGACCCCACACACTCCCAATTGAGCTAAAATCCTTGTGCAGTCAACCAAAGTCAACTGTTTGGATAAATAAGCACTCAAAGTGCTTATTTTTGTGCTACATAAAAAGTATTTTCATAAAAGTTATTAGTTTTTAGTGAATAATTAGTTTGGAAAAAGAAAAAACTCAAGAAACCAATTTTAATTTTAGTGATAGCTTCTATTTAATAGAAATTATCATTTTAATTTTCTTTTTAGCTTATTTATAAGCACTTTAGCATTTTTATATTTTTATTAATTCTCTTTTAGGTTAAAGTAATTTTAGAAATTTTTCCAGATTTTTCTTTTGTCTTTTAGTGGTTTTTAGAATTAATTTTAGTTTAATTAATTAATAATTAATATTAAGTAATTAAATAGCATAATTAGATTTTATAAAGTACAACCTAGTTTTTATACTTTTTCTAGCTTTTATATAAGGTAAAACATTTTTATAAATTTTTCTAGAATTTCTACTGTTCATTTTATATTTTTTATAATATAAATAGTTTAATTGGTAATTAATTAATAATTAGATTAATAATTAGTAAATTAGTTTAAAAATACATAAAATCAACTTTTTATAATTTTTTAGGATTCCTATGAAGGTTAATTAGATTTTTAAATTTTTTCTTAATTTTCTAAGCCTTTTTAGTATTTTTAATAAGTCTAATTTGTTTAATTAGTTAATAAATAGATAATTATTAATTAATTAATAATTAATAATTAATAATTAATAATTAAATAGTGTAAAAATAGTTTTTCTTTTTCTTAAAATTTTCTTTATTTGTTAGGATTGTAAAAATAATAATTTCACACTTGTAGCCTTTTCCGTTCATCAGTTGTACTTTCTATTTCGTTCGTCAGCATACGTTTTTAATTAAAACGTACGTTTTTAGGTTTTAGCTCATTTCTCCTCAATCTTAATTCCAGTAATTAATCACATAGCTTTTCTAAGCTATTTCATTTAATAATTCTCAAATAATTCTGATCACAACCCCTTTTCTGTGAAATATCACCCGATCACAAGTACGCTAAATCACAATCCACACCTCGTCGGGACATAACGACCCGGGGAAACCACTATATTCCGCGGAGCATTGGTCTAGGTAGTTTTACTTTGTTGACCATTTATTTGGTCAATTTAGGTTGACTGTTTAGCTCCAATCAATTTTTGGCGCCGCTGCCCGGGAGGTGTGCGCGTTTCTATAGCGTCATTTGAGATTAGTGTTACTTCACCACAATCACTGTACAAATACCACCACTTTTATAAATTTTAAATCAGAATATAAAAAAGTCATTGACACTTTTCCTAAAGTGTTAAAACACCAAAAAATTGGAAAAACAACAAAACAGATCGTAACATTTTCTGAATCGGTTTTCTTTTAAGGTGATTCTTAAAGAGAAACGATTTTAGATTACGAGACGATACCAAAAATATTGTCCAAAAGTTTTTAAACCCATACACAAAAACAAAAAAACATCCGTCTTTTCTTGTGAATAATAATAAATACATAAAAACCAACCGTCGCAAACCAAGACAGAACACCTACCAACTGAGGGTGTGAACATAATAAGTTCCCAAACCAAAGATTTAAAACTTGCCTTTGTATCCCTGTGAGTGGTGTACCTTTATTAAAGAAGCCACTTGCTTGTGATTATTGGTTTAAGTTCACTGTGGATTTGCCTCGATTTTGTTTTGATTGGTTTTATCTCTAGTGCATGCGCACTCGTTCTTCAAGGTCCACGAGCCCATTACGTGAGCTTGTTCGGAAACCTCGAAGACCTCGTAGATGTTCAGCACCAACAGTCGGATCTGAGATCCGTACTGTTGCCACACCCACTGTCACCATGGCGGAAGACCGCCCCATGTGTAAGCTTCTCCAAGCACCCATCGAGGGTTACGGAGATGCCATTGTTGTTCCAGCCATCGTGGCTGATAATTTTGAGCTCAAAACCGGGCTACTCAATCTTGTAACCTCAAGTCAATTCTACGGTTTTGAGAGGGACGATCCTCATGCTCACATTCGATGGTTCAATAAAATCACATCGACCATCAAGTACAAGAATGTCCCTTGTGAAGCAATAAAACTTCTTCTCTTCCCATTCTCCTTGGAGGGACAAGCCCGGATTTGGCTTGAAAAACAACCTCCTCGATCTATTGAGACATGGGAAGATCTTGTCAAAAAATTTGTGAATGAATTCTTCCCACCTTCCAAGACCACGAGTCTTAAAAACGAAATCACCAAGTTCACTCAAAAATATGATGAATCTTTTGGTGAAGCGTGGGATCGTTTTAAGGAATCACTTCGCAAGTGTCCACATCATGGTTTCTCTGAGTTGATGCAACTCGATACTTTTTACAATGGCGTGAGCCAAGCTGATCAGGATTCTCTCAAAGCCTCCGCGGGAGGTAATTTTTTGAGTAAAACCAGAAAAGAAGCTTTGCAAATCATAGAAAACAAGTCCAAGGTCCGCTCTACACGAAGCAAACCGATTGTTTCTCAAATCAATGCGGGTCCTTCCACTTCATCTTCTGTGAGTCAATCTAGCACGGATGCTAAGATTGACAAGCTCACTGAAGCGATCCAAGCTTTGGTTCTCGCCCAAACAAAGAAAGTTTCATTTCCACAACATCCTCCACCTGCTGAGGTTAAAAAAGTGGAAGTTTGTGTGACTTGTGGTGGGACGCATGCCTACTACAATTGCACAGCTACTGATGGTACTCCATATGAAGCTCATGCTGTAGCCGTGTCCCAAAATCAAGGAGGCAATCAATATCGCCCTCCTATGGACCCTAGTTATCGTCCTCATCATCATTATCCTGGACCTCCCGGTTTTAATCAAAACCAAAATGTCCAAAACCGTGGCCAAAATCAAAATAGAGCGAACCAAGGTTTTCAAAACCAAGGTAACTTCAATCAGGGTCACGGTTTTCACAATCAAAACCAAGGGTTCCAACATCAAAATCAAGGAAACTTTAACCGGAACCAAGGTCAGGGTAAATTCAATCCGGGATATTTTCATGGAAACAACAACCCTAATCAGGGTAATTTTCAAAATCAAGGTCCCAATCCGAACAATCGAGCTCCAAATGTTCCTAATCCGAATCAAGCCATTGTTCCAACCGGGCCTTCATCTGACGAGTTGTTGAAACAATTCATGAAGTCCCAAGAAGAGTTGAACAAGTTGCTGGTCAGCCAGATTTCTGATATCAAGAAGTCTTTAAATGATCGACCCTCGGGCTCAGGTACTACTTTACCGAGCAACACGATCGCTAACCCGAGGGGCGATGCTAAAGCGATCACAACACGAAGTGGTGCTTCATATGATGAACCCGCGATTCCTACTTCCTCTTCTTCCTCTCCTCCAAAGGTAGTGGAACATGAACCTGAGGTGACAAAGGACAAGGTGCAAACTCCTAGCCCACGAAGTACAGCACACGTCCAACCTCAGGTTATTCCTGAAACCAGATGTAAGCCTGGAGTTGTCTTTGAACCACTAGAAACTCCAGTGGACAACCCTAAATCCAAAACTTCTATTCCCTATCCATCACGTCTCAGTGAACAAAAGCTCCATGGAAAAGCTAATCACCAAATGGATAAGTTTTTCCAAATCTTCCAAGATTTGCATTTTGATATCAGTTTCGCGGATGCTATTCTCTTGATGCCCAAGTTTGCATCGACAATCAAAAATCTGTTGAGTAATAAAGAGAAACTCTTTGAGATGGAAAGAACTCCTCTGAATGAGAACTGCTCAGCAGTTCATTTGAAAAAGCTTCCTGAAAAGCTTGGAGACCCCGGGAAATTCCTCATTCCTTGTACTTTCCCGGGTATGGTTGAATGCTTCGCCTTGGCCGATTTAGGTGCTAGCATTAACCTAATGCCATATTCTGTGTGGAAGAAACTCTCTCTTCCCAAACTTACCCCCACGTGCATGACTTTAGAGCTTGCCGATCGTTCGATTTCTCGTCCTCTTGGCATTGCCGAGGACATATTCGTTAAAGTGGGGAAGTTCCATTTTCCGGTAGATTTTGTGATTGTTGACTTTGATGCCGATTCTAGGGTCCCTCTCATTCTTGGAAGGGGATTTCTTAGAACTGGGCATGCTCTTATCGATGTATTTGAGCATGAGATCACATTACGTGTTGGAACGGAAGCCATTACCTTCAACCTAAATCAAATTTCGAGATACTCCTCCAATTATGACTGTGAATCGGTGAATCAAATAGATGTCATTGATGTTGCTGTTGAGGAGTATGCTCAAGAGATTTTAGGTTTCATTGATGATTCTTGATGCGTGGGAATCACAACAGGCTTTACCTCTCGAGGGATCTCGAGAAGCTTACAACCCCCACCAGGCAGTGTACCTGATCGTTGTAGTATAGTATAGTGACAAGTACTGGGGGATTGATCGTTCAGCTTAGGAATAGTGTCGCTAGGATTAGAAAGCCTAAATACTAGTTCTAAAGGTGAGGGATGATTATTTTTTGTATTTTTATATTTTTTAGAAAGCAATTAAAATCTCGGGGTTTTGGAAGAGTGGGCGGAATTAGTTGCTATTCAAGTAACCCAAAACTAAGATGCAATCAAAATAAAATACTAAAAATGAAAATAAACTAATTATACTAAGGTTGTGAGCAGTAATTGGAGAAAATGTGTTTACTTAGATTTCACTACTCCCTAGATATCTTTTACACGTTAATTACTTGTTATAATTGCATGGATGACGGATTGTATTCCTTAATACCATTCATGGGGTGGCATACATAACTCCCCAATTCTATGAGCTCTTATCTCCTCCTACACCATGCCCAACACAACTATAGGGATTGTAAACAGTGGCTCATGCATTAAATACAACCAATAAAGACCTAGTACGCCTCGGTTCATGTTTCTTAAGACGTTCAAGCATGTTACGATTTGGAGATCTGCCAGTTTTCTTAAGCCTAACATATAAATCATTCATCCAAGACAAGAATAAACACAAAAGAGATCTAGCCTAGCATAATGGAATTGAGACAAGAACAAGATATAGACAACCAACACATAGACATATTGATTGAATTAGAAGAACACTTATCTCAATTACAATGCAAGGTATCAAGGGTTTGGAACCCTTGAAAAACCAGTAAAAGTAGCACCAAAATCGTACTTAGGGTTTCTCCAAAAACTTCTCTCCTTAAATGTGAAAAATTAGAAAACTATATATAGAAAAACAGGTCTGACGGCGTCAAGAGTAATCTTGTGACGCCGTCACCTCGCCGCCAAAACTCTCCTCGGACTGCCTAGATCTACTTCTGACGCCGTCAAGACTTAGACACTTCCAGGCCGTCATGACTCTTTTACTCTTGACGCCCTTCTCTCGTGACGACGTCAAAACTCTACTGGGTCGTCATGGAAATTCATGAGATTTGCTCTTGACGCCGTCAAGGATTTGCTCTTGACGCCGTCAAGGATTTGCTCTTGACGCCGTCACCTACTGTTCCCAGCTTGGAAAATTAAGACTTTGGCGTTTTCTTCACTTTTATGCTCAAAAAACGTCCGAATTGCTTCCTTTTCCAGATTTCTCTCCCAAAGTACCTAAAATCACAAAAGGAACGATTTAGGGCAATATTTGATCAAATAAAGTCGGATTCGGGCTTAAATGACCCCCTAAAAACGGATCATTTTTCGCCTCATCATATACCCTTACACTTGAGATTTGCTTGTCCTCAAGCAAATGCGCTTTTATTCTACTCAAAATACAAGTTAGGGGTCATTTAACACTAATATAAAAGTAATTACAACAAATAATCGTTCCACTAAAGACCAATAGACAAGCACGGAGGTCATACACTAGCACCTCACAAATAGTGTTTAGATACTCACATCTCTCGGGTGTAATAAAGTGTAAATTACAAAATGGAAACGGAAGATATCTCTCACTACCTGTCATAGCAAAATAGATTACCATAGGCTTGGGAAAGGGTCAAACCTCCACCACATGGCGTAAGCACCTAGGATAAACTATCAAAGAGGTCTTTTAAAGGGTTGTAACGTTAGGTGTAGGGATATGAAATACACGGTTTTGTTGGATAAAGGAAGTTTTTACTGGTGGCGAGAGTTAACAATCTTAGTTAATTACATGTACAATGTGGCGTTGCTAAGCCAAGACTAGACTCGACTTAAGCTAATAAATGAAAAATAACAAAAATATAAAATGAACATAGAATGAAAACGGGATGGTAGTCCGTATGTTTTTTTCTCTTTTTCCTTTTTCTATTTTTTTTTCTTTTTTTCTTGGTTTTTTCGATTTTTTTTTTTTTTTTTTTTTTTTTTTTTTTTTTTTTTTTTTTTTTTGTGCATACACTCTTACCCTACCATCCAAAATAATACATCATAGGGAATGAACGTTCCCCTTACACTTGAATCTTTACATACTTTACAATAAACTAATCTAATGACTCGAATTAAGAAAATCAAAACACTTGGAGCACTTTTAAGATTAACGTACATATGGGGGTAATAAATGATGTTTTTCCCCATTACTCCATAAAATAAGTACTTACCCATTAGTCCCAATCATCCCAAAACAATATGTACAAGGATATGACTCGACTTAGCAACCATGTAATCAATTAGAAAGTTAACTTAGGGTTTAACAAATAACAATAATGCACTAAAAATGAGCGCATACACGGAAGGCTAAGGCGATTTGGTTGTACATTTAAGTGGGGTGTAACAAATTCTTCCTTTAAGTAAAATGCTTAAAGTTAGAAACGAAAAGATAGGCTCGGAGGGGTGTACTAGGGGTTTCGTGTACTAAAAATGAGTTCAACGCTAAGGGTGTGGGAAAAATTAGTTGACTTAACTAGTCAAGTAATATGACTTAAATGGTCAAGTAATTATAATACGGGTTTAACACAAGGGTGATCCTAATGCCTCTTATCATGTAGTAAATCCTACCACACGAATGTAGTCTCACTAGCAGTCTCGGGATGCATCACTAACGCAAGTTCTATTATCTGAATGCTACCGGTACACTCATAAGCACTAATAGTAAATGCTTTTCCTATCAAATCTAAAGGCGAACCTCACATATTTGGGTGGAAAATTTTTCTGAATATACGGTTATGTGCTAGTCATACAATCTCCTATCCATGAGACGCTTGCTATGGCTAAAGTTTCACTCCTAAATGTTGTAAAAAATTTTAAATTTGGCGCTAAAATTGCACTAACAAGTATTTCTCATAGTTTTATTACACATCTACTATCAAACAAAACAAACTCAAGCGAAAGTGCATATGTAAGGTATCATCTTTTTACTCTCCCCTTACACTTAAGATGAACATTGTCCCCAATGTTCAAGTAAAGAATGTAAAAGTAAAAAAGTAAAGAGAATGAAATTAAATACTCCCCTGATTCGCTCGGTATGGATTATAGGATGGCCAGGTTAAATCTTCCTCCAAGAAAATGAACAATCAAAGCTTCCCTTCCAGAATATAAATCATCTTCTTGTCATACATAACCTGTAAAACCTGACAAAATAGACAAGACAACCTCGCGTAAAATCAGCGGCATCCTATATAAGTTTCTAAATCCTAGAAAACAAGATAAGATATAATGCTTGTGGAATGAAGTTTGCAGATCTCCTGGAGATTATAAAACTTAATAATTCACAAAAACCATAAGACTCCGTTAGAAAAACAAAACCAGTAAAATTTCCAGATTTTAACTCCTGACGCCGTCAAGAGTAAAACCCTGACGCCGTCAGAATGGGCCTGCAGAAATTCTTATGTTAAGTTTCCGGAAAATTTCTGGAAAAACTTGGTCCTACTTCCTGGAAAATCCTGCAAAACTTCATTATGACTCAATACAAGCATTTGACTCTAACAAATATGAATATACATGTTCATTTGATATTGTGGAGAATCATGATCGGTTTGTTTCTTAAAAACATATTTGGGGTTTCCCCTTACACTTATCTTTTGCAAAAATACTTCTAGGTGGAGTTAAGACTAGGCTAAACAACAAAGTAAAGTATTTACACATTTTAGTTGAGAAACATGATCAACCAACAATAAAAACTAAGCATGCATACGGAAGCAAATAACAATCAAACAAATAAAATCACACAAAACATGGGTTGCCTCCCAAGAAGCGCTTTTCTTTATTTACGAGTCTTGTAGCTAGACTCAAGGTCATGGGTTACTACGTGATCGCATCATTGGTAATGATATACCCCATATAGTTGCGATCATTACTGTTATGGTGGTAGTGCCTCAATCTGTCAATACTCGCAATCACCACTCCACCTAATTTACTTCTTAGGTTAGCCATCCCATCTTTGCTCACGCCTTCAATTGTGAAAGGCCCATACCACCAAGGACTTGGTTTATCGGGTGGTATTGTTATTTCCGAGTGTCTTAAGAGCACCAAGTTCCCTTCCACAAATGGTGTATGATTTTTTTCGTGTCGAGTGTGATCGAGTTCAACCAGAACCTTATTGCATTTTCTTCTTTCATCCTTAGCTTTCTTATAACTTTTGATTCTTGCCTCCCATGCAAGAATCTTATTCTGAACACGAATGGGTGTCGTGCCAATGTTGTTTTTAATCATTCTCCAACTCAAATTCTCATGCCCACTTCGCGGGGTCATGGGGAAGCTAATCTTTCTTTTTCCAGATTTAAGCTCAATCTTCCTACCTTCATACTTAATGACAGCCCTAGCGGTGGTGAGGAATGGTGCCCCAAGGATTATTGGCATGCATCCATCCCTTTATCATCGATGATCATAAAATCAACGGGGTACATGAATCCTGCAAAATTAACTAATACATCTTCTGCGATTCCTAGGGGGTATACGTACGAGTGTCCAACAAGAGATAACCTAACACGAGTAGGTGCTGGCATTTTTGACGTTAGTTGGATGTAAATAGTTAGGGCATAAGATTTACTTCTGATCCTTGGTCGGCGAAAGCACTAAGATGTTTCCAGTCCCCGATGCTCGTTGGTATTTCAAATTTCCCACATGCTACCTGCTTAGTAGCCACTTTCTGTACCAATAACCTCTCGAATACTGATCCTCCAGGAAGCGTATCATACTCATCTTCCTCTTCTTCCTCTTTCTCAGGAATCTATCCGGAGGATTGGTTACGCCCATCACCCTTAATCCAATTTGTTATGGTGTTTTTGTTTATATCATGTTGCAGGTAGTAACTCAAAGGTTGGGATTCTGGTGGTTTTTCTAAGGTCTGTTTAGCAGGAGTTTCTACCTTCTCGTTGTCTTTATGGACAATGGTGATGGAGTTAACAAACTGGGTGGTGGGAGTGACGCTTTCATTCCTTAGTAGTATTCGTTCGGGGGTTCTCTGGTTGGCATACTCCTCCAATAGACTCAACATCTCATTCATTTTCTCCTGCATTTCCTCTTTTTGCTTATAAACTGCTTCTTCGAATCTAGCAAGCCGATCTGAGTGAGTTGCCATATATTCTCTCATCCTAGCCTCAAACTCCGAGCTAAGTTCCTTGGAAGGGGAACAAGGTGGGGTGCACCTTTGAAAAGTCTCGACATGTTCTCTAGAAGGTGACTCAGATAATGGTGCCGAAGTTGGTTTTGAGACAGAATTGACAGTGGCTTTTCTAGGACTTAAAGGTCTCCTTTGCATTTCCTCAAAATAGTCAACTTTTGCCTCAAGTTTGCATAGGAGTTCATCGGGGATTTCGGTGGTTCCTCCAGATGTCGAGACTGCATTGATGGCCGCTTCTATCGTATGTTTAAATTCCCACATCTCATGATTATCAACAGCGAGCTCTTCGATAATTGCCCAAGACTCCTCGGCGTTCTTATCACGCAATTTACCTCCCGCGGCCCTGTCGATGGTGCGCTTAGTGTGATAGTCAACATGGTCGTAGAAAATATGGACTAATAACCAAAGGTTTATGCCATGATGAGGGAGCTTGTGGAGGAGATCCTTAAAACGGGCCCAAGCCTCGTAGAAAGTTTCACCCCGCTGTTGCTCAAACATCAAAATGTCCCTTCTAAGCATTGCAGTCTTTTCCGGCGGAAAGAATTGGGTAAGGAAGCGATTGGCGAGATTGTCCCATGTGGTGATGGATCCCGCGGGTAAACGCTCAAGCCATTGACTAGCTTGATCCCGTAGAGAGAATTGGAATAGGCGTAAACGGGTGGTCTCTCTAGTTTCAACACCTAGGTCTATGGAATCTACGATTTTGAGAAAGTCCTTAAGATGTTGGTTTGGATCTTCGGAACGAAGTCCATGGAATGCACATCCGCTTTGCACCAACCGGATGGTGTCGGATCGCAAGGGGGTTACATTGGCTCCGGTGAGCTCAATGGTGTTTCGGTAGCCTTGGTGTCTAGGTCGGGAATACTCTCCTAAGGTTCGGGGCCTAAGGGGTTCTAATGGTGGGTTTTGTTGTGGTGGGATGACGGGTTCAAAGATGTTACCACCTTCCATGATGTCGAATGGTAAAGAGTTACGAACAAAAGCACAAAGAAATAAGATAGACTAAAGAAAACCTAAAAATAAAAATAAAATCTTACTAGAAAGGAATCTAGCAAGTAGACCTAATAAAAAGAAATTCTAACCTAGACAATAACTATTCCCCGGCAACGGCGCCAAAAACTTGATGCGTGGGAATCACAACAGGCTTTACCTCTCGAGGGATCTCGAGAAGCTTACAACCCCCACCAGGCAGTGTACCTGATCGTTGTAGTATAGTATAGTGACAAGTACCGGGGGATTGATCGTTCAGCTTAGGAATAGTGTCGCTAGGATTAGAAAGCCTAAATACTAGTTCTAAAGGTGAGAGATGATTATTTTTTGTATTTTTATATTTTTTAGAAAGCAATTAAAATCTCGGGGTTTTGGAAGAGTGGGCAGAATTAGTTGCTATTCAACTAACCCAAAACTAAGATGCAATCAAAATAAAATACTAAAAATGAAAATAAACTAATTATACTAAGGTTGTGAGCAGTAATTGGAGAAAATGTGTTTACTTAGATTTCACTACTCCCTAGATATCTTTTACACGTTAATTACTTGTTATAATTGCATGGATGATGGATTGTATTCCTTAATACCATTCATGGGGTGGCATACATAACTCCCCAATTCTATGAGCTCTTATCTCCTCCTACACCATGCCCAGCACAACTATAGGGATTGTAAACAGTGGCTCATGCATTAAATACAACCAATAAAGACCTAGTACGCCTCGGTTCATGTTTCTTAAGACGTTCAAGCATGTTACCATTTGGAGATCTGCCAGTTTTCTAAAGCCTAACATATAAATCATTCATCCAAGACAAGAATAAACAAGTAATCAACACATAATCAATATCTAGGTTTCATTAGATCCAAGCAAACACAAAAGAGATCTAGCCTAGCATAATGGAATTGAGACAAGAACAAGATATAGACAACCAAAACATAGACATATTGATTGAATTAGAAGAACACTTATCTCAATTACAATGCAAGGTATCAAGGGTTTGGAACCCTTGAAAAACCTGTAAAAGTAGCACCAAAATCGTACTTAGGGTTTCTCCAAAAACTTATCTCCTTAAATGTGAAAAATTAGAAAACTATATATAGAAAAATAGGTCTGACGGCGTCAAGAGTAATCTTGTGACGCCGTCACCTCGCCGCCAAAACTCTCCTCGGACTGCCTAGATCTACTTCTGACGCCGTCAAGACTTAGACACTTCCAGGCCGTCATGACTCTTTTACTCTTGACGCCCTTCTCTCGTGACGCCGTCAAAACACTACTGGGTCGTCATGGAAATTCATGAGATTTGCTCTTGACGCCGTTACCTACTGTTCCCAGCTTGGAAAATTAAGACTTTGGCGTTTTCTTCACTTTTATGCTCCAAAAACGTCTGAATTGCTTCCTTTTCCAGATTTCTCTCCCAAAGTACCTAAAATCACAAAAGGAACGATTTAGGGCAATATTTGATCAAATAAAGTCGGATTCGGGCTTAAATGACCCCCTAAAAACGAATCATTTTTCGCCTCATCAATTCTTCGAGTGAAAACCTCACTCAATCTTCTCATCCCATCATAGCCAATTCTTCTCCTTCCCTCACTCCGTTTGAGGGAAGTGACTTCATCTTAGAAGAAATTGAGGCCTTTCTAAAAAGTGACTCGATTCCCGATGGAATCGATAACCAAGAGATTGACCCCGAGAGGGATATTCTCCTGCTTGAGAAATTATTAAACGAAGATCCCTCTCCTTTTCCTGTTCTACCACAAACACTTCATAAAGAGGAAGTCAAAAATGTTGAGAAAACTGATGACTTCCCCGAGGTTGAACTTAAGGACTTGCCGTCTCATCTTGAATATGCATTTCTGGAAGGTGATGATAAATTACCCGTCATAATTGCTAAAGACTTAAGTGTTGAGGAAAAGGCTACTCTCATAAAGGTTTTGAAGTCTCATAAACAAGCAATTGCTTGGCGACTCTCCGACATCAAGGGCATTGACCCTGAATTTTATACTCACAAGATTTTAACGGAGGACGACTTCAAACATGCAGTCCAACAACAAAGAAGGGTGAATCCAAAAATTCACGAGGTTATCAAACAATAGGTTTTAAAACTTCTTGATGCCGGATTGATTTACCCTATCTCGGACAGTCCCTGGGTCAGCCCAATTCATTGTGTTCCAAAAAAGGGTGGCATTACTGTTGTCACAAACGAGGAGAATGAGTTGATTCCAACTCGTTTGGTTACGGGTTGACGTGTTTGTATTGACTATCGCAAGTTAAATGACGCCGCCCGTAAGGATCATTTTCCTATGCCATTTATGGATCAGATGCTCGAGAGAGTAGCGGGGAATGAGTACTATTGCTTCCTTGATGGTTTCTCGGGTTACTTTCAGATTCCCATTGATCCGTAAGATCAGGAAAAGACCACGTTCACGTGCCCCTATGGAACTTTTGCTTATAAACGTATGCCATTCGGCTTATGTAATGCTCCGGGCACGTTTCAAAGATGTATGATGTCAATATTTTCCGACATGATAGGGAAAACTATGGAGGTCTTCATGGACGATTTTTCGGTCAATGGGGATTCGTTTCAATCATGTCTCTCCCATTTAGACAGCATGCTAAAACGTTGTAAAGACACAAAGTTATGTCTAAATTGAGAGAAGAGTCACTTTATGGTCAAAGAGGGCATTGTCCTCGGCCATAAAATTTCAAAGAACGGGATTGAGGTTGACAAAGCGAAAGTGGATGTCATTGCAAAATTGCCTCATCCCACAACCGTAAAAGGTGTTAGGAGCTTTTTGGGTCATGCCGGTTTCTATCGTAGGTTTATTCAAGATTTTTCTAAAATCGCCCGATTCTTGTTGCCCCCAATTGGGACTTGCCCTTCAAGCTCATGTGTGATGCTAGTGATTATGCGATAGGGACAGTCTTGGGGCAAGGAAAAACAAAACATTTTCAGCCCATACACTATGCCAGCAAAACTATGACTGAGGCTCAAAGTCATTACACCACCACCGAAAAAAAATTATTAGATGTGGTGTATGCTTTTGAAAAATTCCGGCCATACTTGATACTGACCAAAAGCATAGTGTATACGGATCACTCGGCTTTGAAGTACCTTTTGCAAAACAAGATGCAAAGCCGAGACTTCTCCGTTGGGTTCTCCTCCTACAGGAATTTGATATCATTATTCGTGATAAAAAAGGAGCTGAGAACCTAGCTGCTGATCATCTCTCCCGATTGGAAAACCCCCACCAAGATGTCTTCGAGAGGAAAGAAATTAATGAAACATTCCCTCTCGAGACACTCAATGCGGTTACCTTTCGTGTCGATTCTATTACCCCAAGGTTTGCCGACTTTGCAAACTACCTTGCGGGGAACTTTGTGGTGAAACGGATGTCTTCCCAACAGAAAAAGAAATTCTTCAAAGATGTAAAACATTACTTATGGGACAACCCCTATCTTTTCAAAATCTATGCGGATCAAGTCATCCGGCGGTGTGTGTGTATGGCCAAGAAGCCGCTGAAATTCTTAAGGCTTGCCATGCTGGTCCCGTGGGGGGCCACCACAATCCAAACTACACCGCCAAAAAGGTGTTTGACTCCTGTTTCTTTTGGCCCTCGATTTACAAGGATGCCCAGGAATTAGTCAAATCCTGTGACGCTTGTCAACGTCACGGGAATATTTCACAAAAGAATGAAATGCCTCAAAATGCAATTCAAGTTTGTGAAATCTTTGACGTTTGGGGCATCGATTTTATGGGGCCATTTCCGTCTTCTCATGGCAACAAATACAGACTCGTGGCTGTTGACTACTTGTCAAAATGGGTTGAAGCGAAAGCTTTACCCATTAATGATGCCCGAGTTGTTGTAAAATTCTTGAAAGCTCTTTTCGCTCGATTTGGAACTCCACGTGCTATTATCAGTGATCGTGGTACGCACTTCTGTAATGACAAATTCGACAAAGTCATGCAAAAGTACGGTGTAACTCACCGTCTTTCTACTGCGTACCACCCACAAACAAGTGGACAAGTAGAAGTTTCCAATCGAGGAATTAAGAGAATTTTGGAAAGAACTGTAGGTGAAAATCGTGCATCGTGGTCGGATAAATTAGATGATGCATTTTGGGCTTTCCGTACGGCTTACAAAACACCCATTGGATGTACACCTTACAAACTTGTGTACGGGAAAACGTGCCATCTTCCGATCGAGCTTGAGCACAAAGCCTATTGGGCTCTCAAGCATGCTAATTTCGACCTCAACACTGCGGGTGATCATAGAAAAGTTCAATTGAATGAATTAAATAAACTTCGTGATCAAGCTTACGAGAACTCTTTGATCTACAAAGAAAAGACAAAGAAGATTCATGACTTAAAAATCAAGAACCGCGTTTTTAACGTTGGTGATCGAGTCCTTCTTTTCAACTCTAGACTCAAGATCTTCTCGGGAAAGCTTAAGACCCGATGGACTGGTCCATTCACTATCGCTAAGGTTTATCCTTATGGCACCGTCGAATTATCTCAAAATGACGGTTCTAATTTCAAAGTGAATGACCATCGTTTGAAACACTACTTTGGAGAGGACATACCATCCATGGTTGTCCCGGATCTCGAAACTTTCCCCAAGGACAATTGAATTCGGGGATCGAGTCAAGCTAGCGACTCGATGAACAAAAACAATAGCACAATACGGGTTTTCACCCGTATCTCTGATTTCTTTCTACTTTCTACCACCCTAGTGTGGGGGAATGGCCAACCCCCCGCTATTTGAAAATGTATATATGTATATAACTTCCAAAAAAAAAATGTGTATATATAGAAATAAAGTGAAATATGGTGTTTCCACAGTTAGATTCGAATCTTGGCTTTTTACGTTCAAAGAGTCGGCATAATAGCCGGGACTTTGAATATTGAGAACAATATTCATTTCTAAGTGTGGGGGAGGGGGGAAATTCTAGCGAATTCTATCGCAAAATATCTTCAAGTACCCCCGTTTTTGGCTAAAATTTTCAAAATTTTTTTCACTTTATTTCAAAATTTTTGTGGTTATCAGTCCGCCATGTCTAACCGACAAAGGGATTGGCTAATCCAGGAGCAAACGGATCTTGGTAAAGATAACTCAAATCCGTTGACGGCTTGCAATTTGCCCAAAATTGTATGGTAAATCAACTCGTCATATCCCATAAAGTGAATGAGTTGGCTAGCCCGCAAGATTATAGCTTGTGGTAAAGGCCATGGAAAAACCATAATTGGTAATCAGCTCACCAAGATGTTGACTAGGTCCATCAAGAGTTGGCTAGTCCAGGAGCAAACGGCTCTTGGTAAAGATAAATCAAAACCGTTGAAAGCTGGTGGTTTGCTCAAAATCACATGGTTATCAGGTGGACCATAGTTCTTACTTGAATCGATACATCTGGCTACTCCAAAAGTGATGGCTTTTGGTAAAGAGTTTTCAAATCCATCAAGTTTTCCAAAAATATTGCTAGGTACTAGCAATAGTTTAGTGTGGGGGATTGATGAATGCTCAAACACTCATCATTTTTATCGTATTTAAACTGCCAAAACATACAAAAACAATCGAAAAGTCATCAAAATACTTAAATTATCCCAGGGATTGTGTTTTATGTGTTTTAAATGCAAAATGAGCAAAAACAAATGAAAAACGATCAAAGTTTGTAGTATTGGCAGTTTCAGTCCCCCAAGTTTCAAAATTTGTCAAAAATAGTCTCTATGCATTTATTTTGAAAGAAAAGTCAACCCAAGTCCTTAAAAAATCAAAAGTTATCAAAAAAGGACTTTGGGTGAAAATTTTGGAAAATTTACATGTTTGGTCCCTGGAGTTTGGAAATTTGCAGAAATAGTCCTGGGAATTTTGAAAAGTAAAAAAATTGCAAAAATTGGTTTTTGGATTATTAAACTTGGAAATTTTGGTCCTTTGTGATACTTTGACAAAATTATAAATCAAGTCCCTCATGTTTGGTAAAAATTCAAAAATGGTCCTTGTGAATACTATAAAACCAAACGGACCCTTTGTTTTATCATGAACCAAAACCAAATCCAAACCCCAACACAACCAGGCCCAATCCTCCCTTTCTCAGCCCACCACCAACCTCAGCCCACTCCCCACTCAAAATAATATTACCCCGTTTTCCCACATCAGTCAACGCAGGTCAAACCTTGACCTTTCATCCCTTCCAACCTTTAAAACCAAAACCATACTCAACCCCCCTCCTCCACATCAGCAACTCACTCCCTGCCTTCCCCAACTCCCAAAAACATCCAAATTCCTTTAATTGATCATATATCTCTTACACTTCAAGTATTTCAGTTTACATTCCATTTTGAACAAGAGGTTTTAAAACTTCTTGATGCCGGATTGATTTACCCTATCTCGGACAGTCCCTGGGTCAGCCCAATTCATTGTGTTCCAAAAAAGGGTGGCATTACTGTTGTCACAAACGAGGAGAATGAGTTGATTCCAACTCGTTTGGTTACGGGTTGACGTGTTTGTATTGACTATCGCAAGTTAAATGACGCCACCCGTAAGGATCATTTTCCTCTGCCATTTATGGATCAGATGCTCAAGAGATTAGCGGGGAATGAGTACTATTGCTTCCTCGATGGTTTCTCGGGTTACTTTCAGATTCCCATTGATCCGTAAGATCAGGAAAAGACCACGTTCACGTGCCCCTATGGAACTTTTGCTTATAAACGTATGCCATTCGGCTTATGTAATGCTCCGGGAACGTTTCAAAGATGTATGATGTCCATATTTTCCGACATGATCGGGAAAACTATAGAGGTCTTCATGGACGATTTTTCGGTCATTAGGGATTCGTTTCAATCATGTCTCTCCCATTTAGACAGCATGCAAAAACGTTGTGAAGACACAAAGTTATGTCTAAATTGGGAGAAGAGTCACTTTATGGTCAAAGAGGGCATTGTCCTCGGCCATTAAATTTCAAAGAACGGGATTGAGGTTGACAAAGCGAAAGTGGATGTCATTGCAAAATTGCCTCATCCCACAACCGTAAAAGGTGTTAGGAGCTTTTTGGGTCATGCCGGTTTCTATCGTAGGTTTATTCATGATTTTTCTAAAATCGCCCGGCCTATGACCCATCTCCACGAAAAGGATGCTCCTTTTATCTTCTCCCCCGAGTGCATCGAAGCTTTTGAAACATTAAAGAAAAAGCTTACTGAGGCACCGATTCTTGTTGCCCCCAATTGGGACTTGCCCTTCGAGCTCATGTGTGATGCTAGTGATTATGCGATAGGGGCCGTCTTGGGGCAAGGAAAAACAAAACATTTTCAGCCCTTACACTATGCCAGCAAAACTATGACCGAGGCTCAAAGTCATTACACCACCACCGAAAAAAATTATTAGATGTGGTGTATGCTTTTGAAAAATTCCGGCCGTACTTGATACTGACCAAAAGCATAGTCTATACGGATCACTCGGCTTTGAAGTACCTTTTGCAAAACAAGATGCAAAGCCGAGACTTCTCCGTTGGGTTCTCCTCCTACAGGAATTTGATATCATTATTCGTGATAAAAAAGGAGCTGAGAACCTAGCTGCAGATCATCTCTCCCGATTGGAAAACCCCCACCAAGATGTCTTCGAGAGGAAAGAAATTAATGAAACATTCCCTCTCGAGACACTCAATGCGGTTACCTTTCGTGGAGATTCTATTACCCCGTGGTTTGCCGACTTTGCAAACTACCTTGCGGGGAACTTTGTGGTGAAAGGGATGTCGTCCCAACAGAAAAATAAATTCTTCAAAGATGTAAAACATTACTTCTGGGACGACCCCTATCTTTTCAAAATCTATGCGGATCAAGTCATCCGGCGGTGTGTGTATAGCCAAGAAGCCGCTGAAATTCTTAAGGCTTGCCATGCTGGTCCCACGGGGGGCCACCACAATCCAAACTACACCGCCAAAAAGGTGTTTGACTCCGGTTTCTTTTGGCCCTCACTTTACAAGGATGCCCAGGAATTAGTCAAATCTTGTAACGCTTGTCAACGTCACGGGAATATTTCACAAAAGAATGAAATGCCTCAAAATGCAATTCAAGTTTGTGAAATCTTTGACGTTTGGGGCATCGATTTTATGGGGCCATTTCCGTCTTCTCATGGCAACAAATACAGACTCGTGGCTGTTGACTACTTGTCAAAATGGGTTGAAGCGAAAACTTTACCCACTAATGATGCCTGAGTTGTTGTAAAATTCTTGAAAGCTCTTTTCGCTCGATTTGGAACTCCACGTGTGATGCGTGGGAATCGCAACAGGCTTTACCTCTCGAGGGATCTCGAGAAGCTTACAACCCCCACCAGCCAGTGTACCTGATCGTTGTAGTATAGTATAGTGACAAGTACCGGGGGATTGATCGTTCAGCATAGGAATAGTGTCGCTAGGATTAGAAAGCCTAAATACTAGTTCTAAAGGTGAGCGACGATTCTTTTTGTATTTTTATATTTTATGGAAAACAAGTAAAAATCTCGGGTTTTGGAAGAGTGGGCGGAATTAGTTGCGATTCAACTAACCCAATACTAAGATGCAATCAAAATAAAATACTAAAAATGAAAATAAACTAATTTATACTAAAGTTGTGAGCAGTAATTGGAGAAAATGTGTTTACTTAGATTTCATTACTCCCTAGATATCTTTTACACATTAATTACTTGTTATAATTGCATGGATGACGGATCGTATTCCTTAATACCATTCATGGGGTGGCACACATAACTCCCCAATTCTATGAGCTCTTATCTCCTCCTACACCATGCCCAGCACAACTATAGGGATTGTAAACAGTGGCTCATGCATTAAATACAACCAATAAAGACCTACTGCGCGTTGGTTCATGTTTCTTAAGACGTTCAAGCATGTTACCAATTGGAGATCTGCCAGTTTTCTTAAGCCTAACATATAAATCATTCATCCAAAACAAGAATAAACAAGTAATCAACACATAATCAATATCTAGGTTTCATTAGATCTAAGCAAACACAAAAGAGATCTAGCCTAGCATGATAGAATTAAGAGAAGAACATGATATAGACAACCAACACATAGACATATTGATTGAATTAGAAGAACACTTATCTTGATTAATCATGCAAGGTATCAAGGGGTTGGAACCCTTGAAAAACCTATAAAGTTACACCAAAATCATACTTAGGGTTTCTCCCAAAACTTCTCTCTTTAATGTGGAAAATTAGAAAACTATATATAGAAAAATAGGTTTGACGGCGTCAAGAACAAACTTGAAACGCCGTCACCTCGCCGCCAAAACTCTTCTCGGACTGCCTAGATCCACTTCTGACGCCGTCAAGACTTATACACTTCTAGGCCGTCATGACTCTTTTACTCTTGACGCCCTTCCTACGTGACGCAGTCAAAACTCTTCTGGATCGTCATGGAAATTCATGAAATTTGCTCTTGACGCCGTCATGCACTGTTCCCAGCATGGAAAATTAAGACTTTGGCGTTTTCTTCACTTTTATGCTCCAAAAACGTCCGAATTGCTTCCTTTTCCAGATTTCACTCCCAAAGTACCTAAAATCACAAAAGGAACGATTTAGGGCAATATTTGATCAAATAAATTCGGATTCGGGCTTAAATGACCCCCTAAAAACGGATCATTTTTCTCCTCATCATATACCCTTACACTTGAGATTTGCTTGTCCTCAAGCAAATGTGCTTTTATTCTACTCAAAAGACAAGTTAGGGGTCATTTAACACTAATATAAAAGTAATTACAACAAATAATCGTTCCACTAAAGACCAATAGACAAGCACGGAGGTCATACACAAGCACCTCACAAATAGTGTTTAGATACTCACATCTCTCGGGTGTAATAAAGTGTAAATAACAATATGGAAACGGAAGATATCTCTCACTACCTGTCATAGCAAAATAGATTACCATAGGCTTGGGAAAGGATCAAACCTCCACCACATGGCTTAAGCACCTAGGATAAACTATCAAAGAGGTCTTTTAAAGGGTTGTAACGTTAGGTGTAGGGATATGAAATACACAGTTTTGTTGATAAAGGAAGTTTAACTGGTGGCGAGTTAACAATCTTGGTTAATTACATGTACAATGTGGCGTTGCTAAGCCAAGACTAGACTCGACTTTAAGCTAATAAATGAAAAATAACAAAAACATAAAATGAACATAGAATAAAAAGGGATGGTAGTCCGTATGTTTTTTTCTCTTTTTCCTTTTTTCTATTTTTTTTCTTTTCTTTTTCTTGATTTTTTCGATTTTTTTTTTATTTTTTTTTTTTTATTTTTTTTTATACACTCTTACCCTACCATCCAAAATAATACATCATAGGGGATGAGAATTCCCCTTACACTTGAATCTTTACATACTTTACATTAAACTATTCTAATGACTCGAATTAAGAAAATCAAAACACTTGGAGCACTTTTAAGATTAACGTACATATGGGGGTAATAAATGATGTTCTTCCCCATTACTCCATAAATAAGTACTTACCCATGAGTCCCAATCGTCCCAAAACAATATGTACAAGGATATGACTCGACTTAGCAACCATGTAATCAATTAGAAAGTTAACTTAGGGTTTAACAAATAACAATAAT
The DNA here is from genome assembly GCA_030686995.1 of Artemisia argyi. Lineage (NCBI taxonomy): Eukaryota > Viridiplantae > Streptophyta > Magnoliopsida > Asterales > Asteraceae > Artemisia > Artemisia argyi. Next base: position 16,623,973 of record CM060678.1, on the reverse strand, counting down.
GCACTAAAAATGAGCGCATACACGGAAGGCTAAGGCGATTTGGTTGTACATTTAAGTGGGGTGTAACAAATTCTTCCTTTAAGTAAAATGCTTAAAGTTAGAAACGAATAGATAGGCTCGGAGGGGCGTACTATGGGTTTCGTATACTAAAAATGAGTACAACGCTAAGGGTGTGGGAAAAATTAGTTGACTTAACTAGCCAAGTAATATGACTTAAATGGTCAAGTAATTATAATACGGGTTTAACACAAGGGTAATCCTAATGCCTCTTATCATGTAGTAAATCCTACCACACGAATGTAGTCTCACTAGCGGTCTCGGAATGCATCACTAACGCAAGTTCTAGAATCTAAATACTACCGGTACACTCATAAGCACTAATAATGAATGCTTTTCCTATCAAATCTAAAGGCGAACCTCACTTTTTTGGGTGGAAATTTTTTCTGAATATACGGTTATGTGCTAGTCATACAATCTCCTATCCATGAGACGCTTGCTATGGCTAAAGTTTCACTCCTAAATGTTGTAAAAAATTTTAAATTTGGCGCTAAAATTGCACTAACAAGTATTTCTCATAGTTTTATTACACATCTACCATCAAACAAAACAAACTCAAACGAAAGTGCATATGTAAGGTATCATCATTTTACCCTCCCCTTACACTTAAGATGAACATTGTCCCCAATGTTCAAGTAAAGAATGTAAAAGTGAAAAAGTAAAGAGAATGAAATCAAATACTCCCCTGATTCGCTCGGTATGGATAATAGGATGGCCAGGTTAAATCTTCCTCCAAGAAAATGAACAATCAAAGCTTCCCTTCCAGAATATAAATCATCTTCTTGTCATACATAACCTGTAGAACCTGACAAAATAGACAAGACAACCTCGCGTAAAATCGGCGGCATCCTATATAAGTTTCTAAATCCTAGAAAGCAAGATAAAATATAATGCTTGTGGAACGAAGTTTGCAGATCTCCTGGAGATTATAAAACTTAATAATTCACAAAAACCATAAGACTCCGTTAGAAAAACAAAACCGGTAAAATTTCCAGATTTTAACTCCTGACGCCGTCAAGAGTAAAACCCTGACGCCGTCAGAATGGACCTGCAGAAATTCTTATGTCATGTTTCCGGAAAATTTCTGGAAAAACTTGGTCCTACTTCCTGGAAAATCCTGCAAAACTTCATTATGACTCAATACAAGCATTTGACTCTAACAAATACGAATATACATGTTCATTTAATATTGTGGAGAATCATGATCGGTTTGTTTCTTAAAAACATATTTGGGGTTTCCCCTTACACTTATCTTTTGCAAAAATACTTCTAGGTGGAGTTAAGACTAGGCCAAAACAACAAAGTAAAGTATTTCCACATTTTAGTTTAGAAACATGATCTACCAACAATAAAAATAAAGCATGCATACGGAAGCAAATAACAAACAAACAAATAAAATCACACAAAACATGGGTTGCCTCCCAAGAAGCGCTTTTCTTTATTTACGAGTCTTGTAGCCAGACTCAAGGTCATGGGTTACTACGTGATACGGGTGAGTTCCTCGTTGAGGACATCTTTGGGATCAAACTTAGGTTTCAACTTTCTATCGGTTTCCTTAGTATGGTATGACCTTTCAAACTTTTCTCCATCCGGATCATACAAGGTCATTCTAATATTCCATGACCCGTCACCTTCTTTAGGTGGCTTGTCCCACCTCCATTTACACTTGTCTCCCTCTCTTTTCCATTTATTCCTCTCTATATTGATGGGCATTACGCTTAATAACTCAATCATCTTCCTAAAGACTAACGGGTCCTCAAAGGGGTCTAGCTCTTCATCTCTAGCTATGAGTTGTTCTACCGAATGTGTCTTTTCAACGAAATCTTTCTCTAGATAAAATGGGCATTGAGGTCCTATAAAGTTCCTTTCTATCCAAGGTCCATATCTAGACGGTCTCCTATTCATCTCTACCCAATGCGGTGTTGGTTCATCATCACAATCATAACTATGCTTCTTAACATCATACACCGACCAAGTATCGCCTTCACCTACGTTATCTTGGATTCCTTGCAATCTATCATGGCACTAGCGGTTGCTAAAAATCCTCTTCCTACCAATAATGGGCATGTAGTGTCACAAACCATGTCTAGGACGTGAAAATCCGCTAATATAGTTAACTTTCCTACGTGAACAACTATATCCTTAATCATTCCAACCGGGTGGGCAATACTCCCATCCGCTAGCCCTATCAATACCTCCGTTTCCTCTAACTTTCCTAGCTTAAGAGCGGTGAATAAGGACAAGGGAATCAAGTTGAGGCTTGACCCTAAATCGGCTAGTGTGTCGAAAGCTTCAGATCTTCCTATCTTACAAGGCAAAACAAATATACCCGGATCATCAAGCTTTTTAGGCAACTTGTTTTGAATGAAGGCGGTCCCATTTTTACCTAGCTTACACTTCTCATATTTTTCTAGGAGGGCACTATAGTAAGGAGCACGCTGTAAGACATCAATGACGCGGCGTTCAAGGTGAAGCTCTTTGAATTCATCGTCAAGGTCTTGCGTAAGAGGTGTTTCAACTATGCTTTTGACCGGCTCTATAGTGGGTGTTTTATTTGATTGGTCCTTTTGGGGAACTTGGTTTTGTTTGAAACACGTGCTCGTTGATTTAACCGAGTAGTATTGTGGACACGAAGTGGGTGACGAAACTGAGGATATGGAATTAATGGTTAGTTTCGGATTCTTGACCGTGTCGCTCGGGAGTGCTCCCATTTCTTGGTCGTTGAGAACTTTCAACAATGCATCAATTCTAGTGGTCATCTCGCTTTGCTTTTGTTTGAAATCGGCATCAAACTTAGATATGCGAGCTTCTTGAGATGCCATGAACTTTGACATCAATCCTTCAAGATTGTTGGTACTACCATAGTTGTTAGAAGGATTGTTGTTGAAAGTACGGTTGGATGGTGGACCGTTTGGTTGGTAACGATTAGGCGGGTTGGAAGAATTAGGTTGATTTTGTTTCCACCTAAGGTTTGGGTGATTTTTCCAAGAGGGGTTGTATGTATCACCGTAAGTGTTTGGCTCGGGCTTGAAAGTGTACCACTTATCTCCCGCTTCATCGGTACGCGTGGATGCGTAGTCCGCAAAAGCTGTTCCGGGCAGTTCCACACAATCACGAGTGTCATGGGGACCACTACATAATTCGCATGAAGAAGTGATTTTGTTCACTTGGCTTGAAGGCTTAGGAGCTTCGTAAGATTTCATGAGAAACTTGACTTGGTCCTCAAGTTCCATGATCCTACGGTCGGGAGTGCTAGAGTTGTTCGAAGGCAAAGATATTGCCTTGACCGTTTTGTTCAAATCACGGGGATCATTCCAACTTTCGTTGTCATAGAGAGCAAGATCTTCTATGAGTTCCCATGATTGTTCCGCACTAAGATCACGTAGCTTACCACCGGCCGATTGGTCAATGGCTCGCCTCGTGGAGATGTCGATATGGTCATAAAACATTTGACTTAGAGCCAAAGATCTATGCCATGATGAGGGACTTTTTGGAGTAAGTCCTTGAAACAAGTCCATGCTTCATAAAGAGATTCATTTTCACGTTGTTGGAACATCAAGATGTCATTTCTAAGCTTAGTAGTTCTCCCCGGTGGGAAAAATTGAGCAAGGAAACGAGTGGTGAGATCATCCCATGTGGTGATGGATCCCGCGGGTAAATGCTCAAGCCATTGACTAGCTTGATCCCGTAGAGAGAATTGGAATAGGCGTAAACGGGTTGTCTCTCTAGTTTCAACATCTAGGTCTATGGAGTCTACGATTTTGAGAAAGTCCTTAAGATGTTGGTTTGGATCTTCGGAACGAAGTCCATGGAATGCACATCCGCTTTGCACCAACCGAATGGTGTCGGATCGCAAGGGGGTCACATTGGCTCCGGTGAGCTCAATGGTGTTTCGGTAGCCTTGGTGGCTAGGTAGGGAATACTCTCCTAAGGTTCGGGGCCTAAGGGGTTCTAATGGTGGGTTTTGTTGTGGTGGGATGACGGGTTAAAAGATGTTACCACCTTCCATGATGTCGGATGGTAAAGAGTTACGAACAAAAGCACGAAGAAATAAGATAGACTAAAGAAGACCTAAAAATAAAAAATAAAATCTTACTAGAAAGGAATCTAGAAAGTAGACCTAATAAAAAGAAATTCTAACCTAGACAATAACTATTCCCCGGGCTGCGGCTCCAAAAACTTGATGCGTGGGAATCGCAACAGGCTTTACCTCTCGAGGGATCTCGAGAAGCTTACAACCCCCACCAGGCAGTGTACCTGATCGTTGTAGTATAGTATAGTGACAAGTACCGGGGGATTGATCGTTCAGCTTTGGAATAGTGTCGCTCGGATTAGAAAGCCTAAATACTAGTTCTAAAGGTGAGGGACGATTCTTTTTGTATTTTTATATTTTATGGAAAACAAGTAAAAATCTCGGGTTTTGGAAGAGTGGGAGGAATTAGTTGCTATTCAACTAACCCAATACTAAGATGCAATCAAAATAAAATACTAAAAATGAAAATAAACTAATTTATACTAAAGTTGTGAGCAGTAATTGGAGAAAATGTGTTTACTTAGATTTTATTACTCCCTAGATATCTTTTACACATTAATTACTTGTTATAATTGCATGGATGACGGATCGTATTCCTTAATACCATTCATGGGGTGGCACACATAACTCGCCAATTCTATGAGCTCTTATCTGATCCAACACCATGCCCAGCACAACTATAGGAATTGTAAACAGTGGCTCATGCATTAAATACAATCAATAAAGACCTAGTGCGCGTTGGTTCATGTTTCTTAAGACGTTCAAGCATGTTACCAATTGGAGATCTGCCAGTTTTCTTAAGCCTAACATATAAATCATTCATCCAAAACAAGAATAAACAAGTAATCAACACATAATCAATATCTAGGTTTCATTAGATCTAAGCAAACACAAAAGAGATCTAGCCTAGCATGATAGAATTAAGACAAGAACATGATATAGACAACCAACACATAGACATATTGATTGAATTAGGAGAACACTTATCTTGATTAATCATGCAAGGTATCAAGGGGTTGGAACCCTTGAAAAACCTGTAAAGTTACACCAAAATCGTACTTAGGGTTTCTCCCAAAACTTCTCTCTTTAATGTAAAAAATTAGAAAACTATATATAGAAAAATAGGTTTGACGGCGTTAGTGTGACGCCATCACCTCGCCGCCAAAACTCTTCTCAGACTGCCTAGATCTACTTCTGATGCCGTCAAGACTTATACACTTCCAGGCCGTCATGACTCTTTTACTCTTGACGCCCTTCCTACGTGACGCCGTCAAAACTCTTCTGGATCGTCATGGAAATTCATGAAATTTGCTCTTGACGCCGTCAAGGTTTTGCTCTTGACGCCGTCATGCACTGTTCCCAGCATGGAAAATTAAGACTTTGGCGTTTTCTTCACTTTTATGCTCCAAAAACGTCCGAATTGCTTCCTTTTCCAGATTTCACTCCCAAAGTACCTAAAATCACAAAAGGAACGATTTAGGGCAATATTTGATCAAATAAATTCGGATTCGGGTTTAAATGACCCCCTAAAAACGGATCATTTTTCGCCTCATCCACGTGCTATTATCAGTGATCGTGGTACGCACTTCTGTAATGACAAATTCGACAAAGTCATGCAAAAGTACGGAGTAACTCACCGTCTTTCTACTGCGTACCACCCACAAACAAGTGGACAAGTAGAAGTTTCCAATCGAGGAATTAAGAGAATTTTGGAAAGAACTGTAGGTGAAAATCGTGCATCGTGGTCGGATAAATTAGATGATGCATTTTGGGCTTTCCGTACGGCTTACAAAACACCCATTGGGTGTACGCCTTACAAACTTGTGTACGGGAAAACGTGCCATCTTCTGATCGAGCTTGAGCACTGATGTGTGGGAATCGCAACAGGTTTTACCTCTCGAGGGATCTCGAGAAGCTTACAACCCCCACCAGGCAGTGTACCTGATCGTTGTAGTATAGTATAGTGACAAGTACCGGGGGATTGATCGTTCAGCTTAGGAATAGTGTCGCTAGGATTAGAAAGCCTAAATACTAGTTCTAAAGGTGAGGGATGATTATTTTTGTGTTTTTATATTTTATGGAAAGCAATTAAAATTCTCGGGTTTTGGAAGAGTGGGCGGAATTAGTTGCTATTCAACTAACCCAAAACTAAGATGCAATCAAAATAAAATACTAAAAATGAAAATAAACCAATTTATACTAAGGTTGTGAGCAGTAATTGGAGAAAATGTGATTACTTAGATTTCACTACTCCCTAGATATCTTTTACACGTTAATTACTTGTTATAATTGCATGGATGACGGATTGTATTCCTTAATACCATTCATGGGGTGGCATACATAACTCCCCAATTCTATGAGCACTTATCTCCTCCTACACCATGCCCAGCACAACTATAGGGATTGTGAACAGTGGCTCATGCATTAAATACAACCAATAAAGACCTAGTACGCCTCGCTTCATGTTTCTTAAGACGTTCAAGCATGTTACCATTTGGAGATCTGCCAGTTTTCTTAAGCCTAACATATAAATCATTCATCCAAGACAAGAATAAACAAGTAATCAACACATAATCAATATCTAGGTTTCATTAGATCTAAGCAAACACAAAAGAGATATAGCCTAGCATAATGGAATTAAGACAAGAACAAGATATAGACAACCAACACATAGACATATTGATTGAATTAGAAGAACACTTATCTCAATTACAATGCAAGGTATCAAGGGGTTGGAACCCTTGAAAAACCTGTAAAAGTTGCACCAAAATCGTACTTAGGGTTTCTCCAAAACTTCTCTCTTTAAATGTGAAAAATTAGAAAACTATATATAGAAAAACAGGTCTGACGGCGTCAAGAGTAATCTTGTGACGCCGTCACCTCGCCGCCAAAACTCTCCTCCGACTGCCTAGATCTACTTCTAACGCCGTCAAGACTTAGACACTTCCAGGCCGTCATGACTCTTTTACTCTTGACGCCCTTCTCTCGTGACGCCGTCAAAACTCTACTGGGTCGTCATGGAAATTCATGAGATTTGCTCTTGACGCTGTCAAGGATTTGCTCTTGACGCCGTCACCTACTGTTCCCAGCTTGGAAAATTAAGACTTTGGCGTTTTCTTCACTTTTATGCTCCAAAAACGTCCGAATTGCTTCCTTTTCCATATTTCTCTCCCAAAGTACCTAAAATCACAAAAGGAACGATTTAGGGCAATATTTGATCAAATAAAGTCGGATTCGGGCTTAAATGACCCCCTAAAAACGGATCATTTTTCGCCTCATCATATACCCTTACACTTGAGATTTGCTTGTCCTCAAGCAAATGCGCTTTTATTCTACTCAAAATACAAGTTAGGGGTCATTTAACACTAATATAAAAGTAATTACAACAAATAATCGTTCCACTAAAGACCAATAGACAAGCACGGAGGTCATAGTGCACCTCACAAATAGTGTTTAGATACTCACATCTCTCAGGTGTAATAAAGTGTAAATTACAATATGGAAACGGAAGATATCTCTCACTACCTGTCATAGCAAAATAGATTACCATAAGCTTGGGAAAGGATCAAACCTCCACCACATGGCGTAAGCACCTAGGATAAACTATCAAAGAGATCTTTTAAAGGGTTGTAACGTTAGGTGTAGGGATATGAAATTCACGGTTTTGTTGGATAAAGGAAGTTTTACTGGTAGCGAGTTAACAATCTTGGTTAATTACATGTACAATGTGGCGTTGCTAAGCCAAGACTAGACTCGACTTAAGCTAATAAATGAAAAATAACAAAAATATAAAATGAACATAGAATGAAAAGGGATGGTAGTCCGTATGTTTTTTTTCTCTTTTTTTTTTTTTTTTTTTTTTTTTTTTTTCAATACACTCTTACCCTACCATCCAAAATAATACATCATAGGGGATAAACATTTCCCTTACACTTGAATTTTTACACACTTTACAATAAACTAATCTAATGACTCGAATTAAGAAAATTAAAACACTTGGAGCACTTTTAAGATTAACGTACATATGGGGGCAATAAATGATGTTCTTCCCCATTACTCCATAAAATAAGTACTTACCCATGAGTCCCAATCGTCCCAAAACAATATGTACAAGGATATGACTCGACTTAGCAACCATGTAATCAATTAGAAAGTAAACTTAGGGTTTAACAAATAACAATAATGCACTAAAAAGGAGCGCATACACGGAAGGCTAAGGCGATTTGGTTGTACATTTAAGTTGGGTGTAACAAATTCTTTCTTTAAGTAAGATGCTTAAAGTTAGAAACGAAAAGATAGGCTCGGAGGGGTGTACTAGGGGTTTCGTGTACTAAAAATGAGTACAACGCTAAGGGTGTGGGAAAAATTAGTTGACTTAACTAGCCAAGTAATATGACTTAAATGGTCAAGTAATTATAATACGGGTTTAACACAAGGGTAATCCTAATGCCTCTTATCATGTAGTAAATCCTACCACACGAATGTAGTCTCACTAGCAGTCTCGGGATGCATCACTAACGCAAATTCTAGAATCTCAATGCTACCGGTACACTCATAAGCACTAATAGTAAATGCTTTTCCTATCAAATCTAAAGGCGAACCTCACATATTTGGGTGGAAAATTTTTCTGAATATACGGTTATGTGCTAGTCATACAATCTCCTATCCATGAGACGCTTGCTATGGCTAAAGTTTCACTCCTAAATGTTGTAAAAAAATTTAAATTTGGCGCTAAAATTACACTAACAAGTATTTCTCATAGTTTTATTACACATCTACCATTAAACAAAACAAACTCAAGCGAAAGTGCATATGTAAGGTATCATCTTTTTACCCTCCCCTTACACTTAAGATGAACATTGTCCCCAATGTTCAAGTAAAGAATGTAAAAGTTAAAAAGTAAAGAGAATGAAATCAAATACTCCCCTGATTCGCTCGGTATGGATAATAGGATGGCCAGGTTAAATCTTCCTCCAAGAAAATGAACAATCAAAGCTTCCCTTCCAGAATATAAATCATCTTCTTGTCATACATAACCTGTAAAACCTGACAAAATAGACAAGACAACCTCGCGTAAAATCGGCGACATCCTCTATAAGTTACTAAATCCTAGAAAACAAGATAAGATATAATGCTTGTGGAATGAAGTTTGCAGATCTCCTGGAGATTATAAAACTTAATAATTCACAAAAACCATAAGACTCCGTTAGAAAAACAAAACCGGTAAAATTTCCAGATTTTAACTCCTGACGCCGTCAAGAGTAAAACTCTGACGCCGTCAGAATAAACCTGCAGAAATTCTTATGTTAAGTTTCCGGAAAATTTCTGTAAAAACTTGGTCCTACTTCCTGGAAAATCCTGCAAAACTTCATTATGACTCAATACAAGCATTTGACTCTAACAAATACGAATATACATGTTCATTTGATATTGTGGAGGATCATGATCGGTTTGTTTCTTAAAAACATATTTGGGGTTTCCCCTTACACTTATCTTTTGCAAAAATACTTTTAGGTGGAGTTAAGACTAAGCCAAAACAACAAAGTAAAGTATTTCCACTATTTAATTTAGAAACATGATCTACCAACAATAAAAATAAAACATGCATACGGAAGCAAATAACAAACAAACAAAATAAAATCACACAAAACATGGGTTGCCTCCCAAGAAGCGCTTGTTTTTGTTCGAGTCACGAGCCTGACTCTACCCTTATTTAACGAAGATAGGGGAGGTTTTCCCTACACTTAGGATTAAGTGCGGGTGGAAGTAACGATACATACCCTTAGGGTGTAAATATGCCTCATAAGGAAAGAGTGGTGGATGAATTATATGCTCAAAGGGGTGTGCTCCTATCATCATAACCTTACCTAATTCAATCGGGTTAATGGGTGGATTAAGATTTTCTCCTAGAAAGGGGTCATTTTCAATCAACTTCAAGTGATTACTAGTTGGGGATCCATCTTGACCTAATAAACCCGGTTTAAACCCATAATGTTTCTTGTGATCAGTCATAAATGGGTGATGTAAGCATGTAAGGTCATTTTCCACTCCTATATTGGCTTCCTCTCTACAAGGCTTAGAGTCCACTATCTTTATCCTAAGACTACCCGGACTATATGGTTTGATGGGTGGATCGGAACCTATCTCAATTCCTAAATTCACATCCAAGGATGGAAGATAAGGTAACGGTTTTGGTTGAGGCTCTGGTTCATCAAAACTAGGAACTTCCCTATAACTAAAAGAAAGGTCATCACTATAAGTGTTAAAACCTATATTCTCTAGTTGTGCTTGGTCCAAGGGTTCTACCTCAATTGGGGTTCCTATAGTCTCTTCTACTTCTTCCGGGTAAGTCATGGGCGGTGTGTATTCCTCAAGTGATAGTGGAAGTTGTGGGGTACTTTGTAGGTTTGTGTTATTTACCTCATCCTTCCTTTTCTCAACATCACCTATATGCTCATCACGTGTTTTAGTAGAATCTAACCTAAACATGTTGCTAAGTATCTCAAATCCTTCTCTAGCCATTTCAAGTTCTAAGTCTGATTCATAAGAACCTTCCTCAATAACTTGATTACAATGTTCAATTTGCCTAAAGGATTCATCTTTTTGCTCAATATGATCATGTTCGGCTAAATCCTCCTTAATTGTTTCCTCAAGTTGTGATGCATACAAACCCATCAATTCATTGAACTCATGGTTCACGGTTAGGAGGCTTTCCTCAAAATTTTTCCAAAGGGTCTTAGTAAAAGGAATTGATCCTAACAATGATTGTTTAATATAGGCCACACATGCACATAACTCATCAAACCTACGAAACTTTACACTCATCTCTTCTTGTATATATCTAAGATCACTTAAAAATTCATTGGAACAACAGGAAGCAAATCTATCCGAGTAAACTAATTGTTCCTCTATTGTTAATGATCTAAATGGAATCTCATCCGCCATGAAGACAAATGAAAATGGTTTTACAAACAAAGGGCACAAAGAAAAAGATAGACTAAAGGAATCCTACAAAAATAAAAATAAAAATCTCACTAGAAAGGATTCTAGTAAGTAGACCTAATAAAAAGAAATTCTAACCTAGACAATAACTATTCCCCGGCAGCGGCGCCAAAAACTTGATGCGTGGAAATCGCAACAGGTTTTACCTCTCGAGGGATCTCGAGAAGCAAACAACCCCCACCAGGCAGTGTACCTGATCGTTGTAGTATAGTATAGTGACAAGTACCGGGGGATTGATCGTTCAGCTTAGGAATAGTGTCGCTAGGATTAGAAAGCCTAAATACTAGTTCTAAAGGTGAGGGATGATTATTTTTGTGTTTTTATATTTTATGGAAAGCAATTAAAATTCTCGGGTTTTGGAAGAGTGGGCGGAATTAGTTGCTATTCAACTAACCCAAAACTAAGATTCAATCAAAATAAAATAATAAAAATGAAAATAAACTAATTTATACTAAGGTTGTGAGCAGTAATTGGAGAAAATGTGTTTACTTAGATTTCACTACTCCCTAGATATCTTTTACACGTTAATTACTTGTTATAATTGCATGGATGACGGATTGTATTCCTTAATACCATTCATGGGGTGGCATACATAACTCCCCAATTCTATGAGCTCTTATCTCCTCCTACACCATACCCAGCACAACTATAGGGATTGTAAACAGTGGCTCATGCATTAAATACAACCAATAAAGACCTAGTACGCCTCGGTTCATGTTTCTTAAGACGTTCAAGCATGTTACCATTTGGAGATCTGCCAGTTTTCTTAAGCCTAACATATAAATCATTCATCCAAGACAAGAATAAACAAGTAATCAACACATAATCAATATCTAGGTTTCATTAGATCTAAGCAAACACAAAAGAGATCTAGCCTAGCATAATGGAATTGAGACAAGAACAAGATATAGACAACCAACACATAGACATATTGATTGAATTAGAAGAACACTTATCTCAATTATAATGCAAGGTATCAAGGGGTTGGAACCCTTGAAAAACCTGTAAAAGTTGCACCAAAATCGTACTTAGGGTTTCTCCAAAACTTCTCTCTTTAAATGTGAAAAATTAGAAAACTATATATAGAAAAACAGGTCTGACGGCGTCAAGAGTAATCTTGTGACGCCGTCACCTCACCGCCAAAACTCTCCTCGGACTGCCTAGATCTACTTCGGACGCCGTCAAGACTTAGACACTTCCAGGCCATCATGACTCTTTTACTCTTGACGCCCTTCTCTCATGACGCCGTCAAAACTCTACTGGGTCGTCATGGAAATTCGTGAGATTTGCTCTTGACGCCGTCAAGGATTTGCTCTTGACGCCGTCACCTACTGTTCCCAGCTTGGAAAATTAAGACTTTGGCGTTTTCTTCACTTTTATGCTCCAAAAACGTCCGAATTGCTTCTTTTTCCAGATTTCTCTCCCAAAGTACGTAAAATCACAAAAGGAACGATTTAGGGCAATATTTGATCAAATAAAGTCGGATTCGGGCTTAAATGACCCCCTAAAAACGGATCATTTTTCGCCTCATCAAGCACATAGCCTATTGGGCTCTCAAGCATGCTAATTTCGACCTCAACACTGCGGGTGATCATAGAAAAGTTCAATTGAATGAATTAAATAAACTTCGTGATCAAGCTTACGAGAACTCTTTGATCTACAAAGAAAAGACAAAGAAGATTCATGACTTAAAAATCAAGAACCGCGTTTTTAACGTTGGTGATCGAGTCCTTCTTTTCAACTCTAGACTCAAGATCTTCTCGGGAAAGCTTAAGACCCGATGGACTGGTCCATTCACTATCGCTAAGGTTTATCCTTATGGCACCGTCGAATTATCTCAAAATGACGGTCCTAATTTCAAAGTGAATGGACATCGTTTGAAACACTACTTTGGAGAGGACATACCATCCATGGTTGTCCCGGATCTCCAAACTGTCCCCAAGGACAATTGAATTCGGGGATCGTGTCAAGCTAGCGACTCGATGAACAAAAACAATAGCACAATACGGGTTTTCACCCGTATCTTTGATTTCTTTCTACTTTCTACCACCCTAGTGTGGGGGAATGGCCAACCCCCCGCTATTTGAAAATGTATATATGTATATAACTTCCAAAAAAAAAATTGTGTATATATAGAAATAAAGTGAAATATGGTGTTTCCACAGTTAGATTCGAATCTTGGCTTTTTACGTTCAAAGAGTCGGCATAATAGCCGGGACTTTGAATATTGAGAACAATATTCATTTCTAAGTGTGTGTGGGGGGGGGGGGGGGGGAATTCTAGCGAATTCTATCGCAAAATATCTTCAAGTACCCCCGTTTTTGGCTAAAATTTTCAAAATTTTTTTCACTTTATTTCAAAATTTTTGTGGTTATGAGTCCGCCATGTCTAACCGACAAAGGGATTGGCTAATCCAGGAGCAAACAGATCTTGGTAAAGATAACTCAAATCCGTTGATGGCTTGCAATTTGCTTAAAATTGTATGGTAAATCAACTCGCCATATCCCATAAAGTGAATGAGTTGGCTAGCCCGCAAGATTATGGCTTGTGGTAAAGGCCGTGGAAAAACCATAATTGGTAATCAGCTCACCAAGATGTTGACTAGGTCCATCAAGAGTTGGCTAGTCCAGGAGCAAACGGCTCTTGGTAAAGATAAATCAAAACCGTTGAAAGCTGGTGGTTTGCTCAAAATCACATGGTTATCAGGTGGACCATAGTTCTTACTTGAATCGATACATCTGGCTACTCCAAAAGTGACGGCTTTTGGTAAAGAGTTTTCAAATCCATCAAGTTTTCCAAAAATATTGCTAGGGACTAGCAATAGTTTAGTGTGGGGATTGATGAGCGCTCAAACACTCATCATTTTTATCGTATTTAAACTGCCAAAACATACAAAAACAATCGAAAAGTCATCAAAATACTTAAATTATCCCAGGGATTGTGTTTTATGTGTTTTAAATGCAAAATGAGCAAAAACAAATGAAAAACGATCAAAGTTTGCAGTATTGGCAGTTTCAGTCCCCCAAGTTTCAAAATTTGTCAAAAATAGTCTCTATGCATTTATTTTGAAAGAAAAGTCAACCCGAGTCCTTAAAAAATCAAAAGTTATCAAAAACGGACTTTGGGTGAAAATTTTGGAAAATTTACATGTTTGGTCCCTGGAGTTTGGAAATTTGCAGAAATAGTCCCTGGGAATTTTGAAAAGTAAAAAAAATTGCAAAAATTGGTTTTTGGATTATTAAACTTGGCAATTTTGGTCCTTTGTGATACTTTGACAAAATTACAAATCAAGTCCCTTATGTTTGGTAAAAATTCAAAAATGGTCCTTGTGAATACTATAACACCAAACGGACCCTTTGTTTTATCATGAACCAAAACCAAATCCAAACCCCAACCCCAACACAACCAGGCCCAATCCTCCCTTTCTCAGCCCACCACCAACCTCAGCCCACTCCCCACTCAAAATAGTATTACCCCGTTTTCCCACATCAGTCAACGCAGGTCAAACCTTGACCTTTCATCCCTTCCAACCTGTAAAACCAAAACCATACTCAACCCCCCTCCTCCACATCAGCAACCCACTCCCTGCCTTCCCCAACTCCCAAAAACATCCAAATTCCTTTAATTGATCATATATCTCTTACACTTCAAGTATTTCAGTTTACATTCCATTTTGTACAATTTTTATTTAAAATCTTAATTATGGTCTAAATGTTAGTTTTGTTGTTATTGTGGACTCCATTAGAACATATAAGCTCCCATTAAGCTTTTATAAGCTACTAGTGACATTAAAATTCAGTTTAACTAAAAAACTCGAAAGTACAAAGTTTGGTCAACAAAAGTCAAACTGAGAAGCTTGGATTTGATTTCTAGATTCAAAGGTGATTTGGAAGCAAAGATGCTGTGGAAAATGGGTTTAGTAACCTCAGGGGAGGTATAGGTTAGTTTGGTTCTTGGCTCAGTACCTCATGCTTTGGACTTTCTGTAAGGTTTTTCATTTTTCATTGCACAAATTGTGTTTGCATTCCATTGTACTCATTTCTTGCTCATCTGTGTTTATTTAGAGTTGTTATTGCTTATTAGATATAGATCAGGTCATGTATTGAGTTTTAATTTAAGATTGATCAAGTTTTATTTGAAAATCAAGTTTAAAGGGGTGTTTGGATCACTGCTTCTTGCTATGTTCTAGTGGATTACTAGTGTAACATTTGGTTCAAATAAGTTACTAAGGATCATAGGAGGTCAGATTGTCCATAAGTTTGGTTACTTTTTAACCAAAAGTCAAAAATCATACTCATTTCACCCTCACAGTCAACTGTGAGGGCATTGTGAGTCATAAACCTTTCAAATTAGTTTACAATTAGTAAATATAGCTTAGTATAGTTGTAATATTGCTTATTATATGTTTCTTAACCAGTAATCATCAACCAAAAGTCACCAAAGTCAATTTAGCAAGTTTTCTCAAAAACGTCAAAAGTGATACTAGGCAGAAATATCAAAAATTCAAAGATTTTTGTAGAATTTTGTGTGTGCTTTCAAGCTTTGAAATTTGTTGAGTGCATAATCTATCAGTTGAACTTTAGATTTCCATGTTGGTTATATTTTTGAGAATTTTATTTGTGGACTGAATTGCCCCTCAAAGTGGGCTACAGGGCAAACCCCTGCCCTGTGCATTCAGCAGACCCTCAACCCCACCACCTTTGGTGGTTGTTTATGGCCACCCCAGTGGGTCCCACACTTCAATCTTGGGTTTTCCCAACCACCCTCCTACCAGTGTTCATAAGTTGACCCTTTGTTTGACCTAGAGACCAGTGGACCCCACTTGGAATTGCCCTCAATTTTTGTCCCATTTGTCCCAGAACCCAAATAAGCAATAGCTTATTCTGGTCTTGTGGCTTATTCACTTGGCTTATTGGTGTGAATCTTGCTTATAATTGTTCAAACAACTCAGAGGAACCAAATTTTATCATTGTGGACCCCACACACTCCCAATTGAGCTAAAATCCTAGTGCAGTCAACCAAAGTCAATTGTTTGGATAAATAAGCACTCAAAGTGCTTATTTCTGTGCTACATAAAAAGTGTTTTCATAAAAGTTATTAGTTTTTAGTGTATAATTAGTTTGGAAAAAGAAAAAACTCAAAAAACCAATTTTAATTTTAGTGATAGCTTCTATTTAATAGAAATTATCATTTTAATTTTCTTTTTAGCTTATTTATAAGCACTTTAGCATTTTTATATTTTTATTAATTCTCTTTTAGGTTAAAGTAATTTTCGAAATTTTTCCATATTTTTCTTTTGTCTTTTAGTGGTTTTTAGAATTAATTTTAGTTTAATTAATTAATAATTAATATTAAGTAATTAAATAGCATAATTAGATTTTATAAAGTACAACCTAGTTTTTATAATTTTTCTAGCTTTTATATAAGGTAAAAAAAAAATTATAAATTTTTCTAGAATTTCTACTGTTCATTTTATATTTTTTATAATATAAAAAGTTTAATTGGTAATTAATTAATAATTAGATTAATAATTAGTAAATTAGTTTAAAAATACATAAAATCAACTTTTTATAATTTTTTAGGATTCCTATGATGGTTAATTAGATTTGTAAAATTTTTCTTAATTTTCTAAGCCCTTTTAGTATTTTTAATAATTCTAATTAGTTTAATTAGTTAATAAATAGATAATTAGTAATTAATTAATAATTAATAATTAAATAGTGTAAAAATAGTTTTTTTTTTTTTTTTTAATTTTCTTTATTTGTTTGGATTGTAAAAATAATAATTTTACACTTGTAGCCTTTTCCGTTCATCAGTTGTACTTTCTGTTTCGTTCGTCAGCGTACGTTTTTAATTAAAACGTACGTTTTTAGGTTTTAGCTCATTTCTCCTCAAACTTAATTCCAGTTGTTGATGCATAATCTGGTGCGGACTGGATTAGACGAATCTCCTTGGGCCGTTAGTCGTCTTCTCAAGCCCTGAGTAGACCTGTCAACAAAGAGAACCCGTTAGGAGTGGACCCGAGGTCGTAGCCCCGGGATCCACCTCTGACGGTCAAGTTAGTGTCGATGCGTAGTAGCATATATGAGAATTAGGTTTAGGGTAACCCGTTAAATTATATTCTGATCGGAATCCCAACCCTATATTTATAGGCATGGAATTAGGGTTTAGGCGTAGAGTGGGCCGCTGTCTGCCGAGCCTGGCCCATGTAGGGTCCAGTCCGGACCATATGTCCACAAGCCCCCCAAGTTTAGTATGACATAGTGCGTGGCTATGTTATGCTAAACTTAAGTTCTGTTCATGGCCGCGTAGGCCCAATCAACCATGACGACATGGCCCATGTGTGCGCAACTTGTGTGCACATGGGACGGACCATACTGCGCAGCCCACATGCGACAGTGCGCACTGGGATTGCGATTGTGATTGTCTCATAATTGTGAAGGTGGATCTCGTATGTTGCATCCTGGGTAAGGGCGTACCTTTGGTACCAGTAGCGATGCAACATGGTGCGACAGAAGACGTACTTCTGTGGCAGAAGTGTGCGCTGTGCGTGACAAGGATATGCGCAGTGCGCAACAAAGGTGCGTGTTGTGCGCGCTGTGTGCGAACATTACATTCGTCTTTACAACCGACAAAGGACGTCTCCCCTGCGGCAAGATGGTGCGAATATTTAAATCCGTCTTTGTACTGGGCTTGCAATACCTCTTACATACGATCTGCTTCCAAATATGTCTGCGTGACTTGTACGGAAACAATGGTATTATATACCCTGGTAGCCCCCCAAGTTTGATGGTGCTACTAGTGTAGGAGAATTAAACTTAGTTATTCAAATCCTGAAAAACACTTAATGCAAATATTAAAAGTATATGCCGCGAATCGCAACATATAAAAACTAATGGAGTAAAAGATTAAACTTAGCAATATATAGCACATAGCATATAAGAGAAGTATTAGTGCGAATTACACCTATCGTGAGGTTTTACAAACTATATAAGAGAAGTAACACGTAGGTAATCTGCGAACGCAGTGCGCTCATGGCGATTTATTGATTTTTTTTAATAAAAACAATGGCGCGGATGAACACACCGTGACCGTGACTAATAGTTTCAATTGCGCGCACAGACGCATATAGATTATCGTGACCGCATAGACTCTAACATTTTGTGGATGATCGCAGAGGACCACGGCTTTTTGTCTCGTGCGCTCTTGGCGATTGACTAGCATCGTGGTGCCTGTACGTGACAGTGCGCGCATGGCGCCAATCTGCGAAGATTTCCGAACGCATGGCCTAACGCAGGTAGATTTATCGTGACTGCGTTGTTCGCGGCTAAAAGATGTGCGCGAATTAATTCGCGGTGAAAAGATAAAGTAGGTCCGATCGTGCGGGCCTAGTGCGGTTATAGGTAAAATCGTGTTTACCAATTAAAAGATTTATGTAAAATCTTTTAAATATTTTAAAAAGGTAACATATATTGGATCGTATATAGAAAAGAAGACAATAGACAAAAGATCGTATATATAAAATCTTTTGAATCTTTTGAATACGTTAAAAAGATAACATATGTTGAATTATAAGTCTTGTTATATTCCCATCGAGCATATGAAAAACGATTTAGGTTTTGTTTTTGTGTCATGAACAATACAAAGTTTTAAAGTTACCGGCTTTTGAACTCGTGGTTGCTTTCCGGTGATTTAAGAACACGAAATGTCCCACGGATGGCGCCAACTTGTTGATGCATAATCTGGCGCGGACTGGATTAGACGACTCTCCTTGGGCCGTTAGTCGTCTTCTCAAGCCCTGAGTAGACCTGTCAACAAAGATAACCCGTTAGGAGTGGACCCGAGGTTGTAGCCCCGGGATCCACCTCCGACGGTCAAGTTAGTGTCGATACGTAGTAGCATATATGAGAATTAGGTTTAGGGTAACCTGTAACACCCCCTAATTTAAAATGCGGCAGCGGAATAGAAATTAGGGTGTTACAGTGAGGATCGAAGTCATAATGATAGAAAACGACTCGAAGAGACGTTTTAAAAACATTATTTCATTTATAAATATTTGAAATACAATAGGTCCTTATCAGAGTATTATAAAAACTTGATGTTTTGAACTAAATCAATCATCATTTATTTTACATCATATTTGATAATAATTAAACATAATTTGAAGATTTTTGCCGCCCGTTCCATGCTTGCTTCCCCTGTCAAATACCTGAGACACATGCTTAAAAGTCAACAAAATTGTTGAGTGAAATCATAGAGTTTGAATTTAATAATCATTTTGATACACAAGCAAGATTATATTGGAAAATACAATCAGTTTGAAAACATTGATATTGCAGTTTATATATTGCACTAAGTCTCATGACACGCAAACGTTAACAAATACCGTAAACGGCGGGTGTATATCAAATCAAGGATACATTTTTGCCCTCGTGTAATAGGTGATTTGCCAGTTCCTATTTTTACTCAAATATAATTATCACGACTAATGCGGCTAACCACATGCATATGGCATTCCGTCAAGCATTAGTGGGACAGGCTGTCAAACCTTAAATAGATCTATTCATTATATTCGCGTTCACCGCAGTGATTAATGGCTCATGAATAAGGTCTTTTGGCAATAGCTAACTTAGGCATATATCAGTCAGGAAAGCATACAGAAAATACTTGTGAATCTATTTATAGCATGTATCCCCCTCACGGAGTTTTAAAAATAATTAAATTTGAGGCTATGACTCACCTTGATTGATACTGAAAATGAAGAAAATAAAGTCGGATGAATTTTTATGAAAACGGTTTCGAAACACAACCTGATAAATAAATTTATCTAAGAAATTGACCAAAAACTATTCGGTGATTATAAAGAAAATGACGAATATTAGATATTCGTCAAGACGATTAAGTGATGTGCAGTGAAAATATTGTGATATGCATGATATGACAAAATATGATTTTTAAAATTATCCATCGAAGTTTTAAACATAACTAACTCTTAACCTTTTAAAATATCGTTATATATTATTAACGTTAAGTTAATAATATATATATATATATATATATATATATATATATATATATATATATATATATATATATATATATATATAAATAATATTTAAACATGATATGAAATAAAAAAAAATAAAAAATAAATAAGAATGATAAATAAATTTAGTCTGTCTCCTTTTCCAATTTTTTTACCATTTTCACACTAACGATACTTGCGTTACGCCGTTAGTCCTTTTTATATATTTTTCAACTATAGTCCTCTACTTTGTCCAAAAGTCAATACAAACCTTCTAATATTTATTTTTATCACATTTTATCCTTAGATTTCTGTATTTACAGGTTTAGTCCTTGATTTTCAATATTTACATATTTAGTCATTCTAGGTGTCGTCGCGTTACATTTTTAGTCCAATTTTACAAAAATGATTATGGAACTTTTCTAAAATTTTCCGTAGCTTATTTATTAACTATTAAGCTTATTTTTCTGCTTATTTATTTTAAAAGCTTATTTTTATGGCTTATGGGCCTGGTTCGAATTATATTAAGGCCCGTTAAGATTTTTGGAGGCGAGGGCATGGAAAAAGTTTTGGGCTTGGCTTTGGACCATTTTTATGATTCTAAAAACATATCTTATAGGCCCAGTGGGCTTACGGTTTTCAAAAGCTTAGTGGGCTTTAGTTAAGCCCACTCGACAACTTAAAGTTTTTATATGAAAAATTAAGTTAGAAAAATTCGGTTGAGTCCTTTTAAAATGGATCGGTTAGAGTGTCTAAACATGATTATTTTTATGAGTTGTCTACATGAAAACTTTAGTTTGCTAGGTGGTCTATGACGTCGTGAAAAGATTTGGTACCATTGTTAAACTAGATTTTAAGTTACACGTTGTTTTAGTGACATGGTTGGGTCGGTATAATAACTTGAAAACTAATAAAATTTTACTAAGTGTTATACTATTTTTATGTTGATGGATGCAAGTAGAAATAGATGCATGAAATGATTATCTCGTTACAACTAGAGTGAATGATGTGTACTACGTGATTCCTAAGCCATCCAAGATAGAGGCAAATCACGTTTCGTGTACTACTAACAATTATATACGTGAATCAAGTGTGCAAAGTGTAGACGTGCAAAACAAAGTGTACGAAGTGCATGATAATATGATATCATATGAAATGGATTTAGAACTAGTGCAAGAGACTTACAAACACTTTTAAAGTGAACTAGAGTCGAGCTAGGTAGAAAAGAACACAAGAAATCACGTCAAACTATATAACCCGATCGTTATATATATTAATTTGAACCCGTAATCTTTCCTTTGCTTCCAATACTAAACTATACGATTCGTGAGCTTTGTAAGAAGGAAATGGAGGTCAATTATTTCAGTGAACAAGTGTGTGAAAGATGATATGAAGGATGCATGCAAAGTACGTACTATATATACAATATATAAAACGTTTAGTAGGAAATTCAAAGTAAACTTCTTCCCACACTATTGCATGTCAGTAGCTAGTCTTTAGATGGGATTTTATATTGTTTTAAGATGGTGTGTGAGAGCATAAAAGATGGAAAGTGTTGGGTGATTCATGCAAATGTCGACCAAGGCATTTTACATATATACGATTTACTAAATCGTGTACTACTTGAGTATACTTGATCATCCGTAACATTTGAGCATGAAATCATCTTAGGAATAATATTAGGAACGTTTAGAAACAAACTAGATTCAAAACGGTTAAGTTTTGAATATAGTCCAATTCGATTTGGGTTTGTTAAGGTCGACTACTTTGCCACTTAAAAACGTATCAAAACTTAACGTATGGACGTGAGAATTGACACACTAATAGTTGGCTAGTAGGTTAATGAGATGAGAAAATAAAATACGTACGTCGTGTGTAAGAATTAGAAATAAACGAGGCGTTTTGGGGGATGCTTGAACTAGTCGATCGGATGAAATTTACAAGAATTAGATTTTGGGCTTAGTTGCGTGGGCTTAGGAATAGTGAAAGTGATATGGGCCGAAGGTAATTAAGGGTCCGGTTGGCTAATTAGGTAATTAGTGAAATTTTTAATTATATTTAATAAATATAATTAGTATTAGGATTTAGGTTTAGGATTAAATAAAAAGTTTAAGTTTCGTGTAACGTGTCGAGGATTAATTCCGTCATTTCGTGAATTATATTATTTTGTGAAAATCACCAAAATAATATAATAAGAAAAATTTAAAATTTTTCCGAGAAAATGGGAATTAGAAACGATAACGAAAGATTATATATTTATTAACGATTTAATTACAAGAAATTTTTACAGGGTTCTACATAACCTGTTATATTCTATTCTGAATGGAATCCCAACCCTATATTTATAGGCATGGAATTAGGGTTTAGGCGTAGAGTGGGCCGCTGTCTGCCGGGCCTGACCCATGTAGGGTCCAGTCCGGACCATACGTCCACACCAGTAATTAATCACATAGCTTTCCTAAGCTATTTCATTTCATAATTCTCAAATAATTCTGATCACAAGTACGCTAAAGCACAATCTACACCTCGTCGGGACATAACGACCCGGGGAAACCACTATATTCTGTGGAGCATTGGTCTAGGTAGTTTGACTTTGTTGACCATTTACTTGGTCAATTTAGGTTGACTGTTTAGCTCCAATCAGCTTCCCTTCCAGAATATAAATCATCTTCTTGTCATATATAACCTGTAAAACTTGAGAAAACAGACATGGCAACCTCGCGTAAAATCGGCGACAATCTATATATGCTAACAAATCCTAGAAAACAAAATAAGATATAATGCTTGTGGAATGATGTTTGCAGATTTCCTGGAGATTTTAAAACTAAAGATTCAACAAAAACTTTAAGACTCCGTTAGAAAAACAAAACTGGTAAAATTTCCAGAGTTTTACACGTGACGCCGTCAGGAGTTAACTCCTGACGCCGTCATAAGTGACCTGCAGAAATTCTTATGTTAAGTTTCCGAAAAATTTCTGGAAAAACTTCGTCCTACTTCCTGAAAAATCCTGCAAAACATCATTATGACTCGATACAAGCATTTGACTCTAACAAATACGAATATACATGTTCACTTAATATTGTGGAGAATCATGATCGAGTTTATTTATTAAAAACATAGTTGGGGTTTCCCCTTACACTTATCTTTTGCGAAATACCTTTGGATGAAGTTAAGACTAAGCCAAACAACAAAGTAAAGTATTTTCACCATTTTAGTTTGAAACATGATCTACCAACAACGAAAATAAAGCATGCATACGGAAGCAAATTACAATCAAACAAAATAAAAATCACACAAAACATGGGTTGCCTCCCAAGAAGCGCTTTACTTTATTTACGAGTCTTGTAGCTAGACTCAAGGTCATGGGTTACTACGTGACCTCATCGTTGGTTTCACTCTCTAGGTCATCTCTTATACCAGTTTTGTATTCCGGACCTAGTTGCAAGCATTCTTTGTAGAAACCAAGCATCCTATTCATCACATACTCTACTCCTCTACGTCTATCCTCATCATTCCTATAGTAAGCCGCTTGTTTGTGTTCCTTTTCTATGTTTGATAAGAGGCGGTATTGTTCAATCTTATAGGGCATTTGGTAGGCAATCTCATCATTCTCTTCTTTGAACCTAACTATCCCTAAAGTTGGATCATAACTAATCTTAGTGGCCTCAACAAATGGTTTTCCGAACACTACTTGACTTAAGCAATCATCTATCACCTGACGAGTATCCTCTACTATCATAAAATCGATCTCATAAGTGAAATTTCCGACAATCACATGCAATCCTTTCACTCTTCCTACAAAATTACTTATTAAATTCTTATTGGGCATAATCCTATAACCAAGTTGTTTCTTCATTACCCAATTATAATAAGTCCTAGTCATGATGTTTATAGGGGACCTAGGATCGATATAGTGTAGCAACTCGTACATTTCAGGCTATAATTTGACTATTTATTATGACTTATTATTATTTTAATTTTAAGTGACATTACTTTTATAAGTAAGTACGTAAATTAAATCGCGTTCACTTAACTTATCAGTCTAGCTATTCTATATACTTTATTTTTATTAATAGTCATATTTTATATGAGCTATTGTTATTTTGTCATTTTTAAGTAAATTTTGTACGTTTTAAGTATTACGCGTATTTGAACCAATGTTATTATATTTCAACTATATTTACGCACTCCGTTAAACTTATCACTCATCTAATATACTAATGTAGAGTATATTGATAAGTTTTAACATTTTATTAAGTATTATATTTTTACGTTACCCTGTTTTATGTTTCGTGGCATAAGGACTTTACGTTAGTAATTACCGGGATCAAACTATACCCTATAAAAGTAGTATTTTAAATTTAACACAAGATAAGAATTCAATTCTATCCTAATCCTATCTCTAAGCCACGTATATACAAAACAATGACACATCTCATTTGTTTATGTTTAGACAAGTATCAATCCTATTACATGACTTTAATAAAAAATAAATAAACTAGACTTATCTAATAAGATACTTCCATTTTGATAGAGAAACTAATCCATCTATTTGGTTTCTCCCTATTTCCGTACAAACAACCATCACCAAAACATCATCCATTTTGATGTTGATCCTATGTTCATGTGATCTAGTCTGAGGTATAATATCACTTGATAGTTTCTTGGTACAACTCCTCCAAGTATTCTTTTATGGAGTTCTTATGAAAGATTATTAAGGAGGTTTAAGGGCTGAGGTTAAAAGGTTCTTACAAGGTTTATTTAAGGTGTACAAGACTTGAGTTAAAGATTGGAAAGCAAGGGTTGGAGATTAGAAAAGATGAAGTGTCGATTAATGTTGTGGTTTTTGTAACTTTTCATCCTATACCCTGTAAGACTTTTGTTTATTCTCCTTGTTTTGATTCAATATGGTTTTAATAACTACTGTACTTCTGAGTATTTTTATGATGTAATTGTGATTTTATAAGTATTTGACATTGTACATATGATTTTTAACTTCAAAAATAAGCTAGAGCAAGACTTAGGTCCACTTTATGAATCTGAATTCTGAAACAGGCCCACAAATTGGAAGTCTGCACATATCAGTGAGTTATGGACCTGAGGTAATCATATAAGATGATAGAGCTATGTCTTGTGGTCGTTTCGCCAGGTGGCGCACCTCACAACTCATCCTGATGAGTAAACTAGAGCCAAAATGGCGAAACATGTCAAAAACTGCCTAACAGAATTCAAATGGAAAAAGCTTATAGTTCTGATCATTTCTAGCAGTTGGCCCAGTTTTATGAAATGTAAGTAACATCTAGACTTAAACGTAGCCGAAAACCTCACCTCAATTGGGGTTGTAGAACTCTACTTATAGTCATTTCCGTGGGACTGCAGTGTGCTGCCAAACTTTCTGCATTGAACTAGGAAATTTAAATTGTAATTTGAGTTGTGTTATGAGAAAATAAAGAGTTTAGACCACTAAGAATTGATAATACATTTATACACTACTCTAAGGACATAAGAACCAAGTCAAAATATTTTACATGATTGAAATAGTGTATTGATCAAATCGGGATAACTCTATATCTAGAAACCGAAACACGACCATTAAGCATAAATGGGAACCATTTGACCACGGTTATATAAAAACAAAGTGGTAGGACTCACTATCGGAAAATGACTCATTTACCTATCCGTTAGTTTATACATGACTTGAAAGTAATAATTTATGGAATATGTGATATATTGAAAGTGATATAAACCCGACCTTAGGGTAGCCTATCAATAGGGCTTGTTACTATTTTTGTTAAAAAGTAAACCTTTCATATTTTGTAAACTTACAAAAATATGTACAATGTCAAAAGTATATAAATACTTTTATAAAAGTTATTTTGTGCTTTCTCGTCATACATATTTATATATATCTAAGACGCGACTATTATATTTTTAGGTCGTTGTTGAATGCTCGTGACTTCTTGATATACGTTATATCGTTGTAATCCGCTGCTAATAACTACGGTGAGTATTCACCAATCCCTTTTTCTAACTATTTTAATCGCTTTGGGGTGGATGCATGAATTAGTACTTGAACTCTTTGAACATTGTTTTGAACCCTTTGATTATTATGAACTCTTTTGACTTGTCTTGACCTTATAACTTGTTTTGAACTCTTGAACTTGACTTGAACTTTTGAACTTAATGTACCATACGTACTATGACCTAAAGTCTCGCCATTTTTGGTGGAGCGTTCTTGACCTAAAGTCTCACCTTATTGGTGGAGCGTGCTAAGTCTCCCACGTTTGGAGCATTCTTAATTGTATATAATAGTTGTATGATGTACTGTTCGTACATTCGCATTGTTCGTCACCTATTAGTAATATGGATAGCGCTATTAGAGGTCGGCCAACCTCTCGTTCACTATGTTACGGGACGCATATTATTTATTTAGGGGCTTTGCCTGGCATACATTATTATATACGTGGTGCTTATATTGTGAACTATTATGACCGCTTGTGCTTGACTACCATACATACTACTTTATATGCAATGGGTTGTGAACACACATGTTGCAAGTTTTGTATAGGCGGGATTTGCAACTGAGTGGATTTACAATGTCTTTGGCTTGTGAACTTTCTTAAATGGTTTATCATATTATATAAAACGTGTGTACTCACCAACTATTTTCATAGTTGACCCGTTTTCTCTCATGCATTTCAGGTGATCGTCAGTAAGTTTTTCTTCAAGGTCTATGTATAATGAAGTTTTCACATGTCACTACTGATCATTATGTATTACAAAGCTATCTTTTCGGAAATAAACTTTGTATCTTAAATTACCGATGTCGGCTATAACAATGTTGTAATGATATACTTTTCCTTTAATATAAATTATGGTATTGTTCTATATCTCTTTTGTGATGATTATTGATATGTTGCACCTCGCGTTTCCGCCTTCGGCGGGGTGTTACATATAGGCTTTCCATATATTCATATGCCCAATGTTGCATGGTATGTTGATGTTAGAGGGGTCCCCCATTTTGATAAGGGGTGAGCCAAGGATATATGGTGTCTCGGGATCATTGAACAAAATCCTTATGATATTCCCGTTCTTCCTTGGTGGGCAACTTATCAAAGTACTCTTCTATTTTTTCTACTTCCTCTAACTTCTCTCCCTTATCAACCTCAACTTCCTTAATTTCATCCCTAGTCTCGGTTTCTACTCCAACTTCATCCTTGTCACTCTCTTCTGTCTCCTTATCTATTGGTTTAACGGTGACAACATTGACAAAGTGGACGTGTTTGGAAAACGAGGGGTCTTTGGTTCGGATTCCGCTATTGGCGTCCCTAGTGTCCTTCCTAGGTGTAGCTAACGCTTGGTTGTTGAGGGCTTTCAACAAGTTGTCAATCTTATTGGTCTTCTCCGTTTGTTGTTGGTTGAATTCGGTTTCAAACCTAGCTATGCGAGCTTCTTGAGATGCCATAAATTTGGACATCAATCCTTCAAGATTGTTGGTACTACCATAGTTGTTAGAAGGATTGTTGTTGAAAGTACGGTTGCAGGGTGGACCGTTTGGTTGGTAACGATTAGGTGGATTGGAAGAATTGGTTTGGTTATGTTTCCACCCAAGGTTTGGGTGATTTTTCCAAGAAGGGTTGTAGGAATCACCATAAGGGTTTGGCTCGGGTTTGAAAGTGTCCCACTTATCTCCCGCTTCGACGGTACGCGAGGGTGCGTAGTCCGCAAAAGCTGTTCCGGGGAGTTCCACACAATCACGAGTGTCATGGGGACCACTACATAATTCGCATGAAAAAGTGATTTTGTTCACTTGGCTTGAAAGCTTAGGTGCTTCGTAAAATTTCATGAGAAACTTGACTTGGTCCTCAAGTTCCATGATCCTACGGTCGGGAGTGCTAGGATTGTTCGAAGGCAAAGATATTGCCTTGACCACTTTATTCAAATCACGGGGATCATTCCAACTTTCGTTGTCATAGAGAGCAAGATCTTCTATGACTTCCCATGATTCTTCCGCACTTAGATCACGTAGCTTGCTACCGGCCGATTGGTCAATGGTTCGCCTTGTGGAGAGATCGATATGGTCATAGAAGATTTGGACTTGGAGCCAAAGATCTATGCCATGATGAGGGACTTTTTCGAGCAAGTCCTTGAAACGAGTCCATGCTTCATATAGAGTTTCACCTTGACGTTGTTGGATGATGCGTGGGAATTGCACCAGGCTTTACCTCTCGTGGGATCTCGAGAAGCTTACAACCCCCACCAGGCAGTGTACCTGATCGTTGTAGTATAGTATAGTGACAAGTAGCGGGGGATTGATCGTTCAGCTTAGGAATAGTGTCGCTAGGATTAGAAAATCTAAATACTAGTTCTAAAGGTGAGGGATGATTATTTTTGTATTTTATATTTTTTAGAAAGCAATTAAAAAACTCGGTTTTGAAGGATTTGGGCGAAATTAGTTGCTAATCAACTAACCCAATACTAAAGATGCAATCAAAATAAAATACTAGAAATGAAAATAAACGAAATAATACTAAAGTTGTGAGCAGTAAGTGGAGAAAATGTGTTTACTTAGATTTCACTACTCCCTAGACATCTTTTACACGTTAATTACTTGTTATAATGCATGGATCACGGATCGTATTCCTTAATATCATTCATGGGGTGGCACACTTAACTCCCAAATTCTATGAGCTCTTATCTCCTCCTATACCATTCCCAGCACAACCATAAGGATTATAAACAGTGGCTCATGCATTAAATACAACCAATAAAGACCTAGTGCGCGTCGGTTCATGTTTCTTAAGACGTTCAAGCATGTTACCAATTGGAGATCTGCCAGTTTTCTTAAGCCTAACATATAAATCATTCATCCAAGACAAGTATAAACAAGTAATCAACACATAATTAACATCTAGGTTTCATTAGATCCAAGCAAACACAAGATAGATCTAGCCTAGCATGATGGAATTAAGACAAGAACAAGATATAGACAACCAACACATAGACATATTGATTGAATTAAAAGAACACTTATCTCAATTACACATGAAAGGTATCAAGGGCTTGGAACCCTTGAAAAACCTGTAAAATTCGCACCAAAATCGTACTTAGGGTTTCTCCAAAACTTCTCTCTTTTTTTGTGAAAATTAGAAAATTATATATAGGAAAAGGGGTCTGACGGCGTCAAGACTAAACTTGTGACGCCGTCACCTCGCCGCCAAAACTCTTCTCGGACTGCCTTGATCTACATTTGACGCCGTCATGTGATAATCATTTCCAGGCCATCATGACTTTTACTCTTGACGCCCTACTTCGTGACGCCGTCAATTCTCTACTGGACCGTCATGGAATTTTGCTCTTGACGCCGTCAGGATGTTACTCTTGACGCCGTCACCTACTGTTCCCAGCATGGAATTAAGACTTTGGCGTTTTCTTCACTTTTATGCTCCAAAAACGTCCGAATTGCTTCCTTTTCCAGATTTCACTCCCAAAGTACCTAAAATCACAAAAGGAACGATTTAGGGCAATATTTGATCAAATAAATTCAATTCCGGGCTTAAATGACCCCCTAAAAACGGATCATTTTTCGCCTCATCATATACCCATACACTTGAGATTTGCTTGTCCTCGAGCAAATGCGCTCTTATTCTAGTCAAAATACAAGTTAGGGGTCATTTAACACTAATATAAAAGTAATTACAACAAATAATCGTTCCACTAAAGACCAATAGACAAGCACGGAGGTCATACACTAGCACCTCACAAATAGTGTTTAGATACTCACATCTCTCGGGTGTAATAAAGTGTAAAATCCAAAAATATTCTTCTCACGACATGTCTCTCGTATAAATCAATATTCTGTACGTTTCTAGAAATGTCATTCAACAATGATACGGACATGTACAGATGCTTGAACGGGAGTTCTTTTAAATGTTTTTCTAAAACATGTCGTTTCTCAAAAGTTTCTTCACAATGGCTTTCGTATACATCAGTACGAAACCCGGACCCGAACAATGACTTCTGATTATTTTCAAATCAAGGACTCGTACGTTCAATGATGAAATCTTTTTCAAAAAGTTCGAGTCTAAACAAACGAAAAAGATTTCAAGCATAAACTCGTTTTTCATAATACAATTCTTGAGCACTTTTTCAAGATTGTTCAAAAGATTTCTCAAAATCTTTCAAATGAGTGCTCAAGATAACTCCCTCTAAACCCTTAATTGATTTTAAATGTGCTATCATTAAGGGGGAGTACAAAAACAAAAATGTTCCGAATTCATGCTCAATGAAATCTGTCTATCTCTCCAAAAAGTTTTTTATTAATCAGTTGATATCAAAAATATCACAATATGCTATTTTTGAGGGGGAGAAGACATGATTAAAATGTGATCAAAGATGTTTAAAGTTTGTGACTGAATCTCAGAAGAGCTCGACTCAGAAAGTACCAATGAATTGACGAAGCTTAAAATGTCAGTAATCGAAAAGACTTGTCCTGGACGGGTAATAATTTCAAGCTAGTCTAACTAGTGATGTAAGCGTGTCTCGAATAGGACTTGTCTGAGTAGAGTGTACCGTATCGAGAGACTTTCTTTGGACTTGACCAGGACGGGTAATAACTTCAAGCTAGTCTAACTAGTGATGTAAGCATGTCTCGAATCGGTCATGTTCACTGAAAGTGGATCAATTCTAAAAAGGTGCAAACTTCTCCCGCATGTGCAAATTTCTTAAAAATTAAATGAGCACATGTGAAGGGGGAGTCCTTCATAAGAAATGCAAAACTCTCGAAGTGTCAACAATGTGTTTTATTATCATAAACACTTTAAGAGATTTTCAACAAATGGTTTCTTGGCAACAATAGGATAGTCATGGAGTTATAAGGTGACTAAGGTTAGGAAAAACCGTCATATGATCCGCCAGAGCCGGAGGGATCTACCCAAGGACAATTGTAAGACCCGGGAATTTTGAACATCTATAATACCTAAAATATCCCTCATTTTCAAACTTTTGAGAATAGAAATTATAATTATAACCTAAGACGTATAATTATGTGAGACATTAAATTACAAATATAATCTAAGTATTGATACTAGCTTGAACATTTCAATCATTAAGATAAACAAAAAAAAATAATAATACAACTTATACTTAAAAATAAAACATCACGCGTCTTACTATTGTGAAGGGGCCGAACTCTATGTGTATGGATACAAGATAAGCCCAAATATTTTGTCAATCAATTAAATCCCAAAATACTCGGTATTTCCTTTCTTAAGTCAATCACATCACACGTTTTTCCCTTATTCTTTTAACCGTATATCACTCACAAGCTCACAAAAACTTAAAACCCTAAAAACTACACACACAAAATACATTCGGCTGCAAATATTTTCTGTTTCAATTCTGGTTCGATAATCAGCATAGCAAAGGGGTGTTTGATCGTGGTTGTGGTGGTGTTTTGGACATGGCTAAGTTCTGTTCGAATAGGGTAGTGCTCGTGGGTTATAAAGCTATTCGAAGGAGGGTACTTCTGGTTGTGTTTTCGGCTGGTATATAACTAGAGTTCGGTTCTTGTTTGTTGTTCTTCTTGGTGTCACACATCAAGGGTAGAGTTTTCTAAACCTTGTTCAATTCATCTCCTTTTTGTTCGATTTCTTGCTTCTGTTTCGATTATGTTTTGGTTTCTATATCGAAAATACAACTCACATAAAATCATGAATATTCACATGAAATAACAACCTTGATAACATGAATAATCGATTAGGTAAACATGCGTATTCGTATGCTACTTTGTCACACTTGTTTAATTGGTTTTGGCTTAGATATGAACCTGCTATGTTATTGATATATGAATCGGCTAAGGCATGAAACTCATATAAAATCTTAACCTGTCGCATGAAATTTCAACAGAAAACTTAGAAGTCGACCTACATGTCTTCTCTTCTCGATTCTTATATATTATACTTTTGATGTTGATTTTTTTTCGTCCTCCACATCAGCATGAAAACGTGGTCACATAGGAAGGGTCACATGAAAACTTATCAGATTTATGCATGCATGTATATCGAATTGAACTTTGCATGAAATGTCGTTTTCGAAAACAATCCATTCGTACCATGTCTGTTTCGAATATATAAAAGAGAGATTGCATGGGTATAAAAACTAATATGATAAAATAAAAGAGAAAAAGGTTGCGACATGGATTTGTGGTGGTGTGTGTGATCGAGTGTGAGGGTTCGTTTGAGTCTCGTAAATGGTCATCGTGGTTACTGTCCAAATGATGAACTAAACCTGTAAAACGCGAGTTAAAACCTGGAACTAACCAAAGAAAAATAAGACGAGCATGCATTTTTAATTCTGTAAAGAAGGTTGTATAAAGATGTGTTAAATATTATTCAATGTGAAGTCATGTAGTGTTAAATAGTTGTGTATGCATGTACGAAGGACTAAAGGCTGGGGTTAGCATGTGTTTATGAATTTTTGCCTTGCGTTTGTATATTTATTATAAAGCGAGTGTATATGGATGAAGTGAACCAATGTCCCCATTATAAACAAGTTTTATATGATTTTATAAAAATAATCTTGGGTCGTCACGGCATAAATATTAAAATCGTGGGTGCGTTAATAAGTTATATAAATTTATAATGACGGGGTCCAAAATTATTATCTTAATATTAATTTATTAAAATAAACTTTAAGTAATTTAATTTGACTTTTAATATTTAATTTTGATAATTTATATTTTAAACTCTAAACTTATAATATTGATATTTTAAGGCCCAAACTATTATATTGGTCCGTTTAACCTTAAATATTATAAATTGTTCATTATAATCTTAAAGTATCAAATTATAATTTCGGGAAGTTACTAAAAGAGGAAAGCATACTAAAATAAGTAACCTGATTCAGTCAGACATAAAGTAATACTTGATTATATTCGTGTAGATCCTTTGAAGAGAGATTAGTCCGCTGATCGTTGCTTTTCATTGCTTTGCTTTGCTTTTAAGGTACAGATATTCTGTCTCTATTCAGTAGAGATTCTCTTCAATCTATGTTACTATGATCCTTGCCATCGCTATGTTCCCTTTGTTTGAACTTTGATATGATTCGTTGCTATCCATTTTGTTTGATTACCTGATTACTATCTCCTGGTTGAGATTCTGTTTGATTATGATATGATTCGTTTGTTATAGATATGCTTTGTTTGATATGATTCTGTTCTTATGCCCGAGTTTTTATTCTACTCATGGAGGTACCATGGGCGTGTCAGTGATGGCACCACTGGCATGACACTTTCTGGGGAGGTGTGATTGATCCCTGGCATTCCCTTCTGTTTGATATATGTGCACTATGGCCAATTAGTTATATATGTGTCCAGTCATGAGCTGGCATGTGTATTTTGTTTGATTCAGGGAGTGTATGGATGCATCCTAGGCTTTGTTTGTTATGATTAGGTAGTGACTGGCTGTACGTGCCTTGTACCCCTTTCACTTTTGGTACATGTGAGGTCTCCCCTCCTTGTGCAATTATGAATTGACGGATTATGTGGATATTTGTTTGAGATCTATTCGAGTGTCTCTGGTAGATCGGTTCGTGGCTTTCCTTGACTTCTTATATCTATTCGAGTGTCTCTGGTAGATATATCTGATTCTTTATATTTGTTTGATTCTGATTACTTTGATTATGCCTTACATTCAGTTACTTATGATGCTATATTCGTTGGCTTATGATTTGTTCAGATTATTCGTTTGATCCATTTCGTTTGCTTTGCTTATTACCTTTTGTTTGTTATATCTGTTCACTGAGCTTTTTAAGCTCAGCCGCGTTTTCTTTTCCATGCGGCAGGTATTAAGCGGGATGCTGGGTTTTGAGTGCTGAGAGTAGAGCTTAGAGACCTACCTTTATCTTACCTTTATTTTCAATTTTTCCCATTCGTTGAAGGATTTTATTACTTATGTTGGAAGTGGATTCAGTTTATTTCTTTTATATTCTGTTGGAGAATTGTAATGTTAAGTCTTGATGTTCATGACTTATTTATTTATTATATCTTCCGCTTGCGTTTATTTTGTTTGTATCTGATAGACACCATAATGTAGCATTTTAACCCTTTGCCGGGTTGGGGTGTTACAACAATCCCAATAGATTAGAATTAGAAGTCCTTAGATATGATTGAAAAAAGGAGAAAATGAGAAAGGAGAAAGAAGGGGTTGAAGAATTAAAAAGAAAAGATATGAAAAAGGGAGAAAAGAAATAGCCCTCCAAATGTTCAACCTTAGGGCAGACACCGGGTTCAACTTATATGCTACTGGTTGTTACTAAGGTGACACCGGTATTGAAGACAAAGACGTCATGGACCCAGTGACGCACTGCACTAAACCTTCATAACCACTCAAGTTCTCTTAAAAGAGCATGTTTCATTCTCACGGGGAACCGGTGTAATCTATTGACCTGTCTCTTAGAGATGGTTGATATTGAAACAGGAGACCTCTCCTTAATCTCCGCATAGGAAACCAAATGTGCACTTATCGAGTCTAGAGCCCCGAGATTCATCAAAAGTGTCACAACCCACAATTTCAGGTCATTTTTCCAAACTTTGACATTCTACTATTCACAAATTACTATTCATCGATCACTATTCATCGTTTTTGAGGTCAATTTGACATTCCGAGACACATTCAGAAATTTTACTATTCACTTGACACTATTCATTTCCGAGAGAAAACCACTATTCACGTGCATTACTCATGTCATCGTAAATTTAGTTTACGAGTATTCAAATTCGCGTAACCATATTGGTTCAGGAGCGAATTCGTGCATTATTATCCGGGACATTTCATACGGACTAGAAATAGTCTACATATCATCATTAGGGCACTTGCATACTATTCCACTCGTAGGGTATTCAAATTATATTTTTAATATAATTATCGAATTACGTATGTTTATTTTAAATAAACACTAATACGCGAACTATAAATGTGACTAACACGTCCGACACTCCCAACTATGATCCCAATATATTTTTATACTCATTTTTATAATATAAAAATTATAATATTAATTTACCCGGTATTTTGGAAATTTATTTATTTCGTATCGTACGACTAATTTAATTTCGACGGTTTTCATAAAAATTAAACAATAAATATCTAAACACTTAATATTTGTACCCAACATATTTTTGTAATTTTTATAACTTTATTTTATCCCGGTTAACTCCGTTAAAATTTATTTTTAGTTAAACCGGTACCCGGTACACTTTAAAACTACAACTAAACACAATAATACACAAAGTCTACAAAAGTCATACACCAAGTTCCCCCCCCCCCTTGACTTGCCGCCCCCCCCCCCCCCCCCCCCCCCCTCTCCAATCACTTACAATGTTTACTTGCACACTCAAGTTTCATTAATACCATATACTAACTCTATTAAATAATAATAATACTTATAATACATAAAACTATACTAGATCTTTTTCATCTCATTTACAACTAGCCAAAGAAATATTTTTCTCTCTTTTTCTCTCAAGGGTGCTCGGCCTAGGGTAATCAAGAAGCAAGAAACATCATTTTTCAAAGATCTAAGTATAATCTTGTTCTTATAGTTGTCCTTGTTAGAGTTTTGAGATAAAAACTCAAGGATTGTTAGGTTTTCACCATCCAAACTTCATTAATCTTCCAAGTAAGTTTACAAAACTCATTTCATAATTTTTACAAGTTATTACTATGTTTATATATTTTTCTTACAAGATCTCATGCATATATTGACTTATACCACTCCATTTTGTATATATTTAACTTTCAAACCCTAGAAAGTGATTTTTGGTTAGATCCTTGTTAGATCTACTTGGTTTTGATGTTTAGGAACCCATGACACCCTAAGAAGGTGTATGGTAGGATTAGACTAGTTTTGTGGTGATTGAAAGTGGTTTGAATGAAGATGGAACTAGATTAGAACCCTAGAAACGATTTTTGAAACATTAAAATACCTACTGTCCCTATTTCTATTTCGTGGGAAAATCAGTGGCTAATGGTTAATTTTTGACCAAAGATGTAGAAAATACTTTCAAAACCGAAACTTTAGGCGAAAGAATAGATTAAAACGAGCTTATAACGAAGGAGATATGATTTTTGCAAATTTAACGACGAAAACTATTTTTACAAAAACTGCTTGCTGTTTGGCAGATTTCGACGGGTAAATAGAGGCATTAAACGTAACCTAGAGGAGCCGAGTTATCAAAAATATACTAGTATATACAAAAACGAATCCGTGGATATAAAGAACGAGTAAAATGAGCTTAAAACGACCAAGTTATACCCGTTTTAACATCGTCAAAACTATATATATATATTTGGTCACAAATAAAAATAATAACTTACGCACTAGATGGTATATTTTCTAGAAATGTTACTAAGGACTATACTCTTAACAAATGAATACGTGTGACCTAAGAGAATATTTATACGACTTAACGACGTTATTTTAAGGTTTTCGATACGAGGAATTTAACCCTAACATTTTCATACAAGATAGTACGACAAGTTATATACTTCTATATATGGACTTATTTTTCCTAAGTATGGAAACTATTTTACTATGACGATAACTAGTACTTCCAAATTACGAGTGGTATAAGTATCATGTGCATGTGCATTCATTACATTACGGCTTGATCTAAATTAGATCACGATTATTCATTTAGGTTGCGGCTAGTGTTCGCGCCTCATTGTCCCGACTACTTTTACATCATTGTACCATCTTTGTACCATCATTTCGAGGTGAGTTCTCATAGCCCCGTTTTTAGTACTTATTTGATTTTAATCCCACGGGGGAGAATACATTGCACAATTATTTTTGTACATGCCCAAATATTAAATTCCGTACATTGCTTAAGTTGCTAGTACTACCACTTCAAGTCCCCTTTATTATCATGGACCGTTAATTATATTGCCAAGCGAGAGTGAGTGGATAGATCTATCGAGGGTGACGCCTCCATTCGTGTTTGGGTTGCTCCATAAGGAAAACGAATGCATTTCATGTCTAATATAGTACGAGTGTCTGGTAAACACTCATTTGGGGCATATTTTAGTACGTCTAGCTTCGGGGTCATGAGCTTAAGAGACAATGTAGCTTTTTGACAATTTGTCACTTTACTTTATACTTGTGGCTTATGTACTTACAAATTACTTATAAACCTATGATTATTCACCAACTTTATGTTGACCGTTTTTCGCAATGTATTTCTCAGGTAACTAAGGCATATTCTCATGGCATGCATGGAGTCATTTTGTGTATCAAGGATGACGCGTCTCTTTTTGGATTTCATGCACTTATGAACTATCGTTTGATTGTACTAAATTATTTCCTTAAACCTTTTCCAACTTTTGGGACCTATGTTTTATAACTCTGAATAGTTTGAATGGATCAAACGATGTATTTTCTAAACGACACTTTAGGTCGTGCAATATATCCTGGTTTGTGTGCTATGATCCGTTACACCCTCAGGTATTCCATTCCGCTGCCATTCAGGTATTTTGGGGGTGTGACAGATTGGTACCAGAGCTAAGGTTATAGAGAACTAGGATGCATCATGGACCCTAGACTATAACCACACCATCATAGCATATCATCATTTCATCATAAGTGCATATTTACTTATTTTTAGGTGATGCCATTGTACGAGTTATTTATTTTTTTATTTCACCTTGATTATCACAGAGACATGTCTTCGAATCCAAACACTGTCATACTTTACTCTATATTAGACTCTGATGATGAGGGCTCTATGTCCTCTACTGCTGTTTCACCATTTGTTTCTCCTACACCTGAGTTGCCACTTTTGGCATCAGATGATGACACCGAGCCTTTCGAGGAGGAGGAGACGGCTCCTACTCCTCATGTCCATCCTACTGTACCACTTGATGTCACCCGTGTACTCACTGACATACCATCTCCTACTACTACTATACATTCAGAGCCGAGACTTATGTTTCCTAGGAGTAAGACTATCCAGGTTGCTAGGAAGAGTGTTCGTTATGCTACATCTACTTTTAGGACTCTCCCTAGTCCTACTGTGCCTACACCACCACCACCAGCCATACCCACTACTACTACTATATCTACCTCACTCTTGCCGCTCAGGAAGCGTGCAAGGTTTGCCACCCCAGATTCACCTACTACCGAGACTGTTGACCTTCCACCACCACCAGTATACCACATAGGTGAGAGTTCGAGAGCGGCTGCGGCTAGGGGGCCTACAGCTGCTACACTAGAGGATCAGTTAGGTGCTCAGCAGGAGCAAGTTGATAGGTTGGGGTATAGAGTTGATGAGATTATCACTACTCGACTTGAGGCTGTCGAGGAGCAGGTTGAGGATTTGATTCAGGGCAGGGTTGGTATTGATGTGTCGTACCATGGACTCGAGACACGACAGTTGAGGCACCAGGAGCAGATTGATCTACTTAGGGATGAGTTACCTGAGATTCGAGATAGAGCTCAGGCGACACAGGAGACTCAATGGGAGCAGGTAGATCAGTTGGCATTGATTCGAGAGAGGTTAGTTGTATTGGAGCGCAGAGATGCTTCTTTTCAGTTACGAGTTCAGCATCTTGAGGAGATCGTGGTTGCGATGGATCGTGAGATTCGCCGCTTGAGGGGAGAGCCTGGACCATCTAGAGCACCGAGAGGAGCTTAGACATAGACTGGTATTATATTAGCTTTTATTATTTTCCTAGTCCCGAGGTGTGGGACATAGTTCAAGAACTTGTAGTCTTTTGGTTGTTGTACAAACAAATATATCAAGTGCGACTCTACTATGTTGGAAATGTTGTGCTATATATTATATCGGTCCATGTAGGCCGAAATTTTCATGTATCATATTCATGTGTTGTGATTATATTTATGATGTTTCGTGGTTGCTCTTTATTGTTGTCATATTTATACATGTTGTGGTTGTATCTATACATGTCGTGGTTGTATTGATACAGGTTGTGGTTGTATATATACATGTCGTGGTTGTGTTTATACAGGTTGTGGTTGTATATATACTTGTCGTGGAGGTATCTAGACAGATTGTGGTTGTATTCGTACCTGTCGTGGTTGTATTTATATAGATTGTGGTTGTACCCATACATGTCTTGGTTGTGTTATTACTCGTTGTGGTTGTATATATATACATGTTGTGGGTGTATACCTTTGGTACTATGACTATTTCTATTATGATTTTTCTCATGGTTATTTCCATTGTGATTTATCAGAAGTAT
This sequence comes from Artemisia argyi, assembly GCA_030686995.1. Taxonomy (NCBI): domain Eukaryota; kingdom Viridiplantae; phylum Streptophyta; class Magnoliopsida; order Asterales; family Asteraceae; genus Artemisia; species Artemisia argyi. The sequence continues at coordinate 16,584,597 of CM060678.1, read as the reverse complement.
GGCACCAAGGAAGAGTAAGACTGCACCAGAAACAGCCGCTATGACTCAAGCTGCTATTCGCAAGTTGGTCAGGGATAGTATTGCAGAAGCTCTAGAGATTGAGAGAGCTGAGGTTACTGTTAGGGCTGCTGAGACTGCTTCTAATACAGGGGCAGTTGAACCAACTGCTATTAGGCGTGAATGTACATGGAAAGATTTCAAGATTAGTGATCCTATCAAGTTTAAGGGCACTGAAGGAGCGGTTGCTTTGATCCGCTGGTTTGAAAAGACCGAGAATGTATTCCTTATGTGCGGATGCCCGGACGTCAGCAAGGTAAAATTTGCTACAGGTATGCTTCTTGATGAAGCTATGTCTTGGTGGAATTCGTATGCTCAGCCAATTGGTATGGAGAATGCTTACAAGCTAACTTGGGAGGAATTCAAGAAACTGATGTCTAAGAAGTTTTGCCCTCGTACTGAGATACAGAAATTGGAAGCAGAATTCTATGGACTTGTGACTAAAGGTGATGACATCGAGACCTACTCCAGAAGGTTTCAGGAGTTGGCTGCACTATGTCCAACTATGGTTCCTGACGATGAGAAAAAGATGGAAAACTTTGTTGGTGGATTACCTGAAAGTGTTCGAGGAGATGTGATTTCTTTTGATCCTCAATCAATGGAAGAGGCTATTCGTATAACTCAGAAACTCATAGTCCAAGTGGTAAAAGGAAAAGCTGCTGTCAACAACAATAACCGTTCAAACAACACCAACTACAACAACACTCGAAACAACAACAACTATAACAACAATCGAAACCGCAACTATCCCAATAACCGAAACAACAATCCAAACAATAACAACAACAACAAGAGAAGGTTTGACTACAACCAAGGTGGAAATGCTATTCAGCCACCACCTAAGAGGCAAGAAGTGGCAAGGGCCTATGTTGCAGGACCGACTGAAAGGAAAGGATATGAGGGTAATTTACCCAAGTGTGAAAGGTGTCAGAAACATCATAACCCAGGACGTTGCCCAAATACATGTGGTAACTGCAAGAAGATTGGTCACCACATCAAAGATTGCAAATTTCCAACCTTGGGTGACAATCAGAGGCCACCAGTAACATGTTTTGGCTGTGGAGAAATTGGACACTTTAGGGGTGACTGCCCACAGAAGAAGAATCAAGGAACTGGAAATCAAGATGGAAGGGCTCGAGGAAGAGCTTATGTTATGGGAGGAGAAGATGTCAAAGAAGACCCGAATGTTGTTGCGGGTACGTTCCTCGTTAATAATTGTTATGCATCCATTTTATTTGATTCAGGAGCGGATAGAAGTTTTGTTTCTATTGCATTTGCACCTTTACTTAACATAGAACCAACCCCATTAGACATTTCCTATATCGTTGAATTAGCCGATGGGTCTTTAGTTAACACCAACACCATTGTTCGTGGTTGCACTATAAATTTCCTAAACCATCCATTCAATATAGACCTTATGCCAGTAGAACTTGGAAGTTTCGACGTTGTTATCGGTATGGATTGGTTATCTCGGCATCGAGCGAGAATTATTTGTGATGAGAAAGTTGTTCACCTTCCTTATAACGGTGAAACTTTGGTTGTTCGTAGAGAGCGAAGTGGAACTAGACTCAGTATTATATCGTGCATTAAAACCGAGAAGTACATAAAGAAGGGTTGTTATGCATTCTTGGCTCACATCACGGAGAAGAAGTCGGATGAGAAGCGACTTGAAGATGTGCCAATTGTTAAGGAATTTCCAGAAGTTTTTCCGGAAGAATTGCCAGGACTTCCGCCTACACGCCAAGTCGAGTTTCAAATCGAATTAGTGCTAGGAGCTGCACCAATTGCGCGAGCACCGTATAGACTTGCACCTTCGGAAATGCAAGAATTGTCGAATCAACTACAAGAACTTTTGAACAAAGGATTCATTAGACCAAGTTCCTCGCCTTGGGGAGCGCCGGTTTTGTTTGTGAAAAAGAAGGATGGAACTTTCAGAATGTGCATTGACTATCGTGAGCTGAACAAGTTAACGGTTAAGAACCGTTATCCACTCCCCAGAATTGACGACTTGTTCGACCAGTTACAAGGTTCTAGTTTTTATTCCAAGATTGATTTAAGATCTGGTTATCATCAACTTAGAGTTCGGGAAGAGGATATCTCGAAGACGGCATTTAGAACACGTTATGGTCATTATGAGTTCCAAGTGATGCCTTTCGGATTAACCAACGCACCTGCGGTATTTATGGATCTCATGAATAGGGTGTGCAAACCGTATCTTGATAAGTTTGTGATCGTATTCATTGACGATATCTTGATTTATTCCAAGAGTAAGGAAGATCACGAAGAACACCTCAGAGCAATTCTGGAACTACTCAAGAAGGAGCAATTGTATGCCAAGTTTTCAAAGTGTGATTTTTGGATACGAAGAGTTCAATTTCTTGGCCATGTTATTGATAGCCAAGGTTTACAAGTCGACCCAGCAAAGATCGAGGCAGTTAAGGATTGGGCTACGCCCAAGTCTCCTACGGAAATTCGTCAATTCCTAGGACTTGCCGGATATTACAGAAGGTTTATCGAAGGGTTTTCTAAGATAGCGAAGTCGTTGACAAAGCTGACACAAAAGAATGAGAAGTACGAGTGGGGAGAGAAACAAGAGTCCGCATTTCAGTTATTGAAACAAAAGCTTTGTAGCGCACCGATTTTGTCACTACCTGAAGGTATTGAGAACTTTGTGGTATATTGCGATGCTTCGCATCAAGGACTTGGAGCTGTGTTAATGCAAAACGAGAAGGTGATAGCTTATGCATCTAGACAGCTTAAGACACACGAGAAGAATTACACTACGCACGACTTGGAGTTGGGTGCGGTAGTTTTTGCACTCAAGATTTGGAGACACTACCTTTATGGTACCAAGTGTGTAATTTTTACCGACCACAAGAGCTTACAGCATATACTCGATCAGAAGGAACTTAATATGAGACAACGTCGTTGGCTAGAATTGTTGAGTGATTACGATTGTGAAATCCGATATCACCCAGGAAAAGCAAATGTTGTAGCAGATGCACTTAGCCGAAAAGAACGACTCAAACCTTTGAGAGTTAGGTCATTGGGAATGACTATCATTTCGCCATTACCATCAAAAATTCTAGAAGCTCAGATTGAGGCTCTCAAAGAAGAAAACCGACCACATGAGAAACTTTATGGTATGCCAGAAAGCGAAAATGGCTTTGTAAAGAGATCAGATGGAGTGTTATGCTTCAAGGACCGAAGTTGGATACCACTCTATGGTGGAGTGCGAGAATTGATTATGCATGAATCACACAAGTCGAAGTACTCTATTCATCCAGGTTCTGATAAGATGTATCAGGATCTCAAAAAGCTTTATTGGTGACCGAACATGAAAGCGGAAATAGCTACTTACGTCAGCAAATGCCTTACTTGTGCTAAAGTGAAAGCCGAATACCAGAAACCGTCAGGACTACTTCAACAACCAGAGATTCCACAATGGAAGTGGGAACGTATTACAATGGACTTTGTCACTAAACTTCCTAAGACGTCAGGAGGTTACGATGCTATTTGGGTAATTGTTGATCGTCTTACCAAATCAGCTCATTTCATACCCATTAGAGAGACTTATTCCATGGAACAACTTGCTAGACTTTATGTCAAGGAAATAGTCTCAAGACACGGTGCACTAGTTTCCATCATTTCCGACAGAGATAGTCGTTTTACTTCAAACTTTTGGCGGTCATTACAAGATTCTTTTGGATCCAAGTTAGACATGAGCACTGCTTACCACCCTCAGACCGATGGTCAGAGCGAGAGAACTATTCAGACACTTGAAGACATGCTTAGAGCATGTGTGATTGACTTTGGAAATGGTTGGGCTAACCATTTGCCGTTGATCGAGTTTTCCTATAACAACAGTTACCATTCGAGCATTAAAGCAGCACTATTCGAGGCACTTTATGGTCGTAAGTGTCGATCTCCAGTTTGTTGGGCCGAAGTCGGTGAAATACAATGTACTGGACCGGAAATGGTACAAGAAACAACAGAAAAGATAATTCAGATTCGAGAGAGACTCGAAACTGCTAGAAGTCGACAGAAAAGCTACGCAGATGTTCGACGGAAACCATTGGAATTTCAGGTCGGAGACAAAGTCATGCTGAAAGTCTCGCCTTGGAAGGGCGTGATACGATTTGGAAAACGTGGGAAATTGAACCCGAGATACATTGGTCTGTTTAAGATACTGGAAAGGATTGGTCCAGTAGCTTACAAGCTTGAACTTCCGACAGAACTTAGCAACGTACACAACACATTTCATGTTTCGAACCTCAAGAAATGTCTTTCGGACGAGTCTGCCATTATACCATTAGAAGAAATACAACTCGATGACAAGCTTAACTTTGTGGAAGAACCAGTTGAAATAATGGACCGCGAGATCAAACAGTTGAAACAAAGTCGAATTCCGATCGTGAAGGTTCGCTGGAATTCTCGAAGAGGACCCGAGTTTACTTGGGAACGAGAAGACCAAATGCGACGCAAGTATCCACAACTTTTCACCAAGCCAATTTCCGAGACCAACACTAACTGAATTCAGGGACTGAATTCCTTTTTGGATGGGCGACTGTCACAACCCACAATTTCAGGCCATTTTTCCAAACTTCGACATTCTACTATTCACAAATTACTATTCATCGTTCACTATTCATCGTTTTACTATTCATCATTTTTGTGGTCAATTTGACATTCCGAGACACATTCAGAAATTTTACTATTCACTTGACACTATTCATTTCCGAGAGAAAATCACTATTCACGTGCATTACTCATGTCATCGTAAATTTAGTTTACGAGTATTCAAATTCGCGTAACCGTATTGGTTCAGGAGCGAATTCGTGCATTATTATCCGGGACATTTCATACGGACTAGAAATAGTCTGCATATCATCATTAGGGCACTTGCATACTATTCCACTCGTAGGGTATTCAAATTATATTTTTAATATACTTAACGAATTACGTATGTTTATTTTAAATAAACACTAATACGCGAACTATAAATGTGACTAACACGTCCGACACTCCCAACTATGATCCCAATATATTTTTATACTCATTTTTATAATATAAAAATTATAATATTAATTTACCCGGTATTTTGGAAATTTATTTATTTCGTATCGTACGACTAATTTAATTTCGACGGTTTTCATAAAAATTAAACAATAATTATCTAAACACTTAATATTTGTACCCAACATATTTTTGTAATTTTTATAACTTTATTTTATCCCGGTTAACTCCGTTAAAATTTATTTTTAGCTAAACCGGTACCCGGTACACTTTAAAACTACAACTAAACACAATAATACACAAAGTCTACAAAAGTCATACACCAAGTTCCCCCCCCCCCCCCTTGACTTGCCGCCCCCCCCCCCCCCCCCCTCTCCAATCACTTACAATGTTTACTTGCACACTCAAGTTTCATTAATACCATATACTAACTCTATTAAATAATAATAATACTTATAATACATAAAACTATACTAGATCTTTTTCATCTCATTTACAACTAGCCAAAGAAATATTTTTCTCTCTTTTTCTCTCAAGGGTGCTCGGCCTAGGGTAATCAAGAAGCAAGAAACATCATTTTTCAAAGATCTAAGTATAATCTTGTTCTTATAGTTGTCCTTGTTAGAGTTTTGAGATAAAAACTCAAGGATTGTTAGGTTTTCACCATCCAAACTTCATTAATCTTCCAAGTAAGTTTACAAAACTCATTTCATAATTTTTACAAGTTATTACTATGTTTATATATTTTTCTTACAAGATCTCATGCATATATTGACTTATACCACTCCATTTTGTATATATTTAACTTTCAAGCCCTAGAAAGTGATTTTTGGTTAGATCCTTGTTAGATCTACTTGGTTTTGATGTTTAGGAACCCATGACACCCTAAGAAGGTGTATGGTAGGATTAGACTAGTTTTGTGGTGATTGAAAGTGGTTTGAATGAAGATGGAACTAGATTAGAACCCTAGAAACGATTTTTGAAACATTAAAATACCTACTGTCCCTATTTCTATTTCGTGGGAAAATCAGTGGCTAATGGTTAATTTTTGACCAAATATTTAGAAAATACTTTCAAAAACGAAACTTTAGGCGCAAGAATGGATTAAAACGAGCTTATAACGAAGGAGATATGATTTTTGCAAATTTAACGACGAAAACTATTTTTACAAAAACTGCTTGCTGTTTGGCAGATTTCGACGGGTAAATAGAGGCATTAAATGTAACCTAGAGGAGCCGAGTTATCAAAAATATACTAGTATATACAAAAACGAATCCGTGGATATAAAGAACGAGGAAAATGAGCTTAAAACGACCAAGTTATACCCGTTTTAACATCGTCAAAACTATATATATATATTTGGTCACAAATAAAAATAATAACTTACGCACTAGATGGTATATTTTCTAGAAATGTTACTAAGGACTATACTCTTAATAAATGAATACGTATGACCCAAGAGAATATTTATACGACTTAACGACGTTATTTTAAGGTTTTCGATACGAGGAATTTAACCCTAACATTTTCATACAAGATAGTACGACAAGTTATATACTTCTATATATGGACTTATTTTTCCTAAGTATGGAAACTATTTTACTATGACGATAACTAGTACTTCCAAATTACGAGTGGTATAGGTATCATGTGCATGTGCATTCATTACATTACGGCTTGATCTAAATTAGATCACGATTATTCATTTAGGTTGCGGCTAGTGTTCGCGCCTCATTGTCCCGACTACTTTTACATCATTGTACCATCTTTGTACCATCATTTCGAGGTGAGTTCTCATAGCCCCGTTTTTAGTACTTATTTGACTTTAATCCCACGGGGGAGAATACATTGCACAATTATTTTTGTACATGCCCAAGTGTTAAATTCCGTACATTGCTTAAGTTGCTAGTACTACCACTTCAAGTCCCCTTTATTATCATAGACCGTTAATTATATTGCCAAGCGAGAGTGAGTGGATAGATCTATCGAGGGTGACGCCTCCATTCGTGTTTGGGTTGCTCCATAAGGAAAACGAATGCATTTCATGTCTAATATAGTACGAGTGTCTGGTAAACACTCATTTGGGGCATATTTTAGTACGTCTAGCTTCGGGGTCATGAGCTTAAGAGACAATGTAGCTTTTTGACAATTTGTCACTTTACTTTATACTTGTGGCTTATGTACTTACGAATTACTTATAAACCTATGATTATTCACCAACTTTATGTTGACCGTTTTTCGCAATGTATTTCTCAGGTAACTAAGGCATATTCTCATGGCATGCATGGAGTCATTTTGTGTATCAAGGATGACGCGTCTCTTTTTGGATTTCATGCACTTATGAACTATCGTTTGATTGTACTAAATTATTTCCTTAAACCTTTTCCAACTTTTGGGACCTATGTTTTATAACTCTGAATATTTTGAATGGATCAAACGATGTATTTTCTAAACGACACTTTAGGTCGTTCAATATATCCTGGTTTGTGTGCTATGATCCGTTACACCCTCAGGTATTCCATTCCGCTGCCATTCAGGTATTTTGGGGGTGTGACAAAAAGATCTCATAGGAACACATGATATTTCTACACTGGTTGTTCATCATTAAGGACGCCAGATGTAAACTTAAGAGTCCTACGCAGATCTTAGCAATCTACCAGAACATTTATGAGAGAATTCACACAAGTGTTTCTTAATGATTGAATGGAAATTCCTGCCAGGGTCAACATCAAGCAGCCCTGACAGCAGGTCACTTCGGTAATTCTTTATGGGTTACGCTTAGTGTTCGCGGTGGTTTCAAACGGTCTACAGTCGTGGAGTGATCCCCAGCGACTCACCCAGTCATTGAGCTACTAAGTAGGTCTTGTAAGCTCTCTCGAGAGTATCTGACATGGGAACGGCCTTGGTAAGGGTTAGAAGGAGTCTTCACACTATGCTGTTGACGATCTCTAATTCCTTATCTGTAAGTACCGGTTGATTTATTGCTAACTGTTTTCATGCAGGGACACTTCATCTCCATGGCAATAGATTCCACATGCTCATACTTACGTCACAAAGTCAATGAAAGCTCCCTCAAATACAACACAAAGTTCAAAGAAAGATTCTACGTCAAAAAGAAGAATCTACAAAGTATAAAGACTAAAGATCAAAGTGAAAGAAAGGGAACTACTTGCATATGAATATCAAAGTCCAAAGATGTATGAGCATGTTGGAATGGCAAACAACCACCACAGACGCAGAAGTGACGAAAGGCAGATAACTCCACATCACAAAGGAACAAAGAACGATGAAAAATCAGTTATCAAAGATCACAAAGCATGAGGGAACAAAGACTAAAGACTATTCTACAACGACACACAAAGTTGAAGACAAAAAACACGGAAGACCCACTCACGTGGAGCATCATTCGAATGACCACCCCTTAGGGGGAGATTGTTAGCATCAAAGAATTATATAGAAAAGTGATGGTCATTCTCATATTAGGAACTTTGTCTTTGTGTCGTTAAAGTATGTAATTGTCTAAGATAGTTGGGCATTGGACTTGGTAATCTAATATGTTAAGAGTTATGTTAGTAAGCCTTTTGTAATTCATGTAAACCAAGTCCAAGCCCAAGCCCAAGTCCATTAGAAAGCCCATGAGGCCTTTCTCTCTAACTATAAAAGGCACCTTACCTCTCATTTGTAAGGTATGCTTGTGTGTGTATTGTGTGTGTTTTTTAATAAAAGTTCTCTTCATCTTTATACTCTTTTTCATATAATCTAACGCCACACATATTCATCAAGTCACCATCTTTCCTTCTTCTAGTGCTTATATTTGTGTTAAAGTTGATATATCTATGGTCCTACAATCTCTCACTACCTGTCATAGCAAAATAGATTACCATAGGCTTGGGCAAGGATCAAACCTCCACCACATGGCGTAAGCACCTAGGATAAACTATCAAAGAGGTCTTTTAAAGGGTTGTAACGTTAGGTGTAGGGATATAAAATTCACGGTTTTGTTGGATAAAGGAAGTTTTACTGGTGGCGAGTTAACAATCTTAGTCAATTACATGTACAATTTGGCGTTGCTAAGCCAAGACTAGACTCGACTTAAGCTAATAAATGAAAAATAACAAAAACATAAAATAAACATAGAATAAAAAGGGATGGTAGTCCGTATGTTTTTTCTCGTTTCTTTTTCTATTTTTTTTTTCTTTTTCTATTTTTTTTTTCATACACTCTTACCCTACCATCCAAAATAATACATCATAGGGGTTGAAAATTCCCCTTACACTTGAATTTTTACATACTTTACATTAAACTAATCTAATGACTCGAATTAAGAAAATCAAAACACTTGGAGCACTTTTAAGATTAACGTACATATGGGGGTAATAAATGATGTTCTTCCCCATTACTCCATAAAATAAGTACTTACCCATGAGTCTCAATCGTCCCAAAATAATATGTACAAGGATATGACTCGACTTAGCAACCATGTAATCAATTAGATAGTTAACTTAGGGTTTAACAAATAACAATAATGCACTAAAAATGAGCGCATACACGGAAGGCTATGGCGATTTGGTTGTATATTTAAGTGGTGTAACAAATTATTCCTTTAAGTAAAATGCTTAAAGTTAGAAACGAAAAGATAGGCTCGGAGGGGTGTACTAGGGGTATCGTGTACTAAAAATGAGTACAACGCTAAGGGTGTGGGAAAAATTAATTGACTTAACTAGCCAAGTAATATGACTTAAATGGTCAAGTAATTATAATACGGGTTTAATACAAGGGTGATCCTAATGCCTCTTATCATGTAGTAAATCCTACTACACGAATGTAGTCTCACTAGCGGTCTCGGGATGCATCACTAACGCAAGTTCTAGAATCTAAATGCTACCGGTACACTCATAAGCACTAATAGTAAATGCTTTTCCTATCAAATCTAAAGGCGAACCTCACATATTTGGGTGGAAAATTTTTCTGAATATACGGTTATGTGCTAGTCATACAATCTCCTATCCATGAGATGCTTGCTATGGCTAAAGTTTCACTCCTAAATGTTGTAAAAAATTTTAAATTTGGTGCTAAAATTGCACTAACAAGTATTTCTCGTAGTTTTATTACACATCTGCCATTAAACAAAACAAACTCAAGCGAAAGTGCATATGTAAGGTATCATCTTTTTACCCTCCCCTTACACTTAAGATGAACATTGTCCCCAATATTCAAGTAAAGAATGTAAAAGTGAAAAAGTAAAGAGAATGAAATCAAATACTCCCCTGATTCGCTCGGTATGGATAATGAGGTGGCCAGGTTAAATCTTCCTCCAAGAAAATGAACAATCAAAGCTTCCCTTCCAGAATATAAATCATCTTCTTGTCATACATAACCTGTAAAACCTGATAAAATAGACAAGACAACCTCGCGTAAAATCGGCGGCATCCTATATAAGTTACTAAATCCTAGAAAACAAGATAAGATATAATGCTTGTGGAATGAAGTTTGCAGATCTCCTGGCGATTATAAAACTTAATAATCCACAAAAACCATAAGACTCCGTTAGAAAAAACAAAACTGGTAAAATTTCCAGATTTTTACACTTGACGCCGTCAAGAGTAAACTCTTGACGTCGTCAGAAGTGACCTGCAGAAATTCTTATGTTAAGTTTCCGGAAAATTTCTGGAAAAACTTGGTCCTACTTCCTGGAAAATCCTGCAAAACTTCATTATGACTCAATACAAGCATTTGACTCTAACAAATACGAATATACATGTTCATTTAATATTGTGGAGAATCATGATCGGTTTGTTTCTTGAAAACATATTTGGGGTTTCCCCTTACACTTATCTTTTGCAAAAATACTTTTAGGTGGAGTTAAGACTAGGCCAAAACAACAAAGTAAAGTATTTCCACTATTTAATTTAGAAACATGATCTACCAACAATAAAAATTAAGCATGCATACGGAAGCAAATAACAAACAAACAAACAAAATCACACAAAACATGGGTTGCCTCCCAAGAAGCGCTTTTCTTTATTTACGAGTCTTGTAGCTAGACTCAAGGTCATGGGTTACTACGTGATCTCATCATTCGAAATGATATACCCCATGTAGTTGCGATCATTACTGTTATGGTGGTAGTGCCTTAACCTATCGATACTTGCAATCATCATCCCACCTACTTCACTTCTCAAGTTAGCTATTCTATCTTGGCTCACACCTTCGATTGTGAAAGGCCCATACCACCAAGGACTTGGTTTATCGGGTGGTATTGTTGTCTCTAAATGTCTCAAGAGTACCAAGTTCCCTTCCTCAAATGGTACATGATTTTCTGCGGGTTGAGTATGTTCAAATTCGACCTGAACCTTATGGCTTTTGCTTTTTTCATTTTTGGCTTCCTTATAGCTTTTGATTCTTGCCTCCCATGCAAGAATTTTATTCTGAACACGAATGGGTGTCGTGTCAATGTTGTTTTTAATCTTTCTCCAACTCAAATTCTCATGTCCGCTTCGCGGGGTCATAGGGAAGCTAATCTTTCTTTTTCCAGATTTAAGCTCGATCTTCCTACCTTCATACTTAATGACAGCCCTAGCGGTGGCGAGGAATGGTGCCCCAAGGATTATTGGCATGCATCCATTTCCTTTATCATCGATGATCATAAAATCAACGGGGTACATGAATCCTGCGACATTAACTAATACATCTTCTGCGATTCCTAGGGGGTATACGTACGAGTGTCCAGCGAGAGATAACCTAACACGAGTAGAGGCTGGCATTTTTTACGTTAGTTGGATGTAAATAGTTAGGGGCATAAGATTTACTTCCGATCCCTGGTCGGCGAAAGCACTAAGATATTTCAAGTCCCCGATGCTAGTTGGTATCTCAAAGTTCCCACATGCTATCTGCTTAGTAGCCACTTTTTGTACCAATAGCCTCTCGAATACTGATCCTCCAGGTAGCGTATCATACTCATCTTTTACTTCTTCCTCTTTCTCAGAACCCTGTTTGGAAGGTTGGTTACGCCCATCACCCTTAATCCAATTTGTTATGGTGTTTTCGTTTATATCACGTTTCAGGTAGTAACTCAAAGGTTGAGATTCTGGTGGTTTTTCTAAGGTCTGTTTTGCAGGAGTTTCTACCTTCTCATTATTCTTTTGGACAATTGTGATAGAATTAACAAATTGGGTAGTGGGGGTGGCGCTTTCTTTCCTTAGTAACATTCTTTCGGGGGTTCTCTGGTTGGCATACTCCTCTAATAAACTCATCATCTCATTCATTTTCTCCTGCATCTCCTCTTTTTGCTTATAAACTGCTTCCTCGAATCTAGCAAGCCGATCTGAGTGAGTTGCCATATATTCTCTCATCCTAGCTTCAAACTCTAAGCTAAGTTCCTCGGGAGGGGAATAAGGTGGGGCATAGTTCTGAAAAGTCTCGATATTTTCTCTAGAGGGTGACTCGGATAATGGTGTTGAAGTTGGTTTCGAGACAGAATTGACAGTAGCCCGCCTAGGACTTAAAGGTCTCCTTCGTCTTTCCTCAAAATATTCAACATTTGCCTCGAGTTTGCATAGCAGTTCATCGGGGATTTCGGTGGTCCCTACAGATGTCGAGACTGCATTGATGGCCGCTTTTATCGTATGATTAAATTCCCACATCTCATGATTATCAGCAGCGAGCTCCTCGATAATTGCCCAAGACTCCTCGGCGTTCTTATCACGCAATTTACCTCCCGCGGCCCTATCGATTGTGCGCTTAGTGTGATAGTCAACATGGTCGTAGAAAGTCTGGACTAATAACCAAAGGTTTATACCATGATGAGGGACCTTGTGGAGGAGATCCTTAAAACGGGCCCAAGCTTCGTAGAAAGTTTCACCCTGCTGCTGTTCAAACATCAGAATGTCATTTCTAAGCATTACAGTCTTCCCCGGTGGGAAGAATTGAGTAAGGAAGCGATTGGTGAGGTTATCCCATGTGGTGATGGATCCCGCGGGTAAATGCTTAAGCCATTGACTAGCTTGATCCCGTAGAGAGAATTGGAATAGGCGTAATCGGGTTGTCTCTCTAGTTGCAACATCTAGATCTATGGAATCTACGATTTTGAGGAAGTCCTTAAGATGTTGGTTTGGATCTTCGGAACGAATTCCATGGAATGCACATCCGCTTTGCACCAACCGGATGGTGTCGGATCGCAAGGGGGTCACATTGGCTCCGGTGAGCTCAATGGTGTTTCGGTAGCCTTGGTGGCTAGGTCGGGAATACTCTCCTAAGGTTCGGGGCCTAAGGGGTTCTAATGGTGGGTTTTGTTGTGGTGGGATGACGGGTTCAAAGATGTTCCCGTTGTCCATGATGTCGGGTGGTTACGAACAAAGGCACAAAGAAATAAGATAGACTAAAGAGAACCTAAAAATAAAAATAAAATCTTACTAGAAAGGAATCTAGCAAGTAGACCTAATAAAAAGAAATTCTAACCTAGACAATAACTATTCCCTGGGCTGCGGCGCCAAAAACTTGATGCGTGGGAATTGCACCAGGCTTTACCTCTCGAGGGATCTCGAGAAGCTTACAACCCCCACCAGGCAGTGTACCTGATCGTTGTAGTATAGTATAGTGACAAGTACCGGGGGATTGATCGTTCAGCTTAAGAATAGTGTCGCTAGGATTAGAAAATCTAAATACTAGTTCTAAAGGTGAGGGATGATTATTTTTGTATTTTATATTTTTTTAAAAGCAATTAAAAATCTCGGGTTTGAAGGATTTGGGCGGAATTAGTTGCTAATCAACTAACCCAATACTAAAGATGCAATCAAAATAAAATACTAGAAATGAAAATAAACGAAATTATACTAAAGTTGTGAGTAGTAAGTGGAGAAAATGTGTTTACTTAGATTTCACTACTCCCTAGACATCTTTTACATGTTAATTACTTGTTATAATTGCATGGATGACAGATCGTATTCCTTAATATCATTCATGGGGTGGCACACTTAACTCCCCAATTCTATGAGCTCTTATCTCCTCCTATACCATGCCCAGCACAACCATAGGGATTATAAACAGTGGCTCATGCATTAAATACAACCAATAAAGACCTAGTGCGCGTCGGTTCATGTTTCTTAAGACGTTCAAGCATGTTACCAATTGGAGATATGCCAGTTTTCTTAAGCCTAACATATAAATCATTCATCCAAGACAAGTATAAACAAGTAATCAACACATAATTAACATCTAGGTTTCATTAGATCCAAGCAAACACAAGATAGATCTAGCCTAGCATGATGGAATTAAGACAAGAACAAGATATAGACAACCAACACATAGACATATTGATTGAATTAAAAGAACACTTATCTCAATTACACATGAAAGGTATCAAGGGCTTGGAACCCTTGAAAAACCTGTAAAATTCGCACCAAAATCGTACTTAGGGTTTCTCCAAAACTTCTCTCTTTTTTTTTGTCAAAATTAGAAAATTATATATAGGAAAAGGGGTCTGACGGCGTCAAGACTAAACTTGTGACGCCATCACCTCGCCGCCAAAACTCTTCTCGGACTACCTTGATCTACATTTGACGCCGTCATGTGATAATCATTTCCAGGCAGTCATGACTTTTATTCTTGACGCCCTACTTCGTGACGCCGTCAATTCTCTACTGGACCGTCATGGAATTTTGCTCTTGACGCCGTCAGGATGTTACTCTTGACGCCGTCACCTACTGTTCCCAGCATGGTAAATTAAGACTTTGGCGTTTTCTTCACTTTTATGCTCCAAAAACGTCTGAATTGCTTCCTTTTCCAGATTTCACTCCCAAAGTACCTAAAATCACAAAAGGAACGATTTATGGCAATATTTGATCAAATAAATTCAATTCCGGGCTTAAATGACCCCCTAAAAACGGATCATTTTTCGCCTCATCATTGGAACATCAAGATATCATTTCTAAGCTTGGTAGTTCTCCCCGGTGGGAAAAATTGAGCAAGGAAACGAGTGGTGAGATCATCCCATGAGGTGATGGATCCCGCGGGTAAACGCTCAAGCCATTGACTAGCTTGATCACGTAGAGAGAATTGGAATAGGCGTAATCGGGTTGTCTCTCTAGTTGCAACATCTAGGTCTATGGAATCTACAATTTTAAGGAAGTTCTTGAGATGTTGATTTGGATCTTCGGAACGAAGTCCATGTAATGCACATCCGCTTTGCACCAACCGGATGGTGTTGGATCGCAAGGGAGACACATTGGCTCCTTGGGTGAGCTCAATGGTGTTTCGATAGCCTTGGTGGCTAGGTCGGGAATAGTCTCCTAAGGTTCGGGGCCTAAGAGGTTGGTTAGCTAGTGGTGGGTTTTGTGGGTGGTCTTGTTGTGGTGGGTTGATGGGTTCAAAGATGTTACCACCTTCCATGATGTCGGATAGTAAGATTACGAACAAAAACACGAAGAAATGAGATAGACTAAAGAAAACCTAAAAAAATAAAAATAAAATCTTACTAGAAAGGAATCTAGCAAGTAGACCTAATAAAAAGAAATTCTAACCTAGACAATAACTACTCCCCGGTAGCGGCGCCAAAAACTTGATGCGTGAAAATTGCACCAGGCTTTACCTCTCGAGGGATCTCGAGAAGCTTACAACCCCCACCAGGCAGTGTACCTGATTGTTGTAGTATGGTATAGTGACAAGTACCGGGAGATTGATCGTTCAACTTGGGAATAGTGTCGCTAGGATTAGAAAACCTAAAAACTAGGTCTAGAGATGAGGGATGATTCTTTTTGTATTTTTATGTTTTTATAAAAGCAATTAAAAATCTTGGTTTTGAAGGAGTTGGGCGGAATTAGTTGCTAGTCAACTAACCCAATAACTAAGATGCAATCAAAATAAAATAACAGAAATGAAAATAAACTAATTTAACTAGTGGTGTGAGCAATATATGGGAGAATTGTGTTTACTTAGATTTCACTACTCCCTAGATATCTTTTACAGGTTAATTACTTGTTACAGCTGTGTGGATGACGGATTGTATTCCTTAATATCATTCATGGGGTGGCGTACTTACTTCCCCAATCCTATAAGCGCCTACTTCACTCCTATGTCGAGCCGGCTAAGAAGCTCCTAACATGGGATCACTAGAATTTGCTTATGCATTAAATACAACCATAAAAACCTAGTACACATCGGTTCATGTTTCTTAAGACGTTCAAGCAAGTTACACAATGGAGATCTGCCAGTTTTCTTAAGCCTAACATTGAAATCATTCATCCATTACAACTATAAACAAGTAATCAAGCTATAATTAACATCTAGGTTTCATTACATCTAAGCAAACACATGATAGATCTAGCTTAGCATGTTAAAATCAAGACAAACATAAGATATATTCAAACAACACATAGACATATTGAATGAATTGAAAGAGGACTAATCTTAACTGAACATGAAAGGTTTCAAGGGGTGAAAACCCTTGAAAATACAGTTACAAACGACCTAGGGTTTATTAGGTTCGACCCTAGTATTCTCCACACAAGTTCCTCTCTAATAAATGAAAAATAGAAAAGTATATATAGATTTTGTGAGGTGACGGCGTCAAGAGTAAATGTCTGACGCCGTCATCTCGCCGCCAATAAAGTTCTCGGACTGCCTAGATCCGGGTTTGACGCCGTCACGTGTAATCCATCTTCAGGCCGTCACCAAAATAACTCTTGACGCCTTTCTCTTGAGGCCTTCAGGTTTTCTCTGGGTCGTCATGGATTTTGCCCCTGAAGCCGTCACATTTCCCTTCTTGACGTCGTCAGGTACTGTTCTCAGCATGGAAAATTAAGTCTTTGCCCTTTTCTTCACTTTTATGCTCCAAAAACGTCCAAAATGCTTCCTTTTTCAGAATTCACTCCCAAAGTACTTAAAATCACAAAAGGAACGATTTAGGGCAATATTTGATCAAATAAATTCAATTCCGGGCTTAGATGACCCCCTAAAAACGGTTCATTTTTCGCCTCATCATTGTGGCATAGTAGAGTCAGGAAACGGGTCTGTCTATAACCAGAATCCCTATTCCTACCATAACACAACTGATTCATTCCATCAGCTTCCACACCATGAGACCCATCAGTTTTACTGTTGTGTGTATTGTGGTGGCCCTCACTACAACTCTGCTTGTCAAATTAGGAATCAGTTTGTCTATGAACAGGTTCCTTGTAACAATCATGAATTTGGTTTTAACCAGCCTTCACAATACACAAACCCTCAACCATTGCCTCAGGACGAGTTAGCTAGAGCTGAATTGATTACTAAAATGATTATGACTCAAAGTCAAGTCAACAAGACCATTCAAGATGGAATAAATTGTCTTAAGGATCTGATTCTTAGGAAACAAAATCCTCCTGTTAACTCATTTTATCTTGAGGATGAAAGTGATGAGGATGAACCATTTGAAGAAGAAAACTCAAAGGAACCTTCAGATATCTTGATAATGGGAGACAAGGAAGTCAAAGTCATTTTAGAAATCTTGAGGAAATTGATGACCTTGTTCCAATCCCAAAGGTATTTGAGAAACCTTATGATTCGACTTCAGCTGAAACTGCATCTGTGGAAACACAAGGAGAAAATAATGTGACGGAGAAATTACTAGCAGAAGATCAAATGGAACTCGTACAATCCATGAATGCTAGCTCCTTTCAACTCCCTCAGTCTATTGATATCACACCCAAAGTTCACACTCACTCTTTGAACATGGGGGATGAGCATCTTAGCACTGTTCCTGAAAAGGAATCGGACGAATTCATAAAGTCTAGTGTTTAGAACCTTATCCCAATCCCAAGAGAGTCACAAGGAGCTTTTGATCATGTGTGTGATTTACCTTCCCCTCTTGAGTGTCCAAAAGATCAATTTGAGACTTTCTCCTATTGTAGCGAAGATTGTGCATCTTATAGAGACATCGAGTATGTTGAGGCATCAGTTCCACATTCTGATGCTGATCATCTTCTTGAGGAGTTCGCCGATGAACTCACTCGCATCAATCCACTTCCAACGGGAAGTAACGATGATCTCATTGACTTTGAAGCCGATCTAGTAGAAATTGAAAGTCTCTTATATCATGATCACTCACTTCTGATCCCAATAGTCCAATAGAGAATATTAATCACTTTGTTTCCGAAGCATTCAAAACTACTCTCACCAATCCTTTGTTTGAATTCGAATCTGAATTCACTTTAATTTCCGATAATCCAATCTTTGGTATTCAGAATGAGGATAGTGATGAGTCCACAATGGAACAAGATTTCACAGATTCACATCATGTGAAAGATTCTCTTTATGAGGAGTTCTCCGGTGAACTCACTCATATCATGACTCCTCCGGAGTATGATAACCCGGGGGGAGATACACTCAATCATGAGGATTTGCAAATTCTCACCCTCCCTCCCGGGATGTTTTCCAACCCAATGAGCTTAACCCTTGAAATCCAAATTCAGGCAACTGAGCCTGATCTCGAGGAAGAAGATCTTATCATGATTTTCATAATGGTTTTCTTCCATTTCTTTACCTACCGGGTGACTTCTCCTGTTCTTCACTCCTCTGGAATGAAGACTTTATCTTTGACCCCGGCATCACCGCTTATAGTTTATACTATCTTAAGCCAGGTACTTATCTCATCGGTGTGGAGCTTTCACGTGCTTCAAATGTTTATCCAAACATCTTGAATGAAAGTCCGATGGAGATTGTTTCTTCCACATCATGCTTCCTCAAGAACAAATGAATTCGGGGTCGAGTCAAGCTAGCGACTCGGTAAACAAAAACAGTAGCATGCTTATAGGGTTTTCACCCTAAGTGTGGGGGAGTTACCCCTGCTGTGGTTACCAATAAAGTGAAAAAAAATGATGTTTCCACATTTAGCTTGTAATGTTGTCCTTTCACGTTCAAAGAGTCGGCATAATAGCCGGGACTTTGAATATTGAGGACAATATTCAATTCTAAGTGTGTGTGTGGGGGGGGGGGGAATTCTAGCGAATTTGATCACATTTTACCTTCTAGTACCCCTGTTTTTGGCAAAAATTTTAAATTTTTTTTTCACTTGTGCTTCAAAATTTTTTATGGTTATCAGTCCACCATGTCTAAACGACAAAAGGATTGGCTAATACATGAGCAAACGGCTCTTGGTAAAGATATATCAAATCCGTTTATGGCTGACAATTTGCCCAAAATTGTATGGTATTCAACTCTCCATATCCTAAAAAGTAAAAGAGTTGGCTAGCCCGCAAGGTTATGACTTGTGGTAAAGGCAGTGGAAAAACCATAATTGGTAATCAGCTCACCAAGATGTTGACTATGTCCATCAAGAGTTGGCTAGTCCAGAAGCAAACGGCTTCTGGTAAAGACAAATCAAAACCGTTGACAGCTGGTGGTTTGCTTAAAATCACATGGTTATCAGTGTACCATAGTTTTACTTGAACTGAAACATTTGGCTACTCCAGAAGTAATGGCTTTTGGTAAAGAGATTAAAATCCATTAAAATTTCAAAACAGTTTATTGCTAGGGACTAGCAATATTTTAGTGTGGGGGATTGATGAGTGTGTAAATACTCATCATTTTTGGTCAAATCTGAACTGCAAAACATTTAAAAAACACTCAAATATGCATCAAAATACTGAAAATATTCCAAAGATTGTGTTTTATATGTTTCAGATGCAAAATGAGTAAAAACAGATGAAAAACGAACAAAGTTTGCATAATTGGCAGTTTCAGTCCCCCAACTTTCACAAATTGACAAAATTGGTCCCTGGTAAAATATTTTTGGAAGAAAAGTCAACCCAAGCCCTTTAAAACTCAAAAGTTATCACATTTGATCCCTGGGTGAAAGTTTAGAAGAAATTACACATTTAGTCCCCCAAGTTTCAAAAATGTCAAAAATGGTCCCTAGGTAATAAAAAATGGAAAATTTACAACAAAGGACCTTGTGGAATTATAACATGGCAAGAATGGTCTTTGGAATATGTTTTGGGAAGTTGGCAACATTAGTCCTTCATTTTCAGATTTTACATTTTGGTCCTTGTGTTTTTAGCTAATTCCTAATGGACCCTTTGTATTAAATTAACCTAAAATTCCAAACAATCCAATACCTACACCAAGACTGATCCAACAAACACTCCCTGATCCAAATCCTAAGGCCTATAACCATCCAGACCCGTTTCTCTTTTGATATCAAAACCCTCGGTCAAACCACCCCAGTCAACCCTAACCATTTTCCCTCCTCCCCCCGTGACTCCCTGCTAACCATGCACCAACACCATCATTCACCCTACTCCTTCTCCTCTGTACACTCCACACCCTGCACTCACCTTTCCACCACAAAGCTCCAAATCCCACTCCCCTGCCAAGAGCTAAAAGCCAAGTTAGCTCAATCCTATTTTCCCACCAAAATGAATTAGAGGCTGAGATCATCCCACAAGCAATCCAATGGTGGGATTTTGCTCCCAAGAAAGCACATCCAGCAAGAGGACAAGAAGAAAAAAAGAAGGAACCCCAATTCTTGCATTATAAATAGAAAAATGTGTAGCCAAAGATTGGCAGTAGGTAGTAGTAGAATTTAGTATGTTTTAGTTTTAGTTTAAGCTTTTAATTTCAGTTTTTGGCTTATCTCAGTTTCCTTGTACTCACAGTTCTTAAATCAATGCTAATTTAATTTCCTTTAAACTAGTGCTTTTTAGTTTATAAAAGACTGCTTATTTATTGTTCCTTTTGGCTTATTCACCATCAGTTTAGTTTACTTTGTCATTTGTTTTCCCAGTTCTAGTATAACACCTGTTTTAGCTTTTAAAAACCTCACCAGTTAAAGGTTTCAAAGGTGTTTGGCATAATGGAGTTCTTGGCCTAAACCTAGTTTTTACCAAAACTACCAACTTCAATCAGCTTTATCTTATTGTTTTCAGTAGTTTTAAACCTAATTTTATCATTTTCCTATAGTTTCTAGTGTGTTAGCTTGATTTCTTTTTAATTTTATATTAGAACTGTTTAGATAAATCACTATGATAAGAGTTTAGTTTTAGTTCTATTTTCCTGCTTTATTTGCTCCAAAATAGTTTAGAATAGGTTTGAGATTTTGCATGCCTGTCTTTGACTTTTACAGGTCAAAGATCCCATTTGTGCACATGGTATTCAGTGGCAACTAATCCCACTGCCACTTAGGATTGTATTTTTGATTTATTTGTTTCTAGCTAAATTCCTCTGAAATTTTGCATGGCAATACACTGGTAGCTTGTTTATATAAGGATGTTTTTAGTTTAATTTTATAAATTTTTTTAATAGCTTATTAGACCTTCAAATTTGGCCATTTAGACCCAATTTTGCTGGTGCAATCAGTATGAACATCTAAGCTTGTTGATTTTATGATTCATGTTTGATACTTTGTTGATAATTGTGGATTCTAGTTTGTCAAAGTGTTGTTGGTGATTGAGCTTAGTTGCTAGCTTCTGATGATCCCGGCAAGCTGGTTCCTTAAGCCATGTATAAGCTTGCAACCATTCTGTCCTAAGCAGCCTTATGTATGCTTATCTGTCAGAGTTTATGAGCTTATTTCTCAGCCTAAATCTTGTCCAAATTCCTACATATTAGGTTTATAAGTAGGTTTCTAGTTCTAGTTTCACTGTTTTAATTTACCTTAGGATTAACTTATTAGTATTAGCTTATTTTAAGCCCTCAAGTAGCCCCACCTTGGGCTGCACAATGGCTAAATAGGACTGTGTGGTATGTTGATGTGCTTATCTGTTGTTTGTGCTTGTTTAGGCTTATGAACTGCTTATATCTTTTTCATGTAGCTTATTTAGGATCCCCTAGTTGCCATTTAGCTTTAGCATAGCTTATAATTAGCTTTTAGATTAGCTTTAGGTTTCTTAAAATCCTTTTATAAGCTTAATATGTAAACTGCTTATTCATTCCTTCTTCAACTGCTTATCTATTTCCTTAGTGCTTATTTGCTTTTAAATCTTAGCTTATGTATGCTTAATGTGGCCCTGTGAGCTTATTGGCTTAGCTTATTTTTCCTACCAAACCTGCCCTGCACCACAATATTCTGTCTCACAAGGCCTAATTCATGAGCCTGTACTTGGCTTACCAGTGGGCCCCACCATGACTTCTTTGGTTCTTTGAGAAACCCACAGTCCCTAGATGCTAATTCCAAGTTTCATTTGGTCTTTGAAGCTTATTTGATAAGCTGAAATAAGGCCTGCAGTTGCCTTTTGGTCTGCTTGTTTCACAGTTAGGTTTGGATTTGTCTATTTGCTTATTTGAGATCATCAGTGTGTTTACTTGTGTCTTTTAGCTTATTTCCATTGTCCTTAAGTTGTTTGCAGCTCATTTCCTAGTTTGTGTGGACTGAGTGGCTTATTGTGAGCTTATGTGAAGCTTAAACTCCCATTTTGACCCACTTTGGTGAACTGATAAGCCAATAAGCTCATCCTGAGCTTATTTGTGAATTTTATTAATTTTGTCTTTGTTAAACTTGTTTAGTTTTAGTATTAAAGTAGGTTTGCAAAAGAAAAACAAGAAAAAACCAATTTAATTTCTAGTGATAGCTTCTATTTAATGTAATTTAGATTTTTAATTTTTCTTTTTATATTTTTGTTAAGTACTTATATGTTTTTATATTTTTCTTAAATTTCTAGCATACTAAAGTATTTGTAGAATAATTTTCAGAATTTTTGCTTTTCATTTAGTATTTATTAGAATTTATAGTAGTTTAATTAGTTATTAATTAATATTAGTAAATTAAATAGTTTTAATAAATTTTGTTAAATAGTAGTATCTTTTTATATTTTTCCTAGGTTCCTCATAATATTTAGTACTTGTAGTAATTTTCTTATAATTTTTACTGTTCATTTGATAATTTCTAGATTTAATTTTAATTAAATTAGTTTAAGTTAAAAAAACAAAAAGAAAATAGTTTTAGCATTTAAATTTTATCTCAGATCACTTTTTCTAATTTTCCGAGCTTCTATAAGTTGTTAAGTTTAAAAATTAGATTTGTAATTTTCTCTTTTCATTTGCTATTTTTCTCATTTAATTCAGTTTAAATAGCTTTTAAAGTAATAATTAGGTAATTATTTAATTTTAAATACACAAATAGACAAAAACATGTATTTTTAATTTTTAAATTTATTTTAAGTTATTTTAGGATTGTAAAAATATAATTTTCATATTCGTAGGTATTTTATTTCTACAAAACTCGCGTTTTATTTCGTACGTTAACGTAGCTTTAAATCAAATGCACGCGTTATTAGACTTAACTCACGTTTTTAGTGTATCTGATCGTCAGTAATTGTTTATAGAGTGTTTCAAAGTTATTTTCATTCCTCATATCTTAGTGTAATCATACAAATCACTCAAACCCCTTTTCTGTCCAAATTCACCCGATCACAAACCCGTTTTGATTACCATCACACCACGTCGGGACATAACGACCCGGGGAAACCCTATACTTCCACGGAGCATTGACTTTAAGCTGTTTGACCTTGTTGACCATTTACCTAGTCAATTTAGGTTGACCGCTTGGAGCCAATCAGCGCTTCGAAAACGATACCCATCCATTTGACCATGTTGTATGGTAAAACGCGCGGAAAAGATGGATGGTTGGATTGATGGCAAGTAAACGACAGTTTACCTCAAAATTGGTGATCTTTGCCGCACCTATACAGTGCAACTAAGATATGTGTAGGCGATAAAAGTTGAGGATATCGCACATGAATAGGGATATAGGCACACGCCAATTCGCATATTCGAAAAAGCGTGTATATACCCCTACTTTCCCCTCAGGGAAATCTGCAATAGATGCGTCCGCCTCTGGTACTACTGGATTCAGCGCAAGGGGAATAAAATAATCTGAGGAGAACTGACGGAGTTCCTCCTCAGTTATATCGAAAGTAAAATCATTTAATTGGCGAACCATTTTTTGATCAGGAAGCACACACGCTATTACCTTAGCAAAGACTAAATTTCTTGATCGGTATTTGATGATTATAACAATGGTGGAAATGGCGTTTTACTGTGATAATCACAGTGAAAATGGGGAACCCTTTATATAGGGTTACCCCTGCCTCGGATGGATGCCATGTGGATCCGACTATCTCCATCGTGTGGCTAGAATACCATAAGGTACAAACACTTTTTCACATTTCTCGAAGGACACGTGGATGACCTCCCCATTTACCGAGGTATTATTGCGATATTTTGGGACTGGATACATAGTCCTAACTTTTGGCGGTGAATATATTGCATTTTTCCGGCCACGCTTACCGCTGATATTATTAGTCTAGTATACGCGGTTACAACTCGCGCACACTAGACTTGGGAGACATGATGACGTATAGTCTATATTCGGGTCACGAACCCAAATGATAAACATTACTAACGCCCAAGCCCACCACGAGTGGGCTATCATAACAATGATTTGGGCCAGCACGCTAACGGTTTGGGCTCACGAAAGCCCAACCAAAGTTATTTATGGTTTGGATATAGATATCTCCTATTTAAGGGATATATATCAAACCAAATATATATCGAAGAGTAAGGAGCACGTATCCAATAAGGATTACGTGCCTATATAAACAATATCATAACTCTCGTTAAAGGTACGACTTACAACCCTAACTCTTCTACATAACCCTAAAACCGATTACTTACTCTCACGCCGGAGGATAATCGTGGGAAACAATCCCAGGATAAGCATAACGGTGTTCGTTTGCTTTCTTAGTGCGCAAGTCTCAAGCATTAAGATCTAATTGGTACGAGAGCAGGAGCCCAAATAAGAAACGCCCAAATTTTGTATCAACAGTGGTAAACCCTTTGATTGATATAGTGGTTAAATTCATTTGTTCGATCTTTGTTGGCTATTCATAGTTTCGTACCCTATAAGAAAAATGTTTTTCAAGATACTAATTAACAAGCAACCTGATATTTGTCAGTAAACAACCGTTATTTACATCGTTGAAAATCGGTTGCAAAATTTCAACGGAATTTAAGATTGCATTCATAAATTTGTACTCTCTTTAGCAATAGTACATTTATTCCTTAATGGAACAAGAAAAAAACAACAGAGTGATGTGATAAAGAAGAACAATTAGAAGTACAAGAAACTCCAAACCAAGAAGCCCACCCATCACCCAAATCACACAAGGAAAAAAAAGAGAACATAGCCAAAAGGGTAAAAGTTGGATATTACAATGTACATAATGGTATCTTGATAGATAAAGATTGATGATAGAAAAAATCTTTGGTCTTCATGAAACTATCTCATCAAACACTTGACCTAGCTCATTGATGTGTCCCTTTGACTAAACTTCTTGATGATGAACTTACATAATAAGCATATGACCATGTATATATATGATCATCAACAACCCAAAATTGGCATGGTTGTCAGGATCATATGCTATAAATGGCAATGCATGTGTTGTCATAAGCCTGTCATGAATACGAAATAAGAGATGTTATAAAACACGGTATTTTTAATGTATTTTTTTATTTTTTTATTTTATAAATAACCATACTAAAGGGATCATGATGCGCGATGGGCATCCATGACCAAACTTAGGTCCAAGAAAAAGGATTCAACAAAGCGAAAGAACACACATGTGTAGTGTCCCCTTTACCGATTTACGCCATATTTTCATGTATAGATATTGCAGTATGTTCCTGTTATTTTATTACTACTCGATCATATGTGTTTTGATGATCGATAGATAGCTTAACTTAGCTACTAAAAGCATATATTTAATCAAATGCTTCAAAACTTGGAATGCATCATTGAGCCGCAATGAAATCATATGAACTAAATACGAATTACACCATTTTTTTTTTCTTTTTCTTTCTGAGTTTAATCATATTAAGATAGTAGTACTCAAATAATAATGAAGTTGCTGAGTTGATTAACATCTCAATGATATACTGTTAATATCTAACTTTATTTCCTAATAGTCACTATACTTTCTATAACAATAATATTCAATTTAAAACAAAAGTGTTTTTGTACGCTAAGTTAAGAAATCTGCAAATTCTTTAAATAAATATTCACATATTTTCCCGACAAGAAAAAATCCATTGGTCGACCAAAATATCTATCTTTTGAAAGGACTAAATTTGCTGAGTTCTGAACCTTATTTAAGGTCATGCATTCAAACTTGTAGGGCACAAAGTTGATTAATATTCATAAAACATCTTGTCGATCAAAAATATCTATATATGTTTCTCCAAGAACTAAATTTGCACAAATCACGAATTTATCCTATAGATCATTCAACATTTTAAACCAAAAGTAAGGTTATAAAAGTGTAGCAATGTTTCAAAATAAAGGTTTCAAATTAGAAAAGTTATTGAAAACTTACAATAACCATAAGGATCAAGAAACTCATCAACATGCCATCCAGGTAAGGTTTCCATCAAATACTCGGATATATTACTAGCCTCCATGAAACCACCTTTTTCTTGACTCACACTACTACTCGAATTATTATCAACCGACCCACCTTTTCGACCACTTGGTCTTTTCGAGCTTTCGACAGTAGAGCCATTTGAATTCGAGGATGAGGGAGTTTGGTGAAATGAATTATCGTAACATGTTAAAGATGTTGAGAGCTTAACTCCTGTTAGTAGAAAACGAGTGTGTTTTTGTGTGTGTTCGTTTGCTTGATGTATTGGAATGTCACATTCTCTACATAGAATAGCTCGATCTTCTTTGCAAAATAGAAATGCTCTCCTCTCCTATATATATAAAACAAACGAACATGATACAATTACTAGCAAATCCAAAGAAAAAGTTCACTTCATCATGTTACTAGTTATTGCAGTTGGATACAGCATATAAGCAGTCTCAAAGTCTGTTAGACTTTGAGACTGGTTATATATATTTATCCAAACTGCTTATATTAGCGTAAGCAGTTTTAATAAACAAGATTTCACTAGCATGTATCACATACCTGACAAATATCGCAGCGAGGGGAGTCTTTAAAAGAAGGATTCATGAGGGAAAATCGCGGATGTTTGTTAGCAAGTTTATTAGCATGATGTACACGATGGTCACAAGCGGAACAAAGCGATGCTTCATCGGCCGTACAATAAACAACGGCTTCTGATTTGTGACAAACATCACATTGGATCTTCATTTTTGTGTCAAAAAAATGTGGGGTTTTGAGGAATTATAAGATGTGATGGCATGAACCTATGATATATAGAAGTGGTATATATAAAGGAAAATGTGATAGAAGGGTAAAGGGGGACTCACATCTAAGCTGTGTGTTTTGTATTTTAGGGGGTAGGGACAAATAAAAGTGCAAGTTGGATATGGTGGTGGGGAAGTTAGAGGGGGTATACATTAAGTGGAATTCACATATAATTTTGATTTTTTATGCGACTATAAATATAATAAATATGTAACAATATCCACATTTGTTTTTTGCTTTTTTCTTTAATGGGATAATTCCAAATATTCCTCGGACCCAATTGATTTGTTTTTTTACTCAAGAATTCGGAGTTTCTATATTTGGTCCAGACAACTTGGCAACTCGACCCATATGACGCCAAGTGTCCGACATGAGGGCCGCCAGTTGCCTAAAAGTACACAAGTTGCCCTACCTCGTAATCCGAAAAGTGACACTTGTTACTTGCAGATTTTAGTTGCCCAAAAACTGCAGGTCTAAATGCAGAAACTCCAAATTCTGGGGAAAAAAAACAAATCAATTAGGCAATCGGGGCATATTAGGGGTTATCCCTTCTTTAATCTGTGTTGTCAACAATTAACAATGTCTCATTGTCTCGTGTTGTTTATATAAAGTGTTAGAACTTGCCTCTTATGGAAAACTGATGTGGCACACATATGTACTAGGGGTCTTCATATCTAAGTTGAAACTCTGAGTATGGAACTTTAATCTATAGACCATATCTGTTGTTAGCTGACTTAGATTGGAAATTAGTTCCAGTAGTTTAGGTATACATAATATATATCTCCTTTTCAACAGAGAAAAAAAGTTAGAACTGAGTACTCAAAGAGAAGTTCGTGCTTGCCTAGAAGATGTAAGGTTAAGTTTTTATTTGTTTTGCTATATGTCTTACGAGTACCACCGTTGATACATGTAAGGTATCAAGTCGAGTTTTATAAACTCAAACTCAAATCCTTATGCGTTTAAAGTCATGCTTGTCTCAATCATGTAACAAGACTGACTACAAAAGTTGGTTGTGTTGATTATAAAATTACTCTTGTGATACTTTCAGTTATTCATGTCATGTTTATAGATACATCAAACCTAAAACTTAATTGACCATAACCAACAATCGGGCTTGAGCCACTTCACTAATCGTCTAACTGATTGCTGCTTATCATTAATAGTAACGATACGAGCAAAGTTAAAAATAACTAATACAAACGGTCACTGTTAGATTAAAGATGATTATTTGTACTAATAACTTTAGGGGTCTATCTTGTAAACTTACCGAGCAGAGGGTCTCTTTCGTCTAACTTGTAATAGTTTGGGTTCCTTCAGTCCCACCACGGTCAAATTAGTAACTTTCTTTTTTCCTAATGTTGCCACAATTGAACTCATATTTTATGGTAGTTGATGTTGGTTTATCTTTACTAGGAGGGTATATGCGTGATGGTGTGGCGATTATTCTGAAATAAAATTTCCGGTGAACCGTGTTTTTTAGTCTATTACTGTTATGTAGGATCTACTCTTTGATAGATCTTTGAGCCAATGGATCGATAGATTGCTAATGTAATCAAAAGCAATACTATATGGAAAATCTCTGTATACTTGTATATATGCGGAATTTAAACACAAGTAATAAACACAATAAACTAATAATGCTTTGATCCTCTATGGATCTTTTATTGATCACTAAAGATTGAAAACGTATATATCAAAACATGTATCCGTGTGTCCCTTTTATACTAGGGCAAATGATATTAAAAGGTATTATACTTGCCACAAATTCATCGAATGGGTAGTGAACTAAAAATTTTGACTTTTGGCACTATTAACTTGTCTTTTTTTCTTTTTGTGGGTATTTTGTAAAAATTTTGGACAATTTTGCCCCTCATAGCTAATACAAAATTTTTTTTCCCGAAGGGTAAAATTGTCCAAAAATTTTGCAAAATACCCTAAAGATGATGAATTTGAAAGAAAATTACCCACAAAATGAAAAAAAAATAGTTCACTACCCATTCGATGAATTTGTGGCAAGTATATTACCTTTTAATATCATTTGCCCTTTATACTACAAGGAACCCTAAATTTTTCTTACAAGCAATGTATAAACTAAAACTATAAAAGATATTCTTTCTAAAATAAACTAAATATATCCTACGGATAAAGCTATATCAGCAGGATCTTTCTATCTGCAGGAACCAGCTCATCAGCAGAAACACTAAAGCTTCAGCATAAGCTATATCAGCAGGAAGCTGTCAGCAGTATGCATCAGCAGAAACAATCTTCTGACTTCAATATTTCCTAACATGTGACAATAGATTAACTGATGCCAAAAATTCCATGTCGCATATTTTAATTCTTTAACCAACGACGATGTTTTTTATTAGTATACAATTGTGATAATAAATATGTTAAACCGATGAACCGAGCTGACCCGCTCAATCAAAAACCACACAAAATGATAACTAAGAAACCGAAATCGAAAAAACCTAAAACTGGAAAAACCTCTTATCACTGTTCGATTTAGGTTGTTATTTTCAAATTTCCGTGGTTACCCGAATCAAACTGTGTTTAAATACATGTAGTTTTTAACAAAATAGTTACTCCCTCTGTCCCAAAATTATAGTCCCCTTTTGACTTTTTAAGTATTTCCTTTTGAATTTTGAAAGACTTAAAAAGTCAAAAGGAGAGTATGATTTTGGGATGGAGGGAGTATAAAAGTGTACAAGTATTGATTATATCTATTCAAGATTAATAATTTTTTACATGTTGACTTAAATGCTTTGCTTGTTGTGTTTAATTGGATTATACCTTAAGCTTTATTAGTTGTAATGCTTAATATTACCCTCATTTGAAGTTATTATTACAAATCGTAAAGGTAAAATTGTCATTCTACAAAAAATAAGAAAGAAAAAACATTAATGATTATGCTTTTAAAAACGGTTTGTATTTTGCCGATGAACAATTATTTTGAAAAAGAAAGGGTAAAAAGTATATGCAATATGATATGATTATGTGTCATGCAGTGTTATACTATATGTACTATATGGTGATACAAAATAGTTTATATAACCAACACATAGTGGTTTTCTCTTATGTTTCACAAGATGTATATCCTTAGATATCTTCATTTTTATCCTTTGCAAAATAAATGTGACTGATGAGAACAAGGTTTGAGGGTTTCATAAGAGTTTATTTTTTTAGTATTTGGTTTAACTATTAAATTATTTCTTTTTAGTTTTGGTTTTCTACTTACATTAGTTATCTTTTTTCTCTAAGATAACTTTCTTATAAGATATAAGATTTAATTAGGGTTTTGTAATCTTTTATCTTTTGATCACCAGTTCATTTGTTGGTAGCTTGGAGGATTAAAAGCATGACTCTTGCTTTCCAATTAAATAAAATGCGTATTTATTAGGGTTTTTATGCTATTTTGTGGTTTTATCTTCGTTCTTTTGGATTAGGGTTTATCAAAATTTGCTTTCGCGTCTGTGTTAGTTAACATCTAAAGCTTGTTAATACCCTGGATGGTGAATGGGGTAGAAGATTAAAAATACCCATATTGTTGGTGGGGAATGGTCTGGAGAGAACATGGATCATGGTTTTACCAAAATCATATCCAAATTCGACAGAAATTCCACTATTTATCAAAAACTACGTGCCATGTCCGTAGGTGGAGGTAACAACCACAAAAATTACATGGGTAGCAAACACGATGGTCGAGAAATTTGTCCAATGATATGCAATTTTTTGGAGCCAATTGTGCAAGAAATCATTCCCCGTTCAACAATAGGATGGTTGATGAATGAGAGGAAAGAATTAAAATGGATATTAGACTGCCAACAATCAAATTGTTTCATTCAAAAGTTTTAATGAATAATAACGTAGTTTCTTTATTTATTGACAATTTTACCAATCGAGATTTGTCCAAATAGGGGAACACAAGTTTCTTTGATTCCAATATATGTTGGTAGGTCATATAATCGTGAGGTTTATTGTGGAGTAACGAATCGTGAAGTTTATTATGTAGTAACGAATCGTGATGATGGTCACTCTATTGGAAAACCATGGTGACAAGAAGTTCAAGGTTTTTATAATTTAAAACGTAATCTCTACCTTTTCTTATAAAGGAAAGAGAATTGTGATGATTTCATCCGAAAAGCAAGTACATGTACCAATGGCCAGTGTTAAGATTGAAGAAAAGATATTGGAGACCGGGGTTGTTGAATAACACTTTGAGAAAATCCAAGAACTTCAAGTTTGTGAGCAACATGAAGACAAAAATTCAACTTTGTTGGAATTAACAAAAGAAGTTTTAGTTTTAAAGATTTGCGAAGACAAAGTTTTTTGTTTTACAGATGAAGAACGTGTTAAAGGTTTGAGATTGGTGAAGTCAATTAAGACTTTAATATGGATCTTAATGAAAAAAAGACGGACAAGGTTAAATATTTGAAGCATCTCAAAGTTTACAATCATTCGTCAAACAAGTCTATTTACCCCAAGAGCTTGAAGACGATTTTGATTCTGAAGAAGGAATATTATTTGAGACTAATTAATCAAAGATCGGGTTTGTGTGTTGACTTGTGGGAGTGTGGAAAACGAGTGAAGATTAAAGCCATCAGTCAAGTGTTGAAGGTTTACCCCATGAACAAAATTATGCATGAGAACTCGGGGTCAAGTTCTTTCAGATGAGCAGGAATAATGAAGACATGATTTGAGAGTTTTGTAAGAGGATTTTTTATTTTTTATTTTTTTATTTTATTTATTTATTTTTTATTTTTAAAAAAGTTTATTTATTTTTAGTTTTATTTTTTATTTTACTTTAATTAGTTATCTTTTTCTTCAATATAACTTTCTTCTATAAATAGAGGATTTAGGGTTTTGTAATCTCTTATTTTTTGATTATTAAATAAAGTACGTTTTATGGTTTTTATACTCTTTAGGTTTTATCCTCGTTCCTTTGGATTGGGGTTGCCTTTGGATCAAACTTTATTAAAATTTGCTTCTGCGTTATGTGTCAGTGATATTTACAAATTATTTGTAGTTGTTTCTTATCTTGTATTGAGTAAGGATCCAGTGAGAAGAAACCTTATAATGAGAAGGATGAGAAATAACTATAACTACATATTTGATATGTGTCGACTTGAATTAGATGCATCTCTATTCATTTAGATGCATCCCAATTAGTTTCGAAAGTAATTTTAAAGTGAAAACGATGCGAAGTAGTACTTGCAACAAATTTGACCCGCAGAGGATGAAAAATACATAGAATATTCCTAACTTGCTAAAATGCATATAATATATGTATATGCATCTAATTTTTAGCTAGAAAATATATTATGGTGCATCTAAAAGATTAGGGATGTATCTAATTCAAGTCGATTAATCTCTAACATATGATTATAGCTATTTCTCATCCTTCTCATTTTAAGAGTTCTTCTCATTTGATCCTAAGTCATCTTGTATTATCTTAAAACTTCTAAAATTGTTATTACTTGCAATTGCAATATTTGACTATTGAATTCAATAATTACTTTTAGCTTATACTATGTCTAACTACTATATTTAATAATTCGCAAGAGTTGCAGCTTTTATATACCGAAAAGAAAAGGAAGTGCAAGTTGGAAGAGATGATATGATTATTATTGATGCATTAAAGGCCTGTTTTGGACTATTAGCCCCTCATGTATTAATGGCCATCCTTTCTACAACTTTCTATCTAAGAAGTCCCCACGGTTCATATTAGTTCCTTCATACAGTACATAAATACTCGTATGCATTAAATGTATGTAATAATGAACAGTGTACAAATTTGAAATGAATAGTATACAAAAGAATTACTAGTAATTCTCTAATGTATAAAATGAAATCGTGTTGAGATTTTTATGAGTGGAGATTTGATTTAAAAATAAAAGAAATGTTTCACAATAATAAACTATTTGTTCTTTTCTTCTTACAATAACCTCAATAGGATAAGTCATGTTCATTTTAAACATTAGAGAATCTTAACTCTCTAGTTTATACAAAATCCGTTCTTTTCTTGAGAATTGTATAATAATATAAATATAAATATAATATAATATAATTATGTGTGTATAATGTCTATGTATTATCATGGTGTGTATTTGTGTATAATATACAGTATTATGTATCGTGTTGTCTTTGAATTTAGTTTTGTGCAACTACTCGTATAACATATAGCCATATAGCGTTCTGCAAGTATAACTTTGAAACTTCGAATATAGCACTCGTATATACTATATAGCTTAAAGCGACAGTGATATTGTCTCGTACAACCAATGGCAGATCCAGAAGTCTTTCAAAGGGTATGCAAGTTTTATTTAAAACGTCAAAGTATCAATTTTTTTGTTAAATAACACAAATTTTTCAAGATTGTTTTATTCTATGGATTGTGCATTTGTGCTCAATGGTATGCGTGTGCTTACCTCCCATGCGTACTACTCGGATAAATGTTTTTGAAAGATGTTAACTATGTCAAATTGCATTATAACATTAAACACTTTTTCCCATTACCATGAAGTGACTAAGTCCTGCAATTAAGGAGGCGTTTTTTTAAGGAGTATAGGAATCAAGTAATGACAATCATAGTTATATTAAGTGTTTGGTTGGGGTTTTATTGATAAAGTATGATTCTAACAATCATATATTCAAACCAAAGGAAGGGGTGCATTTTGTTAACCATTCTTATCGGGCCCGCATTTATCATTATTTCTACCACAAAACTAATGAAATTGTATACTTTAAATGGATGCCAATACCTATAATTTTATATCAAACCAAATTAATAGAATCAATATCCCCAATCCAATACACCCTTTAACCAAAGTCATACCGTTAGTGATTCTGAATAATATACCAAACGCACCCTAAATAAAACACCACACACGCAAACATACTGCAACAAGTCGGTCGTATTTGAGACCGATTCTTTTTTTTCTTTTTTTTTTTTGTGATTTAGACACGTCGATCTTGAGTGGTGTAACAAGTGAGACTCGTAACCCATGAGGTTCGACCGTCTCCACGACCAAACCGCTACACTTAGTCTAACACCTTCATATACATTGTATATATATACTAAAAGGCAGTAAGTGTGTCTGTAGCAAACACTGTAGCAACAGTGTTTGCTACAGTGGTTGTAACAGTGATTTGGTGAGTGCGGGTACTGTAGCAATTTTACTGTAGCATTTTTTTTATTTATTTATTTTTTTAAATCACAAATCCAGACACAACATCAACCAAATAAACCCATCCAAAAATCCAAACACAACATTATCTCAAACCCTCATCCGAATCAAATCCAATCCAAAGATAACTAACTCCAAACCCTAACCCTCGCCTAAACTACACCTCACGCCTCGCCCTTTTTTTTTATACGAGCGGGTTTTGATAAAAATGGTTTTTTTTTATACGAGCGGGTTTTTTTATACGATCGGGCTTTTCGGACCCTCTCATCTTCTTTTAAATACACCTCACTCCAAACCCATTTTTATTATAAAACTTTTTAAAAATTCGGATTAAATAAAATGAAAATTAGGGTTTTGATAAAAAATGGTTTTTATTTAAAAAGAAGATGAGAAAAAGAAGGGAGATGGTGGTGGTGCGTGGTGGCAGCGGCGGTGGTGGGGGAATGGTGTGTTCGGGTCACTTTGGCGGCGCGTGTGTGGTACGGATGGAACGAGAAAAGCCCGATCTACGTGTTGGTGAAATAAAAAATTTTTGGCCGGAATATTTACCGGTGACCGGAAATGTTTTCCGGCGCAGTGGGAGGGTGGCGGCCCGCGGCCGGATTCAAGAGAGAGGGGAGAGAAAGATTTTAGAGAGAGAGAGTAGCGTGTGTGTTTGTGTTGATATGAAATAAAATATAAAATTTTTGGTTTTTATATTAAATGGGGAGGGGGTTAAATGAAAATTGAAAAGTGAGGGTGGGTTTGGTAATTTAGGGGCGGAGGGGTATTATTGCCATCTTGGCAATACTTTTCGCAGAAATGGTTCGGGGATCATTTGACGTACCAAACGGACTCGAAAAATTACGAAACTTACGCCATTGTTTACGAAATCATTTTTCCTATGGAAACGAGTATACATTTACAATACTTTCAAGACTTCAATAAATATCAATATATTTGGCAAATGCGATACGTTTCAAGTTAACATTCCCGCAGCAACGCGCGGGTACCCCGCTCGTTTCTACTAATTCTGTACGACCGTACAAATTATTTTTTGTATGGAATCTTTAGGGGACATGGAGAATCTAAGAATTGTGTTAATAGGATAAGAATTAAGATAGGTAAAAATTAGAGAAAACGTATATGCCACATGGGCCAAAGAGTTTTGGATCAAAAAGTGATGGCCATTGGCCCTACTCATGTACTAGAAAGTGGAGACCATTGGAATTTTTTAATTTTAGTTTTTAGAATTATGGCTCATCTTTGTTCATGAAAATGGAGCAACTTGCTAATAATTTTGTTAAAAAATTTAGAGAAAATTACACCATTCGTCCCTATGGTTTACCCAAAATAACACCGCAAGTCCCTTGGTTTTCATTTTTGCGTCACGAGTCCTTATAATGAAGTTTATTAACACCATTAGTCCCTACCCTTAACGATCGTTAGCTTTCTCCGTTAACTCCCACATGTGCGTTACATGTGTCGTCCATTTCTAACGACCGTTAACTTTTTTTCACATTTTCGTCTGTTTTCGCACGTTTTCGTTCGTTTTTTCACATTCTCGTCCGTTTTGGACGTTTTCGTCCGTTTTTTGACGTTTTCGTCTGTTTTTACATGTTTTCGTCTGTTTTTGCACCTTTTCGTTCATTAGAAAAAAAAAATAGAAAAAAAAATTTTAGAAAAAAAATTCAAAAAAAAAAATTGAAAAAAAAATTCAAAAAAATATTTTCGCTAAAAAGGTTTCCAAAAAAATTTCAAGAACTTTTTTTTTTTCATTTTTTTTTCTAAAATTTTTTTCGAAAATAATTTTAGAAAAAAAAATTTCAAAAAAAATATTTTCTAAAAATAAATTTAGAAAAAAAAAATTAGAAAAAAAAAGTTTTTGAAAAATAAAATTAAAAAAAATTACTAACGAAGAAATACGGACGAAAACATAAAAAAGCGGACAAAACCGTATGAAAACTTAAGAAAAACGGATGAAAACATAAAAAAGCGGAAAAACCCGTATGAAAACGTAAAAAATTATTGCATGTTTTCGTTCGTTTTCGCACGTTTTCGTCCATTTTCGCACGTTTTCGTCCGTATGAAAACGTAAAAACTTAAGAAAAACGGATGAAAACATAAAAAAGGATGAAAACATCCAAAAACGGACGAAAACGTCAAAAAATGGACGAAAACGTTCAAAACGGACGAAAACGTGAAAAAATGAACGAAAACGTGCGAAAACAGACGAAAACGTGAAAAAAAGTTAACGGTCGTTAGAAATGGACGACACATGTAACGCACATGTGGGAGTTAACGGAGAAAGCTAACGATCGTTAAGGATAGGGACTAATGGTGTTAATAAACTTCATTATAAGGACTCGTGAGTCGTGACGCAAAAATGAAAACCAAGGGACTTGCGGTGTCATTTTGGGTAAACCATAGGGACGAATGGTGTAATTTTCTCAAAAATTTAGAAAGCTTAACTGTAGTTTTACATTATATAAATTGAATTGTATTTTCTAGATTCTAATGATTGTTACTCTCCCTAAAGTAATATAAGGGTTGATTGTATGAAACATGTATATTGTATTAACGAGCATGGTAGCCCGCGCGTTGCCGCGAAGGCGCTGTGTTACATTCTATGAAGCCCTTTAGTACGAAACAGATGATTTAGAAAGGCATTATCGTGTGACCGTCATCATATGTTGCTTAAATTCATAGCAACTCCTTTGCAATGTTTGGTTGATATAAGCATACATTAGTAAGCAGGGAAACACCATTATACTGTCCACATTGTTTTTCATATCCTTAGTTAATACATGAAAGTAAATGAAAGCAACATGCGAGACTATAAAAGTATCAAAATACTATTGTTAACTGATGTTGGAAAAACAAAAGTATCACAATGTGCAAGAGTAAAGTGTCGTTATTGCTGCATACTTGAGATCAGCGGTATCATAAAACATTTAAACTTGCAGGTCGGTATTCTCAGTGTCGCCTCCATCTTTCACCGTCGGCGTTCTCAGCGTTGTCTCCAGATTTGCCACTACTATATGAATTAGTTCTCTATTATCTACAAATACAATTCATTAACAAAACAGATTTCAGGTGACGTTAACAATATTAACATTAGAAGGTATATATTACAGTAATATGATAAAATGGGTACTATAAAAGTCCACATTCAAACAGCACGAAACCCCTTCTACTACAACTACAGAGCGTAAGCCTTAGTACGTTGGTTATGTAATTGTTAAAGAGTGTTTGGGATAACCATTTTTTTTCTGCTACATATATGCCTCAACACTCCTAATTTCAGCAGTGAATAAGACTTCTAAACAAAACTGGCTTCACATTATCAATGATATGAATAAATTATATCTAATAACCAAATTAAATGCACCAACAGGGATAAACTGAGTTCGTGTGGATAAGCTGCGTTAAGTGCTAATCTTTTTTTCCAAAAAAGGCAGTATGTACTCTTTTCACGACAAAGCCACAATGAAGTAAAAGATTAGTGCTTACCAACATACCGATAATATCTTCTACTTCCATATGGCTATCTGATTTTAAAACTTGTTTGCGCTCAGGATGATTTTTAAAAAGAGAAACAAAATCTTTTTTCTTGAAGCATTCATCACGCATTTCCTGTAGTACATAAACATTTAGGAAAAAGGTCACAAATACACATTAGATATATACATAAGCTCAAAAGTCATACCGTGAAAACTTTTATCCAAAACATTGTAGATTTTTAAGGC
Organism: Artemisia argyi; assembly: GCA_030686995.1. NCBI lineage: Eukaryota > Viridiplantae > Streptophyta > Magnoliopsida > Asterales > Asteraceae > Artemisia > Artemisia argyi. The sequence continues at coordinate 16,546,431 of CM060678.1, read as the reverse complement.
AACAAAAAATTCACAATGGTTATCTATGATTACTACATAAATAATAAGAAAAAAATCATGTCTTAGAGCAAACAAAATTTTAGTTACCTGATTATCAATTCGTCGGGACTCATGCAAAGATGTACCAAACAGGTGGAGGCCACCAAGACGTTAAAAATATAATAAGCAACACAACACCTTCTGTGAATATGTTTCACAACTTCCAGTGTGTAAGCCCCTAGACCAACGCCCTGCTTTCAAGATATATATATATATATATATATATATATATATATATATATATATATATATATATATATATATATATATATATATATATATATATATATATATATATATAGGGTGAGGATCAGGTACATTTTTGTCTTTTAGTGCGGATGGTACGGACGAATCTCAGCCCTCCATCTAGTCAACCATATGAAAAAGGCGGAGTGGCAATATTGTAAATATCCCGTCTTTTTTTAAGATAGTTACTATCGTATTAGCTTTTTTTCTGAAAAAAATTCAAAAAAATCTGAAAAAATTAAAAAAATAAAGAGGACAACAAATAATTAAGAATCGCTGAAAAAAATTTCAAAAAAAAAAATCGTTTTCATCGTTAAAGGTATTGTGATATCAGAATCTGATTTTGACTTTTTTACAAAAGTCAAGATCTGATCTTGACTTTTGTAAAAAATTCAAAATCAGATTCTGAAAACTTTTTTTTTAATAAAAAATTTAATATCACAATAACTTTTTTAATATCGTAAAAACTTTTTCTTAATAAAAATTGTTAATATCGCCGTAACTATCATGCTTTCTTAATATCAAAGTTAATTTTTTTTAATATCACTTTAACTTTTTCTTAATATCGTAATATCACGGTTCATTTTTACATGTAAAAAAGCTTAATATCACGTTGGTTTTATAATATCACAGTAACTATCATGGGTTTTTAATATCACATTTCATTTTTACACGTAAAAAAGCTTAATATCATGGTAGCACTCATAATATCGTTAATATCACATTAGTACTCATAATCAATAAAGAAAAAAGTGCTCAGAAAAATCTGAAAAAATAAAAAAATAAAAGAACACAACTAGAGTAAGGATCGCTGAGAAGGAAAAAAATCAAAAAAATCGTTTTCATGATCAATTGATACTGTGATATTAGCATCAGATCTTGACTTTTTTAGTCAAGATCAGATTCTGGAATGGGCGGTCCAGATCCATCCGCACATCCGCACTAAAAAAACCCATCCGCACGTGATCCTTTGCCTATATATATATATATATATATATATATATATATATATATATATATATATATATATATATATATATATATATATATATATATATATATTTAAATTCAGTAGACATCTAAAATCTGAATTTCGTAATAGAACATGAACGGACCTGAAGGGATATGATACGTAGGTAACAAAGCTTCATTTTTTTCTGAATTGAGTTCGCCTTTGGTGTGTTAATTGTGCTTGAGGCACTGCCTTTGTGGTATCAAAAATTCTGGATGGGGAAATAGCAGCTTCAAACTAATAGTGCAAGCGTTCCTTTGTTTGTAACTTCTATTTCCATTGTGACCTTCAAATAAGAAAACATATTATTAGATAACTTCCCTGTTTATATTATTTGGTAACACACTTGATCACAATCTCCTAAATCAAGTATGCCAAAGAAAGACTAAATGAATGACAAAACCATTGTGTATATGCATAAAATGCCTTCTGATGAAGACCCTACTCGTTTTTTGTCTAATGTTTGAGGTTTTATGTGAAGGTGGCCATGAAAAGGAAGACGGGCCAGTAATATTCTCAACATCTATAATAAGAAGTTGCCTAATAGAAGTATCTAAACCCATATCATATTCTAGCCTAAACCCGTATTTGCTTACTAATTCTGTTCCTCTTTCGAGATTGTGCATGTGGTTGAAAAAAAAGAGTCAACAAAATAATTTCATAGCAAATGCAAAAAAGCATATATCTTAATATGCAAAGGCGAATAGCAACATCGTATTTTAACAGTAAAAGCACAACAAATAGCACTCGTTAGTAAGATGAAAAAGTATGAGCATCATGAGTTGAGGCAAAGGACAAAGAGTATGTACCTCAGTTTAGGGAATTGTTACCCCTAAGCATCTAGCGGGAATTCTTCAGGAGCCTGAAACAGATATTGATACTTTACTCTTGCACATTGCGGGAATTCTGCAACGTTGGGTAATGGGTCAAAATAGATATGTTATATGTCATCTTAAACAGGTGGAATGTGGTGCGGTTTACTCGTAAAATTTGACTTGGTTTCAGAAGTAAAAGCTATCAAATTATTTCAATCATCCATTTTTTTGCGGAAGTTGCTTGCAAATTTCGGACATATAAGACCCTAAAGCGTTATATCCAAATAAGGTAAACCAACTGTTCAAACGTTTTGAAAAAAAGAATATTTGATTAATCATTACCGAACTTAGTAAAAGTTGTGTGTCGTGCAATTCTTAAATCCCCACTGGATCCCAGGCCGTCTTCTTTGTACGACATGTTTGTCATCTAACATGAAAAAGTGCTCCTTCTAAAACTAAAACACGGGGCACAAATCACAATGACAAACTATTAGCACAGACCCAAAGACAATATCAACATATATGTAACTTTAAAAGAAGGCTCATATATATTGTGATCGAACCTACTTTGGAATCAACTACATCAAAATCACCCTACTGATTTTTCACATTTATGTTGTTTTTTTTAGTCGCTAAATAGCAGTAATATTTATGAACAATTAAAAGTAACGAAGCTTCATGTTAAATAATATAACAAAACATGCATACTAAATATCTGGAATCATGAATAGCAATGTGCTTAACGTACCCTGAATACGCTCAACTGAGCACGCACTCTTAACCAACACTTGCCCGTTATCCAAATACCATCATCCACCTTTCCGAACCTATAGAATCAGAGAGACAAAACATGTGAAGAAATGTTATAATTAAACAAAGTGAAACAAACATTTTGCAAACAAAACACTTTTTAGTCTTTAATCTGATAACATATGTGAGCCAAAAATATAGAATGCAAGTAATATATTGGGCAAACTATAGACCTGGAAAGAACGATGGCCAAAATTAGAGTGATAAACATCATTAACTAACTCGTATACATCGAAAGCTTTGACCTATTTCCAAACCATAATTTCCCACAACAAAACAAATTCAGTCATTGCGTTTTATATTTGTAGCTATTCACTATTATCACATAATAAATTCTAAGCGCACATAGAAACACCCCTTAAAATGACCCAAACACCTTTAAAACTGTAATTTTGCAAATGAAGTGCACAAAATAGTTAAAAGCATATGACCAGACCCCCTAAAGCGATTATCAATTACCTAATTATTTCACATTTTCATTTTCAAAAAGAAACGGTTAAAACAACTCAACCATGTGCGGGGGAAAAATATTAAATAATAATAATAATAATAATAATAATAATAATAATAATAATAATAATAATAATAATAATAATAATAATAATAATAATAATAATAATAATAATAATAATAATAATGAAGAAAAATAATAAAAAAAAGACTCTTACATTTAGACGGTCCTGTATTTGTTGTTGTGGTTACCACCTGGCACCTGTATTTGTTGCATCTTACTTTTGTATGCTGACTTGCATCCTGCTAAGGCTTGTCGGATACCCTGTATTTGTTGCTGTGGTTACCATTACCGTGTTGCAACTTTCGATACCGTTAAAAAACTAAGAATCTGATTATTGCAACTCATCAGGATTGAATTCAAACTAAAGCAAACAGATACCAGGTCAACCAAAACCCATCTGACCCATTTTGACCCAAAGAAAACTATTTATTTTTTTGAAGTAAACTAATTTGACCCAAACAAACTAAACTAAAGGGGTGTTTGGTATTACAGCAAGCACGATTTGTAAAATATTTTATTCCTTAGAATCTGATTTGTCTGTCAACCCATGTCAATATGGCAAAATGGCTGGTATCCAAATAGCCCTTAAAAACATGTTACGACACCAAAATGGTTGCTGAAATATGATATCAAAACAACTTTTAATAACATGTTATGACACCAAAATGGGTGTTGAAATTAAGCTATCCAAAAGGCCCCTAAGAACGCCAAATGGCCACTGAAAATAAGTATCCAAACAGCCCTTATTGAAAAGAAAACTTTTAACTAAACAATCTATCTTTACCACAAAAAGAACACAACCAAATGGATCTTGTTTTGACAGCAACCAAACATTCTATTTGTATAGAAAAAATAGCAGTGGAAGAAAGAAATATCAGCTAATCAGTAGGGGTGTGCGCATTTCAGATTTTCAAAAACATCCAATTTACATTCCAATTTCATTAATGAAATACTGGATAACTAAAATCTTACCTTTTACAATGTGGCCGAGAAAAAAATATAACAAAACCAAAAATGAAAATAATTTTTTACCATTAAAATGCTTGAGCAAAGTATGATTATATTTTACCGTGATTAACGGAAGTTTCTACGCACATCAAATTCAACCACAGTCATATCTTCCATTTCTGCGGTCAACCCCACCGAAGTTACATATGCGATTATTCACACATTCCACTGCCACTGACAAAATATAATCCATAAAACCAAAATTAGGTAACAGCTCATCATTATAAGAGATACGGTAAACAGAAATATAGATGATAATAACAACACACCGCTAGAAATTGATGGAGAAGAAGCCATTTGTTTATCAGGATTCAGGAATATAACACTCTTTTGGTTGTTTCTTATCGTTGTTGTCACATCCTGTGTTGTTACCTGTACGTGAAAGCAAACTCATCAATCGAAAATTTTTAAAACTTCACAGGCAATATAACTCATCAATGATTGCATTGCACTCTCAAGCACTGCGGCATCATTCCATTTTCCTAAACCAACCTGTCTTTTCCAACATGCTGATCCATTTCATCTTGTGCAATTTTTATCACGAATGGGTTGTTAAATAGAAACGATCAAGCCCAGTTGCTTCAAGAAATTGGATCACTCTTTGCCTCTCTGCATCTGATTTAACATGAGACCCATCTATATGTCTGATACATTGTTCCTACAATACAAAATCACATTTTATTAACATAAATAAAGTTAAGAAACTTCATCTTTGAAGTATGCAAGTTATAATGAAAAAAATCAGATTTACGTATATAAAAAAGTTTCAATCTTTTATATAAAAAAAAGTATGGTTGACGCACCTCTGATACAGCGTTCATTTTCCCGGACTTTCTACTCCGAGAAAGAGGAAGTCAGGAAGGAAGAGTTTGAAACTGTTAGGTGTGTTGCAGAGTTGGTCCAATTACTCTTCTCGTTCAAACAGTGCTGGAGCCCCCATACCAAAACCTGCAATGATGGTAAGCAACTGGTTGTTTGATAGGCTAACTTGGGTTTATTGAAGATCATATACCAGTAGCAAGTGACAAAGAATGCAAAAAAAAAAAAAAAAAAAAAAAAAAAAAAAAAAAGTGTTCGTGTAAGCTAATGCCAACCAAATAATTTATTTTCATGTAGCCACAATCAATTAAAAAGTAGTAGTTTTGTAATATTTGAAACTTACCAATAGAAGAAAACTTGAGTGCTACTGTGATGGTGTGGGTTGGTCTCGTAACATTGTAGTTTCGTGTTTTTCATCAGTGGAAAGTGACACCGAACTCCAATCCAAGGATGCAAAATCCAAATGCTTCTACCTATAAGACATTCACCCAATTTACAAAACCAATCTAAAATCTTTACCCATGATATCACGTAACAGACATGAAAAAGTAAACATGGTTATAATTAGAAACATTTTATACTTAAGTAGCAAATTACTCATATAATATCAAAGATGTTTGGTAGTATGCTAGTAAAAAAAATAAACATGTTCCACTAAATGAGCATAAAAGCAATCGAACATGAGACCTTCCTTTCAAATTGAAGCACCCTTTCCATTCTAGCAAGGCCACTTTATCATCTGATGCTTCGTTTTAGCATACAAATATGCAACTTAAAAGTATTTGCAGGGGGTGTTTGGGATTCACATCGACTATCAATGTTACAATTGCTTGCCACGACCATTGTACTATAGCCTCTCCATTGAAGTTTGAATCACTTTGTATATATATTAATTGAGTCCGTAAGTCAAAGATCTATATTTCATATAGTTTAGTTTCAAAGTCAAGCGAGTAAAACGTGTCATTATAGTACTTTCTAAGTTCGAAAACATGATCTTCATTATGAGTTTCTATTTAAAAGTATAAACTTGAAGCACAACAAATAAAACAAAAAATGATCTAAGCTCGTATAAAAAAAATCTCACATTTCGTTTCATAAGAAATATGCATGATATGTACGCTATAAATCAAAAAGGTGAATATGAATATCAAGAGGACACATAACAATACATCATCAATTATATGAATTACAGAAGATCTTTATTCACTTCAAATGATCACAAATTCATACACAGATAGGTAACATATTAAGTAGCAGATCAATAGCAATTAAACTATTGGTTTAAACTGAAATGATGATAAGTTAACTGATTAACGATAACACAATTGTTGCAAAAACATAAAAAACTAATCATACATATTATGTTTATTATATATTAGATTTCAACATAATAATAATAACAATAATAGTAATAATAATAATAATAAAATTATAAAATGAAATAAAATAAAATAAAATAAATACTAAACAAACAAACTTACCACAATCTTCAATCTCTGTTATCAAGATTCAATATATCCATACATCTTCAACCTGCAACTTACCTACAAACACAACAAAAAACAAATGAAAATCAAGTAAATAAAGTACTCGAATCAAAGAAGATCGATACTGAAAAATTAGAACTCGACCCGTGCAAATTTAGGCGTACGACTCCTTTTTTTTGTTTGGCCGGAGATAATAATGGTGGATAAAAATATGGTTTAGGGTTTGCGGTCTTAACTTTTTTTGTTTGTGTTTGATCGGACAAGATAATAGGGGGATACAAAACAAACGGGTAGTGATTTTGTGGCTTGGGGGTTTATGTTTTCTGGGTTTGGATGGAATTTTCTAGGAGGTTAGAGAGAGGTGGAGTAGATAAAACAAAGTGTAATTAGCTCCTTAAGCACATAAACAGTTGAAATAACAGTAGTTCCCACTTCCCACATTTCCAGCAACACATTTCATCATGTAATTATCTCCTTAATGACATGAACAGTTGAAATAATAGTAACTCCCCCATTTGTAACCACATATTTCGCCATTTTATTTCTGTAAACGCATTCTTAAACCCGATTTTTGCTAATCCACATCCTGCCTTTTAGATATATTGGATAATATATGATAAGACAACCTTAGTTTTTATATGGAGCAAGATTTGTTTAAAGATAGTAATGATTGTGTTTTTAAATAGATTATGTGTTTGCAAATTATGTTTTTAAAAAAGTTGGTGCCAAACTGCCAATTAGCATTTTCAAATTGTGTTTGCTCTAAATAAATAAATAAATAATAAAAAATGTGTGATCCTTATTTTATTTATTTATTATTATTTTTTTTTGCATATTATTTTTGCCAAACATACTTTTCTAATTATTTGCTATGCTAATGGATATGAAAAAACGAAGTGATGAAAAAGGAAGCCATTGCTAGTAGTAACGACCAGTCATGATCCGTTGTTTAGACTTAAATAATTGTTACGTCAATGTTAGTTTATTTATTTATTTATTTATTATTCTTTTCCCGACTTTTTGGTCTACTAATCCACGGGGTTTGAATTCACCGCCACACAGACTCAAACCAAGTAAAGCCCTCCTTTTTTAGGAGGTTGGCGTGACCATTTGATTGAGCCCGAACCACCTAACTTATATTGACCAAGGAATGGTCAACAAAGTCAGACAGCCTAGATCAATGCTCCGCGGAAGTATAAGGTTTCCCCGGGTCGTATGTCCCGACGAGGTGTGAATTGTTAACAAACGGTTTTGCGATCGGGTGAATTTAGATGAAAAAGGGTTTTGTGATTGATTGAAGTAAGGAATATACAATGAAATAGCTTAAACAAGCTATGTGAATAAGACGGGAAGCTAAGAAAAACCAGAAACGATTTAAACCTAAAAACGCGTACGTTACGTTTAAATAAAACGTAAACGTACGAAATAAAAAGCGAGTTTTGGTAAAATAAAATATTTACAAAAGTGAAAATCACATTTTTACAATCCTAAAAATAAAAGAAACTTTTTAGAAAATTAAAATTACTTTTTACACTATTTAATTATTTAATATTAAATAAAAACTATTTAATACTTATTATTAATACTTAAATAACTAAAATACAATATAATATTATTTAAATACTAAAAAGGTGAAAATAAAATTTCTAAAATTATAAAATAACTAAAAATAAGTTTTAAAATTAAAAATAAATATTTTTGTCTTTTTGTGCTTTTTCTATTAATTAATTACTAATTAAATACTAATTATCTAATTAAATATTTTAAATTAAGAAAAATACTAAATGAACAGTAAAAATTCTAATAAAATTTCTAAAAATATTTTACAACATATAAAAGCTATAAAAAATATAAAAACTAGATTTTACTTAATAAAAACTAATTATGCTATTTTAAACTTAATATTAATTAATTATTAATAAAACTAAGATTAATTCTAATAAACACTAAATGACAAAATAAAAATCTGAAAAAATTATTATAAATACTTTAATATATGAGGTAATTAATAAAAATATAAAAATGACAAGTACTTAACAAAAATCTAAAAATGAAAAATAAAATTTAAATTAAATTAAATAGAAACTATCACTTAGAAATTAAATTGGATTTTCTTGGATTTTCTTTTATAAACCTATTAAATACTTAAAAACAAACACTTTTTGTAAAAACAAACTTTTTGTAAACTTAAAATAAGCTGAAATGAAAGCTAAAAGCCCAACAGTTGACTTTGTTTGACTTAAATGGAAAATAAGCTTAAACCAGCATGTGTGGGACCCACAAGGGTAAAATCTGGTTCAAGTGAGTGTATTAGACAAGTATAAGCCAGAAAAAGCAGAGGTGGACCACACAATAAGCTATAAGCATAAAATAAGCACTAAGAAACTTGTCTTGCAACTGAAAAGTGAGACAAAGTTCAAGGCTCAAACAAGGTGGGTCCCAGTGGTTTCTAGGTCAACCAAGAGGTCAAAACATGGACCCTGGTAGGAGGGGACTGGAAAGGAACCAACATGGGTGGCTGTGGACCACCATGGTGGCCAAAAGACCACCACAAAGGTGGAGGTGTGGGTGTGCAGCTGCTGAGACAGAGCAGACCTCAGCCCTGCAGGTCACTTTGTGGCTTTGTGGGGGCCACAAGAAAAATCATAAAAATACAAGAATAATGGAAATCCATAATTGAGATGGTAGAGAACCAATTCAAACAAGTTTTAAGCCCAAAGAGCAAACACAAAAATAATTAAAATTACTTGAAGTTTAGGAAAAATCTGAGACTAGGTAAATTGACTTTTTCTAAAAACTTGTTACTTTGACTAATATGAACTTTAAATGGATCTAATGGACTGTAAACATGATTCTAAGCTAAAACAAAGTTATTCTAACCTATGTCTACAAATTATGAACTAGTGTGAGTGATCTTAGGTCCTAACTGTTGACAGATTCAGAAATATGCAAGATTAAAATGAGATTTGACTTTTGGTCAAATGGCAACTGGTTTTAAAGCTTATATAAGTTATTTCAACTTAAAGGGACATGTTACCATCAGATTAAACAACAAAGAGCAACCTGAGCTTGCTGAGACAGCTTGAGCCAAACACCCCTTAAGAGATTGACTGTTTTGTATTTAGGAAGCAAAGGGTTAATTTAAGCTACAACACTGATAGATTAACTAATATTAAGCTAAAAGAACCATGATTAAGCAAAAATAAACAAAGGTAAACAACAAATAATCACAATCACAGTTGATGCAAAGATTTACATGGAAAGGCTTACAAATGAGTTAAAGCAGAATCACATGATCCACAGACCAAATTTGTATCCTAAAGACTCCCTTGAGTCACTAATACCCTGGAACTTCAAAATTCCAACACACTTCTGCTTCAATCTACACTCAAACTAGATTTTGCATTATAAGCTAATTTTATGGTATTTTGTGAAGTTTAAGCAAACTTGAATAATACTATTTAAAAAGCCTTGAAAGTTATTTAAAAACTCAAAAGTGGTCTGAAAAGAGCTTAATTAGACAGAGTAAACAACACTTAACAATATTTAGCAAAGTTGTCAATTTTGCTAAAAATTGCCAAAAACTGAATTAGTGGATGAAACTGAAATTAATGTTTAAACAAAGCTTGTATTAATCACTAAACTGGATACAACTTGAATTTAAAACAAAATTTAAAGGTTTACAATGGAAATTTAAAATCTACACTACGAAATTGGTCTAAAACTAGTGACAGCCATCTTCTTCTCTATCTCTTCATCTTTATAGACCCTGGAGAGATACTTGGACTTTTCCCACACCTTGTGGACCGTTGGATTAGCTTCTATCATCTCAACCATTCAAATGGGGATTTGGCGGGAAATTGGTAAAAGGGCAGGTAGTGGAGTTTGGTGGAGAAATTAATGAGGAGGGGGGGGGGAAGGTGAGGTTATTAATGAGAATTGGTGAATGTTGGTGAGGATTTTGTGGTGAGGAGGGGGGATAGGGGAGACAATGGAGCGTAGTTTAGGGGATGATGAACAGTGGTACATGGTTGAGGGTGTTGACTGGTTGTTGACCCTGCTTCATATTATTAAAAGGGAGTGGGCCAAGTTGTATGGGCTTTGGGGTGTTGCTGGATCAGACCAGGTTTTGGGTTTAGTAATAACAAAGGGTGGTTTGGTTTGTTTATTTTGTTTAGTACTTAAGAAACCACAAGGACCACTTTTGTAATTTATGAAACTTGGGGGCTGAAATGTCACTTATACAAAAGTACTCATAAGGTCCACCATTTCCAATCTTCAATAATACAAGGACCATAAAAGTTAATATTTCCATAATTTAAATCCCGGGGACCAAAAATGTAAAATGTGAAAGTAGAGGGACCAAAAATGTAAATTTCCCAAACTTTCATCCCAAGGACTAAAATTGACTTTTGTGACTTCCCCAAGGACCAAAAGTGATTTTTCTTTCAAAATTATCCCACCAGGGACCTTTTCTGCCAATATTTGAAACTCTAGGGACTTAAACTGTAAATTTCCAAAACTTTCCAATTTTTCACCAAAGGACTAAATATGACCACTTATGATTTAAAAAGGACCTTTGGTGATAATTTTCCATATTTTGAATATCCAGGGACTAGATTTGTAATTTTATGAAAGTCGGGGGACTGAAACTGCCAATTTTGCAAACTTTGTGCGTTTTTCATCTGTTTTTACTCGTTTTGCATCTAAAACATATAAAACACAATTTTGAAATATTTTTAGTATTTTGATGCATTTCTGAGTGTTTTTGTATGTTTTGCAGTTCAGATTAGACCAAAAATGATGAGTGTTTGAGCACTCATCAATCCCCCACACTAAACTATTGCTAGTCCCTAGCAATACTGTTTTGAAAACTTGATGGATTTGAAAAACTCTTTACCAAAAGCCATCACTTCTGGAGTAGCCAGGTGTAAGAACTGTGGCACACCTGATAACCGTGTGATTTTGAGCAAACCACCAGCTGTCAACGGATTCGAGTAGTCTTTACCAAAAGCCGTTTGCTTCTGGACTAGCCAGCTCTTGATGGAATAGTCAACATCTTGGTGAGCTGATTACCAATTATGGATTTTCCACGGCCTTTACCACAAGCCATAATCTTGCGGGCTAGCCAACTCATTTGTTTTCGGGGAGTTGATGAACCATACAATTTTGGGCAAATTGCAAGCCGTAAACGGATTTGAGTTGTCTTTACCAAGACCCATTTGCTCCTGGACTAGCCAATCCCTTTTTCCGGTTAGACAAGGCGGACTGATTACCATAAAAATTTTGAAGCACCAGTGAAAAAAATTTTAAAATTTTTGAAATTTTGGCTAAAACGGGGGTATTATATAGTAAAATGTAATAAAATTCGCTAGCATAGCGAAATACCCCCCCCCCCCCCCCACACTTATCATGAATATTATCCTCAATATTCAAAATCCTGGCTATTATGCCGACATTTTGAACGTAAAAGGGCAACATTACAAGCTAAGCGTGGAAAATACCATTTTGTTTTTTTTTTTTTTTTTTTTTTTTTTTTTTTTTTTTTTTCACTCTATATGTAACCATAGCATGGGGGACTCCCCCACACTTAGGGTGAAAACCCTATAAGCATGCTACTGTTTTTGTTTACCGAGTCGCTAGCTTGACTCGACCCCGAATTCATTTGTCCTTGGGGAATGTGGAAGAAGTGATCTCCATCGGACTTTCATTCAAAATGTTTGGACAAACATATGAAGCACGTGAAAGTTCCACACCGATGAGATAAGTATCCGGCTCAAGATAATGATACATGAAAATGCCGGGATCAAATATAGTGTCTTCATTCCCGAAGGAATGAAGAACAGGAGAAGTCACCATGTAGGTGAAGAAAGGTAGAAAGATCTTGATGACAATCAGGATTGATTCATCATCATCAGAAAGAGAATTCATGATTGGTGTATCATGAATCTCATCAGTAAAGCTTGTATGATCTAGACGTATTATGGGTGGGAGGGTTGGGATTTTGATATCAATCAAATTCTCATGGTTGAGAATATTTCCCTCCGGAAAACAAAGATCAACTTTGTCTAGATCAAAGTGAAAATTATCATACTCCGGTGGAGATATGATATGAGTGAGTTCACCGGAGAACTCCTCAAAGGTGAATGAATCATAATCGGGGAGAGAAATTTGAGAATGAGAAGTGGTACTGCCACTACTCTTCTCTCCCATATGATCAAAGGTGAAGGCTTCAAACTCCGGAATAGGATCTTCGGAGACAATGTCACTATCCTTTATAGGGATAGGAGATGAAATAGGTTTCATTTTGAAAGCCTCGATTTTAGAAATGAGGAGATCGACATTCAATAATGTTGCACGAAGTGCTTCATCCTTGATTTCGGTGTCAATCTCATCATTCTCTTCTTCTAAGCTGACTAGCTCAGAAGGTAATTCTTCCATATAAACGATGTCCTCACAAGATAACGAATTGTCATCAGTAGAATCGGAGGACATCTCATCATGATTAGATGGGAAGAATAGCGGAGGAGGAATATCACACATGTAATCAAAAGTCCCCTGTGACTCTCTCGGGATTGGGACAAGGATCTCAACACTAGACTTTATTAATTCGTCCGATTCCTTATTAGGAACAGTGCTAAGATGCTCATCCCCCATGATCAGAGAGTGAGTGTGAACTTCTGGTGTGATAACAGCAGACTGAGGGAGATAAGAAAGACTAGCACACATAGATTCTATATTTTTCATGTGTTCTTCTGCTAGCAATTCTTGCATACTCTTATCTCCCTGTGCTTCCACGGTAGGAATCTCAACTGATGAACTGGATGAATCTTTGTAATATTCCTTCATTTGAATAGAATCCTCATCATCATCATCATCATGAATAAACCAGAACAAAGAGCTAGATTTGGCTACTTTTTCTTTTGCATAAGCTTCCGTAACAGCTTTTTCAAAATCATCTATGGTTTCAATTTTAGCAACCTGCTCTTCCGTCAATATTTTAGCCATGCATTTCTCATGTGAATTTAGAGTAAATGAAAATTGCGAGGGTGGGGATTTGTCAAAACCAGAAGGTTGACATTGGTAATCATCATGAGGACCCCCACAATTCACACAAGAAACACTGGGTGCATTATGAAGTGTTGTGGTACCCAACTCCTTAAGTTCTTTCAATATCTCAAGAATCTCTAGTATAATGTCAGTAGCAGAAGGAGTTGTGTGAATCATTTGGTGCTGTGGAGGTGGGTCTGAAAACGAATAGTCGTAATTGTTACGAGGAATTGGATTCCTTGTTTGACAATCCGAGCTAAAGTGAGGACCTCCACAGTACTCACAACAGTAAAACTGTTGAGTTTGGATTGGTGTATTTTGATACGAAGCATCATTGAAATTTGGGTAATATGATTCTTGCTCGTATGAATGTGATGGGTAATCGAAAAAATTTGGAGAGTCGTTAAATGAGTTTTGATTAGGGTCATAAGTAAATGAATTACTCGACCCACAAAACAAACAACATTGCACACATGTACACCAACGACATGGAAAACCGAAAAGTGGCTCACCACAACCGACACAAGGAACAAAATCTGGAGGTGGGACAAGTGGTGTGCTCTTAGAGCTAGCAATTTCCACCACTTCCGTTATGGTCTCGGGTTTTGGTTCTTGATAAACGTGAAGGTTAGGTAAGTCGTTCTTTTCAGTCTCAGCCCTAAGCTCAGCACGTATGCTTGACACACTTTTGACCGTAAACCGTGAAAGGTTAGGATCAATTCTTGAAGGTTTAGGAGCAATTGTGAGCTTAGATTCTTGGACAACCGTAGGTTGGACGTATTTAGCACTTCCCTCGTCAGAGGGAAGTACAGGGTCCTTTGTCACCTCGGTTTCTTGATTCATTTCCCTCACCGGAGAGGGAATAGGAATCGAAGGTCCATCATAATCACTACGACATCTCGATATTTTTGACAAGGCCATAAGTTTTTCAATTTTGCTCTCAAAGGCCCATTATTCAAGGAAATCGTCATCGAGAGATGTCATTTAGAATTATACATGAGAGAGGTATAAGAAGGTAGAATCAAACGAATAGAGGGTAAGGAAAAATATTTTTGGGTTTTTATGAAAAATATGAACAAAGATGGATAAATGTACAATGGAATGAATTCCAAAAACACTAATCAGAAAAACCGTTTAGAAAACGCACACAACCTCCCCGGCAGCGGCGCCAAAAATTGATTGAGCCCGAACCACCTAACTTATATTGACCAAGGAATGGTCAACAAAGTCAGACAGCCTAGATCAATGCTCCGCGGAAGTATAAGGTTTCCCCGGGTCATATGTCCCGACGAGGTGTGAATTGTTAACAAACGGTTTTGCGATCGGGTGAATTTAGATGAAAAAGGGTTTTGTGATTGATTGAACTAAGGAATATACAATGAAATAGCTTAAACAAGCTATGTGAATAAGACGGGAAGCTAAGAAAAACCAGAAACGATTTAAACCTAAAAACGCGTACGTTGCGTTTAAATAAAACGTAAACGTACGAAATAAAAAGCGAGTTTTGGTAAAATAAAATACTTACAAAAGTGAAAATCACATTTTTACAATCCTAAAAATAAAAGAAACTTTTTAGAAAATTAAAATTACTTTTTACACTATTTAATATTAAATAAAAACTATTTAATACTTATTATTAATACTTAAATAACTAAAATACAATATAATATTATTTAAAAACTAAAAAGGTGAAAATAAAATTTCTAAAATTATAAAATAACTAAAAATAAATTTTAAAATTAAAAATAAATATTTTTGTCTTTTTGTGCTTTTTCTATTAATTAATTACTAATTAAATACTAATTATCTAATTAAATATTTTAAATTAAGAAAAATACTAAATGAACAGTAAAAATTCTAATAAAATTTCTAAAAATATTTTACAACATATAAAAGCTATAAAAAAATATAAAAACTAGATTTTACTTAATAAAAACTAATTATGCTATTTTAAACTTAATATTAATTAATTATTAATAAAACTAAGATTAATTCTAATAAACACTAAATGACAAAATAAAAATCTGAAAAAATTATTATAAATACTTTAATATATGAGGTAATTAATAAAAATATAAAAATGACAAGTACTTAACAAAAATCTAAAAATGAAAAATAAAATTTAAATTAAATTAAATAGAAACTATCACTTAGAAATTAAATTGGATTTTCTTGGACAAACCTATTAAATACTTAAAAACAAACACTTTTTGTAAAAACAAACTTTTTGTAAACTTAAAATAAGCTGAAATGAAAGCTAAAAGCCCAACAGTTGACTTTGTTTGACTTAAATGGAAAATAAGCTTAAACCAGCATGTGTGGGACCCACAAGGGTAAAATCTGGTTCAAGTGAGTGTATTAGACAAGTATAAGCCAGAAAAAGCAGAGGTGGACCACATAATAAGCTATAAGCATAAAATAAGCACTAAGAAACTTGTCTTGCAACTGAAAAGTGGGACAAAGTTCAAGGCTCAAACAAGGTGGGTCCCAGTGGTTTCTAGGTCAACCAAGAGGTCAAAACATGGACCCTGGTAGGAGGGGAGTGGAAAGGAACCAACATGGGTGGCTGTGGACCACCATGGTGGCCAGAAGACCACCACAAAGGTGGAGGTGTGGGTGTGCAGCTGCTGGGACAGAGCAGACCTCAGCCCTGCAGGTCACTTTGTGGCTTTGTGGGGGCCACAAGAAAAATCATAAAAATACAAGAACAATGGAAATCCAGAGTTGAGATGGTAGAGAACCAATTCAAACAAGTTTTAAGCCCAGAGAGCAAACACAAAAATAATTAAAATTACTTGAAGTTTAGGAAAAATCTGAGACTAGGTAAATTGACTTTTTCTAAAAACTTGTTACTTTGACTAATATGAACTTTAAATGGATCTAATGGACTGTAAACATGATTCTAAGCTAAAACAAAGTTATTCTAACCTATGTCTACAAATTATGAACTAGTGTGAGTGATCTTAGGTCCTAACTGTTGACAGATTCAGAAATATGCAAGATTAAAATGAGATTTGACTTTTGGTCAAATGGCAACTGGTTTTAAAGCTTATATAAGTTATTTCAACTTAAAGGGACATGTTACCATCAGATTAAACAACAAAGAGCAACCTGAGCTTGCTGAGACAGCTTGAGCCAAACACCCCTTAACAGATTGATTGTTTTGTATTTAGGAAGCAAAGGGTTAATTTAAGCTACAACACTGATAGATTAACTAATATTAAGCTAAAAGAACCATGATTAAGCAAAAATAAACAAAGGTAAACAACAAATAATCACAATCACAGTTGATGCAAAGATTTACATGGAAAGGCTTACAAATGAGTTAAAGCAGAATCACATGATCCACAGACCAAATTTGTATCCTAAAGACTCCCTTGAGTCACTAATACCCTGGAACTTCAAAATTCCAACACACTTCTGCTTCAATCTACACTCAAACTAGATTTTGCATTATAAGCTAATTTTATGGTATTTTGTGAAGTTTAAGCAAACTTGAATAATACTATTTAAAAAGCCTTGAAAGTTATTTAAAAACTCAAAAGTGGTCTGAAAAGAGCTTAATTAGACAGAGTAAACAACACTTAACAATATTTAGCAAAGTTGTCAATTTTGCTAAAAATTGCCAAAAACTGAATTAGTGGATGAAACTGAAATTAATGTTTAAACAAAGCTTGTATTAATCACTAAACTGGATACAACTTGAATTTAAAACAAAATTTAAAGGTTTACAATGGAAATTTAAAATCTACACTACGAAATTGGTCTAAAACTAGTGACAGCCATCTTCTTCTCTATCTCTTCATCTTTATAGACCCTGGAGAGATACTTGGACTTTTCCCACACCTTGTGGACCGTTGGATTAGCTTCTATCATCTCAACCATTCAAATGGGGATTTGGCGGGAAATTGGTAAAAGGGCAGGTAGTGGAGTTTGGTGGAGAAATTAATGAGGGGGGGGGGGGAAGGTGAGGTTATTAATGAGAATTGGTGAATGTTGGTGAGGATTTTGTGGTGAGGAGGGGGGATAGGGGAGACAATGGAGCGTAGTTTAGGGGATGATGAACAGTGGTACATGGTTGAGGGTGTTGACTGGTTGTTGACCCTGCTTCATATTATTAAAAGGGAGTGGGCCAAGTTGTATGGGCTTTGGGGTGTTGCTGGATCAGACCAGGTTTTGGGTTTAGTAATAACAAAGGGTGGTTTGGTTTGTTTATTTTGTTTAGTACTTAAGAAACCACAAGGACCACTTTTGTAATTTATGAAACTTGGGGGCTGAAATGTCACTTATACAAAAGTACTCATAAGGTCCACCATTTCCAATCTTCAATAATACAAGGACCATAAAAGTTAATATTTCCATAATTTAAATCCCGGGGACCAAAAATGTAAAATGTGAAAGTAGAGGGACCAAAAATGTAAATTTCCCAAACTTTCATCCCAAGGACTAAAATTGACTTTTGTGACTTCCCCAAGGACCAAAAGTGATTTTTCTTTCAAAATTATCCCACCAGGGACCTTTTCTGCCAATATTTGAAACTCCAAGGACTTAAACTGTAAATTTCCAAAACTTTCCAATTTTTCACCAAAGGACTAAATATGACCACTTATGATTTAAAAAGGACCTTTGGTGATAATTTTCCATATTTTGAATATCCAGGGACTAGATTTGTAATTTTATGAAAGTCGGGGGACTGAAACTGCCAATTTTGTAAACTTTGTGCGTTTTTCATCTGTTTTTACTTGTTTTGCATCTAAAACATATAAAACACAATTTTGAAATATTTTTAGTATTTTGATGCATTTCTGAGTGTTTTTGTATGTTTTGCAGTTCAGATTAGACCAAAAATGATGAGTGTTTGAGCACTCATCACCATTTAAGGTTGTTATTGAACTTGAGAACTCACATATTTTAAAGTGATAGTCACAAACTCTTTTGTCACTAAGCAACCTTAAGTGGTTTATTAGTTCAAATGTTTATAAGTATATACCGTTTTGTTATGCTCATTGAGGTGTAATTTTTTTTTCATTATGTTATTAACATGAAATTATTAATCAAGTGACGTACTTTTATGAACTGAAAAAAACTTTTCGCATGAACACCAGTCAATTGCTCTTTTCGTCCTCATCGAACAAAAGACAATCACGTTTCGCCGGCAAGCTAGCTTCGCCTAGCTCATCTATAGGCATTTCTATCCTGCATATAGAAGATGGATTGTTCGATATATAAGATGACAAAGGGTTAAAGAACTTATATGAATTACCGATTACTAGGTATTTTAATACTAGAAAAAGATATAGACTCTAACCACAAGGGGTGACCCAGCGGTAAGAATACCAGTCTTTCAAAGAGGAGGTCAAGGGTTCGAATCCAACGGGGAGAAAATTAATCCCCTTGTGGCCACGGAGGTTCACCTGCACCGACTCCGGGCTATTCAAAAAGGGTAGTCGCCGTGAGATTAGTCGGCTCGCAATGTCGAGTTGATTAAAAAAAAAAAAAAAAAAAAAAAAAAAAAAAGATATAGACTCTTAAAAAAGATAAAGAACTTATATAAGTTGTTGATCACTTTGCGTTTTCAACATTATATATTTCCATAAACAATGTCAAACACAAGTTACCAACAACATAATATTGATCTCAACATATTTAAAGGGAAATTCGTTATAGTATATAAGTAAGCAAAGTTTCTCTTCTCTAACAAATGTGGATAGAAAACATAACATTACAAGAATTTCAAAAAGTTGCTCTAAGAAATGAACAAATACTTTGTATGTTTTCTCAACCCTTTACTAAAATTGGATAAAAGAAAAATATTTTCATCAATGATATCCATTCAAATTTTTTTTTCCCCTTAACATATTGGGCCTGTTTGGTAAGAGCTTTTTAAGGGAGCTGTTAGTTTTTTGTTAAAAAATAATCTCCTTTAAAATAAATAGCTCCGTTTGGATACATTAACTTCAAGCTTTTATTTCAAACAAATAGCTCCTAAATGAAAAGCTGATTCATGAAGCTTTTTAAATATCTTAGAACTGTTAAAACTTTAAATTACTGATATACCCTCCAAACATTTGTTTACAGTTATAGATATGTCCTTTTATGTCATTTTACATCTTACATTTACATTTAACAGCTAACTTACCAAACACTTTTATTGAAAAAAAGATACAGCTTTGCAGTTTACAGGTTACAGCTTACAATTAACAGCTTACAGTATACAACTTACAGCTAATTTTGCCAAACATACCTATTGTTTCTGATAGGTTAATGGGCTTGCATATGCTAAATTTGCAAAATAGTCCCTTCGCTCTTTTTCATATTTTTGACACTAGATAAGGACCCGTGCATAGCAACGGAATTTTATAGCGACAGATAGTTTATTGATAAAAAAAAGTTTATTAGGTTATAAATGAAAAATAATAAAAGTTTGAACAGGGAATTAAACATAATGTTTTGAAACCCGGTTGAACTTGCTAGGTTGAATCGTTGCGGTTGAAAAATTGATTGATTTAAACCGGGTCAACTTGCTAGGTTGGGTCGAAAACGGGTCAAATTAAACCGGTTCAACCCGTCGGGTTTGAAGCGTACCGGATCAACCCGGTTTGTGATTTGTATTAATTGTTTTAATTGGTTGTATTTAATTTGTTAAATATGTTTTTAATTGGTTGTACAATGTGAATAAATCATTGTATTTTTAAGTAATTGGGTGTTTTAATAAGAGTATTAATTACATTTCATAATTTCCTTTAATAAGATTTCAAGATTTCACTTTCAATAATGTTGACCAAAGTTTCAAGAGTTCACTTTCAAGGTTAACTATTTTTACATTATATGTAGTTAAGATATATGATTTTTCACTACATTACTAAGAAAACGAAAATTAACTCAACTTTGACCATATTTTTTCTAAGTTTGACTTTTCAATTGGCCAATGAGAAGGCTCAATTGCAAAATTGAGTCCTCTCATTGGTTAATTGAATTTCAATTTAGCCAAAACCGAGTTCTTTTAGTATATAAAAGATATATGATATGACATGACAACCTTAGTTCTATATGGAGTAAGATTTGTTTAAAGATACTAATGATTGTGTTTTTAAATAGATTATGTGTTTGCCAAACAGACTTTTTTTTTTTTTTTTTTTTTTTTTTTTTTTTTTCGAACGGAAATGGAAAAAAACGAATGGTGCGTTTGGTATCCCACTATGGGAATGAAACTATAACTATGAAAGTGATTAAAGGTGTTTGTTTAAGATGAGAGGGTCCGCCACTATGGTAATGAATGATAGATATAATCCATACTCCATATACATCAAGAGTGCTAAGAATGGATCTTTCATAGGTGAGGGACCCACCACTACTATCAAACTCATACCCATTGTCATTGATGGCACCATACCAAACGCACCCGAAGTGATAAAAGGAAAGTCATTGCTAGTAGTAACAGGTTGTCACGATCAAGTGGTGAAACTTAAATCATTATCACGTCAATATTAGATTTAGGATGTCTATTGTCGTTATCTATACTACATATAAAGAAAAAATGGTCAATCTTGAAAAGTGGAAATTTTGAAAAAAATTTATTAAAGGAAATTATGAAATGTAATTAATACTCTTATTAAAACATCACATTACTTAAAAGTACAATAATTTATTCACATTGTACAACCAATTAAAAACATATATACCAAATTAAATACAACCAATTAATACAAATCACAAACCGGGTTGACCCGGGACGCTTCAAGCCCGACGGGTTTAACCGGTTTAATTTGACCCGTTTTCGACCCAACCTAGCAAGTTGACCCGGTTTAAATCGACCAATTTTTCGACCGGAACGGTTCAACCGGTTGAACCACCCGGGTCGAACCGGGTTTCAAAACATTATGTTTAATTCCCTAATCTTCAAACTTTTATTATTTTTCATTTATAAATTATAACCTATAATTTTTTTTTTATGAATAAACTATTTGTCGCTATAAAATCTCGTTGCTATGCACGGGTACTCGTCTATTCTACCGTTGAACCTTGAAAGCCAAAAGGGCATTTAGGGTGAATAAAGAAAATATTGATCTGGAATGGAACATGCGTAAAATTTTGAATTGATCACTTATTAAGTAAATAAGACTTTTTCTTAAATCTTCACATGTAAGCCTCATGATACCAGTTGTATCCCACCCCAATTACGCATTAAGAAACGCATCATGATGTTATTCATGCACAAAGTATCAAACCATCATTCAGAAAACCCTTCATCATCATCATCCAAAAATCGCCACAATTAAGCTTACCCAGGAAGTTTAAAGAAATGTGTTCACTTATTTCTTTGTTTCTACTTTCATGATTTTAATTGCATATTTTTTATTGCAGGCACTTTATAAAATGTAAAAAACCACATTGAATTCAAGCCCTTCAACAATTAGGTAACTCTTTTAGTTAATTTTTATATCACGATTGATTTGAATCATCTGCAATTTTAAGAAATTCCACAACGATTATTTTTTCTAATTGATCACATGTTAGGGTAATGTTAGGGTAATTGATCACAACGATTATTTTTTCATGATTGATTATTTTTATATCACAATGATTAATTTTTATATCACATTGAATGAGTTTGGCATGGTGTGTTTCATTCAGGTGGTCTGTTCATTTGTTATGAAAAGGTTTTTGCATTATCGGGAATCGGAACCATTAAAACTATAACCCTGTAAAGACTCGATCTTCTAATTTCATTCACTTTAACACTTTGAGCACTTTCTTTATTATGAAAAGGTTTTTGCACTTTTGAATCTACCATAAGCCCATAAATATACATCATGGCTAGAATTCTAGGCAAAACCCGTCAAGAAATGTCAAGTGGGTTTAGTTACCTGCTCCATGAGATATCACATTTAGTCAAGATCTTCTGTGGTTAATAGTCTTTATCAGTGATCACAGTTGGTCCAGCTCTTCTGTGGGTAATAGTCTATTAAGAGGCCTAAGGTCTTATTTATGTTAAGGATACATCATTTTTCACATTCATTATTCACTCATTCATTAAACTATTGGTCTATTTGTTGTGTTAAAATTCAAGCGTAAATTTGTGAATATTGGTTGTTGATATAAACTATTTGTGAATATTAATTTGAATTTTACCACTAATTAAGGAAATAAGACTTTATAACAAAACTTCTCATGTAAGTTTCATAAAATTCGGGTCAGCCTCAAGATATACGGCCCATTGCAACAACTTATAATATGTGGTAACACGTGCTTCATCAATACCCATTGCAACAACTTATAATACAACACCCTTTTCTGATTCTGTGGAACAACCATCAGTTTCATCTTCTCGATCAGCTAAAAGAGAACTTTCCACACATCATTTTTATTGTTTTATGTTTTATGTATAAACGTTACATAAAATACTTAACCATAATATGACACCTATAACTATTTGCCGCTAGAAAATCTGTTGCTATGCACGGGTACTCGTCTAGTAATATTAAAAAGAGAAAATGTTCCCTACTTCAAATGTTTATAAGTAGTACGGTTTTGTTGTAGTTATTGAGGTGTAACTTTTTCTATTTCATTATGTTATTGATATGAAATTATGAATCAAGTGACGTATTTTTATGAATCGAATAAAAAAATTAAGATTTTTTCGCACGAATACCAATCAATTGCTCTTTTTGTTCTCATCGAGCAAAAGACAATCACGTTTTGCCGGCAAGCTAGCCTCGCCTAGCTCATCTATAGGCATTTCTATCCAGCATATAGAAGATGGATTGTCCGATATATAAGATGACAAGTATTAAAGAACTTATATGAATTACCGATTTTTTTATGAATCGAATAAATTTTTTTTTATGAATCGAATAAAAAAATTAAGATTTTTTCGCACGAATACCAATCAATTGCTCTTTTTGTTCTCATCGAGCAAAAGACAATCACGTTTTGCCGGCAAGCTAGCCTCGCCTAGCTCATCTATAGGCATTTCTATCCAACATATAGAAGATGGATTGTTCGATATATAAGATGACAAGTATTAAAGAACTTATATGAATTACCGATTACTTGGCATTTTAATACCAGACAGAGAAAATAGACTCTAAAAAAAAAAAAAAAAAAAAAAGAAAGAAAGAAAAAAAAAAATTGAAGAACTTATAGATGTTGTTGATTTCCCTCTTCGATGTTGTGTTTTTTTTATCACAATATCAAAGACCGTTAACCAACAACATAATATTAATCTCAACATGTCTAAGCAAGATTCGTTATAGTATATAACTAAGCAAAGTTTCTTTTCTCTAACCAATGTGGGATAAAAAAACATGACACTACAAGAATTCCAAACAGTTGCTCTGAGAAACCTGATATCTATGTTGTAGTGAACAAACAACTTGTATGTTTTTTCCACCCTTACTGTAATTGGATAAAAGATAAGTATTTTCATGAATGATATCCATTCAAATGTTTTTTTCCCCTCAACATACTCAACTCATCCAAAAAGATTTTCATGTTTTCAACATTGGTTCTATCTGGTTTTTATAGGTCGCATTAACAACTAAGAGACGAACCGGTCAAAACCAAATGAACTACGACCGGATAATTGCGAGACTTGTTGAATTCTCTATAACCTCTATCAATAGCTAAATATCCTAGCACATTACACATTTTTACATTCTTTCTTGATTAAGACAAAATTTTAATTTTTGGGGGATGTGTGAAAATGTTATCTTGCAAAGGATTTTGAGAGACTCATTAGAGTGGTTTTGCACTTTTGCTCATTTCTAATGTCTTACATTTTATATGGTTACAATTTTTTTTCGGGGATAATTCCAAATATACTAAATATAAAAATCAAAATGTCATATATATCTAAAATACAAGTTTTGAATGCATGATATACAATGCATGTGTTTAAAGTATGTTTTGGGTAAATATGACATAATGGTGTATAGAATTGCCTCTTCTTTTCGTGTGTTTTATCACTAGCAAAAATACAATTTTATTTACTTTATGATATTAAACTTAAATTAAAACTTATTTTTTTTGTTTTTATTTATTTATTTATTTTACAGCGTTTAGAAGAAAACGAAAATACAAATTCCATCGTATTTCAGTATTGTTTATGCAAATGTTTATCATTAATATGGTTGTCAATGCCGTTCAAAAAATATAAATAAATAAAAATGGTTGTTAGTGGGCCCAAATAAATGGGCTTTTAGTTGTTGGGCTTTTCGAACCGGGATCCAAAATGAAATTTATGTTTTCGTTCATTTCACGTACCGAAGTACGTCACTAAATTCATGAAACACCATATTTGGGTTGTTAAACTTGAAAAAAAGGATTATACATATCACTAAATTTACAAAACGCGACATGACGAGAATTAAGTTATTGCGTTTATGTTACCGTATTAGCGCTGAAATTGTTGAATAACGATCTAGATGTCATTTTTTATAAGTTCACGATCCAGGTGAAAAGACTAATATTTCAACAACTTAATCGAATAAACCCATGATGAACATCTGATATTCACATGTGATTGTTAAAATATGAAATTTATGTGCATGGTCATAAAAAGTTGCATGTAAATGCTGCCTAATTTTATTGATCTAAAAGTCAAACAGCAAACTCAGATAAGCTTAAAAGCCTTAGTGCTTCACATCTTCAAATACATACAATTTTCTTTTACCATCACTTACATTGTTAACTGGTTGTTTGCTCTTTGGAGTTTGCTAATTTGATCTCCTTTACTATGTTCATAACAGCAGTGTAAGTACTAAGTACCTACTAGAACGATGGTTCTGCTCAATACGATAATCAAAATGATCATCGATTCTATCCCAAAATTCCGGACTCCTAAAACAATCTTCCAATAACATAGACATGGAAACTATAGACAATGCAATGCCCACAAATGCACCACTAAAGGCCATCACATGGCTAAAAACGGGACGGTCAAACCCACAATTCCACAAAAGGGTAGATTGGCGGGAACACCCTAATCCGGGTGCTTTTTGGCACTAGCCATTGTCCACCCCATAAGGAATAGCTCCGGCAACTCTACTGGCCCAGAGTTATGCTAGTTGTCAAGCCACTTGAATTCCATAATTCTCCTTTTTCATAGAACCCAATTCCATCAACAACACCACCACCCCATAATACAATCAAAACCAGAATCAAAGTTGACATTACCATGTTACCAAAAAAAAAAAAAAAAAAAAAAAAAAAAGTTGACATTACCCCGGTGGCGGAATTTTTCCACAAAGTTGTAGGCAATACAACAAGACCAGCAAAACAAATAAACACTTTTTTCGATCCAACTTCCTCTCAAAAAATTGCCCTTTTCGATCTCATCGAACAAAAGACAATCACGTTTTGCTGGCAAGCTAGCCTCGCCTAGCTCATCTATAGGCATTTCTATCCTACATATTGAAGATGGATTGTTCGATATATAAGATGACAAAAGTTAAAGAACCTATATGAATACCGATTACTTGGCATTTTAATACTAGACAAACAAGATAGACTATTCAAAAAAATTTGAAGAACTTACATAAGTTATTGGTACTACTTGGAATTAATGTTGTTTATGATATTATATTTTTCCATAAACAACATCAAACACTAGTTACCAACAACATAATATTGATCTCAACATATCTAAGGGAAATTCGTTATAGTATATAAGTAAGCAAAGTTTATTTTCTCTAACCAATGTGGGATAGGAAAACATGACACTACAAGAATTTCGAAAAGTTGCTCTAAGAAACGTGACATCTATGTTATAGTTAACAAACAATTTGTAGGTTTTTCCCACCGTTACTGAAATTGGATGAAAGACAAATACTTTCATTAATGATATCCATTCTAATGTTTTTCCCCCCTCAACATACTATACTCATCCAAAAGGATTTCCATGTTTTCAACATAAGTTCGATCTGGTTTTTAAAGGTCGCATGAACAAACTAAGAGGTGAACCGGTCAAAACCAAACGAACTACGACTGGATAATTGCCAGACTTGATGCATTCTCTATAACCTCTATAAATAGCTAAATATCCTAACATATTACACATTTTTACATTCTCTCTTAAATCTTGATTAAGGTAAAAATATAATGTTTTTGGAGATGTGTGACAATGTTAGCTTGCAAAGGATTTTGAGAGACTCATTAGAGTGGTTTTGCATTTTTGCTCATTTCTATTTAGATTGTAAAGAACTCATGTCTTACATTATGTGGTTACATTTTCTTTTTTCGTGTGTTTTTTCACTAGCAAAAATACAATTTTATTTACTTTATGATATTAAACTTAAACTAAAACTTCACAGGATTGATGATTTGGATATATAACCTTTATATATATATATATATATATATATATATATATATATATATATATATATATATATATATATATATATATATATATATATATATATATATAGCGATTAGAAGAAAAGAAAAAAAAATACAAATTCCATCTTCACTATTTTTTTTTAATGCAAATGTTTATTGTTTTATGGGTGTCTTTGGGCCCGAGTAGATGGGCTTTTAGTTATTGGACTCTGCGAACTGAGATCCAAAATAAAATATTAAAAGGATGCTTCATTTTTCTGAAATACAAATCAATAAATCATCTGTTTGCTGAATGAAATTTATGTTTGCACTTTGGAGTTTGCTAATTTGAGCTCCTTTACTATGTTCATAACAGCAGTGTAAGTACCTACCGGCAGAACGATGACTCCTCTGAATACAATAATCAAAATGAGCATCGATTCTATCCCGAAAATCCGGACTCCTAAAACAATCTTCCAATAACATAGACATGGAAACAATACTGACAATGTAATGCCCACAAATGTACCACTAAAGGCCATCACATGGCTAAAAAACGGGACGGTCATAGCCACAATGACACAACGCCTCATCTTGATGTTTCGAAAGGGACAAGTTGCTTCTAACATGGCTGCAATTGGCTCTACAATTATGGCGTATTTGTTTATTGGAAGGATAAATGTCACGCTAATCGCTATTTTTGAGCTAACATTTTCCTTAGGCATATTTAATGTCACTTGTGATGTACTGATGTTAAGTGGTTTCCGAACATAATGTAGCCTAATATTGACATTGATACATAGCTTAGGGTGCTCGCAATGAAGCAAACATTACGAAACTCGAAATGAGTACACTAGCTAGCTAGTTTAGAACCAATCATTTATCATTTAAAAGATTGGCTTTGTTCTTCATGCATCTTTATAAGATTATAATTTTCTTTTTTAGGATAATTGGAGTTACTTGTTTCCAAACATGGTTGCAAAAGAGGAAACCATTGAAGTCTTGTCACCTGGATCCGTTGCTTAATGATTAACTTGTTGACATTATAATCTCGTACTCAGATGTACAAAGAGTTGCAAATGACTTCACCGTTAGTGCGGACATGTAAACAAATTGATCAAGGGACGTGGCTAGTTGCAGACATTTCTTATGAACCCATCTTAAATTTAAATGGTTATCATTCTAATAATCGCAGGCTTCCTTCAGGATGCTTGATTCTAAGCATATATGAGGAATTATCAAAGGTTTGTATATGGAATGCTATGTTTAAAGCGCGCGCGCACGCGCGCACACACATTGTTTATACATTATGTATGCAGTCCCATCAGGATTCCTTGTGTGCCATTATAAACAGGTAACATGGGTGGAAGTGTGGAACATATGAAAGTTGTAGAAATAATGCCAAACTACACGCACTATGATCATCTCTTCTGGAGTGGCTTGGCTTTTGGAGCCGAAAGAATGCTAGCGTGTCTTGAAAGATGGCATGAAAGAATGTCACGTACATATGGATGATATTTGTCGTATCAGAACTCCTGGTTTAGAAGTAAAAGGTACTCACATTCTCATTGATTTGGATATCTGTAAACTAATTGTTTTACTAAAACAAAATGAGATTTTTTTTTTTTTTTTTTTTTTCTTAATTTTATGAGTCTCCAAGTTCATGTAAGAAGAAATATTTAAGTGATCATTTTGTTTCATAGTATATCGAGGTTTGTTGATTCATTATCGTAACAATTCAATGCACGACAGTGGCTCCATATAGAAGAGACAAGTTTGATGGAGTTTGGGGAGAGCATGGTGAGTGGCTTGTTTGAGAATATCAGTCCTAATAAAGACTAGAATTCCAGCCTATGGCGGTCTAGTACTGGTCCTAAACTTGCAGGTTTAGGCCACTCAATATAAGTCCTCTTCCAATTATGAAGTTGTGGGAGGTGCGGTGACCTTCGCGCGGTGTAAAACATTCTCCTGAGTTTGTGCTTAAGATCCTTAATTGGAGACGGACGAAAACACCATAAGGTACTTGTATAAATAAGCCAATACACACATATATATGCACAATCTTATAACGATATTTACTAAATTTCAATCTTAGTTGTTTTGAGTTTTTTACAGCGGGACGTGCTTGGGGGGCTTTGAAAACTAAATATTGATGACACAATGCTAAACTGCCTGTGACCCAGGAACAATGTGTCTGCTTATATGGTAATTAGTCGTTGAGTACTCTATGCAATATGCTCCTCCTCCCTTCCGATTGCTTAACATCTGACAACATTTGATAATGTGTAGCAGATTGAGGGTTCGAGCGATGGGATATTAATCAAAGAAGTGAATGTAAACAGTTCTGGATCACTAGTGGTGTGGTCCGCTATAAGGACTTGGGGAGTTGTCTGAAGGTTTTGGTTCTTTTGGGTTGGGTTATTAATGGTTTCTGATTAAACTATTCTCAAAGCTATCATGGTTCTCATTGCTGTTACATAGATTTTATGTATCGGGCCAATTATCAACTTTTATTTCGTCGTTTTTTTTTTTTTTTTTTTTTTTTTTTTTTTAAGTTGGTACAAACATACTGCTTATTCATATGGCATATAAGCACTGTAAAGCAAGTACATTCCTAGGTGCTTATTGAAAGTGCATGTTTTCATAAAAATACAAGCAAATAAGCCATTAACAGTTTGACTATTTTACACAAGGTACAAATTCAATGTTAAATGGTTGGAGTATTTCTTAACCAGTGACCAATACGTTACCAAATCGATGTGTTGGCAAATTATGTCAAACCGTCAGATTTCTCATAATTGAATCATACATTAAATCTGAGCCGTCCAAACAATATTAAATTGAAATCTTCCTTTCAAGAATAGCCATATTTACATATGTACCTCTATATAAATCAAAATATCTCATTGGACCTTCAAAGTTCACTTTTTCTAAAACAATCATCATACATACTTAGTGATTATTAGAAACTTGGTTATCAATCGTAGGATGACAAAAACTCGAAAACATTCTAAGAAGTGAAAGAGTTTGTAACAATCGGATTTAAGTAACGCCTACAATATAATACATTTAACCAAAATTAAGGAAACGCACTTGACGAGATAACGATTAAATTTTAAATCAAATGAGTTTCATGTGTTCTTTTTATTAAGTTGCATGATATATTGAAACAATTTTTATGAAAAATTTAACTGTATGATATTTGACTAATTGATTAATTGTTTATTAGTAATGTAGTAATGGAACAGGTAGGGGAGTAAACAAGCCGATCCGCTCTGCTAAAAACTCGATTCAAGTTTGAGCTTGACAAGCTCAAGCTTAACATAAAGCTTGTTTACTACACGAGCTTGAGTTTGAGATAACTAAGCAACTGAGGCACATTGTTCATGAATTAAAATCCTATTTTACACATTTATTAGTAATATTCTAGCTTTTAAGAAAGTAGAATTAACCAAGTATTACTCCGTATTTCATAAAAGAGTCGAGCCCGAGTCGAGTTTGAGCAGATCGGCTCGTTTACTCACGAGTCAAGCTTTACAAATAAGATTTGAAACGAGTCGAGCACGAGCTTCTCCAATACTAGACGAGCCAAGGTCGGGCCTTGTTGAACTCATACTCGACTCAACTCAACTCACTCAACTCGTTTAACACTTGGAGCGACAAGCTGACAATTTACAGAGCCTTTGTAATATCCATTATAACACATTGGATGGTCTTCGCGAATCAAAAACGTAAAACGAAAGTTATGATATTTTTTTTGTGACGAATAAATAGAAATGTTAAGCTTGGAACCTATCATAAATATTCACTTTACATAGTACATTAGTACATAACATGTGATGCAATAAACTACTCGTATAGTATAATTATGAGATATACATTGATGATGAAAACATGTGTTTTAAATGAAGTTATTGAAATGTATTTTCAGGGTTTATTGAGATTTAAAATGAAGTTATTGAAATTTGTTTTCATGGTGTGCTATATTATTGAGATTTAAAAAGAAAATATTTAGTAAACATAAACTCTTGCTTGAAAACCAAGATCCTCGTCTATAATATTAGCTCTGCTAGCTGCAAACTTTGTTGAGGGGAATAACTTTTGAATTCATAAACTCATGTTCTCAAGAAATGTTAAAGCTGAAGCTCTTAGAAGGTACACACCGTTGAAAATGTAAATTATCTTTATCAGTTTAATTACAACTATAAACTTCAGCTTTAGTTCTTTGCCATGCATATCTGAAACTCCAACTTTAATAAGCTTTTTACTTTCATCAACTTTATCTCTCATAAGCTCAAGCTATAACATTTGACTGTAAGTTTTGGATACTTAATTAGTTCAAAATGTATCAAATATGTCATAATTTCTTTTGTATGTATTATTGCTGTCATAACAGTCACCAAGGACAAAGCTAAAAATTACTGTCGAGTAAGCAAACTTTGATGTATTATAAAACTAGCTAAAAGACCCGTGAAATTCACGGGTATTTTTAAGAATCGTCAAAAAGTAGTGAATGATGTTGTGTATTATGAAGTTATAATTAGAAACAACCACATACGGTAAACAAATGTAAAGTATGCAATTTTAATAACGAAACGTACGTTATATGAAACACAATAGTCAAATAATCCAAAAACAGAAAATAAACATTTTCAATCCTTTATTTCTACTAACGCGAAATACTTGTACATGTAGATGTGATCATAAATTGTGTAGCACTTCTTTGTAGACCACGTTGGTGGTGAGATTAGTGAGATTTCCATCTTGGTCACGAATAACCATCTCCAACCCTTTTTTTTTCTCCTAATGCGAGGGACAAAAACATATAACCGGCAATTTTTAAGAACATGTCGTGAAAAATACAAACCGATTGCCAGAGAGATTGTCCCTGACTTCTGTTGTTTGTCATCACGAAAGAGCGGACACGTGGAACTGTTTCTTTACAATTTTCAACAGCAAATGTTTATCAGAAGGTCTGGTCGCTCTTTCATGAAGATTGTTGTTGAAAATATCACCTTCTGATAAACATTTGCTGTTGAAGATTGGACACGTACTGTGTAGAAAGACCCACATCACGAAAGAGCGGACACGTACTGATTAATGATATGTTTATCAGAAGGTCTGGTCGCTCTTTCGTGAAGATTGCTATTTAATATGAAAATATTAAAGACCAGACCTTCTGATAAACATTTGCTTTAATAGAAAGACCCACATCACGAAAGAGCGGACACGTATTGATTAATGATATGATTTCTAATTGATCATAGGATTTCAATCATCCCAAAAATATATTTCAAACATGACGTGATTATATTAGTTTTCATATATAAAAAGGGCGTTAATTTTTGCCTTGTGACAACACTCGAACCAAGTATAAAAACACTTTAATAATTGAGTGAATCTGTGATGCTGTCTTGGGCATATAAAAGAATCAAGTGAACAAAACTAAAATAAAAAATTATAATCTTTAACAATCGAACTTTCAAAAAAAAGTTACATAGTTCGAAATTTTAACAATCACACTAAACAAATTATATGAGTTTTCATTTATAAACTTTAACAATCGAAACCAAATATAACAACCAAGTGAATTTATTTTAAACTTGTCAACAATCAAATTTTATTAAAAAAAAAAAAAAAAAAAAAAAAAAAAAAAAAAGTAAGTTTTAGAAGGTTAACAATAAAAAAGATGGAGCTATTTTTTTAAAACTTACTTATAGTAATTTATTAGTATCTATTACTTACTTTTAAGTAGACATAACTAAACCACCCTTTCACTTTTATAACTATTGACAACCTAATTAATTGTATATAAAAATTACAACAATAGTGATACCTAATTATACTGGAGTGGGGCATGAGAAAGTAAAATGTAAAGTGATTATATTTTTATCACATAGCAAACCCGAGAGTAAGGATACTCACTCTGATAATATAAAATTTAACATGAAGTAAATTCAAAACCATGGTATTACAATTATCCACTTAAATGTTGAAATAAAAAGCAAGCGTGTTGTCATAACCAAATTGGTGGAATTTTGTCTAACATTTTACCAAAATTGCCCAACCATGGTCATACAATGGTCATTTTATCTGATATGCATGCAATTGAAGTAATTAGCAAGCAACTATTTAAGTTCACCAATAATTAGGTACCATATGCTCAATATTAACACTTATAAATAGCATCCTTTAAAAATCTAAACAAATCAAAGCAAGTTATGCTTGATTTTTATGACGATCTTCAAAGGACCAAATATTTTAAACATCAAAACATAAATAAATCGAAAATCTATCAAAGCATGCGATTACATTATACATGTTTATTATCAAATATTTGCATACCTTTAAAAGAAAATGATGACCTTTCAATGTATATGGTTCTTTTCATGGAACTTTATCAAATGCTACATCCTCCTGTATAAAAACAAAAACACAAAGTTAGTTTTTTGAGCACAGAAACAATAATAGTAATAGGAAAAAAAAAAAAAAAAAAAAAAAAAAAACCCGGGGCTCATCTATATAAAATAGTAAAAGCTTGTGCAAAATAATGACGTTTCATTATTTTGGGGGAAAAATCATCAAATAGTAATGACGTTTCATTAATGTTTCAATTTAATCACTCATTTTTTTATTTTATTTAATTATTATTATTATTATTATTATTATTATTATTATTATTATTATTATTTATGGTTTAACCACTTAACTTTCACAAGTATTTCATTCTTATTAATTTTTATGCTTGTGTGAGCAAAACCGGAATAGATTTCAAATTTTGTTACCGTAGTATTTTGTGACTAATATTTCTCTTTATGTGTGTATAAGTTCGTTGTAAATTGACTTAGTTGAGATTAATGAAAATCAAGAGGTGTGTTTATTATTAATGTATAACCAAACAATGCACTTATTTTAAACATTTACACAACAATAAAACACTATTAAAACTTGAATGATTTTTGTGGTTGATCATATAAAGTTCGAGTGACTGAATAAAAACGATGGTAAAACTTTGTTAGGCCATATTTTCCCTTAAATTCTCTACGTAAATGATTCCAAAATTTAAAACACAATTTTCAATTGCAAATGACTTTCTAACTGGTTGACTTGATATCAGTTTGAGCCAACACGTACTATCGATTCTCTTAACAAATTACTGTACTATGTTCAAAACACGGTAAGTTTAATGTATCATAATTGAATTAAATGAGACTATAAAATATTATTGTTGTAAAACTATCATCTATAGGAACGACATTAAGCATCAATTAACACTTTACCTAAAGCTATCATGTAGGAATATGATCAAGATTATCATGTAGGAATATGATCAATATAGCAATTGAGAATCGAATAAATGCTTATGTGTTAGATTACCTTGTGAATAGATGAAGATAATAGAATCACTCATGCTCAACATATTGAGATCCACCTGTTTAGAGGACTGAGATATTCGATTACTTTGAATCCTCGCAGTGCCAGAGATTAAAATAGCTTCAAACAAATACTTTCAAACATTAATTTCATAAATAATGATTGTGTTGATTATAAGATTATTATATATTGTTTTCATGGGCTCGATTTGAGGTAGTAATCAGATTTCTTATTTCGGGAAAGATTTACACATGGTTTGAAGAAGAGGCTAACTGATTTTCGTGATATCAATGCTTTTCAAAAATCAAAGGCGGTCACAATTAAAAACTTAACAAACTTATATACGCGCTTATATAACTTATTTGAGGAAAGTTGCTATAATCACAATCTACTATTTAGTTGACCAACTTATTGCAGGAAAGTCGTAATAATCACAATCAATTTATTAACAGCGTCTTTTTAATGAGTAAATGTGTTTGAGTTGAGTAAAAAAACGAAAAAACGAATTATTATTATTATCTGTTGATAAGGGTTGAACTTTGCCATGTGTCATAAGGAGGAGAAGAGTTATTTTTTCCTCCAAAATTGTACTTACTTCCGTTCCACTTAATGTTGTCTACTTTATTTTTTATTCCATTTTGATACGTGACACTGACGTGTCACAAGCACGACACATCAGCATCACGTACCAAAATGAAACAAAAAATAAAAGTAAACAACATTAAGTAGAACAGAAATAAATACACACACCAAAATAGTATATTAATGAAAGTACGTAGCTATTGTGCGGCCTAAACCCTTAAGTAAATCAAAACAATGTTAAAATAAGGTTGCTACTAAATGAACCCTTATTCCACTAAGAAAACCTAACTGAATTTAAAACATCAGTCAATTTTATTGAAATTACAAAAACTTAAACAAATGTATTATTGGGGAGGTAACGGTGGTAATTTATACTACTTATAAAGCATATTGCACATTCTCTCATATTTGCATCATACATTTTATCGCTAGTGGGGAAATTACTGTCGAGTAAGCAAACTTTGATGTATTATAAAATTTGCATCATACATTTTATCGCTAGTGGGGAAATTACAACAAGATTAGAGGGCTTTTTATTTTATTTATTTAATTTTTATTTTTAATTATTATTATTATTATTTTTTAATCTTAGGGGTGAAATCTTAGGTTTATTTGAGCATTTGGTATTGTGTATTTGGGGTAGGGAGCACGGATGATCTCAAATCTAGTTAAGGAGTAACTCCTATAAAGGTGCCTTCTAAGCACAATTCTCGTTTTGGATGAAAGAGTATACTAATATTAGTATGTTCTGAGTTGGTGTATATTATTTCTTCTTTGTATCATTTATGCTTTGGTGTTAATATATTCACATTTTTATAAAAAGAAATGTAAAAAAAATTAATATTTTAATAAAAAAAAATATATAAGTTAGAGGTCATATTTAATCAAGTTATCTTACTTCTATTTTATTTTTGGCATAAAAAGACAATCATTTTTTTTTGCCAATTTGGGCATTTCCATTAAATATTTAACAATCATACGTTAAGTTTTATATTTCAAGTCCACCGTCGCCACTACCAAGCACCACCTCCACCACTATCGTCACCTAACCAACATTGTGGTTATTACCAACCTAAGTCACTACCGCTATCAGGTTGATAGTAATGACGGTGGACTTGAAATATAAGATTGAGTGAATTCTCATTAGATATTTAACAAAACAAAAATAGCAAGAAAATTTTTTTATGCCCAAACAAAAGTAACATACTTTAATGAGTACGTATGTTTTGTGCCATTTAAAATTGTAAAGTGATAGAAAACGGTAAATTAAAAACAAAAAAATTGTCAAAGTTAGAAAAAACGAGGGCCAAAAAGATTTGACTTATATTAAATTACTTAATGTAGAAGAATGAATTCAGATTTACATATACACTCTGACTCTCACACACACAAAGAAAGAGCAGACGTAAATGCAAAAATATCATCAGATCTGTATTTATAACGGTACGCTTTTTTTATTTACTTCAATTCGATTTATTATAACTGTTAGGTTTTTTTTTTTAATTCAGTGAGTTTATTATTATGTAATGTGATCCATTTTTTAAGTGATCTGTGATTAATTAGGGTTTATAAATGAATTATACCTACATCAGTTTAAGATGTAATGTATGACGTTCAATTATTTGCTAGCTTCACTTTGATCCCTTTTATTCCTTATTTGTGAATTACTTGTATGATTTATTATAGGGTTGAAAAAATGTTGACCAAGTTTGAGACCAAGAGTAACCGAGTCAAAGGATTGAGTCTTCATGCCAAAAGGCCGTGGATCCTTGCCAGTCTTCATAGTGGTGTTATCCAGCTATGGGATTATCGGATGGGCACTTTGATTGATAAGTTTGATGAACATGACGGTCCCGTTCGTGCTGTTCATTTTCACCCTTTGCAGCCCCTCTTTGTCTCCGGAGGTATATGCTTTTTCATGTTTTAAGCTCTTCTGTACACGTTAGATGGCGTTATACCTTTTGTAATGCAATAAGACTAGTTTTTATATGATATGATTTTGGAACTTGAGGGGGTGTTTGTTTCCGCTTATGGCTTATTTGGTTTTAGGCTTATATTTCGTAAGCTCACTTTGTGTGGCTTATTTTTAAACTTTGGTTTTGACGTTGATAAATCCTCATAGCAAACATATGGAATTTGGTGCTTTTTCTATAAGCTATATTCACAAATGCTAGTAATTATTAGCATTTCCATGATAGGACTTGAAATACTTGCAAGCGAGAGCAATTTAGTGAAATAGTTGACAATGGTTGTTTAAATGTACTACTTAATTATCAATTCATCATTTAATCATCCTCCCGCGTTACATGATTCTGTATTGTATTATTTTCTTGGAGCTATAACTTCTGTTGATAGATTTCCGATGGTTAATTTATTAAGTTTGCACCATCTGATTGGCTTACTCTTGTGACTTAAACGGAGGTAAGTGTATTAATAGTGTATTCGCTTTTGTGATTCTGCAGGAGATGATTACAAGATTAAGGTTTGGAACTACAAGTTGCATAGGTGTCTCTTCACTCTCCTTGGACACCTTGATTATATCCGTACTGTACAGTTTCATCATGAATCTCCTTGGATAGTGAGTGCAAGTGATGACCAGACTGTTAGAATCTGGAACTGGCAGTCACGCACATGCCTTTCTGTTCTAACCGGTCACAATCATTATGTTATGTGTGCATCCTTCCACCCAAAAGAAGATCTTGTTGTTTCGGCTTCACTTGATCAGACAGTTCGTGTTTGGGATATAGGATCTTTGAGGAAGAAAAATGTGTCGGCTGTTGATGACCTGATGAATAATTTAAGTCAGATAAACTCTGATCTTTTTGGTGGGATTGATGTCGTTGTGAAGTATGTCCTTGAAGGTCATGACCGGGGAGTTAATTGGGCCTCGTTTCATCCCACATTGCCTCTGATTGTTTCAGGTGCTGATGATCGTTTACTGAAGTTGTGGCGCATGAATGGTAAGTGGTGTACAAGGAATTTACCTTCCAAATTTTTATATATGTGCTTTAAAATTTTTCAGGATTTGGTGTGTATGTTTCCAAATGTTATAATTCATATACGTTCTTTCAAAAACACTTAAAACCTCATGTTTACCCAGTGTCATTAAATAAGATATATCAAGTAGAGCTCTTTATAATTTATAGTTATGAAATATTATTAAAAAAAAAAAAAAAAAATTGAAAATGGAATATATTATATATTGTAACACACTACAAGGGTATTGTGGACCACAAAGAAGAAATATTTTCAAAGTATTTGTTAAAGTTAGATTGTTTTATCAGGTTTATTTGGTTTTTGTTTTGAAATTTAGAATGATATATAGAATATTTTGAGATTTCAGAAGTGCATATATATTAAATAATCAACTTTGAGAAGACATATATAACTTTTGGACTTTTACAAGCCTTGTGTTTATATCTAAGTTGCTTGAAAAGGTTGCTGCGGCTTAAGTTTTGTGCTGCATAAAGTTCTATTAGAACTTTTGAAACAGGCATGCGTCAGTTAGACAAGTAGACATATTTACAAATGCTATGAGAAAGATAATCATTAGTGAGTCAATGAGGGCACTTGGTTAAACAGCACACTTATAAATGGGTCGATTTGGGATCTATTTTACGTGTAATGGATCAAATTAGTAAATGGTAAATAAAAAGTAACTGAATAAGAACTGGGTCAAATAATAAATAGAGTAGTTAATAATGCGATCATAATTTAGTCGAAATTTAGATTACTATGTTGGCAATGCAGGTTTTTATATTTGTATTTAGTACATTCATTATTTATATATCTTTAAAAGTGGTTAACAGTGATTGCAGGCCAACCTAACCAGTTTAAACCTGTACTAAGAAACTACCCATCTTGACCCATTACCCAACCACCTGACCCACCATTTCCCCCCGTAAGTTCAATAGATTGACCATTATTGCCCTATTGAACGTTCTATGATTGCTTAGATTTTGCTTTACTAGTATATGACTTAAAAGTTTTTTTTAATTACTAAGTCAGGTTTATTGATTTCACTCTGTTTTGCAGACACGAAAGCTTGGGAAGTGGACACATTAAGAGGACATGTAAACAATGTGTCATGCGTTATGTTCCACACCAAACAGGATATAATTATTTCCAACTCGGAAGACAAAAGCATTCGTGTTTGGGACACAACCAAACGTAGCGGCATTCATACTTTCCGAAGAGAGCATGACCGATTTTGGATTCTTGCATGTCATCCGGAGATGAATCTTTTTGCAGCTGGCCATGACAGTGGTATGATTGTTTTTAAGCTCGAAAGAGAAAGACCCGCCTTTTCTGTAAGTGGTGATTCTATGTTCTATGCCAAAGATCGTTTCTTGAAATTTTACGATTTCTCAACTCAAAAAGAAACACAAGTGATGCCTATTCGACGCCCGGGGTCCACATCCTTGAATCAGGGTCCACAATCTCTTTCATATAGTCCTACAGAAAATGCTGTGCTTATATGTTCAGATGTCGATGGTGGGTCTTATGAGTTATATATTGTACCTAAAGATAGCATTAGCAGGGGTGACACAGTCCAAGATGCAAAAAAAGGCTCAGGAGGATCAGCTGTTTTTGTGGCTCGTAATCGGTTTGCTGTTCTTGACAAAACCACTAATCAAGTACTAGTCAAGAACCTAAAGAACGAGATTGTTAAAAAAAGTGGTCTTCCAATCACTACTGATTCTATTTTTTACGCTGGAACCGGTAATTTGCTATGTAGGGCTGAAGATCGGGTTGTAATTTTCGATCTTCAGCAAAGAACTGTTTTAGGTAGCCTTCAAACACCTTTTGTGAAATATATAGTCTGGTCAAATGATATGGAAACCGTGGCTTTACTGAGTAAGCATGCTATAGTTATTGCTAGCAAAAAGCTCGACCACCGATGCACCCTTCATGAAACAATCCGTGTCAAAGGTGGGGCGTGGGACGATAACGGTGTTTTTATCTACACTACCCTGAACCACATCAAGTATTGCCTACCCAATGGAGATAATGGTATAATAAAGACTCTTGATGTCCCTGTGTACATCACAAAGGTTTTGGGTAACAGAATTTTCTGCTTAGATCGAGACGGGAAAAGTAGGGTTATAGTTATTGATGCTACTGAATATATATTTAAGTTATCCTTGCTGAAAAAGAAGTACGACCATGTCATGAGTATGATCCGGAATTCACAGCTTTGTGGGCAAGCTATGATTGCTTATCTCCAGGAAAAGGGATTTCCTGAAGTTGCCCTTCATTTCGTTAAAGATGAGAGAACCCGTTTTGATCTTGCTTTAAACAGTGGTAATATTCAGATAGCTGTAGCTGCAGCTAAGGAAATAGATGAGAAAGATCATTGGTATAAGTTAGGTGTCGAGGCTCTTCGTCAGGGTAACAGTGGAATTGTGGAGTATGCTTATCAGAGAACAAAGAATTTTGAAAGGTTGTCGTTTCTTTACTTGATTACGGGAAATACCGAAAAACTTGCAAAGATGCTTAAAATTGCTGAAGTTAAGAATG
Organism: Artemisia argyi; assembly: GCA_030686995.1. Lineage (NCBI taxonomy): Eukaryota > Viridiplantae > Streptophyta > Magnoliopsida > Asterales > Asteraceae > Artemisia > Artemisia argyi. Next base: position 16,505,835 of record CM060678.1, on the reverse strand, counting down.
ATGTCATGGGTCAGTTTCATAATGCTCTTTATTTGGGTAACATTCAAGAACGTGTTACTATTTTAGAAAATGCTGGTCATTTACATCTTGCTTATGTTACTGCTTCTACTCACGGGTTGCATGACATTGCTGATCGAATTGCGGAGAAATTGGGTGGCAACCTTCCGATATTGCCGAAAGGTAACGTACCATCACTTTTAATGCCGCCAGTTCCCGTCACGCGCGGTGGAGATTGGCCGCTTTTGAGGGTTATGAAAGGAATATTTGAAGGTGGTCTTGAAAATAAAGGTGTCATCGATGAGGATGAAGAAGGCGATGATGCTGATTGGGGTGAAGAAATGGATTTGGATAATGTTAATGGTTCCGGGTATCAGGATACTCAAGAAATATTGGAAGATGGTGAAGTTAATGAAGAAAACGAAGAGGATGGAGGGTGGGATCTTGAAGATTTGGAAATTCCAGATACTGAAACACCAACAGCTAGAAGCTCCAGTTCATTGGTTTTTGTGGCCCCCACTTCCGGGGTTCCTGTTACCCAACTTTGGATTCAAAGATCTTCATTAGCAGCCGAGCATGTAGCAGCAGGCAACTTCGATACCGCTATGCGGTTATTGAACCGACAACTGGGTATTAGAAACTTTGCCCCTTTGAGATCTTTGTTCATTGATCTTCATTTCGGGAGCTTTTCTTATCTGCGTGCATTCTCTTCTGTGCCCGTATTGTTGACACCCATTGAACGGGAAGTAACCGATTCTGCTTCGAGGGGCCCACCTGCACTTGTTTTCAAGTTTTCACAACTGGACGAGAAACTAAAAACAGGTTATAGAGCCACAACATCTGGAAAATTTGCTGAAGCCCTTAGGATATTTTTAAATATCCTCCACACGATTCCTCTTATTGTGGTTGAGTCGAGACGAGAGGTTGATGAAGTCAAGGAACTGATTCTAATTGTGAAAGAGTATGTTTTGGGTCTACAAATGGAGCTAAAGAGAAAAGAATTAAACGACAATCCTATTCGTCAACAAGAGCTTGCTGCTTATTTCACTCACTGTAATCTTCAACTTGCACATATGAGGCTCGCATTGTTAAATGCCATGAAGTTATCTTACAATGCAAGGAACCTGAATACAGCTGCTAATTTTGCTAGAAGGTTTTTAGAGACTAATCCTGCAAACGAGAGCCAAGCAAGGATAGCCAGACAAGTTCTACAAGCGGCAGAAAGGAATCTGACTGATACAGCGGAACTAAATTATGATTTCAGAAACCCATTTGTGATTTGTGGGGCAACTTATGTTCCTATTTATCATGGTCAGAAAAAGGTTTTGTGCCCATTTTGTAGCACTAACTTTTTACCAAGTCAAGAGGGGAAGCTGTGTAGCGTTTGTGATCTTTCAGTGGTGGGAATTGATGCTTCGGGTTTGTTATGTTCTCCCTCACAAGTCAGATGATTTGTCACTAGCAATTTGAAGTTTAAGCAGTTTTATTCATATACCCTTGGCAGTGCAATCATCCATCTGGTATAAGGTAACAACTTTCTTTGCTAGTAGAATAATGAAAAGGCTCTGTTATTAATTTATTGGTTGGTCAAAACTGTTTCGGATTTTCTTTGTTTTGTAATTGATAATATGGATTATACATTTATGCGTAGGGGTGTCATAAAAGCCGACCTGACCCCGACTCCGAATAAGACTATTCTGGTCTGAGTTAATTGGGTTTCGTATTTAATATATGTTTCTTATTCGGGTTCGGGTCAACCCGAGTGACCAAGTTTGATGAATGGTATTTGTTCAGTATGTTTAGTATTGTTTAGTTCTAACAGGTCTGGTAGAGCAGTACAAGAAGCTCATTTCAAAACTTCAAAAATGATAACACTTTTAGACTTGTTGAGTGTTTCTTCAGAATTGATGGTGTCAAGGATAGTTATTACAAATTTACAATTATACGAATAGACAATGTCACTTCTTTTTTTTTTTTAATTTCCTTTCTTCTGGTTTGTGGGGTAAAGTATTTTGCGTTATTTAAGTTCATGGTTAAACATGTTTTGCAGTGAGTTTTATTCAGAGGTCTTACAATACCAAATGACGACTTAAATAAACTTAGAACTCCAATATATGCTGTGGAACACTAGGACATACATGTACTCTTATATCATAGACATGAAATTTGGGAAATATTGATGCCTGGTGCTAGTTATACTGTCATTTCATTTGCTAGTTACATTATTTACTTCTGATGTTAAAGTGACTCTTCTACTCATATATTACTCGTTGTTGCAACTGCAACTAATGTGTTGCAGCCTGCAAGTTTGTTTGTTTGTTTTTTTTTTTTTTTTTTTTGTTTTTGTTTTTGTTTTTTTTTTTTTGTTTTTTGTTTTTTGTTTTTTGTTTTTTTTTTTTAATAATTATTAAAAGTTTTAACTTTCGAGTTTAAACACCAAAATTATATAATTCTTAAATGACGTAGACCCGAACCCGAGTGACCCGACCCGATTAACACCCCTATTTATGCTGGTGACGGTGTTTAGTAGTTCTAGTGGATGGTGGTTTTGTTTGGTAGTGGTGATATTGACAAGCAGAGGGTGATGAAGAAGAATCTTAAAAAAGAGAGCTTTGTAGAGATTTTTTAAATTATAGGAGCCCCTTTAAGTGTTAAAGAGAGAAAAATGATTGAATGTCTACTTTTTTTATGTTTTCATCTATTGTTTTGTAATTTTAGCTAAAAGGCCCATCGATTGTTTTGTAATTCTAATGATGATTTTTTGACTTGGTCTGTATTTTTTTTATAAAGGATAATTAGCTTACTTTTGTGTTATTTTTTCCCAACTGGTTAATGCAGATAAGCAAAAGATAGTCCAGTTCCTCAAAGACGCTTTTAGAGATTATTGTTGAAAGTGTGGACGTGTAAGCAAAGATATTGACGCCTTTGGTTGCACTTGATTTACTTCTCAAATTGTGTTTTAGTTATGTTAATGCAAGATTTTGTTTGCCGAGGTACTCTATATAGACAAATTTTTTATTTATTTATGATGATAAGCTGAATTTGATCTTTATGTTATTAGCTGATATATGCAAAAGTACATTTGAGATATTTATAATTGTAATATGTTATTAGATCCATTACATGTGGTTTTTCTATATTAAGTAGAATATTTTCAATCATTTTCTTGTTTTAGTTTGACTATGATTTATCTTGGTGTATAGAATCAGCATAGGCCCATGAATTTATCTTATCTTCCAAGTTTTCACTAGTTTTTGTAACATGATTCTATCTACCAGAAGGCATCATGCCAATGAACCCTTACCGGCTTAGCCGATGGTCCTGTGGTCCAAAGTTACATGGTTAGGTTCCAACCTTTTCACACCATCTATAACTCAAACTTACGTTTGGTATCGTAGCTCAAACATGCTTGAAAAGAAACGGAGTTGGACCATTTGTACAAAGTGGAATGTTTGCGGTTTGATTACCAAACAGCTATAATCCTATTCTCGAATATTTTCTTGATCTCCACCTTACCCGAAATACAATGTTAGGCCCCAAGAAAGACGATTAGGATATTTCCCGGCTAATGTGGCAATTTGACAATTATACAGTCTAATTAAATATGGCAATTATGTTTCGTTCGTAGTTACATGAGTTTAAACTAGTATGAATAACAGTAATATTTTTAATTTATCAATGAATGGCAACAGTATTAGTTCATTTTTTTTCAAAAAAGGGTTTTGCTAAATAATGCATACTAGGCAATGTTTAATATGAATATAAAAGGAGTGTTAAATAAAAAATGACATATATTTAAGTTAATTTTTATGTCTATTTATTGTGCATTAAATGCATAATTATTTTAAATATGGAAAGAACATACTGTTTAATGTGGCTTAAACATTGCCGAGTGGCCAGTGTTTAGCAAAATATTATCATTTATTTATACTTCAAATGTATGATACTTATATTTTTTCAAACTAGAAAACCTCAGTTTTGTATTCATTTCATCTTCTGGTTTGGGTCAGAACAGGTTATAAACCGAAATCAGACCAGACCTAAACCAGCTTTAGATAGTTCCATTATTTTTTGTTTGGATTTGGTTCTGGCGATGCACACTGTACTTAGGAAGACCGGCCAAATTGGTTGATGGCTCTACTGTTAGTTGTCAAGATTCTAAATTGGTTGTTGCTTCTGTAAGAAAAACTTCCATAGTAGTCGGTAGGTGGGCGTATCCTATGGTTGGACTGTATCATTAGAAAACACGCTCTGCAACTTGTTAGACCTTTGTAGCACACTACTCCATTATTCTACTCTCACTAAAACTTTATAACTGACAAAATATTCTTGTATATAAGCATGCTCATTCTACTTCCAATACAAGACTCCTAATTGGATATTAGATGGGGGGACAGAGTACACCCTAAGCTACACCCTGTCTAAGATTTTGGTTTAAGGTGGTGGGATCGGATGAGGTGGGGTCAGTCTAGTTGTAAATACTCAATACTACTAAGTACTAACAGTTTGGCCTTTATAAATTGAGAACTTGAATACACACTAACATCTACAGTATATGATATGCTACATTTGAATCAGATATGAAGGTAGTATGTGGAATATACTTGTGCGTTCTTTTTGTTACTTTCATAACATCGGCGTTTTATAGTGCAAACGCTGAAGAAAATGTGCTTAATGCTACTTCTTTGGAGTCTTCTAGAGGTGAAGGAAATCAAGCTTTAAGGAACAAGACTACCAATAATGTCGTAATTAACAACAAAGGAAAAGACAGTGGTAGTGGTGGTTATGGGTGGGGGTTTGGATGGGGATGGGGCGCTGGAGGTGGAGGTGGAGGTGGAGGTGGGGGCGGTGGTGGCGGTGGTAGAGGTGGAGGCAAAGCAGGAAGAGGCGGCGGCGGTGGTGGTGGTGGAGGAGGAGGTGGCGGCAGTGGTGGTGGTGGATGGTGGAGATGGGGGTGTCAGAAGCACCCAAAAAGGAGAGGTGGTAGACATAGTGACCGCCATTATGTTCGACATGGTGAGCATAGAGACTTTAGTCCAATGGGTGAAAATTATTATGTGATCGGTGAGTTTGCACAATGCATGGGAGAAGGTCAGTGTAAAGGTATGAAATTAGATTGCCCCCTTCATTGTGGCGGTCCTTGTTTCTATGACTGCACTTACATGTGTAAACCTCACTGTCGTGGCCATCATTAACCCTCCCTTTGTTCGGTTTATGTTTACTGTTTACTCCAAGTGTATTACAAGTTTTGCAGAAGTGGTTTCAGTGTTTTGCTAATCGTAGAGGTTATTGATTTAAGCGTGTTGTTCAGTTTGTGTGGTTAAGTTGGCTTGTGGAGCTAATCGTAGATGTTATTGATTTAAGCGTGTTGTTCTACCAAATTGTACTTGTTCTTGATGTGAAAATTTTCACAAACATGTTTTGTATGTTTTGTGCCTAAAACTTTTATTGATTACTTATTTTTGCAAAAGATGTAGTTAAATTTCAGCTTGTTATTGAGAATTTTCAATCTATATTTGGATACAACCTCAAAAGCATCTTCAGTTTTTACTAGGATATGATTAACCATTTCTTTTCTACTAGAAGCTTTCTTGTATTCCTTTTCTTTTTGAAAACCCAGTAGGGAAGGTTTTTGGCCTCCAAAAATAACTTTTGAGATTAATTTCCAATTTAATGCAACCTTTTTGTGTGTAACCTTTTTATAAATAAAGTAACCTTAAGGACCTTTTATGGTACTTTTTCAAAAGGAAGAATTTATTCCCTTTGAAAAATGTCTATTATTGCTTTGAGCCTTTGATAGGTACTTTCATTTATAAATAATCTAAACAATGTTTTAAGTAACCTCACCTTACTTTCTAAATTCTAAAATAACCAATGTTTTAAAATCAGTGTTGACCTGGTCAATTCAACCGGTTGACTCGAGAACCGTTTAGGTCACCAGAAGCTGGTTTTTAAGGAAAAAAACCGGTTGAATCGAGAACTGGTAGCTCAGACAGGTCAATTAGAAAACCGGTTTCAAAACATTGCATAAAACCATAAAGTTATTAGCCTACTATATTAATTAGCCGTTAGTATTGTGTGTGCGTGCTAGTTTGCATTGCATTCCACAGTTCACTTTTGTATAAGGTTGAGCAAAATAAATCGAAAACCGAACTGAACCGGAAAAACGAGCCGAATTGGTTCAATTGAAACCGAATGAACCATAGTTTGTTCGGTTTTCGGTATGTATACAGAAAAGTGAATCGTAGAATGCAATGCAAACTAATGGGCTAGGCCCGCACCACACAATACAAACTAGGCTAATACAGTAAGCTAATAATACTTCCCCATAGTTTGAACGGGAGGTTTCGAACGTTTAAGCTGGAGCAAAAACATGGGTTTTCTGGAATCATAGGAAGCATTGATTGTACGAGTTGGCCGTGGGGTAATTGCCCAAATGTAATGCGTGCTCAATATTGTAGGGGTGATCATGGGTCAGATCCATTCATTTTATTGGAAGCGATTGCCTCCCAAGATTTATGGATTTGACATGCGTTTTTTGGTGTCTTTGGGGCGAACAACGACGTGAACGTTATACGACAATCGTCTCTTTTCAACGATCTCAAATCCGGGGAAGCACTAGAGGTTCTATTTCTGGTTAACGACGTGGTTTATAAAAGGGAATATTATCTTACTGAATGGATATACCCGGATTGGTATGTTCTTATGAAGTCCATTTCACAGTCGGGGTCAAATGATCAAAGCGAATAAGGTATAAAAACTCACACGAAGCAGCAAGGAAAGATATGAAACGACCATTTGATGTCCTAAAGAAAAAGTGGGCGATAATAAAACATCTCGCACGACTGATGATTCTAAGTAAAATAACGGATATGATGTATACATGCATCATATTACATAATATGTTTCTAAAAGAGAAAGATATGGCAATCAGCCCTGACTTTTATCCGGAGTAGCAACATCGTGATTATGATTTTGTATGAACGCATGAAGAAACGTTAGAAGTTCTTAGAGATATACACAACCAAATAACTCATCTAAACCTTAAAGCCGATTTAGTGGAATGCATTTAGCGTCGATAAAATGCACACTAATTTGTCACTTTATTTTAGGGTAACTTTTTTTTAATTTTATTTGAATTATTATGAATGAAGTTTTTAATTTTATTGCTAAAAAAATTGAAAATGAAAAAGAATAAAAAAAGAGTTTTTCTAACATGTGCCCTTAGGCACATGATAAAAGGTGGGCCCGTGTATCTTTTTTACTTAGAGATCTACAATTTTTTTTTTTTTTTTTTTTTTTTTTTTTTTTTTTTTTTATTTGAGAAATGACAAGAACATACCAAAAAGGACATAATGACCTACCTTTTATCATGTGCCTAAGGGCATATGTTAGAAAAACCCATAAAAAAAATGAAGATGTAAATCGCCATATTACATCAAGTAAATCGCTAAAGCAGTTTATAAAAAAGAAATCCGAGATGACAAAAAAATATAGGTCGGTCTCCTTTCTTATTACCGCTAGTCTAAAGTTACATCACTTAGGGGGTTGGCAACACACCCCTCACCTCAAATCCCTTCACTCACTTACAACCAATCCCCTTATGCCACATCACTCTTTCACTTTTTTCTTCAGTCACTCACTTTTTGTTGGCATCACACCCCTCACCCTTCACTCAATTCTTTTTTTTTTTTCTTTTTTCTTTTTTAAATTCTATTAAAATTTATTAAAAAACTAAAATTTCATTAAAATTAAATAAACATTACATAATATTATTAAAAGACTAAAATTCCATTGTAAACTTTGTAGGCTGTTTTTTTTTTTTTTTTTTAGCAGTGGAACGTTTTTATTTTTTATTTTATTTTTGTGTCTCATTTCAAAACTTAACAAACAGTAAATAGGCAACAAATAAAAAAGACTCGTTAGCCTCCAACGTCCCTTTTTGCCTCCAACGGTCACATCAATTAAGTCTCCAATGGATAGTTTTCTTCCTTTTCCATGCGGTAAACTTCCCAGCATAAATGGCTTGCCGTGCGGTAGGAGGGCACCGGCGACGGTGTTCCCGCAGGGAAAGCCTGTCGTGCCGTGCCTCCCTGCATGCACTGCCAACCCCTTAATTGACAAATGGAGTTGTCCTTGGTTGTAAAACGAGTTTTACTTTTTTGGTTTCCTCCATTAGTTATCAATGATTCTTCATTTAATTTCTGTTGTAAATTCTTTTAGTTATCAAACAAAATAAATGTTTATTTTCTTTACGTCGTTTAATTTTTTGAATTTGTCTGTATCAAATGTGGCTTTTAAAAACATGTCATATTTAATGAATTTAATAGAAAAAAATTATGATATACAGTAAGAGAATTTAGCATTTTTAATAGTAAAATGATAAAAATAAATGTTTATCCTTTTCTATTAAATCAAAAGTAATCATAATAAAGTTGAATCATTATCTTTGCAAACAAACACTCTTTAACCAATAAACAAAGAGTTTTATAAAAATGTTGAACACGTCCCTTAACCAATAAAATCGCCCCAAACCTCCACGTAGACGGACTCCATAACAATCGGACACGTGGCAACAATCATATTACTATCTTATTTAACACGAAACCTTCTTCTTTTTCTTTATTTAACACCCTCACTTTTTTTCTTCACATCAAAAAACCACAAAACTTATTATTTATTTTTATTTTTATAAATATAAAAAATCAGTTGAGATGACGTCATCAATCACCGCCGAACCATACGAGACAGTTGAATTCTCCGAATCAGACACCGACTCGTGGCAGGTTGTTGATCCGTTTGATTCCGAGAACGATGACGTCATCACTACTGAGAGTGACATCATCTCATCTGATGAAGATGATGATGAAGAAAAAGATGGAGATGTTGATGTTGTTGTTGATGACGTCATCCCTGCCGAGAGGGAAGTCATCCATACCGAGAGTGACGTCATCTCATCTGAAGATGATGAAGATGAAGATGACGTCACCTCATCAGATGAAGATGATGAAGAAGATGAAGATGACGTCACGACATCTGAAGATGAAGAGGAAGATGATGAAGAAGATGAAGATGACGTCATGACGTCTGAAGATGAAGAGGACGTCATGACATCTGAAGATGAAGAGGAAGATGATGATGAAGATGACGTCATCACACCAATGTCTTCTGATGAGATCACTAATCACATTCAGGTATAATTATATCGTTTAATTAGATTTATTATGTTGAATGTGTATTTAATTTGTGGATCAGGTTGTTACAGATGCTTATTAGTAATTAATTTCGATTTTCAAGTAATTAAAATAATAAGGTTAAAATGTGAGTTTAATTTGATATATAAATCATTTTTTGTGAGATACTATTATAATTTAGAATTGATTATAATCATTTAATTAAAAAATTTTATAGATGAGTGAATTATACGTTATTTTACTGAGAATTAATTACTAGAAAAGTAGGCTAATTGTGTTTAATTTATAGATTAGGTAAATATTTTAATTTTTTTTTTTTTTTTTTTTTTTTTTTTTTTTTTTTTTTTAATTAGGAACTTAGCAAAGCCGCGGTAGAATTTGACGGTCCGTCCAATGTGGATATCATGATGGAAGACGCTTACTGGGAACGTTGGTTGGAACGTAAGTATGAGGTTGAAGAAGAAGAAGAAGAAGGCGAGGACGATGACAATGACAATGACAATGACGATGACTTGGATGACAAACCCGTGGTGGAATTAGACGGTCCGTACAATGTTGAAATTTTTGAACGTATGCAGTTGGAACGTATGGATGATGTTGAAGAGGACGAGGATGAGGATGACTATTATGAGGAGGACTTGGATGACGAATTGATTCCGAGATGGTTGAATAACAAGTTTGAGAGACAAAGGATGAGGAAATTGGGGAAAAAAGTCCATCCCAAGATGAAGAAGTCAAAGCGGATGGTGAATCAGTACAATAGGCCTGGATGTGCTGGTGCCAAGCACGGTTTGGGATTGAAGCATAATCTGATCGGGTAGATTTGAATCAGCAGTACAGTTAACAAAGGATTGTTTTAAGCATTTGCTGTTAGGGTGATTGATAAAAAGGTTAAGCTTAGGATTTGATTTGATGTTGGTTTTCGTTTCAATCTGCAGCAATGTACATATGGAATTATGGATTATCGAATCAAATTGCTTATTAATGATAAGCTTAGGAATTGAATCTGTTTGCTTGAATTATGTTTTTGTTGCGATAGTTGTGATAAGTTTCGACATATATGTGTGGTCCGGATTATTGAAAGATTGTTTGATGGTATGAATTATGGTGCAACCGCGAGTGAGTAAAAGACAATAGCAGCATTTTGATGTGAAACATTTTGTAATTTGCAATTCTAATAGTGACATTAGGGGAGATCGTTATGTGGTGTTGCAGGTTTTCGGGCTCTTTTTCGTAGTTATTGATGTTGGTTGCAGTAGTTCTTGGTCGATGATTTTGTCCTTGTTCTATCATTTAAACTATCTTGCTAGTTCCGATTATTGGTATGTTTGGTTGCAACTTGCAAGTGTTTTGAAGCAACTAACATGTAGTAGCTGTTATTATTTTGCACAAAAACGGTATTTATATGATAATTTCTAGTTCCTAAGAAATTGGAGGATAAGTGCACAAGTGGAGTGATGAGATATGATTTTGTTTGATTGGGTGTTCCAAAAATTTGTTTGTTGCGAAACGAATAATTCCTTTGGAGATGAGAATAATCTTTTGAACCTCATATGTCAAAACCTAATAAATGATTTAATAACTGGAAAACAACAATTATTTATTGAATCAATTTGTACTCTACTAAATTGTTAAACTTGCAAGCGAATGCATAAGTCATACTCATCTCATCTTCACATAGAGGGTGTGACTTAAAAACTTATGTATCACTTCTTTATGCAATATAAAAAATTGCCAAATGAATTGGTTTTAAACGTGCTATAGGGTCGTAACAAAAATCTCAAATATGTGAATAAGACAAAAGAAACTAATATTTGCTACTCATATACGGAGTATTATTTATGAGATAACGACTAACAAGATTTAAACAACCACATTTAAAGAGATACCACACATTTGGGCCGATATTGATGATCATAAGTTTGGGTAATTTTCGGTCACATACCCAACACTTACTTGGATGGTTTTGATGCACTCAAGCAGGATAGAGATAAAGTGAGATTTTAACATGGAGTGTTTTTAGTTTGCATAAAAATAGTAGGAGTTGTTGATCTTCAAAAACACTCCGTAGTAACTTTACTTTTCCTTTCTCTTGAAATTGATCAATAACTAAAATGTTAAACTGTGTCACGTTTGTTCCATTACTATAACTTAGTATATTTATTAAGAGATTAGTTTGGGTGGTGTGACACACTTGAATGCATTTCATATGATTTTCGACACATTTGACAATCTTTTCTAGCTAACTGTATTGGCTAAGTTTTTCTACTTTTACCAATTTGCCGAGATAAACTATACCACATATCAGTCCATTTACTTGTAATTAAGATATGGATTATGGTGTACTCAAAGGGATAAACGAAGGCAATATAGTACAGTAGCGCCCCTTGTGCAGAACCAAACAACCCAGTTTCTGCAGATGAAAAACAGCCCCATTTCCGCAGAACCAAACAGACATGTTTCTGATATACTGAAAAACAAACCTGTTTCAGCAGTTTGTTTCTTTGATTATTGTTATGTTTAGGTAGTTACATACCTTCATACTTACCTTGAATGATGTTTTAGGTAATTTTCACTTAACAAAACTCAAGTAAAACAATAGTGTATTGTTCTTAACATTGCTTCCGTCTTCTTTAGGCGGAAAAATCACCACCTCGCTAATGTCAGTTTAGTCATACAAACACTAACAGAATAACTGGGATTTAATGTTACATTTGGTTTTGCTAACAATATAAATGAGTAAATCACTAAAAAGTATATCATCAAAAACAAAAGCAACTAGTATAAACTAGTAAATCAGAGACAAGAAATATATATATATTTCATATTCCTTGAGGTTCATCCTCTGTTTACAGTGGATACAAATCTAGAAAAGGAACTAGTATAAACTATTAAACATAAGAAATATGAAACCAGAAAAACCTAATCATTATCTCTAACATTATATAATTACGAATAACATGTTATCGTGCATTCAATAGTGTTATTGTGTATTCATTAACGGATGGAAGGTTCTCATGTTGAGGACAGCTCTGGTCAGTGAAAAAAGCCGGCTGATTTGGTTCAGGCAATGCACTCTCACTAACCAACATCAGAACTACTGACAACATAGTTGGTCTATCTTCTGCATGATGTTGCACACATAATAATGCAACGTGTATTGATCTTAGTACTTCAGAGACAACACACGAGGAGCGTAAAGATTCACACATGATCTCAACACTCTTGTTTTCTTTGTACAGTCTCCATGCCTAGATACAACCAAAAGTCATATTTTAGTAATGTTGTTCAAAACGAATCAGTAGCTTCTGGTCATGATATTTGAATTTTGTATTAATTTAACTTACATGTCCAAGAAGGTTGTCTCTGTGGTCTTCGTGAGAGAATTCTTTATTTTTCTTTCCACTAACGATCTCCAACACCATAACACCAAAACTAAATACATCCGACTTTATAGAGAATCGCCCGTGTACTGCATACTCAGGAGAAATGTAACCACTGCAGAAATGTTGAAATAAATATGCTGATATATTAGTATAAGCGGAAAATGTATTCAAGTTATGTCAATGGATAACATGTTATGGATTCTTACTAAGTTCCAACCACTTTCTTTGTCTTTGCATCGGCATCAGGTCCTACAAACTTTCTAGCAAGGCCGAAGTCCGATATTTTTGGATTCATATCACTGTCCAGCAATATATTACCTACCTTGAGGTCTCTGTGAATAATTTGAAATCGGGAGTCTTGATGTAGATATAGAATACCTCGAGCCATCCCATGAATAATGCGAAAACGCTTAGGCCAATCAAGCATCAAACATCTGGTTTCATCTGTAGTAAGGTAACTAATTATTTTATGAAGTATGAAAGAAAGAGACTAAGTGAAATCATATAGGCTGGAGTCAAACCAAAGAGATACTTGTCCAGGCTTTTGTTAGTCATGTATTCATAAATCAAAATTAGTTCATTTCTATGAATGCAGTATCCAAGAAGCTTCACAAGGTTCCGATGCTGAAGTTTTGCAATACAAATGACTTCATTTCTGAACTCATCCAGTCCTTGTTGAGATGTTTCTGAGAGCTTCTTCACAGCTACTTCTTGCCCATCCTCCAGAACACCCTAAACGATTACAGTATAATTTAGAGTTGATGATAACTTATACTAATATTCTTTAACTTTTACATTTTCGATTCATGATCTAATAAGCATTGCATGCTATTTGAAAAACATTAACCAGTACCTTGTAAACAGGACCAAAGCCACCTTCTCCAATTTTATTCGAGACACTGAAGTTGTCAGTAGCCCTTGCTACTTCACGTAAGCTAAAAAACTGCAAATCATCAAGATGTTCCATCTTCAGGCTTCTATGCCTTTCATCACCCCGGTTTCCTACAATATGATATGTTTGATTAATGTATCGTCTGACATACACAATTTGATTTGTTAGAAGTGTGTGAATAAATTTCCTTTCTAAAGAAAAGAATATATGATTTGTTAAAAGCAGAAATGACCCATTTATGTTACCTAGGCCTTTCCTGAAAGGTGTTTTTCTACAGGCATATGCTAGTCCAGACAAAAGCAGCGCAACTGAAGACATTGACAGGACTATGATGAATGCTCGTTTCCATCTATTGGAGTCAAACGAGAAGAACGTGCTACCTTTCATCAAGAAATGACAATAGTTGGTAAGTTTCATTCACAAACTTAAAACACAGTGATAGTACAATACAAGCATTGACTTTTAGACAACGGTGTGCGATTCTAGATACTCGTCAGGAAACATGTGTACCTTCTAACTCATAAGCAGCCATTGGTATGTAGATATGTTGACTTGAATCATACTCTCTCGTATCCAAGAGCTCATCGAACCATAGCAAACAACCACTTCCACCATTTTTGATATCTAAACTTGTATAAGCTGTACATGAACAATTATTTCTGCATTCCATCTCACATTCTCCAAGAGTCATACTGTAATTATACCATGACCTTCGTGTATCTGGTACTTTGACTCCGGAAACTTTCTGAAACCCATCCCTATTCTTACATTTCAAAGGCTTTTTACGTTTACACCCACTCGACCAATCAGATGCATTCCATTCTTTTGGGTTTTTTGGCTCAAAACCTTTGATACAAGTACAGGGTGGATGCTTGTTAATGCTACAGCTTCCATATGGACCACAGAGTCCAAACCGACCACAAGTATCTACCGCAAAATCCGAATACTCAGCCCACTCTTGAATTCGCTCAATCCAGTGCATAATCAGTGTCTTTCCGTCCCATGTCAGAACTATCCTCAAAAAAACCGAACTCTTAAGTTCAAATTTATGATATACTTCCTTCTGATTAATTACAAACTTAGATAATAAAATTGGATTTGGTATGTCAATAGCAAAGCCACTATACCCGAGACCATTCCATGGTCCAAGTCTTGCTACTATTTTTTGACCTCGCCATGACAATGTTTGTGGATATCCATTTGTGTCTACTTTAGTAATATACGAACCTATAGAAGGATCATCAGGACTCTTCCAAGATGTGATGAACCGCTCTATCCCGGTTACCAAATCCTTGCCAAATTTCATTCCTGGTAATATGGTGTCACTAGGATAATCAAAACTTTGCCAGATTAGACTTTGATCCCCCACAATAAGATTACCATTATCCAGAAGTTGTGCCACGACCTCCTCCGTATAAGTATTATTACTCCTCCTCAACGAATTGGATGACCAGACTATGATGTTCCCGCCATTGAAAAGCAGCAGGTTTCCCTCTGTGCTAAGTTTAAACTTACCCGATTTATCGTTAATTGGTGTCTCTCTATTTGCAACCCATACAACTGTACCCTCTGATATCTTCTTGTACCATATCCCTAAGTATCGATTCTTGGATTTACCCGGGCTAAAAAATCCTAGTTCAAACATCTCCCCGTTAGAAACAACAGTTTGACCATCTTTAATTTCTTCATTTGCAGATATTGTATCTGCTATTGCACTACAATCTGATAGGAGGAGCAAGATTAACAAGAATACAGGTATAGAGTGGTTCTCCATTGATGTTTCTAAAAAAGTTTAACCATTTTATTGATTTTAGATTTTAGTATCGTGATTAGATTGAATTTTCAGCAGTCAGGTCAAATGAATGGAAGTCTTTACCACAAGCAGGGTCGTTTGATAAACCATAACATATGGTTCTTAAATTCCAAGAAAGTTCCTACATATGTTTGACTATGTCACGAGACAAATCAAGTTGAAGGACCAGAAGTGTAAATATTGGAATGGTTATTATGTTTTGGCGTGTGATTCTAAACGTTTATATAATGGCGTGTGATTCTACTAGATACTCGCCAGGAAACATGTGTACCTTGTAACTCATAAGCAGCCATTGGTATGTAGATATGTTGACTTGAATCATACTCTCTGATATCCATGAGCTCATCGAACCATAGCAAACCACCACTTCCACCATTTCTGATATCTAAACTTGTATAAGCTGTACATGAACAATTATTTCTGCATTTCATCTCACATTCTCCAAGAGTCATACTGTAAGTATACCATGACCTTCGTGTATCTGGTACTTTGACTCGGGAAATTTTCTGAAACCCATCCCTATTCTCACATTTCAAAGGCTTTTTACGTTTACACCCACTCGACCAATCAGATGCATCCCATTCTTTTGGGTTTTTTGGCTCAAAACCTTTGATACAAGTACAGGGTGGACGCTTGTTAATGCTACAGCTTCCATATGGACCACAGAGTCCAAACTGACCACAACTATCTACCAAAAAATCCGAATACACTGCCCACTCTTGAATTCGCTCAATCCAGTGCATCATCAGTGTCTTTCCGTCCCATGTTAGAACTATCCTCAAAAAAACCGAACTCTTAAGTTCAAATTTATGATATACTTCCTTCTGATTATTTACAAACTCAGTTGATAAAATTGGATTTGGTTGGCCAATAGCAAAGCCACTAAACCCGAGACCATTCCATGGTCCAAGCCTCCCTACCAATGTTTGACCTCGCCATGCCAATGTTTGTGGATATCCATTTGTGTCTACTTTAGTAATATACACACCTATAGAAGGATCATCAGGACTCTTCCAAGATGTGAGGAACCGCTCTATACCGGTTACCAAATCCTTGCCAAATTTCATTCCTGGTAATGATGTGTCACCAGGATAATCAAAACTTTGCCAGATTAGACTTCGATCCCTGACAATAAGATTACCATTATCCAGAAGTTGCACCACGACCTCCTCTGTATTATTACTCCTCCTCAACGATACAGATGACCAGACCATGTTGTTCCCGCCATCGAAAAGCAGCAGGTTTCCCTCTGTGCTAAGTTTAAACATACCCGATGTATCGTTAATTGGTGTCTCTCTATTTGCAACCCATACAACTGTACCCTCTGATATCTTCTTGTACCATATCCCTAAGTATCGATTCTTGGATTTACCCGGGCTAAAAAATCCTAGTTCAAACATCTCCCCGTTAGAAACAACAGTTTGACCATCTTTAATTTCTTCATTTGCAGATATTGTATCTACTGCTATTGCACTACAATCTGATAGGAGGAGGAGCAAAATTAACAAGAATACAGAGTGGTTCTCCATTGATGTTTCTAAAAACTTTTAACCATATAATTTTAATAACTCAGGGTCAAATTGAATGCAAGACTAACTGTAGGGTAAATTGCAAAACTCATCCCTAATGTTTGACCAAATTGCAAGTTTCGTCCCAGATGTTCGGAAAGTGCAAGGATCGTCCCTGTGGGAAACTTTTGGGGCAAAAATCGTCCCTGGCCTACATCAAATAACTAAAATACCCTTGTCTCTATATTAGTGTATTTTGGTTTTCATTAAAACTGAATGTTGTGGTCGGTTTTGGCTTTGTGTAAAAACCCCAAACCGAAAAAAATCAAACTATACTGTAAAGCAAAAACGATCCGACTTGGACTATTAGGATCTTTTACTATTAGCACCTTTTTAATTTGTCAAACTATACTGTTGTTTTTGCTTTACAGTATCACTACAGTATCACCTATACTTCCGGTTTTTGCTTTACAGTTTTACTATTAGCACCTTTTTAATTTGTCATCATTTTTTGGTTCGACCCAACTTGGACCCTACGCATTTGACCCGAACCCGACAAACCAAACCCGATTAACACCCCTAATCTGAATCGCTAGTATCTACAACATTTTTTTAAACCTTTTATGTTGTATATTTAATTTGTGAAAACCAATTATATAGAAATAAAATTTAACTAGATAATATGTAATATTCATATATAAAGAGAGACGAGAAAATTGCAAAAATCGTCCTTGTGGTTTGGCCAAATTGCACGTTTCATCCTTACTGTTCATTAATTGCAAAAATGGTCTGGATTTGGCACTGTTTCATTCACTTTTGGTCCTTCGGCATTGCAAAAATCATCCTTGTGGTTCGGCCAAATTGCACGTTTCGTCCTTGTGGTTCAATGCCGAAGGACCAAAAGTGAATGAAACAGTGCCAAATCCGGACCATTTTTGCAATTAATGAACAGTAAGGATGAAACGTGCAATTTGGCCAAACCACAAGGACGATTTTTGCAATTTTCTCTAAAGAGACTTTAGTATGATTTTGTTGTCAACAATGTAGGTATATCACTATCATTGTAATTTGTTTCTTCCATTTTTTTCAAAGGTTTTGCTTAATAATCACGTAACTTTTAATACAATTAATTGCATTTTAAAACAATGCAAATTAAATTAGAAACAACCAGCAAAGTCAAAGTTAACAAAGTGTAAATGCAGCCTAATCATGAAATTTGACCTATATTGGCCTTAGAAATTTGAGCTATTACTTTAATTAAAAACATCCAAAGATCACATCTCATCATGCAATTTAAGGTAAAAAATAATAATAATAATAATAATAATAATAATAATAATAATAAAAAAAAAAAAAAAAAAAAACACCAAGCTCAAGATGGCTATGCATTTGAAACCTACTCATTAGACCTGAATGAACCAATAGTAGCTAATTTGTTACGTAATAAAGGATGAAAATAAATAGTACAGTACCTGTTATGGCATCATCTTTGGTCCGGATTTTCTCCTTAACTAAACATAAATACTACTGTATGTAACTTTTGAGTTCTTATATCTCTGCACATAGCGATTTACATGGTTGCAGGCATCTAAATACACCTTATCAAACTTTTGACCCAATTTGTTTTTCTTTTGAAAATCTGAAGATATAAAAAGAACCCACATGACCCATTTTGGGTTAAGTTGGTTACAACTAAACCCAAAAGTTTGTTACCTGAATAAAAAGATGGCATTTCTCACTTGCAAATGGCTCTTTCTTTCATCATTGGTGAGACCATCATCTACTTGTATCAGCTCTGGAAACAATCTTGTATTATAATTTTTGTTCTAATTATCTAGCTGTGTGAAGACACTCATTCTCATATACTCCATAAACCATTTAGCGATTTCAACTCAAATTTTTAAAGAATGGAAGGGGATGGGATGGAAAGGTGAAAGTAAGGAATGAGGAAGAAAGTGTTTATTTTTATTTCTGTTTTTGAGTTTTTATTTTAGGGAAAATGGCAGGAAAAGACATCATGCTTGTCACTTTTTGTTATTGTATGTAGCGTTTTTTTTTTTTTTTTTTTTTTTTTTTTTAATTTGGCACTAACCTATTTAAATCGTGTCATTGTATGTACTTTGCAACTTTTTCAGCCATGAAATGACTATTTTACCCCTAAAAAATTTGAAAAAAGTAGGGGTAAAATAGTCACAAAGTACACACAATAGCACGATTTAAAAAGGTGGGTACACACAATGGCACGATTCAAAAAGGTTAGTAAAAAAAGACTACATACAATGACAAAAAGTGGCAATTATGATGCATTTTCCTGTCATTTTCCCTTTATTTTAAGTTGCAAGGAAAGGAAAGGAAACTACCCAAATTACAAATATACCCTCAAAACATAATTTACTCTTCACATGAAATACTATCCGGCTTTTGCTCAAAAAAAAGAAAAAAGAGAAATACTATCCCGCCATTCTACGTTCCAGTAATCATCGAACTAATCATCGAACTGCTCGTGGAGCATCATTGAACTGCTCGTTCTTGTGGTTATTTTTGAGAAGTGCACGGAACCTTTAGCCAATAATTTTGAGAGAAACATGGCCAATAATTTTGAGACGGAGGGAGTATTAATTAGTTATTCGATGCCTTGTTTTCTTTATTGAAGACTGTAGAAATTTTAATTTCTGAAAATGAATTGCAGTTATGAAAACATTTTTATGAACATGATAATCGGGTCGATTGTGCGGTTGTGAAGAATATAAAGGTTTACTTATTTTAAAAAAATTAAGACTTTTTGTATTATAAAAGGCAGAAAGAATGGAGGACAAAGTTATCCAAGGATTACATTTGACAACATGGATTAGTTCAGATAAAACGGTTCCTACAATGAGCAAGTTCCATGAGGTTATCTAATAGGTTTGAGAAAACGAAAAGAGTCAATATGCTTAAATGTGATCATTTTTGAACTATAAAACAAGGATATAATTGTAATTAACCAAAACCCATGTTCTCAGTTGTACCCATTCTTTCATGATCATCTCAAATATAGGCGGATTAAAAATACACACAAAACCCCATCCTTTCCCTCCCTCCCACCTTCCCGTCCCCTACCTTTCCCTCTTAAAAAAACTCAAGAATGCCCCTTTTTTTGTTTTCATAAGTGGTCAAGTAATTACCACCAGTTTTCCAACTTTGTTATTTTTATGTTGAGGGTATGTTTTGAACACTTTTTATTTTCTAGGATTTTATGATTATTAGCTTTATTTCCAAGCTAGTAATCCGCAACAAGGTTTGCTTATTTTTTAGTTTTTTAATTTGGAGATTAATAAAAGTTATAAAAATCAAAATTTCCATTAGAAGAATTTTCGAGCCAAAATAAACACACTTCAATTCACACAATCTCATTTCATACATTCTCTATATTTTTTCACACCATGAATTCTTTCGAGATATTTTTTGCCGATTCGGATAATGAAAATGAAGTTAATACCGAGTTTTTGATGTTTGCGGAAGATTGTTGGGAGGCTTATCAAGCGTCACAACCTAAAGAAACACGAAACCATATTACTAGGGATCGTGTGGGTGCTCATGATCGTTTAGTGACTGCTTACTTCTGCGCTAACCCAACATACGGCAATGAACAATTCCATGATCGTTTCCGAATGAGCCGAAGACTATTCACACGAATTGTATGAGAGGTAACCGATCATTCACCTTATTTCCAACAAACTCCTAGTTGTGCGGGCGTACTTGGTATTTCTCCATTGATAAAAGTTACTTCATCAATTCGTCAATTGGCATACGGAGTCAATCCTGATATGCTTGACGAATATGTGCAAATGGGTGTGACAACAGTTCGTGAGTGTCTATAAATTTTGTGAGGTCATCATGGAGTTATATGGTCCAGAGTATTTGCGAAAGCCGACGGTTACTGACGTTGACAGACTCTATGAGCATCACCATCGAGTTCATGGGTTTCCGGGGCTGATAGGAAGCATTGATTGTACAGATTGGCCGTGGGAGAATTGCCCACATGCTTTAAAAGCTCAATTTTGTAGGGGTGATCACGGGAAAACTCCTTTCATTTTATTGGAAGCGGTCGCCTCTCAAGATTTATGGATTTGGCATGCGTTCTTTGGTGTCTCCGGGATGAATAATGACGTGAATGTTTTACGTGCATCCCCTCTTTTCAATGATCTCAAAATGGAGAGAGCACCGGATGTGGAATTCTTTGCTAACAGCGTGCCTTATAAACGGGGATATTATCTTGCTGATGGAATATATCTGAAATACTCTGTTATTGTGAAGTCCATTAAACATCCACGAACGCATGATCACAAGCGTCAATTGTATAAGAGGATGCACGAAGCAGCAAGAAAAGATGTGGAACGTGCTTTTGGTGTACTAAAGAGGAAGTGGCTAATGATTAAACATCCGGCTAAAGGGGTTGACAAAGAGCGTCTTGGACATATTATGTACACATGCATCATATTACATAATATGATAATTCAAGACGAAGGGCGGACAATATCTCCCGAATTTCTTCCAGCGGAGTAACATCGTTCTTATGATCCCTTAAGAACGCATGAGGAATTATTGGAAATTACTAGAGAGATATGCAATAGAACAACTCATCTTAGCCTCAAAGCCGATTTGGTGGAAGACATTTGG
Organism: Artemisia argyi; assembly: GCA_030686995.1. NCBI lineage: Eukaryota > Viridiplantae > Streptophyta > Magnoliopsida > Asterales > Asteraceae > Artemisia > Artemisia argyi. The sequence continues at coordinate 16,484,386 of CM060678.1, read as the reverse complement.
CAGCATCATAATCCAAACTAGTTTAGTCGTTTTATCGTAATTTTTTTTATTGTTATTTGAATTCTATTGTAATGTTTTTATTTTATTTGAATTAATATGTAACGTTTTAATTATGAATGAAATTTAGTTTGTGTTAAAAATGTTTTCTTTAAAAAAAAAGAAAAAAAATGAACTTGGTCGCTCTTACTGGGGCACTGAATCGCCTGCAGGTCGCTGAAAAAAGAAAGCTGACGTGGTAAAGAAAATGAGGGGATTGACCCTCCTTATTGTGTCTAGCCTAATTTCCCCTAAAGAGAACCTATACACAAAATACACAATTTTAAATGTCTCCTTTGATTGAAGGGTTTAAACTTTAAAGTGAAGTAAGCATCGATTATTAAATACAGTAAAAAATTGGGTCTTTTATAGATAAGAAAAATGAGGGCAAACGTAGGCTGAGGGCCTTTTTATACGAAGCCCAATAAAGGTAACGAAGTTGTTGAAGAAAACTATATTTGATGTACGTACATTCGGCATTTCGGCTTGCCTACAATCTGTTGGACGATGAAAATCTCGTCAGGCAACTTTATTGATCAACTATTTATAGATTACAAACGGAGATGCACAAACCTTAATGGACCCTAAACCCTCAGGCTTGGGCCGACTATATTAAGTCATAATTTATTCACTAATACTCCCTCGCAGTTCTAGCGACGAAATAGGCAAAGCTCGGACTGGAGTATAGATTACTAAAAACATTAAAGCATTATGATCGAGCGGAGATAAATCTCGAAACACATGCAAAAGTAGAAACACGTAGCAAAAGCAAAAGCATTAAAGCAATAATTAACTTATTGTTGAAGACATCCGGCTGGCATAATTTTTCAACTGCATTAGCGAAAGCAAAGTAAAACAAACATTAAAGATCGTTATCTTTGATTCTTTGACCATAGTTTTTTTTTCTTTTTTTTTTTCTTTTTTTTTCAATCTAAACTGTAAGCCAGAACAGATATTTTCTTTTATTAAAAGAAAAAATAACAAGCACATCTTAACTACTTATAATGTAGATTTAGTCAAATGGGAAAAGTGGAAAACTGAATTTTCAGTCAATCCCCATTTTGCCCTTCTAATTAATGCTCTTGAAAGTGAAATCTTGAAAGTCAAGGGTGAGAGAAAATGAATTATGTAATTAATGTTTTTATTAAAACACCCCATAACTTAAAATTACAATAATTTATTCATATGGTACAACCAATTAAAAGCATCTAAATTAAATTAAAAACAATCAATTAAAACACCCCTTACTAAAAAAGTACAATAAAATTTTCACAATATACAATTTAAACAAGCTACAACATAATATAAAATATAAAATAATTAAACACGCTAATTAATGTTATTTTTAAAACACCCTAAAATGAAAAGTATATGTTATTATACACATTATACAAATTAATAAAACACACAAAACTTTATACAACCTAACAAGTTGATGTTGCATATAGTTTTGAAAACTGGACCGGACCAACGGGTTCAACTGGGAAAAACATATAGTTTTGAAAACTGGACACGACGGGTTCAGTTATTAAAAGCATGACTTGGTTTAAATCGACCCGTTTTTCGACCGGAACGGTTCAACCGGGTTTCAAAACATTATGTTGACATGAGCTTAAGTATCAACGTCAATAAGTCAACAAAGTCAATAAGTCAACACATTTAGTAACTGATTTTCATATCAATTTGGGCGGGAAAATCAGTTACTAAATGTGTTGAGTTATTGACTTTGATACTTAAACTCATGTCATATGTTTAATCCCTAAATCTTCAAACTTTTATTAGAGGTGGCAAAACGGGCGGGCACGGGCACGGGCTAAAATGGCACGGGTTAAAACGGGCACGGGCTAAACGAACAAATTATAAATCGGGTCAAACGGGCACGGGCTAAAACGAGCAAATTATAATTCAACTATTAAAAACATTCGGAACAGTCCTAAAAACCCCTTTCAAGCATCTAAGTCTTAACTATATTTAATTATTTTTTCTTAGAAAAAAAATAAAATAAAATAAAAATAAAATAATCTGACTGCAAATTTGAGAAAATCTGCTGGGACAAATGAATAAAAATGCAACTAATTAAAAAAATGAGAGTAATTGCTTGAAAGTTGAATTATGTGATTCGAAAGCCCATCTAATAATATCTGTTTTTATCTTTTGCCTGTAAGAGCCCATCAAATAAATGCAAGGGGGCAAAAAACGCCCCAAACTTTTAAAAAAGTGTCAAAAATCGCTCAAAAATTACAAATTGGGCAAGATTTGCCACCCCTAAGTTTTATTATTTTTCATTTATAACCCATAAACTTTCTTTTATCACTAAACGATCTGTCGTTATAAAATCTCGTTGCTATGCACGGATATTCGTCTAGTAATAGAAAGATATGAACTACGTATGAGAATAAGGGGAAAAAAAGGCAAATAGTATATGAACAGTTTTTTTTTTTTTTTTTTTTTTTTTTTTTTTTTTTTGAAAAAGCGGTGGTCAACAAATGATTTTGTGAAGATGGATAGACATGTGATGCTGATATATTCTACCGCTGGTTATAATGCCCGCGTATGCGCGAGTTTTTTTTTTAATTTTTTTAATCATATATTTTTATTTATTAAAAAACAAATAATTTAATCTTTGTTTTGTTTGATTTATGATGTTTAATTATAGTTTTTTATTATTAAATATAATTATTTAAATATAATGTAATCTTATCTATATTTTTTGTATTTATCTTCTGCTTGTGTTAATTGCATCTTATCTATATTTTTTGTATTTATCTTCTACTTGTGTTATGGATAAATATAAAATGTTACCTAATAAAATTTTTTTTTTTTTTTAAATAAAATTATTACTAAATAAGGTATGAATGCATTTTTTTGAAATGAAAAATTCCGAATAAGGGTTTTATTTTATTATATAAAATATATGCTAAAAGGATGTTGTTCAAAAACGAATCAATAGCTTTTGGTCATGATATTTGAATTCACTATCAAGTTAACTTATATGTCCAAGAAGGTTGTCTTTGTGGTCTTCGTGAGAGAATTCTCTATTTTTCTTCCCACTAACGATCTCCAACATCATAACACCAAAACTAAATACATCCGACTCTATAGGGAATCAGCATACTCAGGATAAATATAACCACTGTAGAAATGTTAAAAGAAATAAACTGATATATTAGTATAAGTGGAAAATGTATTAAAGTTATGTCAATGGACATTATGGATTCTTACTAAGTTCCAACCACTTTCTTTGTCTTTGCATCGGCATTATGTCCTACAAACTTTCTAGCAGTGGCGGAGCTAGGATGTCTTGTTTGAGGGGGCCAAAATTTTTTGAAAAAATGTGGTATTGTATATAAAGACTATCTAAATTCATATGAAAAATGAACTCCAAAATTAAAACTAGTAGCATAAATGATAACATAAAAGTGTCAATTTATAACTACATTTTTGAACTCTTGAAGACTTATTATTTTGGTTTACTTAGATTGTTATAAAGTCCCAATTTATAACTACATTTTCGAAAAAAAAATCAATAAATAACTACTACAATGTGAAGAGGATGCGGAAAGATTATCAACTTTGTATAATTGACTTTCCCACTAGCCACGTTGCCAAAATTATAGGAAGCTACAATGAAAAATAAATGCTTAAATTCCAAAAGCTAATAAAATCAATGACTGTCACCTATATTTTAAGAGGGGGGGGGGGGGGGGTGAAGACCCCTTCCTGACCTTTATAACCTTCGCCACTGCTTTCGAGCAAGGCCGAAGTCCAATATTTTTGTATTCATGTCACTATCCAACAATATATTACTTGCCTTGAGGTCTCTGTGAATAATTTGAAATCGGGAGTCTTGATATAGATATAGAATACCTCGAGCCATCCCATGAATAATGCAAAAACGCTTAGGCCAATCAAGCATCAAACTTCTGGTTTCATCTTTAGTAAGGTAACTAATTATTTTATGAAGTATGAGAGAAAGAGACTAATGGGGCGTTTGGTTCGAGATATTTAAATGGTGCTATTTAAAATTTCAAGGAAATGAAAAGGTCTCCCATGTGGAGGGAATTATAAATGTCCCACTTTTACCTCTATTAATACTAAGAAATGAAATGAAAATTCCCGGGCACACATATTTATTGTGAACTAAACACGACAATTGAAACAATTTTAATTTCAAATCCCCTCAATTACCTTGAATTTACTCCAACCAAACGCCCCCTTAAGTGAAATCATATAGGCTGGAGTCAAACCAAAGAGATACATGTCCAAGCTTTTGTTAGTCATGTATTCATAAATCAAATTTAGTTCATTTCTATGAATGCAGTATCCAAGAAGCTTCACAAGGTTTCGATGCTGAAGTTTTGCAATACAAATGACTTCATTTCTGAACTCGTCCAGTCCTTGTTGAGATGTTTCTGAGAGCTTCTTCACATCTACTTCTTGCCCATCCTCTAGAACACCCTAAACGATTATAATTTAGAGTTCATGATAACTTATAATATTCTTTAACTTTTACATTTTCGATTCATGATGCTAATAAGAATTGCATCCTATTTGAAAAACATTAACCAGTTACCTTGTAAACGGGACCAAAGCCACCTTCTCCAATTTTATTCGAGACATTGAAGTTGTCAGTAGCCCTTGCTACTTGACAAAAGCTAAAAAACTGTAAATCATCAATATGTTCCATCTTAAGACTTCTATGCTTTTCACCACCCCAAATTCCTACAATATGATATGTTTGATTAATGTATCGTCTGACATACACAATCTGATTTGTTAGAAGTGTGAATAAATTTCCTTTCTAAAGAAAAAGAATATATGTAATAGTATTGCAACAAAAAGTCTCTTTGAATTACGTACTTAATATACTTATGTATGTACAAAAAGTGGGATTCATTTCGTTATACTTCGTAATGATGTTGGATACTAAGAAGAATAGATTTGGTAACTTATGGCCAGAAGCTACAAATGTAGCTTTAGTTAAGCATCAGACATTAAACAGACAAAATATATGTATTTAATATATGAGGGAGGATCCAATAAAAAGCAAATATGTAATAAAAAGACTAAAAAGTATTCTCATCCATTGGACCATCGAAAGATCAATTAATGGCATTAATAAAAGTGTGGAAAAATCAAATTTGATCTCCTTCTCATTTCTCGTATTTCTCATGTCTTTATCTCTCCTCTCTCCATTCTCTCTACACACTCGCTCTCTAAAAACAATCACCAATACCATCTTCATTAACAAAATTCCGAACGCTACCACCGGCACAACGATAATCTCATGACCAAAACCATTCTGGTTCGACCCCCACCGGAGATGCCACGCGTCATCACGCGCCGTGACTTCGTCTAGGTTTTTTCGGCTTTTGAGATTTTCTCGTGACCTGGAACAACACCTCCGGCGAGTGGAGGTTCCCTTCACGTTCCGAGTCAGATCCAAGTAGTCTCGTCGCAACAACCACCGTCGGCAGCCGCCATCTCTCTATAACCTTCGATGGCGACTACCGACCACCAGATGTATTGTAGAAATGATGATGATGATGATGTAAATTAGTTGTTATTTAAAGATGAAGTATTTAGAGGTGATGACGATGATGATGCAATCAGTTTCTTGGTTTAAAGATGAGGGTGGTGATGATATATTTTTTGATAGTTAATTAATAAAAAAATGTTGGTTCATCAATAAAAAGAGTTGGTAATCTTGGTTCTTTCGTGTTTAGCTAAAATTGAAATCATGAACCGGATCAAAAAAAAATTTTATGTATTTTTGTTTTATTAGTTATAGAGTTAACTACATTTTTGGTCCTCGTGGTTTACCGGGTATAACGATTTTGGTTCAAAAGTTTAAAAAGTAACGGATCTAGTCCAAGATCCGACGACCCGTAACACTTTTGGTCCATTTTTGGTTGACTGTTAGTTTGACCAGTTAAAAAAACATGAAATGACTAAAATACCCTTGTCTTGTAATGTGAAATAACTAAAATACCCTTCTTTCTCTTTCTATTTAATTTTTCTTTTTATTATTATTATTATTATTATTATTATTATTATTATTATTATATCTACAAACACAAATTTACAAATATACAACACATCTTTTTTTCACCAAGATTTACAAACACATATTTACCCAGATTTTCAGACATAAACCAACCACATTTATTAAAAAAAAAGATCAAAGCATATCTGGAAACAACAAGGTTTCACAAACACTTCCAACACAAACATAAAAAAGCAAACCCCCTCCTGCCCTCTAATCCTAACAATCCATTATTCCCTTTTGAGATCATTCCTTCAAAACAACCTTCTTCTTCATATACACATGCAGAAAAAACCAAACCCCCTCCTTCCACCACCACCACCATGCCAAGATCGAACCACCAATACCACGAACCTACTACCACCGAATCCTAATCACATGAACAATTTTTAGATCGATAAATATAAACAAATCCCTAACCCATTTTCCTTGTTACCTTCCAAAAACTCACTCATAAACCCAACGAAATCCCTAACCCGTTTTCCTTTTTTTCTTAAAGAAATCGTTCCATCTAACCACCTTATAGCGTCGCAACAACAATTGTGATAACCGCCCCAAACCGCTGAAACAATCACTAATGAAACAGCCACCACCCTAAATTAGGGTTAGGGCTTTTAATCTTTGTAAATTTTAGGGATTTTGAGTTTTTGTTTGAATTGAAAAAATTTATTGAAGACTTTGGTGTTTGATTGGTGTTTAGCCGGCTGTTAGGTTGTTTTAGTGGAGGTTAGGAGGTGGTGTCGTGATGGTGTTTGGTGGGTCCGTGGTGGTGGTTTGGTGGCAAGGGGTGTTGGTGGTGATGGGTTGGTGGTTCGGTGAGTTGGTGGTGATGTCGTGGTGGTGGTGGCCGGAGTTGGATAGAGAGGATTAAGAGTGTGTGTGTTTTTTGTGTTTGAACTTTAAAGTGATAAAAGCGTGTATATTTTTTTTTGTTTTTTGTTTTTATAAGTAAGTGGGTTTTAGGCAATGTTGCAAAAATCGTGAATCGGTCCCGAGGCGGTCGGGGGCCGAGTTGCGATTTTTGGCCGATTAATCGGCCGATTTTCTTGACTCGGCCGATTAATCGGCCGATTACCTTGTAATTTCCTACAAGTTCCAGGGCCGAGGCCGATTAATCGCCGATTAATCGCCCGCCTCAGCCGATTTTTGCAACACTGGTTTTAGGTGTGGATGTGAAGATGAAAAGACAAACATGCCCTCACATTTAACAGTCAATATAAGTCAATTTAGCGGTGTTAGTGAAGATGGACCAAAAGTGTTACGGGTCGTCGGATCTTGGACTGGATCCGTTACTTTTTAAACTTTTGGACCAAAATCGTTATACCCGGTAAACCACGAGGACCAAAAATGTAGTTAACTCTTAGTTATATCACCTTGTTCATTAGTTATATCACCTTGTTCATCAGTTTATCGATTTTCTTTAATATTTTTGATTAGTTACATCATAAACTTCATCAGTTAAATCATGTTGTTCATCATATTATTGATAATATTCATTGGTTTTCTAGAAAAGACAAAAAATCACAATGTACATTAGCTTATCAATTTTTTGTTGATAACGTTTATCAGTTTTTTTATAATGTCTAATCTGTTTTTTTTAAATATAAAAAAAATCATAATGTTCATTATTTTTATTTAAAAAAATCATAATGTTTATCTGTTCATCAGTTTTATATAAAAATTTTATAATATCCATCAGTTCATTATTTTCTAAAAAAAATCATAATATTTATTATTTCATCAGTTTTCCACAAAAAAAAAATCACGTTGTTCATCAGTTTTCTAGAAAATGTTAATGTTTATCAGTTCATCAATTTAAAAAAAATGTTCACTACTTTCTAAAACATAAAAATGTTCATGAGTTCATCAATTTTATAAAAAACATAATGTTCATCAATTTTCTAAAAAAAAAAAAAAAATCTTAATGTTCATCACTTTTCTGAAGAAAAAAAATCATAATGTTAATCAGTTCATCAATATTTAAAAAAAAAATCACGTTGTTCATCAGTTTTCTAAAAAAATCACGTTGTTCATCAGTTTTTTTAAAAAAAAAAACATAATGTCCATAAGTTCACAAGTTTTTTTTTTTTTTTTTTTTTTTTTTTTTTTTTTCTTATTTTAAAGAAAACAAATAATGTTCAACAGTTTCTAAAAAAATCAAAAAGTTCATGAGTTCATCAGTTTTCTAAAAGAATCATAATTTTTTCACCAGAGTTTTCTAAAAAAAATCATAATATTCATGAATTCATCGATTTTCTTTTAAAAATTATAATATTCATCAATTAGATCACAACGTTCATTGATTAAGAGTAAAAATAGCAAAAATGAAGCTCGCAAAAATAAAAACAATAAAAGAATTGGCTGTAAAGAAAAAAGAGATGGACACTTGTCACCTTCTTATTTTTTTTTAGACTTTTTATTTTAAAGTCACTTTAGAATTTTGACATGGCAATAAGTTAAGTTAAATTAAAAATAAGTGTCATTTTGAGTCCGAGTTTTGCAAATTTGGCTAAATAAACTAGCACGATCAATATGTCATATATTTTTACAGTTTTAAATCATGTATAATTAGAATTAACTTTGACTATGTTAACCAATAATTCTGTTTTATTCTATACTTTGTAGAGAATGAGGTCATCGTATGTTATGTCATCGTATGGGGATCTGAGCGGTAGGTGTCATTTTATTTTTTAATTACTATCACATAAGATGCTTGACATTAGATAAGCACGGATTAAGGATCGAAAGAGAGAGTTAGGATATCAAAAGGCACGTTCCTTTTGAGGTATCTAGCATGAACTTAGCATTACGCTTGACATTAGATAAGCACGGATTAAGGATCGAAAGAGAGAGTTAGGATATCAAAAGGCACGTTCCTTTTGAGGTATCTAGCATGAACTTAGCATTATGTTTTTTCCATTGTGGTTAGGTACGTACGTAGTAGTAGCACAAAATACTCTATAAAGAAGTAACACTTACATCTCAGCAAAATGGAACACAACAAACACAAACAATATATGGAGTCTTTGAGCTTCATGATCTTGTCCATAATGTCGTTTTTATTCTTAAATTTGTCCATTGCCACCACCGTTAGTTCACCCTCCTAACTCGACACAAGTAACTTGCTCCTACAGCTCAATGACCTCTTTGACAGTACTGGCAAGCTCATGCCGGCGTTTACGGCCAAGGAAAGTACCTTTCCATACTATATTTCATCTTGCAAGGACCCCGAAGTGGGCTTTGAATCCAAAAATGGTGTAAGAAGTAATAAATGTTGCCTTCCGCCGTCAACGAAACAAGTAAAAGACTACAAGCTAGTTACACCACAAGTGCCGCGCAAAAGACAACCATTGCACAAAGCCTCATCCGAATATCTCAACAAGTTTAAAGAAGCGATCGAGAAAATGAAGGCACTACCAGATGATGACCCTCGCAGTTTCAATAACCAAGCCAAACTTCATTGCGCCTACAGCAATGGCATTTATCCTCTAAGCGAGAATGGTGAGCCGGGGAGAAAACTAAAGATTCATAACTCATGTCTCTTCTTTCCGTTCCATCGCTGGTACCTCTATTTCTTTGAGAGGATACTAGGAGAGTTGATAAATGACTCAACTTTTGCCTTACCCTATTGGAACTGGGACAATAGGGCTGGAATGGAAATTCCAGACATGTTTGAAGATTGGGGAACAGATAATGCTCTCTACGATAACTATCGCAACCTCAATCACCGCGGACCAGCAGTTGTCGATCTTGATTATGGAGCCAAAGATCGCCACATTTCTCGAGTAGATCAGATACGAATCAATCTTGCTTTGATGAATAGGCAGATGATACGCAACGCTGCAGATACAGTTAGCTTTTTCGGGAGACATGAAATAGTTGGTGATGATGGCATTCCATTAGTTGATTCGATAGTGGGATCAATTGAGGGCGGTTGTCACACTGGGATGCATCTTTGGGTGGGTAATTCTGATACTCCTAATAATGAGGACATGGGAAGCTTGTTGTCCGCCGGGTATGATCCTTTGTTCTACGTCCACCATGCCAATGTCGACCGAATGTGGACTCTTTGGAAAGATTTAGATGAAAGTCATCAGGAACCATCTGAGGGTGAATGGAAGAATGAATCTGTTGGAATTATTATATCATGACTTTCATATAAATAAATCAAGTACATCAAAGTGAGCATAGCGGAAGCAATTATAACAAGATCAAATAACATGTAATTAATTAATCAATATTTAAATAGCAAACATACCTTTGTGATTCTAGCCCGAATAAGAATCAATTGCAATCTTCAAATCAAGAACCCTAATTAGGGTTTATGTGGATTATAAGAATTACCCCTTACCTTTTTGTAATTCAATCCAAGAATCAAACAATAGTGTGTTTGAATCACGTTCATGTACACACGTACTAATTCAAGAAAAAGTTTATGCAAGTAAATAAAACACAAAATTTGATTGATCTATGAAAATCGAATCCCTTAAGGGATTGTTTAGATGGATCGACTAGACAAAGAGAAGGAGAGAAAAACACCAAGATGTGTGTGTGCAAGTTATGAGAAACAATGAATCTTGGGTTTGTATTTATACTAATGAATACTTGGAGCTCAAGGCACAAAGGAGGTGGAACTCCTTCTAGAACTTTCTTGACCTTCCAATTATTCACAAGTATTACTTTCCTAATCTTCGTTAATAGGTCATTAGTCATTTATCATTAAATACTAATTACTATTATTAGTTTTGTGTTTATTAATAATTACTTATAACATTTATAAATAATTATTTCTTTTTCTCTTCATACGTATTGTGTGCAATCCCGTGATCTCGAGTTCGATCCTAACACACGACTACTAAAATAATGTCCATAATCTAACAGCTCCCACTTGGACATATTTTAATAATGTAATCACATCGGTTAGCGTCTTGCAACACGCCGATGCCTCTAGTACGATCTCGAGCAAGGCTCCTGGAAAAACCTTTTAATGATTTCTCATTATTATTATCCTTTTGTTTCTAATACCATGTTAATAAGGATATGGATTAAAGTCATTCCTTAATTAACCATTCTGTTTCTCGTTGTTAATGATTGATCAAGATTACCAAATCTTCTGAACATATTCAGGGGAGATCTTGGGTGTGGCCACACATACATCTTACCAACCCTACGAGGGGCCCAGCAGTATTAAACTCCAAAAATAAATTTGAAGGAACAAATTCTGTCTTGACTACAAGCAAAACCCACAAACTTTGTAACACTTCCGAAAACAACCCTTATGACTACCAGTTACGTATAGCGTTAAGTTGTTCCACAAAAATGTACTACATTCATGACACTTATCTTGCATCTCAAGTCTAAGGATAACTTCTCATGATTTACTTAATAACAAAATCCATAAAGTAACATCATGTAATTGGGATAAGTCCTATATTCGGTATCATTGAATATCATCTGAAATGGCATGACTACGCATCAATATACTTTAAGTATATTATACCAACCTTCAGATTTGTCTTGATTTAATAATATTCCCATATTATTAACTGACAATGGACAATTTAGAATAACATTTATTCATGGATTAAACATACAAATATAGGATACAATTTATTATAAATTAAACATACCATGTATTTAAATTTATTATAATAATTGTTTAACATCTCTTATCCAAATACTAAATAGATCAATGCATGATAACTTGTTGATGAATTATGTCTCAAGTAATGACATTCCTACTTGTTGACAAAACATAAATCATCCAACTTTGATCTATCAGAATTTTAAGAATACTTATTTCAAGAATTCAACTAGTGAAATTCTTGTATGTGCATACTCAACTATTTTGACAATGCCATATAATATTTCATAAAATGTGTGACATCCTTAACCACCAATTTTATGATAATCAAACTTTCAAATATTTTAAAGTTTAAATTATTCTTATTCTCTTAATGTATAATGCAACTATGCTTTTAATAAGCATAACTAGTAATAGCCAAAGATGAAATCCTTACCATGACTAGTATTGAGTGTCATCTCAATTTCATTAGCATCATTGTATGCAACAACAATATGCTATTAAAACTTTCCGTAAACATTAATATCTATTGTGTAATGTTTGATGCCCTTCAAACTTTCAAGTTTGTTGGCTATAACAATTTTCACAACAATTGAAAAATTGTTCATTTATAGAATTTGGAAGCTTTTCCAGATTTAGGATGTAATTCTATAATCAAACATATTCTTTTTTAGAATATTACACAAGTTATCTAATAACTTTTAATTAGATATTATTATTGCCAAATCATCTTGTAATCAAGTATGATACAACAAAACATGATATACATGAAAAATCTTTGAGTCATACTTAGATTTTATTCATGTCATACATATCTATTTAGACTTTCTAAATAATATATCATGATATATTAGATTTATTTACCGCATTCAACAATAAACATTCATTCCAAGGTTGTATGTCTTATTTCCTAAATCTTACAAGTAAATTTTCATTCCAAACTAAGACTTAACTTTTAACTTATATGGAATGTTACTTTTTATATGTTCTACAACATATATGATTTAAGAAATTAAACATAATACTCCCACTAGCTTTTAGGAATACTTAGAAATTATCTTATTTCAATTATAAATCAAAACATGAATTTAATAATTAAACATAAAAATAATCTTCTAGATGCATGCATTTATCCATCCATGGATTATCGTCCCATGTACACTTTCAAAGATTTATTTGAATTCATAAACTCCTTTTGATTACTTATCGTCCTCGCTCAAGTAATCTCTCAAGAAAGAGTTTTGATATTCCATTGTCAATGACAATCATAATCTTTATATATTTAATGTGTTTAGAATAGAATATTCAATCACAATTAATTGCTTAAGTGTGATTAATAATTTTGTCATAAAACATATATTAAATACGTGCACAATTTTGTCCATATGATTTCTATACAAAGATTTAAACCACAATGGTTATCTTATCTTTGAAGAAACTCATCCTCATTTTCTAGTCTAACTATTAAGATAAACCAAGTTTCTAAAATTGATTATCTTTATGGACAACATCTTAATCATTCATATCATGTATACTTTACCCAATTTCATATTTGATAATGTATCATAATGATTATCAGGTTTACAATAATCCTGTAAATCATAGCCCTCAGCATATTAATCAAATATCTGAGATATCTTTTCTATTTATGAATGATAATTCCATCATCTTGAGATTTAACATTTAAATGTCAAACTTTATAATCATGCTGAGATTTAACATTTAAATGTCAAACTTCATCATGATATTTACTAGTGTATTTTAGAAGATTATGTATCTTGCAATTTTATCTTTTAAAGATCAAAACTCTCACTTGCTTTTAGCAATTTAAAGACTATCTTTAAATACTTAGCAAATAAAGCAATAATACAATATTCTCTTTTGAGATATTACAAATACATATTGACAGTTCCTAACTTTATTTTGTTAATAACCTTTTCATAAGCAGTTAAACAAATTTGGAACTTCAATTTAAGACTTAATGTGATTCATCACATTCATCATATTCCATCATATGATAATGTCTTATTAATCTTCTATGTTAGAGTTTTATTAAATATGTCCAAGTCATACTCAACATTCTAACCTTGAAAACTTTTGGAAGAAAAGAAGTCATAGTTATCTTTAATCAAACAATATAACAAGAGTTTGATTTTCCTAACTGAACATACCATAAATATTTGATATTTTATTAGTATCAATATTGCAAGACAATCTAACAATATTTAAGATAACCATATTCGTTTTGACTTGTTTATTTACCAACTAATTCATTTTAATGGTATAATAATTTTCAAGCCTATTACATGCCTTATAACACAAGTACTTTTTACAAAGTTACTTCATGTCTATGTCTTTACAAGAAAACATAAACTGTTATAATCCCACTATACGTTATAAGTCATTTAACAATTTAATAACTTCATGTATATGTCTTAATTAAAAAACACAACAAGATAACGTCTTACTTTATTATAAGTCTTGTAACAATTAAAAGACTATGTTTATATCTTTACAATGAAACATAAACATGTTTAATTAAAGTAATTATGAACACCATATTTTGGTTTCAATAGTAATTTCAAGTTAATTTATTACTTCACAATAATGTAAACAACATTATTTATTCATTTATTTATGTCATTCCAAGAACACATAAATATTTAGATTGAAGCAGCATTAGATTACTTTATTAATTTATGTCATTCCATGAATTCATAAATATACAAATTAAAGTAGTGTTGATATCATATTGACACATGTTCTAATAGGTATCTAATTTAGAGACTGCAAATTCTCATAGTTCAATTACATCAGTTGATCTGCTAGTAATGAAAATATGAAATTCACCTTGTTGTTGCAATCTAGTTAAGCTCTCACATAACATAAATTGTAACACCAAGTGTTTCTTGAATTAGCCTAGTATAATTCATATCAGAACATTATTCTAACTTAGAAACTGCAAATTCTCATAGTTCAATTACATCAGTTGATCTGCTAGTAATGAAATATGAAATTCGCCTTGTTGTTGCAATCTAGCTAAGCTCTCACATAACATAAATTGTAACACCAAGTGTTTCTAGAATTATCTTAGTATAATTCATATTAGATCATTATTCTCTTACCTTGTAGTCAAGAGAATCCATTAAATCATATCTTTATGAGTTGTTTCTTGCACACATTAAAGATAACATTTCTCCCACTTGTGCATGGAACAACCTCATATAGTTGATAAACAACACGTCATGCATTTGTTTATGTGATCAATATGATTGTGTCATAGATTTTAGCATAACAAGTAGATGTAGAACAACAATGTCTAGTAAGGAAACGTACAAGACTATCCTTAAAAGTATGAGTGTCTACACTTGGAAAGTAATTATCTTTAGCTACCAAGATGTCAAAGCTTGTAACTCCCACTGAATTAAAGATCATTACAATAATTCCTTATTCAGTAATAAGTACACAATACTCCCACTGAATTTGACAACATTGTAAATGTTTCACTTTCAGTGAAAGAAAATAGTGTGTTTTTAACTTTCCTACACCTTTGAAGATACATATGTAACAATTACTTATGCACTAAATAGTGTATTCTACTACGTAAATGATGGACTATCCACCAATACTATTAACTTGAAAAATTGGGCATGCAATTTCTTCCTTAATAGGTCTACCATCCTACAATGTATGTAGCACCTTTAAAATAGTCAAAACAACTAGTTTGTCTTTAAACATTTTGCAATAATTAGTCTAGCTTCTAATTATAATAACTCATAAAATGTCATACATAATTTTCTATTAACCAAATATCATATTTGTTACTAAGAATTTGATCACCGAATGAGGATGATAAAATCCCTATGAAAAATGTATGCAATTTTCTTAACCATTAAAAATTTGCTATGAGTTATATTAGAATTTAGACATATCTAATATTCCTATTATCCTTTCTCATTCATGAAAAGGAATAGGATTGTGTCTCACTCTTCCTTCATAGAAATGAGACTTCTTTTGTCTTTTAAGTAAATATTTCTTAATCAAACATTTGTTTGAAAACAGAACTAGATCAATTTACCAAAGCCCAAAATACGTTTACGGTTTGAACGTTGCATTAATACATTAAAACAAATTACAAAATTCAATTTTAGTATTTTCGATAATTAGATCTTTAAGAAAATAAAATACCCATTGGTAAATATTCATATAAACCATAGTATTTTCTTAAAGCTAGGATCCTAATTGACATAGTACCATTTCATCAGTTGATCTGCTAGTAATGATAGTATTCAACAAGGTAATTGTCGAACAATAATTGCCAATATCATATTGCAATTCCTAGATTTATGGGATTTACAATCACAAAACTTTTGTAATGTAAGCATGTTTGATCAATCTTAATGCCTTGAGTCCAAGATCTCACTTCCTACTCAATTTAAGTCGTCTAACTTAAAAACCGCAAACTCATAAATCCATCACATCAGTTGATCTGCTAACAATGAACTTATGAAATTTACCTCTCCATTGCAATCTCGCCAAGTTCTCACATGACGTAAATTACAACTTCAAGTGTTCTTAATTAGATGGCATTCGACTTAATTTTATAAGGGTATTAATATTTTGATGTGATCAAAATAATGTATGAAGAAGCATGCATACAACTTCATAACATTGGTTTTACAAAACATTTTTATTACCAATTTGCTAAGAATAAAATAACAAAG
This sequence comes from Artemisia argyi, assembly GCA_030686995.1. Classification (NCBI taxonomy): domain Eukaryota; kingdom Viridiplantae; phylum Streptophyta; class Magnoliopsida; order Asterales; family Asteraceae; genus Artemisia; species Artemisia argyi. Next base: position 16,467,996 of record CM060678.1, on the reverse strand, counting down.
TTTTGATTGAGGTATCGGGTTCACCAATTAAAGAATTACCATCAATTATCGTCCACTATATCGTACTTTTGCATAAGCCCGAAAGCTTAGTGTTTCGGATAATCATTGTGGAATTGTGGTTAATTCACCCTTAAGATGACAGTGTACATGTAATGGTTGTTCGGTAAGTCTAATTTACACACAAACGAGCGTTAAGACAGAATGTTGTCTCTCTAAGGCCACAATTTAATGCGTTGCCATCCTTATACCCATCTTATAGTGTGTAAACTTCGGTCGAGCCTATTTAACCATTACGTACAAAAACATCAATCAACCAATCATTTGAAATTTAAACTCTTAAAAACCAAAACAATTTCGCCATTATTTAGTCCGTATTATTTTTCTATTCAAAAATTACCTTTTTCGTTTATAAACATGTCTATCACAATTAATAAACAAAACAAGTAATGTACAATAAAAAATAAAACAACTAAATAAACAAATATACATAATCATAACAATTAAATATGTATAAAACATGTAGCCACATGCAAATCTTATTCAATAGCCCTATTAATAATCAAATCTAGGTGTATAACGTATTAATTCAATTAAGGCTTTCTTCTTCTTGGAAAAAGAGCCACATACATCGATAAATCGATTGCGTAAGCCAAAATTAAATAAATACCACATAGCACATAATTGATTACTTAATATTGGAGTCTTCCCCAATTCGACATCTATTAATAAATTTACATGTTTCGATATAACTTAACCATTAATTTATATATCCAATTTAAACAATTTAAATTATAACACAATAAAAATCCATGCAAATATGCACTTTTTCATGGATTTATCTTAACAATTAACATATTGCACCAAGATCGTTTACTAAAACGCATAACAATTACATGACATCCTAGGGTTTCTAATCATATTAAAAAATCAAAAACCATGAACCCTAAAACCTTAATAAGGTCAAAATCGACCCATAAAAAAATTAGGGTTAAGAATCTAAAAACCCTAAAAACATGTAACTAAACGAATCAAGATCCAATTTTTATGCGTTTCGATAATTAATTACACATTATAACGGCTCTAGATGCCACTGTTGGAATTATTATATCATGACTTTCATATAAATAAACCAAGTACATCAAAGTGAGCATAGCGGAAGCAATTATAACAAGATCAAATAACATGTAATTAATTAATCAATATTTAAATAGCAAACATACCTTTGTGATTCTAGCCCGAACAAGAATCAATTGCAATCTTCAAATCAAGAACCCTAATTAGGGTTTATGTGGATTATAAGAATTACCTCTTATCTTTTTGTAATTCAATCCAAGAATCAAACAATAGTGTGTTTGAATCACGTTCATGTACACACGTACTAATTCAAGAAAAAGTTTATGCAAGTAAATAAAACACAAAATTTGATTGATCTATGAAAATCGAATCCCTTAAGGGATTGTTTAGATGGATCGACTAGACAAAGAGAAGGAGAGAAAAACACCAAGATGTGTGTGTGCAAGTTATGAGAAACAATGAATCTTGGGTTTGTATTTATACTAATGAATACTTGGAGCTCAAGGCACAAAGGAGGTGGAACTCCTTCTAGAACTTTCTTGATCTTCCAATTATTCACAAGTATTACTTTCCTAATCTTCGTTAATAAGTCATTAGTCATTTATCATTAAATACTAATTACTATTATTAGTTTTGTGTTTATTAATAATTACTTATAACATTTATAAATAATTATTTCTTTTTCTCTTCATACGTATTGTGTGCAATCCCGTGATCTCGAGTTCGATCCTAACACACGACTACTAAAATAATGTCAATAATCTAACAGAATCATATGTTTTTTTCAACGAGAAAGGGGATATGGTTCGTGTCTACAACCAAGATTCGGTGAATTTGGAAAACATAGGATACGAGTATGAGGCATCGGAAACCCCGTGGACAAAATATGTGCCCAAACCTCGTTGCAACAAATCAGGTATTGTAACAAGGGTAAAGGCTGTGAATGAAACACAGCTTCAAATAAATCCACTGAAGATAAATGAGATTGTGAGTGTTCATGTTCCGCGGCCTGCTAACCACAAATTCAAATTATCAACAAAAGAGATGCTGGTTATTGACAAAGTGAAGTACAACGTTAAGAAATTGGTCAAGTTTAATATTATTGTCAATCGATGTGACGAACATCTAACCAAAATCACACCGCGTGACAGTGAGTATGCAGGATGTTTCACGAAGATTCCGCAAACGTTAGGTGATGAAAGGTTTGAGGAGAGTGGAGTGATGTTGGGATTATCTGAGCTGTTGAAGGAAACACAATGTGACAACAAAGACTATATTCTGCTGACATTTGTGCCGATTTTAGGGTGCGATGATGTTGAAATTGCTTCAATCAAGATCGAGATGACTGATATTTCCCAAAAAGATTGATCTCGCGCAGTTGAACAATTTTTGGTTAGAGGGTTATGTGGTAGCAAAGGTTTGATGCACGGGGATCGATGCATGATCATCCTCTTTACGTAGTTATTGTTAAAGAAATACTATACTGTAATACCAATAGTAATAAATAAAGTATGACGTAGAACTGGTGTACGTCCTTAAAAAAATTCCTCGTAGTTTCTTTTAATTTACGCTAATAGTCATGATATCTTCATCTTTGATCGAAAAGCTAGACGGAAACGTTACAAGGGGACATTGGACCATTGATACATTCAATACAAGTATACAACTGATACATAGAATTCTACATCTGTTTGTGATCCAAAAATGAGAAACGTTTTGATTTTTCTAGTTGTGAGTTTGTAATTTCTCGGTGGTTTCAATTGGAAGCAAAGCTTGTGCCGTTATCTCCGGATCGGGTCCACAGTGTGGTATGGATCGATCAACACATCGAAACATACAATCCTTCAATTTGATATCAAAGTTAGTAGAATCGGCACACTTGATAACATCTTTGATTCTTGATATTCCATTCGGTTTAGCGAAGATGCATTCAATGAACAAGTGTTGTTGATGACTCAGTCACGTCATTGCACACGGGGCTTCTCAAAGAGTCGAGTTCAATACCACGAGCATCGAATCTAAGCTGTACTAGCTAGCTAGGTTGGATGACGATCGTTTAAGAGACAGCCTTGAGTGAACGTTTACCTAGCTTCTTATAGATTACGAGTATCTATTTACGTACTCTTGGATAGTGATAGTAATGCATTCACATAGGCATATATAGATCTACAACTACATTATAAAATGGCTAAGATCTTTTAGATCTTTCCGTATACACCGTTTATTCTTAATTTTATATAACGGTATAAACATAAAATAGTATACATGTGTTTGACAAAATATGTAGATTTACGGCATTTCCATTTTGTTTCTAGATCTCTAGCTAGCTGTCCTCGTGATAATGAGATTTAAGTCGAGTCATGTCATTACATGGGCAGATTTAGATTTAGCTCATACACAGGTATATCCGTATATATATGCTGATAGATTTAATTAGCTCATAGACAGGTATATATATCTGCTGACACCACGTATATATGCATGTGTTAAACTATACACTTATTTTAAATACCTATAATCGTTATTATAATACTAGTTATATATTTACTTACCTAATTTTTCTTTGTTCTAATAGATTAGCTCGTGCTTAGATATAATTTTGAGAGATTTTTTTTTTTTCTTTTTCTTTTGGTACTAAAGTTTTACACCATTAAAAGCCTTTGATTTCCTGCCATGTTTCACCATTATTCCACCCATTTTGATTCTTCTTGATTATTTAACCAAATTCAAAATCTAAACCAAAAGATCGATCGAAAATGTCTCTTTCATGGTTCTTTCGTGGTTTAAATTCTCTATGTTCGTTCAAATATGTAAAATTAGTCATGACGTCCACTAAACGTTGATCACACACACACACCCCAAAGTTTTCTTCTCTCTCAGTTTTAGTCTTTGTCTTGATTATCTTGATCCAGTTTGATTAATCTTCTGGTTATTGTTAAAAGTGTTGTAGTGAGCTACTACATCCGTCCCATAAAAACTGTCCAGTTTGACTTTTCAGAGTCAAACTGGTTCAACTTTGACCTTATCTATTTTTGTGGGTATTATATAATACTTGATGAAAAATATATGAATGAATTGAGTTTTAAGTGTGTTTTTCATTGGTATAATTTTTCTTCAAGTATTATATAACACATAAAAAATATTTAAGGTCAAAGTTGAACTAGTTTGACTCTGAAAAGTCAAACTGGACAGTTTTTATGGGACGGAGGGAGTATTATGTAAGAGTGATTTGTATTTCACAATCGCATCCATTTGGGGACGATTGTTTTTTCTTTTGTATGTAGTATATCATTCAATTGGAGACTATACAACTGATTTTATAAAGTAATAAAGTAGCACGTGGGGTGGTTGGTTGAGTGCAACATCGATTAGTTGTCGTTGATAGTTTTTACATTAGCATACAAAAAATGACACACGTTGTCATCTCATTAGTCCTTACTTTGCGAATATGATTGTGCTTGCACCTCGTTTGTCTGCCCGCCATATTCTTGGTGCCTGACTCCTCAAAACATGAGGAAGTCACTCCCATGCAGGGGACTACTTCAGTAAGAAAATGGCTACCATGTGTATTTGTTGATACTGTTAGAACTTGTTGGATTATGATAAATGATAGTCTAAAGTGTGTATTTAACCGAATATGATTGAGATCTTTGATAAATACGTCATCACATTTCACATTATTTGCCCACTTATATTTTTTGTACGTGTTGTTCTAAACTAATTACGCACCCTAGATACAGGGCCGGTCCTGAGTTTTTGGATGCCTCAGGCGAACCCATTAAAAATGCCTTTTGTGTGCTTAAAACACACCATTTTCCTGAAATTTTTAAAGGATTTAAAACAAAATAGTTGCCTTCATGCGGCTGGGTTGAGCTAGAACACACAATAATTTTAATTGCCGACAGCTCAAAATAATGGGACTCTGCTTCACAAACTAAGTTAAGTTGCTCAATCTAAATGATTTGGAAGTACATATAAACTTTGCAAGAAAAATAAATATTAACTGCGCCGACTCCGGGCTATCTAAAAATGTAGTTGCTCTGTGATTTGTCGGCTCAAAATGTCTAGCCGGAAACCCACATACGACATAACTCAAAAAAAAAAATTAAAAAAAAAATGTAAAATGTTAATTAACTTTATCGTTGACTTGTTGCCAAATACTAATTTAAGTAAAATAACAAAGTAACAAGTGCCCTTTTTTAACACTTTGAACGCATGAAACTCTTTAATCACAAATTATGTGAAAACAAATTGAGGGCTTAAAATATAATAGCTCATTCGAATAAAGTTAGCCCAGCAAAAAGAAAACCTAAACCCAGCCTATGAGATATCATAGCCTTTCTTCTCCAACGCACTCACCACCATTGTTACAGGTTAAACTTCAATCTTTACTGATTCTACTAATATAAAAGCTCAATTTTATTTTGATGCCCCCACAATTTTGATGCCTGGGCTGTCGCCCACCTCGCCCGGTACTGTAGGATTATAGAATGAATCGTATCTCTGTTATTCATCATCAAACGTGGTATATAAACCCATACAAGAATATTCTAGACCTCGGGCTTTAGCCCATACACATATTACATGGACTCTCTAATAGATAAATACTACGACTAACACTCCCCCGCAGTTGGAGCGGGAGGACACCGGACACTCAAACTGGACCTAAACTCCTGAAACAAAGCATATGGTAAACCTTTGGTGAAAATATCTGCATACTGATAACGGGAGGGTACATGAAGCACTCGAATCTGACCAGCATCAACCAAATCCCGGACAAAATGAATATCAATCTCTATATGCTTCGTACGTTGATGTTGAACCGGATTAGAAGATAAGTAAACTGCACTAACATTATCACAATATACCAACGTAGCAGAAGATAAAGGTGTGTGTAGCTCACGTAAAAGATTCCGTAACCAACAAGTCTCAGCAACAGCATTGGCAACCCCACGATACTCTGCCTCAGCACTAGAACGAGACAGCGTCGGTTGACGCTTAGAGGACCAAGATAGAAGATTGTTACCCAGAAAAACACAATACCCAGAAGTTGATCTACGAGTAGTAGGGCAACCAGCCCAATCAGCATCAGAATAAGCAACCAATGAAGAAGTTGATGAAGAAAACAACTGCAAACCATAGTCTAGTGTACCCCGAACATACCTCAAGATGCGCTTAAGAGCCGAGAAATGAGGCTCCCGAGGATCATGCATGAAAAGACAAACCTGCTGCACTGCATATGAAATATCAGGTCTAGTGAATGTAAGATACTGAAGAGAACCAGCAAGACTCCGATATAACTTAGGATCAGAAACCGGATCACCATCAGCACCCAATTTAGACTCGGTGTCAACAGGAGTCCGAGAAGGGTTACAACCAACCATATGTGCACGCTCCAATATCTCCATAGCATACTTGCGCTGTGACAAAAACATACCAGAAGAATCACGCGTAACTGAAACACCCAAGAAATAATTAAGAGCACCCAAATCTGTCATAGCAAACTCCTTATGTAAAGAAGCAATAATCTGCTGTAATAAACTATCAGACGAAGCAGTGAGCACAATATCATCCACATAGAGTAACAAAAATGCAGTATCATCACCCTGTTTATAAATAAATAACGAGGAGTCACAACGGCTAGGAGAAAAACCAACAGTAGTGATATAAGTTGCAAAGCGCTGAAACCATGCCCTAGGAGCCTGCTTAAGCCCATACAGTGAACGCTGTAGTAAACATACATAATCAGGATGAACAGGATCACGAAACCCAGGTGGCTGATACATATAAACAGTTTCTGCCAAATCCCCATGTAAAAAAGCATTCTTGACATCCAGCTGATGTACTGGCCAATGTCGAGAAATAGCTAAACTAAGAACCGTCCGAATAGTGCCGGGTTTAACAACCGGGCTAAAAGTCTCATCAACATCCACACCCTCTGATGTACTGGCTCTGATACCATGTAGGATTATAGAATGAATCGTATCTCTGTTATTCATCATCAAACGTGGTATATAAACCCATACAAGAATATTCTAGACATCGGGCTTTAGCCCATACACATATTACATGGACTCTCTAATAGATAAATACTACGACTAACAGGTACCAGGGCCGGCCCTGCCTAGATAGAAATTAAAATATGATCAACTCTTAACACACTGCTAGAAAAAATGTTATTAGCAACAATTATTTTAACAACAATAGAGAAATCGTTGCTAAATTGTACATTTAGCATCTAATTTTAGCAACGAAATTGTTAAAAAAGTTGCAATTTTTTTAGCAACAAAATAATTAGTTGCTATTTCTACAAATGATCAAAAATATTTATTGCTAATTTAGCAACGACTAACGCAATTTCGTTGCATTCTCAACTTAGCATCGGTCGAATTAGCATCAATTGGTGTTAGTTGCTAATTCGACCGGTGCTAATTTGAGAATGCAACGAAATTGCGTTAGTCGTTGCTAAATTAGCAACAAATATTTATGGTCATTTGTAGGGGTGGCAATTCGGGTCGGGTTGGCGGGTTCGGGTTGTCAGGTTGGCGGGTCAGAAAACCCCAACTCAAACCTGACCCATTTAAATCATCGAGTCAACCCTAACATGTTTACACATAACCCGAACCTAACGCATTTAACCCGTATATATACTTGGGTTGGATGGTTAATTAGGTGACACGAGTTAAATAGGTTAAACGGGTTTCAGGTTGACCTATTTAACCCCTTTTTTTATATAAAAGTTGCCACATAACACGAGTTAAACGGGTTTGCCGGTCGACCGTTTTAAATCATCGAGTCAACCCTAACCTGTTTACACATAACCCGAACCTAACCCATTTAACCCGTATATATACTTGGGTTGGATGGTTAATTAGGTGACATGAGTTAAATAGGTTAAACGGGTTTCGGGTTGACCTATTTAACCCATTTTTTATATAAAAGTTGTCACATAACACGAGTTAAACAGGTTAAACGGGTTTTCGGGTCGACCGTTTAACCCATTTAACCTGTATAATCAAATATAAATATTTTTTAACTTAAGAAAAAAAATTTAAACGGGTTGGCGGGTCGACCCACTTAATTTATTCTCAACCCGAACCTGACCTGTTTAATAAACGAGTTAGATGGGTCGACCTAAACCCGACCCAAAATTTATTTAACTCAACCCGAACCTGTTAATTTTCGTGTCGGTTTCAGGTCGGGTTTCGTGTCGGGCCAGAAATTGCCACCCCGAGTCATTTGTAGAAATAGCAACTAATTTTTTTGTTGCTAAAAAATTTGCAACTTTGTTAACAATTTCGTTGCTAAAATTAGATGCTAAATGCACAATTTAGCAACGATTTCTCTATTGTTGTTAAAATAATTGTTGCTAATGACATTTTTTCTAGTAGTGACATATTACTCTTACTAGATTTATTCTTGAAAATTTTTTATATCTTAAAAAGAAAAATATCATTTTGAGAAAACCAATATTTAAGAAAACTAAATTATCTACTATATAATAAAACACGAGTTACAAAAATCACTTAGGGATGACGTAGTGGCAAAAGACAAATCATTATTTCTTTTAAACTGTGAGATGTCTCTAGTTCAATTCATGTTAGGTGCGAAAAAGCTTTGAACTACCCACGCCAATCTTTTGAAAAGAAAAAAAAAAAATGAGAGCTTTACCCTGTCTATGTATGTGTTAATTGGTCCAAAGGGTAACAATCTTCTAAAAAGTATGATTAAACCCACTTTCAAAAAAGTATCTGAAACCTAAAGCGTGTCTCCCTTTCCCTTCATTTCAATTTCACCGTCATCTCCCCTTCCTCTTTTTCTATTTCACAACCCCTACTTTAAGTTTAAAAATCATTCAAAAAACAAAATTAGGTTTCGACTTATATTCAATTTCATCATATTTTCCTTCGGTCGCAACAAAATTACAAAAAATTTTAAGAATTAGAATGTCATCAAGTTTGGTTCCATTCAATATAAGGTAAACGAAATTACTACGATAAATCTTGATCAACAAACCTGAAATTAACACCAATTCTTCATCTTTTTTGCTTTTCTAAAGCTTTCCTAATAAATTTTTTCAAATAAATTATGTGTTCATGAAAACACCCATAAGGTATTTGATGAAATATATCAATGAATCAATTTTGTGATTTTAGAGTTAGAAAATGTTCAATAAAATATAAAGATTTTATGATTTCATAAAAGCTTCAATATTTAATGAACCCATTTGACCGGTCCCTCTAACATCGTTTTTTTTTTTTATTTGACCGCGATTGAAATGACACACCACCCAGAAGACTAGTACGAGTACTGATTTGCACTTGCCATAATTTAATGTGCATGTTTCAGATATGATTTTACTTGACTAATGATTGGCAGTGAAGGTACCCTACACACAGGGCCGTCTTTAAGGGTGTGCAAGGTGAACGACCATTCAAGGCCTTAAAATTTTTAAAGGCCTCAAAATTTGTCCTGTTAATAATTATATGCATGTTTACACATATTTTTCACGAAGAAAAAGTATTTATATAAGAAAATATCTTAAAAGAGTAATATGTCAGAACGTTTAGATAATTAATTGCATTATATGTGACACTTTATATAATATTTGTTATCGAAAGACCTCATTATTTAATTTCGTTCAAAGCCCTCAAAATTTTCAAAATCTCATTGGACGGCCCTGTCTACACATGTGTCTATTTAAGGTGTGTTCAGATTTCAAAAAAAAAAGAAAAAAAGAAGGGATTGGATGGTGCTGGTTGTGGGGTGGGAGAGGGTGGTGGTGTTGGCTGTGTGGTGGTAAAGGGTGGTGGGATTACAAAATAATTGCAAATTCAAAAAATGTAACTGTGAGAAGGGTTTTGCTAAACACAACCTTATGGGTTGTGTATAAGTATTCCATAAATACATAATTGAAATTTAATGAACACTTAATGAACTCTAAACATTCCATAGTTAACATCACTTACCTCTTTTATAATGATTAAAAGTATATAATCATGTACTATATAAGTTCATTAATTGTCATTTTCATAAAATTGGAATGCTTACATACAACCCATAGGGTTGTGTTTAGCAAAACCCTTGGGACAAGAAGACGAGGGTAAATTAGTCATTTCGTATGCCCTTTGACCATGACTAACGGGCTTTGGTAATGGCCGTAAGTGAAAATGATATAAATTGCAACAAAGTGTGAACACCATGGACATTATTCGCTATTTAAGGTTTTAAGGTGCCTACAGTGCAAAAATGACTTACCACATGGACATTTTTGGCAATTTACCCTTTAAAATAACTACTGTGCCTAATAATAGACATGCTAATATAACTACAAATGCAATGAAAATTTTTGTTGGTTGTAATATGAGAAAGAAGTGATTTGCGCACTTCTATTTTTTATTGGGTCACTCTTTTTTATGTTTCAAGTAGTTGTACAAAACTCATACTTTGCTTTATCTTTTTGTATTGTGAGTGAAATAAATTGAGTACGTAAATTACTTTCCAATAAGAAATGAAGGATCCGTAATAATATGTCAATTGATAATAGAGCTGGCATAACAGGTTACACGAACCTGTTAAGACACGAACCTGTTAAGGCCAAACACGAACACGACCTGTTAACTAATCGTGTCATTTTTCTCAAACACGAACACGACACGAAAATAAACAGGTGCACCTGTTAAGACCTGTTAAGAACCTGTTAACATGCATATGAGCAAATCGAATGATACAAGAACCTGTTAAGACCTGTTAACCTGTTAACATGCACCTGTTAAGATCCTGTTAACATACATAATGATACATAATGCAAAAGTTCATACAATTTCAAAGACCCACATGAATGGATAATAGAATAGATTTAGGATTTTAGGGTTTTTAATTTTAAGGATTATATTATTATTATTATTATATATATATATATATATATATATATATATATATATATATATATTATAATATTAACAGGTCATAACAGGTCTTAACAGGTCTGACCTGTTAAGACACGAAACCTGTTAAGAACAGGTCGTGTCGTGTCGTGTTAACATGTTTCGTGTCAAAATTGCCGGCTCTAATTGATAATAATATCAGACCTACCAAATAATCCATTTGGCGTTATTTTTCACCTTATATTAAAATTTGATAACATTCAGAATTATCTTAGATTTTGTAATTTGACATACCAAGAAAAAAAACTAAGATAAATCTGTTATCAAATTCTAATACAAAGTGAAGAATAATGCCAAATGGTTTATTTTGTATGTCCTACATGTTAGAAAGGCTGTTAATTGAAAGGGATAATCATTTATTAATGTATCTAACTTATCACATTTTCTAGTTTTGTGTAGCGAATAATTTTTTTTGCAAATTCAGATACCAAACTTTCAAATTTCGTCATTTTAATGTATTATTTTTCTTCCACAACCGACTTTGCCAAATGGAACAAGTTGCCATCCCTGTCGTTATCTTTCTTTGCTATTTTTTTTCCTTCATTTATATGTATCTAACTTGTCACATTTTTTCATTTGTATATATCTTACTTGTTACATTTTCGCTTTATAAATGTATCTAACTTGTTACACTTTCTATTTATATGTAACGAATAAGTTGTAATTATCGTAGATGGATGCCATGTAGAAAACAATTTTTTTTAAAGAAATGAGGTAACCTGGTACCGGTTGGGGTACACCAAAATGACGAAAGTTGATTACACGAACTTGCAAAAATTTTCAACACACAAAACTGAAAAGGAAAAATATTTGGAGAACTAAAAGAAATGACTAATTTTGTGTCTAACTTATATGTCATTACTTTATTCGATTGTGAAGCAGCGAGTCCGGGTGATACAATCAATAAATTATTGTTACAAATGTTTAGACACAAAATTAAGCCTAAGTTTTAGATACACCAATCTTTTCTCAACTGAAAAATGTAATAAGTTATACACATTAATATTTAATAAATCTTACTTAAAACAAATAAGTATCTATATCTATACTCATTTATAAAGCATTTAGGACATTCTAAATAAGGAAGTCTTAAAATTCTTAAGACCAAAAACATTTCTTATTAAAGAAAGCTATAAAAACTTAAATGTAATTTACTTGGTCAAAACTTCTAACCTATCGTATTAATGAAATAAATGTGATTTTTAATGAGAAAAAAAAAATGTCACCATATTAATACTTGTAACCGCTAAAAGTTAGTTATTATCAATAATGATTATTAAAAACGTGTAATCACATCTAACATATAAATCTACAACCATTTCATATCTCTCACACGTTTATTTGGAGATCAAATAGTTTGAATTGTTATGGATTATAGTTATTTTAATTAAAAATTATCATTTTTTCGTAAAGTTATCGTTAGAAATAATGTATAAATGAACAACATTTACTCGTCACAAAATTTAATCACAGGGTACCCGTCGCCACATTGCGCGGGTACCCTTCTAGTGTTATTAAAGGCTCTTTAACATATGGGACATCCCTACTTATATTGATATAGTTCACCATTCTCAACCCATGTGCATGTGTCCAATTGTCTATGCATAAAAGCCTATATAGACACTTGAATCTTATTATCATCGGTACGTTCATCGTTGCCAAGTATTTCTTACTTTTTTTCACACATTTTTCACAAAATAGAATGGAACAACTTTTCAAGTTCAAAGATGACCGTTTCACTCTCACTTCTTTTAAGATTCTGTCACTCAGCATCTTATGTTTAGTTGTGTCTTGTTTTCTAAATCAAATACAAAAACCTATGTTTTTAATACTCTTTAGTTTGTTCTTGCTGTTCGGAGTCTTCATAACTAACCTTATATCACAAAATCCGGAAATTTATCTAGTTGACTACTCATGTCTAAAGCCACCAAACTATTGGAGAGTACCCTTTTCGTCATTCCTCGAACACTCACGTATCGTACACAATCTCGATCAAGAAAGTGTAGATTTCATGTCCAAAATCTTGGTCTCTTCGGGTCAAAGCCAAAGAACATGCATACCTCCATTTTTACACTACATCCCACCAAGATCAACTAACGTAGAAGCCATTAACGAAGCTCAAACAGTTCTCTTCCCAGTTTTTGAAGACCTTTTATCCAAAACTCAACTCTCGCCACATGATATCGACATACTCATAGTTAACTGCAGCGGGTTTTGCCCTTCACCTTCACTATCATCAATCATTATCAACAAGTACTCGATGAGAGAAGACATAAAAAGCTTTAACATAAGTGGTATGGGGTGTAGCGCGAGTGCATTAGGAGTTGACATGGCACAAAACCTTTTAAAAGTTCATAAAAACTCGAACGCGGTTATTCTAAGTACAGAAATATTATCTAATGGTTGGTATTCAGGAAAAGACCGGTCTATGATGGTACTAAACTGCCTCTTTAGATCGGGTAGTGCAGCCATTCTAATATCCAACAAAACATACGCTAAACGAATTTCAAAATATAGACTACTACACGCTCAAAGAACATAAGCCGCATTTGACGATATAGCATACAAATCCGCAATCCGTGAAGAGGACTCCGAAGGCATCATGGGAGTTACCTTTGAGAAAAGATGTGTTACATGTGGCAGGTGAATTACTCCGAACTAATTTTCAAACTTTTGGCTTATCTATTCTCCCGTTAGAAGAGAAAATAAAATACGGATTTTCGATCATTAGGAAGAAGTTCCTCAATAATTCAAGGGATCTTTACGTACCAAACTTTAGAAAGGTGATACAGCATTACTGCTTGCCAACATCGGGCAAGACGGTAATAACTGAGATAGGCAAAAAGATGAAGTTAAAAGAGGATGAAGTTGAGGCTGCGTTGATGACTTTACATAGGTTTGGGAATCAATCATCTTCTTCATTGTGGTATGAGTTAGCTTACATGGAAGGCAAGGAAAGGGTTAAGCAAGGTGAAAGAGTGTTGCAGGCTTGCAGCTTGGTATGGGGAGTGGGCCTAAGTGTACCAGTTTGGTATGGGAGTGTATTAGGCCCATTGTTGGAGAGTCATGTAAGGGCTCATGGGCTGATTGTATTGATAGTTATCCCTGTTTCTCACAAGATCGTCTTGGACTCTTGGTTACAATCATTTGGTTGAACAGCTTATGACCACCGCAAGATAGAAACATATACATACCATGGGGAACATTCCCATACAATATATATAATCTTATGCATTGTACACTTAAATATAGAGAAACATATATGTGTTATTTAGTGCATAAAATTGATGGGTCTGTGTTCATTTACTTTTTTTTACTATTTGCTAAATACAAATCAGTAAAACAAAATAGATACAATATTTATTTTGATGTTCATGTATAAGAATTTAGGTGTAGAACTTTCACTAATGTTTTGCCTTTTTTGATCTACTACTACTAGTAAAAAAGTAGTAAAAAAGAAGTCTGGTAAATATAGAACTCTCATTAATGTTACCTACATGATTATCTTTTTACCTAAGCGTTTAGTAGTGAAATGAAGGGTTTTTGTTGAAGATGAAACTTCTTTAAAAATTCAGCAAAATATAGTGTATAAAAATGTTATTTCTCCTTAATAACTTGTACACTCCATGATCTTAAAAAGTGGCTCACATGTGACATGTTCAGCTAACTTCACGCCATCTCCGTGAATTTGAGAGTAGATGCTATTTTCGTATATACTTAAAATAATTTTCTTCAATTATCTTTAGGTCGATCGTATTTAAGACTTTTCATATAATCGACAAAAAGTAAAAACTAAGAGGGTGTTTGAGATTGCTTATATTTGATCAGAATCAAATCCGAACACTGTTTGATCTAACGAAAACTATAACATATTATACAAAAAATAATGAGTTTTATGCTAAATTAAAAAGTTAAAAGCATTAAAAATAATTTATGAAAAAAAGAAAGATAAAAAGGGTGAAGGGTGGTGGAAGGCTTGTGAAAAACTGATCTCTACTTTTCTGCGTCACTTCATTAGTTCTTACCTTACGAACGTAATCGTACATGCACCTGGTTTGTGCGTCCGTCAAATTCTTGATGTTTGGCGACTCAAACAATGTCAAGTACACAATTTTGGTATTATTGCGTGTGAACCACTATTAGTACATCACATGCACTTGTCCATGCGCTTTATGAGATTATCTGAATAACTTTAGAAAGTTTCTTCATGGTTATGGATTACTTGGAGCCAATGTCTATTGATATCGTTACAACCTATTAGTCTCTATGAGTTATGGACCTGTAAGGTCTATTTGACTTTGTGATGATCAATGCATGCGTTATCACATTTCATACTATTTATTTCATTTTTTTTTTTCCAAAAATGATTGTGCTCTATTAAAAAAAAAAAAAAAAAAAAAAAAAAAAAAAAAAAAAAAATTATCAAGTTTGATATTATTATTACGTTACTCCCTCCGTCTCAAAAAAATCACATAATTTAATAAAAGTATAACCACTTTAATTTTCAACCACTCAAATATAATATTACTCAACTAAATTCTCTAGTTTTTACTTAAAAAAGAAAGTGGACAATTATATTGAGAAAGAGATTGATTCTCACACAATTTTTTTTTATAACCGCACCATTTTGTACAACATTATAATGCACAGAGAGCCTACAATACAACACTGTACTACATAAAGTATGGTGCAAGAATAAAAAAAATTGATGTGCGAATCACTTCCCTATTGAGAAATACCGAAAAAAAAATATGAACTATAATAATGAGACGTAGGGAGTATTACAAAATATCTTACCATATACTAATAAAAGAAAAAATTCTTTTTAATAAAACTAAAATTGGAAAAAAGATAAATTTTCTCTTAGAAAAAAGGCTTTAGGCAACAACAACAGACATGTAAATAAAGATAATTTTTCTCATAACATGTGAGAAGCTCTCAAACGATTCGTGTTTAAAACATGTGAAATACAGTAGTACTGTAGTTAAAGTTGTGGTTTTAACAAAAATAAAAAATAAAGTTATATTTACATATTTTTTCCCGTAAAACATTTTGGAACAAAAGTAACGTTTGTTTGACTATGTAAGGCCAAAAAATTATAGACGAATCCAAAAAAAAAAAAAGGATAAGAAGAGACTAGTATCTTCTGACACACAGTGATTGAATAATGGCGGGTGAGCAAGGATGCTGTCCGTCAATGGATCTATTCCGGTCAGAAGCGATGCATTTAGTTCAGATCATTATTCCAATAGAGTCTGCTCACTTCACCGCTTCTTATCTCGGCGATATTGGTCTCGTTCAGTTCAAAGATGTAACTATTATTATTATTATATCTATCAATCAACTCACTCACTCATTCCTTTTATTATTAGTTTATCATTTATGCCTTTTCTGTTAGTGTTAGAATAATCCCCCATGTGCAAGGAGTTTGCTATTCAAATTCTCATTTAGACATTAGTTATACTAGACGAATACCCGCGCAAAACAACGGTGTATAATTACACATGCAAACTTGTGGTTTTGGTGTGACCCTTAATGCAACACTTATGGGTTCAATTTGTAGTCATTGTGAGAAAAAAAAATTCTCTATTATGAACAAAAAATGATAAAAGTTTGAGGATTTGAAATTAAATGTTACGATCCCACATCGCCCAAGTATGGGATTGGGTGGTGGTTTATAAGTCTAGGTGTCCCCTCCTCTTACAAGCTAGCTTTTTGAGTGAGTTCTACACTTGGACTTATGAACATCGATACGAGCCTAGTTATGGGATAGGTTCGTATCATTAAACAATATTTAAAAGTCTGAGGATTTGTGGATTTTGTTACAATTTTTATGTTTTTCAAGTTTCAAGATTAAAGAAAAGTCATTCACCCTTTATATATACTATAGATACTAGAATGGTACCCGCGCAATGCGGCGGCGGGTACTGTGTGATTATATTTTGTGTTATTTGGTTACACGTTTAGTTGTCTTCATGCTTTATAAGTAGAGATATTAGAGATGGTTAAGCCAAATAATTTTAGTTTGAACAACCAACCGCTTCCTAACAAACTTCCTAACCATCTAGCTTCCTAACAAATTAATTTTCAAATCTTTCCATAATAAGTAAGAAAAAAGTCTGAATTTTAAGCCTTTCTAATTATAGAGTAGTCCCAAATGCATTATAAGGTAGTATAGATAGATATAGATAAAGGTGATAGGTGGAAGATGTTAGATAACAAGCCATTTCAACCGTCTTCGCATTGGCTGGGTGGAAGATGTTACCTTTTTTTTTCTCGTTTAGACAAATATTCTCTAGATTGTTAGGTAACTTGGTTCCTTCTATGGGTACTTAACACTATTTTCGTTGTTTTATGCAGCTCAATGCAGATAAAAGCCCTTTCCAGCGAACATATGCTGGCCAGGTGAATATCTCTCAAAGCTTTAGCAAACCTTCTATAATTACTTTGCCTTACCAAATCAAAGATATGATTTACCTTGCATAAGACATATGAAACTAACCTAGCAAATTCTCACTAACTGACAACAACAATATTTGTCTTTCAAAAAATACTCGTACTAAATTACCAAAAAGGATAGCTTCACGTTCTTCAAAAGTCGACTTATAGTTTACATTTGAAATGTACTTAGTGGTGCAATACTGAATGCTTTGTGATATGACGCATCAGAAACTTAAGTACCTTTTGAACCTCGAGTAACATCACTGTCTACTTCAGATTATAAGTGTGAACACACTACACACAACGTATCTGTTAAATCTCATAACTCTGCGGTCTAGTTACTTTTTATAGTTTTTATTATTGAGATTATTCTTTATATTTCTTCTGTTGTGAAGATTAAAAGATGCGGAGAAATGGCAAGGAAGTTGCGTTACTTCAAAGACCAAATGTCGAAGGCGGGCTTAACACCCGCAGCAATAACTGATGCACAAACTGATACTAATCTGGATGACCTAGAGGTATCTCACGCCTATTGATGTAAATGCAGAAAGTGAATCCCGAATGAGGCTCAGCCTTTTTGTTGTTTAGAAAATGAACTCTTGTTATAATGGATTTTTATAGGTAAAACTTGGAGATCTTGAAGCTGAGCTGATTGAAATAAATGCAAATAGTGAAAAACTGCAGCGTGGTTATAATGAGCTTGTAGAATATAAGCTTGTCTTACAGAAGGTATGTAGTACTATTGCTCTGTAATCGGGTGGTAGCACTTGGTTGTATATTTTGTGAGTGTGTTAAATTGATACGATTCAGATACTGTCATTTTGATAATTTTCTATAAAAAAACTTCTTAACAACTTATATTGAAGTTATCATACAAACATATAGATCAATTGAGGACTAAATGCTACACGTACACACACATATTGAATGTATATGTTGGTATCACAACTTTTTCCCCTTCCTAATATCTACACTTGCTACGTGAAATAGCCTGCATTTTATGCGTCAAATTTCTATTGTTTTCCAGGCTGGAGAGTTTTTCAGAGCGGCACACAGTGGTGCTATAGCTCAGCATAGAGAAAGTGATTCGGCTCCTGAAGAATCTTTGGAGACTCCTCTTCTGACGGATCAAGTACAGATCATGATATGAATCTTTTGTTTTGTTGCTTCCTGTAGCTTCTGCACTTTAAATGATATTTTCTGATGAATACTTGTAGGATTCCAAAACTGACCAGGGAAAGCAAGTTAAATTGGGGTTTCTAGCTGGTCTTGTGCCCAAGGCAAAAGCTATAGCTTTTGAAAGAATTTTATTCCGTGCTACAAGGGGTAATGTCTTTTTGCGGCAGGCGTCTGTGGATGAAGCTGTTATCGATCCTAGCTCCGGAGAGAAGGTTGATACTCTACTTTTTCAACACAATTTTATGTCTTAATAAATGTTTTAAAATGAGTTATTCCTAGAATGTGTTTTCCTTGCATAATACCTATTTATATAGTATAAGTTGTACAGGTTTTAATACTTGACTATCACTGTACAGGTTGAGAAAAATGTATTTCTGGTTTTCTTTTCTGGAGAAAGAGCAAAAAGCAAAATTCTCAAAATATGCGAAGCTTTTGGGGCAAATCGTTACCCTTTTGCAGAAGAACTTAGTAAACAAGAACAAACGATAACTGAGGTATGCAACAACCTTCTTTCTTAGTTAACCTGTTACCCTTATTGCAAGCCATTGGTGCTTGTACTTGTTATTCCCTAATATTGTGACTGTAATACCCTGGCTAATTTTTACTTGCATTAGAATGATTAAAAGTGCTTTGCCCCCTTGAAGTGTGTTTTACTCTTTCATTAGTAGTTGTGTTTCTTCAAGATATGTGAACTCACTAGATGCCAAACGTTTTACAAAAAAAAAAAAAGTGAAACTTATTCAGATAAGCGAAGATGTTGGATCAAACCAAAGTAAAACACTTCTTGTTCAATGTCCACAAAGTTCTTTTTTTTTTTTTTTTTTTTTTTTTTTTTTTTTTTTTTTTTTTTTTTAAATAAATAATAGTATTTTTCATTTGATACTTTAAATTTTTTAACAAAATAATTTAGGGAGTTTCAATGCATTAAAAATACATTTTGAGCGACTTTCGGCCTGCTTAATTAATTTCTGTTTTACCACTTGATTAGTTAGAGATCAAACATACCTGGATCAACCCATTAATTAGTGAATGGGCCCCACATTTACTTACCATGTTTGCCCATCATTTTTTTCAACAATTTGGTTCGCCCTGCAGTTTGGTGCTAGTGTGTTTGGGTCTCATGACACTGAGCATTCAATTTGACACTTCTAGGTATCTGGAAGGACATCTGAGCTAAAGACAACAATAGATGCTGGGCTTCTGCACCGTGGCAATTTGCTACAAATAATAGGGGAAAAATATGAGCGGTGGAACCTTCTGGTATGCGTTGTCTCACTCTTTCCATTTAAAGCTTTTCCCTTGAATAGTACTTTATGTTTAGGAAGGCAGGTGGAACCATCTGTTAACTTAGGGGTGTTTTGGATTACTTATTTTTCAGCTTATGCTTATAAGTACTTCGAGATAAGCAGGCACTAATGTTCTTATTGAGAAGGGCTCATCCCGTTTTAATAATAAGCAGTCTAAACGCTTGAAAGTGCGTATGTCTATAAAAACACAGTAAGCCAATAAGCTGGTAAAATAAGCAATCCGAAGCACCACCTTATCGTTATTGATATACATGCTCATTGACCTAAATTTTTGTGTTCACCTAACCTTATGTAATTAATCCTGTAGGTTCGTAAAGAGAAGTCTATTTATCACACTCTGAATATGCTCAGCATCGATGTGACAAAGAAGTGTCTTGTGGCTGAAGGGTGGAGTCCTGTTTACGCGACAGAACAGGTGTTTTTGTTTTTCCCTTTTGTTCCTTATAAAATATAAAATATAGTAGAAAAGAACCTTCTCTTTTAATGGTTTAATAGGATGATGTTTACCATTAAGGTGTAAAACTATTATTTTCTGCGTTGGATATCTCATTTCCCAATTACTTACTTTTGGAAAATTGGTGTACCATCAATTTTGGCATTATGTGGATGAAATTCAGGACATCTTAATGTTTTTGCTCTCAAGTATGATTTAATTTGTTTTTGCAGATTCAAGATGCACTGGAGCGGGCAACAAGAGACTCAAACTCACAAGTTGGTGCTATATTCCAGGTTTTGAACACTAAAGAGTTGCCTCCAACGTATTTCCGGACAAACAAGTTTACTGATTCCTTTCAAACAATCGTTGATGCATATGGGTAAGAATTACTTACAATTTGACCCTCAATAATAGTATTTCCTTGTTAGTTTCATACCAGCACGTATTGAATCTGCTGTTACTGCAGGGTTGCCAAGTACCAAGAAGCAAATCCTGGTGTATATACTATCGTCACATTCCCATTTCTGTTTGCTGTCATGTTTGGTGATTGGGGCCACGGTATATGCATCCTGCTGGCAACTTTATTTTTGATATCCAGGGAGAAGAAATACGCTAATCAGGTAGCTTTGGTCTTTTGACCTAATCTTGTAAAGTATCAGCAGATATTGTTATGCCTTTTGGTGAATGCAGAAGCTTCTTTTAGTGGCTATTCTTTTATTCTATGCTTGAAGACTGATATTGTTACGGCTTTTGGTGAATGCAGAAGCTTGGAGACATAATGGAAATGACCTTTGGGGGTCGATATGTTATATTGTTGATGTCCCTTTTCTCAATCTATACTGGTTTGATCTACAATGAGTTCTTCTCGGTTCCATTCGAGTTATTTAGTCCTTCAGCATATGTATGCCGTGATGCTGCTTGCAGGTATTCATCAGACCCTGTCTCTTAGAGGTTCACATTCCACAAAAACCTTGCCTAACTGGGCCTATAGATACAAAAAATGCCCTGCCTAGCCTTCGAAAAAGGCTACAAAATTGTTTTCAGTCAAAACAAAATGCGGGCTAACACAGGCATAGGACCAGGCATCTTGGTCCAAACTTGGGCTAGGCCTAGGCCTGTTTGTGTATCTCTACTCACCATTTATCTGTTTATCTGTTTCACATTATCTCCTTAATCTTTGCCTCCTTTTCTGCAGCGAAGCTACGACGATTGGGTTGATAAAGGAGAGGGATACATACCCATTCGGTGTGGATCCTGCTTGGCATGGGAGTCGTAGTGAGTTGCCGTTCCTCAATTCATTGAAGATGAAGATGTCAATTCTTTTGGGAGTAGCACAAATGAACCTTGGGATTATAATGAGCTTTTTCAACGCGCTTTACTTTAAGAATGCCGTAAACATTTGGTTAGTTTCTGTGCTGACCTCCTCTGATATGCCAACGACTATATGAGTAACCTTCTACGCGTAAAAGAGAAGAGAGTTATTTAATGTTCTCATCAAGTTATAGTCGTTTAGTAATAATAATAAAAAGATAAACCAGATACAAAAGAGGTTACTCTTATCATATGTTTTTGATGAAATATTTATCAATCATGCGCTCTAACTCATAAGCATATTCGTTACATTGCTTCTGTCTAACTTTAATCAAAATGATAACTTCAGTCATCTGTAAGACCTGAAATCATCAGCACTCTCTTTGTTAGATTGTTCTCCTCGTCTTCTTGTCCCAAGTTGATCATATATGTTAATAAGTTTGCTTTAAATTGTACAAAAATGAGACAATTGATATGAACGTCACAGTACAGTTATGTGCTTGATTTTATTTTTTCAATATGTAATGTGAAAGTAAAGTTGACTTCTTTTTAGCATCTACTTTTCTTAATAAAAACAGAAAGCTTGAAAATCAATGGTACTTGGGATCTGGGAATTTTGTTGTCAAAAAGACTCCCATAACCATCAATTAGATGTCCGGGCACCTCTTTAAAAGTGCCAACATAAGCTTTATTCTTGTTGATGGTCGTTTAACGTACATTTAGTTCTCTTTTGGTCTGTCGTAGGCTTATGATATAACAACTATATGATGTAAGATCGACTAAAAGGTCCCGGGCATAGGTTAATTGACATTGTTTTATTCTCGTCTTGTGAACATAGAATATGTGGATATACAAAGTGTATAAAATTATCAACTTCACTCATAGTATGGCATAGTAAGTTAATTGACATCGTTTTATACTCGTTTTGTGAACACAGAATATGTGTCTATACAATTTATTAGTCTCATAGTATGGCCTCCATAACTTTCAGGTTTCAGTTTATCCCTCAGATGATCTTCTTGAATGGTTTGTTTGGGTACCTTTCCGTCCTCATCATTGTGAAGTGGTGCACTGGTTCAAAAGCTGATTTGTACCATGTGATGATATACATGTTCCTTAGTCCTACTGATGATCTTGGTGAAAACGAGCTTTTTGCAAACCAGAAGACAGTTCAGGTTCGTTTTCATAGAGTGATGTTATTACAATTGATGTGTTTACACTTATCAAACTGATACAAATTGTTCCATTGACAGCTTGTGTTGCTGCTACTATCCCTAATTGCTGTACCATGGATGCTGCTACCTAAGCCTTTCATATTAAAGGCCCAACACAACAGGGTATGCCTTTTATTTTCCTATGTTTCTTCTCATGTACACATGCATGTGATAATCTTCTCTGTTTTTTTTTGGTTGCAGTTTCGACCTATTTACCTTTGAATTGTAGTGGTTATATTTTATCTCTAACAGGTCAAATAGAAACTAGTTATATGGAAAATGGGTGAAAGTGTGAAATTTTCTATAGATGACTTTTACAGCTTAGGTTTCTAAATCGCGCTATACAAAAATATAAACTACTCTTACTTAACACATCACCTGATTATACAAAAATAACAAAAATGTTGTGGCTTCGACCCATTTTGGCCCACACTAATAAGATCATGTTTTGATCAATTACCCAACCTGCTGAACCGCCTGTTTGTCATGTCTAATTTTCCAGTGAAAGTTCTAGACATGAAGATTATTCTTTCTGACTTTCTCTTTTCTTTTTTGTCCCCTTGTTTTTCATACCCTTAGACACACCAAGGCCAAACCTACACACCCCTTGAAGGCGAAGATAACTCATTGCAAGTGGAGGCAAATCATGATTCTCATGATCATGAGGAATTCGAGTTTAGTGAAATATTTGTTCATCAACTCATTCATACAATAGAATTTGTACTTGGAGCAGTATCAAATACAGCTTCGTACCTTCGTCTATGGGCACTCAGGTACGCTAGACCTGTATTTTTTGAAATAATATATGCTTCTAACCTAAATTTTTCGGGAACTCGTGTGTATTGTTTTCTTATTAATATATATGTCTGTCCACTTGTCCAAGTCTCTGGGTTTTTCTCTAAAGAATATTAAGCTCATACTCTGTCAAATCGTTCATGAAATTTTTTCACAACTCTTCAGCACTTAGAAGTGAGCAAAACTTTAGGAAAAAATCAGTAAACTGAACGAAACCTGCATATGCGGTTCTGATTATAGCAAAAAACTGCTTCCAGTATCCTCAAGTACTTGGTGGTCACTCTTATTTTGTACTGTTGCATTACTACTACGGTTTACGAGCATATGGAATGGGGTTGGATTGTGTCTGCGGAAGTTTGGTGTATGTATAAAGATTGGTAAAGGGTTTTTTTTTTTTTTTTTTTTTTTTTTTTTTTTTTTTGGTTGTTGATGATTTGGGAAGTGGGAACTTTTAATCTTGTAATCGTCTGAAAGTGATTGTTATACTCTTCTTCAATATGTAATAATCCTGCCAACACTAATCCATTTATCTCCACTCTTTCAGCTTGGCACACTCAGAATTGTCAACTGTGTTCTATGAGAAGGTTCTTCTTCTTGCTTGGGGGTAAGTTTAACTCTCTTTGTGTCTTCACCCATCTTATTTTCACTTAGGGCTTGCTGAAATACTATTTTGTGGATTTTGGTAGCATGTTTAAATGTAACACTTTTGGTTCTCTCGGTAACTGTGATTCAGATGGAATAAGATAAGACATATCAACTGTCATCTCCCAATTGCTAATATAAATGTATTTGACAAGATTTGGTCGGGACTCAGGGTCTTAACACTGGCTAAACTTCCAACTTCTCAGCTAGTGGGTAATTGACCCATTACCTTACAGATGGGTCAATTAGGGTGAGAATGGAAAATTAAAAAATTTAGCTTAGAAGAATCATGTCTAATGGGTTAAAAGTCGCCAGGGATGTAATTCTAGAGAGAGATTTAAAAAGTTGGATTATTGTCGAAACATTGAAATTCATGTTATCAGCACGGCACAACCCATACAAATATAGTTTCTTTTGACCCCTTACTCAATCTGTCTGACCTTTCCACCATGCCACTTCTGCAGACCCCTTTGAGTTACAAGGTTCGCTAACCACACATTTGTCACAATGTGCAGGTACAATAATGTATTCATCCTTATCATTGGCATCATCGTGTTTATATTTGCCACGGTTGGTGTATTACTAGTAATGGAAACTTTGAGTGCCTTTCTACACGCATTAAGACTTCACTGGGTGGAGTTCCAAAACAAGTTCTATGAGGGAGACGGTTACAAGTTCCATCCCTTCTCCTTTGCCTTACTCGGCGACGAGGATGAATAAATTATAAGCCGTGTTAAGCAGCAGGCTTTGTGTGTATATTTGCATAATGTACTACTATTCCATTTTAGCCTCTATAAGGTTGAACTGAAGATGTGCAGTAGAGGACAAAAAGGTTTTGCAGCTTGTATTACCATCATTCTTTCATCATTGATGTTGTGGATAGAAACTGTAGCTATTTAATTTATATGTTTGGTTGCTATTATCTGTGATGATGTTTCATCAACAATAATAATAAATAAAGGTTTGTTGTTTATTTATATAAAGAAATAAATAAAGGTTTGTTGTTTATTTATATAAAGAAATAAATAAAGGTTTGTTGTTTATTTATATAAAGAATTTTATAAGGTGCGATTAGACTGGCTATGTTGTATGGGTCTGAGTGTTGGCCTATCTCTAAGGCCCAAGCTAACAGGGTATAGGTGGCGGAACTGAGAATGCTAAGGTGGACTTATGGTAAAACCATGCTTGACATGATTACGAACGGAGTTTTCAGAGCAAAACTTGAGGTCGAGACTATTATCTCGAAGATGATCGAAGATGAGAGAAGGAAGGTTGAGGCGGTTCGGGCATGTCAGGAGGAGGCCACAATCAGCGCCAGTAACAAGGGTCGAAGTGCTAGTGCTAGTGTGAGAAGGAGGGGTAGACCCAAACTCAGGTGGGAGGATAGACTTAAGCTCGATATGAAGGAGCTTCTCTTGTCCGAAGACATGACCTCAGGTAGGAAGGTGTGGAGAGATAGAATTAGGATTTGTCAGTAGCCCAGGCTAGTGTGGCTAGTGTTTCGTGGGTTTAGGCTGTTTTTGGTGTTAGGCTTTTTAGGCGTCTCTTTGTTGCCTTGCCCTTTACGTTTTGGTTTTTGGTGCCTTGCTTTAGCTTTAGGCCCTGTGCGTTGCCTGCATTGCCCTGTGTTGCTCCCTTAGGTTTTGCCTGCTTCTCTAGGTGCTTTGTTCCTTCGTTGGTTTGCTTTTGTGCCCCTTTGCCTGTGCTTTTGTGCTTTGCCTGTGTTGCTCCCTTAGGTTTTGGTGCTTTGTCCCTTCGTTATGCCTCTTTGCCATTCTTCGTGTTCCCTTTCTTGTTTTTGCTTTGTTTGTGTGCTTGCATGTGTTGCCTGCTTTTGCGCTTTTGCTCTATTCTCCGTGTATCTTTTGCTCTCCTTTCTTTGCTTTGTTTGCTCTCTCACCCGAACACTTGCACTTGTTGGAGGTCTCATTGGAAGCAGTCTCTCTACTCCCGGGTTTATCCTAAGGTATGAGTAGGATCTGTCTAAATTCTACCTCCCCCTTACCGTGCCCCGACGGGATTGAGTTTGTTGTTGTTGTACTTTAGAAAAAATCATTGTTACTGTTTTAGCAACTAAAAGGGACATTGGGTGATAGAAAACATGAAATTAGGGACCTTGGTTGACTGAAATTTCTTTGCGCTTGATATTTTGGTACAAGTTCAAGGACGAACGTGTATTTTACTCAAAAAATTAATACACTACTGACGCATTATGCACATGTAAGTTGATTATGCTCATGTAAGTTCATTTCAGTAAAACCTTGAAAAAATGTTTAATATGATAAAAGGGTATGTAAAAAGTTTATTTTGGTAAATTATTTAAACAAATATACGTTAAAAACTAAAAAAAACTATGCTAATTACCAAAATATATCGATCGCCCTATGACTTATCATTTTTTAGACTTTAAAATTTCAAAAGTCTGGGCAATCGAGCAACTTGTACAACTCTACCATTCGTCAAACAAGTGTCCACTTGTGATATGTGAATTAATATTTTTTCGAGTTTTTAAGGACACGTATCAAACACATATACGAGTTGCCCTTGGTTGGTCTATTTTGGACTTGAAAAGGTATAGAAAGTGATAAGTAATAGGACGACACGTCTATTTGGTAAAAAAAAAAAAAAAAAAAAAAAAAAAAAAAAAAAAAAAAAGTAATGAACAAGTCTCATCTAGAGAAGGCACAGTTTTTAGGGGGGAATATTTGAAAAATACAAGAAAGTTTAAACTAGAAATACCTCCAAACTGCTCTGCTGCAGCAAACCCACCTGCCGTCGCCGCTGCCGCCGTTGGATGATCACCTGTTCAAAGTGTATAATTAGTAAGTTATTTTTATTTATTTTTTTAAATTTTTTTAGATTTGGATTTTTCATGAGTTAACTTTTAGATATGGATTAGTTAGTTAGTTAGATGTTAGATATGTTTTAAATTTACAAAAAGTCAATTGATAGCCTTATTCGTTTTTTCCCATGATTTTGACTGCACAGATTAACTTGTACTTTGAATGTTTCAAACTTTATTCTTTCAATATAAAAGTAAACTAAGAGTTTGTTTAATGTATTACTCTATTACTTAGTACTGACCCTTGTATATTTTATCCCCTAAAACATTTTGGAACAACAAAAATGAATGTTTGTTTGACTATGTACACACACTGATTGGATTCTAAGGGGGAGAGAATAGATGGCGGGTGAGCAAGGATGTTGTCCTTCGATGGATTTGTTCCGTTCAGAAGCGATGCATTTAGTTCAAATCATTATTCCTATCGAGTCCGCTCATTTCACCGCTTCTTATCTCGGTCATATTGGTCTTGTTCAGTTCAAAGATGTATTTCACTCACTCACTCTTGTTACCTTGTTTGATTGTTATTGTTAGTGTAAATAAATATATAAATGATTCAAACTTATAATATAAGGATATTTTTTTCCATCGTTTATAAGTTAGACTACTCGAGTAGGAGTAGGAACCCAGGCAGAGTTCAAGTTTTAGAAGAATGGCGGGTTATTGATTACACCCCTAACGCCGGGTCACCTTTCCACCACCTCCACCTCAACACCACATCAG
Source organism: Artemisia argyi (assembly GCA_030686995.1). Classification (NCBI taxonomy): domain Eukaryota; kingdom Viridiplantae; phylum Streptophyta; class Magnoliopsida; order Asterales; family Asteraceae; genus Artemisia; species Artemisia argyi. The sequence goes on along the minus strand of CM060678.1, from coordinate 16,440,085 downwards.
CTTTTAATCATAGAGCCACATCAGCTTTTCATCACACCAGCTAACCCACCACCAAACACATAAAAATATTTCACTTTATACAAACATACCCCACAAACACACACTCAGTAGGTGAAGGAGACCACCTAATCAACCCCCAAAACACCCCTTCGCGCGCCAACATACCCCCTCCGACATGGGCTTCACTTGTGAACGGTACCCCTTTGCGTGTGAAGGGTGCCACCATAATGGCTAGTCTAATTTTAAACTTGGGTTTCTCATAGGAAATGCTTTATAACTTAAGTTTGGTAGTTGTTGATTTAAAGGGGTGGGGGTTGGTATTATGCATTTGCGAAACAGATTATTATGCGTTTTCAAAGCTGTGTTTTGTCTCTAGGGAGACGCATAAATCATATTAGGATAATCTCCCGGCGATGTGTGATATACGAGATCATGCTTAAACCCACACGCAAAATAAGAAGCATGATCTCTAATGGTTGCGTTTTCCGCATTGGCTGGGTGGAAAACGCTGCCTTATGTTTAACATTTCTTTCTTTGGTGCATGCAGCTGAATGCTGATAAAAGCCCATTTCAGCGAACGTATGCTGGTCAGGTAAACATTTTTTACTTTTCCTCTCTATGCTTTAGCAAACCTTTCATAATTACTCCGTGTTCCAGAATCAGAGATTTGATTTACCTTGTGGAACTTTAGATAAAAGCATGATTAGATATATGAAACCAGCCTAGCACATTCTCAGTAACTGACCCCAACAGGATTGGTCTCCCCAAAAATAGTTAATATTAAATTGCCAAAAAGGATTGCATCACGTTTTTCTAAAGTCGACAACTGGACATATAGTTTACATTTGGAATGTGCTTGGTGGTGCAATGTGGTCTATTTGTATATATTTCTAAATAAATGAATGCTTTATGTGATGCACGTTAGAAACTTGAGTACTTCGTGAGTCACGAGTAACATCACTGTCTACTTCAAACTTCAAGTGTGTGCACACTACACACAACATATCTATTATAGCTCACAAGTCACAACTCTGCGGTTCAGTTACATTTTGAAGTTATTATTATTGAGATTATTCTTTAAATCTCTTTTGCTGTGTAGATTAAAAGATGCGGAGAAATGGCAAGGAAGTTGCGTTACTTCAAAGACCAAATGTCCAAGGCAGGCCTAACACCCGCGGCAATAACTGATGCACAAAGTGATATCAATCTGGATGACCTAGAGGTATCTCATGAATATTGATGTAAATGCAGAAAGTGAATCCTGAATGAGGCCCGACCTCTTTTTTGTGTAGAAAAACAACTCTTGTTTATAATAAAACTTTTACAGGTAAAACTTGGAGAGCTTGAAGCTGAGCTGATTGAAATAAATGCAAATAGTGAAAAACTGCAGCGTGGTTATAATGAGCTTGTAGAATATAAGCTTGTCTTAAAGAAGGTATGTAAGACTATTGCTTTGTAATTGAGTGGTAGCACTTGGTTGTATATTTTGTGAGAGTGTAAAATGAGTAAATTGATACGATTCAGATACTGTCATTTTCATAATTTTCTTTAAAAAAAAACTTCTCAAGAACTTATATTGAAGTTATCATACAAACATATAGATCAGTTGAGCACTAAATGCTACGTGCACACACACATATTGAATGCAGATGTTGGTATAGCAACTCTTTCCCCTTCCTAATATTTACACTTGCTACGTGAAATAGCCTGCATTTTATGCGTCAAATTTCTATTGTTTTCCAGGCTGGAGAGTTTTTCAGAGCGACACACAGCAGTGCTATAGCTCAGCAGAGAGAAAGTGATTCGGCTCCTGAAGAATCTTTGGAGACTCCTCTTATGACGGATCAAGTACAAATCATGATAAGAATTTTGTTTTGTTGCTTCCTGTAGCTTGTACACGTTAGATGATTCTTTCTAATGAATACTTGTAGGATCCAAAAACTGACCAAGGCAAGCAAGTTAAATTGGGGTTTCTAGCTGGTCTTGTGCCCAAGGCAAAAGCTATAGCTTTTGAAAGAATTTTATTCCGTGCTACAAGGGGTAATGTCTTTCTGAGGCAAGCGCCTGTTGATGAAGCTGTTGTTGATCCTAGCTCAGGAGAGAAGGTTGATAATATACTTTTTCATGTCTTAATAAATGTTTTAAAATGAGGTATCCCTAGAATGTGATTTCCTTGCATAATACCTATTGATATACTATAAGTTGTACAGATTAGTACTTGACTATCACTGTACAGGTCGAGAAAAATGTATTTCTAGTTTTCTTTTCTGGAGAAAGAGCAAAAAGCAAAGTTCTCAAAATATGTGAATCTTTCGGGGCAAATCGTTACCCTTTTGCAGACGATCTTAGCAAACAAGAACAAACAATAACCGAGGTATGCAGCAACCTTCTTGGTTAGTTATTTTGTTACCCCTATTGCTAGCCGTTGGTGCTTATACTTGTTATACCCCATTAATGTTACTATAACCTTGGCTATTATTTTCTTGAATTAGAATGATCACTAGTGCCTTTGACTCAAAACACTTTCTGTTCTGTGTCTAAAAAGTTCCAATTTTTTTATTAAATAAATAATATCATTAAAATAATAATTCAAATGTTTAATCAAATAATTTACGGAGCCGTAATGCATTAAGAATACACTTTGCGCAACTTTAGGCCTTTCTAACCGTTTTCCTTTTAGCTAATTTTTGTATTACCTGTTTGACCCGTTAAGATAAAACATAACCGGATCAACCCATTAATTAGTAAATGGTCAGCTACTTATAGTTACCATGATCAATAGTTTGGTGCTAGTGTTTTTGGGTCTCATGATAATGATCATTCAATCGAAACTTCTAGGTATCTGAAAGGACATCTGAGCTAAAGACAACAATAGATGCTGGTCTTCTGCACCGTGGCAATCTGTTGCAAATAATAGGAAAAAAATATGAGCGGTGGAACCTTTTGGTATGTGTTGTCTCTTTTTCCATTAAAGTATTATCATGAACGGTACTTTTTTCATTAAACAAGGCAGGTGGAACCATCTGTGGACTTAGGTGTGTTTTGGATTACTTATTTTTCAGCTTATGGAGTTAAGCAGGTACCAATGCTCTTATTGAGAAGGGCTCATCCCGTTTTAAATCAAGCAAATAGGCAGTCCAAATGCTTGAAAGTGTATATGTCTCTAACAACACACTAAGCCAATAAGATGGGAAAACAAGCAATCCGCAACACCACCTTGTCACTATTGATATACATGCTCATTGACCTAAATTTTTATGTGTTCACCTAACCTTATTCAATTAATCCTGTAAGGTTCGTAAAGAGAAGTCTATTTATCACACTCTGAATATGCTCAGCATCGACGTGACAAAGAAGTGTCTTGTGGCTGAAGGGTGGAGTCCCGTTTACGGGACAGAACAGGTGTTTTTGTTTTTCCTTTTATTCTTTATAGAAAAAATGTTAATAGAAACGAACCTTCTGTCTTGATGGTTAGATAGGATGGGCGGTGTACCACTAAAGTGGAAAACTATTATTTTCTGTGTTATATCTCATTTCACTATTGCTTACTTTTGGGAAAATTAATGCACCGTCAATCTTGGCATTATGTTGATTAAATTCAGGACATGTTAATGTTTCTGCTCTTAAATACGATCTAATTTGTTTTTGCAGATTCAAGATGCCCTGGAGCGGGCAACAACAGACTCAAACTCACAAGTTGGGGCTATATTCCAGGTTTTGAACACTAAAGAGCTGCCTCCAACGTATTTCCGGACTAACAAGTTTACTGATTGCTTTCAAACAATCGTTGATGCATATGGGTGAGAATTACTTACGCATTGACCTTCATTAATAATTTCTTCCTATTATTTTTCATACTGGCAAGTATATAATCTGCTGTTACTGCAGGGTTGCCAAGTACCAAGAAGCAAATCCTGGAGTATATACTATCATCACATTTCCATTTCTATTTGCTGTAATGTTTGGTGATTGGGGCCATGGTATATGCATCCTGCTGGCAACTTTATTTTTGATATCCAGGGAGAAGAAATATGCCAATCAGGTACCTTGCACTTGCTCCTCTGACCTAATCTTGTTAAGTCAGCTGATATTTTTACGCCTCCTGGTTAACGCAAAAGCTTTATTTAGTGGCTATTCTTTTATTCCTATTATGCTTGAAGACTATATTGTTACGGCTTGTGGTGAATGCAGAAGCTTGAAGACTTTATGGAAATAACCTTTGGGGGTCGATATGTTATATTGTTGATGTCCCTTTTCTCAATCTATACTGGTTTGATCTACAATGAGTTCTTCTCGGTTCCGTTTGAGTTATTTAGTCCTTCTGCATATGTATGTCGTGATGCTGCTTGCAGGTATTCATCAGACCCTGTCTCTTAGAGGTCCACAAGGCTTAACTGGGCCTAGGCCCGGTATTAAAAAATTCCCCCACAGCCTTTGAAAAATGCTACAAAATTGTTTACAGTTAGCACAAAATTCAGGCTTACACGGGCCTAAGACCAGGCATCGTTGTCGGGACATGGGCTTGGCCTAGGCCTGTTTTTACATCTCGACTCACCATGTATCTGTTTATGTGTTCATATCATATCCTTATATTTACCTCCTTTTCTGCAGCGAAGCTACCACTATTGGGTTGATAAAGGAGAGGGATACATACCCATTCGGTGTGGATCCTGCTTGGCATGGGAGTCGCAGTGAGTTGCCATTCCTTAACTCATTGAAGATGAAGATGTCAATTCTTCTGGGAGTTGCACAAATGAACCTTGGGATAATAATGAGCTTTTTCAACGCGTTGTACTTTAAGAATGCTGTAAACATATGGTTAGTTTCTGTGCTGACATCCTATGATATGCCAACGACTATATGAGAAACCTTCTACGCTTAAAAGAGAAGAGAGTTATAATGTTTTCACTTTTCACCAAGTTATAGTCGTTTACTATAATAATAAAAAGATAAACCAGATGCAAAAAGGTTACTCTATTTGCACTCTTTTATGTCAGTCATATGTTTTTGATGAAATACTTATCAATCACGTGCTCAAACTCTCATAAGCATATTCGTTACATCACTTCTGTTCATAGACGGAACTTAGTAGGGGCAGGGGAGGACCCTGGTCCCCCTAAGATTGTCTTGTAGTGTTAAAATTTAGTGGTCTTTGGGATACGAAATATGTTTCATATTATGGCCAGCAGCAAAAGGGAAGAATTTCTGTGAAAGTTGGGTGTTGGGGTTCTTTAAATACATAAAAAAACATTTAAAATTGGAAATTGATGCATGGGCTGGGCTTTTAGATGTTAAAGCAGTTAAACTATAAACTATCTTCTTCTTTTTCTTTAATAAAACACTGTAAATTTGTACTAATATATATTGTTTGTTAGAATGCATACTACAATCTGTGATTCTCTTCACTTTTGTTATAGTTTGAGACATAATAAATTTGGAAAATAACTTGACAATATATTATTGTCTTTAATTTATGAATCCTCATAGGTTAGTTGAGTTTTGATTTTTATTTTGGTTTACATTTATAAATAGATAAATGTTTTCCGAACACAACATACTACATTTTTCGATGTAATATTTTTGGCCCCCCCAAGAAAAGCGTTCAAGTTCCGTCAATGCTTCTGTTTAACTTTAATCAAAATGATAACTTCAGTCATCTGTAAGACTTGAAATTGTCAGCACTCTCTTTGTTAGATTGTTAATAAGTTTGCTTTACAATGTACAAAAATGAGAGAATTGATATGAATGTGACAATACAGTTATGTGCTTGATTTTATTTTTTCAATATGTAATGTGAAAGTAAAGTGACTTCTTTTTATCATCTAGTTTTCTTAATAAAAACAGAAAGCTTGAAAACCAAAGGTACTTGGGATCTGGGAATTTTGTGGTAAAAAAGACTCCCATAACCATCCATTAGATGTTCAGGCATGCCAACATAAGCTTTATTCTTGTTGATGGTCGTTTTTTAGTTCTCTTTTGGCCTGTTGTAGGCTTATGATATAACAGCTATACGATGTAAGATCGACTAAAAGGTCCCAGTCATAGGTATTGTTATAATCTCATCTTGTGAACATAGAATATGTGGATATACAAATAGTGTATAAAATTATCAACCTCACTCATATTATGGCATAGTAAGTTAATTGACATTGTTTTATTCTCTTCTTGTGAACATAGAATATGTGTATATACAATAGTATAATTAGTCTCACTCATAGTATGTCACTATGGCCTCCGTAATTTTCAGGTTTCAGTTTATCCCTCAGATGATCTTCTTGAATGGTTTGTTTGGGTACCTTTCCGTCCTCATCATTGTGAAGTGGTGCACTGGTTCAAAAGCTGATTTGTACCATGTGATGATATACATGTTCCTTAGTCCTACTGATGATCTTGGTGAAAATGAGCTTTTTGCAAACCAGAAGACAGTTCAGGTTGGTTTTCATAGAGTGATGTTATTTCAATTGATGTATTTACACTTATCAACTGATACAAATTGTTCCATTGACAGCTTGTGTTGCTGCTACTGTCCCTAATTGCTGTACCATGGATGCTGCTACCTAAGCCTTTCATATTAAAGGCACAACACAACAGGGTATACCTTTTATATTTTATCTATAACAGGTCAAATAGAAACTAGTTAAGAGTGCTCGATATGGGTGCCATTGGGCACAGAATGGTACCAATGGCTAACGAACAACATGTTATACCACACCGCCAAACGTGCCAGTCGTGTGTTATTCACTTATTCGGCATTTAGCCAATGCAATCACTAGCGCCATTTGTCCCATTTGTTTTTCGTTTTTTTTTTTTTTTTTGTTTTGTTTTGTTTTGTTTTTTTTTTTTTTGTTTTTTTTTTGTGTGTGTGTGTGTTGTTGTTGTGGGTATTTTGTGGGACCTACAGGTACCAATAACATGTTTTTTTTGTGTGTGTGTGTGGGTGGGTGGGTGGGGGGGGGGGGGGGGGGGGGGGGGGGAGGTGGCAGACGAATAACATGTTATTCGTTCTCCCCACACCTTGCACTCTTATATGGAACATGGGTTAAATGGGGTGAAATTCGCTATAGTGTACTTTTAAAGCTTAGACTTCCAAATCGCGCTATAAAATAATGTGTTATTCAAATATAAACTACTTATACTTAACACATCACTTGACTATACAAAAAATAACAAAAATGTTGTGGCTTCGACCCATTTTGACCCACACTAATAAGATCATGTTTTGACCTATTACCCAACCTGCTAAACCGCCTGTTTGTTGTCATGTCTAATTTTTTTCTAGTCAAAGTTCTAGATATGAAGATTATTCTTTCTGACTTTCTCTTTTCTTTTTTGTCCCCTTGTTTTTCATACCCTTAGACACACCAAGGCCAAACCTACACACCCCTTGAAGGCGAAGATAACTCGTTGCAAGTGGAGGCTAATCATGATTCTCATGATCACGAGGAATTCGAGTTTAGTGAAATATTTGTTCATCAACTCATTCATACAATAGAATTTGTACTTGGAGCAGTATCAAATACAGCTTCATATCTTCGTCTATGGGCACTCAGGTACGCTAGACCTATATTTTGAAAAATATTTGCTTCTAAACTAAATTTTTCAGGAACTCGTGTCTCGTGTGTAGTGTTTTTCTGAAGGTGCGACTGTTTCTTATCAATATATGTCTGTCCACCTGTCCAAGTCTCTGGGTTTTTTCTAAAGAATATTATGCATTTATGCTCATACTCTGTCAAATCGTTCATGAAAATTTGTGCATAACTATTCAGCACTTAGAAGTGAGCAAAACTTCGGAAAAATTCAGTAAACTGAATGGAACCTATATATGTGGTTCTGATTATAGCAAAAAACTGCTTCCAATATTCTCAAGTAATTGGTGGTGGTCCGCTCTTGTTTTGTACTGTTGCATTATTGCTAGGGTTTACAAGCATATGAAATGGGGTTGGATTGTGTCTGTGAAAGTCTGGTCTGCAAGTGACTGTTATACTCTTCATTATGTAATAATCCTGCTGACACTATTAATCCATTTATCTCCACTCTTTCAGCTTGGCACACTCAGAGTTGTCGACTGTGTTCTATGAGAAGGTTCTTCTTCTTGCTTGGGGGTAAATTTAACTCTCTTTGTGGCTTCACCCAACTTATTTTTGGTTAGAGTATGCTTGCTGTAATACTATTTCGTGGATTTTGGTTCTCTCGGTAACTCTGATTCAGATGGAATAAGATAAGAGATATCAACTGTCATCCCAATTGCTAATATAAATGTATTTGACAAGATTTGGTCGGGACCCAGGGTCTTAACACCGGATAGTGGGTAATTGACCCATTTCCTTACAGATTGGGCTAATTAGGGTGAGAACAGAAAATTAAAAAATTTGCTTAGAAGAATCATGTCTAATGGGTTAAAAATCGCCAGAAATGTAATCCTAGAGAGACATCAGTTTATTTAAATAGTTGGATTATTATCGAAACATTGCAATTCATGTTATCATGTCGTGCACACAATTTAGTTTTGTAAGTATATTCGGCACAACCCATACAAATATAGGTTATTTTGACCCCTTATTCAATCTGCCTGACCTTTCCATCATGCCTTACTCAACGTGCAGGTACAATAATGTGATCATCCTTACCATTGGCATCATGGTGTTTATATTTGCCACTGTTGGTGTATTACTATTAATGGAAACTTTGAGTGCCTTTCTGCACGCATTAAGACTTCACTGGGTGGAGTTCCAAAACAAGTTCTATGAGGGAGATGGTTACAAGTTCCATCCCTTCTCCTTTGCATTACTCGGCGACGAGGATGAATAATTTATAGCCGAGTTTTAAGCTGCAGGGTTTGTGTGTATATTTGCATATTGTACTACTATTCCAATTTAGCCTCTGTAAGGTTGAACTGAAGACATACAGTAGAGAACAAAAAGGTTTTGCAGCTTGTATTACCATCATTCTTTCATCAGTGATGTTGTGGATAGGAACTGTACATATTTAATTTGTATGTTTGGTTGCTATTATCTTTGATGATGTGTCATCAACAATAATAGTAAATAAAGGTGTGAAGTTTGTTTATAAAGAATTTGTACTTTAGACCTTAATTGTTGCGAAAGCAGCTGGCTGTATCAAGATATGAACAAGGTCTAATCTGAACAAGGTCTAATCTTATTAAACATAAGTTTTAATGCTAAAAAGAAACACCGATGAAAGTTCACATGACTGCTAAACACCTAAGCTAAACCAAAACATTAAAACACTTTCTGTATAGTAGACTGTTTACTAGCTGCACATACTAGTGTCGGTCAACTGCTACAACAGCGGAGACCATGGAATCAACACCACAAACGTTATGACCTTTGCAGATCTTGTAATATCCGTTCTCTCCCCATTCTGGTCCCCAAGAGTTCTTGATAATCCAATATGGCTTCTCTTTCTTTCTTGTTTCAGAATATCCAGCCGCACCATACCCGACCAACAACACACCATGGTTTAGCCTCTTTGAGCACACGTATGGGCATGACACACCCCCAACATATGTCTGCATGTAAACTGCATTGAGAGCCACTGCATACAAACATCATTGTTAGAAAAGGGGGTAACTGAAGACTACATAAAAGAAAACAAGCCCACGTCATAACTATCGTTATTTACTAGTAATAAAATACAGAATCTTGGTAGGCTTAACAATATTTGAAGACAAGGATGCATACCTGCGAGAGGACCATTCTTCACAAGATGGCAGCAATTTGGTCTTCGTCAAGGGATACGACACTGAAGTTACTAACAGATGCGACAACCTTGTTTTTATCAAATTTGCAGCTTCCAGTATCGTTGCCTGTGTAAGGATAGTCTTTTTCCCTCATAAGCCCACCGGCTTTAAGTGTGTACTCAAAAGCACTATTCATAAGACCCCCATTGCACCCTGCATCACACGATCCTTGTGATTCTGGATCACACTGAAGATAACGCAAGATTCAGTATGAAAGAATGATAAGTTTGACCCAAAGGACATTATATGAATAAAAAGCCTAAAAGCAAAACAAATGTTACCTCATGATCACAATCAACAAGTTGCTGCTCACTAAGGCTTTCAAGCTTCCCTGTAGCAAGGAAGTTTGCACCTTCCAACGCACCAGTTGTACTAAAAACGGAAATCTTTTAACCAAGTTTAATGACTAATCAGGGGTGTTTCGGTTTTCCAGTTATTGCTGTTTTATAGTCTGCTTAGGTTTGCTTATTTAAGTGATTATCTACTTATCGAGCAAGATCTACGTTTTGAATGAACTTATTATCTTACAGTAGATAAGTGCTTAAAATTAACAGATAAGCAATTAAAAAATAAGAATAAGCAATCCCAAATACATTACAATTTATAGCATAACTAGTTAACTACTAGTAATAACTAATAACCAATAAGTAATGTTGTAACGCAATGATGTGCAACTCATATACCTGATCCTTGACCTCAGTAACAGCACCATGTTCTCTCCAATCAAAATCCTTCGGCAAATCATCCGTTGGAAGAATCTCAGCCTTACCAGCATCAGACGGAAACCTAAGCCTAGACCTAAGTCCAAGATGCCTCCTAAACTCCAACGACGTCATATCAGAAAACCGAGTCACACCATGAACAGCAGATGGATCAAGCTTCTGGTGACGCTTAGCACGTAACATGTTAGCCTTGAAAACCGAAAACCTATAATCATGCTCCTTTTGTGACGCATAAAATTTGCCAAACTTGCGCATGAAGGCTCCAAAGTGGGATCCATACTTGTCGGTTGTATTGACAACCTGACGAATGATCATGTCGTCTCCCGAACTGGTGAAATCACCATCTCCGGAGACGTAAACTGCAAAAAGAGAAACAACAAAGAAAACAAGAAAAACCCTACGATCCATCACTTACGAATACTTCTAAAAGTTTCTTTTGTTTTTCTTAAAAACTACTGTAATGATTAATGATATCGTGCATGAAATCTAATAAGATGTCTTGTTTGTATATATAGGAAAAACTAACCACTAATCCTAGTTCGAATAGATATCAAATACTTTTAAAACCGCTATTCTCTATAAATAAAAAGATTATCTTTTCTTAATATAAGTATTTAATATTTTATTTTTTACGATATCCTAGTTAATGTCGGAGTGTTTTGTTGTGAATTTATTTAATTTAATTTACTGATTGCATGCGATGTGAAGAGCATTGGATGTTAATATGTTATTCTTTGCTTGTTGGGTTGGTTATTCTTTGCTTGTTAAAGGATTTATTTATTTATTTATTTATTTATTTTTATTTATTATTATTATTTTTTTTCATAGAATGTTTTTTGATAGTTTAGAATCAAAATAATTAGTTAAAGTTTAAAGAGGATTTTTGAACTAGAATATCAAATATAATGTTGAATTAATTAGTATCAAAATCACTTAACCAAAGGTTCCAAAACTAATAGAAAAGGTTACTGCCCAATCATGGTTATCTCAATCAAATGTATATAGAGTTCATTAGTCACGTTAATTCAATATACTAGTATGAGGTGCTGTTTGGTTCCCGGTTTAGTGTGGGTTTACCCAAAGAGAATATGAATAACTTGTTTGGTTGTTCAAGTGGGACTATAATTTGGGAATGAGGTAATGAATAGTTGATAGATCTCATACCACACCACTATGCCTGATATTAAAATGAATCATCTTGTTTTTTGTCTTTTTTTTTACATAAGTGGGCCTTACAACTTTTTTCTCTCTTATCTCTCATCACTATATATTAAAAAATTATTTAATTAAAATTTGTTTTTAATTTTCCATTAACTAAAATGTTATAATTTATTTAATTAATATATTTTATTTTTCTCTCTCCTCATTTAATTTAAACATATACTTTTAAATCTAATTTCTTTCCAACCTTTCCCAAATCCAAATCCAATTACAATCTCACGTACAAACCAAACGGCCCTGAATTTATTTTGTTTCATTTCGATTTTAAAATAGTACTCAACAACTAAGGGTGCGTTTGATATGCTGGGTATGAGTTTGATATTAGTGGTGAGTCCCTCACCTATGAAAGATACATACATAGGTCCCTTGATGTATATGGAGTATAAATTATATCTATCATTCATTACCATAGTGGTGGGGCCTCTCATATTAAACAAACACATTTAATCACTTTCATAGTTATAGCCTCATTCCCATAGTGGGATACCAAACGCACTATAAAATAATAGTATAGGGCTTGTTTGTTAAAATTTTCTGTTAAGTTATGTTTAACTATACCGAAAGAGATTCGGTGAGAAGAAAAACTAAATAAGAAGAATGAGAATAATTTCTAGCCATACATATCAAATAAAATGGAAAATTTTAAAGAGATGTGCATCTACATTTATAGATGCATCTCATTTACAAATTAAGAACATCATTAGAAAACCAGTCTAAACGTAGGGTGCGTTTAGTTGAGGGAAAACACCATTTTTTTCTACAAAATGTTTTGTGGAAAACAAGGAAAACAGATATCGCGTTTAAATTAGTGTTTTCCAATAAAATTCTGTACAAAACACAAAATTCCTATTTCCAACTTTAATACACAAAACTACAAAACTTTTTTTTTTGTTTTCCCCTATTTTCCATTAAAATACCCCAAATCCGTTTTCGTCAGTTGTTTTACGTTTTCGACTGATTTTTTACGTTTTCGTCAACCTTTTTACGTTTTCGTCAGGATTTTTACGTTTTTGTCCGATTTTTTACGTTTTCGTCCGTTTTTTACGTCTTCCTCCGTTTTTTTACGTTTTCGTCAGGTTTTTTACATTTTCGCCCGATTTTTTTCGTTTTCATCCGTTTTTTACGTTTTCGTCAGATTTAATAAGTTTTCATCCGATTTTTTACGTTTTTGTCCGATTTTTTACGTTTTCGTCAGATTTTTAACGTTTACGTCCGATTTTTTACGTTTTCGCCCCATTTTTTACGTTTTCGTCCGTTTTTTTTTTGTTTTGGTCAGATTTTTTACGTTTTCGTCCGATTCTATACGTTTTCGTCCGATTCTATACGTTTTCGTCTGATGTTTTAAGTTTCCATCCGTTTTTTTACGTTTTCATCAGATTTTTTACGTTTTCGTCCATTTTTTTACGTTTTCGTCAGATATTTTACGTTTTCGTCCATTTTTTTACGTTTTCGTCAGATTTTTTACTTTTTCGCCAGACTTTTTACGTTATCGTCCGTTTTTTTTACGTTTTCGTCAAATTTTTTACGTTTTCATCAGATTTTTTATGCTTTCGTCAGATTTTTTACATTTTTATATGATTTTTTACGTTTTTGTCAGATTTTTTACGTTTTCATCCGTTATTTTATGTTTTCGTCAGATTTTTTACATTTTCGTCTGATTTTTAACGTTTTCGTCCGTTTTTACGTTTTCGTCTGATTTTTTACGTTTTCGTCAGGTTTTTTTTCGTTTTTGTCAGATTTTTCACGTTTTCGTCCATTTTATACGTTTTTGTCAGATTTTTTATGTTATTTTTATATCTTTATATTTTTTTACGTGTTTGTCCTTTTTAACGTTTTCGTACGTTTCCTTACTTTGTCGTACATTTTCGTTTTTTTTTACGTTTTCGTTGGATGTTTCACATATTCATCCGTTATCGCTCGTTTTTTTTATGTTTTCTTACGTTTTTGTCCGTTCTCTTATGTTTTTTTTACGTTTTCGTCAATTTTTTGCGTTTACTTATGTTTATTTACATTTACGTCTATTTTTTTACGTTTTCGTTAGACGAAACCTAAAAAAACATGAATCAAAGATGAAAACGTAAATGAAAGATGAAAACATAAAAATCAGACGAAGACGGATGTGAAGGTAAAAATTCGGAAGAAAACGTAAAAAATCGAAAGAAAATGTAAAAATCGAAAGAAATCATAAAAAATGAAAATATTAAAAAATGGACAAATGTATAAAAAAATCTGACAAAAACGTAAAAAAAAAAAAAAAAAACAGATGGAAACATACAAATTCAAACAAAAAAGTAAAAAAAACGGACAAAAACGTAAGAAAATGAACAAAAACGTAAAAAATCTGAAGAAAACGTATAAAAACGGTGTAACATAAAAAATAGACGAAAACGTAAAAAAATCTGGCAAAAACGTAAAAAAACGGATGAAAACTTAAAAAATCTGACGAAAACGTAAAAAATATGACGAAAACGTAAAAAATCTGATGAAAATGTAAAAAATCTGACAAAAACGTAAAGAAACGGACGAAAACATAAAAAATCGGATGAAAACATAAAAAAATAGACGAAAATGTAAAGATACTGAAGAAAATGTAAAATAAACTGGCGAAACTGTAAAAAATATAACGAAAACGTAAAAAAACAGACAGAAAACGTAAAGAGACTGAAGAAAATGTAAAATATACTGATGAAACTGTAAAAAATCTAACGAAAACGTAAAAAAACATACGAAAACGTAAAAAAACAAACGAAAACCCAAAAAATCGGACGAAAACATAAAAAAGCTGTCGAAAATGTTAAAAACGGATGAAAACGTCAAAAATCAGACGAAAACGTAAAAAAACAAAAAAAACGTAAAATGTCGGACGAAAAGGTAAAAAAACAGACGAAAACGTTATTTGATTTTATATTTTATTGTTTTAATTTCTTTATTTTCTCGTATTAGATTTTTTAGTTATTTTATTATTTAGTTGGTTAGTTTATAATATTTGTTTTTGTGTTTTAAAGATGTTTTTATTATATTACTAAGGTACATAGTGAATTAAGATATAAAACAATAACACTTAAACATGTTTTTTAGTTTTAGAAAATGGAAAACACAAACACGTGTTTCTCAAACTAAACGCGTTTTTTAAATTTTCCGTTGTTTTGTAGAAATCAAACTCCCCTCCCTTTTCCTACAAAACAAGAAATAGGAAATAAAAAAAAAAAATGTTTTTCAACTAAACGCCACCTACATGTCCTCACTTTTCTTTTACTTGATGATTTATGTTCTTCATAATCTTTGTTATATGCCTATTGGATATGTAAAATTATGAAACGATACTTGACTGAATCAAGATACTATTAGGATTTAACATAAAATAAAAGAAAAGTAGGAGGACTTGTTATCAGGGACGAAGCCAAGTGATAAGTTGGATGGGCCATAGCCAACCCTAAAGTTTTTATCAAAATACTAGTGACATGCATATGATGTAGTTGTTTAGTCCGCTAAATTGTTTTAGGCCCACCCAAACTAATAAAAGTCCCCCATCCGAAGTAAAAGTTATAGCAAGATTTACTAGTTTATGGCGTGTATTGAAATTACATATGTTTGATTTGCTATCAAATGAAACAAAATTACTAGAGACTGCTTAATCACATCCAACCTTTAATTGTTAATGATTTTAAGGAGTGGCCTATGTTGTTGATGTTTTAAATGGTTAGAATGAACACCTTCTCTTGTAAGACATAAAATTTTATATATTCATTGTTATCAAATTCTTTTTGTGTTTGTTTTGGCCAACCCAACCGTAGAATCCTAGCTCCGTCACTGCTTGTTATATCATGTTATTCATGTATATACATTAAAGGTTGATGGCTGTTATTTCCCTAATTAAGCTTGATAAAGTATGAGGGAAAAGAGGCAGGTAGCACCACTCAAAAACCAAGTTCACTTTGACGCTTCGAATCGGGTGTAGCACATACTACACCTGCCACCATTATAGTCTATAGATCCACCTTTGGCAGAGCGGTTTTAATAGCATTTAAGAAAAAACAAAAGCTTGTTTGAAACTAAACGTTTTGTATCATTATTCTTTCTTAAAACATTTATTTTTCTAATGTTACTAAAAAATAATTAAAACCTTGATTTATACACTAGTTAAAAGTTTATTTTAACTTCATAACAATATTATAAACATCGTTTCATTCATAAAACCGAAATTCAAGTCTTATGTATTATTTACACATCTCAATACATGTATTTCAGCTTGATATTTTTACCCTGTATGTATACAGAGCTCAGTATTACGATCAACTCAAAAGTTTTGGACTTGATTGTAAGTTCTATTCAACAATCGAAATATAGCGTTATTCTACACTTAATAATAATAATAATAATAATAATAATAATAATAATAATAATAATAATAATAATACCCTGAGCGCCCTGTGTATCTTTGCCATTTTATATAACAATTAATATGATCCAGTTTGATCAAAATTGATTTCAATTCTAACTTTTATTGTCAATAGATTCTATTTTGAAATCGAACATCTAGCGAGAAAAAAACATATTCATAATGATATTGTCATATTAAATAGTTATAATGCCCGCGCACGCGCGAGTTTTTTAAAATTGTTTGAATCATATATTTTTATTTATTAAAACACAAATAATTAAATTTGTTTTGTTTGATTTATGATGTTTAATTATAGTTTTTTATTATTAAAGATAATTATTTAAAAAATTTAATCTTATTATTAATTGCATCTTATCTATATTTTTTGTATTTATGAATGCATTTTTTTAAAATAGAAAATTCAATAAGGGTTTTGTTTTATTATATAAAAGATACGGATCACACGTCGTCGATAACTTATTACAAATATATCATGGTCCTTATGCAATGATAAGCATGTAAAAATAGCTTCATTATTTATTCACTAGTTTTTCTATACTAATATGTATATGTTATTTTATATAATTTTACAAATTGTAATTACAGTTAAACTATGCTATTAAACGCTTTTATAATATAAACATTCAGTACTAACTACTATGCTAGTTTTGCCTATATTACCCTCATAGTTGCTCTAAAAGGAACTACCGAGTAATATATATATTCAAGATAGAAGATGTAATCCATATAGATCACAACTTTTTTTTCCCCTCCTAAGGATCAAAAGATTAGATCCCCACGTTCCATTCTATTCTCATCTAATGACTCGAAGTATATATGATTTTTATACTTAAGAGGCAATTCGTCACATATAAAAGCCAAAATTCACTAATCCAAAAACAATAAATAAATAAATAAAGTTTAAATTTCACAAAGACATACAAACAAAAACCAAAAGTAATCATCAAATCGACTTCAAAACATCCCGTAATTATTTATTTCATCATAAATCTTCGTCATTGATAACAGCTTTTCAATATTGGGATCAATTTTGATTTTTATATAGGTTCGAAATTATCAATCAAAAAACGATTAGTTTATGGATGAAAATCTTATTATTGAAGATTAAATGTTATTGATGACAAAAATCATGTTTGAGAATCGTGTTATGGATGAAGAAAATCAAGTTATTGCATAAATAGATGTGGATCTGAATCTTGAAAAGATGTATGTGGTGTTACTGATAAAATCATAAATGATTATGTTTGATTAGTAAAATCGCGTCTGATAATATTAAATCACGTGTGATTGTAAATGAAAGTATTGCAGATTATTAACTTGTAAATGGGGTAAATATAGCATTTTGGGATTTATATTGCATAAATACGAAATTATCCCATTATTTTAATACAATTAATTTTTAATTATAAACAAGTTTTAATATACACTTTTGAATAAAGATTTGATATTTAGAGAATTTAAGTATATTTTTAAAGAAATTTTCTTCCTTCTATAACTATTTGCTTTTTCTTGGTCAAACACTTTCTACTAAAGTGTAAACAAGCACTTAATTTCTTGGAAAGAGGCAAAACGTGTTTGTGACATTTCCGCATCCAAACCACGTATTTGCACCGAACATGCATTAAATCCGTACTTGTGTATTTGTTAAAAGGTAAAAAAAAAAAAAAATGAATAAATAAATAAAACGTTTAATGCGTATCTACGGTTTTAAGTCATTCACACAAAAACCACTTTACAAAATCTAGTTAAAAAATGCCATTTGAATACCGTTGAGTATAATTTCAATGTCTATAAAACATTTTGCATATTTGCAGTTAAAATGAAAGTAGATGAATACCCGCGTAAAGTAACGATATATAGCGGCAAATAATTATGCTTGCAACTTGTGATTCTGGTGTGACTCTTGATGCAACATTTACGGGTTCAATTTGTGGTCATTTTTTAATTATTCATTTTCGTGTGATAAAAAAGCTTTCATTCAAAATTGGTAAACTATGTAGCAGTGCTTAGAAATTAAAAATTGTGTCTTATTAAAAAAAATTTATTCAAATTATAAACCATGTAGATTTTATCTTATTTTATTTTATTATTATTATTATTATTTTTTTCTTCATATTGTTTGTTTAAGTTGCCATTTTAGAACTTGTCATTTAAGATTAAAGTTTAAGAAGCATTAAGGGGATTAATAAACGGTATTTTAGAAAAACAACTTTACTCATTTTTAAGATTTTTAAGTTTTTCAAGAGTAAGCATAAACTAATTGTGATGTCAAACTAAAAGTTACAACTACAACGGCAATATATGTTAAGAGATCACTGCAATATATTTTAGCGGCCATTCAGAACCATTTTCTTTATTTATTTTATTCTTTGATAGTTTTGACCTTTGGTCATCTAATCTACGCGTTTAAGTTTGTCGTTACACAGACTTAAACCGAGTAACGCTCTCTCTTTTTTAAAGGTTGGTGAAACCACATCTCTTTGCATCAAACATGATTTGAACTTGTGACCTCCCGCGCTTTGATAATCGTAGGTCAGAACTCAGAAGCTTCCTTAGCAACTCAACCACAGATGGTTTATAGATTAAGTTTTATAGTAGCTTGCTTAAGGATATACAATATGCATGAACCAAACTTACAGGAGCCTAAGCCATTGCTCATGCTCTTGACACTAGCATAAAAATAGGCTAGTTTGGTAAATGTGTTGTGGGTCAAAATCGTATAACATACCAACCCATTCATAAGTAAATAGGTAAAGATTGTCAGACCCTACTTTAATCTTTCACACTTAACAAGCTACAAGCCAACTCAAACCCATGATCTTTGCTGAAGGATACCGGGACCCTGCGAATGCCATTCCATACCTTTTGTCACTTTCACCCTCCTATCATGTTTAGCCTCTCTTTGCCTCATTAACAAAAAGCTTAGTGATTCTACTTTAAGCCTCGGAAACCAATACCTACCTACAGTTAAACCTGTGGTTAAACTACTTCAGCAAGAGTTAAAAAAGACCACCGGGATATAACTGCCACTTGTAAGCTCATATTGCATGGCAAAAATATCATCTATTTGTCCAAAATTTCCGGTCCCTCATATACTAGTAAACTTGAGTCAAGATTAGTCGCAAATAAATTATCATATCATTTTAAGCATCATCAAACAGAAGCAGAGTTGCCAGCCCTGCGACTCTGCGAGCACTTCAATAAGAAAAACAATTGCAGAATGGAACAATAGACATATGCCTAAAAACCAAACATTATAAACAACTACAAGAAGATGGTAAAAACTAGCTTCTATAGATTATATAAATCCATCATGAGTAGCATTACTCGAACTCTTTACATAAAGAAAGTGCTTAAAGACTTATTTTACTAGATATGTAAGTCTCTACTTAGCTCCTTCCCAACACCTATCAAACGTATAAAGGGCTCAAAATATTCGTTCTTTTTTCTTGCTTTTATTTACATTATATGATCATATAAGTACTTTTTGTCAATTCATCCTGATAAGTGCAATCAATGTTGGGTTTTTCTTGTTATAGCTGTAAATAGAAGGAAGAATGGCCATAGAACCAAAATCACTATGCAGATTTGAAAAAGCCACATGCAGCATGTAGAAGATCTGCGACAATTGCACCAATGGCGATCCACTTTTTTACCACACTTGTAGCAAAATTCAATTCCACATCTGTATTAAGTCCAGTTCAAAATCAGTTATCAACTTCAATGAACAAAGAAAACTAAAAAATAAATCATATTATTTCAATCAACTACCAAGTAAAATAATAAGTTTCAAAGTAGATATGATAATGATGTTTGCTATGATTTGTTAGCTTATTATACCCAAAAACGAAAAAAATTCCCGTTATAGAAGAACTTTAAGTATGCAGAATACATGTCATTCTCAACTTTGTATCAAGAAACAGCATATGATGCAAAGTGTCATCACCTCTTCAACAATAACTGTAACAAAACTAGAAAAGATACCACTTTCTTGAAACTTTAGATTGGATTTATGTATTTGATCGGTTACCCATCAATTCTAACTTCTTTTACTTAGCCCACATACCCTCAATCCCTTCTTTCTAAAACTACCAAACAAAATATCTTAAACATCGAATAATGAAATTATGCATAAAAATGTTTATCTATTGTTGATAAGGAAATCATGATTGGGATTGTCCAGACTAGGGTACCAATATTCTTATATGTTTGTGGTTAATCTCTATCAAAGGGTGTTTGGAATTGTTTTTAAGCATTTAGCTGCTTATCTGGTTTTGAGTGTTTGGATAAAACTACTACTTTGTTTACTTTACTCTAAAATAAAGACTTAAAAAATAAACCAATTTCTCAAATTCTAAGCTTAGTATCACTTTCAAAGTAAGAGATCCAAATCACCCTATAAGTACTTATTTGAGGTGCTTATTCCTTATATATTTTGCCGATAATCGGCTTTCAATAGACTGTTTGGACTTGCTTATCTGCATTAAACAATAAATAAGCAGATAAACACATAGTTAAGCAACCCCATACACCCCCGTAGTGCTTATTCCTTCTAAGATAAGCAGATAAGCAGTATCCAGCAGAGTGTTTGGGGTTGCTTATTACTAGCATTAAAACAATTCAATAAGCACTTAAACAAAACATCCCAAACACTCCCTAATTGTCTCTATGTCATGATCAAACCGCAAAAACACTAACAAAGATATGCACAAAAACATATAATTATCTAAATATGATAGCGGAAGTATAAAACCACAAACCACAATCAAACACTAATCTAATCATCTCAAAATATACGATCAAACACAAATCTTAAACAAACAATCAAACAAAAAGTAGCTAATTAAACTACCTGCAACGAACAATTGCGCAACCTCTAACAAGCTCAACACAATGCCTACAAACCGGACACCTCATCCACTTCTCCCGTTCACTCAAAACGCCAAACGCCACATCATTCCCATCTCGCATCTCCCCACTCTCCTCACACCTAAACCCCGAATGCCACGCCACTTTACACTTAAAACAAAACGCCTTCTTACAATTCGGACACACACACCTCTTCAACCCCCCACTCCCACTACCACACTCATTCACTACCAAAACCGAACACTCCCTATTCGGACAGTAAACCCGGTCAAAACCCAACAATGTTTTCTCCAACAAAACATCACACCATTTAGTAAAAACCTCCCGGGCAACCTTGTTTCGACAAGATAACGGGTCTAGCGAGTTTTCGCAAGTTAAGGAGGGACACTTAATATCAGCCACATTATCATCTAGTTTAACCTGTATGTATTTGATCATACAGTCAGTGCAAAATGGGTGTGAGCATAAGTTACTGTTTTCAAATTTCTTGTTGGGTAAAGTGACTGGTTCTATACAGATTTCACATGTGAAATTTGGATCATGATCTAGTTCAATTGGAGGGTTTTGTTGGGGTTTTGGAATTGTGTTACCCATTTTTATAAAATTTGGTTAAAAGGGTATGTACATGATCAAAATTGTGATTTAGGGTTTGTGTGTTTATGAGTCAAGAAGAAGATGGTGAGGTGAGGGAGGACTAGTTAGTAGGAAGGAAAGTGTTGTTTGTACAAGCTTCTTTCCCATGCTTTAACCGTTTTTAGTAGGTTTTCTTTTTACATTATTGGTATTGGTATGGGATTATATTACCCAAACTGATTTACATTACTAATTTTATGTTTTAATTTATATTTTACTTATTACTAACTTTGTTTTATAATAAGTGTCAATTTTTAAACTGCACAAATTTTTAACCCTCAGTTGGTCACCAAGGGTAATCTTAGAGGTATCCTTAGAAATGTCTCAGGTTCGAGTTTCACCATGGACCTTCAGGAGCCCGAAGAAATAGAAGCAGAAGTGGGGCAGGAGTGGGGTTTATCCCCTAGGTTCAATGCTTGTATACTGCCCAATTGAATATCACTGTGGGCTCGAATCACTAGCTACTAACTCGCCGTTCAAAAATAATAATAAAAAAAATAAAATGCATAAAATTTTAGAAAATTTCATTAGTTATCCTATCAACCAATCAAATATCATCTTTTCATCAACTAAAACCTCATATCTATTGTTAAAATACAAAGTGAAAATTTATTTTAGAATTTTTCAAAATACCAATGTGGACACTTATTATGGGACGAAATGAGTAATTTGTATACCTGAAAGTGGGTTCTTCTTTTTCACTGATAGTTAATAGCAATGTATGTTTATTGATTTGTTTACGCAGTTTGATCTGAATTCGATATGAAAATTGACGAAGTTTGTGTTGATTTTTAATATGTTTTGGTTGATGTACCAACTCGAGTGTTTACGTATAGTACGTATTGAGGGTTTGGGCTGGTCGATCGTTTGGTTTTCCCCGTTCGGTAAGGACGCCAATGTGTGACCGGAGTCATGAGTTAGGGTAATGCTCACGAATCGACTCGGTCTTTTAGGTGTGTGTGTCAAGTATCCATGAGAGAATAATCGACTTAGGTGTAGTTTCGCTAGGGCTGGCTTGGCATGACTTGCTTGGGCCATTTTGGGGAAATGACCAAGTATTTATATAAGAGGACCTTTAGGGTTGTAAGAACCCGTAAAGGTAATCTGATGGCATTGAATAATCCATGTGGTGATTATCAGGATAAGGAGTGAGGAAAGAAAAACCATCTAAACTTAAAAAAAACCAAAACCTTCTAAGCCGAACCAAACCGAACCAACCTACACAAAACCAAAACCGACCGAGCCACTTCAGTTTGGTTCTCAATTCTTTGTTTTCAAACTCGGTTTTCGGTTCAGTTTAGTTTTGGTCGGTTTGTGGCGGTTTTAACCCAATGCTCAACCTGATTGTTTGCAAAAAGTGATCGACATGACTAATTTTATTCTTAAACTTGTGTGTTATTTATTAATTTGTATATGTGAAAGTGGTTGTTCTTTTTTCACTGATTGTTAATAGCAATGTATGTTTATTGATTTGTTTACGCGGTATGATCTATATATTTCATGCTTATATACTTCAAATTATTTTTTAAAAGTCGTAAGTGATATTAACTATATAATGTTTGGTATTATTAAATGTTAATTATAAAATATTTAAATAAAACTTATGTGTTATGTTCTTTAGTTTTACACCAACAGAAAAGAAGTAGAAAAGAAGAAAAGAAAGATAACTGAAAGAAAATATTAGAAAGTTCATAAAAATATTTGTGTTCTTAAGTTGAAATGAAAAAGTTGATCCATTTACAATGACACTCATGTTTGAAAAGTTTAAAGTTAAAAAACTAAAGACAATTTTATCATTTGACATGTTTAACTTTAATTTTTTTTTCATTCCTTCCTATTTTGAGAGGAAAGTTTTAGAACTAATTTTCCTTTCATTTATCTCCTTATTTTTTCTTTTCTTTCTTTAAAAAGAAACTAGAGAACACAAGTTTATTTATGTTCTCTTTCATTTTTTTTTTTCTCTTTAAAATTGAACTTGAAAACAAAACGAGTTTGTGTTTAGCAAATCTCTATTAAATATGTATTGTTGTGTGATCTAATCATTGATTGGGGAATAATATCCTTCAAATATATAAAAAGCGAGTTTGTGTTTAGCAAATCTCAATTAAATATGTATTGTTGTGTGATCTAATCATTGATTGGGGAATAATATCCTTCAAATATATAAAAATTTGTTTACCTTAGAAACAATAACAAAGAGACAAAGAGATAGGTGCTAATATTACTACGAAAACCCAATATTAACACTTACTACTAGAACATAATCCAAAGTTTGATGTAGGTGGGCTGTAAGCACAGCTAAAAACTTACCTAGTAACTTTAATATAAACATTGTCTTCATATTATATTATAAAGCATGAAGGCCTGCTATTAATAAAAATACTTAAAATTAAGCAATACAATTTCTAAAGCTATAAGTACAACAACTAATGCTACTTATAGAAATTCTCCCCATATTTAATTCTAACATACAATTAATACTAACATTAAATACAATAAATAAATTATTATGTACATTAAATACAATTAATTAACTCGTCAATAAATACAATTAATGCACTTATTAAAATACCCCTTACATAAGAAATACAAATTATCAAATATATATTGTACAACCAACTTAAACACAATTCCTGCATTAAATGTCACTAATACAAATAATAAAGCATATTATACAAATATTCAAGCCCGAACGGACAATGGGCCAAATGGGCTTGAGCCTGAACGGGCACGGGTCAAACGGGCTCGAGCCCAAATGGACATGAGCTAAACGAAATTTTTGATATCCGTAAATTTATTGTCAAAAAGAACATAATAAACTAAAATATGTTCACATATTGTACAAACCAAACAAACTACTAAACAAAAATAAAATAAAATAAATAATAAATAAAATAATACAAACTAAGCAAAATTTTATCAAACTTTTTTCATAAAAAATTAATAAGTAAAGCTGTTGCCAAAAAACGTACAAATAAAATAAATTATTAGCTGAAAAAATTAAATTACAATGTGCCCGCAGCTGCATCGCGCGGGGACTCTGCTAGAGCATATTTAATTGATTTAGAACAAGAGAAAATGCGATTTTTTGTGATATACTTGTTTGGCTTTTTAGAAACAAAAAACTTTAGGTAGTGATATGTACACATAACATTTTACTTTATACACATAAATTAGTGAGACCCATATAAATTTTATGGAGTACAAATGAAATTTACGTTGACCTCACTAAATTTATGTGTATGAAGTAAAATAATATGTAGAGATATCACTTCCCAAACTTTGTTATTATAATAAAATCCTCAAGTAAATTGCAAATATCGTTTTTGTGGTTCGGCCAAGTTGCAGGTTTTGTCCCTAACATTTCGAAAGTGCATGCACCATCTCTGTAGGAAACTTTAAGTTACAGTTTCCGTCCCTGTCTAAAGTAAAATGACTAAAACGCCCTTGTCAAAAACTGCAACCCAAAGTTCTCCACAAGGACGGTGCCTACACTTTTGAAATTTTAAGGACAAAACCTGCAATTTAGCCAAACTACATAGACACTTTTTACAATTTACTCTAAAATCCTAACATCAATTTAACATGTCTTGTTCGAAGGGTCCAAAAATGAAATCTTGAATCATTTGCAACAGATCTCATAGAAGTTAATAAAATAAGAAATGTTCTATGTAGATCCAATATTTTCTAAATATCCAATCAACTAAGGTTATGCACAATGGTGGTCGTCAAGCTCGGTCGACCGATCGGTCGTGCTTGATCGTCCCACTGTGGAGCGTCGGTCATGCTTGGTCCGTCGAAGGAATACTTGCAATACTCGGTCGAATTTTCAACCGATTATTCACTCACAAAAAAAACAAACAAATCCCCTTTTATACAAAATTTGAACGTTGGATTATTTATTTATTTATTTATTTTTTAAATTTTACCACTTTTACAACATTATAAATACCCGACTTATTTCTTCATTTCATTCACAAATTCAAACAACAATTCTCTCAACACCTTCAAACACATTCTCTTAATTATGTCTTTCGAGCTATTTTTTAATTCTTCGTCTTCTGACGATGAAGAATAAGTTATAAGCGAGATTGCGGAGTTTACGCAGTCAGCTTGGGCCGAGTACCAAGCGTCACTGCCAAAAGTCCGACGAACCCGCGTAGCTAGGGATCATTACGGTGCTCATAATTATTTAGTAGTGGCTTACTTCTCCCAACACCCAGTGTATGACGAAAGAAGATCCCGTCAACGGTTTCGAATGAGCTGAGAACTATTCACAAAAATTGTTCGAGAGGTAACCGATTATTTTCCTAACTTTCAACAAAATCCTAATTGCACAGGCACACTTGGTATTTCCCCATTGATCAAGTGTACTTCAGCAATTCGACAATTTGCATACGAAGCCATTCCTGATTCTCTTGACGAGTATCTGCAAATGGGTGCAATAACAGCTCGTGATTTTCCTCCGTAACTTTTGTACAACTATCATGGAGTTATATGGTGCTGAGTTTTTGCGAAAGCCCACGTATTCTGACCTTGAAAGACTATATGCTCGTGATGAGGTGAAAAGTGTACCGCTTTTAAGGGGTCATTTAAGCCCGAATTCGAGATTATTTGATCAATTATTGCCCTAAATCGTTTCTTTTGTCATTTTAGGTACTTTTGGAGAGAAATCTGGAAAAGGAAGCATTTTGGACGTTTTTGGAGCATAAACGTGAAGAAAATGGTAAAGTCTCAAAATTCCTTGCTGGGAACATTACCTGACGACGTCAAGGGATTACATGTGACGGCGTCAAGAGTGGCAAAAGAGGTGGAAGTGGAAAATACACGTGACGATCCAGAATGTTTTTAGCCTTATTGGCCTGACGGCGTCACCAAGGCCGTCAAGGTCCAATTACACGTGACGGCCCAGAGTGATTTTCTACATGACGGCGTCAGAAATGGATCTAGGCAATACGAATCTCATCATGGCGGCGAGTTGACGGCGTCAGAGGTTAATACATGACGCCGTCAGGATGCATAGTCTATATATATTTTTCCAATTTTTCATTGTAATGTGTGGAACTTTGTGTGGGATATTAGGGCATAAACCCTAGACGAATTTTACTGCTTTTTCAAGGGTTTCAACCCCTTGATTCTTCCATGTTCAATTGAAGATAAGTACTTATTCAAATCATTCAATATGTCTATGTGTTGTGTGATTATATCTTACGCTTGTCTTCTCTTTAACATGCTAGGCTAGGTTTTTATTGTGTTTGTTTAGGTTTCAACCCCTTGATTCTTCCATGTTCAATTGAAGATAACCCGTCATCCATGCAATTGTAACAAGCTAATCAACCTGTAAAAG
Organism: Artemisia argyi; assembly: GCA_030686995.1. Lineage (NCBI taxonomy): Eukaryota > Viridiplantae > Streptophyta > Magnoliopsida > Asterales > Asteraceae > Artemisia > Artemisia argyi. The sequence goes on along the minus strand of CM060678.1, from coordinate 16,413,131 downwards.
ATAACTAGGGAGTAATGAAATCTAAGTAAACACAACTTTTCTCAGTATTGTTTCCACCACATTAGTATAATAGTTTTATTTTCATTTCTTTTATTTTATTTTGATTGCATCTTTAGTTAATTGGGTTAATTGGTTAGCAACTAATTCCGCCGACTCATTCAAAACTCGAGATTTTACTTGCTTTCCATAAAATATAAAAAATACAAAAAGAATCATCCCTCACCTCTAGACCTAATTTAGTAGGCTTTCTAATCCTAGCGACACTATTCCTGAGTTGAACGATCAATCCCCCGGTACTTGTCACTATACTATACTACAACGATCAGGTACACTGCCTGGTGAGGGTTGTAAGCTTCTCGAGATCCCTTGAGAGGTAAAACCTGTTGCGAGGGCGCAATTCCCACGTATCAAGTTTTTGGCGCCGCTGCCGGGGAATAGTTATTGTCTAGGTTAGGATTTCTTTTTATTAGGTCTACTTGCTAGATTCCTTTCTAGTAAGGTTTTATTTTTATTTTTTTTAGGTTTTCTTTAGTTTATCTTTCTCTTCGTGACTTTGTTAATAAATTAAATTCATTGACTATTCCGTTGGCCATTATGGAGAACGCGAATCCACCATACTACCAACCACGAAATTCACCCACTCCAAATGACATCTTGATGTTTAAAAAACATGAAGATGAACCTATCTATGATGCATGGACTCATTTTAAATATTTACTTCGAAAAGTCCCTCATCATAATTTTGATTTGTAGTCCCAAATTGAAATATTTTACCATCGTGTCGACCACTATACCAAAATGGACATTGACCATGTTGCAGATGGGGACCTTTGGGGATTAAGTGCCGAAGAAGCATGGGAAGCCATAGAGAATTGTGCCATACTCGCTAAGAAGTTGGACAATCCAACAAACGTTGTTACGGATCAATTGATAGCAAGTTTGAGAGAACAAGCAAGAAGTTTATTTGGGGATAATAAGCCTATAGATGAGATACCTAGGTGCACGGAATGGTTTGATTTAACCATAATACAAGATGAACACATAGTGACATAGGTAATCTAGATACAATGGAGGATGAGGTGGATAATCCAAGCCCATAAAGTACCCCACAAGTCCTACCATCATTTGATACGTACACACCTCTCTTGACTTACCCGGAAGAAGTAGAAGAGACTATAGGAACCCCAATAGAGGTAGAACCTTTGAACCAAACACAACTAGAGGATATAGGTTTGAATACTTATAATGATAACCTTACTCTTAGTTCTAGGGAAGTTCTTAGTTTTGATGAACCGGAGCCTCAACCAAAACCGTTACCTAATCTTCCATCCTTGGATGAAAATTTAGGAATTGAAATAGGTTACGATCCACCCATCAAACCATATAGTCCGAGTAGTCTTAAAACAAAGGTAGTGGACTCTAAGCCTAGTAGAGAGGAAGCCAATATAGGAGTGGAAAATGACCTTACATGCTTACATCACCCATTTATGATTGATCACAAGAAACATTATGGGTTTAAACCAAGTTTATTAGGTCAAGATGGATCCCCAACTAGGAGTCTTTTGAAGTTGATAGAAAATGATCCCTTTCTAGGAGAAAATCTTAATCCACCCATTAACCCGATTGAATTAGGTAAGGTTGTGATGATAGGAGCACAGCCCTTTGAGCATATAATTCATCCACCACTCTTTCCTCACGTGGCATACTTCCACCGAGATGGTGTGTATTGCTACTATCACCCGCACTTAATCCTAAGTGTAGGGAAAACCTCACCTTTATCCGTGAAATAAGGGTAGAGTCAGGCTCGTGACTCGAACAAAAACAAGCGCTTCTTGGGAGGCAACCCATATTTTGTGTGTTTTTATTTGTTTAATTTTATTTGTTTCCGTATGCATGTTTTATTTTTATTGTTGGTAAATCATGTTTCAAACTCAATTGTGAAAATGCTTTATTTTGTTGTTTAACTTCGTCTTAACTTCATATAAAGGTATTTTGCAAAAGCTAAGTGTAAGGGGAAACCCCAAATTTGTTTATAAGAACGAAAATGATCATGATTCGCCACAATATTAAATGAGCATGTATATTAGTAATTATTAGAGTCAAATACTTGTATCGAGTCATAATGATGTTTTGCAGGATTTTCCAGGAAATAGGACATACGTTTTTCCAGAAATTTTCCGGAAACTTAACATAAAGATTTCTGCAGGTCACTTCTGACGGCGTTAGGATTTAACACCTGACGACGTCACGTGTAAAATTCTGGAAATTTTGCGAGTTTTGTTTTTCTAACGGAGTCTTAAAAGTTTTTGTTGATTCTTTAGTTTTATAAACTCCAGGAAATCTGCAAACATTCATTCCACAAGCATTATATCTTAAATCGCTTTCTAGGATTTGTTAGTATATATAGATTGCCGCCGATTTTACGCGAGGTTGCCTTGATTGTTTTCTCAGGTTTAACAGGTTATATATGACAAGAAGATGATTTATATTTCTGGAAGGGAAGCTTTGAACGTTCATTTTCTTGGAGGAAGATCTAACCTTGTTGACACACTATCCACATCGAACGAATAAGGGGAGTATTTGTTTTCATTCTTTTACCTGTTTTACTTTTACATTCTTTAATTGAACATTGGGGACAATGTTCATCCTAAGTGTAAGGGAAGGGTAAATGATGATACCTTATAGGATACAATTGCACTTGAGTTTGTTTGTTCGATGGTAGGTGTGTAATAAAACTAAGAGAAATACTTGTTAGTGTAATTTTAGCGCCAAATTTAAATTTTTTTACAACATTTAGGAGTGAAACTTTAACCTTAACAAGCGTCTCATGGATAGGAGTTGTATGACTAGCACAAAACCGTACCATTCAGAAAAATTTTCCACCCAAATATGTGAGGTTCGCCTTTAGATTTGATAGAAAAAACATTCATTATTAGTACTTATGAGTGTACCGGTAGCATTTAGATTCTAGAACTTGCGTTAGTGATGCATCCCGAGACTGCTAGTGAGACTACATTCGTGTAGTAGGATTTACTACATGATAAGAGGCATTAGGATCACCCTTGTGTTTAAACCCGTATCATAATTACTTGACCATTTAAGTCATATTACTTGATTAGTAAAGTCAATTAATTTTTCCCACACCTTAGCGTTGTACTCATTTTTAGTACACGATACCCCTAGTACACCCCTCCGAGCTTATCTTTTCGTTTCTAACTTTAAGCATTTTACTTAAAGGAAGAATTTGTTACAACCCACCCAAATGTGCAACCAAATCGCCATAGCCTTCCGTGTATGCACTCATCTTTAGTGCATTAATATTGTTACATGTTTAAACCCTTAGTTAATTATCTAATTTATTACATGGTTGCTAAGTCGACTCATATCTTGTACATATTGTTTTGGGACGATTGGGACTCATGGGTAAAGTACTTGTGTTTTGGAGTAATGGGGAAGAACACCCTATATTACCCCCATATGTGCATTAATCTTAAAAAGTACTCCAAGTGTTTTGATTATCTTGATTCGAGTCATTAGAATAGTTTATTGTAAAGTATGTAAAAATTCAAGTGTAAGGGGGGACGTAAATCCCCTTTGTATTATTTTGGATGGTAGGGCAAGAGTGTATGCAAAAAAAAAATAATAATAATAAAAAAATAGAAAAAGAAAAGAGAAAAACATACGGACTACCATCCCGTTTCTTTCTATGTTTGTTTTATGTTTTTGTTATTTTTGATTTATTAGCTTAAGTCGAGTCGAGTCTTGGCTTAGCAACGCCATATTGTACATGTAATTAACCAAGATGATTAACTCGCTACCAGTAAATATTGCCTTTATCCAACAAAACCGTGTTTACCATATCCCTACACCTAACGTTATAACCCTTTAAAAAGACCTCTTTGATAGTTTATCCTAGGTGCTTACGCCAAGTGGTGGAGGTTTGATCCTTTCCCAAGCCTATGGTAATCTATTTGCTATGAAAGGTAGTGAGGGATGTTTTCCATTTCCATATTGTGATATACACTTTATTACACCCGAGAGATGTGAGTATCTAAACACTATTTGTGAGGTGCTAGTGTATGACCTCCGTGCTTGTTTTTGGTTTTTACTGGAACGATTATTTGTTGTAATTACTTTTATATTAGTGTTAAATGACCCCGAACTTGTATTTTGATTAGAATAAAAGCGTATTTGCTTGAGGACAAGCAAATCTCAAGTGTAAGGGTATTTGATGAGGCGAAAAGTGTACCGCTTTTAAGGGGTCATTTAAGCCCGAATTCGAGATTATTTGATCAATGCCCTAAATCGTTCCTTTTATCATTTTAGGTACTTTTGGAGAGAAATATGGAAAAGGAAGCATTTTGGACGTTTTTGGAGCATAAACGTGAAGAAAACGGCTGGTGAGTGCTTATTCACTCACTTTTATAAGACCAAAACCGGACTCAAAAGACCAAAAATCAACCATAAATGCCAAATTTGTTTGTTTTTGTGTTTTTACATGTGTAGGTACGGATATTAATTAAATGGACAAAAATCAAGCTTAAAACGACAAAACGAGCACGGGAATGGAAAGAGCGTCAAAAGCCGAGCCGGTAAAGGATTTTTCAAGCCCGGATCAATAATTGAGCTTAAAGTTTCAAAGTCTACCTTGAAGAATAACTATTTGGCAAGATTAGCCCTTGGATATATTTTTCAAAGAATGGCAGAATTTACCCTTGGATTTTCAGATTTAACACATTTGGTCCCTATTTTGTTAATATTACAAACCTGAGTCCAATTCTTATATAATCCCATAAACCACAAGCCCATTCCAACACCAAACACAACCCAGCCCACTACCTAAATCCCCTACCCGAGCCCACCTCTACTCCCGGTCAAAAAGTCAAATTACAATAAAAATATATAAAACTCACTCCCGCCCCCCAAATTCTTACCCCTTACCCAGAAGTAACTATTCACCCAACAGTAAAAAAGAACCCTAATTACCCAATCCTCTTAATTACCACAATTAAGGGTAATTCAGTCCATTCATGTACTTCTAGAAGGTGTCAGAGTTGACAGATACTTGTCAGAGCAAACAAGCACACGAGGGGGATAACGTGGCAGCCTATGATTTGATGAGACGCGTCATACTGAGTGATCCAAGGGTAGGAAATGATTGGGAAATGATTAGTGATGATCTGAGGGCTCAGAATAGAATCAAACAAACACAATTCACACGGATTGCCAACATGGCAATCCGTGAGCTCACGTCCTCACACCTCCTATAAATAGAGTATCAATTAGCTTGTATTAGTGTGGAGCTTCGAATAGCGAAGCTCTGCCAATTTCAATTCTTGTATTAGCTTAATTCTCGTTTGTAGTGTAACACTTCATTTTAATGAAATTCAGTCTTAATTTCTTAAGCAATTGTTCTTATTATTTTCAGTTTAGTGTTATAGTTTAAACTCCTTTAATTCAGTAATCTCTTAGTTTTATAAAAACAGTATTAACTGCTTTCATTCAAATTGTTTTGTTATCTTTCAAATAGTTTTAATAAAATTCATAGAATAGAAAATAAATAGATTGTTATTTGAAATAAGCTTTCAAATAAGTTTGTTTACAGTTACATAAATCTCATTTAAGCTTTAACTAGCTTTTGTGAGAGTTTGTTTTATCAAATTTGTTCATAAGAATTTTGGTCAAACCTTGGTCAACGGAGGCAAGAATGGTGGTTATTGGTTATTGATTGATAGTTTGGAACAGTAAAGGAAGGTTCCAGCCTGTCACAAAGACAGGCAAGCACAGTGAACACCTCTCTTTTGAGCTGAGGTGATTAAACTTTGTAAGTCTATTTCATTTTTACTTCAATCTCAGCATTAATTTGTGTTACTATGCTTCTGTTGTGATTAGTTGTGATTAGTTGATTGATCATCTTCTGTTTGAGTTAATTCAGCTTTTCAGATCTAAGTTTTAGTGATTAATAGCTGAGAACCAGGACTCATTTTGTTTACTGTTAGATTAAGGTAGTATTTGAGAAACTGAGTTTAGCTGATTTTTGTTGATTAGTACTGAGCATCTGTTTTCTATTATAGTTTTAGGATAATGTTTGATCAATGTTATTAAGTTTAATAGTTAATATCAGCTAGTTGTAGTGTAAATTGGTCGTTATAGGGGTGTTTGGATTTACTGTTTCATATGGGCTCTTGTTAGAATTTTATTGAAATCCCTGCACTAATAGTTCAAAACAGATTAGGATAGACTAGTTAATGCATAAAATCAGTAGTTTAATTTAGCGAGAGTCAAAATTAGATTTCAATATTTGCTTAACAGTTAGTATAGTTAGTATCAGATAGAATACTTGTAGTATTATATGCATAATTGATCTAGTTAGCTTAATCTAGTGTAAACTTAGCTTATAACAACTTAATAGATAAGATTCAGTAGTTCAAATTTGGTATAAGTCAATTAGTGATAGCCTTATCATAATCAACTGTTTCATAAGAAGCAGTCCTGTAGGCTGTTGAGTTTGCATCTTTTTAGAGTAGCTTATGATTGAATCCTAGTAGGGAATTAGTTGATTTGTATTCTCAGTATACTAGAGTGTGTATTGCCCCCATAAGATTTCAAATTTAAGCTTTATAGGTGTAGCTTATTGGCCCTGCAATAAGTGGTTCTGAGCTAGTAACTGAATTAAACCATAGGTCTGCTAGTACTCTTTTTAGCATTGTATTTGAATAACTTGAGTTTTAGTGATTGTATTTGAGTTGTTTGGATGGTTCTGTGCTTCTGGATTATTCATTTTTGATTTGTGCTTATTGGTAGTTTACATTAGATTGCTTATTTGCTTGCATCCTTTGATTCTGTGTTTCATTTGTTCATTTATTGGCTTATTTGAGTTCATAGTAGCATTATACATCTGTGGTATCAGTTTGGTGAATTTTTGTGGCAAGTGCTTATAAATAAGCACTTGCCATTAGCTGTTTTGGTCATTTTAAGCACTTCTTCTTAATATTTCTTTTCCAAAATTTTTCTGCATCCTTTCCATATTATTTTAGAGTTTCTATGAATTTTTCAGATTTTTCTGAATTCATTTACTATTTTTCTTAATTTCTCTTCATTAATCTTCATTTTTAAATCATTTTTAATAAACAAAAATCCATAAAAAATCATAAAAAGCTTTGAAAAATACAAAAATAGTTTAGAAAATTCTTTTATAATATTCTAGATTTTTCAGAATAGTTTTTATATTTTTCCCATTATTTTTCACATTTTCTTTTATTTTTAATTAGTTTTTAATCCATTAAATAGAAAATTAATTCTAGAAAATAAATAAAAAGTCTAAAAAATATTTTTCTCTTTCTAAAAATTCTTTTTAGTAGTTTAAGATTTTTAGAAACTTGTTTTACATTTGTAGGATCAATTTTTGTATATAAGTCGCGTTTTATTTCGTACGTTACGTTTATTTTCGAGTTTGAATTTCCGTTTTTACGTTTTTAAAATCTGTGCATATATAGATTGTACATTCTGGTTATTTCACTTTTTCTTATCATAATTTGAATTCCAAAATCATATTTTTCACTTTACCACTTTTCACGACTCGATTTCGCAATTCGAAAATTCACGACTCCATTCCACCTTCGTTGGGAAAACGATCCGGGAAATACTTTCACGAGCATTTCTTCGGAATAATAATTATATACTATAAAAAGACTCTATCAACGGCAAAGTCTCAAAATTTCTTGCTGGGAATAGTACCTGACGACGTCAAGGGATTACATGTGACGACGTCAAGAGTGGCAAAAGAGGTGGAAGTGGAAAATACATGTGACGATCCAGAATGTTTTTAGACTTATTGGTCTGACGGCATCACCAAGGCCGTCAGGGTCCAATTACACGTGACGTCCCAGAGTGTTTTTCTACATGACGGCGTCAGAAATGGATCTAGGCAATACGAATTTCATCATGGCGGCGAGTTGACGGCGTCAGAGGTTAATGCATGACGCCGTCAGGATGCATAGTCTATATATATTTTTCCAATTTTTCATTGTAATGTGTGGAACTTTGTGTGGGATATTAGGGCATAAACTCTAGACGAATTTTACTGCTTTTTCAAGGGTTTCAACCCCTTGATTCTTCCATGTTCAATTGAAGATAAGTACTTATTCAAATCATTCAATATGTCTATGTGTTGTGTGATTATATCTTACGCTTGTCTTCTCTTTAACATGTTAGGCTAGGTTTTTATTGTGTTTGCTTAGATGTAGTGAAACCTAGATGTTGATTATGGGTTGATTGTTTGTTTATAATTGTTACGGATGATTGTATTCGATGTTAGGCTTAAGAAAACTGGAAGACTTCCATTGGTAACTTGCTTGAACGTCTTAAGAAACATGATCGGAGGTGTACTACGATTTTTGGTTGTATTTAATGCGTAAGAGAATTCTAATGATCCCATGTTAGGAGCTTCTAACGGCTCGACATAGGAGTGAAGTAGGATCTTATAGAGTTAGGGAATATTGTACACGGCCCTACGACTGGTATTAAGGAATATAACCCGTCATCCATGCAATTGTAACAAGCTAATCAACCTGTAAAAGATATCTAGGGAGTAATGAAATCTAAGTAAACACAACTTTTCTCATTATTGTTTCCACCACATTAGTATAACAGTTTTATTTTCATTTATTTTATTTTATTTTGATTGCATCTTTAGTTAATTGGGTTAGTTGGCTAGCAACTAATTCCGCCTACTCATTCAAAACCAGAGATTTTACTTGCTTTCCATAAAATATAAAAAATACAAAAATAATCATCCCTCACCTCTAGACCTAGTTTAGTAGGCTTTCTAATCCTAGCGACACTATTCTTGAGTTGAACGATCAATCCCCCGGTACTTGTCACTATACTATACTACAACGATCAGGTACACTACCTTGTGGGGGTTGTAAGCTTCTCGAGATCCCTTGAGAGGTAAAACCTGTTGCGAGGGCGCAATTCCCACGTATCAGCTCGTCACGAGGAAAAGCTTGGGGTTCCTGGGATGATGGAAAGCATTTATTGTACAGGTTGGCCGTGGGAGAATTGCCCAAATGGTTTGAGAGGTCTATTTGCTAGGGCTGATCACGGGCTAGATCCATTCATTATTGGAAGCGATCGCTTCCCAAGATTTGTGGATTTGGCATGCGTTCTTTGGTGTCTCCGGGATTAATAACGACGTGAATGTTTTACGCCGATCCCCTATTTTCAATGATATCAAATATGGGAGAGCACCAGACCTTCCATTCATGGTTAACAATGTAGCTTATAAAAGGGGATATTATCTTACTGACGGGATATATCCGGAATGGGCCGTTCTTATTAAGTCCATTTTAAATCCTCCTACGGGTGATGATAAAAGAATATTGTACAAGACGAAGCATGAAGCAGCAAGGAAAGATGTGGAACGAGCTTTTGCTGTGTTGAAGAAGAAGTGGAAAATGATTAAAGTTTCAGCTAAAGGGTCGACGCGTCGTAATCTCTCAGATATAATGTACACAAGTATCATATTACATAATATGATCATTCGAAACAAGGGTCAGGCGATATGTCCCATATGGTACAAAGATGAGGGCCACCGCGATCATGATCCCTTAAGATTGCATGAACAATCGCTAGTAATTATTCAGGAGATCATCGACCGAACAACTCATCTAAACTTAAAATCTGATTTGGTCGAATACGTTTGGGCAAATCGTGAAAATGAAGCCAATCAAGACAATGAAGACACAAGTGACGATGAAGATAAAGACTAGTTTAGTCATCTTTTTATTGTAATGTTTTTAATGTTATTTGAATAATTTATGTAATATTTTTATTATTAATGAAGTTTAAATTTGTTATTTAAAAATTTTAAATTTAAAAAAAAATAAAAAATAAAAATAAATAAGAAGGTCGCTGCTGTGGATACTTGGTCGTCTGAAGATCGCCGGAGAGAGAAAGCTGATGTGGTAGGCAAAATTAAAGTCGTCTTTGGTCTCCATTGTGCATAACCTAATTATGGCCATCTATTTTTTTGATCAAAAAAAAAAAAAAAAAAAAAAATCACCATTCTTTAAAAAATCAAATATCTTGCAAACCGTTAATCGCTACGCAAAATGAATCATACCATCGTGACGAAAATTAAATCATCTTTCTATAGATGAGAACTTTGATATAATTTTCAAGAACTTTTTTTAGTTATGTCTGAAAAAATCACATGTGATTTGTATCTCAAATCACATGTGATTTGTATCTCAAATCACATGTGATTTTTTCAGACGTAACTGAAAAAGAAAAAACGAAAAAAAAAAAAAAAATCGTCGAAAGTATAACGAAGTTGCCTGTCTACTGAAAGATCAAAAAAATACTCGTCACGATGGTGTATGTTTTTTTACTTGACGATTTAGCGTTTGTAATATATTTTATTTAAAAAAAGAGGTAGAAAGTGGGGATTTTTATTTTATTTTATTTTGATGAAAAGTGATTAGCTAAAATTGGTTTCTTAGATCTTTAGATAATTTTGGTTCTACAGTGATCTCAACTCTACTATGGTACAAGTGTCATCTTTCTTTAAAACTTTTCCTTTAACATGCAACTTGTTTTACAACTCGTGCACGTATAGAATTTGGAAAATAATATAATAGGTAATAATATTTTAGTAACTTTGTTTTAAAGTTAAATATTGTGATAATTCATAAATTTATGGTGTTATAATGTTTAAGATTTTTCTATAAAACTTATATTACATGTCTAATATTTATATAGTTATAATACGTGTACACGCATGAGTTTTTACATATTTTTTTTATTATGTATTTTTATCGATTATTATCTTGTATAGATTTTTGTTGCACGAAGGCTTTGACTTTTTTTTAACTGACATTGTGTTTGGGTGGATCTTGTTTAAATTCATTCATTGATATGATGTCTAGACATTACGTGTGTTTAGTAGCACATAATGAACTTGAAATAATATGTGTTGTTGCTATATGTAAAATCTCATCTGTTTATTTTCATCTCACAGTGACATGTGAAGTCGTGCCTTCATTTTGATATTTATATTTATGTTAATAATAATTTAAGCGGATTTTTAATTGGTGATTAAACTTATAAAGAGTAATAACATGAGTTATTATTGAATGCGGATAATTAAACAATAATACGTTTTCTAGATATCCTTACTTAAATTCATAAAGAGGAATAACATGAGCTGTTTGCATATGTATAATTTCGTGTATTCATTTACATGTAACACTAACTCGTTTTTTTTTTTTTTTTTTTTTTTTTTTTTTTAAATAATAATAATTTCATGTAAATACATTAGTTTAATATATAATGATAATAATATTTATAAATAACAACATATTATTGTATTTTTTTTATATAAAATATAAAGTATATGTGGTATAAAGTTTACGGTTATTTACTACATTTATAAAGTTATTAGAAACATGGAAACTGATAAGTATACTTTATTTTAAACTTAACAACTAAAGTTTTATTCATTACCCTCTCAATTTTTTAAGGGTTTTTTTTTTTTTTTTTAACAAAATTGACACATATATTTTTTTAGCACATTTTATAAATTAGCCAAATAATTAATAGGTTCATCAAATTGAGCTTATATTTTGACTTTTATTAATAAGAATGCTCAATTTTGGCACATATGCAGAATGATGCACTCCCATTTGTTCAATTCCAAATTGTTGGGTTCTTTTTCCAATTTGTAGAGTTATCTTGATGTATAAAAAATTATAAAGAAAACTAAAGATAAATTGATGATATAAGTGTCAATTTTCTTTAAAATACACATATACTTGTTTACAAATTTCTATTACATATTTAGATCAACAAATATAATGAGCAATACCTCCAACTTGGTTGCTAACTAGACGACTAGTGAACTCATTAAAATGATCGTGTGGAACCAAAATATAGAACACGTACATCAAAGTGTTTTTAGACGAAAAATATAAGCAAGAAAGTATATATATGTGACTAGAATACTCTTAGATGAATTATACTATAATATAACACCCATAAATTAAAGCATGACAAAAACGAAGAGATGGTATAGTTTTTCTTCTTCGAGATCATCGTAGTTATTACTAGATGCGAATATTCAAACTTTCGGACATACCTACACTACAAAATTCCTATAACAATGCATTTATGTCATGAGACTACTTTAAAAATGCGTCAACTGTGTGTTATTTGTTCTTGAAGAAATTAAAATGAGATTTTACAATTGTTTTTTGGTTGTAACTTTATGTGTTTTGGCATTTGATGATGGTTCTTTCTTCTTGCTCTCTAATGGAGGGGTTACAAGCTCATATGTTAGGAACAAAGAAAAAAGTGTCGATATGCCTTTTGATAGTGATGTCTTTAAGGTTCCTCAAGGCTATAATGCCCCTCAACAGGTAATATTATTGCCTTTTGAATTGCTTTGTAACTTACAATTTCTTGCTAAGATACTATACAACTTGTTATGGATGACACTTTGGTTAATTATCTATATTTAGAGCTTGGCTCAAAATAATGTTTTGAAAATCAGACAAGACATTAAACTGGCTGTCTGGTCAGGTGGATCGATCCCAAAAACCGGAACGTCATAGTTGTATGTGGCTCCAATACTAGAGATGGTCCTGTGACGAGAAGTGTGTAAACCTCTAAGTTTGCTAGCTTTTACGACCAACTCATTTGATTTGAACTAATTTTCGTTAGGCTAATAATGCATCGTCATAGTTGTATAGACCTATTAGAGACCATTTTCAGTGTTTATGATGCCGAAATATTAAATACTAGCTCTTTGAATTAAAGTCGTTGTATATAACTCCAATTCAACAAGTAGATGTCGTATTTTTACTTATCTCGTCAAGCGGAAAGAAAAGAGAAACCCATTAACATTCGACAATCTGAGAATCACGTCACTTTCTTTATCTCACATAATTTTTACCAAAATTTCCTTTTTAAAAATTTAGTCCAAGAAACGCTCAATATGTTCTGTAAATGCAATCTCAAATGCTCCCTAAATATGTTATGACTAGTTTGATATTATGTTCATTAAAACGTTAAGCAAAGAGATAACTGATGTTCACCTTCGAGTACTGATGTTCAGCTTCGAGTACTTTTTGATACTTCAAAGAAGCCAAGATTTGTTGATGTGGAACTAAATTTGTGACATTTTGCCTTTGCAAGGTACATATAACACAAGGAGATCATGAAGGAAAAGCAATTATAGTGTCATGGGTCACGGTGGATGAACCTGGTTCAAGCACAGTCCTTTATTGGCCGCGAAATGGCAAACAAATGGAACAAGCCACAGGCCATATCATCACATACAATTACTATAACTACACCTCTGGTTACATCCATCATTGCACCCTTGAAGACTTACAGGTTGGGTTTGAATTACTCTAGTGATTCCAAACTCGTTATTTTCTAGAGTTAGTTGTTTGACGCGTTCTTAATAATTCTTTAACAGTCTAATACCACGTACTATTATGAGATTGGCTTCGGACATACTACAAGGACATTTTGGTTTGTGACACCTCCAGAAGTCGGCCCAGACGTGCCCTATACTTTTGGAATCATTGGTATGTCATTGGAGTTATTTATAGTGTTTTGTGACTAGAAAATGTATATTAAGTAAGTTGATTTTTGTAGGGGATCTTGGTCAAACATATGATTCAAATACTACACTTACACATTATGAAATGAACCCGGTGAAAGGGGAGACAGTGTTGTATGTTGGTGATTTGTCTTATGCAGATCACTATCCGTACAATGACAACCGCAGATGGGACAGTTGGGGAAGGTTCGTTGAAAGAAGTGTAGCTTATCAACCTTGGATTTGGACTGCAGGAAACCATGAGCTCGATTTTAGTCCTTCAATCGTAAGTAAAATAAACAAATTACGACCTCAACAGACCAAGTATTGATGCATATCTTATAATAAGCAATGTGATCATCTGCTTATCAATAATCATGAGATGTGCTTAATCGTATTTCACCTTAATCGTATTTGTAAGAGTTACTGATGCGCATCCTTATATAGGGTGAAATAGAACCATTTAAGCCGTTTCTTCATCGATATCATGTCCCTTTTGAAGCATCAGGGAGCACAGAACCCCTATGGTATTCAATCAAGAGAGCTTCAGCATATATCATTGTATTGTCTTCTTATTCAGCCTATGGTAAGTTTCTTTATTTTTTTCGCTATCTTTTCATCTAATGCACAATAAATGAAAAATACAACTAACATGTGACATAAGTTATAACACACTTTTAACTGGGATCAATATGATGTAGGAACATACACTCCTCAATATATGTGGCTCATGGAGGAGCTACCAAAGGTTAATAGGAGTGAAACTCCATGGTTGATTGTTCTTATGCATTCTCCATGGTACAATAGCAACACTTACCATTACATGGAAGGCGAAACCATGCGAGTTATGTTTGAGTCATCGTTTGTTAAACATAAGGTTGATGTTGTGTTTGCTGGTCATGTTCATGCTTATGAACGCTCGGTAAGTTGGATAACGTTTAAACTAGTATTACATAGATGACTTGACCGTCTCGTATAACCAACCCAATCCATCAAATTTGTATGGTGGAATAACATCTTGTTACAAATAGAGCCTTTTTGGACAAATTGGTACTAGTTATACCAATTTGATACTTCAAAGACATTCCTAATTAGCAGTTTAGAATTATAGCCTTTTATGCACTTCAATAACCATAGTGTGACTCCAATATACCATTTTGATACTTTTATGACATTCTGTTCCTTATTAAACACAGGAGCGTATATCCAATATTGCTTATAACATTGTGAATGGCGAATGTACTCCTGTCCATGACCAAAATGCCCCAGTGTACATCACCATTGGAGATGGTGGCAACATTGAAGGCTTAGCAACCTTGTAAGACCACTTTTGTCAAATGGAAATTAAAATTACATCTTGTGATACTATATATCTACTGTATTTCATTGTACACGATGGATGAACAATAGCTATGAAAATAAATTCTAATGCGTGTTTGTATGTGCAGCATGACAGAGCCACAACCGAAATATTCAGCATTTAGAGAAGCAAGTTTTGGTCACGCAACATTGGAGATTAAAAACCGAACACATGCATATTATAGTTGGCATCGCAATGTGGACGGATATGCTGTTAAGTCGGATTCTGTGGTGTTTTCCAACCGATACTGGCGTCCAAAGAATAACGAATCTACAATTCACACATAATACAAAATGCTAGATCATCTCTTTGATATTTCAGTAGAGAAACAATAAGTTTTGTTGTGTTTGAATTATAAAGGTGTACATGCTATGTATTTGTTGTTGACTTGTTGCAATACTTCACACATAATGAATCTACAATTGTTTACTTATCCTACTCCCTTGTAAGGAATTATAACATGTATGCACTGGTTCTTTCTCTCTTAATATAGTCTACTGATCAATAAGTAAGAACACATGTAGCCATATCAAGTAAGAAAAATGGAAGATATATCATTTTCCTTTGTCCATATTCAAATTATTAAAACTGTAAATAAATCTATAGCTTACTTTTTTATTAATGCGGGAACTATATTAATACAAGCGATAAGCTAAAATTTTGCAATGTTACAATGTGGACTTTTACAAGCATGTATTTGATCAAGGATCCAAACGTTTCAATATGGATGAAAATCATCCTTCTTCCTATGACTATCTAAGGGGTTGTTTGACAAAATAATATGATTTAACGCTGAGTGAATAATAATGCTGAATGAATCAAAGACGTTGAATGAAATATGATTCTAAATGAAAATGATTGTTTGATCAGCATCCTTAATACGGAAAATATATTAACATTATAGATGTTATTATTAGCTATTGATGACGTATAGCCTATAGTTGGGCCACGAACCCAAATTATAGACATTACTAAGCCCAAACCCACCACGAGTGGGCTATCATGACAAATGACTTGGGCCATTAATACCTACGGCTTGGGCTTACGAAGCCCAAAGCCCAACTAATATGCATAATTAAGGGATAAGGATCTTCTATTCACGGGATAGATATCCTTACCCCAGATAAGCACCACGAGTGCGAATAGTAAGGAGCAAGATACCTACACGGTTTCTGCGTCCTATATATAGAATTACATATTCTCATTGAAAGGTACGATTAACACAATCCCTAACTCTTCTACAAACCCTAAAACCGATTACTTACTCTCACGCCAGAGTCTAATCGTGGGAGACAATCCCACGATAAGCCTAACGGTGTTGTTTGCTTTCTTAGTGCGCAGGTTTCACAAGCACTAAAGTTCTAATTGGTACGAGAGAAAGAGTCCAAACAAGGTAAGGCCAACTTTTGTATCAACAAGTGGCGCCATCCGTGGGACCCTACACTAAGAACTCAAGACCAGAATACCGAAAAACAAGAACTCAGGCCAGCGGACTCCGCAGCTGGAGAAAACACGTGATGATTCACATAGGAAGAAGCATCAAGACTCGACTCCTAAGCCGACCTCTGGAACAACCAGTGCGCTTGGTCATCGTGAGTCAAACGTAACTCCAATCCCGACCGCGGTAGAATTGCCTTTGGGAACAACCCGAATTACTACCGTAGTCTCAAGCGCTGAGGACATTCAGCGCACCCTCTTTACCACTCCCCACAAGATGGCATCCATAGTGGACAACACTGTGCCACCGGGAGCACCTAATAGAGAGAGGGAACCCCATGCGGAGACGGATATCCTTGCAGTAGAAGAGGATGCACCTGGAGTGGCATTAAACGATTTCGTGTCCCAGCATTATGAGACTTTAACTCGTCTCATGCAAGAGGAGGCAAGGAAAAGGTCAAGCCGCAACCCGCAAAATCGGCTAAACTGTAACACCCCCTAATTTGAAATGCGGCAGCGGAATAGAAATTAGGGTGTTACGGTGAGGATCGAAGTCATAATGATAGAAAACGACTCGAAGAGACGTTTTAAAAACATAATTTCATTTATAAATATTTGAAATACAATATGTCCTTATCAAAGTATTATAAAAACTTGATGTTTTGAACTAAATCAATCATCATTTATTTTACATCATATTTGATAATAATTAAACATAATTTGAAGATTTTTGCCGCCTGTTCCATGCTTGCTTCCCCTGTCAAATACCTGAGATACATGCTTAAAGTCAACAAAATTGTTGAGTGAAATCATAGAGTTTGAATTTAATAATCATTTTGATACACAAGCAAGATTGTATTGGAAAATACAATCAGTTTGAAAACATTGATATTACAGTTTATATATTGCACTAAGTCTCATGACACGCAAACGTTAACAAATACCTTAACGGCGGGTGTATATCAAATCAATGATACATTTTTGCCCTCGTGTAATAGGTGATTTGCCAGTTCCTATTTTTACTCAAATATAATTATCACGACTAATGCGGCTAACCACATGCATATGGCATTCCGTCAAGCATTAGTGGGACAGGCTGTCAAACCTTAAATAGATCTATTCATTATATTCGCGTTCACCGCAGTGATTAATGGTTCATGAATAAGGGTCTTTTAGCAATAGCTAACTTAGGCATATATCAGTCAGGAAAGCATACAGAAAATACTTGTGATCTATTTATAGCATGTATCCCCCTCACGGAGTTTTGAAAATAATTAAATGTGAGGCTATGACTCACCTTGATTGATACTGAAAATGAAGAAAATAAAGTCGGATGAATTTTATGAAAACGGCTTCGAAACACAACCTGATAAATAAATTTATCAAAGAAATTGACCAAAAACTATTCGGTAACTTTAAAGAAAATAACGAATATTAGATATTCGTTATGACGATTAAGTGATGTGCAGTGAAAATATTGTGATATGCATGATATGACAAAATATGATTTTTAAAATTATCCATCGAAGTTTTAAACATAACTAAATATTAACCTTTTTAAAATATTGTTATATATTATTAACGTTAAGTTAATAATATATATATATATATATATATATATATATATATATATATATATATATATATATATATATATATATATATATAAACAATATTTAAACATGATATGAAATAATTAAAAATATATATAAAATAAATAAGAATGATAAATAAATTTAGTCTTTGTCTCCTTTTCCAACTTTTACCATTTTTACACTAACGATACTTGCGTTACATCGCGAGTCCTTTATATATATTTTTCAACTATAGTCCTCTACTTTGTCCAAAAGTCAATACAAACCTTCTAATATTTATTTTTATCACATTTTATCCTTAGATTTCTGTATTTACAGGTTTAGTCCTTGATTTTCAATATTTACACATTTAGTCCTTCTAGGTGTCGTCGCGTTACATTTTTAGTCCAATTTTACAAAAATGATTGTGGAACTTTCTAAAAATTTTCCGAAGCTTATTAATTAAGTAACAAGCTTATTTAACTGCTTATTTATTTCAAAAGCTCATTTTTATAGCTTATGGGCCTGGTTCGAATTTTATTAAGGCCCGTTAAGATTTTTGGAGGCGAGGGCATGGAAAAAGTTTTGGGCTTGGCTTTGGACCATTTTTATGATTCTAAAAACATATCTTATAGGCCCAGTGGGCTTACGGTTTTCAAAAGCTTAGTGGGCTTTAGTTAAGCCCACTCGACAACTTAAAGTTTTTATAAATAATTTTTAGTTTTGATATTCGGTTTAGGTACATTCAAAATGGGTCGTTTAAGATGTCAAAACGTGATTATTTTTACAAGTTGTTTACATGAAAACTTTAGTTTGCTAGGTGGTCTATGACGTCGTGAAAAGATATAGTACCGTTGTTAGACTAAATTTTAAGTTATACGTTGGTTTAGTGACATGTTTAGGTCGGTATATAAACTTGAAAACTAATAAAATTTTACTAAGTGTTATTCTATTTTTAGGTCGATGGATGCAAGTAGAAATAGATGCATGAAATGATTATATCGTTACAACTAGAGTGAATGATGTGTGCTACGTGATTCCTAAGCCATCCAAGATAGAGGCAAATCACGTTTCGTGTACTACTAACAATTATATATGTGTTCTTAGTGTGCAAAGTGTAGACGTACAAAACAAAGTATACGAAGTGCATGACAATATGATAACGTATGAAATGGATTAAAAACAAGTGCAAGAGACTTACAAACACTTTTAAAATGATTTAGAGTCGAGCTAGGTAGAAAAGAACACAAGAAATCACGTCAAACTTATATAACCCAAACGTTATATATATATATTTTTAACCCGATTGTCTTTCCTTGCTTCCAATACCCAACTATACGACTCGTGAGCTTTGTAAAGATGAAATGGAGATCGAATTATTGTAGTGAGAAGGATTGGTAATGAATGAGAGTAGTATGCATGCAAGGACGTACTATATATATACTAATATATATCATTTTAGTAGAAAATTTCAATGTAACTTCTTAGTACACTATTTCATGTCAGTAACTAGTTCTTAGGTGCTTATTATATTGTTTTTAGAAGGTGTTGTGAGAGCATATAATGAGGAGAATGTTGGGGTGATTCATTGCCCTATGTCGACCAAGTTAATATACATACATACGATTCATAAATCGTTTACCACTCGTACATACTTGATCATCCTTAACATTTGAGCATAGAATCATCTTAGGAATAACATTAGGAATGTTTAGAAACAAACTAGATTCAAAACGGTTAAGTTTTGAATATAGTGTAAATTCGATTTGGGTTTGTTATGGTCGACTACTTAGCCTCTTAAAAGCATATCAAAACTTAACGTAGAAACGTGAAACTTGACACACTAATTGTTGGCTAGTAGGTTAATGAGATGGGAAAATAAAATACGTGGGTTGTGTGTAAGATTTACGAATAAATGGTGCGATTTGGAGGGTGTTTGAATTGTGTCGATCGGATGAAAACTAAACAAATTAGATTTTGGGCTTAGGTTTAGTGGGCTTAGGAATAGTAAGAGTGATGTGGGCCGAAATAATTAAGGGTCCGGTTAGGTTAATTAGGTAATTAGTGAATTGTAATTATATTTAATAAATATAATTAGATTAGGATTTAAATGAAAAGTTTATGTTTCGTGTAACGTGTCGAGGATTAATTCCGTCATTTCGTGAATTATATTATTTTGTGAAAATCACCAAAATAATATAATAAGAAAAATTTTAAATTTTTCCGAGAAAATGGGAATTAGAAACGATAACGAAAGATTAAATATTTATTAATGATTTGATTACAAGAAATTTTTACAGGGTTCTACAGTACCCACTTGTCATTCTGAATTTCGTCCCGAAATTCGATTTTAAGAAATCTAACAAGTGCGTTCTATGAAAATAAGTGCGGATATTTCTCACGGAATCTATCTTCTCTTTCCCATGTATAAGTCGGTCCTCGCTTAGAGTCCCATCTTACTTTTACAATGGGGATACGATTCTGTTTGAGTTGTTTAACTTCTCTATCCATTATTTCCACAGGCTCTTCTGTGAACACTAGTTTGTCGCCCAATCTAATCTCTTTTAGTGGAATGACGAGAGTTTCGTCTGACAAACATTTCTTGAGTTGGGACACGTGAAACGTAGGATGTACCCTACTAAGTTCATCCGGAAGTTCTAACTTATAAGCAACTGAACCAATTCTCTCCAGAATTTTGAAAGGTCCAATATACCTCGGATTTAACTTTCCACGTTTTCCAAAACGAATCATTCCTTTCCATGGCGAAACCTTTAACATGACTTTGTCTCCTACTTGAAATTCCATAGGCTTTCTCCTGACATCAGCATAACTTTTCTGTCTGTCACGAGCAGCTTGCAAGCGTTGCTTGATTTGGAATATCTTCTCAGTAGTATCATGTATTAGCTCTGGTCCGGTTAGTTGCATATCACCAACTTCTGTCCAACAGATTGGTGATCTGCACTTTCTCCCGTACAGTGCCTCAAAAGGTGCAGCCTTTATGCTGGCATGGTAGCTATTATTGTATGAAAATTCAACTAATGGCAAGTGTCTATCCCAACCTTTTCCGAAATCAATTACACATGCTCGGAGCATGTCTTCCAAGGTTTGGATTGTTCTCTCACTTTGTCCATCAGTTTGCGGATGATAAGCGGTGCTCATATCTAACCTAGTACCAAGAGATTTCTGTAGCGATTCCCAAAATCTCGATGTGAATCTGCTATCTCTATCAGAAATAATAGATATTGGTACCCCATGTCTAATCACAATTTCCTTAAAATACAACTGAGCGAGTGTTTCCATCTCGTCAGTTTCCTTGATTGGTAGGAAATGTGCAGACTTGGTTAATCGATCGATGATAACCCAGATTGTGTCTAATCCAGTCGAAGTCTTTGGTAATTTGGTAATAAAATCCATTGTGATTCGTTCCCATTTCCAGACTGGAATTTCTGGTTGCACGAGTAATCCTGATGGTTTCTGAGTCTCTGCTTTTACTCTAGAGCAGGTCAAACATTTACCAACATACTCGGCGATATCAGCTTTCATATTTGGCCACCAATAATTCTTCTTAATATCTTGGTACATTTTATTGGAACCGGGATGAATAGAATATTTGGATTTATGAGATTCATGCATGATAAGGTCTCGAATACCTCCAAATAGAGGAATCCAATATCTTTCCTTAAAACATAACATTCCATCATTTCTTCTCACAAATTCTTTTTCATTATTTGGCATTCTGTCAACCTGATCTTCCAGGTTTGACCTTCTGTCAATTTTCTCATATTGCCGGTTTTCTTCTTGTAGAGCTCCCATTTGAGCTTTGATGATTTGAGCAGGAAGTGGCGAATGAATTGTCATTCCTAGAGATCGAACTCTAAGAGGTTTAATTCTATCTTTTCTACTCAACGCATCGGCTACTACATTCGCTTTACCAGGATGGTAACGAATTTCACAGTCGTAGTCATTGAGTAATTCTAACCATCTTCTTTGCCTCATGTTTAGCTCCTTCTGATCTAAGATATGCTGTAGACTCTTGTGATCGGTGAAAACCGTACACTTTGTACCATATAGGTAATGTCTCCATATCTTAAGAGCAAAAACTACTGCTCCTAATTCTAGATCATGAGTGGTGTAGTTTTCTTCATTCTTCTTCAGCTGTCGTGAAGCATAGGCTATAACTTTGTCTCTTTGCATTAGTACCGCACCCAAACCATGATGAGATGCGTCACAATACACTACAAAGTCCTCATTGCCTTCTGGTAATGCCAATATTGGTGCTTCACAAAGCTTTTGCTTCAGCAACTGAAACGCTGACTCTTGCTTCTCTTCCCAGTTATACTTCTTGTTCTTCTGGGTTAGTTCCGTCAATGGTTTTGCAATCTTTGAAAAACCTTCTATAAATCTTCGGTAATAACCAGCGAGACCTAAGAATTGACGAATCTCGGTTGGGGAGGTAGGTGACGTCCAACCTTTAACTGCTTCTATCTTCGCTGGATCTACATGGATCCCTTTGCTGTTGATGATATGGCCTAAAAATTGAACGGTAGTAATCCAAAAATAACATTTGGAAAACTTGGCGTACAACTTTTCCTTCCTAAGTAACTCCAAAACAGTCCTTAAGTGTTCGGCATGCTCCTCTTCATTGCGCGAATAGATTAAAATATCATCAATGAACACAATAACGAATTTATCCAGGTATGGTTTGCATACCCGGTTCATTAAATCCATGAATACAGCTGGTGCATTGGTAAGACCAAATGACATCACCTGAAATTCATAATGTCCGTATCGTGTTCGAAAAGCTGTCTTGGGAATGTCCTCTTCCCTAACTCTTAGTTGATGATATCCTGATCTAAGATCGATTTTTGAGTACACACTTGATCCTTGTAATTGGTCAAATAGATCGTCGATCCTTGGCAATGGATATCGATTCTTCACCGTGAGTTTGTTCAACTCCCTGTAATCGATACACATTCGGAACGTTCCATCTTTCTTTTTGACAAATAGGATTGGTACTCCCCAAGGGGATGAACTCGGTTGAATGAAACCTTTATCTGATAGTTCTTTTAACTGTTCAGATAATTCTTTCATTTCGGAGGGGGCTAATCGATATGGTGCTTTTGCAACGGGTGCTGCTCCAGGCACTAAATCGATTCGGAATTCTACTTGACGAGTTGGTGGGATTCCAGGTAAGTCTTCGGGAAATACATCAGAAAATTCTCTTACAACTGGCACTTCATCAAGTTGTTTCTTCTTTTCTTTTGTTTCTCCTCCCGTTACTTGGATTTGAAATACATGGCATCCTTTGCTTATGTATTTCATCGTCTTGGCGTATGAAATGAAATTGAAAGAAGTTTTAGGTTTATCACCTTGGATGATTAAGGTTTCACCGTCGAATGGAATCTGGATGATTTTCTCATCACAAATTATTCTGGCACGGTGTTTAGATAACCAATCCATACCAATGATGACATCAAAACTTCCCAATTGGATGGGCATAAGATTGATAGGGAAAGATTTATTCAGAAGGGTTAAGGTGCAGTTTTCGATTAAGGTATTGGTACTTAAAATATTTCCATCTGCTAATTCTATTTCATAGATAGTATCTAATTCTACAGGAGTAATATTTAGATTTGCGGCAAACGATGTAGACACAAAACTTTTATCCGCTCCTGAATCAAATAATATCTTAGCATCTTGTTGATTTAATAGGAACGTACCAGTAACAACATCTGAATTCTGCGTTGTGTTCCCATCACCAAGTACATAAGCTCTTCCTCTGGCAACATTATTGGTAAATTTCGGACATTGAGGTCTGTAGTGTCCAACTTCTCCACAACCATGGCACTTTACTGCTATCGGTTGGGTATTGGCCCCAGTCGCTCGACAGTCCCTTGTCATATGACCAATTCTTTTACAGTTGCCGCAAACAGCTCTACATGCTCCAAAATGATGCATGTTGCACTTGTTACATGGGGGTAGCGTTCCAGAATAACCTTTACTTTCTGCAGGCACTGCTGCATAAGCTCGGGTAGCTTCTTGTCGACGATTTTGTTGTTGATGATGATTACTACGATTCTTCTGCTGATCTCTGTTGCGATTCCTGCCTTGATTGTTGTTGTTGCTGTAGCTACGGTTACCACTGTAACTGTTGTTATAGCTGCGGTTGTTGCCATTGTTACTCCCTCGGTTGTCAGCACTTCTCTTATGCTCATTAATCACAGAGGTAGAACCTCTTTTGATTACCCGGGTTAACAATCTCTGGGCAAGCTCCATAGCTTCCTCTACTGACTTTGGATTTGATGAAGTAACATCTCCTTCAATGGATGGTGGCAGTCCCTCTACGTATTTCTCCAATGCTTGTTCAACATCGGGTACTATAGTTGGACACAGCACTGACAACTCCAGAAACTTTCTGTCGTATGTCTTCAAGTCATTGTACCTTACAACTAGCTGATGAAATTCATCTTCTAGTTTTCGAATCTCTGTTCTTGGACAATACTTCTTCAACATCTTATTTTTCAGCTCATTCCACGAAAGTCTGAAAGCTTCATCTGGACCCATAGCATTCGCAGTAGTGTTCCACCACGATAATGCCTCTCCTTGAAGAGTTCCAGTAGCAAAGGTAACTTTGCTATTCTCAGGACAACCACTCCTCTTGAAGACTGTCTCAGTATGCTCAAACCAATGTGCCATTTCGGTCACTCCTTCAATTCCTTTGAAGTTTGTTGGCTTGCAAGTCATGAAATCCTTATAAGTACAATTACGTGGAGTAACTGTATTAGTTTCATGATTTGCACCATTGGTATTATTCAAACGATCCGCTTCACGAGCTGCGGATATTCCCTCAGCAATCATTCTTTGAACCTCAGTGGGGGTCAAGATCACTTCTGGGTTAGAGTTTTCGCTACTTGCATGCTCCATTTTTCTATTAATAATACAAAAATATAGCATTTAGAATTTTAAACAACCACTTGTTTTAAAGATTCTTGTGAAGTAGGGAAAACTAAATTTTGAGTCTTAATAATAATTGGACATCATATGTAGTTTTTATTTTGATACAACAATCATAATCATTCCGATATGTTAGATACAATTTTAATACACATGAACAACCATAATCATAAGTTAACATTTGTAAATAGTAATATCAAAACCAACAGCATAACATTAATAACTTTAAATCAGTTGAGTTGTTATAACAAAACGATACAAGCTTATTAATGCCACATGCGGCAGGCTTGAATGCCTTATTACTAGTACAAATACCAACTGTCTCTAATGATCAGGTATGTTCACATGTTCTCCCATCTCAAAGATCTGAAATCGGAGCTCTTGCATCTCGGTATGATGTTGCATCTTCATATCCCCTACAATGTTTTCCAATGTATCTGCTCTTCGGCGTGCAAGCTGGGCTTCCCAAGTACGGTCCTGTCCCTCTCTCCGCAATGATATCGCGAAGGAACGTGTCTCCGAGATATCCGAACGTATCTGAGCTAACCCTTGCTGCAGCTCTATCCTATCGGCTATAAGGTTATGTAAGGTGTTGTGGGTAGTATCTGAATGATCGAAAGATGAATAATCAATCATCTGTAGAAGTGAATCTATCTGATCCTCGTGATGCTCCAATCGCGTCACTACTACAGAAGGTGTAAAGGTAGAAGGAATTTCCATCCTAGCACTCTCGCCAGTTTCATTGATATGAGCTGGGGGAGTAAAACTAGGCGGATAGGGTAATGATGGTGAAAGGGAAGAAATAGAATCAGAAATACGAAGGCGGCTGGAGGTAGGTATATCTACTTCAGGGATAGGTTCTCTTTGGTAAAAATTATACGGATAAGTTTGGCTGAAAAGGTTGAGTAGGTGATCGGGTGCATATGAATTATGATGTGGAAATGGTGTCGATAAAACAAAAGTATTGGGATTCTCAGGCGTTGTAGCAATTTCGTCTTGCTCGTAGGGTTCTGTTTCTTGAGAAACAGCGTCAGGTACAGCAGTAGAACGATAAACAAGCGAAGTAACGGACGCGACGGAAATATCAGAGTCGGATTCGAACATACTCATATTGATACAATACTGTAACAATTCATAAATAGCGCAGAATAAGAATTTATTATCATACAATTTTAACATATCACAATTAAAATATCATAGCCTAATGATTAACTTACGGAGTGCTGTAGCAAGCAGGTACGGCGGGTGATTGGGCCTGAACCACCTAACTTATATTGACCAGATAATGGTCAACAAAGTCAAACAGCCTAGGTCAATGCTCCGGGTAATAAAGGGTATCACCAGGTCGTTAAGTCCCGTTGAAGTGTGAATTGTAACTTTGGCGTATTTGTGATCGGGTAATTATCCACAGGAAAAGGTTTTGATCAGAATTATTTGGAGTTATTTAACGAATATAGCTTAGGAAAGCTACGTGACTGATTACGTGAATTTAGATAACGAGGATTTGAGCTAAACACTAAAAATGTACGTTTTAATTAAAAAACGTAACAGACGCACAAACCAAAAAGTAAAACTGAAGGATGGAAAGGGTTAAAAGTGTAAAATTGAAATTTTTACAATCCTAATAATAAAAGAAAATTTTAAGAAAAATTAAAATTATTTTTACACTATTTAATTATTTATAATTAATTAATTACTAATTATCTATTTAATATTAATTAAACTAATTAGAATTATTAAAAATACTTAAAAGACTTAGAAAATTAAGAAAATTTTTATAAAACTAATTAACCATCAAGGGAATCCTAAAAAATTATAAAAAATTAATTTTATGTATTTTTAAGTTAAATAACTAATTATTATTCTACTTATTAATTATTATCTAATTAAACTATTTAAATTATTTAAACTATTAAATGAACAGTAAAAATTCTAGAAAAATTAATAAAATTATTTTAACTAAAATAGAAGCTATAAAAATTATAAAAACTAGGTTATACTATATAAAAACTAATTAAGCTATTTAATTGATTAATATTAATTAAAACTAAATTAAATTAAAATTAATTAGAAATACCACTAGATGACAAAATAAAAATCTGGAAAAATTTGTAAAATTATTTTAACCTAAAATATAATTTCTAAAAATATAAAAGTGACATATTACTTAGAAATTAATTAAAAAGAAAAATAAATAGATAAATCCTATTAAATAGAAGCTATCACTATTGGTAAAGTTGGTTTTTTTTTTTTTTTCTTTTTCTAAACTAATAATGAGATAAAAACAAGTAACTTTAGTAAAAACACTTTTGTTTAAACCCTCAGAATAAGCAATTCAAGTGCTTATTGAACCCACAGTTGACTTTTGTTGACTGTGGAGTGTTATGAGCTCAAATGGAGAATGGTGGGGTCCACAATGGAAAAGCTTGGTTCAACTGAGTCTAACAATCAATAATAAGCACTTAATAAGCAACAATTGAGTTTGAATAAGCCAAAAAGCTTGAAATAAGCACTTAAAACAAAGGGGACTGATGCAGCTTGGGGACAAACTTAAAGGCCAAGAACAGGTGGGGTCCACTAGCCTAGGGTTCAAACAAAGGGGTCAAAGACACTCCCTGGTAGGAGGGGGGTTGAGGGGAACCAAAACCAAGTGGTATGGACCACTGTGGTGACCACAAACCACCACAAAAGGTGGTGGTGTGGAGGGTGGTCTGCTGAGACAGAAATGGTTGCCCAGGTTTAATCTAAGGACTCAGCAACTTATGCAAATCATCATACAGGCTAACCAGCTTAAACAAACTTATACACACTCAATTAATAGCAACACATACAACAATAAGCAATAACACAAGCTAACTTAATTGACTGAATGAGACAACAGCAGTAGCAGTTCAATAAGAGCTTAAATAAAGGTCTAAAAAAAAAAAAAAAAATATAAGCTAAGGAAACTAAAAACACATCAAGCAAGCAACCTTTGTAACTAAAAATAACAAGAATCAGACAACAAAGATCAAATTTCACCAAGATATCATCAAAAGAAAAACTTGCCCAATTGGGATCTGATGATGCAGGGCATCAACATTTCCACAGAGACCACTTCAAGGTAAATCTTTAATGAACAAATAAGTTCCAAATCCTAACTTTATTTTTGATTCAGATAAGCAGGCTACTAAGGTTCTCAAATCAACAAGAAACAAGAGTTTTGACCCACTAATGAACAAATTGTGGTCCAAAGAAAAGTTGGACAAACTGAGGTGCAGGGCATGCAAATGGCTGAGCATGTGACTTCAAGATCAATTTTTAATGAGCAAACAAGTTCTAAATCCCAATTTTATTTTTGATTCAGACACACTAACTACCAGAGAACTCAAAACAACAAGGAATTTCTATTTTCAATCCATATTAAGTACTATGCAAGATCTGAAAGTTTGTTCCATTTTCACAGTCATTCAAGTTTGACTTTTTCTGATTATGTTCCAAAGTTGACTATTATGACTTATGAACTGATCTTAACAACTTATTATGATGTTATAAGCTTGTATGAGGCTATAATAAGCAGTCACAACAACTTATGAACATATATGCATGATTATGAATCTTAATTTGTCCAACATTGACTGCTATGGTGTCCAAGATGAGATTTTGACTTTTTCTTATGACATTCCCTTTTATTGCTACAACTAATCATATATAATACCTAAGAATGATGTCTCAGTTACTTTCTACCACTTTAGACCTCAGAAACTCAGTCAAATAAGCAATGCCAAACACTCCTTGTGAAAACTGTTTTGAAGATTTTCACAACAATAATCAACTTAACTAATAAAACTGAGTTTTAATATAGGTTCTACTACTTATTAACATTAACAAAGCAGATTTAAACAACACTCAGTACATAAACTCTCTAAAACAGATGATAAGATGAAATATGAGAATTTCTTACAATTGCCATCCACAGCTAGAACCCATGAGAACTAGGACCACATTATGAACCTATTGCTCCCCCTGAGCACTAAACCATGGCCATCCTTGATATACCATGCTCCAAGATGATCTGCTTCATATATTTTTTTTATTTTTCTTATTATCTGTTTATTTTTATTTATTTTTCTTATTTTCTGGATGATACTGAAAATTGAAACTTAAAAGGAATTAATAAACTTGAACTGATATTATTGAAATGGAAACAGATTACAAGCTTGAAGTTTAACTTAAAATTACAAATTACAAAAATTAAAATAAGCTGAAAATTATAAAAACTAAGAACTTGGACTTCTGCTGCTTCTCTTCCTTCTTATACTGGACAATTAGGGTTTTGGAACCCTAAGAGGCATTTCCCACTAGCTATCTTGACCATTGGATTACAAACATTCAATCTTGGCCATTCAAATTTTTGGCGCCACTTTGCTTTGTCTGCATCTTCGAGCTTAATTGAAGCCAGAGGTGTGGTTTTTTGGAAGCTAGCATTTGGAAGGTAGGCAAGGGTGTGGGTGAGGTTGAGTGTGCTCAGAGAAGGTGATGATGAGGGGGGATGATGGTAGTAGGCTGAGGTGGAGGGGGGCTTGGTTTGACCGAAGTCAAAGGGTGAGGATAGAATACGGGGTGTGAGTTTTTATCTTTTAAAAGGGGTGGGCTGATGGATATGGTGGGCTAAGATAGAGAGATGGGCCTGAGGTTGTGTTTCTGGATCAGATTTTTGGGTAATTGGGTGGGTTGTTTGGTTAGCTTATTTAGTAGAAAACATTAAGGACTAATGTTGTAATGTCCTCAAAGTTAAGGGACTGAAAATGGAAAATTCCCAAAGTAGTCACAAGGACTTGTTTTGCCAATACTCCAAAGTTTCAAAAACCATTTTCATGCCTTTTTCATTTTCCAAAATTTCCCGAGGACTAAAAATGACATTTTTCAAAGTCCGGGGACCAAACTTGCAATTTTCACCAATCTTTCACCCAGGGATCATTTTTGATAATTTGTGATTTTTAAGGACCAAAAAATGATTTTTCTTTCAAAATTATCCCACCAGGGACTAAATCTGCCAATTATTGAAACTCCAGGGACCTTTATTGCCAATTTTGGATTTTTAGGGGTTAAACATGTAATTTTCTCAAACTTATTACCCAAGGATCAATTTGATAATTTTTTGACTTTTTAAAACCTTGGGTTGACTTTTCTTTCGTTTTAAAACTTCAGGGACTAGTTTTGCCAAATTTTGAAACTTGGGGGACTGAAACTGCCAATTGTGCAAACTTTGTTCGTTTTTAATTTGTTTTCAAACATTTTGCATCTAAAACATATAAAACACACTTTTGGAATAATTTGTGTATTTTGATGCGTTTTTGGGTGTTTTTGGATGTTTTGGCAGTCCAGATACGGTAAAAATGATGAGTGTTTGAGCACTCATCAATCCCCCACACTAAGCTATTGCTAGTCCCTAGCAATCTTTTGAGAAAAACTTGATGGATTTTAATCTCTTTACCAAAAGCCATCACTTCTGGAGTAGCCAGGTGTAAGAACTGTGGCACACCTGATAACCGTGTGATTTTGAGCAAACCACCAGCTGTCAACGGATTTGATAAGTCTTTACCAGGAGCCGTTTGCTCCTGGACTAGCCAGCATCTTGATGGACCTAGTCAACATCTTGGTGAGCTGATTACCAATTATGGTTTTTCCACGGCCTTTACCACAAGCCATAATCTTGCGGGCTAGCCAACTCATTTGCTTATAAGGATGCGGGGGAGTTGAGGAACCATGCAAGTTTTTGGCAAACTGCCAGCCATCAACGGATTTGAGATGTCTTTACCAAGAGCCGTTTGCTCCTGGACTAGCCAATCCCTTTGTCATTAAGACTTTGGCGGACTGATAACCACAAAAATTTTGGAATAAAGTGAAAAAATTTTGAAAAATTTTGGCCTAAAATGGGGGTACTTAAAAGTATTTTGCGATAAAATTCGCTAGAATTGTCCCCCCCACACTTAGAAATGAATATTGCCCTCAATATTCAAAGTCCCGGCTATTATGCCGAATCTGTGAACGTAAAAGGATAATATTCGAAGCTAACTGTGGAATTTTGTTTTGTATTTTTCACTTTATTTTATCTGTACATACAATTTTTTTTTTTTTTTTTTTTTTTTTTTTTTTTTTTGCTCACTACCTCCCAGGCTTGTGTTAGGTTTACCACGCAAGCTAATCACTTGTGAATGATCAACTGTAATAAATTCGTCCTAACAGCCCGGGAGTTGAATGATAAAGTTTATAATATACATACACCTTCCAGGTTTGTGTCAGGTTTACCACGCAAGCTAATCACTTGTGAATGATTAACTGTAATAAATTCGCCCTGACAGCCTGGAAGATGAATAATAATACACATACACTTCCCAGGCTTGTGTCAAGTTTACCACGCTAGCTAACCACTTGTGAATGATTAACTGTAGTAAATGTGCCTTGACAGCCCGGGAGATGAATGACATAATATACAAAACATGTTTATTGAATTTTGAAAAATATTTACTTTTGAAACGGTGGGGGATGGCCACTCCCCCACACTAGGGTGGTAGAAAATAGAAAGAAGTCAGAAATACGGCTGAAAACCCGTATATGTTGCTAATTTTTGTTCACCGAGTCACTAGCTTGACTCGATCCCCGAATTCAATTGTCCTTGGGGAAAGTTTGGAGATCCGGGACAACCATGGATGGTATGTCCTCTCCAAAGTAGTGCTTAAGACGATGTCCATTCACTTTGAAGTTAGGGCCGTCATTTTGTGATAACTCGACGGTGCCATAAGGATAAACCTTAACGATAGTGAACGGACCAGTCCATCGGGTTTTTAGCTTTCCCGAGAAGATCTTGAGTCTAGAGTTGAAAAGAAGGACTCGATCACCAACATTGAAAATGCGGTTTTTGATCTTGGAGTCATGAATCTTCTTTGTCTTTTCTTTATAGATCAAAGAGTTCTCGTAAGCTTGATCACGGAGTTCATTTAATTCATTGAGTTGAACTTTCCTGTGATCACCCGCAGTTTTGAGGTCAAAATTTGCATGCTTGAGAGCCCAATAGGCTTTATGCTCAAGCTCGATCGGAAGATGGCACGCTTTCCCGTACACAAGCTTATATGGCGTACACCCAATGGGTGTTTTATACGCCGTACGGAAAGCCCAAAGTGCATCATCTAATTTATCCGACCAAGATGCACGATTTTCCCCAACGGTTCTCTCCAAAATTCTCTTTATGCCCCGATTGGAAACTTCTACTTGTCCACTTGTTTGAGGGTGGTACGCAGTAGAAAGACGGTGAGTTACACCATACTTTTGCATGACTTTATCAAATTTGTCATTGCAAAAATGCGTACCACGATCACTAATTATAGCACGTGGAGTTCCAAATCGAGCAAAGAGAGCTTTCAAAAACTTCACAACTACTCGGGCATCATTTGTGGGTAAAGCTTTTGCTTCGACCCATTTTGACAAATAGTCAACTGCCACGAGTATATACTTGTTTCCATGAGATGACGGAAATGGCCCCATAAAGTCAATGCCCCAAACGTCAAAGATTTCACAAACTTGAATTGCATTTTGTGGCATTTCATTCTTTTGTGAAATATTCCCGTGACGTTGACAAGCGTCACAGGATTTGACCAATTCATGGGCATCCTTGTAGATTGTGGGCCAAAAGAAACCGGAGTCAAACACCTTTTTGGCGGTGTAGTTTGGATTGTGGTGGCCCCCAGTGGGACCAGCATGGCAAGCCTTAAGAATTTCAGTGGCTTCTTGACCATACACACACCGCCGGATGACTTGATCCGCACAGATTTTGAACAAGTAGGGGTCGTCCCAGAAGTAATGTTTTACATCTTTAAAGAATTTGTTTTTCTGTTGGGACGACATCCCTTTCACAATGAAATTACCCGCAAGGTAGTTTGCAAAGTCGGCAAACCAAGGGGTAACAGAATCTCCACGAAATGAAACCGCATTGAGGGTTTCGAGAGGAAATGTTTCATTTATTTCCTTTTTCTCGAAAACATCTTGGTGGGGGTTTTCAAGACGGGAGAGATGATCAGCAGCTAGGTTCTCAGCTCCTTTTTTATCACGAATAATGATATCAAATTCCTGAAGGAGGAGAACCCAACGAAGAAGTCTCGGCTTTGCATCTTGTTTTGCAAAAAGGTACTTCAAAGCCGAGTGATCCGTATACACTATGCTTTTTGTCAGAATCAAGTATGGCCGGAATTTTTCAAAAGCATACACCACAGCTAACAATTCTTTTTCAGTGGTGGTGTAGTGGCTTTGAGCCTCGGTCATAGTCTTGCTGGCATAGTGTATAGGCTGAAAATGTTTTGTTTTGCGTTGCCCCAAGACTGCCCCAATAGCATAATCACTAGCATCACACATGAGCTCAAAGGGCAAGTCCCAATCGGGGGCAACAAGAATCGGTGCTTCGGTAAGCCTTTTCTTTAATGTTTCAAAGGCTTCGATGCACTCAGGGGAGAAGATAAAAGGAGCATCCTTTTCGAGGAGATGGGTCATAGGCCGGGCGATTTTAGAAAAATCTTGAATAAACCTACGGTAAAAACCGGCGTGACCCAAAAAGCTCCTAACACCTTTTACAGTTGTGGGATGAGGTAATTTTGCAATGACGTCCACTTTGGCACGATCAACCTCAATCCCGTTTTTTGAAATTTTATGGCCGAGGACAATGCCCTCTTTGACCATAAAGTGACTCTTCTCCCAATTTAGACACAACTTTGTGTCTTCACAACGTTTTAGCATATTGTCTAAATGGGAAAGGCACGACTGAAACGAATCCCCAATGACCGAAAAATCGTCCATAAAGACCTCCATACTTTTCCCGATCATGTCGGAAAAAATTGCCATCATACATCTTTGAAACGTGCCCGGAGCATTACATAAGCCAAATGGCATACGTTTATATGCGAAAGTTCCATAGGGGCACGTGAAAGTGGTCTTTTCTTGGTCTTGCGGGTCAATGGGAATCTGAAAGTAACCCGAGAAACCATCGAGGAAGCAATAATACTCATTCCCCGCTAATCTCTCGAGCATCTGATCCATAAAGGGCAGAGGAAAATGATCTTTGCGGGTGGCGTCATTTAACTTACGATAATCAATACAGACACGCCAACCCGTAACCAAACGAGTTGGAATCAACTCATTCTCCTCGTTTGTGACAACAGTAATGCCACCCTTTTTTGGAACACAATGGACTGGGCTGACCCAAGGACTGTCCGAGATAGGGTAAATCAATCCGGCATCAAGAAGTTTTAAAACCTCTTGTTTGATAACCTCGTGAATTTTTGGATTCACCCTTCTTTGATGTTGGACCGCAGGTTTGAAGTCATCCTCCATTAATATCTTGTGAGTACAAAACTCAGGGTCGATGCCCTTGATATCGGAGAGACGCCAAGCAATTGCTCGTTTATGAGACTTCAAAACCTGTATAAGAGCAGCCTTTTCCTCAACACTTAAATTTTTAGCAATTATGACGGGCAATTTATCATCACCCTCCAGAAATGCATACTCAAGGTGAGGAGGCAAGTCCTTAAGTTCAACCTCAGGGAAGTCATCAGTTTTCTCAACATTTTTGACCTCCGCTTTATGAAGTTGTTGTGGAAGAACAGGAAGATGAGAGGAATCTTCATTTAACAATTTTTCAAGTAGGTGAATATCCCTCTCGAGGTCGATCTCTTGGTTATCAATTCCATCGGGAACCGAATCACTTTTGAGAAAGGCCTCAATTTCTTCTGAGAAGATGAAGTCACTTCCCACAAACGGAGTGAGGGAAGGAAAAGAATTTGCAACAATGGGGTGAGAAGATGGAGTGAGGTTTTCACTCGAAGAATCATCGACAAAACCTAGAACCTCTTGAGCGTACTCCTCAGACGCAACATCAATGACATCAATTCGGTTAACCGTTTCGGCGTCATAATTAGAGGAGTACCTCGAAGTTTGATCGAGGTTGAAGGTTACAGCTTCATTACCAACACGAAGAGTTATCACCTCTTCGTGCACATCAATTAACGCACGACCCGTCCTTAAGAATCCCCTCCCAAGAATGAGAGGAACTCGTGGGTCAGCATCGAACTTAACAACAACGAAATCAGCGGGGAAATGGAACTTTCCTACTTTCACGAATACGTCTTCGGCAATGCCGAGAGGACGAGAGATTGAACGGTCGGCAAGCTCGAGAGTCATGCACGTAGGAGTAAGTTGAGGAAGAGATAATTTCTCCCACACTGAGTAAGGCATCAGGTTGATGCTAGCGCCAAGATCGGCCAAGGCGAAGCATTCAACCATCCCAGGGAAAACACATGGAATGAGAAATCTCCCAGGGTCTCCAAGCTTCTTAGGAAGCTTCTTTAAGATAACCGCAGAGCAGTTTTCGTTCAAAGGAGTCTTTGCCATTTCGTACAATTTTTCCTTGTTGCTTAACAAGTTCTTGATCATCGATGCAAATTTGGGCATCAGGATGATAGCATCCGCAAGGCTAACGTCAAAGTGCAAATCTTGAAAGATTTGATAAAACTTATCCATTTGGTGACTAGCCTTTTCGCGGAGCTTTTGCTCATTAAGTCGTGACGGGTAAGGTAACGAAGGTTTGGATTTAGGGTTCTCAACAGGAGTTGTTGATGGTTCAAATACAACTCCTCGTTTTGGTACAAGTCCAGATTTTGGTACAATCTCTGGAATAACCTGAGGGTGGACATGTGCGGTACTTCGTGGGCTAGGAGATTGCACCTTGTCCATGGTTGCCTCAGGATCTACTTCCTCAGAATAAAGAGGAGGAGGAATAGGAGGGACTGGCGGCTCTTCATAAGCTTTACCACTTCGTGTAGTAATAGCTTTGAGTTCACCCTTGGGGTTAACAATTGTATTAGCCGGGAGACCTCCTGATGTAGAGGGTGGAGTGAGATGATTCATAAGACTGGCAAGCATATTCTCAATCTTGCTTTGAGATTGATCAATCTTGTTGTTTGTTACCATCAACTCACTTTTCAGCTCTTGACCTTGTTTGGCTATCGATGTTTGAAAATCATTCTTCAGATTTGAGATTTGATTTTGCATTGCCCTCATTTTGGTCTCATTAACTTTGATGTAGTTATTGAGATCATTTGGGAGGGGATCTTGATAGTTAGGAGCTGAATACCCTTGATTACCCCTTTGGGGTGGGTATTGATTCACGGGGGCAGGATTTTGATTTTGCATACTAGGCCCCTTTTGGTGATTAGGATTAAACCTATTTGGATTCTGAGGGAAACCGGGTGGTCCACCCTGATTGCTAGCACGGTAATTTGGTTCCACTTGAGGACGGTATTGGCTACCTCCTTGATTGGAATTGCCGGCTATTGCATTTACTTCGAAGGGATTGCCTTCGGTAGCAGGGCAATTATAATATGAATGTGGACCACCACAAGTGACACAAACTTCTATCTTTTTGATTTCAGCTTGTGGAGAAGGAGAAGAATCTTTCTTGCCTTGGGCGAGAACCAATGCATGGACAGCTTCCGTGAGTTTGTCAAGTCTAGCATCGGTGCTAGACTGAGCCACGGGTAATGAGGAAGAAGGGGCAACATCCCTTTGGGCAACAACCGATTTGCTTCGGGGAATGCGGACCTTAGACTTATTCTCAATGATTTCTAAAGCTTCCTTTGTGGTGCGATTCAAGAAGTTACCTCCCGCGGAGGCATTTAGAGAGTCTTGATCGGATTGGCTTACACCATTGTAGAAAGTATCAAGTGTCATGAGATCAGAGAAACCGTGGTGAGGACATTTTCGGAGCAATTCCTTGTAACGATCCCATGCCTCACTAAAGGATTCATCAAATTTCTGCGTGAATTTCATGATCTCATTCTTGAGACTCGTGGTTTTGGAAGGTGGAAAGAATTCATTCACGAACTTTTTCACAAGATCTTCCCATGTCTCAATAGATCGTGGAGGTTGTTTTTCAAGCCAAATCCGGGCTTGTCCCTCCAGGGAGAATGGGAAGAGAAGAAGTTTGATTGATTCACAGGGGACATCTTTGCATTTGATGGTGTATGTGATTTTATTGAACCATCGAATGTGATCCTGAGGATCGTCCCTCTCATAACCGTAGAATTGACGTGATGTGGCCAGGTTTATCAACCCTGTCTTAAGCTCAAAATTGTCGGCCATGATGGCCGGAACAACGATAGCATCTCCGTAACCCTCAATGGGTGCTTGGAGAAGCTCGTTCATAGTTGGCTCAGCAGCCATGATAACAGAAGATGTGGGAACAGTACGGACTTCAGGTCCGACTGTTGGTGCTGAACGTCGACGACGTCTTCTAGGTATTCTTACAAGCTCACGTAATGGGCTAGTAGACCTAGAAGAACGAGTGCGCATGCACTAAAAACTCACTCAAAACAAAATCGAGGCAAAACGACAGTGAACTTAAACCAATAATCGCAAGCAAGTGGCTTCTTTAAGAAAGGTACACCACTCACAAGGATACAAAGGCAAGTTTTAATCTTTCTGATTGGGGACTTATTATGTTCACACCCCCAGTTGGTAGGTGTTCTGTCTTGGTTTGCGACGGTTTATTTTTATGTAGAATTATTATACACAAGAAAGAGACGGATGTTTTTGTGTTTTGTGAATGGGTTTAAAAACTTTTGGAAAATATTTTTGGTATCGTTTCGTTTACCAAAATCGTTTTTCTTTAAGAATCACCTTAAAAGAAAACCGAATCAGAAAACGTTACGATATGTTTTGTTGTTTTTAATTTTTTTGGTGTTTTAACACTTTAGGAAAAGTGTTAATGACTTTTTTGTATTTTGATTATGAAAATATACACAAGTGGTGGTATTTATACAGTGAGTGAGGTGAGATAACACTAATCTCAAATAACGCTAAAGAAACGCGCACACTTCCCCGGCAGCGGCGCCAAATTTTGATTGGGCCTGAACCACCTAACTTATATTGACCAGATAATGGTCAACAAAGTCAAACAGCCTAGGTCAATGCTCCGGGTAATAAAGGGTATCACCAGGTCGTTAAGTCCCGTTGAAGTGTGAATTGTAACTTTGGCGTATTTGTGATCGGGTAATTATCCACAGGAAAAGGTTTTGATCAGAATTATTTGGAGTTATTTAACGAATATAGCTTAGGAAAGCTACGTGACTGATTACGTGAATTTAGATAACGAGGATTTGAGCTAAACACTAAAAATGTACGTTTTAATTAAAAAACGTAACAGACGCACAAACCAAAAAGTAAAACTGAAGGATGGAAAGGGTTAAAAGTGTAAAATTGAAATTTTTACAATCCTAATAATAAAAGAAAATTTTAAGAAAAATTAAAATTATTTTTACACTATTTAATTATTTATAATTAATTAATTACTAATTATCTATTTAATATTAATTAAACTAATTAGAATTATTAAAAATACTTAAAAGACTTAGAAAATTAAGAAAATTTTTATAAAACTAATTAACCATCAAGGGAATCCTAAAAAATTATAAAAAATTAATTTTATGTATTTTTAAGTTAAATAACTAATTATTATTCTACTTATTAATTATTATCTAATTAAACTATTTAAATTATTTAAACTATTAAATGAACAGTAAAAATTCTAGAAAAATTAATAAAATTATTTTAACTAAAATAGAAGCTATAAAAATTATAAAAACTAGGTTATACTATATAAAAACTAATTAAGCTATTTAATTGATTAATATTAATTAAAACTAAATTAAATTAAAATTAATTAGAAATACCACTAGATGACAAAATAAAAATCTGGAAAAATTTGTAAAATTATTTTAACCTAAAATATAATTTCTAAAAATATAAAAGTGACATATTACTTAGAAATTAATTAAAAAGAAAAATAAATAGATAAATCCTATTAAATAGAAGCTATCACTATTGGTAAAGTTGGTTTTTTTTTTTTTTCTTTTTCTAAACTAATAATGAGATAAAAACAAGTAACTTTAGTAAAAACACTTTTGTTTAAACCCTCAGAATAAGCAATTCAAGTGCTTATTGAACCCACAGTTGACTTTTGTTGACTGTGGAGTGTTATGAGCTCAAATGGAGAATGGTGGGGTCCACAATGGAAAAGCTTGGTTCAACTGAGTCTAACAATCAATAATAAGCACTTAATAAGCAACAATTGAGTTTGAATAAGCCAAAAAGCTTGAAATAAGCACTTAAAACAAAGGGGACTGATGCAGCTTGGGGACAAACTTAAAGGCCAAGAACAGGTGGGGTCCACTAGCCTAGGGTTCAAACAAAGGGGTCAAAGACACTCCCTGGTAGGAGGGGGGTTGAGGGGAACCAAAACCAAGTGGTATGGACCACTGTGGTGACCACAAACCACCACAAAAGGTGGTGGTGTGGAGGGTGGTCTGCTGAGACAGAAATGGTTGCCCAGGTTTAATCTAAGGACTCAGCAACTTATGCAAATCATCATACAGGCTAACCAGCTTAAACAAACTTATACACACTCAATTAATAGCAACACATACAACAATAAGCAATAACACAAGCTAACTTAATTGACTGAATGAGACAACAGCAGTAGCAGTTCAATAAGAGCTTAAATAAAGGTCTAAAAAAAAAAAAAATATAAGCTAAGGAAACTAAAAACACATCAAGCAAGCAACCTTTGTAACTAAAAATAACAAGAATCAGACAACAAAGATCAAATTTCACCAAGATATCATCAAAAGAAAAACTTGCCCAATTGGGATCTGATGATGCAGGGCATCAACATTTCCACAGAGACCACTTCAAGGTAAATCTTTAATGAACAAATAAGTTCCAAATCCTAACTTTATTTTTGATTCAGATAAGCAGGCTACTAAGGTTCTCAAATCAACAAGAAACAAGAGTTTTGACCCACTAATGAACAAATTGTGGTCCAAAGAAAAGTTGGACAAACTGAGGTGCAGGGCATGCAAATGGCTGAGCATGTGACTTCAAGATCAATTTTTAATGAGCAAACAAGTTCTAAATCCCAATTTTATTTTTGATTCAGACACACTAACTACCAGAGAACTCAAAACAACAAGGAATTTCTATTTTCAATCCATATTAAGTACTATGCAAGATCTGAAAGTTTGTTCCATTTTCACAGTCATTCAAGTTTGACTTTTTCTGATTATGTTCCAAAGTTGACTATTATGACTTATGAACTGATCTTAACAACTTATTATGATGTTATAAGCTTGTATGAGGCTATAATAAGCAGTCACAACAACTTATGAACATATATGCATGATTATGAATCTTAATTTGTCCAACATTGACTGCTATGGTGTCCAAGATGAGATTTTGACTTTTTCTTATGACATTCCCTTTTATTGCTACAACTAATCATATATAATACCTAAGAATGATGTCTCAGTTACTTTCTACCACTTTAGACCTCAGAAACTCAGTCAAATAAGCAATGCCAAACACTCCTTGTGAAAACTGTTTTGAAGATTTTCACAACAATAATCAACTTAACTAATAAAACTGAGTTTTAATATAGGTTCTACTACTTATTAACATTAACAAAGCAGATTTAAACAACACTCAGTACATAAACTCTCTAAAACAGATGATAAGATGAAATATGAGAATTTCTTACAATTGCCATCCACAGCTAGAACCCATGAGAACTAGGACCACATTATGAACCTATTGCTCCCCCTGAGCACTAAACCATGGCCATCCTTGATATACCATGCTCCAAGATGATCTGCTTCATATATTTTTTTTATTTTTCTTATTATCTGTTTATTTTTATTTATTTTTCTTATTTTCTGGATGATACTGAAAATTGAAACTTAAAAGGAATTAATAAACTTGAACTGATATTATTGAAATGGAAACAGATTACAAGCTTGAAGTTTAACTTAAAATTACAAATTACAAAAATTAAAATAAGCTGAAAATTATAAAAACTAAGAACTTGGACTTCTGCTGCTTCTCTTCCTTCTTATACTGGACAATTAGGGTTTTGGAACCCTAAGAGGCATTTCCCACTAGCTATCTTGACCATTGGATTACAAACATTCAATCTTGGCCATTCAAATTTTTGGCGCCACTTTGCTTTGTCTGCATCTTCGAGCTTAATTGAAGCCAGAGGTGTGGTTTTTTGGAAGCTAGCATTTGGAAGGTAGGCAAGGGTGTGGGTGAGGTTGAGTGTGCTCAGAGAAGGTGATGATGAGGGGGGATGATGGTAGTAGGCTGAGGTGGAGGGGGGCTTGGTTTGACCGAAGTCAAAGGGTGAGGATAGAATACGGGGTGTGAGTTTTTATCTTTTAAAAGGGGTGGGCTGATGGATATGGTGGGCTAAGATAGAGAGATGGGCCTGAGGTTGTGTTTCTGGATCAGATTTTTGGGTAATTGGGTGGGTTGTTTGGTTAGCTTATTTAGTAGAAAACATTAAGGACTAATGTTGTAATGTCCTCAAAGTTAAGGGACTGAAAAT
This sequence comes from Artemisia argyi, assembly GCA_030686995.1. Lineage (NCBI taxonomy): Eukaryota > Viridiplantae > Streptophyta > Magnoliopsida > Asterales > Asteraceae > Artemisia > Artemisia argyi. The sequence goes on along the minus strand of CM060678.1, from coordinate 16,371,735 downwards.
GGAAAATTCCCAAAGTAGTCACAAGGACTTGTTTTGCCAATACTCCAAAGTTTCAAAAACCATTTTCATGCCTTTTTCATTTTCCAAAATTTCCCGAGGACTAAAAATGACATTTTTCAAAGTCCGGGGACCAAACTTGCAATTTTCACCAATCTTTCACCCAGGGATCATTTTTGATAATTTGTGATTTTTAAGGACCAAAAAATGATTTTTCTTTCAAAATTATCCCACCAGGGACTAAATCTGCCAATTATTGAAACTCCAGGGACCTTTATTGCCAATTTTGGATTTTTAGGGGTTAAACATGTAATTTTCTCAAACTTATTACCCAAGGATCAATTTGATAATTTTTTGACTTTTTAAAACCTTGGGTTGACTTTTCTTTCGTTTTAAAACTTCAGGGACTAGTTTTGCCAAATTTTGAAACTTGGGGGACTGAAACTGCCAATTGTGCAAACTTTGTTCGTTTTTAATTTGTTTTCAAACATTTTGCATCTAAAACATATAAAACACACTTTTGGAATAATTTGTGTATTTTGATGCGTTTTTGGGTGTTTTTGGATGTTTTGGCAGTCCAGATACGGTAAAAATGATGAGTGTTTGAGCACTCATCAGCGGGCAAAAATATATATGGTAAAAATTTAATTTATTTGAAAGTATGGTTATAGTTCAATGTTTGAAAACATTTGGTTCTCTATAACGATGGCTCTGATACCAATCTGTAACACCCCCTAATTTGAAATGCGGCAGCGGAATAGAAATTAGGGTGTTACGGTGAGGATCGAAGTCATAATGATAGAAAACGACTCGAAGAGACGTTTTAAAAACATAATTTCATTTATAAATATTTGAAATACAATAGGTCCTTATCAGAGTATTATAAAAACTTGATGTTTTGAACTAAATCAATCATCATTTATTTTACATCATATTTGATAATAATTAAACATAATTTGAAGATTTTTGCCGCCCGTTCCATGCTTGCTTCCCCTGTCAAATACCTGAGATACATGCTTAAAGTCAACAAAATTGTTGAGTGAAATCATAGAGTTTGAATTTAATAATCATTTTGATACACAAGCAAGATTGTATTGGAAAATACAATCAGTTTGAAAACATTGATATTGCAGTTTATATATTGCACTAAGTCTCATGACACGCAAACGTTAACAAATACCTTAACGGCGGGTGTATATCAAATCAATGATACATTTTTGCCCTCGTGTAATAGGTGATTTGCCAGTTCCTATTTTTACTCAAATATAATTATCACGACTAATGCGGCTAACCACATGCATATGGCATTCCGTCAAGCATTAGTGGGACAGGCTGTCAAACCTTAAATAGATCTATTCATTATATTCGCATTCACCGCAGTGATTAATGGTTCATGAATAAGGGTCTTTTGGCAATAGCTAACTTAGGCATATATCAGTCAGGAAAGCATACAGAAAATACTTGTGATCTATTTATAGCATGTATCCCCCTCACGGAGTTTTGAAAATAATTAAATGTGAGGCTATGACTCACCTTGATTGATACTGAAAATGAAGAAAATAAAGTCGGATGAATTTTATGAAAACGGCTTCGAAACACAACCTGATAAATAAATTTATCTAAGAAATTGACCAAAAACTATTCGGTAACTTTAAAGAAAATAACGAATATTAGATATTCGTTATGACGATTAAGTGATGTGCAGTGAAAATATTGTGATATGCATGATATGACAAAATATGATTTTTAAAATTATCCATCGAAGTTTTAAACATAACTAAATATTAACCTTTTTATAATATCGTTATATATTATTAACGTTAAGTTAATAATATATATATATATATATATATATATATATATATATATATATATATATATATATATATATATATATATATATATATATATATATATATATATATATAAACAATATTTAAACATGATATGAAATAATTAAAAAAAAATATAAAATAAATAAGAATGATAAATAAATTTAGTCTTTGTCTCCTTTTCCAACTTTTACCATTTTTACACTAACGATACTTGCGTTACACCGCTAGTCCTTTATATATATTTTTCAACTATAGTCCTCTACTTTGTCCAAAAGTCAATACAAACCTTCTAATATTTATTTTTATCACATTTTATCCTTAGATTTCTGTATTTACAGGTTTAGTCCTTGATTTTCAATATTTACACATTTAGTCCTTCTAGGTGTCGTCGCGTTACATTTTTAGTCCAATTTTACAAAAATGATTGTGGAACTTTCTAAAAATTTTTCGAAGCTTATTAATTAAGTAACAAGCTTATTTAACTGCTTATTTATTTCAAAAGCTCATTTTTATAGCTTATGGGCCTGGTTCGAATTTTATTAAGGCCCGTTAAGATTTTTGGAGGCGAGGGCATGGAAAAAGTTTTGGGCTTGGCTTTGGACCATTTTTATGATTCTAAAAACATATCTTATAGGCCCAGTGGGCTTACGGTTTTCAAAAGCTTAGTGGGCTTTAGTTAAGCCCACTCGACAACTTAAAGTTTTTATAAATAATTTTTAGTTTTGATATTCGGTTTAGGTACATTCAAAATGGGTCGTTTAAGATGTCAAAACGTGATTATTTTTACAAGTTGTTTACATGAAAACTTTAGTTTGCTAGGTGGTCTATGACGTCGTGAAAAGATATAGTACCGTTGTTAGACTAAATTTTAAGTTATACGTTGGTTTAGTGACATGTTTAGGTCGGTATATAAACTTGAAAACTAATAAAATTTTACTAAGTGTTATTCTATTTTTAGGTCGATGGATGCAAGTAGAAATAGATGCATGAAATGATTATATCGTTACAACTAGAGTGAATGATGTGTGCTACGTGATTCCTAAGCCATCCAAGATAGAGGCAAATCACGTTTCGTGTACTACTAACAATTATATATGTGTTCTTAGTGTGCAAAGTGTAGACGTACAAAACAAAGTATACGAAGTGCATGACAATATGATAACGTATGAAATGGATTAAAAACAAGTGCAAGAGACTTACAAACACTTTTAAAATGATTTAGAGTCGAGCTAGGTAGAAAAGAACACAAGAAATCACGTCAAACTTATATAACCCAAACGTTATATATATATATTTTTAACCCGATTGTCTTTCCTTGCTTCCAATACCCAACTATACGACTCGTGAGCTTTGTAAAGATGAAATGGAGATCGAATTATTGTAGTGAGAAGGATTGGTAATGAATGAGAGTAGTATGCATGCAAGGACGTACTATATATATACTAATATATATCATTTTAGTAGAAAATTTCAATGTAACTTCTTAGTACACTATTTCATGTCAGTAACTAGTTCTTAGGTGCTTATTATATTGTTTTTAGAAGGTGTTGTGAGAGCATATAATGAGGAGAATGTTGGGGTGATTCATTGCCCTATGTCGACCAAGTTAATATACATACATACGATTCATAAATCGTTTACCACTCGTACATACTTGATCATCCTTAACATTTGAGCATAGAATCATCTTAGGAATAACATTAGGAATGTTTAGAAACAAACTAGATTCAAAACGGTTAAGTTTTGAATATAGTGTAAATTCGATTTGGGTTTGTTATGGTCGACTACTTAGCCTCTTAAAAGCATATCAAAACTTAACGTAGAAACGTGAAACTTGACACACTAATTGTTGGCTAGTAGGTTAATGAGATGGGAAAATAAAATACGTGGGTTGTGTGTAAGATTTACGAATAAATGGTGCGATTTGGAGGGTGTTTGAATTGTGTCGATCGGATGAAAACTAAACAAATTAGATTTTGGGCTTAGGTTTAGTGGGCTTAGGAATAGTAAGAGTGATGTGGGCCGAAATAATTAAGGGTCCGGTTAGGTTAATTAGGTAATTAGTGAATTGTAATTATATTTAATAAATATAATTAGATTAGGATTTAGGTTTAGGATTTAAATGAAAAGTTTATGTTTCGTGTAACGTGTCGAGGATTAATTCCGTCATTTCGTGAATTATATTATTTTGTGAAAATCACCAAAATAATATAATAAGAAAAATTTTAAATTTTTTCGAGAAAATGGGAATTAGAAACGATAACGAAAGATTAAATATTTATTAATGATTTGATTACAAGAAATTTTTACAGGGTTCTACATAAACTTTAACCAAGAAAAATCTCCACCGCGCCACCCTGAGCGCAGAAACAGTGAGAGGCGCACCAACGTCCATGATAGGCTTGGTACAACATCCAACTCACAATACTCGGAGGATTACGAAGACAACGCGAGGCGCACCAGTGTCCATGCTAGGCTTGGTAGCCGCAGGATACAAGATAGGCTTGGACGACAACGCTCACCAAGCGTAAGCACCTCAAGGTCAGGAAGCAGAAGAATCCAAGATAGGTTGGGGAAACACTACTCCCCAAGTACAAGTCCTTCAAATTCAGGCTCTGAGGACAAACGGCGCAAGCGCCATAGGAGAAACAACTCCCCCTCAAGCAGCTCCTCGGACAACGAGGACAGAGAGACGGGACATTGGAAATCTAAGAACCGACGCCGGTACGACGAGGATGAGGATATTTCCCTTCCTTGGCGTCGCCAAAAGGTTGATGAGTTTACGCGACGCATAAGTGACTTCTCAGATGACAAGAGAAGGCGCATGCCCACCAATGTTAAAACATACGATGGCACGGGTGATCCTGATGATCATCTAAAAATTTTCGAGTCAGCAGCTGCTATCGAAAACTGGCCACAACCTGTGTGGTACCATATGTTCAACTCTACCTTGGTAGGGAATGCGCGAACATGGTTCAGCAAGCTTCCACGACGAAGCATAAATGAGTTTGAAGAGCTGCGGAAAGCATTCCGCCTAAATTTCACGCAACAAAAGAAGTGCGCAGAGAACCCTGTGGAACTAGCCAGAGTGAAACAGCGCCAAGGGGAATCCACAAGCGCTTACATGGAGCGCTTCAAGGATGAATGCATGCAAGTTAAGGCATGCCCCGAGGTACTAAAAATCTCAGGGTTCATGAACGGGATCAATAACCCAGAGCTGATACGGAAGCTAAATGATAAAGTACCCCAAAGCTTTGATGAGCTAACAAAGTGCACCAGATCCTTCGTTCAAGGGGAAGCGGCAGCGGCAGACAGCAAAAAAGGTTACTCAACCTTTAAACCACAAGAACAGTCAATGAGACAATCCAATGACCAAAGTGGCAACCGCAACAGGAATTACCGCAACCAAAATAATGGAAGGGATAACGACAAGTATGTCCCACTCACAAAAACCCCTAAGGAAATATTCGCGACAGAGGGAGCAAATTTTCCAAAACCTCCACCAATGTTAACCCCAGAAGAAAAGCGCGTCGGAGGAGGATACTGCGAATACCATGGACAGAAGGGCCACACCACTAACGAGTGCGTTCAACTATGCCAGCTAATTGATAAATTAGTGAGAGAAGGAAAGATGGACCACCTCGTTAAAAACATCAAAGAAGGGAAAGATAGACAAAGGAATGGGGCAAAAAAAGAGATACCAAAAAATAAAGCTGATACAATATACATGATACAATCATGGCAGCGAAATACGAAGCAAAAAGTCAGGCAAAGGTTTTCCAAGGGAAACCATATCTCTTTCCCCACCCTCACTGCGGACAACGCAGTAATCGAACCACTCACCATCGAGATACAAGCGGGAGGCCACGAGATCCACCGCATGTATGTCGATGGAGGAGCATCTGCGAACATCATGTATGAACACTGCTTCAGAAGGCTAAAACCCGAGATACAAAACCAGTTAATTCCGGCCACGACGTCGCTGACTGGATTTACAGGTGAAAAAATTTGGCCCATGGGGCAATTGCGCATACTTGTGGTCATTGGTAACGAATACCATTCTACAACGGCTTGGATGAATTTCATGGTGATCAGGTCTCCTTCGTCATACAATGGCATCATTGGGAGACCAGGGATATCAGCTATGCGCACAGTTCCATCCACAGCACATGGGATGCTCAAGTTCCCAGTGGAAGGAGGGATCGTCACCCTCTACAACACTACCGCATCTCCAAGAGAATGCAACATAGTGGCAGATGAAATTCCGCGCGCTCCAGAACAGCACACGACCAAGGTGACAAACCTGAAAGTTGCAATCCACCCAGATTACCCTGACCAAGAGATATCAATTGGGGGATCACTGTCCGATAAGGGCAGAGCAGCTGTGTGCGCATTATTGCAAAAGAACCTAAACATCTTTGCATGGGAACCTAAACACATGACCGGAGTGCCAAGAGCCATTACTGAACATAAGCTCGAAATCCGACAAGGATATCCTCCAATACGCCAGAAAAAACGTGGCCAAGCTCCAGAATGCACAAAAGCTATCCTAGAGGAAGTACACAAACTCGTGGACGCAGGGATCATGCGAGAGGTTTATTACCACGATTGGCTTTCCAACCCAGTAATGGTAAAGAAAAGCGATGGTAGCTGGAGAATGTGCGTGGACTTCACTGATCTCAACAAAGCATGTCCACAAGACTGCTACCCACTACCAGAAATCGATTGGAAAGTAGAATCCCTGTGCGGGTATCCCTTTAAATGCTTCCTAGACGCGTACAAAGGATACCACCAAATTCAAATGGCCAAGGAGGATGAAGAAAAAACAGCTTTCCATACGAGTCAAGGGGTGTATTGCTACACAAAAATGCCCTTTGGCTTAAAAAATGCAGGAGCCACATACCAACGGTTAGTGGATAATGCATTTGAGAAGCAGGTAGGCCGCAATTTGGAGGTCTGTGTTGATGACCTAATCATAAAAAGCCATACCGAAGAGGAATTGGTGCGCGACATAGAGGAGACGTTTAAAACATTGGGAAGAATAAACATGAAATTGAATCCTAAGAAGTGCACTTTTGGAGCAACAGAAGGCATGTTTCTTGGATATCTAATAGAACCCGATGGTATTAAACCTTGTCCAGAAAAGACAAGAGCGGTTATCGAACTACCTTCACCGCGCACACTAAAAGAAGTCCAGTCACTAAACGGCAAATTAGCCGGGCTGAACCGATTCTTGTCCAAATCAGCGGACAAATCACTTCCTCTCTTTAAAACATTCACGAAATGCACAAAGAAGGGAGATTTTTTATGGACTCCAGAAGCAGAAGGAGCCTTCCAACAGCTGAAACAAAACCTAGCAGAGCTATCAAAGCTTGTCGCACCCCGACAAGGGGAAGAATTGATCATGTATCTCTCAGCGACCCATGGAGCAGTCAGCGCGGTACTACTGACAGACAGAAACTCTGTTCAAACACCTATATACTTCGTAAGCAAAGCCCTCAAGAAGACAGAGACTAACTACACCGCTATGGAGAAACTGGTCCTAGCTCTAGTATTCGCAGCTAAAAGGCTGCGCAGGTACTTCCAAGCGCATCCGATAGCTGTAATCACGGACCAACCCATCAAGCAGGTTATCTCTAAACCTGACGCATCAGGGCGGCTTCAAAAGTGGAGTGTGTTATTGAGCGAACATAATATCTCCTATAGGCCGCGCACCGCGATCAAAGGACAGATACTGGCTGATTTCATTATCGAGAAGCCAGATGATGATACTCCATCACCAAAGATTGAAGTACCATTACAAGAACCATGGGTTCTATTTACAGATGGATCCTCATGCGCAGAAGGATCAGGCGCAGGTCTTATCCTTACCAGCCCAGAAGGAACAGAGCATACTTACGCCCTATGCTTTGAATTCATAGCCACAAACAATGAGGCAGAGTATGAAGCATTACTGGCTGGACTACGCATAGCAAATCAAATGGGTGTACGCAACCTAGAAGCTAATGTGGATTCACGACTAGTAGCTAACCACGTGTTAGGCGAGTATGTGGCTCAAGAAGAACACATGATCCAATACCTCGATAAAGCCAAATCCCTGATCAAGAATTTTGACAAGTTTTCCATCAAACAAATCCCATGAGGAGAAAACAAAAAAGCAGATGCGCTTAGTAAAATCGCATCCACAAGCTTTGCACACCTGTCAAAGCAGGTATTGGTGGAAACCTTGAAAAACAAATCCATCTCTGAGATGGAAGTATCCACAGTGATAGAGGAAGAAAATCCCACATGGATGACACCCATCATGGATTTTATCAGTAAGGGAACACTCCCCCAGGAACAAAAGGACGCTCGACGGATACGGCGCGCAGCGCAGAGGTTCGAACTTCGAGATGGTATCCTATATCGGCGTTCATTCCTACAACCATGGCTCAGGTGCGTCGGACCTCTTCAGGAAGATTACGTACTCCGGGAAATCCACGCTGGATCTTGCAGCATGCACTCAGGACCACGGTATGTTGTAGCGCACGCTCTGCGATCCGGATACTATTGGCCTACCATGCACCGCGACGCGCGAGACATGATTAGAAGATGCAACGACTGCCAAGTCCATAGACCCATTCCGCGTCAGCCACAACATGAGCTAACACCCATCACCTCACCATGGCCATTCCACAAATGGGGAATTGACATTGCTGGACCCTTTCCAGTCGCGGCAGGAGGACTCAAGTTCCTCATTGTCGCCATTGACTACTTCACCAAATGGATCGAGGCGAAAGCAGTAGCAAGTATCACAGGTAACCAGGTCAAATGATTCGTTTGGGATAACATTGTATGCCGCTTCGGCCTACCTGGAGAAATTATTTCGGACAACGGAAAACAATTCTGTGATAACCCATTCAAAGATTGGTGCGCGCAGTTAAACATCACACAGCACTTCGCGTCAATTAAACATCCACAAACAAATGGATTAGTAGAACGCGCGAATCGTAGCCTGGGTGAAGGAATTAAGGCGCGCTTGGACAAACATAAAGGAAGATGGGTAGATGAATTAGCATGTTTTGTGGGCTCACCGCACAGAAATCAAAGTCAGCAATGGCGATACACCTTTTTCTCTTGTCTACGGGACAGAAGCTGTTATACCAGCAGAAATTGGAATGCCAACAATCCGTACATCGGAAGTTAACATTGCAACAAACGATGATGAACGACGCATTGACTTAGATCTGTTGGAAGAACGACGCGAAAGGGCGGCTATCCGCGAAGCAAAAGCTAAATCAAAGATGAAGAAGTATTATGATGCACGAGTCAGAAACACTTCTTTCAAACTAGGGGACTTTGTATACCGCGCCAACGATGCCAGCCACGCAGAAGACACGGGCAAGCTCGGACCAAAGTGGGAAGGGCCTTACGAGGTCACAGAGGCATTGGGCGACGGTGCGTACAGAGTGCGCGATATGAAAGGCCACGAGCTACCACGCACCTGGAACATTTGCAATCTCAAGAGATGCTACCTCTAGGCCACGAGCCGCACACCGACACATCTGCACTTTAGTAAGCGCTCAATAAATGTTGGTGTATTTATTTATTTTATTATTTTTTTTAGGAAATTGTCCTTTTTGCACTTACAACAATTAATAAAACGTTGTGGTTTCTAGCTAACTCCACAACACAGTTCAACATTATTGCTTACATTATTTATTTATGTTTCAATTCTGTTTATATTATTGCCTACATGACGTGCATGCACATATTAAGACCACACGAGGGCAGACAGGATGAGTAAACCTACTAAAGTACTCGTTGAGTAAGAGGGTTGCAAACCCATCAACATCGGATCACGTATCCCTGTTAAACACCTTACTATCAAGACGTTGGAGTAAGTTCATAAGTACACCCCACGATGGATGCACTTTATTGCACATGGTGCGCGTTTAACAAAACATGGACTCAAGACAATTGACTCCTACATAGTGGAACTCGCAGTACGCTGCACTCCACCACACGGATTCAAAACAATTGACTCCTAAGTTCGTACACTAACTTTATACAAGCTCATGACTTTAGTACGCATCTCACAACGAATGCGCAACAACAAGTTGAAAACGAACTAATAAACCAAAACACTTGGTTATCAAAAATGATAAACGTAGCACGCTACTCGCACGTTTGTTAAGGTTATGGACCGCAAACGTTTCCTAAGTCACGGACTTAATGCACAAATTATGTGCTCAAATACAAGATATTATTTGCACGTTTGTTACTTTAGATAAATCTTTCACGTGATAAAGACAAGAAAAAATCTAAGTACAAAAACAACATATGTGCACAAAAGAGTTCAATAATTTTATTTACTAAAAACTACGAGTTTTTACAATGATATAACTAAGAGTTGTACATATCTATACACTATGGATGCGCTTGGGGGAAGACTCTGGCACAACTGAGCTTCCCGCCTCCTGAAGCTTCTTCAACAACAGCGCATCTCTTTGTGACACTGTCGCCACACTGACTGCAATGCCATCCGATCTAGGAAGATGCGCAACACCCACACCGCAGAGAGTGGCCTTCCCTTTAAGACCTTTCTTCTTTGCTGCCCTCTCTTCATGGCGCTCCAAAACTTCCTTCAGTGGCACCTCCGTCTCAAGAGCGAAGGGGTTCAGGATATCACGCGGTCGCGCAAATACTGGAACCTGCAGTTGGGATTCATCAGGCTTTAAGAAGAAATCAGCCTCGGCCTCTGCATTCTCGGCTATATGCCTCCCAAGTGTTAATCCCTGCATGATCACTCGGATGGGATAATCTTGGTCGCGCTCCAGCTGCGCAAAGTGGGGAAGCTCAAAGAGCCTCATCTTTTCCATCGCCTGCACAAGCTCGTCGTAGGCATCAGCTTTATACTCAGGAACCTCAGAGGGAGATACCTTGAGCAGTTGCGCCTCAGCCAACTCTTCAACGGCCTGCGCCTTGCCACGAGCAACGGCGCACTCACCATCCTCCCAAAGGCGTTCACAACCTCTGGGGACTCCAATGTCCCCACGGCAGCCAAGCGCAAGCCATGGCTGATCAACCACCTGCGAAAACAACGACAAAGGCATTAGAAAAGAAACACAAAATATACAAAGAAATTAAGGTACAACAAGTACCTGCGCTCTGCAATAGTCGACAGCAGATGAGGATACAACTCCTCATCATACTCTACGCTAAGCCTGCGCAGCTTCTCTTCCTGAGCCTCAACAGAGTCCTGTACTTTCTTGCCAAACTGCGCAAGCTGACCGCAGAGCTCGTTCTTCTTCTCCTCCAGGTATTTCACCCCCCAGGCAAGGTCAGCCCTATATTGCTGCGACTCCCCACGTTCGCGCTGTAGCTCAGCCAACACTACCATCTTCTCCTCAGTCACCTTCTTGGCGCGCTCATCGGCAGCTAACACCTCTGCCTGAGCCTCAGCCAACTGCGCCTTGAGCTGCGCAATCTGCTCATCCCTCTGAGCAAGGCTACCTCCCTCAACAATGGTCCGCGCCTTTAGCTGAGTGACCAACTCAGCCTGGCGAGCAGCAACACCAGCAAGCTCCTCCACCAACTCCTGCGCAGACATCTGCGCTACTGCCCTCAGAGGCTCCTCTACATTAGCAGTCTTGGGCGATGCAGCATGATCAGCAAAGGCCGCATCACCCTCTGCAGCATGGTCCCTATGAAATAAAGAAGATGAAGTTAGTACGCGGATTAAAAAAAAAAAAAAAAAAAAAAAAAAAAAAAAAAAAAAAAAGTTACAGTCGTAAACACTTACACAAGAGGTGGAGATTCGGCCTGATTCCTCTGGGCGCTGGTAGTAGACATCTCATCAGGCGCATCCGACTCATCCTCCCCAATCAAGCGACGCCTCCTTTTGGAGGTACCCACATAACCACCAGAAGACGCTTCCTTGCGCTTCTTCCTGCGGACCTCCGCGGACTCCAAAATCTTCACGCTGTTAGACGCCTCCACATGCGTCTCTTCCCTCACGGGAGACCTCTTCTCAACAGGAGGGACAACCTGCACTGGCGCGACAAGCACAGCTGCAGGAGGAGAGTCTTGCTGCGCAACAGGTCCAAATACAGTCAGATGTCCCGCAGTAGCCTGCAATATGGGCTGCTCACCCTCCCTCAGGGGTCGCACCCCTATCGTCACGCGCTTAGGTTCTTTCAGCTTCACAACAGAGAACAAATCCATTTCTGCGAACAGACAGAAGACAAACAACAAAAGAACAAAGTTAGTTATTCAAAGGATAAGAAGCAAAACACTTACATTTTAGACGCAGTAAAAGGATGAGCACCCACCCTGGCTGTCCTCATCAAGAAAGGTTGGAACCTCGTTCGCACCATCAAAATAATTTTGGCTCAGCCCCATGTGCACCAAAAACTCCTCAAGATAGGAGTTAATAGGAATATAGTTACTATCAATTGTATCCGCATCCGCGAGGCTGTACGAACCAAGGATAGGACGCTCATCCCTCGGTAGTGTCCCTTGGGCATAGAACCCAAAGCGCGACGGGAAAACCACATCGTCCACCCAGAAAAAGTATTCCCTCCAACGCCTTAATGAATCTACCTTAACGGTATAGCATTGAAGGTTCCCTGAGCGTTTGGCAAATGAGACCCATCCGTTCGCCCATGTAGAATGGTAAAACGCACGGAACAGGTCGACAGTCGGGTTAATGGCAAGCAACCGACAATTAATCTCAAAATTAGATATCTTCGCCGCACCTATGCAGTGCAGCTGCGATATATGAAACTGATAATAATTGAGCACGTTGCTCAAAAACACAGAAATGGGGAGGCGATAGTTCGCATAGTCAAAAAAGCGTGTATATAAACCTACCTTCCCATCGGGGAAATCAGCTATATACGCGTCAACATCTGGGGCCTCCGGATGGACGTCGAGAGGAATGAAGTAGTCAGAAGCAAACTGACGTACGTCATCCTCATCCATCAGGGAGCGAAACTCATCTAACTGAGCAACAACCATTTTCGGTGGATCACAAGATTTACTAGGATTGCGCACACGCAGTTACCTAAATCGAATAGTAGATCGAGGAAAGAAAAAAGCTTTGATAGTTTTCGAAAATGGCGGAAATGTTTTACTATGTGTTTTACGGTGAAAAGGAGGCGGTGACTTTATATAAGTACCAAAAAACCCTAAAAAGGGAGGCCACGTGGATCCCACTCACAGATCGTGTGGATAGGAAACGAGCAAGTACAACACTTTTTCCCATTTACCTAGGTACACGTGGATACTTCCCCCGTTTTTCGAAGCACATCTCTTGATATATAGGGACTTGATACATTGTTCCTATCATTTGGGCGGGAAGTATTCGATTATTTCCCGCCACGCTTACCGCTCGTTCCTTTAGTCTAGTATCCGCGGCTATGAGCCGCGCACACTAGACTGGGGGGACATGATGACGTATAGCCTATAGTTGGGCCACGAGCCCAAATTATAGACATTACTAAGCCCAAACCCACCACGAGTGGGCTATCATGACAAATGACTTGGGTCATTAATATCTACGGCTTGGGCTCACGAAGCCCAAAGCCCAACTAATATGCATAATTAAGGGATAAGGATCTTCTATTCACGGGATAGATATCCTTACCCCAGATAAGCACCACGAGTGCGAAGAGTAAGGAGCAAGATACCTACACGGTTTCTGCGTCCTATATATAGAATTACATATTCTCATTGAAAGGTACGATTAACACAATCCCTAACTCTTCTACAAACCCTAAAACCGATTACTTACTCTCACGCGGAGTCTAATCGTGGGAGACAATCCCACGATAAGCCTAACGGTGTTGTTTGCTTTCTTAGTGCGCAGGTTTCACAAGCACTAAAGTTCTAATTGGTACGAGAGAAAGAGTCCAAACAAGGTAAGCCCAACTTTTGTATCAACAACTATCAAACAAACTATTTTGTTCAAACTATCTTGATCGATAAATATTTGTAGTAATATTAGTTTCAAAATTATAAGATAAAAGTCAAGAAACGCTTAAGGAAACAATGAAGAGGATTATAGTCTAGAACAAAATAAGGTAAGCTATGTAAATTTAGTTTGATATAAATTTAGTTTGAGATCAAACGTAACAAAATATTAGCGTAAGTTGAAGATCATAGTATTGCATAGCATCGTAAAAAAAAATTAATATAAAGTAAAAAGGGAAAAGCAAATTGTGTGGTGTCATTATGTCACGTGTTTATCTATGATAAATAAAAAGACTTCTAAATGGGAGAGCTACACATCCTTTCATATCTCATTGAGTAGTAAACTAAATCAACTTAAGCTTTTATCAAGCTCAAGCTTAAAAAGTAGCTCGAAACATATAACGAGCCAAGCTTAAGCTTTTGGTAGCTTGGCTCAAGCTCGAATCAAGTTTTTTTGAGCTTTAATATAAATATATTTTCATTATAAATTTATATAACTAATTAGGGATAATTTGAGTGTTAACATAATTATAACGACTTACGTTGTAAATAATTAAACATGTATTCTATAAGGTCATTTAAACCTAATTAATCCAAACATTTTGTATCCTACTTTATGTATCTTCACACTTCTTTGGCTGTCGACTGTTATAGTGTTATCATTTATGTAACACACTAGTGAGTATGGGTTTTGGCTATTAGATACAATATTTTTATGTACATTCAAGCTTTTCAAGCCGGGCTCAAGTTTTTATCGAATTTTTCAAGCCAAGCTCAAGCCTGGATGATTAAAGCTCGTCAAGCTATCAAGCCAAGCTCAAGCCTAACTTATAAATTTCAAGCCAAGCTCAAGCCCTATTAAGCTCGAGCTCGGCTCAACTCGATTACACCCCTAAGCATCATCACCACATACAATTAACTTAGAGGGTCAGGTTTGAATTATTCTATCGATTTAACTCACTAGTTTTTACTGCTTGCTTGTTGACGCATTCGTGATAATTCTATATTAGATTAGCAGTTTAACACCACGTACGATTATGAGGCTGGTTTTGGACATAATTAAGGACATTTTGGTTTGTGACCCTCCAAAAGGTGGCCTAATGTGCCCTAAGACTACCGGCAACGGTGACCATAACAGGATCGAGGAAACCACTGTCACATCAGTTTTCTCTCCCCACAACAACTTTATGACCAACTGTGTAATAAGGAGACGGATGACCCCACTTAAATACGAATATACCTCACAAAAATCATTTAAGAAAAACACCGCACACACAAAAAAACTAACATGACTTGATCTTATTTTCGTCTGAGTTCTTCCTTTTTGGTCTAAGGGACACGTCATGTGACGGGAGGTGTAAGGGGGAGAACGCATCTTTATTGGGGGTCGACCATGTTGGACGACCGACCATTACGACTGGTCTAAGCTTCATCTTTAACGTCTCTAAAATTCGCATCATAAAGTATCCTTGAGCTAAGGTAAAGTTGCACTATAAAGAAAATAGCACAAATATCGAGGGTTGCACATACTAAAAAACGACCCTTTTTGAAAAATATTACATTTTGTAACCCAAAATCGGTTGTAGCCCGTGACAACCCGGCATACATGTAGGTCCGTCCCTGCATGTCTTGAAGAAATTCAAGATCACCGCTTCATAATTTAATACATATAAGTGAGTTATAAAGTTTTAAAAAGTTATGCAGAGTGCCAAAAGATTTATGAAACAAAAAGGTTTATAATTTAGTTGTGTAGTATGACATGTCACGTTTATAACTTTTACCATCGTTGATACTCTAATGTTGAAGACATATTAAAGCTAGTGCTTGATTGCCTATTAATGAGTTCTCTATTCGTTAAGTTATTGCATAAAATTATATTCCTAATGGCGTAAAAATAATTATTAATAGGAACAAAGACGATAGCCCATAAAATTTCGATGGGAAATGGGTCGCGTTTGGGGATCATCGTGCCCCTATAAAATCTTTTTTTTATTTTATTTTTTTTATTTTTTTTTGGAAGGCAGAAAATTTTTATTAAAAAATAAATAGAAAAAATATAATGTACTTAAACTTACACATTAGAATCTACAAGACAAGAGATCTAGCTTCATAAACTACAAACTTCTAGAAAACTAAAGCTCAACTAATGTAAACGAGACACCAAAAACGCTACGCTAACACAAAAAAGATGAACATGTTGTTCTGCCCAAACTCAACTTAGACTTTGCAAGATGATTTCTTGGATGGGAAAAAGATGATTTCTTCCAAGTAAGGTTAGTAGGTTACTATGCACTTTTCCCTGCATAAGAACACACATACACATGTTATAATGAGGGAAATTTCTGGACACAAAAAGTTTATTAAGCGATAAGGTCAAATATGTAATTTCAGCCCCTAACTTAACTTTGCACCATTAGTCCTCTTTCGTTAATTATTTGCAACTAAGGTTCATATTTCATCGGAAACTTAACTAAACTATTATTCATATTCCATGCTTATTATACTATCTATAATTAAATTGTAGAATTTAGAGTGTTACATTTTGCCTTTCTCATTAAAAAAAAATAATAATAAATAAATAAATAAATAAATAAAACCTAAATATTTATATTTAAAATTGAAAAAAGAATAAAATAAAAATAAAGAAATAAAAAGGTGAAGGGAACTTGGGAAGACGGAAAAGTATAAACACATTTTCCCTCCCAAAAAATAGGAAGCCCCGATAAACAGTAACCATCAAAAACTGTAAAATCAATTTAATTTTTCATAAAATTCGAGCAAAGATATAAAAAACCAAAATGGGTATCATCTGGTACTCAGTTATTGTCTATGTTCTATGGTTCTTGGTCTTTAAATCAACTGATATTGTTGATGGGGGATCAACGAGTGATTTCGTAAGAACATTTGGGAAAACGATAGATATGCCGCTTGATAGTGATGTGTTTCGTGAGCCTAATGGTTATAATGCGCCTCAACAGGTCTTTATTTGACCCGTTTTTGTTACATTTTTAACGCGACTCGTGCGTTGATTTTTTTAACCGATATGGTTAAGTTTCCGGATAGTTTTTATGGGTTTTGTTTAAATGTGAAAACCCTTTTTGTACATTTGTTTTTGAGGGTGTTTGTGATTGCTTATTTATAGTGCTAATGTGATTAGTGTGACTGAAATAAGGGTGTGTTTGGCTAAACTAATATTGGAGGCTAAAAACCTAGCCAAACACCCCTTAATTATAAGGTGTTTTGACTTGGAAGTTTGAAGATTACTTAATCGAAATCGCTACAAGGAGATAAGCAGTGTGTGCGTGTTACTAAGCAACCCCAAACAACCCTTAATATTCTATATTTGCTTATTAGTTTTTGAGATGAGCAGTTTGTAGTAAACAGCTTCAAATATTCAAAACAACTTATTTCACTAACGAATAATCCGATAAGGGTCTCATTCTTCTTAATTTTGACGATAATATTGTTTATTGAATTTAAGGTTCATATAACACAAGGAGATCATGAGGGGAAGGCAGTGATTGTATCTTGGGTGACAATGGAGGAACCAGGTTCTAGTACAGTGGTTTATTGGAACGATGACGACGAAAGTAAGAGCATGGCTAAGGGCGTCGTTACTACCTACACATTCTATGATTATTCTTCTGGATTCATCCATCATTGCAATATTACCGATTTGGAGGTACTTATTTTGATCAGTAGTTTGCACATTTCTTTCGAGGACTAAATGCATAATTAAGTAGTCATATTTTTTGCCAAATTGTTGTTTTGAAAAACATAACTCTTTTACCCGAAAAAATCATCAAAACTTGTTAGCTGAATTATTCAAAATCAAACTTCTGAAAAAATTATACTCCGTACTTATTTAAGGTAATCTGACCCGTTTTCAAAATGATGAGCAGTACACTCTTTATTTGCACATTGATATTACGTATTTCTGTCTTTCCCTTTTGCAAGGGCTAATACTCTTTATGATGAACTAGTTTCTAGAATTCGATTTCCACCCCCAATAAATATGTTGAAGTTCTGTCACTGAATATATTGCAGTCTTTTCATATTACTGTGTTTGGGATTGCGATGTTTACCCAAGTTAGATAAAAGATTTGGTTCAAATCATACTGATTAATTTGGGTTGTATTTCTCAGTATGATACAAAATACTACTATGAGCTTGGGTTGGGACTGGCATCACGTACTTTCTGGTTCACGACGCCTCCTGAAGTAGGACCCGATGTGCCTTATACTTTTGGCCTTATTGGTATTGTGTTCTTACATTTTTTAAAATAATTTGGTGTGGATTATTTTTCACCCTTTAACCATTTCATGTGTTAATTTACAGGAGATCTTGGTCAAAGTTTTGACTCGAATGTGACACTTACTCATTATGAAATGAATCCCATAAAAGGGAAAACCATGTTGTTCGTGGGAGATATTGCATATGCTGATATCTATCCTGATCATGACAACACGAGATGGGATTTGTGGGGTCGTTTTGCTGAGAGAAGTACTGCATATCAACCTTGGATATGGACTGCTGGAAATCATGAAATTGATTTTGCACCTGAACTTGTAAGCTTCCATTGACTTTAGTTGATCGGTCATCATCTTCTGTTAGTAAATATTGATTCCGTTATGATCTAAGAAACTTCAGTGTTGTCAATCATGTTGTAAAATTTTAATATATCTAAAAAAATTCATGATGTAAGCATAATGTTTCTAGTTGAAAATGAATCTATTTCTCATCAAAATTTAACTTTGCCTTTGTTTTACATTTTTATTTGTTCGGAATGTCTCTTATTAGTTTATTTGATCATGTTATGAACTCAGAAATTTCATAGTGTTTAATTCAAATTATGTTGTGAAAGTTATAATACAATTCAAAAGATTTTAAGCATCATGTTCGAAGTTAATAATGATACTATGTGACCTCAAAAGTCAAATTTTGCCGTTTTGGTTGATCTTGGATTATCAACTCCTAGTTATTGTTTCTGTTATATATATTTTTTAAAAAGTTCTTTCAATCATGTTCTGTAATTGTCAAATATGTCTAAAACGATTCATGGTCAAACCTTGGAGCATTGTGTTTGAAGCTGAAAACGAGTCCATTTGACTTCAAAAGTCAAACTTTACCATTGTTGAACTTTTGGTGATTTTGTTGCAGGGAGAGACTGAACCTTTTAAGCCTTATACTCACAGGTATCAAATCCCGTTTGAGGCATCACAAAGTACTTCACCTCTTTGGTATTCCATCAAGAGAGCTTCAGCATACATCATTGTCTTGTCTTCATATTCAGCTTTCGGTATTCAAGTGTTTTTTTTTTTTAATCATAAAATTCTTACTGAACATAGAATCTTTGAGAAAACCCAAATTAAGTGCAACTTAAAAAGTTCCATATTTTGCACAACTGTATAGGTAAATACACTCCTCAATACAACTGGCTAGAGAAAGAACTGCCTAAAGTTGATAGAAGCGAAACACCATGGTTGATTGTTATGACACATACACCATTCTACAATAGCTACATCTATCACTATATGGAAGGTGAATCCATGAGAGTCCAGTTCGAGCCTTGGTTTGTGAAGTACAAGGTTGATGTTGTATTTTCTGGCCATGTACATGCCTACGAACGCTCGGTCAGTTCTTGTACACAATCTTTTTTCATGTATTCTGAAAAAGAGCTTTTAGAAAAAAGATGTAGAAAATCTTACTGAAGAATTTGATACTTTTATAGTCTGGCCACTAACACATCCATGGTAATTCACTGAGATATACAGATTCCGTAATTCCAGTTCATGGCTTAACTTACCTTGAGCAAGCCTATAGGTGGCAAGACAAATGGGTCGGTGGGTTTTGTACTAGGACAAAACGAGTTAGTGTTGAATTGGGTCAGTTTTAGTGCGGGTCAAAACAGTCCCCGTAAACAGTCTTTGACGAGTTAGCCGGGTTCAGATGTCCCCGTAAATAGTCTTTGACCAACATTTTTGAAAAAAAAAAATAGTACTTGATGGTTTCTATGATGACAAAAACAACGTTAATAAAAAATCTGATTTTTGAATTAAACCGATTTAGGATGTTGTTTACATTAATAATAGATTTGTGTACTCGTCGACCTGTTCTACCCATGTGACTAGTTTTTGTTTTGCTAAATTGTAATATTTGATCTGTTTGAGATAAACAAAACCAGTGGATCCATCCACATTTAAATAAATGGACATTACTCGTCATTACTCTGTCATTCCTTTTTTGTCTGTAAGGAAACTTTAACATAGTTTCGTGACATTCTTCTTGGCGCAGGAGCGGGTATCAAACATTGATTACAATATCGTTAATGGGAAGTGTAGTCCAGTACCAGACGAATCTGCCCCTATATACATAACCATTGGGGACGGAGGAAATATGGAGGGCTTGGCAATCAAGTAATAACATCTATTGTCTTATCTTACACTACTATTTTTCCTATTTTAACAATAACTAACTCAAAAGTATCTTCAATGTTTATGTAGCATGACTGAGCCACAACCTGCTTACTCAGCTTTCAGGGAAGCTAGCTATGGACATGCCATTTTCGACATCATAAACAGAACCCATGCGTACCATAGTTGGCATAGGAACCAAGATGGATATGCAGTGACAGCTGATTCAACATGGTTTTATAATCGATATTGGTATCATCAAGAACAACATGCATCCATATAAATGACATATTTGGTTCATTTGTAAGGATACATCATACATTGTCATCTGCGAAACGAGAACTAGGATCTGTTTGTTTAAGTGGCTAGCTGCATACTCGGAGTATTGTTACTGTCAAAAACTTTAGGCAATATCTTTTGGTTAATACAGGAAGTTCTATACAGTTGATTTTTGTACTTTAGGCTATATCTTTTGCAGGTGATTTAATTTTGTGACAATAGCAATTTTTAATGTTGCAAAGTCTCAAATAAGGCACTAAACATTTTCAAAATCTGCTAGATTATCCTTCTTGGAACAATTTTTACAGTATGCGGTCTTGTACTAAATCTACTTATTTGGTAAAAAAGTGAAAATCAAAAGTTCCAAAAATAATTGATATATCTTATGTGTATGAGCTTTAATTTTTAAATTTGTTGCGTTTAGATGTGGCAAAATAGGCGTATATTATACGAATCGCTTTAAAGAAAAACCCAAAACAACAAAATAAATTCTTCAAATGTAACACCTCTTTTATATATAAAAAAATTAAATATATTATACATATAAGTTTTAAAAAAAAAACAATTGTAATATTATTCAATTGAGAGAAAGTATGTGTATGTTTATATCAATTTAACTTTTAAATGGACAATATATGCTCATTTAAAAAAAAAATAAGGCTAAATGTGTTAGGTGTTTTTTTTTTTTTGATTCGGACCCAAATTGTTACCTCTAATTGCGTTATAGAATCTACTTATGATAAAAACCACTCTTGAGCATAAAGCGTAAAATTTGGTACTTGTAGTATATCTTATTACTGTAATAAGATATAAGGGTCAATCCCCCTTATTTAATGTTTAAAAGGTGTTAATTTAATGTTTAAAAGCTTTCTTTTGTGGGTGAAAGAGTAAAATGATTGTGTTAGGCCGAATGCAGTAATGATTCATTATAAGAGTCAATCCCTCTTATTTTCTCTGTCAGGTTAGCTTTCTCTTTCCAGTGACCTGCAGGCGATTCAGTACCACAGTAAGGGAGACCAAGTTCAACTTTTTTTTTTTTTTTTTTACAAACTTAATAAAACATTAATTCCTCATCTTCTTAAAAAAAAAAAATAAATAAAAAAAAAAATAATAATAATTTTTAACACAAACACAAATTTTATTAATAAAACGTAAACATTACATAAACGAAACGATACAGAATTAAAACAACTAAAAATTAAACGTAAATATTACATGATAAAACACAATACGGAAAACAAATAAAACACGATACGAAAATACTTAACATAAAACACCATTACTCTTCTTCCATTGACCACCGATTGTTCATTGTGAAATGCTTTAAGAGTGTGTGTAATGCTTTATGAGTGTGTGAAGAAAAGTGTTGTATGGTGTGTTATTTATAGGGGATAAAATATAAGAAGCGGGATATTTTTTAATTCAAAATTCAAACAGGAGGCGGGATAAATTTTAAATTCAAAAATTAAATACAAGGCGGGATCTTTTAACACAAACGTAAATTTTTTATTAATAAAAACATAAACGTTACATAAACAGAAATTAAAACATTACAATACTAAATTAAAAACTAAAACATCAATTATAATCTGGGTGATCCCAGGTCTGCGAGTTGTCGGAGCGGAAACCGTCGTCATACGGATCAAAGCTCGCAAACCTCTCTTCTTCGATCTGAGCTTCCAACCTGCTCAGCTCCCGCTCATTCTTAGAGTTCCAGCCATCATCAGCAGGTTTCACAGTTTCCTTAAAACTTAGCTGAAAGTTATCAAGATGAGGTTGCTGTTGTTGTGGCTCAACAATTCTTGGTGCAGATGAACTTGATGCACCTTCCACAAATTGTTGTTGTTGTTGTGGTGCATCAGCAGCTTGCACATTCTCTTCAAAACTCCAACGTATCTTGTTGAGTTTTTCGTTCTCTATCTTCTGCACACAACCCCACAATATTTCAACAACATCAGCGTCTTTGTGAAACTCATTGTACAAAAACTGGTCGATCACATATTTTCTGTCGACAGAGATATCTTTGCACGCTGTGTATCGTGTTCTCAGGCGTTCTTTGCGTAACTTCGCCAGCTCAAACTTCTTAATAACTTCGATAATTTCATCTTGTCATTCCTTGTCATCAATTTTGACTTGTTTTTGGACATAGTTTTGAACTTGTTCTACAGTGTGGGGAAGTTTACAAGCCATTTTTGTGTTTGATTTGTTGTTTGAATTATGCTGAAAAGTGTGTGTTTGAAAGGTGTGTTTCAAAGTGGTATTTATAGTGTGTAATTTTTATTTTTTTTTACTCAACGGCTATAATGTTTAATTTTTTTTTTATTATTAAGTCACAAACGGCTATAACATAAATGTGTGGAAGGTTTTGGATCAAAAATCAAAAAAAAAAAAAAAAAAAGGGCCACAAATACTCGGTCGTGGTTGACACCGAGTGAGATTGTTTTT
The DNA here is from genome assembly GCA_030686995.1 of Artemisia argyi. Lineage (NCBI taxonomy): Eukaryota > Viridiplantae > Streptophyta > Magnoliopsida > Asterales > Asteraceae > Artemisia > Artemisia argyi. The sequence goes on along the minus strand of CM060678.1, from coordinate 16,348,811 downwards.
CCCTTGTTCCTCAGTCGCGACCTCCTCCCCACAATAAAGCCGACCAACTCGACCGACTAGGACCGAGTCGGTCTCGGTCGTTATTGCATGCAGCCTTAAAGAAAGTTGAGGGAGAAAAGATGTAAATAGACCGTGACTGACCGGTGATCATCGCACATGTCTAATTGTCAACAACACGACTTCCAAACTCACTCACCTCGTTGATTTTTAAATTTAAATCCTCACGAAAACAAATGAAATCGATCTGGGATTTAACATCTGATATATGAATGAATGTAAAAGAAGAAGAAGAAATGACGGATCAGACGATTATCGATAACAATTCTTCTTCGTCTCAACAACAAGATCAAACTGTTGGTGTTGTTACTAATCATCATGGAAATAATGAGAATATAAAAAAGGATATACTTGAAGATCCTGAAACGTTTAGCTGTGTCCTTCAACCTTCTTCTTCCGATGATCGTAATTACGTCGGTATTCGCCGCATCCTTCTGTTCCGCAAGGCTCAGTCAGCCGTCCTTCGGAGAAAGGTACCTACCTATAATGTGTATAGTTTTCATTGATTTGGCTGATTGATTGTGTGTATTTTACGCCTAGATGTTACTACTTTTTTTTTTATTTATCATCATATTATATATGCTTACAAATGAGTTTTACATTACTAATAGTTTATTACAATAATCAGTTTTACTCGCACTAAATTATGTATGTGTAATGTGTCATTCATTAGCTAATGTGCTTTTGGCGCTGATTCTCATAATCTATATGTATTAGTGGCCCAGTCGTAAGGTGTCCCCAAAGTCTCAAAACAGAATACCAGTTAGAAACTCGACTTCCCTTCCTTGGTAATGAGTAACGAGAATAGGGGGGTCCTTATTCTTTTACCCGTTTAGAATCTAATATTTGGAATTAGTTTTGTTTCAAGCTAAAACTCATCATTTCACTTCAAATACGTGTCTTGATGTGCTTGTTGTAATCATAATAATAAGATAACTAGTGGTTTGAGTGTCTCCCTACTTTCGGGGTTATCCTAGGGTACGGGTAGGTTGTGTCTACTGTCTACATTCTACCACCCCCATACCCCGCTGGTGTTGCTGTTGTAGTGCTTGGCAGATTCTGATTATTTATGCATATATATGTGAAAATGAAAAATACTTAACCTCGTGGGATAACTAAATAGTTTTGCTGTAGCTAAAACCCACTTTGTGACCTCTGAATAAGCATATACTGAGATTATGTTACACTTTAACCAAACACTAAAAAATGATTATGTGTCGCTTGGTAATCACTTTCAAATGGATTAACAAACATTCTCTAGTCATTTTTTCTGGATGAAGAATGTTTTTAACAACAAATCTCAACAGATAAGTATATTTAGTTTGTCTTGGTTGCAATTTGAAAAATGATTTGGTGAAACGAAAACTATGCTGCTTGCTTTTTATGAGTGATGAGTATAACTGTGACAAGTGTTGTTTGTAGGATTGGAGATGCAATGGGAAGGGCTATGTGGCGTATCGTAATTTCATCAACCGGCCAGATAATTGGATGAATTCACAAGTACCAAGTCGAGGTAGCACCCCTGGAACCAGGTGACTAAACTTTTTACATACTACTGATTCATTTCCATATTGTTTCTGTATAATTCTGACATAAGGCTATTTTACTTGTCGGTTTATTAGTGGGCGATGGCTATCTTCTCCAAGTCAACTCTCCATGGCGCTTGAGATGGAAAGCTGGACTGGTAGCAGGGTATGTTCTAATCCTTTCTTCAGCCTATCAGCATATTAGATTGGGAGAATAAGTCCTGCATCTTGATAGTTGATACTTTTTTACAGGATCTGCGTGAGAGTCAAACACTGAGTCGTACTGTTAGTTTAGGTGCAAATTTAAGTGACATTGAACAACCAGGTCGAAAGCCTGAACCTGCATACTCCTTTGTGGGAATGCATTGCATCTTTGATGAATGCAAATCCATGGGTAAGTTAGGAGACGGATATGTGATGGTCACTTTATATCTGATTACTTCTTTTTCGGGGGTTGAGTGTTTTTGTTTTAAATGCAGTTACTGTTATAAAATTTGGGCACATGAGTTCTGATATACTTGCCTATGGAGCAACGGATGGTACTATAACAGTTTGCACCGTCTCTGACCCACCTTCAGTCATGAATAAATTTATTGGGCACTCAAAAGATGTCACAGGTTGGATCAACTGGTACTGACCCTTTAGTCTTATCTTTCATGTCTCTTGATGCATTTTACAATTTCTTTATCTATCGCTAATTATCACAGGAATAACAATCTTTGTGCTGGGTGGAATAATGATAAATATTTTGGTGTTGTTGAAACTTTATGTAGAAAATAAGTTTAGAAAAATAGCTCATAAAAACAAAATATACCTTTGATGCTACACATTAATCATTGGATAGAGTTTAAGTTGGAAAAAGTCAAAAGTATACATATAGTTACTAAACATTATATGACGTTCAGAAATACAAAATAATTCCTCTAACAATATATATTTTGGAGAGATCAGACTGTGTTCTGCCTTGAAAATGTTTGGGATTTTAGATATGTGCTATTTTTGGGACAGATGTAATAAGATTTGACGACCTACACTCTGTTACGATCCCACATCGGCCAAGTATGGGATTGGTTGATGGTTTTTGAGTGAGTTCTACACTTGGACTTATTAACCGATGCGAGCCTAGGATGGGATAGGTTCGTATCAATTGGTATCAGAGCTAGCCCTACCTTTCGAGGTTCCAACACTCGGAGTGGTGGCTTGGACCCGAAAGTAGGGTGCCAACCGTGACCAACATAGCCGTGACCAACAAGGACATTGGTTCTTCAAAGGGTGGGGTATTGTTACGATCCCACATCGGCCAAGTACGGGATTGGTTGATGGTTTATAAGTTTAGGTGTCCCCTCCTCTTACAAGCTAGCTTTTTGAGTGAGTTCTACACTTCTACACTGACTTATGAACCGATGCGAGCCTAGTATGGGATAGGTTCGTATCACACTCTTCATTCAAGGGTTACTGTATGATTAAAGATTAAAAAAAGGCACCAATACGTTTAATATAGAATGCACAATCGTTGGTGATGAATGCATCTTTAATTTCAAAATATAATACATTGATTGCAATGGAAAAAAATGTTAGTCCTGAGGTCTTGGGCTTCTGTCTTTTTAATCTCTTTCTTTTCATTTTCAGATTTTGACTTCTCATTGAACAACCAGTACATTGCATCATCTTCATTGGATAAAACTGTGAGAGTATGGGATATTCCAAATGGCCTTTGTATTCGAGTAATATATGGAGTTACCTCTCAGCTATGTATTCGATTTCATCCTGTAAGTGCACATCTACAGCTAATACGTTAGACTTCTTTCTCTTGGAACATTATATCATCTTTCGTTTCACTTTGGGTTTAAGTCTGCTGTCTGCGTAGAAACTGATTTTCCTATTAATTCTTATATATCTGATTTGGCATTTGTGTTTTATCTCTATCATCTGCTCCATTGGCTTTGTGACGGGGTACACTTTAATATTCATTAAGAAAAGACTAGTTTGCTGCTCATCTTGGGAATATAGATAGCTGATATAATAAGCTCAACACCTATTAATTAGTACTTTAATAATGGAATGAAATCTCCAATCCCTCCCCACTTTCTTCCTAAACCCTGGGGGCGTTTGGTTTATATTAGGGTATGACAATGGTTTATATTAGGGTATGACAATGGGTATTGGAATTGGAATGGATTTGGAAACCCAACTTACTTGGTGGGCTTAGAAAATGCCTATATTTGTGGATTTGATTCCTAATTTCAAAGCCAAAACTACAAACCAAATATCTATAATGGGAATGAAAGTGATTCACTCATTCCCATATCCTCAAACCAAACACCCTCCCAATATCTTGGAATGCAGATGTACAGTAGATACCCATTGACACACACCAAACAGCATTTCTTCACAATCATTCCATTCCTCATTCCAATAACCACTAACCAAACACACCCTTATAAATACAATTGGCCATGCACTAATGCTCTTCTTTTTTAACTATTTTCAGGTGAATAATAATTTCCTTACAGTCGGCAATGCAAACAAAGAAGTCTCGGTAAGTAACGAAATTATTTTGCTGCCTAAGTTTTCTTATGGTGAAATTTCTCAATGAGGTTGTATTTCCATGTGTCTTAAATGTATAGACCAAAACTGAAGTTCTTATTTAGCAGCTGAGAACTACTAAGAACTATAATAAACTTGAAAGACACAGTAAGTGCAATCTTTCTAGGAATAACTATACCAAATATCTGGTCGTAACCTTCCTTAGGCATGAAAATTGTAAACCACCTACTCTTTGTTTCTTAAACGTGAAGTTTGTAATAGAGGAGGGGCCCATGATCTATTTTGGATAAATTGCAGCTTTGATTGACTTCACATCTGAGATAACTGTTGTAGGAACAACAGCCTCTGATCATTGTACATGAAAATATATTGCCTCCATCACTCTATATTTGAAATGAGATATGATGCTTCGGTCCCTTTGTGTATTAAAAAGTTTTGAGTGATGAACTTAGTTTCTCATCCTTAGAATGTGGCAATTAATTCTTTGTTTTCAAACACTTTCTTTTCGGAAGTCAATGTCGTCAAATACTGTAGCTTTGTAGATTTTAAAGTCTTCATTTCTTCTGCAATCTCTCCATCTCATAAGCTCTATTGTTTCCCATCTCAGGTATTCAATTTTAGTACAGGAAGATTGATAAGTAAGATAGTTGTGGACAGTGCAGTTCCTGCCCTTGATTATGACCATACTGGTCAGTTTATTTTCTGTGGGGATGCACAGGTGAGTCTCATCAATGTCAGTTTGTCTACTATATCCTGATAACGTGGTCATTTAGACTCATTTACATACGAGTAAGCTATTATGGATTGCGTAAATTTTAAACGGGTCAAAGAATTTCTTTTAGCCAAAAGAGGACAGGTCAATCAGGCTGAAAGTTCCCCAAGATTAAGTTTAAGCATTAAAAGTCGCTCACAGTGTATGAGTTTAGGCAATACAACTCTTAAATTGTATAAATTAAAGATATTTACAAATGGACAAAAAAGTATTTGAGTCAAGCTACCTTACCCGGCCCATTTATACCGGTACTAAATAAATGATTTGTTACAATCCAAATGTGATTTTAACCATTGCCTGACCTGCCCATCTTGTCACTTTCACTGATAAGTCTCATTAATTTAATGTCCCACCCCGTACTAAATGGTTGTTTTTTATTTCAGGGATCTATATATACAGTTAAAGTTAATCCCCATCAAGGTACATTGTCTCGGACTCATCGCACAAAAACTAGCAGCAAGCATAAATCTGAGTTCACAACTATCGAATATAGAACATTTTCTCTGATGACACAAGGTCCAGTGTTGCTATCTCTTACTCGAGATGGAAATTTGTCTTTCTTCAGGTATCTGTTTAAATTTAGTCTCTAGGATCAAAGCTGTAAGTGGCAATTTCGATCCATTTATTGGGTGGGGTTTTATTATAATGGGTCAAATGAGTTAATATCTACAATAGTTAAGTGGAGATGGAAAAAAATTAACGAGTTAAATGGATGGTTGAAATAATCTGAATTGAATAACTGCATAAGAGCTCAACTTTTTTAATTATTTTGTAACATATAGGCTTTGTAATACCACCAAATTGCCTAGTGGTAACTGGTAAGGCACCTAACCTCCTCACAAGAGGTCTAGGGTTCAAACCTCACTAAGCTTACATTTGCTGGTGGCCAGGGTAAGGGTCGAAAACGGTCACGAGGATATCTCGGTCACGGCGTCAGGCCATGGCCGCGTACATCTGAGTCAAAAGACTCGCCCTCCCCGGGTAACATGAACCAAGAAAACCTCATCCAATTTATGTAGGCTTTGTCCCAACCCAACCGGTCCGTTTTGACCCGTACTAGAAAATTACCCTTTTGACTCATTACCCAACCTGCTCACATGCCCATATGAATGCAGGTTTTTAACATCCAAAATGCTGGTCAAATGGTAATTTTCTTTGTTGTTTCAGTGTTTCTCTTGAGCTACAAGGGTATCTGACTCTGCGCTGCACCCTCAAATTGGCTCCACGACTTCACAGCATCCGTGCTTCTTTTTGTCCATTGCTTTCTCTTGAGAAAGGAGAATATATAGGTTAATATCCAAACTCACTATTTATTTCACTGCATTAAGCTGCTTTCTTAGCCTTGGTCAAAATTGCATCATGCCTCCCATTTAAGCTCAGTGGAAATTATCCCAAAGTTGTAATATCTTGCTTATAGATGGCAGCTTCGACCCATTTACTGGTTATGGCACGATATGGGTTATAATACTTTTTTCTAAGGGCCAAATGGGGTAAGCTAAAGGAGTTAACAATAAAGGAAACAGGTTGAAAGTCATATGAAGTGTATTCAAAAGCATAAAAACGTCATAATTCCCTATATTGTGAAAGGTTAGGCATCTTTTGTAACAATATAGTTTTAATCATATTTAACCCATTATATATTGTTAGAATTCTAAAAAAGGATAAAAGAATGTGTTTGTAGGCTAGCCTATCTCGCCACCTCTACTTTTGCTCGTGTTCTCCATTAGCTATCTTGTAACTTTTTCGAATAGTTAGATTATTATTGAAATGACGTAACATCCTGATGGACCCACCCATTTTTTCACGTTTAGCATATATATTGAGTTGATAATATGTATGGGACTGTTTACTGATACAAGGGTTTTATGTTAATTGTGAAGTTATTGGAAGTGAGGATGCAGCTGTCTATTTCTATGATTTAACTCGGCCCAAGAATACATGTGTGAACAAACTACAGGTTTGTTTCTTCCCGTCCGATAGAAAAGTGTTTTGTTATCCTCCTTCTGTGCATATTGCGTCGTCTGTTTCGGGAAGATTCCAAATAAAAATACATAGTTATCTTCATTAGTGACAAATCACTGTCTTTTGATGAATGGTTAACTATTAGGCAAACAATTGTACTTCAAATACGTTCTGACTTGATATTGCAATTTTTATGGGACAAAAGTCTGCACATGATAACATACAAATGAACAAATTACCATTTTAGAGTAGGTGATATAAAGTAATCAAACATGTGTTAATGCTAGATTCTGGAACTAATTGAGATAAAGCAGAATCTGAGACTCAGAAACTGATTTTTTTACAGTAGTTATGTTCTTACACATCTGCTCTATTTTGTGTTCTTCATTACGAGTACAGGGACATGGATACCCAGTGATCGCAGTTGCATGGAATCATGGTGAGAATCTGTTAGCATCGTCTGATTTTGGTGGTACTGTAATTGTTTGGAAGAGAGAAAAAACAAAACAAAAGAGGTAAATTTGGATAACCTCTGGTATTTCTCCACACGAGTTTCTTGCTGGTAGATAGTTTACATAACATAGAGATTCACAACGTATAGCTTTCATTAATTTGTTGTTTTTGTAATCGTGAGGACAAAACCCCGACTTTCAGATCTTCATTTCCCGATTATAACATCGTGGAAGCTCTTTTTGTTCCTTCTGGATGTAAATTAGGTCATTTATAGAATTGGAATTGAGATATTCATATAAAAGGTTTATACTAAGTAGTAGCGAGAAACTGAGAATGCATACCAGTCACTGTACGGAATATCTGTAAGAAACATTTGAACGATGTTTCAAGCCAATGTATTTTTGATTTTTGATGTGGCATGCTCTTGTATGATCATTTCTAACCTGCAAACAGCTAAAGTATTGTTGTGAAATTTTCAAATAGATGAGCTACGCTGATAAATATAAGCCATCTGTAGAAAACTGATACACGAATAGAGGTGTGGGATCAGGAACGTTTTGAGGTTTGTTCCACCTGTGGTGTGTGTGGGCCGTGATCTTGATGTAAAAAGTGATGCACTTTTGTTGCTCAGACATACTACACCATTGTTCAAGAAACTCAGTTATTTATTGCTGGTATAGGAAAATAGTCAGATACCATTGCAACATGACCGGTTATCCCTTAGCTGAGCTGATTTTGTGGAAGCGCGGAGAAACAAGCAATGCATACAAAATTATCCACTACCAAACCATGATTTTCACTCTTTCTTATTAGCTTCAAAAACATAAAACATTAGAACACCTGGTATGTATCAATGACGGGGAGTGATTTGCACACTCATCTTTTTTATTTGCACTCACAGTACAAGTTATTAAAGCAGGATATAAATATGGTACAACTGTTTGATGCGGTACTTGAAGTGTCTCAATCAAAAGACAAAGTGTGCAAATCAATTCTCATCAATGACTGTTGCCCATTGATGCATCACATGAGCGTCACGTGAGTCTTCTTACTTCATATTGTCCCATTCTATCGTGACCATTGTCCTTTTTTTTCACCAAAATAAAACACCCATGCACATCCCCTTATAAAAAATTGAATAAATGCTCGGCATCCCAACACCGAGCCATCCCACGACTACGTACCTGATGGTGTGTCGACATCCGACAACAAGTGCCCACCTCTTCCCTTCACCACCACTAAACCAGACCCGTTAGAGCCAGAGATATTCGAGGGACAAGGTATGCAAGTGTCTCCGAAAAGCATCAGTTGTGTAAAAAGAAATTAGTGAATTTTTTATAGTTTAACACTAAATGCATGCCCTCTTTAAAAATGATGAACACCATGGTTCAAAATTAGTGCACATCTCCACTTAAATAACACGAACTAACGAATCTTGAAAATATTTTTCTGAAAGTGCATATATACCCTATGACAAATGTATGCGTCCGTCATTGAGACCCGTACTTTAGTTATATTCCTTTTACGGAGTAGTTGATACATTTGTAAAATTGACATTAACATGAACTTTTTAATCAATTTAATCTCCCAATCATTTTTTACATATCTTCATGAAGTCATCATGTATATATATGATAGTTAGAGGAGAGGGGAAAAATTCAAATGCAGACAAGTTCTCACCATCCATCTACTTTGATCTAATGGTGGGGATTAATGGTGGGATTAACCTAAAATTAAATAGAGAAATATAAGTCTATGTTTTTTTTGTCATTTTTTTTTTTTTGCAATTCATTCACGTTGTTTTTTTTTTTAATATATATAATTCACTTTTCTTTTAGTTCATTTTTTTTAATTCACTTTTTTTTAGTTCACGTTTTTTTCGCTTTCATACGTTTTTTACTGTTTTCGTCCGTTTTCATGCGTGTTTGTCCTTTTCACCCGTTTTCATACGTTTCGACCGTTTTCGTCAGTTTCATACATTTTGTTCGTTTTTATACGTTTTACGCGAGTATATATCTAGTTTGTAAAATTTATAATACCATGAACTTTTTAACCAATTAAATCTTCCAATCATTTTTATTTCATGTCTACGCGAAGTCATTATTATCAAATATCATGGGAAAAACCCGCAAAAAAGTCAAAACCCTAAATTCATACACAATCAAATCCATCAACAAATCAATAAAACGTAACGTTCAATCTCTTTTTTTATGGTAAATTTTACGTAAAATATTACTGTAACTAACTCGTGTTTTTGGTGTTTTTATCAGCCGGTGATTGCGTTTTAATGCGATCACCGGATGAATCAAAACTACCATCATATATAGCAAAAGTGGTGGAAATCCATGCAAATAATGCAAGTCACGTGACTGTGCGCGTGCAATGGTATTATCGGCCGGAGGAGGTCGTTGGTGGGAGGAGAAAGTTTCATGGAGTGAAAGAAGTGTTTCTTTCCGATCATTTTGATGTTCAAAGTGCGGATACAATTGAAGGAACGTGTAGGGTTTATGGGTTTAAAGGGTATACGAAGCTTGATCGTGTTGGTGATGATGAGTATTTTTGTCGATTTGAGTATGCTTCGGAGAAGGGTGAATTTATTCCTGATAGTGTGGTTGTGTATGTGTTTTTCATGCTCTTTTGTTGTATTGTTTTTTTGTAATTTTTTCTGGTGTGTATCGTGTGCATGATCTCTTATCGCAAAACGTTGAAAACTCACAATATATGTTGACCATTTTACACGCCCCGCCCCTCTGACAATATGTAGAAAACAATGTTTAGACTGACTCAGCGACCCACTCACGAGAGTTTTGCCCTTCTGAAAACATGCCTTTTCATTTGTCCTGTATCTTTTCGGTGCTTGTAACAATAAAATGGAGTATTTTATAAAAATTTGTGTGATGAATCTTGTACGTGTGTGAGTGGTATATGATTGAATGAAAAGAGTGATATGCTGTTTATCAATCTGTTTTATGTTAATGTGGTAGGTATTGCAAGTGTGAGATGCCTTACAATCCCGATGACTTAATGGTTCAGTGTGATGGCTGCAAAGACTGGTAGGTTGAGTTTCTTTTGGTATTGACGTTATTGTATGAGTGATATCATGGCGGCACATTTGTGTATGCATTTACCATTGTTATAAATATACTATTAGAGCCGTCTGACTGATAGGTCTACGTTTAACGAGTGTTTTAAGGGTAGATTACTTCTTAAGCATATGTTGCTTCTCTTATATGTACTATTTTGCCAAATAGAATACTTATACCGTCGTATATTTATTTTGGAAGTAGGGTCATATTAGTTTCTAGACTTTCACATCCTTTTGGTTCAGGTTTCATCCTGCGTGTATAGACATGACTGCGGATGAGGCTAAATGTATAGAGCACTTCTTCTGTCAGAGTTGTTTGTCTGATGAGCCGAAGATTCATGCTATTTCGAGGCATGCAGTCATGAAGGTAACTGTTTTTCACTAGTTTTAGATGTTATGTTTAATGTACAGTAGTATATCTATTCCAAACCATTCTATCCTGAGATATCTCCAGTAATATTATTGGTCTGTGGTACATACGTAAACAGATCAGTGAGTCATGGAGTATGTAATAATCAGATAAATAAGTTTTCAAACAAATTTTGCTGTGATATCTATTTTTGGGCAATATCAGCACAGATGAGATAACCTTATCATATTTTCTGTAAAAGAAACTGCAGCTCCTCAACGAGGTTGTGTTTATGCGTGACCACGATGTTAAGCAAATATCTGACGATCATGTTTCTAGTTACTTGGTATACTAGCGGTACATAATTTATTGGCTATATTTTTATTTTATGGTCAGAAACCGATCTACTGGTTGATAATGATTGATAATTTTTATAGATGGTGTGTATGGCATCTCGTTCTGAAATGTTTTTATATGATTATAGTGTTTCATGTTGCAGATACCGGTTTCTGGTATATGGGCATAGGGAAATTAGTTCGGATTACCTAATTATTTAAGATAATAAATTTGGTTTTGACCTTTATATTAACATAATATGCCATATCACAGTCGCTTTCAAAACACAATTCCAAACACCTCTATAGTTTTTAACCGAATTCTAAAAAATATAAAAGTAGTGGCCTCGATATCTCAAAAAATCATCTGTAGAAACGTTTTGTGAAATTAAATTTACCGAGATGTGTTAGCCATTCAAATGCTTCATTTCTACGATTCTGGCCTTTTCAGGTAGACTCAAAGCGTCTTCGAAGGTGATGCACAGCTTTGAAAATAAGAAGTTGTGTTTAGGATGCAAAAGCAGGTTGAAATGGACTGAAACTATGGTTTGGTTTGATTGTGTTAATACTTAATATTGTGCATATGCTATAATATGTTGACCTTTTTTACCGTTATTATCGACTACGCAACTGATGTGCTCTTCGGTTAATTTCACTTTCATCATAATCATGCTTTGATTTGTTATAGACACTCTGCATTTTCGCTGATACGTCAGACTGACTACTATTTTTTCTCAGAGTCAACCCGCTATACTAATAGTCTATTGTATTGAGACATTTGGTTCTTTTATCCCCTGCAAAAACACTTTTATACACTCGGCATGAAGTAAGCAAGTCTTTGAGATGAGACGCCTGCACAAGTACCTCAATTCTCATAGAGAAGCCGAGCCGAAGACCAATGGAAGTATCACATGTGCATGTAACATTTTCTTTATAAGTATATCTTGTCTATTACAGATTCTATCTTATAAATATTACAGTAACTTTCACCCGTCATTTCAAATAATGACATAATAAATAGCACATGAGATTGATTTTCAAAAAATAATCATTTTTTTCCGACTCCTCTGCCAAGTGAAGATCTTGATCAACTCGCCAACACTATATTCCTTGTATATACACTTCTTCACTTAAACGTTCTTTTCTTAATAGAAACCGTTGAAGGATCACCTCCTGTTTCCTCAAACATGACTATCAAATTTTGGGTCGGCTTCAACCAAGATCTAGGGACATGGTACCTACACAATCAAAACAAAAACACAATCCCTAGGGTTGGTGAAAAGTGTTCCATACATTTTGTACGAATATCTGTTTTATTGATATAGGGAAATGGTTAAGGTTACCATCGTTGGGTTGGTACTCCACAGCGAGTTTGACACTTGACGGGGCGATAAGTACCAGCATAGTTGCAGGCGTTACAGCTACCTTTACCATGAATTGTCCAGTATCGTCCTATGCTTTGACCATTTATCCATACTTGACCCTTTCCCATGCCCTTCATGTCAATAGCCAAAGGCTCACCTCCTTGTGGGGCATTAAAATAAGCCTGCAAGTTACATGTGGTTAATGCAACTCGGGCATAAGTCTGACATCTAAAAAAGTGGCCGCCATATGGCTCATCACAATCCGATCTGCGATAAAAAGTACACGTTTTGACCCAAACCCATTTGCCAAATGTACAGAAACCATACCTTATACCATGTAAGTGGTCTATTTTTTTGTGCAACTAAGGACGATTCGGTCCAATCTACAGATGAAATGCCCGTTGGTGCGGCTAGGTTCATGGATTCACCTTTTAAACCAACCTGTAAAAACACATTGGAAGAACAAAAAGACAAAATTACCCATCTGTTCTAGAAAGAAGACCTGTTGGAATCTTGAGATCAAACAGACTAACTTCTAAGGGAACACACCTGGTATGACCATTTCTGACGGGATATATCCCACGAGCCTTTACCTACCCCATGCAACACAACGGGTCCTAAAACTCCAGTTTTCCATAGCTCAAAATGTGGCCCGTTGTTCTGTAGTCACAAAGAATCATTATCTTTAGATTCATACTTAATAAGGATCAATTGCATAAAACGTTAACAAACTTTTATTTGTCATGTTTTAGTTATTGTACTTGTTCTTGTACATCCAAGTCATCAAAAGATGCCTATGTATCTCGTTTAGATCATTTTGTAACCAAAAGAGTTAAGATTTTGGATTACAAAATGACCCAAACACGTAACAAAACCATGTGTTGATGACTCAGATACGAAAAAATAAATACAGTGACTAAAACATGATAAATAAAAATGATTAAATTGTTGTTATCTGCAAATAACCCTGTAAATAATTAAATCAATCAAAGATGATAAAATGGACTTAAGTAACTCACCTGTAACCCAACAGCGACACTAAGTAGTGAAATCTTGTTCATTCCAGCTCGTAAATTGGCATTTCCTGTGACTTTAACTTTCCTACTTTCTGGACCTCCAAATGCCGAACCTGATATATTTCATGTACAAATCATAAGTTGACAGCATTATGGGTACGAGTTTAGATCATTCAATTGTAGATACATGCATAGTGGAGATGTACCTATGAGTTGGTTGTTGACGTAAACATGTAAAGCATGGCCTTCTGATTCCACGGATAGAGAAGGAGCACTGCCGTGGTGTAATTCTGACGGGTTTATCACAACACTAGAAACCGAGTTTAAAAACATTAATACAAGGTATACTGCATAATGTAGAAATTCTAGAGCATAATGCACCCCTTTTCTCACCTAGTAGTATACCAAAGATAGTCACTTGCATCTCTAGTTACACTCACTTGATCCAACAGACCAGAAACGGTCATCTTTGAATCAGAGTCGACAGTTGAAACGTCTTCACTGAATGTTTGCCAAGCGAGTCTATTCACATTTGTTGGCAACATATTTATTAACGATGTCTTGGTTCCGACCTGGAAAATATAATATAAAAATGATAAGGTGTCCTGCTTAGGTACTTGTATCTCATTTCATGATCAGTAGTACGAAGTTACAAACCTGTGCAGTGTTAAAAACGACATGCTTGCAATCAGGAAGAATGCTGATTGACCATGGTGGTAGAGTGTAGCGTTTCTTTCTGAATGTAACTGTTGTCGATGAGTTGAGATGGTAATTGGCTATAAAAGCAGCACAACCTCCAGTTTTTGATGAGAACACATGTGCCTGTAATTTGTCAAAGACTCGAGTCACAACATATCAAAAGGGTATAATAAAAATAGGAACGGGTCAAATGGGTCGAATGAACATGTCAAAAGCTGCTTGAAGTGTATATCAAATACAGAAAACCTCTAAAATCAGCTATTTCAAAAGTTGCTCAAAGTACTCTTTTTTGTTTAAAGTCAACATTTTTGGGCAAAAAGTGTTTCGCTTCAAACCCAAACTGACCTTGCCCACTAAGAAAGATAATTGTTTTGCGCATAATTTAATTTTTTATACTACAAACCTGTTCATAGGTTCCTAAAGAAACAAAAGCGGGATCAGCTGAAAGGATAGCTCCTTCACTTGATTTAATAGCTTTATGAAGCTCCTTTAGGTGATCATATTTCGGTTGCCTTAGCAAACCTGTCCATGCAAAAGTAATTACTTCAGAATGCTATGTGAAATATGTACTTAATATCACAGGCCTCGCAAAATGATATTTTTATAGTTTAACTGTGTATAAATCTCATATGTAAATATCAAAAACTACTTGTGTAATTTTGCTTACCATATTCATCTATTGGAGCATCATAGTCGTAGCTGGTAGTGATGAACGGGCCTCCAGCTGTCCTTCCAAAGTTCGTTCCTCCATGATACTGTTTACAATAAGAAAACAATAGTTTAGTTTAGTTTATTACTGTAACAAACTTTGTTCTTCTATTTGAAAAAGGTGCTGACCATGTAATAATTTGTGAATGAGCCTCCTTTTTGAACAAACCGCGCAACAGCAAAGGCCAAATCTTGAACGGGTCGATGTGGTGTAGGTCCACCGAAATCCGAGAACCTTTACACAATAGATATCAAATGAGTGACAAGATTCCACATAGTTAAAAGAGCATCAAACATGAAATTGACTTTCGTGGTCAAACTTATTCATATCAAAATCACAATAATTCTCTAATCCTCTACAGTTTAACGCCTATCATTTATGCGTCCAGGATAAATATCATACTTTTTGATATAGTCTTAAACCTGTCTTCAAAAGTACACATAATCATATCATATATAATAACTGAGTGTGTTGAAGTTTGACTTTGAATGTCAAACTTTTTTCTTATCAAAGTAACAGATATTCTTTATTCTTCTACATTTCAATACTATTTATTATTGTATCCGCAATGCATATCATACATTTTGCTCTAGCTTATCCGAAAAAGCAAACATATTCATTTTAACATAAAGGCCGAAAGTTATAAAGTTGGACTATATCTACTAATCAATAAAGAACGTTACCAGCCACTCCAAGCCTCAGTCCACAGTGTGGGTTTGGTTTCTTTGTTATTTGGAGAAAAATAATCACAATAAAATCCATTGCAAGTATTTATCTGTCACCAAATCCAATAAAACACAAATCATTAACGATAATCTTACTAATAAACATTTGTAGTAAAGATTCGTGTCAAAATGGATTTTTGCCACAAACACGTGACCAGAATGCTGGCTGAGAGAGTAAAAAGTACATACAATAGGATCAGGAGCATCATCTTGCTTGCACATAACCCAAGGGACACCGGTGTTTAAACCAACAGCCATTTTAGCAGCCCATGTCAAGTAAGCATGACCAGCCGCACCAAATGAGTGGCTTTCTGCCCCGTATTCATTTTCAATCTGCACCATTGTATATACTTCTTAATGACACCCGTGTCTTAAAGATGGTATAAACGAATGAAATCTTGATTTCTAAGCTACCTGAGAGAGGATGATTGGGCCACCTTGAGACTCGAACAACTTTTCATCCTTCATCATTTGAACTATTTTTGTCGTGAACTTTTGCATTGCGTTCTACATACATGAAATTTTACAGCTTGATTATCTTTTTTTTATCGGATAAAAGTTCAGTAACTAATATTTGGGTTGCAATTCTACTGTAATTTGTCAAATGGGTCAAAAATTGACCAAAGTTACTTCAATATTTACAACCTTAAAATCAATCCATTCAAACACTTTAAAAATCTTTGACTTCTAGTCTAACTGATATTGTACTCTTGCACAAAAACATTAAAGTTACTTTTAATATATACAACCTATAAATCAATATGTACAAAAGCATTAAATTATCTTTTGCAAAACAATTTGTGAGATCAAATAATTGTATTAAAAATTACCATTTTGCCCTTTTACCCAACCAGTCCAATGAATGCAATAAAACAGAAGATTTTGAGAGAAAATGAACCACCTTGAAAGGTTCATTATCAGTTCTGAAGCTCATCCCAGGAACATACTTCAGCCAAACAGGCAACCCCCTATGAAAACATCAACATTTTAACATTTAAAATAAATAAATAAAATAATAATAAAATAAATTACAAAATTACAAAATTACCCAAAATTCCACTCTGCACAAACAAATGGTCCGATTCGAAGATGCATATACAATCCAGCTTTCTGAACTGTCTTTACAAACTTCACTAGATCATATCTTCCTTCAAAATTATACTGTAATATCCAACAAAAATTAACCATGTTAAACCAAAAGTAAATATCTTATACTAGCAACATACTTTACTTTAATGAGCACAAAATACTTTATAAATTATCAAAATAAGCTAACTTGCTATTATGAGTAATACAATGAAGTCATTTACTATGAATAGCAACTAAAAATGTAAATCCTTAAAACATGTAAAGTTACTTAAAACTTATATTAACACATAAAAAAATGTATGAAAAAATGAGAAGAATAAGTAGTACATTGCCAGGTGAAGGTTCATGACCATTCCAAAAGACATAAGTATCAATAACATCCAAACCTCCATCTTTAGCTTTCTGAATAAGATCTTGCCACATCTGCAAAACCAACATTTCAAAAGGTTCATAACCCAAAAACCAATATATACATGCTCATCAACTTTTATATATATATTTAAAAAAAAAAAAAAAAAAAAAAAAAAAAAAAAAAAAAAAAAAAAAAAAATTACTTCAGGAGTACTTCTTGGATAATGTATAGAACCAGAAAATAGTATTCTTCTATGTCCATTGATGATAAGTGATTTCTTATCATATGTAACAATGCATTGAGTTAACTCAATACATAATATCAATGTAATGCAAAATAAGTATAGCCATTTTGTGGTAGCTGAGCAAGCTGCCATTTTTTTCTGAAACTAGAGAGCTTGAGAAAGATTTAATGTGTGTGTGATATATGCATATATATAGATAATAAGTAATAAATATATAACATGGAAGTGGTGTACTATTTATGTAACTTTATTTACAACTTTGTTACATATTGTTTGACTTTCTGAATCATTGTCTCTTTTTTTTCTTTTTCTTTTTCTTTTCTTTTTTTTTTCTTTTTTTTTCTTTTTCTTTTTTTTTTTTTTTTTGTCAATTTATAAGACTTAATTTTTTATTATTAGATATTTGTAATTACAAAAATATTACTATGTTACTACCTTTTTTTTTTTTTTTTTCGTTGTTGTTGTTGGATTTGGTAGCTTTTGTATTTCATAGAAAGTTTGTGTTTTACATAGAAGCAAATATTAAATACAATGGTTACAAAAATAGAATTTTGGGTTGTAACGAGTGGCGAACCCAGGGCTATAAGTTTCGGGGTGGACTAAAACTAAAGCATACATGTAAAACAAAAAAATTTGGGCGCGGATGCATTCAAAAAAATCGTTATATTTGACAATATTTTACATTACGTACAAAAAATTCATATGGTTTGTTGACACCCCAGAAACCCTTGGGCTCCGCCTTTGGCTGTGACTTTGGTCAAAACTCAGGCATGTACCTAGTCGGTTTCCGAGATGATAAATTTGCGAACATGATCAATTTTCTCAAAAATTTGTCTAAAGCATAACTCAATATTAGCTTTTACATATTATCTTTGAAATAGGATGCTTGAACCAACTTTAAAAAAAAAATATTAATGAGTGTATATTATTATTATTATTATTATTATTATTATTATTATTATTATTATTATTATTATTATTATTAGGGTTTGTCTAACTTGTGCCCTAGGGGCATAAGTTAAGCACACTAAAAGACAGCGAGGTTCCACAGGAAAGGACATAGGGATCCACGAATCTGTACTTTTCTGTGGATTCCTATGTCATTTTCTGTGAGGTCTCGTTGTCTTTTAGTGTGCTTAACTTGTGCCCTTAGGGCACAAGTTAGAAAAATCCTTATTATTATTATTTTTAACGGCAAAATTATATTAAAAATAGCTACTAGTAAGGCACTAGAAGCTAAAAAATACCAATACAAATTAGTTAGCAAACTTATTAGTTAACAATCACACTTTTAAGTTGCAAAATTAATCATATGTTACGTAGAGTAAAGATCAAATGAGAAGAATTTTTAAAATAAGAAGGATGAGAAATAACTATAACTACACATTAGAGATGCATCAATTTGAATTAGATGCATTCCTAATCTTAAGATGCATCATAATATATTTTCTAGCTAAAAATTAAATGCATATATATATATTAGATGCATTTCATCAATTTAGACGAATCCTATGTATTTTTTGTCTTATGTGGGTTAAATTTGTTGCTAGTACTATTTTGCATCGTTTTAACTTCAAAATCACTTTTGAAACTAATTGTGATACATCTAAATGAATAAAGATGTATCTAATTCAATTCGATGTATCTCAAATATGTCATTATAATCATTTCTCATTCTTCTCATTTTAAAATTTCTTCTCACTGGATCCTTACCCATGTTACCTATATTCCAAATTGGGTGAAAGTTGAAAACACGTAATATTGTTTTTCAAAACACTCAATGTACGCAATGAACTCTCAAAATTGTCAATGTACGCAATTTATATTCAAATTACGTACAATGTACGCAATATGACTGGGAATGAACAAGTTACCAGGTAACACATGACACGCTGGCATGTTTTGGTATTTTTTTTTTTATTATTATACACATGGCGACACGCTGGACCTGACCATACAGAAATTTTGACCCACCCATGTATCTTTTGACTTTCACCCACCAATAATAAAACATATCAAACATTTACCCCCAATTGAAATTTCCCACTTCAAAACACAAACAAAAAAACCCAGGAACACATGAACACATGAACCCTAATTACACATATTTTCTACCCTAAATAGAAATCCTAATTAATATTCACAAGAACCTTAATTGACCCTCAAATAACCCTAACAACTAATCACATTGCAATGGCATCATCATCTTCCAATAACAACGCATCTGCCAATAATTGATCTCGATATCTTATGCGTACTCTTCCAACTCATTGCAGTTGTAATCTTCGTTTGGCAAGACGTATTTCTTGGACTGAAAGAAATCCAGGTCGTCGTTTTTTGGTTTGTCCAAGACCATCAGTATGTATATTTGTTTTCTTGTTTTGCCCAAACTTTGAATTAGTTGTTTTGCCTCAACATTAGTTGGTCATTGTGCATATGTTTTTTGTTTGTTGTAGTCTCATCCTCAAAGGTGTCAAGACTTTTTTTGGATTGATGGAGAGTTATACAGTGATTGGTACAAACACACTATGCATAGGATGTATGTTTCTATGAGTGCACAAGATAGAGAAGTGTTTGAAGATAATGTCCACAATCATCAGTTGGAGATTGCACTTGCAGTGATGGAAGAAAGGGTAGCAAGGATGGCTGATGAAATTCAAAGTGCAAAGTCAAATGTGGCTACTTGGAGGAAGATGTGTGGGTTCATGATGTGTCTACTATGTGTCATGTTGGTGTTGTTGTTAGCTATTCTAGTAGTGTAGGTAGTAGTAGTGTTGTAGGCAGCTTTTGGTAGACAATGTTGGATGCAAATGGGCAGCTTTTGGTAGACAATGGATGTATGGCAGCTTGTGGGTGTTTGAAACTTATGAAGTGTAATGAAGTATGGTTTAGTTAAATTTTTGTTTAACAAAAGGCTAAACAAGTTAACTGCATATGTAACAGCATAGGATAGTGTTTAACATAAGGGTAAAACTACAACACACATCAAACAAATACATTAAAAACTGCACATTAGCATTAGATAGATATGCAAAATGATAGTGTTTACAGGCACAAAGTGGTTACAAAAGATGTGCCATGTTTTGCACACATATCTAACAAGTTTTACCCTACATGCATAAGTTTTGTGACAACAAAGTTACACAACATTTTTGACCCAAAAGCAATGACATAAAGTGAACATAACAGTTCAGACACTGAATGGTCTTTGAGGTGTCTTTCCAGTGCCATCAAGAGGATAGTTGAACTTCCTTCTTTTGGCAATTCTTTGTGATGGTGGTCTTGGCCTGATCACAGGTCTTGGTCTTGGGTTTGGAACCCTTGGAGCTTGGCTTTCTTCAGTTGCAGCTTGCACAAGATGGGCAGGAGTTGGTTCAGGCTGTGATGGTTGGACCTCATCAATTGATGGGAGAGTAGCATTGTAGTCATCAATTGCTTCATCAAGTGCTTCCAGTTCACTCAATGTGGCATGTCTGTCCAACAAATTTTCTGAGAAATGATCCGACCCCATATCCTCCCAATCTAGATAGATTCTGCCATTTTGTTCCCATTCAGCCCTTTGCCTTGCTTCTTCTTCCAAAGCTTCTTTTTCAGCATCAATATCTTTCTGGTATTGAATGTCCTACAAAACACAAGTTTGTATTAAAATTTCTAAAACTTAACTGGTACAAACCAAAAAACATATGCAAAATAAAGTGTAATACCTCTGTGTTGATGCTATCTTCCACTCCATCTTTCTTTGACCCTCCACCTCTACTCTTAGAATCCTTGCCCCTGCTACTTGACCCACCACCCCTTGTTTTTAACCCACCACCTCTTGTTTTTGACCCACCACCCCTGCTAACTGACCCACCCCTTGTTTGTGACCCACCACCTCTTACAGCAGACCCCCCACCCCTTGTTTGTGACCCACCACCTCTCACACCAGACCCCCCACCTCTCACAGCAGAACCCCCACCCCTGTTGCTTGTTTCACCACCTCTCACAGCAGAACCCCCACCCCTTTTACTTGTTTCACCTCTTTTGTTCTGTGACATTGTGAAAGGTTTTTCTCTCGGAGTATTACTACAACTCACCCTGTTATGACCTGTTTGCCAACACTTTGTACATGTAATGACCCTTCCAACTCTGCTAACTTTGTTTTCATTTAATGTCTCTGTAGGGTGTTTAATTCTAACTTTCCTAGGCCTCCCTGGCATTCTCTTGACTATTGGTGGTACTGGTGGTGTGTTATTTGTGGGCTTCCAAAACTTAGACCCAGGCACTGGTTTTATTGAGAATTGATATGTATCAAACCACTTAGACCCAGTGCCTATGTTCAGCATGTGGAAGCCAAGTCTTCACAGACTCAATGAGACCCTGTAACCAGTTAAACATGTAAATATCAAACCGTAAACAATTAAATCTAAAATACTTAATTTAAATACAAGAAAACATAATGTAATACCTTGTGTGAATCGGAGAGTATTGTCAATCCTTCTCCATTATGCAAGTTGAGGTCATCAGCTAACAAAGATAGAAACCAACACCAGTTGTTTTTGTTCTCAACATCTACTACTGCCCAAGCTATCAGATACATTTGGTTGTTAGCATCCCTTCCAATGGCAGTTAACAACTCACCTCCACACATATGTGTTATAAAACATCCATCTAATCCTATCACCCTTCTACAACCAGCTAGCCATCCATCTTTGACACCTTTGAAGCACACATAAAACCTATGAAAGAAGTTCGTACCATCTTTGTGTACATCCACATCAAGATGACAAGTTGAACCAGGATTTGAATCAAGTATTGCTTGTCTATATTCCCATAGCCTCCCATAATGTTCTATAAGCCCACCTTCATTCTCATACAAGGCACATTGCTTGGCTCTTTTACACTGCCCTATACTTACATCTATGCAAAATTTCTCCCTAATACTCGCTCTCATAGCCTGGTATGTAATTGAAGGATTCATGATGATTTCTTTTGCATAATGTCTGGCAATCCACTTAAATGTAACCAAAGACCCCATATTGAAGTTTCTTGAACACCTATGATCTGAATACAAGGTCTTAATCTGGAAAGACCTCTCAGTACTCATCCAAGAGGCCCATAGCCTAAAGGGACAATGATTGCCTTTGTGTTCTTTAACTTTCATTCTGGTCCACTTGATCTTAGGCTTAACTTTCACAGCAACTTTTCTAGGTGATTCACTTTTACCTGGTTTCTTATCTGTACCCCTCTTCTTACTCTTCCTAACCCTATCTCTCCTACCAGCACACCTACCCAACTCTAAGTCTCTCCCACAAAACACTAGCAAAGAGTTACTATCACTTCTATAATACCACAGCTGGTAACCATGTTTTACACCATAATCAGCCAACAAATTTTTTAATTGTTGAGGGTTTTCAAATTTCATACCAAGTATTGGTTTATTTTCTTCCCATGGTGTTTCTGGATTATAACTAGGGTACTTAACACCTTTTTTAACCTTGAATCTTTCATCTATCATAGCATCATCAGGGTCAGTCTCTTCAACAAAATATTTACCACTTAAAGGGGGTATAGGGTCATCTCTATTGCCTATGAAGTTACCCTTACCAACCAGTTTGTTTAGAAAAGGGTCATTAACTGTCAGCCTTTCAAAAACAACATTTTCTTCACCTTGAGTATGAAAATCCACATTAGCAACCTCTACATCATCTTCATCAGGTTCATCACAATCATAATCACCCTCATTCACATTATCAGTATGCAACCTATCATTCCTAACATTCTCCATAACATCATAGTCAGCAAATTCAGTGTACATATCTATTTTAAAACCATTCTCAAAAGCTACCTTCATAAAGTCATTCATATCATCATCTGTTTTCAATTCCCTAATTCCTCTAGTAAGAGTTGTACCAGGTACACGATAGTAGAGTCTCTTGGGAGGATTAAGCACTAACCTTTTCACAAGCTCAAACAACTCACCAATTGGCATCTCTTCAAATCGTACATCATTTATAATCTGACACTCGCCTTCCATGTACTTGAGAGGATTTGGAACAAAAACCCCATCATGGTAGAGATTCACAGTGATGTCACCCATTGAATTGTGTTAATTGACCTAAAAATTAAAATTAGGGTTTTAAATTAATAACTTAAAAATTAGGGTTTCAACTAGTAAAGTAATTGGGGAATTCAAACATAAACATGACACTAATTTCATACCTTTTATAACATTTGTAGCACTTCAATCTGTGAGAAATTGAAAAGTGGGTGAGTGGATAATGTTTGTGTCTGGAAAGTGGGTGTGTGGATCGTGTGTGTTATATTGTGGGTGAGGGTCAAAGTTGTATGGTCAAACTCCAGCGTGTCACCATGTCACCATGTGTATGATAAAAAAAAAAAAAAAAAAAAAAAAAAAAAAAAAAAAAAAACATGTCAGCGTGTCATGTGTTACCTGGTAACTTGTTCATTCCCAGTCATATTACGTACATTGTACGTAATTTGAATATAAATTGCGTACATTGACAATTTTGAGAGTTCATTGCGTACATTGAGTGTTTTGAAAAACAATATTACGTGTTTTCAACTTTCACCCTTCCAAATTTTATTTCTATTGGTTAAAGAATTTTTTGACAGTTTTAAGGAATATTAAATATTTGATACCTAGCTTAAAGCAATAGAAGTGTTCAAAAAGGGGTGAGAAAAAGTGCTCAATCAATGAGGTGTTAAGGGAAAAGAAGTTATGACTCATTAAAGGAACTAGTAATCAGGATTTTAGATACATTCACATTGGTGGTAAATCATGTTTATGATTGTTGTTTGGTATGTTTTAACTGTATATAAAACCTCATATTCTCTTATACGAGGTCCAAATAACGTTTGTTGTACGACGTAAGATCTTTAGACTTGTACGATACCCACATACAGTAGTTATTGTTAAGAAAACAAAATGGTCATCGTCAAAAAGTACACATATTCATTCAATAAAGTTTGAACTTTGAACCACTTAGAAGTTGTAAACACGGTATGAATAATTGAATATGATAAGTTAAAAATCATATGAAACTACAAATGAACTTAATTAAGACGTGATAGATCTAGATCTAGTTGACCACTACTTGGAACATTAAGAAATTGCTCAAATGTAAAAGAATCTAAAGTTTGTATCATCAAAGGGGATGTAATAACAGAGCACCAAGACCGTATTTATCATCGTAAGCTCAACGTCACATCAGTCTTATCTCACTTAAACATGTCTCTTTATAGCTAACTTCACCACTAACTTATTGTAATAAGACAATCAACTTCACTACCCAAACATATCTCACTTAAACACAAATATACCCTAAAAAATCATTTAATAAACACACACACAACAAATTTTTCTAAACGCATTCGTCTGCGCGACCGAGTCTTACAATTTTTGCTTCAAAATGCATCGTAAGTGAGGCTCCGTAGCAATGAGGATTCGGTTTGCAAGTTGTTAGTAGTTTAGTACATCTTATCTAACATTAACTTTCAGCTAACGTTGTCATAAAATCTAAATGATAGACCAAAAGACACAAACTATAATTAACCACATGGTTTCAAACTTCTAGATTAACTCTAACCAATACGACAAAAAAAAAAGACATTAAAACAAAACTAAAAACCAACACTTTTTACGTTAAAATAAATTAATATACTTTATCTTGATCAGTAACCAAACCAATAACACCTAAATCACCGAAAAAGGCCGCCCAAGATTTTCTTGGGTATGTAAATTAGCTGATTTTTCTACCAACCTCACATTATTGCTTCCTACATTAAAATTACATTATATTGCTAACTTTAATAATAATAATATTTATAAAGCAATGACAACTGTGAACAAAATAATATTATGGGCCAGATTCAAATGATGCTCTTCTTTTTGTTTCTCGTTTCTTTAGATCTTTTAAAGAAGATTATTTGTTTCAATTTCTTTATGGGGGGCATAATGGAATTTTGCATATTGTAATACGGATCTATTCGAAAGTGAAAAAATTTAAAAGGTGTGACATATTTGATTATTGCATTATGAAGGTATATATCATTCCATCCTAAATTAGATAAACGGAGAAAGACCAACTCTATATAGTGTTAACTACATGAAACCCCGTAGCTCTTTGTATTATTCATTGACATTGTATAAAGTACAAAATGGTCTTGAGCTAACTAACCTATAATTCATCCAGTAATATATAGTCATGAGACTTGATTAATGGATAAAATAATAAAGTACGAAAACTAAAATATAAAATCATTCATAAAGAGGGTATAACTAACTTAAACGGGAACACC
This sequence comes from Artemisia argyi, assembly GCA_030686995.1. Classification (NCBI taxonomy): domain Eukaryota; kingdom Viridiplantae; phylum Streptophyta; class Magnoliopsida; order Asterales; family Asteraceae; genus Artemisia; species Artemisia argyi. Next base: position 16,323,226 of record CM060678.1, on the reverse strand, counting down.
TAATCACTTTGTGTCTTTTTCTTTTAAGCTATCTCAAATTATTTGTACACTAACAAGCATAGATATAGAAATGTATTATACCTATCATATTATCATTACTATAACAAGAAAAGGAAAAGAAAAATTAAATAGTTAATCAAATTTAATATTGTCGTTTGACAAAAACAAAGAAAAATAAACAATTTTTTTTTCTCTTGCGATAATTTTTCTTCAACAAACAATTTTTCAAAAGAAAGAAAGAAAAAATGCATATAACATTCCTATTAGATATGTAACTTTGTATGAATTAACTAATACTAACTCTGTCTCAAATTTGTTGTCACGTTTCCTTTTCGGGCTATATCAACTTAGACCGCTAGGTGTAGCAAGTTGTGTGTGTGAGTCATAAGCAACGCTACATCATATTTTATCTTTTAACATTCTTATAACATAAATCCTGAAAAATATTTTCCTAGTTGTAACGCGTTATAGACGTCAGTGGGTCTCAGTTTTTAGTTTCTTTAAAACTTTACACATTTCATTAAACTATGATTCAAATACGATATATTAAAGATACGAGTTACAACAAACATAAAAATACAATACACCATATACATAAAAACTAAAAGAATCTAAACTAGGATCGAGATTTTGCTCAGATCTCTTATTTCATTTGGTTGATCAACTCCACATCTTCCTCCAACATCTCCATCGTGCTAGTTGCAATAAATTTCAATTCCTCTAATATTTTTTGGGTCATAATGAGATCATCTTTCTTTGCACAATAATGTCACAATTCCTCTCTAACCATCTCCTTGAAAGCTTCTCTACTTGAGTAAGATCTGCTGTTATCATTGAGTCCTATTTTTGACTCTTGGGTGGCCTTGGCTTGCCGGGAGGACGTGGTTATGGATCATTTTGAAATCGCTCGTATTGGTCTTTGATATCATCAGTCTTTCGTACAAGGAGTTTGATAACACGCCATTTGGAGCGATCTTTCAAGATATTACATGTTTTATAATGAACAAACACCCCCCATGTCTTGATATTTTTTATGATAACGAGTTACCTACATGAAATCGTTTTCAACACTAAGACGTTTATATTGGCTAACAATGCCTGAGAATTTGTTGCAATCACGTGTCAATGATTTAACTTTCCCATGATCATATCCATGGTACGTTTGAAAGATGTATGGTGGCTATATTCACTTACAAATTATTGCCAAAAAGTTTTTGACTCTCGGTCGACACTAAGTCTTGGGTCATCGAATATTTAATTTCAAGATTCCGCCAAAAAAATTTCTTCGTGAATCCAAGGCGTACCCATGATGTCGGTTTTTTCGATCTAAGCTTTCGTACTCTTGCTTTTCCTTTTCCTTTTTTAGTGGGAGATGACTCGGTTTGTGATGTTTGTGATGATGAGTCTGGTGGCGATTTGTGGTGGCGGGTTTGGTGGTTGAGATATTTGAGGTAGTTTCATTGTTTGTGGTTGTTGTGAAGTATTAACAAATGTTCCAAAGTTGTGAAATCGGTATTGTTGTGAAATGTATATTCTTTACTCTGAAAAATAGATTGAGAAGTTTATTCGAGTTTGCCAAAAAAAAAAAAAAAAAAAAAAAAAAACCTACTCCAAATATCTTCTTTCACGGGTTTTGGGCTCTAATACCGTATTTCACGGTGTATGTGAGAGGTTGAGGCGTTGAAAGCTTTACCCCTACCTAAGGCAGAGAGGCTGTTTCCGGTTCTATCAAAGATAGAAAATGATATCCGGCCTTGTTCGAGTTTACCACATTACCCTTATTTATAATTATTGTTAGTTTTTCTTTAATTGTGTAATAATTTTGTGGATGAACAAAGTTAAGACCATTTTGACCGATGAAAAACTACTTTTTTGAGTTATGTAGTAATTAATGCAGTTCAAACTACCCACCCATTCATTATCAATCCAGTGCATATGACACATGGTGTGTACTTGTGATCAAATTGTTTGTACCTTTGTCTTATAATACGTGCAATATGAGCAACATGTGACATGAAATACAAGCTATTGTAAATATCAAAAATAATGTCTACTATTAAGATGGATAATATAAAAAAGCTTATTAGATTAAACTTGTCTTGTGCTTATTTCAGGGTATCCATGGGATTGCGGGTGCATAATATTTTTAAAGTTGGTTTTATTTTCTTAGTTAGGGTATCTTCATGTCTTTTTCCATGAAGTTAATAAGTCTTTGATTTAACAAAAAAAAAATGCTTTAAATGTCAATAGAGAAACTTGCAAACCAAAACCAATGTCATGTTGCTTTCAAAAACAAATAATCTCATAAATATTTTTAAAGTTGTTAATTGCCTAAAACTACTATCACTAGATAGCTAGCAAAGAATGTGTATTTGAGCCAAATCTATAAAAATCTTGTACTAATAGTTTATGTAAAAATGAAAACTATACATGTGGATGATTTTTTTTTTGGTGACAGTGGTGTACACAAATGGGAAAATGATGTGTCATGTTAACAAATTTGTATTGTTTTGAGGATAAATATGGTCATTTTATGAATTTAAGAAAGTAGGTATCAAAATGAAAGTATATACTCATAATAACTATATAGCATGTTTTAGAAACTAGATCAAACTTTGATATCAACGATTTCAAAATACTAGTAGCCCAACTACTCTTCCTGTGATACTAAATTGGTTTGAATTCCTTTTATTGATATTGACTTTAATTTTTTATGTTTATCTATCGAATGTTTGGCTATTTTCCGTATAAAAGTGATTATCTATATCTAAATTCTAACATTTTGAACCAAAAAAAAAAAAAAGAACATGTTTGCGTAACTATTACTAACCAATCAAAAAAGTTATAAAAAGAGAAATATGACATCTTCTTTTTGATTGACATGTACTTTTTTGAAAGTGTGTAACATGCATAGACAATGTGTTATGTTCAGAAATGAAAGTGGAAGCCAGTTTGTAACAAGGTCATCATAATGTTGTGTCCAAGATTTGGTTACTCCATGGGGCATGGGCACTAAATGTATAGGATAATTTTATGGGTTCATTCCTATTATGTTACGTTTTATCCTATACCATGCTATGTCTACTTTTTATGATGAAAATACCTTTTTTTTTTTAAGGCAACATGTTATAGATAAACCAAAATATAATACAAGACGCCCCACATCTATTAAACAGATAATTAAAAGAGAAATGAAAATAATATCTCATACAATATTTGGTTGTACCATATAGTAGTGATACACCATGCATTTGAAAATTGCCAAATATATAAGGAAATCATGTAGTACAAGTTAGTAGTAATTATTTTCGAACGTAGTAAGATCCATTTATTATGCATTTGCTACTTTTTTTGTCATCAATATATTGCTTACATACTATCATCATAAAGTTTACTTTAATCTCTCTTTTCCTTTCAACTAATTAAAATGATATATGCTAATTCTAGGATTCTCTTGACATCATGAAAGATTTTTCTTTTTATACTCGATCATAGGTCCCATTTTTTTTTTATAAGAAAACGATATTTGAGAATTAGAGATCATGATGAATTGAAAACATTTCATTACGTGTACGACGATAATGACTATAGTATCATGACCCGACATTCCATCTTTTGTATCATTTGATCTTCTTTTAGCCCTACACTAGAAATTCAGGATATCCATACATCTGGAAAGTTACATGTTTTATTTCACTAAAAACTAAAGATTGTCGGTATACATATAAGTAAAAAAAGTTTGGTCCTCAAATGATCTTATATCGTATACTAGATCCATTTATTATGCATTTCCTTACATACTATCATCATAAAGTTTTTTTTAATCTCTCTTTTCCTTTCTACTAATTAAAATGATATATGCTAATTCTAGGATTCTCTTGACATCATGAAAGATTTTTCTTTTTATACTCGATCATAGGTCCCATTTTTTTTTTTATAAGAAAACGATATTTGAGAATTAGAGATCATGATGAATTGAAAACATTTCATTATTACGTGTACGATAATGACTATAGTATGATGACCCAACATTCCATCTTTTGTAGTATCATTTAATCTTCTTTTAGTATCATGACCCAACACTAGAAATTCAAGATATCCATACATCTGGAAAGTTACATGATTTATTTCACTAAAAACTAAAGATTGTCGGTGTACATGTTAGTTAAAAACGTCGAGTAAAAACTTCATACACCCGTAGGTGTTAACTAACCATTTATCAAAGACCAGATCAAGCAACACAATTCAGCTGTAGACGAGTAACTAACCGTAAAAAGTTAGAATTAAAACCATGTACAGTTTTAATTGTGATTAGACTTGATTAATAGATAAAAATTATATAATATACGGAATTAAAATAAAATATTGTTTTATGTAGTTATGTATAACAACACTCTATTGATAATTACGAGTGTACGTTATTTAAACCGGTGTTTTATACTTTTGTATAAGTGGGTTTTGTTAAAAACAACCCTTAGGGTGGTGTATAAGACTTTCATAATTAAAAATATTTTCATGTATAAACTAATCATTTTTATAAATACATGATTTAAACACATACAATTAAGGTAAGTGAGTTTCAGTAAGGTATATATTAGGGTTAATTCTACTGTTAGGTAACGAACTTTCCAAAATTTCCAATATTAGGTAATTTACTCTAAAAAATATTATGTTAGGTAACAAAACTTTAAAGTTTGTTCAATGTTAGGTAATATGACTGTTTTGACTATCAAATAAATGTATAAACTAGTGAAATGATAAAAGCACCCTCATCTTCAACCTCCTTTATCTTCAATCTTATTTTCTTCAACAACTAAATAATACGCAACAACTGATCCACCTTATCACTCCAATAGATCAACCGATCTCCAACATAAAACTTAGTAACAACAAGACATCAATCCCAACACAACAAATTAAGTCTTCTTTATAACTCCAAAAACCTGATAACACATCAATCACACCTAATCTCCTTATCCTTTCAACCCCAACACAACAATGAAACCAAACAGATAACGAATCAACCCCTAATCTCATAAACCTGTTAACCCCTAATCTCATAAACCTGTGATTGTTCAGGTTGTTTGATAAACCTGTTAACCCCTAATCTCATAATCTCATAAACATGTTAACCCCTTAATCGAAATACATGACTGATATCATTTTTTTTTTCTTCGAATGTTTGATATTTAGAGATGGGATTTGTGATTGTTCAGGTTGTATTTGATTGTCGTGATGATGGGGTATGAAGTGGGTTTTAGGATAGGTTGGTGGAGGTCTTAGTGTTGGTGGATGGATGGTGGTGGTGTTAGTGTTGGTGGTGGATGTGGGGATGGTGGTGGTGGTGGCGGCGCAACAGTGATGATGGTGTGGTGATGACAGCGGTGGTGGTGGTCGTGGTTGTTGATGGCGGCTGGATCTCTGGTGATCTATAGACATGGGGTGATGGGCAGTTTGGGATTCTTGGGCATGGAGATGAAGTAAGCCATTGGGGTGATGGGCAGTGTGGTGTCTGGCATACTGCTGCAGTTGTAGAAGTTATGGTTGGGAATTCAAGTTCTAGTAATTGTTCCTCAAGAAAATTATCTACATGGGGAAGATGAGGGAGAGAGTTTGAGAGGTCATAAAATAGGACAAATATACCCTTCAACTTACCGGTTTAGCGAGTCTCAAGTTGCAAAAATACCCAATATTACCTAACATTGAACAAACTTTAAAGTTTTGTTACCTAACATAGTATTTTTTAGAGTAAATTACCTAACATCGGAAATTTTGAAAAGTTCGTTACCTAACAGTAAAATTAACCCTATATATTAATATCAAGTAAGTTCATACATGGAAATGTTTTTAATTATGGAAGTCTTATACAACACCCTAGGGGTTGTTGTTAACAAAACCCTTTATATAACTAGACCAATATCCATGTATAACAATGAGATTTTATAGCGTATTGTAGCAACAAAAAAGTTTATGGGTTATAAACGAAAAATAATAAAAGTTTGAGGATTTGAGGATTAAATATAATGTTTTTAAACTCGGTTCGTTCCACCCGTTGAACTGATTCCGATAAAAAAACGGGTTAAATAAAACCGGTTTTTATATTTTCAAAACTCAATTGGTTTCGTATATTTTTCCCGAAAATTGTGGTGTAAGCTTAGTATATACCTTAAATACATTTTAATTTAAAATTATTTCATAAGTTTCCTTAAATAGATCACTGAATTTTTTCAGTTTTCAAGTTTGACCATTTTTATTTTATAAAATAGTATAGATGTGTTACAAAGTCGGTTAAAAATGATAAGAGTTGCAAGGCTTATCAAATACAATGAAATGCATACAATTCTCTTCATCTTTTCTTTCCTAAAAGTTAAAACTGATATTTCTATACAAACTTATTTGTCACATATTATTTATGACATCAAACAATGACAAAACGCGTATATGTGGCATGTATATATTACATATTTACAAATTAAAGAGTGCTCACATAACAATATAAGTCATCAGGTGCATAAATAATTTTTTACGAATGTGAATGAATTAAAAAAAAAAAAAAAAAAAAAAAAAAAAAAAAAAAACCATGCATTTCTTTTGACATGTTAATTGACTAATGATACCAACTTCATTTAAGAGAAATCAGAATTTTTAGCGAAATTTTATCCTAAACGGTAAACATCCATTGATTTCCTGTAGCCCGAAAACTCCCGCTCCTGCGATAAAATATGTATACTATCTGATAATACATCTTTGACCCTCTCTCATATTAATTTTTTAAGACTACCAAAAATATATTTTTAAGCAAATAAGAGTAAGCATAATTTACAAGTATTTAAAGCACAAATAAAACTAAAAAAAACACTATTCAGCACATACAATTAATATACAATTTAATTCACATTTTTACCAAAATATACAACTATTTAACTACAATGTACAATCTAGTTAAGCTTCGAAAACATAAATCTGAAATCCAGTAGCCTAAAACAAAATAACAATTGTTTATCGAAAAATTTAGTCACAAAATACCCGCTGACGCATCGTGCGATTACCCTGCTAGTAGCAAGAAATGAGAGTCGGTGTTTTACCGTGATAAGAAGGGAATTATAAAGGAATAATGCAACCCAAAATATAGTGCAATAAATAATCATTTAATTGCATGAAATGACAAAACGACTACTACCATGTGCTGTCACAATTTGCATTTTGCGTATCTGGCTCAATTTTGCAATTTTGCTTTCAACATTATACTTGTCATTTTCATTTTTATTATCATACAAACAAGCTCATTGATCCATTAATAAGTCTTATCAATTTAAGCTAAGTTCATTAGATCAAGCAACAAGTTTTCGCGCATTCTTAAAGTGTCACGGCACTTCGATGAAATTTTCTTAAACGCATGCGGTCTAAGAGAGTTTGTTTCTAGTACTTATGTAGTTAGTTCGTCGTGAAAAATAAACTTTTATATCACATTATAAAGTCATTTTCATAACTTTAGCACGTAATATGTTTTCATGATGGGCAATATTAGCCATTTACAAGATTTATAGTTTTATTAATTAAAAAAAATAAAATAAAAAATAAAAAAATAACCTTTGAAATTAAAGTGATAGAACCAAATCAAATGGTAGATGGGTTGTAGGTCATCAAAAAGCATGCATGTCCATACCCATTTGTTTCCACTAAAGAATATGCCCATTTACATACTAACTTACTATAAGAATATTAAGTTGTTAGTTGTTACCACTTACTAGATGCAGTTAATAACTATTTAGGGTATGCAAAACTTTCAACCATCACCAAATTTCAATATGACTTTAGCAAAGTCATTTACTCGCAACCGTGACCGGACCGGACCAATTGGGATAAAACTATACACACTAATTACGAATAACCATTTAACACGCTTACACGCCACAATCTACATTAGCATAACTGGTTCAAGATGAATTGAAGCGTGTACATCATCAACCCGAAACATGACCAAATTGTTTGCCATGAACCTAAATACATTCTGTATACGGCCACTAGACTCCTGGTTGTACCCTATCGTTGAAATATTGGTTAGAACGTTAGATGATAACGTTGAAGGAGAGAATGGTTTTTACCCGGCTAATAGATAAAAGTTTACGAGTTTAAATCATTTCAATATTAAGAAACTGCCTTGCATGTGAACAAATATCAATGAAAGGAACCTATTCATAACATGTGTGATCAATACACCACCAACTTCCACATATAGTGAAACTTGTTGTAGCCATTGCACATGGTTGGCATACAATGTCAATTCATTGGCATCTCTTTCGAACCCAATCCATTAAAGCTAACTAGCACCTACACATTTATATATTCATTAATGACTTATACATTACGCACCTCAAAATATCAAATAGAATAACTAAATGCAAAACAAATGTCAAGACCAATAGAGTGGCACTGGCACCCACTTTTGATGATATTTAAAGCACTAGTCTTCACCCAAATGGTCCCAACTCTAAACCAGGCTCAATTCAAGGATCATCAATTCTTGCACAAGGAAAATAGTCCCTAAATGGGCTGATAATTTAGGTATAATACAGCACCAAACATTAGATCACAACAAAATTGTCCGAAAGCGATTTATGGTAGTCCAATTTTCAAAATTGTAATGGTACATTTTCTCTCCGCGGTAGGGATATAAGCACCAAATTAAGTTTTACAGTGTACCAAACTAGGACTGAAACCACCTACCGAGACGTCTAGGATTTTCTTTTTCGCCGTTACTTTTGTTTGTCCGGTTTCCTGAAAACTTTGACCTATATTGTTCGATAAGCATATCTAGTTTATCCGTTGTGTCTTTCCCTAAAGGTTCCTTATTTTTTCTTCTCTTTGTGGAGTTCGTATCTATATTCTGCAGCTCCTGTTCCCGTTGCCTCTTTTTCACGGGTACATTGGCTACACCCGTAGGTCTGGCTGCGCCAGAAGTGATTCTATCACTGGGTGCATGTTGATTCTTGAACTTTTTTCCTTCTTGTTGGACTCCTGAAGGTTGATTTCTTGGAGGGAACTCTTGTTTCTTGGCAGGCTTACCTTCAGTTTCCACTGTTTTATCCTTCCTATTTTCCTGGAAAGTATTTGGTGCTTTGCGTTTTCTTGATAGGTCGTTAGACCGGTCCATTGGTTTGTTAAAGTCAGGTTTTTTCTCGGTTCTTTCTGAATTGTTACCGTACCCTTGCTGTTGAGCTGCAATCTTATCGTCACGTTGCCTCAGTGTTTGAACATTGTCAAGAGCAAATTCCACTATTGGGCGATGCTCTGAAGTAAAAGTACCTGTGTTTACATAGAAGAAAATAAATAAACACAATGCATGTATTGAAAGCTTAAAATTAAGGAAAAGTAGTATTGAAACTATGAAACATACCGGGATTATTGTTAAGAACCCTAAGAGCTACAAGTGCATGCTCATGCTCCGTGAATTCAATAAAAGCAACCCCACGTGAATGATTTTTTGAGACTTCTTTTCCTTTGTTGGAATCCTTTAACAGCTTAATCTACACAAAGCACCACTATAATAAGAGAAAGCAAAGTAGAACAATGACAAACTGCAACCCTAACGACTATGAACAGCAGTGGAAATCGACTCGTTTACTTATGGATCGATTTGGGTTGCATTTATCTCAAATAAGTAACATAATATAGTTTAACCCAGAGTGAATTATATATGTATCGCTCCAGTGCGGACAGAAAAGGTTCCCGCTTAGCCCGGCTCATATCTCAACTCAACCCACCAGCCCATTTTGCCACCTTAAATAAACAAGTATAAGTTACCTGTCGGATTGTGGGCTTTTGTTTAGTAGCACGGGATGTAACTGCTTCTAAACAAAGTCTTTTAAGTTGCTTATCATTCATTGACTTGGGTACATTGTACATGATAAGTCTTGTTTTTGAAACATGGAAATTCGGGGATTTAAGTTTAGTTGCCTTCTTCTGTTCCAACCTGCAATTCACATTTCCAGGAGATGTCAAACTCCAGCAAAAGAAGCTGTAAAGCCTACATGTCTAAATAAAACAAACTCATCTTAGTTTTATCCTTGAATAATCAGTTTCATTGGCTGATATGAAACTAATTGTCCAAAACCAAATATTTGACCACCAAATCATTAGAGAATCAGAAGTTGAATAAGTATATGTCAATGGTAAAGTGCCTTAAATCCATACGAGTATTCAAACATATTTTTAATATTGTAAAAAACGTTGTAATAGATTAGGAGTACGAAAATTCATCTCCTGGTATTCAAGATCTTGACCTGCTTTTCAATTTTATGTTCATCTTTCTATATAAGATTTCCTTTCTTACAAGTCAGACTTTATTTACTTAATTTTAATACTTACGATCGACGCTTTGATAAGTCACTCTCTGAAACTCCTTCGGCAGCTGGAGTACCCTCAAGAATAAGGCCTTCCTATAGAAATGATAATCACATACATTTGTTAGGCCTCAATCTTGATGGCGCAAAGTATAAAATTTAACCGTATTTGTTTGAAACGTAAAAAGGGTCAAAAAAAGGCGAGTCTTGTTGCGAGTAAGTCAACCAGCAATTTATCCATAAAAAATAATAATAATTAAAAATTAGTGTGCTGGCTACAATTGCAAAAATCATATTACTTCAATAGTGAATTAGTGATCTAATGTTTAAATAAATGGTTTAAGGTTGTTTATGCATCAAAGTTAAACTTTAGGAGACTTTCCACGCCTTCGACCCATTTTCTGCAAAGCTAACTTTTCTGGTTTGACCCGTTAGAGATAAAAACATGACCCGAATCAACTTATTTATAAGTAAATGGGTCAAAACAGCAAGCTCCACTAAAGGATGTACTAGATTAGTTGAAACCAAACCTTAGCTAAGTATAGATTTCGATGGTCGACTTCTTCTTTTTTCATCTTCTCTACTTCCTTTTCATGAGCTTCTTTTTTATTTAGAGCCTTCAAAACTTTTAACTGCCTGCCTTTGAGAATAATACCCAAACCAGCTACAGAAGTTGCTGCTGTAAATGCAGCATCAGCAGCATCAAGTGTTTTAAATTTGAGAAACCCAGTGCCCCTTGGTCTCCTGAGAAACAGTTTATAAATAATTTATTTAGATCAAAATAGCAGAACAGATATATTACCAATTTAAAACTCATCATTACTTGGTGACTGGATGAAGAACAAGAAAGAACGACTGGATTTCACCAAATCCTGCAAAACGCTGTTTTACTTCGTCACTGGTAATATCAAAAGGAAGATTAGAGATGAAAAGTGTTCTTTGCATTTCTTCTTCTGTCTCAACTGGTTTACTCTTAATATTATCAGTTTTGGGCAAACTTTCAGGTTTTGAGACGTGTTGAGCATCTGTGGGCCCATCAGATATTTTTGTCTGTGTTTTCACAGTTTCGTCATCTTGTTTTCTCTGAACTGGAACGGGGTCATTGTTGACAGAAGAAAGAAAGTTATTTAGAACTTTTTTTGCAACATCAGCTTCCTCATCAAAATTCACTTCATCATCTACTACATCAGAGTCATCTGACACATCAGCATCTTCATCAGAGTGCTGTGCGTTTTTATCTTTGTCCAGTTTTTCTACATTATTGTTCTCGAAATCACTATCGGAATCCTCTTCATCACTTTCTTTCAGCCCTGTAAAAAGCATGAACTTAGATCAGATGAGGTTATAAAAACCCAGAGATGAAATCCCAACAGTAAGACAAATTCAAGGAACAAATGAAAGTTAAAATTTGAAGAATCCCTCCAAAATAATAAAAAAATGCCAATATTTACCATCTTGTTTATCAGCTTGAGAACCAGCTGTATAGATATTCTTTGGAACAGCCCAATCAACAGCAATGGGCCTTTTACCAAAACTTTTTCCATTAAACTTCTGAATTGCCTGAAAAACAGATTACAGAAGGTTATAACAAATGCAAAGCAAAGAAATAAGCAACTTATGCATCGATAGACTTACATTTTCGGCATCCTGCTTGCATGTGAATTTGACAAACGCAAATCCCTTTGCCAACCTAATAAAGGATAGAACAATTTTATTATAATGTGAAACAGGGTCAGATAGAAAAATATGATAAGACGTAGGGATATACCCTGAATCAGGATTTTTGGGAATAAACACATCCCATACAAAGCCTGCTGCTGAAAACATTTCTCTAATCTCATCAGTATTCGCCTGCAGTTGTGTTTCATAAGTTAGTACTGAGATAGATCTCACCTCTTATAAAGATATAAGTTAACATATAGTTAATATCATAACTAAGCAAGCATTATACTAACCTTAAAAGGAAGATTCCGTATTATAAGCTTCCACTTCTGTACCTTGGAACCCTGGCATTATTTACACATATATCAGGCAATCACAGGTAAAATTACTCAAATATAAAGCATGTGTATTAGAGTAGGACAAATGGGCAGATTGGTAACGGATCAAAGCAATTCTTGTATGGGTCAAAACGCGTTGGGATGCATTGACCAACCAACATTTTCTAAAATAAAAGCAACGTACTGGAATTTATTACTCGGTATGAAACTACACTCTTAAGACATGTCTATTTTGTTTTGAGTAAAATACGAGTTAACATTTTAATAACACTCTGGGCAACAACTTATTTGATCCCCTCAACCAACTGCAAATAAGGCAAGCCTAAAAAATGGAGCCATGTGACCTGCTAGATACAAGACCTAACCGTGATTGACGCATGTTCTTGTAATTGGGCTAAATTTGACCACTAATAGACATTTTTGGAAGTTTCTCACTGGAGTCCTCTAAAAACACACAGTCCTAAAATCTTAAAGAACGCTTACTTCTCCACCTAACTGGCGGGCCCAAATCGTGACTCCGTTAATATTTTTCTGATGTAACTTTGTGACGCAAGTTCGCGCCGACTTCACGCTGGCATAAACAATGGATGAGGCACCTAATCTGCAACCATCTTGAAGAAGCCCTGCAAAAAAGAAACACTACACATAAGGTTCCCAGAAGAATTAAGCCAGTGTAACCTCTTACGGTACTATTTATACCAGAAAAAATAATACCGTTACTTGGTTAGCAATTTAAAGGAAAGAAGAAACTATAAATTATTATTTGGCTCAAACAGAATACATTGTAGAATATGTATGTGGACAATAAATGAAAATGTTGTACAGTGTTCTTACCATGATGTGTAAGTTCTTCTTTGGGAAGAGGGTAAGTAATGGAAGAAACGGACCCACTCTCTAGCAAGAGTGTGAGCATCTTCTGCTATCTTAGTATTGAGAAGATTACCAACTACAACAGTTCTTGCAACCCTGTTTATAATATAAATAACCAGAGATGTAACATCAATTCTTCAAGATCTATACACGATAACAATATAGATTTGGATGTTGAATTAGAAGCCTTTGATAAATGAGAAGTTCAAAACTCAATATCGAGCATTTGAAACTTTGAACAATATTAATAAACATCATAAACAATTACAGATATCATGAAGTTTTGGTTAGAGGACTAGGTAATGTTACATGACACTTATTGAGTTATTTCCTCCAACTTCAGAAATTTTCAATGCAATGAATTCAAACAAAAAAAAAATTATTTATCCCTTGTAACTTAAGATACACACATTCCTAAAGATGAAATTCAGCAAAAAAAAATGACATTTAAATACCTCTGTTTTTCTGAAGAAATTCCCTCAACACGTTCGGCCTTCAAGGGAGTAACTGTAGTCTTCGGTTTATCAGCTTTTCCTGGATATTTAAGAAGGATCACTTTAATGATTGAAGATTCCAATGTTACTAATGAAAAATGTGTTATCGTTGAAACCTTTTTTTTGAGAATCGGAAGCCTTCTTAGTCTTCAGTATTGGTGTTGATGAATCATCCTCTAAAACTTCTGTCTTTAAGGGACTCACTGCTTTCTTCGGCTTGTCAACTTTTCCTGGATATTTGAAATTTATCACTTTAACAATAGAATATTCCAATGGTACAGATAAAGAATGTGTTATCGCTGGAACCTTTTTTTTTAGAATCAGAAGCCTTCTTAGGCTTCGCTATTGGTGTTGATGAATCATCCTCTACAAGTTCGTCATCTGAGGGAATCACTGTTCTCTTCGGCTTATCAATTTTTCCTGGATATTTAAAAAGGATCACTTTTCTAATTGCGGAAAACTCCAGTGCCAGATATATCATAAAATGTGATTGTTGATACCTTTTTCTTGAGAATCATTGGTCTTTTTACGCTTTATTGGTGTTGATGAATCATCATTATCATCCTTTTTCTTGACAATATCACCCACGTGTAGCAATGAATCATCCTTACTATCCTCTGTCTTGGTAATGTCATTAGCCATATCATCCTCACCATCCTTTGCCTTGTCAATATCATCAGATGGAGCAACTGAAGTACTCGTCACAAAAAAGCAAGTCTTATTTGAAAATTATGAATACAAATGAAGAGAACGTTGAAAAGGACATAAGAATTATATGCAGACCTTCATTTCCTTTAGGTCGTCGTTGCTCAAGTGGAGCCCTATGCGTTGCATGTTTTACTCCAACTGTGCGACCTCCGACAGATGAACCATGTTTCAGCTCAATTGCACGGTTAGCATCTTCAGTCACAGCGCTATAATTGGGAAGAAAAACAAATCAGAGCTATAAGAGAAGCTTAAATACATATATAAGACATGGAAGGGAAATACAACAATACATAGCCAGAAAACGGCCAAACACTGAAATTGTTTCGGTTTTTAACAGAAAACATCAGTTAGTTGCACTTTACAACGAAGAGATATATATACATTCGTTGTGTCAAAGGTGAAATGGTGGCAGGGACTCAATAAAATTAAATGAACAAAAGTACAAAACTTTTGGTAGACTTACAATTGGACATAACCAAAGCCACGGTGTTCAGTTGATCCTGTAAAAGATATTCAGCAAAAGGTTAATTCTCTGTTACAAATAACATAAAAGAAAACAAAATATCCATTAAAATACAAAATCTCCGTTAAAAATAAGGGACTTGCATCTCAACACATTTAATACTCTTAGCACTCTATTCATACAGATTGCAACAATCTTAATTTATGAACATCTCGATCAACCGCAATTCTTCATTTTTTTATCGTTATAGTTGATTTTGGTCTACAACATCCAACCGGTAGTCAAACAACATTGCAATTTTTATGAACCACTAATAATAGATCAAATATAACCTTCGACAATAAGCAACATTCTTCAAAAACCTAGACTTTTTGGCATCCAAAATTAAAGTGTAACTATACTTATAGAACATAATACAAGGCTATAAAACCCAAACTATTGTTTAAACTGTAAACTAAACGTCAAAGAACATTTGTAATCCTACAACTAGGGGTGGAAGCAAGCCCAGCCTGTCAGAGCTAGAGTTCAGCTAGTTTATACATATAAAGCTCAAATTCGAGCTCAAGCTTGTTTTGAGCCTTGTATTTTTAGCTCAAGCTTGACTCTGACAAATTTCACAAGCTCGGTCTTGACTCATTTTATGCCTAGTTAAAACAAATCAAGCTCAAATCAAACTCGGCTTGTTAAAAATAGTATAGGGCTCGTTTACATAGTTATACGTATACGCAATATAGCTCGCGAACCTAGTCTATCTTTATATACAAAGCTCGTTTCCAATAACAAAATAGTATAGGGCTTGTTTAACCATATAACAACCACCACAACAAGAAGCCTTTTTAATCCGCACGACTTGAAAAAAATGCAACCTTTTTCAACCAGCAACACTCATTTTAGGCTCTACCAACTAACAAAAGTAAAAGTGTGTTTTGGATTGCTCACTTAAGTGCTTATCTACTTATTCATAACCATATAAGCACTTCAAAGTATTTAATCCTAAACACGTCCAATATCAAAATGCTAAACAGTAAGAATACTTTAATCTAGTTACAAAAACAATACCATACCTTTCTTTGTAACCATAAAACAGCGTCGAATAGGCCCGACATCGCTAAACGTCTCTTCCAACTGCAAAATCAACAACAACTCATTTCACTATTATTCCTTTCCATCCATTCAAACTAAGTAACTAACTAATTTCACACACTTACACCTACTTATATAAACTAGGTCAAATAACACACAGTTATATCAATTAGTACTACACATAGTGACACGTGGCAGTGTGTGTGAGTGTGTATACCTGTGAATTAGTGAAAGTGTAGGGCAGGTTGTTGACGAATACGGTGGCCGGACTGTGTTCACCGGCGTCATGCTTCTTCGTCTTGTTCTTCCCCATGATGACGTCACTTTCTTTGAACCCTAATTCTGGGGTTTAACGAATGCGGCTAGGGATGTTGTTTGGTTTGTTTTGACCTTTGTATTGGTTTTTTATGTTTTCTCACCTTGTGGTTATGTTTTTGTTGTTACTTTCCCCTTCTCTTTTTATAATGTTGAACCCGACCTGAATAAGTCTTATCTGGTCTGGTTGATAGATTTTTGGGAAGGAAAACCTTATTCGTGCTGGACCATAATACAGTGAAGGTTATTCGGGTTATTTTATATGGGTTCGGGTTATTTGGTTTAATACGCTCATCCGAAACTGGACCTAGTAAGAGTTCGGGTTAACCTGGATAAGCTTATGCAGTTTCGGGTAAGGTCTTTTTGACACCCCTATTACATTGTGTACCAATATAACCATTTTTAAGAGTTCAAAGTTTAAAGTGAACATTTAATATTAAGGGTGACCACGGTTCGGTTAAGTTGGTTTTTGGTCAAGAGTAAAATAGGGTTTTCGGTTTTCAAAGCCAAAATTGATCGGTTTTTGTTGGTTCGGTTTTCAAAAAAGAAACTGATCGGTTTTTGTTGGTTTGGTTTTCTCCGATTTTGGTTCTGTTATTTCGACTTCAAACCGTTTATATTTGGGTTGGGCCAATTCATACCAACAAACTTGTTTTGTCTAAGAAATTTGTTTTCTTCTTTATTTTTTAGTTATTGTAAGTTTGAATTTGTAACACCCCCAAATTTGGTATTCGCGGAAGCATTCAGGTCATGGGGTGCTAATAAATTGGTAATCACAACTCAAGGTAATAAAGAATGGAATACATACTCCATTTAAATACATTCAGTTGAATAAATTCAAGTTTACATCAAAGTTTAAAATAAGCCCAAGGTCTAATGGTCCCATAAAAAACAAGTCATAATCATGTGTGAAAACACATCGGTAAATAGTTTATGACCATCACCTTGCCAAGCCTTGCCAATAATAAGAACGTTGCTTAAACACCTGAGTAAAATATGCTAAAAGTTAGCAAAAAACTGGTGAGTTCATAGGTTTATAAGTAAGCAGTAAAATCAACAGTGTGCATGCTCAAAGAGCATGTAAAATATATATAGGGGCCCGGCAAGTGTTTATCCCAGACACTTGTGTTTCGACATGGTATACGTTCGTTCGCTTATCCGGTCAATCCGAACGGGGGCGTTACTGTTAGTTTTATAGACATGAAATAATAGACGTGTGTTAGGATCGAACTCGAGATCATAGGATTACACACTTTACGTATGAGAGTTAAAAATTAATAATCAATATAAAGTTATAGTTATGTATTAATTATCACAAAACATACAAGGATCGTTAAGTAATTACGATAATTGACTAAACGTGAAAAGAAAAGGACTTGTAACGCAAAATTGGACAACAAGAAGATTCTGGATCCTTCTCTTGAGGGGTGGCCGGTCGTGGGGTATGGGGTAACCTAACCCACACCTAACTTGCTCTCCAAAGTTTTCAATGTATATATATACATGTCAAAGTTTTAGGTTTTGGGTACTCTTGTGCACACACACAAACCTAAAAATTGTTTTCTCCTTGTTTCTTCCTCTTAGCCGATCGAACAAACAACCCTATAAGGGTTTCAATTTGGTTTTTGCTATAAACAACGTGTTTGGTTTAGTTTTGTAATTATTTACTTGCGTAACTTTAATTTGTTATAGTATATGTGTACAAGAACGTGAATCAAACACACTATTGTTTGATTCTTGGATTGAATAACAAAAAGGTAAGGGGTTATTCGTGTAATCCACCCTTATTATGGTTCTTTGATTTGAAGAATTGCATTAATTTGATTCTTGTTCGGGCTAGACTAAATTTTATGGCGAGCAAATGTGTTTCAATTATGTGTTCAAGCGAACGAATATCTTGCAATTAGGCTAACGAATCCAAGTAATTAGGTAACCCCCTCTCTAAAGTGGTGATAACAATTTAACAAATTTTCTCTTATGCAATTGTTTCCTTCATTTCGTCTAATCATAGTTCAATTTCAATGTCACAATCCTCCCTCTTTTATTCGATTGTTTTATTCTTACACGAAATATTCTTTTACTTAGCAGCCCACGTAAAAGTCCAAACAATTAGATAAGCTCATAAGCTAATATTTCGGACCTCATACAAAATGACTCTAAATACTAAGTACATCATATTTATGCAGAATAATAAAATAAAATAAAACAAAAACTACAAGATCAATGATGAACCAGTAAACGATGCATCCTCAAGAAACTGTTGTTTTCACCACAGGTTTGTCCACACATACAACATGTTCATAACTTCTTAACGAGTAATTTCTTTCAACATGCCTATGATTCCACAAGCCAGTAAGTTATGTACAATATAAAATGATATGTTTTAACTTTACATGCACTCTTATCAACAACTTCCTTTTAATTCCGTTTCTATTTTTATTTTTAGGTGTTTGCGGAGTGAACACTGGCTACTCACGTGTTTGACGTTCACCGCATAACTTTGCTCTTCAATACTATCATTTGAGAAGACGATATGTGCACGTTTATTATTTTATAGTTATAAACTAAATTGTTTATCGTATCATTCACATATTACTAATTATTCCCTTCATAAAATAATAGGACCTAATTTATTAACAA
The DNA here is from genome assembly GCA_030686995.1 of Artemisia argyi. Classification (NCBI taxonomy): domain Eukaryota; kingdom Viridiplantae; phylum Streptophyta; class Magnoliopsida; order Asterales; family Asteraceae; genus Artemisia; species Artemisia argyi. The sequence continues at coordinate 16,304,310 of CM060678.1, read as the reverse complement.
ATAACTCCATAAATGTTTGAAGGTTGTTGTTTCATATGCGGATGGTAACCTATCAAAAACTACTTTAAATGTGGTATATAAATATAGAAGTTCTTTAAGGTCTATGATCAAACGGTAAATAGGTATGTACAGTATACGTATTACATGTTTTATGGAATTTTTCTTACTTACACTTATTATAAATCCCAAACTTCTTTTACTTACATATTTTTTTTAACTTATTAGGTGTTCACGTAGTGGATCTTTTGTTGAAGTGTTAGAATAGTCACTACATACATTTGCTTCTGAAGACAAACATATTGGAGATCATGAGGCAATGAACATTTATTACATAGATATTTACAAGCATTGTATTTTATACTATCATTCACTTATAGCTTATTATTCCATCACAAGAAAATTTCATAGCGTTTATGTTTGTTGTTCTTTCTTATTCACGTACTTAATTTTCTGATGCAAAAACACTCTAAAATCCCGTGAATTCCACGGGTCTATAAGCTAGTAAGCTAATATTTCGGATCTAAGAACCACCAGCCCAATCCAATTACCCTACCCTAATTTGAAGTTATTAAACACACTTTTATAACACATAACCCTAAATTTCTCAACACAATTAAACACACTTTTATAACACATAACCCTAAATTCTCAACACAACTAACCCTAATCCTCTCACAAAATTTGCAGCCACTTATCAAATGCCTTTTCTTCTTTTGTCTTTTGCAACAAGAATCACAAACACAATAAGACAATTTCATGGTTTTCTTTATGATATAAACCGAACAATAAATCACAGCTTTCACAACAACATTTGAAAAAACAAATATATCACACTTGTTTCTTGCTTTTCTTATCTAGATTGAACCATTAACACAACTAAGAACCTTTTGTTAGTTTCTTTTAGGAAAGATAAGGTCTCGGCTAAGATCTTTCCAATAGATCTATGATGTATATTGTTCATACAGAAAAATCTAAATATTGGTTTCGATGGTGGTCGTGGAGTTCAATGGTGGTAATAAACAACCTGAGATCTTGTTGGTTCTTTTCATTTATATTTCATGAGATGGGTCGTTTATTTGTGAGGTTGTTCTTCGTTGTTAGGTGGTTCAAAGATTGGTCTTAGGTATGAATGTTTTTGTGTTGTTGTTTAAACCGAACAAAAGAAACGCGTATAACAAATTTGTTATATTTCGTCTTTTAGTTTTTCGGATATTAAAGAAGTCAAGCTTCTAATATATCGATGATGAGGTTTTCTAATAGACCGAGGGATTAAATATGTGGATGAATCGGAAAGTGGGTAGATTGTACAATAGGTTTAATTATTTGTATTTTTCACTTGAGGGGTATTTTAAAAACTACATTAATGATGTTTATTGACCAATCAATTTATGTATTTAGTTATGCAAAAGTTAATTGTACATAATGCTTTGATAGGTGTATTTACTTAAAATATATTTAATAGCATTAATGTTGTTTGACAGAAAATAAGTATGAAAATTACACCATGCTTATTTTGTTGTACACTATGCTTATTTTGTTGTAATTCTGAAAATTAGTTGCATTAAAGTGTTGTAAACCATGCTTTATTTCTTGTAAGTCTGAAAATTTTGGAGAGAGATTCATTTGTGCATTATATGTAGAACTAGCTTCGAGGCCCGGCCGATGGCCGGCTAGTTTTAAAAAATTGTTTGTAAGAAAAGAAAGATGAGTGGGTCGGGGAGGGGTAGGAATGAGTAATGATAACTGAAACCAAAAGATTTCAAAAGATCATCTATAGCTGGAAAAAATGAGTGGGTCGGGGAGGGGTAGGAATGAGTAATGATAACTGAAACCAAAATATAATTTTTGATACCTTGAGACAACTGCGAAGATAGTGTCATGCTCTTTACACTTCCATGTTCTCTTTTTGGAATCAGCAGCACATGATTTCCCTAAAACAAAAAAAATTAATCCTTATTTATTCCATAAAGCATAAAAAAGTTTCATTATTTTTGCAGTGTATTGTATTGATAAAAAAGATTGCAAATTTTAAAGTTTGTGTATCAATGCACATGTGCATCCTGGAAAACCATATCTACGCTACAAACTTCATGAGGCTTTCCTACAGCGTGGGATTTCCAGATGCTAATACAGCGAGCCATTATTTTTACATCGTCCAACATTGGATCAATGTTGCACAACTGAGTGATATTCTGTTCCATTGATTTATATACAAAATAAATTTTAAACAAAAAATATTTAATAATTTGTGTAGATACAAAACATATGAATAGAAATGTTAATAGACAAAATAAAGTTATTTTTTACTAGACTAATCGAAAGTAGGAGATGGAAGAGATAAGTCATAATCACTGAATATCAATTTCCTTTTTATAGATCAAGGATTGGGCTAAAATGATTTTCAAAATTTAAAAATTTCTGTGGATAACTAAGGAAACAATTTGAAACATTAAAGCATTTTCAATAATCATGGAAGTTTGTTACATTTTATTAATTAGTATAATTTATATTTGGATTTTTTTTTTTAAATTACCTACATTGTCAATTTTGATACAAGTATCTCATACACTTATCATCATATTCAATCTAAAATAAACATTAACATTAGCATCTGCATTCTATATATCAAAATGTGTATTATGATAAAACCTATATATATATATATATATATATATATATATATATATATATATATATATATATATATACGTATATATATATATATATATCTATACATTATATATAACAGGAGGCATTTGAAGAAAATGCCACCTCATTGCCCAGTAATTGTTATTAGCAGCCATGTCATCACATTGTGTCCACCTAAGCATCCATGTCAGGAATAATTAATTTTGTTTTTTATAATTATTTTCTAATTTCGTTTTTATAGCAATATGTCTGTATGTAATATTTGCTTTGGAATTTAATTCGTCCAAAAAAGCCTTCAACCAATGGAACAAGCCAGAAGTTGTGATAAACAATTCAAAATCAAAATGTAATATCTTAATCTAGGAGAATCCCTACAACTTAGGTAACACTAATAAACATATACCTAAAAAAAATCACCCCTCATTCATAATATACTTTTTATCCAAACCCTATTTCTATCTTTTGCTCTGCGTTTTTTCTTAATTCTCTCACTCTGATCTTCTTTTTGTGTGAGCAGGTTTGAGAATACCAGGTGCTCTTTGGGAGTAGCATGGTAAGTTTGCTCATGAGGTTTTTATTTTTATTCTACTGTTATCAATTCTCAGACTCTCAAGAAAACCCTAATGTCCTTCATTCATGCACCATTTGTTCCCTCCTAAATTCCGAATCTTTTTCTCATATGATTGTAGCGCAGACGTAAGTAACATGTTATTGTTTTCAGTGTTGTTTGATTTTTTGTAAATGCCTTGATGTAATAGTAGTAGGATGCCTGCTCTACAAGATTGTTCAAAAAGAATTTATTATCCTGTTAAGACTTTGTTGTTGTTATTGCAGACATATTAGAACAAGGGCAACGCACTGCCATCATATTATCCTGTTAAGACTTTGTTGTTGTTATTGCAGACATATTAGAACAAGGGCAACGCACTGCCATCATATGCAGATGCATCTACATCACAAATGGCTGAGCCATCTACTTCAAGGATGGACAGGACATACACAGGTACGACATATACAATAGTGCCAGGTTTGTTTTTCAAGCTTTCCATCAGCTTTGTTGTTATTTTGCTGAAACTCATGATCATGTACGGTCTTTAATATGAAAGCGTCAACTCAAAACTTTCGTTAAGTGCATATGCATCCTGTAGTGTCGTCGTAACATCTATTGACATGGTACCTGATCTGTCACGTTAGTGTCATTGCAGGAATATCATGTCTAGCTGCAACAACCCCGAGAACAACAACCACTGACACACGAGTTCATGCAGAAACCGAGAGTTCATAAGTATACAGATCATCAATTACTTTGCAAGAGTTAGAATCATTTTAGGTTGCATATCCATGATACACCTTAGAGTAAATTAGTCCAATTTACGTAGGAAAGGGTAGCTTAGATTGTCTCTATATGGAATATGGGTTTTTACAGGGTTCAATCTAAATAACAAAAAGAGGACTACATTGATTCCAGGAAAACGATAAATAAATTACAGTTCATGAATCGATACTAAAATGATACTATAGGGTTTGTAGGGAAATAATAATTACCTTATCGTTTTGAGTCCACTTAGTGCGTGTTCACTGACTTTTTGTAGCTGTGTAAAGGCACACCAATAATGTTGAGTTATATCAATTCATCAACCCTGTGTTCCTAAAAAAATTCCAGTAAACTAATATTCAAAGCACACATATTGTATCATGGAGCCACGCTATCTTCTGTGTACTCAATACTTATTTGAAGTTTTATGTCATTGTCATTTTAGGCACTTCTGATTCACATATGCCCAATCAAGCAAGAAATGCTGCAAATAAAATTAGAACAATGTCGATATCAGCTCCAGGAACAACAACATCGGATGCACACACAAGTCAGTCGCGCACACTTACCTCATCTCAGTTAGTTACAACATTTTCTTCAATGTATTTGCGTGTACCTGTCTATCACATGTTTTTTTTATCTGATATGCAAGACCACCGGATGAGTATCGAGCATTTAGACCTTGCAACTACATATGTTCCATTTGTCAAGCTCGCTTTTGGTATGAGGAGAGACTCAGTACTTCTACCCGGCGTTCTGGTCCTATGTATCATCGCTGTTGTATGGGCGGCAGGGTTCGTTTGTTTATACAACGATGGCTTGATAAGGCATAGTCTCATAAATGTCAATTTATAATGGGTGAAACTATACAAAATAAGTATGAGAATCCTACAACTTAGGTAACCCTAATAATACATATAAACCTATGTAACAAAATCACAGTTCATTATTTTTACAGGTTTTAATGTTGGGTTTAGTATCTAATGAATTTTCTTGGCATTGATTTATCTTGCTTTGTCGTGCAGCATGAATGGGTTAATTATGAATGTTCTTTGCTGCTACATAAAAAAAGTAAGGCTAGCATGAAATTTTTTTATTGTTCTTTTTCACTTTTTTGTTTTGTTTTGTGGTTCGTGAATTAGGGTTATTGAGAGACTATTCATGGCGATAACTGCTGATTACACACCAATTAATATATAATCAGGTATCTTTGATTTCCAATAAGTTTCTTAATTTTGATTATAATTGTGCTATTCATTGTTGATTTTTGTTTAGGGTTTTTGTCACCTCTTATGCAGTTAATACACAACTATTATTTCTTAGCGTATTTCTAATCGAGCCGAACATTTAAGAACTGTACGATTTATAACAGATTTTCCATTGACTCTTTCTATTTGATAATTTTATTTGTTTCTAAATGCAACAAAACAATATTTTCAAAACTCATTAGGAGAAATACAGGTGAATGATTATCAAAGAGATATCAAAGCACTTGCAAACAGAACCAATGGATAGTCAACAGTAGTTTCTTTAATTTCTATTTACAACAATATAAGTCAATAAATATTATTAACCTATATTGTTGTAAATGGGATGAAATTGTTTCACTACATGTTAACTTTTTCTTATTGTATTGTATTTCAGCGTGTTAATTGCCTCATGAGGAAAGTGGTACAGGAGATTGAAAGGCGTATTTCTACTCGAGCCGAACATTTAAGAACTGTACGATTTATAACAGATTTTCCATTGACTCTTTCTATTTGATATTTCATTTGTTTCTAAATGCAACAAAACAATCTTTTCAAAACTAATAGAAACTAATATTATAAACATTGTGTATAGACCATAAGAACAAGCTAGAAGCAGAAAACAGTGGGCTACTTATGGTGTTCAGCTGAATCACAACTTAAAAGACCTGCAAAAAGTTGTTTTGAGTTCAGTTTCACAACAGCAACAACAAATGAGATGCATGGAAGAACATGTCTCTTCATTTCTTGATAGTAAACATAACGTAGGAAATTAGCTCCATGATTATCACCTATTACCTTATTGTTTGAAATTTATACTATTAGTGCTGATTTATGTTCTCTTATTAACCAGAATACCGAGATCTTGGAATCAAGGATCAATGAGATAACAGATTAATACACTTCAGGCATGACGACATTAAAGGAACTTGTGTACACAATGCAAATAAAAGCTTCTTCTAATCTAACTCATATGAAGTCCAGAATATCATATTAGATAATGGCACTTGAGAATGTATGTTCTAATTAAACTTTTTTTTTTCTTAAATAAATGTTAATAATGGTAAAATAGTAGTGATTTATTGGCATTCAGTAATCATCTTTTGTTGTTGCACGGGCTAGCTTATGCTGTGTTGCATGTTGTATGCAGTTTTTTGAAAATGCAGTTATGGAGGCTAAGAATGCCACTTGTGATATCCATAATTCAATAACTGAACAAAAGCAGAAGTTGGCTTTATTTGCTCAACAACATCAAGAGGTACCAGTATCCCTATTATACCTCACATACATTCAATTGTTCCCTAGGTGGTGTAGTGAGTGTAGTCATTAAAATTTTCATTCCAACAATTGATCATACGATGCTTAGAACTTTAAATATATGGTTTTAACCAAATCTTCTCTTTCTGGTCATATAGGGACTGCATAAAAGTTTGGTGTCTGCTCACGATATCTTAAGGGCAACAGTTGATTTCTTCAACAATCTGAGACATCGATAAACTAAACTCATGGCAGTTCTTGAGGAAAATCATAAAACTAAATCTCACTAGCTAGCAGCATTTGAGAAGAATTTCAAGGTAAATTTGATGATCGAGGCTATATTATATCTTTATACATGACGAAAAGCTAAGACCTAAGATCTTAATTTTCTGTCTCACATGAAGATGCAGCTAAAGAAGAACAATTGGCAATAAAAAAGATTTCAGCAATCTTAAGGAACTTGACAACTAAACAAACTCTGAGGGTAAGCTTAAGAACCTTTTTTTTGTTTGTATAAATTTTGTTAATTCATTCACTGAAATCTGATTTTGTGATCAGGTTTCTGAGGTATCAAGAAACATTGATGAGGCGAGTTCACAAGATAATAAGATGATGTTGAAACTTGCAAGATGTGTCATGTTTGCCTTCTCAAATACATGACATCTATAGAGTTTAGCGCCTATAATTTGTTTATCGATTGAAGGTAGTTATGTTTCTGTGGCTTATCATAAGTCTGCCTCACTAATGTTTATAACATTTTTATTGCATTTTTTGTTTGCACCTTGCTAACTCTAATATGTGCCCCATCAGTGAACCAATACCGATGCGTGGTGACGGAGTTTATGGTGACTCATTATTTGTTAATTTGTATCATTCGCGTCTATGTTAGAGTTTTTTTTTTAGTGTCACCTAAAAGACATACTCCCAAAACCATGTGTATTCACTTTTATTCATTGTCATGTTTTTTATTTTCATTTTTTTTTTGTAGATGCTTGCTCATCGGACTACCCAACAAATTATTAAAAGTAGCAGGATTCTGTTAAATGGGACTTTCTTATTATGCAAGCTACTTCTCAGTCGGTTTATTTATCAGCAATAGTTTATGGCCTTGAGATACATTAACCATGGGGCTACAGTTAATGAGGTAATTTGATTCCACAAAGTTACCTTATTATAAGCAAATGAGTTCATTATGGAAATTACATAATCAACACCAGTATTGTATGTTCCTTGATGTATATATTTTTTATATTCGTAATTCTTTGATGATATTTTTATTGTTGTTATAAGCAGGGGTTTGCGAATCGATCAAAAGATTAGGCAATCATCGAATCAGTGGTCATGGTTTGAGGAGTGATATAGAGGTTGTTTTTGGCCACTGCTCAAACGTAGCTATGCAAACTACAATTTTGGCAAGTATTGCATTAACAATATCAATTTTCATAGAAAAACCACTCTAATTGTTGCTCTTTGTAGTTTATTAATTAATTTAAAATTAATTAATTGGTTAAAATGTAATTTAATTATTTTCCTGAAGTGACACATTGTTGGTTTAACTCCAGTCAATCGTTTTTGCAGTGTGAATATGATAGTTGAATTCGAGTTTATATTGTATTTGTTGTATCTAATTCAATAACGTAACTTTCATCTCATAACGCATGCCTTGAAAGGAAAAATACCAACTTCGGCCCACACTACTCTATATTGTGTTTTTGCTCACGATTAACGATTATAGTTGTATAGGAAGTGAAAGATTTTAATACGTAATAACTTTTTATTTTATTTTTTATTTTTTTACCAAAAACTTGCTCACATGTGCATATTTAGAAGGATTATAGTGGCTTTAAGAATCAGTTGGTACGACAGAGATGGTGTTTGGATATTGATAGTTTTTGGATAGCTTATTAAAATTCATTATGAGTACTCTGTAGAATAGAGATAGTGTTTTATAGATAAGTCTCTAAATTTTTTTCAAAGAATGAGTAATTAATAGGTTAAGTTTTTAACCTCTAAAATGGTCAGCTTTATTGCAACTGGTATGAAACGCTAATAACATATCATTTCAACTTGAATTCATAGTAATTAAGTAATCGGGTCCAAAACTCATTTTAGAAGTGTGAATAAAGGCATGTAGCCAGTTTGTAGCATGTGACATATTGGGTTTATAATGTTCTAACTTATGGGCTTCTTTACAGAAGGAAAGCATAATATTAGATAGATTGAACAGACAGAAAAGTTCAAAATTTGAAAAGCTAGCTCAATCAGTACATGAGCTTGAGGAAGCTGTTTTGAGTGGCAGAGCTGCTGCAAACGATGCGCGTGATTACGAGCGCAGACTGCAAGGGATGAATGTAAGCATTTTTCTCTAATCCTGACACCTTCTTAATTGGAGTTTATTTAACACCTATAAGAAAATGATTGTGGAGTTACAGTTACAGAGTATAGTTGATAGTTCTATATTGATATGTTTATGTTTCGTTAAGCTAAGTTGTTAGCACAGATTGAATTTTATATATGGGTAATTATGATGGTATCTTACCTGATTTAAAAAGGATAGTGATGATAGGATATATAGGAGGCTTGATTCATGTTTGCTTATTCCTCAACCAAAAGGCGAGAAGCCAAAAGCTATTATAAGCTCCTTTGTGGTGCAATTATACGAGCAGTTCCTGAAGTTACGTATAGGTCAGTTGTACTTCCGGCAATCATACATTTCATATTGATTTTGTTTAAGAGCAAAAGAACGTGTTAAAATTTATTGCCGTTATTTTTCTAGATGTACTAATCTACTTGGGCTTTTGGCAAATGAAGGCTATCTTATTATATCCGTACCATATAACGTGACGGCTGATCACTTACAAGCTGCTAGAGAAGTTTTTGAGAGGTTTCATTCCTTAATTGAATTCAGTTATATTATTCCTGATTGAATTCAGTTATATTTCTCAAATAACATTCAAGACAACGAACAATCTAATGCCATAATGCATGTTTAAAACACACATGTTCATTTTTTGGAAATTTTGTTTAGGTGAAACTATTTAGAGGGAATTCTTAGAGATGTTATGTTGTCTTATATCTCTTACAGCAGTTGCGAGCGGCCAATACTTATTGAGTTACTGGTGGCAAGGATTAAGGAGCTGTGATCAGGTGCAATGAATGCTGGTTCATTTTTTGGAGGTCTTCTTTTCATGTAGTTTAATGAACAGCATAAGAAAAGATTTATTTGTTCAATAAAGAACATCATATAAGATGGAACCTCTGGCTACAAATGTTACGTCTTTAGTAAAAAATTGAAAAGTGTAAATAAAAATTTCATAAATATTTATTTTAGATTCAACAAAATTGTGTTGACTAATGATGATGAATTTATGATAATTGGATGTGAGCTTTGTCTGGAGACAACTAATGCAACACTATGACCCTCAACAGTGTGCTACATAAGTCATTAATCAAGCATTGTGCCTACAACACACAAGCGACAAACTCCCATTGTTATTGTTGTTTGCTTCTCTTTTCGCATTGAGCCTCCCAAACTGTGGCGTCCAAAACATGCTTCAAGACAAAGAAATGGTAAAGTTTTTGTTTTCTTTATTATTAAGCTCCCTCTTGCTTCTCCTGCTGCTATGATCTCTAAATAAATAATTAACTGTGTTAAAAAAAACAGTTGCACTGCAAATGGTTAAAAAGACGAGAACAAACAAGATGGAAGGAACTAGAAAGTGGATATGAAGACAAGCATTTGAATGGTGAACTTAATGAGAATTATATTCAATCCCAATGTTTTAATCTTCAGGTTATATAACAGAAGTCTAAAATTTAATATGATGAACTCACAACTAAAATTTGTCCTGTAAGTCTCCCATGTGTATGCTTACATCTATATGATACCTATCCCTTCTCTAAATTTCAGGTTTTGAGTATCCACCAACTTTATAAACTCTACACCTTCTATTCACATGACAGTGACGACACAGATGGTGTTTCCCCCTGAAGTTAAGATAAAACTAATATTAGAGGTGCCAAAATGGGTTAAAATAGGTTCAGGTTGAAAGGGATATCTTTAGTGCGGGTCATAACATGTTGGCTCAGGTTGCGAATCATAGTGACTTTATCCTTTTTTCTTATAATCTTTATTCGCATTCTCATCTTTGTATAGGTCATTTTTAAATTTAAAATTCTAATGTCAGATGACTCCAATGATCCCGATAGTGACTCCTATTTGCTCGATGAAAATTCCGGGTATATTTACAAACAAATTATAAAGGTTCTTTCAACACCATGTCCAAGAGTTAATGATTCTTATTATTCCTAATTGAAACCGAAAAAAGACTTATCCGTACTTGATATTTTGCTCAGATAGTCGATTTGGAAATTTTGACTGAGCTTGCAAAGTCGCTCTTGGGCCTTCAATTGCAGGTATATATATGAACTTGTGGTACCTTTACCCAGATTAATTTGGAACTGAATTTCCAGCCATAACCAAAAAATATTCGGTTATTACACATTTTAACCAAAAAAGATTCATATTGTCTTCTACGATTATTTATACTCATTGGAATCTTACAAGATACAGAGATGTAAAAGCAATCTCAGGCTACCATTGTTAATTCTCATTTAACTACCTTTCCTTCGTAGCTTGGCAAAACGAATGACATTAATATATGTCGGTCAGATGGTAGAACCTTTATGCAATGGTGGCTGGAATTCTTGGAAATGCAAGCGAGGTGCGTCTTATTTGTTAAGTATACATATCACAAAGTTCGGTTAGAGTTGATCATATTCAAATTAAAATACTTGCTGAGGTGGATCCAATTTATTAGCTGTATAATTAGTTTTGTTTTAGTAATTTATTTAGAATATGTTGGTAGAATTTACCCGAGTGCATGTGATATCCAATTTTATGTTGGGAATGCAATTAGAGCTATTTCGTTGTTTAGATACAAGATTATAATGGGTATACGTTGCTAAGGGTTTCAGGTTAAATGGGTATTTTGGTACAGGTCAAAACGGGGTGGGTTATATTGAGCCAATATGTTTTTTTTTTTCCCAATATGACACATTATAAAGAATTAGTTTGATCGTATCTTATACCAGGTCTACGGCTCTCTATTTTAATGTTATTTAGCTTAATTTAATTGCCAAAATATGTAATCCATCGTCTTAGTACGTGATAGTTTGTTATGTTATGTTGATGCATCTTCTTTTGAAGTTATTCACAAAAGTAAAACTGCATGTTCAAGGTGGTTGTGTGATATTTAAAAATGGCAATAGTTAATCAGCTACAATAAATTCGGCTATAGAAAACAGTGTGTGAATGTGTTCTGCTATTTTCAGTACTAATAATCACATAATCGGATGTTTGACTGGCAAGAACCATGATTTTAGGTAGTTCATGTGTATATTTATTATGTTCTTTGTTACAGTGTCAGGTCACCAAAGCAAGATCAATGGATAATCGATCCAATTCTAATAGCTGATACATACGGACCATAGGTGCCTTGAAATTTTCTATCTAAATTCTCTACCCCGTTATAAAATCTAAATTGGGTTGTGCCATTGGGACGTATAAAGGGCGAGGATGATGAAAACTGACTTGGCGTTTGCATCTGCAACTACCTTAATGGCGGCTCAGTCTCTGGAAGTTTATGAGGTTATGTATGATAAACGTGACCATTTTGTCTATGGGCTACAATATATATGAAAAGGTAAGAATTAACATATCTGAAAATGTATTTGAAACCAAGATATACTCACATGTAGGTATACCACGTTGATTGTTAACAATACCAGAAGCAATAGGAGTTCAAGGAACTAATATATAAAGAAATCTAGATGGCTTTTTAAGGCAACATTGGCAATACCAACAAATAGTAAGCCTGGTGGACTTACCAGAAGTCGAAAAATATGAGTAGCAGTAGCAAAACTGCATGTCCCATCAGCTAATGGGTCAAAAAGAAGGTAAGATGTTGACTTTTGCAAAGATGCAGGCTTAGCAAACTTGAAATGAGGGGGTGTTTGGGTTAGCCGGACCTTAGTAACTTAAGCATGTTGAAAAAGGTTGATGAATTTCGTTAAAGCTGTTAACGTATTTACTCTTGGAGAAAAAAAAAATAAAAAAAATAAATAAATAAATAAATAAAACCTTAAGCGAAACACGTTGAAAGAAGTATGCAATAAGCTATTAAGATCCCTTAATAAGATTACCCAAACACCCGCTTGATTAGGTAAAACCTGTTAAACTCTAAGAAAGTTGGTATCAGTGGCGTTATTGATGTGTATGTCGAACTGTTTTTGCTTTTGATGTCTGGAAATGTGTAGTCACATGAGTTACCCTACTTTCTTTCTTTAATATATTGTTTCCCTGTCTTAGAGCACTCTCATGCGAAAACTTTGATGATCAGGTTATAATTTGCTACACATAAATAATAGTTATCTGATTACATAATAAAGGAAGTACATGGTTATTGTTTTTAGGCTAACTTTATCTGATTACATATAGCTTCTATAAGTAGTGAATTATTTAACAGATTCATTTTTAATTTAACTTAGTTGCTTCCACCCTTGAATGTTAACTTACTTGAATATGAAGATTAGTATGTATCTAATGAGATGATACCTATTGATTCACATGATGTACAATAGTGTCTAACGAGAGGACCAGATGGAATACTTTTGTCCCATGAAAAAATAGTATTCACTCATGGATAGACTCAAGTCAGACCAGTTGCCAAGGCGTAGCTCACTCGATATTCATTCATCATCATCTACATATATTCATATATCTTATTTACTTTACTATTGTACATAATTATATTTAACTTTGAATCATGTAGTTACAATTCAAGCGTTATGTCGTTATGTTACTTTTTTTATTGTTTAGTCTCAACTTAACTTTATAACTCACGTAGATAATAATAGTGTGATAATTTATTATGATTGTGATTTATATTTTATATAATGTATGCATATTCTTATTTTCATTCTTGATGCACACAAGAAATGCTCTATTGGTCAATGCATTTCACGTATCTATTGTTTGTAAAAAAAAAAAAAAAAAAAAAAAAAAAAAACTCTAAATATTGGAACAAAATTAAAACTTATTATATATGTCCATGCAACTCATCAAATGGGAAAAAAAAGTCCCAATTTCCTGAATGATAAAGCTTTTCATTCACTCATACAGACAAAAAAAAACATAAAAACTATAATCCGTTAACTAACACTATCGAAAGAATAATTATAAGTCATGCCCGCCCATCGGGCGGGCTTCGAAATCTAGTATATCTATATATATACATATACGTATATATATATATATACGTATATATATATATATACGTATATATATATATATATATATATATATATACGTATATATATATATATATATATATATATATATATATATATATATACGTATATATATATATATACGTATATATATATATATACGTATATATATATATATATACGTATATATATATATATATACGTATATATATATATATATACGTATATCTATATATATATATATATATATATATATATATATATACGTATATATATATATACGTATATATATATATATATATATACGTATATATATATATATACGTATACATATATATACGTATATATATATATACGTATATATATATATATATATACGTATATATATATATATATATACGTATATATATATACATATACGTATATATATATACATATACGTATATATATATATATATATATATATATATACGTATATATATACGTATATATATATATACGTATATATATCTCTACATTATATATAACAGGAGGCATTTGAAGAAAATGTCACCTCATTGCCCAGTCAATGCCCAGTAATTCAATTTCAGCCATGTCATCACATGTAAGCATGTCATCATTAAATAATTCCGAATTGTATTAAAATCCGAATTAATTTTTTAAAAAATTGAATCTACATGGATTCGAACTAGGGACATTTTTAATGTTAAGAATGCTGCTAACCACTAGAGCAACACAATTTTTTGATTACACTTTGCAAAGCCAAATCTATAAACTCAACAAAACATAATTATTTACTTTAATGAGAAAAACCCAGCCCAACTCATCCCATGTCATTCTTACGTATATCCTTCTTCAACCCTAAAAATCATCCCTAAATCAGTAAATCTCAATCTCACCAACAAACAAGTGTGCAGCCGACCTCAATTCTTTTGTGGTTGCCTACACAGGCAAGGAGTCACCAGAGTTTGTTGTTTAGTTATCGTGCATGGAGCTTATGTTGATATTGTCATGGCCATTAATGTTTGTCTTATTATTGTTTAATTTAGTCGTGTATTTTTAGCAATGCATGTGTTAATATTGTAAATTAATTTTGTACATATGTTGTCTATTGCAGGTTGCAAACACTGAACAAGCAAAAACAATATACAAAGACTTGGAATGCCCTTGTGGATTATGAAGGGGATCAATATGGGTTTGGCATGGTAAAAGTAGAAAAGGATAAATATAGTTGAAAGTTTAATCTTAGACATGGTAGTTATACTGTGTAAACAAAATTCGTAATTTTCCCTAACTTTGCAGAGATTTTGGAGGGATCTAAATGGTATTGAATATGATATGTTGATGTTATACTCTGATAGTTTCGATGTTGGACCATGTGGGTTCGTATATGATGTACAATAATCACATGGACTTTGTAAGTTGATTTAAGACTAGGCATAGTGAAATTTTGATAATACATTTTATTATTATTTTATTGAAGATGGAATGAGACAAGACGATGGACAAAGATACACTCTTTTTAACACCATTGTAAGTCATAGTGAATCTGTGCCATCTATAGACGTCGTTGTTGCAACAATGAATGAGGGTGGGAGATCTTCTACTGGCAAGGATGGCCGGATGGGTCACCAACGCAACTTAGTAGCATGGGTACATATATGTCGTGTCACTATCAGTTGTAGTAAAAACTTCACCAAGTACTAAATATATGAGCCCGTTCTCACGGGCCTAATTGATTGTGTCTGTCGTTGCAGGTACTAATGCTGAATCAAGAAACGTTCCCGTTTCCTGGGGCTCCAATAGTAGATACTGTCGTTTAGCTACACGAGATAAGTGCGTTTATGAATTATTATGCTATTGGATGGTTGCATATATTAAATGTAACAATTCGTTTACTTTGTCCTAATTCTGTTGTTGAAGGTCCTAATATGTTTGCACTACCAGAGGCACAACTCTTATGGCCTGATGCAAAAATTACATGAGTAAGGTATTCCTTATAAGCATTTTGTTGAAAGAACACTTTTAGATACTTCTTAATGAAATATTTGTCATCATTAAACACTTTTAGATACTTTTTTACTGAAAGTCATCATTAGCCATTTGCATCAGTAAATTCTTCTTTCATGTTTCATTAATCCTTAATGATAGAAATAAGCAACTTCTCTCCTTTACATAAAATTAGTTAGCTGATGAACTTTAAGCTATTTAAGACTAAATGTCTAAAGAGTTTTTTGCCGAACTGTCTGTTTGTGGAATCTTATGTCTCTGATAAATATGTTATTTTCTTAACAGTTCATGGGATGCTGCAGTATCAGAAGCCTTAAAGCTGCAAACTTTTCTTGACTGGCTGAATATGATGGTAATTAACTTAAGTGATGTCAAATGACAGTGAATTGAGGGTCAATGCTTACTTCTGGTAATGACTCTTTAAAATGTTTATGGTATCTATCTAACTGTAACCAGAAACCCATTCAATGGATCTAACATTCAATGAATGGACAGGTTCAAGGTACGTTTGTTCATATGGATTCACACAAGCAGACTGAAAATGGACAAGCATTGAACTCTTCATTCATAAGTGGTCCACAAGCAAAAAATGACGTAAATGCCCTTCCTACATCATCTAATTTTTAGTTACTGACACAACCACTGCCCCTATTATTTCCAGAAAATGGAAGATGTCGGGGCCACACTAGAGCAGGGAAGAACTGGAATGCCTTTATGCACCATATGGTGTGCTGTTATAACCTTACTAACATACTTATTTCAAAATTACTTATTTCATACACGGAAACTGCTACATTTCGAATTTACATGTTGTGTAAATTGTCTATTGTTGATAAAAAGAAATATTGAAACAATAGTATGCGTGTGTTTGGCAGCCCCTGGGTATAATGGAACGCGTTTCAAAGAAAGTGCATAATGATGAATTGATGATTATTAGTATTAGAAAGCAATGATGACATTCGTCAGCCTTCGATGTTTTGGTAAGTGACATTTGACAAAACCTGTATCATTTGAATTAGTTTGCCATGGCGGGCTTCATATCTTTTTGACCCTGTTCAGATGAGACTACATAAATTCTCATTTGTTACAACACATTTATTGATGTTCTGCCTTTTAATAACAGGGACTAACTCTGTCCAAACCCATGGCAGATGCTAGATTGTATCCTATAATTAATTCGTTATCTTCAATCTATAAAATTTATAGAGTTTGCCAAAGAATGTACTGTGTTAAATATTTTGCAGGAAGCTTTGAATAGGCTTTTCCAATTCACGGTAAGTTTTGGTCTCATTTAAATTGAATTCCATTTTATTATTCAACAATCACCATTGTCATCATCTTAATTTTCTTCTTACTATCATAGATTCCCTGGTGATTCAATAATCATAAAAATCTCCTTTACTTTATATTTCTTTTACCCCTGATGGTTATATTCATTGGTGAAAAAATATGTATCATAACGTGATTGAATAGATTACCAGAATTCCATGGCAACTTCTAACAGGTGCAAGCAACTTCTTTATGCTTCCAAAGTGATTTTTGTAATTGTAATTTGCGCTGTGAGCTTCGATGGTTGATCAATTCTGTTCAATGCAGGACATGGATCATGAGAATTAGAGATACAAGAACACAAGATATAGAGTTTCAAGAGATTCCAATGTACACATTTTGATTTATTATTCTTGACTGAGAATTCAGGCATGTTTAATACTCAATTCCATATGCAATATGTGCTCACGCACACAGTAACATGAACAACTCATTCTACCAAGTCAGTTACAAATCTGTAATAGAATGTTTAAATACCCCTGTAATTGGAAGAGGAGAACCAACGACGTTAGGTATTTTCACTTGTGTGCAAGTGAGAGAGCGCGAGATAGAGAGTGAATGAGAGTATGGTGCGTAGGTTAATAGAGTGTGTGTGCGTGGAGGATCTCCTATTAGCAAAAAACCAGTCTATATTAGGTGTAGAACAATATGATTTGGCGGGTTGGCCTAACCTGACCAGACCTGTTTCAACCTCCAATAGTACTACAAATTATACACCTTCAATGCTTCTTTAGGAAATTTGGAAATCGGAAGTGCTGGTGTGTGATTGTCGTTCATCAAGCAAATACATGATGTTACTTAATCACTAAAAGCGATTGACTACATGGTGCTTGCTTGGGTCTGAGCCTCACATCTTGAAACATATAGATACCAATGCTTTGTTACAAGCAGAATGCCATGTACAAGCAATTAAAAACCTCCCATCAGTTGTCTGAAACATCACAAAAATAATGGTATTTACATCAGTTTAAAAATAATGGTTTTTGTTTGATGATCAGGTACAGAAAAAAATGTATGCATCTTTTACCTCAAAACCCTAATGATGAGACTTTGTTTCTGTGTATGCAGGTTTTTGCAGGTTAGACATCTTCTTTGTAGGTCTTTGAATACATGTTGCTGTAATGAATCTTAAAACAACATGTATGTCTCTTTAAAACTTATAATAATTTTGCAGTTGTGGGTTGATTGTTATTGTTTTTTTTTTTTTCATCTTTAAAAACAACATGGTAGTCATATATTTTGTAGCAGTTCATTGTGTACTGCTTACTAATTGTTCTTTAATGATGAATTTATGAATTGTATACCTATCATTAACTTAAAACTTGCTGGTCCCATGAATCATCTCAAACTCAAAACCAATGAAAAAGTCCTTTTCGTTTACTATTTATTAGAGGAAACTGTTATGTAGTTGCTAATATGGTTGAAAATCTTAGCTGGTCTAATTGTTCACTAAACTGGCAGCAGAGAGTATGACGCATGATATAATCCAGGATCTACTTGGTGTGAGATTAGACATGGCTAAATATGCAGTAAGTTTTGCATTTATACCTAAACATGGCAGGGATATGAAACCAAATAAACTCTTAATAGGACCTCATGGACAGCTAAAACTTGCAGATTTCGGTCTGGCGTGTATATTTGGTAGTCCCCAATAGAAGGTTCGCTCGCCAGGTATTATCTTCATTAATTTGTTTAATTACTGGATGTCTGATTGGCATAAGCGTTATTTGTTTAATTCGATTGTTATTGTATTGTTTTTTTACCATAGGAATTTATACAATATCCATTAAAAAAGAGGACCATATACATTAGCATGACCTGACTCTGGTCTGTTTCTATCTGCAATAAAGAAATGACCCATTTTGAGTTTTTGACATGCTACCCAACATGTCCGACCCACCCGTCCTGTCACCTATAACTTTTCGGGATGGAATTTGCTTCTGTGGTAGGTACTTCTCAACTGGACCGCCACCTACGGAACCAGCTTTGCTTCCACGACCTACATCTAAGAAGGAGTCAATGGACTCAAAGCCCTAAGAATTTGGTCTAACTGTGCTGTCTTCTAATATAAGAAAAAGAAGAAGAGTGATGCCTGAAAAGGGTGATGACCATGGCATTTGCAATGACAGAAGTGGGACTGCACCAATGGCATTGGAAATGAAAGAAGAAGTGGACCAGGGCTCATTGTGAACCTTGGTCACAAGTCACAACCAACTGTCAAATGGGTAAACAGCTCGAAAATGGTCCAAAGTGAACTGATAATGCACTCAAATGGCTAAAATAGTATGTTCTCTTTAGTCATATGCTAACATTAATGAAATAATAAAATAAAAAAATAAAAACTGAACAAGATAGTATTTTGGGTCAACCAGGTCCTTAAAGTACTTAAAATTACCCATTTGACCCGTTGCCTAGACCGATGGTCCCAGCCATTTTGCCACCTCTGAAAACTAATGGGTTTGGTATTAATCTAACCAAAGTTGAAAGTGGGTAACCTGGAATTGCAATGAAATGTAATTAAAGAGTGTTTGGCATTGTGTTTTGAAGCACTTATATGATATGGAATGATCAGAATGTTCATGAGGTGGATTGATAGCAAAAGGATCGTAAGTGTTCATGTAAGAATTTGATTGTAAGTTATTAGGTTTTTTAATTACAATATTTATCTTTCTATGTTGTGGTCGCCAAGGCTTAATTCCGAATTTATGCAAACTGATGTGGAAATAGTTGATGCTCAGTTGCCTACTGACTTACTGTACTTTCTCCATGAATTTTGGGTGACTTCAGCACATTAGTAAATAAAATGGGTCAAAATAACCAGATTTAGTATTTATGATTGGTGTGTAGCTTATTATTTCTACTATCTGGATTTCCAGGTGAAGAGCCATGCCATGCAGTGGTACCGATGTCCACAATTGTTGAAACGGGCAAGGGCAGACTCTGAGCAGGACAAGTAACTTGCAAGATATAAGCAGTTTAGGGTTAGGGAGTTTGTGATTTCTTATCCAAATTGTTAGTCTTATTATTTGGAAGTGAAAAGAAGTTGCTTTTAGCAACAAGCTTATTCAGAAAGCAATTCCAAACACTTCTTAAAACAGTACCACATGTTCATAAAGCACATGTAGACCATCTTCTACAGCTGATTATTAGATTGTGATGATGCCATATTATGTTATCACATTTAAAGAGGTATACCAAACACCACCGTAATAATTAAGATAACATTTATTTATCTTTATGGTAGTTGCATACAGTGGTGGAGCTCGAAAAAATTTTGTGGGAGGGCCGAAACAAAAAATTTTTCGAAAAAATATTAGCTGGGAGGGCCGAGACGAAGAAAAAAAATTAACGCATGAAATCGCGAAAAAATACACTAAAGATTAGTCCACCACAAATACCTGTGTATAGAATATACATATATGCTTTTACCATGATGTGGGTCTACCTAATACTCTTTTGATCCGAAGCTCCCAAAACTTGGAAAAACTTAGAGTGGAGGTAATTAATTTGCATCATATTTGTTTTTTATTTTTATAAACTAGACTAAGATGTGAAACATTGATACTAAATGTGGATTATAGATGAAGAAATATGTCTTAAGTGACTTCTTAAGCGGCCTAAGCGGCGCTCCTCAGCCATCTGTACATCATATGAAGGTTATTCAGATATTTGGCTGGAGCAGCTGACTCAATTAGAGTTTACAAGCTTTGGCAACACAGCAGCTGAAATAGATTTTGTGAAGCTTATCCTTGCCAACTCACCTGTACTAAAAAAGTTTATGATATTCTTCCACAAGATTCATATTTATGATGAATATGAGAGAAAAAATCCTTTGGTGCTCCTAACGTGCATCATTGGTGATAGAAATCATTGCTATACCAATAAATGGAAACGAATGGTAGTAACATCTGCAACTGTAACGAATAAGAGAAACAAAGCTGAGAATGTGAGGCGGGTTGAAACTGGTCATTTTATAGTAGTATGGTTTGATAAGGGCGGGGTTCACCACCACCAGGCGTGTTCTTTATGTTGCCAAACTTTTTAACAACGGTATTGAGGTAATATATCAACGCAAAGCAATGGTATGCTTATAGTTTGAGTTTTAAAGAAGCTTTTAAAAAGTTTTGTCATGCAAATTCATGATTTGTGTTAACTGATATGGACATATGATAGGTGATCTTGGTTGAAAGGAACAAAAACACAATTTAATCGTACAACAAACTTGATGTCCAACTCATGAGAAAGCGTTGGGCTGCAGTTTGCTAAGAAAGCATTGCAGGAAAAAAGTGTTTAGGTTTGATTATTTTTTGTTTATTTGCATATTTGTTCTTTTAAATTTAATAAGTCGTGCTGAGTAAATTGTGTTTGCTTATCTGCTTATTTTAGAGTAAAATAAGTATTTGAGATTACAAGTTTACCGTGATGGTGATATAAGCTGATCTTAGTAAGTTAGAAATCCCAAACACCACCAAATAAAAAAACTTTCAGCATTGAAAGCTGTTAACGGAGTGTATATTTTATGTAGGATTCAGCATCCGAACCTGATCAAAGTAACATTGCTGCCCATGACACCGGAGAGACTTCTACTGATGTTGGGATTTTGCTACACTTCTACACAGCAAGAACTGGCTGCAATATTTTAAGAATTTCTATGTGCACACAAAAGAGGTGCGTATTTTGGAGACGACAGGTTTAAGGCAGACGGTGGATGTGCGTATTTTGGTGACGGCAGGTTTATGGCAAAAAAAAATTTAACATGACCGTAACCTTCATGACATCTCATTCTTATTGCTGCTTTTTGGCTAAAATCTTTCAGGTGGCAACCACTAAGGGTCTGGACAAAGGAAAAATAGGATGAATGGAAAATGCCACATATGGACTTACTAGGTTAGTAATAAGTATGGTTTTTGTGTCTCATAGTTTAAATATGCCCCATTTGCCAGTTTGATTTAATATGAAAGAAAAACTATTTCATTTGAAAAGTAATTGTTGATTTATAATTGACAACTTACCTCATCTTCTGGAGCACAACGAGTATAGTATGATAGGAAATAAACTTCATAAGATTAAAGCTGCTAAGAAAGAAGTTTTGATCACCTGAAGGTTAAAAGTTTAAACCAGATTTTCTGGTCTTGCTTTCTCCTTAACCAGATTTTCTGCTAAGAAAGAACTTTTATTCATTTAAACAATAGGTTGTTGCCGTTGTTATTGAAGGTTACATTTTTTTTGGTTGAACCAAGTATCTCAGTTTGCATGATTTATGTGCTGCAAATATTTTTTATCTGTTAGTCGGAAATGTCAATGACAGAGGATTGCTTTCAACACTACCCGTCATTGATGTCCTAATTCGGGCATGACAATAATATGAAACCCGTGATCTTTAAGTAGGTTCTAATACGTGTTTAATAATGTGTCGTTTAGTATTTCATTAATAGTTAATATGTTCTCTTTTATAAGACATCAAATCTTAATATGTTCAAAGACGTGTTTCAAGGGCTGTTTGGACACAAAAAGGTTTAATAGGCTGTTTGGACGGAACCTGTTTCATGGGTTGTTCGGACAAATAAAAAACTCTTTTAGGGGCTGTTTAGTCATAATTTATTTTAGGGATTGTTTCGAAAGATTTACTATAGGGGCTGTTTGTACAGAAATACAAAACAAACAATCTGAATAAACTTTATAAAAGTCTCGAAACCACCTATCTGACCCACTCCTTGGATACCAAATACCCGCTCTCCAACATTTTCAAGTTGTTTATCTGCGATGTGTGTCAAATTGAAATGAAACCTGGAGAAGCCATTTCAATACACCATGCATCAGCTAACACGATGGGAAAGTTAAGGCCATGGGAATTGGGATGGTCCTTTCCTTTGTCTAAGCTGGCAACACAAGAGAGATGCCATGGAAGGGAAATTATCATCCAGAAGTAAGACATTGTTTCTCATATCCTTTTTCTTATGCATAGCACAGTAGTTTTGTTGTTGAGCGGTGACTTTAGAACTGAATGGATTTCCAGGTATTTCTTTAAACATTTGTTCAGCGTTATGTTTATATTTAAATGTGTTATGCTTATTTTAATCATCCTTGACATATGGCTTTTGTTTATGTTCATGATACGTTGCAGGAAGGAAGCTGTTAAAAAGTAGAATATCGTATCTTGACGAACTACGATTTTCAGTCTATGTGCAAGTATGAGATAACTACATGTGTCAGTTCAATATTCCAGCATGTATTTGTCCTGAAAAGACAGAGCTTTACTCGGTTTGAGTCTGTTTAGCCAAAAGGTTGGAAACCACGATCACCTAAAAAACATTCTAAAAGGAAAACACTATTTCCTACTTCGTATTTGCTACACTTGATAATGCTGTATCAAGTAATTACTTTTGAAACACAATGGAAAACATCTACTTTGCAGAGCCTAATTGTATCTAAAATAATTTCTTATAAACACATTACAGAACTATGAGCACAACATAGTTTTTTTTATGACCATGTTTTCCGACCTTCTGACCGACTCATCCATGAAATTTGAAGCCACAAACATACATAATAAAACCGGGTAAAAACCTATAGTTCTGAACGTCTAGAGAACAAATGAGCATAAAACTTGACATAATTCACAAAGTCAATGTATATTGACTAATAAACTATGTGATTAGATCACACCTGCTATAGTTTGACGCATATTTTATTTGTGAATTCTGCACACACAAAATAAATTGTTATCGGTTCAGGAACATAAAAGTGCAGAACATGAGTAAAATCAGCAAGCAATTGAGGGTGCAAAAACACACTGTGACAATGAGATCAGTGACTGATGCAAACAAATACACAATGTTATAAAAGATATCAATAAATCTTATCCACGTGTAAAATATGTTTAAGTAATTGGAGTGAGACCTCAATTTAAAGATCTAGAATTAGCGTAGATTCATACAGTCACATAGCTAAATGGCTTTAGTGAGTAAATCTCATGTTTACAAGTTTGTTGACGAACTTATGCTCGAGTCTTATTCTGTTATTGCAGTTTCATGTTATACTGTTTCATTAATTACTGTCTCTTGATGTATAGTTATTCAATTGAAGAATCATATTTTAGAATTTTGCGATAACTACCGATATGAAATTTGAAAGTTTCCTCTTTTAGCTATGTAGTGAATCAGTGAACCAAAGAAACTACCATATTCTAAGGCCTGGCCTAATGTACTCTAGCTGTTCAGTTAAGCTTCTCGCCGATAGCTAATACTAAATTCATAATTAACTTCTGTGTTTTACTTTTAATTTGTTGGATCACCAAATGATTAAGCTTTCTTCTTGCTTTATATTAGAGAAAATCAAAGAAAGCATAGGGGAATAAGACTTGATGTCACCTGAATATAAACATGCAGGTATGTGTCTATTTCCATAGGTTATAAGCATACTAAACTAAGCTAATCCCAAACATCCGTTAATAATTTCAAGTGGGCTGTTTTGTACTACTTATATGAAGAAAAAGGTGACCACATTTAGTACGACTAATAAGAAATCTCAAACCCCTTTCGGTAATACAACTAAGTAACTAATGACTTATGTGGTGGGTCTAATTCTCAACTGTTACATTTATTTCCCTTCACATCTTTGTGTTTGTAGTTGTGTGTATAACAGGAAACAAATTTGGGGTGACTAAGTTTGTAAACTAATAATACATATTTTCGTTATATTGTAGCTCTTTACCTGCTTATGAGAATCTGTCTATTTAAAATAAGCTGAAGAAGTTTATATAACATAAAACTGTTTCTGCTTAGAAATAAACCTTAATCCTAACCACTCCCTTAGCTGATCATAAACAAGTGGCAGGTTCTTCTCGCGCAAACTATGAAGTTCCTAAACCAAGTCCTAAGAGTTTACATGGTGAAAATCTAGATTATGGTGTTGATGAAGAAGAAATGGAAATGGACAAGTTATTGTCACGCTACAACAGAAAACTAACACATATACTTTCTGCACCAACACGAGCAGGCTCACTTCCATCTGAATCGGTGGCTACTTCGGTTTCTATAGATGAAAGAAAAAAGGCTAACATGGTCAGCAACATATCAACCCGATTCGGCTTTGAGTCCACAAGGTCAATTACTCCCGAAACTTCCTAATTATGATCATTTTGTAGCGCAATTAGCAGCTTTAAGAGCATGATCCTAGAGTAATTTGATAGTAGCATTTCTTATACATGTATCATCTCATTGCTATTATTTTTTAGTAACATGTGTTTTTGTAGTTGGTAGCTCTACCAAATGAAATTTTATTACTGAATATAAACTGAGTTCTACTGAATACAAACTGAGTTTTATAATTATTCAATACTTTATTTCGCATTTGAACTAAAAGCATGATGTAGAATAGAAACGAGATAACACTAATCGGACCTGTTGATTCACAAGAATACCAGGAACGATACTACCAATAATCGTTGATTCACACGAATGCCGATTAAAGGACAATTCTTAGCAAAAGCTGCCAAAAATAGACTTTTGGTATTTCATATAACTGATTAGCCACAAAGGCAATACACTTATTAAATAGAGATACAAAGTCGAAATGGGCCCTAAAGAACAAACGGGCCGAAAGCTATTACATAAACAAAAGTCCAAAAAAACCCGAAAAAACACTAAAATGCAAATAACTCATAAAATAAAGTGTTTCGGAGCTCGAAAGTTCCGTAAACCGACGACGTCAGTTTACCACGACGTGCTCCTTGCTCCAAGCTTCGAAACGACCGGTCACGGGCCTGAAACGGAGCCCCGTAGCCCAATTTATGCCCATTTTAGTGAGGCCCCTTTTGTCACACGATCTTGGGCCTCCAGAAACATGATGGCCCGTTCCTCAACACTTGGGCCCGCATCAAAGCATGTACTCTGTAATGGCAGATTATTTATTAAGTTTTATTTCCTCTTATTAGATTACCATTCATTTCTAATCTACCATATGCAATGTTAAAGTTAACTAACACCATAAAAATTACTAAAAATTTAAAAATAACAAAACAAATCTTCTTTTTTTAAAATAAAAAAACTATTAAAATGTACGTCAAGCTCCCCTTTTCTTAAATTTTTTAAAACGTAAACTAATACCATAACAAAATTAAATAAAAACAACTTCCTTAAAAATAATTTTCCATTAACTGACGCCATTAAATTTATATTTATAAGTCACGCTCGCCCATCGGACAGGCTTCGAACATAATCAAACATTAGTGCAATTCATGTTCCAATTACATCAAACGGGTTAAATCATTGAATAGTTGAGTACTACAGTATTTTCGGTGATGTACTTTGAACATTAATGCTACGTATGCCTTCTTTGTAATATATGTTAACCCTCATGATATATCCCATGTTAGGGATATTTCTATGGCTTTTACAAACACACCAGGATTGATTTATGTCAAGTCCGGATTGAATGTAGCATTAATAAGATCACGATTAAGAAATCCACTAAAAGTAATAATCAAAAGCCTTTGAGTAATGTACATCAACAGGTATATGTTTTGCGAAAAGTATGATATGTAGTATTGATATTATAGGACTTACATAGTCTAGCTTAACTTGGTCATTGCTGTCATTGAATCTATATTTGGTTTTATGAAAATGGTGGCGAAAATTGTAGTCTGGATCGATGTAAAGGTCCCTTGCATCAGAATAGAGGAATCATTTCTTGATCTATGTAGAATGACCAGGTCTTTTAGTGTTTAGGAGCGTGATTTTCATGCTGGGCTTCGCAACTCTACTTAAAAGTACCTTACATGTCTATAACTTTATAAGTTTAAAAAGCTTGACAAAGAAATTACTACTTTATTAAGTTGTGAGCAAGAAAAAAGGGAAAGAATTGCATTTGTAGTGTTATTTGATATAAAGATTAAGTTAAGATTTACCCGTTTAAGTTCAGTTTTCACCATTTTAGTTATCATTTTATATGGATTCTTTGTATTATAAACTTGAGTTGAAACATTTCAGTTCTATAAACAATGTTACTCTTACTTTAATCTTTATTTAGCGCTGAACATGAAACTTTTATATTCAAGTTGACTATATGCAATGTTGTTAATTCCTGAGTACCTAGCTACTCAGTGGTTCATTTTATAATAGTTTACTTTTTGGCATCCATTCTCACTTTATCAAGTTCTTACATATTACAATGATGCTGCCAGTTATTAAGATCTACAAGCTGACTATTTCTT